>CM040427.1:51468204-54394364 GCA_022702705.1 Papilionanthe hookeriana x Papilionanthe teres | reverse complement strand
GAAGTGAGTCTAGAAATACAGAATGTCATGGTATCTCCAAGCCTACCAGCTCTATCACTGATTATTTTTTGGGACTAGAGAATGTCATGTCAACATGTAGATAGGATAAGAAAGATGATTTCAGGTTTAGCGAATCAACAATTATTCTTATTGCTAAAAGTAGCATTGTGCTGAAGCAATCTGCTTCATTCTATTCCAAAAAGATGTTCATTTTTTAAAGAAGAATTTTTTATATGGGATTGGTGTGCTTGTTGCAGAAGTATCTAATATAGTCATTCTGAATGTTACATAAAAAATTTGGATTATAAGAGAACAACCAAATATTGGACTATTAAATTTAATAAAATAGCTTATGGTATAATTTGTAGTTGCAAGAAAATCTGAAATGAAGAGATTATTATGTGACCATTACTTTGATGATTTCAAAAAAGAAAATATAACAAAGATACCAGAGAAATATCTCCTCATGCGATGGCCCTAAGGTGATAAGAGAGATTTATTTTGGAAAATGTTACATATATTTCAAAGAGTTATGGGTGAAGAATGATTTTTCAAGTAGTATCATTTTTTGAACCAACAACCATAAATATTCATGTCAAATAAGCATGAAAGTTCAAGGTAATCAAGAGGATGAACAATATATGTTGGAGTCATTGAAAAAATATTCAACGATGTTGACTCAACATTATGTAGGAAATCACCTCTATTAAAACACATGCATAAAAAAAGAAGATTGAGAGTAATTAAACACTAGGACACTAAAGGACGCATCTAAGGGCATTTCTAATGCAAGTTTGAAAGAATCATAACCAAGTTTACTTCTCATCTGATGTGAGAAATAATATATTATAATATTCTACACTTCTATTTTCTGAAAATTACTGTTATAGAATTATTATCATATTTTAGACAAATGATGGTATAGATGGTGGTACATGTAGTTGTATAAAAGGATATATTGTTCCTTCTCTCAATGCATAAATCTTGTGTTCTTCTCATTTGATGTGACAAATAATATATTATAATATTATGCACTTTTTATTTGAAAATTGTTGTCTAAAATTCTTATCATAGTTTAAACAAAAAGTGGTGTAGATTATGATATAGTTTGGGATACATCACTTTTACTGTTTGAAAATTGATATTCTAGAAATATTATCATGTTTTAGACAAATGATGGTATAGATGGTGATACAGATAGGTGCACATAATGATATATTATCCTTTCTCCCATGCATAAACCTTGTGTTCTTCTCGTATGATGTTAGAAACAATATATTATGATATTGCAAACTTTTATTGTCTGAAAATTGATACTCTAGAATTTTTATCTTATTTATTCAAATGATGATATATATGGTGGTACAGATGGGTGTACCAAAGGATATATTATTCCTTCTCTCATTTATAAACCTTGTGTTGTGCATCTCTGATGCAGAAAATAATATATTACAATATTTTACACTTTTACTATTTGAAAATTATTGTTCTAAAATTATTTTAATGTTTTAGTCATGTTATTATAGATGATGGAACATATGGTTGTACATAATGATATACTATTCATTTTTCTTATCACATCAAAATAAATTATTTTCAACTACAAAACATGATTACATATGGTCTAAACAAGAGATATGGACAATATATTCATCTATGCACCCATCTGCACAACCAACCACACATTCATTCTACTTTGCCTAATGAGATGAATTAAACAGCAATGTAAGGAGAAAATGAAGTTGATCAAATCAAAATATATTATTTACAAAAACAAAACATGATTACAAATTAGTTAGACATGAGATGTGAAGCAATACACATGTCTATACACTCATTCTACTTTATATAGAAGAATTGAATAAAACAGTTATGCATTAACCTATCAAATTAAATACATTATTTTCCAATGCAAAATTATGATTTCATATAGTTCAAATTTGAGATATAAAAAAATATACTCATATGTACACCCATTATACTTTTGAAGAAAACATGACTAAAACAACAATAAGTGGAATAATTTTAAACCCATCTGCCTATTTACCTTGAAGCTATCTTGTGTTTTGTTATTTTGCACTTTGCATTCATTTCTTTTTTCATGTTTGATAGGTTTGTAAATCCATGAGTTTAATAGAAACCCATAAACTTGTTTGAAATCCCTTTACTAAAGATCGACCAACTTAGCTTGATTGCTCTGCTGAGTACTGCACTTCGCGAATCTCATTTGAAAACCCTGCACTCATTTGAAAACTTAGAGAGCGTTATCGGCAAACCCTAAATTATAAATCCTAAAACGTGAAGAGGAAATGAAGGTGGGCGCGAGTACTTGAATAACTCACTTTTTCCAGATTCATACTTGTTTTGAGCTAGGTTCCACGCATCACCAAATATTACCTTTATTATCAGTTGAAGTGTGGATTCAATTGAGTTACCACATCTTTTTAACACCATTGGAGTCCAAATGTTTATCTAAGTCCGGACTCCGGATATAATATTTTCGCCCAATACACACATCTTTTCTTCTTAGGAGTATTTTGAAATTATGTTGAATTGCCATTTTATTTGAAGCACCATTACACTTTATTGCAGATTTAAAAAATGTTTGAGGATAGAGATAAAATCATAAATTCGAGATTCTCATTAATTAATTTAAAATTTTTTTAAGCAATCTATTAGAAAGGAAAAATAGTACATCAAATTCGGATTGCAAGAGTTTTTGAAAAAGAAATTCTCAAAAATGTTCCTTAGATTTGCCCACAAAAGATTTAGTTTTTGTGTGTCCTTTATCAATGGCGTTGTCTGAATCTCTAATGGCTGACAGGTACCCTTTTTCTCAGCCCGGCTATCTTCCCTGCCGTCAGAGATGAAGATGGCGAGATAGGCGTTGGGGCGGAGGAGATTGGAGAGGGAGGAGCGGAGAGAAGGGTCGGTGATGGAAGAAGAAAGTTCGTCCGCAGCAATTACGCGAGCGAGTTTAGGCCAAGGGGTGGCAAGGAGGAGGTCGGGAAACGAATACCGCGGAGGACTTGCAGGCGGTGATGGCGTCCGCAGAGCATTTGAATGTGCATGCTTTGGTGGGAGTCGGAGCAGAGAACGGCGGCGGTGGGGCTTTTGTATGTATGCTAGAGATAATGATTTTTATTCTCAAATGCTTCTGTGTCATTTTGATTAGGGCGTAGGGATTATTGTGAAAAAGAAATCAAATGATTCATGTTGTGGGAAATCTGCTTGGTAAGGAAAAACACGAAAAAAACACAAGAACACAAAGCAATTACGTGGTTCGGTCCTTTGGACCTACATCCACGGGAGTGAATCAATCAGATTATTCACTAAGGCAAGACAAGGAGAATACATAGCTTTTATATAGAGATGAGCCCTCATATTTCATGGCCTCCCTCTCAAACAACACCATGATACAAGACCTTCAGATGCTCTCCTCACTCTCCCTAGCTATTCTCTCCTTCTTGATTCTTGGACAGATTTTTCACCACCTCTTGGTTCTTTCACATCTACTAAAGATATTGCTCCCTCTCAAGCCTCCTCCCTCATCTATTTATAATAGATGAGACCTCCACCTTAGAGGCTCAAGTCAATTCTACAAGGAATTTGCAAATGTGCCCCTTTGCCTTAGTCTAACTAATTGGGGGTCATAACAACAATTCAAATCGCATTGTAATTGAATTTATCTTTGCGAGGAAAAAGAAATACTGAAGTGAACGAAACATTATAGATTATTGAACAAGCATTAAGCTACATGTATAGTGTGTTGTTTTTTTGTTTTCTTGCTCTAGCAACATCATTTAGCATATAGTTTATTAAATATAAATGTATAAACTTCACACAAAAATTCTTCCATGGAAGTTGAGTGAACAAAACATTTTGATTTAAATAACAAACCATACCATGGTTTAACAGTGGGAGTTCTTGTAGCAATTGTGGGAGTTCTAGAGTTTTTTTCTTCTTAATTTTGTTTGATGTCTGAACCTTGAAATACATGCAATTAAATATCAATGCAATAGCTACATTAAGCTATTGCAAATGTCCAAACCTTTGGAGATCTTATAGCAAATAGATCTACCTAATTAAAACCATAGTTCCATGTAGCAATTCCAAATACATGAAGCTAAATTTGGTTAATCTCAGTGCCTAAAATTTTCATTACAAGGTCCCAATTTAACTTAAGCTTGTTTACATTACAGATTACAATTATTGAAAGGCTCAAATTAAATTAAAATACCATTACCAAGCTTACAACTTTATTTTTTAGCTTCCCAAAAGATTGTGTTGGCAATATTAAATGCTATGGAATTATCTATTTTGTGGAATAACAACATGATTAGTTATTCTAAATTATACCCTAAATATTCCTCCTTTTTCTCAATTTTCTGCATATTTTTGATTTGTTGTCATATGAGTTGGAATTATCTATTTTGTATACAACGTACTTAAATCTAGAATCTATTTCCTTTATATATTTAAACAAAAATTATTTGATTCATTACTTTAAAATATATAAAATTGATTCATCTAAAAGTTAATCTTTCACTTCATCTCATTGTGTTCGTTAGAAAATGGATCCAATGTGGAAACATTTCACTGAGTGTAAGGGTTCAGATGGAAAGAAGCAAATTCAATGTGTGCATTATGCAACTATATATGAAAGTGGTGACATAGGTAGAATGAAGCAAACAAGGAAGACCATAATGAAGCAAATAAGGAAGTACAAAAATTATCTAATCATATTAATTTTTTTCTTGAAGAATCTAATAAGAATAGGAAATACAAAAAAAGAAACAAAAAACTAATTTAGGTTGGTAAATCAATGAATCTTTAAGGTTTCAAAAAGTTCAATAAGTTTTCAAACTTTGATGATGACATATGTCTTAGTTCATGAATCAATAATCCAAGTTTATGAATATTATAATTAGGATCCACCATTATTATTTTTTTTTAATTTCTTTGTTTAATGTAGCACAAGATGCTAATTCAAGAATAAGTGAACCCACTATTAAAGCTAAAAAAAAGATAGATGTTGATAATTGAAGTCTTATAACTAGAGATATATGAAATTTATTAACTATAATTCTAAGTTTTTTTATTGGGATGATTATTGCTTAGGATTACTTCTTTCTAATGTTGTTTGTAAGAAATTATAATTAAAGAAAATATATGAATTTAAATTTTGAATGGTTGAATTTATTAAATTTTAAATTTTAAATATAAATTTAAAAAAAAATTATGAGACAAAAATTATGTAAAATTTGTAGAAAATAATTAATTAATAAATAAAAATATTCATTGATCATTTTTCACAGTGCCTTAGGTCTCATAACTTGCATCCTAATTGGTCCTATCAAGAGTGTAAACCATAAGCCCATCATATTGTTTCCAATACTCAAAGAACTATAACTTTTAATAAAGATTAATTTATTATGGTTTAATTTTTATTTAGAAGGTAAAATAAAACTATTCCACAAAAAAAGAAGGTGCTCAAGAATTTGTAGCATCTTTAAGCAATATTTTTGTGGAATATATGCTTGGCAAAAAAAAAAGTCATAATTGAGGAAGTCTCCAATGAGATCATTTTCCTTAAAACGTTAGCCTAAGGTATGGCCTAGAATAGACCAAAACTTAAGGTTCCATCAAGAAAAACTTTGATGTGGTTAATGTCATTATTAGAAGAACCTCAATAAATTTAGGGATACTACTAAGGGCATGATAAATCTTGTGATGACTTTAATTGTCATAATAAACAATCTACCTATAAATGAATCATTGATAAGATCAAAGTTAATTGCTAATTTAAAGTTGATAGAACTGAATAATGTAAAGAGAATATCATGATATCATCATACTAATGATGGAAGCTAGCAGAGCTAGCTCTATAGTCCAAGAAGTGAGTGACATGAAACTCTTAAGTAACATTTATGAATATACATAAAGAGGGGCATCAAATAACCATTGTTACGATAAGTTTGAGGAACTTCAAATGGAATTATATTATCAAGGAAATAGATTGTAGGTCTCAATGCCAACCTCAAGAGCAAGGGGACAGAAGTCTCATCTTTCAAAGATAACAAGCAATGATTGAACAAAAGCCAAAATCAAATTGCATTGATTTTGCTTTATAGATTTAAATAAAAGATTTGTTGTGAAGTTATCAAATTTAAAATTTAAGTCGTCTTAGTAAGGAAATTTAGGATAACTTTTAGTTAAATAAATTCTTAATGGATATTGAATTCTTGCATTTCTCCTAATGTGGTGGGAAATTATTTTGTTGGAAGTTGTCTTCTTAACCACATGAGTCTATGATCTGCACAAGCTTATTGTAAAGATGGAAGACACCACAAGATATTTTAACTATTAATTTTATATGATTTTAAAATTTAATGATTTGTACAAGTTTTGGATTTATAAACTATATCAATCAAATTGCATAATCAAGATATTTAAATGATGACCAAGAAAAATCTCAATAATATATTTTAGTTTTAGAAAACCCATCAAGTTGTTACATTTATAATCATTGTTCTAGCATAAGAAAAGTCATTTGATCAAACATTAATTTGATTGAGATTGGTTAAGTTTATAGTTAACTACTAGATAAAAAAACTTGAATTTCAATAAGTTTTTGATTGAATTGAATATCTTGACAAGATGAACCAAATATATTCAAAATTATCCAATCTGAGCCCAAATCAAGCTCTATAAGCATAATTGAAATTTTTTGGGAATTATTAAGATACTCAAATATTCAAGATAAATAGTACAATCAAGAAAGTCATTTCGGGTTATCTGATGGAGTGATTAGGATTCAAGTGATATTTATAAAGAATCAGGATTCAAGCAATATTTATGAAGAATAACACTCCTAAAACTTATAAATAAGCACCTTACACTTTCAATGAAAAGGGATGAATTTGAACTTGAAGGAGAAAACTAAAAGGAGCTCTAAGTCTTTGACGATTATTGAGCTCCACCCATTTACCGTCATTAGACTACCATCGTCCGATCATGCCTTTGACTGCTAAATCACTATTGCCTGAGTATTATCACCATCATATCACCATTATCTTTGGACCACCATTACCATCATCATCATCAAACCAACATCAACACCATTATCGTCGAACCACTAATGTTACTAAATTACCATTGTGCCACTACCACCTCTAGTGTCAAACCACCTCCACTGTGAAAATATCATCTCCTCTAGTAGACTTGCTGATACTATCAAATCACGAATGCATTACTTCCACTACTCAATCATTATTACCATTTTCATTGATGTCTCCACAGGGAGATCATTATTGGTGAATTGCCACTTACACCAAACCACTTTAAATAATTAGCCATTATTACCAAATCATTGGCATTGATGTCATCATCAACCACAGTCTCCCACAGTATCTTTTCTTATGCAATATAGATGAATTTTTATAATTTACATTTACATAAATAAATCATTTCAACTAGATTATGCCTCATGGTTCTCTCAATTTGGATTTTATGTGTAAAAAATTTGGTTTCTCCACTTATAGCTCTTCTCCATCAATGTGTATACTCCACAATTGTGAATTCTTTGCACAAATAATTATAAAATGATTGCTCAAGCTCTAAGTTTAAAATAGAAAATTTTATAAATTTAAATAAAGTATAAGTTATTTTAAATTATTATATTTATCATAAAATGAGAATTTTGCTTTTTAACTAATTTAAAAGTTATAGTATGTTCACTTTAAATTTGTATTATATTCCTTAAATTTATTTTATATTATTTATTATTCATTTAATTTTAAGTCATTTAATTAAATATGAACAACATTTATAAGTACCGTTGAATTATTTTAACTTGAGGATGAGAGATTGAAGAATGTGTTTGTGTGTCTGTGTGCAATAAAATAAATACATCTACTTTTTTTTCTTTGAAATTTTGTAGATTTACTTAAGATTTATCTTGGGATGATATTAGATTCTCTTAATAAGTTTTCACTAAAAAAGAAGTTTATAATCTTTTTTAAAAGCAATAAAATAAGAAGTTAATAAACTCTAAAATGTTAGATTCATTTTATAATTGTATTATACCATCGGGTTAGAAAATGCTGATATTATTTAGAAAGTTAGTGGGGTTAGACTAATGTGTGTGGGTTAGATGATTGGATGAATTAACTCGTAGATGACATCTTTAGATATCAGATGCTTAGTTTTATGGATTCACTTTTAGGCTATGCTTAAATAAAAACGAATCTCATTGCTGAAGATGAAATTTCATTCCAACAAATAAATGGTCATCTTACTATCAAGTCATTTTGTTTTGATTGAAGAATATTGATTTTGCATATCAACGTCCATTGAATAAACTTTCAAGGATCTTATAAATGCACCACGAGTGTAGATATTGATGACATGTTAGTCAAAGGTTTTGAGAGGTCATAACATCGTTCTAACTTAGAGAAATGCTTTTAACTCACTTGACATTATAACAAGTCCCTCAAATAATTTTTTGAGAAGATTGGCCCTTCACAATAACGATTAATAACCTTTCTTGCACCTTGAAAACGATGCATCCAAATAATAATATTGTTCTAACTTAAGAGCTCAAAAATGCATTTTTCTAATGTTTTCAGTGTCTAAAAGATCAAATTTTTATGTTCTAACACAATATTTGCATCTCAGAGCCTAACAAATCCTCCATGGTTAATTTCAAGAAAAACTAATGAGTTTAAAGAAAAAATTATTATAATTTTTTGCTCTAATTGACATGCCATAAATAAATAAAATAGAAGAATGAGAATTTAATTAATTTTCAACCCTAATTAAAAGTCTATATTAATATCTAGGGAGTTGTTAAATCTTATAATTTTTTTTGAAATTATAATTTTTAGTTGTAAATTTTTTTTTGAAGATTTAGAATGTATTTTTGAAGATAAATAATTAGAAATTAAAAAAAAAATAGAAAATTCAACCAATCAATATAAAATTGATTTAGTATTTTATTATAAAATATTCAAAATGAACATTTAAACAAAGTGCATTCAATGATACTAAAAGTGGTTCGACTTAAATCAAAATGAGCTCAAATTAAACACTAAAATTATGCTAAAATTTTTTATTATTAATTAAAAGGTAAAATAATATCTGATTCTTTCATGTTTACGATAAATATGAGCATTTTAATGAGCCTCAGATCATTTGATTTTGAGGTCACTAAGATATTTAAATGCTAAGTAAAGTATCTTTAATAAAAGAAGATAAATTGTAAAGACAGATGAAGTGTATTTCGTAAAGAAAAATGAAAATGATACTAAATAATTATAAAAGAACCTCAATTTTCATTTTAAAGAGATATAAACTTAAAATTGGAGAGAACTTGAAAACCTTAAAGATTTTACAGATTTGCTAAAAAAATCAACCTCTATAACCAACACGAGTGAACACTATCATTTTGATCGACATCTGACTACCATCACTATTTCATCTTAGCTCACCCGTTATCACACAACTTTGTTTGGCTATCATAGTCATTTGATTTTCATGACATAACCATTTGCCCAACAATTATCGTCCCACTTACCCAACAATTATCGTCTGATTATCATCTTACGATTCCATCATTAGTATCCACTACTTCTAACATAAAAGTATCTGACTTAGCAAGTGCGACCAAATATTTAATTCTATATTATACAATTATGTGAAAAATCAAATTTCTATAACCTCATACATATGTATATATACAGTGGATATTTCAATGATCAAAATGTATCTTGAAATATGTTCAATTTATTTTGAAATAAATTTAATATTAATTATATTTTGCTGCTCTCATATAAACATATATTTACAAAACTTAGTAGTGATCTTAAGATTTGATAACTTAACCAAATTTTCTTTTCCTAAAATCAATTCATCAGAAGCCTTTAAACATCTTCTTTAATGGGATGCATCCCTATATCAACACGCTAATTAATAATGACAGTTTTTTTAGAATAAATATAATAAACAATTTTTTTGAAGATTTATATACCTACCATACAATTCCTATGTATTTGCATATCTAACACCTAAACTTGCAACCTGACGTCACCAAGAACTACAGTAAGATTATGGTTGTACAATTTTGTAATTTCATTTTCTATGATTTAGGAGAAGAATGAACTTGTGTACTCATCATTCATAGTGTTAACTGGACCAGACCCCGTGGTTTTTCTCCCTTTCAAGGGTTTTCCAAGTAAAAAAATCGAGATGTCTCCTTCTGTTTACTTCTCTTCTTTTACCTGAGTGTGAAATGAATAATTGTGCAATGCTATGACAATAATCCATTACTCTACCGCTGCAAATTTTCTAGCACGCATCAATTCTCACTCTCAAAAGAAAGCTAATAGTCCTAAGAAGATGAATCTGAGCTTCCACCCTTCCCAATTCAAAATAAGCTTATAAGAAAATTAACCATTCTTTTCCTTTCCATTTGAAAATAATAGAAATGAAACTTTATATTGAAGAAAAATTAGTGCTAATTTTGATCAAGATGAGCTTATAAAATCAACTAATTTTTTTTACATATAAATATGTTGAATCCTTCTGAGACGTACGCAGTCCGCATGTAGCTCCTCGATACCATCCAATACTCTTGTAATAATCTATCAATACCCAATAACCAACACCCTGTAAATACCTTAATAACCAATACTCCCTTCATACCATCCCAATACCCTCAAAATGAGGGTATTGAGAGGTTATTCCGCACCCAGCGACTGCGTACGTGCTCCGTATGCAATAATTTCCCCTATACATGAGAACATTCACATGTATGTCATCTAATTTCTATGTATTTACTTATCTAACATCTCTTTTTCGTAATAAATAAATAACAAACTAAACATTGTTTTTTTGTTTCTTAAATACTTTAGTTTCACTTTATCCTAAAATATATTTGTATTTAATAAAAATGATATATTTTTCTGAGAAATTTGAGAAAATTTATTTTTTAAAAGAAAATATAATAAAAATTATTTAAATTATTTTAATCACATTTTAAAATTTAAATTATATTTTTTGTCGACCAATTTATTATTTGGATCCGGTTTAGTTTAATTCTATTCGGGTTAATATATTTTCAGTCAGTGGGTCCCAGATCCGATTCAGAGGCTCGAATTGACTTTTATCCTTAAAATGAAATTAGAGGATAAAAGTCAATTCTGTCTCCTCATTTAACCATATTTAATATTTGATTGCTTCCACCATCTTAAAGCAAAGGGAGACCTTAATAAGCATCACTTTGAATCAATCTGATTGGTTCAATTGTGAATAGAACCTTTACCCGGTTTGACTTCCTGAACAAGTTTGATTTTTCATGAATATGTTCAAATATTGATTAATATTTTATCTTTTGATTTTAATTGGACGGTTCAAGAAAATATTTTAATTAAAAAATAATAATAATACATAAATTTTAAAATTTTGATTTAGAAACATATTTAAAATAATGAAGAAATGAGTGTCCAGATCTAAAATATTATATTTTGAATTAGTGGAAATATCATTATTATTACATCTAAATTATATTAAATTAGTTTTAATATATATATTATTGATACGCCATCACTAAATTTATATTATCCAGTATGAATATCGAGATTAGATACTGATCTCGAGGTAATCATTAGAGCAAGAAATATTCAAATCTTGATAAAAAATCATTCAGAACTCTGATTTTAGTAAATTTATAGTCAAACTGACCGGATTGAAGAGAAGGACGCAATGGTACCAATATTGATTCGATCTAAACCAAATTGAGCCTTCCATTGAACCATGTTTGAAAGTTTTTCAGACACATTTGGAAGGTCAAATGAATGTCAAATCTAGAGAATTCATGGTTGAATCGAGCGTCTTTGCGAGATGAATCTAACGAGCTTAAGATCGCTCAATTCTATCATCGGTAAGCCACTCAAATGTCCATCAAATGTCGTATAATCGAGGGAACTTTTCCCGACCGTTCGATCAAAGTGGTTCATGTTCCTGCATTAATTACACCCAGAGCTCTATAAATAGAGCTCCGGAAAAAACTTGAGGTATTGGCCGACAAATTCTTTCTTGTATAGGTCATCTCTGATAATAATAAAGTTGGAAGCTATACGTCGGAGGCAAACTAATCCAATATTATCATTGGGCAATATCCCATCTCAGAGGAATGAGATGATAACGTCCATCCAAGAGGGCTCCTTGTGCTCATCTACAAACAGTATCACCCAAGGACCTTGGATGTTGGGAAAGTGTATCATCTCGATGTACCTTCTTTTGAAGAGGTCTCCTGTCGTTAAGACCGCAAGCTTGGAGAGGGCATCAACTCACGTGTTTTGCTCCCAAAGTATGTTAACAATCCGAAGTGTCTTAATCCGGGCAAGAAGTGTCTTCTCCAAGCCAAGATATTGGACTAGTTTTGAGTTATGGGCGTTGAAGTCTCCCTCTATCTGAGATTCGATGAGGTTGGAGTTAGTGTGAATGATTAGTTTTTGCACTTCACAGTCGATGATAAGTTTCAACCCTGTGACAAGAGCTTCGTATTCTGCAACATTGCAAATTTTAGGTCAAGTTCGTTCTCCAAGATATCTTTCTTTGGGAGATAAGAAGTATTCCAACACAAACTACAGAGTTTTCAGATGCTCCGTCCACATACAACCTTTACTGTGAAAACGTCGGGGGAGAGAAGCAGCTCATCAGAAGTTGATATGGTGCATTCGACCAAAAAGTCTGCCAGTACATGCGCTTGATGTTCGGTTGAGGTAGGTAGCAGATGTCGAACTCTCCCAACTCCACCGACCATTTCATTAATCTTTTTGATGCTTCTGGTCTTCATAGGATAACATCCATGGGAAGTTGTGGGTAGATGCCGATTGTATGAGCCTAAAAGTATGGAAGTTGTCTCCTTGCTGAGAATATCATTACTAGAGTAGTATTATCCACCAGTAGATATTGACTTTCTCTGTCGGAGGAAACCTTGCTGAAGTAGTAGCTGGATGTTTGACCAAGTTTTCCCTCCTTATCAGGACAGAGCTTATCACGTGAGGTGAAATAGCTAGGTAGACATACAACATCTCTCCTTAGATTGGCTTTGAAATGAGAGGTGACGAGGCTGGATAGGACTTGAGTTGTTCGAAGGCAGCCTAACATTCATCCGTCCACTAGAAACTGGCGTTCCGAACACCTCTCAGTATCTGGAAGAATGATAAGTACTTATCTTCGGAACAGGTCGGGAAGCAGGTTAGGACAACTATGCAACCGTTCAAGTGTTGCACGTCCTTGATTTTCCTTAAGTATACCATGTCTCTTAAAGTCTTGACCCTCTCTGGGTTTACCTCAATCCCGCGATGGATGATCATGAATCCTATAAACTTTCCCGATGTGAATCTGAAGGCCCATTTAGTTAGGTTAAGGTGAAAGTCATAACGACAAAGGAGTTGGAAGCACTCCTCTAGATGAGCCATGTGTAAGATGCTTCCAAGCTTTTTACAAGCATATCGTCAATGTATACCTCCATTGTGTGCTCGAGGAGATCTTTGAAGACCTTATTCATGAGAAGTTGACAGTAACGACATTCTTTAACCTAAATTTCATGAATTGGAGCATTATAGGCCCTATTAGTTTGGAAGGAGGTTGGCCTCATCGTCTCTTGAATTCATTTAATCAGATTGTAACCAGAGTAGGCATTCATGAAACTAAGCATCTGGTGTCCTAAATTAGCATCAATTAGCGTGTAAGGGGAACTTTGTCCTTTGGACATGCCTTATAAAGTTTGGTGTAATTGACACACATTCTTTAAGCATCGTTGGATTTCTTAACCATTACGATGCTTGCTAGCCATACAGGGTGGTGTACTCCTCTTATCAACCTCACATCCATAAGTTTGTTGACTTTCTATTTGATGGCTTACAGTCGATCTGAGCCAAAGTTGAATTTCTTTTGTATGATTGGCTTGAAGGTTTAATATACCTTTAAATAGTGTATGATTACCTCTGGTTCGATTCAGGGCATGTCGGTCGATGTCCATGCAAAGATCTCTTGGTTCCTCTGGAGGAGATTTACATATTTTAACCACTGCTCGTCAGAGAGTAGGGAACTAAGCTGCTTCATTCGTGATGGATGGTCACTAGAGAGTGAAACTTGGATAAAGTCTTCTACAGGGTAAGCTTGTTGGGATGCATCGTCATCTCGAATATCAATTCTTTTGATGATGAGTGTCATCAATGAGTGCAATTGGGCCTGCTTGAGATGTCATGATTGTGTTGTCTATTCATCTCCACACATGACGTTGACCCCTGTAGGGGTAGGAACTTGAGTCTGAAGTGCAGTACAAAAGTGATGATGCCAAAGATAAACTGCAGGGGTCACCCAAAAATAGCATTGTATGTTGACTTTGACTTGAAAATGATTAACTGAATGGAGTTAGTCTACTATCTAGTAAATACTCCCATTATTGTCCCTTCGCCTCTTACTGGTTGGTTATCAAACCCATACAATGGCCCTAGATCAGGTTGAAGCTTCTCCCTGGTTAGCTTAAGACTGAAGATGGTAGATTAGAATATGACATTAACAAGGCTATCATTGTTGATAAGGACCCTCTTCACATTGTAGCAGAGTTCACCGATTCATGCACAAATAACGAGAGGGTCTTGCTAAGGGACTTAGACTCTTTCTAGATCACAATCATCAAAGTGATGGGCTCGAAGCGCGGCTTCTTCTGTATTGGTTCTCTAGGTGCAATGATAAGAACTTGGTCTAATAAT
The DNA here is from genome assembly GCA_022702705.1 of Papilionanthe hookeriana x Papilionanthe teres. Classification (NCBI taxonomy): domain Eukaryota; kingdom Viridiplantae; phylum Streptophyta; class Magnoliopsida; order Asparagales; family Orchidaceae; genus Papilionanthe; species Papilionanthe hookeriana x Papilionanthe teres. The sequence goes on along the minus strand of CM040427.1, from coordinate 54,379,578 downwards.
AACGGGCCTCCAGTGATTGTTTGAATTTCCAAGATGATTTGGTGACTCCCAAGTCGTTGCTTCTACGTCTGTTGCTCCCAGTGGGGGTTCTATCAACACAAGTTGGTTTGGTCTGCACAAACTGACCCAGATAGCCATATAAAACCAGTCTTTCAATCTCTTCCTTAAGCTATTTGCTTGCTTCGGTGGTGTGTCCACAACTCTGGTGTAAGTGACAGTATTTCATTCCCTTTGTTAGGTTTCAAGGGGCAAGGCCATTTAACAGCCTCTTTGTCCTTAATGGCCATCAGAATGTTAGCGTGTGATGTATTGAGTGGTGCATAGTACTTCTCTGGTCGAGGCTCACGTCTCTGCTTTACAAACCAAGGAAGGAGGTCACGATTCCCCAGTTGTCCAAAATTTCTTCGTTGTGAGGCTGGGTTGCATCCCTGGTGTTATTCTTGCTCTTGTTCCTGAATTACTCAAATTGTTGCTTGTGTGCACTGATGCCCTCCTCGGCAATGATCTGGGCCTCAACGCGTTGGAAAAGATAGGCGTAAGAGTAGACTGTCTCGCGAATTAGTGATGAGTAGAAAGGTCCTGGGCAGATCACCCTAAGGAGAACTCCTCTCAGCAACTCTGGAACAACAACCGAAATCTGGCGAGCTTTGGTTAAGAACCTTTGGAAGTAGTCTTTGAGCAAATATTCCTCATTCTAGTGAATTCCTAAGAAGTGGGGTGAATCTTTGATAATACTTCACTTTGCGATGAAATGCTTCATGAATAGCATGACAAGCTCATTAAAGGTATTGATAGTACCCCTGAGAAATGAGTAGAAACAAGTGGGAGATTGACCCTTAAGAGTGGCGGGGAATACTTGACTCATACTGTAAGTTTCACTCATCCATGTTGTGCAGATAACCTACCACCACCTCTCCTTACAACCGCTCCTAATAGTGTCTTCCGCGATGAGCTACGATGCCTATTCTTGAAGGAGATTCCTTTAGAGAATTAGGATCGTTTCATTGCTCACCGCAACTTTCAGGAATCATCTCCCTTCGCTGAGGTAGTCCATCAACACCCCATTCCAACTAGTTTTAAGCTCCCAGGTTAGCCTATGACTGAGGACGGTAGAATAGAATAGAACATCAACAAGCTGCCATTGTTGATCAGGACCCTCCTCACCTTGTAGTAGGGTTCACCGATTCATGTACTAATAATGAGAGGGTCTTGCTGAGGGACTTAGAATCCTTCAATATCACATTCATCAAAGTGATGGGCTCGAAGCACGTCTTCTTTTGTATTGTTTCTCTAGGCACAATGAGAAGAACTTGGTATAATAATAACGAGCCTCCAGTGATTGTTTGAATTTCCAAGATGATTTGGTGCATTCTAGGTATGTTGAATGTGAATGATAGATCGATAGTGGTCAACGTGCTCGTAAGTGTCAATTAACCCTTCGTAGGGATCAATGTTTGGGAGCTTAAATCCAGTTAGAATGGGGTGTCGATGGACTGCCTCAACGAAGGGAGATGATTCCTGAAAGTTGCGGTGAGCGATGAAATGATCCCAATTCTCTAAAGGAAACTCCTTCAGGAATATGCATCGTAGCTTATCGCGGAGGACACTATTAGGAGCTGCTGCAAGGAGAGGTGGTGCTAAGTTATCTGCGCGACATGGATAAGTGAAACTTACAGTATGAAGAAGTTCAGCTTCCCAGTCTGGCAAAGGAAAGATTCGATCATGGGGAGGAGGCCCGGTGCATGTATGTTCGAGTGGGGAGTATCTTATCTACTGCTAAGCTAGTGGTAAGAAAGCTTTATCAGGTGGAGTGGACAGTGGTTGTCTAGCCCCACGTAGGAGCTGCAATATTTCCAGTTGAGATTCCTCCATCCCGCGTACTAGACCTTCATGAAAAGGGCTTGAGGCATCTTCGTCAGTAGAGAAGCATCTTCAAGGGTGACAAGGTATGGAGACATAACGCCTGTGACTCCGTGACTATCCCTCGGAGTGATGAGTGTTGGAGCGAGATGCTTCATTAATGAGGGCATTGCACCTAGTGGCCATGCAACAAGGCTTGAAATTACTTTAATGGTGGGATGGCTTTGATTTTCGACAGATGACATCATATTGATGAGTGTTGAGAAATTCGCGCTTGCAGTGTAAAGGATTAGCATCTTAATGTAGTATAGAAATCCAACACACAGTTAGATAAAAGTAAGAAAATAATGACGACACCAAAAGTTTTTACATGGAAATACAGATAAGGGAAAAAAACAAAGGGGCCTTGAAATGTTTCACTATGAGTTGGTGATGATAGGTACAACCCCCCTTGTACCACAAGAGAGGAAAATGTTACACAATTTCTTGGATTACAATGTCTCAAGAAGGATGAACCTGTGGTAGGGAGCGAGCGATAATAGCGGCCTGAGAAAGCAGTGGTGGTCGTAAGCGCGCGATGGTGGTCGGAAGACGACAACGACCAGAGACAGTGGTGGCAGCTGGAAGGCGAATAAGGCAGAAATCCAAAACACTCTTGATTAGAAGGCCGCGATTGAGCGGCATTTGATGGGTGTTTGACTGCCCTAATGAAGTCAGAATTAAGTAATATTGGACTCGTTGGATTCATCTCGTCGAGATGCTCAATTTGACGATAAGCATGCAATATTTGACATTAGTTTGACCTTCCCATTATGCTTGAGAAGCCTCCAAAAGTGGGTCTTTGGCTTGACCTGGGCTCGATTCAATTCAGATTGGATCGATTTTTGTACCATTGGGTCCATCTAGTCGAGCTAGTCAGTTTGACTATAGGTTTGCTGGAATAAGATGTTTGAATGAATTTTTATCAAAGTTTGAATATTTATTGTTATGAGATTTGCATTGAGATCCGTGCCATACCTTGAGATTCATATCAGATGATTGAAATTTACCGAAGGCATACCATATATCATCATATTGATTGTTTGGTTAGATCAACTTTATTTGCTAAAATAAGAAATTAATCTCATATCATATTATTGATTTTTTGATTAAATTGATTTCGATATTATTAATTTTGACAATAATGAAACATGCAATTTTCAGATCTGAAAAGTGTTAAAGGCAATATTATAAAATTAAATGATGGATGAATTTCTTGTCATTCCACTAATAACATTTGTAAAATTATATTGCAATGAGTTTTAACGATGAAGCAATTATTAATAATGTCAATGTAATGAAGAAATAATGGATTTAATTTGAGATGTGTATTCATCATGATTATATTAAAAGAGATTTCTTATATAAATTATATTTATTTATCTTTTTTAAATCGATAATTTATTTTTAAAAATTAAAATTTTAATTTTGATTAGTTTTTTATTTTACCTATATTTTGTCTTTAAATTCTAATTCCAAAATTGATATTTATGTAAATTTTATGTTTAAGTGCTATATGTAAATCTACCATTCAAATGAACCTTCGTTATTTTAAGGAAATTTAACATAAATACTTCACAAGCCTTATGTATTTATACGCATAGCACCTAAAATTTGATACTTATATTTTTTTTTAAATTTTAAATGTTATAATTTAAAATATAAAAATTAAGGTGTTAAATATCTAAATAACAAAAAATTAAAATCAGCGTGTATGTAAATGGCTCATATTTTATTATAAAGCGAAAGGAAGTTCCAACACTAAGCAGTGGGCCCAATGCTAAAACAACGTGCAGAGCCCACCGGTGACACAGAAATATTTGTTTCATTGAATTTTAAAATCAGTGGACAAAGGAAGTCGGCGGGGGGCTGATAAATTCTTTTTAGAAGAACCGAGGAATGACGTGGCATCAAGTGGCCCACCAGCAACCGAAAGCATGGTCGGTGGGCCCACCCTTTTGTATCAACTGAATAAACAACAATTGGCAATGGGAAAAAGTGGGCCTTCAATTTCATCTTCTTAGTAGACTAGTTGTGTCTAAATTTTTAAAGAGTATACCAATTCGAGGTATTTACATAACTTGCATTCGAAATAATGCTATTTAAAAAAAAGAAAAAAAATCATAGTCTTAAAAAAAAAATTGGCACAATGTCAAAATTCAAGATATAATCATAAACTATATTTTTTATTTTTTATCAAATTTACAATAATTTAATTATTGACCAGTGTATAAATATAACTTTTGGTAGTTCCTAAAAGTAACTCAAGGATAAATTTGTAAATAACAGGTTTATGTACCTATATGCTTTGTTATGGACAAATTTTTATAAAGCATGAATCTCAGTATATTTTTATTAGTGATCTTTCAAATTCTTATTCAATATCATCTGAGCTTGCATTTCGATAAGTTTATAATCAAACTGACTGTCTTAATAAGACAAACCCAATGATGTCAAAATTGATTCAATTCGTATCCAATCAAGTCCAAATAAAATTATTGAAGCACAATAAAAGTTTTGGAATATCAAATAAATTGTCAAATGAACAACAATTCTAACATATTTATAGTCAAAGCGAGCATATCAACGAGAGGAATTCAACAAGTTGGAAATCACAAAATTTTGAAGTCATTAAGGCATTTAGCATCCGATTAGTTGGTTAAGAATGTTATGAGTTAAAAGACCAAATGACCCTCGTAAATAGTTTATAAATAGTCCCCCTCTCTTCGTTGGGGAGGGAGGATGACGAGAGAGAGGAATAAGTGCATTTAAGAGTATGTTGTGGAGAAGACCGGACAAGTAATCATCGACTTTCGTAGCCAATGACCATGATTAACCACTGCTCATGGGCCATTCTCGACTGTTGCTCGCCCCATGTTCATCACAATGAAACCCCTTTTGAAATCACAGCGTGTGCTGCGAAATCCTGGCACACACATCATAATAACATAGCATCCTATGGAACAACATAATTTGGAGACTGTGTAACAACAAGCCCTGAACACGATTCAATGAAGCGCCTCACATACGATGCAATGATGCACCTTGAGATGGTGTAACAAGGCACCGCACAATAACTATTTACAATCGCTCTATATATTAGATTTCTCTTGACTCTTGAAGTTCTCTCCTTGCAGCCATTACTACAACCTACGTGGCCTACAACTAATGCATCTCCCAACTCTAGCCTTCGCAGCCTATGAATGTTATCGCATCTTGTGCAGCTCCCAATTCCGGTCTCTATGGTTTACAAACATTATCATAAATCATGCACTCTCAACTCCAGCCTCTGCGACCTACAGACATTATCACAGCTCGTGCAACTCATTATTCTGATCTATGAGGCTTATAAAGATTATCACAACTAATGCAGTGTAGCTCCTTTTAACTCCAACATTTGTGAACTACAAAATTATTACAACTTCAGCTTCGACTCCAGCCTCAGCTACCTACAAATGCTATCATAACTCATGCAACTCTCAACTCTAGCCTCTATGACATACAAGTTATCACATTTCATACATTTCCTAAATCCGGCTTATGCAACCTACAAATGTTATTATAGCTCCTCTTTGCGCCCTATTTGACCAATTACGACCTACACGGTCCATAGCGCATACATCTCTCAATTCTTGCCTTTGCGACCTACAGACGTTATTGTTGCTCACCTCTACGAGATATATGCCCAACTATAACATACGTGACTCACAGCTCTTGCAGCTTCTTACTACGACATCTGTGGTCAAACTGACGCTCATGAAGCAACCATTCATGACCCACTTGGTCAACTACTACCAAGGGTTTGAACTGCAACCTCTGCGACAAGCAAACACTCTAGCAACGGTTTACAATGTTCACAGCGGATTGTTGCTTCTATAGCAATTGACTACGATCATTGTAGTCTGTTGATTATTGTTATTATCAATGAACCACCATTATACATGAAACATCGTAATTTCATCTTTCCTAACTCAGGAGAATAGTAAGTATGTGTATTGAGAATTATATTGTGAATTATTTTAGTAGTATTCATAATTTTTTTCCATTTTAAATAAGCACTATATGATTATAAAGTTTTTGACATGAATCAGCCATAATTTTTAAATTTCAGCGTCATAATTTCAAAAAAATTTCCGACAAAGAATACTTCAGACATTTTCTCGGCTGCGTCCACATAACTCATCAATATTTGGTGGCGGCCGTCCAAAAAATAGAGCAGAAGTTAAATGAGCTTAAAAATCAAAGTTTTTAAGGATCACGGCACCGTGACGAAAGCACAACAACATGCGGCCAATGTCGTCCAACTGAATATTCTAAAACGGAGATTTTGTTGTTTGGTTATCGGCCGTCAGATTAATCGCAGCCACGTTTTTTTTTCCATAAAGATAAAAGTAATATTTATCATGCATTATCTACCGCCTTCTAATTGGAACCAATCATTATTTTTTTAGGATAAATAAAATCATCCAAAATTTATTTTTTAAGTACTAGATAAGAATATATGGAAGGGAGTCAAAATTATTAAAATGTCCTGACTATGTTAAAAATATATAATTTTATATTTTATTTTAAATAATTATGAATTTTAAAGGAGACAAATAGGCCCACATCCAAAGTTGCATTATGTTGGAAAATTAGTTTAATTAATATTATTATTACTATTTGATTTAGTTTAGATAAAGTTAAATGTGTCTTTTATAAGCCAAATTTTCTGCTCGATCAGACCTTCGAGCCAATTTTATTCTTTGCATTGTTCAGATAGAGCTTGTTTGAAATCGGCTTGAATTAAAAAATATGTATATTAAAAAAAAACTCATGTATATATATCTAGATGAACATTATAGTCAGACAACAACAACAACAAGAAGGTTTTATCCCACTAAGTGGGGCCGGTTACATTAATCTTTTTTCTCCATTGTGTCCAATTCAGTGTCATGTTTTTATACAGTATGCCTAAGTCTTTATGGTCTACTGCATTTCTTAACATAAGACAAATCTAAAACATATACTCTTCTAACCGGATCATCAGATGAACGTTGAGGCTTAATATGACCAAACCATCTAAGTCGATTCTCTGTAATATCGTCCACAACTAGAGCTATACCAAACCTATCATTAATATATTCATTTCGTATTTGATCTGTTAAGTGTAATGCCACTCATCCACCTAAGCATTCTCATTTTAGGAACACTTAACTTTATTTTATGCTTCTCTTTGAAGGTCAACATTCTGCGCCATTGATAACTACTGCATGTCCCACCATCATCTTATAAAATTTTTCTTTCAGTCTAAGTGGTACTTTTTTATCACACAATAGGCCCAACGACTTCCTTCACTTCAACCAGCCAACTTGAATTCTTCTAATAACATCCCATCAATATAACCATCACTTTGAACAATAAACCTAAGATATCTAAAACATTCACACCTTTTAATGATTTGATCACTTATAGTTACAACTGTTCCACTATAGCTACTACTACTAAAATTACTTCCATGTATTCAGTTTTACTTCTACTCAAACGAAGGTCTATAGACTATAATGTTGACCACCATAATTCAAGTTTTTCCTGAACTCTTTCTCTAATCTTATATATTTACAACTAGGATATCATCAACGAAAAACATACACCAAGTAACATCCTCCTGTAAATGTCCAATAAGAGCATTCATAACTAAAGCAAAAAAGATATGGGCTTAAAGCCAATCCCTGATGTAATCCAACTGAAATAGGAAAATAATTGTTCAATCCTCCTTTTGTTCAATCACATGTAACAACTCTAGTATACATTTCTTTAATAACTTGAATATAAGTCATACCAACAACTTTCTTCTTTAGAACTCTCAAAAGGACATCTCTTGGAGCCTTATAGTAAAATTTTTCTAAATCAATTAAAATTTTATTTAGATCCTCTTTTTTTTTTTTTAAAGATTGATCGACAGTCGGAGACCGCCGATCAACCCCATAGGTGGAACTGACCGAGGAGCGGACCCCATTCCAGTCCGGTGTGATATTCAAATCCACCCGTAGTGGGTGAGATTCGAACCCTTGACCCGAGGGACTTACACCAAATGCCGCAACCAATGAGCCAAGGCTTTCGTACAATCTAGATCTTCCTTATTCTTTCTCTACTTCTCCATCAAGCATCATAATAAATGTATAGCTTCCATAGTAGAACTTGCCCGGCATAAATTCAATCTGATATGCAATATATATTTTAAATAGTTTTAAAAATTTTAAATTGGCCCTTCAAATCAATTCAATACACGAGCTAATTTTAGGCTGGCTGTGGCTTGTATAGATCCAAGCACATTTCAAGCCGGTATTGAATGGTGGTTAGACCAAATCTACATCATGCATTTTCAAAGTGCGCTCCCCATATAAAATAAGCAGTGCGAAAATATTTGATTTTTGGATCACGAGTGTATGAAACAGGCGAGTAGACATTTTCAGAACAAGTGTAAGAAGAATATGTTCTTAAGTAACGATTTTCTTTTTTGAAAGTCTCCAAATATTATACTTTTGAGGACAACTGTAACCAAGATAAAATTCAGGATTCATATTCTAAAGTGAATTCTAGGTAACATCTTAAGGACCATTCGGTTGGAAAAATAAATGGAAGATTTTTATTTTTTGTTATTAATTTAAGGTAAAATAAAATTAATGAAAAACATGCACGGGTGGCTGCAATGATAGTCTGATGGGTTGTTGTGATTAGTGAACTATGGCAAGTGGTATGTGGCCATCAATGGTGGCGGTTGTGGGTGATGACATCGGTGGCCAATGAAGGCAGCGGCGGGTGCAGTGTATTGGTATGGGGAGAGAGCGATGAGAGGTCATTATAGGTCGCAGTAACTGATATGGCTTTAGATGTATTCGAAATCCAGTAAAGTTAGGTAAATTTGATATATGTACAAAATGATTTTGTTGAATCTTTTTAGGATTTAGGGTCTCATATTGTCCTTGGGTTCATACATAAGGAAAAAGGGAAAAAAATATTTAAGTATACGTTGTACAGTACAGAGTTTGTTCATATTGTTTTGATGGAAAGGTCACTGAAATAGACGTTAGACATCATTTGAATAGGTGTAGACATAGATATGTTCAGTAATGATAACCATTTCCTCAACAGTCAGATGATCTTGAAGGAGGTAACGGATCCGTAGGTCATGTCAGCAGGTGGGCATGGTTAGGGCAAATCAGCAGGTGGGCGCGGAGAGGGCACTTTGGAAGGTAGACGTGATCATGCCACTTCAATATCATGGTGAAATTAGAACACTTCAATAGGTAGGCATAGTCAGGCGATCAGACAACTTCAGGAGGTAAGCGTGGTATACCACTTTGACAGGTGGGCACAATCAAGCCACTTCAGCAGGTGGGCACAATCAAGCCATTTCGAAATGCGGACACAATTGGTCACTTTTGCAGGTAAGCACGTTTAGAGCATTTTGGCAGCTGGGAACAATCAGGCTAATTCAGTTGGAGGACACGATCAGACCTTTTTTGGGTAGTGGGTGGGGTCATACCACATCAGAAAGTGGACAGTACATGCCAATTCGGTAGATGGGTTCAGCCAGAACGGAGGGCATGACTCACAAGGATGACTGAATTTTTGAGTTGGTCCATCGAGTGCCAAGAAGCCAGTTAATTTGTGTATTAGCCCATGAAAGTTGTATATGGGTATATATTTTATCCGTGTATTGGTCCACAAAGGGGTGTATATGAGTACAAAAAAAATTTCACATAGATTGATATTCAATCAAAAGTTACATGAAAAAAATCACATAAATAGATAAATATAATTGTAAGAGCTATAAAAAATTTTGAAATAAAATTTCTTTTTCTAATCTAATACCAACCGGCACTTTAGCATGTTAAGGGCCAAAATTTTGTTTAAAGAGCTGGCCCCTATTTTTTAAAAAGAAAAATAAAATAGTTTCTCTCATATAAGACATTATTTGATCAAAGAGCATTAAAAAAAAATCATAATGAAGTTTAGAAATGAAAAATTTATTAATTATTTTCTTTAACCTCCAACTTCATTTAATATTTTCTTAGTAAACAAGAAAAAATAGCAATTGTTTATCTTTGAAATAAAAATCAATTTTAATTTACATCTCTTTAAAATTTTCTTCAAAAAATATAGATTAACTCTTTAATTAGAATTTCACAAACATCATTATTACTTTCTTTATAATTTTTTTCATTAAATAAATAAAAATATGTAATTATTTTTTATTAAAGTTTTCTTTTCACATAATAGAATCATCATATGTAGTCCAACACAACATTGATTTTGTGTAATTTATCTTTTATGTGCAATTTTTTTTCAAGTCGGTGTCAACTTAGTTTTCTTGCTTACTCTATCATCAAAGGAAGCAAAGAATCCAATGATTTATGAGGTCTTAAATGTTATAATATAACGCTTCATTAGTAAATCTTAACTACTAACTTTGGATACTCTTATTATAGTTTTTGGATTTTTTCTCCGTTGGGATCTCCATTAGTTTCTGTTTATTGCTCATACAAAAGTGCATGGAAATGCTCTTATGACCGCTAAATGAGAGTGCCTAATTTTTGTTTTATATGCTTGACTTAACACATGCATTTGAGATCAAACAAACTCTCTTTCTTGGCTATGGATTTTGTATTTGTGGCCTAATGAAGTTATCCCATGGGAACAAAGTTGATATATTTGTGTTACTTATATCCAAATAGAATGATCTATAACAAACCTTGAGTAATAACTATTGTTGTTACTTATATCCAAATAGAATGATCTATAACTTAAAGCCAAATGCTATATGTTCGCAGTGGTTCATGCAATAGGTTTGGAGAAACTCTGGCTTTATAGTTCATATCATTACGAAGTAGTTTGGGGCTTACTCATCATATATAGGTGATTCGTTTGTAATTACTTCATCTCTTATTGTAGTGATATATTTGAGAAACAATGGTGTAATATTACTATAGATTAAAAATATCAATGCTTAAATTAAAAATCCTTGAACGTGTCTAACATTCTTAAACTTTTCTAAGCAATAATTATGATTATATCATATTTATAATCATTATCACGACTTAAACTTCAATTTGATTTGTATCTTTTTATCATCCAATTATATGCACTTTTCTTAATAATTTTATAAGAGTCATATGTTGATTAAAAAGTGTATGTCCTTAGTGTGACTAGCTCAAAACATTTTTAACATAAAGTCAACAATGACAATCGCCATGTCCCTTAAAGCTTTCAGAGGTTTATTAAAATTTTTCCCCAATTAGTAGCGACTATATACAATCAAATGGAAATATTTTTCTATATTGTGACTTTAAAAGGTTTACTTTATAGGTAATCATGAATGACAACTTATACAAGTTTCTAAAGAAGCAAAATAGAGACTCATTAAATTCAACATCCACAACAGCAAATACTATGAGAAATTGATAATTATTTGCAATCTCAATTGCACTAACATACCTTAATACTTTCTCAACAATTAATCTTCCTATAAACTCTAAATTTACTTGCAATAGTCCTCCCTATGATCAACTTTAACAGTGATATTGATATGAGCAATTTATCTTTAGTTAATAACTTAAAAAAAAATTATAAGAGATTTATATCATATGTCTTGATGCGTGCTCAAAAATTCACATGTGATTAACTGGATCATCTTTCATGTTGTGGTGAATAAAAAAGTTGTCACCGTCCTGCGTAGCAGACGAGTAACAAGATCTTCTTTCACATTGCTGAGATGAAGAAAGTTACCACGATCCCTGCCCAACAGGTAATTCTGGATCTTTTTACTTGTTACTATTGTGCATGCTAGTGGAGATGAAGAAATGCAGGAGTTTTCCCGTCACACTTTTCAGAGGAGATTTTCATGCTTATGTGGTGGTGATATCTAGAGCCCCTCAAGATTAGCAGAAGTACTAGAATTTCAGGGAGGTGATGCAAACAACACTCGAAGATGAGCTAATTTGTTGTAGCCCTTATATAAGCCTTTTACACAGTGATGGTGCATCTATCTGTATGTTTTTCTCTAGCTCGATGAAATAAAAATTTTGAAATTGCTCCAATGTTGTGATTTTCCCTTTTCTGGGATGCTATTGCCTCACTTTTGTGGTGTTGTTACCCATTTTTTTGTCTGCTTATTGGTGTAAACCTCTTTTAAGGCTTATACTTTTTTAGGCTTTTAAGCTTCTCAAACATGCGAAAGTAAGCAATCAAAGTTAGCATGCATATTTTATATAAAAAAGAATTGTGTACCTTTTGAGGCTCGTTATTTCTAGGTTTGTGCCCTCTTTGGCATGTATGTTCTGAAGCTTATACCTTCTTAAGATTATGTTGTCTAAGAGCTTGAAATGTGCCGGTGTCTTCTGTGGCTCACAACCTTCTGAGTACTTTGATGTACCTATGTCTTCAAAGGCCTGTAGTCTTCTAGGGTATTTGATGTATATGTGTTTTTTAAGGCTTGTTGCCTTCTGAGGTCTTTGATGTGCCTATACCTTCTGAGGTCTTTGAGTGGAGACCCCTATCAACCATTTGTTATCTTGAAGTCTTTCTTTTGAGAAACCTATCCACTATTAGCTTCCTATCGAGATTTGTCTCTTAGGCTCGTCTTCCAGGGGCACAATAGCTTCCCACAAGTCTTGCCTCCTGCACTCGTCCTATAGAGGTACTAGATCTCCCCATCGAGTCTTGCCACTTGAGCTTGACTTTCGGGGGCATGGTAGCTTTCGATTTAGTTTTGTCTCTTGGGCTTGAATTTCAGGAGTACCATATCTTCCCACCGAGTCTTGTCTTTCGGGCTCGACTTCCAGGGGCAAGATAGCTTCCCATCTAGTCTTGTCTCATGTGCTCGACTTCCAGGAGTACCGTTTCTTCCCATCCAGTCTTTCCTTTTAGGCTTGAGTTTTAAGGGTATGGTTGAAGAACTTGTCTACCACTCCAAATGTTAGAGTTTTCCCAGGTTTTTAGTCAATTTGTGTCTATCTGACGATTGTAGCATGTGTTGGAGCATAGTTGAAAGGAGAATTTATTAAGGATGTAAGAGTGATCCTGTGTTGTATGCAGGAGATGCTCCACGACATTAACCTGTAATAAAAAGAAGTCATATGAAATCCATTGAGAATGGTTGATATATCGTAGGTTGTTTGTCGAAGCTTTTTTTGACAATCATAACATATTATGGAAGTGGCCGAAGAGAACTCACTAAGGATTTTTGATCTATTCGAGGCTGTTAGTCGAAACTTTTGCTTGATGGCCGTAACCTGTGATGGAAGAGGTCGAATCGAGTCCCTCTGGGATTATTAAGCTTAAAATGAGGTATAAGAGATTCTCCATAGTCAAGAATAAAGTTAACTACTTCTTTGTTGCTGCTTTTGAATCCTTTGGCCCCAAACGGGGGCGTTTTCCACATGAAATTGTAAAGCAACCCATGTATCAAGCCTTGAATATATCATCTTCTTGATCTGGTTGAAGAGGAACTCTAATACGATGGGGGGTGCTGAGAAAGCTTTATTTGCAATGAAGATTTCCAAGTCAATTACCAGTTTTCAAAGACCTGTTTTTTGAATGAAATGTGGTATGACTACTCTATCATTGTTAATGTGAACCACCTTTTCAGAATGTAGTGAAGGTTTCCTCCCAGCTTGGAGGAGGTTGTGAAAGACTTTGTGTTTGAATAGAATGCGAGAAGTCAAGCCCACTACAATCGTGCCCAGAACGTTGATGTGAACTACCCTTCGAGACTGCAGTGAAGGTTCCCTCTGACATCAAAGAATGCTCCATAGATGATCTTCAAGATGCAAAAGAGGTTTCTTTGCCAGTTGGATGATGTACATCATTGAGTAATGAAGTAGGGGTTCCGCATCTCAGGGTTGAAGACAGTGTCGAATGGTGATTTATTTCCCACAGACGGCGCCAAATTGATGCGTGCTAGAAAATATATAAATGTATAATAATGAATTATCGTCTCAGTGTTGGACGAGAATTCAACGCATGCTCGGAAGAAAGAAACAAGTTAAGACAAAATAAGTTTTTACGTGGAAAACCCGTGAAGAGAAAAAAAACACGATGTCTGACCCAGTTGTAAAAAATCCACTATAAGTTAACAATTACAGACCTCTTGTCCCATAGACTGGAAAGCATTATAAAGTCTCCCGAGTTGCAACGTTGACGTGCGGATGAACTTGTTGGAAGGAACACGCGGCTACCAATAGCAATCGGCGGCGGTCGACATGTGGTGATCGACGGTGGTTAGCGGTGGTTGACGGCGACAGTAATTATGCTATACTTCAACTCCTTCTTAAAGCTTTAAGCTCTTCTTCAAGCCTCAAGCTCTCTTCCCCCTCATGAGTATGACTATTTATAGAGTCCTAGTTGCTATTATTGAAGAAATATGAAACACTTTGAATAGTGAGCTAGAAAAGTTTCATTGATTGTCCGACGTTTGATGAAAATTTGAGTACCTTAAAGATATCAGAATTGAGAGATCTTAGGCTTGTTAGATTCGTCTTGTCGAGACGCTCAACTCTACTATAAACTCACTAGAGTCGACATTCATTTTATTTTTCAAAAATGTCGAGAAAGCTTCAAAAAATGGTTTAATGACTTGATTTGAGCTAAATTTGACTTGGATTAGATTGATTTTGGTATCATTAAGTCCATCTCATTGAGCCAGTTTGTTTATCTGTATGTTTGCTAAAATCAGAGCTCTGATTGACTCTTAATCAAAGTTTGAATATTACTTGCTCACGATATCATCTTAAGATCTATGTCATGCCTCGAAATTCATGTCGGTTGATGAGAATTTATTGATAGTATACCATATCTTAAAATGAACAACTTAACAATTTTTTTGCTAAAAAGTAATAAAAACTGACTATTGGGTAATTTGCTGAAATTGTATTACTCAAGTCTGGAATTCTCGACCATCAAAATTAAGAAAATCTCAAAAATTATAAAAATATTTTAAATTCTCGTGCTGGTTGAGGGTTGAGATGGATTGCAAACAATAGTTCGTTCATTACTATGTAATGACACTGTTTATTATAAACAGCTAAGATGTGTTTGTGAGCGCTCTTCAAAATTATCTCAATAAATTCATCATTCTAAATTACAAAAATTTAAATACATACCACACAATTTCTTATGTATGTACATATCTAATATTTACAATTTTAACACATTATATTCTTAAACTGATGCATAAAAAAAGGTGTATTTTTTTTAGAAAGATAATAATTGTAATATTTTTATGTGATATAAAGACTTGAGCCGTATGCATGTAGATATGAACGTATAGGTGTTTGATATGTAAATACATAAAAATTATACGCCATGTATGTAAATGCCCCTATAAGTTAGTGTCATAATAAATATGGTTTTACATATTTGAAAGATTTTATTCTGCGAGATTCAAGTGATTTTTTATGGTCAATTCCAGCGGTTTGTTTCAACCTCCAACTTTGGACAGCATTTGTCCGGTTTGGATGTATTTTGAGTGTATTTTTGATCGTAATGAGTGAGCACACCTATAATAGACTCATCCACAATTCGTATGTAAGAATTTTCCCAACCCTTCGGGACCCATGTCAAGTAATAGTGTTGAACCAAAGAACACAAGCGATAAGTTTGTTTATCAATGTTGAAATGAAGTTTATCCACATTGTCTATAATACAATATGTTTATTTTTTAACAACCTAAAGATTTGCGTTATCAAGGATCACATGGCCTAAATTAATTTACTGCACTAATCGTGAATAATCCCTCAGCAAATAAGTCTTACTTCGTTAAACTATCAATGGATAATAAACAGTCATGTTAACTATTCTATATAAAATCAAGCTTTAACCGAATGTGTTAGTTTGCTATCGATGGGGAAAAAAAGATCTGCATTTATTATTTATAACAACCGTTGGAACCGAAAACTCGGGAGCTTCTGGAGTAGAACACCTGAGCTCAATGAAACAAATCCATGAGCATATAAAAATTATGATTTGATGTTTGGTTGTAGTAGATAACGAATGTGATATTCTCCAGATGATTCATTAATTTCTTTTAGAAAATAAACTCTTCGCGGCAGTAGAGTGGCAGATTATCATCTTAGTGTAGTTTGAAGATTCAACACATACTCAGAAAAGAGAAAACAACTTATAATGACACCAGAAGTTTTTATGTGGAAAGCCTAGAAAAGGAAAAAACCACAGAGTTTGACTCAGCTGAAGAGTTCCACTATGAAAAGATGATTACAGTTGCATCCACTTGTCTCACAGGCGAGCGCATAAGTTCTAAAAAAATTGGGAGAATACTACAACCATTGAGAGCATAAAAAGATGATTATAGTTGAGAATGATTAAACAATCACTCCAATTTTAGGGCTGGTGTTCTGCACCTAGCAGAGCATAAGTTCTAAAAAAATATGATTACCGTTGCATCCGAAAACTCTAGAGCTGGGACATAGCATAATTTCTATATGTTTGTGGGTCTGTCTCATTAAGCTCAGGTTTTGTGCTCCCAAAGTATGTGAATTAGTTGGTATGTTTCAATTCAGGCAAGAAGTGTCTTCACCAGACTGAGATACTGCACCAATTGTAAGTATAGACATCAAATTCTTCATCCACTTGGGATGCGACAAGCTAAGAATTGATGTAGATAATCATATTTCGTACTTCACTGTCGATGGCGAGCCTCAATCCGATGATGAGTGTTTCACACTTGGTAATATTGTTGGTGGATGGAAATTTCAAGCGGAGATTGTACTCTAAGATGTCTTGCTTCAGAGAGATGAGTAGTATTCCAGCACCAGCTCCCGAGTTTTCGAATGCTCCGCCCACGTATAGTGTCAAATGAAGTGATAATGGAGAAGAAAAAGGCAACTTATCAGAAGTAAGCAGTGTACATTCTACCACAAAGTTTTCCATCACTTATGATTTGATGTTTGGTCGTAGTAGATAATGAAGGTAAAATTCTCCCAATTTTACTGACAATTTAACTAATCTTTCCGATGCTTCTAGTTTTTTGCAGAATAGCCTTCAATGAAAGTTGTGTGTAGACGTCCATAGTATAGGTATGGAATTACGAACGAAGTTTCCTTGCTGAAACTAATAAGGCCAGCGCAATCTTGCCCACCATTGGGTAACGACTTTCTATGTTGGAGAGAATCTTGTTCACATAATAAACTAGTCTTTTGATCGAGTTCTCAACCTTGACTAGGGCAAATTTTATCATATAAGATAAAATAGCCAGATAAATATATAAGATCTCTCCTCAGAAAGGTTATGAGTGGATGGGTGGCAATGCCAAATATGTCTTGTTGTTTGAAAGTAGTTTGACAGTCATATGTCCACCGAAAACCTGTGTTCTTAGCACCTCTTAATATCTTGAAGAATGGTATATTCTAAGAAGCGAGATAGGGCAGCTATACAATTGTTCAAGTGTTGCACCTCTGTGATATTCCTTAGAGGCACCATGTCTCTCAACACCTCGATTTTTTTTCTGGGTTCTCCTCAATTCCACGATGAGTAACCATGAATCCTAGGAACTTCCTTGATGTGACTCCAAAGACGCATTTAGTCAGGTTGAGGTGATTGTTGTACTGATGAAGAAGTCAAAAACACTCTTCCAAATGAGAGATGCGCTGGGATGGTTCTAGGCTTGTTACTAACATTTCATCAACATATACCTCCATCATATGCTCGAGAAGGTCTTTGAGGACCTTATTCATGAGGCATTAGGTTGCATCAGCATTCTTCAAACTGAATGACATAAATTGGTAACAGTACAAACCCTTATTTATCTAAAAGGAGGTGGTTTCCTCGAGTTTCATATTCATCTTTATTTGGTTGTACCCCGAGTATGCATCCATGAAATAAAATGTCTGGTTTCCAGATGTGGCATCAATGAATTGATCTATGCATGGGAGGGGAAAATTGTCTTTCGGACAAGTCTTGTTGAGGTCGATGTAGTAGACACACATTCTCCATGAAACGATGAAATTTTTAATCATGGTGACATTAGTCAGCCATGTGAAGTGGTGTACTTATCGTATGACTTTGCCTCTAAAATCTTGTTGAATTCTTGCTTGATGGCTAGTAAGCGATCTGGAGCGAAGTTGTGCTTCTTTTGGATTTCTGGTTTAAAGGTTGGATTTATCTTTAAAGAGTGCATGATTATTGTTGGGTCAATTTCAAGCATGTCGGCTGGAGTCCATGCAAAAATATCTTAGTTCATCTGAAGAAGATCTACATATTTCGACCTCTGGTTATTGGAGAGTAGGGAACCAGGCTGCACCGATCGTGAGGGTTGTTCATCAAAGAGCTGGACATGAATCAAGTCTTCCACGAAAGAAGCTCATTGAGATATACCGTCATCTCGAAGATCAAAGTTTTCGATGCTAAGTGTCATCGATGGGTATGGCTGGGCTTGCGTAAGGTAACATGATTTTCTTACTTGCTGATTCCCTTGTACGATGTTGATTCCTGCTAGGGTTGGGAACTTGAGCTTCAGGTGTGGCACAAAAAACACGATTCCAAAGATGGAGTGCACCTCCCGAAGATGATATTTTATGTTGATTTTGACTTAACGATGATGAACTGGATTGAGTGGGTTGTTTGTAGAGGAAAATCTCCCACAAATTAATGCAGGAATATGAAACACATTGATTGGGCAATCCGGAGAGCTTCCTTCAATCAGACAACATTTGGTGAACATTTGAGTACCTTAACGATCTTGAAATTGAGCAATCTTGGGCTTGCTGGATTCGTCTTGTCGTGACGCTTGATTTGACTATAGACTTGTTAGTTTCGACATTCGTTTGACCTTCTAAATATGTCTGGAAAACTTCTAAGAGTGGTTTAATGATTTCATCTGAATTTTATTTGACTCGGATTGAACTAATTTTGATATTATTGGGTTTGGTCATTCATCCGGTTAGGTTCACTGTAATTTTGCTGAAATCAGATCTCTGGATGAATTTTTATCGTTGTTTGAATATTTCTTGCTCAATAGGTTGCATCGAGATTCATATTACGCCTTGATATTCATGACAAATAATGAAATTTTTTTGGAGTCTATCAAAATAAAATTTGTTAACTTAAATAATATTACAATAAAAAGTTCAAAACTCAAAATCTTGAAGGAATGATAAAAAAATAAAGAGCACGCATAAAAAAATACCTACAAACCTTTAATTTATTTTACATGATAGAGAATAAAATAAGCAGAAAAAAATAAATATAATTTAAATCTTATGTCTACTAATCTACAAAAAATAATTATGGATAATGGGAGAAATGTTTTAGTAAAGATTCAATAATTTCATTCAAAGTTTTCTGTGTTATAAGAAGTATAAAGAGGTAGAGGGGAGAAGAAGACAATTGAAGAAAATGACCATGAAGATGGCATTGGATCCCCATTTTTTGTGGAATCACACCACAAGAAAAGTTGAAACAGGAGAAGTGAATGAGCCCTTTTAGTGAAAAACGTAAGGAAAAGAATGTCCCATTTAGATGATTTCCCAACTAATTATAGAACATATTTTCATATATTACAAAAATAGCTACTTATTACATATAGATTTTCAAAGATCCCTGATGTATTATTTTTTGTTTGTCTTTTTACCATGATATTATAATAATATTATCTCTGACAACATTGTATTTTGACACATGTTCGTTATAGTGTTCTCGAGTTACACTCTTGTCAGCGTAATCGATCTGGGAGGTAAATCAAAACCACACAATTCAGCTTTGCGTGTTATCCCCCTTGATTGCATTGATCTCTTGGGCAATGAGGGCAATTTAGGGTGATAAAATTCTTGAATGAAAAATCATCACTGATGTTATTTTATTTTTAATTCTTCTAAGAAAATTCTATTTTCTTTTAGAAGATTCATTTCGAAAATTTCTCCGGTTACAAAGCATTAAGCAATGAGAAGGATGCATCATATGATATCTACAAGTCCGCTATAAAATTTGTGCTAAAAAGTGATGGTCATATGTTATAGTTTCATACAGAGATTTTACACACGATGATAAAAAGTACGTAGAAGATTGAATAAGTTATTAGCATTCTTTCAATTAAAATCTTAAAGAGGGAACAATCACGATGTCTAACCTGGTTAGAATAATCTACTGTACATTTTAAATTATAATATTGCACTCTTCTCTCTAATTGAAGAAGATGAGATCATAGAATTAAAAACATTTTCCTGTTCTTATATTATTACAATAGGGTTTAAATAACAGCACTAACTTAGTTATATATGATAAAACATAGATTACAAATTCCATAAGTAAGCCCATATCTCTCTTTATATAGATATATATACACTAAATGATGAGAGGACAAATGTCTTGTGTTATTTAGTCAACATGCTTTGTTTATTATAGCAGATTGAGACGCCTCAAACAAACATTTAATGAATATTCTCACAATAAAAACAAATACTTACAAATTAAGTATCACTATCTTAAATCAATTTATTTGTAACAAGACCTAATAAGACATTAAATTAATCAACTCAAATCTCAATAATCGGGTTTCAAACCTGAAATATAACCATCAACGTCTCCTAAGAATTTTTAAATTCAATTGCCTTAAACGAGAAGACAGTGTTGCCGCTTCTATAAACTTTCTGAGGCTTATCTTTCTCTTGGAGTTGGTCGTTGACGGCATTACCTTCTTTCTCGTAGCAGTCGTAAGAAGTCTCGAGAAAGCCAAATACGATCTCGTTTAACCGACCAATCGCGCTACCGAAAGCTGTTTAGAAAACTCTGGGCTTAAAAGAGAGAAGACTTTTTAGCTGTAAGTTAAAAAAAGTAAATAAATAAATTTAAGAGAAAAAAATCGTTATTACATTAAATTATATATATATATATATATATATATATATATATAATATTGCTGCTTCAAATTTAAATATGGAAATGTGTATATCAATTTTTGTGTTTTTATTCTTTACAACAAAATGTGTTTCTCTTTAAAAAGAGATGATTATGTATTTTTTTATGTAATATTAATAATTCGAGTGCTATTGGTGTAAATATGAAAGTTTAGATGTGAGAAATTTATTTAAATATTATATAAGAATTGTGCGCTATATATGTAAATGCCACTTTAATTTTGAAAATTGAAATACACCATTTCAAGCGTGGATAATCAATAGGTAAAAACTGAAGTTTAGGTGATAAATATATAAATGCATACTAATAATAGGCTTGTATGTAGATGACTTTATTTTTTACAGGTAATAATCTGAAAATATTTGAGAAATTAAAAAACAAAATGAATAAAGAATTTGAAATGACAGACATTGAGCTTATGATTTACTATTTCAGCATTGAAGTAAGGAAATAAGACTCGGACATTTTTATCATCTAAAGAGGCTATGTTACAAAAGTACTTGAGAAGTTCAAATTGGATGACTCTAACCTAGTGGGAATATTAATGAAATATGCAGTCAAATTATTCAAAAATGATTAAGGAGAAAAGATAGTTCCAACCTTGTATAAAAGTCTTGTCAGAAGTCTATGCTACTTAAATTGTACAAGACCAGATAATACTTACATAGTTGGAGCAATCAGTTGCTTGATGGAAGATCCAACAATAACTCCTTTCAATATTGTTGAGAGAATACTTTGATAAATTAAAGGTACAGTCAACTATGATTTATTTAACTTTTTTTTTTAACACATGTAAAATTGTTGGAGATAGTGATAGCAATTGGATGGAGTTATGGATGATAGAAAGAGTACTATCATATTCATGTTATTTATGGGAGACACTGCTTTCACCGAAGCATCTAAGAAGCAATATATTGTTATACTCTCAACTTTTAAAATTGATTTTGTTGCATCTACTTCAAGCGTTTATCATGATATATGGCTAATAAATTTATTGAAAGGATTACGATCTTCACAAGAGGTGCTAATCAAGGAAATATTGATAATAAATCAGCAATTGCATAATAGAAGCAACAACATTGATACCTTTTATCATTAGAAAAGAGAATGTGTTACAAGAAAAGAAGTAGAGTTGAATTATGTGATGTCTCAAGATCAAACAGTAAATATATTTACTAAGCCACTAAAACAAAAGATGTTTATTAACTTCTGAAGCATTCTTGGAGTTACAAATCAAGTTTAAAAAAAAGTGTTAGAAATAAACATATTTTGTTTTAGAAATAAACTTGTTTTGAATTATTAAAGTCGTTGAAAAGTTGATATGCTAAAAAGTCAATGTTATGAGAGACATGCGATGCATTTGTGTGTGACAGATGTGGCAGGTGACTAATGAATGGTTAAGATTAGTTTGATTGATAAATAATGTGTGTGTTAATTACTTCTAAACATTTATAATACCCCACTTCTATGGATTATAGATCGAGTCTCTACAAAAGTTTTGTAAGCTTTTAAAAAGATTTTGGGGGATTTTGAGAATTGTTTTTGTAATTTTGTGTTTATAGAAATTTAGGTTTTCTCAACAATGTTATCTTGGCTTTCACTGATTGCACTATCTAGTAGATGTCAGGTGATTGATGTATTGTCTTCTTTGAATTTAGAGGAAGTTCTGGATAGCGAGAAATGTCCTGAAAAGATGTCAGAGAGAGATTGTTTGAAAATGAATTGAAATGCTTGTGGCTTAATCCGAAATATTTTTACCTAGGAGATTAAATATGAGGTGAATGGAGACTTTAGCACAGAATTTGTTGAGGATGTTGGAGAAAAAATATCTCACAATGAGCAAGGAGAATTGTCTCCATATGAAGTGTCGACTCTACAAATTTCCGATGAGACGGTGGATTACTATTAATGAGCACTTGAATGATTTTACAAATCTATGAACATATCTATTAAAATTGAATGAGAATATTTGAGATACAAACAATATGCTTTTTTTTCTGAAATTGCTCCCAGATGAGTATGAAAATTTCATTATGGCACTCATACATGGGAATGAGATATTTAATTAAGGTGAAGTGACTATGATGTTGTTGAATCATGAGTTCCGTCAAAGGGACAAGAAGACTGTAAAGATGAATTCTACTGAGGTACTTACACTCCAAAGTGACAGATATGAGAAGAAAAAGAAGAATTTGAGAAAGAAGGATGGTAGCGGCAACACTTCTCAAAAGTGGGGCAGGTCTCGTAGGCACAGTTTTGGGAAAATTAGTATGTTTTCTGTTTAGAGACTAGTCATTAGAAAAAATATTATCTGGAATTAAAGGAAAATGGAAAAGAAGTCACATCTAGGGTGAAAGCCAATATCAGTGTGAAAATATGTGAAGAGGAGGATTCAGATGTATTGTTATTTGTAGTTTCTCATAGTTTGTTTATAGATGATTCCTGCTAGATTTTGAACACAGGTTCTATCTTTTTTTTTTCCTAATCAAGGGAGTTTTTCTACATACAAGAAGTTGGATAGCAGCGTAGTGAATATGGGAAATGATTAAGCTTGTCGTATTATTGGTGTAAGGAGTACCTTTATCGGGATGCATGATGGTACTGTGAGGGAACTAGCTAATGTTAAACATGTTCCAAATATCATGAAGAATTCATAGTTAGTTAGAATTTAGACTCCAAGGATTACAAAGTAGCTATTGAGGCAAAAGTAATGAGGATATCCCGTGAAGCAATGGTTTTTATGAAGGTAGTTAGTCGTCACAATCTTTACTATCTTCAGGGTAGTATAGTAACTAGAATGACTATTGTTACTGTTGGTAATTCTGACGTCACTATGTTGTGGCATATGTGGCTAGCTCATGCTGGAGAGGCTTCACTTCAGACTTTGGTGAATAAAGGATTGATTAAAGGAGCAAGCTATTGCAAGCTTGATTTTTAAGAACATTGTGTATTTGACAAGAGGATATGAGTATCTTGTGGGAATGACATCAATAGTACAAAAGTTGTTTTAGAGTATGTTCACATAGATTTTTGGAGTCCGACAAAGACAAGATGATTCTACAGACAAAGAATTTTTTGTCGCTTTTACTAATGATTACTACAGGCATGTTTGGGTGTACATTATGAAGCGCAAAATTGAGATGTTGTAGAGATTCTTAACTTGGACGAAGTGGATTGAGACTCAAAATGCTAAAAATATCCAGTGTATTAGATCAGACAATGGAGTCGAATATAATTTGGATGTGTTCTTATAAGAGTGGCAGAGAGCTGAGATAGAGCATCACTTCATGGTTTGAGAGACACCACAGCAGAACTGGGTGGTAGAGATGGCGAATCAGACTTCGATGGAGAAAGTATGATGTATGTTATGTAATGTTGGGTTGGATAAAATCTATTATGCTGAGGCCATTGAATATGTCTGTTACTGAGTGAAACATCTGCCTTCTATAGCTATTGGGAAGAATACCCTAAAGGAGATGAGGTCAGGGCATCCTGTTAGAGATTATAAGCATGGGAGCTTTTGGATGTCGAGCTTACTACTACTTGTAGAATGATAAACTAGAACCACAAGCAATGAAGGAAATCTTCATTTGCTTTAGGCATGGAATCAAGGTCCTCAAGCTGTATAATATGTCAGAAAAAAAAGTAGTCATTAATAAGGATATTATATTTGACGAGACAAGCTTATTAAAAAATCGAGACTCGAAGTATATGGAAAGTTCTACTGGAGTACATATATGTAATAGAAGTTGGAGTTTGATGCAACTTGAGTTGTTCCCTAGAGTTCATCCACTCCGATCCAGATACGATTCAATTGTTGCTCAGGAGGTATCTAGATGTCGAGGACGAGATTCGTGATCCTACTCATAAATCTATTGCTAGGAGCAGAACCAGGTGTCAGAATGTCCCAAAACCAGATTGGTTGAGGGATCACATTTTATTTGCACTTTCAGTCATGGAGGTGAAAATTCCTTGTCACTACAAACAAGTGATGGAGAACCCAGATTTTCTTTCTCAATCACTCCTTGTTTCCCTCCTTCCACTCTCTTTATCTCAACTTTATCCCTCTCTCCATCACCGTCTCCTCTCTCCTTCCTTCTCACTCATTCTGTTAATCTCCCCCTCTATCTCAATCTTGCTCACTATCTTTTGCTTTCTCTTCTTCTCTCTCTCTCCTCACTCCCTCTCTCTCTCTCCTCACTCCCTCTCTCTCTCTCTCCCACTTTTGCACTCTCTCCCTTACTCTTGCTGTCTATCTCTCTCTTTCTGGCTATCTCCGCACTCTCAGCTGCAATGGATGAATAGATTGAGTCTCTTTGAAAGAATTTTACTTGGAGGTTAGTGAAGCTTTCTCCATGAAGGAAAGGCATCGGGTACAAATGGGTGTATGCAAAAAAGGATCTCATGAGCTGATGTGTAGTACAAGGCAAGGTTGGTGGCTAAAAGCTTTACACAATGAGAAAGATTGATTATGATGATGTGTTCTTCCTAGTGGTTAAGCAATCCTCAATCCTTGTTGGCTTAACACTTGTAGCACAAAATGCTATGATCTTCTATCAAATCGATGTGAAGGTTGTTTTCCTACATAAACAATTGCAAAAGGGAGATCAACATATTATAGCCGTCTGAATATGGAGCATCAATAGACTTGGTTGCAAACAAAACAAACCTTTGTATAGTTTGAAACTGTCACCATGACAGTGATATAAAAAATCTGCTCAGTTCATGAAGGGATAGAAGTACACAAGGAGCTAGTATGATCATTATCCATATTTCTAGCAGTTGGCTAAGAGTGAGTTCATTACTTGCTTTTATATGTGATTTCATTTGCTAGTCAGATTGAGATCGATAGGATGAAGAATCAACTCTATAAACATTTTGAAATGAAGAATTTGGGTGAAGCTCGTGGAATTATTTGCATGGAGATTCTCAAGGGCAAGACAACTGATAATTTTTTGCTTTCGTTAGGATTTTATGTTCAGAAGATGTTGAAGAAAATTAGGGTTGATGATTAGTGAAAGACAGTGAGTCTACCCATTTCATCACTTTAAGTTGAATTCAGATCAGTGTTCTAAAGATGATCAGAAAAGGAAAGATATGTGATCGATTCCTTATGCTAGTGCAGTGGACAGATTGATGTGTGCTTAGTTTGTCCTAGACTAGATATTTCACAAGCAGTTGGTGTTATGAATACTTTTTCTATTTTTCTTAAAGCACTCAAAGTCGCCATCTTATCTATTTATATCATCATATAATTTCATTATTCGTATAAATCTCCTTCCCAAATCATATAAATGATTCAAAGATGAGAGGAATTGTATAGAAAGGAGACATGACAATAATAGGCAAACAAATAAAAAAAACAAGTGGAAGGCTTATATATGGGCAATCCTTGTGTGATGGGTCGAGAATATACATCTGAACATGGTCAGATCGAAATACCTCAAAACAAAACATCCACAAAATAAATCCCTACATATGCCACCCGTAACAAGAGAACCAAAAAGAACATTTTAAAGTGTTGTCCGGATCAGACGCGCCACTAGTTCTCCGTCGAAACAGCTAGTCCGGTCCGATTTTCTAAATGTTGTTGACAGTTAGAGTGTGATATTCTTGGCCACAAATCAAGTTCATCATGCTCGTACCAAGCATTTTGATCTGAGATTTCACTTTGTAATATTTTGTTAAAGAAGATAAATACTATGGAAAATGATGTGATATATTTATATAATAATTGAAACGATCGACGACGAAGTGGAAAATAGAACGAGAAAATCCATACCAGAAAAGTAGCCACAGAGATTTACGTGGTTCCGCAATTTATACCTAGTCTACGGAGTTGCAAAAGATTTGAGAGAGTTTCTCACTTTTTCTTTCTCTACACAAAATTCACATGAAGGAAGAGACAAAAACAGGAGAGAAGAAGCCCTACTATTTTCATTCTCTTTATGCCTCACCGTACAGAAGAAGAAGAAGAATTCCAAAGAAATATTCAGGCTTGAAATTCCTTCCTTTGGTTGGCGTTCAAAAGCTATACACTTGTAGCTTTTAATCCTTCTCTGCTTTTGTTCCTTTTTTGCATCTCACAGGAAGCCGTGAAGAAGAAAAATAGGTAGGCTGGAGGCATCTATCTTCACGCCACACTTAAGAATTAATTTTCCTTTCTACCTTCTGCTTTTAATTAATGGTGGTGGGGCCTACCAAGCAAAGGACAGACCTCTGCCGAAACATGGGAGGCGGGAATTGTTACATAAGAGGCGGCAAGCAAAATTTAAGTAAATAAATATAATAGAATTAAGTAGGTTAATTAAATGCCTTCCAATAATCAGTGGAGCTAACATGCTCAAGAAGGTATTCTCGTCCAGAATTTCACTTATTGTAGGAGTTTGGTGAACATTCATATTTAGGAATGATTGCTTAGTTGAGCATTTTGAAGAACTACGTAGAACTTGATTTCTTTGGGATAGAGATACATAAAGAACCATCTTGATGCAGTTGAATTGGAGTTTGAAGTTCATTTATTATCTCTCACTTATTTTGAAGTAAGAGATGAGTTGGAGATTATTATATTTATGGCTTATTAAATTAAAAGTAATTTTATCTTTTTGCTTTATTTACCTATATGTGTGAGTTCTCCTCTATAAAAGAGACTTAGGGCTAATGAGAGATATATGGTGCAAAGAGTGAGTTGTAAGCCCTAGCATTTTTATTTCTCTCATCTGGTGCTAGTGAAATCTACCTTTCCTTTGACAGGTGAATCAAGTTAATGCCAAACCACACAAATCATTTATGTTTGTTTATTGTTGTGTGAATTTCTTCGTTTTTGCATTATTTTAGCATAACATAGCCTACATAGAAGATATTAAATGAATAAAAAGATAAATGTTTCTCACAAATGTATCAATAATAATTCTCCTCATGCCAATTTTGGAATTGCCATCGACCAATGGGACATCAAACCCCATACTTAGTGGTTGGAAGATAGTTTCAGTTGGGAACTACTCAAAATCTCATGATCGTAGCTTGGATCCTTGTCTTTTATTATTGTCCACTCCTTGAACCATTGGCATGATACACAAAGTAACTCAATATTTTAGCAATTGCCGTCCCTGCTCCCAATCCTATGGTCATAACATATTTTTATTTTTCTCTAATGTAGTTGGTATACTTATTAGGTCCTTCACCAAGAGGCTCTTTCCTAGCAAGGCTATCCCATGGGGGTGATTGAAGTGTTCAAAACTAATTAGATGAGCATTTTATTACTTTTTAAATAATTTATTCATTAAATAACAAATGAGTCAGGAATTAAGTATAAAAATAGGTAAAGTTTAGATATAAGTTTTGTAAGTTTTATTTGAATCTATTCCATTTTTACAAATAAATATTAGAACATTCAAGGACATGTGTGCCAATTTGTGCCGGCCATGCCGTTCTGCACAGTTAAGAACTCCTATAAAATTGTATTGATTGGGGCACGTCGTCACAGAGAAGGGAGCTTGATGCAATTACCAAGAAGTAATTAAATAAAGCAAGTCAACGAGTCATAGGTGAGAAGTTCATAGCGCATTTGCATTACCAATCCACAATTAATGCATTAGATCACAGCTCCAGAGAATGAGGGATTAAAAGTAATTAACAGAGTATTAGAACCTAAAGAGCACAGAAGTTCAGCATAACTTACATCATATCTAAACGGAGAACAAGAATGATTCTCATTTACTCATCCCTTATCCAAACACAGTTTGGCTTATTTCAAAGACCTTATCCTACTTCATGAAATGATAACGTGAGAAACAACTTAAAGCAAACCACTAATTGGCCGCTTCTTTCAAGCTACATGATAACAAAAAAATCATTTGCGACAGGGGAATAACGTCGAACACTAGAGGAGCTCACGAAGAAGTAGGTTGATGCCAAACGAAGCGGAGCAAAAGATGAGCCCAAGCAAAGCAAGAAAGTTCAAACCTCTGCCAGAATAAAACGTAAATCATTAGACAAAGTATGAAAATTTCCAACTTTGATCTGGAAGCCGAAAGAAGACGATTAAAAGAGAATTATCTAAGAAAAAAGAAAAAGAAATACCCAAACTTGAGCCGATTTTCAGGAACACCAGAGGCGTATCCCTTGAAGTATAAAAAGCGAGCGACGGTGTAGAACAGTCCGAGTATGGAAGCAACGAGCGAGTGCTGGATGCCGCCGAGCAACAGAGCCACGAAGAACACCGGCATGTATTCAAGCGAGTTCTGGTGTCCTCTCTGCCAATCGGAATCCGAAATTCGGGTGAAAAATGCATCAGATTCGCGTGAAAAATGCTCGGGAATGGAAGCATACCTGTACACAATTGAAGAGCTTGGCATCCTTGTTCTCGGATTCCAGTGCATAGAGAGCAGGGTAAGGTACTTTGTACCTGATTTTGAAGATTTTGAATAGAATGAGAATGAAAAGAATCTGTAGTAAGAGACGAAACGAAAGGAAATGATATCAACAAATCAATTACTTCTTCCGGGCTTTCCCCACTTGAAGACCCATCCAGAGATTGAGGAAGACGTAGAGAACGAGCACCATTACAACGTAGCCATACTCCCTCGGAATCTCGATCGCCGCCGCCATGTCGTTCCTCTCTCTCTCTCTCTCACGCTCGGTTGGGGGCTCAGAATGTATCCCTAACTTCTAACAAGAGCTAGTTATCTTCTATATATTCGAGTGTCCTCTTGTCTTTGCACTCTGGCTCTCTTTGATATCTTATTTATAGAAAAATGTCCCACCGCTTGGATTATTACAGAAATAATAATAAAGTATTTTGAGTCATTTATTCTAGTTCATTACCATTATATGTTTTCACTTAATATAGATCGAGGTACAATAAAGGGTCAAAATATTCGCTTATATTAAATCTCTGGATATTATTTTAACACTTCTATATACTTTAGGATTAAAAGTATCCTATATAAATAATAATTGGAGACTATTTGACATTTTACTGGCTCTAAGTTATATCTCTTGTTATTTTCATTAAATTCGATTAAATTTTAATTATGACTTTTCTCCTATTAAATTGATTTTAAATTAAATATCTAATTAATCAAATTTTTTCTTATTATAGAGAAGCAACTATAACATCCAACTTTGAGACCAAAAATCTTGATCCTTACTTTTTTTTATAGTTCATATTACGGGTGTTAAAAATTGATCTGACACGCTTACATGACTCGAACTCAACTCAAAAATCTAAGTTAAGGTTGAGCCAAATTTTTTTTGAGTTCGGTTTGAGACAAAGAATTCGACTCGTTTATTATTCGGGTCGGATTCAGGTTGAAATCGAAAACCCAAACATGACCCGAATAAGCACAATAGTTCGAGTCGGGTTCGGGTTAGCGGGTCAAACTCAGGTTCGAGTTTTAGCTTTCAAGTCGGATTCGGGTTGACCATAATCATGTTGGGACACTTTGGGTCATATCCGAACCTGACAACCCTAATTCGTCATATTGACATACTAATAAAACTTTAATCTTAAAATATTGAATTTTTGTGTTTAATCAGTCTTTTTTTTTAATACAGCCTTTAAGTTTAAAGTCGTATTCTTAACTTTCAAACAAATTAATAGAAAAATAATAGATGAAATTAAAAAAAATTACTAGCTCTCTGGTGTGAATACGATTTAATTAATATTTTAATTGAAGAATTGATTTTTTTTTTTTTTTTTAAGTTAAGAATTCATGCGATGGTAGTTAACGTCTTAAAGAATAGATTTATTTTAGAAGAAGGACAAGAAAAAACTTTGTCGGCCTCTTTCCTTCAGCGTAGCGTTGAGAAGTTTCTCGTATCATTGTTTTCTTGCCTGCCAAGATGGTTTGCGCCTCACCTCATCAATGACGCGGCTTAATTTGTCATTTATGAGCTTTAGGTAATCGATGACTCCAGCAGCAGGTCATTTACATACATACCACTCAATTCCTATATATTTACATATCTAAGATCAAAATTTATTTTTCACATTTATATTACAGGAAGTTTAACATCACAGCAATATATTATTATTTTAACTTCCAAAACATAAAATAAATAACCTTAAACATAAATTGTACTTTAACTCCCACAGGGAAGAAACGTTCTATTAGAAAATGGTTGAGAGCGAGTATAATTGTAGACAGACAAAAAAATAATGTCATTTATTTATAATATGAACTCATATTTATAGGTGTATGTCCAAATATTATAATAGTACATATCAATTCTTTGGTTATTAACCTTTTCAGGATGGCTTTTTCATTAATTACAAAGTTATTTACATATAATAAAATTAGGAGTTGATTTGATCGATGAGGGTTGCTGATCGCGTGGCAATCCTTGGATCGGTCGATATATAGTCTGAAAGAGAGCTCCCCGTAGATTTTCCTAATGGCTGATTATCACCCTACGGACTTTCTCTTAGCGCCTTCTGCTGATCATTTGGATAAGGTGCTACCTTCGCCAATACATATATGGAAACAATCATTGGCAGCCCTTTGATCGATCATCTGCACCTCCTTCCTGAGCCACCCACCTGCTTTGAGATTTACGCTAACACATTTTTATGTGTACATATTTAGTTCCCCGATTTTCTTGCTCCTCGAAATTTATTCAGTACACGAGGATAAAAGAATTTTTTAACATGAAATAATTAAATGATATTATGGAACAATAATGAACTTCACCGTATTTTCGTGCCCAAGCCATTATAAATATGGGAAACATGCAACGTCTTCGTATTTTCGGGCTCCTTTGTTTTGTCTCCTTCTCCTTACTTATTTTTCATGATGTCTGGCGAAGGAGCTGTCATTCTCAAGATTATAAGCGATATGCAAGTGTCGGTCTATAAGTTAGACGTGAAGTGCAAACTAGTGGGTGAAGTATCCGCGGAAGGGGTGAGTAGGAAGAGAGCTATGTTCAAGCCTAGAGTCGGTGATCGTGAGAGCTAACCTTGTTCTTCTGCTTTCCTTGTGGGTGCTACCTAGGAGAGGGCTATGAGACAGGTAAGAGGCCGCCCTAACGGCCATCCTGTGGGACACTTGCCTGGTGTGAATGTTCATGCTGTAGCAGAAAGATTGCTTGACCAGGTGGCTGCGGGGGGCACAGTTCCACAAAGGAGTGCTAAGGAGTTGGAAGTTGAGACCGAGACATGACTTCGACCGACTATAAATGGTTTCTCTTTTGAAGTTGGAGAACCAGAAAAAACCGGTGAGGACATTTTCTCTTATACCACATCTGAATGGGGGAGGATTCTTGGTACGTAGTTTGAATAATTTTTTGTAACCCTCCTTTTAGAACCTGACGTCTTGACTATCGGAAGATACTGACGTTGGTCCTGAAGATGATGCAGTGGTGATGTACTAGGTTGTGGTTGAGGGAATGAATATAGGACATGTTGTTGTGGGAGGAGAAGATATGGTGGAGCTAAGCGTATCAGAGCAAGGTGCTAAACTGGATGTCAAGGGTCCAGGTGTTGGAGGCCAGGTGATGACCATCGAGCTTCCTCTGGTACCGCGAGGGAGAAGGAGGTGACTGGTGGGTGCTGTGTGATTTCTAACTTCAAATTGTGTCACCTTGCTGAGTTGAAGAAGTGTTTTCTTTGTTTCATGGGGGTAAGCTTGTGGGGAGGGTGACTGAAGGATCATCGAGGTTCTTAAGAGGGTCGACTAGGTGGAGAGAAAGGTTTTTTGACCGCACGAGGAACTTATGACTTTTAGGGGGGAGATGCTTGCCAACCATGAGGAAGTTAAGAGTTTGTGTTTGGAGTTGTTAGTCTTTAGCAAGGCCCTTGCCGCTCAGCCTAGGGACAACCGCAATGACCTTTTATGGCTAGGTGGTGAGTTTATATATGAACGGATTCGCTATCAAGGGCTTGTCTCGGTCGAAGCCATGAAAGACCGTTTAGTTTGATTATTTCTTACTTAGATGTAGCTGAGGATTCGACGAAATGTTCCCCCTTTTTTGTATATAAATAAATAAGAAATGAATAAAATTAACCATCTTTCTATTTCTAGTAATGATTAATTTACAGATGACATTTGGTCTCGTTGCATCAGGCTCATTGGCGGCGTTTCAACTTCCTTGGTATCCTTTCTCGCGTGTACATAAACTTATGGGGTCACGCAGTTGCTGAGAGCTTCGGTTCCTTCTCTTTCCTCATTCCTCTTGCTCTAGGTTGCACTTTCGTTTCTTCCTTTCTCTGAGTTTTGTCGTCCTTTCCTTCTTCTTTTCTGTCTAACACAATAGAGTTCATGGTTCAAAAATGCTCTCAAAAGTCGTTCGGCTCGATTCCTACCACAGAGTTTTCGATTCTTTCTGCGATTGATGTAGAGGAGATCCAAGTTCATTGTGTTCTGGATCACACAATTCTCCTGCAACCGACCAACAGTCATGAACAAGCCACATATGAGTTCTCTCTTGACCTTGTCTTCTACAAGGACAACTTTAAGATGGGCCTTCGTCTACCATTTTATCGCGAGCAGCGCTCAATTTTCAACCGCTTTGGCATTATTCCTGCTAAGATCCTTCCAAAACGATTATCGCTATCATAATCTATGTGCTCTTTTGCTAGAAAATGAAGATCATTTCTTCTTCTTTAGATTAGTCGTGATGATTACATCTAGTTTATTGTGGGCACCAAAATTAAGTTGTTGGGGCTAGAGAATAGGGTGAAGGACTGGAAGACCAAGTTCCTAATTTCCTCATATGCGGACGATGGGGGATCCGCACCTGTCCTGCAGAGCATGGGTTGAAGAAAGTAAAGGCCCTGTTCGGGAACATTCTGGACCACAGGGAGTTGATCGAGGGTTAGCGCCTCTCTCCATTCCCGTACCTCGACCCAAGGTGATCTAACAAATAATTCATCTGGATGGTGCCGATATAATGACTGAGGATCTATGGAGATCATTCAATTTTAGGGAGATCTCTCGGAAAGAGCTAACAGGGAGAGGATGAGTTTGAAGAAGCATTGTGGGAGAGGTGATCCTCTCTCATTTGGCAAAGGTCGGAGTCGGTCTGACTTAGTCAAGTCGGTGGAGGGGAATGATAAACGTTGGTATCACTTATCCTCTTATTTGTTTGTGTGTGAAAATGCATTTCCATGCCTTTGGTGTAATTTTCCAAGTTCTTCAAAAGGGATTGAGGAAGACTCTTCCTGCGTTGAAGGCTCATTAATTCATCATCGGTTGGAGGAGTTATAATGGCGACAGGGGGGAGCCTCACTCATACATCTGCCTGAGTGGGATGAGGCAAGTCACTCTTGCTGCCCAGCCTCCATCAAGACATATTTTAAGGAGGGACAAGGGGAATCAGATCTGGCAGAGAGTGACGTTCCTCGAGGGGAAGCAAAGGCTTATGTCTCGATGTTGACCTTTCCCCTCCTCCCGTGTAGGAGGGGGTGGTTCTCCTAAGTTATTGGTTCTCACACAATCAAGGAGCCGTGTCCGGATGGGTGGTCACTATGCTCTCATTGACAAAAAGATCGAGTGGTTCTCTGTTAACCCACTGAATGAATCTATCCCTCTATCTTGATTGACATGTTTTGGTCTCTCGTGCCTTTGAGAAGAACCTGCGGTCAATGAATAGAAATGATATATTCCAATTATTCGACTTTCGTCACACTTTTTCCTGACAGGCTTCAAACTTTTGGGCCCTCCTCTTAGATAAAGCTGAGGAGGACGCAGAGTGGTCTGCCTCGAGAGTCCAGAAGTTGAAGGAAAACTCTCTATAGAGGATGAGAAATTGAAGCTTTCCCTCAATGGGAGGCAGATAGATGCCTAGCATCATGAGGAAGAGGTGGAGACTCTTCTTATGGAAAACAAGGGGTTTAAGGAAGAAAATGTCTTCGATTGTCACCGGAGAGGCGTATTTGGAGGGCCTTTCTCACCAAATTGTAGTTGGTTTCTCCCTCATGATTGAGTGTTTGTGAAGCACAACCGGTGGGCCTAAGTGGAAGAACATGAAGGAATTTTGGAAGCTTCTTTCAAATTCTAAGAGCAAGGAGGAGTCTTCGTACCGGGAGCCGGTTGCGATCAGAGGGGTAGACTTTAGGGAGTCCTTGAATGTCTAGTGTTAGAGCAATTATGTTTTATATGTTTCTCTTTTTTCTTTATTCCGTTGTAAAGGAGATCACTGTTTGTAACCTGTAAATGGATCGTCAAAATCTAAAAAAACTTTTGAGGCCAGAGGTTTCATAATCTTGATCGTTTTCTCACTTGTTAATTGCTGGAATGCCCAAGTAATTTCAGATTATGAATTGTTGGCAAGTTCACCTGTATGCCACATATATGGTCATCATAGATTCTTTGTAGAGCATGTCATTGATAGATATTAATGTCATAGTTAAGGCGTAGAAAGATTGTTCGCCCACCCATCGTGGAGCTTATCACAGTCGGGTGCTGATACATTTCATAGACTATAGGCAATAGTTAAGAACCGCAAGCAGAGCTTGTCGCTCCTAAGCACTAGCATTTGAAGTAGTGTGCAGGACGATCATTTGCACACCCCTCACAGACGGGTATCGATATGTTCCGTAGGCCATTGACTATAGTTAGACACCCCAGCAGAGCTTGTCGCTGTGGAGTTCTAACATTTGAAGTAGGCTGTAGGAAGATCGTTCACGCACCTCTCACGGAGCTTGTCACTACCGGATGTCGATACGTCCCATAGGACACAAAAGATAGTTAGAAACCCCTTGCGGAGCTTGTCATTGTCAGGTGCTAACATTTGAAGTAGGACGTAGAAAGATCCTTCACGCACCCCTTGCAGAGCATGTCGCCATTAGGTGTTGATACATCCCATAGGCCACTTGAAGATCTTTGGATGGATTGACAAGTATTTAGCCATTTACGAAGCCTCTTTTCTAATCGTAACTGCGTCAGTTCCCCAAGCATGATTGCATCCGCGCTAGTTTCCCGTGTGTAAAAAGAATCAGAGAGAGTACTGTTAGTGATATTGAATATGTGAAATCTTTAGCTTTTAGGTGCCATGAATATAAAAAATTCCTCTATTACATTGAGCTTTTAAAAAAAGATAAGGAAGGTTATACAAATAATTATGACAGTGCTCCTCCTAACACTATGGTATTTCTAAGGGAAGATTTCTTTAGATCGTCATCACTCCAGGTTTAAGGGACATCGTTCCCTACGGATGTCTTCAGTTTGTATGCTCCGGACCCACCCCTCTTGTGGATGATGCAGGATCATAAAATTTTAATGGCCAATGGATGAATCAAACCACGCGAGATGGCCGTTAATCGTTAGGATCTGATCATCCTTTATACGTCTTCACGACCGACATCTTTAACTTCTCTAGGGGTTCAACTCTGGAGGCTTGTAGGGAGAAATCATTCTTTGGATGCCTTTGTACTCGGTCCGCATCGATCGGTTCCTCTCCTCGATGATGGTGGATTCAACATTGTATTTGTATAAACCGTCGTAGGGTTTTACCTGCAGGTGGATCCCCCCTTCTTCCATTGTTGGCTAGCGGTTCCCCTTGATGAGGGTTGAGTGTTCATTTTTATGTTGGCTCTACTACTGGAATTGGGGTGGCTGTTAGGGCAGTGACCGCCCTAAGGACTTCTGATGTTCTGACATCTGGCTGGTGATCTAGGTTCTTAAATATTGCAGTCCTTGTTGAGCAAATTCTTCCATGAACACTCAAATGCTTGCTACTTCTCCTTCCTTTCTCTGGCTAAACTCTCTCTGTTGTTGTTGTTGGGCTCCTCTTCTTGTTAACGACATGTTTCCACGCTCACCGCACATTAAAGGATATTGGATCCAAAAATGTCTGGGAAACGCACCCAAGGAATGAAAGTGGTTGAGAGAGAGAGAGAGAGAGAGAGAGAGAGAGAGAGAGAACATCAGTAGAGATCCTTTATTCATAACATAGACACATATTTATAGACCTAGGTCTCAATATTACAAAAGTACATATTAGCCTCCTCATTATTAACTTTCCAAAATGAGCTTTTGGGTAATTGCAGAGTCACCTGCTTATAATAAAACTGGGATTCGATTCGATCGATGAGTGTTGCCGATAGCCTGAAAATTCTTTCGGTCGATATATAGTCTGAAAGAGTGCTACTCGTTGATCGTTCTACGGGACTTTCTCGTGGCGTCTTCTAACGATCGTGTGAGTAATATGCTTCCTACGCCAATACTCATTTGAAAACATTCTTTGGTAGCCCTTTAATCGGTCCTCTGCACCTTCTACTTGAGCCACCCATCCACTTTGAGATTCATGCTGGCACATTTTTATGTGTATGTATGTGTGTGTGTGTGTGTGTATTCTATTTGTAATCATCCCTATAAAAAAAATTACAATTAGTCGATTTTATTATGACTCCATAATATATGAGAAATCACACTGATTTCTTACACTTGTGCATATCATCAAACAAGTTTGATTCAAATATATGTTTGGACATTGTTATTTTTAATCTTGCCATTTTGCCAAATTTAATGTTACATCACAGTGATTATTTCACATTTGTTGTATCGTCGAAGCTTTTCCTTAAACTTCAGATCTAACCCATATTACATTATTTTATATGTTGCAAAAACAAATTATTATTTGAACAAATATGCGTAAATTTTAAATCGCAGTTATGATATCAGGTTCAAATCTTTTTTTAGCGCTGACCGAATAATAATTACAAAACCCACAAGATATCAACAACGAAGTAAAAAATAAAGGATAAGAAAAAAAGTAGGAAGAAGAGAGAGAGAGAGAGAGAGAGAGAGAGAGAGAGAGAGAGAGAGCGAGAGAGAGAGAGAACAAATTCTCGAGATCAGATCAAATTAAAGAATATGCTCGATCTCTGAAAAGGAAAAAATATTCATCTGAAATCCGGACGCACTCTCAATTCCTACCTCGAATCATGTATGGGAGTGTGTCCCATTTTTATTTTTAATAAAAAAAATTCACCAGGCGCGATGTGCGGCTGAGATCGGGAGTTCGAACGTAGCCAGATGCGATGTGCGGCTGGGATTGGGAGTCCGGACGCACAGATGCGTCCGGACTCCGGATGGAATATTTGACAACATATTTTTATACTTTATGTGCTGCAACGGAAGCTATACTATTATTTAGTAAAAATAAAGAAATAACTAAATAATATAATATATTATATCATTGTGGGCACTTGTCTTAGTGAGTACTTTGAAGCTCTCCCCAATCAAATCGATGGAATTGCCTTCATTAAATTATAGGGGTGTCAAATCGGGTCAACGAGTTTGGTTAGGGTTCAAGAATGACCTAAAAATGATCTGAATCAAATAAGGTACATCCGAACCTGACCCATTTAGGTCAACTCGAACCCGAAGTCGAACCCAACCCAAATAATAAATAGGTTGAGAACTAAGACCAGAACCTAAGCTTGACCTGCTAACCTGATTATTCAGGTAATGTTTAACTTTTCTGATTCAACTCGAACCCAACCTAAATAATAAACGGGGTGAAACCCTAACCCCACTCGAGAAATATTTGGGTTAACTCTACCTGAATTTTTCAAGTCGAGTTTGCTTCGTGTTGGTATGTCGGGTCAACTTATACCTTAGGAGAATGCCTTGAGGGTTGGGTCCGTGTCCTTGTCAAATATTTTTTAAATGGTGGGTTAAGAAGAACAAAGGTGAATTCCTATCTTAATTCCAGTTAGAATTATCGTACTATGACATTAGTCAAGCATTTAATATTTTTATTTATTTATTTACTTTTTTTTAAAAAAATTTTCTTTGCATCTAATATTTAGTGCTCACAAGGGGAGTCAAGTTGTTGACCCAGTTCTTTTGACTAGGTTTATCTTTTTTATGGAAAAGGAAAATAACATAATAAGAATAATATTATAATTTATACATTTTTATTTTATTTTTTTCTTTTATATGAGCCTTTGCTTTCCCTCATCAGAAAGGCTTTATAGGGAGTCATATATATATATATATATATATATATATATATATATATATATATATATATATAATATTCACCAAAAATTCTTCAAATTCAAGATCATTTGATTATTAATTTTATATCAAATTAAAAATATAAAAAAAAAATCTCAATGATATATAGAATGATTCAATCCGAGACCAAATGAGTTCAAATTGAGTGTCTCAATAAGAAGAATCCAGCTAGCACAAAATCACTTAATTTTGAGGCCATTAACGTACTTAAAAGCCATAGCTGTCTAATAAACCGTTTTGAAATGTTGGATAGATTTATCAAAATGTCCATCCCAAGACATCATAAATAATACCACTTTAAAACATAATGAGTTCAAACCTAAACACTAACTTTAAGCTTATATATATAGAAAGCTTGGAGCCAAAAACCACTCGTAATTGTCATTGACCATGACTCGTAATTGTTGTGGCCCAACCACTATCCTATGGTTTTAGTTGCTCAGTTCCTATTCCTATTCCATAGTTTTTGCTACGTAGTATTTGTAACTTCATCAAAATTCTATGACCTCATCTTCACTACTTAGAGAGTGATGAATCTCTATAACTCCTGTACATGAAAATGTGTTAATGCTGATCCTAAGAAGATCTGTCAGTTACAAGGGAAGAGTACGATTACAGATGACCCACTGACTTAAGATCATGAGGCCTGCCTATTCGGTTGAGTGGAGCTATCTATGCCAAGCAGCAAGGCCAAATACAATCAAACTATGGGACATACCAAAGACAACTGGTGGAAACAAGATCGAGTCACTCAGCCAGAAACAAGACAAAATGGTATCCGAGATAACCACCATAGAAGAAGCGATCCACAGGAAGATATGTAGGAGTGTCTCCAACCGTCATAGGGATGCTCAGAGATTTTTCATCATAATTCAAGGATTGACAGCCGACCAATATCAAATGACCAACCTATATCAAACAAGCTTTGCCGATCAAGTTGATCTCAGCCGACCAAGCTGATCTTGTCAATCCAAAGCTAACTAAGGACAGCTGGTCAAGTCAAAAATAGTCAGACAACATTCTTATGCATGTAAAATACTAGAAATGCTTCAGTAGGAACCCTTTTAAAGCAGAGGCAAAAATATAATATCATCATTATGCACCATCTCTTCTGTAAGTAGGACAATAATTTTATGAATAAGACACGATTGATCACGTTAGTTGTCTCTCTTCTCTCTCTCTCCTATCTCAGCTCTCACTATCTCATTTACTTAAGCTCTATTCCTTTATTGTGATTCACTGATAAATCAAGATTCAACAACTTCAAATACATAATATGTAATGTTGATTAGATTATGCCCCATGATTATATATATATATATATATATATATATATATATATATATATATTATATTTATATATTAATGTTTATTGATTTCACCTAAATTTGTTGAGTGCTAGTATCTTTAAGCTTGTGCGTATTATCTTGATTAGTTGAGATAA
Organism: Papilionanthe hookeriana x Papilionanthe teres; assembly: GCA_022702705.1. Taxonomy (NCBI): domain Eukaryota; kingdom Viridiplantae; phylum Streptophyta; class Magnoliopsida; order Asparagales; family Orchidaceae; genus Papilionanthe; species Papilionanthe hookeriana x Papilionanthe teres. The sequence continues at coordinate 54,339,354 of CM040427.1, read as the reverse complement.
ATTGTCCTTAAATTAATCCTTAAATACCTCGGAAGCTAGGTTTCATTGGTACATAGGCCAAGATGACATTGTTCAAATGATTTCAATATGATTTCAACAAGTTCACTATAACTCCAGCAAGGTTGGTATGATTTAAAAAGTTTATCATGAGTCTTAACATTTTCAATATAATTTTGGTAGGTTCTTTGTGAACTTTTCAAGTTCAAGGAGAGCATAGAGAGTTCCTTATTTTCATTCATCATCAAATTTAATTTTGGTTTATTCACAACCAAACCGTTTAAACCGAATTAAAAATTGATTTGATTTTTTTTTTGAATTATGATTGCAATTGGTTTGAGCAATTCACTACTTTCATTATTGAAATTTAAACTTTTTTTGACGGCCATAATCCATCAATTATGATAAGAAAAATCGTTGCTTTTAATGTTACTGACGGTTTTAAGCTTGTAGGTAAAACACTCTGTCATTCCGAAACCGACCAATATTTTGACGGTATAAATGTAGTGACAGTTATACGATGATTTAATGTAGCAGTTTTTTTTTTTTTTTTTTTTTTTTTAGAAAATAGAATTCATTGGTAATCGGCTGTTCGTATAACTAATGGTTCCTCGGTCACTAATAGTGATGGCGAATACGTCGGAAAAATGTTGCATTCTTCGAATTTTTGAAGCAGTGGAACAGTAAGTTATGCATCAATGTTTTTTTATAGTCGATAGTTAACTATCAGAAAATTGTTGCACTCGTCAGTTGTGTGACAGTGGTAAAACCATCAGTTAAGCATCGTTTTTTATAACTGACAGATTAATTATCAAAAGTCTTGCACCTGTCTTTTTTGTGTGACTCACCTTATGCCGTCGTTATGTGTCAGTTAGGAGTCAATAAAAATGTGCATCGGCTAGCCGGAGGTGTTGCCTATGGATAAGTTGGAACCGTCGTAAAGCTGATGATAAGCCATCAGAAACCTGTAGCATAAGCAGAAAAAATAAATTCTTTCTTTCATATTTACATTGCCACACCTATTATCACAACATTTAATATATAATTCCACGCATTCAACGTATTAGCATAGCTATCAAATAGTAAATTATCCTACCAAATAATGAAATAAATAAAATATATTTACTCTAAAATATGTACAATACAATTTACAGAAAAAAAATATGTGCAAATGTACATAGACATTAAAAAAATAAAAAAATAACCATTCTAATCATCTTCTTTTATCTTGTCAACCTTATCCTCATCGTCCTTCGTTGCTTCCTTCTCCTCCAAATGTTGTGGCTTCCTTGCCACGCTCCCTTATCCGTTGTCTGAAGGAATCCAACACAACCTTCAACTTGGCCTTTATGTTGGCCTCCAACTCCGACCTCATATAAGAGAAGCGAGCCTCCATTTTGATAGAGAATGCCATAACACGCTTGGAGATATCATTTTCTTTTGTGGGAGAGGTAGAAGTTGTAGATGCACTGGTCGAAGGGCGAGCATTGTAGGCAAACTCCTGCGTCTCGAGCCCGTAGACTTGACCCTTCTTCCCTCCAGCAGCCTCCCTCTACAGGTTGTATTCAGAAGGATAATGCTTGCAGATCGTAATACCTCCCGATGCTTTGGATCGACTCTCTTTCAGCTACTAGAATCTCTTCTATAGATAAAAGTAGTTGCATTCAGTTAGAACTAACATGTATTAAAATCAAACTAGTTTGGTACGTCAGTTACCTGGGTCGCATGGGATCTGTTATCGATCCAGGAATGGTCGGATCGCCTTCTGTGGGTGCGCTCATGTACATAAGCGTTGGAGGGCTCTCGTTCAATCTCCACAGTCTGTCTGTAAAACAAATTAATTAGAATACAACTTTGAATTATAGAAAACCTTATAGAATAAATGAACTCTTACTAGCCTCCGCTTGCATTCTATATGTAGGAGCGTTCCACTAGTATGCTTGGAGAGCCCATGCCTCGATAGTCTGAGTGCTTGTTCTGCTTTGCCTGCTCCCTATTCTTCAGGCAGTCCGGAGAATCCCAAGCCATAAGCAGCGTAGAAAAAATATCATCAACGTTGTAAGCTAGTTCCTTGTGTATTCAGTCGATCAGACATCTTGGTGTCACTATCGACCATATTGTATGGATTTAAATTTCCCGAGTATTGGCTAGACATCAAAGCACATGAACTCCTCAAATTCCCCGAGTTTTGGTCAGATTTTGACCATCTATTATAAAAAACTTTCGAAGTGTCGGTCAAACCTAAGATTATCCACATAATTAGAAAATTTTTAGTTATCTTTTTCATGAATGAAATACAAATGGTTGAACGAAAAATGCAATTTTATTGCCGCGGGTCGTTTAGACTACCAGACGTTCAAGCTGGTGGTCGTTTAGGCTGTTGGTCTTCTAAACTGTGGGTCTTCAAGGTGTTGGTCGTCCAGACTGTGGGTTGTCCATGCCACTAGTCATCAAGACTGCGTCAATTAGGACTCGACCTAGTCGAACATAATTCAACGATTCTTCTCATTGTGCTCCTATTCTTGTTGTTGGCATGAACCACGCTCACTACACCTTTTAAATGTTGAATTTGAATTTGCCCGTGCATCATATCGTAAGAGATAAAGCATTTGAAAGAAGAGGGAGGGAGGGAGGGAGAAGGAGTGCACAAAGATTTGCCACTCGAAAGCAAAGTGAGAAATTATCGAGCTTTTATGGCCATTTTTATACTATAAAATATTTTTTATACATGGGAAAAATAAGATAACCAAATAATAATAATAATAATAATAATAATCACTCTTACATGAAATGATCCCCTATTTATAAAGGATGGGTTACATTATAAAATATTACATTTTTAGACCGATTTTAATAAGAGTTGCAGATGGTATTTTAGATAATTTACATGTATAAGCCTTCAGTTTGACAATATTTGGTCGTCCAGCCTTGGGGTCTTGGGTCGTCCAGGCATCGGAAAGTCCAGGCAATCTTCGTCAACGCATCAATTCGTCCAGGCTTCAAGCAGTCTTGGTCTTGGGTCGTCCTGCTGAGAGATACAAAGTTAATGTGTTATATATGTAAATACACGAGGGTCAACTGGTATATATGTATGTAAATACTAACCATCTTTATTAGCAAAAAGTGTATAAATTTTGAGTGACACTTCCTTCCCTCTAATGGGTGAGCCGTGGCAGCTAATGGGTAGTTGCTATAATTATGAAGCCGAAGGAAACAAATGCCTTGAATGAACGTCGTTACAAAAACAATGATTGGAGCGACGACATTGCTCAAAGCAGTCTCCGCCTATAGTGAAATTATTTAAGCTAATGAAGAAAAAGCCATAATTAAGGCGTTATTTACTAGCTTACGAAAACAACGTATTGTTCGGCTTTTTGTTACAACGCAGTAGAAAGTTTCCATTTGCCGTCTGCCGATTCACACAAAGCTATTTCTTGTTTGCAGGTGAGACTAATCCGACTTGCAGTCAGCATTATTATAATTTAAGAGCATCGTCATTTTTTGCCGTATTTGTAATATCCAGTTTCTTTAAACTTTGACTTGAGAATATGTCTGCTTATCCTACCTATTTAAGGACTTCTTAAGCTATTATTTCTTTTATCAATCTCTTATTTCTTCTTAGCTGCTCACCCAAATAGCTTGTGTCTAACAAATCTTCACGAATGACTCCAAGGCGAGCTATATTTATTAGTATAGTGATGGTGTTTGCTTTAATCTTTACCAACATTAATCTCAGTATCGGCCACCGCCACCGCCACTACCCTCACAAATTTTATGTTGGTGGCAAAATGGGATGGGACTTTAATGTTATCCCAAATTGGGCCAAAGGCAAGACATTTCATGTTGGAGATACTCTTGGTGAGTTCTAAATTTATCAACTTTTAGGTTTTTTTTTTTTAATTATTTTATTATTTTATTATTTTTTTAATTTTAAGTTTGTTAGATTTGCACCAATAGTTAGCTTAAAATTGCATGATATTGGTTAATTAATAGAATTCAAGTACAATCCCGGTGAACACAATGTTATTGTGGTGAAAAGTGAATCTGACTTCAAAAACTGCATTGTGTCAAGTGAATCGAAGACCTACGATTCTGGAAATGATACAATTATACTCCAAGAACACCACAACTACTTCTTCTGTAGCTTATCGAACCATTGTGGCAGTGGATTGAAGATGAAGATCCATGCTTATCCAGCTATGTAGGTTGATGGACGTTACTGAGTAATCGTTAGACAATTTCATTATTTATAATAAATGTTATATGTTTCTTTAGCTTGAATAATATTATGTAAGGGTGCATGTAACATGGTGATTATTACGTCTGATTTGTGAAGGATCAATGTTATTTTCATGCGTGGAATAAAGTTTTTGAATTAGGTTTTGATGTTGATGATGTTTTAATAGGTGATATGTTCTACATTTATGAATGGGAAACCATTTTAGCTTACAGCTGAAGTTTTATACGTGAGTGTTGAATTTATTATGCATGATTATCCTTTCATCAAACATTATTTTATTGTATTTTTGGCTTAATCTACTTTAATTAAAAAAAAACTTCTTTAAGTTATCATCATAGTTTGTTTTTTTTATTCAATACGAGACAATTTCCTATTTTTTTGTTGTATATGATTAGGGATGTCAATTTGGGTCAACGTATTGGGTTCGGGTCCGATCCGAAAATGTCCCGACCCGAATAGAGTAAAACCCAAACCCGAATCGAATAATAAACGAGTAAAAAAACTAAGATCTGAACATGAACTTGGTCAGCTAAACCTAACTAGACTCGAGCTTTAATGTTTATTCGGGTCATGTATGGGATTTTGGTTCAACTCGAACTTGACCCGAATAATAAACGGGTCAAATTATCTGACCCGAACCAGACCAAAAAATTATTCAAATCAACCCTAATCCAAATTTTTTGATTCGGATTTGAGTCGTGTTGGCGTATCGAATATATGACCATCTAATTAAGTTTATTATCTTATCAACTTCTATATTTAAAAGAGTCTAACACCTATCTTCTTAATATAACTATTAAACAATTTTATTTTTTTAATTATATCACACAAATTTAATATAATATTTATTCAAGTCTAATTTAACTTCATTTTGAAGGGGTTGCGCAGCTCATAGTTTGGCCCACAAACTATTATTGCCTCAACTCAACATGAAATAAGACTTCAATATTTATAATAATAAGACTTCAATATTATACATCAAATCACTCAAATTGATGGGAAGAAAAAGAAAAGAAAACACAATCAAATTGATGATATGGACGATTTAATCTGGATCAACGGTTTTTGTTTAGAATAATTCATTTTAGAAGTGCAAGGTTAATAATCAAAATAAAGTTACATTTGATATGAAGTATAAACCAATGCAATTTCATCTTATCATGAAACATAATCGAAATTTCATTATTTTTGTGGTTATAATATAAATATTTTGTATTTTTTAGGCAAAAATCACTCTTTTGATCATTGATCATGCACTCCTACAAAAAAATTATTTTAGTTATTAACTCTTGTTTTTTCATTGATAATATATTATCAATAGGATAAAATATTATCAAACTGTAGAAAAAAAATCACACAAAGCTTAGTAATTATTGCTCACAATATCATGCAATGTGATACGAAATTAATGTTTGTCAGAAGATTTTCGGCGGAAGAGTAATAATTTAATATTTCAGTGTTGCACAAAAATTTAACACACATATAGATAAAAAAAGTGGGGGGAGACACCAAGATTGTTTATGAATAAAAATCCTGTAAATGAAAAATCATGGGGCCTAGCCCATTTGAATAAATCTACTATAAATTAAAAGTACATTGGTTCAATCATCTTCTAAATTCAGATATGAAGTTACAATGTTGTTAATCACAGATGTACAATGGTCATCCATATTTAAAAGCCATCATCAGGCTTCAACAAATCTAGTTATTAGAGATAATAAAAATATTAGGTTACGAATGCCGTTGTTGATTACCATGAAGTTAGCAGTTTGCCACAAAGACTGGAGTTAGTGGCTTTGATAGCGTCAGTTGGCCATAGTGATCATAGTTGAAAGTTGTAGTAGAAGTTAACTAGAGAAGGTGTACTTGGTCACATAAGATGTGGTTCGAAGCTGCAATAGTGTCAGTTGACTAGAATGATCTTTATAGTAGAAGGATTCAATTACAACAATTAACCACATAAGCCATAGTAGAAGGCTGCAATGACATCAGTTGACTACACAAGTCATAGTAGAAGAATATCATGACAGTAGTTGATCACATAGGCCTAGGGGAAGGTTGAAATTATAGCAGTTGGTCTGAAAGGTTGTAGTGGGAGGCTGCAATGATAAAAATTGGTCATATAAAATATAGTGGAAGGTTGCAATGATAACAAGTGGCCATGGAGACTTTAATCGGAGGCTGCAATAACAATAGTTGGTCACATAGGCTATAGTGGAAGGCTGCAATGATAATAGTTGACCACAAAGGTCGTAGTGGCAGGCTATAATAATAGTAGTTGGCCACATAGGCTGTAATGGAGAGCTAAAGAAGTAATTAGCCACATAGGTAAGTGTGTCAATTAGCTGTGTATGTTATAGTGGAAGACTGTAATAATAACAATTAGCCACATAGGATATATGGGGAAGCCACAGTAGTAACTAGCCATTTATGCCATAGTGGATCAATACAAGAGTGGTAGTTGGACATAGGCTTTATTGGAAGACTGTAATGATAAAACTTAGCCATGTAAGCTTTAGTTGAAAGCTACAATAGTTACTGATCACATAAAACATCGTGGGTCTCTAAAAGAGCATTAGTTGGCCTGCAAGGCCATAATGGAAGACTATAATGATCGCAGTTAGTCAAATAGACCGTAGTGCATAACTATAATAGTAACTGACTGCATAAGCTATAATGGGTCATTCCCAGAGCATTAGTTAGCCACAAAGGTTGTAGTGGGAAGTTATAATGGGAGCTGTTAGCTAAAGTAAAAACATCCATTGTTCATAGAGTCCTTTGTTGGAAGTTTTAATAATGTATGTTGGTCACATAGGTTGTAGTTAGGGCTACACTAGTTGTGGGCTACAAACCTTCTCTTAGATCTTATTATATTATGCTTGAGATAGTTCTTATCCGTATACAATGTATAGAATACTTTAAAAAAAGTCACCATATTTTGAATATGACGGTTAATATTTATTTTTCACTGGAAGTTATCAATAGATTTTTAATATGATGTTATACATTACGCCATATTTGAGATACTTTGTTACACTGTAATCATAATACTTGTTTCATCGTATTCAGGATATTTTTTAAGTGTTCGTGAATATTTTATTACACAACATATCTTACAAACATCTGTGGGATGGGAGCGGCTGGTGGTAGTCGAAGACATCCATCGGGTGATGTTTGATGGTGATAAGCTATTATAGAGACTAGAATTTATTATCAGGTCTTTAGTCTAGAAAAATTACTATAATATAACTCATTATTGTTATTTTTTCTCTCCCACATCAAGTGAAGAGAAAGGGGCCAACTTATAGGCTTCAAAGGGGGTATATTAGTCCTTCAACAAATAACGTGTGTAACCTTCTGATCAAATTGTCCGTACTAATTTCTCTTGCTAAAAGGAGTTTTTAATGATTTATAGGCGTCAATGACCTCAAAATTGAATGGTGTTGGTCTGGTTAGATTCCTCTCATCGGGATGCTTAATTTGACAATAGGTACATCAAATTTGGAGTTCATTTGATCCTCAAACTAGCTACACAAAGCCTCCAAATGCAATTCAATGTCCTGATCTGTGCTTGATTAGAGTCGGATTGGACTAATTTTGGTATCATTGAGTTTGTCTTATCGTGACAGTCAATTTGACTATAAACTTATTGAAATCAAAACTCCAAGTGATTTTTAATTTGAATTGGAATATTTTTTTTCAAAAACTATCTTGACAGATTCATGCCAAATGATGAAATTTTGTGTTGACATATCAAAATATGTGTAAATTTTGAGTGTATAGTCACTCTTCCTTGTTTGATCAACATATATAACTAATATTTTATTGCACTACATCAATACAACTGTTGGCCTAACTTTTGTTGAGGTCTCATTTTTCCACCTTAGGAGCCTAGGATCTAGCCATAGGACTTTTCTGTTGACTATGCTAGAGGACTAATGATGGAGCTATTAGAAATTCTAAACACTTCTTTACTCCTCTTGGAGTTCTACATGTTTGGTCCAAACCTCTAGGATTTAGTAGGTGGGAGCCAAACATGAGGGAGCTCAAAAGGAGTCCCCATAAGATGATCAAGCCTTATGATCAACCCTGAGTAAACTGGTCTTCGACAAGCTTACACACACACACATGTATCCCTCACTTACACTCACTATCTCAAACCCTAAAACCAAACATGTTTGACTTGGTGCCCCCCTTCTTTTGGAAACCCATATAGGTGGTCCCTCGAGCCCTTATCCCTAGGCTAGGGTTTGGCTAGGACCAATACATGGAGGATCCAAAATGGCACTTCTCTTTGGTCCATGGCTCAAATAGGGATAATTCCATGATCAACATCCTTAATTGATCCCAATTTCACCAAAATTCCCAATTTTGACCATTTTAGCCCCAACTTTTTCAAAATTTCCAAAATACTTCTAAATCCTAATTTTTCCAAAATTTCCCAAAATTTATCAAATTCTCTTCAATAATCATTTCAAATCACTTCAAGCCACTCAAATTGTCCAAAATATCTCAAAATATTCAAAATTCCCAAAATACCCAAAATTACCAAAATATCTTTCATACCAAAAAAAATTTAAAAAATTCCCAAAATCTCTAAAAACACTTCAAATGTTCCCAAAATCAATTCAAACCACTCCATTGAGCCCAATTTGACCAAATTAACCACTTTTGAGTAAAATCCCCAAATTGCCCATAAAGGTCCAAAATGCCCAAATTCCCTCCAATTTCCACCAAATTGACTTCAATCTCACCCAATTTCAATTCCAAAACAAGATTCATCATATCTAATCTTAATCAAAACCAAATATAAGCTCAATTGTACTCCATTTCAAGCCCAAATTCCAAGCCTAAGTGAAATGATGCAAATTACTCATATCTCCAAATCCCCCCAAATTGAACTCCACAACCAATCCAAATTCCCCAAATTTAAATTCTAAACTCTTCATGAAATCCATCAATACCAATTTGAGCCGTCAATTGGACTAGAACCAAGCTCAATCCCTAACCCAAATCAAAATACCTAATTTTGCCCCAAAATTCCAAATCTCCCAAATTGAACTCCATAACCCCTCAAATTTCCAACCAATTGAACTCCAAACTTCTCATGAAAATATCATACACCATTTAGAACAATCAATTGAGCTAAATCTAAACCTTAGTCAAGCCCAAACCCAAGTTCAAACCAAAACCCCAAGTTTGAATCCAAACCCTTAAATTGGCTAAAACCATTCAAATTGACCAAAATATGGTCACCACATCCAACTTATAAACTTTAGGAACAAAGCTAGACCCATCTAGCCCAACCTAGTTGAGCCATGGACCAAGGGTCACTTAAATTAGGGGATTTCTTCCTAAAAGTGGCTAAACCAAGTAGATCCTTGCCACCAGCCATCAAACCTCAGTGCTAATCACCATTTAGCTCCCTCTGACTCCCCTTACTAACCCAAAACTGAGAGAGCACCTTATGGTGTTTCAACCCAATTCCATCCATCCAAGATGTCTCACTCCCATTAGACACTTGCGCTGTTTAGCCCTCCACCTCAGCGACCCTTTGCACCCACTGGCCAGCTTTTGTGGCCATCATGTCCATGGCTATTTAACCACCACCCCATTACGGCCAAATAAAGAGAGTGCACAAAAGTTAGGGAAAACTCTGACAAATTGCTCCCAGAGATTCTCACAGCCTTCCAAAGCTCAACCCAACCATTTTTCACCCATCTCCATCACTGCATGAAGCCAATTTCTCCACCCAAAAATCACCCCAAAACAGGACAATTCTTGTCACCCCACCAAACTCCAAATTGAATTGTTCCTCACCATCCTCAGACCAAATGAAGAAGTTTCACACAAAAAGCCCCATTTCCAGAGCACTCCACACCATACTTCCACCTCAACCTCTCCACATGTTGGCGGAAGTCTGAAACAAACAATTCACCAGACCAAGGAGACACATCCAGGAGGTTCGTTGGACTCCACTGAAGCTTCTACAAGCACCCAATCAAGGCCTCACCTCTTGGGCTAATGTATATACAATTTCCCCCCAAATCGAGCTTAGTTTGAGACATTTTTGAAAATTACCTTTGTCCAAGAGGCGTGGCATCAATTGAATGCTTGGAGAAGCTTTACTGGAGTCTAGAAAACCTCCTGGATGTGTTGATTAACTCTGATGAATTATCTTAGTAAGACTACCTCCTACAGATGAGAAGCTTGAGGTGGAAGTCCTATACAGAGGCTCCAATTGATGTGGATTTTGCTGGGGAACTTCTTCTTTGACTCTGGTGAAGGTGTGGGCAAGGTTAATTTGAATTTGGCAGAGCTTCAGTAGGTGTTCTGTTTCTGGCCTAAAATTGAACTCAGAAATTGAGCTCAATTAATGAGGATCATGGCAGGAATGTAGTGGGGATTCACTTCCCTGTGTTGGGGGAGGAGTTTGCGACAATTGGATAAAGCCGTCTTAGAATTTTGTTTTAGCAACCTCTTTGCCCGTGGAGGAGAGCTGTTTAAATAGACATGGCTATGAGGGTTATCAGGGCAAACCAGGGGTTGGGATTAGCTGTTCTGGTGAGGAGAAAAAGAGCTACAGTGGCAACTTGGGTTGGGACAACTCAGCAAGGTTTAATTTTGGATTTAAACCTATTTTTTTCTTCTCGACCTAGTGTTTTCCATTGACTGGGGTTGACGGCCGGCCAAGGTCAGGTCATCTCTTAGTTCAGTGAAGTCAGAGGAGTTGAGTGGTGGAGTCAATTTGGACTTTGGGTGGCTCCATGGTGAAGATTCAACGTGGATTTTGGGTTTTGGGTAATTTGGGTTAGCTTGTGTTTAACCCTTGGTCCAAAGACTAAGCTTGGCCTTAAAATGGTTAAAACAGCTCCTAAGTCCCTCAAGTGAGTTTAGATGAAGTCCAATGGCTGGCTTGGGAGTTTGGGCAAGTGTTTTAATTATTTTGAAGAAGGTAGAGTCCAAGTGAAGGGAGTGAGGGGAGTGGTCACCTCTACTTACCAAATTTGGCAAAGTTAACCCTCATGATGGCCATGGAAGGGTTCATGAATCATGTCATTCCATGTATGGGGTCATGGGGACGTTTCACACAAAAGGAAATTTTAATTTTATGGATTTTGATGGGAAAATGCCATCATGACCAATTGGGTAAAGAGTCATATATGCATGATAAAATTTGGTATGATGCCATGGAATCACAATGGAAGGATTAATTGTCATGTGGGCTCAAATTTGGGCTTATAAAATCATTATCATGGGCTTTTGAAAATGCATAAGTGGATGGGTCTTTTAATATGCATATGATGATTTTGATTTTTGAAATTGATTATGGGACAATCAAATTGGATTGAAATTGATTGAAATTGGGTTGGGACTAGTTTAGATTTGATTTGGAATTGTTTTGTGGCATTTGGATTGGTCATGAAGCTTCATTTGGGGGAATTAGGGATTTTGGGTCAAAATTGGGGGTTTTGGTTTAGATTGGATTTGAATTTGAGTTAAGCCCAATTGATGGTCCAAATAGGTCTATAAGAATGTTTTGAAGAGTATAGAGTCCGAAATTGAGGAAATTGGGTGCGCTATGGGGTTCAATTTGGTAGATTTTGAAGATTTGGTCAAATTAGGGATTTTTGGCTAAGGTTAAAGTTAAGGTTTGAAGTTGAATAAAATGGGCTTCAAAATGATTCCAACTGAGATTGGAGATGTTGAATTTTAGATAGGGGTTGAAATTGGAGAATTTTGGAATCAACTTGGTGGAAATTGCGGTTGATTGAGGATTTGGTCATTTAAGGGCATAATTGAGATTTTGGTCAAAATTGGTCAATTTCGTCAAAATTGGTCAAATTGGGGCAATTGGATGGCATTGGAAATTTTCAAATGATTTGCAGGATTTAATTGGATAAAAATTGGATTTTTGGAATTTTGGGCATTTGAGGGGTATTTTGGTAATTTGGTCATTTTTGGTGAGTTTGGGTGCAATTGGGCCAAATGGTGGTTCAACTTAAATTTTTGAAATGAATTTAGAGACTTTGGCAAATTTTTGGAATTTTGAATTGAAAATTGGAATCTAGAATGGAATTAGGGTTTAGGGGCATGCTCATGTGCCTTAGCCATGTCTAATCACATTAGGAACAAGCCTAGCCAAATGGTCACCACTTTAGGAACATTCACATATTGATCCTAGCCTGCTTAAACGAAGGTTAGAGGCTTGGGAATTATCTATGTGAGTTTCTTAAAGGGTATAGGGGAATCTGTTTAAGGTTTTGAAAGAAATTGGGGATTCAAGGGATTAGGGGTGCGTGTGTAAGACCAAGCCCTAGTCACCAAAGGTTGCCCTAAGTCCAAATCATTCCTATGAGAACTCACATTTGGTTCTCCACATGTTGGTTTTAACTTTCTAAGTGATTTGGAGGTTTAGGACCATCCATGTAGGATTCTAAAAGAAGCTAAGAAATGGTGCAGATTTCTAAATGGTGGGTTCAATCTCTAATCTTCTAGGATAATCAAAGAGGAAGTGTTATGGCTAGATCCTAAGCACTAAGAGGAAGATTAAACCTCACAAAAAATGAGGTCATTAGGGGCTGATAATCTTACTTATGATTATCAAGAAAATACATTGCATTAACTTTTCTTTAGGGTTAATAATAGAAACTTGTTATTTTGTTTTTGTTTTCTTTTTCTTTTTCTTTTCTTCCCTTCGTTGTCTCTTTAAGTTGTCTACATTACTTTAGCCTTACATTCTATTAATTGGGTGTGATTTATGGTGTGTGTAGGTTTGTAAATGAATCAATGAACTTGATAAACAACTCGAATTCGGGTCGATTAAGGCTAGATTAAGACTTAATTATGTTCATTCAAATATTTTTTATACATGGGGGAATGGAGAGCACTCTTACATGAATGATCTCCTATTTATAGGGGATGGGTTATAATATGAAAATATTACATTTCTAGCCCTACTTTAATGAAAGTTGTACATGTTATTTTAGGTATTTACATGTGTAAGCATTCAGTTTGACAATATTTGGTCGTCTCGACTTCAGGTCTTCCTGTCATCGGGTCGTCTAGGATTTGGTTGTTCAAGCTAGGGTCCTCAAGGCATCAGGTTGTCCAAGGCTTCGGGTTGTCCTAGCTTCAGGTCGTCCTGCCTTCGGGTTGTCCTAGCTTCAGGTTGTCCTGCCTTCGGGTCTTCTTGTTTAGAGATTCAATTTGACACATTTTTTATGTACAGTGTATATATATAGTGGTGTAAACGAGCCGAACTCGAGCGACTCCAGGTTCATCTCAGTTCCAGCTCGTTAAAAAATACCACTGTACGTGTTCAGCTAATTTATATTTCGAACACAAAAAAGGTGTTTGTGTTCAACTCATTTGTTTAGCGAGTCAAACACGAAACGTTCAAAAACAAAGAGTCATTTTTGACAACCCCCGTCAAGCAGTCGTAAGATATTGAGGGTTTGGGCGAGATTTAAATCATATTATCTATATTAAAAGATCATTTAACTATAAGTAAAATATTTTAATTATATATATATATATATATATATATATATATATATATATATATATATATATATATATATATCGACACGCCTAAAATATATACGCTTTGCTTATATCGTTTTAATTATTTTTGATGATATTACGACTTTAAAGGAAGGTATTTTGTATGTTTTTTAGTTTTAGGTACAGAAATGGTGATTGGAGCAAAAGGAAGCAAAACGGTGCGATTTGGAGCGAAAACGAGCGAAATGAAATTCGCCTCGACACCTTTCGATAAGTCTTTTGATGCTTAATCTCTTTTACAACTTCTTGCATATTTTTGAATGAGATTATACTTTAAATAAAGGTTATTTTATGCTTATTTTGTGAGGTCTATCTCATTACGAACGCAACGCAACTGAAATGGGGGCGAAACTGAGTTGAAACGGAGCCAAACGGAGCGAAACCGTGGAGCCGCGCAGCAGCCTGCTCGCCGACGACGAGATTTTCCCGAGACCATCAAAATATGGCCTCGAACCCGTCGACAGCGGCCCGGACGACCATGAACCGACATTTGGCGGTTTTGGGCCAATATTCAACGTATTTGGACGCTTTTTCGAATGGGTGCTTAAGGAAACTCTTCGGAATTCGTCCATGCTCTTTAAAAATGACAAATTTGTGTTAGAAATGTGTAGAGTAAAAGAGAGAAACATTAGAGGAAAGGAGAGAAAAACTTAGATGAATGTTTAGGATTCTTAGATTAAGAGTAGAAATGTAGATTTCTACCCTTTTGGAGGGTTGAAGAGGAGATTTTGAGAGAATTTGTAAGGGATTTCGCTAGCATTGCATGGACCATCGGGAGACTTTATGGGAGAGATATTCGTCTTTCTTTCAAGGGGAAAAAGCTAAGTATTGTTCTTCATTATCTATAATTTTGTAAACATTTATTTAGTGGATTTGCTTTAGTTAAATGAAGTTTCCTTTATGTTTTCTTCGTGTTTTGTGACGCATCTCTCTTATTCTTTCTTCTTCTTTGTAAATAGTGGCATAAGAAGATTATGCCATTGTTTTCCTTTTACTTTTCTTTTCATAATGAGTAGAAATCATATTTAGGATTTTGTGATGCATAGTAGAAGTAAATTTAATTATAAATGTGATGGTTTTTACTTGCACTTCATCTACATTCGCGATAAGGGCCTATCAGTAGTGTTAAAATTCGTTGTAATTTCATCGACCCGAAAGGCGATGTAATTCTCAACAAAGTGAAACCACATTCAAATTCCATCGATGGTGAAGTTCATGGGATTGAATGCAAATAAATAGGGAAATATAATTATCGGGCGTAGAATCGGAGATTTTAGAGTGATGAGCTAAAATCCTCAATTCGGTCCTATTATTTCAGTCTTGAAGTGTAGATGTTAGCCCTCGGGCGAGGGAACGTGGAGCTCTGAGTGAGAGCGAGTATCTCCGCACTAGCCGTGATTCGATAGCAAAGCATAGGATTAGTCGATGTTCTTTATGCCTTGAACAAAAGGGTAAAGAATAGGATTGCTCCTATTCGCACATACTGATATTAAATGCATCTCAATCCTATACATTATCTATTTCATTACATGTGAATAGTAGCTTCTAATATCTCAAAATTCTCCAAACCAACTCATTCAAAAGGGTTATCTTTAGAATCATTATTACTAGTTATAATTCATTATCTTTACATTTAAAACTTGCATTTAGGAGTAGTTGTTATATAAAACACAATTTTAATCGACATTCCAACTAAGAATTATTAGTAGTAGTCAGAATTTACTAAAGACCTCTTACTTCACTTCCTCGTGGGATCGATGCTGTGGTTTTTAAAGAAAACTCTATATTACTTCGAAACGATACATATACTTGCGTAGTACTCTACAAGTGTGTAAAATATTTTCTAATTTTTATATCATTTAAGATTTTGACTACTAGATG
This sequence comes from Papilionanthe hookeriana x Papilionanthe teres, assembly GCA_022702705.1. Lineage (NCBI taxonomy): Eukaryota > Viridiplantae > Streptophyta > Magnoliopsida > Asparagales > Orchidaceae > Papilionanthe > Papilionanthe hookeriana x Papilionanthe teres. The sequence goes on along the minus strand of CM040427.1, from coordinate 54,323,669 downwards.
GTATTTATAAATCGAGTCACGTTTGTGGCCATATTTTGGAAGTTAATTTACTGCGTAATTGCGGGTCGGGTTATATATATATATATATATATATGTGTGTGTGTGTGTGTGTGTGTGTGTGTGTACTGTGGCCTGATAGTAGAGCAGTTATCTCTGAAGGTCATAAGTCCCCTCAAGTTATACGTTCAAATCACCTTATGAGTAAGGTGTGCTACTCGAATTTTTAGCACACCTAGGAATAGCCGGGGTTCGGCCAATAACCATTCTTTGTTTATATATCTACACACACACACACACATGTGTGTGTACCGTGGCCTGATAGTAGAGCAGTATCTCTGAAGGTCGTAAGTCCCCTCAGGTCACGCGCTCGAATCCCCTTATGTTTAGGGTGTGATACTCGAATATTTAGCACACCTAGAAATTGTTGGGTTCATCTAATAGCCTTCAGTCATTCCTTATATATACATATATATAAAGTCAAAACTAGCCAAACACGAACAAATAATTCTTGATTTGTGTTCGGCTCATTTATATATCTAGCGCATAAAAAATTATTCTTGTTCGGCTTGTTAAATTAGCAAACGATAGAATATGAGTTACTTGATAAGCCTAAGATTAACTATTTGCGAACAACAAGCTCTTTTTGATAGCCCTATCTATATATATATGTATATATATATATATATATATATATATATATATATATATATATATATATATATATATATATATATATATATATATATATATATATATCTTCCAAAAAATTAACCTACTTTATTTGCAAAAAAGTGCTGCAAATTTGTGCTAGACTTCCTTCCCTCTTAATTGGTGAGCTGTGGCCTCTAATGGGTAGTCGCTGAAATTATGAAGTCGAAGGGGACAAATGCCTCAACTGGAACGTCATTTAAAAAATAATGAATGAAGTGACGACATCGCTAAAATCGGCCTCTGCTGGCTTGGCCTAACGATTCTATAGTGAAATTAATTAAGCTAATGAAGAGCACGCCATATATAAGGCGTTAATTACTAGCTTCCGAAAACAACGTATTGTTTGGCTTTTTTTCAAACGCAGTCAAATGTTTCCATTTGCTCTCTACCGAATCACACACAGCTATTTGTTGTTTGCAGGTGATAATAATCCAATTTGCAGTCAGCATTATTAGAGTTTAAAAGCACCGTCATATTTCGCCGTATTTGTAATACCAATTTCTTTGAACTTTGACTTGAGAATATGTCTGTTTATCCGACCTATTTAGGGACTTCATAAGCTATTGTTATCACTCTCTTAATTCTTCTTAGCTGCTCACCCAAATAGCCGGTGTCTTACAAATCTCCACGCATGGCTCTAAGGCGAGCTATATTTATTAGTATAGTGATGGTGCTTGCATTAATCTTTAGCAACATTAATCTCAGTATCGGCCAACCCCACAACCCCCGCAAATTTTATGTTGGTGGCAAAATGGGATGGGACATTAAGGTTATCCCAAATTGGGCCAAAGGCAAGATATTTCATGCTGGAGATACTCTTCGTGAGTTCTAAATTTATCAATTTTTAGTTTTTTTTTTTTTTTTAATTTTAAGTTTGTTAGATTTGCACCATAAGTCAGCTTAAAATTGTATGATATTGATTAATTAATAGAATTCAAGTACAATCGTGGTGACCATAATGTGGTTGTGTTGAAAAGTGGATTGGATTTCAAAAACTGCATTTTGTCAAATGATTCGGAGACCTACGATTCTGGAAATGATCCTATTATACTCCAAGAACGCTACAACTACTTCTTCTGTAGCTTATCGAACCATTGTGGCAACGGATTGAAGATGGCGATCTATGCTCATCCAGCTATGTAGGTTGATGGATATTACTGAGTAATCCCTAGACTGTTTCATTATTTATAATAAATCTTGTATGTTTTTTTTAGGTTGAATAATATATGTATGGGTCCATGTAACATGGTGATTATTAGGTTTGATTTGTGAAGGATCATTGTTATTTTCATGCGTGGAATAATGTTTTTGAACTTAAATTTTGATATTGATTGTGTTTTAAGAGGTGATGTGTTCTGGATTTATGAATTGGAAACGTAATTCATTTTAGCTAACAGCTGAAGAAGCATACGGGAGTGTTGAATTTATTATGCATGATTATCCTTTCATCAAACATTTTTTTATTGTATTTTTGGCTTAACCTAATTTAAGAAAAAAATAAAATCTTTTATGTTATCATCTTAGTTTGTTTTCTTTTTCAATGCGAGACGATTTCCTATGTTTTTGTTGTATACGATTAGGGGTGTCAATTCGGGTCAATGTGTTGTGTTCGAGTCCGATCCGAAAATGTCCCGACCCGAATAGAGTATAACCTAAACCCGAACGAATAATAAATGAGCCAAAAACTAAGATCTGAACACGACTTGACCCGTTAAACGAGCTAGACCCGAGCTTTTATGCTTATTCGGGTTGGGATTTTGGTTTAACCCGAAACAAACCCGAATAATAAACGGATCAAATTCTCTAACCCGAACACGACCAAAAAATTATTCAGGTCAACCCTAATCCAGATTTTTCGATTTAGGATTGAGTCTATGAGTTGGTGTGTCGGGTCAATTTTTAACACCCCTATATATGACCCTCTAATTATGTTTATTATCATATCAACTTCTATATTTAAATGAGTCTAATTCCTATCTTCTTAATATAACTATTAAACAATTTTATTTTTTTTAATTATATCACACAAACTTAATATAATTTTTATTCAATTCTAGTTTAGCTTCATTTAACTCCATTTTGAAAGGCTTGTTCAATTCATATTTTTGCCCACAAACTATTACCGCCTCAACTCAACATAATAAGACTTCAAAATTTATAATTTTGATGGTATATTTCAATATTATACATCGAATCACTCATTACATTTGTTTAGAATAATTCATTTTTAATTCATTTTAGAAGTGCAAGGTTAATAATGAAAATAAAAATTACATTTGATAAGAAATATACAAAATAGGTATAATAAAAATATTTTGTATTTTTTAGGCAAACGTCTCTCTTTTGATCATTTATCATGCACTCCTACAATAAATTTATTTTAGTGATTAACACTTGCTTTTTCATTGATAATATATTATCAATTGGATATAATATTATCAAACGGTATTGTAGATGATTGAAAATAAGTTATGCCACAAATTTTTTGTTTTAATTAGTTAGGAAAAGATTCATGCAAAACTTAATAATTATTGCTCACTATATTATGCTATATGATACCAAATTGTTGCTTGTCAGAAGATTTTCGGCGGTAGAGTAATAATTTAATGTTTTAGTATTGCACAAAGATCCAATACACGTACAAATAAAAAAAAGCGGGAGAAGACACCAAGATTTTTTAGGAATAAAAATCATGAAAAAGAGAAAAAAAAAACATAGGGCCCAACACATTTAAATAAATATACTACAAAATTAAAAGTCTATTGGTTCATTCTTCTTCGGAATTTGGGAAGATGAAGTTACAATGTTTTTAATAACAAATGTACAGTGGTCATCCATATTTAAAAGTCATTATTAGGCTGCAACAAATGCAATTATTAACGATAATAACAATATTTGACCGCAAAGGCCATTGTTGATTGCTATGAAGGTAGTTGTTTGCCACAAAGACTGGAGTCAATGACTGTGACAACGTCAGTTGACCATAGTGATTATAGTTGAAAGTTGTAGTAGAAGCTAACTGGGTAAGCTATAATTAGTCACATAAACTGTAGTTGGAAGCTATAATAGTGTCAGTTGACTAAAGAGATCCTCATAGTGGAAGGCTGCAATGACAACAATTAACCACATATGCCATAACAGAAGGGTGCAATGACAACAGTTAACTACCTAAGCCATAGTTGATGGTCTTCATGACAACAGTTGATCACATAGGCCCTAGAGAAAGGCTAAAATTTTAACATTTTGTCACGAAGGTTATAATGGGAGGCTACAATGATAGCAATTGGTCATATAAACTATAATGGAAGGTTGCAATGATAACAACCGGCCACAGAGACTATAGTGGGAGGCTGCAATGATCACAGTTGATCACACAGGCTATAGTGGAAGGCTGTAATGATAATGGTTAACCACAAAGGCCGTAATGTAAGGCTATAATGGTTGTACTTGGTCGAATAACCTGTAGTGGAGAGCTATAGAAGTAATTGGTCGTGTATGTCATATTAGGTCAGCGTAAGAGAGTCATTTAGCCGCGTATGTTGTAGTGGAAGACTGTAATAATAACAATTAGTCACATAGGTTGTAGTGTGAAGTTACAGTAGTAACTAGCCACTTATGTCATAGTGGATCACTGCAAGGGTGTTAATAGGCGACATAGGCTATATTGGAATACTGTAATGATAAAACTTAGCCATGTAAGCACTCGTTGAAAGCTAAAGTAGTAAGTGATCACATAAATCATAGTGGGTCTCCAGAAGAGCATTAGTTGGACAGAGAGGCTATAATGGAAGACCTTAATGATCGCAGTTAGTCACATAGACCTTAGAGCGTAGCTATAATATTAAATGACCACATAAGCTATAATGGGTAATTCCCAGAGCATTAGTTAGCTACAGAGATTGTAGTGGAAGGTTGTAATGACAACAATTAGTCATGTAAAAACCTCAGTTGGCCGTAGAGACCTTTGTTGGAAGTTTTAATAATGTATGTTGGTCACATAAGTAGTGCTACAACAGTTGGGGGCCACCAACCTTCTTTCAGATCCTTATTGTATTATGTCAGAGACTGTACTTATCTTTATATGATGTAAAGAATACTTTTAAAAATATGAATAATGTCACCATATTCTGAACATGACGGCCATAATTAGTTGTTGCTGGGAGTTATCATTGGATTTGTAATACGACATAATACATTATGCCATTTTTGAGAAACTTTGTTACATTGTAATCATAATACTTGTTACATCATTTTAAGGATATTTCGTCTGTGTTCGAGAATTATTTATTACACAACAGAGTTTACCGACAACTGTGAATAGGGGGCAGCTTGTGGTAGTTGAAGACAACCATCCAGTGATGTTTGATGGTGATCAACTGCTATAGAGGCTAGAATTTATACTCGAAACTTCTGTCTAGAACATTATTATAACATAACTCTTTATTATTCTCTTTTTCTCTCCTCCCTCACCTGAAGATAATGGGGTCTACATATAGGCATCAGGGTGGGGGGGTGTGGGTTATTGGTCCTTGATGCGTGCTGAAAAATTTGCGGCGGTAGAGTAGCGGATTATTCTTAGTGTTGTACGAAAATTCAGCACACACACAGATGAAAAATAAGTGGTGACGACTCCAGAATTTTTTATGTGGAAAACCAATAAAGGGAAAAACTGTTATAAAAACTGCAGGAGTCAAAGTGATTTTGGAATCCGAAAAGATGTTAATTTAACATTTTTTTAATAATAAACAGTTATATATTTATATAAACTTTTTTTTAATGATTCCAAATAATTTCATGTCATAAATGCAGAATTTGAAAAATTAAAACAAAAAGAATATGAAAAGTTTTTTTTAATAATAAATGATGGAATTTGAAAGATCAAAGAATAAGAAATATAAAAAGTTTTTTATTTTTTTTTATGATTGAAATTAATTTAATATCATAAATGTAGAATTTAAAAGATCAAAACATAAAGAATATGGAATGAAAAGTTATTATTATTATTATTATTATTATTATTATTATTATTATTATTATTATTATTAATGGGCATTTAATGACTTAATTTCTTTTTCAGCCTATAAATAGGCCTAAAAGAAGGGGTTAGAGTCGCCGCGGCGGAGCGTTGCAAAGGGGCATCGTAGCGGCACATCGTAGTGGGGCAACGCGGCGGCGTGTCGCAGCAGAGCATTGCGGCGGCGCGACGCTGTGGCGCGTCGCGGCATGGCTTTGCGGGGGCGCGTCGCAACGGCGCAACGCAACAACGTGTTGTGGTAGCTCTACTCGATTTCGCATCGCGGAGGAGCGTCGCGATGGCGCGTCGCGATGGAGTGTTGTGGTTGTGCGTCGCTGTAACGTGTCGCAGTGACGCAATGTAGAAACATGTTGCTGTGGCGAGTCGCGGTAGCGCGTTGCGGCGAAGTGTGGCAGCGGCGAAGTGTGGCAGCGGCTCTTCGCGGGGGCGCATTGCGGGGGAGTGTCGTGGTGGCGCATCGCAGCAGAGTGTTACGGCGGTGCGTCGGGGGCGCGTTGCGGTGGAGTGTCGCGGTGGGGTGTCATAGTGACGCGTTGCGATAGAGCGTCGCGGCGGAATGTTGCGACGACGCGTCCCGGGGAAGTGTTGCTGCGGCGCGTCACGGTGGGGCGTCAGGGCGACGTGTTGCTGCGGAGCATCCCGACGGAGTGTTGCGAAGGCGCGTCGTGGTGGCGTGGCACAATACAGTGACGTGTTTGCGGTGGCGCGTCGCAGTGGGGTGTTGTAGCGGCGCAACGCAACAACATGTTGCGGTGGCACGTCTCGACGGAGCTTCGCGGTGGCTCTTCACAATGGCGCGTTGTGGTGACGCATTGCAGTTGTGCAATGTAGCAATGTGTTGCAGTGGCACGTCGGGGTGATGCATCAGGGTGACGCGTCACAGCGGGGCGTCACGGTGGGGCAATGCATTGCGGTGATGCGTTGGGTCGGGACGTCGTGTCGCGACGACACGTTGCTGCGGTGCGTCGCGACGACGTGTTGTGGCGACGTGTTGCGGCTTCTTAATTATGCAAAATTCTTCCGAGACTCGTAGCCTTTTGAGGAATTTTATATACTTCGCTGTCTTCCGAGCGCTTAGTAACCTTCGAGTGCTTTGACGTACACGTGTCTTCGGCGGCTCATAACCTTCGGAGTCATTAATGTACATGTGCGTTCAGGACTCTGATGTATCCGTGTCTTCCGAGGCCTATAGCCTTCCGGGTCTTTGAGCTGTACTGTGTCTTCCGAGGCCAGAGCCCTCTAAGGCGCCTTTGATGCACCTGTGCCTTCTCAGGCTTGTAGCCTTATGAGGTCTTTGACTGGAGACTCTGTCAACCACTTGCTCTCATGAAGTTTTTCTAGTGAGGACCTTGTCCACTACTAGCTTCCCATGAAGACTTGCCTCTTGGGCTTGTCTTCTAGGGGCATGGTAGAAAAGAGAATCCATTAAGGATGTAAGACCAGTTCTGAATTGTATCACCAGAGATGCTCGACGGTAATAACCCGTAATGAACTGAGTCATATGAAATCCACTGATGATGGTTGGCATATCCTAGGTTGTTGGTCAAAACTTTAACTTGACAACTGTAACCAGTTATGGAAGTGGTCAAAAGAAATCCACCAAGAATTTTTGACCTATCCGAGGCTGCATGTCGAACTTTCGACGACGACCGACATCTGTAACTGGAAGAGGTCGAATGGAGTCCCCTTGGGATCGATTAAGCCGAGAATGAGGTGTCAGAAATACTTTGATTTTCTCGAGACTTTGGAGTAGATCGCACTGGATCGTATGTTTTCTTGGAAATATGGTTGCAGTCATACTCAAGAGTAATGTTTGGCAACTTGTCGACTCGTCGTTTTGAATCTTTTGCCCCCCGGCAGGAGGTGTTTTCAATGCGAGCTGGTAAAAGAGCACATGTATTGGGCCTTGAAGAGATCAGCTTCCCGATCTAGTTGAAGAGGAACTCCAGGCGCTGATGAAGCGTTATTTGTATTGAAAACTGCCCCCAGTCCAGAAGTGATTCTTGTAGACTTGTAATATGAATGAAATATGGGATGACATCCTCGCCACAGTCGTGCCTAGGACGTTAACATGAACGACTTTTCGAGACAGCGGTGAAGGTTGCCCCCCACATTGAAGAATGCTTCAGAGATGATCTTTAAGATGCGAAAATGATTCTTTTGTCTGTTGGATGAAATACGAGATTGAGAAAGGAAATAGAGGCTCGGTGTCTTAGAGTTGTAGACAATGTCAAAAGGGACTTCGTTTCCCACAGACGGCGCCAAACTGATGCATGCTGGAAAATTCGCGGCGGTAGAGTAGCGGATTATTCTTAGCGTTGTATGAAGATTCAGCACACACACAGATGAAAAATAAGTGATGACGACTCCAAAATTTTTTACGTGGAAAACCCGTAAAGGGAAAAACCACGGGCCCTGGCCCAGTTGCGAGAATCCACTTTTGATTGATGTTTACAAAATTCCCCTGTCCCATGGACGTGAGAGAGTAATTATATGTTTCAAACTACAATGTCGACTGATGGTGTCTGGTTGGTGGTGATTGACGATGATTGGTGGAGGTTCACGGTGACGGAGGTCGGCGGTGACGAAGATCGACTAAAGTCGGCGGTAGTCGACGGAGGTCGGCGGTGGCCGACCGCCCGACGACGGCCGGTTGGCATTGGCCGACGATCGGCAGGTGGTCTATGGTCGCAGCTTATCGCTCATCGCTCGAGCCTCTCTCTATGCCCCCACTCACGTGAGGTTGGGGGTTTATTTATAGTATTTCGGGTGCGATTAATCGCAGCGCATTTCGATCCGGATCGGTCCAGAGGGGCTCTCGATCATACGGTGTTTATGGGGCATTTTATGGCCTTAACGATGTCAGAATTGAGTGATCTTGAGTTCGTTGGATTTGTCGTGTCGAGACGTTCAATCCGAGTATAGACTTGCTAGTGTCGGCATTTGCTTGATCTTCCAAATATGTCCAGAAATCTCCTAGGAATAGATTAATGACTTGATCTGATCTTGATTTGACTCAGATTGGACTAGTTTTTATGCCATTAGGTTCGTCTCATCGAGTCGGTCAGTTTGATTATAAGTTTGCTGAAATCGGAGCTCTAGATGTCTTTTTATCAAGATTTGAATGTTTCTTATTCAAAAGATTGCAGCGAGATTTATGCCGGATGATGAAAAATATTTGTTGGTGTATCAGTCCTTTCACAAATAACACGTGTAACCATTCTATCAAATGGTCCATAATAATTTATCTTGCTAAAAGGAGTTTTTGATGATTTATAGGCTTTAATGACCTCAAAATTGAGTGACGTTAGTTTCATTTGATTCCTCTCATCTAGATGCTCCATTTGACTATAGGGACATCAAATTTGGAGTTCATTTGATCCTCCAACTAGCTACCCAAAGCCTCAAAATGTGATTCAATGTCTTGATCCATGCTTGATTGGAGTCAGATTGGACTAATTTTTGTATCATCGAGCTTGTCATGTCAAGACAATCAATTTCACCGTAAGCTTGTTGAAATCGAAGCTCTGGGCGAACTTAATTTGAATTGAAATATTTTTTTGTCAAAAACTATCTTGAGAGATTCGTGCCAAATGATAAAATTTTGCGTTGACATATCAAAATATTTGTAAATTTTGAGTGGATTGTCACTCTTCCTCGTTTGATCAACATTTATAACAAATCATTTATTACATAATATACATGCAGCATACTTACTCTAATGACAAGGCTAAGCGTGATATGATGGCCAATAGAACTCCATTGACTTGACTTCCTTTATTCGTACAAATTAGACATTTTCTTATCAATCAATTTCATCCATTGACATAGGCATCTTAATCACTTTTATTTATTGATCTCTTGTTTTAATTAGTTGGCTATCGCCAGCGAGCCAATGCATGTTCACCCTAACTCCAAAATAATGTACTTACCACCAACTTATTTATTCTTTCTCGACTGAATAAACTCTTTATTGTGCAAAAAATTCAATATTTCATTTAGCTCCTCTCTAGCTAATTCAAGCAAATTTAGAGTTGCAAAGCAATTTCTACTTGATAGAATATCAAGATGAAGCAGCAATCTATTATGAACATACCAAATAATCTCCTCCATGATAGCTAATTGGTAGATGATGGTAGAGTTATTATTATATTGAGTGTTCAGTATAGATTAATATTATAAGGATTCTACAAGCCTTCTTTAACATCGACCAACCGTAGCTCCGTAACATGTATTTTCGGAAAATCTTAGTCACTTTTGACTTTTAGAACGAACAGAAACAAGTTTCGTCTACTGTTAATCTGATAGCTGAAAATCAAAAACCATTTGATAATGTCAAACTCTACAAACTCCTCGTCGGATCTATTCAATATCTCACATTAACATGAAAGGAAAATCTCTACGCCGTCAATCAACCCTCTCAACACCGTCATAACCCGATGAGCACTCATTTTCAAGTTCTTAAACGGGTACTACAGTACATCCAAGGCTCTATTAATATTGTGCTTCCTATTCAGTCAGGTCCACTAGTTCTCAGTCCATATTCAGATGCAAGCTGAGCAAGTGATCAAACAGATCGGAGATTTATCACTGGATTCTGCTCATATCTCGACAATACATTAGTCTCTTGTCAAGTAAAGAAACAACCTATAATGTTAAATCTTCAACCGAGGCTGAATACATAGCACTTGACTCTATAACAATGGATCTTATATGGCTTTGGCGATTATTACAAGTATTTCAATTCAATCTTGAACAGCTTACCATCATCTATTGTCATAATATATTTGCTATGGCTCTTGTTACAAATCTTGTTACAAATCTTGTTTTTAGAACACATTGTATCCAATGAAATCAATTCTACTCTTGATCAACTTGCAGGCATATTCACCAAACTGTCCTTCGATCCCTCATTTACTATGTTGCAAAACAAGCTGAACACTATCTACCAATACTATGAGCTTGAGGGGGTTGATAACAATACTTATGATTGTCAAGAAAATACATAGCTTGGTTTTTTTTTTTTCAAGCTTACCATTTTTGGGTCTACAAGACTCCTGTGTAATACATTGCATTAACTTTTTATAAACTTGTTATTTTGCTTTTTTAATTTTCCCTTTTCTTTTTCTTCCCTTATTGTCCCTTTCCAGTTGTCTACATTACTTTCGTCTTACACTCTATTATTTTGGTGTGATTTACAGTGTCTGTAGGGTTGTAAATAAACCAATGCACTCTATGAATAGCTCGAACTCGGCTCGATTAAGACTTGATTATGTTCGTTCAAATATTTTTTGTACGTGAGAAAATGGAAGGAGAGCCAAAATAATAAGAAAAAAAAACAGGATTCATTCATAAAATGATCCCCTATTTATAGGAGATGGGTTATATTATGAAAATATTACGTTTCTAGCCAGGGTTTAATGAGAGTTGTACATGTTATTTTAGGTATCTTAAATGTGCAAGCCTTTAGTTTGACAATATTTGGTCATCGGGCTTCAGGTCTTCCTGACTTCGAGAAGTCCAGGCATCGAGCAGTCCAAGCCAGGGTCATAAAGGCATAAGGTCGTCCAGGCTTCAAGAAGTTATGGCCTTGGGTCGTCCTGACTTCAGGTCGTTCAGGCTTCAGGTCGTCATATCGTTGGGTCTTCTTGCTGAGAGATTCAGTTTGACAAATTTTTTATGTACAATATATATGGGTGTAAACGAGTCGAACACGATCGAGCTCAGGCTCAGCTCCTGTTCGACTCGTTAATATATATATATATATATATATATATATATATATATATATATATATATATATATATATATATATATGTTAGTGTAAACGAGTCGAACACGATCGAGCTCGAGGCTCGGCTACCGTTCGACTCGTTAAAAAATAGCACAACTCGTGTTCGACTCATTATATTTCGAACACATAAAATACATTCGTGTTCGACCAGTTTGCTTAGCAAGCCAAACACGAGCTTTTTGCGAACAAAGAATCATCTTGACAACCCTTATCACGCAGATCGTAATATATTAAGGGTTGGTTCAAGATTTAAATCTTATTATTTATATTAAAATATAATTTAACTATAATTTTATATATTTGTATTCTATTTTTTTAATTAATAATTTTAATTGATTATAAATCTTTATTGTCTTGGTGTCTCTCTCTCTCTCTCTATATATATATATATATATATATATATATATATATATATATATATATATATATATATATATATATATATATATATATTAGTTATTTCGAGCCTAGAATTGTTTTTGACAAAATGAACAAACAAATATATCGAGCGTAGAAAAATTGTTCGTGTTTGAAACTTGTTAACTTGGCGAATGAATCTAACAACTTCTTAACAAACCGAACAAGAACTGTTCGCGAACGAATTTTTTTGACTGCTCTATATATATATATATATATATATATATATATATATATATATATATATATATATATATGATATGCCACCAACAAATTTTCATCAGTTGGCTCGAATCTCGAGGCATGACACGGATCTCGAGATGATATTTAGAGCAAGAATGTTCAAATCTTGATAAAAAGTATTCCAGAACTCTGATTTCAGCAAACTGACCGGGTCGATAAGAAGGACCCAATGATATCAAAGTTACTTCAATCAGAGTCAAATCAAACCAAGATCAAGTCATTAAACCACTTTTAATAGATTTTCGGACACAATTGGAAGGCCAAATGAATGCTGACACTAACAACCCTATACTCGAATCGAGCGTCTCAACAAGACGAATCCAACGAGCTCAAGATCACTCAATTCCGACATCATTAAGTCCATCAAATGCCCCTTAAACATCATCTAATAGAGGGAAGACATCTAGACCTTCCGATCGAAATGACATCATTAATTGCACCCAAAACACTAGAAATAGACCCCAACCCTCACATGAATGGGGGAAGAAGCCTAGAAAAATCCTGAGGCCTTGAAGAGAAGCTGCAGCTTAGCACCACCGCCGACTGCCGTCAGCCACCGCTGACCGGCATCAACCACTGTCTACCGTCATCAATCACCGTTAACGGACGTCGAACACCGCCGACTTCCGTTAATCTCCGCCAACCGTTGTAGACCATCGCTAACCACCACTGATCACCACCAACTAGACGCCGTGATTCGGCATTGTAACTTGGAAAATAACGTCACACTTTCCCTTATGTGGGACAAGGGGTTTCTGTAATCATCAACTTATAGTGGATTTTTGCAACTGGGCCAGGTCCTATGGTTTTTCCCTTTACGGGTTTTCCACGTAAAACTTCTAGAGTCATCATTGTTTGTTTTCTCTTTCATATGTGTGTGTGTTGAATTTTCATACAACGCTAAGACGATAATCGGCTACTCTACCGCCACGAATTTTCTAGCACACATAAGTTTGGCGCCGTCTGTGGGAAGCTCTCAATCCCACTACTGAAGTACTTATTTATTTTTCTACATGACAAACATACAAAAGATTCGGGACAACGAAGCACCTAACTCCAACACTTATCATTTCAGATAGCAGTTACGAAGTCAAGGGTGGCATATTTCTTCATCTTCCCGTCCTGGAACACGCTATCCTGCCAACGAGAGGGTTTCAGGTCCTTCTATAAAAGAACGCATGCAAAGAATGGAGGAGGCTCAACCGCAGATCATACAACTCCTACGTGGGTCCCAACAACCACCGATAAACAAAACTCGTTTACCATTAAATCCCGACATAAGAGAGACATGCCCGGAGGAACTCGTACCGACCCCCCTCTCCAAGAAGGAACACACTTGTCGTGTCAGGTCATGATGCTGAACTCCTAGACACTGCAAGTTTCACTCATCCATCTCATGCAGCTCACATAGCACCGCCACATCTTGCTACCATTCCAAATGATTTCATCTGTAACGAACTACGTCGCCTCATCCAGGAAGAGTTCCTTATAGAAAAAAAAGATCGTCTCCACACTCACCATAACATTAACGAGTCATCTCCTTTAGTGAATGCGGTCCTCCAACTCCCCATCCCAACTGGCTTCAATCTGTCGAACATTGACGCATATGAAGGGATAACTGACCCCTATGAACGTATCCATCATTTTCGAACCATCATGCACATTCAATGTGCCTCTGATGTGCTTACGTGTCAGGTTTTTCCAACCACTCTAAAGAGACAAGCTCGAACCTAGTTTCACTCTCAGCGAAGGCACTGTAAACACATTTAACGAGCTGGCCAGACTATTTGTGGAGCAGTTCATAGCAAATCGACGGATTATCAAGGATTCATCCCATCTCTCAGGAATTCGTCAAAGTGAATGAGAGTCGCTAAAAGACTACTTTCGCGTGTTTTCTCCTGAAACTCGTCAAATTCCAGGAGTATCCCAGAGTTACTTAGGGGAGTCTTTCTTGGGGGACTCCACCCAGGATCATTCTACTCATCACTGATGCGGGAGACAGTTCATTCTTATGTTGACCTTGTCTATCGTGTTGAAGCACAAATCTCTACAGATGAGGCCATCATTGCTCACAAATAACAATTTGAGCGATTAAGGGGCAAGCGCAAGAATAACGTTGGGGATATCAATCAAATCTCACAGCGAAGAAAGTTTGGACCACATGGGAATCGTGAGTAACGATCAGAACGTGTTAACATCTTAATGGCCATCAAGGATGAAGAGATTGTCAAGTGGCCAAAGCCATTAAGAAATACAAATGGTGGAGACGAGTCTTAATATTGTCATTTCCACCGTGCAAAAGGACATTCAACACAAAAATATTTTCAATTAAAGGAAGAAATTAAACGTCAAGTACGCCAAAGTCACCTGGGTCGCTACTTGCAAGAACAATGTGAGGGAAACAAGAAGAGAATCGTTGGAGTTATCAAATGAGAAGAATAATTCCAACTCATCTTATCTAAGTAAAAGATATAAACTCTTAATTTTATTTTAGCAAAATTTTCATGTTGCTTTAAAATGGCATTTCATTTAATTTTTCTCATGAAATAATTTTGTATAGAAAGTCCACTTAATGAAAAGAGATGGCATGCCCCTTGAAGTCGAGCCCAAGAGGCAAGACTCGACGGGAAGATACGGTACTCTGCGAAAGTCAAGCCCAAGAGGCAAGACTCAATGAGAAGTTGTCATGCTCCTAGAAGAGGAGCTCAAGAGGCAAGTCTCGATGGGAAGCTAATAGTGGACGGGGTCCTCAGCTGAAAAACTCCAGCGAGAAGCGAGTGGTTGACGAGTGCTCACTCGAAAGACCTCGGAGAAGGCAAGCCTCGTGAAGGCACATGTACATCGAAGACATCGCTAGATCATGAGCATCGGAAGGCACAGGTACACCAAAGACCTCAGAAGACTTGAAACCTCAGAAGGCACGGGTAAATTAAAGACCTCAGTAGGCTACAAGCCTCATAAGACACAGATATATTCAAATGCCTCAGAAGGCACAAGTGCATAAAATTCCTCAGATGGCTACAAGCCTCGGAAGGTATCGGTTCATTTTAAGCTCCTGTAATGCATAAGCCTGAGAGGGAATGACCTCGGAAGAAAAGAGCCTTGAAAGGTACACGTTTATCATTTTATAAAGTGTGTGCTAACTTTAGTTGTAGAATGTTGCACAATTAAGAAGTCGCGATAACGGTGGAAAAAACTAAAGAAATACATTGTTATCATCTGCAATTGTCATATCAGATGATTAAAAAGGCTACAAATACCAACATATACTTGTACAAGGGCTACAAGGAATCAATTCATCTTCAACTAAAGTTGGTATCGTCTTCCTAAAATTTCATTACTTCTGATGATCGTCAAGGGGTCCCCAGATATCGCAATCACATAAGCATGAAAATCCTCCCCTCATGGCGCGGCGAGAAAACTACAATATTTCTTCATCACCTTCAGAACGTGCAAGAGCGGCACGGGAATCTCCTCTGGAATACGCAACAACAAGTACACGATCCGCGATGCTTTACCACCACGTGTCGCCACGACACCCCTCTGCGATGATCCACAGCAACACGTCGCCGCGACGCTCCACCGATTTGCGTCGCGTCGCCCCGATGCCCGTCGCAATGCGTCGCCGCGACGCACCACAACACACCGTCGCCTCGCCACGACACCTCGTTGCAATGCGTCGCCGCGACGTACCACCGCAACGTGTCTCCATGACGCTCCGCCGCAACGTGTCGCCCGCGACGCTCCGTCGCAATGCGTCCCTCGTCGCAACGCCGCAACACGCCGTCGCGCAATGCGTCTCCACAACGCCCCGCCGCGATGCTCAGCCGTAGCGCATCGCTGCGACGCCCTGTCGCAACACTCTGCCGCAACGCGTCACCTCGACACTTTGCCAAGACACACCGTCGAGGCTTCTACACAATGTATCGCGTCGTTGCAATGCTCTGCCGCAACACGCCGCCGCGATGCCTCGCCACGACGCACTGTCGCAACGCGTCTCGTGGCCACAACGCCTTGCTTTGGCGCTATGCCACAATGTATCAACGCAACGCACTGCCGCAACGCGTCGCGTCTTCGCAATGCTCCGCCGGCGACGCAACGCTCAGTCGCAACGCTTCGCCGCAATGAGAAATAAGATCTCATTGCGTGTCTGCTATGCAAGACGGGGATGATTTTCTTCTTTTGGAAAATCCTGAATCACTTGCTAGGCAGCGAAGGAGACTCCATTTTTTTTCCTCATCTCCTTGACTTATTTGTAGGCTGAAAATCTCTATATCTTCGCGATAAAATTAATAAGAGTAATTAAAAAAATGACTGTTTATTAATAATAATAAAAAAAATAGTTCTTCATTAATGAAAAAAATGAATTTTTATTAAAAAAACTCTTTATAAAAGAAAAAGGGTATGCTTATTAATAATAATAATAATAAATTTTCATTAAAAAAATGACTGTTTATTAAAAAAATAGCACTTCTTACAAAAATAAAATAAAATAAAACAGCTGTATTTTTTTAAAACAGCTCTTTATTAAAGAAAAAAATGATTATTTATTAATAATAAAAAAAAAATTTTCATTAAAGAAAACAGCTGTCAATTAAAAATAAATTAAAAAAAATATTCTTACCATAAATAAAATTATATAAACTGCTTCATATTTTTTTCAGGTAGGATTTGAAAACTTATCACTTGAGTAAAGAAAAAGGAATCATGCCGTGAACTGAGAACTAACTTTTCATATGTAAGGATAAAAATTACTGTTATATACATAGTATAAGAAATATATATATAAATTATATATTGATACAAACAAAAAAGAAAAAAGCTATAGATCTGGATATTTTCAGACGACCAAATTAGAGTCGCCCGAAAATAAGGGGGGAACTGATACGCCACCAACAAATTTTCATCATCTGGCACGAATTTCGAGGCATAACATGGATCTGGAGATATATTTAGAGCAAGAATGTTCAAATCTTGATAAAAAGTAATCCATAACTACGGTTTCAATGAACTTATACTCAAACCGACCGAGCTCGATAAGACGGACCCGACGATATCAAAGTTATTCGATCGAGTCAATTCGAGCCTAGATCGAGTCGTTAAAGCTACTTTTAAAATATTTTCGGACACGATTCGGAATGTCGAATGAATGCGAACGCCATATGATGCATCTCTCGAATCGGCGTCTCCACGAGACGAATCCAACGAGCTTGAATCGCTCAGTCCCGACATCATTAAGCCCATCAAAGCCCGCTAAACACTATGCGATGAGGAAGCGCCTGAACCATCCGATCGAAATGATGGCGTTAATTGCGTCTCGAAACGCTATAAATAGGCCACAGCCCTCACATGAAAGGGGAGGAAGCTGCAGAGATCCTCGGCGCCGAGGAGAGCTGCGGCTAACAGCCACCGTCGATCGCCTCGACCGACCGCCGAAACAGCCGTCAACCACCGTCCTCACCGTCATCAATCACCGTTAACGGACGTCGAACACACGCCGACCGCCGTTGACCTCCATGCAGCAGATTGTCGATCAGCGTTAACCAGCCGATCGATCATCTAACTGTAGCAGACGTTGTCGATCGATGTTGTAAGCTTGGAAAATATCATGTCTCACTTTCACGTCCAGTGGGACAGATAAGTTTCATAATCATCGGCATATAGTTGGATTTTGCACTTGGTTAGGCTAAGCACGTGGATTTTCCAGCTGCGGGTTTTCCACGTAAAAACTTCTTGTGATCATTGTTTGTTTTCTCTTTCATACGTATTGTGCGCAGCTTAATTTTTAAATACAACGCTAAGAGCGATAATCCTCTATTCATACGCTACAAATTTTAAAGACGCATCAATTATATATATATATATATATATATATATATATATATATATATATAATAGTTAAGGTGTTATATATGTAAATACACAAGGGTCAAGGATTGAGTGGCATATATGTATATAAATCTTTCAAAATGCTAACCAACTTTATTAGCAAAATTGCAATAATTTCCCACTGAAACGTCATTACAAAAATAATGTTTGAAGTGATGGAATCGCTACAAGTGGTCGCTCCAGGCGTGGCCTAACAATTTTATAGTGAAATTGAATAAGCTAATGAACAACACGCCAAAATCAGGCGCAGCAAAAAGTTTCCATTCGCTCTCTATCAAATCACACAGCTGATTCTTGTATCAAATTGTATCAAATCACACAGCTAATTCTTGTTTGCAGGTGAGAGTAAGCCGACTTTCATTCAGCATTATTATGTTTTAAAAGCAACGTCCTTTTTTTGCCGTATTTAATATCCAATTTCTTTGAACTTTAACTTGAGAATATGTCTGCATATCCTACCTATTTAAGGACTTCATAAGCAATTATTTTTTTATCAATCTCTTATTTCTTCTTACCGGGTGTCTTACAAATCTCCACACATGGTTCTAAGGCAAGCTATATTTATTAGTATAGTGATGGTGTTTGCATTAATCTTTAGCAACATTAATCTCAGTGTCGGCCTCCGCACCTATTATGTTGGTGATGAAAATGGATGGAACTTTAATGCTATCTCAAATTGGGCCAAAGGCAAGATGTTTTACGCTGGAGATACGCTTGGTGAGTTCAAAATTTTTCAATTTTTATTTTTAAATTTTTTTTTTTTTTAATTTGTTAGATTTGCACCATCAATTTGCATAAAATTTCATGATATTGATTAATTAATAGTATTCAAGTACAATCCCAGTGATCACAATGTGGTTTTGTTGAAAAGACGACTTGACTTTAGAAATTGCTATGTGCCAAAAAATACGAAGATCTACGATTCTGGAATTGATCCTATCAAACTCAAAAAAGGCTACAATTACTTCATCTGTGGCAAAGAGAACCATTGTGCTCGTGGATTGAAGCTAACCATCTTTGCTAATTGAGCTATGTAGGTTTATCGATGTTACTGAGGAATTCTTGGACTGTTTGATTATTTATAATAAATCTTCTATGTTTTTCAAGCTTGGTTAATGTTATGTAATGTTGAATGCAAAATGGTGATTTTTTTGTTTGATTTGTGAAGGATCAATGTTATTTTCATGAGTGGAATAAAGTTTTGAAATTAGGTTTTGATATTGATGGTGTTCTAATATGTGATATGTTCTGCATTTATGAATGGGAAATGCAATCCATTTTAGCTTACAGATAAAGTTTTTAATGGGAGTCTTGAATTTATATGTTCTGCATTTATGTTTATATACATAGTTAGTGTTGGGTCTCAAGGCTTGTCGTAGGATACCTCCTAAAACGAGAGTCTCAGTGTCCTCTATCCTAAGGTCCCCTGCAAGTCTCTAAAAGCAACCTAATAATAATAGAATAAAACATGCTATGAAGTGTAATCAGCAATAAGCAGTAATAATCACAGGTGTATGTGCAGTAAATGAACAGTAAACAGGAGCAATCGCAAGCATGTATACGTACTGTAAAAAGGTAAACAGGAAAGACTTAACTGAGCAAGTATATGTGCAATGGAAAAGTAAAGCAGTAAAAGTATACTAAGCATGTAGGTGCTGTGAAAAAAATAAAACAAACAAGACTAAGCTAAACATGTATATTTGCTATAAAGAGTAAAGTAAAAAGGACTAAACTAAACATGTATATGTACTACGAAAGGTAAAACAAGCAACATAGCAAAAAAAGGAATAGTACTGTAAAGGTACCGTAATCGCTGGCTACACACAATGCTCGCCACCTGTTATTAATATTTTTTTCTTTTTGCTTCCTGCAAAGGGATTAGAGCTTAAAAGAAAATAAGAAAATGTGTCAGGGTGAAGGTCTAAACCCGTGGTGTGTATTGTACTAGAGTGTGTGCAAGAAATGTGAAGTGTGAAATCCGGTGGTAAACCCAAAAGAAAAGCGAAAGAAAGAAAGCTCCAAAAGAAAGACAAAAGAAAATAAAGAAATCTAAAAAGAAACCCGTTTACCATTAAATCCGCGATAAAAGAAACCTGGCACTGCCACATCTTGCTACCGTTCCAAATAATGTCATTCGTAATGAACTACGTCGCCTCATCCAGGAAGAATTCCCTATAGAAAAAAAAAGATCGTCTCCACACTCACCATAACATCAATAGTCCTCTCCTTTAGTGAATGCGGTCCTCCAAAACCTCATTTCAACTGGCTTCAAGCTGCTGAACATTGACACATATGAAGAGATAACTGACCCCTATGAACTTATCGATCATTATCGAATAATCATGCATATTCAATGTGTCTCTGATGCGCTTATATGTCAGGTTTTTCCTGCCACTCTTAAAGGACAAGCTCGAACCTAATTCTACTCTATGTCGGGGGCACTGTAAACACATTTAACGAGCTGGCAGACTATTTGTGGAGCAGTACATAGCAAATCGACGGATTATCAATAATTCATCCCATCTCTCAGGAATTCGTCAAAGTGAAGGATAATTGCTCAAAGACTACTTTCACGGGTTTTCTGCCGAAGCTCGTCAAATTCCAGGAGTAGACCCAGAGTTACTTAGGGGAGTCTTTCTTGGGGGACTCCGCCCAGGACCCTTCTACTCATCACTGATGCAGGAGACAGTTTATTCTTATGCTGACCATGTCTATCGTGTTGAGGCACAAATCTCTGCAGATTAAGCCATCATTGCTCATAAAGAATAAGTTCAGCGATTGGGGGGCAAGCGCAAGAATAACACTGGGGATATCAATCAAATCTCACAGCGAAGAAAGTTTAGACCACAAGGGAATCGTGAGTAACGACCAGAAAAAGAATACACGCCACTCAACACATCACGTGTTAACATCTTAATGGCCATCAATGATGAAGAGATTGTCAAGTGGTCAAAGCCATTAAGAAATACAAATGGTGGAGACGAGTCTCAATATTGTCATTTCCACCGTACAAAAGAACATTTAACAGAAAAATATTTTCAATTAAAGGAATAAATTAAACGTCTGGTACGCTAAGGTCACCTGAGTCGCTACTTGCAAGAAAAAATGTGAGGGAAACCAGAAGAGAATTGTTGGAGTTATCGAATGAGAAGAATAATTCCAACTCATCTTATCTGAGTAAAAGACTAGTTTATAAACTCTTAATTTTATTTTAGCAAAATTTTTGTGTTGCTTTAAAATGTCATTTCATTTAAAATTTTCATGAAACAAATTTGTATAGAAAGTCCCCTTGATGAAATAAGGTGGCATACCACTGGAAGTCGACCCTAAGAGGCAAGACTCGATGGGAATATATGGTACTCCTGAAAGTCAAGCTCGAGTAACAAGACTTGATGAGAAGTTACCATGCCCCTGGAAGAGGAGCCCAAGAAGCGAGTCTCGATGGGAAGGCTAGTAGTGGACGAGGTCGCTCACTAGAAAGACTTCGTGAGAGCGAGTGGTTGACGGGGTCTCCGCTCGAAGACCTCGAAGGCACGGGTACGTCAGGACCTCGATGGGCTGACTGCCTCGGAAGCGCACTGGTACGCAAAGAACTCAGAAGACTTGAAGCCTCAAAAGGCACAGGTACATCAAAGACCTCAGTAGGCTACAAGCCTCAGAAGGCACAGATACACTCAAAGGCCTCAGAAAGCACAATTGCATAAAATTCCTCAGAAGGCTACGAGCCTCGGAAGGTATCGATTCATTTTAAGATCCTATAATGCATAAGCCTGAGAGGGAATGACCTCGGAAGACAAGAGCCCTGAAAGGTACACGTTTATCATTTTATAAAGTGTGTGCTAACTTTAATTGTAGAACGTTGCACAATTAAGAAGTCGCAACAACTGTGGAAGCAACCAAAAAAATACATTGTTATCATCTACAATTGTCATATCAGATGATTAATGCTACAAATACCAACATATACTTGTACAAGGGTTACAATGAATCAATTCATCTTCAAATAAAATTGATATCATCTTCCTAAAATTTCATTACTCGATGATCGTCGAGGTCTCCAGATATCGCAACCACATAAGCATGAAAATCCTCCCCTCATGGCGCGGCGAGAAAACTACAATCTTTCTTCATCACATTCAGAACGTGCAAGAGCGGCATGGGAATCTCCTTTGGAATACACGACATCAAATACACGATCTGCGATGCTTTACCGCCACGCCTCACCGCGACACCCCTCTGCGATGATCCACCGCAACACGTCGCCGCCACGCTCCACCGGTACGCGTCGCGTCGCCCCGATGCCCAGTCGCAACGCGTCGCCGCGACGCACCACAACACACCGCCGCGTCTTGTCGCAATGCGTCGCCGCGACGCACCACTGCAATGTGTCTCTGTGACGCACCACAGCAACGCGTCGCCCGTGATGCTCCGTCGCAATGCGTCCCTCGTCACAACGCCGCAACATGCCGCCGCAATGCATCTTCGCGACGCCCTACCACGACGCTCAGTCGTAACGCGTCGCTGCGACGCCCCGTCACAACACTCTGACGCAGTGCATCGCCTCGACGCTTTACCAAGACACACTGTCAGGGCTTCTACACAATGTGTCGCATCGTTGCAACGCTCTGTCGCAACATGTCGCTGCGATGCCTCGCCACGACGCATTGTCGCAACGCGTCTCGTGGCAGCAACGTTCTGCAGTGACGTTATGCTGCAATATATCATCGCGACGCACTGCCGCAATGCGTCGCGTCGTCGCAATGCTCCGCCGGCGACGCGACGTTCCGTCGTAACACTTCACTGCCACGCTTCGCCGCAACGAGAAATAAGATCTCGTTGCGTGCCTGCTATGCAGAATGGTGATGACTTTCTTCATTTCGGAAATCCTGAATCACCTGCTAGGCAGGGATGGAGACTCCACATTTTTTCTCATCTCCTTGGCCTATTTATAAGCTGAAAACCCCTATATCTTTGTATAAAATTAATTAGAGTCATTAAAAAATGACTGTTTATTAATAATAATAATAATAATAATAAAACACTTTTTCATTAATGAAAAAATGGTTTTTTATTAAAAAAAACTCTTTATAAAAGAAAAAAGGGCTGCTTATTAATAAAAAAAACAAATTTTCATTTAAAAAACAGCTGTTTATTAAAAAAATAACTCTTCTTAAAAATTAAAATAAAATAAAACATCTTTTTTTAAAAAAAAAAATGATTGTTTATTAATAATAATAATAATAACAATTTTTCATTAAAGAAAAGAGCTGTTAATTAAAAATAAATTAAAAATAATGTTCTTACCATAAATAAAATTATATAAACAACTGCTTCACGTTAGTTTTTAGGTAGGAAGGAATCTTGCCAAGTGAACTCAGAACAACATTTCATATATATATAAGGATAAAAATTATTGTTATATACATAGTATAAGTAATATATATATATATATATATATATATATATATATATATATATGTCGATACAAACAACAAAAATACAAAAAACGCTAGATCTAGATATTTTCAGATGACCAAATTAGACTCACCTGAAAATAGGGGGGAACTGATATGCCACTAACAAATTTTCATCGTCTGGCACTAATCTCGAGGCATAACATAGATCTCGAGATGTATTTAGAGCAAAAATGTTCAAATCTTGATAAAAAGTAATCCATAACTTTGATTTGACGAAATTTATAGTGACTGACCAATTTCGATAAAACGAACCGACGATATCGAAGTTATTCGATCGAAGTCAAATTAAGCTCGAGATCAAGTCATTAATCACTTTTAAAGATTTTCGGACGCGATTGGAGGCCGAATGAATGCCGACACTAATGAGCCTATACTCGAATCGAGCTACAGACGAGACGAATCCAGCGAGCTCGAGATCACTCAGTCCGACATCGTTAAGCCCATCAAACGCCCTTCAAGCATCATCCCGATGAGAAACGCCTACAGACCGATCGATCAAAATGACGACGATTAATTGACGCGAAAGCAATATCGATAGACCCCCAACATTCACATGAAAAGGAGAGGAAGCCTAGAGAGATCCTCAGACCTTGAGGAGAAGCTGCAGCTTAACACCACCGCCATCTTCCATCGACCACCGCCGACCGCCGTGAACCACCGTCTGCCGTCATCAATCACCGTTAACAGACGTCGAAAACCGCCGTCCTCCGTTGACCTCCGCTAATCGTTGTCGATCACCGCTAACCACCATTGATCACTACCAAGCAGATGTTGTCAATCAACGTTGTAACTTGGAAAATACCTTCTCACTTTCTCGTCCGTGGGACAAGGGGTTTTGCGTTCGTCGATCCATAGTGGATTTTTGCGGTGGTAAAGCTAGCAGTGGATTTTCCCTTACGGGTTTTACACGTAAAAGCTTTTTAGTTAAATGCATTTGTTTGTTTCTCTTTCAAATACAGTGTGTGTCTTGAATTTTCGATACAATCTTAAGACGATAATCCAGTTACTTCTACCGCACGAATTTTCTAACACGCATCAATATATATAAATATATATATAGACATATATATATATATATATATATATATATATATATATATATATATATATATATATAAATAATAGTTAAGGTGTTGTATATGTAAATACACAAGGGTTGAGTGGTATATATGTATATAAATCTTTCAAAATGCTAACTAACTTTATTAGCAAAATTGCAATAATTTCCCACTGAAACGTCATTACAAAAATAATGTTTGAAGTGATGGCATCGCTAAAAGTGGCCTCTACTGGAGTGGCCTAACAATTTTATATTGAAATTGAATAAGCTAAGGAAGAACACGCCAAAATCAGGCGCAGCAAAAAGTTTCCATTCGCTGCCTTCCAAATCACAGACAGCTCTTTCTTGTTTGCATGTCAGAGTAATCCGACTTGCATTCAGCATTATTATGTTTTAAAAGCAACATCCTCTTTTTGCCGTGTTTAATATCTAATTTCTTTGAACTTTAACTTGAGAATATGTCTGCTTATCCTAGCTATTTAAGGACTTCACAAGCAATGATTTTTTTATCAATCTCTTATTTCTTCTTACCGGGTGTCTTACAAATCTCCACACATGGCTCTAAGGCAAGCTATACTTATTAGTATAGTGATGGTGTTTACATTAGTCTTTAGCAATATTAATCTCAGTGTCGGCTTCCGCACATATTATGTTGGTGATGAAAATGGATGGAACTTTACTGCTATCTCGAATTGGGCCAACCGCAAGATGTTTTTCGCTGGGGATACATTTGGTGAGTTGAAAATTTTTCAATCTATAGTTTTTTTTTCTTTTTAATTTGTTAGATTTGCACCATCAATTAGCTTAAAATTGCATGATATTGGCTAACTAATAGTATTCAAGTACAATCCCGGTGATCACAATGTGGTCATGTTGAAAAAAAGACTTGACTTCAGAAATTGTACTGTGCCAAATAATGCAAAGATCTACAATTCTGGAAGTGATCATATCATACTCAAAAAAGGCTACACCTACTTCATCTGTAGCAAAGGAAACCATTGTGCCCGTGGATTGAAGCTATACGTCTTTGCTAATTGAGCTATGTAGGTTTACTGATGTTACTGAGGAATCCTTGGACTGTTTGATTATTTATAATAAATCTTCTATGTTTTTCAAGCTTGGTTAATGTTATGTATTGTCAAATGCAAAATGTTGATTTTTATGTTTAATTTGTGAAGCATCAATGTTATTTTCATGAGTGGAATAAAGTTTTTTGAAATTAGGTTTTGATATTGATGGTGTTTTAATACATGATATGTTCTGCATTTATGAATGGGAAATGCAATCCATTTTAGCTTACAGATGATGTTTTTTAAGGGAGTCTTGAATTTATAATGCATGATTTATTTTAAGAAAAATACTTCTTTTATGTTATCATCTTAGCCTTTTCCTTTTTTTTCGATACGAGACTATTTCCTATTTTTGTGTTGTATATAATTAGGAGAGTCAATTCGGGTCAGTGGGTCAGATTCGGATCCTACCTGAAAATGACCCAACCTGAATAGAATAAAACTGAAACTCGACTCGAATAATTAACAAGTCGAAAAGTAAGATCTGAACCCGAGCTTTACCCGCCAACCCGAACCTGACTCGAGTTTTCATGCTTATTCTGCTCATGTTTGGGATTTTGTGTTCAACCCGAACCCGACCCGAATAATAAGCAGGTCGAATTCTCTGACTCAAACCCGACCCAAACAACCGAAATTGTTTCGGTCAAGTTTGAGTCATGTTGACGAGTTAGATCAATTTTTGACACCCCTATATATGACCATCTAACAAAGTTTATTATCATATCAACTTCTATATTTAAAAGTGTCTAATTCCTATCTTCTTAATAAAACTATTAAACGATTTTATATTCTTAATTATATCACACAAATTTACTCTAATATTTATTCAAGTCTAATTTAACTTCAATTTGAAGGGCTCGTTCAATTCATATTTTTGCCCACAACCAATTACTGCCTCAACCTAAAGGAAATCAGACTTCAAAAATTATAATATTGATGGTTTATTTCAATATTATACACCATATCACTCGAATTGATGATATGGACGATTTAATCTGGGTCAACATTTTTTGTTTAGAATAAGTCATTTTAGAAGTGCAAGTTTAATAATCAAAATAAAATTACATTGGATATGAAATCTAACCAAATTCAATTTCACCTTATGATGAAAAATAATCGAAATTTCATTATTTTTGTAGTTATATTATAAATATTTTGTATTTTTTAGGCAGAAATCTCTCTTTTTATCATTTTTCATGCACCCCTACAATAAATTTATTTTAGTTCATAACACTTGTTTTTTTATTGATGATATATTATCAGTAGGATAAAATATTATCAAACTGTAATAGTGATAATTGAAAAGCAAATATGCCACAAATTTAGGTTTTAATTAGTTAGGAAAAAATTCATACAAAGCTTAATAAATATTGCTCGCTATATTATGTGATATGATACAAAATTGTTGCTTGTCAGAAGATTTTCGACGGTAGAGTAATAATTTAATGTTTTAGTGTTGCAAAAAGATCCAGCACACATACAGATTAAAAAAAGTGAGAGGAGATACCAGGATTTCTTGTGAATAAAATTCCTAAAGAAGAGAAAGGCCATGGGGTCCAGCCCATTTAAAAAAATCTACTATAAAATTAAAAGTATATTGGTTCACTCTTCTTCAGAATTCGGGAAAATTAAGTTACAATGTTGTTAATCATAGATGTATAATAGTCATCGTTAGGCTACAACAAATGTAGTTATTGGTGACAATGAAAATATTAGGCCGCAAAGGCCGTCATGGATTGCTATGAAGGTAGTAGTTCGTCAGAGAGACTGGAGTTAGTGGTTGTGATAGTGCCAGTTGGCCATAGTGATCATAGTTGAAAGTTATAGTAGAAGTTAAATAGATAAGCTGATTAGTCACGTAAGTTGTGGTTGGAAGCCGCAATAGTGTCAATTGACTAGAGAGATCTTCATATTGGAAGAATGCAATGATGACAGTTAACCATACAGGCCATAGTAGAAGGTTGCAATGACATCATTTGACTATATAAGCTGTAGTTGAAGGCTGCCATGACTGTAGTTGATCACATAGACCATAGTGGAATGTTGAATATATAGCAGTTAGTTACAAAAGTTGTAGTGGGAGGCCCCAATGATAGCAATTGGTCATATAGACTATGGTGGAAGGTTGCAATGATAACAGTTAGCCACAGAGACTATAGTGGGAGGTTGCAATGGCAACTGTTGATCATGTAGGTTATAGTGGAAGGCTGTAATGATAATAGTTAAAGAATGGACTTGTGTACTCACCATTCATAGTATATTATTTTAATTTGGTTGAGCCTCGTGATTTTTTCCCCTTTCCAGGGTTTTCCACTTAAAAATTGAGTTATCTTCTCCTACTTGCTTCTATTCTAGAGAAATAATCATAAATAGCATCACAAATATCAATTTTACTATGAGAAGACTATAGCTCCAGAATACTTATAATTCTATTTAAAAGCATCCGAACATGATTCATAAAACAATGTGCATAATTATGCACAAATATTATCGTTTAATTATATGTCCAACAAGCTGAGATTAAACACACCTGGGGAATATCTTAAGATTTTAACCCTCTCAGTTTTAAATTCATAAATTTTCGTACACAAAATTTTAATTGTATTTCTTAACACATATAGTTTAGATTTAACACTTTAAACAATATATTAAACCAAGATATTCAACTATTGATGTGCCGTCAACAATTTTTTATCATCTAGTACAAAATATTAATGTGTAATACGAATCTACAGTTAATGCTTTGAGCAGGGAGAGTTCAAACTTCAACTAAAATAACCTAGAACTCCAATTTCTGCAAATATATAGTTAAACTAATCAGTTCAATGAGATGAACATATTGACACCAACATTGACTCAATATGTGTAAAATAAAGCTTAGATAGAGTCATTAAGTTATTTTTAGAAGCTTAAGGTGCCCAATTGGAAGGTCAAAGGAATTCCAAAACTGTTAAAATGATGGTCAAATTGAGCGTCTAAACAAGATAAATCCAATGAGCCCAAGATCACCCAATTCTAATATTATTAAGGCACTCAAATGTCCACAAGCCGTCCGATTGTGGGAACCTCTTCGAGTTGTTCGATGGAGTGATCAAAATTCCTTACTTATTTGTGGGGCAACCTCTCCCAGACTCTAAAAATGGAGCCCTACACCCTCCTTGAGAGAGGACCTGCAATGAGACTTGAGCCTGAAGAAAGACCAAGAGAAGGAGTTGAAGCCCTTTGTCATTTCTGCACAAAAGATTGTATGAATGCTTTCCACTCTAGCAGTTGTTGAACACCATCAACCACCACTGATCAACCACCGTCAACCACATCGGTCGCTACTTGCTCCCTAAAATAAAACTCTCTGTTGAATCACAACATGTGCAGCAAAATCCCGACATACAATCCAAAGTAACGAAGTGTCATATGGTGCATTGATGCACCCTGAAGATGGTGTAACAATGACCTAGAAGATGGTGTAATAATGACACTGCAAATATGGTGTAATGACGCTCTTGAAGATGGTGTAACAATACAACCCATGTACAATGTAACTCGCTATCATGGCCTATGTGACCAACTACGGCCTACGTGGCTCATGACTCGTGCAGCTCTCGAGTTTAGCCCCAACACTCTACGAACATGGTCGCAACTTACCACTATAGGCTACGTGACCAACTATGGCGCATTTGGCTCATAACTCTCATAGCTCCCAACTTCAGCCCTTAAAACCTTTGGAAGTCATTACAACTTACAACTACGACCTATGTGACCAACTATAGACTCATAACTTGTGTAGCTCCTAACCCCAGCTTTTATGGCATGCTTATGTCATCACATCTCATACAAAGACCCACATGACCAACTACGGTCTACATGGTCTCCAACTCATGCAACTCCCGAACCCGACCTTTGTGGCCTACAGTCGACATCACAATTTATCACTATGGTCTACGTGGACAACTATGGCCTATGCGGCTCACGCCTTCCGCAACTCCTTACAATAACTGCTATGGCCAATCAATGATCTCAAAGAAACCATCTATGTCCAACATAGTCAACTACTACCAGAACATTCAACTACGTCCTCAATGCGACGTTGCGCTATAATCACCATCTATAACCTTCATGGTAGGCTACTGCATTAAAATCCATCGATAGAGACCTAAGCAGACCTTTATAGCTATTATTGTTAAACTTCCACTGTATATCAACATTGTAACTCCATCTTCCCAAAATCTGGAGAAGAGACCCGTGCACTTATAATTACAAAGCGGATTATTTCAACTGAGCAAGACCTCATGGCTTATTTCCCTTTCTAGAGTTTACTACGTAAAAAATTAAAGTGACTCGCCTTGTTTAATACTTTTTTATCTCTGTCTATGTGATAGATCTACATTCAATGTTAAGACGCTAAATTATTACTCTACCACTATAAACCTTCAAACATGCATCAATTATCATGAATGGATATTCATGGATTATTATCATCTTTTTAATAATTTCTATAATTTATTATTGATAGTTATTTTTAGGATCATAAAATATTCGGTCATTCAATCCTTCATCACATCAAATGGCAATAAATGTAGTATGTTATGTCTATTATTTGATAAATCTTACTATTAGATTATATTTTCTTACATACCTAGTGTATCTATGTAGCTCTGATGTGTATGCTTTATAAATACGAAATTTTACTTCACAATAGATATATTGTAAAAAGGGAACTTCAACAAGATTTGGGAGGATTTTATTTTCACAAATTAATCGTATATTGTTGATTTTCACTTACTACCTTAGTGTTATTAATTTTAATAACTTGTTGACCATCAGTTGAAGATTATTGTTAAGACTACAACCTATGTTTTCTGCATCCACTATATGTGATCACTAATTTGTAATGATTGGGACTATTCGAATATGTTGAATCCAATGTTAACTCTCTATCACACCTAATGAATAGAGCAATAGAGGAGAATCAAAATATGGAGAGAATAAGAGGAGCTATAATCTCTAGAATTAATAGTAAAATCACATAACCATCTTCATTACATGTACGTCTATTTATAAGGGTTTGGTATAATAGTGATATTACATTTTTATCCTATTTAGAGAGGGTCAATATCTTTGATATTTTACAAGTGAGATCTTATCATTTGGTTGCATCCTGGCTTGGCCGGCTAGGCTTAATTGGCTTGACTTGACAGAGTTAGTTCGGTGGAGTGAGCTCAGTCGTTAGAGTTCAGTCGGTTAACTCAATTTGGTTGACTGCTTTCAATCTTAGGTAAGGAGCCCTTTTGCCTTTTTGGGATGGTCAAAGATGCTTTATGAAATTGGCTCTTCTATTGAATCGGCTCTCCTTCGTGAATGGTACGATTATTACCTTGAGTCTCCTTTCTTTAGATTAGTGGTGGAGACACTCTTTCGACTCGTTTCCATCTGAGTGACTTTCATCAAGATCGCTCGGTTGTTTCATTGTAGCTTTTAGACTTAGTCGAGTTTGAAATGGTTGACTCGGCTTCTTGGCTTGACTGGTCCGACCTGGTGAGCCTCCCGAGCTAGGCAAAGATCTTACTCCACCACATTCTTCTCTTCCGACAGTTAGATCTCTATAGTAGTGGTGTTGATACCTTTCTTTATGCACAAAATATTTTTATAAAAATAAACAAGATATAAATAAATAAAAAATCATATGAGACTATTACGTACTGTTGAACACCACGTGATAAATTATCGATTCGCTTAGCACCCCGAATTGTATATCATCACTTAACAATATTGACAACGTGATCTAACACAAAGTCTTTTCGTGTTCAACTTAATTAAATATAGAGCTTAAATTTTCTACTCGTGTTCAATAAACTTATTGAACGAACAATTTGATCTTTAGTTCATTACTTCACTTAAAACGAGCTGATTGTAAACGATGAGTTCTTTTTAAGATTCATGTACATCAACACCAATACATATTTTTGCCCCCATCGTTCTTATATCGTCATATTTTTTGAACTGAATTTAAACTACAATCTCTTAATTGTTAAGGGGCTGTTTGGTCACCTGTAGAAGAATAATGTAAACCAATCGCAAGAAATTTTCAAATTCAACCATTTGGTTAGATTAAAATAAAAAGAAATGTAAGATTTTGTGAATTCCAAATTCACTTCGAGATTAGATTTAGTGTGTTTTAGAAGTCGTCTTTTATGTTCAACTCCTATTGATCGCTGTCAACACTCACTCACTATCACCACCACCACTAACCCCAACTAGTTATTGTCATAGTGACCACCAAATTCTAAATACACAGTAGAAGCTGTTGTAAACCAACCACAACCCACTGGTGCTATTGGTGGTTGTCATACATCACTCACCATCATCATCGCCTGTTAATGCCACTAAGGCTTTAAATGAATCTAGTTGAATCGAGCAAGACTGTGTTGAAGCTTGAGCTTATCCATAAAATTGTATGGTTGTGTTCAAGCTTAAGGTTGTCTATAAAATTTGAGCTCCAGCCGAGCTTGAGCCCTAATCGAGCTTTGTTTTTATGTTCAAGCTTAATTCTTTTTTAGTATGGTTCTTATTTGTTTCATATGATAGTTATCAAGTCATTATTGAGCTAATTAATTTCATCCAAACAACTTGTATTGACCATATTAAAATGGCTGTAATCGTGTTATTTTATTTTCTAACTAAATAAGACTTGTTAAACAAAATAATGGGTAATATTGTCGAGCTATTTATTTCTTAATTACACGAGTTTTATGAAGTTTATAAATGAGTTAACTTGTTGAACTCACACATTTAAATGAGGTTTTAAATGAATGTTCTATTAATTTAAATTTAAATTAATATAAACGAATTTTAAATTGGCCTTTATATTTGCTTACTCATATGCTTAAATTTTCATTCATATATATTAAATCAATCTTATTTTTGAATTTTATATAAAACACTTTAACAAGCATGTTGGCAAGTTTGAAATGATGTCGTTCACGAGCATAAGTGAATCAGACAATAAAGCATTCAAGTTTGTTCATTTAAAAATTGGGTATTTATAAATATCTTCAAATTTGCTCAATAAAGCATTCAAGCTTGTTCTTATCAAGCTGAGTTATGAGTAGCTTGTAAAACCATGAGTTCATTTGCAGTCCTAAATGCCACCTAGCATTTGTCCATGTCCAACCCTATCACCTTGCATCAATTTTCATATTCACTTCACTTTACATCAAATCTAATATAAAAAAATTAATCAATTGCATGTAATTTAATTCAAACCAAATAACTAAAATTTCAAAAATAATTTAATTTTTTGAAAGCCAAGGGATTTGAATATATAACCTCACACAATTGAAACCAACCAATTACCAACTAAACTTAAGAACTTTAACTATGTAAATATACCCACGGATGTCCTATTGAGATGATCTCATTGGACCTTAGTGGTTTAACAAATTTGATAGTGTAACAATGCACCTCGAATACGACGTAAGGACGCCTCCCGAGCACCAGAAAAACTACTACTTACATAGCCCAAATCTTGTGTAAGCTCCTGACTCCGGCGTCTTTGGCTTATTGACGTCATCCCAACTCACCGCTGCAACCAAAGCGACCAACTATGACATGTGTGGCACACAACTCTTGCATCTTGTTACTACAGTCTATATGGCCAACTGGTGCTCGTGAATAAACCATTTGCGACCCACACAAAAAAATAACTAGCATAACTTTAAGCTACAACATATATAACAATCTAGCTTTAAATCTACTGGTTATAACATTCACGACAAACTACAACCTCAATAACAATTGATAATGACCACTGCATCCTGTTATCACGTTCATTACAGTCAGGCTAAGTTTATTATCTATGAACTTTGTTGTACATTTTTAATGATTATCTTTGTAACTCTTTCTTTCATAATTCAAGACAAGAATAGACCTATTTACTCACATTTTATAGTGGATCATTTCATCTAGACTAGGCCTCCTGTTTTTTTTTCATCTTATAAGATTTTTCACATAAAAATAAAGGCGTCTCCTCTTGCACACTTCTTTTTTTTATCTGAGTTGTCGGCCGTTAAATTTAAAAATGAGGTTTTAAAATATAGTTTAGATTTAAAATAGTTTAATTTAAAATAATGGAATATAACTTTTGGAAAATAGTGAAATAATTTCGAAAAAATAAAACGAAATACCGTACATTCAATAGTTTAGATTAGTCGAGTGTAACACTACAAACGATGCGTTTATTCTGAAGGATAAACATTCAATTAGATGAACTAAAGAATCTACAGTATCCATTTAGTCTGCGAAACCAGTTTTATAAGCCGACAAGTTCCTCTTTTTAATATAAATAATTAAATAGGGTTTATACTACATGAATTCTAAAGTTCCCTATAAAGAGCGAGCACTTATAGTTAATTACATCTTAAGTGACATGAATCATTTCAAAGAACTACTCGATTAAGATCGGTGGTTACTGCTTTCGAAAATTTCAAGTTCAAGTTTTCACGATTGGACATTGGAAATTCAAAAGGGAATGGCCCAAAATAGGAACAATTTATTACAGGAGTCCAAAGGAACGAAAAAGTGGGGGATGTCACAGATCCGAGGGGAACCTCGGTGACTTCCCAACTATCCTACTTGTTTGGCTTTAGTTTTGGAAAGATGTTATTTAATGTTTCAATCTTGTCCATTTTATTGTTTAGGGCTTACATTCGTACGATGTCCGATCGTACGAATAACTTAAGAAAATAGGATGATTTACGTCGTACCGCACGACAACCTCGGAATCCTAAAGTGTGAGAGCTTATATGCCGCAATGATTGTGCTGAGCACTAAAAGACGAAGTGAGGATTTACGTCGCGCTAGGCGAGCCACCTCGAAGTCCTATTGAATTGTTATTTAAAACTAAGAAGGGGTTTTGCTGATGTAGACCCGTTTCGTTGTTGTAGATCGTCATCCTTCGTCCGCCGAATCCTCACTGGACTGCCCTCGAAGTTTTTCTCCGAGCTTCAGACTTCTCGTTGTAACGATCCTAGGTCTAGGATCTATGTTTTATGTTTATATACATAGTTAGTGTTGGGTCTCGAGGACATTCGTAGGGTACCTCTAAGCCAGAGTGTCCACTGTCTTACATCACAGAGTCCCTGCGAGTCTCTAAAAACAAGCTAATAATAATAGAATAAAACATGCTACGGAGTGTAATCAGCAATAAGCAGTAATAATCACAAGTGTATGTGCAGTAAATGAACAGTAAACAGGAGCAATCGCAAGCATGTATATGTACTGTAAAAAGGTAAACAGGAAAGACTAAACTTAGCAAGTATATGTGCAATGGAAAGTAAAGCAGTAAAAGTATACTAAGCATGTAGGTGTTGTGAAAAAAATAAAACTAACAAGACTAAGCTAAACATGTATATTTGCTATAAAGAGTAAAGTAAAAATGACTAAACTAAACAGGTATATGTGCTACGAAAGGTAAAACAAGCAGCGTAGCAAAAGAAGGAATAGTACTGTAAATGTATCGTAATCGCTGGCTACACACAATGCATCGCCACCTGTTATTATTATATATATATATATATATTATATTTTTTTTTTTTTTTTTTTTTGCTTCCTGCAAAGGGATTAGAGCTTAAAAGAAAATAAGAAAATGTGTCAGGGTGAAG
The DNA here is from genome assembly GCA_022702705.1 of Papilionanthe hookeriana x Papilionanthe teres. Classification (NCBI taxonomy): domain Eukaryota; kingdom Viridiplantae; phylum Streptophyta; class Magnoliopsida; order Asparagales; family Orchidaceae; genus Papilionanthe; species Papilionanthe hookeriana x Papilionanthe teres. The sequence continues at coordinate 54,288,317 of CM040427.1, read as the reverse complement.
GTCTAAACCCGTGGTGTGTACTGGAGTGAGTGCAGGAAAGGTGAAAGGTGAAATCTGGTGGTAAACCCAAAAGAAAAACGAAAGAAAGAAAGACAAAAGAAAACAAAAAAATCTAATAAGAAAGCGAAGAAGTTTCGTGGGAAGCCCCGTAAAGTAAATCTGTAAAGAAAACCCATAAGAATACGGATTACAAGTCCAAAAGGACCGTAAGCACGATGGCGCGGAGATCTCAGAACTGTGCTATATGTCCCGGCCTTAGTTGTTAGCTACCAGACCGACACCCTACGGAAGGCAGTCCTACCTCGACCCGAGTGAACTAACCGTGGACCTTTCTGAATTTTCATACATTTCAACTTGCATGCCAAGAAAACTTAATGTGGAAAGTAATTTATATCTTGAAGAAGAAATTTCTTTTTTTTTTAATTTTAAAACATGCATATGAGTATTTTTATAAAATAGTATAAGTCCATGAGTTAGTCACTGTCAATCGAACTGCTTGCTTGTGCGCTAAGAGTGTAGGTGGCAGAAACCTCAAGGAAGGGCAAATAGTATCATGAATTCTTTCATCTACCCTCTCCAGGGTCTCAGAATCAGGAGATATTATTCTAAAGGCATGCACCATCATCGCCACCCCGCTAACCATCATACTTACAGTCTTGCTTGATGGTCCCATGTATAGCAAAGGGCTATACGTGCACGCTTATGCGTCCTACATAAGCGTGTAATTTAGACCAAGAAGCAAGAAGAAAACAAAAGGACAAGGGGACAAGGAAGAGAAAGAGGAGGAAACGCTCCTTCCTAAAACAACGACGTAACGAAGGAGGATCGTTCCTCAAAACCGAACAAAACAGACGGCCCGATAACCCATGGATCAACCAAAGTATCCTTTCCAAACTGCATTTTAAACAATCAACAAGAGGGTCATACCTATGGCTACAAACATAGCCCACAATTCTCTCCCGAATTGGTGATTAATCAAGCCCAAAACAGTTCTAAAATGATGTTTTTAATGTCTTCAAAATCATCAAGGTAAGAAGCAAGCAAAGCTCCAAAACAAGCCTCCAGCAGGCTACAAAATCGGGTCCAGCACAAAGCAAAACAAAGTCCACGACGGACCCAAAACATGCTCAAAACCAAGCCACCATAAGGCAAAACCGAAGCACCATTAAGCCCCGAAACAAGACTCCAACAAATGGGCAAAAGTTTCACAAAACCAAGCTAGCATGTGAAGTGTCTCTCCACTTCTAAATGGAGTGAAAATTTTCAGACTTTGTAAATATGCCTCTCCAACTTTTCAAATGTTGCAAAAACATAAGCACTGAAGCTTTCAAATTCTTACAAATGAGCAGGCTAAACTTCCAAATTTTTACAAAAAGAGTGATGCAAAGCTTTCAAGTTTTCACATGTAAGCCATCAAAACTTTCAAAATTTTCACAAACTTTAAAAAAAAATCTTCCTAATGCCACACCATCCAAATCTTCATGTATGTTTGTATTTTGAACACTTGAACTTCACATCCACGGCATCCAAATTTTTCTCAGCATGAAAAAAGGAGTGAAGATTAGACATGAAGGCAAAAGAAACTTGTGTAGTGTGTATGTAAGCGTTTCTATTATGCCGCAAACCACTATAAATATTTAGGTATATTACGCATTAACTTAACTACTGTTGAATATATCAAAATTCCTTTCCAATTCATACGATGCAGCGATAACTGACCTCAAGAAGGACATTCCAGCATCACATCTCTTGCCAACAATTATAAAGCTAAGCATTCAATCATTAGAGAAACAGGAAAGTTTCATAGGTAAATTATACAGAAAGATTGGCTAAAACTAAGCATGTAAGCAGCTTAAAACACTTACATAAATACCTCCCCATCCAGAAACTTTTACAAATCTGACACCCAAAACTTTAGCATGATTCACCTTCCTTTTTTTTTATTAAAATAGTAGATTAGCAAGGCCTTAATGGGTTGCCCGAGAAGCCCTCCTCAGGTATTCTTCAAAAGTTTTAGTAAAAGGAAAGACAAATGATGAGGGATTTACATACATACCACTAATTCTTATGTATTTAAATTTCAGATGGCTCATTTTATTTAAATGACAGCGGAGCAGATCTATACAAGCTGCCTAAGAAGACCTCCATTAAAAAAAAAAAAAGACTCAATACTTAGTTTAAGGCTAATCAATAATTCATAATCGTTTCTCTCAACAAAAAAAAAAAAAACGGGCTCTTAAATAAACTAAATAAGAATGAAAATTTTGATACACATCACATAGTCGATTTGTATTTAAACAAACTAAGCATTTTAAACAAAGTAAGGATTTAAGGTAGCAACCCTCCTATGGCGCCCATACAAGGAACATTAAACAGCCAAATGTGCAAAATCTCGCAAAAAATGCTAACGCATGCATGATATTCAATTTTTTCCCTCGTTATAACAAAAAGAAGAGAAAATTATACAAAGAAGAATCCATGAACAAGGCTTGCTCCTGTCATAAAAAAGACAAGTTAATTGCAGGAATGAGAGAAATTAATTCACATTATTTAAAACGTATAAAACTTCATTTCCATATAAAAGTTCTCAGATTGCTACGGAAGCTCTTGAAATATAAGCTTAGATCAAACAAATCTATAAAATCAAAAGATATGATGTCATCAGAATGAACTCATAGTGAGCTAATGAAAGCATTTGGAGAATAAAACTAGCATTCCGTGAGCTTAAGAACGTGCGACGGATCTAAGAGTGAAGGAAAATCTGAATAGCAAGAAAACCGGGCACATAAGCAAGATAATCGGACAAACCAGCGAGAATGTCGTGCAACCAAGCGAAATCTCGAGCAAGCTAAAATTTTTGCAGCACCTCCCCCTTGCTTAAAAATTTCGACCAACATTTCATCCCTCCCCCAAGTGGAGTTTTTATAGCAAGATGGGAGAAGCTAACATACCTTCACCTACCTGGATGGTGAGCCAAGCCGAAGGGGATCGACGCAAGTGGCGACGAATGTCGCGTGGGGGAGGATGACGAAAGAGGCGGATCTTCTGTCGCAGAGGAGCAGGGAACGTGGCATGGCGTGGAAGCTTTAGGCAGAGGCGTGCGAGGAGGGGGGACCGAAGCCGAAGCCTCGCGAGGGAGGAGAGGAGCTGCTCGGTTTCGCCCCTCTATGGCTCCGCCTGGGCTCGCGAACGGGAAGGGGCGTTCGGTCGGCTTCGCGAACGGGAGCAAGGGAGGCAGGCTCGGAACGATTTCGCGAATTAGGGATTTAGGGAGGAATTTCCCCATTTTTTTTATTTAAAATTAAGGTTTAGAGATGGGACCCACCTTGTTTTAGAATCTCTAATCGCTTCTTTATTGGTTTAGAAGTTTTGCATTTATAGTTACCGACCTCTAGCTTTTAGAATGTCAGAACTAACACGACGGAGCTCAAAGTGAGTCCCATTAGGATCATTAAGCCTTAGGGTTGCCCCGTGCGCAATTCGCACCGTCGAGTTTTTTACCCTAAATCCTTAATTTAAATTTCCGTCGAAATTTCACCTCGCGATCAATCTTCTCGTAAATTAATTTTAATTTTGATTAATTATGAAGCAAATAAATGTTCGTGTGCAGCAAATTTCGATGTTTGAACGTGTCGACGATCGAATTGTGAAATTCGTGCGTGTGACGGTGCGAATTGCGCACGAGGCGACCCTAAGGCTTAATGATCCTAAGGGGACTCATTTTAAGCTCTGTCGTGTTAGTTTCGACCTTCTAAATGCTAGAGGTTGGTAACCATACATGCAGAACTTCTAATGAGTAAAGAGGCTGTTCGAGATTCTAAAACAAGGTGGCTCCTATCTATAGTCTTCTAAAAAAGTCAAATAGGAATCCTACAGCTAGATCCTAAAATCCTAGGAAGAAAATTGGACCTCGCCAAAAATGAGGTCAACATGGGTATGTGATAGAGTCTGATACAACACTAAAAAGCTATATATATATATATATATATATATATATATATATATATATATATATATATATATATATATATATATATATATATATATTCCAAAAACTTGTCTAACAGACAAGCAATATATTAAAATAAAAACATGAAAATACAATTAGAGAGCTTGTAGATAAGGAATGGAAAAATTATCCCCATGTAACAAAAAGGCTATGTGGGAAGGGGGGGGGGGCGGGTTTACCAACTACAATAGACTCAATGTTTTCCCCCAAAGAGGCTAACCAGGGAGCATGACCATTTCCTTCCGTGAGAATGTGCAAAAATGTAATCATGGAGGTCCAAATATAAGGTTTCAATCTACTCTTCCATCTGAAAATGTGCCAAAGAGGAGCTTATGTATTCTTTAATATTTCGACACAAGTGAGTGAATCTGATTCCACCAGCAGTTGACCAATTATGCACCTATGAGCAATAGAGATAGCCCAAAAGATGGCAATCATTTCAGTCTCCAAAGCATCTAGAATAAAAGACCCTTCCGTTGGGAGTTCTTAAAAACTCCCCCAAAACCAGCAGCACCCTTCGAGAAACTGTCACAGTTTTAACTTTCAACCAAGAGATAGGAGGAGGGGTCCAAAAAATAAGATAAGGTGTAAAACCTTACTGAATTTTGGAAGCAGACATCCAATTTTTGCATAGATTAGGGAACATATGGTGTTGGACAAGCTTTTGTATGTAAGAAAGACAATTGACAACAACATTGACCAATGGGTGTTTATCCTCATACTTAGCTTGATTTTTTATCATCCAGATGAACCAAGCCACTTGACAGGGAATAACAAGCTGATTATCTTCATTCCAGTCCATCCACCACACTGAGAAGGAAAATCAGCTCAAATTAAAAGTGTTTATTTTCAGCTTATCAAGCAGGCTGAACAAGACACTTTGGGAGAAATAACAGGTAATGAACAAATGCTCCAAAGACTCCTCAGCAGCATTATTAGATAGCAGCAAGAGGGACCTCTCAATCCTTTAAGTTTCAGAATGTCATCGACAGGGAGCAACAACTGCTTGAGCCTCCAACAGAAAAATAACATAAAAGGAATTAGCAACTTCCCCCAAATGTCTTTACCCCATACAACTAGATCCCAGTGGAAGAATTTAAGGTAAATGAATGAAGGCAGCTTCTGTAAGGGACCTTGCCTTGTAATGATTATGTCTTTCCGACAGGGGAAAGAGGAAGTATTCTGAACAAGATTAACCTACTCATTGGTTAGGAGTGAGTTCGACATTCTGTAGTTCCATTGGTTCTCAGACCAATAGTCTTTAACTAGACTGTTGTAATTTGGATTGGACATGGAACAAGCCGGTTTCTCCCCATTCCACACCCACAAGTCTATCCAAAAATTAATCTGACCCTCCTCCATTTCCCAAATGAAAAGCTCCTCAGCTTGATTCCTGATATTCAAATGCTTGGTCCACATCCTGGAGTCGCCCAACTTGGGAGTAACAAGGTTGGAGTGCACATTCCTGCAATACTTCCCCATCATGAATTGTGCCCAAAGGCATTCTTGAGATCTGAATCTAATCCACAACTTGCAGAAATTTATAGGACTAAGATGTTGGAAGCTTTTAAAACCCAGACCTCCAGCTTGAAGAGGTTTTCTCATGTTCTACCATGGGAGCCAATGAAATTGTTTCTTCTGTCCAGCCCACAAAAATATTTTAAATATCCTCCCTAAGAGTACTTGGGTGCTCTTCTTCATAGTAAACATTTGGAGGGCATAAGACGGGATGATAGTCAAGAAGCTTCTCAATAAAGTAATTCTCACCCCATTATATAAGAAAGAATTGGTCCAACAGAGGAGTTGAGTTTTAATTTTATCAATCACCTCATTAAATTGTGTTTGCTTGGTTCTGTCCTGAAGTAGTTGCACACCAAGATAATGAATTGGAAGAGATGCAAGGCTGAAACCAGTATAATCAGATATCCAGTGTTTAATGTGGGGTTTTGTATTAGCACTAACAAAAATTTGGCATTTTGTTGGTTGAGCTCCATACTAGAAGTTTGTTGAAAATGTTTAAGACCCTGATATACAACTTTGGCAGTGGTTTTAGAAGCATTGGAAAATATAATTAAATCATCAGCATATGACAAATAACTTATTCCAATGTTAGATTTGTGATGGTAAGCCAAATGAGGGGAAGTAGCAAACAAATTATTCAGTAGCCATGAGATGTAATAAAAAGCTAAGATAAAGATTGTAGGGGATAGGGGGTCACCTTGCATGATCCCCCAAGTATCACTAAAGAAGCCATGCCTTCTACCATTAACTAGAACCGTGTGTGCATTACATTTGAACTATCTCCCAATCAACTGTAGAAAGTATGTCGGAATGCTACTAGCTGATAGAGTATCCAAAATGAATTACAATTAAATGTATCATATGCCTTCTTAATGTCCAATTTGAAGATGACATTGTTGCCTCTACATTTTTTGTCTAGATCCAGCAAGAGCTCCTGGGCCAACAATATATTATCAGAAATATTCCTTCCTTTCACAAAGGCAGCTTGATTAGCTTGGATGAGGTGTTGCAGATGTGGTTGAAGCCTGAAAACTAAATTTTACTTATCAGTTTGGAGATGACATTGGTCAGGCTGATAGGTCTAAAGTCCCCCCAACTCTTTCTGATTTTGTTTTTGGGTATCAAAGTGATTGTAAAGGAAGTAAAATATCTAGGGAGATCAAAACCTGTGAAGAAATGTTGGACAGCAAGGATAACATCCTTACTAATTTTTGACCAACTGGCCTTATAGAAAGTGGAAGTGAACCCATCAGGTCCAGCAGATTTCAGCCCATCAATGGAATCCAAAGCAGCTTTAATCTTTGCTACCAATGGCACCTGATTTAATTATAGCCTTTGAACATATTCTTGACAATCAGAAAAAAAGAGAAACCTCAATGGGAGTTCTAAAGGGCTGCCTGCTAGTGAAGAGATTCTGAAAGTAGTTAACAGCATCTGTAGCAATTTCCCAAGTTGTAGTGATCTTTTGCTTAACTTAATTTGTAATAGATAGGATCATACTACATTTTTTCTTGTAGTTAATACAAGCATCATAAAAGCTGAAGTATTTGTCCCCTTCAGTGAATTTGGTAATAACAGCTTTTTGTTTAAGAAAAGTGTCATGGTAATTAATTTGTGAGAGAAGGTTCTCATTAGCTAATTAAATTTCAGCTTCTCCCAAATGATGTCACATGGAATTACCCAACATTTTGTCTAGCCTCTCCCAAATGATGTCCCTTCTTCAAGTGAATTGAAGGCCTTGAAAGCCCAAATCAAAAAGGGCAGCATCAGAGATAAACTCATTAAATTTAGCCATGGAGGAAGCCAAAGGAGAATTCCCATCCCCTTTTTCAGTTGGCGAAGTGATGTAGTTGAAGTCTCCACCCATAATCCAAAAGCAGTTAATGGAGAGGCCAAGCTGCAAAAGAACTTGCCAAATAATCTGCTGTTAAAGAGCATTACAGCTTGCATTAATAAATGTGGCATACCTCAACTGAGCACCTATGGAAAATTGAATATGAATACATTGGGAATGATTTTGAATAACTGACCATTGCAATTCTGTTCTGGCAAAGAAACAAATTTTGTTATTCAAATTAGTAAAATGAGTGAATTTAGGGAACTTTTTTATAATGCTTTGAGGATATTTAGTGACCATGGGCTCTAAGAGAGAAAAACGCCAAATCTTATGAGTTCTAATAAGATAGAATAATCTATTAAGGGAGGATGGATGAGCCACCCCCTAATATTCCAACACGGGAAATTGATCATTGAGAAAGAGTTCTCCCCTTCCCTCTAGTTTTTGGGTAAGAAGCAGATGTAAAGATTTTAGGAGGGCCATCAAGAGATGGTCAACCAGCAAAAGCTTTAATTCAGGCCGACCTTTCTTCTTCCTACTGTTCTTCTGAACTTGTCATTCATAAGTGAGCTCCTCAGTCAAGTTATTTATATTGGGGTCATCCAATTGATGAGGATCAACATCTAATGAACCAGTAACAATCTCATCATGAAGATGATCCTCCACACATCTCTCCTCAATAGAAGAGCTATTAACAGCTAAGGTGTGAGTTAAAGAAGCCACAAGATCAGCAGTAGGTGTTGCCTCTGGGGGTTTATGATTGGCAGTAACCAAATCACAATTCCCATCAGAAGAAGAAGGATTACTAGGAGTATTTACACTAGAAATCTCCCCCACCTAAAAAATAGAAGATGCATCACCTCAGTAGAAGGAACAGCAGCTGCGGTCACCTTAGGACCAACAGGCTTCCTTTTGAAGAAAGGGGGGGTGTGAAGCCTAAAACATCTATCCACAATGTGACAAAACATTTTGCAGTGATGACAATAGAGAGGTCGTTGTTCCACCACAATGTCCTGCCAAAAGCCTTCTTCATATGAGCCAATCCACACCCTTTCCAAGTCAGGGAGGGTTATATCCCTTTTAACTAAAATCCTGGCCCCATCAAGTCTTGCCATATCATAAGTGGGAGGATACACCTTTAATGGGGTACCAAGAGCACGACAGATATTTAATAAAACATTTGGATGATAAAACTGAATAGGAAGATCCGGGAATTTGAACCAAATAGGAATAATATGAGGTTCCTTATTTGGATCAAAATCAAGGGTCCACTTTAAGAGCTTCATAGAAGTACCAACAATCAAGAGAGATTGTTTAGCAAACAATCAAGCATAATCTTCCTCAGTAGACAGTCTGATCAGTAAATGTCTTCCATCCATTAATCCCAATTTCCAGGCTCCAATGAGATTAAGTTCATCAAAATATTTTCTAACATAATCCATCTTTGGATGTCCAAATTGGAATTTACATATTAGAGTAAATTTGACTGCATCTATGAGAGATTGCATTTCCTGGGCAAAAAAGATGGCTGCAGGCTTGCCATCCCCCATGCTAAGAGGCTCGATGTAGGGACATCCACCCTTATCAACAGTAGCATTATGGAGTGCTCGAAGGAAAACCAAATGCTCAAATTCTTATGTGTAACATGCCCTTTGCCCACAACACCAGCATAAGTTGCTTTAGCCCATTGGGCATTAGTTTTCACATCAATGGGGTAAGCCGCAGCCATTGAAAGAACAGAAGCTGAGCCCAAATAGCCAAGTGCAGTAACCAGGACTCCAATGGAATAGTGAAAAATTTAAAAACTAGGCAACCCGAGAAGAATCCTATAGTCCACAAACCCAACTAAGACAACTCAAGAGCATAAAGCATGGCCAGGTGCACAAAGCCAATCAAATACCGCCCACCAAAACCTCAGCAGGCAATGGGACAGTAACCCATATAATGCCCAGGAAAGGGCAAGGCTGAGTTAAGCACCACTTCACCACCAGCAAGCCACTCACCTGACCTCCCAGAAGTAGAATTTTCAGTTGTCCGCCGCCATAGAGGAGCCATTACACCTCAAATCCTAGCAGAGATCCAAACATTGCCGCCATATATATATATATATATATATATATATATATATATATATATATATATATATATATATATATATATATATATATATACACACACACACACGCGTACGTACGTATGTATGTATGTATGTACGTACATACGTATGTATGTGTGTGTGTTTTGAATCACACAGCAAGGGATTTGAGAATCAGAACAGAGAGAAAGAGAGAGAAGAGGGCAGTTACGAATGGAGGAGGTGTGCACAGTGACTTGCCTCTCCGGAACAAACTAGGGTATTTTTGGGCACTTGTGTCCTTTTTATATAATCAACTATTTTTGATAAATGGGGCAAAGAAGAGTGTCAAATGTAGCAAGCGGTCTCTCTTTCATGAAGTGATCTCTTATTTATAGGGGATGAAGTACAACATGATGATATTATATTTCTAACTCTGTTTTACTGAGTTTTATAGGAATTATATATATAAGCCTTCACCTTAGTTGTTTTGGGTCGTCCAAGCTTTGGGTCTTCTTGAATTCAAGTTATCCTAGCTTCAAATCGTCCTGGCATTGGGTCATCACTATCTTAGGTCGTCCCAGTTTTGGGTTGTTTAGGCTTCTGGTCTTGCTGACCATTGGTCATCTAGGCTTCGAGTCGTCATGGTCATAGGTCGTCTAAGCTTCAACTCATCCTGGTCTCAGGTCGTCGCAACTTTGGGTTGTCCTGACTTTAGGTTGTCCAAGCTTCGAGTTTTTTAAGCTTCAGATTATCCTGGTGATGCGATGTGACTTTATATATGCTTTAAATTACAAGACTTTGATACCACTTTTTAGAATTTTTAATTTCCAGCAAATGGCTTCAAAAACTTAATGTGCGAGGTTTACTTTTATAATTTTTTATTTAAATTTTATTATTGTAAACGTTACAATTTTAAACGCAAGTATACGTATCGTTCAAGTAATACAGGGCTATAATGAAGTCCTGGTTATTGATCCCATGGGGATAGTGAAATAAAAAGTAAGAAATATAAGTAATATTTTGAAATTTTAGAAAACAATTTATAAATACTCTCTTTCTTTATATATATATATATATATATATATTAATTAACTATAGTTTATATTAAAAGAAGTAAGCAATGCGCAAGAAAGTAAAGTAATTAATATGCAATTATAAAATCGACTTTCTCCTTTTTCAACTAATCCAAAAATTATAGATTAATTAGCTTTTGTAGGGAATTAAGATTACGGTATTGTGCCAAATAGAAGCATTCCTATTCTTTACCCTTTGGTCCAGGTGCAAAGAACATTGACTAATCTATAGTTAGGCTGAGGATGTTTTATTGATAGAATGGGTTAATCTAGACTCACACCACTAGATGTCCAAGGGTGGCTATGGTCGGCCTACCAGGTGACCAGTTACCTTTCTATAAACCAAATTATTAGAATTTAGTCTGTCACTCTAAAAACTAATTAATTTTACGCCCAATAAATAATATCTTCCTATTTATTTGTACTTCACCTTAAACAATCTGCGTATAGCCTGCGATTACCTAAAGATTCATGTGATATTTACTAGTTAAGAATTTATCTCCGAATATGTCTCAAAATTCTTCAACAGTTTTTAACAATTTAAATGACCAATTTAAAAAGTAAACTAAGATCAAGTATTAATATCATCACAATATTTAAAAATATTTAATATTTAATTCTCCTACCAAAATTTATTTAATTTATAATATTTTCATAGTTGAAATGAGAAAGATAACTAACTACTCAGAACTCATTGAAATAACACAATAAAACATATTTATAAAATTTTGAACCAAAGTACAAATACTTATTTGAAGTGTTCCTTCAAGAGATCGGCTGACTTCTACTGACTCCAAAGCAATGATGAAAGACTCCAACAACAATTACACACAATAAACACTCAAAATAAACTCACTAGATAATAAAATAAAGTGGCACCCTAAGTATGGAAGAGAGAGAAGATGCTAAAATGGGTAAGTGTACTAAGAGGGGGGGTTTTGGTGCCTAAGAGGGGCGGGGTGCGATTTTCTCTATATAATGGGCTCCTATTTATAGAGATCTGAATTTGACCAGGGGTTGCTTAAGACACCTCTTCAAAATTCATCCAAATTCAATGTATCTTCTAGAAGGTAACTGTCGCGCCTAGGCGCCGTGATCTGGCCTAGGCGCCGGACTCCGTGACCAGGTCGTTCGCACCTCTTCACTTTGGGTCGCACCTCTTCGCGATCCAGACCATTTCCTAGTGTCCAAATACATTGTATCACATGTCCTATATATTATGAGTAACTTCCAGTCTTCTAGAAGCTCCAATAACCGCTTAGCACCGTCAAAATAACTGCCCAAAGTCATCAAAAAATTTTAACAGCTTCTTTATCGAACTGGCGCTTAGGCGCATGACTCTGGCGCCTAGGCGCTAGGCCAATAATTCCAAAATTTGCTCAATAAGCTCCATTTGTGCTCATTTTTCCTTCTTTTTCTTTCTTAGACTCTTTTTAATCATCTACATCCAAAAACATGAAAATAACTTTCATTAAAGCATAATATCCTTAAGAATTGAATCATAAATAATGCATAAAATGGGTATTTTTTTAGGTAGATCACCTGGCTTTGAGTCATTTAGACTTCTTGTCATCCAGGCCGTAGGTCGTCCTTGCCTTAGGTCGCCCATGCTTCGGACTGTCCTGATAAGAGATTCAGTCTAATACAATTTTATGTACATATTTTAGTTTTCTGATTCTTTTACTTCTTAAAGGCGAAGCTGCGATAACAATGAGAGAACTATAATGTAAAAAATATTCTCACATTTAATTTTAATTAAAAATTGAATAATTAATCTTTCTACATTTTTTGATGGCCCTGAAGTGTTCTCTCAAGGTATTCGGGTCAATATGACCAACTCGGTCAATTATGCATTCCCGACCTTTGGCTCAGTCGATATTTGTTAGTCAGCCTTATAAATAACCTAGATAGGGGCGTGAATGATCCAATTTCGAGCAGATCCACGACAGACTCAAAATTGGATCAAAATTTTTTTAATCAGATCAAAATCAGATTGTGGATTGATCCTTCTAAAATTCAATCAAATCTGGTGTGGATCAATCCAATTTTCAAGCCAACTTAAATTGTAAACGAGCTGACTCGAATTATGAACGAGCCGGCTCGAATGTTATTTTTGGCTTGTGAGCCAAATCGGTTCGGCTCGAACCTGCCTTGGCCCGCCCGACCAGCCCACCATCAAAAAATTCATTTTTTTTATTAAAAGAGGGGAGTCAAACCCCTGCCACTCTGCTCAAGCAAAGAAATCACCCAACCTAGCTGGCAATGCATTATTCATGTAAAACTAAAAGTTTAGTGTTAAATATGTAAATGCATAAAAATTTCTTTTCATCCCCATCTGAGGATCAAAATCAGATTAAAATAAATTCGATCCTTTAATTTGACTATAGCTCAGCTCGATGTTCCATCCAATTTTGATTCGAACTAAAATTCAATCGGATTTTCGAGTAATTTACGCTCATTGAGCAAATTTCACAGCCCTAAACCTTGAGAAATTTTATTTTCTTTTGAACATTTGTGAGTAAACCCTAGTATCAGTCAGAACTAGGATTATGCACGTAATTTGAATATTTATACTTATCTTTTTCATGAATGAAATACAAAGGTTTAGACTACTGGTCTTTCAAGATGGTGACGTTCTAAACTACGGTCTTCCAGATTTTCTCTTACATTAAATGATCCCTTATTAATAGGGGATCAGTATAAAAATATTATATTTCTAGCCTGATTTTAATGCGAGTTGTACATATTATTTTCGGTATTTTATATTTTTTTAATGTAAAGTATATATATATATATATATATATATATATATATATATATATATATATATATATGGATAGTTGCTGAAATTATAAGGCCGAGGGGAACAAATGGCTTAGATGGAACGCAATCACAAAAATAATGATTGAAGTGATGACATTGCTAAAAGCGGACATTGCCAAAATTAAGGCGTTAATTACTAGCTCACGAAAACAACGTATTGTTTGGCTTTTACTTGCCACGCAGCAAAAAGTTTTCATTTGCTCTCTACCGAATCACACACAGCTATTTCTTGTTTGCCGGTGAGAGTAATCCGACTTTCATTCGGCATTATTATATTTTAGAAGCATTGTCATTTTTTGAGGTATTTGTAATATCCAATTTCCTTTAACTTTGACTTGAGAATATGTCTGCTTTTCCTATCTATTTAAGGACTTCATAAGCTATTATTTTTTTTATCAATCTCTTATTTCTTCTTGATTCCTCACCCAGGCACCTGGTGTCTCACAAATCTTCACATATGGCTCTAAGGCGAGCTATATTTATTAACATAGTGATGGTATTTGCATTGATCTTTAGCAACATTAACCTCTGTATCGGGCACCAACGCAACCAAATATACCATGTTGGTGACGAAAAGGGATGGGACTTTAATGTCATCTCAAATTGGGTCAAATGGAAGAAATTTTATGCTGGAGATACTTTTGGTGAGTTCTAAATTTTCCAATTTTTACTTTTTTTATTTGTTAGATTTGCACCTCAATTAACTTAAATTTGCATGATATTGGTTAACTAATAGTATTCAAGTACAATCCCGGCGAACATAATGTGGTTAAGTTGAAAAGTCTATATGACTTCAAAAACTGCAATGTGCCAAATGATACGAAGATATATGTTTCTGGAAAAGATCACATCATACTAGAAAAGCGCTACAACTACTTCATCTGTAGCAAAGAGGACCATTGTAACATTGGATTGAAGATGATCATCTATGCTCATTGAGCTATATGGATTGATGGATGTTACTGAGTAATCCTTAGACTGATTGATTATTTATAATAAGTTTTGTATGTATTTTAGCTTGGTTAACGTTATGTATGGGTACATGCAACACGGTGATTATTATGTTTGATTTGTGAGAGATTAATGTTATTTTCATATGTGGAAAAAAGTTTCTGAAAATAAGTTTTCATATTGATGGTGTTTTAATAAGTGATATGTTCTGTATTTATGAATGGGAAATGTAATCCACATTTAGCCTACAACGGACGTTTTATACAGGAGTGTTGAATTTATTTATGCATGATTATCTTTTCGTCAAACATTTCTTTATTATATTTTTAGCTTAATCTATTTTAAGAGAAATACTTATTTTATGTTATCCTCTTTGTTTTTTTTTTCATATGAGAAAATGTCAAATTTACTTGTTGTATATGACTAGGAGTCTCAATTCGGGCTAGCGTGTTAGGTTTAGATCCAACCCAAAAATATCCCAACCTGAATTTAGTAAAACCAAACCCGACACAAATGATAAACAAGTTGAAAACTAACATCTAAACTCGAGCTAGACCCACTAACCCAAACTTGACTCAAACTTGACCTGAGCTTTCATGCTTATTTGTGTTAGGTTTACGATTTGGGATCAACCCAAACCCAGCCCGAATAATAAACAGGTCAAATTCTCTGACCGAAACCCGAGTCAAAAATTATTCTGTTCAATCATAACCCTGATTTATTGGGTTAAGTTTGAGTCGTGTTGGTATGTCGGGTAAGTTTTTTACATATATGACCATTTATTTAAGGCTCCGTTTTTGGGGGGGTGGGGGGTGGGGGTGGTTGGGGGAGGGTGTTTGTTTCTCCCGCAGTGCGGCATGTTTTTTATAAAACACCGTCTGCCCACATTTTTGTGTGTTACTTTTACTGTGTTGCCCCCTTCGTATATCAATCTACCCCAACTTATACCCAAACTATCCTGCGGAGCTCTCGCATCCTCTGCCTAACTGTCCCACATTTGTGCATCTTTTTGTACTTCTCGTTCCGTATGTCTGATTGTTCCTCAGGTATCCTATTTCCCTGTCTTTTCTTGATGAATTTCCACTATTAACCGCATTGGTTTGCACCAATTTTTTGAGATTATTTGGTTTCTGGTTTTGCCCTAAGTCACTTGATGGCTACTGATGTTTTATTTTTTATTTTGTGATGATTTTGAGTGAGAATTTGATATTTTAGGGAAAATTTGAGAAGCAAAAGATGTCTAATGGGGGTCGGTTTCGACTGCGTATGTGAATTCTTTTACTATTACTAAGGTGGGTGTTGGATTTATTTTTGGGGTGTTATTTTTGTGGTGGAAATTGCATCTGTGAATGGTGTTATGGTGGTGATTTGGATGATGAGGATGGTGGAGGAAAAGGAGCTGAGGGGGAAGAAAATCCTCCTGGTGACGATGGAGGCGGTACCAAGGGGGTCGAAGGGGTTGGGGTTGGTGGTGATGGAGCTGGTGATGGTGGCTATGATGGGGATGTTGGTGGTGGTGTCGAGTTGGCCGTAGGGTTTGGGGATGATGGTGATGGTTTAGATGGTCTATTATTTAAAGTTGAGAAGTTCTGATGGAGCAGTCATAGGGGTTGATGTTGTGGTTGTCGAGTTAATATGATAGCTCAATCATAATGTTAATTGGATGTTGGATAATGTAACTTAGCATGAGAAGCACAATGAACTTTGTGCATGATGTTTCTATAGTTCCTAAATCTAATGATTTCCATCAAAATTGTACAGTTTTGATAAATGATTCTTTAGCAAGTTATTTCGGTCATGTAAATTTTAGTATATTATTATTCTTGTTATTATTCATTAACTAATCATACTATATTTTCATTCGGTTAAAATTATGCAATTTTTGGTGTTTTGCCGAACATGTGCAAATTTGATAACATCAATTATAATATGTTAAGAGCGCTGTACTAAAATCATAAATATTACTTATTATTATATTTCATGATTCATTAGATTTAAAATTAAACAAGTTCATAAAATTGGAAGTTGCTATTTTGTCATACTTGCTAATTTTAAAATGTTGTTAAGGCCTGGTACAAATTCTTTATGCTCATCGAAATATTAATTCATTTGTATTGATGTATTACAAAAAAATTTTGTATGAAAAAGCTACTTAATGGTTTAGTTATGAATACAATGTGTATAAAAATTATTAAATGTATAAGAGATCAAGTAAAATTTGTATTTATTTAAAGATATAAGAGTCTGAGCAGAATGCATACTTATAGGTAGATATAAGGGTCCAAATAAATGGATTTTGCTATGAAGAAGGGGATATAAGAGCCAATAATATATGGAAATGTGTAGAGAGATATAAATATCTGACGATATATATGAAATACTGAGAGAAATATGTGCCTAATTGAGAGATATATGATTGTGAAAAGCAACATTTTATGAAGTACTCTAATATGTTATTTAATTCAATTATCTTATTATGATACAATTATTATCTATAGATATTAATTTTGTATTATAGTTAATAACTTATTTTTAAAACTAGATTTTTTACTAATACACTAGAATTGTTATAACAAATTATTTGGCAGTTTAGACATTATATTAGTATTACAATTGTGTTTCAAAACTTTTTTCTTTTTAAAATGTTTTATTATTCATGATGTAATACAATATATTACATCGAAATTATCATCATTATAAGATTTTTAAAATTTAAAATGAAATACATTTTTTTCATGCATAATCTATTGCAACAAAGTATTATAAGTACAAATAACAAAATTTGAAATTACATATTGTTAGATCCTAAATTGTTCTGTACGAACGCTCCCTGAAAAGTTCGGGAATTAAGTGAATGAGAAAAGAAGAGAGAGGGAGTATAGCCCGTCAGGGGTTGCCTATTGAGAGAGTCGGTGAAAGGTCCATTTATTCGTATTTTTCCCCTTATTTATAGAAGTGTAATATGTACAAATAAAAAAAAGAAGAAAATGATTGTTGATACTATAATTAATACAGTGGAGATTCTCATTAACTGTGTAGATTTTATACCTTATTTATATTATAATTTGAATTTTTTAACATATTGGTAATTGGTTGGCCAACTTGCTTGAATTCAGCTGACAGAAGCGACCAACTGAGCGGCGATAGAGCGATGGATTTGTCGGCTGAGGCGCACAGTCGAATGTCGACTTCAATCGTCGTGGTAAAGACGGATTGATCGGTAAATCACGATCAAGAATTCCTGCCTGCGCCCCGGTCAGTCAGAACCCTCGGTTTGAGTTGCCGCCTGAATCTCTTTGCACAACGTGTCGATTGATATTCGACCATTCAATAGCATATGATAAAATCTCTTGATTGTCATGTGGGCCGTCAGAATGCTTTAAGATTTGTGTTGACAGTCGTGGTGTATATATATTAGTTTCCCAAATTTTCTTGCTCCTTGAATGTGACAGCTACGATAAGGACAGATAAATTATTATATTCAATGATACTAAAATCTAAAAAATCAATTTAATAATCAACTTCTCTCGGATTCTATGCCTAGTGTGCTCTATAAATAGAGTCATAGGCTTGACAATACATATGTTATTGTTATTTTTCTCTGATCAATAGATTCGAATAATGGCCGACGATCTGAGGAAACTTTTTGTAGATCCCAAGATTCCAGCGAAGATGGGCTACTTGACTTTGATTCCTGTAAAGAGAGTCAAGGTCAGGAAAGAAAAGTGGTCAATTACTGAACATGAGTCAGCCGATCAAGTCAGCTCATATGGGCACCCTGAGGGACAGGTGACGAAAATTCCTCGTAAGACTGATTTCTGAGCTATGCGTGGGTGAGAACTCCGGGGGCCAGCAGGCTCTACTTACTGAAAACGCCGTAGGGGGCATAGAAGGTCTGGAGGGAATGATGATTGGCCCCTCAGTTGCTGCTGTCGGAAGGTGAAGGCACCTCGCAGTAGAGGGAGGGGAAAGATGTCTAAAGACCATCTCTACCATCTCTTCCTTACATTGATTTATGAGTACTTGAAAAACTTTTTTTTTTGTAACCACCAACGATTTTTAATGGTTTCTTGACCTTTTTCATATGCAGCACTTACTATCATTTACCTCATAAATTGACTACCATCCAGAAACCCCAACTCACAATTTCCATATCGGCTTCTTTATCCCAAATAACCGAAATATGATCATCTACGGGTGTTCGATACAGTATGCTATCCATGGAAACAACCCAAGCTTCTACGAAAATTTATCCAAATGCTCCTCCATGTGCGTTTATTGGTTATTTTTCTACAGAGAGTATTGTTATTTTCATCTCACTACTAAACAGCTCCACATCCCAAGACATGTTTGGTTTGATGAAACTAAATTCCCCTATCAAATCTTCTCATCTATACCAAAATTTACTAATCATCCCCCTTAGTACTCCACCAACCCTCATACCACCATCAAGCGTCTCCAGCTCTATACCATTTATGGGTATCCAACCACAACCATCCAGTCTTTCACCTCAAGCCATCTCTCAGTCTACTTCCCCATCTCCACATCGCCATCTTCACCCGAACCCAATGAACCCAACGAAACCTCCTCTCCCACCATTACAATCCCAACTCCTCTCTGCCCTCCACCGAAACACAACATGGTCACTCGCTTGAAAGACGAAATTCGTTAAGCCCAAATCTGTTGTGCATCTTGTTCATCGAATAACCAACATAGCTGATCCTACATGTTTCAGTTAAGTTATTAAGCTTCCTCAATGACGAGAAGCAATGTCTCAGGAATTCACTGCTCTATAGCCGCAAGCCACAAGGGAGCTCATTCCTCCCCCACCAAAACACACTATATTTGGCTGTAAATGGACCTTTCACATGAAATATCACTCTGATTCAACTATAGCTAGATGAAAAGCTTGATTGCTCTCTAAGATCTGGGATTGACTATCATGAGGCCTTTATCCCGGTCGCAAAAAATCATCATAATACGCATCTTTCTCACCGTCGCAATCCATCATACATGGCCAATTAAACAGTTTGATGTCTTAAAGCAATTTCCTGCATGGTCGTCTTGATGATCAAGCATACATGAAGCAACCGAAGGGCTTTTAAGATCAACTTCACCCTGCACATTTGTGTCGCCTAAAGAAGGCCATTTATCGCCTAATACAAGCTCCGAGACGGTGGTTTTCTACCTTCTCCACTCACCTCAAATCATAAGGTCTTTTTTAAAGTATTGCAGACCCATCTTTATTTATGAATTCCACAACATAACATTATATGTTTCTATGTTGTTTTGACCCCCAATTAGTCATTAAGGCAAGTAAGCACTCTTAAATTCCTCCTTACTTTAAAGCCTCTTTTGTTGACTTTAGAAGGTGCCACCTCATTATGGAATACCCTAGAAGAGGACATGTGGAAGGACACGTGGAGGCCATGCGGTGGAAGAAGGACATGTGAAAGGACATGTGGAAACCATGCGATGGAGGACTCTAAAGGGTGGACATGTGGAAGCCATGCAATTCTTAAAGGTTACACCTCATCTATTTATAAGTATATTATAATGTAATCTAATCTACTATAAATAGATGAGAGGAGGGAGGCTTTAGTGTGGGTTTTCTAAAGAGTGAAAAAGAACTAAGGAGGAGAGAATAGCTAGAGAGTTAGAGAGGAGGAGAGCATCTTGAGGCCTTGTATCGAGGTGTCGCTTGAGGGGGAGGCTATAGAAGGAAGATGAGGACTCATCTCTATGTATAAGCTATGTATTCTCCATTTCTTTTACCTTAGTGAACTACTTGATTGATTCCCTCCCGTGGACGTAGATCCAGTTGGATCGAACCACGTAAACGATTTGTGTTTGCTTGTGCTCTTTGCGTTTTATTTCTATATCAGGAAGTACATATCCCACAACAATTGGCGCCGTCTGTGGGAAGATCAATACTTCTTGGCTAGAGGCGTTCGCGTGAAGGTGTTCGCGGCCAACGACGAAGAAGAGGTGTTTGGCGGGGACAATGGGTTCCACCAAATTCGACATCGAGAAGTTCACGGGAAAGAATGACTTCGGCTCGTGGAGAGTAAAGATGAGAGCTCCGCCGGTTCGGCGAGGCGTTGCGAAGCCTTGCAAGGGCCGGCGGCACCGCCGGCCTACATGACAGAGAAAGAGAAGATTGACATGCTGGAGAAAGCTCATAGTCTGATAATCTTGAGCTTGGGCGATAAGGTTCTGAGGGAGGTGTCGAGGGAGACAACGGCTCAAGCACTTTGGGCCAAACTCGAGGTACTCTACCTGACCAAGTCTTTAGCTAATAGGCTCTTTACGGCGGCGCCTATACTCCTTCAAAATGCACGAAGACAAATCCGTCTCGGAGCGGATCGACGAGTTCAACAAGATCATAGATGATCTTGAGAACATCGACGTCAAGATGGATGACGAGGACAAGGCACCGCCGCCGCTAAACTCTATTCCTAAGAGCTACGAGCGGTTCGAGGATGCGATGCTCTATGGAAGGGCGCGGACGATTACTCTGGAAGAGGTTCAATAATTGATCAGAGCCAAAGAACTTCAGAAGAAGCACGACATGAAGGAGGAAACCAGCGGAGACAGTCTGATGGTTAGAGGAAGATCGAGCAATAAAGGTTATAAAAGTGACCAGAGCAGATCAAGGTCCAGAAGAAACGTTAGAGGTCAGTCTTCTAAGAGATCCTACAAGTGCTACCATTGCCACAAGGAAGGTCATTTTAAGAAGGATTGTCCGGATAGAAAGAAAGGCTTTCGGGAGAAGCCTAAAGATTCCGGAGAAGCAAGCATAGTCTCGGACGGCTATGATTCGAGTCGAAGCTCCGGTGATCACGAGATCCGAATCTAGCAAGGAGTGGATCCTTGACTCAGGGTGCTCCTTCCACATGTGTCCTCACAAAGACTGGTTCGAGACACTACAACTGGCAAATGGTGGATCCGTTCTACTTGGAGACAATAAAGCCTGTAAGGTGATCTGCAGCGGGACGATCGAATAAAGATGTTCGATGGAGCCGAACGGATATCGCAGGCATGTCGGTACGTCCCGAACTTAAAAGAAATTTGATTTCTTTAGGGACGCTGGAGTCGAATGGATACTCATTCAAGGCAGAGAATAGCTGTATCAGAGTAGCTAAGGGCTCTCTCATAGTCATGAAAGGAGTCAGAAAGAATGGGCTATACTCCCTTGTTGGAAGAACTGTGATCGGGAACTTCTCAAATGCAGTTCAATCAGAGCCTGACAGATCCAAACTATGGCACATGAGGTCAGGGCATGTAAGTGAAAAGGGCTTACAAGAATTGTCCAAGCAGAACCTGTTGTGCGGAGATCGGGTCGACAAACCGGAATTCCGTGAACAATGTGACTGGGAAGGCCACCGGGGTGAAGTTCTCCATCGGAATACATACATCAAAGAAACCTCTTGATTATGTACACAGTGATCTATGGGGCCCAACTAGAACTCAGACTCATGGAGGAGGAAGATACTTCATGTCTATCATCGACGACTACACCAGGAAGGTATGGGTCTTTATCTTAAAAACAAAAGATGAAGCTTTTCAACGATTCAGGGACTGGTTAACTCTCACCGAAAATAAGATGGGAGCAAAGCTGAAGCACTTGAGAACCGACAATGGCTTGGAGTACTGTTCAGAGCAGTTTGAGGAGCTGTGCAGGAGGAGTGGCATCACAAGGCACAAGACAGTCCGGAACACTCCTCAACAGAACGGCCTAGGCGAGAGGATGAACAGGACTCTCCTAGAGAGAGTGAGGTGCATGCTGCTAAATGCAGGTCTACCCAAAAGTTTCTGGGGTGAAGCTGTGTCAACCGCCTGCTACCTTATCAACAGATGCCCATCGACAGCTATTGATATGAAGACTCCTTTGGAGATGTGGTACGGAAAACCATGTAACTATGATAACCTTAAAATTTTTGGATGTATTGCATACGCTCACGTTAGACAGGATAAGCTGGAAGCGAGGGCTTTGAAGTGCATCTTCATCGGATACCCACCCGGAACCAAAGGTTACAAACTTTGGTGCCCAGATCAACAAAAATGCATCATCAGTAGGGACGTGACATTCGATGAGTCCAAAATGGGGAATCTGCAAAGCTATGTTACCATGAACAGTGCCACTAAGGAGGATTCGTCAATTGAGGTGGAGCTGCAACAACGACAAACTTTGACTGATCAAAGGACAATTGTGAACGATCAAGACGAAGTTGCAGAAGACCAGCAAGCGACTGAACCAGAAAGAAGATCTGATGACTATAGCACGGTAAGGGACGGACAAAGGAGAACCATCGGACCGCCGGAGAGATACGGTCATGCGGATATGATCTCCTATGCTGCGAGTCGCTGCCGACGTGATAGAAGAAGCAGAACTGAGCAGCTACAAGGAAGCCCTGAAGAGCAAGGAAAGACACAAGTGGGAAGAGGCAATGGATGAGGAAATGACTTCTCTGATGAAGAACAAAACCTGGGAACTTGTGGATCGACCAACGAAAAAACGCGTAGTCGGTTGCAAGTGGACCTTTAAGAAGAAGGAAGGTACGCCAGGTACTGAGAGGATCAGGTACAAAGCCAGACTCGTTGCAAAGGGATTCACACAGGTTAAAGGTATTGACTTCAACGAAATTTTCTCACCCGTGGTGAAGCACTGCTCCATTAGGATAGTCTTAGCACTAGCAGTTCAATTCAATCTTGAATTAGAACAGCTAGATGTTAAGACTGCGTTTCTGCATGGAGAGCTTGAAGAAACCATCTACATGAACCAGCCAGATGGGTACAGCACACCGGAGACAAAGGACAAAGTTTGCTTGCTGAAGAAGGCTTTGTATGGACTGAAACAAAGCCCAAGACAATGGTACAAACGATTTGATGAATTCATGCTAAAGATCGGTTTTGTCAGAAGCAGCTACGACAGTTGTGTGTACATGAAGTGGCAAGACGGTGAAATCGGTACGTACTTGCTCCTTTATGTAGATGATATGTTAATAGCCAGCAGAAGCAAGGAAGAAGTCCAGAAGATCAAAGGTATGCTCAATTCTGAATTTGACATGAAGGACCTAGGACCCACTACTAAAGATCTTAGGGATGGAGATCACCGGAGACAAGAAAAAGGGTAACTTATTCTTGTCTCGAAGTCATATATTCAGAAGGTTCTAGCAAGGTTCAACATGCATGAGGCTAAGCAGGTTGCAACACCTATTGGCCAACACTTCAAACTATCGAACAATCAAGCACCAGAGACTGAAGAGGAGAAAAGGTACATGGAAGGTGTCCCCTACGCCAGTGGGGTTGGTAGCATCATGTATGGTATGGTCTGCAGCAGACCAGATCTAGCCTACGCCGTCAGTATCGTAAGCAGGTTCATGGCAAGCCCAGGACAGGCCCACTGGGAAGCACTAAAATGGATCCTGAGATACTTAAGAGGTACCACTGATTTAGGGTTACTCTTCAAAAGGCAGGAAGACAAAGAAGAAAAAGTAGTTGGTTACGTGGATTCCGATTATGCAGGAAGCATTGACACCAGGAAGTCACTGACTGGATTCATCTTCACTGTCTTCGGTACTGCAGTCAGTTGGAAGTCTAACCTCCAATCCGTTGTGGCCCTCTCAACAACGTAGGCTGAATACATCGCTGTGACTGAAGCAATCAAGGAATCTATGTGGCTAAAGGGCATGGCTGAGGAGCTTGGGATACATCAGAAGGTGATAACTGTGTTTTGTGACAACCAAAGCACTATTCACCTAACCAAGAATCAGGTATTTCATGAAAGATCCAAACACATAGATGTAAAGCTTCATTTCGTAAGGGACATTGTTACTAAAGGCTCAATAGTGGTGGAGAAGATACCAACCGAAGAGAACCCTGCTGACATGCTCACCAAGGCGCTGCCCATAGCTAAGTTCAGACACTGTCTGGACTTAGTGAACTTTTCTATCGGGTTGAGGGCCCTCTGCGGGGGCCGGGTGGAGGGAATCACTACTTTAGAATCTCATAATTGAGGGTCGAGGTGGAGATTTGTTGTTTTGACCCCCAATTAGTCATTAAGGCAAGTAAGCACTCTTAAACTCCTCCTTACTTTAAAGCCTCTTTTGTTGACTTTAGAAGGTGCCACCTCATTATGGAATACCCTAGAAGAGGACATGTGGAAGGACACGTGGAGGCCATGCGGTGGAAGAAGGACATGTGAAAGGACATGTGGAAACCATGCGATGGAGGACTCTAAAGGGTGGACATGTGGAAGCCATGCAATTCTTAAAGGTTACACCTCATCTATTTATAGTATATTATAATGTAATCTAATCTACTATAAATAGATGAGAGGAGGGGAGGCTTTAGTGTGGGTTTTCTAAAGAGTGAAAAAGAACTAAGGAGGAGAGAATAGCTAGAGAGTTAGAGAGGAGGAGAGCATCTTGAGGCCTTGTATCAAGGTGTCGCTTGAGGGGGAGGCTATAGAAGGAAGATGAGGACTCATCTCTATGTATAAGCTATGTATTCTCCATTTCTTTTACCTTAGTGAACTACTTGATTGATTCCCTCCCGTGGACGTAGATCCAGATTGGATCGAACCACGTAAACGATTTGTGTTTGCTTGTGCTCTTTGCGTTTTATTTCTATATCAGGAAGTACATATCCCACAACATTCTACATATCTATGTGGATGATATTCTCACCACGTGCAATAAATTAGACTATATTGACTTTATTATTCATATTTTGCACCAGCAGTACCGAATGAAAGATCTTGGCAACATCAACACGTTTCTCGGCATTCAAGTCAATCACACCCCCAAGGTATTCATCTCAACTAAACTCACAATATCTTCAATATCATTCACAATGCAGACATGGTTGGATGCAAATCCCTACAAACACCAATGGCACACAAAACAACCTCTACTGATCATACTCAAACACCATTTCATGATCCCACTCTCTATTGTCAACTAACTGGAGCACTTCAATATGCCACCATCACAAGGCTAAATATTGGTTATGTTGCTAATCAAGCTTGTCAACATAACTGGAGCACTTCAAAATGATTTGTGGTATGTAGTATTACCTTTAGGGTACTTAAATTTTGATTTTGGGGATGTTATAGAAAACTTCGTTGAGATTTTGGGAAAATATGACTATTCTGGACTTGAGGTATTTTGTAAGAAATATAAAGGAAAATGATTTTACTATTTATGGTAAAAACATAATTATATTTTTGAAAGGCTATGATTCTTAGATTTACAATTCATTAGAATGGAGCCTCTATTAAAACCTATTTTTAAGCTAATACTCACAATTATCAAGTGAAGAAAAGTGATGAGTTTTTAATTTTAGAAGGAGGATATTGAAATTCAAAACTTTTAAAAGCTGGTTCAGATATATTAATCCTCACATAAAAGTAGAAAGGAATGAAAATGATCCTAAAAGAAAAAGAAAAGAAAAGGAAAAGTAAAAGAAAAGTAAAAGAAATGAAGAGTGATGAGAAGCTTGAGGTGAAGCCTAATCAAAAATTATTTTCACTTTAACCTTCTTAAAGGAGAAGACTTAGACACAATCCTATGCTTATTCTTATTTCATAGAAGCATTAGTCAAATCTTTACTAATAGAGTGCTTTAAATTTTGTCTTATACTTTTTAGGAATCCCAAGTTTGATAAATTACAATTAATTTTGAAATGGTTGGAAAATAAGAACTTCTGAATTGAATGCAAGAGTAATATTACCAACTCTCAATTTACCCACGAAAAGTCAAACGTAAATTAGGCGCAAATCTGATGATAAACCTAAAATATCATCAATTTTGCCTTCAATTTCCGTCTGATTTGACCGACACAAATTTGCTTAATTCCGGTAGTGAGCCTTTTTGAAATTTTCCCTTAAATGTCTCAAGCAATGGCAATGGGAAGCCCTCGATAAAATATGTTTTATTTGAAACTAACTATCATGTAAATTTGCACTGCCATCATAGTTACTTAGATTGTCCAAAGTAATTGTCCACATTTTGTCTTCTAGAGTCTATTTAAATAAGCAATCACAAATGACATCACAAATATCAAATCCAATATGAGGATCCTCTAACACAATGAAATTTATAGTTCTCTTTTGATGCCTCAGTGTATCATTAAACACAAAATTATGCATTTGAGTAACCATATCTTGTGATTTGATTAGATGTCCAACACTCAAAAGATAAAAGATATCTTGTGAACTTCCTTAAGATAAGATTTAAGCTTCTCAGTCTATAACTAATAAATTATCGTGCAGTTATTTGAATTTAACATTTGAGCTTTATGTTGAATCCAGATGTTCAACTATCATCAAAGGATGTCCATTGTATCGTTTTCCTACTTCTCTCCTTGTTTTGTTATTTTAGGTTAATGAAATAGTGGAGCAGATAGCTCTGCATCAACATCAATAAGATAAAAAATATGTAGCATATAACTTTTATATAACAAATCAATATGTTTATTGACTCTATTTTTTCCTTCTCCTTCTCTTTAAAAGTATCATTGAGCACGGAATCTTTCGGTGGGGGGCTATCTTCTTATCGACATATTAATAATATATTGATCAACTTGTTAAGAAGCACTTTAAGATATCACTCCCAACATTAACATTGAAATAAACTACACATAAAGAGAAAATTGCATGAGATTTAATTAAGTCCATTTATCGGCTTATTAAGCTATTTAATTAACAAATTATAACTCATAAATACTGGAAAATATGATAAGGATTGTTTATTTATTTTTTACTTGTTTAAATATTAAGATCCATTATATGTTCTTTTACGTAAACGAACGTTAGATCTTATGCTCATTGTCAGGCTAAAGGCATGCAACTTATGAATATTAGGCTTTTTTGTTATTGTGTTTCATAAAAAAAAAAAAGATTATCATCAAGCATAAATCTTGATGTTAAGATCATATAATTTTTTAATATAATATTTTCTAATACAAACGAAGAGTAGACCTCTGTACTTCTAATTATATAGTAAATTATTTTACTAGAGCTTATCCTATGAATTTTTTTTTGTTTTTTATTTTTTTTTACTAGAGCTTATCCTATTATCCAATTGTAGCTTCTCCTAAAAAGTGGAGCCACGTGGACTTTTCTGAATTAGTAAACAACATAAATTCAAATCGATATATATATATATACACATATCTTTAATATATACACATGCAAACTGTGCGTGCCAGGCCGGGTGATCGTTTCCCATTGTAGTTTGTGAATCACCCAGCTATTTCTTTGTTTGGCAGTGAGTGTAATCAGTCTGCATTTTAGTGTAGGCCAAATTTAACTATGAATTACGTTTAGCATTGTTATATTTTGATAGCATCGTCATTTTTAGTCGTATTTGTAATATTTAATTTCCTTGAATTTTGATGTGAGACTACGTCTACTTATTCTGCCTATTTAAGGAAATCAAAAGCTATTATTTCTTTCATCAATCTCTTCTTTCTTCTCTACTAGCTCCTCACTTAAATTGCCCCGAGTCCTACAAATCTCCATACATGGCTCTAAACCGAGGAATAATTATTTGCATGATAATGGTGTTTACATTAATCATTAGCAGCATTGATCTTACTGTTGCCCACCACAAATACTATGTTGGCGACAATCAGGAATGGACTTATAAAATGACCTCTAATTGGTCCAAAGGCAAGAAATTTTATGAAGGAGATGTTCTAGGTGAGTTCTAATATTTCTTCGACTTGCTGTTTTCAAATTTGTCAATTTGCACAATTAATTATAGCTTAAAACAGCTTAATTTTGGTTAATTCACAGTCTTTAAGTACAATCACGGTGAGCACAATGTCATAAAGGTGAATGCAGAAGACTATCATTTTTGTCGAGTGCCAGGTAATGTGAAGGTTTATGAATCTGGAAATGATCATATCAAACTCAAAAGGGGATACAACTACTTCATTTGTGGCATATCTGGTCATTGTGGGGCTGGAATGAAGATAGCCATCAAAGCTTATTGAGCAATGTTGGTCGATATATGTTATTGATTGATCCTTCTCTTTGATTATTTATAATAAATCTTGTTTCTTTTTTTTTTGTTGGTTAATGTTACATGTGGGTTCACCACAATGATTGTTATGTTCGATTGATGAAGGATCAATAGAATTTGCATGCATGGAATAAAGTTATCAATATGAAGTTTTAATATTGATGGTGTTTCGGTACATTATATGTTTGTATGAATGAGAAATTTAATCCAATTTTAGCTTACTCATGAAAGGTTGTATGGGTGCATTGAATTTATTATGCATGAATATCTTTTAAACTAATTTTTATTTTTGATATTTTGTGCTTTTTCTATTTGACAAAAATGCTTTTTTGTGTTTTCATATTAGATGTTAGATTTTTTTTTATATGGGATGTTTTCCGGAATTTTTTTATATATGACAAATTGCTTAATTTTATTATTAAATCATCATATTTGAATGCTGTCCACTCTTATCTTTCCAATTCAACTATTTCTCAATCTTTTTTACAATTTTATCACATAAGTTTCATATTAATTTTATTCATGTCAAATTCAACTTGACTTTGAAGAGCTCAAGTAATTCATATTTTTGTTACCCAAATCAATATGAAATAAAACTTCTAAATGTATAGTTTCTATAATTTATTTTAATATTTTATTCTAGATTACTTATATTCATGACGAAAAAACCCCGCTATAGAAAAAATTATAGAATCGGTCCTTATCCTCTAAAAGTGACAAGTACTATAGGTTGACTCTGAAACAGGAATGTCTGGGGGAAAGAAGCAACCAATCATAAATAAAACATATGCAATGTGCCGCATGAACTCAATCTCACTGAAACTAGTATAAGAATGTCTCATGAATGTCTATCATAGCCATCAAAATGCTATGCAAGTCTATGCATCTGCTTGTCTCATTCAAAAGTATAACCTAGTTTCAAGGTGAATTAGGTTAAATTACACTATATTTAGGTCATGATGTTTCCCCAACAATTCATCACAACAGTTAGGCAGAGAATGCCACCTCATACCCTCCACAACAACAATATAACTCACCAAAGGAGGGCCTTCGACATGAAGGTCTAAGATCATTGCGTCATTTTGCAATATGATTCTCTTCTCTTCAATAGCTAGATGAGAACTATTGATCTGGGACAACCATGTCTTGAGCAATGCAGTAGGCATGTCATGGTCTAGTCTAATATAGTGCAACTACCTAACACAACCCAAGATAACCATACATAATATATTAATGAATTGTGAATGATTTATTGGCCACTTTCTCAGCATAAATAAGTGAGATGCTACCTTCTAACATAGTTCTCTTCAAAAAAAAATATAAAAAAATATATATCATCAACGAATTTATAAATTCAAGAACATATATAAAAGAAAAATAACATAACGTAGATCACACATTGAGGCAATACTTTGGTGATTCGCAGAAGCAAGATTGTAAATTACATCCTCATTCCCTACATGTCTCCTACGTCAACCAAGGTATCCTCATTATGAATTGTATTATTTAAAACTAATAGAAAAGTTTTGCTGAGTAGACCCATTTTGTTGTTATAGATCACCCTCCTTCGTGAGCTGTATCCTCATCGTGATGCCTTCAAAACATTTACTCCAAGCTTCAAAATGATCGTTGCATCGATTGTAAGTTTAGGGTTTGTGTTTAGTATTTACATGTATATTATTGTTGGGTCTCGTGGCCTTCGTAGGGTTCCTCCTAAACAGGGTGTCCAACTGAACTCTATCCTAAAATCCCCTGCAAGTCTCTAGAAGCAACCTAATAATAAAAGAAAACATGCTACGAACTGTAGTAAGCAATAAACAGTAGCATCACAAACATGAACTATATGTGTATGAAGTAAAGTATTGTAAGTAAAGAAAGACAGTAAAGTGTGTGTTAAATAAAGTAAAATGCTGTCAACATAAAACAAAAATGTATATATGACCGGTATGCTAATCCTGAAAATCCCGATGAAAAACACAAAACCACCCACGATGACTCAAAGAAAATCATTGAAAATACGGATAGAATCCAAATAAAAACACGAGCGATCTAAAAAGACTCGAATAAAACCGTATGAAACGTACGAAAAATCCGAGGAAAAAAAGAAGACCGCATGCATCAGGTTTAGGGTAGGCTCAGAGCTGAACTGTGTGCTTCCAGACCTTGAATAAGAGCTACCAACCCGACCAGCTACAGAGGGTAGTCCCAACCTCGATCTGAATGGCTAACCATTGACCTTTATAGGTTTTCATCAAAATTCCTTAATTTTTGTAGCAAAAGTTGTTGTTTAAGCTTTCATGCAGATTCCATTTTTTAACAAACAAAAGAACATTTTGTTTCACTTTTTTTAATATTTCATAAAGTAATATAATCCACAGGTTAGTCACTCTAATCGAGTTGGGACTACAGACAACCTAAGAGTGTCGGGGGCAACAATCATATCAAGAGTCGGCGAATAGAGTCATTGGTCCCTATCCTCTCCTCAGTGAAGGTCTTAAAGGTAGGAGATACTATTCTAATAATCTTGCTTCGTATCGTATCACTCATTTAAGCAAACATAAGCAATGTCATCATCGCCTTAAACCCCTAAACCATCTAGCTTACAACCTTGCTTGATGGCCCACATATAGCAAAAGACTATACATGCACACTTATGCCTCGTACATAAGTGCAAAAACTTAAGAAAGAAAGAAAAGAAAGAAAAATGGGAAGAGAGAGAGAGAGGAGACAACCCACCTAAAAGAGTGAAGAAGTTGAAGGTGGATCGGCCCTCAAAACTGCGTTTAAAACCATCGACGAAAAGACCCTAAAAATGCAGCCCAACAATCTACGGATCAACCAAGGTATCCTTTCCTCCAATTCAGCAAACGAACCATCTCAAAAAGTATCCTTTCCCAAATTACATTTTAAGCAAACTGAAATAACGAAGGGACCAAGCCAACACAATAAATAACAACAATATTCTTATGTATTTATTCACCCAATTCCCCAAACCCATATATCACATTCACGTCATCCAAACCTTTCACATTACAACAAAATTCCACCAAGCAAACCAACCACATGAGGCTCAAAAACTGCTAAACAAATCCAACAAAAGCTGTCGGAAAGCCATAAAACAAACCAATCAAATGCGACTCAAAACCTACCAAACTGACTAATCAAATGCAACTCAAAAGCCATAAAACAAACTCATGTATGCTGCCAGAAAACCACCAAACCGACTAAATAAAAGTAACTTAAAAGCCACAAAATAAATCCATCGAACGCGGCTTAAAAGCCGCCAAATCGATCCACCAAAAAAGGGCCCTTAAAGCCTCTATCCGACTTATAAGCTATCTTGATATTCCATATATGATTTCCAAAAATTTTCGTGTTTCATATAATGAGAGTGAAAGAAGTTGTCAAATAATCTTGTAACTTCCATGCTCCAATCTTTAAGTCTGCACTTTGGATATATACATGTATACATTGTGCACTTTACGAACTTTCCAAAGAGATGTTTGTATTCCCATATTGCTAAATTCAGCCATTGAAGATAGTATAGACTGTTTGAATCCAAATTAAAAAAGCATAAACGAAATTTTGTTTCTCAATAATATTCCCTCCTAATCATCCCTAGCAAGGCACCAATAAAAATTCCATATCTGATTAAGCAAGATAATTGGATGTACTTTTAATGATAAGAATGTAGAATAATATTTATATAAACACTTTCCAATAGAATCGTTATACCACAAATATGATAAACTTGAACAAAGTTTATATATACAATTCTGATTTAGGTGTTAGAAGTGTAAATATGAAAGAATGGTGTGGTGAGTATACGAATATAATTGTTTAGGTGCTATAAATGTAAATATATAAGGATTGAGTAGCACGTATGTAAGTAAGAAGTGCAAGTATTAAATTCATGTATGCACATATGCCACTGGTATTAAATATGTAAATAGATAGGAATAGGATGGTGGGTATGTAAATGGAAGTTCAGGTTTTGGATATGCAAAGGCATAGGAATTAGAGGGTGTGCATGTAACAATTGAGATTCCGACTATGGATACACAAATGCATAGGCATTATATAATATGTAATTAAAAAATTTTGCAGCTTAGGTATTATATATGTAAAATCCATAGTAATTAGATACAGCATGTGTAAATCATCCTATATATATGCAACAAACCTATAACATGCTTGAAATAACTCATTTTTTTTCTATTTAAAGGAGTCTGTAGCTCCCTACGCGTTAATTAAAAATAAAAATACATCCCGGGAGAGAGGTCCTATCTATACCCACACTACAACTCACACAAAAAATAAGGAATATAAGGTTCTCTTCTCCAAAAAAAGGAAAAAAAAAAAACAACTCACACGCCCAAGACACAAACGAAACAAAACATAAGACTAAAAACAAGAAAACCAAAAACACAAGGAACAGTAACTATAAAAAACAGTCAGTAAACCAAAGGCTAAGAATATAAATCCTGACATGTTAAAGGTACTAAACAGTCAGGTAATAGATTCGAGATCACCGGCTTCCTTAATTTCATTCACAGTTTAGCAATCCAATCTGCAGCCAAATTTTCTTCTCTTTTAGTATATGTTCAAATGATATTGAAACCAACCGCAAGCTTTTTTATCCTCTTAATCTGCAATAACGTACTCCAGTGACAGTTAAAATTAGAGCAGCATATATTATATAAACATAATGAATCCATTTCCACTATTATATTAATCCATCCCATCCTTTTTGCTATCAGGAGAGCAAAAATGATCGCCTCAGCTTCTGCCGCTAACAGTGATATGGCTATTGCTGGAGCAGCAAACCAAGTCAAAACAATACCATTCCAGTCCCTACATAAACCTCCAATTCCAGCATTAGATAATAACCAAGCCGCATCAGTATTAAATTTAAGAAAAGGTGCAGGTGGTTTATTCCACCGAATTCTATCACAATTTTTCAGTTGCAACTTAATATTCAGACAAAAGACAATAGAACAAAGAAAAATGTTGTTGGATGGATTAAATATATTAAAAGAAAGACTCCTAACAATATAATGAAATATTTGACATATCACCATCATACTCTTAGACTCCTTTCCATTAAATTTAAAATCATTACGAGCTAACCAAAGGTACCAGATAGTAATAGAAGGAATAACATTTAAAAAAGGATGACCAATATTATTCCAGTCCCTAAAAATATCAAAAACAGAAGTTAATCTTCCATAATGAACACTCCTGCCACAAAGAGCATAGATATTTTTCCAAACAACAGCAGCAAAACTACAATACCAAAAGATATGCAACATGGACTCCTCATTATTCTTACAGAAACAACAAATAGAGACAATTTTCAAACCCTTGAGTTTGAGAATATCATCAACAGGTATGCAGTTATGTAACAATCTCCAAGTAAAAAACGAAATCGAAGGTTTAAGCCACGAATTCCAAGTCCAGGATAAATCTAATCCCGCCGAATAAGTTTTCATAAAAGCAAAGGTTTTAGTAACAGACTCTCCCAACTTACCTTTTATTTTAGGATTATCCTTCTGATTAGCTAAAATAGGCAAATTTGCTATAAAAGCAGCATCATTATAATTAACCTTCTCTCTTAATTTAGGAACATTCCATTCCAACTGATCTCACAACTCATTCACTTTAAGATTTATATCATGATGGCCCCCATAAAATTTTGTAAGAGGACCAAATGTAGTCCAATCATCATACCAAAATGAAATATCACCATAACCAATATCCCAACACATCATATTTTCAGCATCATGGGAAGCCTTCAACATCTCTGTTTTCGCCGTTCTTTTCTCTTTTTTATTTTAAAAGGAGTCGCCAGCTTGTCAGTCGTCGTATACTTCCCCTATTCGAATAAATCTCCCTCTCGAATCAAATAAGTGATTCGAAGAGGAGAGGAACCGATTAAGAAGGGACATACGACAAAGTGACAAACAAGAGAAAAGAAAAACATGGAGAGTCTACGTGCGATAAATCTCGCAAGGATAAGTCAAGCGTGTCCGCCCAAACAAGATCGGGCAGAGGCACCTTGAACCAATATCCGCGAAAGAAGTATCTACGTAGACTACCCATAACCAGAGAGTCAAGTGTATGTACCTGTTCTGGGGTCAAGAGCACTCCCAGAGGAACGTATTCCTACTGGTTAATTACATCTTGGGGGATACCCAAGAATACTCTCGATAAAATGAGTTTCGCTTTATATTATCATAGACCTGGGGTATAGGGAATCAAAGGAAGATTATTCCGTATGGGAAAGTCTCGACGCTTCAAAGCTCTCGCTAAGCCATCAGGCAGAGAGTGAGTCTCTCACATCCCAAATGGGGTAGCGGCTCATCAGCATACGAAACCCACAGAATAACCTAAATCATCTTGATGGGGGTATCCCAACACGTCAAAGCACGTCCGGGCCATAAGGGCAGAGGACAAATCGTCGTATCCCAAACGGGCGGCAGTTCATCGGCATCGGGCCGTCAAAATGATATCAACGAAGTCAAGGAGCGAAAGGGCTCAACAGGGGTAGTTAAAGAAAGAAAGGAGTAATCCTAAAGGGGTAGAGGTAGCCAATTCGGGGTATCACAAACCCGTCATCCAAAGCAGTAGGACCCTAAGTCTACCCGAACGTGATGATAGTCGACCCAACACGTCCTGAGATCCCCGGTCAGCAATCCAAGAATTGCATTATCCACGGGGACCTCGGTAGCCCTAAGGTCAAATGAAGGAAACTCTATCTTATGACTATAAGTTGGTGCTCCAAAAGGTGGGTCTCACACCTGCCAAAGTGGCAAGGATGCCTCGGGAAAGAAGAGAAAGGGAGGTTCGGCTACAAAGCCGCAAACACTCCAAACAAAAGGACTTACACCCCGTCCAGGTCGGGGAGCCTTCTAACACCCTGTGCACACTAGACAACCACCTATAAAGGTATGCTTGGGCCGATCGGATTGGAGAAGCACGGGGTCTCCTCCTCGGGACATGCAAATATGAATGCAGTTATCTAAAGCGGTCCTTAAGTAATGTGGAGGCCCTATTAGTATGACTTGGGTGATAGCCATGCAATGCAACCCATTTAAAATCCAGCCGAAGGCCATGCAAGAAAGTAAAAGTGCATATTTTAAAATCTTGAATATTTTAATCCTAAAATTCATTTATCTTGAATATTTTATTAGGATTTTTTTAACGTATAAAATTTACAATTTTAGGGTCCTTAAAGAGCCTAAATGATATCGTGAAATCCCAGATCACAGAAAGAAACAAGGAAAACACATGCAAGCATGCAAATATGCAATAAAAGCAAAAAAGAAAGCACTCCATAATAAAATAAAAGAGGCCAAAATGCCGCTGGACCGGCAACATAATCCAGAAAAAGAAAAATGCGGCCGGACTCCGCATATACATGCCCGGTCCTAATTCTATACATCAATATAAAAATGCAGAATTAAGATACGAGGCACGAGCATCTGCTCCTAGTCCCCTCCACGTGGTTCCCGCGCAAAACGCCTCGAAACCCGTGCCCGTATCTTATTTCTGCTACAGGACTCTCCTAGACTCTAAAAGTACAAAGAAAAATAAAAAAACTCAATCCTGCATGAAAACAAGTGTTAGCGGGAAAGCTCACATGCAAATGACGTATAATGAGCCATGCTTTATAAATGGGGGAGCTAATAGCACCTGCAAACAAAAATGTCAGAAATCATCACATGCTCCCCCATAGCGGTACTCGTGTGTGTGTATAAATAATCATGGCTCCCTGCGAAAAGCGCCCTAACACACTACCATACATATGAAGCATGCAATCACATCACGGTGCAAAGTGCAGAAGAAAGATACCGGCTGAGGCAACCAATCCATCAAAGAACAATAGCCGAGCATCAAAAAGACTACCTAGCAACCTAAGTCCTAGCCTAGCACACCATCTAACGAAAGTGCACAAACCTAGTGCCTAAGTGCAGGGTAAGTCTGGGTTTAGTATGACTTTGACGGGGTCGCCATACCGGCCCCGACCTAAAGATCCGAAGGATCTAAAGGGCGTCACGAAGAGGGGTGACACAAGTTAGATCCAATGGATCCTTAGCACAATCATACTTGTGCCGATCCCGATGACTTCATTCGCATTGCTCGTTGGGATCAACCTAACAAGCAATGCTTGTTAAGGCATCACGACCGACACAGGGTCACTCTCCTAACGAGTAGGACAAGCCATCGAGGAATGTGTAAGCAAACAGTCATGCAAGAAGCCCACATTGTGATTGCTCGACTGAAGTATGAAACAATCACAACAGGAGCCCAAAAGGGCAAGCACACACATCACGCAAAATGCAAGGATGCTACATGCAAACAGAATGCACCAAAGTGGTGATGGTGAGTATACCATAAAGGCAGTGACTCGAAAAGAGCGGGCATGGCGTGAAGGCAACAGCCCAAGGGATGGGTATGCCAAGGAGGCAGTGACCCAAAGGTGGGCATGACGTAGTGGCAGCGACCCGGAGGTGGGCATGCCGTAGCGGCAGTGACCCGAGCAAATGAGTATGCCGAGGAGGCAGTGACTCGGAGGTGGAATAATTCTCACTAGGGAGAATCATTAAAGTGTGGTGCAAATGCAAAAAAAAACAAAATAAGGTGCAACATGCAACCAGACCAACATGCACATGCCAGAAAACATGCAATAAAATGGAAAAGCATAAAAACATGAGTGATCGGTCGACCGGACCGTGGTGGCTGGTCAAACCAAAGAAATGGGTGGATTAGTTCGGGGTAACCAATCCGACCCTAAAGGATAGGTGATCGACTTGGGACAGTCGATCGAACCCAACTGAGGATCGGGGATCGGCCCAGGACAGCCGATCAACCCGAAGTGCTCATGCGAACATGCATACAATGCAACAAATGACCACATGCAAAAATGCAACAAGATGATCCATGCACAGGCGATGAAACCCAAACGGTCGACGACACGTCGAACTCGTCCTAACGACCTCACATAGGTACCTAGGGTTGACGCACTTGGATCTGCGGCATCGCCGCCTCCAGTTTTGGCGTGGCTATGTAGAGGGTTTCCCGCTCCGATTTCTCGTAGGAGAAACTCTCCACCTTTTGTAGGGCGGACTAGCTATAAAGCTTTTTTCGCTCTACGAACACCTCGATCTTATAGGACATACTAGCTACAAAGCTTTTCCCGTCCTCTAAGATCGAACTCAACTAATCCTTCCAAGGGAGATTAGGAGCGCCAAAACTGTGGGAAATTGGGATTCCAACCCAGCAGGATTAAAATCTAAAGCTCACAGAAGGAAATCACTCGGCTGCGAATAAGACTGGCCAACGCATAGGATTCCTAACCTACGGCTCACTCTAGGTGAATCAACAATCCATCACATAGGCACGCCGACACGCCAACTCACGCTGTCGCACGCACCTCGTGTGGGCGATCGAACTCACACGCCTAGACCGGACTAAACCTAGGGTTGACTAAGGGACAGAGAAATCTCACCACCGTGACGGTTGAAGACGCGTTCTCTTTATGGTGAAGGAGAGCCCACGTTCCCTGCGAACCGCCGGTGTTCGGTCCACGTGCCGACACGCCTCGCAATATGTACCTCGTTGAGCATGCAGGGAACGAGAAAAAGACTCAATGAGGGCAAGAGACACACCTCGCAACAAAACCACGTAAACAAGGGAGGAATACGTGAGGTATGTAAAGTAACAAAAAATAAATAATTTAAGCATAGGAAAAATACGAGACGACACATATACCTTCGAGAAGGGGTTGCTCGATGACGGTGAAAGAGGGGAAACCACGAGGTAAAAGAAGTTTGCGCCTCCTTGAACAGCGATGACGTTCGCTGTCCCACGACGTTGAGGTGCTCCGGTAAATTATCCGGTCGTCGGGAGGATAGGATGGCGAGGTTGAGGAGTTAGCTTGCCAACGGTGCATGCCGGGAGCGAAAAAATTGCGGAGAGCCCAAAAATTCGACCCTCTCCTTGCTGATTTTTCGCCGGCATAAATACGATGTCGGCGAGGAAAAAAGCCGGCGAGGGAGAGGTCCGGCGAGAGAGTGGCAGCGAGAACTTCGGCCAAGAGGAAGAATGGGCTTTGGCTCGCGAGAACGGTCGACGACGCGAGGCTTGGGCCGCCGCGTCGCGATAGGAGGGAGAGAGAGGGGATGGCGGACTCGAACCGCGAGCTGGATCGCAGGGCGAGATGTGGCGGCCGACATCGTTCGAACGCGAGGGAGAAAGTGGCGAAAAGGCTTGCCGAGAAGATCGGAGCCGTCGGGAGAGGCGCTGGGGGCGACGCCGGTGAGGAGGAAGGATCCCAGTGAGGTTCGCCAGCCGAGAGGAGGCGAGGCGAGCGCGAGGTCGGCTAGGGTTCGCGAACGGGGGCTGCGGCTGGGTCGCATGCGAGAGATAAGGAGAGAGGGGAGGGTTTAGCGTAGGTTTTATAAAAGGATAATATAATATTATTTATATATATTATATAATAGTAATAATATTATTATAATTATCATTCGCGAAATTTTATCCCGTGCACATCCTCGCATAGAAGTTGATGTCCCTCTTAACTAAAATCGACGTTCCGGATGCACTGGCGCAGTCCGTTTCGTCATCCGGGGCCGTTCGGGCCACTTTTTGAGCAATTGGGCCAAAAAAGAATAATTTGCATATTTTAAGCCCACCTGAGATGTCGTAGCAAAATGAACATCCTCCGTAGGTAAAATCGACGTCCCAGACACAATCGCGTAGTCCGTTTCATCGTTCGAGGTCATCTGAACAAGCTCGCCGGTGGATGGGCCAATTTAAGTTAATTTTGCCCGCGACGCGTTGAGTAACGCATGTCAGCCCGACCAAAGTCATCCGACGTGTAAAATGTCAACCGGTCTTCGCCTAAGCGAAAGCCAAAGTCTAACAGAATGACCCCGGTTGCGTGCCCCTCAACACACACCGAAAGGTCACAAATGGATGTCTAGAGCTACGGGTGACTTATTTACATAAAGTACGACCCCAATGCGCTCGAGTGGACATCCCACACATGTGACATCAAAAATTGATGCCAACAAAGGACCCCCAACAAGTGTGGTGAGCCGCTAAGGCACAGTGCACTTGTTGGAAGCATCCTTAAAGGAGAGTATCTCTTGGTAGTCGAGGTGACATCCCAAGAAAAGAGTAAAGGAAACCTCGATCATGCCAGATAAACCGGACATGGTATGGTCGAGGGTGTGGCTAGCCTGTCGTGACCAGTCAATCACCAAAAATAGGTTCATAGGCCGTAAAGGCATAACCTAAAAGGGGTGGTTCAGAGGCCATAGAGGCATAACCACAATAATAGGTTCAGAGGCCGTAAAGGCATAACCTAGGGGGCGGTTCAGAGGCCGTAAAGGCATAACCAAAAAGGATCCCAACCAGGCCAGAAAAATTGGGCAGGGTATGGTTGGGGGTGGTGGTCAGTAGTCGAAGCTAACTGTCCACCAAAGAGCTCAGCCAGGCCAGATAAACTGGACATGGTATGACTGAGAAAAGATTTGTCTGACCTCATTCGAAACGACAATATCAATATGTTTGACCTCATTTGAAATAATAGAATCAATGAAAATCCCGTACCTGACCACATTCGAAATGGTAGGAGAGAAGGACCCAGCCAGGCCAGATAAACTGCACATGTTTGGCTGGGGTTTTGCCTGACCTCATTCGAAACGACAATATCGATCTGTTTGACCTCATTCGAAACAACAGAATCGATGAAAATCTCGTACCTGACCACATCCGAAACGGTAGGAGAGAAAGGACCCAACAAGGCCAGATAAACTGGACATGTTTGGCTGGGGTTTTGCCCGACCTTATTCGAAGTGGCAATATCGATCTGTCTGACCTCATTCGAAACAACATAGTCGATGAAAATCTCGTACCTGACCACATTCGAAACGGTAGGGGAGAAGGCTCAATCATCTCGTGTGACCAAATCTCCTGTTATGTTTCCTCTGAAAGAGACCGCAATTGCGAGTCTACTGATCTCCTTGAGATGAAACACCCATCACTTTAATCAGGTGGCTATAAAGCACAACATATCCTGATCAGAGGTGGCGATCAAACCAGTGAGTATAAAGTATGGTTGACCCAAAAGGAAAAGGAGAGAGGTGGTTCAGAGGCCGTGAAGGCATGACCAAACATTGTGGTTCAGGGGCCATAAAAGCATAACCAAACATAAATAGGTTCAGAGGCCTTAAAGGCATAACCTAGGGGTGGGTTCAGAGGCCATAGAGGCATGACCCAAGGAAAGTCTGAAGAAGAGATACTCTCGTAAATGAACCGGCCTAAAAGGGACATGTGGTCCGAGAAGTATCGAAAGGCTAATGAG
Source organism: Papilionanthe hookeriana x Papilionanthe teres (assembly GCA_022702705.1). Taxonomy (NCBI): domain Eukaryota; kingdom Viridiplantae; phylum Streptophyta; class Magnoliopsida; order Asparagales; family Orchidaceae; genus Papilionanthe; species Papilionanthe hookeriana x Papilionanthe teres. Next base: position 54,247,620 of record CM040427.1, on the reverse strand, counting down.
TCGGATACGATAATATGTCCTCATAAGAGCTGACTAGAGCGCCATATAGCTCGAGATGTGTCGTATCAAACGACTACGGGGCCAAAATGTCAAAGGACGAGATGACCTCGTAACAGAGCCGACTACAGTGTCATATGGCTCGAGGAACATGGCTAGAAAGCCAACAGTGTCCGAAGACGGATGTTCCCATAAGGAAGCCAACTAAAGTGTCGCATGGCTCGAGAAACATCAGGGTATATGGCTATGTGAAGCCGAGAAATGCTCTCATAAGAGAACCAGCCGAAATGGGCATGCGGTTCGAGAGACCTCAAAGCCAAATGGCTACGAAACCCGACGTGCCTCATAATAAAGTCTTATCATCAAGGGTCGGCCAAGTGAAGGCAATAGTACCGTTGATCGGAACATCAAATGATCAGGAAGGTATATATCCCGATCGAGGTAGTCTAGGAGATATGTATCCTGACTACACATCAAGTAGAGTGGGAGGTATGTATCCTACTTCTCATATCAAATGGTGCAGGAAGTATGTATCCCGACCAAACATATCAAATAACACAGGAGGTATGTATCCTGGTTGAATGTATCAGATGACACAGGAGGTATGTGTCCTGGTCAAATACTAAAAAGGACAAGAGCTATGTGTCTTGCCTACACATCAAACGAGCAGCCCTAAGGTGAAACAACCTGAGGCAAGATGCTCAAAGTATAGTCGGATGTCAGAGTACTCTGACAGGACATGGATCAGTAGTAAGACCGATGCAACATGTCACTCGACATGGCAGATAGAACCAACCTAAGTAGTCAAAAATATCAAATAGGACAGGGAGAGATATCCTGCCTATGCATCAAATGAGCGACCATATGACTAAAATAGCCCGAGGTATCATGCTTAGAGTATATGCTGGATGGATGGAGCGATCCAACTAAACTTGGATCGGCGGTAAGGCCGATGCAATATGTTACTCGATGTGGCAGACAAAACTAACCAAATAATCGAAAGAATTAATGGGGTTAGCTAACTGAAATGGTCTAACCACAAAAGCGCTTTTTACACAAGCACTAGTGAGACAAATCTCTCAGGGGATTCTCCCATTTAGCAAAGTAATTATGCTGGGGAGGCATCAAATATCCCGGTGTAGACATGAATCAACTGAGCGACTGATACAACATGTCATTCAATGAGGCGGACCAAACTAACCAAGCCAATCGAAATATCATCGAGGTGGACTCACAAGTCCAAATGTAGAGTGCTTTAAGAAAGCACTAGCGAAATAAGTCTCGCTAAAGTGGCCCTCAAAACTAGCGAAGTAGTTGTCGCTGAGGAGAGCTCAATGGATATTTCATGCAAGAACTGGCTAAGGCAATTCCTGTCGGGGACAATACTGAGGCGAACGTCATGCCTCAGAAGTGCAACTGACTAGCGACATGGATCGAATAGAGAATAGACGAAGTCTAAAATCGATACATGTCGCTCCAACAAGGCAATGAAAATTGACCGAGTCAAGAATATCAAAGAGGGTGGATGGTCAAAACATACCAACCCTATACGATACTGCTACCAGAAATTTGGTAGAATGAATTCCAATGGGGAATTACCATAGTATCCAAGAGTGGTTGGTAAAAAAAATATAGCATTCCAACCGCATGGGTGCATGGATCTCAGACCAACAAAAAAACATCCTCCTAAGAGGGAAAATGTCGCACTCATTTGAAATGAGCGGGAGACTCTAATTTCGGACCCACACAGGGTGCTCGACTGAATAGAGAAGTCGAGGAAAGAAGTATGGCTTTCCCGCACAAAAGAGGCATCAATCGAACTTGACCTCAGTCAGTCGAGACACCTGAGAAAGGTTGGGCAGAATAGAGCAAACTAACCGAATGATATTTAGCCGGAAGACCAAAACATATCCCTTAAGAGGGAATACACCACACTCATCTGAAGTGAGCGGGCCCAAGCATATCAGTAAAAAGGTGCTCAGTTCAGACCCTATGTAGAATGAGTAACCGAACAAGAATGCTAGGAAAGGTCATGGCTTTCCTGCATAAGACAAATATCAATCGAAATTGACTGTCAAGCTAGATATTGTGAAGGTTAGCTTAGCAAGGTATGTTAACCATAACTGCTTAATCATAAAGCTAGGCTCAAATCCTCCAAAAAGAGGGTATCTTCCACTCACTGTGACGAGAGGGACAAATGTATCTACCACACTCATTTATGATGGGTGGGACACACTTGCTCGAACCCACTCAAAGCGAGGAGCCAAAGAGGAAAGATAAGAGAAGTACTTGGCTTCTCTTACACCGATCATCGGTTGCACAGGTATAAGCCGCTCGTAAGACTTCCACTTTATCTGTTTAGCAATTCAGCAATCAATTTTAAGAGATGCACAAGACCTCTCTTACTTGCAATGAAGCAAAGGAATGGGTGGGTGTACAATGTCGTACAACATGCCCACAAAGAAGGCTAATCAACTTCCGAAGGAAGGACTGCCAGACCCGAGGGTCGACGCATGAAGCGTAAAACCAGGTGGGTGGAAACCCACATAAGAGGCAAGCCATCTTCATAGAGTAGGCCGCCGGACCCAGAGGGTAGACACATGAAGCGTAAAGATGGTGGGTAAAGAGCCCACACTCAAGAAGGAGAGTCAACTTCCAAGGAAGGACTGCCGGACCCAGAGGGTAGACGCATAAAGCGTAAAGATGGTGGGTGAAGAGCCCACAAGATGGCAAGCCTTTCATCCAAAGCAAGGGCTGCCGGACCCAGAGGGTCGACGCATAATGCATAAAGATGGTGGGTAGAGAGCCCACAAGATGGCAAACCTTTCTTCCAAAGGAAGGGTCGCCGGACCCAGAGGGTTGACACATAGTGCATAAGGGTGGTGGGTGAAAAGTCCACACACAAGAAGGAGAGTCAACTTCCAATGAAGGACTCCCAGACCCAGAGGGTAGACGCATAAAGCGTAAAGATGGTGGGTGAAGAGTTCACAAGATGGCAAGCCTTTCATCCAAAGCAAGGGCTGCCGGACCCAGAGGGTCAACGCATCAAGCGTGATGTAATGTGGGTGTACGGTATGTCTACAACATGCCCATTGAGAGCCTTCCATGCCATTTATATTTTTTCATTGGCATTAAATATTATTTTTTTTATTCCCAACATAAGTCATTATGGGGAATGATTTGGCGTGACATGCCAACTCAATCTGGTAAGTGGAGCTCTCAAGTAAGCATCCTAGACTCATGACCAGATATACCATGCAAAATATGAGATTTGCAAAATTCAGGTCCAGGTGGGATTTTTCTTAAGTACTCTTCCCTAGTCCCTGTCCTTTAATTATTTTCACCTTTAGCCTAGATAGGCCTCATCATTCGTATCCGGATGTAAAGAAATGTTTTCATTTTGGAGATGTCTTTAAATCAATTACTAATTTATCAGTCATCCCAATGTCACTTAAGCAATTATCTGAACCTTAATATTCTAAGGATCTTACCAGGAGAATTTTGAAATCAAAAGGTTCTTTATATCAAAATTTTTGATTTCCTACTCACCTCAAGCTTCTTCTCAGGAGTGTTGATCATTTTTTTTTCAATCTTTTTTTCTTTTTTTTATTTTGAAGCCTTTCACACTTTTTTTATATCTCCTGAGAATTACTATATCTGGTAGAGCTTCTTTTGTAATAAAGTAATTTCTTTTGACTCGAAATTCTCCCGAAGAAAGATTCTTAGAATTTTATGGTCCATTACTTGTCAAGCTTCTATCGTTTTAGCTGAATGGAAAAGTAAGAGATCTAAATAGTCCCTGAAACTACTAACATCTCAATGGCACCCATCTAGTCACTCTGAGGTGTTCTCAAGACTTATGGTGAAAGTTCCTTAAAGTAAGGGATTCGGTCATCAAGACCTAGTTCAATTCCCCCAAACCATGAGGATTTGCAAAACCTAGAAGGTGCATACATGGTCTGGCTCAAACCCATTCTCAGGATCTATCATAGATTCAACCTCAAGAAATATCGAAGGAAAATCCAAGATAAGATCAACTGAGGGGTGCAGTTCCTTTCGGAACCATCTCAACGGCCTCTGTAAATGGAGTCGGAACATCAAGAGGTACAGGGATAAGAAGCCACTGCCTCTTGGTCAAAGTATATCTCAGTTAGATAAGCAGAGAGGTATAACCGGTAGTGTCGGATATCGAGGTATCATGATGAGTCATGGACTGATTTATCATGACAAAGTGCTTTAATCAGTTCAACATGACTATTGACAAGGTGATAAGAATCACCCAAGTCAAACAAAAAAAAACCGCGGAGATGAATCCATCCCACAGTGATGCTTTCTCACCAAGAATAGACTAAAAAGTCAATAAGATTCTAGATAGGCGAGGCACCAAATCCTAGTCAGGTTCAAATTAGACTGACTAAATTAAATGCTAGACAAATTTCATCGGGGCAAAAGCCGCTCCAACAGGATCATCAATGATACCTGGCACAACATCTGACAAGTGGCACTAAATACCACGCCAAGGGTTCCATGCAACTCCTCGGCGGGTCTCATGGCCTGCACAACAGATGGCAAACATCCAGATCTTGTAGTGGACTGAGAAGTATATCTCGGTCTCCTACTATAAGGATCGTGGGGTATGGTAAGTAGAGGAGTTCTTACACAACATGCTTAGATATTTCAGAGATCTAAGCAAGGAACTCATCTTAAGAAATTGGACCCTATCCTCTTAAAGAGGAAACTAGAATCTCAACAGGTAAAGATACTTGCGGCTAAGTCAGCCACTATGGTTGCAGCAGTCTGCTCCTATTCTTCTGGACGCCCTTGCCTAATGTAGGGACAGGCGAGACCTCAGAGAAACCAGAACAACTGGGGCAAGGACAATCGTCAAACCAGCAAAAACATTTCCCCTCAAAGAGGAAGATGCTCCTAGATATTCTAAGTCAGAGAACTCGTGGTAGCAACAACAATACGAACTGCAAGGTGAGAATGACTTGCATCCGAAGGAGGGAAGAATCCCAAGCAAACCTGATTGGAGTGTAGTCCACACAATCATACATGAGAGAGAAGTGATTCTCAGCTGACGGGATATTAACGTCATCCCGTGCTATAACCGAAATAAGTCATGACGGGGACATACCACACCGCCAGGGGATGAAAAATAGATTCTCAGCCGACGAGATTTAGCACCATCCCGGGCCAGAACCAAAACAAGGCATGACGTCGACATGGTCCACAACGTCGGAGGACGAGAAATGTGATTCTCAACCTTCAAGATTTAAGTATAAATCTTGGGCCGGAACCAAAATAAATCACGGCGGGGACACAGTCCACACCGCCAGAGGACGGTACCATAACTGGTAACTCTAGCACTCTTACATAATGCAACATCCGTGAGGATGGAAATTCTAAACATATGGAAGGACTAAAATAGAGGCTAGTAAGCAGGAAAGAGCATTATAGCGTATCGCCATCTGGCACTAGTCATTTCCTTAAGGGAAAAGTAACACCAATGCGGGTTGCTACAACGAAAGTAGTACTACATGCACAACTCCTTTTCAAAGGGGGGCACGTAGCAAATGTCCAATGAGGACGTGGTCCGCTCAACGGGGACAGTAGCAAACATGACTCAAGAAGGGGGCCGAAGGCACCTCCTAAACGGGAGTCAAAATGGGTATAGAAACCTGATACAAGTATTGCTGCTAAATTTGCAGCAATCTATTCCTAGTCCTCATGGCCTTCCTGCCTAATCGAGGGACAGGTGGATCCTCAGGGAAAACTGGAACAGAAAGAGAGTCAGGACAAATGTCACAACGACGACAGTAGTTATAAACCTACTGCTAAAAGAAAACTCACCCGCCTATGGCAAGGAGACACGCGAGAACACCGGAGGGACAAGTCTATAAAAGACCGTCAGGTGCGGCGGCGCATCGCTATCGAGCGTCGTCCTCTTTTTGCAAAAGAAGCGAACACGACGCGAGCCACCACAGCAAAAACAGCTAAATGTGTACGACTCCCCTTTAAAGGGGGAGGACACAGAGGAAAATGCCTCAGAGGGCGTAGGAATAACTCAATATGCATGTCTCCCCTTTTAAGGGGGAGGGCATAGATAAAATGCCTCAAATGGCGTATGAAAGACTCAATGTGCACGTCTCTCCTTTTAAGGGGGAGGGCACAGAGCAAAATGTCTCAAAGGGCGTAGGATTACGTAAGGTAACCCCACAGGGGTGCTCGAAAGAACTGAAGGTTATGACACCCTCAGGAGCACATAAAACGCTCGGGGAGAGGGGAAAGAGTTCTCCCTGCGGCAGCGATCATATCCATCTTTCTACTCTTCCGCGTAGCGGGGTAAAAAGGGACAATGATAAAAAATAAGGAAAGGTCAAGAAACCAATCACAAAACTACAACGACATTGATGCATGCGATAATGCTGCAACCAAAATGTCGAGGGTGAGAGAAGGGACAGAAAGCATCGAGTTGCTACCCCTAGCAACTGACACATGGACTGAAAACCAAGGTCTCACAAAAAGGCTCAACTGCGACTCGAAGAAAGAGAACCTGGTCACGATAATATGAGCAAAACTCCAAGTATGGAGAGAGGTTATAACCCCAGAAAAAGTGAAGCTCCAAGTATGGAGAGAGAGACTCTCCCCAGCGGAGTTGCCAGTTTTGCGAATACGCTGGGATCCACAAGACTCATAAGCGAAAACTCCAAGTATGGAGAGAGAGACTCCTCCCCAGCGGAGTTGCCAGTTTTGTTTTCGCCGTTCTTTTCTCTTTTTTATTTTAAAAGGAGTCGCCAGCTTGTCAGTCGTTGTATACTTCCCCTATTCGAATAAATCTCCCTCCCGAATCAAATAAGTGATTCGAAGAGGAGAGGAACCGATTAAGAAGGGACATACGACAAAGTAACAAACAAGAGAAAAGAAAAACATGGAGAGTCTACGTGCGATAAACCTCGCAAGGATAAGTCGAGCATGTCCGCCCAAACAAGATCGGGCAGAGGCACCTTGAACCAATATCCGCGAAAGAAGTATCTACGTAGACTACCCATAACCAGAGAGTCAAGTGTATGTACCTGTTCTGGGGTCAAGAGCACTCCCAGAGGAACGTATTCCTACTGGTTAATTACATCTTGGGGATACCCAAGAATACTCTTGATAAAAGGAGTTTCGCTTTATATTATCATAGACATGGGGTATAGGGAATCAAAGGAAGATTATTCCGTATGGGAAAGTCTCGACGCTTCAGAGGACAAATCGTCGTATCCCAAACGGGCGGCAGCTCGTCGGCATCGGGCCGTCAAAATGATATCAACGAAGGCAAGGAGCGAAAGGGCTCAACAGGGGTAGTTAAAGGAAGGAAGGAGTAATCCTAAAGGGGTAGAGGTAGCCAAGTTGGGGTATCACAAATTCATCATCCAAAGCAGTACGACCCTAAGTCTACCCAAACGTGAAGGTAGTAGACCCAACACGTCCTGAGATCCCCGGTCAGCAATCCAAGAATTGCATTATCCACGGGGACCTCAGTAGCCCTAAGGTCAAAGGAAGGAAACTCTATCCTATGACTATAAGCTGGAGCTCCAAGAGGTGGGTCTCACACCTGCCAAAGTGGCAAGGATGCCTCAGGAAAGAAGAGAAAGGGTGGTTCAGCTACAAAGCTGCAAATGCTCCAAACAAAAGGACTTACACCCCGTCTGGGTCGGGGAGCCTTCTAACACCCTAGGCGCACTAGACAACCGCCTATAAAGATATGCTGGGCCAGTCAGATTGGAGAAGCACTGGGACTCCTCCTCGGGACATGCAAATATGAATGCAGTTATCTAAAGCGGTCCTTAAGTAATGTGGAGGCCCTACTAGTATGACTTGGGTGATAGCCATGCAATGCAACCCATTTAAAATCCGGTCCGAAGGCCATGCAAGAAAGTAAAAGTGCATATTTTAAAATCTTGAATATTTTAATCCTAAAATTCATTTATCTTGAATATTTTATTAGGATTTTTTTAACGTATAAAATTTACAATTTTATGGTCCTTAAAGAGCCTAAATGATATCGTGAAATCCCAGATCACAGAAAGAAACAAGAAAAACACATGCAGGCATGCAAATATGCAATAAAAACAAGAAAGAAAGCACTCCATAATAAAATAAAAGAGGCCAAAATGCCGCTGGACCGGCAACATAATCCAGAAAAAGAAAAATGCGACCGGACTCCGCATATGCATGCCCGGTCCTTGTTGACCTCATTTTTTTATGAGGTCTTCTCTTCTTCTTTTAGTGTTTAGGATCTAGCCTTAGGCTTTTCCTTTGACTATCTTAGAGGATTAGAATTGGGACCCACCTTTTAGAAATTCAAACCACTTCTAAACTCCCCGCAAACCCCACAAACTCGATCGTAGGCCCCTAATCACCTAGAGGGTTGAAATCAAATGTGGAAGTTTAAAGGATGAGTTCCTATGGGACTCTTTGGCCTAGGACCGCCCACAGGTGGCTCGGTGCCAGTGAAGGGTTGACTTGCACACACACTACACCTACACACTACACTTTCACACACTTCCTAAAAACACACCCATACCCGACTTGACCTCCCGACTCATGTAGGTGATTCACATGGATGGTCCTTAACCCCTAAGCCCTTGGCAAGAGGTTAGGAACAACATAATGAATGCCTCAAATGAGTCCCTTCATGGCTCATGTGGGCTTGATATGGCTTCATGGCTCAGCAAAAATGATTTCATTCCACTTACATCCACCCAATCTTCAATTTTCCAAATTTTCAATTTTTGATCCCCGGGACCCTACACCCGCTAACCTACCCAAAGCCCTGAATAGCCCAAATTTCTCAAAAATTTCCAAATCACCCAAAATTCTCCAAAATCATTCCCAAACATTTCCACATCACTCAAATTGATCATCCATACCCAAAAATATCAAAAATTCCAAAAATACCTCCCAATACCCTCCAAATACCCAAAATACCCCTCTTAGCCAAAAAACCCAAAAATTCAGAAAATTCCCAGAAAACTCCAGAAAATCCCAAATATTCCCAATTTCATTTTGTTCAACTACATCATGGGCCAATTTTGTCAATTTACCCCACTTTTATCAAAATCCCCAATTTGACCCATTTTAACCCAAAGTAAACCCAATGTCAAATCTAACCTACCCAATTGACCCAAATTCTGGTCCAATTCAATTCTAAACTTCAATTCAACATCCCCAACACCAATCTAGACCAAATCCAAGCCCAATTTGATTGAAATTTGGATCCAATTTCACTTTTGGCCTTAAAGCTCAATTTGGACCCATGACCCAAACTTAGCCCAAACTCACCCAATTCAACTCCAATTAACCCCAAATCTTTTCTAAACCCTCCTTGACATCCCCATAAACAAAACACTAACATGATTTGCCCAAGATTTTGATCCAAACCCCACTCAAATTCAACCCAAAGCTAAAAGACCCATTTTTGACCTAAACCCAAACCTAACCCAAATGAGCCCAAACCCCAAAATCAAAACCCATCAAAGCCAAAACCTCTTTGAAACACTCCCATAAACATTTCCCAACATTAATTTTACATCAATTTCAACTCTAGCCCAACATTGGCCCAAGTTAGCCCAATTTGACCTACATAGGCCCACTTACCAATTAAACCCAAATTCAAACCAATTCAAGTCCAAATCACACCAAATTGACTCCAAACCACTCATGACACATCCCTAAACCAAACTCAACAATTATTTGGCCCAACCTCTTTACAAAATTTCTATCCATAAATTCATTTTCAAACTTAAAAGCCCACTTCCCTAAACCTTCCTAAAAACCCATTTCCACCAAATACAAAAGCCCAAATTTGGCCCTAAAGCCCACATGACATTTCCATTTGCCATCCATTTAATCAAAGCCATTCCCTAAGTTATAATTCCATCATCAAACAATTCCAAATCAAGCCCCATACAAATTCACATCAAAATATCAAAATTTTTCTTAAATCCATTTACATGAAATCGACTTGACTTTTCCCAAGCCAAAGGTGAGCCATGAAGCCATGCATGAGCCACATGGAAGCCATGAGAGCCTCTTTACATGTCACCATACCATATTGGGTAGGAAGGAGGGCCCCTTTCCTTAATCTCTAAAGTTCATTAGCCTTAATCATGATTCACCTAAACCTAAATTTAATCCAAATATATTTGGATGGAGACTTCTCCATGCCAAACCAGCTGATCCCTTTGATCCCCCACAGCACCCAAAGCCACCTTGAAGGGTGCACCAAGCCCAAATGGGTGAGTTGACCCATTTAGACCCAAAACTAGCCATGCCCCATTCTATTTTGGATCAAAGCCTTTACACTTGGCCATTGCCAATTGCTTGCACAAACACCCGGCCTCGACCCACCTGACCCCGAGGGTGACCCTCGCTCGCCGGCCAGCCACCCCGATCGTCGGAAAACTCCATGGCCGAGAAGTCCAAGTCAATCCAAGCTTGGAATTCTCACTCGCTGAGCCGCCCCATGCCCGAGTGGCCATTGCAGATGTTCTTCACTTGCCATGAGCGAGCTGATCCCAGCCCTCAACTCTCCCCAGGAGGCCCTCCACCCTGCTTATTTAAACTCCCCACCTCTCGGCCATGAGAAGGTGCTGAAACAAACCTTAAGGAAACCCCGCCAAAATTGTTCCGTACTACTCCCCATACACAGAGCACTTGATCCCCACCGAAATCCCCCGCCATTTCTGCTCTCGCGAGCTCAATTTCGTAGTTGAAATCCAAGCCCAAAACCAGGACACTTCTCCACAGTGGATCAATCCTCAAATTGGTTGGTCCTACACCTTCACCAGACCAAGAGAAGGTGTCCACCAGCAAAAGCCCCATCTCCGAGCCACCCGGTTGTTCCGGACTCCAAAGGTTGTGATCGACCTTGGTGGAAATCACACCTGAGCAATTCACCACATCCCCGAGCTTCATCCCTAGCCTCTGCGGCTCCAACGAACGTGCCGAGCATCTCCGATCGAGGCTTCACCTCTCGAGCTAAGGTATGGCCTCACTCTTCCTCCCGAGCTTCGAACATTCTCCATTTTTATTGCGTAAATTTCATCCCACATAAACCGTATGGATGTGTTCGTCTTTTCAAGACGAATCCATAGAGCATAAGAACATGAAAATCCATTGAGTATCGAGTGAGATATTAAGGATTTAGTGTGGACGGCTCTCGGGTGAGGACACTTGGGGACGATGAACGGATGCCGTCCATTTGATACACGCGGGGACGGATGGCCAGGATCGCGTCGGATCAGAAGACGGAGCGATACAGCGGGTCCCGGGAGCGCTGACGCGGATGGCGGCGTCGAATGGGATCGCGACGGGTGTGCCTTCGGAGATGTTAAGGATGACGCGGCGCCGCGTGGATAAATAGAAAATTAGGGGTATTTTCTATTTATTTAATTCCCTAAACTTTAAAAATTCATAACTTTGTGTAGGAAAATCATAAAAATAAAATAAAAATACCCTCTTGCTCAGTGAACAGAGGAGAATAATGTGGAAAAGAAATCATTTAATTTCATCAAGTATCTTATTTTTTTTAATTTATTTACTCTCTGCATACATTTAATTCTCCATGCATGTATACAATTCACCATGGCATGATACCATAGGGCTTTTGAAGCCTCTGAATTTGGGAACATTCCCTGAATTTTCCAAAGTCAGAGGCCATCCCTATGAAGAGTTATTGATTTTTCAAATTCATGTCACTGTTTTGAGTATTTTAATTCTAATAAATAGCATGTTGTGAAATAAATTCTAGGAAAATTTGGTGATGTTCCTTATGACCGGAGAACCCTAGGAAAAATAGGACTTGAGTTAGTCCACTCAAAACAACCCTAATTGGCTTAAACACTTAAAATAGGTCTCTAATTAATTAGAGTTAACCATAGATCAAATTGACTTGAAATCAATTCTCCACTAACCTTTAGGATCAGAGGAACCCACCATAAAAGTTTGAAGTCAATTGGACTTGGTTAGCCCTATTAATTGGGTTGATTAAGCCATTTAGTCATTTTAAACTTTAAAAATTCATAACTTTCAAAATACCTTTCAAAAATTCACCAAATTGGTTTTGGAGCCTCTCTGATATCAGGGGAGTTTAAGAAAATTAAAATTTCAATTTTCTAAAAAAGTTGATTTTTAATATTATTTTAATATTTTTAATAATTAAAAAATAATAAAAATTACAAAAATAATAAAATTCACCAAAATGTCACATTTTGAATTTTAATCACTTAGGAACAAACCCCATGTTTTTCTTAGGTCTATTTGGTGAGATATTAATTTTTAAAGCCATAGGGTAATTTTAAAATTAAAAAAAAATATATTTTCTAGCAGTTTCACTAAAATAATTATAATAAATCATAGAAAAATCAGAAAATTACAAAATTTGCTTCTCTGGTTTCCTTGATATCAGAGAGATTTTTGAAAAACATAAAATTCATTTTTCAACATTTATTTTATTTTTAAATTAATTAATACTCCAGAATTTAAAATAATTCTAATAAATAAAATATAATTCAAAAAATCACAAAATTTGGTCCAAGTGGTCCTCTAGTCACCAGGAATGTCCCCTAATTTTCTTAAGGACAGAAACTTTCCCTTGGTCATGTTATTAAATTTTCCTTGGAAATCTCCATTTTCTACCAAAAATAATTATATAAATAAATTAAATACAGAAAAATCACATTTTCTCCTCTCATGTCTTTAGTGACATATGAGTGAAGTCACATAAAAATTTCAAGTTTATTTGAGTTCAATTTAGTGAGTTTTGAAATTATTAAGCTTAAAGGGCAAAATGGTAATTAAAATTTTAATCCTTAATTAAAACTTTAGGTTTAATAAAAAATTAACAAGTAAAATATTTGATCCTAACCTGATTTGGATGATTGAAATTTAATAATTGAAGGGTAGAAACCCATTAAGCAATTTAAAATGATTAAACTTTAATTAAATAATCGATTAAATTTGGAAGAATAATAAAATTGGAATTATTAAAATAGGGATATTATTAGGGAGAGATTTATTCTTTAATTTAAAAATCCCTAAATTAATCATTTCATTAATGTTTGATTCTTAATTAAAATGATAATTCAAATTTAAAACATCGAAAGACTTAATCATTAAACTAAAATTAAATAATTGAACTCTTTAATTGAAATTAAAATGAATAAAATTAAATTAAATTAAATTAAAAAAAATTAAATTAAATTAAATTAAATCAAATTAAAAATTAAATTAAAAAATTAAATTAAATTAAGAATTAAATTAAATTAAATTAAATTAAAAATTAAATTAAATTAAATAAATTAAATTAAATTAAATTAAATTAAATCAAATTAAATTAAAAATTAAATTAAATCAAATTAATTTAATATAACATCAAACCAAATTAAATTAAATTAAATTAAATTAAATTAAATTAAACTAAATCATATTACATTAAATTAACTTAAGTTAAATTAAATTAAATTAAATCACATTACATTAAATTAAGTTAAATTAAATTAAATTAAATTAAATATAAAGACATGAAGAATTCAAAAATAAATCTAAGATAACTTGAACACTATTCCAAACTTAAATCATTAATTTGAATTTAAATTTGAATCACAAATCATTAAATATCATTTTGCCCTTAGGAGCTTTTACTATCATAACTCCTAAACGAATATTAAATGAAATGTTACTTCACTTATAGGACATTCAAATATCCTAGTTCACCGAGCAAGTTAACAAAACTTGAAAACCTCGGACGATCGATTCATTTACACAATTTAAATTCATTTGGACTTAAAACAATCCTAGAAATATTGAAAAGATGTTTAGGATTCTTCCTAAGACTTCCTCAATATGATAGGATATTTATAAGAACAATTGAACTTAATTTTTCTTCGATGAAGAAAATCGTCTTCAAACTAAAAACACAAGGAACCTAGACGTCATGGGAAATGACTAGCTATAGGATTAGGAATTTGGTAGAAAACCATAACCTTTACCTTAGCTTTACCTGAGAACTTGCTTAAATGCTCTAAATTGTATTTTAAGTGCAGCTTGGGATGACGGGAAGACCCTCCGAGTACGCTTTTATTTTATTGCAATTTATTTTATTGCAATTTATTTAATCGCATCGCACTTATTTTTCTTGCATGATAAACAACAGTTGCATGAAAACCTACACCTTTAGGACGTAAACCAAAACCGAAACCCATAACTAAATTAAAAGACACTACAAGATAAAATTCACCTCCACAACATTTCAAAATATAAGATAACTCAAAATTTAATCACAAACGAACACAAAACTACAATTACAACCGAATTAAAATGTCCTCGTTGGATGATCGGGAATACCTCGGATGATGTAACCTACGTGTTGCTAACGGGATTTCCCACGGTCTAAATGAAAGTGTGGAACTCATTCAGTTGAGTTTAGCAAATTCATCCGGACTAAGTGAATCCGATAAAAATAATGATGCCTGGAAGGATGGAACCGTGGGATCTTAACCGAGTGTTGTTATAATTAACTTTAAGATTTGTTTTAATTAAAACACAAAAAACACTTGGAAATTAAGACTTCTCTAAACCAAAACACTTTTCTCATCCCCTGATTTATGATTTCTAAAACTAAAACCTCTGCAACAAAAGGAGCTCGGAGCATGGTGGGCAGCACGGCCATCGTCGTCAGCAAAACCTGTGTCGACATCAGCAAAACTATTCTTTAGTTTGAACAACAAAGCCATAGGACTTCGAGGTAGTTTGCCTAGTGCAACATAAATCCTCAACTCTTCGTTAGGCATTTGCATTGCAAATTAAGCCCTAACTTGGTCTTAGGACTCCGAGGTAGTCGTCCGATACGATATAAACCCTCACATCTTCCAGAGCTATTTGTATGATTCTATCATATAAATATAAGCCCTAATTAATCAAAATCGGCAAGATTAAAACATTAAATAAACATTAGGACTTTCCTAAATCCAAGCCAAACAATAGGATAGTCGGGAGATTATCGAAGTTCACTTCGAATCCGTAATTTCTCCTACCTTTCTTCCTTTGAATTCCCAAAATAAAATGTTCCAAACTTGATCCATTCCCTATTGAGATTCAAAATTCAATCCTTTGAAAACTTAAACTTTGAAATTCTTGAGAGCGGAATTATCGATTATTATCGAGAGTTTTCTTAGGTGATTCCCGTCACTTAAGATGTAATTAACTATAGGGGCTTGCCCTTATAGGAATTTTAAAGAACCTGTAGTAATATAAACCTCGCTTAATTCATTTATATTAAGCTGGGGAATTTGTCGGCTTATAAAATTGGTTCGTGAGACCAAACGGATGTCACAAATCTTCTAGTTTATTTAACCGAGCCCCACCATCGAGCGATGTGTCTATCCTTAGGGATAGATACACGGTTTGTGGTGCGGTGCTCGTTTATGTAAACTATTCGGGATGTGAGATCGGTTTGATTTCATATCTTAAAATCTTCAAACTTAAAATTATTTTCAAAATCAAATGTTATCTTTTAAACTATATATTTAAATTAAATTTAAAATATAAAAAATACGCCGACAATTTACGTAGGCGACTCCCTTTCAAAATAAAACACATAACCTAAAAATATGCCGACATACTTCCGGCGACTCCGTGGGGAAAAATTCCTCTCTCCATTCTAATCAGACAATTCTGCTTTCAAAAATCGGTAGTGCATCCATGTCCCTTATGGATCAAACTACCCTTCTTTCCGTTGGGATACTATGTTCATTTCTACCTTGAACAAGTATAACCAACATCCTCTCGGATTTAGGAGCCACTGTTTAGACACCTCTAAACAGAGAGGTTCCGAGATCCTTTTACCTCATCTCTGAGGTGGGGTGGACCCCCAATAGGTGTTAGTTTAGGAGTGATCCTTCGAGTCGAGAAGTCTTGCTTAAGACTCTCTTTTCCTTTCCAACTCCGATTCAGATTCCTTACCTTCTCTACACCTTTGAACACTCCGTTCTAAATAAACAAACCCTCTAATAAGTGATTATTTTAATAAGTGATTCCTTCTTATAAATACATGAACAAGAATGAGTTCGGACTCTTTTCAATTCCTTTCTTTTCGTCCTAAAGAAAAGAAGCATAACTCGGGACCGACAACCGAATCTACCCTGCGAAATGGAAGCCCCGAAGCCGATTTTCTCTTTCACCAATGGACCGGACCTCGCCTGTCTATAAGGATGAGCCGCCCGACAATGGAATCATCCGATTTGGACAAGGATTTGAAAACACGAACGTCAAGATCACCGACGTCTCCCTCTTTGCATCGATGAACAAGGTATCCGAAGCCGAGGAGCCGCCGCTCGAGTTCAACCTTAGGTCGACCCAAGAATTCCCTCCTCTGCAAAGGATCCCGACTAAGAGGAGTACCGATGTCCATAGAAGGACCGTTATCTCTACCCCCACCTGGTCTAGTTGTTTCGCACCTACCCCGACTTTTGCCAAATCAAAGGGGAAAGAAATCCGGAATTATGATGGACTCGTTACCGTGGAGGGTACGGATCTTCTCGTAAAACCTTCGTTTTCGAAATCGGGTCCAGGTTCAAAGATTCCGTCACCGACAAAGACCCAAAGAAGAAACGAAATGAAGGATCGCTAGAGAAGCCGTAGCCGCCGAAATTGCTTTCCTAGAGGAAATTCCGGAACCGCTGGAATATACACCGCCGCTCGAATACATACCACTCTTGGGAGGAAGCAGGTTTCATCCCCTCTCCGCCGCGAAGATGAAGAAAACATTCGCAAGATTGTCGCCACATTACCACGACCCGCATATTACAACGATAGCCGCAAGAAAAGAACTAGAACTACGCCGTTTGCTCGACTGCAAACTTTGGTAGAAAAGTTAGCAAAGAAGGAAAAGCGCCCCGTATCGAAATTCTACGAAGGATAGGGCGGGTGCCGGTCAAATCCCGTCTTGGGCCCCGAGTAGAACCCGCCATCATGACGTAAAAGCCAAGTAAAAGAATGAAGGCTAGTCCACTCGTTGTCGTCCCGTGATTACGGATTAGGGAGGATACCACCTTCCAGCATTTGGCCGACAGCACCATCCGGTCCTAGACCTTCTGCCGCCGGAAGGATGGTATGGCGTCCCACTACCGGGCGATTGAGATCGAAACGAGCAGCCCGAGAAAGAAAGTCTCGCCGGGAGACTTGAATGCGAAGAAAGTGCTACCGCGATGAAGGGGACTCATGAGAAAGGGACCCGGCAGCCTATCGCACGACAACCACGAAGACACACGAAAGCCCCGCTAGAAGATGCCATGGAAAAGTTGAGAACCGATATCCGACGATCGGCAAAAGAAAGAGAAGAAAAGTTCGGAGATGAGATTGATTCATCGGAATTCATGGACGACGAATACGCGAAATCAACATGGTTGAGACACGAGCTTCATCGCCTTCGCAAGGTGCTCCCTGCACCGCAGAAAGAGAGGAGCCGGAACCGATGAGAAGGCAGCTTCAGGAGAAAGACGACACGATCGCTCAAATGGCGAAAAGGATGGAAGAGATGGCCGTAGCTCTGGCCACTCTCCAGAGTCAAGTACAACCACATAGAGAGACACCCCCGGAGGTCATTCACATTGTAGACGGAGGAAAGGAGATTACGTCCGTCAATGGGGATGATCGACTGAAAAAAGGATGCAACACAAAGTATGATTCCCGAAAAGGATATCAAGAACTTGGTGGAACAACGAAAGTGCGAGAAGCCTTAGCACAATCGAAGAGCGGGACATCCATTCGGACGGGTAGACCTTACCCGGAAGAATTCGACGCCGTCCAATACCCGAAAGGCTTCGTACCACCTCCGTTCAAGACCTTCGACGGAACCGGAACCCCCGACGAGCATGTGGCACACTTTCGTGCCGGTTGTTGCAATGCCGGCGGGAGCGATGCATTACTCTTCCGACAGGTTCGTCGCGCAGTCCGTCGGGAATCGCCTTCGACCGGTATGCGAATTACTAAATGGTTCGGTGAAGACGTTCTCGGAGCTAGAGAACCTCTTCATCAAGCGATTTGTCGGAGCTCGGCACCACATCACTTTAGGTGATTTAGTGGTAGAGAAGCGAAGCCGAATGAAACTTTGGTGGATTACATACTTCGATGGAGGAACTTAAGCATGAAGTGTGAACCACAACTGCAAGAACAAGATGCGATCGGCATTTTACTAAAAAGCATCCATGGCCCGATAGCACTTCTCCTCAAGGGATTTACTTATTAAGACTTTCGAGAAGTTGTTAAGCAAGGCCGGAAGCTTGCAAGAGGAGGCAAAGCAATTAAGTTTCACCGATAAAACGGATAAACAAAAGCCTCGTAAAGACTTTTGAAAAGAAATCCGGGATCGTTGCGAGCAGCATTGACAAAGGCAAGCAACCGATGCAAATACCACCGTAACGGCCGCAACGAACCACAACGGAATTATCGCAACCCCGGCCCAGCTATCAGTCATCTCCGCAAGTATGAACAACCGCCTCGTCCGCAACGTACATTAAGAGAGCTTTTGAGCGAGAGAATATCCATTCAAGAATGAAGCAAGTGCCGAAAATGTTCCGTAGTTTGATGAAGACTCCGGATTTCCACTGCCGCAGCCTAAAAGACCAGAAGAGGTCAACAAGAAAGGTGATCCCAACTTTTGCCCTTACCACCGGATGCTTGGGCACAAAATAGAAGATTGCATTACCTTCAAAAGTTGGCTCAATGACAACCTGCGGAAAGGAAATATAACGATCCCGAAGGAGTACATGAAGGAGCCCCAGAAAGGAGGTTCCGTCAATGTTGTCTCGACTGATCCCATCATTCCGATAGATCCCTATACGATCGACGATGGATGGACTACCGCTTGGACGAGGTCTTCGAAAAAGATTTTAGACAAAGCATCCAAACCGCTTCCGTGCGAGCTTCAATTCGAAGTTTGAAACCCGTTAAGCCGGTACTATCACTTGCGATGAAGAACCACCTCAACAGGAGACGATCGAAGAAAAGAAGAAAATTGACGAAGAAGAGAAGACCGAGGCACCTAAGGCTAGACTAGGGGCCGCTTATCCTAGGATAGTTGTTTCCGATTCGGGGGAGAAATCCCTCGAACCACCGACTCGTATGATTATCTACTCACTTCGGTGGGATCATATAATGATAAGGGTGATGGCGTTGGCTACGTTTTGATCGTTTCTAACGATTACGTAACTAACGATAATCCGGATATCGATTTCGATACCAACGACAATTCTCAAATCATACACGATCTCGACGAGCAAAATAATGAAGAAGACATCCATCAAGGAGGCTACGAGAGTTCAACAAGCAACGAATCTATTTGCGAGTTTCGAGGAGCTCCAGTCACGATAGAGTTAGAGCCTTCAGACTGCGAAGCTAATCCAGAAGAGCTCGTCATTCCGATTCAAGAAGAGACACCGGCAAGCTCAACAATAGATTCGAAGAAATTACGAAGTCAACTTAAGGAGTGGAAAAGTTCTACCTCCGAGAATGGGTCCAAAAGACAAAGGAAAGCGGTGGTTGTTCGGGAAGAACCAACCCCGGCGGAAGAAATACCCATTCGAGAAGAAGCAGAGACACATGAAAACAAAGTGGATTACAACGTGCTAGCCCATCTTAGGAAACTACCGACCAAACCGAGCATCTACGATGCTCTCATCTTATCAAAGGAGATGAGAGAAGCTCGATCAAGGCCTTACTTGATCCGGAATTTGCTTAGCTCAAATGGCCGGAGATTCCTTAGATGAGGTTTGCTCATTAAAGGAACAACGAGGTGTTACCTTCACGGACAATGACCTACTACTTGGAACAAGCCAGACCACAACCGACCATCGTACATTTCGGTTACAATCGGGAAGTTTACGCTCTCCGCAGTATTGGTGGATCCGGGAGCATCAATCAATATAATGAATCTTCGAACGCTAAGCATACTTGGAAATCGATGCCCGCGAGCTCGAAGCGGACAAAATGTTATTAAGAGGATTCAACCGTAAAGGAGAAAGAGCCCTCGGATCAATAACGCTATCGATGAAGACCGGTGACTTAGCAAAGACAACCGCGAAATTTCACATAATTGATTCAGAAACGTCATTCAACGCTCTGCTGGGCCGACCATGGATACATGAAAACAGGATGGTACCATCATCTCTACATCAGTGCATCAAATACTACGATGGAGGGGAACAGTGCATCAAAGGTGACTTACAACCATTCTCCGTACATGAAATTGGAATCCACGAGGATGCAGCTTATTATGCACCACCGAAGAAAACGATCTTCTCCGGAGATACCATAACAAATGAAGCAAAGAAAGTTCGGGACAACGAAGAACCCGAAGTTCTAGTCCAACGAGTCACTCACCACTCCCTTACGGCGAGATGGTGAAGGTTTCTCCACAACTAGCATCCGAGGTCGAGGCCGGGGACGAGGTCGTGGCAGAGACATTAGGACAATTGGACAGAGAAAACCAGCCATTAATGTCGATTGGGAAGATACTTCTGAAGAAGAAAAAGAAATCAAACAAGAAATCAAACAAGAAGCAGCGACAATAAGTCGGAAAAAGCCGCAATTCAGAATCCCTCTCGAAGATGAGAAGAATGAAGAATACAAATCGATGTACGAGAAGATTAACCACTACGTACATACTATGACCCTAACCCCAATCCATTCTAATAAGATCGAGGGTATGGTGGTCAAAGAGGTACGTAGCGGTGAGTGCAAAACCAATCAAATTCTACCGTGGTGCTTCTTCCTCCAAAACCGAAAATAATGTACAATTTGAAGATGCTACTTCATCGGAATTAATGGAATTGCCTTTTGAGTGGTACTCTCCCCGTGTTCAAAATTTAATTCAGCGTGGTTTCTTACCTAGCACAATGGACAAAAGGTCAATCACAACGTTTTGAAAATTTATGGAATAACTCCGGTCGTCCACCCAACTCGAAGCATGGTCTCGGATTCGGCACAGTAGGATCAGTTGATGATACTGAATTTTGCTTGGTTGTCACTTGCGAATCTAATGAAAACTGTATGGAAACTACGGACGAACTCGAAGATTTACAAATTGGAGACGCTCCACCAGAATTCGAAGAAGAAATCAAATCTACAATAGATGAGTTAACGGAAGTTAACTTAGGTACTAGCGAAGAGCCTAGACCTACCTTTGTTAGCTCCTTACTCAATAAAGAAGACTCGGAAGAAATAATCAAGTTATTAATGGAATTTAAAGACCGTTTTGCTTGGAGCTACGATGAAATGCCGGGATTAGCTCCGGAGGTCGCGATCCATAAGCTAGGAGTGAATCCTACTTCCGTCCCGGCCGATCAAGGTCCCGTAAGAATGCGTCTAGAAATCGAACAACAAGTCATACCGAAGTTAAAAAGCTAATAGACGCTAAATTTGTCCGTGAAGAACAATACCCGACTTGGTTAGCCAACGTGGTACCAGTCGTGAAGAAGAATGGTCGAATCGAATTTGTGTGGATTTCGGAGATTTAAACAAGGCATGTCCAAAAGACGAATTCCCTCTACCGATCCCGAATTAATGATCGACATTGCTTCAACACTTGAAATATTCTCATTCATGGATGGATCTTCGAGATACAACCGGATAAAAATGGCTCCAGAAGATGAAAAGCTTACAAAGCATTCGAACGCCGATCGGAGTATTTTGCTACACAGATGATGCCATTCGGATCGAAGAACGCGAGAGCAACCTACCAAAGAGCAATGACAAGAATTTTTGATGATCTCATCCATAATCAAGTCGAATGCTACGTGGACGATGTGGTCATCAAAAGCAAAGTAAAGGACAACCACTTGTATGATTTGAGAATTGTTTTCGAACGATTAAGACAATTTAACCTTAAGATGAACCCCTTAAAATGCGCCTTCGGCGTTACCTCCGGGAATTCTTAGGATTCGTTGTCCGACATCGTGGAATCGAAATCGATCCGGAAAAGATAAAAGCCATCTTAGAAATGCCGCCTCCCAAAACCTTAAAACAACTACGATCTTTTCAAGGAAACCGGCATATCTTCGACGCTTTATCTCAAACTCCGTCGGGTAGGTGTCGGCCTTTCTCGCACTAGTTAAAAAGGACGCCAAATTTATTCGGGAAGAGAAATGCCGAGAGGGCCTTCGAGGACATTAAACAATATTTAATGACACCTCCTGTCTTAGCAGCCCTGAGCCTCGGGTAGACCGCTAATACTTTATACCGCGGCTTTAGACGACTCTCTCGGAGCCCTGTTAGCCTGTGTCAATGATGAGGGTAAAGAAAATGCTCTTTACTACTTAAGCCGTCGTTCATCGCCGACGGAAATAAGGTATCCCGCAATTGAAAAGCATTGTTTGGCCCCGATCTTCGCCGCTCAAAAGCTCGGGCATTACATGCTTTCTCATAAGGTCAACCTAACCTCGAAGTTTAATCCATTGCAATACTTGATGACTCGTCCAACGCTTTCCGACGGACTTGCCGGATGGTCAATGATATTATCGCAATTCGATATAACTTTCGTGCCTCTCCGTGTCTGTAAAGGGACAAGTCTTAAGCAGACTTCCTCGCAAGACACCCTTTGCCGGCAGAATCGCCTCTCAATGACGACTTGCCAGATGAACAAATAATGAACCTAGAAGACCTTGATGATCGACGTTGGGAATTGTATTTCGACGGAGCATCTTCAGCACACAAAGACGAAGAATCGCAAGTGATAGTGCCCGGTAAGGCAGGAATCGGGCTAATCTTTATAACACCGGAGCGGGGAATGTTAAGATACTCCTACCACTTGACGGAACCATGTACAAACAACGAAGCGGAATACGAAGCCCTCATAACTGGACCGGAATTAACCATTCAAATGGGGATAACGGACATCAACATCTACGGGGATTCACGAGTTAATCATTCAACGGATCGCGGACGACAGATGAATTTTAAAGCCAAGACTCGAACAATACTTCCAAGTATGCCATACAACTGTTGGAACAAATTCCAAATGTGACAATCTACAAAATTCCCGAAAGAAAACGCTTTAGCGGATGCGCTAGCTCGTCTCGCAAAAGAATTTGCCTGTTTGCAAGATGAATCGATGGAAGTGTCGGTTCACGGACGTCGAGTCCTATCACAGCGTGACATAGACACGATACACAAATCGAAAAGGAAAAAGGATCAATTGCGAAGCAGAGTGACGTGAAAACACGGAAGATCGGCGACAACCATTAATAGATTACACCGCAAACAGGAAAACTACCGGACGATAGGTCGTTAACCATCGGATCAAGAAAAGAACTCGTCCTACGCATTAATAAACAACACATTATACGAAGGTCTTTTGATCAAATGTGGCTAAGGTGCCTAGCGGGTCCGAGGCCCGTGAAATTGTTAAAGAGGTACATTCGGGACTCCGTGGCGCTCACCGATCGGGTCCAAAGATGAAAATGAAAATTAAAAGACTAGGGTACTCACGGCCCTCGATGATGACCGACCGCATGAAAATCGCCAAGAGCCGTCACTCAATGCCAAGTGCACGGAGTGGTTCTACACCAACCTCCAAATGTGCTACATCCGACAATTGCATCGTGGCCATTTGAATGTTGGGGCACGGATATAGTGGGTCCAATAGAACCACCATCTTCAAAAGGACATCGCTTCATTCTTGCGGCTACGGATTACTTTTCCAAGTGGGCAGAGGCGGCTCCACTTAGAGAAGTGAAAGCACATCACGTACTACAATTTTTCAAGAACCAAGTTGTTTACCGTTTCGGAGTGCCGCGCAGAATCATCTCGGATAATGGGACAACATTCAGAAGCACGCAAATCAACAATTTTGTCAGGAGACATGGAATCGACTGGCGATACTCAACAATTTACTACCCAAGAGCAAACGGCCTTGCTGAGGCTTTTAATAAAACTCTCGTTCAAATTTTAAAGAAAACCTTGGACGATAATAAGAGAAATTGGCACGAGAAGTTGTTAGAAGCCTTATGGGCCTACCGGACAACCTTCGTAACTCCTACGCAAGCTACACCTTACGCTCCGGTGTATGGGTCCGAGGCAAGTGTTACCTTTAGAGGTTCAGCCTTCCTTCACTCGCAATTGCGAGTTGCAAATAAAATCACAACGAAGAAAACGCCAAATTACGACTCGAAGAATTAGAGAGCCCGGAAGGGAAAAGACTTGCGGCACGAGCGAATTTAGAACTATACCAAGCTAAGATGGTTCAAGCCCATGACAACCGGGTCCGCCCAAGAACCTTCAAAGTTGGTGACTTAGTTCTTGTTCTCGAGACCTATTCTCGCACACCGCAAGATAGGAGGAAAATTTGAACCCACTTGGGAAGGACCGTTTGTGGTCGAGGCGGTCTACTCGGGAGGCTCCTATCGGCTAGTGAACTCGCGAGGAGAACGACACATGCTTCCGATCAATGGACGATACTTGAAAAAGTACTACGCTACCTGATGTTTCGAAGGAATGAATTCTTCAGCCCCAAGAAACACGGGTGAAGTGATTACTTATGACTGGGTCCGAACCCAAAAATAACAAAAATGTGCTAAAATAAATAAAATCATGATAATAAATTTTTCTTTGTTTTCTTTTCCAAATCAAAATCTCTTACCTGATCTTATCCCACTTCATTCCTGTTAAGTTTAAAAATATAAGAATAATAAAAAAAATGTCTTTAATAAACATTTTCTTAATGTTCTTGTTCTTAGTATGCCCTCGATCCTTTTCCTTGTCTTTTCGCAGGAAATGTCGAGCGGGCGGTTGGTCCTGAACTTTAAGAATGGCGTAAGCCTTGCACTCGATGAAAAGAGGGTGAAGGATGGAGCGATAATCGAGATTGACTCGGATTTCGCACCGAGCAGCCTACGATACGAGGAAAGTGACCGGGTCCCGGCTGACCGAGAAGAACCGTGCCGGACATACAAGTGATGAAAGTGGGTGGCCCAAGCCACCAATCCAAAGAACAAGAAAAGAAAGACAAACATTGAAGAAGATAAGAAAATGAAGTCCGTAGTCGCTACAGCGGAAGGCGAGGCTTGTCGGCGCCGCGCCCACGGAGATTCAAGAAGTTCGAAGAGCTACTCTCACGACGAACGCAACGAAGAAATAAGAATCGTCGTATCCGTAAGATGTTAACAAAACTAGTCGCGGACCGGCGCGACGAGACGATTGCTAATGTCGGTGCATACACTTCGAGGACACCGGTTCACCAGGAACTCGAAGAAAGGAGGCCAGCTCTAGGATGACGAAAGAACCGTGGAAATCTTCGGAAAATCGAAGAAAGAAGGCTACCACGCCACCGGATAGAACCACCAATGATGCATGACCTTGTTGCGAAGCAACCCCGGGGATGTCCCGACGTGCATCATCCCCGAGGAGCCGAGGTATGCGGGAGAACGTGAAGGGATTGAACCGTATATTCCACAAGACGTCACCGAGGCCTCGCCATCCGCGGATCATTCCGAATACGAGCCGGAGAGAATGCGGAATGTTGAAAAGAAAACCTTCGAATACTTCGAGAGAATTAGAGGCGAGAAGAATCAATATACCTGGAGGGCCTCGAGCTACATACGTACGTATTCTCGGAGTATGAACGAAGACAGAATCGTGGATTGCATCCGGGATTTGAAAAGAATGGGCCGAGCGAGGCCGCCTAAGGGAAAACACATACTCGGAACCCCGAGATGGATGCCGGGGAAAGGAAGAATCACAATACAATGTGGATGTCGTTACAACTTTGCAGGAGGACGAGAAGGGAAACCCACCGGAATACTCCGTCATGGGCAAGTGGATCCGATGCCATTAGTCATCAAGAGAATGGTAAAGAGATTGATAACATGGAGGGTACCGCGCGGATTGCATACCCAATAGCCGCATCATCAACATCTACAAGCGAGGTGACCGTATACCCCCACACATAGATCACCACGACTTTGTCGGACCCTTCGCACAGCCTCTTTCCCGAGCGAGTGTAACATCATGTTCGGATCCGACCTCCGGATAGCGAGGTCCAGGGAGAGTTCCGAGGGGCCGGTAAAGATACCTTTACCGGTAGGTTCCGTCATGATACCGAAGGGCAACGGAGCGGATATCGCTAAGCATTGCATACCGTGAGTACCAGTGAAGCGGATCTCGGTTACTTTCGAAGGATGGACGACGAGAAAGACACCTTACCATTTCCAGCCGGACCGGAGCTAGAGAGCCTCCGGCCTTACGAGCTCGCGAGTTACATGGAAAATATCACACCTCCAATGTACATCCATACGACATCCTTGCCAAGGATGGCTTGGAAGGTGATGTTATTGACCATGTACCTCACTATTCAAACATGGATTTTTGACAGATACCTTTTTGGATGAATCAACAAAGATCATACACAGTCCGTTTTGAGTTTACATGGATTGTATGAAATATATTCCAGATCAAGATGTATGATGTATCTTCTACATGATTGGAATGAAAGTGACCATGTCACATTTTTGGCCTTCACCTCTTTTGTGCAAATTGATTGGGAAACGCCATTAAAGTTAAATGAACTTCGAACAAAGAACGGAAAAGGAATAAAAAAAAAGAATAAAAGAAAACTTTCATTAAAAAAAAATCTAAAAGAAAAATGACAAACACCAAATTCACATGAACATTAAACAAACGATAAGATAAAATTTGAATCATTAAAAGATAAACAAAATCAAGATAAATGTTAAATCAAATTCTCAATCAAATTTCAAATGTGATCTTCCAAATTTCAAATCAAATCTTAAATCAAATTTCAACCGAGTTCAAACTCATCCTTCCAAATTTCAAATTCAATCTTTCCAGATTCCAAATCTCTATCAAATCTCAAATTCGATCTTCCATATCTTAAACCAAATCTCAGTCAAATTTCAAATCTCAAATTCGATCTTCCAGATCTTAAACCAAATCTCAGTCAAATTTCAAATCTCAAATGCGATCTTTCCAGATCTCACATCAAACATACATCAAATTCAAACTTTTGGGTCGAGGATTTTACATCCAAGATCGCACTCGCTTAGGATTCTTTCCCTATTGCACTGAAATACATCAAATTCAAACTTTTGGGTCGAGGATTTTACATCCAAGACCGCATCGCTTTAGGATTCTTTCCCTATCTGCACCGAAATACATCAAATTCAAACTTTTGGGTCGAGGATTTTACATCCAAGACTGCACCGCTTTAGGATTCTTTCCCTATCGCACTCGAAATACATCAAATTCAAACTTTTGAGTCGAGGATTTCACATCCAAGACTGCACCGCTTTAGGATTCGTTCCCTATTGCACTCGAAATACATCAAATTCAAACTTTTGGGTCGAGGATTTTACATCCAAGATCGCACTTGCTTAGGATTCTTTCCTATTGCACTCGAAATACATCAAATTCAAACTTTTGGGTCGAGGATTTTACATCCGAGATCGTATCGCTTTAGGATCATTTCCTATCGCAATGAAATACATCAAAATCAAACTCTTGAGGTTAAGGATTTTACATCCAATACCGCATTACTCCGAGATCTTTCCTCATTGTAATAATCCAATCCAATCGATTCGATCTTCTTTTGGGGTCGAAGATGTTGCATCTAAAACCTCAAAATTCCAATTTTCAATTCAAATCAAATCCCTTCAAAATTAATCTTAACAAAACTTCAATCTAAATTGAAATTCGGGTTGAAATCTAAACTCACACATCATGACTTAGACTGAAACAAAATAAAATCTAAATTGAAATTCTCCCAAATCATGTGATTTGGGATTCACCTCCTTTTCCTTTCCCCAGCGAGAGTTCAAGAATCTCCAGTTCCGGAGATATACTTGACACTCCCGGCAGAAGCTCTTCTACTTCGTCCTAAGTTTGTTACTTGGACATCTGTGTTGGTTTTGTTGATCGCTTCGGTCAACACCAATACGCGCGGTGTGCTCCGTCAGCTCACCACACCTATCGGGGTCCATTTGTCGACCTCATTTTTTACGAGGTCTTCTCTTCTTCTTTTAGTGCTTAGGATCTGGCCTTGAGCTTTTCCTTTGACTATCTTAGAGGATTAGAATTGGGACCCACCTTTTAGAAATTCAAACCACTTCTAAACTCCCCGCAAACCCCACAAACTTGATTGTAGGCCCCTAATCACCTAGAAGGTCGAAATCAAATGTGGAAGTTTAAAGGATGAGTTCCTATAGGACTCTTTGGCCTTGGGATCGCCTCAGGTGGCTCAGTCCGGTGAAGGGTTGACTTGCACACACACTACACCTACACACTACACTTTCACACACTTCCTAAAAACAAACCCATACCCGACTTGACCTCCTGACTCATGTAGGTGATTCACATGGATGGTCCTTAACCCTAAGCCCTCGGCAAGAGGGTTAGGAACAACATAACGAATGCCTCAAATGAGTCCCTTCATGGCTCATGTGGGCTTGATATGGCTTCATGGCTCAACAAAAATGATTTTATTCCACTTACATCCACCCAATCTTCAATTTTCCAAATTTTCAATTTTTGACCCCCGTGACCCTACACCCGCCAACCTACCCGAAGCCCTGAATAGCCCAAATTTCTCAAAAATTTCCAAATCACCCAAAATTCTCCAAAATCATTCCCAAACATTTCCACATCACTCAAATTGATCATCCATACCCAAAAATATCAAAAATTCCAAAAATACCTCCCAATACCCTCCAAATACCCAAAATACCCCTCTTAGCCAAAAAACCCAAAAATTCAGAAAATTCCCAGAAAATTCCATAAAATCCCAAATATTCCCAATTTCATTTTGTTCAACTACATCATGGGCCAATTTTGTCAATTTACCCCACTTTTATCAAAATCCCCAATTTGACCCATTTTAACCCAAAGTAAACCCAATGTCAAATCTAACCTACCCAATTGACCCAAATTCTGGTCCAATTCAATTCTAAACTTCAATTCAACATCCCCAACACCAATCTAGACCAAATCCAAGCCCAATTTGATTGAAATTTGGATCCAATTTCACTTTTGGCCTTAAAGCTCAATTGGACCCATGACCCAAACTTAGCCCAAACTCACCCAATTCAACTCCAATTAACCCCAAATCTTTTCTAAACCCTCCTTGACATCCCCATAAACAAAACACTAACATGATTTGCCCAAGATTTTGATCCAAACCCCACTCAAATTCAACCCAAAGCTAAAAGGCCCATTTTCGACCTAAACCCAAACCTAACCCAAATGAGCCCAAACCCCAAAATCAAAACCCATTAAAGCCAAAACCTCTTTGAAACACTCCCATAAACATTTCCCAACATTAATTTTACATCAATTTCAACTCTAGCCCAACATTGGCCCAAGTTAGCCCAATTTGACCTACATAGGCCCACTTACCAATTAAACCCAAATTCAAACCAATTCAAGTCCAAATCACACCAAATTGACTCCAAACCACTCATGACACATCCCTAAACCAAACTCAACAATTATTTGGCCCAACCTCTTTACAAAATTTCTATCCATAAATTCATTTTCAAACTTAAAAGCCCACTTCCCTAAACCTTCCTAAAAACCCATTTCCACCAAATACAAAAGCCCAAATTTGGCCCTAAAGCCCACATGACATTTCCATTTGCCATCCATTTAATCAAAGCCATTCCCTAAGTTATAATTCCATCATCAAACAATTCCAAATCAAGCCCCATACAAATTCACATCAAAATATCAAAATTTTTCTTAAATCCATTTACATGAAATCGACTCGACTTTTCCCAAGCCAAAGGTGAGCCATGAAGCCATGCATGAGCCACATGGAAGTCATGAGAGCCTCTTTACATGTCACCATACCATATTGGGTAGGAAGGAGGGCCCCTTTCCTTAATCTCTAAAGTTCATTAGCCTTAATCATGATTCACCTAAACCTAAATTTAATCCAAATATATTTGGATGGAGACTTCTCCATGCCAAACCAGATCGATCCCTTTGATCCCCCACAACGACCCAAAGCCACCTCGAAGGGTGCACCAAGCCCAAATGGGTGAGTCGACCCATTTAGACCCAAAACTAGCCATGCCCCATTCTATTTTGGATCAAGGCCTTTACACTCGGCCATTGCCAATCGCTTGCACAAACACCCAGCTCCGACCCACTCGACCCCGAGGGTGACCCTTGCTCGCCGGCCGACCACCCCGGCCGTCGGAAAACTCCATGGCCGAGAAGTCCAAGTCAATCCAAGCTTGGAATTCTCACCGCCGAGCCGCCCCATGCCCGATGGCCATTGCAGCTGTTCTTCACTTGCCATGAAGCAGCTGATCCCGACCCTCAACTCCCCCGGGAGGCCCTTCGACCCCGCCTATTTAAACTCCCCACCTCTCGGCCATGAGAAGGTGCTCGAAACAAACCTTAAGGAAACCCTCGCCAAAATTGTTCCAAACTACTCCCCATACACGCAGCACTTGATCCCCACCGAAATCCCCCGCCATTTCTGCTCTCGCGAGCTCAATTTCGCAGTCGAAATCCAAGCCCAAAACCGGGACACTTCTCCACAAATGGATCAATCCTCAAATCGGTTGGTCCTACACCTTCACCGGACCAAGAGAAGGTGTCCACCAGCAAAAGCCCCATCTCCGAGCCACCCGAGCTTGTTCCGGACTCCAAAGGTTGTGATCGGCCTTGGTGGAAATCACACTCAGGCAATTCACCACATCCCCGGAGCTTCATCCCTAGCCTCCTGCAGCTCCAACGAACGTGCCGAGCATCTCCGATCGAGGCTTCACCTCTCGTAGCTAAGGTATGGCCTCACTATTCCTCCCGAGCTTCCGAACATTCTCCATTTTTATTGCGTAAATTTCATCCCACATAAACCGTATGGATGTGTTCGTCTTTTCAAGACGAATCCATAGAAGCATAAGAACATGAAAATCCATCGAGTATCGAGTGAGATATTAAGGATTTAGTGTGGACGGCTCTCGGGTGAGGACACTTGGGGACGATGAACGGATGCCGTCCATTTGATACACGCGGGGACGGATGGCCGGGATCGCGTCGGATCGAAGACGAAGCGATACGGCGGGTCCCGGAGCGCCGACGCGGATGGCGGCATCGAATGGGATCGCGACGCGTGTGCCTTCGGAGATGTTAAGGATGACGCGGCGCCGCGTGGATAAGTAGAAAATTAGGGGTATTTTCTATTTATTTAATTCCCTAAACTTCAAAAATTCATAACTTTGTGTAGGAAAATCATAAAAATAAAATAAAAATACCCTCTTGCTCGGTGAACGAGAGGAGAATAATGTGGAAAAGAAATCATTTAATTTCATCAAGTATCTTATTTTTTATAATTTATTTACTCTCTGCATACATTTAATTCTCCATGCATGTATACAATTCACCATGGCATGATACCATAGGGCTTTTGAAGCCTCGAATTTGGGAACATTCCCTGAATTTTCCAAAGTCAGAGGCCATCCCTATGAAGAGTTATTGATTTTTCAAATTCATGTCATTGTTTTGAGTATTTTAATTCTAATAAATAGCATGTTGTGAAATAAATTCTAGGAAAATTTGGTGATGTTCCTTACGACCGAGAGAACCCTAGGAAAAATAGGACTTGAGTTAGTCCACTCAAAACAACCCTAATTGGCTTAAACACTTAAAATAGGTCTCTAATTAATTAGAGTTAACCATAGATCAAATTGACTTGAAATCAATTCTCCACTGACCTTTAGGATCAGAGGAACCCACCATAAAAGTTTGAAGTCAATTGGACTTGGTTAGCCCTATTAATTGGGTTGATTAAGCCATTTAGTCATTTTAAACTTTAAAAATTCATAACTTTCAAAATACCTTTCAAAAATTCACCAAATTGGTTTTGGAGCCTCTCTGATATCAGGGGAGTTTAAGAAAATTAAAATTTCAATTTTCTAAAAAAGTTGATTTTTAATATTATTTTAATATTTTTAATAATTAAAAAATAATAAAAATTACAAAAATAATAAAATTCACCAAAATGTCACATTTTGAATTTTAATCACTTAGGAACAAACCCCATGTTTTTCTTAGGTCTATTTGGTGAGATATTAATTTTTAAAGCCCTAGGGTAATTTTAAAATTAAAAAAAAATATATTTTCTAGCATTTTCACTAAAATAATTATAATAAATCATAGAAAAATCAGAAAATTGCAAAATTTGCTTCTCTGGTTTCCTTGATATCAGAGAGATTTTTGAAAAACATAAAATTCATTTTTCAACATTTATTTTATTTTTAAATTAATTAATACTCCAGAAATTAAAATAATTCTAATAAATAAAATATAATTCAAAAAATCACAAAATTTGGTCCAAGTGGTCCTCTGGTCATCAGGAATGTCCCCTAATTTTCTTAAGGACAGAAACTTTCTCTTAGTCATGTTATTAAATTTTCCTTGGAAATCTCTATTTTCTACCAAAAATAATTATATAAATAAATTAAATACAGAAAAATCACATTTTCTCCTCTCATGTCTTTAGTGACATATGAGTGAAGTCACATAAAAATTTCAAGTTCATTTGAGTTCAATTTAGTGAGTTTTGAAATTATTAAGCTTAAAGGGCAAAATGGTAATTAAAATTTTAACCCTTAATTAAAACTTTAGGTTTAATAAAAAATTAACAAGTAAAATATTTGATCCTAACCTGATTTGGATGATTGAAATTTAATAATTGAAGGGTAGAAACCCATTAAGCAATTTAAAATAATTAAACTTTAATTAAATAATTGATTAAATTTGGAAGAATAATAAAATTGGAATTATTAAAATAGGGATATTATTAGGGAGAGATTTATTCTTTAATTTAAAAATCCCTAAATTAATCATTTCATTAATGTTTGATTCTTAATTAAAATGATAATTCAAATTTAAAACATCGAAAGACTTAATCATTAAACTAAAATTAAATAATCGAACTCTTTAATTGAAATTAAAATGAATAAAATTAAATTAAATTAAATTTAAAAAAATTAAATTAAATTAAATTAAATCAAATTAAAAATTAAATTAAAAAATTAAATTAAATTAAGAATTAAATTAAATTAAATTAAATTAAAAATTAAATTAAATTAAATAAATTAAATTAAATTAAATTAAATTAAATCAAATTAAATTAAAAATTAAATTAAATCAAATTAATTTAATATAACATCAAACCAAATTAAATTAAATTAAATTAAATTAAATTAAATTAAACTAAATCATATTACATTAAATTAACTTAAGTTAAATTAAATTAAATTAAATCACATTACATTAAATTAAGTTAAATTAAATTAAATTAAATTAAATATAAAGACATGAAGAATTCAAAAATAAATCTAAGATAACTTGAACACTATTCCAAACTTAAATCATTAATTTGAATTTAAATTTGAATCACAAATCATTAAATATCATTTTGCCCTGTAGAGCTTTTACTATCATAACTCCTAAACAGAATATTAAATGAAATGTTACTTCACTTATAGGACATTCAAATATCCTAGTTCACTCGAGCAAGTTAACAAAACTTGAAAACCTCGGACGATCGATTCATTTACACAATTTAAATTCATTTGGACTTAAAACAATCCTAGAAATATTGAAAAGATGTTTAGGATTCTTCCTAAGACTTCCTCAATATGATAGGATATTTATAAGAACAATTGAACTTAATTTTTCTTTGATGAAGAAAATCGTCTTCAAACTAAAAACACAAGGAACCTAGACGTCATGGGAAATGACTAGCTATAGTGATTAGGAATTTGGTAGAAAACCATAACCTTTACCTTAGCTTTACCTAGAACTTGCTTAAATGCTCTAAATCGTATTTTAAGTGCAGCTTGGGATGACGGGAAGACCCTCCAGTACGCTTTTATTTTATTGCAATTTATTTTATTGCAATTTATTTAATCGCATCGCACTTATTTTTCTTGCATGATAAACAACAGTTGCATGAAAACCTACACCTTTAGGACAGAAACCAAAACCGAAACCCATAACTAAATTAAAAGACACTACAAGATAAAATTCACCTCTACAACATTTCAAAATATAAGACAACTCAAAATTTAATCACAAACGTAACACAAAACTACAATTACAACCGAATTAAAACGTCTCGTTGGATGATCGGGAATACCTCGGATGATGTAACCTACGTGTTGCTAACGGAATTTCCCACGGTCTAAATGAAAGTGTGGAACTCATTCGATTGAGTTTAGCAAATTCATCCGGACTAAGTGAATCCGATAAAAATAATGATGCCGGAAGGATGGAACCGTGGGATCTTAACCTAGGTGTTGTTATAATCAACTTTAAGATTTGTTTTAATTAAAACACAAAAAACACTTGGAAATTAAGACTTCTCTAAACCAAAACACTTTTCTCATCCCCGATTTATGATTTCTAAAACTAAAACCTCGCAACAACAAGGAGCTCGGAGCATGGTGGGCAAGCACGGCCATCGTCGTCGACGAAACTCGTGTCGACATCAGCAAAACTATTCTTTAGTTTGAACAACAAAGCCATAGGACTTCGAGGTAGTTTGCACTAGTGCAACATAAATCCTCAACTCTTCGTTAGGCATTTGCATTGCAAATTAAGCCCTAACCGGTCTTAGGACTCCGAGGTAGTCGTCCGATACGATATAAACCCTCACATCTTCCAGTTATTTGTATGATTCTATCATATAAATATAAGCCCTAATTAATCAAAATCGGCAAGATTAAAACATTAAATAAACATTAGGACTTTCCTAAATCCAAGCCAAACAATAGGATAGTCGGGAGATTATCGAAGTTCACTTCGAATCTGTAATTTCTCCTACCTTTCTTCCTTTGAATTCCCAAAATAAAATGTTCCAAACTTGATCCATTCCCTATCGAGATTCAAAAATTCAATCCTTTGAAAACTTAAACTTTGAAATTCTTGAGAGCAGATTATTGATTATTATCGAGAGTTTTCTTAGGTGATTCCCGTCACTTAAGATGTAATTAACTATAGGGGCTTGCCCTTATAGGGAATTTTAAAGAACCCGAGTAATATAAACCCCGCTTAATTCATTTATATTAAGCGGGGAATTTGCTCGACTTATAAAATTGGTTCGCGGACCAAACGGATGTCACAAATCTTCTAGTTTATTTAACCGAGCCCCACCATCGAGCGGTGTGTCTATCCTTAGGGATAGATACACGGTTTGTGGTGCGGTGCTCGTTTATGTAAACTATTCGGGATGTGAGATCGGTTTGATTTCATATCTTAAAATCTTCAAACTTAAAATTATTTTCAAAATCAAATGTTATCTTTTAAACTATATATTTAAATTAAATTTAAAATATAAAAAATACGCCGACAATTTCTGTAGGCGACTCCCTTTTCAAAATAAAACACATAACCTAAAAATATGCCGACAGTCCTAATTCTATACATCAATATAAAAATGCAGAATTAAGATACGAGGCACGAGCATCAGCTTCTAGTCCCCTCCACGTGGTTCCCGCGCAAAACGCCTCGGAACCCGTGCCCGTATCTTATTTCTGCTACAGGACTCTCCTAGACTCTAAAAGTACAAAGCAAAATAAAAAAACTCAATCCTGCATGAAAACAAGTGTTAGCGGGAAAGCTCACATGCAATTGACGTATAATGAGCCATGCTTTATAAATGGGGGAGCTAATAAGCACTCGCAAACAAAAATGTCGAAATCATCACTTGCTCCCCCATAGCGGTACACTGTGTGTGTGTATAAATAAGCATGGCTCCCTGCGAAAAGCGCCACTAACACACTACCATACATATGAAGCATGCAATCACATCACGAGCAAAGTGTAGAAGAAAGATACTGGCTGAGGCAACCAATCCATCAAAGAACAATAGCCGGGCATCGAAAAGACTACATAGCAACCTAAGTCCTAGCACTAGCACACCATCTAACGAAAGTGCACAAACCTATCGCCTAAGTGCGGGGTAAGTCCGGGTTTAGTATGACTTTGACGGGGTCGCCATACCGGCCCCGACCTAAAGATCCGAAGGATCTAAAGGGCGTCACGAAGAGGGGTGACACAAGTTTGATCCAATGGATCCTTAGCACAATCATACTTGTTCCGATCCCGATGACTTCATTCGCATTGCTCGTTGGGATCAACCCAACAATCAATGCTTGTTAAGGCATCACGACCGACACGGGGTCACTCTCCTAACGAGTAGGACAAGCCATCGAGGAATGGGTAAGCAAACAGTCATGCAAGAAGCCCACATTGTGATTGCTCGACTGAAGTACAAAACAATCACAACGGGCGCCCAAAGGGCAAGCACACACATCATGCAAAATGCAAGGATGCTACATGCAAAGAGAATGCACCAAAGTGGTGATGGTGAGTATACCATAAAGGCGAGTGACTCGAAAAGAGTGGGCATGCCGTGAAGGCGACGGCCCGAGGGATGGGTATGCCAAGGAGGCGGTGACCCGAAGGTGGGCATGCCGTAGTGGCGGCGGCCTGGAGGTGGGCATGCCGTAGCGGCAGCGGCCCGAGCAAATGAGTATGCCGAGGAGGCAGTGACTCGGAGGTGGAATAATTCTCACTAGGGAGAATCATAAAAGTGCGGTGCAAATGCAAAAAAACAGAATAAGGTGCAACATGCAACCAGACCAACATGCACATGCCAGAAAACATGCAATAAAATGCAAAAGCATACAAACATGAGTGATTGGTCGACCGGACCGTGGTGGCTGGTCAAACCAAAGAAATGGGTGGATTAGTTCGGGGTAACCAATCAGACCCTAAAGGATAGGTGATCGACTTGGGACAGTCGATCGAACCCAACTGAGGATCGGGGATCGGCCCGGGACGGCTCGATCAACCCGAAGTGCTCATGCGAACATGCATACAATGCAACAAATGACCACATGCAAAAATGCAACAAGATGATCCATGCACATGCGATGAAACCCAAACGGTCGACGACACGTCGAACTCGTCCTAACGACCTCACATAGGTACCTAGGGTTGACACACTTGGATCCGCGGCATCGCCGCCTCCGGTTTGGCGTGGCTATGTAGAGGGTTTCTCGCTCCGATTTCTCGTAGGGAAACTCTCCACCGTTCGTAGGGCGGACTAGCTACAAAGCTTTTTCCACTCTACGAACACCCCGATCTTATAGGACGGACTAGCTACAAAGCTTTTCCCGTCCTCTAAGATCGAACTCAACTAATCCCTCCAAGGGAGATTAGGAGCGCCAAAGCGTGGGAAATCGGGATTCCAACCCAGCGGGATTAAAATCTAAAGCTCACAGAAGGAAATCGCTCGGCTACGAATAAGACTGGCCAACGCATAGGATTCCTAACCTACGGCTCACTCTAGGTAAATCAACGATCCATCACATAGGCACGTCGACACGCCAACTCACGCTGTCGCACACACCCCGTGTGGGCGATCGAACCCACACTCCTAGACCGGACTAAACCTAGGGTCGACTAAGGGACAGAGAAATCTCACCACCGTGACGGTTGAAGACGCGTTCTCTTTATGCTGAAGGATAGCCCACGTTCCCGGCGAACCACCGGTGTTCGGTCCACGTGCCGACACACCTCGCAATATGTACCTCGTCGAGCATGCAGGGAACGAGAAAAAGACTTAATGAGGGCAAGAGACACACCTCGCAACAAAACCACGCAAACAAGGGAGGAATACGTGAGGTATGTAAAGTACCCAAAAATAAATAATTTAAGCATAGGAAAAATACGAGACGACACATATACCTTCGAGAAGGGGTCGCTCGATGACGGCGAAAGAGGGGAAACCACGAGGTAAAAGAAGTTTGCGCCTCCTCGAACAGCGATGACGTTCGCTGTCCCACGACGTCGAGGTGCTCCGGCGAAGTATCCGGTCGTCGGGAGGATAGGATGGCGAGGTTGAGGAGTTAGCTTGCCAACGGTGCATGCCGGGAGCGAAAAAATTGCAGAGAGCCCAAAAATTCGACCCTCTCCTTGCTGATTTTTCGCCGGCATAAATGCGATGTTGGCGAGGAAAAAAGCCGGCGAGGGAGAGGTCCGGCGAGAGAGTGGCAGCGAGAACTTCGGCCAAGAGGAAGAATGGGCTTTGGCTCGCGAGAACAGTGACGACGCGAGGCTTGGCTGCTGCGTCGCGATAGGAGAGAGAGAGAGGGGATGGCGGGCTCGAACCGCGAGCTCGGATCGCGGGGCGAGATGTGGCGGCCGACATCGTTCGAACGCGAGGGAGAAAGTGGAGAAAAGGCTTGCTGAGAAGATCGGAGCCGTCGGGAGAGGCGCTGGGGGCGACGCCGGTGAGGAGGAAGGATCCTGGCGAGGTTCGCCGGCCGGAGAGGAGGCGGGGCGAGCGCGAGGTCGGCTAGGGTTCGCGAACGGGGGCTGCGGCTGGGTCACGTGCGAGAGATAAGGAGAGAGGGGAGGGTTTAGCGTAGGTTTTATAAAAGGATAATATAATGTTATTTATATATATTATATAATAGTAATAATATTATTATAATCATCATTCACGAAATTTTATCCCGTGCACATCCTCGCAGCGAAGTTGATGTCCCTCTTAACTAAAATCGACGTTCCGGACGCACTGGCGCAGTCCGTTTCGTCATCCGGGGCCGTTCGGGACCGTTCGGGCCACTTTTTGAGCAATTGGACCAAAAAAGAATAATTTGCATATTTTAAGCCCACCTGAGATGTCGTAGCAAAATGAACATCCTCCGTAGGTAAAATCGACGTCCCGGACACAATCGCGTAGTCCGTTTCATCGTTCGAGGTCATCTGAACAAGCTCGCCGGTGGATGGGCCAATTTAAGTTAATTTTGCCCGCGACGCGTTGAGTAACGCATGTCGGCCCAACCAAAGTCATCCGACGTGTAAAATGTTAACCGGTCTTCGCCTAAGCGAAAGACAAAGTCTAACAGAATGACGCCGGTTGCGTGCCCCTCAACACACACCGAAAGGTCACAAATGGATGTCTAGAGCTACGAGTGACTTATTTACATAAAGTACGACCCCAATGCGCTCGAGTGGACATCCCACACATGTGACATCAAAAATTGATGCCAACAATCTACTTCCAAATATATAAATCAATTCTATTAGAAGTAACAGCCATAGGATGCAACTGACCACAATATTTAGCCTTAAGAAGATAAGACCAAATAGAATTATTCTGTCTAAAATGTTACCATAACTTCATAAAGTTAAAATTAAAAGCATTCGATAAACTACGGAAGCCTAAACCTCCACAAGAGGTTGGCTTACAAACCTTCTCCCATTTCTTCCAATGAATATTTCTTTTGCCACAGCCATCCCATAAAAAACTATTAAACATAACCTCTAATTTTTTCATTATAGTAATAGGCATATTCATGACTTGCATAGAATAAAGAGGTAAAGAAGTAAGCACACTTTTTAAAAGAGTAATACGGCCACCAAAGGATAGGAATTTGTTTTCCCAAGAATGAAGTTTATGCCTAATCTTATCCAACAAATCCGCAAATAAGCTAACCCTTTTAGGTTTCTTATCAAGAATGAAACCTGGATATTTAATAGGTAAATTAGCTTCCATGCAATTAGTATAATCAGAGATCCATTGAACTTTATCATTGGACACAAATTTAGACCCATAAAAATAACATTTGTTTTTATTAAAATTTAGACCAGAAACCTTCTGAAAATGATTAATAACCTTCCAAACTTTTTTAATAGATCTTTTATTAGAATTCGAAAATAAAATAAGATCATACTGCATAACATAAATGTGAAATACTAATGTTACCCTTATGTTTAAAATTGATTGAATTATTCTCCTCATAAAGCCTATTAATCTTTCTAGAGAAATACTCAAAAGCAAGAATAAAAAGATAAGGAGAAATATAATCTCCTTGTTTTATCGCTTTAGTAGCCTTAAAATGCCCATGAGAATTACCATTAATAATTAAAGAATAATAATTATTGCTGAGAATTCTATAAATGAGCTTACAGAAATCATCTTGAAAACTGTAAGCCCTTAAAACATCCAACAAAAATTCTCATCTCAAAGAATCAAAAGCTTTCTTAATATCTAATTTAAAAATTATATTACCATCCCTTTTGCATTTATCAATATCAAATAACAGCTCCTGAAAAATAAGAGCATTATCCCCAATACATCTTCCTTTCATGAAAGCAACCTGGTTTAAAGAAATAATCCTATCCAGAATAGGATGAATCCTATTAACTAGAATCTTAGATATAATCTTAGAAATAACAGTATTAATACTAATGGGTCTAAAGGAATCCCAAGTATTGTTACCATGCTCTTTAGGAATTAAGATAATATTAGAACATTTAAAGTACTTAGGCAAATCAATACCTCGAAAGAAATCCTGTATAACATTTATAACATCAATATTAATAATGTTCCAAAAAAATTTTATAAAATTCAACATTAAAACCATCAGGCCCAGCCATCTTACCCTCCTCCATACTATCGAAAACAGATTTAATCTCAGCTATAGAAGGTATATAAGTAAGGTTAGTAAGATGCAGGTTATTATCCATCAAATTAAAAACACTGTAATCAATAGGTTC
This sequence comes from Papilionanthe hookeriana x Papilionanthe teres, assembly GCA_022702705.1. Classification (NCBI taxonomy): domain Eukaryota; kingdom Viridiplantae; phylum Streptophyta; class Magnoliopsida; order Asparagales; family Orchidaceae; genus Papilionanthe; species Papilionanthe hookeriana x Papilionanthe teres. Next base: position 54,206,979 of record CM040427.1, on the reverse strand, counting down.
CATGTCAAAACCATCATTAGAAAATAAAGAAGTAAAGAAACTGATACCATCATTAATAATACTACTTTCATTAGTTAACATATTCCCATCCATACCTTTAATACTAGAAATAGTATTAACCTTCCTTCTGGTTTTAAAACATGCATGATAATAGGCAGTGTTCCTATCCCCCTCCATAAAATTAATTTTAGCAGCTTTTTGAGCATAGAAAGATTCTTCCATACTAATAGCTTTAGTAAGCTCTTTTTGAGCTTGATTAAACATATCAAAACTAATCTGATTCTGATTATACAACTCTTCCATATCCTTGACTCTATTCTCAGCAATAGCAACTAATCTATCTAGATGACCAAACACCTTCCAGTTCCAAGTTCTGAGAATCTTAGCAAGATTCTTCTGCAGCAACCATAATTTAATACCAGAATGATTGGTATTCAAACTATGATTACTAATGACCTAATTATCTTTAACACATTGAAGAAAATTAGAATGTTGAGTCCACATATTAAGAAACCTGAATTGATATCTTCTTTTATAAAATTTATTAAATATCTTTAACAGAATAGGTGTATGATCAGAAGCATTAAAAGCAAGATGCTGAATAACATAATTTCCAAAATTATTACACCAAGAAGAGTTAGCCAAAAACCTATCCAATCTTTCAAACACACATCCACGATGCCAAGTAAACATAGAACCAGAAAAACCCAAATCAAATAACTCTGCATTTAATAAAGCTTGATTAAAATCAGACACTAAATTCATATTAGGAGGTAATCCACCTCTTTTTTCTTCAACAGCCGCAATCACATTAAAATCCCCACCAACTAGCCAAGGAACCTCTAAAGGACCAATAGAACTAAGTAAATTCCATAAATCAATTCTATCTTGTTTAGTACAACCAGCATAAAGTGTGAAATAACTCATTTAAATTCGTTTCACAATTGATACAGATACTATCATACATATGCTTTTTCTTTTTGACAAACATGTCTAGTAACAATAGTATTATAACATCAAATACAATGTATAATTAATTGTCAAAACAAACTAATCAAACACAGAGTAAAATTGACCACAATCAAACTCAGCTACTTAATACACAAAAGACATATGAACTAGAAAGATTACATACAAAATAGAACCATGCAATATTTTATGCTCCACATAGGTAGTTCTTATATGGATAGGTGGATCTATTATGGCCCATTGTTTTATATATATAAACCACACAATCGAGTGGATGAATCACTTGATTCATTCCAAGCATTTTTTTAGATAGTTGTGCATGACCTTCGAGATTGTCTTGTATAGATGCATGAATATAGCTCTAAACTACCATGTTGATCAAGGTATTGGATCCAATTGATTTGTTCATGTATGATATGAACTCATGTTGAATTTGTTAACTTATATTAACTTAAGCTATAGCAGTTTGAAACCTACATTCGATGATCGAGTTTGAGTCGTGTTAGTGCCACAAGAGGTTGAGTTATGATAGATGTCCACTTAGTTACAATTGCACTTATATTATCTTTCATAGAAAAATTCAATTTTAATTACAAAAATTATTTTCATTTTGTAAATTTTCTCTTTACACTTTTCTAAGAGGTTGCTTTAGTGTAATCAATTTTAGTATATTATCTGTGAGCTGCAAGCATGGAATTTTTCAGTGCGTGAGGAAAAACCCAACCACTGGGGCACCTCACATCCACATATTAATAAGATGTTGATCAACAGGTTTAATATTGGTACAGAGCATTAGATGGAAGAGAGAAACAGAGAAGAGAATGAGTGTGTGCACTGTAACACTAGAGTTCTAATATAGTAACAATAGTCTTTTATTGTATACATCACCCTCCAATTTATAGATTTTTTGAATATATAGTGTAAAATCACATGTTTGTCTTTATTTTAATAACAGTGTTACAAGGTATTATGGCACATTTTCATATTCGTAACCGACACTGGCACCCTTTCCAGTATTTATAACTGATCTTAACACTATTTCATATTCATAGCCGCTTGAAGAGAGGTGACTGATGACTTGAAGACTTTATCACTCGGCCAACAAATATTTGGTCGGCCAAAAGCTCTTTAGTGATTGACACTCTTAAGAGAGAATTCTGAGAAGAGACCCTCCTATCATTAGGATGAATTGGTTGTTGTCATGCAGAGGGTATACCACCGTATTTTGGTGGACAATTCTCCTTGGAAAACGAGTATCCTCAAAGGGTCAAAGAGGTGTTCCTTAGAAGGCCCTTTGACCATTTTATGAAGACTTTCAGAATCGATTGAGGGAGTTGTTCATGAACTATTTTCCCTTGAATTGGGCTTCCATTCTTTTATCACTTCGTTTGGTCGGCTAGTAATTCTGATTGAAGGAAATGTCTGTGTGATGTTTCTATCTTTTGACTATCCTGATGCACTATCCTATGGGGTTTATCAATGAGATCCGTTGGATTTCCTCGAGACTCATGCAGACATATGCAAAAAGAGAAAATCACAAAAAGAGAAACACATGAGATTTGCATGTGATTTTTTATCGACTTATTAAGTTGTTTAATTTGGCAAATTATCACTCATTTAAATTTCAAGATCCAAATATATGTACTTTTACGTAACGAACTTTTGATCTTATGCTCGTTATCAAGTTGAGAGCATTGGGCTTTTCTGTTTTTGATGTATCATCAAAAAATTTATTAAGCACAAATCTTGAATATAAGATCTTGTAATTTTGTAATTCAATATTTTTTAATCTAGCTGAAGTGTGGACCTTTAAACTATTGATTATATAGTAAACAATTTGTTAGGTATGACTCATATTCCAAATAAGGAACAGATGTTAGAGCGGAGCGAGCGAATCGGGGGAGTTTTATTATGTGAGTTGTGGTGCGGCGGCAACGCCCCGCCGTTTGGTACAGGGGTAATTTGATAATTACATATTGTATGTCATGGCTATATATATGCCTGTATGTAACCCTAATGGTGGTATTCTGTATCTTGTAACCTCTTTTCTGAATTTGAAAGGTAAACCCCCGCTCTGCTCCCGCGGACGTAGGCATCTTTGCTGAACCTAGTTAAATCTGTGTGTTCTTCTTGATTTACGCCAATTCTTGTTTTCATCTCCCTAAATTTCTGAACAAGTGGTATCTGAGCGAGGTTTAAGGGCATAGGAGAAATTTCACGGCAGGATTCATGATGAGGCGGGAAAGGCTTCGTTCGCGGTAGGATTCGTGATGAAGGGCGCGACCAGGCGGCTTCGAGTTCGCGGCCTTGGTATAGGAGGTTCGCGAAGGGTTTAACGGGCTTATATAGTAAACTATTTGTGGGTTGGGGTGCGACAGAGTTTTATTTGTTAGGTATGACTCATATTCCAAATAAGGAACATATGTTAGAGCGGAGCGAGCGAATGGAGGTAGTTTTATTATGTGGGTTGGGGTGCGGCGACAACACCCCGCGGTTTAGTACAGGGGTAATTGATAATTACATATTGTATGTCAAGGCTATATATATGCCTGTTTGTAACCCTAAGGGTGGTATTCTATATCTTGTAACCTCTTTTCTGAAATTGAAAGGGAAACCGCCGCTCTACTCCCGAGGACGTAGGCATCTTTGTTGAACCTAGTTAAATCTGTGTATTCTTATGGATTTACGTCAATTCTTGTTTTCTTCTCCCTAAATTTCTCAACAAGTGGTATCAGAGCAAGGTTTGATGGCATAGGAGAAATTTCACAGCAGGATTCATGATGAGGTGGGAAAGGCTTCGTTCGTAGCAGGATTCGTGATGAGGGGCGCGACCGGGCGACTTCGAGTTCGCAGCCTTGGTACAGGAGATTCGCGAAGGGTTTAACGGGCTTCGGCAGCTGCAGGAGCACGAGTTCAGGGCGAAGAAGACGAAGGAGGACTGCGGGATGCTACAGTTTTGCGAGGAGAGAATCTGTTCGACGTAGAGAGGTTGGACACGCATAGGTGGGAATCAGGGAATCTAGACGGAATATTCCCTTTGGAGAGAGGCAGCGGAGCAAGGAATTATTCTCGGAAGGAAATCTATTTTTCTGGGCATCAAGTAAGGAAATATTTCCTTCACGGGAATTATTTTTTCTGGGCCTCAAGTAAGGAAATATTTATTTTCTGGGAATCAAGGGAAGGGAAGGAAATTTCTGGAAAATTATTTTTCTATAAATTAAGGGGAATACTTAATTGGAAATATTTCGAACTTTTGTGATGGGAAGGGAAACTTTTGGAGGAAAAAATTATTTTTCTGGGAAACTTAATTAAGGAAATTTAATTAAGAGAATATTGCTGGAGAAGAAATTTTTTAGAAATATTCTTAGCAAGAAATTTCTGGTTTCAACAATTTAGGCAACTCAGCAAAAGAATTTGCAGAAAAAGGTTCATTGTATGATTAATTTCAGATGGCGAATTCTTGTGTAAAATTTGAGGTGGCGAAGTTTAATGGAACCAGAAGCTTCGAGTTAGGGCAAATAAGGGTGAAAGATTTGTTGGCACAATATGAAATGTTGAAGGTTTTACGGGCAATGAAACCAAATGCCATGGAGGATGAAGATTGAGAAGAATTGCAACAACGAGTGACAGCAACCATATGTTTATGCCTGACAGATGAGGTTATGTATCACGTGATGAATCTAAATTCTTTAGTGGAGTTATGGAAGAAATTGGAAACTCAATTTATGGCAAAATCTATGGCGAATAAATTTTATCTAAAGCAAAAGCTGTATGAGCTGAAGATGGAAGAAGATTCTGATCTGGCGCAGCACGTTAATGGCTTCAATCAAGTAATCATGAATTTATCACGACTTGATGTGAGTATTAAGGATGAAGATCGAGCAATGATTCTGTTTTGTTCATTCCCTTCTTCTTATGAACACCTGGTGACTACTTTGACAGATATGAAAGAAACCATCAAAGTTGATGAGATTACTGCAGCGTTGTTGGCTCAGAACCAGCTGAAGCAGAATGCATGAGAAAGCTCTCATGGTAACGGTTTATATGTCAAGGGTAATCAGGCTCGTGAAAGGAAGAAATGGGGTTCTGGAAGGAGAAATTCCAGATCCAAGTCTAAAGGCAAGAAGACAATTCATTGCTACAAGTGCAAGGAGCGGGTCATATGAAGAGGGATTGTCCAAAGCTGAAGAAGCAGACAGAGGAGAAAAGTGACACATCATCGAAGTCTGTAAATGTGATGCAGAGTGACAATTCAGATGGTAGTGATGGTGATATGCTTTCAGTTTCATCAATTCATTTCATGGATGGATAGATTCTTGATTCATGATGCTTTTATCACATAACACCTAACAGGGAGTTGTTTACTTCATACAAGTCAACTAATTATGGCTCAATTTATCTAGGTGATGATAAATATTGCAATATTGCTTGTATTAGAGAAGTCAAAATTAAGATTTATGATGACATAGTTAGAACATTTTGTGATGTCAGACATATTCTAGATTTGAAGAAGAATCTAATTTTGGGCATTATACACAGAAATAGTTTTATTCCTAAGGCAGATGATGATAGAGAAACCATCAAAATTGTTAAGGGTGCACTGACTGTGATGATAGGAAAGTTAACTGTCGATAATATCTACAAATTGTTTGGGAATACAAGTGTAGGTGGAGTTCATTTCGTTGAGTCAGATAATGATATTACAAATCTATGGCATATGTGTGTGGGTGATCTCAGTGAACGTGGGATGATTGAATTGCATAAAAGGAATTTGTTGCATGGTGTTAAAAGCTGCAAGCTCGACTTCTGTAAGTTATGTGTTCTTGGAAAATAGAATAGAGTCAGTTTTATGACCAAAAAACATAAAACTGAAGGGATTCATGATTATGTGCTTTCTGATGTATGGGGCCCTACTAGAGAAGCGCAAGTGGCAGGATCGCAGTATTACGTTACCTTCATTGATGACTTCTCCAGGAAAGTTTGGTGTATTTCTTGAAGTATAAATTTGAAGTTTTCTCTAAATTCAAGCTGTGAAAAGTTGAGGTGGAGAACCAAACTGACAGAAAGATCAAGTATTTGTGGTCTGATAATGCCACAAAATACACAGATTCATAGTTTCTGATATTTTGCGAGGAGCATGGGATTCAGAGGCATTTTTCAATGTAAAATACACCGCAACAGAATGGTGTGGCAGAAAGGATGAACAGGTCCTTTTCTAAAAGGATAAGATGCTTGAGACTGAATGCAAGACTTCCTAAAAGCTTCTGAGCAGAGCCTGTGAATATGGCATGCTATCTCATCAATAGATCATCTCGGGCATCATTGGGTGGCAAGGTTGCAGAATAGGTATGGACAGGTAATCCAGTTAAGTTTGATCACTTACGAATTTTTGGTTGTCCTGCCTATGTACATCTACCTGGAGATGAAAGATCAAAACTTGATTCAAAATCCAAGAAGTGCATCTTTCTGGGCTATAAGAAAGGTGTGAAAGGATTCAAGTTTTGGGATATGATTGCAAAGAAGGCGGTGATCAGAAGAGATGCAGTCTTTGATGAGTGGTCCATGTTGCAGCAGAATCAAGACAAGGTGTCAGGGAACAATTCCAGTTCAGAGACAGTGCAGATGGATCTAGAACATTATCCAGTAGTAGCTGAGAGAGGTGAAAGTTCAGATCCAACATCTGATGATTCAATACAGATGACTTGCATAATTATAATCTAGCTAGAGATAGATAGTGACACACCGGTATAAGGCCTCATAGCATATTGGGTTATGAAAACTTGGTCTCTTTTGCACTTCTTACTAGCAATGATGATCCAACCACTTTTCAAGGCGCTATTACCAGTCAGGAGAAAGAGAAGTTGATGGGTACAATTGTTGAGGAGATAGAGTATTTGCAGAAGAATCACATATGGGAGGTAGTTCAGCTTCCTGAGGGAAAGAAGGTCATTGGATGCAAATGGGTCTACAAAAGGAAATCAGCAGTATCAGAAAAAGAAGAATAAAATTTTAAGGCTCGTCTGGTAGCAAAGGGTTTTTTACAGCAGAAGGAATTAGATTATGATAAAATGTTTTCTCCTGTGGTTAGACATACTTCAATCAGGGCAATGCTGCATTAGTAGCTATTTGAGATTTGCATTTGGTGTAGATGGATGTTAAAACTGCTTTCTTGCATGGTGATCTTGAGGAGCAGATTTACATGAAGCAACCAGAAGAGTTCACTCAACCCGGCAAGAGCATCTAGTTTGTAGGTTAAAGAAATTAATGTATGGGTTGAAACAGTCTCGAAGATAATGGTACAAGCGGTTTGACTCCTACATGTTTCAGATTGGCTACAGGCGATGTGAGTATGATTGTTATGTTTATGTTAAGAGCCTTGATGATAGTTCTTTTATTTTTTTGCTACTGTATGTTGATGATATACTGATTTATGTAAATAATATGAATGATGTCTATGGTTTGAAAGTTTTATTGAGCCGGGAATTTGACATAAAAGACTTGAGTCTTACGAAGAAGATTCTCGGAATGGAGATCCAGCGGGATAGAGGCTCAAGACGACTGTGTTTATCTAAATGAGGTTATGTTGAGAAAGTTCTAGACAGGTTTGAGGTGAGCAATGTTAAGCCTGTGAGCACTCCATTGGAAAATTATTTCAAGCTTTCTTCATAACAGTGTTCGAAGATAGATGAGGAAATTGAAGACATGGCAAAGGTTCCTTATGCCAGTGCAGTTGGCTACTTGATGTATGCAATGATATGTATTCATAATGATTTGGCACATGTTGTTAGTTACATCTGCAAATACATGTCTAAACCAGGAAGACGACATTAGGAAGCAATCAAGTGGATTTTCAGGTATTTGAAGGGCACTGTAGGACATGAAGTTATTTTTGGCAGTCAACATAATGATCATTCAGTTGTGGGGTACGTTGATTCAGATTATGCAGGTGATTTGAATTGCAGAAAGTCTACGACTGGGTATGTGTTTACTCTTGGTGGAGGGCCTATATGTTGAAAATCAACAGTTCAGTCTATTGTGGCATTATCTACAACTAAAGCTGGGTACATGGCACTAGCTGAAGCCGCTAAATAAGCCTTATGGCTTACTGGACTAGTGAAGGAACTCGGTATTGAGCAAGGTGGTGTTCAGTTGCATTGTGACAGTCAAAGTGCTATTTATTTGTCTAAGAACCATGTGTACCATGCGAGGACTAAGCACATTGATGTCAGGTATCACAAGATCAGAGAATTGATTACTTCTGGTGAGATACTGTTGCAGTAGGTTCATACTGATGAGAATGCAGCTAATATGTTGACCATGCCAGTTACTATCAACAAATTCTTGCATTGCTTGGACTTATTGAATATTCACAGTTACTAGAGAAGCATGGTGGCCCAACCAACATTTGTGCATGAGAAACTTCCAGGTATATTTTCTCCTAAGGGGCTGGATATTCGCCAAGGTGGAGATTTGTTAGGTATGACTCATATACCAAATAAGGAACATATGTTGGAGTGGATCGAGCGAAGCGAGGGAGTTTTATTATGTGGGTTGGGGGTGCAGGGCAACTCCCCGCAGTTTGGTACATGGGTAATTTGGTAATTACATATTGTACGTCAGAGCTATATACATGCTTGTTTCTAACCCTAAGGGTAGTATTCTGTATCTTGTAACCTCTTTTCTGAAATTGAAATGTATACCACCGCTCTGCTCCCGAGGACGTAGGCATCTTTGCCAAACTTCGTTAAATCTCTGTGTTCTTCTGGATTTGCTTCGATTCTTCTTTTCTTCGCCCTAAATTTCTCAGCACTATTTTAATTAGATCTTATGATTTTTTTCCCTTTCAGGGTATTAAGAAACCATGATATCTCCTCTCATGAAATTTTTTTTTTTTTTTTGTGTTCATACAAATTATAAGATATTGAATTATCTCTTTATGGCCACAAACAATTTAGCATGCAACAATTATATATATATATATATATATATATATATATATATATATATATATATATATATATATATATATATATATATATATATATACACCCAATTTTTTGCCTTTATTGCTAGCTTAATAAAATATGAGTTTTTGAAATATAAAGGTGTGGTATATCTTGAACAAAATTTGATTTTTGTGCATATGTACGTATGTATATGTATATATATGTGTGTGTGTCTTCATAAATAGATATATATATATATATATATATATATATATATATATATATATATATATATATATATATACATATACATATATTAAAAAGATTAGTTGATGGGCGGAACCGCCAACCAATCTCTTTGGGCTCCGCAAACATCACTGGGTAGTGCGAGTGTGGACCCTAGAGCTAACTCATTCGAGTACCACATTCATATAATGGACAACTTACCTGGACGGGATTTGAGCCTCAGACCAGAGGATATACACCTGCCGAAGTCGATACTCTACCAACCGACCTGAGTGCATGGCTCGTTTTCCCATTACAATAAATACCAATCATTTATTAAATACTGGGCCGGGCCAGTTATGAAGCACCAGTAAATACCAATCATTTCTTTCAATAAAACGCCATAAACAACAAATTAATGGAGACAGAAATCACAATGTTCGAAACAACTTACACCTGCTTGACCTAACAATTTTCGTGAAATTAATTAAGTTAATGAAGGGCCGGTGAATTACTACGTTACAATGAGAACGTATCATTTGGCTTTGTTTTGCGACTCAGCACAAAGCTTCCATTGCTCTCTACCCAATCACACAGCTATTTCTTGTTTGCTAGGGAGTGTGATCAGTCTGCATGATGGTGTATGCCAAATTTTATGTGGACTTGCATTCAACATTATTAGATTTTGATATCATCGTAACTTTTAGCTGTATTTGTTATATTCAATTTCCTTGGACTTTGATGGGAGAATATGTCTATCTGCCCCGCCTATTTAAGAAAATAAAAAGCTATGATTTTTTATCAATCTCTTCTTTCTTCATTACTCCTCGCTCAAGTTACACGGTGTCTTACAAATCTTCACACATGGCTCTAGGGCGAGCATTATTTATTAGCATGGTAATGATCTTTACATTAATCATTAGCAACATTAATCTCGCTGTTGGCCACCACAAATACTATGTTGGCGACAATCAAGCATGGACTTATCAAATGACCTCTAATTGGTCCAAAGGCAAGAAATTTTATGCAGGAGATATTCTAGGTGAATTCTATGTTCTTCGACTTGTTTTCAAATTTGCCAATTTGCATCATCAATTAGCTTAAAATTGTTTAATTGTGGTTAATTGGCAGTGTTCAAGTACATTCCCGGTGAGCACAATGTGATAAAGGTGAATGCAGAAGACTATAAATTTTGTCGAGTACCAGCTACCGCGAAGATCTATGAATCAGGAAATGATCATATCAAACTCAAAAGGGGCCACAACTACTTCATCTGTGGCATCCCTGGTCATTGTGGTATTGGAATGAAGATAGCAATCAAGGCTTATTGAGTAATATCGATTGATAGATGGTATTGATTGATCCTTAGACTCTTTGATTATTTATAATAAATATTGTTTGTTTTCTCAAGTTTAGTTAATATTATGTGTCGGTGCAATGTGGGGATTATTATCAATGGTATTTGTATGCTTTGAATAAATTTTTCATATTGATGTGTTTTACTCCTTTTAAGTAATGTTCGCATGAATGAGAAATATCATCCACTTTTAGCTTAAAAATGAAAGATTATATGAGTGGGTTAAATTTATTATGCATGAATATCTTTTTATCTAACTTTAATTTTTAATTTTTTATTCTTTCTTTATTTGACAAAAATTGTTTTGTTTTTTTTTTTTGTTAATGTTTTCACCTTTGTTCTTAATTTTTCTTATATGAGATGATTTCCATAGTTTTATTGTATATCACAAATAAGTATTATTAAACCATCTTATTTGAATAGAGTCAACTCTTATATTCCTAATACAACTATTAGTCCAACCTTTTTGCAATTTTATCACACAATTTTCTTATAAAGTTTATTCATGTCAAATTCAACTTGCTTTTTAGGAAGATGAATAATACAAATATTTGCCCACAAAATATTATTACACAAAGTCAATATGAAACAAAACTTCTATTTTTTTATAATTGATAGCTTATGCTCACGATGTGATATTATAGTCTATATTAATAATAAAACTTTTAAATTGATGGTTTTGGCTAATTAAGCTCACCGTCCAAGGATCTAATTGATCCAAGGATCATGGTGATTCACGGAATGTCATACTATCTTGCTTGCGATGCGATGTTATGGTATATTGCTTCATTCCAAGCTCTGATTACATCAGGTTGTTTCCCAACAAATTCCTTTCTTGCTAGAAGATAGGCCTCGTCCTCAAGGTAAATAGGTGGATAAGTGGCTTCGAATCTCCATCACTTATCCAAATGGATTCATTTGTAGACAACCCTTCCCATTTAATTAGGTGTTGCAGTTCATCGTGGTCATTTATGTATACATGATCAATGTTGAGTATGTGGATTGGGTGGAGCACTAAATAATCATTCCAATAATTTAAAGACTATTGGGCGAGCTGTAAATGAGAAGTATCTTTAAAAACTTTGAGTGAGGAGCTATGAAATATAGGGTGAATTTGTGAGTAAGATGGTAAGGCATTCGTGTAAGAACCTTGCCCAACCCGCACAAGCACTCGGAAGGGACCAAAATAGCAATGACTTAATTTTGTGTTTTGTTTCTATCTTAGAATATTTTTTCTATATGGTTTCAGCTTGAAAAGCACAAATCTTTTACTTTAGTTCAACATCACGACAACACTTACCATCCTGTTGTTTCACGGGGTATTGTGAACGAGCAAATTTGGTACAAATATTTTGCAAATTCAAAACGAATTCATAAAAGCAATCATGGACTTTGAGAGGCTCAACAGTTCATCCAAAATATTAAAGTATGGTTGGTGACCGCTACTTCTCTGTGCAATACACCTATTAATTTAGGAATTAAATATTATAATTTTAAAATATATTTTATAATTTTAATAACTTAACTTTTCACATTAAATCGTTTCACACTAGGTGCTAACGCAGGTGCCTGTATCGTTCATGTAATATAAAAACTTTATTATGTACCGAGTATCAATCTCACAGGGAACCGAGGTAGACAATCACTTTAAGAGAAGTTCTACTCTATTACTATAAGATCTTAGTTTAGAGTTTCGATAAAGATAGTTTTGCTCTTACTACACCATTATTACTATTTAATCCTACGATAAAACTTATCTAGAGAAATCAATAAGGTGAAATGTAAGAGTGATAAAAAGTAATTTTCCCTTGTGAATAATTAAGTAGGTTATAGGTTAGAAGTTTAAGAATATGAGTAATGTAGTGACAAAAGGAGCATATGTCTATCTACTCTCTCCCAAGTTATAAATACAATGTTCACTAATCAGTTAATTACTTCTGGCAATGGTGTCAATTGGTGCCACATATAGGTTCCCCATAACTGTATGCCCCGCTTGTCACCCAAAAAGCTCAAATCTGAACCTCCTAAAATAATTATCTCTCTAACTTTGCGCAACCACCCTAATTACTACGTTTGATAGTTAAATGATAATGTGAACATCCTCATGTTGATTAACCATCGCTCTTCCGAGTCCTATTAAGTCACGACAAGTATTAACAAATCTTATGACTGGTAAGATATGTAAATTGAGTCCAGGAGAACATTCATCACATATTAAATTAAAATTTATTCTTAAACATCTACACCCTACATTTACTATCAAATCATTGCAAAAGAAAAGCACAGGGTTTCCACTCACAATGCTTGATAAAATCAATATAAAACTTCATGAAAAAAAGTCTCGACAGATCTACCAACGTCCTCGGCAGAATGGTCAACAATCATTTCAACAGAGGTCTTATCAAACAGATGGGGGGAAACCCCCAAACATAAAGAATCGTTTGAACAAAATATATCCTTTCAGGGATGAAGCAGTAGAACAAATGTTCCAGAATCTGATGAAGAAACCCGAGTTCAAGCTCCCTGAACCAAAGAAACCATACGAAGTTGATGAAAAAGATCATTCGAGATACTGCCAATATCACAGGCTGATCGGACACAACATAAAAGATTGTTTCACTTTCAAAGATTGGCTTGAGGAGAACGTAAAAAATGGGAACATAACGATCCCGAAAGAGTATTTGAAAGAACCTGAAATAGGTTCGATCAATATGATTTTGGCTGGTCTAGTTGTTCCAATTGACTTTGACGAATGAAATATTGGCAAAGCTTTCAAAGAAAACTTGAGCCAGAACTCCTTCAACACAGTATACGAGACATAGTACGAAACCTCTTTCTGTTGAAGGATGGCAGGTTTCAACTTTGGTTACTATCGTTGATGAGAAGGGATATCAACAAGAACTATTGTTACTTCATCCCAACTCTCCCACCACAATGAAAATAAGAAAAGAGGAACCTTGTTGTTGTTTAAGTTTCATCTGAGGTGAGAGATGTCTTGTTGCTCATTCTATGCACAATTTTCATTCTGACGTTCAATGTTCAATCAAGAAAAGGAGTACTTCATTATAAAAGTTCTGGTGTTTTAATAATCATGACTAAAGGGGAGAGTGAAATTAATATTTTACTAATTGAATCCTTCACTTTAAGAAATTCGGACTGGTTCCTAAGTAAATTTCAGAATAATATTTTGTTCTTAAAATACGAGTAATTGATCCAGGATATCACGGGTCTTTTAATATCCCGCCAATTGATTGAGTCCTGACTTTTGAATGAACTATAATATCTCAGAATTCATATTAAGAAGTATTTCAAAATTATTAATTAAGGGAGTTCAGACATTCAAAATCCTTAATCAAAGATATGTTCTACCAGATATGTTAATTCTCAAAAAAAAAAAAAAAAGGAAACATGGAGAGTTAATTTATATATGCTAGTAAATTGTGTGAGAGTTAATTTATATAGGCTAGTAAATTATGTGAAAAGAAGTTTCTCTGAGAAGAGGCTTGAGGTGAGCATATAATCAAAAATTGGTGTCTGAATTCTCCCTTAATTAATAAAATTTGAAGAACCATCTTAATAAAATTCTTTAGATATTATATTCAGGAAAAGAGTTAAGTGATCATGATCTAATAAATTGTTTTGGAGGGACTCTAGTCGTTTCTAAGGAAGAAGATAGTATTAAAAATGAAGTTTTAAATGTTTTATATAAAGAAATGGTCTTAGAACCATCCAAAACCGCAAAATAACTCACAAAAACCACTTTTGAACTATCTCGCCGTCGCGGTAACGATCTCGCCGTCGGCGAGATTAGGTAAATTGCCCAATTTTTTGCTTCTGTCCGAATATTTTTTTATTTCTTCATATAGATTCAAATTTGTGATGATTCTAAAAAGTAAAATGAGTAGAATTCATTCTATATTTTAATTTTTCAATAACTTTAATAAATAGATCATAATTAATAACTACTATGGGTTGCCTCCGATGAAGCGCTTGGTTTAACGTCGTCAGCCCGACCTAATTTAATTAGTAATCAGGTTGATTGAGCATTAAAACCTCTTTAAATTTTGGTCTTATCCCTTCAAAATAAGGTTTTAATCTGTGTCCGTTTACTTTAAATCTATGCCCAGTTTTTTGATTTCAATTTCTATAGTTCCATATGAAAATATTTGAGTTATAGTGAAAGGTCCTAACCATCGAGATTTCAATTTCCCAGGAAATAATTTTAATCTTGTATTATAAAGCAAAACTTATTGTCCTGGCTTAAAATTCTTCAGGTTAATCTTCCGATCATGTCATAATTTCATTTTTTTTCTTTATAAATCCTATCATTATGATAAGATTCATTTCTTAATTCATCTAATTCATTCGATTGCAATAATCTTTTCTCACCAGCTTCTTTCAGTTGTAATTAAATTCTTTAATTGCTCGATAAGACTTTATGTTCTAATTCAATCGGTAAGTGACAAGTCTTTCCATAAATAAGCTCGTAGGGAGTCATTCCAATCGGAGTTTTATAAGCGATTCTGTATGCCCATAATGCGGTGTCTAGTCTTATAGACCAATCCAATCTATTAGGGTTTACGATCTTTTCTAAAATAGGTTTAATCTCTCGATTAGAAGCTTAAGTTAATCCATTGGTTTGTGGATGATAAGCGATTGATATCTTATGAATAATGTTAAATTTTTCTACTAGTTTGTGAATATATTTATTTTTAAAATGAGAACCTCCGTCAGTGATAATCACTCTTGGCATTCCAAATCTAGTAAAAATATTTTTCATTAGAAACTTTGAAACAATCTTAGCGTCACATCAAGGTAAAGCTTGTGCTTCAATCCATTTAGAAACATAATCAACAACAACTAATATATATGAGTTTCCAAATGAAGGAATAAATGGTCCCAAAAAATCTAATCCTCAAACATAAAAAATTTCAACTTTTAATATAAAATTTAGAGGCATTTCATTTCTTCTAAATATATTACCTACTCGTTGGCATCTATCGCAAGTTTTGATATATCTATAAACAGCTCTAAAAAGAGTAGGCCAATAAAATCCAGATTGTAAGATTTTATAGCGAGTTTTATCCGTTCCAAAATGTCCTCCAAAATCGAATCATGACATTTCGAATGATTTGTTCGTTTCTTCATAAGGCACGCATCTTCAATTATAAGATCCTTACATTGCTTATATAAATATGGTTCATCCCAAAAATATGTTTTAGCATCATGAATGAATTTTTTATGTTGTTGCGAAGTTAACATAGGTGGTAAAATATCACTTACAATATAATTTACTATGTCGAGCATACCATGGTATTTTCCACTCATTTATATTATATAATTGTTCGTCGGGAAAAGCATCGGTAATTTCGATATCGATTGTCGGATAATTCATTATATTCTAGCCTTGATAAATGATCTGCTATTTGATTAACAGTTCCCTTTTTGTTAATGATTTCAAAATCAATTTCTTGCATTAGTAATATCCATCTAATTAATCTTGGTTTGGAATCTTTCTTTTGCATTAGATATTTAATAGCGAGTGATCGAGTATGCACAATACATTTATTTCCAATTAGATAAGGCCTAAATTTATCAAAGGTATAAACAATTGTTAATAGCTCTTTTTCAGTAACTGTATAATTCAATTCAACATTATTAAGAGTTTTACTAGCATAGTATATAACTTTGAAAATTTTATCATATCTTTGCCCGAAATCTTGCTCCTATAACATAATCACTAGCATCACATAAGTTCGAATGGTTTCTCCAATCGAGTGAAACTATTATAGGTGTTGTGATTAATTTATCTTTTAATAATTCAAAAGCATTTAGGCATTCGATTGTGAATTCAAATTTATTATTCTTTTTCTAAAAGTTGGCATAGAGGTTTAGTAATTTTTGAAAAATCTTTTATGTAGCGTACGTAGAATCCAGCATGTCCAAGAAAACTTCTTACCCCTCTCATTGTAGTTGGAGTTGGTAATTTAGCTATAACTTGAATTTTTGCGAGTGTCTACTTCCATGTCATTTTCGAAATTTTATGCCCTAATACAATTCCTCCTGCAACCATAAATTGACATTTCTCCCGATTTAGAACTAAGTTAGTTTTCTCGCATACTTCTAATACTTTTTAAGATGATTCAAGCATGCGTCAAATGACTTTCCAAATACGGAGAAATCATCGATAAATACTTATATTCCATCATCGATTAATTTACTAAATATAGACATCATACATCTACTGGAATGTTGTAGGTGCACTACATAATCCAAAGGCATTCTTCGAAAAGCAAATGTTCCATAAGGACTAGTAAATGTAGTTTTCTCTTGATCCTCAGGAGCAATATGTATCTGATGATAATCGGTAGATCCATCTAAAAAACAAAAATATTTATCCAACATTTGATCTAGAAATGGTAATGGGAAGTGATCTTTCCTAGTGGTTGCATTTAATTTTCTATAGTCAATACATATACGTCATCCAGTCACTTATCTTATAGGTATTAAATCATTATTTTCATTAGCTTTAACGGTCACTCCTCCTTTCTTAGGAACACAGTGAATTGGGAAATAGGATATATAATATCATTATCTAACCATTTTAATATTTCTTTCTTGACTACTTCTTTCATTATTGGGTTTAATCTCCTTTGAGGATCTACTCTCGGCTTATGTTCATTATCTAAAATAATTTTGTGCATACAGATTGAAGGACTAATTCCTTTAATATCTGCTAAAGTCTAACCAAAATTTTTCTTATATTTTTTTAATGTGTCTAACGAGTTTTTGTTCTTGTGATTCATTCGATTCAAGTTGATATAATAACTGGTAGGGTTGAATGGTTACCTAAGTAAGCATATTTTAAATGATTAGGTAGAATTTTTAATTCGAGTTCAGGAGGTTTAATTATTGACGGAACTATATTATTTTCAGCATTTTCTGTATTATCCAACAATTCAAATTTTTCCTGTATATAATCTAGTTTTTCATTATCTGCTTCTTCAATTAATTCTATATTTTCTTTTTCTAACTTTTCTTCATAATATTCTTTAAAATGTTCATTTTGCAAATGTTCAAGTATTTCCATTCGAAAACATTCATCTTCTTTTTCTAAAGCAGGATATTTCATTGATTTTACTATATTAAAAGTTACTTTTTGATCGTTTACTCTCATAGTCAATTCTCCTTTCTAAACATCAATCATAACTTTTCCAGTGGCTAAAAAGGGTCTTCCTAATATTATGAGAATTTCTTTATCTTCTTCCATATCTAGAACAATAAATTCTACGGGAAGATAAATTTATCCACTTTTACTAACATATCTTCAATAACTCCCTTAGGATAAGTCACGAACGATCGACTAATCGAAAAATTACCGAAGTAGGCGAAATTTCTCCTAATTCTAATCTTTTAAAAATTGATAGAGGCATTAAATTTATGCTTGCTCCTAAGTCACACAAAGCTTTTCCATAAAAATTTTCTCCAATAGCGCAAGGTATAGTGAAACTACCGGGATCTTTTAATTTTTCGGGAAGCTTTTTCGAATAATTGCACTACACTCTTCGCTAAGTGCAACAGTTTCATTATCCGTAAATTTTCTTTTTTATTTAAAATATCTTTCATAAATTTTACATAATTAGGCATTTGTTCTAATGCTTCTACAAAAGGAATATTTATCGTTAATTTTTTTAAAATTTCAAGGAATTTAGCAAATTGTTTATCTTTTTTATGTTGTTTAAGTCGTTGAGGAAATGGTGGTGGTGGTTTTTCTATAGATATTTTCATAGGGATCAAGGGATATTCTAAATTTTGATCTTGGTGATCCTTTTTTTTCTCAATTTCCACATCCTCATTTTTACTTTCTGTTTCTTTTTGAATTTTAGTTTCTAACTCTTTTCCACTTCTTAATTGTATCGCTTTAATTTGTTCTTTTCCTTGGTCTTTAGGATTTATTTCCACATTACTAGGAAAAGTTCCAGGAATTATATTGTTAAGCGCAGTAGCAATATGTCCGAGTTGAGTTTCAATATTTTTAATTGTCGTTCCTTGATTTTGTAATTGATTTCCTTGAATTTGTAATTGATTTCCTTGATTTTGTAAGTGCTGACCCATACTTAATATTAATTCTTCTATAGATAACTTCTTATCTTTAAATTGAGTGTTATTAAATCTAGGTGGATAAGATGGTTTATAATTTGTATTTCCTTGATTAGGTGGATTTCCTATAAGGTTGTTCATCCATTGTTGATTAGCTGTATTGTTATTCCAATTAAAATTTGGATGATTCTTCCAACCATGATTATAATAATTCACATAAGGATTATTGGGTCTATTATTAATAGCATTTATAGTTTCATAAGGAGATTGAGAATCTATAATTTGTCCAGATGAGTTTTCTTCTAATATAGTAGGAGAGTAATTCATTCCAAAATGATCTAATTTCTTTGATATAGCAGCAATTTGAGAAGCTAACATAGATATTGCATCATTTTCATGAACATTAGCTATTTTTTTAGGATTTATTCTTTCAGCAGGCCATTGAAAATTGTTAGTAGTCATTTCTTCGATTAACGCATAGGCTTCATCAAATGGTTTTGACATTAATGAACCTCCAGCAACAGCATCAATATTGATCTAAGAGATCCTACTAATCCATTGTAAAAAGTTTGTATAATTAACCAATCTGGTAACGCATGATGTGGGCATTTCCTAAGAAGTTCTTTAAATCTCTCCCAAGCTTCATATATGGATTCTCCATCAAATCGACTAAAAGATGTTATATCATTTCTAAGTTTTGTAGTTTTCGAAGGAGGAAAATATTTGGATAGAAATTTTTGTGATAATTCTCCCCAAGTTTTCATAGATCCAGGTGCTAATGAATTTAACCACATCTTAGCCTTATCTCTTAATAAAAAAGGAAAAGCCTAAGTCTAATAGCATCATTAGATACTCTTCATATTTAAAAGTAGCACATAGTTTCAAAAACTAGCAAGATGTAAATTAGGATCTTCATTAGGTGAACCACTAAATTGATTATTCTGTACCATTTGGATAATTGCAGGTTTAAGTTCAAATGAATTAGCAGCTACATCATGGTTTTGAATAGTTAGGTGAATTTTATCTAATGTAGGGTTGGCATAGTCTCTTAATGGTCTTTGTTGGTTTATATTTTCAATTTCTGGATTATTTTCCATTTGTGCTAAATTTATAATTTCTCTCTTTTGTTTTCTAATTCTTTTAATTGTGCGTTTTAATTCTGAATCGTAAGGTATTAAATTTTCATTTCCAAATTTACGCATACAATTTTTAAGTAATATTTAAAATAGTTCGTTACTCTAGTAATTATTTTAATAATTCTATTAATTACCTTAATAATTACTTTACTTTACTTCCCCGGCAACGGCGCCAAAAACTTGATCCACTTTTCAATATTTTTACTTACAATTGTGATATAAAAAGTTAGCAACGGCACCAAAAACTTGATCCGCACTGAATATATACTGATGATTCTATTATGGATTTTATGATTTATATTGTGGATACTACGCAAGTATACGTATCGTTATCAAGTAATATAGGGCTCTAATAGAGTCCTAGATATCGATCCCACAGGGAAGTTAAAAAATTTCAAAGACAAATTAAAGTAAACTTACTTACTAATCTACTATACGAAAATTAAGAAGACTTAGACTAAAATAAACTAATGCTTAAGGTTGAATATAAGATTTCAGAAAAGTATCTTTCTCCTTGTTTTAGAGAATTAAGTGAATGAAGAATTAAATAAGTTTTTAATTGTATTGTGTCAAATAGGAGCATTCTTATTCTTTACCCTTTGGTCCAAGTGCAAAGAACATTGACTAGTCTTATGTTTGATTATCGAATCTGCTAGCTAGGTCGGGAGGATACCGATCGCCACTTCGAGCTCCCACATTTCCCTCGCCTGAGGGCTAGCATCTACACTTCAGCTCTCAAAAAATAAGACCGAATTGAATATTTTAGTCTGTCACACTAACATGTCCAATTCTACGCCCGATAGTTAATATTTCTCTATTATTTGCACCCTCCTTCCAAGGCTTTTGACTTCTCTGAATCTTGGATGTAATCTTTACTATAATTGATACTTCAACATATGCTAACAAATCAATTGACCAGATTGAAAGTAAATTAAGATTTAAATTAAAGATTAACACAATTTCTATTTTCATATTTTTAGGCACAATTACTTTAATTCATCATTTTACGAAATCTCGATAACAAGGAGAAAGACTAAGGAAACTACTCAGAATGCATGGGAAAAATAACACAAAGCATGGAGTTCATTAAAGTTAACAAATAAATAACAAATATACTTATATCAATTCTTCTCCCCAAGCAGATTCTTGAAGTTCCTTTGACTCTTCCTTCCAGTACAGCACACCAAAACGCTAAACATTTTATCTACTCACTCAAAAGACTCTTAAATTACACTTAACTTCCACACAAATGATACAAAACTGACTCACAAATGACTAAAATTCGTCTCTATTTATAGAAGGGGTCAAATCTCCAAAGGTTGCTTAAGCACCTCTTCAAAAAGCGTCCAGGTTCAATGTATTGTCGGCATATTTTTAGGTTGTAAGTTTAATTTTTAAAAGGGGGTCGCCTACAGAAGTTGTCGGCGAAATTTTTAATTTAATTTAAATATATACTTTGAAAAATGGTATTTGATTTTTTGAAAATAATTTTAAGTTTGAAAATTTTAAGATATGAAATCAGACCAATCTCACATCCCAAATAGTTTATATAAACGAGCATCGCATCACAAACCGTGTATCTATCCCGAAGAATAGACACTCTGCTTGACGATGGGGCTCGATTTAATAAACTAGAAGATTTGTGACATCCGTTTGGTCTGCGAACCAATTTTATAAGTCGACAAGTTCCTCCGCTTAATATAAAGGAATTAAGTAGGGTTTATATTACCTGGGTTCTTAAAGTTCCCTATAAGGGCAAGCCCCTATAGTTAATTACATCTTAAATGACGGGAATCATTTAAGCCCTCGATAATGATCAATGGTTTTGCTCTCAAGAATTTCAAAGTTTAAGGTTTCAAAGGATTGAATTTTGGAAATTTCAAAAGGGAATGAATCAAATTTGGAACAGTTATTTTAGGAATCCAACGGAAGAAAAGTAGGAGAAGCTGACGATCCAAGAAGAATCTTGGCCACTTCCCAAACTGTCTTATTGTTTGGCTTCAATTTGGGAGTTTATTTGATGTTGCAATCTTGCCAATTTCATTTATTTAGGTCTTATATTTGTATGACATGATCATACAAATAACCTCGAAGATGTGAGGGTTTATGTCGTACCAAACGACTACCTCGGAGTCCTAAGACCGATTAGGGCTTAATTTGCATAATATGATTATGCAAATGCCTAACGAAGAGTTGAGGATTTATGTTGCACTAGGAAAACTACCTTGAAATCCTATGGCTTGGTTATTTAATTCTAAGAAAGGTTTAGCTGAAGTAGACACAAGTTTTGCTGACGACGATGACCGTGCTGCCCACTATGCTCCAAGCTCCTTGTTGTTGCAGGGGTTTAGTTTTAAAAGTCATAAATCAAAGGATGAGAGAAGTGTTTTGGTTTAGAGAAGTCTTAAAATCTAAATGTTTTTAATGTTTTATTAGGGAAATCTTAAAGTTGGTTATAACAACACCGGTTAAGATCCCACGGTTCCATCCTTCTGGCATCGTTATTTTTATCGGATTCACTTAGTCCAGATGAATTTGCTAAACTCAACTGAGTGAGTTCCACACTTTCATTTAGACCATGGGAAATTCCGTTAGCAACACGTAAGTTACATCATCCGAGATATTCTCGATCATCCAACGAGACGTTTTAATTTAGTTAAAGTTGTAGTTTTGTTGTTCTGTTTGTGATTAAATTTTGAGTTGTTTTATATTTTGAATGTTGTGGCGGTGGATTTTATCTTGTAATGACTTTTAATTTAGTTTTGGTTTCAGTTCAGCGACTATCCTAAAGGTTTTGGTTTTCATGCAACAGTCTTGTTTAACATGCAAGCACAGTGTAGGTAAAGAAAATGCAATAGAGTAAATTGCAATAACATAAAAGCGTACCTGGAGGGTCCTCCTATCATTCCAAGCTACACTTTAAAACACATGTTAAAGCATTTAAATGTTTCAACAAGTACCTAGGTAAAGACTAAAGGAAGGGTTTTGGTTGTCTACCAGAATCCTAATCCTATAGCTAGTCATTTCCTATAACGTCTAGGTTCTTGATTTTGGTTAAGGATGATTTTCTTCACCAAAGAACAATTAAGTTCAGTTGTTCTTTAAAACTACCCAACGTATTGAGGAAGTGCTTAGAACAAATTCTAAACATCTTTTCAATACTTCTGGGACAGTTTTGAGTTCAAGTGAATTTAACTACACAGGTGAATTAATCATCCAAGGGTTTGGTTAAGTTTTGTTTCCTTGCTCAGTGAACTAGGATATTTGATTATCCTATGAGTGAAGTGATATTTCACTTAACGCTTCATTTAATAGTTATAATAATTTAAAGCTTTCAGGGGCAAGTTAACTTGTTAAAGATTTTAATGATTTGAAGTTAAAGTTGATGATTTACTTTAATGTGATTTAATTATGAAATTTTAATCAATGATTTTAGGTTTGGAATGATGTTTGATTCATTTAAGTTAAACTTTTTATAAATGATATCAATATTTCATATTAATTAAATTTTTAGATTAACTTAGGTCAAAAGAGGTGTTCAAATTATTTATTAAATTTTGATGATTTAATTTGGATTAATTATATTAATTAATTTAATTATGTTTTAAGGTAAGTTGTCTTAAAATTATTTAAAATTTGTAATTTTGATTTAAGTTTGTTTTGAAATGATTTTACATTAGTTTCAAATATTTTAATTTACTTTTTAATTATTTAACATTTTAGGTTTTAATCAATTGTTAAATTATTTAATGATGTAGGTTTTAATTAAGAATTATTTACTTTTAATCATTTAATTATTAGTTCCATTTATACTCTTAAGTTTAAGAGTTAAGTATTATTAAGTGATTTATTTAGAGATTTTTAAACTAAAGAATCAATATCCTCTTAAGTTATATCCCCATTTCAATAATCCAATTTCAATCAATCTTCCAAAATTTAAATTATTTAATTAATTAAAGTTTCATTTTTGGTTTATTAAAGTGATTAATGGGTTCCTACCCTTTGATTTTCCAATGTTTCAATCATCTGAGAGAAAATTAAAATCAGATATTTTACCCCCATTTTGGTTAGACCTAAATATTAATTAGGGTTAATTAACTTTTTTTAATTACATTTATGCCCTTTTAAGCTTATTTAAAATCAAATGAACTTAAGTTTTTTATGCCACTTCACTAACATGTCAACTAAGATATTAGAGGAGAAAATGTGATTTTTTTGAATTTAATTTATTTATATAATTATTTCTAATGGAAATTAGGGGTTTTCAAAGAAAATTTACTAACATGACCAAGGTAAAGTTTTTGTCCTTAAGAAAAATATGGGATATTCCTAATGACCAGAGGACCACTTGGACCAATTTTGGTGATTTTTTGCATTACATTTTATTTATTATAATTATTTTAAGTTTTGGAGTGTTAATTAATTATAAAATAAAATAAAAGTTGAAAAATAAATTTTATATTTTTCAAAAATCCCTCTAATCTCAAGAAAGTCAAAGAAACAAATTTTATATTTTTTATAATTTTTCTTTGATTTATTAGAATTAATTTAGTAGGAAGGCTAGAAAATACTTTTTTTTAATTCAAAAATTGTTTCAAGGCTTTGAAATTAAATATCTTAACCTAGAGATTTAGGAAAAATATTTGATTGGTTCCTAAGTGATTAGGGGACCAAATATGATATTTTTATGATTTTTATTATTTTTTAATTATTAAAAAATATTAAAATATGCTTAAAAAAGAAAATGTTTAGAAAATTCCAATTTTATTTTTTTTTTGGACTCCTCAGATATCAGAGAAGTCCCAAAAACAATTTGGTGAATTTTTTAAATGTATTTTTGAAGTTATGAATTTTTAAAGTTTAATTTTGATTATGTGGCTTAATTGATCTATTTAATAGAGTTAAACATTTCCAATTGACTTCAAATTTTTATGTGAGGTTCCCCTAATCCTAAAGATCAGTAGAGAATTATTTTCAAGTCATTTTAATGTGTGATTAACTCTAATTAATTAAAGTTCAATTTAGAGTGATTATGCCAATTAGGATTATTTTTAAGGAGTTAAATCAAACCATAATTTTCCTAGGGTCCTCTGATCCTAAGATACTTCACCAAATTTTCCTGGAATTTTCTAAGCAACATGCTAATTTTTGGAATTAAAATGTCAAAAACAGTGACATAAACTTGAAAAATACATAACTTGTCATAGGATTGGCCTCTGACCTTGAAAAATTCAGGGAATGTTCCCCAAGTCAGAGGCTTCAAAAGCCCTATGGTCTCATGCCATGGTGAAATGTCTATGCAAATGGAGAATTGAAACACCAAAATGAGTAAATAATTAATTAAAAATAAAATACTCATCAAATTAACTCAATTCTTTTTTCACATTATTCTCCTCTGTTCACTGAGCAAGAGGGTATTTTTCTTTTATTTTTGTGATTTTTCTATGCAAAGATATGAATTTTTGAAGTTTTTGTTATTTAAATAAATAGAAAATATCCTAATTTCCTACTTAAACCAGTCAACGCCGCGTCAACCTCGGCAGCTCCGAAGCCCTACGTGTCGCTCTCCCATTCGACGCCGCCACCTGAGTCAGCAGCCACGTGTCCCGCGGTCCCGCTCTATCTTCTGGTCCGACTTGATCTCTGTCGTTCAACCGATACACAATCGATCGGACGGTGGCCGATCATCGTCTCCGACTGGTGTGCACCCGTGACCGTCGACCTTCTAACCCTAATATCTCCCTCGATTCTCAATGGATTTTTGAGTTCTTATGCTCTATGGATTCGTCTTGAGAAGACGAACACATCCATATGGTTAACATGCATTGAAATTGACTTGAATGAAATGAAGAATCGCTGGAAGCTCGGGAGGAAGAAGAGGGCAATACCTTGGCTCTAAGAAGTGAAGCTCTATCAGAGATGCTCGGCACGTTCGTTGGAGTCGAAGGAGGCTAGGGATGAAGCCTGGAGCTGTGGTAAAATGTCTATGCTTGACTTCCACCAGGTCCGATCACAAAGCTTGGAGGCTGGAACAACTGGGTGGCCTGGAGAGGGGGCTTTCACTGGGGAACTCCTTCTCTACCTCTGGTGAAGGTGTGGGGAGAGTTAATTCGGATTTGGTGAAGTTTCAGAGAGTGTCCTGTTTCTGACCTGATTTTCAGCTGAGAAATTGGGCTCAGCTGGGGGGGCTTCAGGGCAGGAGAACAGTGGGGATGAGCTTCTCTTAGCTAGGAGGATCTATGGGAACAATTTGGAGGGCTTCTGTTGAGAAAAATTTCAACACCTCTCTCATGGCCGAGAGGTGGTGCTTAAATGGCCAGGGCCATTGGGCTGAGCTAGGGCTCAATTGAAGGGTGGATTCAGTTGCTTAGGTGAAGGGCAGAGAGGCTCCAATGTTTAATTTGGCTGAGGTGGCCATTTGGTGGAGTTTGGGTGTGTTTAGGTAGATGGTGGCTCTCGGTTTTGACCCCCTCCGGCAGCTAGGCCGGCCGGCAAGGACGAGGAGGCCGACTTCGAGGTCAGGTGAGTCATGGAGAGGTTTAATGGTGATTAGCAGTTGAGGGAATGTTTTGGGGTAAGGCAAAAGAGGATTTATCCACTTAAGGGAAGAGATCCCTTAAAATGGTGAACCCTTGATCCATGGCTTACTTAGCTTGGGCTAGGTGGATCTAGGGTGGTTCCTAGGGTTCACTTGGTGGCTGTGGAAAGGTTGGTTTAGCCACACTTGGTTCAATTTGGTTTGATTAGGCCATAGGTTCAAATTGGCTCACTTGGGTTTGGGTTAGGGTAACTTGGGTTTGGGTTTGATTTAGGTCCAAGTGTCTTGAGCAACATTATAGAAATGATTGCCATGAAAAACTTTCATGAAGACATGGAATGGTTTTGAGTTCAATTGGAAGGTCAATTTGGTGGATTTTGGTATTTTGGTTAATTTAGGCAAGGTTGAATCAACTTGGGTCCAAGTTGGGTTAAGGTGGGTTTTAGACACAATTTAAAGTTTCAAATGGTCTAGGGGAATGTATGGAAGAGTTCCCAACGTCATTTGGGAAGAAAATTTGGGGTTTGGCTAATCAATTTGGTAGGTTTAGGGCATGGATTCACTTTAGGCTAAAATGGGGGTATTTTGGTTTTCAAATAGATTTAGGTTAAGCTTAGGCTCAAATTAGGGCAATTGAAGGTTGCATAGGTTTTATGGGCATATTAGGGAAAGTTTAGGATTGAAATTTGGGGGAAAAAAAGTTGGTATTAGGTTAATTGGGGGTTTTGGATTAATTAGGCAAAATTGGGGATTTTGGATTTCAAATAGAATTGAACTCAAATATGAATCAAATTGGGCTTGTATTTGGTTTAGATTGATATTAATGATGTTGAATTAAATTTTAGAATTGAAATTGGGCAAAATTGAGGTCAAATGGGTTGGTTTGGTGTGACATTGGGTCCATTTAGGTTAAAAATGGGTCAATTTGGGGATTTTGATAAAAGTGGGTTATTTTGGCAAAATTGGGCTAGGGTGTTGTTGAACAAAATGAAATTGGGAATATTTGGGATTTTCTAGAATTTTCTGGGAGTTTTTGGAATTTTTGGAATTTTGTGCCAAAAGGGTATTTTAGGGTATCAAGAGGTTATTTGGAGGGTATTGGGGTATTTTGGTGAATTTAAAAGGTGGGGGTTGTTTCAAAATGATCTTTAGGATTTTTGAGAATTTTGGGTAATTTTTTGGAAGTTTTGGAAAATTTGGGGCAATTAGGTAATTTTAGGTAGGTTTGAAGGACCCAATGTCAAAACCAGGAATTTTGGCAAAAGTTGAATTTTGATCATGATGAAGCTTAAAATGAGCCATGGACCAAGAAATGTCCATTCTGAACATCTCATGGGTTGTATCCAACCCTCTTAGCCAAAGAGCTAAGGGTTTGGACTTAGCCACATGAGTGCTCCAATGAACTAGGGGGGAGAATTGGGTAAGGATGGTATGTGTGAGAGTGCAGTGTGTGTAAGCCAGACCTCACGAGGTAGTCCTAAGGCTTGAACAACCATATTGGAGCTCACTATTGGTTCTCCATATGGTGGTCTTGACCTTCTAAGGTGATTTAGAGGTTTGCAGCCATCCAAGTGGGATCTCAAGAGGAGTCAAGAAGTAGTTGAATTGCTAAAGGGTGGGTCCCAATTCTAGTCCTCTAGGATAGTCAAGGAGAAAACCTATGGCTTGATCCTAAGCACTAAGGAGAGAAGAAAAGACCTCACCAAAAATGAGGTCAAAATATATTTTGGCTCTTTTCAACTGTCTCGTCGGCGGCCGCTTGATCTCACTGTCGGCGGGCTTCTAAAAGATAGGCTAACCGCTCTGATCTCGTTGTCGGCGGGCTCGATCTCGCCGTCAGCGGGCTCCTTATAATATATTAAAAATCTTTCGGCGAGACAGTTCAACTTTCATCAAATTGAGTCCTTTTTGCTCCAAATTTGCTTCTTTTGTGTTTTTTGCTTTCAGTACTTATAAATCTTCATTCCTGCAATAAAACAAAAAAAGTACCATTCTTTAAAGTGCAATTTCATATAAAATTGGTATAAAATTCTTAATATATTTTCTAATGATCAGAGTTCGCGGCCTTGGTTCAGGAGGTTTGCGAAGGGTTTAACGGGCTTCTATAGTAAAATATTTGTGGGTTGGGGTGCGGCGGAGTTTTATTTGTTAGGTATAGCTCATATTCCAAATAAGGAACATATGTTAGAGCGGAGTGAGCGAATCGAGGTAGTTTTATTATGTGGGTTGGGGTGCGGCGGCAACGCCCCGCGGTTTAGTACATGGGTAATTTGATAATTACATATTGTATGTCATGGCTATATATATGCCTGTTTGTAACCCTAAGGGTGGTATTCTGTATCTTGTAACCTCTTTTCTGAAATTGAAAGGGAAACCGCTGCTCTACTCCTAAGGACGTAAGCATCTTTGGTGAACCTAGTTAAATCTGTGTATTCTTATGGATTTACGTCGATTATTGTTTTCTTCTCCCTAAATTTCTCAACAAGTGGTATCAGAGCGAGGTTATATGGCATAGGATAAATTTCACGGCACGATTCAAGATGAGGTGGGAAAGGCTTCGTTCGCGGCAGGATTCGTGATGAGGGGCGTGACCAGGTGGCTTCGAGTTCGCGGCCTTGCTACAGGAGGTTCGCGAAGGGTTTAACGGTCTTCGACGGCGGCAGGAGCACGAGTTCAAAGCGAAGAAGACAAAGGAGGACTGCATGATGCTATAGTTTCGCGAGGAGAGAATCTGTTCGACGTAGAGAGGTTGGACACGCATAGGTGGGAATCAGGGAATCTAGACGGAATATTCCCTCCGGAGAGAGGCAGCGGAGCAAGGAATTATTCTTGGAAGGAAATCTATTTTTTTAGGCATCAAGTAAGGAAATATTTCCTTCACGGGAATTATTTTTTCTGGGCCTCAAGTAAAGAAATATTTCTTTTCTGGGAATCAAGGGAAGGGAAGGAAATTTCTGGAAAATTATTTTTTCTACAAATTAAGGGGAATGCTTAATTGGAAATGTTTTGAACTTTTGTGATGGGAAGGGAAATTTCTGGAGGAAGAAATTATTTTTCTGGGAAACTTAATTAAGGAAATTTAATTAAGAGAATATTGCTGGAGAAGAAATTTTTTAGAAATATTCTTAGCAAGAAATTTCTGGTTTCAACAATTTAGACAACTCAGCAAAAGAATTTGCAGAAAAAGGTTCGTTGTATGATTAATTTTAGATGGCGATTTGTGGTGTAAAATTTGAGGTGGCGAAGTTTGATGGAACCGGAAACTTCGAGTTGTAAGGGTGAAAGATTTGTTGGCACAACATGAAATCTTGAAGGTTTTATGGGCAATGAAACCAAATGCCATGGAGGATGAAGATTGGAAAGAATTGCAACAACGAGCGGCAGTAACCATATGTTTATGCCTGACAGATGAGGTTATGTATCACGTGATGAATCTAAATTCTCTAAGGGAGTTATGGAAGAAATTGGAAACACAATTTATGGCAAAATCTCTGACGAATAAATTTTATCTAAAGCAAAAGCTGTATGAGCTGAAGATGCAAGAAGGTTCTGATCTGGCGCAACACGTTAATGGCTTCAATCAAATAATCACGAATTTATCACGGCTTGATGTGAGTATTAAGGATGAAGATCGAGCAATGATTCTGTTTTGTTCATTCCCTTCTTCTTATGAAGACCTGGTGACTACTTTGACATATATGAAAGAAACTATCAAAGTTGATGAGATTACTGTAGCGTTGTTGGCTCACAACCAGCCGAAGCAGAATGCATGAGTAAGTTCTCATGGCGATGGTTTATATGTCAAGGGTAATCAGGCTCGTGAAAGGAAGAAATGGGGTTCTGGAAGGAGAAATTCCAGATCCAAGTCTAAAGGCAAGAAGACAATTCATTGCTACAAGTGCAAGGAGCCGGGTCATATGAAGAGGAATTGTCCAAAGCAGAAGCAGACAGAGGAGAAAAGTGACGCATCATCGAAGTCTGTAAATGTGATGCAGAGTGACAATTCAGATGGTAGTGATGGTGATATGCTTTCAGTTTCATTAATTCAGTTCATGGATGCATGGATTCTTGATTCATGATGTTTTTATCACATAACACCTAACAGGGAGTGATTTACTTCATACACGTCAACTAATTATGGCTCAATTTATCTAGGTGATGATAAATATTGCAATATTGCTTGTCTTAGAGAAGTCAAAATTAAGATGTATGATGGCATAGTTAGAATGTTATGTGATGTCAGACATATTCTAGATTTGAAGAAGAATCTAATTTTGGGCACTCTACACAGAAATAGTTTTATTCCTAAGGCAGATGAGAATAGGGAAACCATCAGAATTGTTAAGGGTGCACTGACTGTGATGATAGGAAAGTTAACTGTCGATAATATCTACAAACTATTGGGGAATACAAGTGTAGGTGAAGTTCATTTTGTTGAGTCAGATGATGATATTACAAATCTATGGCATATGTGTGTGGGTGATCTCAGTGAACGTGGGATGACTGAATTGCATAAAAAGAATTTGTTGCTTGGTGTTAAATGCTGCAAGCTCGAATTTTGTAAGTTATGTGTTCTTGGAAAATAGACTAGAGTCAATTTTATGACCGAAAAACATAAAACTGAAGGGATTCTTGATTATGTGCATTCTGATGTATGGGGCTCTACTAGAGAAACGCCAGTGGCAGGTTCGCAGTATTATGTTACCTTCATTGATGACTTCTCCAGGAAAGTTTGGTGTATTTTTTGAAGTATAAATCTGAAGTTTTCTCTAAATTCAAGCTGTGGAAAGCTGAGGTGGAGAACCAAACTGACAGAAAGATCAAGTATTTGTGGTCTGATAATGCCACAAAATACACAGATTCACAGTTTCTGATATTTTGTGAGGAGAATGGGATTCAGAGGCATTTATTAATGTAAAATACACTGCAGCAGAATGGTGTGGCAGAAAGGATGAACAAGTCCTTTGCTAAAAGGATAAGATGCTTGAGACTGAATGCATGACTTCCTAAAAGCTTCTGAGCAGAGCTTGTGAATATGGCATGCTATCTCATCAATAGATCATCTCGAGCATCATTGGGTGGTATGGACAGGTAATCCAGTTAAGTTTGAATACTTACGAATTTTAGGTTGTCCTGCCTATGTACATCTACCAGGAGATGAAAGATCAAAACTTGATTCAAAATCCAAGAAGTGTATCTTTCTGGGCTATAAGAAAGGTGTGAAAGGATTCAAGTTTTGGGATCTGATTGCAAAGAAGGCGGTGATCAGAAGAGATGCAGTCTTTGATGAGCGGTCCATGTTGCAGCAGAATCAAGACAAGGTGTCAGGGAACAGTTCCAGTTCAGAGACAGTGTAGATGGATCTAGAACATTATCCAGTAGCAGCTGAGAGAGGTGAAGGTTCAGATCCAACATCTGATGATTCAGTACAGATGATTTGCATAATTACAATCTAGCCAGAGATAGATAGTGACACACTCGTATAAAGCCTCCTAGCATATTGGGTTATGAAAACTTGGTCTCTTTTGCACTTCTTACTAGCAGTGATGATCCAGCAACTTTTTAAGGAGCTTTTACCAGTCAGGAGAAAGGGAAGTTGATGGGTGCAATTGTTGAGGAGATAGAGTCTTTGCAGAAAAATCACATATGGGAGCTAGTTCAGCTTCCTAAGGGAAAGAAGGTCATTGGATGCAAATGGGTCTACAAAAGGAAATCGACAGTATCAGAAAAAGAAGAATAAAATTTTAAGGCTCGTCTGGTAGCAAAGGGTTTCTTACAGCAGAAGGAATTAGATTATGATGAAATGTTTTCTCCTGTAGTTAGACATACTTCAATCAGGGCAAAGCTACATTAGTAGCTATTTGAGATTTGCATTTGGTGTAGATGGATGTTAAAACTGCTTTCTTGCATGGTGATCTTGAGAAGCAGATTTACATGAAGCAACCAGAAGAGTTCACTCAACCCGGCAGGAGCATCTAGTTTGTAGGTTAAAGAAATTAATGTATGGGTTGAAACAGTCTCGAAGATAATGGTACAAGCGGTTTGACTCCTACATGTTTCAGATTAGCTACAGGCGATGTGAGTATGTTTGTTATGTTTATGTTAAGAGCCTTGATGATGGTTCTTTTATTTTTCTGCTACTGTAAGTTGATGATATACTGATTTTTGTAAAGAATTTGAATGATGTCTATGGTTTGAAAGCTTTATTGAGCCGACAATTTGACATGAAAGACTTGAGTCTTACGAAGAAGATTCTCGGAAAGGAGATTCGGCGGGATAGAGGCTCAAGACGACTGTGTTTATCTAAACGAGGTTATGTTGAGAAAGTGCTAGACAAGTTTAAGGTGAGCAATGTTAAGCCTGTGAGCACTCCATTGGAAAATTATTTCAAGCTTTCTTCATAACAGTGTTCAAAGATAGATGAGGAAATTGAAGATATGGCAAAGGTTCCTTATGCCAGTGCAGTTGGCTACTTGATGTATGCAATGATATGTACTCATAATGATTTGGCACATGTTGTTAGTTACGTCTACAAATACATGTCTAAATCAGGAAGGCGGCATTGGGAAGCAATCAAGTGGATTTTCAGGTATCTGAAGGACACTGTAAGACATGAAGTTATTTTTGGCAGTGAACATAATGATCAGTCAGTTGTGCGGTACGTTGATTCAGATTATGCAGGTGATTTGGATTGCAGAAAGTCTACGACTAGGTATGTGTTTACTCTTGGTGGAGGGCCTATATGTTGGAAATCAGCAGTTCAATCTATTGTGGCATTATCTACAACTAAAGCTAAGTACATGACAGTAGCTGAAGCCGCTAAATAAGCCTTATGGCTTACTGGACTAGTGAAGGAACTCGGAATTGAGCAAGGTGGTGTTCAGTTGCATTGTGACAGTCAAAGTGCTATTTATTTGGCTAAGAACCAGGTGTACCATGCGAGGACTAAGCACATTGATGTCAGGTATCACAAGATCAGAGAATTGATTACTTCTTGTGAGATACTGTTGCAGTAGGTTCATACTGATGAGAATGCTGCTGATATGTTGACCATGCCAGTTACTATCAACAAGTTCTTGCATTGCTTGGACTTATTGAATATTCACAGTTATTAGAGAAGCATGGTGGCCCAACTAACATTTGTGCATGAGAAACTTCTAGGTATATTTTCTCCTAAGGGGCTGGATATTCGCCAAGGTGGAGATTTGTTAGGTATGACTCATATACCAAATAAGGAACATATGTTGGAGTGGAGCGTGCGAAGCGAGGGAGTTTCGTTATGTGGGTTGGGGGTGCAGGGGCAACTCCCCGCAGTTTGGTACATGGGTAATTTGGTAATTACATATTGTACGTCAGGGTTATATTCATGCTTGTTTTTAACCCTAAGGGTAGTATTTTATATCTTGTAAACTCTTTTCTGAAATTGAAATGGATATCGCCGCTCTACTCCCGAGGACGTAGGCATCTTTGCCGAACTTCGTTAAATCTCTGTGTTCTTTTGGATTTGCTTCGAATCTTCTTTTCTTCGCCCTAAATTTCTCAGCACTATTTTAATTAGATCTTATGATTTTTTTCCCTTTCAGGGTATTAAGAAACCATGATATCTCCTCTCATGAGTTTTTTTTTTTTTTTTTGGTGTTCATACAAATTATAAGATATTGAATTATCTCTCTATCGCCACAAATAATTTAGCATGCAAAATATATATATATATACACCCAATTTTTTGCCTTTATTGCTAGCTTAATAAAATATGATTTTCTGAAATATAAAGGTGTGGTATATTTTGAACAAAATTTGATTTTTGTGCATATGTATGTGTGTATATGTATATATATGCATGTGTGTCTTCATACATATACATATATATATATATATATATATATATATATATATATATATATAAAAAGATTAGTTGATGGTTGGAACCGCCAACCAATCCCTTTGGGCTCCGCAAACATCACTAGGTAGTGCAAGTGTGGACCCCAGAGCTAACTCATTCGAGTACCACATGTTAGAAATTTTCTTTTGAATTTCCAAATAGATTTTGATCGAATCAAAATCTCTTAGGAAATTGCCTCGAGAATCTTTCGTTCACGTTCAAATTAATGAGAAAAACCGAATCGATACAATAGCGGAAGCGTACTGAATCCATTTGATCGATTACGAAGCAATGATCTTCCAATCTGCAGATTTTCCGGAGTTTTCCTTAGTTTCTCTCGTTGATGGGGAACAATAGATTTTTTAGATCAGTGCGGATCGGGGACCATTACCCCTCTATTTATTGTAACTAACCTAGTGGTTACAAAGGATTGCTTAATTCCAATTCGCCCCTCATCAAATCGAATTTGCACTTATGGTATCCACACTTATAATTTCATGACAAATGTGCCTAAAGTCATAAACTTTACTTATTGATTAGATCACGATAATTTTGACTTATTAAATAATGACCCAACACATTTATTAATTACATTGTAGTCCCATAATTAATCCAACAATCTCCCACTCGGACTATATATGTAAAAATAAATGTGTCAACCTTAGAGCGCTCAAAAAATTTGTTGTCATTATTATAAAGGCACATTACAATCCGGTCCATTAATCATATCAATATAGGATCAAAGCAAGCTTCATCAGTATTTATTACAACTAAACCCATCAATGGTCACATATATTAATATAATCAAATGACATAGATCAATCATGAATGTGTGGAATGAAAATTACATGCAAGGTGGTCGGTTCATGTCAATTTTCAATCGGTCCTACTTTACTTAAGTGAGATCAAACTTTAATTATACGAGTGTACTCGAATCGAATAAAATACCATATTTCGATCGTAAAATATCCAAATATGTTTTGTACATAAAATAAAACATATAACTAAAAACACAAACTAACAAACTCCCACCGAATCTAAATTTTCTCAAGCTCTATAACACCCATATGAGTAGTATGCTCATGAAAGACCCTGGGTATCAGACCCTTTGTAAGGGGGTCCGCAATCATGGAGTTTGTATCGATTCAGTTTTTCTCATTAATGAGGAAATTATTAGTATGATGGAAGATGATCCTATCAACTTTCATCAAGCTATGCAAAGTTCCAATTCAGAAAAATAGATCAAAGCAATGAATGAGGAGTATAAGTCCATGCAAGACAATAAAGCTTGGGAACTTGTTCTATCGCTGCATGAAAGAAACCCATTGGTTGTAAATGGATTTTTAAAACTAAAAGGGATTCAAAAGGCAATGTGGAAAGACATAAAGCTCGTCTTCGTAGCTAAAGGCTTTACTCAAAAGGAAGGGATCGACTATAAAGAGACCTTTTCTCCAGCTTTCAACAAAGGACTCTTTTAGAGTAATCATGGCACTTCGTTGCTCATTATGATATGGAGCTACATCAAATGGATGTCAAGACCGCATTTCTCGATGGAGACATTGATGAAACGATCTATATGGTGCAACCGGAAAACTTTGTAATAGGAGACCCAAAGAATATGGTTTCTAGAACTCGACAAAATCCATTTATGGGCTCAAACAAGCTTCCCGTCAATGGTATCACAAATTTCATCAAGTGATTCTATCATTTGGTTTTGAAATGAATGCAATTGATGATTGTGTGTATCATAAATTCGATGGGATAAAACATATTTTTCTCGATTTTGTATGTGGATGACATACCGTCACCACAAATAATATAGACATGTTACGAGAAACCAAAAGATTTCTATCAAATAATTTTGAGATGAAAGATCTTAGTGATGCCTCATTTGTTTTAGGAATCCAAATTCACCGAGATCGTTCTCAGTGTATTCTTGGATTATCACAAAGAGGCTATATTGATAAAGTGCTTAAAAGATATGGCATGCAGAATTGTAGACCAATTGACACCCTCGTCGCTAAAGGAGACAAGTTCGGTCTCAATCAGGTGCTCAAAAGGAAACCTCGAGATTCAGGAAATGCAAAAGATTCCCTATGCTTCAAGCAATAGGGAGTCTTATGTATGCTTTTCAAGTCTGTGACGCGGCAGATATTGCGTACATTGTTGGAGTTTTAGAGCGAGATACTTAAGTAACCTGAGAATGGATCATCGGAAAGCGACCAAAAGGGTTATGAGGTACTTAAGGAGAACAAAAGATTACATGCTTACATATAGGAGATCGGATCATTTGGAGATCATCAGGTATTCGACTCCGATTTCGCTGGATGCCAAGACAATGAAGATCCACATCAAAGTACATATTTTTGTTAAGTGGTGGAGCTATATCCCGGAGGAGTGCAAAACAAACACTAATAGCTTCATCTACTATATGTAGAGAGTATATAGGATGTTATGAGGCATCCAACCATGGCATATGGTCGAGAAATTTTATATTACACAATTTCGCGCATTATGGAAGGAATTGAAAGACCACTAAAGTTATTTTGTGACAATAAATCAGCCGTATTGTATTCCAATAACAACGAGGAGTTCATCCAAGTCAAAGCATATTGACATCAAATTTCTTGTTGTGAAGGAAAGAATCTGAGAGTGCGCATTTGCATAGAGCATATTGGAACAAAATAACTTTAGTGGTCTTTCAATTCCTTCCATACTGCGCTGCAATGACAAAATTTCTCGGCCCATATGCCATGGTTGGATGCCTCATAACATGCTATATACTCTGCTGCCATAGTGGATGAAGCTATTAGTGTTTGTTTTGCACTCCTCCAGGATATAGCTCCACCACTTAACAAAATATGTAGCCTGATGTGGATCTTCTGCTGTCTTGGCATCCAGCAAAATCGGAGTCAGAATACCCAATGATCTACAAATGATCCGATCTCCTATATGTAAGCATGAGCGGTCCGGCGCGCGCTCCGGCGTCGGCCTCCGGCGCTCGTCCGGCGCGCCTCCGGCGGCGCCCTCCTCCGGCGTCGCTCCGGCGACGCCTCCTCCGCGCCGATTTCGGCGCCATTTCCGGCGGCTCCCTTTCGCCGCTCGTTTTGATTTTCGCCGGATTTTGCCGCCGTCGGAGGACGCGCCACCGCACCCACCGACGTCGCGGCTCCCGCTGCAGGCATTCCTTTCTCCGTAGATCCCGCCGCCGCAACCCTTTGCGGGCGAATCCTTCGCGCGGTAAAGGCGAACGAAAGGGATAAAAAATACGAAAGTTGATAGGATCATCTTCCATCATACTAATATTTTCCTCATGTTCCCGAAGAAATACAATATAATCATCCGAAATAGCATTTCTTCTTTCCACTAGTGGATCGTCGCAAAAGCACTTGCTCTTCGAACTTGTTCTTGAGGTTGTTGAATTTGTTCCTCGCGGGTTCTTGATTTGCAACTTCGATCAATGTCGGGAGTAAGATCCCGATCATTATCAAAAACGATTACGGGAATAGAACCGATTCCTCTTCAACAAGAGTAGTATGGTCTCGATTCCTCCTCAAAGACAAAGTCTCTAACTCTGATTTCTCCCCCAAATTCAATATCCTCAAAGAACACTGCAGCTTCCGTCTCAAAAATTATCTTTAATTTGGGATCATAAAACTTGAAACCCACAGATCGCTCCAGAATAACCAACAAAGTAGGCTTACTTCTTGTTTTAGGGTCTAACTTTTCTCAAGTGGCTCGTGCAGGCCTTGCACTCGGTAGACATCCAACATGAAAATGCTTTAAACCGGGTTTTCGCCACTGTCCAAAGCTCATAAGGTGTAATTGCGATGCTTTAGTTAAGTACTCTATTTAGAATGTAGATTGCTTGTCTTGAGTGCTTCTCCCCGAAGTGAATTTGGTAAGGTAGAATGGTCGATCATACTTCTTACCATGTCTTTAAGAGTGCGATTTCGTCTTTCAGCTACACCATTCATGCTAGGTGAACCTGGCATAGTATATTGTGGGACAATTCCACACTCCTCTAGGAATTTAGCAGAATGGTCCCGGACGTTGTTCACCTGAACCGTCATATCTACCGTAGTATTCACCACCACGATCAGATTTGACTTTCTTTATTCTTTTGCTTAGTTGGTTTTCAACTTCACTTTATAAGATTCAACACGTCCAATACTTGACTTTTCATTAATAAGAAATAGGTATGCATATCTTGAATAATCATCTATGAATGATACTAAAATATTGTTGACCATTCCAAGAAGCTGTAGAAAATGGTCCACAAACATCCGTATGTATCAATTCTAAGACTTCGTAGCTCTATATGCACCTAATTTCTTCCTTTTGGTTCGTTTTCCCTTAATGCATTCAATACGGACATCAAAGTGCTCAGAAAATCGATGGAATTTAGAATTCTATCCGACACAAGTCTTTCAACTCTATTATCTAGAGATGCGACCTAAACGCTTGTGCCATAATGCTCCTGAATTTTCATTATTAATTTTTCGCTTAGTACCTCGTGATTCCACATTCGTAGTTTCATTATAAGAAACGACAGTATCAAGCAAATAAAGATTGTCGTATACCACAAGAGAACCAGGTCCAATAATATTGGAATTAATAGATAAACTGAAACAACTTGCTTTGAAATGAGCAATGACTAACCTAATTTGTCAAACAACAAACGAAACCAAATTCCGTCTAAATGACGGTACAACAAAAGTATCATCAAATCCGAATAGTAACCGAGTACATAATAACAATCTAAAATGCCCAATGCTTCCACTTCTACCGATTTTCCATCTCCCACATAAATGCATCTTTCAGCATCATTTGGTTTTCGGTAGCTCGAGCAACCACGCATTGAAACACTTATGTTAGTAGTAGCACCGAAGTCTAACCACCAAGTGTGTTCACAGGTGCGACAATTTACCTCGGAACGGACCAAAGTTAGAAATGTACGCTTTCTTTCACACGCGACATGATATTTAGCACATTCCTGCTTCGATGTCCTTCTTTGTTGCAAAAGAAACAACTGATATTTTCGAATTTTGAGACTTTATTTTGTTTTAACTTTTGAGAAGGACCGCTTACTCTTAGCACCTTCATTCTTTCTTTTAGAGCCCCTTTCATGTAGGAGTGTTTACTGAGATGAGCACTTTCGGTCTTTCCGTTGCTTGACCTTTCTTCCTCTTGCATACGATGAGAAATAAGCTCGTTAAGAGTCCATTTCTCCTTTTGCATATTATAGCTGACCGAAATTGATGAATTTGTGGAGGAAGAGAAATAAGAAACCAAATGCACGAGTAAGTCATCCGTCGACTCGAGATTTAGTTTCTTTAATTTTGAAGCGATATTAGAGCATCTCGTGATGTCTATCCCTTATATTTTCCTTGCCTCTGAACTTCATTGAAATCGGTTTCTTTAAAAGAATACGGGTTTCGGCCTTATCGCTCTTTGCAAAGCGTTCTCAGTTTCGACGCGAAAATTGCGAGCGTCGATGCTCGGTAGACACCGCACCTCTCAAAGGCTTCGGGTATGCCGCGCTTTATGATCATTAGACTCGAGCGATTAGAACGGTCCCCACTTCTCGAAGTTCGCTATTGTATCGATTCGGTTTTCGATTAATTTGAACGTGAACGAAAGATTCTGAGCGATTTCTCAGAGATTTTGATTCGATCAAAATCTATTTGGAAATTCAAAAGAAAATTTCTAACACCACATTCATATAGTGGACAACTTACCTGGACGGGATTTGAGCCCCAGATGAGAGGATTTACACCCGCCGAAGTCGATACTCTACCAACCGACCTGAGTGCGTGGCTCATTTTCCCATTGCAATAAATGCCAATCATTTATTAAATGCTGGGCCGGGCCAGATATGAAGCACCAGTAAATACCAATCATTTATTGCAATAAAACGCCATTAACAACAAATTAATGGAGACAGAAATCACAATGTTCGAAACAACTTACACCTGCTTGACCTAACAATTTTCGTGAAATTAATTAAGTTAATGAAGGGCCGGTGAATTACTACCTTACAATGGGAACGTATCATTTGGCTTTGTTTTGCGACTCAGCACAAAGCTTCCATTGCTCTCTACCCAATCACACAGCTATTTCTTGTTTGCTAGGGAGTGTGATCAGTCTGCATGATGGTGTATGCCAAATTTTATGTGGACTTGCATTCAACATTATTAGATTTTGATATCATCGTAACTTTTAGCTGTATTTGTAATATTCAATTTCCTTGGACTTTGATGGGAGAATATGTCTACCTGCCCCGCCTATTTAAGGAAATAAAAAGCTATGATTTTTTATCAATCTCTTCTTTCTTCATTACTCCTCGCTCAAGTCACACGGTGTCTTACAAATCTTCACACATGGCTCTAGGGCGAGCATTATTTATTAGCATGGTAATGATCTTTACATTAATCATTAGCAACATTAATCTCGCTGTTGGCCACCACAAATACTATGTTGGCGACAATCAAGCATGGACTTATCAAATGACCTCTAATTGGTCCAAAGGCAAGAAATTTTATGCAGGAGATATTCTAGGTGAATTCTATGTTCTTCGACTTGTTTTCAAATTTGCCAATTTGCATCATCAATTAGCTTAAAATTGTTTAATTGTGGTTAATTGGCAGTGTTCAAGTACATTCCCGGTGAGCACAATGTGATAAAGGTGAATGCAGAAGACTATAGATTTTGTCGAGTACCATCTACCGCGAAGATCTATGAATCAGGAAATGATCATATCAAACTCAAAAGGGGCCACAACTACTTCATCTGTGGCATCCCTGGTCATTGTGGTATTGGAATGAAGATAGCAAT
The DNA here is from genome assembly GCA_022702705.1 of Papilionanthe hookeriana x Papilionanthe teres. Classification (NCBI taxonomy): domain Eukaryota; kingdom Viridiplantae; phylum Streptophyta; class Magnoliopsida; order Asparagales; family Orchidaceae; genus Papilionanthe; species Papilionanthe hookeriana x Papilionanthe teres. The sequence goes on along the minus strand of CM040427.1, from coordinate 54,165,989 downwards.
CAAGGCTTATTGAGTAATATCGATTGATAGATGGTATTGATTGATCCTTAGACTCTTTGATTATTTATAATAAATATTGTTTGTTTTCTCAAGTTTAGTTAATATTATGTGTCGGTGCAATGTGGAGATTATTATCAATGGTATTTGTATGTTTTGAATAAATTTTTCATATTGATGTGTTTTACTCCTTTCAAGTAATGTTCGCATGAATGAGAAATGTCATCCACTTTTAGCTTACAAATGAAAGGTTATATGAATGGGTTAAATTTATTATGCATGAATATCTTTTTATCTAACCTTAATTTTTAATTTTTTATGCTTTCATTATTTGACAAAAATTGTGTTTTTTTTTTATTTTATTTTATTTATTTTTATTTTTATTTTTATTTATTTTTTATTAATGTTTTCACCTTTGTTCTTAATTTTTCTTATATGAGATGATTTCCATAGTTTTATTGTATATTACAAATAAGTATTATTAAACCATCTTATTTGAATAGAGTCAAGTCTTATATTCCTAATACAACTATTAGTCAAACCTTTTTGCAATTTTATCACACAATTTTCTTATAAAGTTTATTCATGTCAAATTCAACTTGCTTTTTAGGAACATAAATAATTCAAATCTTTGCCCACAAAATATTATTACACAAAGTCAATATGAAACAAAACTTCTAATTTTTTTTGTAATTGATAGCTTATGCTTACGATGTGATATTATAGTCTATATTGATAATAAAACTTATAAATTGATGGTTTTGGTTAATTAAGCTCACCATCTAAGGATCTAATTGATCCAAGGATCATGGTGATTCACGGAATGTCAAATTATCTTGCTCGTGATGCGATATTATAGTATATTGCTTCAATCCAAGCTCTAATTACATCAGGTTGTTTCGCAACAATTTCCATTCTTGCTAGAAGATTGGCCTCGTCCTCAAGGTAAATACATCGATAAGTGGCTTCAAATCTTCATACTTATCCAAATGGATTCATTTGTAGACAACCCTTCCCATTTAATGAGGTGTTGCAATTCGTCGTGGTTATTTATGCAAACATGATCAATATTGAGTATGCGGATTGGGTGCACTAAATCATCATTCCAATAATTTAAAGACTGTTAGGCGGGTTGACACCGAGAAGTATCTTTATAAACGTTCAATGAGGAGTTGTGAAATATAGGGTGAATTTGTGAGTAAGATGGTAAGGCAATCGTGTAAGCAACTTGCCCAACCCGCACAAGCACTCATAAGCGGCCAAAATAGCAATGACTTAATTTTGTGTTTTGTTTCTATCTTAGAATATTTTTTCTATATGGTTTCAGCTTGAAGAGCACAAATTTGTTACTTTGGTTCAACACCACGACAACACTTACCATCCTGTTGTTTCATGGGGTATTGTGAACGAGCAAATTTAGTAAAAATATTTTGCAAATTCAAATCGAATTCATACAAACAATTATGAACTTTGAGACGCTCAACAGTTCATCCAAAATATTAAAGTATACTTGGTGACCGCTACTTCTCTATACAGTACACCTATTAATTTAAGATTTAAATATTATAATTTTAAAATATATTTTATAATTTTAATAACTTAACTTTCACATTAAATCATTTCACACTAGGTGCTAACGCAGGTGCACGTATCGTTCCTGTAATATATACTTTATTATGTACCGAGTACCAATCTCACATGGAACCGAGGTAGACAATCACTTTAAGAGAAGTTCTACTCTATTACTATAAGATCATAGTTTAGAGTTTCAATAAAGATAGTTTTGCTCTTACTACACCATTATTACTATTTTAATCCTACGATAAAACTTATCTAGAGCAATCAATAAGGTGAAATGTAAGAGTGATAAAAAGTAATTTTCTCTTGTGAATAGTTAAGTAGGTTATAGGTTAGAAGTTTAAGAATATGAGTAATGTAGTGACAAAATGAGCAGATGTCGATCTACTCTCTCCCAAGTTATAAATACAATGTTCACTAATCAGTTAATTGCTTCTAGCAACGGTGTCAATTGGTGCCACATATAGGCTCCCCATAACTGTATGCCCCTCTTGTCACCCAAAAAGCTCAAATCTGAACCACCTAAAATAATTATCTCCCTAACTTTGCGCAACCACCCTAATTACTATGTTTGATAGTTAAATGATAATGTGAACATTCTCATGTTGATTAACCACCGCTCTTCCGAGTACTATTGAGTCACAACAAGTATTAACAAATCTTATGACTGGTAAGATATGTAAATTGAGTCCAGGAGAATATTCATCACATATTAAATTAAAATTTATTCTTAAACATCTACACCCTACATTTACTATCAAATCATTGCAAAAGAAAAGCATAGTGTTTCCACTCGCAATGCTTGATAAAATCAATATAAAACTTCTTGAAAAAAAAAGTGATTAAACTAAATATGTGATTTAAAAGATCACAAGACAATAAAAAAACTTTACTTAGCAAAATGAATCCACTAAATATGTGTTTACTAGATTACAATGCAATCAAAATATACAATACTTAGCTTTAATCTCTCTAAAATACTTCCACTGAAGTTCTCTAATGCTCCTTGCAATTGTTGCTACAATCCCTTACAAATGCTTTCAAATTCCCTTACAAATCCCTCTGAATTAGGGGAATCCTGCTCCTAATATGAATTTACTCCAGCTTGGGGAGGTCCAAACCTTGGAACTTCATCCCAAAATCCTCAAATGGCACAAAATCCCTTTTTCCATCCTCTTGAACCACTAAATAACTCCCAGATAACTTCTCGACAATTTTGGCGTCTAGGCACCATCTTCTCAGTCAACTGGGAAAACCAACTGGTGTCTGTCGGCCGTTAAATTTGAAAATGTGGTTTTAAAATATAGTTTAGATTTAAAATAGTTTAATATAAAATAATGAGGTATTTATCTTTGAAAATAATATATTTTTATTTTTGAAAAAAAAGACAAAATACCATACATTCAGTAGTTTGAATTAGACGAGCACAACACCGTATGTAATGCATTGATCCCGAAGGATAGACACATCACATGAATAGTGGAGTTCGATTAAATAAACTACAGAATCTATGGTATCCGTTCGGTCTGCGAATTTTTTTTTTTTTTTTTGCCAACAAGTTCCCCTAATTAATTCGAAAATTAAATAGGGTTTATATTACTTGGGTTCTAAAATTCTCTATAAGGGCAAACCCCTAGTTAATTACATCTTAGATGACTGAAGTTTCCGAAGAATCTCTTGATTAAGATCAGTTGTTCTGATTTAAAGAAGTTCAAAATTTCGTCTTTCAATGATGGACATGAGAAGTTAAAAGAGAACGACTCAAAATAGGAACAATTTATTTTAGGAGTCCATAAGAATGAAGTAGGGGATGACACAGATCCGAAGAGAACGTCGATGACTTCTCAACTATCCTATTTGTTTGGCTTTAATTTTGAGAAGATTTTACTTGATGTTTCATTCCGCGAGTTTTATTATTTAGGGCTTACACTCACATAATACCCGATCGTACGAAAAGCCTAAGAAGATTGGAGGATTTATTCATCTTATCTGACAATAAGCTCGAAATCCAAAAGTGTTAGGAGCTTATATCGTGTACAGAAGTTGTGCGAGAGTCACAAAAGATGATGTGAGAATTTATGTCGCGCTAAGCAGACTACCTCAAAATCATATGGGTTGTATTACTTAAAACTAACGGAAAGGTTTTGCTGAGATAAAGTCATTCTGTTGTTATAGATCACCCTCCTTCGTCTGCTGCATCCTCGTCGTGCTACCTTCAAACCATTTGCTCCAAGCTTCAAAATCATCGTCGCATCGATTGTAAGTTTAGGGTTTGTGTTTCATACTTACATGTATATTATTGTGGGGTCTCGTGGCCTGCGTAGGGTTCCTCCTAAACCGGGTCTCCGACTTGGACTCTATCCTAAAGTCCTATGCAAGTCTCCAGAAGCAACCTAATAATAAAAGAAAACATGCTACGAAGTGTAGTAAGCAATAAACATTAGCATCACAAACATGAACTACATGTGTATGAAGTAAAGTACTATAAGTATAGAAAGACCGTAAGTGTGCTGTAAATAAAGTAAAATAATGTAAACATAAAACAAACTTGTATACCTTACCGGTATGCTACTATTGAAAATCCCGAGGAAAGCCAGAAAACGACCCACAATAACTTGAAGAAAATCATTGAAAATACGGTAAAATCCAAAGAAAATCACGAGCGATCTACAAAGACTCAAATAAAACCGTATGAAACGTACAAAAAATCCGAGGAAAGAAAGAAGACCATGAGCATCGGAGTTTAGGGTATGCTTTCGAGTGAGCATATCTTCCGACCTTGAATAAAATGCTCGACCGACTACGTGAAGAGAGTAGATCCAACCTCAATCTGAATGGCTAACCATTGACATTTATAGGTTTTCATCAAAATTCTTTAATTTTTGTAGCAAAAGGTGTTGTTTAGGCTTTCATGCAGATTCCATTTTTTAACAAACAAAAGAACATCTTGTTTCACTTTTTTTAATTTTTCATAAAGTAGTATAGTGCACATGTTAGTCACTCTAATCGAGCTGGGACTACACACAACCTAAGAGTGTCGAGGGCAACAATCCTATCAAGAGTCAGTGAATAATATCATCAGTCCCTATCTTCTCCCTCAGTGAAGGTCTTAAAGGTAGAAGATACTATTCTAATAATCTCGCCTTGTATCGTATCGCTCCTTTAAGCATACATAAGCAATGTCATCATCGCATTGTAAAGCCAAATCATCCAACACTACGGCGCTAACGATGCTCACATATAATGAAAGAGTTATACGTACGCACACTTATGCCTCGTACATAAGTGCAAAAACATAAGAAAGAAATAAAAGAAAGAAAAATTGGGAGAGAGAGAGAGAGAGGAGACGACCCACTTAAAAGTGCGAAGAAGATGAAGGTGGATTGGCCCTCAAAACTGCGTTTAAAATCGTCGACGAAAAGACCCCAAGGTATCCTTTCCTCCAATTCAACAAACGAACCATCTCAAAAAGTATCCTTTCCAAAATTACATTTTAAGCAAACGGAAATAACGAAGGGACCGAGCCAACACAACAATTAACAACACAATTCTTATGTATTTATTCACCCAATTCCCCAAACCCAAATATCGCATTCACGTTATCCAAACCTTTCACATTACATCAAAATTCCACCAAGCAAACCAACCACATGAGGCTCAAAAGCTGCCAAACAAATTCAACGAAAGCTGTCAGAAAGCCATAAAACAAACCCATCAAATGCGACTCAAAACCTACCAAACTGACTCATCAAATGCGACTCAAAAGGTACAAAACAAACTCATGTATGCTGCCAGAAAAACACCAAACCGACTCACTAAAAGTAACTTAAAAGCCACAAAATAAATCCATCAAACGCGGCTTAAAAGCCGCCAAATCGATCCACCAAAAGAGGGCCCTTAAAGCCCCTATCCGACTTATAAGCCATCTTGATATTCCATATATGATCTCCATTAATTTTCGTGTATTTCATATTATGAGAGTGAAAGAAGTTGTATTTCCAAATAATATTGTAACTTCCATGCTCCAATCTTTAAGTCTGCACTTTGGATATATACATGTATACATTGTGCACTTTACAAACTTTCCAAAGAGATGTTTGTATTCCCATATTGCTAAATTCAACCATTAAAGATAGTATAGACTGTTTGAATCCAAATTAAATAAACATAACCGAAATTTTGTTTCTCAATAATATTCCCTCCTAATCATCCCTTGCAAGGCAACAATAAAAATTCCATATCTGATTAAGCAAGATAATTTAATGTACTTTTAATGATAAGAAGTAGAATAACATTTATATAAACACTTTCCAATAGAATCGTTATACCACAAATATGATAAACTTAAACAAAGTTTATACATACAATTCTGATTTAGGTGTTAGAAGTGTAAATATGAAAGAATGGTGTGGTGAGTATACGAATATAATTGTTTAGGTGCTATAAATGTAAATATATAAGGATTGAGTGGCACTTATGTAAGTAAGAAGTACAAGTATTAAATATGTATAAGAATTCAATCTTCATTTATGCACATATGCCACTGGTATTAAATATGTAAATAGATAGGAATAGGATGGCGGGTATGTAAATGGAAGTTCAGGTTTTGGATATGCAAAGGCATAGGAATTAGAGGGTGTGCATAACAATTGAGACCCCGACTATGGATACACAAATGAATAGGCATCAGGGGTTATGTAATTAAAAAAAATTGCAGTTTAGGTATTATAGATGTAAAATCCATAATAATTAGATACAGCATGTGTAAATCATCCTATATATATGCAACAAACCCAGAACATGACGTTAAATAACTCATTTAAATTCATTTCACAATTGATACAGATACTATCATACATAGGCCTGCATAAATATAAACCACAACTCCTCTTAAAGAAATTAAGTAAAATTATGCTGTCATATCTCAAAAATTCTTCCCTTATAATAATCATATGAAGTACAAGCATCCTTCCAAAGAACTAACACAAGATGTAATATTAAATCCTTCAATTGGATCGGTGAATAATTTTCCTTTAACTGAAGCAAAGGAAGAGCAAGATTTAAAAAAAACATGTATAATTTAAAAAAAAAATGTCATGCTTGCTGTTCATAGGATTCAGGTTAAATCCTGCTCAATCCTTGCTACCAACTACCTCCATAAAATGCAGAATTACTTGTGCAAAGCAATGGAAAACCTCTTTAGAGAAAAGAGTTAGAAAAGAAAGGGGGAGTTGGAGGGCTCAGATTCATTACCATTCCACATCAAAACAGATCCGCTAAACTGCAATTCAATGTTAACCTGCAAAAGTAGTGATTTCCTGCATATGCCCGAGTCACCCAAGCTGTTTAATACCATCGCAATTAAATAGCTTATCAACATTATAATTATCATAGAAGCCCCATCTTAAAGCATTCCTAAAACGAGCCAGGATCGCATTATGAAATGGATCTCATTCTCAATGCTTAAGTCGACACAAAGGAAGCCAATATCCCATTCTCAAAATCAGCATTTATACCAATCCAACATTTTCGAATCGCTTCAAAAGAAATGCCAGCATTTTAACATTTAAGGAAATAAATACACCCTCTCGAGCTTAGCTAAGGTGGTACGGATGTAAAAGACAAGAATTGAGGTGATTTTAATCCCAAAACTCCCCTTACTCAAGTCAAGAAGTATGGCAGAAACAAGGTGCAAATGAACCTAAGATTGCTTGAGATTTTAAATACTCATTTTTTTTTGGCCTTTCTGCTGGAATATGAGCCAAATCCTGCTCAACTGCTGCCCAAATCCTGCTACAAAAACAACCCCACAGCCTCTTTGATTCCCACTAAACCACGGAATGCAGTGGTCAGTCGCGCTACAGCAAGACTATCAAGCGACAAGCAAGAATATCGAGCAACATGCATAAAGAGAGAACCAGAAATATGGGAGGAAAAGAAAAGAAAAGGAAGACATTACAACGACTTCCCCAAAATTTCGGCAGCACCTCCCCTCACACCCAATTTTCGGCACACACAACGTGAACCAAGCAAGGAAGATCCAACAACGCAATTCCAACGACTTCCCCAAAATTTCGGCAGCAACTCCCCTCACACCCAATTTTCGGCCAACCCTCCACTCTATCTCAAAGAAGGTTCTAAATTCTAATAGCCAAGGGAGAAGAAGAGGTTTCCTACCTCCACCTACCAGGAGTGAGCCGAAACAAAGGGGATGAGAATGGCGACAAACGACGCTGAGGCGTGGAGGAAGGGCGGAAGAAGGCGCAGGGAGCAGGTAGAAGCTTTTACCAGAGCACTGGGAGGGGACCTCGGCAGAAGCTTCGCGACAAGGGAGAGTTCGGTTCGCTCCTCCTAGGGTTTCGCCTGGGCTTGCGAACAGGAGGGAGAGGCGAGAGGGAAGGGGGCGGTCGGGCCGCACGCGTGAGAATTAGGGATTTTTAGGTATATTTTATTTTTTTAATTCACCTCTTTTTATTATTTTAAATTAATGTTTTATTCAAATTTCTCTGATTCAGATAAAATTCGATCTCGCACGAAACCTTATCATAATGGACATCCTTTCTAGGTAAATTTGACATTTTGAACGCACCACTGTTGTGTGTTTCGCCACCCTGGGTTGTTCGGACAACCTCGTCGACGATCGGGTCAAAAAATGTGTCGATTTAAATTTTTATCGAAATTTCACCTCGCGATTGATCGTTTCGAAAATTAATTTTAACTATGAAACAAATAAAGGCCCGAGCGATTGGAATTGCAATAATTAAACGTGTCGACAGTCCGAATTATGAAATTCGTGCGTGCGGAGGTGCAAAATGCGCACAAGACAATTCTAAGGCTTAAAGGTTCTATGGGGACTCCTTTCGAGTTCCTTCATGTTAGTTTCGACCTTCTAAAAGCTAGAGGTCAAGAACCATACAGGCGGAACTTCAAAACAAGTAAAAAGGCGGTTCGATATTCTAAAATGATGTGGATGCATCGCTACAGATGTACATGATAGTCGAAGAAGAATCGTATGGCGAATCTGCAAGCTTAGGAAGATGAGAGACCTCACAAAAAATGAGGTCAATGGCGCCTAGGCCCCAGTATGTGGTGCCCAGGCGCCAATTTCTCTGGAAATTCTACGGAGTCTGCCACCTAAGTGCCAAAAGCTAGCGCCATGGCGCCATGGAGTGGCGCCTAGGCGTTTGTTCAAGCCCAAACATTGATTGCTCCATTTGCTCCGTTTCTAGGCGCCACCTTCCTGGTCGGCTGACCGTTTTCCCGTTGTAGTTAGTGAACACGGCCTATGCTCGTTACTTGCTAGCACGTTACGAAGCAGCAGATAAATACGTATCATTTATAAAAATAAAAAGTCATAAACAGAAAATTAATGGAGACAAATATTGTATTGTTCGAAACAATTTACACATGCGTGACCTAACAATTTTTTTGAAATTAATTAAGCTAATAAAGAGCCGATTAGTTGCTATACCTTGCAATGGGAATGTATCATTTGGCTTTGTTTTGCGACTAAGCACAAAGCCTTCATTGATCTTTACAGAATCACCCAGCTATTTTTTTGTTTGCCAGTGAGTGTAATCAGTCTGCATGTTGTTGTAGCCCAAATTTAACTATGAATTACGTTCAGCATTGTTAGATTTTGATAGCATCGTCATTTTTAGCCGTATTTGTAATATTTTATTTCCTTCAATTTTGATGTGAGAATACGTCTACTTATTCTGCCTATTTAAGGAAATCAAAAGCTATTATTTCTTTCATCAATCTCTTCTTTCTTCTCTACTAGTTCCTCACTTAAATCGCCCCGAGTCTAACAAATCTCCATACATGGCTCAAAAGTGAGCAATAATTATTTGCATGGTAATGGTGTTTTTTTTTAGTTGAAGAAGACTTTGGCTCCCTACGCGTTTCATCAAAAAAGTAAAATTCTAAAAACGGAAAAGATGTCATATCTAACACACCCATCGACTACGTACGAAAAATAAAAATCTGAGGTCATCTTTCGGAAAAAAATAAAAAACGACACACGACACACGCAGACAACAGAACAAACAAAACAAAACTTGACAAAACCAAGCGAGATCCAAGGAAGCGAAGCTCAAAAGATCATCCGGAACCATATAAGCAATCCGAACAAGAGAAGAGATAAACGAAGCTTGCGGCTCGATGCGCAACCTTTACACTTCATGCTTGACATGCGACGATTTGAAATCTGAGTTCGAGAAAGTAAAAGAACCTTCGAAGAAAGAGTCGGACTCCAAGGATGACCTCTTGTAAACAAATGCACTTCCAAAGCACGAAAAATCGGTTCGATTTCAACATAATGCTGACCAAAACTCTTAGCTAGCTGTAGATCGAAAATCACGACATCCATTTCGCAAAAATAGGAGACTCGAAAGCAGCACTAGCCGCAAACCAATATAAGATACGACCCGAAGTGTCACGACAAACACCACCCACGCTGGAGACGATATCGATCAAACTCTCATCAGTATTTATCTTTATAAAAGGAACAATGGGCTTAACCCACTTAACAGTAACACAGTGATGAGAAGAAATGTTAAAAGGAATATTCAAAGCTTCCAACACTTTAAGCAAGAAAACAGATTGATCCTTTATAGGAAGAGTCAAACTTAAACACTTGTACAAGTAACCCAAAATCAACTTAACAGTAGACACAACACTAGGAACCGTAGCATTGAACTTTATGTCATTCCTGGAAATCCAAATGAACCACAAGATTATCACAGGAATAAAAGGAAAAAACCTGCTACCAAACTTACGCCAATCAGAGAACAAATCATCAATAATAGTAACAGCCAAAGGCGACCAATTAATATTCAAAGCAGCCATACACCTCGTCCAAATCTCAACAGCAAAAGGACAAGTAATAAAGAGATGTGGAATAGATTCCTCAAAAGCTTTACAACAAATACAGAACGAGGACAACTTTAAACCTTTAAGCTTCAAAATGTCGTCGATAGGAAGAATAGAGTGATAGAGTCACCAAATAAAAAAAGACATAGAAGGTTTAATCCAAGGGTTCCACGCCCATTTAAGATTAAAACCCTGATAAGTAGCAAAGGAATTAGTAAAACGCTTAGCCAATGACTCACCCAAATTACCCTTAACCATAGGTTTATCCAGCTTATCAGGAAAAATCGGGATAGCAGAAATATAAGCAGCATTAATAAGATTAACCATACAATTAATCATTAGTGTTTACATTAATCATTAGCAACATTGATCTTACTGTTGCCCAACACAAATACTATGTTGGTGAAAATCAGGAATGGACTTATAAAATGACTTCTAATTGGTCCAAAGGCAAGAAATTTTATGCAGGAGATGTTCTAGGTGAGTTCTAATATTTCTTCGACTTGCTGTTTTCAAAATTTTCAATTTGCACCATTAATTATAGGTTAAAACAGCTTAATTTTGGTTAATTCACAGTCTTTAAGTACAATCACGGGGAACACAATGCCATAAAGGTGAATGCAGAAGACTATCATTTTTATTCGAGTGCCAGCTAATGTGAAGGCCTATGAATCTGGTAATGATCATATCAAACTCAAAAGGGGGTACAACTACTTCATTTGTGGCATATCTGGTCATTGTGGCGTTGAAATGAAGATAGCCATCAAGACTTATTGAACAATGTTGGTCGATATATGTTATTAATTGATCCTTAGACTCTTTGATTATTTATAATAAATCTTGTTTTTTTTTTTTTTTTGTTGGTTAATGTTACGTGTGGGTTCACCACAGTGACTGTTATGATCGATTGATGAAGGATCAATAGAATTTGCATGCATGGAATAAAGTTATCAATATGAAGTTTTAATATTGATGGTGTTTCGGTACATTATATGTTTGTACGAATGAGAAATTTTATCTATTTTTAGCTTACACATGAAAGGTTGTATGGGTGCATTGAATTTATTATGCATGAATATATTTTCAACTAACTTTTATTTTTTATATTTAGTGCTTATTCTGTTTGACAAAAACGTTTTTTTTTTTTTTGTGTTTTCATATTAGATGTTAATTATATATATATATATATATATATATATATATATATATATATATATACATACATATATATGGGATGTCTTCCAGAATTTTTTTATATATGACAAACTGCTTAATTTTATTATTAAATCATCATATTTGAATGCAGTCCACTCTTATCTTCCCAATTCAACTATTACTCAATCTTTTTTGCAAGTTTATCACGTAAGTTTCTTATTAATTTTATTTATGTCAAATTCAACTTGACTTTGAAGAGCTCAAGTAATTCATATTTTTGCACACAAAATATTATTTGCCAGATCAACATGAAATAAAACTTCTAAATGTGTAGTATCTATAATTTATTTTAATATTTTATTCTAAAGCACTTATATTGATGACGAAAAACAACCCCGCTATAGAAAAAATTATAGAATCGGTCCGTATCCTCTAAAAGTGACAAGTACTATAAGTTGACTCTGAAAATAGAAGTGTCCCGAAGAAAGAAGCAACAAATTATAAATAAAACATATACAATGTGCCGCATGACTCAATCTCACTGAAACTGGTATAAGAATGTCTCATGAATGTCTATCATAGCCATCAAAATGTTATGCAAGTCTATGCATGAGCTTGTCTCATTCAAAAGTATAGCCTCTTTTCAAGGTGCATTAGGTCAAAATACACTATATTTAGAGCATGATGTTTCCCCAACAATTCATCACCTCATTCGCTCCACATGAAGGCCTAAGATCATTGCGTCATTTTGCAATATGATTCTCTTCTCTTCAATAGCTAAATGAGAACTATTGGTTTGGGACAACCATGTCTTAGCAATGCGGCAGGCATGTCATGGTCTAGTCTAATATAGTGCAACTACCTAACATAGCCCAAGACAACCATACATAATATATTAATGAATTGTGAACAATTTATTGTCCACTCTCTCAACATAAGTAAGTGAGATGCTACCTTCTAACATAGTTCCCTTAAAAAACAATTTTTTTTAAAAAAATATCATAAACAAAATTGTAAATTTGTCTCATATATATAATGAATGGAATTTCGTTCTCTTCTTTAATTTTATTAGTTTGTTTTCCCCTCCCAGTTTTTGCATTATATTAAATTTACCATGGGGTCAATCTATCATGGCATGCATGTAAGATTTACGAGTTATTTTTCATCAAATTTTATTTTTATTTTTAATTTTTTTTTTTTCTGTTTTTAGGTCATTTATTTTTTTTATCTTTTAAAATAAATCATAATCTTTTCAAAAAAAAAAGTAAAATCAATACTTAAATATTTTTGTTAAATTGGGCCCTCAATTACAATATTAATTTAAAATTTCACTCGGGAGATAACATTTTTTTTATTATATTTTATGAGCATTTTACTTAAAAGTTTCAAAGATATTTCTTACAGTAAATAAATGGCTAGTAGTCATAGTCGTGCTTCAACACATAACCATCTCTAAGGTTAAAATATTTTTAATAAGATTGTTTTTTTCTTAAATTTGAAGTGGATAAAACATAACATGCAAATCAATTTGCCACAAACATGTCTAGTAACAATAATATTATAACATCAAATACAATGTATGCTTAATTGTCAAAACAGACTAATCAAACACAGAGTAAAATTGAATATTCAAAAGACATATGAACTAGAAAGATTACATCCAAAATAGAACCATGCAATATTTTATGCTCCACATAGGTAGTTCTTATATGGATAGGTGGATCTATTATGGCCCATTGTTTTATATATATAAACCACACAATCGGGTGGATGAATCACTTGATTCATTCCAAGCTTTTTTTTTTAGAGAGTTGTGCATGACCTTCGAGATTGTCTTGTATAGATACATGGATATAGCTCTAAACTACCATGTTGATCAAGGTGTTGGATCCAATTGATTTGTTCATGTATGATATGAACTCATGTTGAATTTGTTAACTTATATTAACTTAAGCTATAGCAGTTTGAAACCTACATTCGATGATCAAGTTTGAGTCGTGTTAGTGCCACAATAACATGTGAGGTTGAGTTATGATAGATGTCCACTTGGTTACAATTGCACTTATAGTACCTTTCATAGAAAAATTCAATTTTAATTTCAAAAATTATTTTCATTTTGTTAATTTTCTCTTTACACTTTTCCAAGAGGTTGCTTTAGTGTAATCAATTTTAGTATATTATCTGTGAGCTGCAAGCATGAAACATTTCGGTGCGGGAGGAAAAACCTAACCAATGGGGCACCTCACATCCACATATTAATAAGATGTTGATCAACATGTTTAATATTGGTACAGAGCGTTGGATGGAAGAGATAAGTAGAGAAGAGAAAGAGTGTGTGCACTGTAACACTAGAGTTCTAATATAGTAACAATAGTCTTTTATTGTATACATGACCCTCCAATTTATAGATTTTTAGGACATATAGTGTAAAATTATATGTTTGTCTTTATTTTAATAACAGTGTTACAAGGTATTACGACACATTTTTATATTCGTAACTGACACCGGCACCCTTTCTAGTATTTATAACCGATCTAACACTATTTCGTATTCATAGCCGCTTGAAAAGTGGTGACTGATGACTTGGAGGCTTTATCACTCGGCCGTCAAATATTTGGTCAACCAAAAGCTCTTTAGTGATTGGCTCTCTCAAGAGAGAATTCTGAGAAGAGACCCTTCTATCATTAGGATGAATTGGTTGTTGTCATGCAGAGGGTATACCACTGTAATTTGGTGGACAGTTCTCCTTGGAAAATGAGTATACTCAAAGGGTCAAAGAGGTTTTCCGTAGAAGGCCCTTTGACCATTTTATGAAGGCTTTCGGATCGATTGAGGGAGTTCTTCATGAACTATTTTCCCTTGAATTGGGCTTCCATTCTTCTATCACTTTGTTTGGTCGTGCATTCGTTTGGTCGGCTAATAATTTTGATTGAGGAAATGTTTGTATGATGTTTCTGTCTTTTGACTATCCTGATGCACTATCCTAAGGGGTTTATCAATGAGATCCATTGGATTTCCTCGAGACTCATGCGGACATATGCAAAAAGAGAAAATCGCATGAGATTTGCATGTGATTTTTTATCGACTTATTAAGTTGTTTAATTAGCAAATGATCACTCATTTAAATTTCAAGATCCAAATATATGTACTTTTACGTAACGAACTTTTGATCTTATGCTCGTTATCAAGTTGAGAGCATGTAGCTTGTGAACATTGGGCTTTTCTGTTTTTGATGTATCATCAAAAAATTTATTAAGCACAAATCTTGAATATAAGATCTTGTAAGTTTGTAATTCAATATTTTTTAATCTAACTGAATTGTGGACCTTTAAACTATTGATTATACAATAAACTATTTGTTAGGTATGACTCATATACCAAATAAGGAACAGATGTTGGAGCGGAGCGAGCAAATCGGGAGAGTTTTATTATGTGGGTTGAGGGTGCGGCGGCAACGCCCCGCGGTTTGGTACAGGGGTAATTTGGTAATTACATATTGTATGTCATGGCTATATATATGCATGTTTGTAACTCTAAGGGTGTTATTTTGTATCTGGTAACCTCTTTTCTGAAATTGAAAGGGAAACAGCCGCTCTGCTTCCAAGGACGTAGGCATCTTTGCTGAACCTAGTTAAATCTGTGTGTTCTTCTGGTCTTCTCCCTAAATTTCTCAACAAGTGGTATTAGAGCTAGGTTTGAGAGCATAGGAGAAATTTCGCGACAAGATTCATGATGAGGCTAGAAAGGCTTCATTCGCGGCAGGATTCGTGAAGAGGGGTGTGACCAGGCGGCTTCGAGTTCACGGCCTTGGTACAGGCGGTTCGTGAAGGGTTCAACAGGCTTCGGCGACGGTAAGAGCATGAGTTCGGGGCGAAGAAGACGAAGGAGGAATGCGGGATGCTAGAGTTTCGCGAGGAGAGAATCTGTTCGACGTAGGGAGGCTGGACACACATAGGTGGGAATCAGAGAATCTAGACGAAATATTCCCTTCGGAGAGAGGCAGCGGAGCAAGGAATTATTCCTTTAAGGAAATTTTTTTTTTTGGGCATCAAGTAAGGAATTATTTCCTTCACGGGAATTATTTTTTCTGGGCCTCAAGTAAGGAAATATTTCTTTTATGGGAATCAAGGGAAGAGAAGCAATTTTTGGAAAATTATTTTTTCTAAAAATTAAGGGGAATACTTAATTAGAAATATTTCGAACTTTTCTGGTGGGAAGGGAAATATGCGGAGGAAGAAATTATTTTTCTGGGAAACTTAATTAAGGAAATTTAATTAAGACAATATTGCTGGAGAAGAAATTTTTTAGAAAGATTCTTAGCAAGAAATTTCTGGTTTCAAAAATTTAGGCAACTCAACAAAAGAATTTGCAGAAAAAGGTTCATTGTAGGATTAATTTCAGATGGCTTTTTCTGATGCAAAATTCGAGGTGGCGAAGTTTGATGGAATTGGAAACTTCGGGTTGTGTTAAATAAGGGTGAAAAATTTATTGACACAACAGGAAATCTTGAAGGCTTTATGGCAATGAAACCAGTGCCATGGAAGACGAAGATTAGGAAGACTTGCAACAACGAGCGGCAGCAACCACATAATTATGCCTGACAGATGGGGTTATGTATTACGTGATGAATCTAAATTTTTAAGGGGTGGTATGGAAGAAATTGGAAAGTCAATTTATGGCAAAATCTCTAACAAATAAATTGTATCTAAAGCAAAAACTGTATGAGCTGAAGATGTAAGAAGGTTCTGATATGGTGCAGCACGTTAATGGTTTCAATCAAATAATCACGAATTTATCACGGCTTGATGTGACTATTAAGGATGAAGATCGAGCAATGATTCTGTTTTGTTCATTCCCTTCTTGTTATGAACACCTGGTGACTACTTTGACATATAGGAAATAAATTATCAAAGTTGATGAGATTACTGCATCTTTGTTGGCTCACAACCAGCGGAAATAGAATGCAGGGGAAAGCTCTCATGGCGACTGTTTATATGTCAAGGGTAATCAGGATCGTGAAAGGAAGAAAGAGGGTTCTGGAAGGCGAAATTCCAGATCCAAGTCTAAAGGCAAGTATACAATTCATTGCTACAAGTGCAAGAAGCCGGGTCATATGAAGAGGGATTGTCCAAAGCTGAAGAAGCAGACAAAGGAGAAAAGTGATGCATCATCGAATTCTGTAAATGTGGTGCAGAGTGACAATTCAGATGGCAGTGATTGTGATATGCTTTCAGTTTCATCAACTCAGTTCATGGATGCATGGATTCTTGATTCAAGATGCTCTTATCACGTAACACCTAACATGAAGTGGTTTACTTCATACAAGTCAACTAATTATGGCTTAGTTTATCTAGGTGATGATAAATATTACAATATTGCTTGTATTAGAGAAGTCAGAATTAAAATGTACGATGACACAATTAGAACAATATGTGATGTCAAACACATTCTAGATTTGAAGAAGAATCTGATTTTGGGCAGTCTACACAGAAATAGTTTTATTCCTAAGGCAGAAGAGGATAGGGAAACCATCAGAATTGTTAAGGGTGCACTGACTGTGATGATAGGAAAGTTAACTGTTGGTAATATCTACAAACTGTTGGGGAATACAAGTGTAGGTGGAGTTCATTCCATTGAGTCAGATGATGATGTTACAAAGCTATGGCATATGTGTATGGGTGATCTCAGTGAACGTGGGATGACTGGATTGCATAAAAGGAATTTGTTACATGGGGTTAAAAGCTGCAAGCTCGCCTTCTGTAAGTTATGTGTTCTTAGATAATAGACTAGAGTCAGTTTTATGACCGAAAAGCATAAAAATGAAGGGATTCTTGATTATGTGCATTTTGATGTATGGGGCCCTACTAGAGAAACGTCAGTGGGAGGATCGCAGTATTAGGTTACCTTCATTGATGACTTCTCCAGGAAAGTTTGGGTGTATTTCTTGAAGTATAAATATGAAGTTTTCTCTAAATTCAAGCTGTGGAAAGCTGAGGTGGAGAACCAGGCAGAAAGATCAAGTATTTGAGGTCTGATAATGCCACAAAATACACAGATTCACAGTTTCTGATGTTTTGCGAGGAGCATGAGATTCAGAGGCATTTTTCAATGCAAAAGACACCGCTGCAAAATGGCGTGGCAGAAAGGATGAACAGGTTCTTTGCTAAAAGGATAAGACGCTTGAGACTGAATACATGAATTAGTAAAAGCTTCTGAGCAGAGCCTGTGAATATAGCATGTTATCCCATCAATAGATCACCTTGGGCATCATTGGGCGGCAAGGTTGTAGAATAGGTATGGACAGGTAATCCAGTTAAGTTTGATCACTTAAGAATTTTTTTTTGTCTTGCCTATGTACAGGTACCTGGAGATGAAAGATCAAAACTTGATTCAAAATCTAAGAAGTGCATCTTTCTGGGCTATAAGAAATGTGTGAAAGGATTCAAGTTTTGGGATCCGATTGTAAAGAAGGTGGTGATCAGAAGAGATGCAGTCTTTGATGAGTGGTCCATGTTGCAGCAGAATCAAGACAAGATGTCAGGGAACAGTTCCAGTTCAGAGATAGTGCAGATGAATCTAGAACATTATCCAGTAGCAGCTGAGAGAGGTAAAGGTTCAGATCCAACATCTGATGATTTAGTACAGATGACTTGCATAATTACAATCTAGCCAGAGATAGAGAGAGACACACTAGTATAAGGCCTCCTAGCATATTGGGTTATGAAAACTTGGTCTCTTTTGCACTTCTCACTAGCAGTGATGATCCAACCACTTTTCAAGGTGCTATTACTAGCAAGGAGAAAGAGAAGTTGATGGGTGCAATGGTTGAGGAGATGGAGTCTTTGCAGAAGAATCAAATATGGGAGCTAGTTCAGCTTCCTAAAGGAAAGAAGGTTATTGGGTGCAAATGGGTCTACAAAAGTAAATCAACGGTATCAGAAAAATAAGAAGAAAATTTTAAGGCTTGTCTGGTAGCAAAGGATTTTTTACAGCAGAAGGAAATTGATTATGATGAAATGTTTTCTTCTATGGTCAGACATACTTCAATCAGGGCAATGTTGCAATAGTAGCTATTTGGGATTTCCGTTTGGAGCAGATGGATATTAAAACTGCTTTCTTACATGGTGATCTTGAGGAGCAGATTTACATGGAGCAACCAGAAGGGTTCATTCAACCCGGACAAGACCATCTGGTTTGTAGGTTAAAGAAATTGATGTATGGGTTGAAACAGTCTCCAAGATAATGGTACAAGCGGTTTAACTCCTACATGTTTCAGATTGGCTACAGGTGATGTGAGTATGATTGTTATGTTTATGTTAAGAGCCTTGATGATGGTTCTTTTATTTTTCCGCTACTATATGTTGATGATATACTAATTGATGTAAAGAATAAGAATATGTCTGTGGTTTGAAAGCTTTATTGAGCAGACAATTTGACATGAAAGACTTGGGTCTTACGAAGAAGATTCTTAGAATGGAGATTCAGCGGGATAGAGGCTCAAGACAACTATGTTTATCTCAACGAGGTTATGTTGAGAAAGTGCTAGACAGGTTTGAGATGAGCAATGTTAAGCCTGTGAGCACTCAATTGGCAAATTATTTCAAGCTTTCTTCATAACAGTGTTCGAAGATAGATGAGGAAATTGAAGACATGGCAAAGGTTCCTTATGCCAGTGCAGTTGGCTACTTGATATATGCAATGGTATGTACTCATAATGATTTGGCACAAGCTGTTAGTTAAGTCTGCAAATACATGTCTAAACCAGGAAGGCGACATTGGAAAGCAATCAAGTAGATTTTCAGGTATCTGAAGGGCACTGTAGGACATAAAGTTATTTTTGGCAGTCAGCAGAATGATCCTTCAGTTGTGGGGTACGTTGATTCAGATTATGCAGGTGATTTGGATTACAGAAAGTCTACGACTGGGTATGTGTCTACTCTTGGTGGAGAGCCTATATGTTGGAAATCAACAGTTCAGTCTATTGTGGCATTATCTACCACTGCAGCTGAGTACATGGCAGTAGCTGGAGCAGCTAAATAAGCCTTATGGCTTACTAGACTAGTGAAGGAACTGGGTGTTGAGCAAGGTGGAGTTTAGTTGCATTGTGATAGTCAAAGTGCTATTTATTTGGCTAAGAACCAGGTGTACCATACGAGGACTAAGCATATTGTTGTCATGTATGACAAGACTGATTACTTCTGGTGAGATACTGTTGCAGAAGGTTCATACTGATGAGAATGCAGCTGATATGTTGACCATGCAAGATACTATCAACAAGTTTTTGCATTGCTTGGACATATTGAATATTCACAGTTACTAGAGAAGCATGGTGGCCCAACTCACATTTGTGCATGAGAAACTTCCAGGTATATTTTCTCCTAAGGAGCTGGATATTCGCCAAGGAGGAGATTTGTTATGGCTCATATACCAAATAAATAACAGATGTTGGAGTGGAGCGAGCGAGTCGAGGGAGTTTTATTATGTGGGTTGGGGGTGCAGGGGCAACTCCCCGCGGTTTGGTACATGGGTAATTTGATAATTACATATTGTACGTCGGGGTTATATATATTCTTGTTTGTAACCCTAAGGGTGGTATTCTATATCTTGTAACCTCTTTTCTGAAATTGAAATGGATACTGCCGCTCTGCTCCCGAGGACGTAGGCATCTTTGCTGAACTTCGTTAAATCTCTGTGTTCTTTTGGATTTGCGTCGATTCTTGTTTTCTTCGCCCTAAATTCTCAGCACTATTTTAATCAGATCAAATGATTTTTTTCCCTTTCAGGGTATTAAGAAACCTTGATATCTTCTCTCATGAGTTTTTTTTTTTTTTTTTTGGTGTTCATATAAATTATAAGATGTTGAATTATTTCTCTATCGCCACAAACTATTTAGCATGCAACAATTATATATATATATATATATATATATATATATATATATATATATATATATATATATATATATATTAGTTGATGGGCGGAACGACCAACCAATCCCTTTGGGCTCCGCAAATATCGCTAGGAAGTGCGAGTGCGGACCTCTGAGCTAACTCATTCGAGTACCACATTCATATAACGGACAACTTACCTGGACTGGATTTGAGCCCCAGACCAGAGGACTTACACCCTCCAAAGTCGATACTCTACCAACCGACCTGAGTGCATGGCTCGTGTGTGTGTGTGTGTGTGTGTGTGTGTGTGTGTGTGTGTGTGTGTAGAGAGAGAGAGAGAGAGAGAGAGAGAGAGAGAGAGAGAGAGAGAGAGGCACACATACATATACATATACATACATATATACTTATGCAGAAATAT
Source organism: Papilionanthe hookeriana x Papilionanthe teres (assembly GCA_022702705.1). Classification (NCBI taxonomy): domain Eukaryota; kingdom Viridiplantae; phylum Streptophyta; class Magnoliopsida; order Asparagales; family Orchidaceae; genus Papilionanthe; species Papilionanthe hookeriana x Papilionanthe teres. The sequence goes on along the minus strand of CM040427.1, from coordinate 54,145,073 downwards.
CAAAATTATATAACTGTATCATTACATTTCCATATAGAACATTGTGAAGGCTCAAGTTTTAAAGCATACCCTAATCACTAACCTCTAATTTTTAATCTAATTGTTATTAAAACTCAACTTCTCAAAAAAATAATAATAATAATAATAATATACAACAACAAGAGAAACAACAAAAGTACACTCCCAAAATATCCAAATGTAGCTTGCCATGGGAAGTAGAGCCATGTGGACATTTCATTTGCAATAAGAATAAGAGATTGAGAGCCATGTGGACATTCTAGGATTAGTAAACTATTTAACTCGAAATAAAATGTTTTTGTTTTTATGCAAACTATGCATGCTGGGCTAAAAAATACTGGGCCGGGCCAGTTATGAGCACCAGTAAAAACCAATCATTTATTGCAATAAAACGCCATAAACAACAAATTAATGGAGACAGAAATCACAATGTTCGAAACAACTTACACCTGCTTGACCTAACAATCTTCGTGAAATTAATTAAGTTAATGAAGGGCCGGTGAATTACTACCTTACGATGGGAACGTATTATTTGGCTTTGTTTTGCGACTCAGCTCAAAGCTTCCATTGCTCTCTACCCAATCACACAGCTATTTCTTGTTTGCTAGGGAGTGTGATCAGTCTGCATGATGGTGTATGCCAAATTTTATGTGGACTTGCATTCAACATTATTAGATTTTGATATCATCGTAACTTTTAGCAGTATTTGTAATATTCAATTTCCTTGGACTTTGATGGGAGAATATGTCTATCTGCCCCGCCTATTTAAGAAAATAAAAAGCTATGATTTTTTATCAATCTCTTCTTTCTTCATTACTCCTCGCTCAAGTTACACGGTGTCTTACAAATCTTCACACATGGCTCTAGGGCGAGCATTATTTATTAGCATGGTAATGATTTTTACATTAATCATTAGCAACATTAATCTCACTGTTGGCCACCACAAATACTATGTTGGCGACAATCAAGCATGGACTTATCAAATGACCTCTAATTGGTCCAAAGGCAAGAAATTTTATGCAGGAGATATTCTAGGTGAATTCTATGTTCTTCGACTTGTTTTCAAATTTGCCAATTTGCATCATCAATTAGCTTAAAATTGTTTAATTGTGGTTAATTGGCAGTTTTCAAGTACATTCCTGGTGAGCACAATGTGATAAAGGTGAATGCAGAAGACTATAAATTTTGTCGAGTACCAGCTACCGCGAAGATCTATGAATCAGGAAATGATCATATCAAACTCAAAAGGGGCCACAACTACTTCATATGTGGCATCCCTGGTCATTGTGGTATTGGAATGAAGATAGCAATCAAGGCTTATTGAGTAATATCGATTGATAGATGCTATTGATTGATCCTTAGACTCTTTGATTATTTATAATAAATATTGTTTGTTTTCTCAAGTTTAGTTAATATTATGTGTCGGTGCAATGTGGGGATTATTATCAATGGTATTTGTATGCTTTGAATAAATTTTTCATATTGATGTGTTTTACTCCTTTTAAGTAATGTTCGCATGAATGAGAAATGTCATCCACTTTTAGCTTACAAATGAAAGGTTATATGAGTGGGTTAAATTTATTATGCATGAATATCTTTTTATCTAACTTTAATTTTTAATTTTTTATGCTTTCTTTATTTGACAAAAATTGTGTGTGTGTGTGTTTTTTTTTTTTTTGTTAATGTTTTCACCTTTGATCTTAATTTTTCTTATATGAGATGATTTCCATAGTTTTTTTGTATATTACAAATAAGTATTATTAAACCATCTTATTTGAATAGAGTCAAACCTTTTTGCAATTTTATCACACAATTTTCTTATAAAGTTTATTCATGTCAAATTCAACTTGCTTTTTAGGAATATAAATAATTCAAATCTTTGCCCACAAAATATTATTTCACAAAGTCAATATGAAACAAAACTTCTAATTTTTTTTGTAATTGATAGCTTATGCTTACGATGTGATATTATAGTCTATATTGATAATAAAACTTATAAATTGATGGTTTGGTTAATTAAGCTCACCATCTAAAGATCTAATTGATCCAAGGATCATGGTGATTCACGGAATGTCAAATTATCTTGCTCGTGATGCAATATTATAGTATATTGCTTCAATCCAAGCTCTAATTACATCAGGTTGTTTCGCAACAATTTCCATTCTTGCTAGAAGATTGGCCTCGTCCTCAAGGTAAATACATCGATAAGTGGCTTCAAATCTTCATCACTTATCCAAATGGATTCATTTGTAGACAACCCTTCCCATTTAATGAGGTGTTGCAATTCGTCGTGGTTATTTATGCAAACATGATCAATATTGAGTATGCGGATTGGGTGCACTAAATCATAATTCCAATAATTTAAAGACTATTGGGCGGGTTGACACCGAGAAGTATCTTTATAAACTTTCAGTGAGGAGTTGTGAAATATAGGGTGAATTTGTGAGTAAGATGGTAAGGCAATCGTGTAAGCAACTTGCCCAACCTGCTCAAGCACTCGGAAGCGGACAAAATAGCAATGACTTAATTTTGTGTTTTGTTTCTATCTTAGAATATTTTTTCTATATGGTTTCAGCTTGAAAAGCACAAATCTGTTACTTTGGTTCAACATCACGACAACACTTACCATCTTGTTGTTTCATGGGGTATTGTGAACGAGCAAATTTGGTACAAATATTTTGCAAATTCAAATCGAATTCATACAAACAATCATGAACTTTGAGAGGCTCAACAGTTCATCCAAAACATTAAAGTATAGTTGGTGACCGCTACTTCTCTATACATTACACTTATTAATTTAGGATTTAAATATTATAATTTAACATATATTTTATAATTTTAATAACTTAAGTTTCACATGAAATCGTTTCACACTAGGTGCTAACGCAGGTGCACGTATCGTTCCTGTAATATAAAACTTTCTTATGTACCGAGTACCAATCTCACAGGGAACCGAGATAGCAATCACTTTAAGAGAAGTTCTACTCTATTACAATAATATCCTAGTTTGGAGTTTCGATAGAGGTGATTTTGCTATCACTACTCCTAAATTATTATTTTAATCCTATGATAAAACTTATCTAAAGCAATCAATAAGGTGAAATACAAGAGTGATAAAAAGTACTTTTTTCTTGTGAATAATTAAATATGTTATATTTTAGAAATTTAAGAATATGAATAATGTAGTGACAAAAGGAGCATATGTTTATCAACTCTCTCTCGAGTTATAAATACGATTGGTTCACTAATTAGTTAATTGCTTCGCAATGGTGTCAGTTGGTGCCACATATAGGCTCCCCATAACTGTATGCCCCACTTGTCACCCAAAAAGCGCAAATCTGAACCTCCTAAAATAATTATCTCCCTAACTTTGCACAACCACCTAATTACTACGTTTGATAGTTAAATGATAATGTGAACATTCTCATGTTGATTAACCACCACTCTTCAGAGTTTTATTGGGTCACAACAAATATTAACCAATCTTATGACCGGTAAGATATGTAAATTAAGTCTAGAAGAACATTCATCACATATTAAATTAAGATATATTCTTAATTTCTACACCCTACACTTACTATCAAATCATTGCAAAAGAAAGCACGGGGTTTCCACTCACAATGCTTGATAAAATCAATAGAAAACGTCATGAAACAAAGGATTAAACTAAATATGTGATTTAAAAGATCATAAGACAATAAAAAAACTTTACTTAGCAAAACAAATACACTAAATATGTGTTTACTAGATTACAAAGCAATCAAAATATACAATGCTTAGCTTTAATGTCTCTGAAATACTTCCACTGAAGTTCTCTAATGCTCCTTGCATTTGTTGATACAATACCTTACAAATGCTTTCAAATTCCCTTAAAAATTCCTCTAAATAAGTGGAATCATGCTCCTAATATGAATTTCCTGCATTGCTTGGGGAGTTCCAAACCTTGGAACTTCATCCCAAAATCCTCAAATGGCAGAAAATCCCCTTTTCCATCCTCTTGAACCACTAAAAAACTCCCAGAAAACTTCCAGACAGTTTTGGTGTCTAGGCGCCATCTTCTCGGTCGGCTAGGAAAAACAACTGGCGACTAGGCCTCAGTATGTGGTGCCCAGGCTCCAATTTCTCTATAAATTCTATAGAGTTTGGCACCTAGTGTCAAAAGCTAGCGCCTTGGCGCCAGTTCAAGTCCAAGCATCCATTGCTTCAGCTGCTCTGCTTCGCTCCTTTTTCACTCATGCTCGCTCCAATTACTTTACCTATTTACCTGCACCAAAAACATGAAAAATATACTTTAAAGTATATTTTCATTCATAAACAAATATAAAAAATATGGACAATTAAGCATGCAAAAAGAGATATCAGTTGAGATATCCAAACATAAAGACCTAGATAAGCAGTCATGTCGATTGTGGAGTAGAGTGTAGTATTATTAGAGTACTCCAGCCATAGAATAAAACTTCGACAAGTTATCCATGATGTACTGTCGTTCGGTTTTTGAGAATTTATCGGTTGCTCAAAAAAAAAAAGAGAGTAATCTCTAATTATTAATCCAATTGCCATTAAAGCTCGAAATCTCAAATAAAAGAATAAAAAAATAGAAAAAGTATGCTCTCCAGATATCCAATTGTAGCTTACCATAAAAAGTGGACCCATGAGCACTTTTCTGAATTAGTAAACAGCGTAATTCTAAATCGATTTATTTTATTTTATTTTATTTTATTTTTTCTTTTTTATGTAAACTGTGTGTGCATGGCCGACTGGCCGTTTTCTCGTTGTAGTCAGTGAACGCAGCCTATGCTCGTTACTTTCTAGCAAGTTATGAAGCAGCACATAAATACGTATCATTCATAAAAATAAAAAGTCATAAACAGAAAATTAACGGAAAATATCGTATTGTTCGAAACAATTTACACCTGCGTGATCTAACCTGAAATTAATTAAGCTAATAAAGAGACGGTTAGTTGCTATACCTTGCAATGGGAATGTATCATTTTGGCTTTGTTTTACGACTCAGCACAAAGCCTTCATTGCTCTTTTACAGAATCACCCAACTATTTCTTGTTTCCCATTGAGTGTAATCAGTCTGCATGTTGGTGTAGCCCAAATTTAACTATGAATTACGTTCAGCATTGTTAGATTTTGATAGCAACGTCATTTTTAGCCGAATTTGTAATATTTAATTTCCTTGAATTTTGACGTGAGAACACGTCTACTTATTCTGCCTATTTAAGGAAATCAAAAGCTATTATTTCTTTCATCAATCTCTTCTTTCTTCTCTACTAGCTCCTCACTTAGATCGCCCCGAGTCTTACAAATCTCAAACATGGCTCTAAACCGAGCAATAATTATTTGCATGGTAATGGTGTTTACATTAATCATTAGCAGCATTGATCTTACTGTTGCCCACCACAAATACTATGTTTGCGAAAATCAGGAATGGACTTATAAAATGACCTCTAATTAGTCAAAAGGCAAGAAATTTTATGCAGGAGATTCTAGGTGAGTTCTAATATTTCTTCGACTTGCTTTTTTCAAATTTTATGCAGGAGACTATCATTTTTGTCGAGTGCTAGCTAATGTGAAGGTGTATGAATCTGGAAATGATCATATCAAACTCAAAAGGGGGTACAACTACTTCATTTGTGGCATCTATAGTCATTGTTGTTGGAATTTTCATTCATTTCTCTAATTAATTTTTTTATTTTTTACAATTCCCATTTGAAACCTTTGTGTTTTCGGGAAATAAATTCTTTATATTTTCGGGAAATGAATTCAGAATGTGATCGCATATTAAGTACAAGTTCAACGATTTCGTATTTTTCGTATGTCCTGCTCGCATCCGTTGATCTACTATGATGGGATCGCAACCAGTAGTCTCTGTGATGGGCGGACCTATAAATAGATATGATGCTTAATGTTTTGGTCGCTTAAGCTTCTCTCCTCATAATTTTTGTTTCATCGCATGTCGGGTTGTGAGTGAGAAAAGTTTAGAAGATCCATAACTTACGACTTTCTGAGAGTAAACAGAGAGTTCGCACTTTGTACGTGTAGTATAGGTGGAGGTATGTACAATCCTATATCGCTTCCGCTTATAGTTTCAATAAATATATTTTGTTGAAATAAATAAACAAGTTTGATATCTTTTGAGATATCATTTAGTTATATAGAATATGAAAATTCTATCAATTGTGGCATTGGAATGAAGATAGCTATCAAGGCTTATGTTGGTCGATAAATGTTATTGATTGATCCTTAGACTCTTTGATTATTTATAATAAATCTTGTTTGATATTTATCGCTTAATTAATGTTATGTGTGGCTGCACCGCAGTGATTATTATGCCTGGTTGATGAAGGATCAATAGTATTTTCATGAATGGAATAAAGTTATCAATATTAAACATGAAATTTAAGAATGTTGAGACTCTCGTATATTATATTATGAGGTGAAGAAATTTAAGCTTGAAGTGTGAAACTCAAGTATAAGAACAATATACCACATAAAGCCAACTAAAATATATTCAACGATCAGACGCCTTCATGTTGAAAGAATTCGCCAATAAAACTTTTAAGAAGTTGTCAAGTAAAAATAGCTAATTTACGAGAAAAGATTTAACAATTATCGTTGTTTGGAGGTGGAGCCTTGTAAACACAAAAAAAGGGAAGCAGAAAAATCGCTCCCGCCTCCTCTCCCACGAAGCGTAACATCGCTTCACCCTCTCGCCTTCCTGCTCCCGTCCTCCTAGTCCCGCTTTCCGTGAAGCGAAGATTCGCTTCGCCCCCGTCTTCATTTTTCGCGATAAAAGGTCCAGCCTCCTGCCTCCCGTTTTAGTGATCTGCTCAAAATCGCGAAAAGATTTAGGCTGGGCGCGACAAAATTGTGAAAGGCTTTGAGATCCATAAGGCAGCAAGCGAAGCAGGAGAAACTGGCGAAAGCATTGTAGGTTCTATTTTTTTGGCTTTTGTTTTCTTCTTCTTCTCCGTGTTGATCTCGGGTTAGAGAGCGGAGAGTTGTTTTTTGTAGGTCAGCGTGGTCGACGGTGTAAATTCCTCAGGTAATAAAATCTTCTGCAACTCCGTGGACGTAGGCAAATATTACCGAACCACGTAAATCTCTGTGTGCCTGCAATTTTGTGTGAATTCTCATCCTATTTTCCGCTTCATCGATCGCTCTATTTTATTTCTATATATAGAACAGCAACTGGTATCAGAGCTTTGTTCAGATCTTAGGAATGAAAATGGCAGCAAATGAAGTGAAGGTTTCAGGGATCGAGAAATTTGATGGCTTAGACTTTGGTTACTAGAAGATGCAAATAGAGGACTACCTCTATAAGAGAAACTTAAACTTTTGTTATTAGGGAAAAGACCTAAAAGAATGAATGTGACTGAATGGAACTTATTGGATCGACAAGTTCTGGGGGTTATTTGATTCACCCGATCGAGGTCCATTGCACACAACATCGTCATGGAAAGGACTACTATAGATCTTATGACAACCATGTTAGGTATGTATGAAAAGCTATCGGTGAATAACATGGTATATCTGATGACAAATTTATTACAACTCAATTATCGTCTATGGAAAGTATATCTGATGAAGAAGTTATTACAAATTAATTTGAAGATGGCGGAATGTACATCTGTTGTACAACACCAGAATGATTTCAATACTATCACAAATTAATTATTGTCTATGAAAATTGAATTTGATGATAAGATATGTGCACTGATCTTGTTGGCTTAATTCTCAAATAGCTGGGAAGCTATTAGGATGGTTGTTAGTAACTCTGCAGGTAAATCTAAATTGAAATAAGATGATGTTCGTGATTTGATTTTGGCTGTAGAGACTCACAGGAAAGATTCTAGCGAGATCTCAGGTTCGAGTTCAACATTAAATGTTGATTCCATGAGAGATCACAGGACAATAACTCAAATAAAGGAAGATCAAAATCAAAGCAGAGAGACAGGAGCAAGTCAAGGCATGGTCAGAAAGTAAGCTTCTGGAATTTTAGCGAAACTAGCACATAAAAAGGCTAAGGAAATCTCAGAAGAATGAAAATGATAAGCGCAAATGTAGTAGCGAGAAAGCCTGACTTGTCACTTCTTGCTGCGATTCACGGTTCGTTGATGATTGATATCTTTGGATTCGAGGCTTCTTTCAATACTACACAATCTAGAATTGATGCGGAATTATGTTGCATGTAACTTTGGGAAAGTATATCTTGCAGATGGAGAAGCTTTGAATGTGGTAAGAATTGGAGACATTAACACGGCACTTCCTAACAAGAACAAGTGTACTCTGCAAAAGGTCAGACATATTCTTGAACTGAGGAAGAACCTCATTTCTATTGGGCAGCTTGGTTAGTGTGAACATTCAATAGAGTTCTCAGATAACACTTGGAAGGTTTACTAAAGGAGCGACTAATGCTTGCTCGGGGCGAAATCGAATGCGCGTAGATGAGCTGCTTGGTTTAATTAACAGTGTTGATACTACTGTTGCGGAGAGCACAGCAGAGTTGTGGCATTGCAGACTTGGTCACATGAGTCAGAAAGGTATGAAGGAACTTCAATTTAGAGGCAAGCTACCAGAATTGACGTCAGTTGATCTCATCATGCGTGAGTGTTGCATTATTGAGAAAAAGAGGAATGTCAGTTTCCTAAAAAGTGGCAAGATGCCAAAGGCAGGAAAGCTAGAACTTGTAAACACAGATGTGTGGGGGCCTTCCTAGTGACATCTCTTGGATGCTCTCTTTACTATGTCACATTTATTGATGATCACAGCAGAAATGTATGGTTTTATTTCTTGAAGCATAAATTTGTTGTATTTAGTGTGTTTAGGACTGGAAATTCCATGGTTGAGACAGATCAGACTTAAAAATGAAATGTCTGAGGTCTGATAATGGTGGTAAGTACATTGATGGTGGATTCAAAGAACATTATGCAACTCGGAGCATCATAATGGATAAGACCATTCCGGGGCACCACCGCAAAATGGTGTTGCAGAGTGCATGAAGAGGACCATTAATAAGCGGGCTAGAAGCTTGAGATTACATGCCTACTACCACCTACTTTCTGAGCAAAAGCGGTCAGCACTGCAGTTTATTTGATCAATAAGGGGTCATCCGTTCCATTAAATTGTGAATTGCCTGAGGAGATCTGAAGTGAAAAAGAGGACAAATTTTCTCATCTTAAGACTTTTGGATGTCTTTCTTATGTCCTAATTAATCTTGATGCTCGAAGTAAACTTGAGGCTAAGTCAAAGAAGTGTCATTTCATTGGTTATGGAGACGATGCATTTGGATATCGTTTCTGGGATGATCAGGATCGGAAGATCATGAGGAACATGAACATGATTTTCAATGAAAGGGGTATGTACAAGGACAAGTCCAATATAGCTTCTGAAACATCACCGTAGGAATTTGAGTTTGTAAGGTTTGATGATTTACCAAAGGTCACAGTGCAGGGCAGAGATGCTGGTGAAGATGAGAGTGGGTCTGAGGCACCCATTCCTATTGTTCCGCAGTCAGTTTCAGAGCCATCCACCCCTACAGTTGTAGTTCGCGGGTCAGAAAGGGCTAACATTCTCCACAGCGTTACTTTCTAAAGAACTATATTCTGCTGACAGATGGTGGAGACCCACAAAGTTATGAAGAAACCTTACAAGATGAAAATTCGAGCAAGTGGGAGCTAGTCATGAAGGAGGAGATGGGTTCTCTACTAGAGAATTGATCTTGGGAGTTGGCAGACCTTCCACCAGGGAAGAAAACATTACACAACAAGTGGGTGTACCAGGTGAAGACTGAGCATGATAGCAGTAAGATGCACAAGGTTAGACTTGTTGTAAAAGGCTTTCAGCAGAAACATGATATTTATTATTCTGAGATTTTCTCTCACGTGGTGAAGGCTTACAGCCATCGGAGATAGTGCGATCATGGTGGCTACTGATGATCTCTTCCTTGAGTAGTTATATGTGAAGACAATCTTTCTTTATGGGGATTTTGAAGAAGACATGCACATGCACCAACCTGAAGAGCTCGTGGTACATGAAAAGAAGACTCAGTTTGCAGATTAAAGAAGAGCTTGTATGGCCGGAAGCAAGCTCATAGATAGTGGTACAATAAATTTGATAAATTCATGCTCAATGCAAGGTATAGCAGATGTCAGGCAGATCATTGTTGTTATGTCAAGTATTTTGACAATTCATATATCATTCTACTGATGTATATGGATGATATGCTTATTGCAGTGGCTAGTATTTTTGAGATCAATAATCTGAAGGAGCAGATGTTAGAGCACTTTGCAATGAAAGATTTGGGAGCTGCGAAGCAAATCCTTGGCATGAGAATTGTCAGAGATAGAGTCAGAGGCACGTTGAGACTCTCTCAGGCTGAGTATGTGAAAAGAGTACTTAGAAGTTCAATATAGATAAGGCTAAACCAGTTTAGACATCCTTGGGCAATCACTTCAGACTCAGCAAGAATTAGTCTCCCAAGTCAAATAGGAAATGTTCCTTATGCTTCAGCTATTGATTTACTTATGTATGTTATGGTTTGCACTATACCAGATATTTCTCATGTAGTGGGAGTTGTTAGTAGATACATGAGTATCCAGGAAAGAAACATTGGGAAGTTGTGAAATGGATCTTGAGATACCTAAGAGGCTCTTCAGAAACTTGCTTGTGTTTCTCAGGAAAGTGTTTAGAGGTACAAAGCTATGTTAATGTTGATCTTGCTGGAGACATTGATACTAGAAGGAGTACTACGGGGTATATTTATACTTTTGGTGACAGTGCAGTATCATGGGGCTCTAATCTGCAAAAGACAGTTCCGTTGCCTACTACAGAAGCTTAGTATTAGCATTGTTAGAGGCTACAAAGGAAAATATATGGCTATAAGGCTTCTTGGAAAAATTGGACAAGAATAAACGAGATTACATTCTACGATGTGATCGGTCAGACGATCATATTCCTCTGCAGAAATCCAAGCATTTCGATCTCGAGGACCAAGCTATTTCGTTTGTATTCTCTCTTTTATTTTTGGAGTCGTTAGTCTATTGATCGTCGTATATTTCCCTCATTCGAATAAGTTTCTCAGTAATGCGAAGATGAGAGGAACCAAATAAGAAGTGACATACGACAATGCGACAAACAAGAGAAAAACAAAACATGGAGAGCCTACGTGCGGTAAACCTCGCAAGGATAGACCAAGCATGTCCGCCCAAACAAGATCGGGCGGAGGCACCATGGACCGATATTCACGAAAGAATGCTGCGTAGGCTACCGTAACCGGAGATTCGTATGTAGATGTACGTGCGGAGTCGAGAGCGCTCCGAGGGACGTATCTCACTTGGTTATTTACATCTTGGGTGGCACCCAAGAATACTCTTGATAAAATGAGTTTCTCTTATATCATGAACCTGAGGTATAGGCTATCAAGGGAAGGACATTCCGTGTGAGAAAGTTCTGATGCTTTCAAAGCTCCCGCTAGGCCACGGGACAGACGGTGAGTCTTTCACGGTCCCTACGTGGATAACAGACTCATCAGCATACAAGGCCAACGAAATAACCTGAATCATCTCGACGGGGATACCTCAACACGTCAAAGCACATCTGGATCATAAGGGCAAAGGACAAATTCTCGTATCCCAAATGGGTAACAGCTCATCGGCATCAGGCCGTCAGAATGATATCAACGAAGTCAAGGTGTGAAAGGGCTCAACAGGGGTAGTCAAAGGAATGGAAGAATAATCATAAGGGGTAGAGGTAGCCAAGTCAGGGTACCATGAACCTATCATCCCAAGTTAGTAGGACACTAAGTCTACCAGGTCGTGAAGGTAGTCAACCCAACACGTCCTGAGATCCCCGATCAGCAATCCATGAATTGTGTCATCCACAAGGACCTCGGTGGCCACAGGTCGAAGAAAGAAACTTTATCACTGTAAATACTGAAGATGGAGCTCCGAGAGATAGGAGCTACACGCACGAAGTGGCGAGGATGCCTCGAAAGAAGAGAAATAGAGGTTCGACTACTGAAGACTGCAAACGCTCCGAAACGAAAGGACTTACACCCCGTCCGGGTCGGGGAGCGCTTCAATACAGTGGGCGCACTGAGGCAATGCACCTATAAAGGTATGTTGGGCTAGTCAGGTTGGAGAAGCACGAGGAATCCTCTTCGAGACATGCAAATATGATGCAGTTATCTAGAGCGGTCCTTAAATATTGTGGAGACCCTATTAATATATGCAAGAAATAAAAGTTCAGTTTTTTAAAGTCCTGAATATTTTAATCCTAAATTTTAATTATCTTAAATATTTTACTTAGGATTTTGTAAAAAAATTAGGAATTTAAGTCTTAATAAGCCTATATTGCATCGTGAAATCTCATATCATAGAAAGAAACAAGGAAAACATTCAAACATGCAAACATGCAAGTATGCAATAATGAAAAAAAAGAAAGCACTTCATAATAAATTAAAAGAGGCCAAAATGCTGCTAGACCGAAAACATATCCCAGGAAAAATAGTAAAAGCAGCCGGACTCCGCATATACATGCCCGGTCCTTATTCTATACATAAATATGAAAATGCTGAATTAAGATACGGGACACAAGCATCTGCTCCTGGTCCCTTCCACGTGGTTCTCGCATCAAAGCGTCTCGGAACTCATGCCCATATTTTATTAGACTACAGGACTCTCCTAGACTCTAAAAGTACATAGGAAAAGAAAATACTCAATCCTGCATGAAAATAAGTATTAGCGGGAAAGCTCACATGCATATGACGTATAATAAGTTCATGCGCTTATAAGTGGGGAGCTAAATAGCATCTGTAACGAATTGTTAGAAATCATCACTTGCCCCCCCCCCCTCCCAATAGTGGTACCTGTGTGCACATAGAGGCATGGCTCCCTGCAGAAAAGCGCCCTAACACACTACCATACATATGCAACATGCAGTCACATATCAAGCACATTGTAGAAGAATGATACCTAGCTAAGGCAACCAATCCATCAAAGAACAATAGTCAAGCATCAAAAAGACTATCTAGCAACGTAAGTCTTAGCCTAGCACACCATCTGACAAAAAGTGCACAAACCTAGTGTCTAAGCGCGGGGTAAGTCTGCGTATAGTATGAGTTTGACGGGGTCGTCATGCCGACCCCATCTTAAAGATCTGAAGGATCTAAAGGGCGTCATGAAGAGGGGTGACACAAGTTAGATCCATTAGATCCTTAGCACGCGATCATACTCGTGTCAATCCCAATAACTTAACTCACATTGCTCACCGGTATCAACCCAGCAATCAATGCTCGTCAAGGCATCGTGACGGACACGGGGTCACTCTCCTAACGAGTCTGGCTCGCTACCTATGCAAACATGCAAATGTAAATGCAGACAGTCATGTGACAGAAGTGATAAGTGTACCGTGGGGCAGTGACTCGGGAAAAGATAGGAATATCATGGAAGTACCGGCCCAAACAAAAGGGTGTGCCATGGAGGCAGTGACCCGAAGGTGGGCGTGTCATGAAGGCAGCAGCCCGAGAAAATGGATGTGTCGTGGAGGCAGAGCCCGAATGATGGGTGTGTCGTAGAGACTTAAGCCCTAGAAAATGGGTGTATCGTGGAGGCAGAAACCCGAAGATGAGCTTGTCGTGGAGACGGGCTCGAGAAAAGGGTGTACCATGGAGGCAGTGACCCGATGGGTAGGCGTGTCGTGGAGACAGTGGCCCGAGAAAATGGTTGTGTCGTGGAAGCAGTGACCCGAAAATGGTCGTGTTGTGGAGATAGGGGCCCGAGAAAATCTGCCTAGACGGCTGTCGGCCGTTAAAATTTTTGAAAGGGGTGATTTTAAAATATAGTTTAGATTTTTAAAATGGTTTATTATATAGCGAGATATAATTTTAAAAAAAAAATAGTAATATATTTTTGAAAAATGAAACGAAATACTGTACATTTAATGGTTTGGATTGATCGAGTGTAACACTACAAGTAATGCATTTATCCCGAAGGGTAAACACATCACTTGAATAGTGACACTCAACTAAATGAACCAGAGAATCTACAGTGCAGTTTTATAAGACGACAAGTTCCCCTATTTAATACAAATAATTAAATAAGATTGATATTACCTGGGTTTTAAAGTTCCCAATAGAGGCAAGCCATTATAGTTAATTACATCTTAAGTGACATGAATCACTTAAGAAAAGTCTCGATTAAGATCAATGGTTATGCTTTCAAGAATTCCAAAATTTAGGTTTTCACGATTTGACGTTGGAAATTCAAAAGGGAATGATCAAATTAGGAACAATTTATTTTAGGAGTCCAAAGGAGCGAAGAAGTAGGGGATGTCACGGATCCGAGGAGAACATCGGTGACTTCCCAACCATCCTACTTATTTGGCTTTAATTTTGAGATGTTATTTGATGTTTTAATCCTGCCAATTTTATTATTATGACTTATATTCGCATGATACCCGATCGTACGAATAGCCTAGTAAGACAGGATGATTTACACCGTACCGCACGACAACCTCAGAATCCTAAAAGTGTTAGAACCTATATTGTACAACAGAATTGTGCAAAAGCCTAAGACACGAAGTGGGGATTTACGTCGCGCTAGACGAACTACCTTGAAATCCTATGGGTCGTGTTATTTAAACTAAGGAAGGGTTTTGCTGATATGGATCTGTACTGTTGCTGTAGATCGCCCTCCTTCGTTTGCTGCATCCTCGTCGTGATGCCCTCGAAGTTTTGCTCCAAGCTCCAGACTTCTCGTTGTAATGATTACAGACTTCAGGCTAATGTTTTGTATTTTTATGTATAGTTATTGTTGGGTCCGAGGGTCTGTCGCGAGATACCTCCTAATCCGGGTGTCCTACTGGCCTCTATCCTAAAGTCCCCTGCAAGTCTCTAAAAAACAACCTAATAATAATAGAATAAAACATGCTACGAAATGTAATCAGCAGTAAGCAGCAATAATCACATGTTTATATGCAGTAAATGAGCAGTAAACAGTAAATGAGCAGTAAACAGTGCAATCGCAAACATGTATACACTAAAGTGCAATAAGTAAAGAAAAGCAATAAGGTGTACAGTAAAAGAAATGAAATACTGTAAATATAAGACAAACATATATACCTAACCAGTCTGCTAACTCTGAAGATCTCGAGGAAAAACAACAAAATGACTTATAGTGACTCGAAGAAAATCATCAGAAAGACAAACAAAATCTGAAAAGGAATCACTAATAACCTATAAAGACTCGAATAAAATCGTATAAAAAGTGCGAGAAACTCGAGTAAAGAAAGAGGACCGTAAGCATCAGGTCGGAGTAGGCTCAGATTAAGGTATTCTCGAGGCAACTATCGGTCACCCGTATGTATAGAGCCCGCCACACAACTAGAAGGGTGTCATACTAAACCTAACTTAGGTGGGTGCCCCTTGGCCCGGTACTGGTAATCGACAACTAGACAACCCAGTTACGATATATATTTAAAATTTACATTTTAGCATACACATGGATTTCAGGCATACAAAAGAAAGTTGTAACAATTTTGTTTGTAGTAAAAAATCTTTTTTTGTAAATATTGTATCTGTTTTTATCAAGTTTTCTTTTTAGTTTTGAAAATTATAATTGTCCACAAGTCGATCACGCCGTCGGGCGTAGGACCACCAACAACCCAAGAAGATACTCCGCTAGTCTCGTAACGGTGAATGATATTATCCTATGATTCACCGGGTCCCTAGATTGGGTCCCGATGTCGTATGATGAAATATTGTTCCGCTCTACCACCGGTATGTCTTTATCATCAAGGTCTTTTAAAACCCCAAAACCGTATAGCTTACAGTCTTGCTTGATGGCCCACGTATAGCAAAAGGTTATACGTGCACACTTATGCCTCGTACATTAGCGCAAAAAGACTCGGTCAAGAAGTAAGAAGAAACAAAGGACAGGGGACAAGGAGAATGAGAGAAGAGGGAACGACCCGCCCAAAACAACGTCATAAAGAAGGCAGATCGATCCTCAAAACCAAGTAAAAGCTATTTCTAAACCCCAACGTTATGAAAAATAAACCTCTTTTAAATGCGACTCAAACTTGGATAAATAAATTTTCAAAATACAATTTAAAACCTTAACAAAGTAAAGCATTAATGAAGAAAACTTCAGAAGACACAAGTCGAATTTTGACATTTAAAACTTCAAAACACAAGTTAAATTTTGACAAGTAGGGTCTTAGAAGTGTGACCCAAACATCACAGAAAGACCCCAAACCGAGCAACATAAGCCCAAGACCGAGCCCAACATGCTACCAACATGGTTCTAACAAAGGCCAAAACCACAGCCATACAAGGTCAGAACTGAGCCCTCAAAGCCTTAAAACAAGCCTCTCACAGGCTACAAAATCGGGTTCAACACAAAGCAAAATAAAGCTCATGACGGGCCCAAAACATGCTCAAAATCGAGCCACCAAGAGAGGACCCTTAAAGCCCCGATCCGACTTATAAGCCATATTGATTCCACATGCACGTACAAGTAGATGGAAGAAGTTGTAAGATAAATCCCCATGTTAACCTTTCATTGTTTTAGCATTCGCATCAAAGAGTAACCAGCTATTTTTCATGATATTAAGGCTTATATAAAGTGGAGTAGAAATTCATCAAGTTGCCACCTCCAACAAAGATTCAAAGTATCAAATAAACTTACTGCAATTTCCAAGCATAATTCAACAATTAAAGAAAGACATAGCAGTAGTTCGTTCCAATAAAGCCATGAAACGACATGGCCGCAACTTTCTAAAATCAAGCCAGGGAAGGCTAGTCGTAACCTCAACCACAAAGTGAAGAATGAATATATACATATACATACATATATATATATATATATATATATATATATATATATATATATATACATATATCTATATACAAATTCAAGACCAACTCAAAATATATTGAAGCAGCCAAAGCAAGCAACCACAAACGAACCATCAAGTTTTCTTTCTGAGTCATTAAATTTTGTTTGGGTGGTGAAGCATCACTAATATATTTATACATACCATTTGATTTAGGATCTCTATTATCCTGCAGCTTGCATACTGATTATTCAAATACAGGTTAAAAAAAAGAAACTGAGATAAACAAAGGAAACGGAGGATCTGAAGTTCAATTCAACTTAATTCCATAAGAAAAACAATATATGAAATGCGAGCCACAAATATATGTATGTATGTATGTATGTATGTATATATATATATATAGACTAATAAATTCTTTATCAGGGACTCATGTAAGCAACGGTTTAGATAAAAAAAAAACCAAAAGCCTTCAAAACTGCTTGCAAATGTATAAGAATTGGGTGGTATAAATGTAAATTGAGTGCTATGTATGTAAGTGTAATACTTATGAATAAGATAGGTAGGGACAGAGTGGGATGTATGTAAATCTTCCATGAAAATGGGCATTTACATACATACCACCCAACCTTATATATTTCGGAACTATATTAAAGCATAAAGTAAATGGGGAGTCATAGGCTAATGTTCACACTAGTTGTGACTGAAAGCCGAATTATCTGCAACTAAGAGGTGAAAGAATATTAAGTTTTTTTTTTTATTATTATTATTATTTTTTTTTTGAGAAAACCTCATGCAGATCATCCGCATTTGACAAATAACCTCAAATGGTTTCAATAGCGATTCATCCATGAAGCTGCATTAAGGAACAGTCAAATAGGACATAAGAATCTTGAAGCTGAAAATTATGTACACCATTATTCATGACTTCCCTAACGCAAGACGTGAGTTCAGAGTCATAACATGGACTCTTTTCTAGCAAGTTGGGAACCATTTCAATCCTAGGCGTGGATTTAATGAAAAGACTTCTAGATTCCAAGGGCATGGGCATGAAAGCAGGCTCTGCACCTTCAGTTACAAAAGAAAATTTCATGATGAAACTATGAAGGATGAAATCCCATAATCAGTTCAACAGCAGAACAAACTCTCCCCAAATAAAGCTAATATAGCTCACTACAATTGCTAAAGGTTTGAATCCACTCGATGCTACAGGAAGAAATAATTTAACAAGTCCTGCACTGTTTACTAAGGGGAGTACAGCTGCTAACAGATTTTTGGGCAATCATTCAAATGTACGTTCTTTTAAAAATTTGAATAGATGTAGAGTGGAAAAGGTGAATTTTTCAACCAGCCGAGGGGCATTAAGTTAATTCGAAAGTACGCCCAGGTGTGAAGGTTATATACAAATGTCATGGCAGCACCAGAACTATCACCAACCACCCTTTAAAGTAACTAATCACAAGAAGCAGATATATATTCATTAAGGTTTGCTGAGGCTGAACAACCATGAAAGGAACTTAAGCATTAAAGTGAGTAACTCAAACCTTCAGAAGTGAATCCAAGAAGGGCTTAGAGCTTTACCCAAATTTCACAAAGCTCAAAGAGGCAAACAGAGGCAAACCCAACAGAATACCGACGACCACCCGGAATTTTGACATAACCTCCTCTTCTTTCAAAATTTCAGCCAACCCCCCACTCTCCCTCAATGGGCTCTATATATGCAAGGGAGGAGAAGAGACTTGCCTCAACTTACCTGGAGGTGAACCGGAATGCGACAAAAACGGGGAAGAAGCGACAAACGTCGCAGCAGAGAGTGTGGTGAGAGTAGCGACAAGGCGTGGAAGCTTTAGGCAGAGGAGCGGGTGGAAGCTTTGGAAGCTTTACCAGGGCACGGGGAGGGGAGGGAAGCCGAAGCTTCGCGAGGGAGGAGAGGAGCTGCTCGGTTTCGCCCCTCTAGGGCTCCGCCTAGGCTCGCGAACGGGAAGAGTGCGGGTGGTGTGAGGGATTAGAGATTTAGGTTTTTTTTTTTTTTTTTTTTCACCACCTTTTATTAATGTTTTATTTAAATTTTGCTGATTCTGACAAAATTTGACTCCACGTGAAATCATATCAAAATTAGTGTCCTTCCTGGTTAAAATCGATGTCCCGAACGCAATGGCGCAGTCCGTTTTGCCATTTGGGGTCGTTTGGACAACCTCGTTGACGGTCGCGTCAAAAAACACATCAAATTCAAATTTCTTCAAAATTTCTTCTCGCGAGTCGTGATTGATCGTTTTGGAAATTAATTTTAAATTCGATTAGTCATGAAGCAAATAAAAACCCGAGAGATGCGATTTGTAATAACTAAACGTGTCGACAGTCCAAATTGTGAAATTCGTGTGTGCGACAGTGCGAATTGTGCATGGGGCGACCCTAAGGCTTAATGATCCTATGGGGACTCATTTTGCGCTCCTTCGTGTAAGTTTTGACCTTCTAAAAGTTGTAGACGGTGGCTCACTCCGACAAGGTTTCCTATCACCGAAAATATAGGGCGACAAGATAAAGGAACTAACTCGCCGGCGGTATGAAATAAAAAATGCCAAATATGTGGAGGAGAGTTTGAGATCATAAGCTGCACATGAGAGGGAGTCTGTCTCGCCGTGAAATCGACACTAGCCAAAAGGCAAGCCGGCGTGATGTCACCGACGAGAAAGAGGAACCCGACATATGGCCAGCCAAAAGAAAGAAGAGCAACAAAAAGGTGTTTGGCATGAGTTTCTTAGTCGAAGGAGAAGCCGGCGGAGGGAAGAAATCAAGTGGTCGGAGAATACATTGGTGAGACAGAACTGTTCGACGGCAAGGCTGGACAGCTTGCGCGAGTGGAGCAGGGTCGGCCAACCAAGAAGAAGAAGAAGTAAAAGGAGAAGATGGCAGCGGCGAGTTCGGCAGGCGAGGAGGGGAGCTCGGTGATTGGAGGAGGTGCTCGGGCTTCTTTCTCTCGCGAAAATGGCAAAGGGGAGGGAAGCTGCGTGCGGCTCCACAGAGAGAGAGAGAGAGAGAGAGAGAGAGAGAGGGAGCAAATGGATGCTGCTGCGTATAGTTTAATAGGGATAAGATGATTTAATTAGAATAGAATTTTTTTATTATTATTTAATTGATGCTTGTGATATGATAACCTCGAGAAGGGATAGTCTCCCCATTTAATAAGATAGGATAGTTATGATTTTTTTTATTTTCTTTTATATATATATACATATATATATATATATATATATATATATGTAGGAGCATGAGATAAGATTCCTGAGGTCAAATTTCTCCAAAAAGCTGCATGCGCCAGATATATTTTTTATTATTTATAAATTCTATCATTATAATAATTATGATAATAATATTATTATTATTAATATTATTATCGTTTATATGTTTTTCACCAGATACGACTTTATAGTGAAATGAGCGTCCTCTCTATGTAAAATCAGCATTCCGGACTCATTCATGCAGTCTGTTTCATCATCCGCTATCGTTTGGGGTCGTTCGGACAACCTTTTCGGTGATCGAGCTCCAAAATGATAATTCACGTACTTTTACCCCACCTGCGAAGCCTTTGCGAAATGAATTTCCTCCCTAAGTAAAATCGACGTCTTAGACACACTCGCATGACCCATTTCACCATCCGAAGTCTTTCGGGTGACTTTCTGGCGACCGGACTAATTTCCTGTGCAACTTGGCGAGTAACATCTGTTGGCCCGACTAAAGTTATCCAATGTGTGAAATGCCGACTAGCCTTCGCTTAGAGGAAAGCAAAAGCCTAGCAAAATGACTATGGGTACGTGCCCCTCAACACATGCCAAAAAGTCCCGTGTGGGTGTTTGGATTACCGGATATTCGAGCCGTAAACTATCTTGAGTCATGCAGGTGAAAACCCTACACTCTTGACATCAAAAATTGATGCCAACACAAGCACATTTAGATCAAGTATCACTTCATTAGATCATTGTTGGAAGACAGACAATTGTTGCTTGAGAAATTTTGAAAACTCTGCTGATATGTTAACTAAGAGTGTTCTCTTGAGAAATTGAAGCTATGCACAGCTTCAGTTGGTCTTCTAGCTTGAAGACAGGGGTCTGGAATTGCAGAGGTGTAGGATATCACATTTGAAGAAATAGGCTACTCCGCCAGTAAAGGATATTTGTTTGAGGAAGAAGATGCAGCGTATGTACCGGTCTCTAAGTGGGAAATTTGTTGGAGGTGGAGCCCATTAAACACAAAAAAATGAAGAAAAAAAATCGCTCCCTCCTCCCCTCCCGCAAAGCGTAACATCGCTTCGCCCTCCCGCCTTCCCGCTTTTGTCTATCTGCTCACACTTTCCACCAAGTGAAGCTTCGCTTCGCCCCCGTCTCCCTTTTTTGCAATAAAAGGTTTCGCCTCCCATTTTAGCGATCTACTCAAAATTGTGAAAAGTTTTAGGCTTGGCAAGGCAAAATTGCGAAAGGCTTTGAGAACCAGAAGGCAGCGAGCGAAGCAGGAGAAACAGGCTGAAGCATTGCAGGTTCTAATTTTTCGAATTTTGTTTTCTTCTTCTTCTTCGTGTTGCTCCTGGTTAGAGAGTGGAGAGTTGTTCTTTGTAAGTCGACATGATCGACAGTGTAAAAAAATTTCCTAAAGTAATAAAATTCTCTGCAACTCCGTGGACGTAGGCAAAAATTACTGAACCGTGTAAATCTCTGTGTGCCTACGATTCTGTGTGAATTTTCTCGTACTATTTTCACTTCATTGTCGATCGTTCTATTTTATTTCTATATATACCACAACAATCATTTCTATTATAATTTTATAATAATTTTAATTAAAAGCTTTAAAGCATATTTCTTGCAGAAATGAAGGGCTACTTGTAATAGTCGAGCTTCAACACTTAACTAGTTCTATGGTTAAAATTAATAAGACAAATAATTTTCTTAAATTTTTGTAGATTCTTAAATAAGAAATTGACATGACACAGCATGTGAATCAATCTGCCACAAACTATGTGTGGCCAAAAAACAAATATTTTTCTTTAATTTATAGTTTCTTAAATATGATGTTGACATGACACAATCACTTAAAATACATTTGATTTATGTTTTTAAGCCATTTACAATGTTTTAAGGTCATATTTATTACTTTATTTACTAAATTTAATAGTAACGATTTTAATAACAAAATGGTTGAGAGTAAATGTTTAATTGATGATATTCTAAAACTTGTCATATACATAATGAAAGGAATTTCGTTCTCTTCTTTAATTTTATTAGCTTGTTTTCCTCTCCCAGTTTTTGCAGTGTATTAAATTTACCATGGAGTCAATCTATTTTGACATGCATGTAAGATTTAGGAGTTATTTGAGATCAATTTTTATTTTTAATTTTAAAATGTTTTTTATTGATGTTTTTAGGTCATTTATTTTCTTTTTCTTTTAAAATAAATCATACTCTTTTCAAAAAAAGGTAAAATCAATCTTTAAATATTTTCTTTAAATTGGGCTCTCAAGTAAAATATTAACTTTATAATTTCACTCAATGAAATAACAATTTTGTTGATTAAATTTTATAAGAGTTTTAATTAAATGTTTAAAACATATTTCTTGCAGTAAATAAAGGGCTAGTTGTCATGGTAGTGCTTCAACACTTCACTATTTCTAAGGTTAAAATATATTTAATAAGACAAATATTATTCTTAAATTTTTGTTGTTTCTTAAATTTGAGGTTGGCATAACTTAACATGCAAATCAATTGCCACAAATATGTCTTTTAGCAATAATATTATAACATCAAATACAACGTATAATTAATTTTTTTAGCATTAATCCGCTTAGATAGTTCCAATATGGATAAGCGGATCTATTATGGCTCATTTTTTTTATATATATAAACCACACAATCGAGTGGATGAATCTCTTGATTTATTCAAGGTATTTTTGTTAGCAAGTTATGCATGGCCTTCTAGACTGTCTTGTATAAATATATGGATGTAGCTCTACATGCTGATCAGGCATCTAGTTCCAATCGATTTGTTCATCTATGATATGAAATCATGTTGAAGATGTTAACTTATATTAACTTAAGAAATAGTAGTTTGGAACATATATCGATGATCAAATTTGTGTTGTGTTATGCCACAAATAACATGTGGGGCTGAGATATGATAGATGTCCAGTTTGTTACAATTGCACTTATATGACCCTTCATAAAAAAATTCAACTTTGAGTGACTGGCGTGACATATCAAGCACCTGAATTTATTGTGCATTAATTTGAGTGGCTTTCGACAGTCATCATATCTTTAGGGTTTAGGGTTTAGGGATCATATCTCAGAACCCTTCATAAAAAAATTCAACTTTGAGTGATTGGCTTGACATATCAAGCACCTAAATTTATTGTGCATTAATTTGAGTGGCTTCCGATAATCATCTAGCATTTTATTATATCTTCGTGGTAGAGTATGTCTTCACTGGCAACAAAGTGAGTTATATTTATTTTCTTTTTGTGCAATAATGCTCAATTTTCCTAATAAAATTTATATTTCTTTCTTGAAAAGATGTCCATGGTAGTGTTTTCCTAATTCTATCTTTATTTTGTTATTGTCATGAATTTTAGGTTAATGAAATGTTGGAACACTTAGTTATGCATCAACATTAATAGGAAAAGCAATTATGTATCATATGAAATTTTAATGACGAACTTGTTGAATCCTTAATTTTTTTCTTCTCCTTGTAATGCAAGTTTTATAGCAAACATAATTTAAAAAAATCAACTTCAGCTGCTTTACAGGAAAATTTTATTTTGAAAATTTATTTCATTTTGTCAATTTTCTCTTTCCACTTTTCCAAGATGTTGCTTTTGTGTTATCACTTTTAATATATTATCTCTGAGCTTCGAGCATGAAACCTTTTGGCGCGGGAGGAAATACGGTGCAGGAGGAAATACCCAACTACTTGGCCACAGTCTCATCCGCATATTTATAATATGTTGATCAACGGGTTGAGAAGAATTTTAAGACAAATCGCTCCAACATCAATAATGGTACAGAGCATTGGATCGACGAGAGAAACAGAGAAGAGAGTGAGAGAGACATACAGAGAGATAACTGTAACCCAAAAGTTTTAATAGAGTAAATCAATAGTTCTTTTTTGTAAAACTGACCCCTAATTTTATAGATTTCGGGGACATCTAGTGTAAAATTACATATTTGCCCTTATTTTAATAGCGATATTACATGATATTATGACACATTTTCATATTTGTAACTGACACTGACACATTTTCTTATATTTATAACTGATCTTAGCACAATTTTGTATTCATAGCTACTTGAAGAGGGGTAATTGATGACCTGGTGATCTTATTGCTCATATAGGATGGAAGCATTAGGTCTGCCGTTAAATATTTGGTCAGCTAAAAGGTCGTTAGCGATCAGGTCTCTCAAAAGAGAACTTGAGAAGAGACCCTCATATCTTTATGATGAACTGGAGCTTGTCATGGAAAGGGTATATACCAAGATAATATGAAGGACAATTCTCCTTGGATAAAAAGTTTTCTTAAAGGTCAAAGAGGTGCTCTATAGGTGACCCTTTGACCATTTTATGAAGAGTTTTGAAATCGATTGAGAGAGTTGTTCATGAAGATTTTTTTCTTGAATTGAGCTTCAATCCTTCTATCTCTTCGTTTGATCATGCTTTCGTTTGGTTAGCTCAGAGTTCCAATCGAAGAAAATAATGTTTGATGTTGCTGTCTTTTGACTATTCTGATGCACTGCACTTTGGAATTTCTCAGTGAGACCCGTTGGATTTCCTCCAGATTCGTGCAAACATATATAATAAAAATTATAAAAAAATAAAAAAATAAACAAATAAAAAGCAGAACGCTTCCATTATATCCAAGTGTAGCATTCGATAGAAAGTGGAGCCATTGGACATTCCAGAATTAGTAAACTATTTAATTCCAAATAAAATATTTTTTTAATGTAAATTGTGCGTGGTAGGCCCGGTGGCCGTTTTTCCATTGTAGTTGGTGAACACAGTCTTTGATTGCTACTTTCTAGTCAGTTACGAAGAAGCACTATAAATAATAATCATTTATTAAAATAAAATGCTATAAACAACAAATTAATGGAGACAGATATCACATTGTCCTAACAAATTTTTCTGAAATTAATTATAAGTTAATGAAGGGCCGGTTTATTACTAGCTTATAATGGGAAGGTATCATTTGGCTTTGCTTTACGACTCAGCACAAAGCTTCCAATGCCCTCAACCCATTCGCACAGCTATTTCTTGTTTGACAGGGAGTGTCCTCAGTCTGCATGATGGTGTAGGCCAAATTTGATTTGGACTTGCATTCAACATTATTAGATTTTGATACCATCGTCATTTTTAGCGGTATATGTAATATTCAATTTCCTTGGAGTTTGATGGGAGAATATGTCTACCTTCCCCGCCTATTTAAGAAAATAAAAAGCTATTATTTCGTTTATCAGTCTCTTCTTTCTTCATTACGCCTCACTCAAATCACACAGTGTCTTACAAATCTTCACACATGGCTCTAAGGCGAGCACTATTTATTAGCATGGTAATGGTCTTTACATTAATCATTAGCAACATTAATCTCACCGTTGGCCACCACAAATACTATGTTGGCGACAATCAAGAATGGACTTATCAAATGACCTCTAATTGGTCCAAAGGCAAGAAATTTTATGCAGGAGATATTCTAGGTGAATTCCATGTTCTTCGACTTGTTTTCAAATTTGTCAATTTGCTTCATCAATTAACTTAAAATTGTTTAATTATCATTAAATGGCAGTGTTCAAGTACATTCCCGGTGAGCACAATGTGATAAAGGTGAATGCAGAAGACTATGAATTTTGTCGAGTGCCAACTAACGTGAAGGTCTATGAATCTGGAAATGATCATATCAAACTCAAGAGGGGCTACAACTACTTCATATGTGGCATCCCTGGTCATTGTGGCATTGGAATGAAGATAGAAATCAAGGCTTATTGAGTAATATCGGTTGATTGATGCTATTGATTGATCCATAGACCCTTTGATTATTTATAATAAATCTTGTTTTTTGTTTTTTCAAGCTTACTTAATATTATGTGTCGGTATAATACGGTGATTATTATCAATGGTATTTTCATGCTTGGAATAAAGTTTTCATATTGATGTTGTTTTAGTATTTTAAGTTGTGTTGGTATGAATGAGAAATGTAATCCAATTTTAGCTTACAAATGAAATGTTATATGATATCTTTTTATCTAGTATTTATTTTTAATATTTTATGCTCTCTCTATTTGGCAATAATGTTTTTTTTTAATGTTATCAACTTTGATCTTAATTTTTCTTATATGAGATTATTTCCATAGTTTTATTGTATATTATAAATAAGTATTATTAAACCATCTTATTTGAATAGAATTCACTCTTATATTCCTAATACAACTATTACTCGAACCTCTTTGCAATTTTATAACACAATTTCCTTATAAAGTTTATTCATGCCAAATTCAACTTGCTTTTTAGGAACATAAATAATTCAAAATTTTGCCCACAAAATGTTATTACCCCAAGTCAATATGAAACAAAACTTATAATTTTTTTTATATTTGATAGTTTATTCTCACGACATGATATTGTAGTTTATATTGATAATAAAACTTGTAAATTGATGGTTTTGGTTAATTAAGCTCACTGGCCAAGGATCATGGTGATTCACGGAATGTCATATTATCTTGCGCGTGATGTGATATTATAGCCTATTGCTTCATTCCAAGCTCTATTACATTAGCCAGCTTCGCAACAATTTCCATTCTTGCTAGAAGATTGACCTTGTCCTCAAGGTAAATATGTGAATAGGTGGCTTCGAATTCATCACTTATCTAAATGGATTCATTTGTAGAAAATCCTTCCCATTTAATGAGGTGTTGTAGTTCGTCGTGGTCATTTAATTATACATGATCGAAATTGAGTATGCGGATTGGGTGGAGCTCTAAATCATGGTTCCAATAATTTAAAGACTATCGGGCAGGGTGTAAACGAAAATTCTCTTTATAAACTTTGAGTGAGGAGTTGTGAAAAACAGGGTGAATTTGTGAGTAAGATGGTAAGGCAGTTGTGCAAGCAACTTGCTCGACCCACAAAAGCACTTGGAAGGAGCCAAAATAGCAATGACTTAATTTTGTGTTTTGTTTCTATCTTAGAGTATTTTGTCTATACGGTTTCAGCTTGAAAAGCACCAAAACAGTTACTTTAGCTCAACATCACGACAAAACTTACCATTGTTGTTTCATATGCTATTATGCACGCGCAAGTTTGGTACAAAGATTTTACAAATTCAAATCAAATTCATACAACCAATCATGAACATTGAGAGGCCCAACAGTTCATCTAATATATTAAAGTATGGGTTGGTGACCGCTACTTCTCTATACGGTACACCTAGTAATTGAGGATTTAAATATTATAAATTTTAAAATATATTTTATAAATTTAATAACTTAACAGTTCACGTTAAATCACTTCACAATAGGTGTTATGGTAGGTGTGTGTATAGTTCAAGTAATATAAAAACTTCTCATGTACTGAGTACAAATCCCACAGGGAACCAAGGTAGACAATCACTTTAGGAGAAGTTATAGTCTACTACTATAAGGTTTTAGTTTGGAGTTTAGATAAAGGTGTTTTTGCTATCACTACTCCTAAATTAATATCTTAATCCTCTGATAGAGCAATCAATAAGGTGAAATTCAAGAGTGATAAAAAATACTTTTATCTTGTGAATAATTTAGTATGTTATACGTTAGAAGTTTAAGAACATGAATAAAGTAGTTACAAAAGGAGAATATGTCTATCTACTCTCTCTCTCTCTCAACTTATAAATACGATTAGTTCACAAATTAGTTAATTGCTTTTGGCAACGGTGTCTGTTTGTGCCATATATAAGCTCCCCATAACTGTATGCCCCGCTTGTCACCCAAAAAGCACAAATCTGAACCTCCCAAAATAATTATCTCCCTTTGCACAATCACCTAATTACTACGTTTCATAGTTAAATGATAATGTGAACATTCTCTTGTTTATTCACCATTAGTCTTTCGAGTTCTAAGGGTCACAATAAGTATTAACAAATCTTATGGCCAGTAAGATATGTAAATTAAGTCTAGCAGAAGATTCATCACATATAAAATTAAGATTTATTCTTAAACTTCTACACCATACACTTATATCAAATTATTGCAAAAGAAAGGCACAGGGTTTCCACTCATAATGCATGATAAAATCAATAGAAAACTTCATAAAACAAAGTGATTAAACTAAATATGTGATTTAAAGTTTCACAAGACGATCAAACAAACTCTAATTAGCAAAATAAATTCACTAAATGCTTATTTACTATATTACAATGCAATCAAAATATACAATACTTAGCTTTAATCTCTCTAAAACCTTCCACTTAAGTTTTCTACTGCTCCTTGCAATTATTGATACAATCCCTTACAAATGCTCTTAAATTCACATACAAATCCTTCTAAAGAAGTGGAATCCTACTCCTAATATGGATTTCTTGGAGTCCTTGTGGAGTTCCAAACCATGGAACATCATCCCCAAATCCTCAAATGGCACAAAGTCCCTTTTTCCATCCTCCCAAACCACTAAATGAATCCAAAAAAACTTCCAGACAATTTTGGCGTCTAGGTGCCATCTTCTCGGCCAGCTGGAAAAATCAAATCGCACCTAGGCGCTAGTATGTGGAGCCTAGGCGCCACCTTCTCTGGAAATTCTACAGAGTCCAACACCTAAGCGCCAAAAGTTGGTGCCAAGTCAAGTTCAAGCATTCATTGCTCCTTTTGCTTTGTTTCGCTCCTTTTTTCGCTCATGTTCGCTCCAATTTCTTTACTTATTATACCTGCACCAAAAACATGAAAATATCATTTAAAGTGTAATTTCATTTATAAACAAATATAAAAAGTATAGAAAATTAAGCATGCAAAAAAGAGATATCAATTGGGATATCCAGCCATAAAGACCTTGATAAGCGGTCATGTCAATTGTGGAGTAGAGTATAGTATTATTAGAGTACTCAAGCCATCGAAGCTTGAACAAGTTGTCTGTGATGTATTGTGGGTCGATTTTTGAGAAATTATCGGTTGCTTTTAATATATATATATATATATATATATATATATACACCTATCATTTATTAAATAATAAGCCATAAATAGAAAATTAATGGTACAGATATCGCGTTGTTCGAAACAATTACACCTGCGCGACAAAGCAAGTTTTCTGAAATTAATGAAGCTAATAAAGAGCCGGTTAGTTACTATAGCTTGCAATGGGAACGTATCTTTTGGCTTTGTTTTACGACTCAGCACAAAACTTCCAATGCTCTCTACCCAATCGCACAACTATTTCTTGTTTGCTAGGGAGTGTCATCAGTCTGCATGATGGTGTATACCAAATTTGATATGAACTTGCATTCAACATTATTAGATTTTGATAGCATCGTCATTTTTAGCTGTATTTGTAATATTCAATTTCCTCGGACTTTGATGGGAGAAAATGTCTACTTGTCCTGCCTATTTAAGGAAGTAAAAAGCTATTATTTGTTTATCAATCTCTTCTTTCTTCATTACCTCTTCGCTCAAATCACACGGTGTCTTACAAATCTTCACACATGGCTCTAAGGCGAGCATTATTTATTAGCATGGTAATGGCCTTTACAGTAATCATTAGCAATATTAATCTCACTGTTGGCCACTACAAATACTATGTTGGCGACAATCAAAAATGGACTTATCAAATGACCTCTAATTCGTCCAAAGGCAAGAAATTTTATGCAGGATATATTCTAGGTGAATTCTATGTTCTTCAACTTGTTTTCAAATATATCAATTTGCATCATCAACTAGCTTAAAATTGCTTAATTTTGGTTAATTGTCATTGTTCAGTACATTCCCGGTGAGCACAATGTGATAAAGGTGAATGTTGAAGACTATAAATTTTGTCAGGTGCCAACTAACGTGAAGGCCTACGAATCTGGAAACGATCATATCAAACTCAAAATGGGCTACAACTACTTCATATGTGGCATCCCTGGTTATTGTGGCATTTGAGTGAAGATAGCAATCAAGGTTTATTGAGTAATGTGGGTTGATAGATGCTATTGATTGATTGATCCTTAGACTCTTTGCATATTTATAATAAATCTTGTTTGCCTTTTCAAGCTTAGTTATTATTATGTGTGGGTGCAATGCAGCGATTATTATCAATGGCATTTGCATACTTGGAATAAAGTTAATATTGATGTTGTTTTAGTACTTTTAAGCTATGTTCGTATGAATGAGAAATGTAATCCATTTTTAGCTTATAAATGAAAGGTTATATGGGTGTGTTAAATTTATTATGAATGAATATCTTTTTGTCTAGCTTTTTTTAATATTTTATGCTTTCATTATTTGACAAAAATATTTTTCTTAATGTTACCATCTTTGATCTTAATTTTCCTTATATGAGATGATTTCCATAGTTTTATTGTATATGACAAACAGCTCAAGTATTATTAAATCATCTTATTGGAAGAGAATCTACTCTTATATTCCTATTACAACTATTAGTCGAACCTTTTGCAACTTTATCACACCATTTTCTTATAAAGTTTATACATGCCAAATTTTAACTTTTTAGGAACTTAAATAATTCAAATTTTCCTACAAAATATCATTACCCCAAGTCAATATGAAATAAAACTTCTAATTTTTTTTATAATTGATAGCTTATGCTTATGATGTGATATTATAGTCAATATTGATAATAAAACTTCTGAATTTTTTTTTTTTTTTTTGTTAATTAAGCTCACTGGCCAAAAGATCTAATTGATCTAAGGATCATGGTGACTCATGAAATGTCATATTATCTTGATCACGATGTGATAATATAGTCTATTGCTTCATTCCTAGCTCTGATTACATCAAGTTGTTTCGCAACAATTTCTATTCTTGCTAGAATACTAGCCTTGTCCTCAAGGAAAATATGTGGATAAGTAGCTTTGATTCTTCATCACTTATCCAATGGATTCATTTGTAGGAAACCTTCCCATTGCGTTGCAGTTTGTTGTGATCATTTATGCATGCATGATCAAAATTGAGTATCCAGATTGGGTGGAGCACTAAATCATCATTCCAATATTTTAAATACTATTGAGAGGGGTGTAAATGAGAAGTATCTTTATAAACTTTGAGTAAGAAGTTCTAAAAAATAGGGTGAATTTGTGAGTAAGACGGTAAGTCAATCTTGTAAGCAACTTACCCAACACGCACAAGCAGTTGGAAGGGGCCACAAAAGCAACGACTTAATTTTGTGTTTTTTTCCTATCTTCAAGTATTTTGTCTACATGGTTTCAGCTTGAAGAAAACCAAATCACTTATTGTAGTTCAACATCACGACAATACTTATCATCTTGTTGTTTCATAAGCTATTTTGCGTGCGCAAGTTTGGTACAAAGATTTGCTAATTGAACTCGCACAAGAGTTGTAAGGGGCCAAAATAGGAATGAATTAATTTTTTGTTTTTTTTTCTATCTTCAAGTATTTTGTCTACATGGTTTCAGCTTGAAGAGAACCAAATCACTTATTGTAGTTCAACATTACGAAAACGCTTACCTTCTTGTTGTTTCATATGTTATTGTGCGTGAGCAAGTTTGGTACAAAGATTTGCAAACTTGATCCACTTAAAAATTACCTGTTTTTAGTGTTCATTTCATGCCCACTTTATGCACATTTTTAATGATATTACACTTTAAAGGAAGTTATTTTGCATATTTTTGTCTTCAAGTATAAAAATATGATTTTAGAGAAGATGAAGCAAAAACAATGAAATTTTGAGCCAAAATGAGCAAGAAAGAAAATTTTGACTTCTTACATATCAATGTCTTTCTATGCTTAATATTTTTTATATTTCTACATGTTTTTGGATGAAATTATACTTTTGAGAAAGGTTGTTTTATGTCTATCTTGTAGGTGAAGATGTTAGGAATGCAACACAACTGAAATGGGGCGAAACAGAGTTGAAACGGTGCCAAATGAAGCAAAATAGTGGAGCTGCGCACAGGGTGGCGCCTAGGCGCCAGTGACGACGAGAAAACAGCGCCTAGGCGCCAGAATCAAGGCATATGTGCCATAATCATCCAGAAAAGGTTAACGGATTTTTGACAACTTTGGGAGTTATTTTTAAGGTGTTAAGTAATTTTTAGACATTCTAGAAAACTGGAAATTACTCCTAATATATAGGACATGTGATACAATGTATCTGGACACATTGGAACGATTTTAATCGCGAAGAGGTGCGACCCAAAGTGAAGGGGTGTGAAGACTTGGTCAGAGGAGTCTGGTGCCTAGGCGCCAGAGTCGGTTTCTAGAAGATTCAATGAATGTGGACTACTTTTGAAGAGGTGCCTTAAGCAACCCTTGGCCATTTTCAGAGCTTTATAAATAGGAGATATTTCTACAAGAAAAAGGGCCTCTCTCTCTCCCTCTCTTTCTTCCCCCTTAGTCATTTTAGAGTCATGAAGATGTAAATTTCTACATCTTATGGAGAGTTTGGTGAGGGATTTTGAGATATTTATGTAAGGGATGTACGAGCGGCGCATGGATCGGTGAGAAACTTTGGTGGAGAGATCTTCTTCTTTCATTCAGAGGGAAAAATCTAAGTATTGTATTCTTCATTATCTTGTACTTATTGTAAACACTTTCTAGTGGATTTTCTTTGTTTTAAATCAAGTTTTCTGTCGTGATTTATCCATGCTTCGTAAGTGATTTTCTTTACTCTTTCTTTTAAATGAAGTAGTGGCATGTGTAGAAAAATCATTTTTATGATAGAATTAACTATTAAATGCTTCTAGGTGACAAATAGTTGCATAAATATTATAGAATACTAATGAAATAAGTTCCTTGTTGGCACTTAAATTATTACATAATTCTATCAACCCTTTTACTTCTTATGTCATTATTTTCATTTACTTTTATTTTGTAATGAAATAGATGCATGTTTAGGAATTAAGATTTGCTTAGATATTCTCTTTTTAAATTAGGGTGATGATATTCATACCGGATCTTCATTTACTTTACAAATTGATCAATTGATTTGTTAAAACTTGTTGAAGAATTCTGAGACCTATCCGGAGATGAGTTCTTAACTAATAGATATCACATGAATCCTTGAGTAATGGAAGGCTTTATGCGGGTAATTCAAGATGAAGTGCAAATAAATAGGAAGATATTATTTATTGGGCGCAAAATTGATTAGTTTTTAGAGTGACAGACTAAATTCTAATAATTTGGTTTATAGAAAGGGAACGGGTCACTAGTAGGGCCGACCATAGCCTCCCTTGGACATCTAGTAGTATGAGCCTAAATTAACTCATTCTACTAATAAAACATCTTGAACCAATCTATAGATTAACCAATGTTCTTTACACCTGGACCAAAGGGTAAAAAATACGATTGCTTCTATTTGGCACCACTACATAAAATTCTAAGCATTTCTTTCCTACACATTATCTATGTAATTGCAAAAGAAAGGTAGTCTTTAACATCTCAAAATTCTTCAAACCAATTTATCCATAACTTATCTTTTTATTTAAGAACTTTATTTAGGATTAGTTATTAAAAAAAAACCATTTTAATCGAAATTCTAAATTTTGGCCTTATAGAAATAGACTGGGAATTAGCCTAAAGGATTGCTTACCTCGCTTCTCTGTGGGATCGATACTGGGGTTATAAAAGAAAATATTATATTACTTGAAACGATACGTATACTTGCATAAGTACTTCTAGTGTGTAAAATATTTTCTAAAATTTTACAACATTATAATTTTATACACTAGCCGCTTTTTATAAATTGGGTCAAGTTTTTTGCCATCTTTTGGAAGCAAAAATTACTGCGTTATTGCGGGTCGGGTCAAGTTTTTGGCGTCGTTGCCGAGGAAGCTTCGGTAAGAACTTTAGGAGAATTTTAGTTGAAACAATTAAGTTTAGACTTGTAAAACTGTAGTATCGTAAAAACTATTTTTGTGTGAAAAGTGTTTTGTTATATGAAAAAGTGTTGTAAAAAAAAACTGTTTGTGTGAAATGAAAATTAAGGTGTTCGTGAAAATGTTTTGTTGTGTTGAATATATTTCATCTATTATTTGTTTAATTGTTAATGTATTATTTGTTGTGTTATATATGCGAAACAAAGTATCTGCAAGATTTGTGCATTATGATCCCGAGTTTGAAAAAAAAAAGAAAATAAAAATACAGAAAGGACTCGAAAAATTAGAAATGGAAATGAAAAACTTTCATTATAATAACTTGGAGAATCATCATAATTCATTGAGGGATTACGTAAATCCTACGACAGATGAAATTCACTTAAGCATACAAAACTCTGTCATAGAAGCTGACTCGTTTGAAATAAATCCTGAGATTATCCAACTGGTGCAGAACAATCAATTTTGGGGAACTCCTTTGGAGGATCCCTATTTACACTTATTTAGTTTTCTAGAACTTTGTGCTACATTTCGTTATAACGGTATGTCAGATGATGTTGTTAGGTTAAGGCTTTTTCCTTTCTCACTAAGGGATAAGGCTAAAATATGGTTATACTCATTAAGCACTTCAGCTTTATTAAAAATTGGGAGGAGTTAACTCGAAATTCCTAGTTAAGTATTTTCCACCTTCGAGGACTACTAAACTTAGAAACGATATTATCTCATTTTGTCGATATGAAGGAGAATCGATATATGAAGCGTGGGAAAGATTTAAGGAACTCTAAGAAAGTGTCCACATCATACTGCTGCCCGATTGGTTAATCATTCAAACTTTTTATAACAGGTTAGTAGGATCCCTTAGGTCTATAATTGATGCTACTGCTGGTGGTTTATTAATGTCAAAATCAATTAATGAAGCGTATGCATTAATTGAAAAAATGGTTACAAATAAATTTCAATGGCCCTCTGCAAGGGTAAATCATAAAAATGTAGCTAGTGTTCATGATACAGATGTGATTATAATTCTTGCATCTCAGGTTGCCGCAATATCAAAGAAGTTGGACCAATTTGGAATGAACCAACCTCAATTTACTTCTATAAGTAAGAAAAGTTCATTAGGGCGTATAATTGATTCTAACTTATCATATGACACTTTAAATACCATAAACAACTCATATTCTAACTTTTACAACCCGTGTTGGGAGAACCATTCTAAATTTAACTGGAATCATACTACTGATGGTGGAAACAAAAAATGAGAGAATAATCATGCGAATCCTAATGGAAGTTGGAATAATAAGGGGAACACAAATAACATGTGGGGCTGAGTTATGATAGATGCCCAGTTGGTTACAACTTCACTTATAGCATCCTTCATAAAAAAATTCAACTTTGAGTGATTGGCTTGACATATCAAGCACCTGAATTTATTGTGCATTAATTTGAGTGGCTTCCGACAGTCATCTAGCATTTTATTATATCTTCGTGGTAGAGTATGTCTTCACTGGCAACAATGTGAGTTATATTTATTTTCTTTTTTGTGCAATAATGCTCAACTTTTGTGTGAATAAGTGTAATTGTATTATAGTAAAAAGCGATTATAAGTGCCTGAATAGTTTGTCCGGATACACATCTTAGAACCCTATTGAAAAACTCAGGAGCATTCATAGTCACTATACCATTTCTTCACCATTTGCGTTAGAGAAAATTAAATATATCTCAGTCAATCAATCATTCGTATGCTTCAACTTTGGCGGTTCTTATATTAATTATATGCATGATGAAAGTGTGAATATCATAAATATTTCCGATACTATAAGAATTTCAACATTAAACAACACTTTTTTGAGGTTTTCCCTTAAAATGTCTCGAACAACGGCGATGGAAAGCCCATGGAAAAATATATTTTATTGAAAATATTTATTAAGTAAATTAGCTCTGACGTCGTAGTTAATTTATATTTCCTTTTTGGCGTGAGAGTCCTCTATGCTCAATCAAATTTATATTTCTTTTTTGACGCTTCAGTTTACGATTCAACAAAAAAATATACAGTTGGGTATCCTATGATTTGTTTACAAGACCAATATTCTAAAATTAAATACATCTTGTGAGTATCCTTAAGATAAAAGTTAAGCTTCTCCGTCTAAAACCGATAAATCATGATGCAATTATCTACATTTAACATTAGAACTTTATGTTAAGCGGAGATGCTCAACTATCATGAAAAGATGCCCATGGCAGTATTTTTCCCAAGTCTACCTTTATTTTGTTATGTCATGAATTTTAGGTTAATGAAATGTTGGAACACTTAGCTATGCATCAACATTAATAGGAAAAGCAATTATGTATCATATGAATTTTTAATGACGAATCAATATGCTTGTTGAATCCTTAATTTTTTTCTTCTCCTTGTAATGCAAGTTCTATAGCAAACATAATTTAAAAAAATCAACTTCAGCTGCTTTACAGGAAAATTTTATTTTGAAAATTTATTTCATTTTGTCAATTTTCTCTTTCCACTTTTCCAAGATGTTGCTCTTGTGTTATCACTTTAATATATTATCTCTGAGCTTCGAGCATGGAACCTTTCGGCGCGGGTGGAAATACCCAACTACTTGGCCACAGTCTCATCCGCATATTTATAATATGTTGATTAACGGGTTGAGAAGAATTTTAAGACAAATTGCTCCAACATCAATAATGGTACAAAGCATTGGATCGACGAGAGAAACAGAAAAGAGAGAGAGAGAGAGACATACGGAGAGATAACTGTAACACAAATTTTAATAGAGTAAATCAATAGTTCTTTATTGTAAAATCGACCCCCAAATTTATAGATTTCGGCAAAATCTAGTGTGAAATTAAATGTTTGTCCTTATTTTAATAGCGACATTACAAGATATTATGACACATTTTCATATTTGTAACTGACACCGACACCTTTTCTTATATTTATAACCGATCTTAGCACAATTTTGTATTCATAGCTATTTGAAGATGGGCAACTCATGACCTGGTGATCTTATCGCTCGTAGGATGGAAGCCTTAGGTCGGCCGTCAAATATTCGGTCAGCCAAAAGGTCGTTAGCGATCGGGTCTCTCAAGAGAGAATTTTGCGAAGAGGCCCTCATATCATTATGATGAACTGGGGCTTGTCATGCAAAGAGTATATATCACAATAATATGAAGGACAGTTCTCCTTGGATAAAGAGTTTTCTTAAAGGGTCAAAGCGGTGTTCCGTAGGTGGCCCTTTGTCCATTTTATGAAGAGTTTCGAAATCAATTGAGGGAGTTGTTCAAGAACATTTTTTCCTCGAATTGGGCTTCAATCCTTCTATCTCTTCGTGTGGTAATGTTTTTGTTTGGTCAGCTCAGAGTTCCAATCGAAGAAAATAATGTTTGATGTTTCTGTCTTTTGACTATTCTGATGCACTGCACTTTGGAATTTCTCAGTGAGACCCGTTGGATTTCCTCCGGATTCGTGCAAACACATATAATAAAAAATTTAATAAAAAAATAAAATAAAATAATAAAATAAAAAAATAAAAAAATAAACAAATAAAAAGCAGAACGCTTCCATTATATCCAAGTGTAGCATTAAGTAGAGCCATTGGGCATTCTAGAATTAGTAAACTGTTTAATTCCAAATAAAATATTTTTTTTAATGTAAATTGTGCGTGGTAGGCCCGGTGGCCGTTTTTCCATTGTAGTTGGTGAACACAGTCTTTGATTGCTACTTTCTAGTCAGTTACGAAAGAGCACTAAATAATAATCATTTATTAAAATAAAATGCTATAAACAACAAATTAATGGAGACAGATATCACATTTGTAAAACTTGCAATAAAAATAAAGAAGAAGTGAAAGAGAAGAAGAAGAGAGGAGAAGAGGAAGAAGAAGAGAGTGCAAAATGGTTAGGGTTGCAAATGCATCAACTATACATTACAAGACTAAAAGATAAATATATATACAATAGGTAGAAAGACTAAACTACCCTTAAGTAGGGTAAAATAATAAAAAAGGTAAACACAATAATATCTAACAACATTGACCTAACAATTTTTCTGAAATTTATTATAAGTTAATGAAGGGCCGGTTAATTCCTAGCTTATAATGGGAAGGTATCATTTGGCTTTGCTTTACGACTCAGCACAAAGCTTCCAATGCTCTCTACCCATTCGCTCAGCTATTTCTTGTTTGACTGGGAGTGTCGTCAGTCTGCATGATGGTGTATGCCATACTTGATATGGACTTGCATTCAGCATTATTAGATTTTGATATCATCGTCATTTTTAGCGGTATATGTAATATTCAATTACCTTGGAGTTTGATGGGAGAATATGTCTACCTTTCCCGCCTATTTAACGAAATAAAAAGCTATTATTTCGTTTATCAATCGCTTCTTTCTTCATTACGCCTCACTCAAATCACACAGTGTCTTACAAATCTTCACACATGGCTCTAAGGCGAGCACTATTTATTATCATGGTAATGGTCTTTACATTAATCATTAGCAACATTAATCTCACTGTTGGCCACCACAAATACTATGTTGGCGACAATCAAGAATGGACTTATCCAATGACCTCTAATTGGTCCAAAGGCAAGAAATTTTATGCAGGAGATATTCTAGGTGAATTCTATGTTCTTCCACTTGTTTTCAAATTTGTCAATTTGCATCATCAATTAGCTTAAAATTGTTTAATTGTGGTTAATTGGTAGTGTTCAAGTACATTCCCGGTGAGCACAATGTGATAAAGGTGAATGCAGAAGACTATGAATTTTGTCGAGTGTCAACTAACATGAAGGCCTATGATTCTGGAAATGATCATATCAAACTCAAGAGGGGCTACAACTACTTCATATGTGGTGTTCCTAGTCATTGTGGCCTTGGAATGAAGATAGCAATCAAGGCTTATTGAGTAGTATCGGTTGATAGACGCCATTGATTGATCCTTAGACTCTTTGATTATTTATAATAAATCTTGTCTGTTTTTTCAAGCTTAGTTAATATTATGTGTCGGTGTAATACGGTGATTATTATCAATGCTATTTTAAAGTTTTCATATTGATGTTGTTTTAGTACTTTTAAGTTATGTTGGTATGAATGAGAAATGTAATCCACTTTTAGCTTACAAATGAAATTTATATGGGTGCGTTAAATTTATTATGAATGAATATTTTTTATTTAACTTTTATTTTTAATATTTTATGCTCTCTCTCTTTGACAAAAAAGTTTTTTTTTTTTAATGTTATCAACTTTGTTCTTAATTTTTTTTATATGAGATGATTTCAATAGGTTTATTGTATATTATAAATAAGTATTATTAAACCATCTTATTTGAATAGATTCTACTCTTATGTTCCTAATACAAATATTACTCGAACGTTTTTGCAATTTTATAAAAACAATTTTCTTATAAAGTTTTATGATGTCAAATTCAACTTGCTTTTTAGGAACATAAATAATTCAAATTTTTGCCAACAAAATATTATTACCCCAAGTCAATATGAAACAAAACTTTTAAATTTTTTATAATTGAGAGCTTATCCTCACGGCATGATATTATAGTTTATATTGATAATAAAACTTGTAAATTGATGGTTTTGGTTAATTAAGCTCACTGGCCAAGGTTCAGGGTGACTCACAGAATGTCATATTATCTTGCTCATGATGCGATATTATAGTCTATTGCTTCATTCCAAGCTCTGATTAAATCAGGCTGTTTCGCAACATTTTCCATTCTTGCTAGAAGATTGGCCTTGTCCTGAAGGAAAATATGTGGATAAGTAGCTTTGGTTCTTCATAACTTATTCAATGGATTCATTTGAAGGAAACCCTTCCCATTTAATGAGGTGTTGCAGTTCGTCGTGATCATTTATGCATGCATGATCAAAATTGAGTATCCAGATTGGGTTGAGCGCTAAATTATCATTTCAGTACTTTAAATACTGTTGGACGTGGTGTAAACGATAAGTATCTTTATATACTTTGAGTAAGGAGTTCTGAAAAATAGGATGAATTTGTGAGTAAGATGGTAGAACAATCTTGTAAGCAACTTACCCAACCCGCACAAGCACTTGGAAGGGGCCAAAATAGCAATGACTTAATTTTGCGTTTTCTTTCTATCTTTGAGTATTTTGCTACATGGTTTCAACTTGAAGAAAACCAAATCACTTATTGTAGTTCAACATCGCGACAACACTTATCATCTTGTTGTTTCATATGCTATTGTACGTGAGCAAGTTTGGTACAAAGATTTGCAAACTCAACCCGCACAAGCACTTGGAAGGGGCCAATATAACAACGACTTAATTTTGTGTTTTTTTTTTCTATCTTCGAGTATTTTGTCTACATGGGTTCAACTTGAAGAGAACCAAACCACTTATTGTAGTTCAACATAACGATAACACTTACCATCTTTTTGTTTCTTATGTTATTGTGCGTGAGCAAGTTTGGTACAAAGATTTGCAAACTAAGATTGTATTCATGCAATCAATCATGAATTTCAAGAGGCTCAAATTTAGTTCATCCCAAATATTAAAGTATGGGTTGGCATAGCCAGTCATAAAGACCGTGATAAGTGATCATGAAGATTATGGAGTGGAGGGCAGTATTATTCGAGTACTCAAGCCATGGAATAAAACTTGGACAAGTTGTACATGATGTACCAACATAAATATTGTTGAGGGCTTTACTATTAACTTTCGTTTTCACATCATTCTCTGGATATATTATAATTCAAGTTAGTACTATTTTATGTGAAAAGACTTTTCTAGAAGGAGCTCATGAATATGTTTGGCGAGATTCTTTGTTTGATGGGGGACACCATAGACCTTGAAAGATTCATATATGAATGATCAAATACGACATTCGAAGAATAATATGCTATTTCGAAAAACAGGGATATTGCCTTAGAATAGATTTAGTTATTCAGATGAGTCAAATATTTGGACTCTGCAGTACTAGGTTTATTCCCCTATCTTATAGGTGTAAGATAAGGTTTATATTAACTCTTGGGTCTCGTTCCCTATAAAGGCAAATTTATCCTTAAAGTTATGAGTCATAATGAAAACTCTCAATTAATATGATAATTTGAAGTGCCAGATATCCGACTTTCATAATTGGAGTGGGGGTCCAAATTGGAAGAATTAAATTCAAAAGAATGAGACTTACAATTTGATGATGACATGTCACGGGAAAGGACTGAGACAAAAGAGATATTTGAAAAAAATTGATGAATTTGAATTGACTAGGTGAAATCAAAAGATAGATTAGGGATATTGGATTTGAATGACAAGAGTGATTCAAAACCCTAAGCAAAGGATAGATTAGGTAGGAAAAGATTTCTAGATAGAAAATGAAACCTTAGACTCTACAAGCAATTCTATGGGTGGACTAACCGAGATTTTGGGAATAACACCTCCGATCAAGATGTTCATCGCTTTACGTAATCCCGAGAACATTGGTAACCATCGACTATGACTAGCCTCATAACCAGGAATCCCCCTTAAATGGCTATGCATGGAGGCTTCATAGTTTTGAAGCACTCTGAAATAACTTCGTCAATAACCATAGGTTATTTCACTCAAAGATATTTACTCTAGTCTCAAAGGTTAGGTTTGTTTTTTTACATGTTTTGGTCCTTAGCACTAACTAGATACCTGAAATAACCTAGACATCTATAGTCAGACTAACCTAAGTTAAGTGTATGGCCCTCAGTTTAGTGTTAAATTAACTACCCTATAGTTTATGTCGGATCTACCTAGGTTTAGTTCTTGTTCTTTATCTTGGTGTGATTTAAATATTTATTTGAAGTTCAATATTTGCATTAATGTATTGTTTGATTCCTATATTTGTCAGTGAAGTTGAGAAATCAAGTTTTTCTTTGTTTTGAGTTGTTCTTAAGGATTTGATTTTTCATGCTTGTAAAGAAAAACATCTTGTGAGAGGTTTTCACCTTTGTTTTGTTTTATGAACTTTTTTTTATTCTGTTTAAAATTTGAAGTAACATAGCATGAAACTACACATGAAATGACATATAGAATAAGACATGTAAAGCAGTATTTGGCCATGCATTAGAATTATGCTGGGGTGAGTTGAGGCACTATATGAGTCGGCTGGTTTAAGCTTGGGTTGGACTTAAGTTGGCTTGGGTTGATTCGGTTTGGCCCGGGTAAAGATGGGTTGACTCGTGTTAGCTTAGATTTGATTTAGTTTGACATGTTTAAATTCGGTTGACCTGGGTTGGCTTAGATTGGATTTGAATTTGACCTGAGTTAAGCTGGGTTGACCCGTGTTAGGTTAGGTTAGAATTGGGTTTGACCTGGATTAAGCTGGCTTGATCCAGGCTGACTTAGGTTTAATTTGTGTTTAACTTGAGTTAGCTTAGAATTAGTTTAGGTGTAATGTGGGATAAGCTGGGTTGACCGGGTTGGCTTAGAATTGGTTTGGGTTTGATCCGGATTAAGCTGGGTTGACCCAAGTTTGCTTAGATTTGGTTTGGGTCTGTTCCAGGTTAAGTTGGGTTGACCAAGTTGGCTTAACTTTGAATTGGGTTTGACCCGAGTTAAGTTAGGTTAACCCAGATTGACATATATTTGATTTGGATTAAGTCTAATGTTTGGTTTAGGGTGCTAGCTAGACCTGAGTTGGGTTAGGGTTTAAGCTAGACCTGAGTTGAGCTAGGTCTTGTATTTGGGTTTGGCTTTGAGCAGACCTGAGTTGGATAAGTCTAGTATTTAGGTTAGGGTTTAAGCTTGAATTGAGTTGGGCTTGGTCTAGCGTTTAGATTAGGGCTTGAGCTAAGTGAGTTTGGGTTTAGCTGGGTTTGGGTCGACTTGAGTCGAACCCAAACCCAAGCCTAATTCAAGGTTATTTAGTTGATTACCTAACGTAAAGTTAACTTGGATTTCGATGAAGGTAAATGCTTAGATTAAAATGACACTAAGTAGAAGACTTGTTGTGAGAAGAAGGCATGATCGGAGGAGGAGGAGGCTTGCAGGAGAATTGCTTACCTTTCTTCTTCTTCCTCTGCACGCAGTAAGTGTTTGAGAGTTCGAATCTTTTTTTTCCTTTCAATAGGCTACCTATTTATAGCCTCGGATGGTGGTGGAGGAGCCCTCAAGAGCCATCCTATTTTGTTGTGCAGCGACTAAAGAGATCAGTCCGAAAGTTAGTGAGCCACTGATCGCCACAGACAAAATAGTGCGTGGACGAAGGCCACGAATCACTGACATGTGTTTTTAGGCACGGTCGCGCTCAGGGCTGGAGTGATCATACTAAGAAACTTTCGGGCGTGGTCACCCCTAATTCAGGCATGACCACGCCGAGGAAGTTTTAAACATAGTCACGCTCAAGCCTGGTGTTACTACATGATACCAAAGAAATGAACATGTTGCTTTCTGACAAATTTTCCTGCACCGAACTAAGGATCGATGTCGGTGCAAGTCCTATATGACTAAAAAAAGAGGTCAACAAATGCACTCCCAATATGTGTGGTAGACTGTCCAAAGTACTTCACACATATTGGTGTTGACCAAAATGATCAACAAAGTTTGAGGGACGTTTAGTTTGATTTGAATATGACAGAGAATTGGAATTAGAGTTTTGTGAATTATAGTGTTTGGAATCCGTTGGGGATTTCAAGTTTATCTGGACGCATTAGAATGGAAAATCGATATGGATTTAAATCTACCCAAAGAAGTGAACAGGTCGACTAGATAACGAAGGACAGCTCTGGAGCATATCATTCATCCTGATTGCTGATCGGAGAAACTGTGAAAACTATGTATAGTGGGAAGAAAAGTGTTGAACCATATCATTCATCCTAGAAGATAGAAAGGATGGATAGATCAAGAAGAGCAACGCTGAAGCATATCATTCATCTGGAAAACTAGTCAAGAAACTTGGGGAAGGTGTCTACACTAAGAAGGAAAGCGTGGAAACCAACATCCAAACTAGAAGATAGACTGAATGACTAGATCAAGAAGGAGAGCGCTAGAGCATATCATTCATCTTAATAACTAGTCAAAGAACTGAGAGAAGCTGTCTATACTAGGAAGGAAAACAAAGAACTAATATACAACCTAGTAGCTCGCTGCCTCTCCTTTTGTTTTGTGTATTGAAGCAACCAGCCTCCTTTGATTTTTCTCGTGAACCGAATCAAGTTTGCATTTGCTGGCGACGAAGCAAGGGAAGAAGAAGGACTCTCCAAGCATAAGAAGAAATTTCGGTATGGCCAATTCTCTGCTTCTTCTTCCTGTGTGGTTTTCTCTCCTTCCCTAGCTTACTGTGTAGAGAATTAGAAAAGCGAGAGAGAAAGAGAGGGAGAGAGTTCTTTCTTGTAAGTAGAGGGGGTCGACGGTGTAAATTTC
This sequence comes from Papilionanthe hookeriana x Papilionanthe teres, assembly GCA_022702705.1. Classification (NCBI taxonomy): domain Eukaryota; kingdom Viridiplantae; phylum Streptophyta; class Magnoliopsida; order Asparagales; family Orchidaceae; genus Papilionanthe; species Papilionanthe hookeriana x Papilionanthe teres. Next base: position 54,100,790 of record CM040427.1, on the reverse strand, counting down.
TCAAGTAATTAAATTCTCTGCAACTCTGTAGACGTAGGTAAAAATCGCCGAACCATGTAAATCTTTGTGTTCCGTTGTGTTTCTGTATTGCGAATTTTCTCATTCTATTTTTCACTTTATTGTCATCGTTCTTGCACAACACCCGCTATTTATTAAATTCAGAAGTTGACTTAATACATTTCTTTCCCAGGAACTATTCTCCGGGAAGATTCGTCCACCAAAATTATGAAGGAAGCCAAGCCCAAATCGTTTCATGAGAGCGCATTTTGCCATAAATAAGATGTACTTCTCCAAGAATGAAATGCAGTTTATTATGATAAATTCTTCCATTGACCAAAAACATAAATAACAGTTTGAATTTCAAATTGATTAAATCTTTGATGGCCTCGTGCAGAAAATTTCATTAGCAAGTTGAATCAAAATATAAATAGACTAATGATAAACTTAAAGATCTTTAACTTAAATAATAGGTATTAAAAAGGTTATCCAATCATGCTCTTCAAAAGTTAGTCACCTTCATCATTAACTTCAATAATATGCATTAAAAAGAACATTTCATCATACCCTTGTCGCAGTCACATAAAACCAATCCCGTCATCATCTGTGGTGGATTTTTTTATAAGTTACCGCTGGTTATATCACTTGTAGATGTTGATAGGCATACAAGAATACGGATTACAGTTTCTCATGTGTCAGAGAGTTTTTATATGAATCAATCTAATCCTTGACCTCCATCATTTTGAAGAGTGGGGATAAGTTGTTATTATGTTGAGAGGACTGAGAATTTATTGCTGAGAAATTTTATATTACTATGGTTTAAATCTAAATTTAATAATGATGAATTCTATCATTATTTAATTTGTTCTAAAATAAATATAATGTAAGATAATTTAATAAACATTTATAGTATATTTATCTTAAATTAAATTAATCAAAAAATTTATTTTAATTAAATTTAATTACTAGACCCATATTTCTTCAACATAGAAAATTTGCTCTACATAACTAGTCAAAAAAGTGTGTGGAATGACTTGAACATGTTTGCCCATGATATTTATTTTTACCCTAAAATCATCTTTTTTGGCAAGTGATTCCATTTGGCTATCACGTATGCAAAATTTTCTCATATTTTTTAAGGGATAAATTACATAAAGAGCATCCAAAGCATTATATTTATAAATCAAACATTGAGTTGATTTGTTGAATTACTGAACTGATGCATTTAGGCGTGCCACTGTCAAAACATTGAGAATTTAGCATTCGGTATGAAAGAAATTATATGACATAAATTACCTCAAAAAATATTTTAAATCTTAGTATTTTATTATTTATCATAAAATTTATAGCAAATATCGTTATAAATATATATTTTGTGTATAAAAAGATTGTATGTATTGAAACAATTTTTCATTCATGTTTTATGACAAGTATCATGTTGATTATATGAATATGTCTTAATACAACCTCCATGGCCAAGCGACGCTTCTGAAACAACTATCTATGACCTACATAACCAACTGCTGTAATGACATTCAACCACAGCCTCTACAATAAAATGGTGCTTCAGTCATCATCTACAGCATTCATTGTGGGCTAGTGCCTTTATAGCCATTAACTACAACCTTAGCTACCCGTTATAGCTATTATTGTTGAGCTATCATTGTTCATCAACTTTGTCACTCCATCTTCCCTCGAAGAAAAATACACTCATGTGCTCGCAATTATATAATAAATTTTTCAACCGAACTAGGCCTCGTGACTTTTTCACTTTTCTTTGATTTTTCACGTAAAAAGTCAAGGTATCTCTCTTGCTTACTTCTCCTTAATTCCTGAATGTGTGTCAAATTTTCATGCAACGCTGAGACACTAAATCATTACTCTAGGAGATAATAAAGTTTCATCATCTCTAATTATATCAATTTTTTTCTACATTCTGAGAATAATCTTATTTTTTCCATCTAAGAAAAAAGAAAGAATAATATTAAAAATATCGTTTGCTTTAGACTTCTAATCGATAGCTTAGGCTTCACCACTATACTAAGTATTCTAGTATAATGCGGTGAGCTTGAAATATTGGCGAGCAGCCATCCATAGAAAAATTATTACATATGGATATATTTTATGCATATATGTGCGCAATAATTTCTTCATGTACCTGCATTTTTGGGATGTAATAATTTCCTCTGGTGTAGGAGAAAATATTGAACCAGGAGTCCTGATGTAGTTTGCATCAGGATCTATCACATATAAAGGCAGTCCCCCAATTTAATACATGTGTGATTTACTTGTACTAATGATATGTCCTGATTGGAGTCCTTATGCAAAATTGCATCAGGACTTCTGATGTTGGTTTTGCATGAGGACTCCTTATGCCACTTGTCTTTTGTAGGGTGCTAAGCCATTTCGGTGGCCAAAATGCCACTTGCCAGCTTTGGATTAAAAGATACTACTATAAAGTGTTGAGTATTTGACGTGACTTTAGAATGAAAAAATAATCTATGCAAAAAAATTGAAGACACGTTGTGAATTGCAATGGGCATCATTATATCCCATAAATTGAACCTGTGGTTGATAGTGTGGACTGTATCATGTTCTCAAATGGACGGTATAGTACAATCATATGACCATTCGCACGTCCAGGCATCTGCACAATGAGCATAATGTTTTCTCTGAATCCTAAAAACCTATGATGCGTTCTTAAGCCATATATCTTGAATTGCACTACTCCATACAAAAATATAAAAAAAGAAGAAATATTCTTAATTATATGTGGTTGTTACTCTTCCACATGTATGCTCATTTTTCATTTCTGAAGCAAAGAACAAAATCCCCATAAATTTGTAAGAAAATTTTGGCACTCAAATCCAGAAATGACATTTGTTAGATTGTCAACATTCATACGATTTTTTAGAATATATGAATGCAGCATATTCATTTCATTTTACTCCTGGCTGCTCCACAAAGAATCCTAAACTCCAAAGCTTAAGAGGGGGGCATGATGAAGATGTGCACAAATTAAGTGTCAAAAGGTATTTATGTCTTTATCTTCTAAAATTTGACAAGAATTTATTTTATTTTATTTTATTTTATTTTATGTTTTTTTTTTGAAGGGGATATACATACATTTTCAATCTTAAGGTTAAAATATAAATTAGTACCTACCTTAATCATTTCCATCAACTTGGTAGCCTGATCTTAAATTATCTCTCCGTCTGATCCTAATCGGACTCTTTCCTAGTCGTAACCGACCTCTTGCACTAATCGTAATCCATAGTTTTCCTACCTTAGTCCTCTTTCGGGTTCATGATCCTATATATTAACCATTTATATTGGTTAGGTGTTCGATGTGATCCATTAATAAAATTAACGAAGTACTAAATGATGTAAATAATAAAGTACATATGCTAAATGTGTAAATTTTAATATTTTTAATGTTATGTATCTAAATCGATTTTTTATGGAAGATTTACACGCATATTACTTAATTACTATGTTTTTATATATCTAACGTCTAAATTTTAATTTTCTCATATATTCCAATATACTTATACATGAAAAAGTGTGTTTCATTTTTTTAAATATAAATAATAAAATTTATGTGTTAGATAGAAATTGAGAAGTATTTATCATGTATTTAAATGTCCCTAATTTTATTCATTTAAATAAAATAAAAAACCAAGAGGTTCATTCCTTCCAAATTTTTTCCCCAAAAAAAATATATTTTTTTTTTTAAATTTTGAAGGATTATGTAACAGTTTTAGTTAAAATTCTTATCGATACAAAATTTTGCACGACCCGACTTAAGTAGGTCTGTGCAGGCTTCGAACCCTAGCAAAGCCTTCGGCCCAACATGGCCTTTTATTGGCTTATAATTGGGCTTGTTGCTCCATCAACGACAATGGGCTTCAACGATTATTTACATATCAACTGATGCCCCTCATAAGAAATAATATAAAATGTATATAATATAAATACTTTATATTCAAATATCATGTTTTTTAATGTAACCTACAAAACTAGCTTTATAAAAAATTAACATAGACGTTTTTATTAAAAAAAAATTTTAAAAAAATAGACTTCTCATATTTTAAGGCTAATATTTAAATATATTTCTCCTAATATAATTTTGATTGACACTAATTTTTTTCTCTCAAGATATAGTTAATCGTCACATTCCCCAAACAAAAAAAAAAAAATAGGTAACCAACAATACTTGTTTTAAAGTAAGATGTGTTACCAAAAAAAATGAAAAGAAAAACCTGAATTAGTTGGAGATTCTATTACATCAATCTTGATTAAAGATGTTATATGTACTTATGAATGTTGGTGCAAATTGGCTTAGCAATTTAGGGAGAGTTGCTTTAAGAAATACTTGTTTGTTTTGGTGAATTGGCCTAGTGAGACCAAGGACTAAGCACACTCGAATAAGATATGTGGATTATTGTTGCTGATGCGGGATTCCCATTATCATTTTTTATAATAGTTTTCACCTTATTTTTTTTATTATTTGCATATGAGTTTTAATAATTATTGATTTTTCTATAATGAAAGCACCACTCTCAGATCAGAGATATTTTTTCCATAGTCAAACAAGCCAGCATTTTTACTGTTCTCATATTTGCTACTAGTGCAAAAGTTTCATCATACTCAATGTCAGACGTCTCACTGTACCCTTTTACCACTAGTCATACTTTGTACCTCTCCATCTTACCTTCTGGAGTTTGCTTTATTGTGAAGACCCACTTGCATTCAACTGCATTCTTCCCTGCTAGTAGTGGTACGATCTCTCATGTTTGATTTTTACCAAGTGATCTAAGCTTTTCATGCATCGTTGTTTTCACTTGGGATCCTCTCTAGCAACCTGCCAATACTTGGGTAAAGAGACAGAGTCTAATGATGCACTGAATGCTCCATGAAAAAGTGAGAATAAGAAATAAAGTTCGCACTGTCAAGTTCCCACCCAAAAAGATCAGGAGGATGTCTCGTGTTGCTGTGGGAGGTTCTCCTTAACTTTTGTGGGAGTGTAGGAATGGACGGATGAGGAATAATATCACTTAGGAGCTTTGAGTCAAAGGTGAATGACGCAAGTGTCTCAAGAGTTAGGGAAGACTGTGACAAAGAACTTGTTGGTACGACAGACTCTGTTCCCTCAGTTTGCTTCTTCCTTCGTGTATACACCCTTAGCTCACCTGCAGCATGAATCCTTCCACCTCTAGGGCCAGTCTCCTCGATTTCCGTCTCTTTGGATGATTCATCCTTCATCGCATGACATGGAATTGCTCCCACTTGCACCACTCCATCAGCACTGTACTCACTTTCTCTTACCTCATATCTACAGTGTCTGCTGATTCATTGAAGAGTGAATTCACATCGGGAGTGTTGTATTGTTCAAACTATTTGAATGACACATCCATACTCACAAAACGTCTCTTCTTAGTGGAGCTCCAACATACATCCATTCTGAGTAGCAGTAGAACCCAAGAATACACATTTTATGGCTTCTATCTCGTATTGAATCTGGAATACCATCATGTGATTCTCAGCATCAGCATAAATCTTCTTCAACTTTGCTCAGATGTCCCTCATCTTTCGAATGCTATCGAATGAGAACGTGATTGACGGAACCATTGAGTTGAGCGACTAGGTGTCGACTGAGGTGTGAGTGGTCCTCCACTTATCCCTCTCAGCAGTGTCACTTTTTGTTCGTCCTTAGTTAGATATCTCTCTAATCTTTTCCCTACTAAAGTTGCCTCAATCCGACATGACCATCTAAGATAAGTGGCCGGTCCATCAAGCTTTAGATCCAAGGGAGGAAGATCTAGCTTCACTTCCATCGAAGCCTGCATTGAAGTTACGGTTCATCTCAAGGCACTAGCTCCCTATATGAGCCCTACAAGGATCATGGGAACCTCAGTGTTAATCCTTCCCAGAAGCTCCGATCCTTTACCCCCCACACTATCTTCATCTCCTGACATCTTCAATCACATGAACTCTCTTCTAGGTCATACAAACCACGAAATATTCACTTCCTCCTTTAGACCATATTTTGATCTATCTCATCATCAAGACTAGATCTTCTTCGTGCATCCGTCTGACTACAACTGGTGTGGCGGCGACAACCTAGAAAGAAAGTTATGGCAGCGGCCTAGAGAAACGGTGCCGGTAGCATAGACAAACGGTGGCAATAGTTGGGAGGGCAACAGCCAGGAGGGGCTGCGGCTTGTGTTGGCTGCCGCTCGAAGCGACTGTGTCTCCTGCACATAACTCGAGTGTGTCTCCCGCATTGGACGCCAAGGGTAGAAGCACGAGTAGCGGCTCGTGAAGAACGGGTGTGGAAATTGATGCAGACAAGGAGTGGTAGGATGTAATCGATGCGGGCAGCTAGGGTTGGCTTTGATACCAAATTGAAGTTAATAAGCCAATAAGTTCTCTAGTTCATTCATCGTATGTGTTTAAATAGGGGTTTTACAATTAAAGCCGATAAAATCTACTTATTAAACATAACTCTCAACATTTATAACCCACTTTTTTTATTCATTAACATTCGATCCCTTCTCTCCTTCTCTCCAATTGTGAACCACTTCCTTCGCTTTCTTTCATGTTCACTAGTAGAGTTTTTCCATAGACCACCCATTTTTCATATCAAATTGAGGCAAGATTATGATTTTATTAAAAGAATTATGGTTAAATAAGTATGACCTAACTATAATGATTTTAATTGATGTAATTCAAAGTATTAAATTTCATTTTCTTAATAGTTTATCAAATGTGACATTTGAGTTTTTTTTTTTTTACAGTAACTAAGATTATAGTTAGTCTTATAAACTAATCAATGGATAAATGGTTTTAAAGAATATTTTGCTAAAAGGATAAAAAAAACAAAAATCAAAGTATGAGATTATTATTATTGCAAAATTTGGACTTACCATAAGTTAGACCTTAGTGCACAACATGTATATTGATGGAGGGTTTCATTTATAATTTTGAGAGTCATTCTAAGAATAGAAATTGATACCTATCCACCTCATAACATTTTAGAGATAATCAATATTACAATGGTCAAGGAGATTATGCAATTAACATAAGAGTTTCTGAAATAGTGGTTGTGCTGATAATGATAATAAATTGTAATTTTACATGAAAGATTTGTTAAAATTGGTTTTTGTACTGTTGTCAAAATAGAAGTACAAAACTATTGTTTCATTGTTTTATGAGTTCACTTATTTTGGAATAGTAGATTTATTTCTAATCTATAAATAGACTAGCTGTGATATTTTTCAAATGTTGAGCAATTAATAGTTGATCTCTGGTTTTAGTGTTTAGGCTCAGTATTGATCATAAGAACTATCAAACTTACCGCAAATTTCAATAGCAATTGGATGGGTTTGCAGCACTATAATTAATTGTTAAAAAGTGAAATATATATTTTCATGTGTAAGTTTGTACAACTAAACTGTTATAAGTCTAAATGTTAAATTTTGGGATGGGATGTTATATTGGTTTATTTCTATATTTTAATAAGCAAGGTTAATAAGTTTCCTAATAATGTTTAGTAGCATTATATTTCTATTAATAGCTCATATTGGAGATACTGAAGGGAACGAGAAATGATGTGGTAAGTTCTTCTTCTTGTTGTGTTTTCTTCTTCTCCCATTTTTTTTTATTTTTTCTGGAGCATCCTTGAATTATTGTTTATCCCTCTCATATCTTAGTTTATCTTCTCTGATTCTCCCTTGCAAAATTTATGGGGTTGATGATATTATCGAATTGTCGATTATCAAGACCAAAGAAATATGATTGTATCATTTTAATTGTTAGATATATGTTGTGTTTCTTTTTTAAATTCACTCAAAATTCCTTAAAAATATTAAAAAAAAAAAAAGAAAAAAGAAAAAACTTGATGTGCCAATTTGCCAGACCCTGCATGCTAACGGAGTATTGATGTATCACTATTTTGGGTTCATTTGAGGCGCTGGTGTTGTGGCCGTGCAACACCGCCCCACAGTTTCGTCTGTTTGGGTAAACTACATTTTGACAGCTTTTTTAAAAAATTGGTGCTGAAATCTGCATTTCCCTTCAGTCTTGATTAAGTGTGATGACACATTTCTACCTACAATTTGACTTTTTTTTAAAAAAAATTATAATAGTCTCTACAACTTTTTGAGCATCAGTTTTTCTTTTTTTTTTCTGCAACTTCACAGCTACTTTTTAATAAACTGTAGCAGCCCCAAATAAAACCTTATTCGTCATTTGATTTATGCAAATATAGTGGATGAATAACATTATGTAGATAAATACAAATAGCTTCTCAAGAAATTATATATAATTTTGTTCATAATAACTATATATAGCTTCCAATAAACTAATCGTATCCCACTTAATGAATTCGTCAACAAATGGAAAATTATTTTAGACAAAAAATGGGATAAATTATTTGTTCGGAATATAAAATAAATTCTCAATTGTTGATCCGGCCAATTTATTTTTGCATGAATGTCAATGCATATTAATTAATATATATATATTTTATTACCACAAAAAAGCTAAAGCGAGCTATATATGGTATGTATTGACAAAAAAAAAATTCCGCATTTCAATGTATTATTCACTTGAATCTATATGTATTTTTTATAACTTTTTTATGAGCGGTAAAAATATTAATTTTAAGAAAGAAAAAGGTAATATGTCCATTTGGCTTGCTCCAATGAGCACATAGTCTTTCCATAGTTCTAAAGAGTAATATTTAACTTATCCAGAGCTTCAGTAAAGGGGTTAACATATAAGTTATGAAAAATAAATAATTAGCTTTTTTTTTTCATTAATCATAAGTTGAATTAGCTTAAAAACTGTCTAGTTAGCATTATCCAATTGTAAAAGTAGCGGCTAGAGTGTATAAACTTGAGACAGTCCAGTGTTTGTTTGTAATCGATTCGCTTGATTTTTTATTATTTTTAATTATGTCGTGTTCAAAATAACTTGTATATGATATGTTCATGTTTGACTCGATTGGAATTCCTTTGTTCATTTTAGTTCATGTTTAGCTTAAAATTAACTTGAATGATTTAATAAATAGTAGTATTCGGCATTTTTTTAATTCTATTATAAAAAAATTAATACAAAATAGTATTATGAGATTATTGATTTAATTTTTTAAATAGATCGAGTCAAAATAAGTTGAATATGATTGAGCATTGTCTATTTGTTTTCAACGAATTTATCAATCGTGCACAATATTATTCATCCTTGACTCACTTGATTAAGGAATGGAACTAATATGACCTATTTAGAGAGGAAAAAAGGCTGTGAAACATGAACTTATTTTGACAGCCCTAACAAGGCCTCAGTTTTATTAACACTAATCATGCAATGAACATGCTGAAATAAAAAACTATGTAGCTGAACAGACTTGTTGATATCAAAATTAGCATAACGAATGTTATAATAAGATTTTATTGAGAGAAACAAGAGTTCATTTCTACATGCATGTCACTTAATCTCCATCTATTTACATATTCAACGCCTCAAACTTCACATTGTATATTTATGTTATTCAAATTCTTCATATCACATAAAAAACATTAATATTTTAATTTTAGAATGTAATATATATATATATATATATATATATATATATATATATATATATATATATATATATATATATATATATATATATTTTTTTTGGTCTGAATACAGAGGCAGGGAGGTGGGCATTGGAAGGAAAGTTTAATTTGTCCTTTGCTGTCCTTCTCATTACGATATGACGACCAAACACGGAGAAATTTAGCCGACGTGATGGACGCTGCGCTAAGACTGAGGCATATAGTTTAGAAATAATTATCGGTTGAACGGCTTAGAAAATGTGGAAACCTAATGTACTTTGGAAATCAATTCCAGTTTGTGGAAGTATTACTTAGTGAAGAAGGCGTTTTTTTTGGGACATGACAACGCGACAGAGACTGGACAATTGTCACAATTTTGTTATATAAAAAGGAAAATTTATTTTTTTTTTAATGGAGTTTATGTAATCTAATAAGTGTATCATTTCCTCCTTCAGTATATATTTTTTACCAAAATTTTAAATGTAGTTAAATATTTAATGATTTTTATGTTATGCGAAAAGAATGCTGAAACATGAAAATTCACACAATGCCAATTAAACAAAAAAAAATTACGTGGTTCGGCGTTAAATCGATTTGCATATGTCCACAATGAGGGAGATTTCACTAGAACTTAGGGGTGTAAACGAACCGAACTCGAACGAACAGAGCTAGTGTTCGTGTTCGAAATATTCGAATACATCACTGTTCTTGTTTGGTTCATTTGCTTATCGAACAAACACAAACTTCCTGACGAACCAAACACGAACTGTTCGCGAACAACGAGCTTTTTCGGCAGCCCTAGCTTTGATAGGATACTTCATCAAAATGAAGCAAACCAAATAAGGCGTTTAGATTTTTTATTAGGGTTTTATTTTAATATATATTATAGTATATTAATTATAATATTATAATATTTATATTAATATAATTAATACTATAATATTATTATTGTTATTAATAATTTATCATATATTAGAATTTATAGAAGTTTAATTATTTAAAATATGATAAATTTTTATAATATATAATTATTTTTAAAATATCATAAATTTTTTTATATATAATTATTTTAAATTATTTTATATTTCGAACAATAACAAACCGAACACGAACGAACACATCACTGTTCGTGTTTGGTTAGTTTAACAAATCGAACGAAAAAAATTGTTTGTGTTCATCTCGTTTGCTTATCGAACGAATCGAACACGAACTTTTTGGTGAATCGAACACGAACTGTTCGCGAACAACGAACTTTTTTAACAGCCCTACTAGAACTGGATAGGGAGAAACAAAAACAGCTTGGGTTACAATACTTTTCCGTACCATAACTCTCACATGAGTCTTATATCCTTCATATAGATGAGGATTAGATCATACAAGAAAAGACTAAAAAAACAAATCAATTATTATATACTCATTGAATAAAAGCTATAAATACAATATTCTTCACCTCATCTCTTACTTCCAAATAAGTAAGAGATGATCAACTGTTCTTACTCCAAATCAGTTGCATCAAAATGGTTGCCCGCGCACCCCCCTTCCAAATAGATCAAGCCACTCTTAGTTTTTCAAAATGCCCTATTAGGCAATCAATCTTGAGTTCGACTGTTCACCAAACTCCTACAATAAATGAATTTTTGAACTGGTAGTACCATCGTAAGCATATCTGCTAAATTCTCCTTTGTATATATCTTCTTCAATAGAACATTGTCTTCTTTAATCAAGTCTGAACAAAGTGGTAACTCACATTAATGTGCTTGTTATGAGCATAATGAACTAAATTTATAGCCAAGAATATTGCACTCTACTGTCACAGAACACCTTCAGAGACTCCTGATCAATTCCTAAGTAATCCAATATGCCCTTGCATCCATATTGTTTATTTCATCGTCTTCGTAACTGTCAAACAATAGACTGAAAAAATGACCTCCAACTAACTGAACCTCCTGTCAATGTGAATAAATAGTAGATCTTCATTTATCCATATCATGTAGAGTCTTTGAGTCAGTGTAGCCAACACATAAATTTGCACGGATGGCCACCTCTCATATACCAAGCTAACATCAATTATACTCCTCTTCACATACTGTCTACGACTCTTTCCTAGATCATGCATGAACCTACTCACAACACCAACTACTTGGGCAGTACCTGATATAGTGCAAACCATACCATATATTAGACTACCTACCGAACTAACATAAGGAACTGATTGCGTATCTTTTCTTTCCTGGTCATCTTTAGGACATTGATCTGAACTCAACTAAAAGCGCGATGCAATGAGTTGACTCACTACCTTGCTTAATTCATTAACCCTAAAATTTTCAGTACTTTCCGAACATAAGCTTCTTTTGAAAGCCATAAATTTCCAGCGGGCTTGTCCTTGAGAATCTCCATGCTAAGAATTATGCGAGCTTCACCAAACTTCTTCATTTCAAAAAGTTTGGACAGTAATTCTTCATCATATCAATCTCAATAGCGGATGCAATCAACATATAGAAGCAAATGAATGAACTCACGTTGGCCAACTTCTTCAAATATGCGCAATGATCATGCTAGCACCTCATTTACTCATGTCCCCTCGCGAGCTGATCAATTTTTTATACTACTGCCATGGTAACTGCTTCTGCCCATATAAAGACTTGTCCAATTTACAAACCAAGTCTTTTGATCTTTCATATATAGGCGGTTGCAACATATAGATCTCCTCTTACAATTCTCTGTGTAGAAAGGTAATCTTCACATCAAGATATTCTAAGATCAGACCATATTGTGCTACAAGTGCTAAAAAAATACGGATTGAGGAATGTTTGACCACTAGGGAGAACATTTCGTCATAATCAATCCATTCTCATCGCACAAAGTCTTTGTCACTAATCTTGCCTTATACCAGACATGAGCTTCATGAGATTCTTCATTCTTTGTTCATACTCTCATTTGCGCCCAATGGCTTTCCTCTCTGTAGGAAACTTCACCAACCTCCAAGTATCATTCTTCTGAAGTGACTCCATCTCTTCATCCATTGCCGCTCTCCAAATATCACAGTTTGGGCTCTCCACCGCTTCTTTGTAGTGACAAGGAATTTCGGACTTTGTGGCCGAAAGTGCAAATGCAATATGATCCCTCAACCAAGCGGGTTTAGAGACATTCTGACACTTGGTACTGCTCTCAGCAATAGATTCTTAAGTAGGAATCTCAACCTCAACTTCTTATTCCACCTCCTCCGGAGCATTATTAACATATACCTCCTAAGCTGCAGCTGAATCAAATATCTGAGTCATAGTGGTCAAAGTATATCGAACAAATAGAGTTGCATCAAACTCCAACTTCTGCTACATAATTGTGATCTTAATAGAATTCTCTACCTGATTTAAGTCCCGATTTTTCAAAAAGTTTGTCTCGTCTAATGTAACATCTCTGCTAATGAATTTTTTTCTGTCTGACGGATCATACAACTTGAAGCCCTTGACACCATGCCTGAAACCAATGAAGATCGTCTTCTTTACTCATAATTCCAATTTATCATTATGCACATGATAGAAAGTTGGACACCCAAGCACTCTCATGTGTTCATAATATCTAGCAAGATGCTCTGACCACATCTCATTTAGGGTCTTCTTCCTAATAGCTGTAGAAGGCAGATGGTTTACCAAGTGACAGACATATTTTATAACCTCGGCCCAAAATATTCTATCCAACCCAGCATTTGATAAAATACGCTGAACTTTCTCCACCAAAGTCTAATTCATCCTCTCTATCACCCCGTTCTGCTGTGGTGTATCTCGAACAGTGAAGTGGTGCTCTATCCCAGCTCTCTAACACTCTTACAATAACGCATACGAAGTGTATTTGCCCTTATTGTCTGATCTGATGCACTGAATCTTTTTACTAGTTCGAGTCTCAACTCACCTCTTCCAAGTTTTAAAAATCTCCAACAATTCGCTCTTGCGCTTCATGGTGTACACTAAAACATACATGGAGTAATCATCAATAAAAGAAACAGTATCTCCGCCAGTTGAATGATATAGTCTTCGTTTGGCCCCAAACATCTGTGTGAACATACTCTAAAATACATTTTATGCTATGGATGGAAATCCCAAAAGATACCCTCGTCTTCTTGCCAAAAACATAATGCTAACAGAAATCAAGTTTGCATATGCTCGCTTCTTCGATCAATCCTTCATCAAAGTCTGAATTGAGTCTCTCCAACATGAGCTAGCCGCATATGCCATTAAATAATGGTCTCAGAAAAATTATTAACAACAACAGTCGTTTCAATCACTGTACTACCCTGAAGTTAAGAAATATTGTGATAACAAACTCCCTTCATAAAAATCATTGCTTCACGAGATATCCTCGGAAATTTTGCCTCAAAAACTGCCTTGTAGCCCTTGGACTCTAGAGCCCTAACAGGGAGTAAATTCTTCCTGATATTTGGAACATGTTTAACTTCAATCAGCTCTCACAGTACCATCATGCATCTTGATAAAGATACTTCCTACACTAATAGTACGACAAGCTTGATCGTTGCTCAGTTACAGCACCGCCATCCAACCCCTTGTACGTACAGAACCATCCTTGATGAGGAATAATATGATAGGCAACACCTATATCCAAAATCCAACATAAATTATTTTTAAACAAACTGTGAGAAACTGCAAATAGCAATACACCTGAATCCGTCTCTTCACATCATTCCACAATAAAATTAATTTCGCCTCATATACAACTATTTTTCCCTTCTCCTTCAGCTTCAGACAATCTTTCTTCCAATGAACAATCTCTAAACAGAAAGCACATTGATTCTTCTCAAGACTATACCCACGAGACTTGCCCTTCTTTTGAAAAGTGTCGTCAGTCATTTTTCTTTGCTCAATTCTTCTTTTTTCAGATCTACCGTGTTGAAGTGTAAGTGCCTCAGCTGATTCCATCTTTGTGGATTTCTTGTCCCTTCGACAAAATTTATGATTCAATAGTTTCGTAGTCACTTCACCATAATTCAAAACCTCATTCTCATGAATGAGTGTCATAGTAGAATTTTCATACTCATCAGGGAGCGAATTCAACGGAAGAATGCCTCTTATCTTCATCTCCAGCCTTCTCACTCAAATTTAACAGATCTACCAATAGTTTAGTGAAGTTATTCAAGTGTTCATCAATTGTAGCCTCCCGTCTCATCTGAAATTTGTAGAGTCGACGTTTCATAGCTGTTAGTGAGATATTTATTCTCAACATCCTCTATAATTTCTCTATAGTAGTCTCCATCATCACCTCATATTTAATTTCCTGGGTTAAACAATTTCGGATCAAGCACTCATGTCATCTTCAACAAATCTCTCTCTAACATCTCTTAAGGATATTTCTCGCTATGTCTTCAGATTCTGAGAACATAGCGCATTCATCACCTCGCACCACATGCCATAATTTTCTTTGACGTCAAATTTCGTCACATCAATTTTCGACTGTCATAACGGATATTGAAAAACCTGATATCATGCTATCAATTATTTCTATCATTGTTGAAATCTATTTCTAAAAGAAATTCTGCTATCAGAATACCTGGGAAATAAAAACCAGAAAAAATGTCACCTAAACAAGAAATAAATTTTAAAAATAAAAAAAATTCCTTTATTCTTCTCTAAAATTCCTTTTTTTCTTCTTGTTTTGTTTTCTGAGTTCTTTCCTCCTAAAAAAATTTACTATTTTTTCCCATTTGTTTGTTGCCGAATTGCGCTGTCCCAAAAGACGGGTTCTTTTTTTTTTTTTTTTTCTTTCTAATAGAAGACTTTCCTGCTAAAACAGTTCTAGGCCAGCGTTAGCAAAATTGGAGAAATTTTCTCCGCAGGCAAAAGTAGAGGATTAAGGGAAATTCAACTTCCCGGTTTTGGAATACTGTGGCCGCCGAACTCGTGCCGGGCGGGACCTACACCGACTTCTCCTCCTGCCGACTACATGCCGAGACGCCGAGCTGACCGCGGCTATCCACGCTCCTCAGATTTTGCCTGCAAAGCATATCGGACCACATGCTGCAAAGAATGCCGGCAACAAATGCGAGATGGGCTGCCACCAATGATGAAGCTCACTTCATCTCGAATTTGAAGCTCTGATACCAATTGTTATGCGAAAAGAATGCAGAAGAGTAGAAATTCACATAACAACAATCAAATATAAAAGATTTATGTGGCTCCGCATCCAAGGGGAGGGAGATTTTACTAGCACCGGATGGGGAGAAACAAAATCGACTTGGGGTTACAACTCATCACTTTTCCATACCATAACTCTCATGAGCCTTATATTCTTTATATATTAGAGGATTAAGCCATACAAGAAAAGACCCAAAAAAAATAATAATAATAAATATACCCATTTAACAAAAGCCATAAAAACAACACTTACCCATCCTAAAAAGATATGCTGATTTCGTGCCCGCAAAGTGAGTCCTTCCTTACGCTTTTAGGTTCATGGGATGGGGGCCATTTTTGACTGATTGGAGAATGCGAGTAAAACAAGGGTGTAGTAAGGAAGAATTTTGCTTAGTTTAAATTGTTGTTTCAACGTTTATTTTTTCGTAAATAATAATAATAACAGCAATAATAACAATGTCCATTGACTCTAAATAAATCAGTAGATCATATAAAAAATACTAAAAGAATAAAAAAATACCAAGAGTATAAATAGAGAAATAAAATAAGAGAGAAGTTCTGAGGCTGCGGATTAGATGGTTGTCCGATGATTAGACCACATTGGAAGGTCACAAAAATTTTCTTTTTGAAATCAATCACACTAAACTATTGTCAAAAAGCAGAAAATGATGCCTAAATATGACAAATATCTTGTTATTTATAAAGTATAAACGTCTAAAATGGCTACACAAAAGCAAAACTAAAATAATGATTGCTGAAAAATAAATACATCGAGTAAATTTATAGTCATCAAAGACTTACAAAAATAAGGTTAAGTTTCAAATTTCAAAGAAAGGATGAGATATCTGATTATATAACTTCAAGATGAAGTGTCCAATGACATCATACTAAATTGGTGAGTTGTGTAGAGTTTGTTCTAATTGAGCCGGCTATCGTTATCAATGCATAGATCATTTCTTTAACAATTATATTTGAGAATAAACTCAGCTAATAATAATAATAATAATAAGAGAAATTTACATACATACCACACAATTCTCTTATATTTTAGATACATACCACTCAAATCTTTAAACATTATATTAAAAATACAACTACTACTAATTTTTTAAAGTGAAATGTATCTTTTCATGCATAAATAATAATACCAAAATGTTATAAACCTAAATATCAAACTTTAGGTGTCAGATATGTAAATATATAAGAATTGTGTGCTATGTGAGGAAACTTCCCTAATAATAATAAATATGACACGGTTCTCATATATTTACACATCTCACACAATGGGCAGAATATAAAACTCAAGATCAATAAAAAGAAAATAGACAAGCAGAAGAAAAACAAGAGCATGGGATTGAGAAGGAACCTATTCAATTATCTTTTCAAGAGTAAGACATCGCGACAAGTATGGAAACTGAAGAGTCTCCTCAGCCTAACCGTCTGCCGCCTCTCCGTCCTCCGCAATCAGCGCAACGCCCGCTGCTCCCACGCTCGCTCCGACATAATCCAGCTCCTCCTTCTTAACCAACAAGACCGTGCTCTCATTCGCGTATGCCAAATTTACAGACACGCGATCCCTCGCTGCTCTATATTATCTGTTTTTTTGTGGATTTCGAATGCAGGCGGAGCTTTTGATCAAGGAGCAGAACATGGCTGATGGCTTCGCTATGTTGGAGAGCTACTGCCATGCCCTCAGTGACCACGCTTTCCTGCTCAAGCAGCATAAGTACGTTCGTAAATTCATGTCTCTCTGATCTCTCTAGATTTATCAGTAATGAGATGCAATGTTTGGGGGAGTGCAGGGAGTGCCCTGAGGAGCTAAAGGAGGCGGCGGCAGTCCTCTGCTTTGCCGCTTCGCGATGCGGCGACCTGCCGGAGCTGCAAGAGGTTCGTAAAATCCTCTCGTCGCTGTTCGGCAAAGATTTTGCAGCGGCCGCCGTAGAGCTGCGCAGCAACTGTGGAGTCAACGCAGAGGTACATATGAATTTTAGTTGGTGGAATATTGCTTCTCATATTTATATAATTATATTAAAATATACTACGGAAATCAAATGAACATTACTTGAAAAATTTACATACATAGCATCACAATTGTTTTTTATTTACATAACTAATACCCAAAATTATATATTTACATTTATAATAACTTGATGACATCAAACTCTGCATTAAGAAAAAAAAAAAGTGTACTTCATTTTGAAGAAATTAGTGAGAGTTGATGCTAATGATTTGAGTGATATGAATGTAAATAAGATACGTAAACACATAAGAATTCTGTGAGACGTATTTAAAATTTTAAATGCCCCAAATTATTTTGGCAAACATCTCTTGTATATGAATCCAAGCCTATTTCAACACTCACTTTTCCGTGCATTATAGTTGCTGTGCTAATTTAAGAGCTTTCATGTTCACAAATTTAACAAATTTTAAACACATTATGTTTTTTAATATATTTTTATGATATATAATTCGAATATTCTGCTTGAAGAATATTATGTTAAAAATAACATAAATTTATGGATGAAAAGAATATTTCTCTTTCAAGTATAAGGAGAGTATAGTTAAAAAGAAAAGGGCTCAGAGTTATGTTCATATTATTGTCAGAACCGTGATTA
The DNA here is from genome assembly GCA_022702705.1 of Papilionanthe hookeriana x Papilionanthe teres. Taxonomy (NCBI): domain Eukaryota; kingdom Viridiplantae; phylum Streptophyta; class Magnoliopsida; order Asparagales; family Orchidaceae; genus Papilionanthe; species Papilionanthe hookeriana x Papilionanthe teres. The sequence continues at coordinate 54,082,430 of CM040427.1, read as the reverse complement.
AATGTGATAAACTTTCTTATTATCAAACTTTACTAGTCATTTTAATTTTATATTTTGATGCTTAACATTCTAATTTATATATTCATGCTGTTAAGCTTATGACACTTTCATATAACTTCACACATTCTACATTTTTTCCTATAATAGGAAATCATTTTGATATAGACATGACTTTTTTATTGTTCATGCACTTCTCTATTTATCTTTCTTTCTTACGCTCTAATCCTCAATATGTGATTCATGAACATAACATGATTCAACAATTAATAAGAGTGATACCGAAATATCATGAATTTTTATGTTCACTCGTCATTTTAGGTGATGATAAGAATTAAAATTTAGCCAATAAATTTCCGCTGATATTGTACTCTTCTCTTGAAAATATGTCGACCAAAAAAATGGTTTTCATGATAATATGTCACCAAGCAATAACCTTGATATAAATTTACTCTTTATAATGTCAGTATGGATAATCTGATGCTAACTTGTGTAATTATGCAATAAAATTTGCTTTGATTAGTTGGTTGATCATCTTCCCCACAGATGGTGCAGAAATTCTCCTTAAGATCACCGAGCTTGGAAAGCAGGGTTAATGTGATGAAAGAGATTGCTATGGAGAAAGGAGTCAAGCTGGAACTCATCACCAGCCATTTCTCAGAGCTTTCGAAGGTCAGGTTTGATGTAAAAGTTTATAAACTCAAATGTAGAATCAAATCATGAAAACTATGTGAAACAAACATGCAGGTAGATGAGTCTGCTAGCCCGTGGACTGAAAACCAGGTAAAAGAGATGGTAACACCGCACCTCAATTCTGCTGGTCATTGGGATGATAATGTGAAGGTGAGGGCTCAAGATGAGTATGAAGATGTAGTGAGCGCCGCGCAGGCTGCATTTGAGTCAGCGTCATATGCTGCAGTCGCAGCGAAGGCTGCTGTGAAGCTATTCCAGTCTGAAGCTGGGAAAAGAGGCTCCTGCAATGAGAACCCTTGTATGAGAATGGAGCCTGAGGACCACATCAAACACTTTGTGGGAAATACCGTGCAACAGAAGCAACATATTCAGACTTCCAAATGGGGAGTACAGGAGCAAGAGTTGAATCCGAACAGATCAGGAGATTACTCGCCTTTAGCTTCAAGGTGCAGTTCCATTGATAATAGCTTCTGCAAAAGCAAAGTGAGATTTGCTGAAAGGGATTTGGAGCAGACGGGAGAAGACATTTTACCAGAGAGCAGAGTGTGGAGTTTCAGAGAATTAACAGCTCATGAGAACCAGTCAAGGGTCTACTTTGATGGAGACCACAAGATTGAAGCTTCTTACCCTAACCTTGCTTACCAGAAGAGAAGATTTTCTAAAGATGAAGTGGATGCAGAAAGCCTGTCAAGCGATTTGGAGCTGGGAGTTGGAATTCTCAGTGTTCGTTCGGCGTCAAGAAATAACCTTGCAGCTCACTTTCCTGATATGGGTACGGGGTCCCCGAGATGAAATGCTGCAGAAGAATATACAGAGCATCCTAGCAAATATAATGCAGAAGCAAACTTTATCCATATTTACGAGTTGTATCTTTTAAGATTAAACAAATAGTATAACAGTAAATAGTGACTAAATAGTCCAGAAAAGTGTTAGATTTCTATCCATTACTGTTTAGGAAAATACATGCATTCGAAGCAATTAGCTTAAAATCTCTTTACAAAACTGAATCTAAACGTAAGAAAGAGTACAGTGGAATAAATCATTGTGTTGTTCTTCTTTTCTTATTGGTATTCATCAGTTCACTATAGGATTGCAGGCTAACTCCAACATCTTCATCATATTCGAGGCCAAGCTCCTCCTGTCATCAGTGATGGAGCTGTTAATAAAATCTAAAGAAATGAGAAGGGTGACAGACTGATAGCTCAGGTAAAAGACCTTGAATTCTTTGGCATCCTTTGGTGAATTCTCTGTTATGGCATCCCACAAATCTTTGAAAATCCTCTTCCGCTTCCTCCAATGGGTCATTTTTTCACTGAATGTCTGTTCAATCAATTTTTTCTCTTCTGGTTTCACTAAAATGATCCCATCCCGCAATTTCTCCAGCTTTGCCTCCATTTCATTAATCTGTAATATGTTTTAGACTCCTTCAAAGACAGATTATTAAGAGGAATTATTGAGAAAAAAGTGATTTTGGTTGCCTCTGTTTGTAGTTTTGACTGTTTTGCCCGTATTTCCTCCAACGTCAAATTTGACTGCAGAACACGGATTTCTGAATAAAGAGAACACGTTTAAACTGTAACAGTGCCTTTAAGAGAGTAAAATTATTATCATTGTAGCTTACCAGCCTCAATCTCGCTTACAGCATGCTTTTGGGCATTAATCTGCTCTTGTAATTGGCTATTTTCTCTCTTCATGTGATCAAGCTCATGACTGCTGAGTATCTTGAACTGATCTTGCCGAGCAAGGTAAATCTTCTGTTTGCCATACTCCTTAAATGAAATCTGCCCATTGTCGGCGAGTGTATCCAAAGCTTTCTGGATTGCAGATTTTTTAAGATTATACTTTTGCAGCGCATCAGCAACATTTTGGGAATTCAGTGGTCTATTTTGCTGACAATAGAAATATTGTGTTACTCCAAAGCATTTAGTGAACATCAAAATTTAAGGCACTAGTTAATTTATCAAAATACTGATAAGTAAAACAAATCATAAGAACAAATATTCCAGGATTTGTGACAAGGTTGCCCAACGTCAACAAAAATTCCTGACTAAAAAAAAAGTTGAAAAAGATTCAATTCAGGAGCATAAATTAAAATCTTTTGACCATTTTTTCCAATCACAAGAATATTTAGACAGTAAGTGTTGCTGAGATGGGAGTATTATCGACATTGATTTATTAGCAGGCTAAAGAATTGTGGTAAAACTACACAATTCATTGTCAAACATCCAGAATATGATAAAAATGCAAGCGCCATACATAGCAAAAAGAACTAAGCAAACTTAAGATCAAGGATGCTCAAACTTTATCTGAATTGGAGAAATATTAGTGAAGTATTAGAATTGTGTTAGACTAAATGGAAAAACTACCAGATTTGTTTATTTCATTAAAGTTAGAAAGGGGCATGTATGAAGGTTTAGGTATGGATACCAAACATAACTTCCTTGCATTAAGCTTACTATAAATGAATACTACATCCCAAATGAAAGCTAGTTATATAGTTTTGAAACCAGCATCATGCGAAAAAAGAAAATACAAGTGGAAAGAAAATACTTTCTTTTGCAGAAATGAATATTAGACTGCAATATGATGTGCGGCCATTTCATTGGCAAGTAAAACCTAGCCACCATGTATAAACAGACGCAAAGCTAGTTTCATAGTAATTAGGACTTGATTAACAATAAGTAGTAGAGAACACAAATATAGAACCACATTAATTCTCAATTCAGAGGAGCTCAATCCGAGTTCGGTGAGCAGTGGTTGTTCACAGTTAGGTAGGTGACGTATGGAGATCAATTAACATTGGAAGTGGGTGAAAAGTTCAAATGAGCTGGCGATGATACAGTGAAAGTGATGTCACTGAGGCATCTAGCAACGGGGAGTGGTCCGATTTTACATGGCTGCAGTTCATAGTATGTTCCTGCTAGAAATCTTCCTTTAGGACAGTGAATTGTAACCAAATCACAAACAATAAATGCCTTTCAGTTCTGATGGTGGCATGCTTGTTGCTTATAGATTCGGGTATTCTAGGTCAATTTGTTCTTACATTCTGTAAATTTTTTTGTGAACTCAACAACCATTTTATCCATTCTCCCAAATGGAATAGAAATAGGGGCACATAATCCTGTGTTTTGTGATGTTCCTTTGAATATTTGCCAAATCAAACGCCACTCAACAAATCAGTAGACATCCTGATAAAGTTTGGATAAGAAAATTAAGATTCAAAAGGTGCTAGAATTGTCTATCCATGTGTGGGCTGCCAGACCACGACCAGCAGGTCTTGAGTTAGTTGTTGACAGAGAGAAATGTTGGGAATACATAATTGATTTACTTTTCAGTACAGTAATACTACATTGAACTGAAATTGGTAAGCTAGCCCACCTGCTCAAAGCATCCACAACTCGGTTAGCTTTTTTGACCTTGCATTTAAAAAAAATAAACTTTTGAAAGCAAAACACCCAATATTGGACTGAAATTGATAAGCTAGCTCACCTGCTCAAAGCTTATTGAATGGACTTAGAAATCTGCATACTATCAATGTTAGAAACAAAAGCTTTGTATGATGAGAATAGCCTCCCATAAACTACATATTCTGAAATTGGATACTAATGCAGCTTTCCTTTGTCACCAGAATCAGAATAGGATGGGCGTAACTCTAAGTACCAAACATCTTAGCCAAAATTTCAAGTGAAAGCAGCCTCGGGTTTTGGTTTGAGCATTTATTTCCCTGCAAGTAATCTTTCAAGTGCTCAAGATTTTTCTTCATCCTTGTGTACACCAGAAGGTTTTTGTTTTGGACTTTAAGTTGGGTTGATTGTGCATCCTCAATCAGGATAGAAGGGCTAGGTGGGGTAGATGGTGAGGGCGTGTAGATGTCATCAAGTGCATCCAAAAATTGATATTCATTTGCACTCTTCCCTTAAACATCAAATTTAGGGTATTATGATTAATTTTCAAAAAAATGTGGCATCCATAGAGTTGTAGTATTTTCTGATAACAGTTGAGTGGCGTGTATACCCTTTTTGTTGGTGGCATGCCCAAGAAAAATACAATAGATAGATCTTTGGTCATGTTTTGTGCGACTTTGGGATGGACGTGAACAAAGTTATGTGCCTAAAGATTTTAAGAGGTATGGTAAAAGAGAAAGTTCTGATGTGACGATAGGTATCCATCAAAACATGAAGAGGTATTTTGAAGTTGAGTGCCCTCATAAACATTCGATTGATAAGGTATGTTGCAATAAGTACTGCTTGCCCCCAAAAATATTTTGGAACTTGATAGGACATCATAAGTTTGTGGGATAGCTCAATAAAATGTATATTCTTTCTCTCAAATATCTCATTTTATTGTGAAGTATCAATGAGCTTAATCTAGATGATATCTTTACAACAAGCGTTTTGATCACACAACTCACATTGACTTCTCTAAGGATAAGGAATCAATGTCATTATAGGAAAATGTGATGATTGATTAGGTCTCTATATGAGATATTGTTAAGTTGTGGAGTCTAATTTTTATCCTACAAAGAAAATGCACTACACAGATTTAATAGTGGATCACTTATAATAAGGCCAACATATAGAGGTTGGAAGAAGGCAAAGAGCCCTTCTCTCGAAGGTTCCACAAAAGTAGCAAATATTTGGAAGTTACTTCATTATATGTGTTTTGGTGATTCTATTGCATTTTTCTCTTGCCCAATTTTTTCTTTAGAAAAAGGGAAGCTCATCTTTATGTTGCATAAGAAAATTTTCGGCTTTGATTCTCTTCAATCTAGCAATAGTGAAAGATGTAATATGTGACTATAATTTTCTTTGTGCATCGATATTTTTATTTTATATTCTTTTTCACCCTGGTGATTTAATTAGGATGCACATGTTTCTCAAAAGATGCTTCCCAACCCACCAAAGCTCGGCTGACAGTTCTGGTTGGGCCTAGAACCAAGGAATGCACCAGAAAGTCAATACCAAGCTTTAAGCGGTCAACACCTGATGTCCTGTAGCTGGCACCTATTGCTAAGTGTCCATGCACTGAGTGCCAAACTCTCATACACTAAGATGACGTCCCTCACCAAGACTCACAAACATTGAGCAGCATCACTCAGACATCTAAAAGGTGCCCCTAAAGCCCATTGAGTAAAGTTCAAGAGGTCTGATATATAAGTAAAGAAAAAGAAAAATTAAACAAAAAACACCACGCTTGAAGTAAATATTGATAAATAATTATATTAAAGAGGGTTGAACAAATATCTATTAAAGATAAAGTAGTTAAAAATATACTTAGAGATTTAGGTCAGTATAACTAAAGGTATAAAATGTATCATTAGACAATTAGATAAAATCAATGGAAAGCCATCAGAAAGAAAAAATGAGTAAAGCTAACATAATGTCAATGAACATCGTTCAAAAAAATTTGTGAGAAATAGGTTTAGCATCTCATACAAAAATTAGTAGGAATAAATGGAAATAGATGATTCATGAAGCCAATCCCCAAAAAAACAGGGTAATGTTGAATTGTTCTTGATGCTGATGATGAGAAGAATTAAAAATTTGATGAAAACTGCTTAAGATTTGTATCTAATGCAGGGTTCTATTTGTAAATAAAAGAAGTCTAGAGATTTATTTGTAAATTTTGTAAGGCAATATATAAGCACAAGAATTAATGAAATTGGTAGGTTTTTCAGAGCAATTAATTCTTTATAGCATCAAAGACCAAACCCTAGCCGTTGCTACAGTGCCCAATGTGTGGGTTACGACTAACCAGTTCGAGCGTGGAGAAGCGACACTTTGTGAGGCTATGTAGAAGAAGGCAGCATGCAACTGAAGGAAACAGTGAAGTGGCAAGGAAGCAGCAATTCTGAGGTGATGTTTCAAAAGCAAGGATCCTGCAACTCTGCATGCGGGAATGATCGCGGGAGAAAATAGAGATTGAACGACCCGGTGCAAGAAGGAAGGAATGAGAGGTGTACCTGGCTCGTGTGTAAGGTAGGAAGGAAACGAAGCAGCAGTTTCAGCTTAGGGCAGAGCAAATAGCACGGGTCCAAGAGAGGCTTGCAAAGAATGGAGCAGGCGTAGGATTCAACGATTCCGAACAGATCTGGAAGGAACGAGCAGTGCAGCTAGCTCGCATGTAAGACAAGAAAGAAACGAAGCAGAAGTTTCGTCTTAGGGCAGAGCAGACAGCATGGATCCGCAAGGGGGCATTCGATGAGACCTGCAAAGGATGGAGAGAGCATAGGATTCGACAATCTCGAACAGCTCTGGAAGAAAAGTTGTGTGTTTTGTGTGGTCTAAACTTATAATTGTAATTGAGGATGTCAGGAGACGGAGATAGTGCAGAAGATAAAGAATTAAACTTTTGGGGAAGATAAATCTTGAGGTTTTGAAGGTCTTGGTTGAGCTAACACATGTAGCTAGCGTCTCGACGGGAGCCACTACCTCGGCACGTGCTCCGACGCAGGTGAAACTAAATCTGTTTATGTCAATCTGAAGTTCGATTACCGGCCACTTATCTAAGTTCACCGGGTCGGATTAAGGCTGCTCTAGTATGGAAGAGACTGGAATGATACCTGACGGAGATCGAGACAAAAAGTGACAGTGCTGAATTGAATAAGTGGAGGACCACACATGCACTGATTTACACATATACTAAAATCTATTGTTCCATCGATTGCTACATCAGTGGATGGCATTTGAAAAGTGAATGGCATCTGAGCAAAGCTGAAGAGGAACTATGTTGGGATTTAGAACATGAATGTGTTTCTGATTCAGCATGACATAGAGGCAATGGTGCGGGGTGATGAATCAATTCAGGAGTACTCCATAAAGTTGGAGCGTCCGTGACAAGGTCTTGATCACTCCTTGTCTATGTCAAGCTGTAGTGATCTTGGGTGCAATAAGGGAGAGTTATTTGCACAAATGAGGACTATGCAGTTTCAGACTCAACTGGACCAAACTTTTGATCAGAGGTAATTGGTCCTCCTAGCCCAGGCAGTGATTCCTTCACTGGATGAGTCCATCGTCGTTATGTTGTAGGAAGAAAGTCGCATGAGGCTACACTCCGAGCCGAGTGAACTTCCAAGTACACAATCAGCTTTGGCTACCTCAAGCTCGGGTATGACTGTTGCTCAGAGGGAGGCCTGCAGATGCTACAACCATGGAGAAGTGGGACACCTGACCAAGGCTTGGCTAAAGCTGCTCAAGAAGAGAGACTGGTGAATGTTGGCAATCTAAAGGTCGTGGCATAATCGTGAGGCACAAAGGTGGAAGAGGGGACCACCAGGCAAATCTGATGGTAGCAGAGAATGAGGGAGAGACGGGGATGGTCTTTACCAATGCGGATCACAAGCTCTTAAAGGTATTGAAGAGGAAGCAGAGAGAGGCATGCGATGTGACTAAGGTTGCATCCACCTTATCGTCATCCACGGGACTAATGTTGTTTATGCTCACTCAGCCAAAGGTACTCGTGATACACATGCTCTTACCTCGATATTTACCACAAGATCACCAGAATGGATTGTAGATTCTAATGCATCTCAACATGTGTCAGGTGTTGCTAGTGAATTCACTTCATTTACTCACCTAGTGGTTCCAAAAAGCATTCAGACCGTTAATAGTACAACATAGCTTGTGATTGGTAAAGTACAGTGAAGTGTACCAATTCAATTGATATATCCAATATTCATGCTCATTCCTTTCCCGTGAATCTTTTATCCATTATGGTCATTATAGTCCAACTAAAATGTGATGTTTGATTTGATATTCCTAAGATGATCTTTCAAGAGAAAGGGATTGGCCGAGACTTGGGAGTGGCGAGTGGCATAGTGCACTCAGGTACATTAATATAAAAGGGATAGATTCAGCCTTCACATTCATAGTAGAGAGTGTTGGAGTAGGAGAATCTGGAAGAAGTACGAAGGATATGTTGTTGCTACATCACAATTGTATGTGACACTCTTCGTTTAGTTTTTTGAGTCGTTTATGTTCGTCTTTGTATGAAAAGGCAAACAACATAAACTTGTGTGTGATGCTTGTGAGTTTGGTAAGCACACTAGGAGCTCTTATATTAGTTCTGATAATAGGAGTTCTTGTGTTTTTGATTTGGTGCGCTCATATGGATGGGTTGTTCAACAACTTCAATGAATGCTTACAGATATTTTGTGACTTTCGTTAATTGTTTTTTCTCGTGTTACTTAGTAATATCTGATAAGAAATAAAAATGATGTGTGTGCTTGCTTTAAAGAATTTTACAAGGCGATTCAGACTCAATATGGTGTACTGGTGAAGGTATTGAAGTATGATAACTAGACAAAGTATACCAACAAGACGTTTGGGGAGTACCTGTCAGCCCAATCAATACAATATCAAACCACTTATCCATACACACCAGCACTAAACAGAGTAGCAGAGAGGAAGACTAGACACCTTCTAGAGGTAGCCAGAAGCATGATAATCTCGATGAATGTCCAAAAGTATTTATGGGGGTAAGCTATTTTGACAGCCACTCAATTGATCAACAGATGCCCTCAAGATTGTTTGAGAGGTGATCTCCTTATGAATTGTTGAAAGGAAATAATGCTGGGATCCTCCTATTGAAAGTGTTCGGTTGTGTGTGTTTTGTGAAAGATAATAGACCACCAATAAGCAAGCTGAATTCCAGAGCTATGAAATATATTTTTTGTGAGTTATTCTGCCCCACAGAAAAGGTATGTTTGTTAGAGCCCAGCAGAGAAAAGATTGTTTGTGAGTATGGATGACTTGTGGAGAATTTGAACCATACTAAACCTTAGTGGCGACCTCACCCTTTGGTGACTCGTCAAATGTTGGAGGTATGAGGCGAGGGAGAGAGAGTACTGATGGTGAGAGACTGGTACATGTAGGAATGGTCTTATCCCATTGTGGGAAGGATTGACTGTCGAAGAACTAGAAAATGAGAAAAACGAGACTGAATGTGGTGAGACAAGCTCAAGGAGAGCTGAGGGTGTATACAATGAGAAAATGGTGGAATGAGAGCAATGTCTGCCGCGCTCGTGTCAACAGGTCTCTTGTCTCGGTCTACCCCGATCCTAAGACTCCTCACCATCCACCTCAAAATTTGATTACACAGGTGATATGATTCCTCTCTCTTTTCCTCCCACTCACATACTTTAAGGAGGACCTCTTGCAACAATGTGGGTCATCCTCCTAATCATCTTGGTTTCTCACATGACATTACTCAGTTTGTATTATACTCTTAACATATCACCTTTACATGGAGCATTCAATACATCATTAGACATTGACTTTATACCCAAGTGTTGGCAGGTGGCTAAGGAGAATCCAAAGTGAAATGTTGTTATACTGGAGGAACTTAATGTTCTTGATAAGAATAGGACATGGGAGCTTGTGTTGCTACAAACAAGGAAAAAAATAGTCGGATGCAAATGGGTCTTTACAGTGAAGCAGACCTCAAAAGAAAAAAAAAATTATCGCTACAAAGCAAGGTTGGTAGCAAAAGGGTATAATCAAACGTATGGCATCGATTATGAGGAGAAATTTGCACCAATGAAAAAGATGAGCACAGACAGGACACTTTCTCTATAGCTATGAATGGTAGATAAAGTTTACATCGACTGGATGTGAAAAATATGTTTCTTCATGGGATTTGCTATAGGATGTGTACATGGAGATACCTCCAGGCTTCAACACAAATCGAACAATGGGCAATGTATGTATGGGTTATTAGCAGATCAATGTTGATCACGCAACATTCTTTCAACGACATGGTGGTCACATTACTATTCTAGTTATGTGTGTGGATGATATGATTGTTATTGGGGATGATGAGCCATAGTAAAAAAGAACTCACTCTTTAGAAGAACTCAAAAAGAGGTGCCATAAAGTCAAATGAAAACAAAAATATTTAATTGGCTATATCAAAAGATCGTAATCAAGTTTTAATCACATTATTCAGAAAACTAAAGGCTCAATGCATAAAATAAACTAGTTAAAATGAAATATTATATTAAACTCTCACAGTTGCAAATAAAGTAAATGAAGAAAGCAGCTTAATGCAATTATATTTTCTTATAAAAAAAAAGTAACAAAAAAATAAAAATCAATTTGCTAGTAAACATAAATCAATTACGCCCATGGTAGTGTAATCATCAAGCAGCTTTTTTCCATGCACTAAGTCGAAGATTCAAAACTTGGTATTTGCAGCAAGAAATGTTTGGTCCCAAATGAAATATCAAGTTAAATTAAGCAAATTAACTTAATCATGGACCAGAAGAAAACACGAGTTTTTAAACAATGAAAAGTCCATGAAAGTTGTAAGCAAAGGTCATCTAGTGAGTGAAAGTACATGCATAGACTTAGCAAATTTTCTAAAAATTAACCATTCTATAGGACACTCAAAGAATATGCAATATAACTTCTAATGCAAGAAAATTGAGCAATAATTAGTGTTCCAATGATCAGAATAATTGTTATGTTGCTGTGTTGACCTCACTTTTCGTCGAGGTTTAGTATTCCTCCTAGGTTTAGGATTCTAGCCTCAGGACTTTCCCCGACGATCTTAGTTTCCTAGTGATGGTCCCCCTCGTTTTAGAGTGTCTGGAAACCACTTCGTTACTCTTTGAAATCCTGTACGACATTTCGTACCGCTGGCCTATAGCAGGTCGAAATTGATGTTAGGAGTTCAAATCGAGTCCCTATAGAACCCTGGACATTAGGACAGCCTCGTGCACGTCTTAAACACACGCACCATTCTGATTGATCGAGCTCGAGTCGAATTTTGCGACGATACCAAATTTCGACGCAATTTTGACGCGCTTGTCGACGAGGTTGCTCAGACGACCTCGGACGACGAAACGGACTGCGTCGATGCGTCCGGAACGTCAGTTTTACCTAAAATTGACATTAAACTTGCGACGATAGCCCGTCGAGTGCAAAAGTTAGGGTTCGGGGCGTATTTTTAAAATAAATTAATATTAAATCCTTTAAATTATAAAATTAAGCCCTAAATCCTACCCTTCCCCCATTCGACTCGTTCGGTTAGCCCGTCTCCCGTGCCTTGGTCCCGCGAGAGTCCTCTGCGCCTCTTCTCCCGCGCTCGACTCTTTCCCCCTGCCATAGCCGTTGGCTCCTCGAGCCGCGCGTGGTTTCCTCCACTCCTTATCTTATCTGCGATGGATTTGGGCCTGCTCTCTGTGCGCACTCGAGCACCCTCCCTGCGGCTCCCTGCAGTATCTTTTCCCCATCTCCCTCTGTCTCACCCGACTCCTCCCGATGCTTATCTGCCGCAGCCATCTTCCTGCTCTCCTTCCTTGCGTGAGATGCAAGTGGATGATCTCATCCATGCTTTCTTCTTATCCATGGCAGCCAAGTGAGTTTGGATATATTATTTTTGTGATTTTGTGGTCGCCTTGAGTCCTCCTCTTCCCTCCCCTGCCTATAAATGCTCCATTCTGGGATGAAGTGGGGGCTGGCCGAATTTTCATCTTGGAGGGGAAGTGCTGGTACCTGAATCCTTGCTTTGTTTGTATGCTCTACATTGTCTGGTAACCTCCTTCCTCCCCTCTATTCTTCTCGGTTTGGCCCAGGGAGCCCGTAACCCTGCTGTTGTTCGGTTCTTCCTGTTCAATGCTTTGGCTGGATGCTTATATACTATGGAATGGTTTGTTTGATTGCTTAAAGTGATAGTTTCTTGCTCTCCCTCTCTAATGGTATGCTGGTATAATCTTATACAAATGTTTGGAGGTGTTCTATTGCTTGAAGCATGAGTAAGAATAGGGATTTGAGCATGTTTTAGGGATAAGTTATGGTACTCGTTTAAGACAATCACATGCATACTATATGGTAGGCTCTTTTCTCTTTCTTTTGCTATATAGAGCAATTCAAAAGTATGAAAACATAGTTTCAAAGCAAATATTAGCTCCTCTTGCAAGCTCATGGATTGTTTGATCTCAATGCTTTAAGTTTTATTTGTTTTAAAAAGAATATACATGTTGGAAATGAAAAACGCATGTATGCAGTTAGTCCTTTTACTTTCGATATATTGAAAGCATGATTTTAAAACAATATTAGCTCCTCTTTTGCAAGCATGATAAGATGGGTATTGAGATGTCCCTTGCTCACTTTTGCTTGGCATGAATCATGGAAGGATTTATTTGGCTTTTTCAATATACATGTGGGGGCTTGTTTCTTGCTCTTTATACCTTTCCCTCACAAAGATTGCATGCTAAGAAGAGGCTTATTTTAGTTTGAGAAGTTTCACACTTTTCCTTACATGAAGCATATGGTGGTTCTACATTTTGAATATATGGAAGCTTGGTTCTTGGGTTCCTTGTACCTTATCCCTTTATAAAAGCATGTTAAATGAATGTGAAAAGTCTTTATGCTTATCCTTGCTTGCAAGCATGTTAGGATTTCATGAGTTGATATATGAAAGCATGGAAGTGTTATTGTAATACAAGTTTAGCTTCTCTTGCAATCTCAAGTCAAAGCTATGTTCAAATATATATATACACATCCTTTGTTTGATGAACTCTCAGAGATATTTGCTGTAACCTTATGCTGGACTTGAATTTAGTCTCATGTGGCTCAATTTTTGTGGAGCTTTTGCTGTGTCCTTTGTTTTGGCTTAATCCATGGCTTGATTTTGGGACTCATGTTGGCTCGGTTTTAAGCTCTATGCTTAGCTCGGTTTCACCTCATTTGATGGCTTAATTTGATTATGGAGAGGAGTGATTAAGCATTGTATTTGGGGCAGCCCCCTTTCTTCCTTATCCTGAACTTGCACTTTGGCCGTGAGCCTCCTCTCATGCTTGTGCTTTAGCTGTGAGTGTTGGTGGAGAAATTAAGGTTATGGTAGTCTTGATTTTGCCATCCTTGCCTATGGAAATTGATTGAAATGATTTGGAGACACCTCTTAATTTGTTTGTGAGAAGAAATTTAATATCATGCTTGGGATGTTCTATTTGGTAGAATTGGAATTGACTTGGAAGATTTAGAAGAGCTTGTCCATTCACTTTCTTATATGTTGGAAGCTTTGCTTTGGAGTGGTTTCCCTTGCTTTGTTACCTTACCCGTGAGCCTCCTCCCCTGTTTTGATTTGGCCGTGAACCTCTACTTGCTTTTATTTGAGGAATTTACATTCATGATGTATGCGGGAGTGGTGAATTTAATTGGGAGTTGGATAATTTCATTACTTGAGGTTTGGAAGTGTTAGCAACCAGTTTTTGCCCCGAGTCATTTTCCTTTTGTTTGATTTTAAAGGCCTTGAACGATTTTCTCGGATTTCGTTTCTAAACACTCTTTTGATATAATTGCACTCAAGCGAGAAAGGGACACCCTAGGGGTCGATTCAAGGAGCTTGGATTGTACTTTCAATGTTTTACATGTCTTAGGGGAGTCTTAGATTAACTCACCTGCCGAACTAACCCTCCAAGTTCAGGGGTGAGTTAATCTTCTTTTCCCCTTTTCGTTGTTTGACACGTTTTCCCCGCTTCACTCGGAGTCGGTTTTGATTTTGTTTTGTTTTGGGGCGATGACGGCGATGATGCAAAAGGCACGCCGATGATAGAGTAGAATGATATCCCATCCTACGACATCGGGACTCGCTCAGGGCCCGGTGAGCCGGTAGGATGACGGTATCATTCACCGCTACATAGGCAAGCGGGGCATCGTGCATTTTCAGGATTGTTAGCGATCCTTTACCCTACGAAATGATCGACTCGTGGACAATTATATTTTTCAAAATCGATAAAAATACGATACTTACATTTCGCAACAAAAATATCTTTCCACCACAATCAAAAAAATTGATAAACTCTCTTTGTACGTATCGAAATCCATATGCATGCTTAAAAATATAAATTTCAAAACTACATTATAAAATTTGATTGTCCACTTGTTGATTATCGGTCTTGGGTGGGGAACACTCTCGCGAGTTAGGTTTAGTTGGACACGCTTTCATCTGTGAGTAGCGAGGCTTTATACACTCGTGTGACCGAGTAGCGCTTCGACGACCCTTCGAGCAGATTCTACACAGCTCTGAGCCTAGCCCGACCCGAGTGCTTGCGGTTTTCTTGGTTTTCATTTGATTTTTGATAAAGCACTCGTGGTCTTTTTAGGATTTTCTCGGAGTTTTGGTGACTTTTACTACTTTTCTCGAGCTTTCCTGTTGTGGGTCGATCACTTTGTTCCTTGAGTCTTTCGACGACCTTTTATTTTGCTTGCTTGGCTTTCATGTGGCACACTTCTGTTGGCTAGACGAAAGAAAATAACGGGCCTCCTGGGTATACGGGTTTGTTTACATTTCGTAGCGTGTTACCTTCTTTATACACTACTATCGCATGTTATCTTGTTTAACTGTCACTTTTTATACCTGCATGTACATGCTATATCTTGTTCATTGTCACTTTTTATACTGCTCATCTTGCATGCTATATCATTGTTTATTGTCACTTTTGTACTATACCTACTATCTGCATGTTGTTCCTGTTTAAGCACGTTACATTATATATCGTTGCATGTCTTTCTTCTACTCTCTGTCTTATATACATATCCTGTCGTAAACTCGTACAACACTTAAACATACTTGAATAGGATGTTTAGGAGAACTCGACCATAGAGCTAACTGATTGAACATTTTGACTACACCTGAAAACTCAACCTCTTCACTGCAAGGAGACTCGGAGCTACGGTCAGCAAGACGACCATCTTCAATCAAGAAACATATCTTCACCAACTAAACCACTCCTTAGTGATTAAACAACAAACCATAGTGATTTCGAGGTTGTTCGGCTAGTGCGACATAAATCCTCAACCTTTTCAGGCATTCGTATAGCTACTGCTTATACAATATAGCTCTAACTCGTTTTAGGATTCCGAGGTTGTTGCTCGTTATGACTCTAAATCCTCACATCTTCTAGAATTTGTTCGTGCGATCGTTTCACACGAATGTAGTTCCTAATTAAATAAAATTGGCAGGATGAAACCTCTAAATAATATCTCCTAAATCAAAGCCAAATCATAGGATAGCTTGGGAAGTCACCGAGGTTCGTCTCTGGATCTTTGACATCCCCTAGTTCTTCCCCCTTTGAATTCTACAATAAATGTTCCAGATTTGAGTCAGTCCCCTTTCACACCTCTTTGTCCGATTACGTTGAAAAGTCCTATCATTTTGACCTCCTTGAAGATAATATTTCCTGGTTTTTATCGAGAGTTTTCTTAAGTGATTTTGATCATTTAAGATGTAATTAACTATAGAGTGCTTGCTTTATAGAAGCATTTTCCGAACCATTTAAAATAAACCCTATTTAATTCCTTATATTAAATAGGGGAATTTATCAACGAAATAAATTGGTTTACGAGACCAAACGGACGTCATATATTTCTTAGTTTGTTTGATCGAGCCTCACCCTTAAGTCTTGTGTTTGTCTTTCGGGATAAGTCATGACTGGAGGTGTAAGCTTCTTTCATTCAAACTATGAAAAATATGGGTCAGTTGACTTCCTTTCTTTTCGTTGAAGGATCCTTCCGAAGCGGGCGACGGGATTCCGATTCCGGCGACCGACAGCTTCTTACGGGCACTTCACCGGCACAAAACAACGCCGACATGCTGCTTTGTCATCTCGCTATAGCAACCTAGGAGAATGGGGAGCCCTCATCTTATATCGCCAACCCTAAAACCTAAGCAGGAATATAGTTCAGCCCCTTATATCACCAATCTAGGTGACTAGGAAGCCACAAAATACCACAATCATATCGGCTCTGTCAAATTTTGCATAGATGCACATTCCCTCATCACAAATAAGGGATCATTAGACTATTTGAAGTTAAAAAATATATTTTAAAAAATCATTGAATTTGTTGAATCTATCATTCAATAAAATCTAGTTGAACAGCAACATCGATTTCAAACAATACAAACAACCTCAAAACCCTTAATAGTGAGGATTTCAATTTCAAACTCAAAATTAGCAAAAACAAAATCCACATTTTCTAAAACAAGTTTTTCATCTACAAGATACCAAAACCTATCATACATTATGTGATATATCGACAATCACAATCATCATTCGACCCAAATGCTCTTCATATATTTGGCTGTTTAATACACCGTCTGGTAAAAACCACTTTAGCGGCAGTCTCGAACACAGAATTCATATTCTACAACAGAATTGATGTGAGGAAAGCCCCATTCCAGATGAATAACAGCAAAATTTTAAGATTCCGACAGCTCCCGCTCAGGTAAAAAATATATACAAAACTAAAACAATCGGTTCATACGTATATCCACAGCACATAAACAAAACATAGATGCGAAAGATAGCAGCAATCCACATGTTCTTAATGAAAGTAGTTGAAAAAATCAGAATGCTGAAAATACCTCGTTCACAAAGCCGAGAACAATGCCTGGAAAAGTGAAAAAAACGGTAAGGTATGCGAATGGTTGGCAAACAATCTATAGTACTTGAGCTGTGAAATGGGAATAAATGGAGAAGATGAAGATGAGAATGAAGAAAATGCCTTCGGTGCTATCGTGCTTCGGCGGCATCTTCTTCCTCTTAACGCATTTCAATCACCGGCGAAAAACCTGCGCAAGCGTGAATGAAGCCCTCGCCTGCGCCTCACCCCATTTCTTTTACTTTTTTATCCTTCTTCCTAATTTTCTAGAAATGCAGCGTCCTTTTTTAGTGGGATTAATCGTCTGTACTCTACTAATTAAACATAAAAAAAATGAAAATTTAGATTCGTTTGGGATCTATTTCTATTTTCTATTTTTATTTTTATTTTATTTTTAGTTTTAAAAAATAAATTTGGTACTATTTTGATTTATATATTTTTAAAAATAAAAATATAAAACATATTTGTTTGGTGTGTGCACTAAAATTGTTTACACGAACATCAAAGTATTCTAACGGCCCATGGTTATGATCGAGAGACCACAATTTTAGTGGATACACCATGGGCCGCTAGTCACTGAGAAGAAGACAAAAGGCTAAATAAACAAGATGAAGAGGAAAAGGCGCAAACCTTTCTTACTCCAAAGCCTATTTATAATAGTTTGGGCACAAAAATCCAGGGAAGTCCATTATTGGGCAATAATATTATTTAATTCGTACATGTTAAAAAAATTCTCTTATCCTCGTGTGTTGTGCAGCTTTCAAAGAGCAAATGAATTGGAGAACTAAACATGTACATATAAATATATCAGCATGAATCTCAAGACAGATGAACAGTTTTTTGAAGAAGACATGACCGATCAAACATAATAGTGAACAATCATTTTAGGTTGGACGACGGCTAGAGGGACTTCTTGTTCGGGCGATCGGTGAAACGTTTTAGAAGACTTACCGCAGTGCGGTGATTAGCCATCAGTACAATTGACATGAAGCATCATTTCAGATTAAATATCGAACGATTCAGGACTTGTCGAACGGCCGACAAACTCTTATCAATCGATTGAATCTCACGTTCTTATTATATGCGAATAACTCTCTAATTACTAAAAAAATTAATGATGAATGTGCTAACATCTACTTTTATAATGCCGAGACCTATGACTATAAATAGGAGTCTATAATTTGAATAAAGACTACTCCCTACACTGCATCATTATTATTATTATTATTATTATTATTACTTTCATTATCATTATCATTATCATTATCACATCATTATCCTCATTATTATCATTAATAAAAAAAATAATAAATAATAATAATAATAATAATAATAATAATAATAATAATAATAATAATTTTTTTTTTTTTTTTTTGAATTTATGTAAGCTATATAGACCTAGTGGTTGAAAGCATTACCTTTCAACCAAGAAGACATGAGTTCAAAGCCTTACAATTACGGCGTGCATGAAACTTTAGAATTAATGCAAGCTATATTGACCTAGTGGTTGAGACCCTTTACCTTTCAACCAAGAAGTCATGAGTTCAAACCCTTGCAAACACAATGTACAAGTGTTTAGGTGTATGTCAAAATAAATAAATAATAGAAAAAAAGGAAAATAAATAAAACTAAAATTTTAAAATGCACAAGTGATAGGTGATATTTGTTTTCAAATTAGGATGGATCCAAATAGCTCAATTCAAGCCAACTCTTTTCGATTTTTGTCTACATGAAAGTCAAATCAATTTCAAGCCGAGTTGGCTCAAAATCTGATACAACTAGAGATGAAACGATTCCGCGCCGCATTCAATTTCGTCGAGGCAACCCCGGACCCACTCCAAATCCAATTGTTCACAACCCTAATGCTCAGGCATTTAAAAAACGCTTGAATGTAAAGCAAATAGAGCCCTAAAATTGGGCAGGAATCAGCACATTCAAATATAATTAATTGATTGTACTGTAAGCTAATTCAGAGAAGCTTTCACAGTTAAAGAGGCAAATGTAAAGAGACCAAATATTTGTGGAATTCACATATCCTAAAGCTTTACTTCATCTTACTAAGATTAGTTTCAGTTCAGCTCAGCCATGTAGCAATAAGAAGAGAATAGAACAAAAATACACAAATACGTCAGCGAAGAACTTTTCTTTTGATTAATTTCAACAATATTATAGAAACAACAACATTTCTAGAACTCAAATCCTGAAGTGCCTATCTCCATTCAACTAATTTTTTTTTAACTCAGAAGGAATTTAAACGTAAAGACTAAAGAATACTAAGTGCTAGAACCTATCCCAACAATCTCAGCAGCAGACTAAAAGACATCTCTATATTCAACTGAAAAGCAGAGCTTAACAAATCCAGCGAAAAATTTACATTTTTACTCAAACTACAACAAACATCAATGGTTTTAGCTTCCTTCTCGTCAAGGATCAAGAGAACGCAAAGCGGACTTTATTTGCTGAACGGTTGTGCTGATGACATTGTTAACCGTCATGACCGACTCGTGGCTTAGCTTCGCTGATGGCAAACTGCTCACCATGATCTGAAAGGCGACGGTGAGCACTGAGCCAGATGACAGTCTCAGCGGATTCGAGCTCGAAGTTGCATTAATGCCAGTACCCGATCTGCCGTCGGGAAACACGACGAATCCAGATGGCAGAAGGGGGATGAACGATGGGTCTTCTCCATTGATGGCGATGTTGATGGAAGGCACTTCTATAGATGCATAGACTACAAGTGAACCTGAGGGATCAGTGCAGCTCTCTTGTAGTATAAGCATGCTTCTGTCATTCATATTGGGTGGATTCATGGCAGCCTGTTTGGTTTTATAAAAGGAGGAGACAAAATAATCAGTTGTAGAGAAAGGATAAATGTGAGCTATACGTGCGGGCCAGCTATAAATTTCTTTCATATTTATATACATAGCAGATTTGTTCATCAAACCCATGCATGAAAATGCGTATTTCACTTTTAAAAAGTGTTAATATGGCAATTTTTGAAGTGATATTAATGATAGACTGTCATATGCACAAATATGAAATATTAGATGTGAGATATGAAAATACATAAGAATTGTGTGCTATGTATGTAAATGTTACTTAGAAAAAAGCATTTGGGAAAAAGAGATGGATGGAGATAATGTTTTGAAAGATTACTCGAAGGAGGGAGATGCAGTTTCCAGGGTGTTGACCATTCGGTATGCGAGTAACCTCTTGAACAGCTTTTCCACGAGATAGAACATCCCACTTCAATTAAAATGAAGTTCCATAAGTTTGTATCACAAAAAGATGAGTAAAAAAATTATACATTAAACACCAAGGGAGAACAAAATGGGGAGACAAGCAATGGTGAAATGAGATTATATTGAAAAAATTTGTAAAAAGAAGGCAAAATAGTAGGAAACCTGAACCCGAGACTGCTCATCTCTCAAAAAGCTGAAGACAGAATGAGGGGAGTAAGGCAGCCATAAAGAAGTCGCAGCGCAGAGAAATACTCCGTTAGGTTGTCCGGGGTCGGAGCACTTGTGAACGGTAACCCTAACGCCAACATCATTCAGTCCGGCCGGTGCAGTCCATCTGTAGCCATTGTATGAACCCAAAGTAGAGCAGAAGTTGCTCACCATTCTCTGAGAAAGCCTCATCATGCTCCTCTTTCCATCATCATTGGGAATAACTGAATGGCAGACCAAAAATGAATGTGGATTTAGTAGAATAATTTGCTGAGCTTGATGATATAATTAAAGAGTTTTACTGTAATATCACTCCAAAGTAAGAAAATTTTCAGTAAGAACCTCTCTAATTATTTCATACCTCCTCCAAGATCCCTTGGCGAATTTAGGCACGAAATCCGCCTACACATTCGTTGTAAAGTGACAACCCATCTCTGTGCTCCAAATGCTATCCCACTATCAACTAAATCATGGTAGAGCTGGTGGGTTGGATTCTTTTCTTCAATCTCCATGTGCTCAACCCATACAATCTTTATTGAATAAAACTAATTGATTCAGATAAACATAAAAAAAAGCTAATATTTTTCACATTCATGGCATGAAGAAATACCTTAGAATAACCATTTGGCATGTCTTGAATCAAACAACCAGAAGGCAGCCTGTGCTTTGGGGAAGGAAGAAAATGGGCTTTTGGAGAAGGGATAGAGACATCTGAAATGGCCCATAATCCCTGCTCGAGCTGCTGACAGTAGCGGAGGAAGCAGAACTCGCGGGACGGAACCACTGGCGATAGCCCCAGAAATTCACCAAACATCTGCATCCTCATGAATTAGATGACAAAAAAGGAAAAAATGGGAGAACAGGAAGAAACTTGGTGGTAATTTAGGCACTTTGTGCTCACCAAAACTATGGCTCCACTCCTGCTTCCATCCATTCCTGACATGAGAACTTCAATAGTCCTTGCATTTGACACAATTGTAGGAAATAGCTCCATCCATTTGCTCTAAAAAAAATAATAGTGTAATTGGATTAACAAAGAAAGGGAAAAAAATTCCAAACGAAGCCAAAGAAATCTCACCGAGTCCATAAACATATCAACTAATGCAAAGGAATTCATGATCACATCTCCTGAACCCCGTGAAGTCTCGACACGAGTATCGGCGCTCCTGAACTGCTGCCCTGGCCTTGGAAACAAGGCATCATATGTTTCAAGGTTGAGAATTTCCCTGCCATCACTATCAATTCTAGTCCATAGAGGCTCATTTGTTCGTGCAAGCCTAGTGAGCTCCTCCATCGATCGGGTTGCGAGCTCCAGCATCATCGGCCTCTCAACATCTGAAACTGTTGGGAATGGGAATGAAATCGGTTGAAGGCCAACACCAAGCAAATCAAGGTCGAGGGAAGGGGGGAACTCAGAGTTCTCATAGCCACCAACGGCAAGATCAACTGAAGAAGCTGATAATGGTTGAATTGGAAGAAGCTGCATTGCGGGTCTTCCTAGATACTTTGATGTAATAGACGAAACCCGATCAAGCTGAGACGTAGAAAATATATGTAAGTTTTAAATTAGAAAAATAAATGCTTGCCTCTGTAAAAACAACTAATTGGCAACTAGAACTAGAATTACAAAAACAGCCATGTTGACTACTGATTCAGACATTCTATGGTTCTATCACATACCTACAGTTCTCCAACAGATTAATCAGATGAAATAATGCAAAAAGACTCTTGAAAAGATCTAATGGATCAACGTAGGGAACAACAAACCTTCCTAAAATTCATCATATTTCCCCGACACTTTAGCATTATTACTACTCAGCTGTGCAGTGCAGAAAAACTTATAATCGAATTACACTGAAAGAAACTTAAGAACAATCGAACCAGGAGCATTAAACTTCACCTCAGTGGTTGCAACTAAATCTCAATAAATAAGATTCAATAATAAATAATAATCACTTAAACCTAATCATGCAGAGCAAAATACCAGTTTAAGACAAGCATAACGACCAAGAACACACTTTACTATAATAACTAGTTTAATATCAATCCATTAAATGAAAAATACAGACAGATACGATGAGATGATGATTCTCATTTGGTACATAAGTAGAATTATTTAGTGTAAGAAAATAAGAGAGTTCTAATTTCAAAATAAGGATGGGAGATCACCTCGTCTTTTAACCTGGCATTCTCCATGCGCAGCTTCTGTTCATCAAAGTAGGAATCCTCAGAAGATTGTGAGGTCCCGCATGTTGGGCAGATTATGTTTTTCAGTGCCTCACTCATAGCAATGTTCTCGCATCTGATCCTATCGTTCTCCGAGCGCAGAACACAATTATCAGACCTCTCATGTTGAACCTGAAACATCCAAAGGAGACTCCTTTTCACCTCTCCTCACCTCAAAGAATCGATCTTTCAAACAAAGAAAAATGAACGAGAACATCATGAAAAAAACAGAGAAATTCCTTGCCTTCATTTGAGTTCTGCGATTCTGGAACCAAAATTTGATCTGTCGTGGCTCCAGACCTAAATCCCGGCTTAGCTGCATCCTCTGCTTCTCGTCTGGATGCGGACACATCTTGAAAATTCTGCAATCTCACAAAAAAAAGGCTTCGATTTTTACCTTTCATTTAAGGAACAGACTCTCAAAAAGAAAAAATCAAACCAATAAAAAAGCAGTAAAGAAGAGAAAAATGAGGCGGCATACGATTCGAGCTCCTGAATCTGGCGAGGGGTATGCCGGTGATATCTCTTCTTCTTCCCCTTCGACACCAACACATCCTGCTCATCTCCGGAATCCATTGCTCCTATCAAAATTGCCCCTTTTTCTCACAGAGAAGCAGAGTAATGCCGTTATTCTCCTCCCGCACTGCTAAACTTAATCAAAATTGAGCCAATGCAAAGCAGAACTTCGAGTCCAGAGAAGAGCGTTTGGAAGCTCGTACCCTTTGCTTCCAGGTTCGCAGCCTCGCTTCCTCTTCGTGTTCCTCCACTATCCTCACAGAAATAGAAACAGCTGCCGCGTCGCAGAGAACGGCGGTAATCCGGGACGATTTCACTCAACATCCCCCCTTATTAAGCACCGATTAATTTCCGGGTCTGCTATGAATTTATTTCCTCAACACTCCTCCACTACACCCGCACACACTTTCTCTCTCCTCTGCGATTGTTGCCCTGCTTCCTTCTTCTTTAGAGTGGGAGAGTAATGAGGGGGAGTGGTAAAGGTAACCGACGCGATTTAAAGCCGGGACTTTCATATTTTCTCCCCTGCTCTCCTTGGGATGGGTGAACCAAGTGGCTGAGCGCCCCAGCTTTCAAATGTCAGCTTACGAATTGCTAATAGAGATATTAGCGATTTCTTCTTTTAATATATTGTATATTAAAGTATCAAAATAATCTCTAATTATTTATATATGATCATTTGAATCTTTAATTTTATAAAAATATCAAACTAATTCTTAATTATTTTAAATTTGAGTTTGGCTAAATTTGGACTAATATTACACTTAAACTCAAAGTTAAAATTAAATCAACCTAAACAACTTTAACCTAATTTATATGACTCAATTTACATACAAAATTAGGCCAATTTAATTTAATTATAATACTTAAACCTTAATTAGAAAGTTTATTATACTATTTGAGGTGATAAACAATCAATATATTTGATATGTTTATAATCATAATAAGCATCTTGCGTAGAGGCATCCAATTCAAACATAACATCATGTAATTATGATGCCATTAAAGTATTTAAATACTTAAAAAATAAATTATAATCAAAAGAAATAACTTGAATTATATGAATGAGAGTTTGAGAAATTTTATAAAAATAATGAACTTGTCACTTGTAATATCTATAAAAAAATCCCTCATTTTTCACATTGAGATGAGCTTGAAGCATAAGATAGACTTGAGACCATCATCCAAAGTTAGAAAGAACATTACATAATGATAGATGTTGATGGTCATTATAATATTTGCCTAACCATTAGTAGATGTAGATAAAGAACTTCGTCTTTCATATTCACTCATTATTAAGGGATATTTTATGATTCAGTTTCTTTGTTTATAAAAAATATTTTATGTAAACAATGGTGATTTTATTTTATATGGCATAAAAAGAAAAATATAGGGGTATTTACATAAATAAAGGGGAAATACAAATTCTTCACGCATAGCTATGTAAGGTGGTAATACCTAAAAAAATTAAAATTTTTGTGTTAAATATGTAAATATATAAGAATTAAGTGGTGTATATCTTCTATATATATATATATATATATATATATATATATATATATATATATATATATATATATATATATATATATATATATATATATATATATATATAAATCTTCCTAAAATAAAATCATGTCATAGAAACTCTAATTTAGCATTCCCTCAGATTTTTTTCTTAAATGGCTAAGCAGCCATACACACACACACATATATATCTATATATATTATTATTATAATAATTATTATTTTAAAGCATGGCCGGAGGTTATTATACGAGCCCCCAACCACCCTCTTGTGTGTAAATATTCGAGGACCGCCCTCACTACTGACAAACTGGTCAGTCAGAGACCAGTCGGAGTTTAGAACCCGTGACCTGAGATGACTTAAGACCTTCAAAGAGGCTGCTCTACAAACAAGTCATGGCTAGCCGCACATATATTATATAAAACATTTATTTCATAAGTACAAATATTATATGAAAAATATTAATCATTATCACCTCTTAATAGTCAATTTCATCTTTTTATCTATAGATAAGGTGCTATGTGTGTAAAAATGCAAGTAGGTGAGATAGTTAAATACATAAAAATTGGGTGCTATATATATATAGTTCGAGAGTGGCTCCTTCAAATACTCTGCTAGTTGTGTTACACCAAAATGTAAAATAAGAGAAATTGCTATCATGGACCAGTCATTGAGATTGTAATATCAATATAATTTTAAGCTCATTAAGAGATTGTTTGATTCAATATTCTCTGGAAGTCATATTATTAAACATATTTATTTAAAAATACTATTTCTGATTTAATATCATTATTTATAAAAGCGAGTGATGACTAAAATAAGTATAATATTTTTAATTTTATTAGAGACATAAATTATTGCATGCAAATATTATAGATTGTTTAAGAGATGGCTTAATTAAATAATTTTAATTATAAAAAAGAAATAATTTACAGTTGATAGGAATGGTACATTGAGTGCTCAAATGTATATCACATTGATTAAAAATAAAGTAAAGAAGTCTTACGTGCTAGATTTGAGAACTCATTTATCTCAAAAAAAAAAAAAAAAAAAAGGAAAAAATCTCAAAATCTCGTGGCACTGTGGCTGCATATTTTACCAATAGGATGTCGATCTAAATTTTAATATCATTTCTCATATTTCAGGTAAAGTTTGTGAAAGAAGTGGTAGAGAATCTTCTCTCAAATTAGGAGACTCACATTCGAAGCACAGTTTAATCAATAATTTCTATTTTTTGTGAATAATGCAAAAAAACCCATTATTAGAAATTACCTTCCACACATTATTTCAAAATTTTAAACCTGTGAAAGATCAGAGTGCAAATAAAGAAAAAATAATGCATTGAATTGATATTTTTTTTGTTTTACTCCCTATTTTTTCGTTCATTCTTGATTTGACCTGAATAAACATATCCATCAGAGTGAGAATAGCCACATGGTAATTTAGAAAGTTGCCATTGCAACGAGATCCACATGCGGTGCTCATGTGGAATACCAATAGGACGGCGTGGGAGAAAGTATCAACACGTGAGTGTTCGGGTGAGGAATGAACGGATGGTGGCTATCAATGAAATGAGTGGTGATGACTGATGATTTGCCTTAAAATGATATTAATGTGATTAATGTGGCTAATAATGATGGTAGCTTAGGGATGTAACTGAGCCAAATAGATTCATGAGTCAACTTAAGCTCAACTAAATAAATGGTTCATGAGTTAAGCTTATTAGAAGTGAGCAAGCCAACTCATGACTTGACTCGAGTTCAGCTTGATAAATGGCTCGTGAGTTAAGTTCATTGACCTAATGATCCATCATTCAACTAATCCTGACTCAACTCATTAACCCATGAGTTTGCTCATTTAAAAAAAAATACTAATATAAAATACACTTAAATCTTAGTAAAATTTAACAGTTTAATTATAAATTTTTAAACTAATTAAAACTCTTCATGTTGCTAGCATCATTTGTGTTGGCAACATGATGAGATCAAGTATTATGATAACTACTCTTAGGGAGGTGAAGGTAATACAAGTTAGAGGTGATAGCATATGTGACATGTGAAAATACATAGAGGCCATTAGAGATATTCAAAGCCTCTCACATGAGGTGGAGATGAAATAAGCTAAAACTTTTTAATTAATAATGAGTACAAAGCTTATAGGCCGCCGAAAATGATCATTGTGATCATATCTTGGAGGGGTATAAGTTAGGCCTTAAAGGCGATGATAAATTGGCACAAGAAAGGTATAGAGGCACCAAAGGTGAGTGGATATATAATCTTTTAGAGGTAAAAATTGAACAATATGAAAATAGTGATATAGCAACACGAAAATACCACGTTAGCTATTATGGGTGGCTAGTTCTATCATCCCTTATAGGAGAAGATAATATAATCTAAATGATTTGATATAGCATCATTAGAAGATATTGGAAACACCTAAAAACAAGATCCTTGCTTCGATACAGAGTTGGGTTAACTTGAAAACATTGATTGAGTGATACAATGATTCATAAAGACTTCTAAAACTAAATATATAGGTCATCCTATATAGGTGAAGATGACAAGATATAGACATAATAAGGGAATAAGGTGTGAAATTCATAGAGGTCGCTATATATAGTTAGCTATTCCTTGTTTGAGGTATGAAAACATGAACTAAAGAAGTTTATAAAGTAATGAAAATAGGTAATGGAGACAGTTAATCATACTCAAATTGATTCTATGGCAAGACTCAAAGATAATGATGGAATAGCTTAGGGAGCTCATGGAGGCTATTGTAGTTAACTAAATTAGATCTCTTCTTAAAATGCCATGAAAATAAGAAATTATAAAGATACTTATTAGAATAATCTACGATAATAAAATGATTTCCTTTAATGGAAGGTGAGCAGAGCAATGCCACTTAAATAATCTTTCTTTTGGGCAGAGAGAGAGTTGGTTGACCTAAAGTTGGAAACTATAAAAAAGAGTCTAGATGGTCAATATAGCCAAGCTTCCCAAAATCAAAACATAAATATAAATATTAAGAATAGTTTAACTTTTGAAATTAAAAAAAGAATAGGATGACTTGGAGGAAATAAAAAGATTAGAGATGTTTGAGATGGTTCTTCTCCTATAAAAAGAAGAAATTTTGTGTCCACGAGTTCATATGCCTCAAGTAATAGTTGAGATATTTTATCATCAAAGAGGAAACGTATCATCCTAGAGTTTTTAGATGACTAGAGATGGCCACAATGATCCATGTCTTAGGAGAAGGGAGGAATCATACATCAACAAATCAGTGAACGCCAAATGAACTTAATTAGAGATAACTATGAGCATTCCATTATATAGTTGATACTTTATAATACCGTACGAATTGATATACATATATATTTAATTCTAGATGGTCGAAATGTATAATCAATGCATAACCATATTATGCAGGAAAATTTAACCACTTCTAACTTTTTTAAAAAATATGTGTGGATAATTATTGAACCCTATTGTGACCTTTTATAATCTAATGATTGATAGGATAGTTGTCTTTATGCCAAGCCAAAAGAATCTAGGCTCAAGTGCACTTAAGTGTGTGATGAAAGGCAAAACTAATTGCATGTCTGTGATTCAATAGTTGTGACCTTTTATAATCCAATATTGGTTGATATTTCAAAGTTCTTAAGTGAATGTAACCTAAATAATTGCCAACAAATTTGATAAATAAAATGAAAATAATAATTCAAATAATCTTTACTGCTCAAATTCATGTACTTTAGAAAATGATGATGATAAGTTGTTATATTTGGCATCACAACATTCATCACCTTACGACAATTCAATGAAATAACTAACTTTTGAATTGAAGTTATGTAAAAATCATAAAAACCCGATAAACTATTGATATCAAATTTAGTTCATTGAAAAAAAAACTTACAATAGGCTATTATTTTTACGTTAAATTATCTGTCACTTGAATAATTCTTCAATTTCTAATTTTGTTGTTGTTAATCAAATTGTTATAATTGGATGTCATGTTAACTATATATTTGTAAAATTCACAGCTTATTTGTTACTTGAAATATAATGTTTGAAAATTATTATTATATCTTCTCGGTGTTACTAATGATTGAGATTGTATTTTTTATTTTATGTCAATCAGTGAACTGTATTTTTTATTTTATGTCAATCAATGAGCACCAACCTGTGAATGTTTATTTTGAAAAAAGATGTATGTACATATGTGTGTGTGTGTGCGCGCGCAGCCGGCCTGACTTATTGATAGAGCAACCTCTTTGAAGGTCGTAAGTCCCGTTAGGCCACAGATTCGAATCCCCATCTGGCTAGTTTGCCAGTAGTGAGGGTGGTCCTCGAATTGTTAGGCACATGAGGGTGACTTGGGGCTCGTATAATAGCCTCCGATCATTCGTATAATAGCCTCCTGACTGTCATTACTTGATCACTGTTGCATGGTTGTCACCCTTTGATTGTCAATGCTTCATCATTGTTGCACTATTATCATCACTTCAACAATCTTTCCAGCAATCGCCATCACCTAGCCACATTAAGAACCCAATTATCGTCACCTGACAACGATCATCTGATCAGTGTTGTCTGACTATCTTCAGCAGACTACCCTTGCTAGATTTCATCACTAGTCATCAACATTAACGCTAAAACATGTCATCACCAACAACAATGATGTACATCATTGAATCAACGTAAGCGCGCACTTTCAACATTAATTAACTTGATATTCATTATCCTCAAACAAAGTTGACGCACATCATCAACCCTAATATTGATATATGCTATCTACAAAAAAAAAAAAAAAAAAAAAAACACACACACACACACGCACACTATTAAATTAAGTCTACACCATCACCCATCACCATCAACCCTAATAATTAAACCTTTGGTCTCTCTCCCCTAAGCAGAGTGGTGGAAGTTTTGGGCTTTTTAAATAAATTTTTACTGTACAGGAGATAACAGGATTACATGCAGTTATGAAGTTTCATGAAATAAAACAGTAACAGGAGCTGGCGCGTAGCAGCTCCTAATTGTTAAGATGTCGTGACAAGCAGTGGTAGAGGCATATTTCCACACATAATAAATGTGTGGTTAATGTGTTATATAGACAAAGGCGAATTTATCTGTTGAGTGTGTCTGTGAAAGAAGCAACAAAGGGGAACCATCCCGAACTCTTTAACATATTAAATGCTTTTGAGTGTATTATTAAATAAGAGTGTAGATTTTATTTGGTCGGCCAACGGTCTGATTTGTATGATGTTAATTTAGTTCATATATATATATAAAAAAAACGTTATCTGTTAGTCGGATAACTGTTTGACTATATGGGGACAGGAAATGAAGCCAACGAGCTCAAAATATGTGTTTGTGCGTGTCTTGGTTGACTATATGAGATAGATGAATCAAACATAAAGAGCAAAGTGTGAGAGATAAGCTAATTGAGTTTTAGTGGATCTCTTGTGGGAGTTGATTTATAAAATACGGGCGAGTCCCTTGAATTATTGAGTATTTTATGATGAACTTTTGATGTGATAGAGTTTCAACTAAATGTTTCATATTGCACATCCCCGGATTTGACCATTGAATCATTGGATGAGGATCGGTGTTGATATTATGGATATGATCGTATAATATAATTACGTAGATCACTTCCTGGATTGGACTTGGTGTAACTGTTCTTATGTATGGAGATAAATTCAACGTGTTTTCAACTAGTTGGAATCAATCCTTAATGAATTTTATATTGAGGATGAGTACTAGAAAGATGTCTTAAGATGTTTAGGGTAGCAGTTCGGTGGCGGTCCAGTGTCACGTCACACTACTTAACTAAATGTGATTGTTGCAAGAAAATGTGGTCTGACATTTTGAAAAAAAAAAAAAAGAATTATGATAGTTACCTCAGTTTTTTGAACAACAATTATTCTGCAACGACGTTACTATTGTTTCTTCAAACATCTACAGTTTCCCCAAACAGATCCTTAGTCGGTTGGAGAGTATTTCAGGCAAGTTACTTAGTTCTTTAGGCAAATGGCTTTGTAAGAGCTACTTCATGACTCCTTCAGGCAAATGGCTTTGTAAGCTACAACATCATGACTCCTTCACACGAGTTCATTGACTTATAACGGAGAGTCCAGTTCGAGTTAATTATTGTGTAACAATCTTATTATTTGTGAATCGATTTTATAAGTTATTTGCCTTGATTGAGTGTAGATTTGGTTAAGCACATTTATGCTTTATGTTTGTGCTTTAAACCAAAAGTTAATCATATTTTGTCTCTGTTGCGAAGCAAGTTTTATCCATGCACCATTTAACAACTGTTTATATCATGTTTTGGTTCTAATTTTAATTTATCTCTACATAAATAATTTTTTTTTCAAATTTTATTTAGTCAAAGCTTCATTTTTACTGAATTTTCCCCCCTAGAATGATATTAGAACTTGATTTATGGTAATAGATCTATTGAGACTTCAGCCTTAATTAAATCTTAGGGGTTGTATAATAACTACTTTAGCAGTTTTAATAAATCGTATGAATTCAAATTTATCAAATTTTGCCAACAACAAAATTTAGTAAATCCATGATTTAGGATAAAAGTGAGGAGGAATTGGGTTTACTAAATCTTGAATTATTAGTATTATTATTATTCTATGAGACAAAATTTTAATTTAATTCTACTTGCATCTGTTACCATATCGCCCCATAAAATTACTTTATGTTCAAGCATGCAAATTTGTTCATGAATGTTCATTAATTTTTATGTTTGAGCATGCAAATAAGTTTAGTGAAATTTATGATGCAAATTGGAAGTTTCACCATAAAAATTAAGATTATCAAGACATATTTAAGTAACCAAGTATTGTTTCAAGTAGAGATCAAGAGGGATATGGTAGAATTTGTTGTGCTATTTTATATCATATTACTCAATTTTTTTTTATTATTTTGATTTTATATATACGTATTTTTTTTATAATCTTCTCACTAGTCATACAAAATACTTTAACATTGCATGTTTATTCTGATAGTAATACTTAACATTGTTATGATACACTTTATAATAACACCAAAATTAGGGATTTATTTCTTCAATCATGTATTGGCCTATCTTTATCTTTCAAGAATGTTTATTAAATTTTTAACATGAAGAAGAATTTGCTTCATATTTCTCAAATGATATATACAAAAATATTCAATATTATTTGAGCCTTATAATTGGAGAATTTCTTCATTTTTAGTACTTCTAGCAAGTATATCACTGAAAGAACAATAAGTAAGCTAGACGTTATATTTGTTTAGATTTTTTAATGTTGAGAAGTAACTTATACATGATACTAACGGTTTGTGGCATGCAAGATTGTCATATATTAATTATGATAGACTATATGATGAGAAGCAACATAAGAATTTAATTGTTGGATTTCTTCTAATGAAGTTATTAGTGCAGTGTTAGTTACCAATATGGAAAGAAGCACAAGCTTTCCTTTCAAAGAGAGGGTGATTTGATCTAGTCAACCATTGCAGTTAATTTGCTCTTGTAAGTGCATCTTGTATTAACATATAGTTACTTTTATTGATGATTTTTTATACCATACCTCCAATTTATTTTATTAGGCACAAATATAAATTTTTTTCAAAATTTTATGAATTCAAAACATTAGGGGCTTTTTAAAATCGATTTTGAATTCTACTTTTCATTTTTAAATTTTAGTTTATTTTGTTTATGTTTTTACTTGAAATAAAACATTTTTGAAAAGTTATAGCATATTTAGTTATTTTTAAAAACTATTAAATTAACTTTTATATATTTTGAGTGTTCTTAAAATTAAGTCAATTTGTTTCTAAAACGAAAAATAAAAACTTCCAAAAACACATACTAAACAGTTATATTTTCAAAATAAAAATAAAAAATGAAAGAAAATAAAAATAAAGTAAAATAAAATACAAAAGTGATCCAAATAAGCCCTTAGTTGCAATCTTAATTAATGTTAACATTTTTATTATAATTCATCTTTTTTAAAATAAAACAAAATATCTTCAAAATAATTAAATAAATATCAAAATTGATGAGCAAAATTATGTGAAAATGACTGAGGTCCAGCTCTATTAAGACCACCAAAGTCCTTTTAACATTCTTGAAATTACAAAATGATTTCAAAAATTAAATTCCAATTCTGAAGCTGCTGAAATCATTATTAAACCTCTTAAATTCAGCAACTTCAGAAGTGCATTCAACAGCCTCTTATTTATGTCCATACATCATCTATCACACAACCTTCTCACATTAAATAATGCCCTTTATAATCCCTATAAATAATCAAAATTACACCAAATATTTTTACAGATTTTCAGAGCAAAACAGGACATGTCCCATGAAGCAATAAAGAGTGCATGTTAAGTGCATTTAGAGCTTAATAATGCCATTCTTTTTTTTTTTTTTTAAAGTTCTGAAATATTATTAGTCATGACTGGCAATAATAAATGCTATTTTGAAAGCAACATTATGAATGTGTTATTAAATTTCTTCCATTGGAGGGTGAGCTATTAATATTTGCCCATACGGATTTATTTTTTTAGTATTTGATGTTTTTTCTGTGGGTAGTTGGGAGGTTGAATGCTAGAAAATTGTACCATCAACTAAGCATTTCCAGCAACATTTAAGACTTTTAATGTGTCAATCGTGGCAAGAGAAGCTATCAATGCTCATACTTAATTATTGCATAAGATGCACAAATTTGGAGGTGATTAACCAATCTAATTTTGCTTAACAGGTAGAGTAATATAATTATTAGGTATGGTATAAATGCGACATAATGCCACCCGAATTATGCATCATAAATTAGAAATGTTTATGCTTTACTTAGTTTTTTACTCGTGACCTATGTGGCAACTACTTCCGCCTTTTTAATGATCTGTTTGATATCGTTTTAGTCAACTCAGACTAATTGTATGACTATTGGGAAAAAATAATTTATATATATATATATATATATATATATATATATATATATATATATATATATATATATATATATATATAATTTATGATTTTTTTTTTTAAATTGAAGCATTAATTTTATACAACTATTACCTCTAACCGATCTCTCTTTGTTAGAAGAAAACTATAGTTAAATGTAATAAAAAAGAATTTGCAAACAACCAGCATAATTTATATATGTACATAAAAAATGTGTCTACACTAATTTTAAAGTGGTCTAACAGCTAAAAAGAGAATTGTACGATGGAGGCAGACCCATGACCAAGAGAAGTGAGGCTCACCTGACCGAACGGGTAACGTCATATGAGTCAAGCCAATTAGGTCGAAATCGACAGAGCCGCGATGTAGACAGGAAGACGATCAAATGATATAAGCACGAAAACAAGATAAGGGAGTGTCTAAGTCATTCACTGCAGGAAATGCACACCTTGATGCAATAGCCTATCTTCTAGATGATATGATCCAAAGAAAGATCTAATTCCATAAAGTAACTCGTACCATACCGCAGAGACCCTAAATACTCCTCATTAGGGATCTGAGATAGTTAACGAGGTTGGATCAACTGACCGAACCTTATACCGACCAAGTTCAGCCGACCAAGCTGACCCCATCGACCCAAAGTCAAATATGCTTTGTCGTCTAAGTCAGAAGGCAGTTGGACTATAAGCCCACACTTGTAAAACATCAGAGAAACCCTAATGCTGACCCTTTTTAAATGGGATAAAAATGTAATATCAAGGGGAAACATTTTTTGATGGAGGAAAGCTATTGAACATTGTTCATGTTCATTATTGTTCATCTCTCTCTCTCCCTCTGCTCTCTCTCTCCCCCCTTATTTACCCTCAATTCTTACGGTGTGTTTCGTGGTCTCGAATTCAAGAACATATAACCTTTCTAATATCAAACTTTATATTTATTTGCATAATATTTTAGTCTTATAATCATATCCAAGCATACACATAAAAAAATGTATTCAGTTTTAAAAAATGGATGTTATACGAGTCAATCTCAAAAAATAGGAATTAAATATGCAAATATATAAATATAAAATATGTAATATGCATATAAACATTCCAGAAGTAAAAAGGTGATAATTTAAAAGATAAAACTGTAAGCAAACCATTATATTCCTCTCTTTCAAGGTTTGATTTGAGATATATGTAGATCTTATCAAATTAATTGTTAATTTATTATGAAAAACAATCTTTAATAGTTATTATAAATATTATGTTTTTCTGTTCTTACAAAAAAACACATATAAATTTTCTTATAATTATTATTTATGATGTAAAATTATAAAAAAAAGGAACATTTACGTACAGACCACACGAGACTTACTATTTACGAATCAACCACCCTCTTTCATCCATTTTTCGAATTCTCACTCAAATATCACAATTCATTGAATAAGCCCAACCCATACTTTTCATTCTTATCAACTTCACAATAATTTGATTATGACACACGTAAATATATTATTTTTTTAGTTCAAAAATTCATACTAATGTTTTGGTTGATTTGTAAGTAATTATCCAAAAAAAGGAAAAAGACCCAAAGAGTCCTCAAGGCATTAGGAGTG
Source organism: Papilionanthe hookeriana x Papilionanthe teres (assembly GCA_022702705.1). Lineage (NCBI taxonomy): Eukaryota > Viridiplantae > Streptophyta > Magnoliopsida > Asparagales > Orchidaceae > Papilionanthe > Papilionanthe hookeriana x Papilionanthe teres. The sequence continues at coordinate 54,047,058 of CM040427.1, read as the reverse complement.
TGATTGGACGCCATGAATATGGTGAAGTAGACTTAAAATTAATGACATAGCCATAATCAGCCCCTAAATTATTAAAAAGAAATTTACATACATATCAGAAAAGTTTTATGTATTTACAATCTAACCCTCAAAATTTGATATTTATATTTATAATATTTTGAGATTATTAATATATGCATGAAAATATGTATTTCATTTGTAAACAGTTAATAAGAGTGGTACTTTTTGATGTGATGTTAAAAAAAATTAGGTGTTATACATGTAAATATGAAAATTTCAATGTTAGATTATATCAATATATATAGTTTATGTGGTATGTATGTAAATACCCCATATCACTTCATTCCGAACCGTGGGCAACGTACAGCTCCAGCTGCATTCCCGAGTCCCGTATCCAAATTAATACTGATTTGATTTCAATCTGTTTAAATTTAGCTAATGGTTGTGTTAAATATGGCTGTCAGAATGGTTCGTTGTTCGTGAACAAATTGTGTTCGATTCGTTGAGAAATTTATGTTCGATTCATTATTAAGTTAACAAATTAAACACGAATAATTTTTTTGCGCTTAATATATAATCAAGCGAACATGAACTAAGATTTATTCATTCGTGTTCAGCTCGTTTTAGCTCGAAATATTAATCATCAATTCAATATATATATATATGACGAGTAATATCTTTGAAAAAATGAATTGAGTACAAGGCAAGAGAGATTTATAATCAATTAAAATTATTAATTAAAAATAGAATAAAAATAAATTACATTATATTTGAATGATGTTTTAACATAAATAACAAGATGCAAATATCGTCCCAATCTTTAACATCCTACTATTACGTAATTAGGGTTGTCAAAATAACTATTTGTTCGTGAACAGCTTGTGTTTAGCTCGCTAAGCAAACGAGCTGAACACGAACACCTTTTTTTGTTTGAAATATAAACGAGCCGAACATAAACAATTATATTTTTTAATGAACAGTCGGAGTTCAACTTGTTTACACCCCTAGTTTTAAAGTAATTTGATCCAATTTAGGGATGAGGACAGTCTAAGTATAAATTGCTTTGTCCATGTCTTTTAATTCAAATTAGACATGACTCCGAAGCTTTGATTCAAGCTGAAAATTAAACTGCTTCTATTTTAAAATAAAAATTTTAATTGCCCGGGGTTGACAGATAGCATAAAGTTAATGCATTTAATAAATTGATTAAATAAAACAGTTAATTTATTAGACAAATATAAAGAAATTATTAAACAACAACAAATGTTATACTTGCAACAGTCAAATAACATTTAAAGATGACAAGTAATATGTAAAATAATAGACGTGTTTCCTAAATATACTCTCATTCTACTACAAAATATGGGTATTTTACATAAATACCACATAAAACTTATGTATTTACATATACAAGACCTAGACATCATACCACTCCAATCCTTAACATCACATAAACCTATAAGAAGAAAAGAAGCACCTTCCTGCCAGCTTGTATAATCAAATTAGTCCCCTTAAATTCTACATTTTAACAAAACCCAGATTATAATCATTAACAATTCAGAACATACAAATTCACATATTTGCAAACTACAGAATTTCAAGGTTGATTAGGAAATAACAATCAAATCAAGCAGTTTTTAAATTGTAAACCTATAGGAAATAAATGGCATATTTATATCAGCTTGCATTATCAAATTATAGTTTTCTTGTCACTTAAATTCCGCACCTTTAGAACCCATCTTATAGTCATTTCACGATTCAGAAGCTGCAGATTCACTTCTTTGCAAAGCACAGAATTTCAAGGCCACAATTAATCATTATTTAAAGATAAGAAGAAAATTAATCGGAATGCACAGCATTCTAACCAAGGCATCAATCTTCGGTAGGTGGTAGGTATCCTTTGGGCAAGCGGCGTTGAGGTTAGTGAAGTCAACGCATATCTTCCACTTGTTGTTACCTTTCTTGACCATGACATCGTTTAGGAGTCAGGTTGGGTACTGGACTTCACAGATATAGCCGACGTCTAGCAATTTCTGCACCTTTGTAGTTATCGTTTCGGCCAAAGTCCTGACAATGGACTAGATCATTTGCTGGACCAGCCGAGAGTAGGGGTTGATGCTAAATCAATGGCACGACACATCAATTGAAACGTCGGGCATCTCTGCGATCTAAGTGAAGACCTCTACATGCTCCCGAAGCGCCTATATCAACTGGTTCTTGAACCATGTATCAAAATGTTAATTGATTAGGAAAAAACTTATCAGGTTCTTCGTCAAACACAAACACCTGATTGATGGTTTCTTTGATCTCGAGACCTCCTTCTCTTTGGATTGGGATGTCCAGTGGTTCGTGGTCGGCATTTGAAACCACTCGCAAATAGCAGCTTCTAGATTGCTCCAAGTTTCATCGAACCGTAAACACCTCTCCGTCACCTGGGAACTTTACGACCACATGATAAGTAGAAGTAACAGCTTGATAATTTTTCATGAGTGGTCAACTGAAGATGGCATTGTAGCTCAGCAGGGATTTCACCATGAGATAGTCCTCCGACTATTGTACTACTTCCCAAGTTCTCCCCAAGAGATGGCTAGGGGGATGAGGCCAGCATAGACTGTCAACCGGTCGGTCTTTAGTCTGATCTTATCAAACACCATTTTGAACAAGACGTTGGTCGAACTCCCTATATCAACTAGAATACTACCCACCTGATAGTTGTTGATCAGTGTTGTAACGATGATCGCTTCATTGTAGGGGTTCCCCTTCATTGGGAGATTTGTATCTATAAAGACAATTTGTAAATGGTTACGTGTGTATGAAACCATGGAGCATACCCCTCCTAAACACTGTCTCTTCCTGCCGGAGGGTCAGGTTCCTCCACCGAAAAATGGCTGAGATTATCTTTGTTGTATGGACCTTGTTGGCTCAAACAGGTCCGTTTGTGGGTTCTCCTGCCGTAACCTTGCCTTACCACTGCGTATGTGCGCCAAATGCTACAAAATCCTTTAGTTTGTTAGAGCGGATGATCTCCTCAATTAGGTTTTGGAGGAGATGAAGTTCCTCCATGTCGTGGCCATGGTCATGATGATACTGGTAGTACCTCTTCAGATCTCGTAAGGCTGGGGCCACCTACATTAGCAGGATCAGTTTGAAATAGTTTTTGTTTTGGATGGCTTGGACTATCTCAGCCATTGACACGTTGTGGCGTGCCAAACCTTGCATTTCCAGGTAGACATGCGATCACTCGTAAAACTGGATCGGTCGTTGATCGAAATGTCGTTTCTGGTCATGATTTCCTCAGTCATTTCTTCATTGATCCCTGGACTGTGAGTTATTGTTTTTGTGATTGGTAGAGAAATGATTTTCACCTTTTGCGGTTCTTTCCATTCTTTTCGCATCTTTGAGGGATGGTCGGATGACTCTGACTTACCCTTCGGAGAGTCCTGGAGATCTTCCTCGATAAGTATGTGCTCGTCTGTAATCTCCAATACTTATGCAAAAGTAGCAGGTTTGAATAGGTTTCAGTCATACCCATGCCACTCACTTTGGATCCTCGTTTTAAGTTTGTTCTAGCTATATCAGGTTTTAGATCTCTAACTTCGAGCATCAGATTGTGGAAGCAGGTGATGTAGGCTCGCAAGCTCTCGTTTTCTCCCTGCTTGAGGTTGAGTAGGGTTAAAGTCTTTCCCAGCTTCCGCACATTTGAGAAGTATAAAATGAAGCGTCTCTTAAAATCGTAGTAACTTGGGATGTTTTCAGTCGGCAGACTGTTAAACCACCAAAGGGCTAACTCCTTTAGGGCTGTTAAGAAGAGATGAAACATTATAGAGTCGTCAATCCGGAGCAGACCACGAATGATTCAAATACATGGTTAATCAGGTCAACATTTCCCTTGTAAGAATTTAGATGAGAGGTCCTTAGCTTGGATGGTGGTATCACTTCTTTAATCTGGCGTGTAAAAGCTCCTTCTGAGAGCAGCCGAATAAGCACTCGCATCTGCTCTTCCCATTGCCTTTTTTGACTGCACGTTGAGCCGGTGTGCTGGGGCTTGCCTTGCCCCTCTGTCCACTGGTCACTGACCATGTTATCTAGAATAGGTAGGTTCCCCGATGGGGCCCTTTGAGGACGGACCCTGATCACAGAAAAATATGTTAAGAAATTCATACCTATTTTTGATGAAATTGCACTTTAAAGAAAGGTATTTTCTTTATTTTATTGCAGGAATGAAGATTTATTAGTGATAGAAGCAAAATGCATGAAATGGAGCAAATTTGGATAAAAAGGAGGAAATTCGATGCAAATATAACTACTTCACCGACGGCGAGATCGAGGCCGCCGACGACGAGATCGCGAGGAGAAATTTCGAAGGAATTATAACTACCTCGCCGACAACGAGCCCGAGCCCGCCGACAAGCGAGATCGCGCGTCTGAAGACCTTCTAGAAGCCCCGCCGACGGCGAGGTCGTTTCCCGTCGACGGCGAGCTAGTTCAAAATGCATATACATCGAACCCTGACACTTTTCGAAGAGGTGTTTTAAGCACCCTCGGACCTTTCGATTACCTCTATAAATAGAGACCGAATTCTAGAGTTTTGTGTGTGTCTTTTGAGTCTTATGTGAGTCTATTTCTAGTGTCTTAAGTGTAGTTTGAGTGTGTTTAGTGAGTTATTAATTTAATTGAGTGCTATTTAGTTGCTGAACTAGAAGGAAAAGTCAAAGGAACTTCAATGAGTCTGCTTGGGAAGGAAATTAAGATAAGTATCTTTGTTTATTGTTTTTAAACTTTAAATGAAATCCATGCTTTGTTTTATTCTCATGCATTCTGAGTAGTTTCCTAGTCTTTCTCCTCGTTTATGAAAATTAAGCGGATTGATGAAATTAAATAAAAGTAACCTAATATAATATAAATAAATTGTGATAATTTTTACTTTAAACTTAATTTACTTTCAATCCGGCCAATCGAGTAGTTAAAATATGTTGAATTATCAACTATAGTAAAAATTACATCCAATATTCAGTGAAGTCAAGAGCATTGGAAGGCGAGTGCAAATAAATAGGGAAATATTAATTATCGGGCGTAGATCGGATATTTTAGTGTGACGAATAAAATACTCAATTCGATCCTACCGTTTCGAGAGCCGAAGTGTAGATGTTAGCCCTCGAAGTGAGGGGAACGTGGGAGCTCGAAGTGGCAGCAAGTATCCTCCCAACTTTCACATTGCATTCGCAATCAAACATAGTGATTAGCCAATGTTCTTCGCACTCTGACCAAAGGTAAAGAATAGGAATGCTCCTATTTGTCACAATACAATTTAAAAATTCTATTTAAATTCATCATTTCACTTAATTTTCTAAAAACAAGGAGAAGGATACTTTTTCCGAATTAATTAAATCAACTTATTTCAAGTATTAGTTTACTTTTAGTTACTTAGAATTTCGTTCACTTTATTAGTAAGTAATTCCTTTAAATTTACTCGATAACAATTATGTTAAAAACTTCCCCGTGGGATCGATAACTAGGACTCCACTAAAGCCCTGTATTACTTGATACGATACGTATACTTGTGTAGAATCCACATTATATATTAAATCATATACCTATATTTAAAGCAGGATCAGTTTTTGGTTCTGTGGCTATAAACATAAATTACATACATACAAAAAGTGGGTCAAGTTTTTGCGCCGTTGCCTGGGAAGTAAAGAAATTATTTACTAAAGTAACTGGACTAATCTAAAATTGTATGCGAAAATTTGGAAACGAAAATTTAATACCTTACGATTCGTAATTAGAGCGTACAATTAAAAGAATTAGAAAACAAAAAGAGAAATTATAAATTTAACACAAATGGCAAATATACTCGAAAATCAAAATATCAATCAACCAAGACCATTACGAGATTATGCCAACCCTACATTAGATGAAATTCATTTAACTATTCAAAACCCCGATGTAGCCGCTAATTCATTCGAACTTAAACCTCGCAATTATCCAAATTGTACAAAACAATCAATTTAGTGGTTCACCTACCGAAGATCCTAATTTACATCTTGCTAGTTTTTTAGAACTATGTGCTACTTTCAAATATGAAGGAGTATCTAACGATCCTATCGTACTTAGACTTTTTCCTTTTTCTTTAAGGGATAAGGCTAAAATGTGGTTATATTCGCTAAGACTCGAATCTATTAAAACTCGGGGAGAATTATCACAAAAATTTCTATCCAAATATTTTCCACCATCTAAAACTGCTAAGCTTAGAAATGATATAACTTCTTTTAGTCAGCTTGATGGAGAGTCAATATATGAATCTTGGGAGAGATTTAAAGAACTTCTTAGAAATGCCCACATCATGCGTTACCGTATCAGTTAATTATCCAAACTTTCTATAATGGATTAGTAGGATCTTTAAGATCAATCATCGATGCTGCTGCTGAAGATCATTAATGTCAAAACCATTCGATGAAGCCTATGCACTAATCGAAGAAATGACAACAAATAATTTTCAATGGCCCGTCGATATAATGAATCCGAAAAAAATAGCTAGTATTCATGAAAATGATGCAATATCTATGTTAGCTTCACAAATTGCCGCTATATCTAAAAAATTAGATCATTTTGGAATGAATTACTCTCCAACTATAACGAAGAAAATTCATCTCGGACAACTTATAGAATCTCAATCTCAATATGAATCAATTAATGCAATTAACAACAGACCCAATAATCCTTATGCAAATTATTATAATCCTGGATGAAAAAATCATCCTAATTTTAATTGGAATAATAATACAACTAATCAATCATGAATGAATAATATAACACAACAATTAGGAAATACATCTAATCAAGGAAATCCTAATTATAAACCTAATTATCCACCTGGATTTAATAATAATAACCCTCAATTTAAAGATAAGAAATTATCTATAGAAGAATTAATATTAAATATGGGTCAACATTTACAAAATCAAGGAAATCAATTACAAATACAAGGAAATCAATTACAAAATCAAGGAACAACTATCAAAAATATTGAAAATCAACTCGACATATCGCTTACCGCACTTAATAATAGAATACCTGGAATATTTCCTAGTAATGTAGAAATGAATCCTAAAGACAAGGGAAATGAACAAATTAAAGCGATACAATTACGAAGTGGAAAAGAATTAGAACCTCGAATTCGTAAAGAACTTGAAAGTCAAAAAGAGGAAGTGGAAATTGAAAAGGAAAAGAATCAACAAGATCAAAACTTAGAAAATCCTTTAATACCAATGAAAATTCCTATTGAAAAACCTCCACCACCATTTCCTCAACGACTAATTCAACATAAAAAAGACAAACAATTTGCTAAATTCTTGAAATTTCAAGAAATTAACGATAAATATTCCTTTCGTAGAAGCTTTGTAACGTATGTCAAACTATGTAAAATTCATGAAGGATATTCTAAATAAGAAAAGAAAATTTACCGATAATGAAATGGTTGCACTTAGTAAAGAGTGTAGTGCTATTATTCGAAAAACTTCCCGAAAAATTAAAAGATCCGGTAGTTTCACTATACCCCGCGCTATCGGAGAAAAATTCTATGGAAAAGCTTTGTGCGACTTAGAGCAAGCATCAATCTAATGCCTCTATCAATTTTCAAGAGATTAGGATCGAGAGAAATTTCACCTACTTCAGTAACTCTTCGCTAGTCGACCGTTCGTTACATATCCTAAGGGAGTTATCGAAGATGTATTAGTAAAAGTGGATAAATTTATCTTCCCCGTAGATTTTATTGTTCTAGATATGGAAGAAGATAAAGAAATTCCTATCATTTTAGGAAGACCATTTTTAGCCACCGGAAAAGCTATGATCGATGTTCGTAAAGGAGAATTAACTATGAGAGTAAATAACCAAAAAGTAACTTTTAATATTGCTAAATCAATGAAATATCATGCGCTAGAAAAGATGATGAGTGTTTTCGAATGGAAGTACTTGATCATTTATAAAAAGAACATTTTAAAGAATATTATGAAGAGAAATTAGAAAAAGAAAATATTGAATTAATCGAAAAATCTGAGATAAATGAAGAATTAGATTATATTCAAGAGAAATTTGAATTTTTGGATAACACAGAAAACAATGAAAAGAATATAGTTCCATCAATAATTAAACCTCCTGAACTTGAGTTAAAAATGTTACCTAATCATTTAAAATATGCTTACTTAGGTAATTCTTCAACTCTACCGATTATTATTTCATCCGAATTAAATGAATCTCAAGAACAAAAACTTTTAGATACGTTAAAAAATTATAAGAAAATTTTTGTTGAACTTTAGCAGTATATTAAAGGAATTAGTCCTTCAATCTGTATGCATGTAATTATTTTAGATAATGAACATAAACCTAAAGCCGATCCACAAAGGAGATTAAATCCAATAATGAAAGAAGTAATCAAGAAGGAAATTTTAAAATGGTTAGATAATGGTATTATATATCATATTTCCGACGATGTTGCGGTAAGCCCAATTCACCGTGTACCTAAAAAAGGAGGAGCGATCATCAAAGCTAATGAAAATAATGATCTTATCCCTATAAGAGAAGTTACTCGGATGACGAATATGTATCGATTATAGAAAATTAAATACAACCACTAGAAAAGATCACTTCCCTTTACCATTTCTGCACTCGTATGTTAGATAGATTAGTCGGACATAAATATTTTTGTTTCTTAGATGGATATACTCGGTTATCATCAAATACAAATTGCTCCCGAGGATCAAGTTAAAACTACATTTACTAGTCCTTATGGAACTTTCGCTTTTCGAAGAATGCCTTTTGGATTATGTAATGCACCTGCAACATTCCAAAGATGTATGATGTCTATATTTAGTAAATTAATTGATAATGACATAGAAGTATTTATGGAAGATTTCTCTGTATTTGGAACAACATTTGACACATGCCTAAATCATCTTGAAAAAGTATTTGAAGTATGTGAGAAAACTAATTTAGTTCTAAATTGGGAGAAATGTCAATTTATGGTTACAGACGGCATTGTATTAGGGCATAAAATTTAAGAAAAAGGCATGGAAGTAGACCCTGCAAAAATTCAAGTAATAGCTAAATTACCACCTCCAACTACGGTAAAAGGGGTAAGAAGTTTTCTGGGACATGCTGGATTTTACAGGCGTTATATTAAAGATTTTTCAAAAATTACTAAACCTCTATGCCAACTTTCGAAAAGGACAAGAAATTTGAATTTACAACTAAATGCCTAAATGCTTTCGAATTATTAAAAGATAAATTAATTACAACACCTATAATAGTTTCACCTAACCTGGAGAAACCATTCGAGCTTATGTGTGATGCTAGTGATTATGCTTATAGGAGCAGCTTCTTGGCAAAGATATGATAAAATTTTCAAAGTTATATACTACGCTAAGAAACTCTAAATGATGCCGAGATAAATTATACAAGCTATCGAAAGAGAATTATTAGCAATTGTATATGTTTTTAATAAATTTCGGCATTATATAATAGTAACTAAATGCATCAGTGCATACCGATCATTCTGCTATAAAATATTTAATGCAAAAGAAAGATTCTAAACCAAGATTAATCGACTGGATATTATTAATGCAAGAATTTGATTTCGAGATAGTTAACAAAAAGGAACCGATAATCAAATTGCGGATCATTTATCAAGATTAGAAAATCATGAATTATCTAATATTGATAATGAAAATTTAGACAGCTTTCCCGATGAACAACTTTATAATATTAATGAGTTGAAAATACCTTGGTATGCCGATATAGTAAATTATATTGTAAGTGACATTTTACCACCTATGTTAACTTCGCAACAATAGAAAAAATTCATTCACGATACTAAATCATATTTTTGGGATGAGCCATACTTATATAAGCAATGTAGGGATCTAATTATTAGAAGACGCGTGCCTTATGAAGAAATTGAACCAATTATTCAAAAATGTCATGATTCTAATTTTGGAGGACATTTCGGACGTATAAAACGACATATAAAATTCTACAACTGAATTCTACTCGGCCTACTCTATTTAGAGATGTATATAAATATATCAAAACCCGCGATAAATGCCAAAGAGCAGTGAAACATATCAAGAAAAATGAAATGCCTCCGAATTTTATATTAGAAGTTGAAATTTTTATGTTTGGAGATTAGATTTCATGGGACCTTTTATTCCGTCATTTGGAAACTCATATATATTAAGTAATTGTCGATTATGTTTCCAAATGGATTGAAGCACAAGCTTTATCTAGGTGTGATGCTAAAAGTGTTTCAAATTTTTTAATGAAAAATATTTTTACTAGATTTGGAATGCCGAGAGTGATTATCACTGACGGAGGAACTCATTTTAGAAACAAATATATTCACAAACTAGTAGAAAAGTATAATATTATGCATAAGATATCGATCGCTTATCATCCACAAACTAGTGGATTAGCCGAAGTTTCTAATCGAGAGATTAAGCGTATATTAGAAAAGTCTCGTAAATCCTAATAGATCGATCGGTCTATAAGACTCAGACATCGCATATGGGCATACAAGATCGCTTATAAAACTCCGATCGGAATGACTCCTTATAGGCTTATATATGGAAAAACTTGCCACTTACCAGTTGAATTAGAACATAAAGCATATTGGGCGATTAAAGAATTTAATTATAATATCAAAGAATCTAGTGAGAAGAGGTTGTTGCAATTGAATGAATTGAAAGAATTAAGGAATGAATCATATGATAATGATAGGATTTATAAAGAAAGAATGAAATTATGGCATGATCGGAAGATTAATCAGAGAAATTTTGAACCGAGACAAGAAGTTTTGCTTTATAATACTAGATTGAAATTATTTCCGGGAAATTGAAATCTCGATGGTTAGGACCTTTCACCATAACTCAAATATTTTCATATGGAACTATAGAAATCAAGATCCAAAAACAGGACATAGATTTAAAGTAAATGGACATAGCATTAAAACCATATTTCGAAAATAGACGATCAAATTTTAAAGAGGTTTTAATGCTTAGTCAACCTGAACACTGACCGAATTAGGTCGGGCTGACGACGTTAAACCAAGCGCTTTATGGGAGGCAACCCATAGTAGTCCTTTATTTTTAAATATCTACATATTAGTGAGTCTATATTATTAAAATAAATCTTACTACTCAAATTTTTATTTAGAATCATCACAAAAATTGAATTTATTAGATGAGATCAGAAAATGTTCTGACCGCAGCGAAAACGGGCGATTTTACGAATCTCGCCGTCAGCGAGCCCGATCCTGCTGACAGCGAGATCGTGTACCATTTACTAATTTAGTTTTATAACTAAGTCGCCGACGGCAAGCCAATTGGAAATTTTGTTTCTTAAGGATTTTTCGTGCGGTTTTGGACGGATCTAAGCCATTCCTTCGTAAAAAATTATTCCAAATCCGATTTTACACCATTTTCTTCCTTAGGAACGACTACAGACCAATCCATTTCATCCAAAATGGCCTCAAAATTCCTAGAAACCACAAAAACCGAAGTTTTCAACCGGAGAAAATTTGTCGGCTCGGAGGCACGACGAATCTTCAACAAATGCTTCGATGAAGAAAAGACTTATCAAAGAAAGAGGATTCGTCAATAGAGGAGTAGAGAATGCTACTACAAAAATCGAAGAAATGATCGCACAGCGGCATTGGGAGGTATTTTGTTATACAACTTCCGCTGTAGTTATGCCAGTAGTTAAAGAGTTTTACTCTAATTTACATGCGATCAATAATGGAAATGTGTACGTCAGAGGAAGATGGGTAACATTTACTCCTACAAGGGTAAATGAATTGTTTTCTATAGAAAATATCTCTGTTTGTCACTATTCCAACTTTGTGCCTTCAAGATACAATATGAACGAAATCTATAGATATCCGACCGATGAACCTGATGATCGGGAGTTACGAGAAGACGGTATGTCGGCTTTTCCGCATCACTTCTAAACCCCCGTCTCAAAGCACTCGACATTTCTTTATATCATCAAAATTATTACCTACCACGAGAGTAAATAAAGTTTCAAAGGAATGCGCTATTTTAAACTATTGTATTCAAATTGGATTACCTATCGATGTCGGATCAATAATAGTAAAATCTCGCATTGGGATTAATCGTGCATGGGTCGATGCATGGACTTGACACCCATCTACTATATTTGCTTTATGCAATCAGTACTAAGTTTCTTATGAGGCTTGGGAAAAAGTACTTTTACCATGGAAATCACCTGGATCCTACCGATATGTTTCCCACTTCGGATAACAATGATGAGATCACCGTTATTTCTGACAGAGCATCACAGAACAATCCTTTAGCAAGACCCATTACTGATAAGACTAATTTCATTCTGAAGAAGATTAAAGGATTGGAGAAAGAATTGCAAAATGTGATGAATTCTATCGACAATATCTCCGATATGTTCGATCATATCGATTGAAGAATGAAGGAGCACTTTGATCATACTTCGACATCCGGACTCTAGTTTTATTCATCTACTAAGACGTAAATGATGGATTAATGAAGAATCTATCGTGTAATTCCTTTCGTGCCTTTCTACAATTTATTTGTGCACTCGCGTCGCATCGGGAATATCGTAGAAGATATTAGTTCGTACACCGAAGAGTAGGAAAGATTTCTATGTTTATGTTATATTTGTATATGTGTGTTTGATTTGGAGTTAAGTTTTATTATGAGTCGAACTTTAGATTTCGATGAGATTTTATGTAAATTGTTATGTCTCAAGCATTTAGAGTGTTGTGGTTTGGATTGCGATGCTGAGTAGTATGGATTTGAACAATTAAGATAAGTATGTGTGAAGTTGTTAGTGTGAAATTTGTAAGTGTCATGGATTTCATTTATGAAGTTATTTTGTTTGTTTTGTGTGACTTTTTGTGAGTGTAGTACCTAATCTTCTTATTAATATTCAAATTAAGTTATCAGAAGATTAATTAAAGGCAATTCGAGGTTGAAAATGATTGACGAAATTCAAAAATTGAAAATTTTTGGGACCTCGCCGACGGCGAGAATTATCTCGCCGACAGCGAGAAAACCCGTTGACAGCGAGACCGAGCTCGCCGACGGAGGATTTTTCCCGAAACTTTTGCCTTATGGAATTAATTAGCTCGCCGACGGCGAGAAAAATCTTGCTGACAGCGAGAACGCGAAAAGACCTATATTTGACCGGTCAACCGACACTATTCATCATCCCTTTCCTCAAATTTTCGAAAAAACCGACCTAGGGCTTGAGAGATCTTGAATTTGAAGCGATTTCAACACTTTTTGACACCAGATTTCATCTTCCCTTGGTAAGAGCTTCACTCCTATGCAAAAATTTTTGATTTTCACCATGAATTTCTTTTACATTGGAATATTTTGAAAAATTTTGAAATGTGAAGAAAATACTTGGAAGAATTTCATAGAAATTGATTTAAATGGATTTTAGTTGTTGTAGGAAGCCTTCTTAGTAATATTTTGGAGTTTAGTTAAAATTTTTGTAAATTTCACAGATCGAGAAATGGCTCCACGACAAAAGCGACGATTAGATTTTGACGAAACTCGATTCATTAATGCAAGAGCACAAACTCGATATTTTCAAAATATTCAAGCAAGAAAATGCATTCAAGATCGAGTTTTCAAGAATCCAGGAGGAGAAGTAGAGCGAGTTATAAAGGAGCGAGGATGGGAAAACTTCTGTTTCGTTACCAACAGAAATGTACTAGAAGTTGTGAAGGAATTTTATACAAACTTAACACAAGCAGTAAGATGCACCGGCTAGAGTTAGAGGATTTTTGTAGATTTCAACGCTGCGAGAATAAACGCTTATTATGAAATTCGAGACACCCGGAGCGAATATGAAACTTTTGGAACTATGGAAGGACCATCGGAAGAGGAGATCGACTTTCTCACCGATGGGAAAGAAGTCCGGAAGATAAAGCAACGAGAACGGGTAAACTTCCTCTTTCTATGCTAAATGCAACATCTAAAGCCCGACATTATTTTATTTGTTCTAATTTGTTACCTACCTACCACCATAGTGAGGTAACAAGAGATGAAAGCGCTTCGAATTTCGTATTCGGAACCGTAAGAGTATTAATGTGGGAAATATTATATATAAAAACATATTAGCCATCGCTAGAAATGAAAGTGAAGGAGGACTAGGACATCCCGGTCTTATCTATGCACTTCGCCAATTATCCGGGTAGAGGCAAGAGATGATGAGGAATGGATAGAACCTATGAAACCCCTTACTCGAGCTAATATAAAGAAATATGAATCCCACGACGGATGGAGATCTGGGACAAGGGATTATGTACCTTCTTCAAGTAAAGATATACCCTCTACTAGTTATGAACCACCCCTCGCACACTACTCCTACCCTTCAAGATCCGATGAATGAGTTAACCCCGAGTAGAAAGAGTTTTGAATCATTTGGAGAAAATATGGAAAGAAAATTTGAGCATATAGATCAAAGAATCGGAGGCTCGGAGAGAAGACACGATTATGATAGCGAATATCTCCAGCGACATTCAGAGTACGAGATTGCATACTATGAAGCTGAGCGTCGATATAGGAGTGGTGATTTAAATGTTGTCTTTCCTGAGTGCCCCCGATATACACAAGACCAAATTGCTCAACTCTTCTCACTTGGAGATCGTGGAGACGACATAGCTTGGGATTTTAATGCAGAAGATTGAGTCTTTGTTTAGTTTGTTTGATTTGTTTAGATTTGTTGTTTTGCAAACTTTATTATTTCTATATGTAATATTTTAGTACTTTTCGTGGACTTTGGACTTGATATGTTGATTGTTTGCTTGAGCAGTGATGCTAAATTTCTTATGTGTGTTAAATTAGTTGCAAATTTTTATATATATAGGATGTTAGTCTTTCTTTAATGTATTATTGTAAATGTATGTGTAGCAACAAATTAAGTTTTCTTTGTTATGTTTGATACTTATTTTAAAAATTTCCATCCCTGCACTTTCTTTTTAAATGTTATATGTGGAAGAATACTAACAGGACAGGTTCTGTAAGTAATGAAAAAGCCTACGAAAATTTCAAAGAAAAGAAATACCTAAAGCTCAAAGGTATGATGAATTTTATTTATATAATTTCCCTTTTTCACTATGTAGTATAGATAGAAAAATTTAAGTTTGGGGAAGGTAAAAAAAAATAATATACAAATTTAATTATTAAAATTGTTCTCAAATTCTATTTTCAAAAATTATTAAATGATTTTCTATAGTAATTTTCAATTCAATAAATATGAGTCGCTTTATTTAATTATTATATAAAGTTAAAGAAAATACTTCTAGTAATTCAATTAATTAATAGAATAAGATATTTGGTTAAAAAGAATAAGAATATAGTAGATTATTTAAAGTAAGGGAAACTATATTCTAAAAATTGGAAATTCTTAAGTATATAGATGATAAAAGAAAGGATAGAAACTTAATGAAGTAAAAATTATGAAATATATATAAGCAAAGAAGTATTTTAAGTTTCAAATTTAGGAAGAGAAATTGAAGTTCAAAATTATTAACAGGCTTTCCAGATACAGTAATCCTCACTTGAAAAAGAAAAGAAAAAAAAAAGAAAAGAAAAAGAAAAGAAAAGAAAGGAAAAGAAAAGAAAAATATAAGTGAGAAGATGCCTTATCAAAAATTGGCTTCAATGGATTCAACCTAAATGGTAAAACTTAATTATATTTCAAAACTTATATTTGTGGATTAATATTTTATTAAATAGAGTTTTCTTGAATTTCCTATCATTTAAATATCTTAAGTAAATTACTATTTTTAATATAGTCATTCCTGAAATAAATAGAAAGCTAGAAATCTTAGATCTAATAACTAAGTAATCTTAGATCTATAAAGTTAATTTAATTACTTAGAAATATTTCTATTTAACTTTATTATAATGTTATTTAAAATTAATTCATATATTATTTGAGTTGAAAAATTCTATTATAGAAATCATTATTTTTATTTAATATTAAAATTACTCGAGGACAAGTAATAATTAAGTTTGGGGATTTTGATCACGAAAAATATGTTAAGAAATTCATACCTATTTTTGATGAAATTGCACTTTAAAGAAAGATATTTTCTTTTTTTTATTGCAGGAATGAAGATTTATTAGTGATAGAAGCAAAATGCATGAAATGGAGCGAATTTGGATAAAAAAGGAGGAAATTCATGCAAATATAACTACTTCGCCGACGGCGAGATCGTGAGGAGAAATTTCTGAAGGAATTATAACTACCTCACCGACGACGAGCCCGAGCCCGCCGACAAGCCGAGATCGCGCGGCTCGAAGACTTTCTAAGCCCCGCCGACAGCGAGGTCGTTTCCCGCCGACGGTAAGCTAGTTCAAAATGCATATACATCGAACTCTGACACTTTTCAAGAGGTGTTTTAAGCACCCTCGGACTTTCGCTTACCTCTATAAATGAGGCCGAATTCTGTAGTTTTGTGTGTGTCTTTTGAGTCTTATGTGAGTCTATTTCTAGTGTCTTAAGTGTAGTTTGAGTGTGTTTAGTGAGTTATTAGTTTAATTGAGTGCTATTTAGTTGCTGTACTAGAAGGAAAAGTCAAAGGAACTTCAAGGAGTCTGCTTGGGAAGGAAATTAAGATAAGTATCTTTGTTTATTGTTTTTAAACTTTAAATGAAATCCATGCTTTGTTTTATTCTCATGCATTCTGAGTAGTTTCCTTAGTCTTTCTCCTTGTTTATGAAAATTATGCAGATTGATGAAATTAAATAAAAGCACCTAATAAAATATAAATAAATTGTGATAATTTTTACTTTAAAATTAATTTACTTTCAATCTGGCCAATTGAGTAGTTAAAATATGTTGAATTATCAACTATAGTAAAAATTACATCCAATATTCAGGGAAGTCAAGAGCATTGGAAGGCGGGTGCAAATAAATAGGGAAATATTAATTATCGGACGTAGAATCGGATATTTTAGTGTGACGTACTAAATACTCAATTCGATTCTACCGTTTCGAGAGCTGAAGTGTAGATGTTAGCCCTCGAGTGAGGGGAACGTAGGAGCTCGAAGTGACAGCCAAGTATCCTCCCAAATCTCAGCCGCGATTCGCGAATCAAACATAGGATTAGTCAATGTTCTTCGCACCCTGACCAAAGGGTAAAGAATAGAATGCTCCTATTTGTCACAATACAATTTAAAAATTCTATTTAAATTCATCATTTCACTTAATTTTCTAAAAACAAGGAGAAGGATACTTTTTCTGAATTAATTAAATCAACTTATTTCAAGCATTAGTTTACTTTAGTTACTTAGAATTTCTGTTCACTTTATTAGTAAGTAATTCCTTTAAATTTAGCTAATAAAAATTCTGTTAAAAACTTCCCTGTGGGATCGATAACCAGGACTCCACTAGAGCCCTGTATTACTTGATACGATACGTATACTTGCGTAGAATCCACATTATACATTAAATCATATACCTATATTTAAAGCGGGATCAGTTTTTGGTTCCGTGGCTATAAACATAAATTACATACATACAAAAAGTGGGTCAGACCCCCTAAGGTTCCACCTCAAAACGAGGTAGATAGTTGTTCCTCTGGGTGATTGCTGCTCTGAGGATCTCAAATTGCTCCATCATAAAAGTCATTTGGGCTTGTAAGAACTAGAATTGTGCATGGACATTTGGTTGTGTAGCATCTCTACTGGGTTCCATGCGAGCTATCTTTCTTTGAGAAGTTTCTCCTTCGTAGTCTTTTCCACATCTCGTCTGTAGCATATCCAGGCTCACCACACCATATTTTAGGATGTTGAATCCTAAATTATTCTCTGTGAACACTCGTCTTTAGGATATCGAGTGAAGGAAAGAAAAGAGAAAGAGTATAACAAGTTAGTGGTTTTTTGTAGAGAGAGTCGGTGAAAGGTCCTTTTATTCTTATTTTTGTCTCATATTTATAGTTGTATACAATTATAGAAAGAATTGAGCAGTTATGGAAACCACTCTGAATACAATTAATGCTCTAATTAATCGCATGAATTTATATCATCTCTATATTATAAATTTAATTTTAACATGATGGTAACTAGCTGGCTGACTTGCTTGAATTCGGTCTACTAAGGTGACCAGCTGAGTGGCGACCGCGACATGGATTGGTCGGCCAAGACGCCTTGTTGAGTGTGGATCTCATCCTCTATGGTAAAGGCGGTGAGGTTACCGATTATCTACTATCAAGGATTCTCGCCCATGCCACGGTAATTCTGGACTGTCGACGTGGTATATGGTTCAAATCTCTCACCATGGTGTATCAATCGATTCTTGACCACATGGTTGGCAGTAGGATGGTGGGACGCCTTGGCTATATAGTCGTCATCTGGGCCGTTCGAATGTTTTAAGATTCTTGCTGATAGTTGTGGTCTATAAAAGAGGTGAACAAAGAAGACATAAACAGACAAAGGTTTTGAAATGTGGATAGTTGGGAAGTTTTTGATATAGGAGTAGTTTATTATTGTTAATTATAGGTAACCACATAATTATATAAAATGCTGTAAGAATAATATATATTGAAAGACAGGATGACATATTTGCATCAAACATGAATGTCGTGATAGTTTTGAGTACGTGTCTGTGTTTTCTCTCAGTTATCATATTTTGTTCAATAGTATAGGGACAACCTTACTGATATATGATTCCTTGATTGATTAGGTAGCTTTGAAATTGATTATTCACGTGTTCTCCTCCACCATCATGTTGACCTCATTTTTGGTGAGGCCTAATCTTCTCTCTTAGTGCTTAGGATCTAGCCATAGAACTTCTCCTTGACTATCCTAGAAGACTAGAGATGGAACCCACCATTTAGAAATTCAAACTACTTCTTTGCTTTCCTTGGAATTCCACATAGATGGTCATGAACCTCCAAGCTACTTGGAAGGTTAAGACCAATGTTTGGAAGGTCAAGGATGAGCCTCCATAGAATGGTCAAGCCTTAGAACTAACCCTTGGTGGTCTGGTTTTGGTTAGGTTAGCCTGCACACACTAAACTTCTACACACAATCCAAACCCTAAACCACTTCTACCCAATCTTGGCTCCCGACTCTTTGGGAGACTCATATGGATGGACCCAAACCCCTAGCCCCGGGCTAAGAGAGTTAGGAACAACATACTGAGTGTCCAGAATGAGTCCTCCCATTGCTCTTATGAGCTTAAAAAAATGGCTTCATGGCTCGACCGGAATGACTCCATTCTACTCACCTCTGACCAATCTTCACTTTTCCAAAATTTCAATTTTGGACCCCCTGGTCCCTGAATTCACCCAATTACCAAAATGCCCCTCATACCCCAAAATTTCAAAAATTCCAAAAAATCCCAAAAATCCTAAAACCTCCCAAATATTCCCAATTTCATTTTCTTCAACTACCACATGACCCAATTTTGCCAATTTTGTCCAATTTTATGGAAAGCCCAAATTTGCCTTAAAAAGACCCATTTTATCAAATCTAAGCTTAATGTCAACCTAATTGACCCCAATCCCCTTCAATTTCAACTCTAACCTCAAATCCATAATACCAAAACCTGATTGGACCCAATTCTACGCCTAATTTGATCCACATTTGGACTCAATTTCAATCAAACTCCAACCCCCCCCAATTTTGACCAAGGGACCCAAAACCACTTAAATTGAACCCAATGTCAACCAATTTTCCCAAATTGAATTCTAAACTTCTCATAACATTCCCATAAACCAAATGCAACATTCAATTGTCACCAATTTGAACTCAAGCTCCACCCAAACCCAACCAAACCCAAAAGCCCCAATTTTGGCCCAAATATGTCACATGTCCAAAATCCACCAAATTGAATGACCAAAACATAAAATTGACACCCAATTTATGTTGAGGACTCTTCATCACATCCTCATAGACCTTTTGCAACATTCAATTGACCCTTGACCCAACATTAGCCAAACTTAGCCCAATTCACTTAAAATTAACCTTATGACCAAATTTCACTCAATTGACCCCTCAATTCAATTCAAAATCACCCCAAATCTTTTCTAAACCTCTCATGACATGTTCCTACAACAAATGTAACATTTAATTGATCCAAAATTTGGCCCAAGCCCTACTCAAACTCAAGCCCAAGTCTTCTTTAATTTAAAAGCCCAAATTCAAGCCCATAATCTATATCATTTCAAATAGCTCAAAAATCAATCAAAAGCCTACATGACAATCATTTATTCATCATCCCCTTGATTAATACATCCCGTAAGTTTCAATTTCATGATCAAAATTTTCCAAATCAAACCTCATGACAAACTTTACAAAAATAACACATAAATAAAAAAATATTCTTTCAAGAAATTTGAGCCAAGCCATGACCAAGTCATAGGTAAGCCATGAAGCCATGGGCAAGCCACACATTAGCCATGAGAGCCATTGACTTGTCATCACTCCCTAAATGGCAAAAGGAAGAGGCCCTTTAATGACCTCTTAAAAAGTCATTAACCTTACCTATGCCTCACCCTAACCCAAATTTAATCTAAATAATCTTGATGGAGACTTCATCACACATGTGAGGCTGACCCACCTGACCTCCAACAACACCTAATGTTCCCTTGGAAGGGTGAACCAAGCCCAAATCGTGCTTTGACCAAATTGGACCCAAAAATTGCCCCTTTCCCATTCCATTTCAATTCATCACATTTACACATGGCAACTCCAAATTAACTCCACCAAAATCAAGCTCTGACCTCCCTAACCAGATTAGGACCTCACCATAGCCGGCCAGTCACCTAGATCGCCGGAATTGGCCATGGACGAGAAGGCCACCAAGGGGAAAACTCAAAATTGAGCCCATCCAATGTGGCCAAACCTAATTGGATGCTTGGGCACTTTTTCCCTCCATCTAAGAAAGTGAGTCTGAGCTCCACCATGACCTCCTCTATTTAAACTCCACCTCCATGGCCATAAGAGGAGATGAAATTTTACCTTGGGGGAACTCTGTCAAATTGTTCCCTGAACTTCTCTAAGACCTCCTAAGCTCAACCCAACCATTTCCAAGCCCTCTCCTCCACTACCCGAGCTCAATTTTGAAGCCCAAAATTGTGCCCAAAATAGGACAACCCTCCAAACTCCACCAAAATCAAATTAACTTTGTCCACACCATCCCCACATCAAGAGAAGAAGTTTCCCCATAAAAGCCCCATCACCAAACCACCATAGCCTAGACATTGACCGACCATCTAAGATGGCTTTCATTGAATTCATACTTAGGCATTTCACCACAACAAGGGACTTCATCCGTGGGCTCTTTGGACTCCTACAAAGCTTCTCCAAGCATCCAAACGAGGCCTCACCTTTTGGACAAGGGTATTGAAATTTCTCCCCAAACCGAGTTTATTTTAATTCTCCATGAAGTTTTACTTGATTTAAATGCATCATCACCAAATGGATGTGTTCTACTACGTTAGACGAGTATTTTAAAAAAACCGCACTCAATTTTGTTAAGAATGGAGAGAGATATTAAGGTTTTAAGGTGAACAGTTTCGGCAGAATACCAGTTGGAGAAGATGAACCGCGGCCGTTCGATCATGCGTGTATCGGATGGGCGACCCTGATGGAGTCGGACAGGAGCCTGGTCAGTGAACACGCCGACACCAGAACAATGCTGGCCAATGGGAGCTCGACACGTGGCTTGTACGAGGATGACTGGATTGAGCGGGAAAATGTGGGATTATTTATTTATTTTTGACACGGAACTTTGAAAAATCATAACTTTCCATAGAAAAATCATAAAAATAAAATAAAAATACCCACTTACTCAGTGAGCAAAGTTGTTGGTGATCATAAATTAAAGAGAAGTTTTAACAACTTTACTTTTAATGCTTCATTCATGTTATGTTTAGCCATATATGTGCTTAAGTTATAAGTAATAATACTGAAAAATATATAATGTAAATATATTTTAAAATTTTTAAATTATAGGCTATTTATTGAGCTATTGCAATTTGGCCTCTTCCTTGAACATAAATTTTTGAATTTTTATTTAATTTTCTTGATATGCACAGGGGATATAAGAAACGATTGAAAACAATGCAAAAGTTGAATATATAATGTAAATATATTTAATTTTCTTGAATTTTTATGCAATATTAGTACTCTCAGAATAATGTTATATATGGACATAGCTCCGACACATGTCAGACATAACATAGAAATGTTCAATTTAAAAAATATTAAAAATAAGAGAAAATATTCAAGATATGTGTGTCAGACACCCATGTCTTAAATTAATGAATTACAAATTTCTAAAAGTATTTTAAAACTAAAATAAAAATAATTATATATTTTTATGTGAAATTTAAGAAACATTTACATACATACCACTCAATTTTTACGTATTTAAATATCGAACACTAAGTTTTATTTTTTTCGTATATGCCACTTTACGTAAATGAAAATACATATTTCACCTTTTAAAACTGAATATTGTGATATAATAGATGTTATGTGAAAAATTTTGGGTACCATATATATATAACTATATATATATATAAAATCAAAATTTAGGGTTTAGATATGTAATACATAAGAATTTGGTAACTAAGAAGTTAGTGATCCTTTGAATAATTGTTTAAAAGGACTAAAATATAGATGTAATATAAAATAATATATGTTTATTTTCAATGTCATAAATAAAACTATTCTTTATTAAAATCTAATGGTAGATTGAGATTTTTTTTTATTTTTTATATTTAAATTTTTGTGTATTTTAATTTAAATTAAAAAAGCATTTGATCGAGATAATTATTTAAAAAAAAAACTCAAAATACTTTTTTTATATATTTTGATTTTTCTAAAATATAATTAAATTTGTTTTAATAACAAACAATAAAATATATAAAAATTTAGAAAAAACTAAAATATGAAACAAAAGTAATGTAAAATGGGCACGCTCTTAATTTTTAAAATGTTAGTGCAATTAAATTTCTTTTTTTTTTATTATTTTGTTTATAATGGCGTTCCAATATATTGATAAAATGCACGTAATATATCTGGATCGTGTTATATCGGTATCACAGTAACATTTTCATACAACATAAAATAATCAAATGCATAATAAATTAATTCAAAAATAAAGTAAAGAATATTACTAAAAAAGAAAAACAAATGCATTATTTTGTTTGCTTGAAAATCCAGAATATCATGGGACAAAATGTTCCCCTTATTAATTAAAAATATTTACCCCAAAACACTTTAGAAAAACTAAACAATAATAATAAAAAAAACCAATCATAAATATTACTATAAAAAAATATCCAGATTTAATAAGCTCGTATCTTGGAATGAAAACTCATGTCCCTCTTCTCTCTGCCTCCGCTGGCCATCTCCATCCAATCAATTTTCTCGTCCAATACTTTCCCCATGCGTTGATATACCTTTGGCGCGGGTGCGCTCGAGGATTAAACAATCCATATTTAATGTAATCATGTAAGCAACCAAAATTCAGAAATAAAATTGGTCTCTGTCCATTGATGTTGAGCACAAAAGCTTTATTTCTTTCTCTTAGTTATAATTCATTCTCTTCATCCGAAAGGACATCCAAAAGGACGAGCATGATTCGCTCTTCAATCTCCTTGTAGAAATCATCGTTGGCTAGTTCATCCATATTAGAAAAACAATCGGTGGGATTAAAGAATATGTGAGATGCCCCTGAAACAAACAGTTGAGCGTATATTGGAGGTGATCAAGCGATGAAAAATGTATGAGAGAGGAGGAGGAAAATGACATAAATTTGCGTGGTTGGAGAATATCAGCTTCGGGCTTCTTGCATGAATGGGGGGATCGTATTATAAGTCAATGGGATGAGTATATATATACGCCCCAACTCGGCCCTATTTAATCGGAGTGCATTTCATCATAGCCTGCGTGATTAATTAAGGATCTATAATTAGTGTGGTCCACAAAGGACCTGACATTTGTCATATTTTTAGAGAGGATAAAATAGTTTTTTTTAGTGAAAAATGTGTGGACGTCAAGTATTTCTATTTTTAGATTTAAACACTTACACCACCCAATTCATAACTGACAATCATTTGTTCGAACATGTTTGAAATAATATATTTAAATTTATATAATAATTTTTTTATATATTATTATTATTTAAGTTTCAACTAAAATATTTTTGTGTGGTCATGTTGTTGTGCATCTTCAATCAACATAAAAATAGTGCAGATTTAAATTTAACACTTTATATTTATTTTTATGATTAATTTAAAAGAGTTAATTTTGAGCTGAACACAAACAAAGAAATTATTACATTCAAATGAGCTATGTTTAGATTACGTGCAAATTGTAATATTTTTGGTATTATTTGTATGATAAAATAACACCACAATACCTTCAATAACACCTAAAATACTACAAGTCATATCTATGAAATTCAAATGTAATAATCATTCGCAAACATAGTCGAGCACATTGTTCACCGACAATTTCAAATTCAAACCAATTTTAAATGTGTAGAACATAAGCCAAATCCCTCGTTCAAACTAGGCTCGTTTACAACCTTATATAGTAGCACACAAATTTCATTAAACGTTAGAAAAACTGTCTTTGTATAGTATAAGAGTTATCCCAGCTTTCCTCTTATCCACTTCACAGCATGTTATGATCGTGGCGAGGTCTTAGCTCGCTAATAGGCTTGCAAGGACACATTTTTCCTTGCCAAACATCACGTTTATGCTCTTCTCTTTCTTGTAGACCTTATTGTAGGGAGTAAAAAACCATAGTGGAGCAGGTTATGATCACTACTCGTGGTGGAGATGCTGAGCTCCATTGACAAGGTGGAAGACATTAAGATCAAGCCAAGAAGAAAGATTAAGGTTCTAGCACTGACTCCAACATTCTCAATCTATATCTTCCTTCTTTAGAGAAGATCAAAACTGATATTCTCCAACTACGCAGCTTCATCTCATCTCCCTCCTTCTCCACCTCTATCTTTCTCTGTTATCCTCATATATTTCTCCTTAATTAATATCTTGTAATAAATGCTTAACTGGTCGGTACAGGAACATTCCACCCTTTCTTACGCTTTCTAAATCTCCACAGATATAAATCAATCCACCTTCTTTATTCTTCCACAACAATCCCGGCTCTCCAGTTCCGTTTCTCTCTCCTTCACCTCTCTATTTTTCAAATGTGGATAAAAATATAATGAAGAAGAAAACAACATTATCAAAATGGAGATTCAAGAGTGAATCAAGCTGTCATGGCAGATGAAGATAACAAAAAACTAGAAAGGAAAAATAGAGCACCATCAACAGAAAAAAAAAATTTTCCCCGAAACTATATTCCTTCCCATATTTGAGCTAGTGTGGACTGTTTGATCTCAGAGCACTGTCGCAATAAAAATATTTTGGAAGTTGGAATTGGGAGAAGAGTGCATGAGGATATGCAACTTTTAAAGGCAAAAAACACACTTATCTCCTGTACTAATTGGGTCATGATGTTGTTCTATTGAATTTAGGCCATGGATTTGATCAACCGTTTCTTCTGTCTTGCACTCAGCATCGCCTGATGGTGGTGATTGGTGACCCGACCGCAATTACGTAAGTAAAATAGCTTATAAAAATTATGGCCAAACTTGACCCCAAATCAGATTAAGCGGCTAATGTACGATAATTAAAGATTAAAGTTTTTATAAATAAATATAAATCGTACACTAAGGGTACTACGCAAGTATACGTTTCATTTCAAGTAATATAGAGTTTTCTTTTTAAAACTCCAGATATCGATCCCACGGGGAAGCTGAGTAAATTAAAACAAAAGAAAGAAAAATTTAATAAGAAAAATCTACTTAAAAACTAATCTACTAAAAATACTAATATGTGAGTTACTCAAGTTGAAATTGCAAGTATGTATGTAATTTAAATACTTTAACACAATAAACAAAGATTCTTTCCACATACGAAATATTTCATGATTAGTAAGCATCTAAATTAGCTTGAGAACTTTGAGAATGTGGCATTGTGACAAATAGGAGCATATATATTCTTTACCCTTGTTACAGTGCATAAAAAACATTGGCTAGTTTTTAAAGATTGGATCAGGATGTATTATTAGTAGTAAGGACGAATTCTAGGCTCTCACTTCTAGATTCCTCCAAGGGTGCCTATGGTCGGGCCTACTAGTAACCCTTCACTAGAATTTAAATCAAATCGATAGAATTTAGTCTGTCACTCTAAAAATATAATCAATTTTACGCCCTTCAAAGATTATCTCCATATCTATTTGAACCTCTCCCTTCAAGAACTTACAATCTACCTTTTCCAAGAGAAATGTGATACATACATGTTAAGAACTCTTAGCCCAAACTTAGATTTTAAGAATTCTCCACATATTTTAATGATACAAGAGGTCAATTTGTAAGGTAAATGAAGATCAGGTAAAGTATCATCACAAATTATGGAAGAAGAAAAGCAAAGTTCTCAAAACCAAATTAAATCCTTAACTAAATCATTTCATATTCGTAGGGAGAAAGAGAAGAAGACTACTCAGAAAGCATCAGATTCACTCCACAAATCATATTTTTATAATTCAAATTCAAAGTACAAAACTTAAGAACCAAGATATAAATACTTATCTGGAATGATATCCAAGCAATCCTTTGAAGTTTCTCGACTTTCGATCGACTTTTACAAGACTCCAACTCCAGCAATCACACTAAAACACTCTGAGCTCTCACTAAAGTAAAGTGAATAACACTCCACACTCTTTAACTTAATGACAATACACGCCTCTTTCACTCTTACAACACCTACAACACACCTTTTTGCTGTAGAATCACCTTATATTTATAGAGCTTCAAAAATGACCAGGGGTTGCTTCAGACATCTCTTCAAAATTCGTCCACATTCAATGAATATTCTAGAAATTAACTGCGGCGTCTAGGCCCCAGATCTGGCGCCTAAGCGCCAGCTTCCTCCGTGAATGGACACGTCCCTTCAGATTTTGAGTCACACCTCTTCGTTGAAAAATTGATTCTCTATGTCTATATTCATTGTATCTTGTTTATAACATATGAGAATTTGTCTAGAGACTTCTAAATTGCTTCTGAGGCATCGATAACTGTCACAAAACTGTCCAAGAATTCTCTAGATTCCATCGTCGTGTCTCGACGCTCAGGCGCCGAATCCGACCTTTTTTCTTCTTTTCTTCACTTGGTTCAGTTTTAAACTTTTTACTCATTTTTGACTCTTTTTCTTCATAAACTCATTTTTTTGTACATGCAACCAAAAACATAAGAAATACCTTCTATCAAAGCGTAATATCCTTAGAATATTAATTAAAAATGATATAAAATTTTATGCAATTTTAAGGTGGATCAATTCCCCCAAACATAAACGTTGCTTGTCCTCAAGTAACTCTTTGCTACTAAAAATAAAAATCTATGGAGAAAAATTTTCTTTAAGACTTTTACAACAGTTCGTTTTATAATTAGAATAATGAAACTTAAAAAGGTTTTTTTATAATTGAGGCTAAAACCACAATATGTAAAATATTTAATAATTAAGTATTAAGAACTCTCTTCTCCTATCTATTTCAAAAAATAATTGCAATTTGTCATATTAAGAACATGTAGATAATTTACAAGAAAAAGATTTTCATGATAACTCTACTAATAAGGATGCTTATACATGAATCTTAAGTAAAAAAATGTAATTAGGTCTCTTTCTATAAAATAATTTAAGTGAAGCCAATTTTTTATTAGGCAACTCCTCAAGTTTCTCCTCATATATTTTTCATTTTTGGCTTTTTTCGTTTTTTCATTTTTCTTTTGATTTTTAATTTTTTTCTTTTTTTATATCAGGATTACTATATCTGGATAGCCTGTTAATGATTTTGAACTTTACTATCCTTAACTTATATTTCAAGACTTAACACAATTTTCACTTAATGAATATGTGTTTAGCAAAAATATTTTTCATAGAGTTTCAATTCTATCTTCTCAAGTAAATATCTAGATTCCTTAAAACCTTCAATATATATATATATATATATATATATATATATATATATATATATATATATATATAATTTAAATATTTGAATCAAAATTCTTACACTCTTTCATTAAATAATTACAATTTTTAGAATTATCCCTTATTATAAAAAATTCTTTTATAAGTTTATTATAATATTTATGAAAACAACAGCATATTTGTCTTAAATTTACTTTTCTTCCATAGGTTATATTATTAATTTTTTGAAAATATTGCTTACTAAGGACAAGTAAAGTTTAAATTTAAGTTCTATTCCCTCCCCTAAACGTAGTTCATTTAATAAGGTTTATAAATTTTGCAATATGAAATTTTAAATTAAGCGGGAAGAAAAAGGTACAATATTTAAGGTTTTTAAAACAATAGAGTAATACAGGTATAGGCAGCAATATAAAAGAGTAGCAAAGTAAATAACATATGAAAACTAACACTCTTTACAATTTTAAACACTAAAAACAACAGGAGCATAAATAGATTAAGTTCTAAGCATTCTAACAACAGAAATATAACTGAGTTACTACAAAGTACTCATACATTGCAATAATACTAAAAAGGTAAAAACACACATAACAGATACATAACTAAAGCAAAACAAAAATAAAGTCTAATCATTCTCAGTCCCTTCATCATCGTCGAAGGAATCATCCGGAATAGGACTTCTGGGATTTATCCATGAGGTGAATTTAGGACAAGTAGGAAATTCTATATTCTTATCACCCTTCAAGAATTTCACAAGAGCAACATTATATTCCACATCATGGTCACTCTTCCTCTGTATATAATAAGACACATGATCACTTTTACTATCCATATTGTCTACTCTGCATTGCATCAAGAATAGATCACTTTGATGCTCCAAGTGCCTCTGGCAAACAGTATTCCACACATCTGGTGGAGCCTCAGAAGTAGAAGTGGAAGGTATGGGTGCAGAAGTAGAAGACATAGAAGAAGTAAATGCTCGAGAACCTTGACTTTTTGTTTTTCCATAAATATCCACATGAGATTTTTCAATTGGCTTCAGTGGCTTAAGTATCTCTTCAGAATGAAAGTAAGTAATACCGTCATTCTTGCATATCGTGAAAATGAGAGTCGGTAAGCCTAAACCAGAAATAACACTTCCTCAAACTGAAGTGTTCATTACATCATAAATAATGGCTCCTACATCGATTGACTTCATTTCTTCAATGCAATAATTTAAAATAGCTCGTTCTTTTGTCACTTCACTAAGGTGATTTGATGGAAGAATGCGAGCAGAAATAAAGTAGTCCAGGCTTTAAAAGTAGCATTAAGCATAGAAGAGGAAAAGTTTACCCGCTTATTGTTTCGGATTTTCCAAGATCCTCTTCCATCAGTCAGGTAGGCTAAAATCTTATCAAGCTCTCCTTCAGATGGATTAAAAACATCGTAGAAGCAGTCTGTAGCGGGAGGTAGGCCATAAAACATGTTGATTACTTCAGGAGTGAACACAACTCCCATCCCCCTAACATAAACTTCATTATCGACTGTTTCAGGAAAATTTGCATAAAATCCCGAACAACAAAAATAACGGCCACAGCAGAAAATAATAAAACTACTCCCACTATCGAGCAGCAATAATATGTTCGATCGAGCCGACGGGATGATAAAAACTTTGCTTTGCAATGAATTTGCGAGCCGACACGAATTCATTGTAGCGCACAAGAATGATCAAATTTGCTTTGTTCCTTTCCTTGCTTTGATTTTGGTGTCATTCTTTAATTTTGAAAATAATTTCAAACAATTTATTAAAATCATAACATGACACAAAATCTAAGCTTAAAACACTAAATTAAGCTTAGATCCATAAATTTTCCACTTAAAATTCAAAATTTTCTTCCAAATTTTTGGCACTTTTCATATGTAGAGAAATCCATGGTGAAAACTCAAAATAACTATACCAAAATATCGAACTAACGTTGAGAAGTCGAAATCTGAAGTTTTTACGCTTCCAAACTTCACGAATCAAGCTTAAAATGGAACCCTAGGAATGGTTTTCGGAGTTTGGGGGAAGAAGATGAAGCTTAGGCACTTTAATGGTGATGGGCTTGGTTTTAAGGCCGAAATCTGGTTCAGGTGAACCGGCGCCTAGGCGCCTGAATCGCCAAAAATTCTGAAAAATTCCCAAATTTTTACATTTTGTAATTTATGTGTTTCTAACATCTGTAAACTTAAAATCACGTCATAAACTTCATCAAACTTCTCCCAAAAAATATTTAAGCCCAAAATAGGTTCCAAATTTAAGATACATTCCAAACAAAACTTGATACATTCCAAACTCAATTTTTTACTTCATTTCATTTCAGATCTTCAAGATCAGGTTCAAAAAGTACAGAAAATACAATTAACAACTTCTCACATCTCACAACAACATAACAATCACACAAGTCACTTACACAAAACATTTCCAAATCACTCAACACTTAGCTATTACAATCAATTTCTCCACATAATTTCCCCCCTAATTTCATGGATTCACATCGTGACCTTTATTAGTTTCACAAGGTAATTCACTACGAACAAAGGAATGGAAGAAAGGGGCACGAGGAAATTCCAAGGCCATCTTTTAATCGATCCAAAATATAATAGAATATGATTTATCATGAGCTAATCTTTGTACATACAACAGGTTTTGAGTAAGTTAAGGAACAGGAAGAAAATTTTGAGGATAAGTTTTACGAGAGTTTCTTGATATGGTTCCCTATCTAGAGTTACTGATGGGAAGTGATTAACCATTGCCTACTATGACTTTATGATCACCCTAATAAAGTGTATGATGTGTAAGATGAATTATTTCAGTCATAATACAAGCAATTGCTCCAGAGCCAAGATGCCAAGTATCTAAATTGAAAGCTTATCCTGACAACAAAGCCTTATGACTATACATTCATGGTGTAGTTTTAATCATGTCTATGCCGACAATTTACAGACTTGTATGCTCTCTTTTACCACAAATTTTGACATTCTAGTGAATTGATTGAGTTTGATCTATTTGAATTGACTGCGTCACCACATGTTCTTTGTTGATTGAATGATGAACAACCACAAACTCAATTGGATGTGTTTCTACCTCTTCCTTTTCCTTTTGTTGTGAACAATGCTTGCTGCAGATCTAAGGTATTTGAATTGTATTAGGCTTTAATTGCCTCTTAAGCTAGATTAACTTCTTCATTGCATAATTGAATAAAGTTCATACAAACTTATTCGTTGCAGATTTGTGCAAATTGAACGAGAAAATGATAATATATTAATGTAAAATAGTATTGATAATTATTTTTAAGAAAATATTTGCATCCGATTAAAGTTACTCATTTTGCATAAAAAATTTATATCTATTTGTGATGAATGTAATGAATTCTTGCGTTTTCATAGTAAAGTTTATGAACAATATTATATTTACTCTTTATTCATTCAAAGTCTTACAATATTATTTATTATGATGATCTTTTGACATTAATTTTTTATATCAGTACTATATTATAAATATAGTTTTTTTTTCTTATTTATTTTACATTTCATGTTTGTTATAGTTTATATTTATAATAAATAAAATATATTTATTGACTTTGCAAAACACGTTTACCATTAAATTTTCTTTTAATGTACTTTCTCAAACTAATTTGTTGAGGATCACCACATATGCAAATCCCTCACCAGTACTTTTTCTCTATGTGGATTTCTGTTTTTTATTCTGTATTGCCTTTTTATTTTTATTTTTTCAACTATCGTGATGAATTTTAGATTAATTGGTGTAGTTATAGCTGTATATTCATTCTCTTTTTATTAATTTGATATTAATTTTAGTTTTCTCCAAATGAAAGGTATTTGGAGATCTTAATAATATATTGGTAGCTCGTCTAATTGTCTCTGTCGCAAGAGAATAAGTATGAGAAAGGAGGGCTCACCGATAAAAGACCAGACATACTTATTCGATCAGATGTTGCCATCCATGTCAAGGCTGAAAGCCGATCAATCCAGGAGAAGGACAAAAAAAGAATGATTCAAGTTTGAACCAACCGAACAAACTAAAGCAAGACAGATAAATACTCAAACTGACCACTACAAGAAAGTCGAGCGAACAGATCGACCTACCTTCTGGTAAATTTGACTTGAGGAAAGAGTCCAGTTCTTCAATATCACCACTTGTCTCAAGACAGCTCCAAAATTCTTAATTAGGGACTAAGAATTGATAATACAATAAAGCCTTATAATCATGCATCCAAAGAACCTCTTCATCAAGGAAAGAGCCATCTATTAAGTTACAATGATTCATCTCTGCTCAATAGCATAATCTCATTCTACCAACAGAAGCGCATCATCCAAAGATCAAGAGTCAGTAAGCAGATTAGATCAGAAAATTGATAAATGTCCAGCTGACCGAGTCAGTTCTGTTAACCTGACATTAGTCAAGTTCAGTCGATCAGTAACACTGACTAAACCTAGCTGATTTGATCAGCTTCTCCAAGTTGAAGTCATATCAGCCGAGCTCAGTGGACTCATATATGTAAATTACCTGGAATATCCTGTAAATCCCCCATAAAAGCAGGGGCGTGAGGACCCCAACCCACCTATGGAATCAACCCCGCTAGGTCCGGGGGCGACCCGGTGTGCAAATAATTCGAGTACCACTCTATGGGCTTAACTCCGCTAGGTCTAATTAAAATTCATTTCATGCATTTTGTTTCAACGAGATACTAATTAGTAATTAATATTCATTTCATTTCATGCTCATTATTAAATAGTCTAATTAAATTTCTTATCTCACAATAAAAAAACAAAAATTGGACCTTTAAGCACCCAATTACAAATTTATTTTAAAAATTTTAAGTCATATGCTATTTATTTGGCTATTGCAGTTGGGATTGTTCCTTGGCCTCTTCCTGGAACACAAATTTTTAAATTTTTATTTAATTTTCTTGATATGCATCAGTGATATAAGCAATAATAAAAAACAGTACAACACACAAAGACGATGCAATACAAGGAGGTTGCATCTAATTAAGAAGCCATAAAATACTTTCTGAATCGTGTTACATCGACACAGCTCCGACGTGTGTCAGACTTGACAAAGAAGTGTCCAACTTAAATAATATTAAAAATAAGAGAAAATGTGCAAGACACTTGTGTCAGACACTCATTTCTTAAACTAAGAAATTACAAATTTCTAAAAATATTTTAAAACTAAAATAAGAATATATATATATATTTTTATGTAAAATTTAAAAATATTTACTTGAAATCACTCAATTTTAATGTATATAAATATCTATCACACAAGTTTTATTTTTTTCATATATGCCACTTTACGTAAATGAAAATACATATTTCACCTTTTAAAACTGAATGTTGTGATATAATAGATGTTATGTGAAAAATTTTGGGTACCATATATATATAAATATATATATATAATCAAAATATAGGGTTTAGATATGTAATACATAAGAATTTGGTAACTAAGAAGTTAGTGATCCTTTGAATAATTGTTTAAAAGGACTAAAATATAGATGTAATATAAAATAATATATGTTTATTTTTAATGTCATAAATTAAATTATTCTTTATTAAAATCTAATGCTAGATTGAGATTTTTTTTATTTAATTTTTTTGTGATTTAATTTAAATTAAAAAAACATTTGATCGAGACAATTATTTTTAAAAATTCTCAAAATACTTTTTTTATATATTTTGATTTTTCTAAAATATAATTAAATTTGTTTTAATAACAAATAATAAAATATATAAAAATTTAGAAAAAACTAAAATATGAAACAAAAGTAATGTAAAATGAGCACGCTCTTAGTTTTTAAAATGTTAGTGCAATTAAATTTCTTACTTTTTATTATTTAGTTTATAATGGCGTTACAATATATTAATAAAAGGAACGTAATATACTTGGATCGTGTTATATCGGTATCACAGTACGATATTTATACAACATAAAATAATCAAATGCATAATAAATTAATTCAAAAATAAAGTAAAGAATATTACTAAAAAAGAAAAACAAATGTATTATTTTGTTTGCTTGAAAATCCAGAATACCATGGGACAAAAAGTTCCCCTTATTAACTAAAAATATTTACCCCAAAACGCTTTAGAAAAACTAAACATTAATAATAAAAAAAACCAATCATAAATATTACTATAAAAAAATCATCCAGATTTAATAAGCTCGTATCTTGGAATGAAAACTCCTGTCCCTCTTCTCTCTGTCTTCGCTGGCCATCTCCATCCAATCAATCTTCTCGTCCAATACTTTCCCCATGCGTTGATATACCTTTGGCGCGGGTGCGCTCGAGGATTAAACAATCCATATTTAATGTAATCATATAAACAACCAAAATTCGAAAATAAAATTGGTCTCTGTCTATTGATGTTGAGCACAAAAGCTTTGTTTCTTTCTCTTGGTTGTAATTCATTCTCTTCATCCGAAAAGACGAGCATGATTCACTCTTCAATCTCCTTGTAGAAATCGACGTTGGCTAGTTCATCCATATTAGAAAAACAATCCGTGGGATTAAAAAATAGGTGAGATGCCTCTGAAACAAACAGTTAAGCGTATATTTGAGGTGATCAAGCGATGAAAAATGTATGAGAGAGGAGGAGGAAAATGACATAAATTTGCTGGTTGGAGAATATCGGCTTTAGGCTTCTTGCATGAATGGGGGGGATCGTATTATAAGTCAAGGGGATGAGCATATATATATGCCCCAACTCGGCCCTATTTAATCCGAGTGCATTTCATCGTAGCCTGCGTGATTAATTAAGGATCTATAATTAGTGTGGTCCACAAAGGACCTGACATTTGTCATATTTTTAGAGAGGATAAAATAGTTTTTTTAAGTAAAAAATGTTCGGACGTCAAGTATTTCTATTTTTAGATTTAATAACTTACATGCACCGATTCATAACTGACAATCATTTGTTCGAACATATTTGACATAATATATTTAAATTTATATAATAATTTATATATATTATCATTATTTAAGTTTCAACTAAAATATTTTTGTGTGGTCAAGCTGTGCGTCTTCAATCACCATAAAAATAGTGCAGATTTAAATTTAACACCTTCTATTTATTTTGTGGGTAGTATATATATATATAAAATCAAAATTCGTGCATTAGACATGTAAATACATAAGAATTTTGTAACAAAGAAATTAGTGATCTCTCGAATAATTTATTTTAAAAAATAAAATATCTGTATAATATAAATAATATATACTTATTTTTTATATGTCGTAAACTAAACTTTTAACTATTAACCTCTTAAAGGAAGTTTGAGATTGTTTTCTATTTTTTTATTTTTTTATATATATATTTTCTTGTGTTTTGATTTAAAATAAAAAAAAAATTTAATTGAGACATTTGATTTTAAAAATTCTTTAAAAATATAATTAAATTTATTATACAGACAAAAAATAAAATACATTAAAATTTTAAAAACTAAAATGTGAAATAAAAATGATGTCAAATGGGCTACCTCTTAGTGTATATATATCATTAATTTACATTACAATAATATTTCTAATATTTAAAAAAAAAGATATGTAACACATGTGTTTCGTGTCATGTCTGTATCCCATTATTCATATTTATACAATATAAAATATTCAAATTCACAACAAATTAATTCGAAAATAAAATTAAGAATATTACTAAAAAAGTAAACAATTGTATTCATATTTTTTTGCTTGAAAATTCAAGCTATCACGCCACAAATAGTTTCCCATATTAAGAAAAAAAATTTACGCAAAAATACTTTAGAAAACTACAATAATAAAAAAAAAATCAACCATAAATATTACTATAATAAAGTCATCCAGATTTATATGATGTGGATCGCAGAGCATATATAGTATCTCTGGGAATGAAAACTCTCATTCCTCTTCTCTCAGTCGCCGCCGGCGATCTCCATCCAATCAATCTTCGCGGCTAACACTTTCCCAATGCGCTCTTCCCCAAAATCAACTTCTAATATATGTTTTGCAGTGGGTGCACCATAAAATTAAACAATCCACAATTAATGAAATCAAGTAGGAAGCAAAACTTCAGAAAAAAATGGTCTTTCTTTGCTAATGATGAGCCGAGGAGCTCTGTTTTTTCTTGCTGGTTTTAGTTATTTCTCTTCATCCGAAAGATTGAGCACGATTCGCTCTTCAATCTCCTTGTAGAAATTATCGTTGGCTTGCTCATCCATATTAGAAAAATAAGGGGCATGATTAAAAAATATGTGAGATATGCTTGAAACAAACAATTAAATATTTATTGGAGGCGATTATTTGAAGAGATGTGTAAGAGAGGAGGAGGTGAAAGATGCCACGAATTTGTGTGTTTCTTGTATATCGGTTTCGGGCTTCTTACATGGATGGGAGGATCGTATTTAAGGGATAAGGGGATGAGTATATATATGCCCCAACTCGCGATTTATTATTGCATACGGACACCGAACAGTAGGAGACGCGAAAAAAAGTTGACGGGCCCCACTCTAAAAACAAAAAAAAACCAAAGCGTGTGTGGCTCTCATTCTTACTGGGCACTGTCTATATGCAATAAAAACTCCCAACTCAGAGTGTATTTAGTGTGGTCTAGGGGGACTTGATTTTTGCCATATTTTATCGAGGATAAAATAACTTTTTATCGCCAAATTTATGGACGTCGAGTATTTTGCTTTTGAGATTTAAACACATACACCACTAAATTCATATCTAACAATCATTTGTTCGGACATGAATGACAAAAATATATTTAAATTTATATAATAACATATCATATATATTTTTATTTAAGTTTCAATTAAAATATTTCGTTTGGTCAAATGATTGTGCGTCTTCAAACACCATAAAACAGTACAGTCTCAAATTTAATACCACATATTTATTCTTGTAGTAAATTTAAACGAGTCAGTTTCGAGTGGCAGGTTCATTAAGATCAAGCCAAAAAGAACGATTCAGGTTCTAGCACTGAAACCCATATTCTTAATCTATATCTCCCTTCATTAGAGAGGATCAAAACTGATATTCTCCAACTACGCAGGTTCATGCCATCTTCCTCCTCCTGCTCCTCTGCTCTCCTCATACATTTATCCTTAATTTACTCCTTGTAATAAATGATTAAATGGTTGATACAGACACATTCCACATTTTCTTAGGCTTTCTAAATCTCCACAATTATAAATCAATTCACCTTATTTATTCTTCCACAGGAATCTTGGCTCTCCGGTTCAGATCTTCTCACCTTCACCTCTCTGTATTTTAAATGTGGATAAACTATATAGCAAATAAGCCAACGAAATTATCTAAATGGAGATTCAAGAGTGAAACAAACTGTTATTTCAGATGAAGATGATAATAAACTAGAAAGAAAAAATAGAGCACCATCAACAATAAAAAATAAAATTTTTTTCTCGAAGTTTTATTCCTTCTCTTATTTTACAGCTTTATTTAGTAGCACACAAATTTCATTAAACATTAGTGTTGTGGGAAAAACACTTTCTTTCCTCAATCTTGGTAAGAGAACAAACCGCAAATCACAACAAAGAAGATGCAAACACAAGAGCACAAGCAAACAAGAGGATTTACGTGGTTCGGTCTTTTTTGACCTACGTCCACGGGAGGGAATCAAAATAATCCACTAAGACAAGAAACAGGAGTACTTAGCTTTACATAGATGAGCCCTCATCTTCCATGACCTCCCTTCACATCCAAGGCCTCCAAGATGCTCTCCTCACCCTTAACAAGCTAGCCACACTCCTCGAGTTCTTTTTCACTCTTACAAAACCCACACTAAAGCCTCCCTCCTCTCATCTATTTATAGTAGATTAGATTACATTATAATATTCTATACATAGATGAGGTGTAACCTTCAAGGATCGCATGGCTTCCACATGTCCACCCTTTAGAGTCCTCCATCGCATGGTCTCCACATGTCCTTTCACATATCCTCCTTCCACCGCATGGCCTCCACATGTTCTTCCACATGTCCTCTTCTAGGGTCTTCCATAATGAGGTGGCACCTTTCTAAAGTCAACAATGGAGGCTTAAAGTAAGGAGGAGTTTACAAGGGTGCCACTTGCCTTAGTGAGTAATTGGGGGTCAAAACAACAAATCTCCACCTTGACCCTCAATTATGAGATTCTAAAGTAGTGATTCCCTCCATCCGGCCCCCGAGGGGGCCCTCAGCCAGTAGAAAAGTTCACTAAGTCCAGACAGTGTCTGAACTTAGCTATGGGCAGCGCCTTGGTGAGCATGTCAGCAGGGTTCTCTTCAGTTGGTATCTTCTCTACCACTATTGAGCCTTTAGCAACGACGTCCCTTACAAAATGAAGCTTCACGTCTATGTGCTTAGATCTTTCATGAAATACCTTATTCCTGGTTAGGTGAATGGTGCTTTGGTTGTCGCAAAACACAGTTATCACCTTCTGATGTATCCCAAGCTCTTCAGCCATGCCCTTTAGCCACATAGCTTCCTTGATTGCTTCGGTCGCGGCGATGTATTCGGCCTCCGTTGTTGAGAGGGCCACAGCTGATTGGAGGTTAGACTTCCAACTGATCGCTAGCATCGAAGACAGTGAAGATGAACCCGATCGGTGACTTCACGGTGTCGATGCTTCATCGCATAATCGGAATCTACGTAACCGAATACCTTTTCTTCTTTGTCTTCCTGCCTTTTGAAGAGTAGCCCCGAATCGGTGATACCTCTTAAGTATCTCGGGATCCATTTTAGTGCTTCCCGAGTGAGCACGTCCCGGGCTTGCCATGAACACGCTTACGATGCGACGGTGTAAGGCTAAATGCGGTGCTGCTGCAAACCATACCATACATGATGCTACCAACCCCACTGGCATAGGGGACACCCTCCATGTACCTTTTCTCTTCTTCGATCTACGGTGCTTGAGAGTTCGATAGTCCGAAGTGTTGGCCGATAGGTGTTGCAACACCGCTTAGCCTCGTGCATGTTGAACCTTGCTAGAACCTTCGAATATATGACTTTTGAGACAAGAATAAGCTACCCTTTTTCTTGTCTCGCAGTAATCTCCATCCCTAGGATCTTTGTAGCCGGTCCCAGGTCCTTCATGTCGAATTCGGAATTGAGCATACCTTTGATCTTCGGACTTCCTCCTTGCTTCTGCCGGCTACTAACATATCATCCACATAAAGGAGCAAGTACGTACCGATTTCACCGTCTTGCCACTTCATGTACACGCAACTGTCGTAGCTGCTTCTGACAAAACCGATCTTTAGCATGAACTCATCAAATCTTTTGTACCATTGTCTTGGGCTTTATTTCAGTCCATACAAAGCCTTCTTCGAGCAAGCAAACTTTGTCCTTTGTCTACGGTGTCTTTGTACCCATCCGGCTGGTCCATGTAGATGGTTTCTTCAAGCTCTCCATGCAAGAACGCGAGTCTTAACATCTAGTCGCTCTAATTTCGAATTGAATTGAACTGCTAGTGCTAAGACTATCCGATTGACGCAGTGTTTCACCACGGGTGAGAAGATTTCGTTAAAGTCGATTCCTTCGACTCTGTGTGAATCCCTTTGCAACGAGTACGGCTTTGTACACGATCCTCTCGGTACACGGCGTGCCTTCCTTCTTCTTAAAGGTCCACTTGCAGCCAACTACGCGTTTGTTCGTTGGTCGATCCACAAGTTTCCAGGCTTTGTTCTTCATCAGAGAAGCCATTTCCTCATCCATTGCCTCTTCCCACTTGTGTCTTTCCTTGCTCTTCAGGGCTTCCTTGTAGCTGTTTGGTTCGCTTCTTCTATCACTTCGGCGACACTCGGAGCGAAAGGAGATCATATTTGCATGGCCGTATCTCTACGGCGGTCCGATAGTTCTCCTTTGTCCGTCCCTTACCAAGCTCGTAGTCGTCGGATCTTCTTTCCGGTTCGATCACTTGCTCGGTCTTCTGCCACTTCGTCT
This sequence comes from Papilionanthe hookeriana x Papilionanthe teres, assembly GCA_022702705.1. Lineage (NCBI taxonomy): Eukaryota > Viridiplantae > Streptophyta > Magnoliopsida > Asparagales > Orchidaceae > Papilionanthe > Papilionanthe hookeriana x Papilionanthe teres. Next base: position 54,007,010 of record CM040427.1, on the reverse strand, counting down.
TGATCGTTCACGATTGTCCTTTGATCGATCAAAGTTTGTCGTTGTTGCAGCTCCACCTCAATTGACGAATCCTCCTTAGTGACATCTGTTCCTGGTAACATAGCTTTGCAGATTCCCCATTTTGGACTCATCGAATGTCACATCCCTACTGATGATGCATTTTTGTTGATCTAGGCACCAAAGTTTGTAACCCTTGGTTCCGGTGGGTATCCGATGAAGATGCACTTCAAAGCCCTCGCTTCCAGCTTATCTCGTCTAACGTGAGCGTATGCGATACATCCAAAAACTTTAAGATTATCATAGTTACACGGCTTTCCGTACCACATCTCCGAGGAGTCTTCATATCAACAGTTGTCGATGAGCATCCGTTGTTAAGGTAGCGAGCGGTTGACACGGCTTCGCCCCGAAGCTTTTGGGTAAACTCGCATTTAGCGACGATGCACCTCGCTCTCTCTAGGAGAGTCCCGTTCATCCTCTCGCCTAGGCCGTTCCGTTGAGGAGTGTTCGGACCGTCTTGTGCCTTGTGATGCCATTCCTCCCGCACGGCTCCTCAAGCTGCTACGAACAGTACTCCAAGCCATTGTCGGTTCTCAAGTGCTTCAGCTTTGCTCCCATCTTATTTTCGGTGAGAGTTAACCAGTCCATGAATCGTTGAAAAGCTTCATCTTTTGTTTTTAGGATAAAGACCCATAACTTCCTGGTTTAGTCATCGATGATAGACATGAAGTACCTTCCTCCTCCATGAGTCTGAGTTCTAGCTGGGCCCCATAGATCACTGTGTACATAATCAAGAGGTTTCTTTGATGTATGTATTCCGGTGGAGAACTTCACCACAGTGGCCTTCCCCAGAGTACGCATTGTTCACGGAATTCCGGTTTGCGACCCGATCTCCGCATAACGAGTTACGCTGGACAATTCGTGTAAGCCCCTTTCACTTACATGCCCCGGCCTCATGTGCCATAATGCGGATCCGTCGAGCTACGATTGAACTGCATTTGAGAAGTTCCCGATCACAGTTCTTCCAACTAGGCAGTATAGCCCATTCTTTCTGACTCCTTCCATGACAATGAGAGAGCCCTTAACTACTCTGATACAGCTATTCTCTACCTTGAATGAGTATCCAATCGACTCCAGCGTCCCTAAAGAAATCAAATTTCTTTTAAGTTCTGGGACGTACCTGACATGTTGCATTATCCGTTCAGCTCCATCGAACATCTTTATTCTGATCGTCCCGCTGCCAATCACCCTACATGCTTTATTGTCTCCAAGTAGAACAGATCCACCATTTGACAGTTGTAGTGTCTCGAACCAGTCTTTGTGAGGACACATGTGGAAGGAGCACCCTGAGTCAAGGATCCACTCCTTGCTAGATTCGGATTCTGCGATCACCGAGCTTCGAGTCGAATCATAGCCGTACGAGACTATGCTTGCTTCTCCGGAATCTTTAGGGTTCTCCCGAAAGCCTTTCTTTCTATCCGGACGAGTCCTTCTTAAAATGACCTTCCTTGTGGCAATGGTAGCACTTGTAGGATCTCTTAGAAGGCCGACCTCTAACGTTTCTTCGGACCTTGATCCGCTCTCGGTCACTTTTATAACCTTTATTGCTCGATCTTCCTCTAACCATCGGATCGTCTCCACTGGTTTCCTCCTTCATGTCGTGCTTCTTCTGAAGTTCTTTGGCTCTGATCAATGATTGAACCTCTTCCAGAGTAATCGTCTGTGCCCTTCCATAGAGCATCGCATCCTTGAACTGCTCGTAGCTCTTAGGAATAGAGTTTAGCAACAACAGCGCCTTGTCCTCGTCATCCATCTTGACGTCGATGTTCTCAAGATCATCTATGATCTTGTTGAACTCGTCGATCTGCTCCGAGACTGATCTGTCTTTGTGCATTTTGAAAGAGTATAGGCGTTGCTTCAGAAAGAGCCTATTAGCCAGGGACTTTGTCAGGTAGAGTACCTCGAGTTTGGTCCAAAGCGCTTGAGCCGTTGTCTCCCTCGACACCTCCCTCAGAACCTTGTCGCCCAAGCTCAAGATTATCAAACTATGAGCTTTCTCCAGCATGCCAATCTTCTCTTTTTCTATCATGTCGGCCGGCGGTGTCGCCGACCCTTGCAAGGCTTACGCAACACCTCGTCGAACCAGGTAGGGCTCTCATCTTTACTCTCCACAGACCGAAGTCGTTCTTTCCCGTGAATTTCTCGATGTCGAATTTGGTGGAACTCATTGTCCCCGCCAAACACCTCTTCTTCCTTCTTGCTGCGATTTCTTGGGTGTGATTCCTCCGACTAAGGTGTGTCGAGGTTTTCCCACAGACGACGCCAATTGTTGTGGGAAAAACACTTTCTTTCCTCAATCTTGGTAAGAGAATAAACCGCAAATCACAACAAAGAAGATGCAAACACAAGAGCACAAGCAAACAAGAGGATTTACGTGGTTCGGTCTTTTTTGACCTACGTGCACGAGAGGGAATCGAAATAATCCACTAAGACAAGAAACACGAGTACTTAGCTTTACATAGATGAGCCCTCATCTTCCATGGCCTCCCTTCACATCCAAGGCCTCCAAGATGCTCTCCTCACCCTTAACAAGCTAGCCTACACTCCTCGAGCTTCTTTTCACTCTTATAAAACCCACACTAAAGCCTCCCTCCTCTCATCTATTTATAGTATTTTAGATTAAATTATAATATTCTATAAATAGATGAGGTGCTAACCATCAGAGGATCGCATGACTTGCACATGTCCACCTTTAGAGTCCTCCATCGCATAGTCTCCACGTATCCTTTCACATGTCCTCCTTCCACCGCATGACCTCCACATGTCCTTCCACATCTCCTCTTCTAGGGTCTTCCATAATGAGATGACAACTTTCTAAAGTCAACAATGGAGGCTTAAAGTAAGGAGGAGTTTACAAAGGAGCCACTTGCCTTAGTTACTAATTGGGGGTCAAAACAACAATTAGAAAATCTGATCAGGTTAATTATATGATCCAAAACTGTCATTTACTTCTTTATGCCGGTAGAGTTCGCCGAGCTTATGCGGACTCCCACGCAGTACCTTTCCCCTTCGGTACGTTGCTAAGAAGGGAGAGATGGAGATTGTGGACATTTCACATAGAACATGTTAAATGAATATAATAATATATTCTTACAATGTAAATAAAAGATTGTTTTCATAAAGTTATATATATATATGAAATTTAAATTCAAAAACTATATAGCGATTTTTGAAGATTCTTATCGGTTAAATCAACATACATGCATCCATAAAAACTTGACTATTCTTAACGTTTTATGGACAAAGGAATAGATTGGAAACACTAAACAGTAAATATTCAATTTACAATTTATTATATTAAAAAAATAACTAATTTATTATTTAATTTAAGAAACAGTAGTACAATATAATTAAAAGTACAGAACATTTCAGTTCATATTATTTTTTGAGCTAAAAATGTTGGGAAAAAAAATGAAAAAAAATAAAACAAAAGAAAAAAAATGTTGGTGATCATAAATAAAAGAGACTTTTAACAAATTTACGTTTAATGCTTCATTCATGTTATGTTTAGGGGTTAGATAAGTATATATATATATATATATATATATATATATATATATATATATATATATATAATCAAAATTTAGGGGTTAGATAAGTAAATATATAAGAATTTGCTAACAAAGAAGTTAGTGATCCTTTGAATAATTGTTTAAAAGGACTAAAACATAGATGTAATAATTATTAAAATCTAAGGGTAGTTTGAGATTATTTTTTTATTTTGTTGTGTTTTAATTTAAATTTTAAAAAACATTTGATCAAGACAATTGTTTTTAAAAATTCTCAAAATACTTTTATATATTTTGATTTTGCTAAAATATAATTAAATTTGTTTTAATAACAAACAAAAAAAATATATAAAAATTTAAAAAAAATTAAAATATGAAATAAAAGTAATGTAAAATATGAAACAAATATTTAACTATTCCCTTAGTTTTTAAAATGTTAGTGCAATTAAATTTTTTATTTTTTATTATTTTGTTCATAATAGCGTTCCAATATTTTTAATAAAAGGCACGTAATATATCTACAACATAAAATAATCAAATGCATAATAAATTAATTCAAAAATAAAATAAAGAATATTACTAAAAAGGAAAAACAAATGTATTCTTTTGTTTTCTTGAAAATCCAGAATACCATGGGACAAATAGTTCCCCTTATTAACTAAAAATACTTACCCCCAAACGCTTTTGAAAAACTAAATAACAAAAGTAAAAAAACCAACCATAAATATTACTAAAAAAAAGTCACCCAGATTTAATGAGCTCATATCTTGGAATGAAAACTCCTGTCCCTCTTCTCTCGGTCTCCGCCTGCCATCTTCGTCCAATCAATCTTCTCGTCCAATACTTTCCCCATGCGCTGTTCCCCCAAACCCAATTTTCAATATACCTTTGGCGCGGGTCCGCTCGAGGATCAAACAATCCATATTTAATGTAATCATATAAGCAACCAAAATTCGAAAATAAAATTGGTCTTTGTTCATTGATGTTGAGCACAAAAGCTTTGTTTCTTTCTCTTGGTTGTAATTCATTCTCTTCATCCGAAAGGACATCCGAAAGGACGAGCATGATTCGCTCTTCAATCTCCTTGTACAAATCGTCGTTGGTTAGTTCATCCATATTAGAAAAACAATGGGTGAAATTAAAGAATAGGTGAGATGCCCTGGAAACAAATAGTTAAGCGTGTATTGGAGATCAAACGATGAAAAATGTATGAGAGACGAGGAGAGAGATGACATAAATTTGTGTGGTTGGAGAATATCTGTTTCAGGCTTCTTGCATGGATGGGGGGATCGTATTATGGGTCAAGGGGATGAATATATATATACGCCCCAACTTGACTCTATTTAATCGGAGTGCATTTCACCGTAGCCTGCATGCTTAATTAAGGACCGATAATTAGTGTGGTCCACAGGAGACCTGCCATTTGTCATATTTTTGGAGATGATAAAATGGGTTTTTTAGTGAAAAGATTAAGGACGTTGAGTATTTCTATTTTGAGATTCAAACACATATACCACTTAATTCATAACTAACAACATTTGTTCGAACATGAACGACATAAAATATTTAAATTTATGTAATAATTTATTATATATATTTTTATTTAAGTTTTAATTTAACTATTTTGTGTGGTTATGTTTTTGTGCGTCTTCAATCACCATAGAAATAGTACAGATTTAAATTTAACACCTTATATTTATTTTTATAATTAATTTAAAAGAGTCGATTTCGAGCTATGTTACATTCGGATGAGCTATGTTCGGACGAGCTATGTTCAAATTACGTGCTGATGGTAATATTTTTGGTATTATTGGCATGTTAAAATAACACCATAATACCTTCAATAACCTAAAATACAACGAGTATTTTTAAAAAAATTTAATATACTAAAAGGCTAAAAAGATTTGTAATCAACTAAAAGTATTAATTAAATAAATAGAATAAAAATTTTGAAATTAGATTCAAATGATATTTTAATATAAACAATAACTTTTAAATCTTGTCACAACCCTTAACATCTTATGGCTATATGATTTGGGAGTTCAAAACGATTCTTTGTTCGTGAACAACTTGTGTTCAGCTCGCTAAGCGGATGTGCCAAACATGAGCACACTTTTTGAGCTTGAAATAAATGAGCCGAATAAGAGTTGAGCATGGGCTCGCTCATTTTCTACTCATTTGCCCCCTAATTTTAAGAGGTTTTCTTAACAATTCATGCTTAGTTGTGAGCCCATATGAGAGTTCTAAGAAATTGCTTACTCTTTCAACAGTACTTTGAAGTTTTGGTTCAGGGTTTACAATTTTTTGAATGCAGTCATCCAAAGTACTTGCTGGCTAAAAAGTTCTTATATGAAAATTTTATAATGGGTTTTCATCTGCAATACAAAACTTATAAATTTCATCTGCCATGCATGTCCATTTTTTAATTTATCTTTTTTTTTTAATTAAAAAGTTGTAGAACATTGCATGTCTATTTGAAGTGAAGTATTGATGTATCATAGCCAAAATGAGAAATCAACTATTATCTCGATAATTATAGAGTTTAGGTTATTATAAATAATATTGAAGTGGAACACTTGCTAGAAGAAAAGTATTTAGGTTCAAACATAGGAAAATACTATGGCATGCAATCCATCTTGTAAACCTTAATTAGAAGAAAATGTTGTAAAGTGGGAGCTACCTCTTAAACATGTTGGAGTTACCTTCAAATGTGAGGTCATTAATTATTTAATTTGGAGGGAATCTCTAACCACTTAATTTGAATGAATTTAAACTCTTAAAAATTGTTGCACTTTCGATGTATTGATTGAAATTTATTAAAATTTTAAGCTTAAGCATGCTTGTATGAGGGCACCCATAAGATATGCGACCTCTGAAAAAGTTACCCTAATAGGATAAAACAATGTATCCGTTAGATTAATTCAGATAATATCTTAATGGTTAAGAGTTTGGGCTATTACAAAATTGCTTCTATCCTTTATTAACTTTTAACTTCTCAAGCAAACTCACCCACTTCGCAACCAACTACAACATCTTTTTTTTTATTTGTAATTATATAGAGAAAGGTTATGATATTCATTTGAAAGACAACAGTCTTTCAATGAGAGATAGAATGAGCAACATAATTGCAAAAATACCAGTGTCAAGAAATAGAATATTCTTGCTCAATATTCAAAATGATATTCTCAAGTATCCTAAAGCTTGCTACAAAGATCCATCCTGGCCCAGAAATTTTTGGCTTATGCATCTTAATTTTGGAGGATTGAAGCAGTTATCAAAGAGAAAATCATGAGAGACCTGCTTTGCATCAATCACCTCACAGGATATGTGAAGCTATGTTGCTTTGCTAAGAAGCAATTCATGAGGAATTTTTTAAAGTATTCAAATTTGAGTGAACAAACCACTTGAGCTCTTACATACTTATGTGTGAGGTTCAATTAAGCCAAGCTCTCGTGGTAAGAGTAATTATTCCATTTTCTTCATAATTTTTTTCTCACGAAGAACATGGGTATATTTTTTTAAGAAAAATCAGAGGTCTTTAGAATATTCAAGATCAAAGCTTTGGTGGAGAAATAAAGCCACATCGAGATCAAAGACATGTAATCTAATTAAGAGACAAGATTACTTCAAAGGAATTTCAAGAATTTTGTGAAGCATGCATAATCTACCGACAGTTGATTATCCCTAGCTTGATCTCCACAGCAAAATGTTTTGGAAAAATGAAAGAATCAAACTATACAGGATTTGGCTCAGAATATGCTTAAGTGTAAGAGGATGCCTAAGGAGTTTTGGGCCAAAGTTGTTGCATATATGGTTTACTTGCCAACCCGATCTCAAACAAGAAGTATGTAGGGAAAGTCATTGTAAGAAGCGTGGGAAGGAAGTGTGGTATCTCTCTTCTAAAAGTGTTTGGAAGCTAATACAAGTACACACACCCGATGAGAAATGAAGAAAGCTAGATGATAAGAGTGAGAAGTTTGTTTTCATCAGTTATGACTCTGACTAAAAATACTACAAGTTGTACAATCCAAACACAGAGAAGATAATCATCAGTCGTGCTGTCTTATTCGATAAATAAGGTGAATGGAATAGGTACCCACATGATGAGGACTACAATTTTTTTCTATACATTCAGAATGGAAAAGTGAAGCAATTAATGATAAAGTAAGAAAAAGAGAAGCTTACTACACCAACAACTACACAAAATGCATGTGATCAAGAGGACCCATTATCTTCATCATCTTCAAGTACAAGTTCAAGAAAAAGAGTATCACACTTCAAAAGTTTACATGAAATTTTTGAGTTAACTAAAAATCAAAATAATCTTATTTTATTTTATCTTTTTGTCGATTTTGAGCCCATGAATTTTCAAGAAGGGTGCAAAGTAAGAAGTGAAAGAATACCTTTGATGAAGAAATCTTGTTGATAGAGTTGAATGATGCTTTGGAGCTAGTTCACTTTCAAAAGCGCACAAAATAGTTGTCATGAAGTAGATGCACAAAGCAAGAATACCAGAGGAGAAATCAATGGGTATAAAGCAAAGTGGGTGGAAAAATATTACAACCAAATAGCTAATATCTATGATGTAGTATTTCCTTCAGTTGCTCGACTTGAAACTATTAAGCTAACCATTTCCTTGGCAACTCAAATTAGGTGAAAATTACATCAAATGGATGTAAAATTTGCCTTGTTAAATGGTTTAGAAAAAAAATCCACATTCAAAAACCACAAGGCTACAAAATTAGAAGACAAGAACAAGTTTTAAAAATAAAGAAGGCTCTCTATGAGGTGAAAAAAGAACCTAAGGCATAGAACAACTGGTTCAATAAGTATTTCCTTGAAAACAATTTCATCAGATGGCCCCTACACCAAAGTCAAGAAAGTGCTAACCCGGACTTAGGATATTTCTCTTCATATTTGACAAAATAAATTTTTGAAATAGTTTAGTGATTTTCATTTTTCAATTGAATAAGAAAATTACCTTTACCTTTCGCCGCTACCTCAGACTCATCTCCAAATGTCACATTGCCTCCTCCAAGAGTCGAACTTTTCTTTTTCCATAGAGCTAAAGATTCTTCTTGAAGGCCTTGAGGTGAAGAGCTAAAGAGAAAGGTGAGAGTGAGGGCTTCATTCTCATGCACTCCTCCTCTTCTTCTTTCTCTCCTCCATCCTTCACAAAAGCAATTTTTCTTCCTCATCCCTTTGAGTGTGTAAGGAGAGTGTCTTGAGGAAGAGTGTGGCGAGGAAGGAGTAAGACCACTTCTCTCCTAAATCAAAGGAGTGCTACATCCTAGCATGGGGAAGGACCACTGATGCTTCATCAGAACTTTGCCAGAGCTCTGAACTTCGTCAGAACATCGACCGCCATGTTGGTGAGGTTCCATAAACCCCTTTTTTTCTTTTCTTTCTTAGCTAGCAATAGGAATAGATTTTATTAGATGTTTGTGTGTAGTTCAGTCACCCACACGTGGAAGGTCTAACCGGCCACCCAATATTGTCCGCCTCAATCAATAGGCTCGTCCATATGTTGTTTGACTAGCCGGCAATGTGGTGTCACGATGGGTTTTGGTCATCCACACTAGGAAAGTTGGCCGACCGACACTAGTCAGCATGGGCATATGCATATTGATTGGTTATTTATTTCTTAAAGGAAACCCTAGGTTAAGAAGCACATGCGTGGAAAAATCCTTTTTTTGAAGCCGACTTATTTCCAATTGCAAACCTTATACCTAAATCCTAAGAGGTTGGAATCTCAACTTTCCATGGATTTTGACACTTCTAACTTTCTTTGAAGGCATTGGAATAGTTTGATCTTGAAGAATGGGAAAAAAAATATAGCTAGCTCTTTCTACAAGATCGGGGGAGGGGGTTTGTAGGACAGAGAAAGATTCGTAGCTAGTTTATCCTACAAAAGTTGAAGAACTTCTCCTATGAGAAATTGGAGAATGAAGTTCTCCAAATTTCTCGTCAAAGTAGGAGGCGGATATGCCGCATACCCAAGAGCTAAACTCAAAGTTTCTATGTGAGTAAACTAGGGTGAGCTCTTCACCTCAGAGCCTTCAAGTGGAAACTTTTGCTCTAAGGAAGAAGAAGCTCCAGGAAAGAAGAAGAGTTCAGCCCTTGGAGGAGGCAAATAGTGTTGAAGGTTGATAAAGGAGAATGAGGTGGATAGGTTAAGTTAAACTAGCCTCCCCAAGAAAAATCCCCAACCTTACTTAAGCCAAAAATGGCTCATCAAGGGCACTTAGGATATGCCAAAAAGGGTTAATCCCCCGGCCTTTTTATAATCCCAAGGAGATCTCTCCAAGTCCAAGGAAGGTCTAAAAACTTGGCTCCTTGTGGCACGCTGCCCAAGGTCCGATAGGCCAAATATTAAAATATAGGCGGGCCTGCGTAGTTACACAAATATGCATGCGATGTGAACGTGGTCACACTAATGCCCTGATATAATTACATCAAGCTCACTGTCTTATGGCATGGTCATGCCACATTCGAGTGTAGCTACGTTGAACATAGCCTTTGTGCAACTATTGGGAGGTCTGGCGAGGCCACACTACTCCACAATGTAATTAAATCATGGGTTCTATCTTGCAGCGTGGTCACGCCACCTTTAGGCATGTCTACGTTGAAGTCATCCCACTCAACCCTTATGTGGAGGGGATAGGCGTGGTCATGTCTGATTTGAGCGTGGAACTGCCAAACCATTATGGGTCATTTTTCCCCTTAGGAGTCCGTGCATGGGCTTCCACTCAAAGCTCTCCTTGCTCCTCGTCAATGGAGGGGGATATGAGACATCTATCTCCTCCACCAACTCCTTCTCTCATCGACGAACCTTTTTTGCCTCGGGGGAAGGTGAGGCCTCATCATTGGAAGACGAAGTTGACTCTCCTGATGAAAAAATGGGCAAGGAATCAGGAGTAATCCGACTGGCTTTGGCTCTTTCAACAAGGTCATGGCATATTTTGATTGTTCGCCATTTTGTGAGGATTTTCAGATTTTTGTTGTTGTTTTTGAATTTTTCTAACAGTATGCTCTAACTCTGAATCGTTAAGGCACTAAACCTATAGATCCAATACTGCACATATAAAGTTACACAAAATACACTAAAAAGTAAGCAAGCACACATACACAATTGTAAATTACAAAGTAAAGGTTTTCAAATACTACAATTTTGACAATTACCGTTTTATACCTTCCCCGGCAACGGTGCCAAAACTTGATTCGTCGGTACTGTCAGATATGCTGCCTCTAAAATAATATTCAAAAGATAGTTTCAGTTTAGTTTCACAATAAGATAAATTTTAATAATTACGCAGTCACCCTGTATACGCAAGTATACGTAGTGCTCAAGTAATACAGGGTTCTAGTGGAGTCCTGGTTATCGATTCTACGAGGAAGGTTGTAACTTATTAAATTATAGCAAAGATTTGAAATCCAATACTAAATTCACAATGCAAATTCAAGTATTATTTAGGTTGCAAGTGAAACTATAATTAAACTAAATTAACTGCAATTACTTTCTAAACTTCTAAGCAAGACAAACTAACACACACTAAGTTTTGTATTGAAAGATTCAAATATGGAAAAATATCTTTCCTCTTGCAATGTGTCTATAATGAGTGATTGATATAGATTGATTGTAATTTTGTATTATGTCAAATAGGAGCATTAATAATTTTTACCATCGTCAGAGTACCCCCTCTTCTAAGTATGAAAAGAACATTGGCAAATCCTAGGCTTAGTTACTAAATCCAAGATTAGGCTGGGAGATATTGGCTCTTACTTCAGAGCTCCCACTTCTCTTCACTCGAAAGCTAACCCTAGCTTTAGTTCTAAAACTTTATGACCAAATTGAAGATTTTAAAACAATAAGTCTTCTTTATATCTCAAAAATCAGTACAAGTGAATCACATAAACTGAGTGCAAAAGCTATATATATGATTGAGGTTGCTGTAGGAAATAGTTATAGTTAGTTAGTCTGTAACAGATTTTGTCGAATTCCTTGTTAGTTGTAATTGATTGTATCCAACTCAGCTATGTGCATTTCTTGACTTCTTGAGATCTATCTAATTCATTCCCAGTAAAACTAGAACAAATATTACATCAGGACTCCGGACGTAAATTTGAGTTGCGTCCGGAGTCTATTGGTGGGGTGCCACATGTCAAGTGGGACTCACTGCCATGGTAGTGAGGCCCGCTAGACACATGGCTCCCACCATTGGACCTGAATGTATTCGGAGTCCTGATGTAACATTTTCTTGTAAAACTGAAGGGACAGTTGAGAATCCTCTGGAAAGATATACTTAGGGCGTAAATTAAAGGACAATGCAGAATTTCGGAGAAATGGTGAAGTGAATGTTGAGAAACTTTGGACGCGGAAAATATATTAAGTGCAGAGTCCAGTTACATAAATATATTCTGTTTTATTCTATTTTTATTTTATTTATTTGTACTCAATTTGCATCATGCTTGTCTGCTAACCTACACCACACGTCAAGGTGTTAAGATACATTCGAATTCCGCTCATAATATTCATTTAGCTTTCCAGCAGAATTTTTTGACAACAACCATTGAGATTTTAGCTTCTGAGATAACGTGTTAGAGGCAAATCACACATCACAAATTTTCTTTTTCTTAAGCAATGAGCTAGCTAAAAATAATTATCCATTTAATAATACATACTATTTAAATATAAAAAAATATTCATTCAATAACATACAAAAATAGCTTGTACCAATTTAGACAATTTTATGTCAAATATAAGATTTAAAAAATAATAAAATTAGTATTAATTGTTTCATTATGTTACAAATAGCTCACTTATTTTTCCTTGAAAAATTAACCCTCCACTTAAATGACAACATTTTATGATTAGCGGGTTGCTTTTAATGAGCTATAATCATGTTCACTAATTGCCATAAGCCTAAACTTATGACCTTTTAGTTCGAGTCTAAGCACCCAATCAATAGACTAACTAGGTGTTATGCATATAAACATGATATTAAGAATTTTAATGCAATGCATACAAAAGAACAATATCAGTACTATATTATAAATATTGTTTTTTTTCTTATTTATTTTACATTTCATGTTTGTTATAGTTTATATTTATAATAAATAAAATATATTTATTGACTTTGCAAAACACGTTTACCATTAAATTTTCTTCTAATGTACTTTCTCAAACATATGCATATCCCTCACCACTACTTTTTCTATATGTGGATTTCTGTTTTTTATTTTGTACTGTCTTTTTAGATTAATTGGTGTAGTTATAGCTGTATATTCATTCCCTTTTTGTTAATTTGATTAAATATTAGAGAATCTGATCATGTCAATTATATGATCCAAATCCATCATCTACTTCTTATGCCGGTAGATTCCGCCGAGCTCATGTGGACCGTTAGATCAATTGATCTCTATGGTGGCTTTCACCAAACTCCCTTTCAGTACATTGCTAAGAATAGAGAGACGGATATTGTGGACATTTCACATACAACATGTTGAATATAATAATATATTCTTACAATGTAAATAAAAGATTGTTTCCGTAAAGTTTAATATATATATAATAATGACATAAATCTAATATAGATAAAATTGAAATTCAAAAACTTTATAGCGATTTTTGAAGATTCTTATCGGTTAAATCAATAGACATGCATCCATAAAAACTTGACTATTCTCAACGTTTTATGAATAAAGGAATAGATAGGAAATACAAAACAGTAAATATTCAATTTACAATTTATTATATTAAAAAAATAACTAATTTATTATTTAATTTAAGAAACAGTAGTACAATATAATTGAAAGTACAGAACATTTCAATTCATATTATATGAATTTTGAGCTAACTAAAAATTATGGAAAAAAAAAATGAAAGAAAATAAATCAAAAGAAAAGAAGTGTTGGTGATCATAAATAAAAGAGAAGTTTTAACAAATTTACTTTTAATGCTTCATTCATGTTATGTTTAGTCATATATGTGCTTCGGTTATAAGTAATAATACTAAAAAATATACAATATAAATATATTTTTAAATTTTTAAATTATAGGCTATTTATTGGGCTATTGCAATTTGGCCTCTTCCTTGAACATAAATTTTTGAATTTTTATTTAATTTTCTTGATATGCATAGGGGATATAAGCAACGATTGAAAACAGTGCAACACTCGAATTTTGTTTATTATTTATTATTTTTTTGTTTATAATGACATTCTGATATTTTAATAAAAGGCACGTAATATATCTGGATCACAATATCCATATTCATACAACAAAAAATAATCAAATGCATAATAAATTAATTCAAAAATAAAGTAAAGAATATTACTAAAAAAGAAAAACAAATGTATTCTTTTGTTTGCTTGAAAATCAAGAGTACCATGAGACAAATAGTTCCCCTTATTGACTAAAAGTATTTACCCCCAACGCTTTAGAAAAACTAAACGATAATAATAATAAAAAATAACCATAAATATTACTATAAAAAAGTCATCGAGATTTAATGAGCTCGTATCTCGGAATGAAAACTCCAGTCCCTCTTCTCTCGGTCTCCGCCGGCCATCTCTGTCCAATCAATCTTCTCGTCCAATACTTTCCCCATGCATTATTCCTCCAAACTGAATTTCCAATATACCTTTGGCGCGGGTGCTCTCTGAGATTAAACAATCCATATTTAATGTAATCATGTATGCAACCAAAATTCGGAAATAAAATCGGTCTCTGTCCATTGATGTTGAGCACAAAAGCTTTGTTTCTTTCACTTGTTTGTAATTCATTCTCTTCATCTGAAAGGATATCCGAAAGGACGAGCATGATTCGCTCTTCAATCTCCTTGTAGAGATCGTCGTTGGCTAGTTCATCCATATTAGAAATACAAGGGGCGGAATTAAAGAATAGGTGAGATGCCCCTGAAACAAACAATTAAACGTATATTGGAGGTGATCAAGCGATGAAAAATGTATGAGAGAGGAGGAGAAAGATGACAAAAAATTTGCGTTGTTGGAGAATATTGGTTTCGGGCTTCTTGCATGGATGGGGGGATCGTATTATGGGTCAAAGAGATGAGTATATATATACGCACCAACTTGGCCCTATTTAATCGGAGTACATTTCTCCGTAGCATGCGTGATTAATTAAGGATCGATAATTAGTGTGGTCCACAAAGAACCTGACATTTGTCATATTTTTAGAGAGGATAAAATAGCTTTTTTTAGTAAAAAATTAACGGACGTCAAGTATTTCTATTTTGAGATTTAAATACATATACTACCCAATTCATAACTAACAATCATTTGTTCGACATAATATATTTAAATTTATATAATAATTTATTGTATATATTTTTATTTAAGTTTCAATTAAAATATTTTGTGTGGTCATGTTATTGTGCGTCTTCAATCAACTAGAAATAGTTTAACACCTTATATTTATTTTAATAATTAATTTAAAAGAGCCAATTTCCGGTATAATTGGTATGATAAAATAACACCACAATACCTTCAATAACACCTAAAATACTACCAGTTATATCTATGGAATCCAAATGTAATAATCACTCTTAAACATAGTCAAACGCATTTATTCACCGACAATTTCAATCACAAACCAATTTTAAATGTGTAGAACATAAGCCAATTTCGTCGCTCAAACTAGACTCGTGTACAACCTCATATAGCAGCACACAAATTTCATTAAACGTTAGAAAATCTGACTTTATCTAGTATAAGAATTATCTCAGCCTTCCTCTTATCCACCTCGAAAAACTAGAAAGCAAAAATAGAGCACCATCAACGGGAAAAAAAAAAATTGTTGATCGTGCTTTTGTACTAAACGGAAAAAAAAATTTTCGTTATCCTTTTTTACTATAAACTTATCAGATTTGGAGAGCATTTGATTTTACTATAAACTTGTCAGATATAAAAAAAAATTCGAGTTTACTATAAACTTGTCAGATTTGGAGAGCATTTGATTCTCTAAAGTACATCTCACAACTTTTTATAATGCTTTAATTGTATGATCTAATCTCACCTTGACTCAGATCGAACCATGTTTGTTGTAACCTGGCTCACCTTAGCAAGATAATTCATTTGAATTTGAGTGTAGGTAATTCTAGATTAATTTTTTAAGCTCTTAGTCTAAAAGTGTGTCAAGATTCATTTCTGTCCGGGATAAATTTTTTGGTGATATATAAGTTGCAACCCTATTTTTAGATGTCAATGCCAATCAAATTGAAAATATGCCTTAAATTTCGTAAAATGGTGATATTGAAGGGGTCGTAAGATGTGGCTATTTGTTGGGAGGAATTTCTTCATTGTGGGGAGGGTACTCTATATGGAAATTATCGTGTGAGTCATTCTCTATTGATGGTTGATCTCGAGGAAATTAAGAATTGTCAAACTTTATGTAGGAGCTCATAAATCTCATCCTTCGACTCCTCCATCTTATGCATCCAATCCTCCAAAGATTGACAAAGCATCTTCAGCAGTAGGATGGCGTTTTTTGGGGAAGGAAAAAACATAGGGTTGACGTCCCAAGAACTAAGGTTGTTCTTTAGAATAGTAAACATTGGAGTAAGAGGCTCTATTAATGTCAATATTACGTTTCGAGGCCATTTAGTGATTGTCGGAGATTTTGCAAGTTTGGGAGTGATTTCCCACATACGACGCCAAACTGTTACGTGGTGGTAAATTTAAGATACTAGAATAGTAAGTTAACCTTTAAATATTGTACGAAGAATCAACACAAACAAATAAAAGAGGAGCTGCTGGAGTATAGAACAAGAGTTTTTACATGGAAAACCCAAAAACCATGGAGCTTAGCACATATTAAATGATTCCTTCATGTCAATATAGATTACAAGAGTTTAATGACCCTGAAATAGCTAGAAGAAATATTAGATAAGTGGGGTTTATCGATATAACTTTTGCTAAAGGGGTGGCAAAATACAGTAGGGAAGTGAAAACAACCCAACAGATGTGAAGGAGGACTGAAGAAAGAGGTGTGCACGAAAATTTAATGTCAGCTTCATATGTAGTTGTGACCGAATGGTAGTTCGTTGGCAGTGATGGTGGTGGTCGGGCAACGAAGGTCTCGGGGTAGCTTTGACCTGACCGCAGTTGTCCGACAACAGTAAGGGTAGTGGTCATCCATAGGTGGTCCAACGGTGGCGGCAGCTAGACTGCGGTGGTATGGTTGTGATGACAATGGTGGCTAGACATTGGTGGTATGGCTAGGCGGTGGCGTAACACCGATGATGGTACAGAGTTGGTTCAACGGCCAAATTATAGTGGTCTGACGGCAAAATGGTGGTCCAACTGTGGTAGCGGCTAGACAATGGTGGTCACGATGGTGACGACAATGGCGACTGATCGGTGGTAGTTCAGAAACAGTGACAACCAAATGGCATTTGTCTGATAGTGTTGGTGCTTAGTAACTCTCAAAAACTTGGAGTTGCTTGAATGTTTCACCTCCATGTCCAGGCCCACTTCATGAAAAGTGTGGGGCGTTATTTATAGATTTTGTGAGTTACATCCTTCATAAATATTGCATAAATTCATATCACTTCATTATTTAGCTCAGAGTGATCCCTTTCATCAATTGATATTTTATGAGTATTTAGGCCCCTTAATATTAGAATTAAGGGATCCTTGGCTCGTTTAGATTTTTCTCGTCAATACACGCAATTTGAGTATAAAATTGTTAGATTTGGGAATCATTTTGTCTCCCAAAATATATCTCAAACATTCTTATTATACTATGAGTGTGTGATATGGGTTGATTTGGATTCAGATCGAACATTATTTGATGTCAATTGATTCATCTCATCAAGACACTTCATTTGAATTAGAGTGCAACCAATTCCTTATTTGATTTTTAAGGCTTTTAATTCTATTATGTGTCAAGATTAGTGTCTCACGGAGATAAAATTTTTGAGGATATATCAAGCATTTTCATTTATTTAAATATCAAGACTAATCTAGGTGGTTAATCCGGTTGATTTAAAAAATATTTTAAGAAATCTATTTTTGGTAGAATAATTTAAATTTATTTTAAATATTTAAATTATAGGCTATTTATTATGCTATTATAACTGAGATTGTTCATTGATCTCTTCTCTGAACAATATTAAATTTAACTATTTTAATTTAATTTTTTTATTTAATTTTCTCGATCCACATAACATGGTGCATAATTTTAATGAAAAGAAAGACAATGCAATGCACGTAGGTCTCGTCTACATGTATTCAGAATTATCCTTATTTGGCTAAACGTCATAACCCACTAAAATAATCTCCAAAGACTATCTAAATAAGGTTGAATGCATAACAATATTGGTTGAAAATAACATGTAATCAGATCTGCTCGTCTCACACCTTTCCATGCTCTCCTCCCAATCCCACATACTTGACGTTGCTGCTCTCCAATTTCAAACAATCCACAGCAGCTCGCATCAAGGATAGAATAACAATTCGAACAAAAAATTGGTTTTTTTTTTTTTTTTTTTTTTTTTTTTGCATTGATAGTGAGCAGAGGAGCTCTGCTTTTCATTTCCGGTTCTTCATCTTCTTCATCTGAAATTAAGTTCATGATTTGCTCTTCAATCTCCATGTAGAAAAAGCCATGATTTCTTTTTCGCTGTAATTTTCATCCATATTAGAAAAAACAAAGAGATGAACAGAGAGGAAGGCTCAGGAGAAGAGTATGTATGTACCATTAGTGATTAATATATTGTAATCGTAAATAGTGATATCTGGCGGGATAGCAGGATATAGGAGCCATGGGGAGGAGAAATTATTCCATCCAGACAATGTAAATTGCATTGCATATGTAATAATCCCTGGATAACTTTTATTCGGGATTAGTGAGGGTTATTGGTTAGTTATTGAGTATTAATTCTAATAACTTAATAACCCCCAACAACTTTTCCACTCCTAATAACTTCTTCGGGTTCTATTTTAGTGTTATTTATACGTTATTATGAGAGTATTACAAGATTATTGAAATTCACATAGAGAATTGTTATCCGTATGGAATAAGGCCTGCATGGGACGATCCTCTACCATATTTTTCTTCATCTTTACTCACGCCAAATTTTATGGCCAAATCCGACAGCAAGTATGTCTTTTTTTTTTTTTTTTTTTTGCAATTATTACTTAAATATTGAGAAGCGGCTTGGATTATTATTTTAATGTTTTATTATTAAGATAATATTATTGGTAGTAGGGGTGTAAACAAGCCAAACATGAATGAACAGAGCTCGTGTTCGATTCATTTGAAATTAAGTGTGTTTGAAATAAGCTTGTGTTTGAAATTGCTCGAAAAGCTAGGGTTCGTGTTCGGCTTGATTTGTTTGAAATTAGTTTAAAATGTTTGAATTGTTTGAATTGTTTGAATTGTTTGAAATCTTTAAAATTTGTTTGTATTGTTTGAATTGTTAAAATGATAAAAAAATTTTAGATAAACATTATAGAATTTAATTTTTTAAAATATGATAAATTACTAGAGTGTATAATTATTTTTAAAATATGACAAATTTTTGTATATAATTATTTTTAATTATTTTAAATTTCAAATAACAATGATTTGACCACGATCGAACATATGATTGTTCGTGTTTGGTTCATTTATAAACTGAACGAAAAAAAAAATCGTTCATGTTTGTTTCGTTTGCTTATCGAATGAAACGAACACGAACTCTCTGGCGAGCCGAACACGAATTAATCGCGAACAACGAGCTTTTTTAACAGCCCTAGCCGGTAGGGCTTTGAATTTAGGTCAATCGTTTGTAAATTGATTTGCATTTTGGCTCTGAGTTGATCTAAATAAATTAGCTGAGATACGAGACAAAATTTTAGATTGAATTTTTTTGAGTTAATTGTTACAAACCATAGTGATGTTAGGGATGTGAATTTAGTCAATTTAGTGAATAAATCGTTAATTATTTGAAAATTGATTTGAATTTGGACTTGGATAAAGATCGGATCAAAATAAATGAGCCAATCAATGAGTCAAAATTTTGTATCGAATTTTTTTCGAGTCGAGCTAGGGTCAGCTCGAAATTAGATTCTTAACAACCTAATGTTTAGTTTAGCTTAGAAGTTAAAATCTAAGGATAATTAGATACAAATCATCCAAAAAAATTGATATTTACAAATTGATCACCCCTGTGATTGTATTTTGAGCTACAAAACCAATGTATTTACATGTGTCATGATGAAATTATTGAGAATTTGATAAAAATGAAAAATACTGGTTGATTTGTAAATAGCAAATTTCATATGGTTGATATGTAATTACCCCTATTTTAGATATATCATATATATATATATCATTAGTTGGTTTATCTAGATGGCAAGAAACAAAGCCAAAATGATAACTTCACAGGAAATGCCCAACAAATCTTTGTTAACTGCTGCAGCTACCTAGATAGACTGAAGATTCTATTCCCCCCTCCTCCAGCCTCCCCATCCAAACCTTTAGTCTATAAAATCTACTGGTGCCAACCCCATTTCCCATGGTTTGAAATTAATACTTGAAGTTTTACTAGCAAGGCTGTTGGTATTGGTAGTGTTTGCCGAAATCATCTTGGCCAGTGTTTATGGTGGCTCCAATCTTCTATCTATTCCTCCCCAGCCTTGGAATATGAAACTATTGCTATTTTTGGGCCTTGAAGACTGTTGTTTCCCTTAGCTACAGGTACATTCTGATAGAGTCTGATGCTTTACAGTTGATTAATATCCTACAAAGACAACCTCAAATTCAACAATATATATTTACCTTTCTAATATTGAAACTTTTATATTTATTTATATAATATTTTAGCGTTATAATAATATCGAAGCATACACATAGAAAGATGTATTCACTTTGAAAAAATGGACGTAATGAGTAAATCTCAAAAATTAGATATTAAATATGTAAATATATAAATATATGATAAGTAATATGCATATAAACATTCCAGAAGTAAAATGGTGATAATTTAAAAGATAAGACCGTAAGCAAACGATTATATTCCTCTCTTTCAAGGATTAAATTGAGATAAATGTGGATGTTGTCAAATTAATTGATAAATTATTATGAAAAACTATATCTTTAAAGGTTATTATAAATATTATGTTTATGGTTTTCTTTTCTTACAAAAAAACTGATATTAATTTTCTTATAATTATTTTTTATGATGTAAATTTAATACCCATATTTATTCTTGTAGTTAATTTAAACGAGTCAATTTCGATCAGCAGGTTCACTAAGATCAAGCCAAGAAGAACGATTCAGGTTCTAACACTGAAACCCATATTCTTAATCTATATCTACCTTCATTAGAGAGGATCAAAACTGATATTCTCCAACTACGCAGGTTCATGCCATCTTCCTCCTCCTGCTCCTCTACTCTCCTCATACATTTCTCCTTAATTAACTCCTTGTAATAAATTATTAAATGGTTGATACAGGCACATTCCACATTTTCTTAGGCTTTCTAAATCTCCACAATTATAAATCAATTCACCTTCTTTATTCTTCCACAGGAATCTTGGCTCTCCGGTTCAGATCTTCTCACCTTCACCTCTCTGTATTTTAAATGTGGATAAACTATATAGCGAAGAAGCCAACGACATTATCTAAATGGAGATTCAAGAGTGAAACAAGCTGTTATTTCAGATGAAGATGATAATAAACTAGAAAGGAAAAATAGAGCACCATCAACATAAAAAAATAAATTTTTTTTCCAGAAGTTTTATTCCTTCTCTTATTTTACCGCTTTATTTAGTAGCACACAAATTTCATTAAACATTAGAAAATCTGATCATGTTAATTATATGATTCAAAACTGTCATTTACTTCTTTATGCCGGTAGAGTCCGCCGAGCTTATGCGGACTCCCACACAGTACCTTTCCCCTTCGGTACGTTGCTAAGAAGGGAGAGATGGAGATTGTGGACATTTCACATAGAACATGTTGAATGAATATAATAATATATTCTTACAATGTAAATAAAAGATCGTTTTCGTAAAGTTATATATATATATAGATGAAATTTAAATTCAAAAACTATATAGCGATTTTTGAAGATTCTTATCGGTTAAATCAACATACATGCATCCATAAAAACTTGACTATTCTTAACGTTTTATGGATAAAGGAATAGATTGGAAACACTAAACAGTAAATATTCAATTTACAATTTATTATATTAAAAAAATAACTAATTTATTATTTAATTTAAGAAACAGTAGTACAATATAATTAAAAGTACAGAACATTTCAGTTCATATTATTGTTTGAGCTAAAAATGTTGGGAAAAAAAAACGAAAGAAAATAAAGCAAAAGAAAAAAAGTGTTGGTGATCATAAATAAAAGAGAATTTTAACAAATTTACGTTTAATGCTTCATTCATGTTATGTTTAGAGGTTAGATAAGTATATATATAAGTATATATATATATATATATATATATATATATATATATATATATATATATATATATATATATATAATCAAAATTTAGGGGTTAGATAAGTAAATATATAAGAATTTGCTAACAAAGAAGTTAGTGATCCTTTGAATAATTGTTTAAAAGGACTAAAATATAGATGTAATATAAAATAATATATGCTTATTTTTCATGACATAAATTAAATTACTAATTATTAAAATCTAAGGGTAGTTTGAGATTATTTTTTTATTTTGTTGTGTTTTAATTTAAATTTTAAAAAACATTTGATCAAGACAATTGTTTTTAAAAATTCTCAAAATACTTTTTATATATTTTGATTTTGCTAAAATATAATTAAATTTGTTTTAATAACAAACAAAAAATATATATAAAAATAAAAAAAAAATTAAAATATGAAATAAAAGTAATGTAAAATATGAAACAAATATTTAACTATTCCCTTAGTTTTTAAAATGTTAGTGCAATTAAATTTCTTATTTTTTATTATTTTGTTCATAATAGCGTTCCAATATTTTTAATAAAAGGCACGTAATATATCTACAACATAAAATAATCAAATGCATAATAAATTAATTCAAAAATAAAATAAAGAATATTACTAAAAAGGAAAAACAAATGTATTCTTTTGTTTTCTTGAAAATCCAGAATACCATGGGACAAATAGTTCTCCTTATTAACTAAAAATACTTACCCCCAAACGCTTTTGAAAAACTAAATAACAAAAGTAAAAAAACCAACCATAAATATTACTAAAAAAAAGTCACCCAGATTTAATGAGCTCATATCTTGGAATGAAAACTCCTGTCCCTCTTCTCTCGGTCTCCGCCTGCCATCTCCGTCCAATCAATCTTCTCGTCCAATACTTTCCCATGCGCTGTTCCCCCAAACCCAATTTTCAATATACCTTTGGCGCGGGTGCGCTCGAGGATCAAACAATCCATATTTAATGTAATCATATAAGCAACCAAAATTCGAAAATAAAATTGGTATTTGTCCATTGATGTTGAGCACAAAAGCTTTGTTTCTTTCTCTTGGTTGTAATTCATTCTCTTCATCCGAAAGGACATCCGAAAGGACATCCGAAAGGACGAGCATGATTCTCTCTTCAATCTCCTTGTACAAATCGTCGTTGGCTAGTTCATCCATATTAGAAAAACAATGGGCGAAATTAAAGAATAAGTGAGATGCCCCGGAAACAAATAGTTAAGCGTGTATTGGAGGTGATCAAACGATGAAAAATGTATGAGAGAGGAGGAGAGAGATGACGTAAATTTGTGTGGTTGGAGAATATCTGTTTCAGGCTTCTTGCATGGATGGGGGGATAGTATTATGGGTCGAGGGATGAATATATATATACGCCTCGACTCGACTCTATTTAATCGAGTGCATTTCACTGTAGCTACATGCTTAATTAAGGACCGATAATTAGTTTGGTCCACAGGAGACCTGCCATTTGTCATATTTTTGGAGATGATAAAATGGGTTTTTTAGTGAAAAGATTAAGGACGTTGAGTATTTCTATTTTGAGATTCAAACACATATACCACTTAATTCATAACTAACAACATTTGTTCGAACATGAACGACATAAAATATTTAAATTTATGTAATAATTTATTATATATATTTTTATTTAAGTTTCAATTTAAATATTTTGTGTGGTTATGTTTTTGTGCGTCTTTAATCACCATAGAAATAGTACAAATTTAAATTTAACACCTTATATTTATTTTTATAATTAATTTAAAAGAGTCGATTTCGAGCTATCTTACATTCGGATGAGCAATGTTCGGACGAGCTATGTTCAAATTACGTGCCGATGGTAATATTTTTGGTATTATTGGCACGTTAAAATAACACCATAATACCTTCAATAACCTAAAATACAACGAGTATTTTTAAAAAAATTTAATATACTAAAAGGCTAAAAAGATTTGTAATCAACTAAAAGTATTAATTAAATAAATAGAATAAAAATTTTGAAATTAGATTCAAATGATATTTTAATATAAACAATAACTTTTAAACCTTATCACAACCCTTAACATCTTATGGCTATATGATTTGGGAGTTCAAAACGATTCTTTGTTCGTGAACAACTTGTGTTCAGCTCGCTAAGCGGATGTGCCAAACATGAGCACACTTTTTGAGCTTGAAATAAATGAGCCGAATAAGAGTTGAGCATGGGCTCGCTCGTTTTCTACTCATTTGCCCCCTAATTTTAAGAGGTTTTCTTAACAATTCATGCTTAGTTGTGAGCCCATATGAGAGTTCTAAGAAATTGCTTACTCTTTCAACAGTACTTTGAAGTTTTGGTTCAGGGTTTACAATTTTTTGAATGCAGTCATCCAAAGTACTTGCTGGCTAAAAAGTTCTTATATAAAAATTTTATATAGAATACTAATAATGGGCTTTCATCTGCAATACAAAACTTATAAATTTCATCTGCCATGCATGTCCATTTTTTAATTTATCTTTTTTTTTAATTAAAAGTTGTAGAACATTGCATGTCTATTTGAAGTGAAGTATTGATGTATCATAGCCAAAATGAGAAATCAACTATTATCTCGATAATTATAGAGTTTAGGTTATTATAAATAATATTGAAGTGGAACACTTGCTAGAAGAAAAGTATTTAGGTTCAAACATAGGAAAATACTATGGCATGCAATCCATCTTGTAAACCTTAATTAGAAGAAAATGTTGTAAAGTGGGAGCTACCTCTTAAACATGTTGGAGTTACCTTCAAATTTGAGGTCATTAATTATTTAATTTGGAGGGAATCTGTAACCACTTAATTTGAATGAATTTAAACTCTTAAAAATTGTTGCACTTTTCGATGTATTGATTGAAATTTATTAAAATTTTAAACTTAAGCATGCTTGTATGAGGGCACCCATAAGATATGCGACCTCTGAAAAAGTTACACTAATAGGATAAAACAATGTATCCATTAGATTAATTCAGATAATATCTTAATGGTTAAGAGTTTGGGCTATTACAAAATTGCTTCTATCCTTTATTAACTTTTAACTTCTCAAGCAAACTCACGCACTTCACAACCAACTACAACATCTTTTTTTTTATTTGTAATTATATAGAGAAAGGTTATGATATTCATTTGAAAGACAACAGTCTTTCAATGAGAGATAGAATGAGCAACATAATTGCAAAAATACCAGTGTCAAGAAATAGAATATTCTTGCTCAATATTCAAAATGATATTCTCAAGTATCCTAAAGCTTGCTACAAAGATCCATCCTGGCCCAGAAATTTTTGGCTTGTGCATCTTAATTTTGGAGGATTGAAGCAGTTATCAAAGAGAAAATCGTGAGAGACCTGCTTTGCATCAATCACCTCACAGGATATGTGAAGCTATGTTGCTTTGCTAAGAAGTAATTCATGAGGAATTTTTGAAAGTATTCAAATTTGAGTGAACAAACCACTTGAGCTCTTACATACTTATGTGTGAGGTTCAATCAAGCCAAGCTCTCGTGGTAAGAGTAATTATTCCATTTTCTTCATAATTTTTTTCTCACGAAGAACATAGGTATATTTTTTTAAGAAAAATCAGAGGTCTTTAGAATATTCAAGATCAAAGCTTTGGTGGAGAAATAAAGCCACATCGAGATCAAAGACATGTAATCTAATTAAGAGACAAGATCACTTCAAAGGAATTTCAAGAATTTTGTGAAGCATGCATAATCTACGGACAGTTGATTGTCCCTAGCTTGATCTCCACAGCAAAATGTTTTGGAAAAAAGAAAGAATCAAACTATACATGATTTGGCTCAGAATATGCTTAAGTGAGAGAGGATGCCTAAGGAGTTTTGGGCCAAAGTTGTTGCATATATGGTTTACTTGCCAACTCGATCTCAAACAAGAAGTATGCAGGGAAAGTCATTGTAAGAAGCGTGGGAAGGAAGTGTGGTATCTCTCTTCTAAAAGTGTTTGGAAGCTAATACAAGTACACACACCCGATGAGAAATGAAGAAAGCTAGATGATAAGAGTGAGAAGTTTGTTTTCATCGGTTATGACTCTGACTAAAAATACTACAAGTTGTACAATCCAAACACAGAGAAGATAATCATCGGTCGTGCTTGTCTTATTCGATAAATAAGGTGAATGGAATTGGTACCCACATGATGAGGACTACAATTTTTTTCTATACATTGAGAATGAAAAAGTGAAGCAATTAATGATAAAGTAAGAAAAAGAGAAGCTTCCTACACCAACAACTACACAAAATGCATGTGCTCAAGAGGACCCATTATCTTCATCATCTTCAAGTACAAGTTCAAGAAAAGAGTATCACACTTCAAAAGTTTACATGAAATTTTTGAGTTAACTAAAAATCAAAATAATCTTATTTTATTTTATCTTTTTGTCGATTTTGAGCCCATGAATTTTCAAGAAGGGTGCAAAGTAAGAAGTGAAAGAAAACCTTTGATGAAGAAATCTTGTTGATAGAGTTGAATGATGCTTTAGAGCTAGTACACTTTCAAAAGCGCACAAAATTGTTGTCATGAAGTAGATGCACAAAATAAGAATACCAGAGGAGAAATCAATAGGTATAAAGCAAAGTGGGTGGAAAAATATTACAACCAAATAGCTAATATCTATGATGTAGTATTTCCTTCAGTTGCTCGACTTGAAGCTATTAAGCTAACCATTTCCTTGGCAACTCAAATTAGGTGAAAATTACATCAAATGGATGTAAATTTGCCTTGTTAAATGGTTAAGAAAAAAAATCCACATTCAACAACCACAAGGCTACAAAATTAGAAGGCAAGAACAAGTTTTAAAAATAAAGAAGGCTCTCTATGAGGTGAAAAAAGAACCTAAGGCATAGAACAACTGGTTCAATAAGTATTTCCTTGAAAACAATTTCATCAGATGGCCCCTACACCAAAGTCAAAAAAGTGCTAACCCGGACTTTGGATATTTCTCTTCATATTTGACAAAATAAATTTTTGAAATAGTTTAGTGATTTTCATTTTTCAATTGAATAAGAAAATTACCTTTACCTTTCGCCGCTAACTCAGACTCATCTCCAAATGTCACATTGCCTCCTCCAAGAGTCGAACTTTTCTTTTTCCGTAGAGCTAAAGATTCTTCTTGGAGGCCTTGAGGTGAAGAGCTAAAGAGAAAGGTGAGAGTGAGGGCTTCATTCTCATGCACTCCTCCTCTTCTTCTTTCTCTCCTCCATCCTTCACAAAAGCAATTTTTCTTCCTCATCCCTTTGAGTGTGTAAGGAGAGTGTCTTGAGGAAGAGTGTGGCTAGGAAGGAGCAGGACCACTTCTCTCCTAAATCAAAGGAGTGCTACATCCTAGCATGGGGAAGGACCGCTGATGCTTCATCAGAACTTTGCCAGAGCTCTGAACTTCGTCAGAACATCGAACGCCATGTTGGTGAGGTTCCATAAATCCCTTTTTTCTTTCTTTCTTAGCTAGCAATATGAATAGATTTTATTAGATGTTTGTGTGTAGTTCAGTCACCCACACGTGGAAGGTCTAACCGGCCACCCAATATCATCCGCCTCAATCAATAGGCCCGTCCATATGTTGTTTGACTAGCCGGCATTGTGGTGTCACGATGGGTTTTGGTCATCCACATTAGGAAAGTTGGCCGACCGACACTAGTCGGCATGGGCATATGCATATTGATTGGTTATTTATTTCTTAAAGGAAACCCTAGGTTAGGAAGCATATGCGTGGAAAAATCCTTTTTTTGAAGCCGAGTTATTTCCAATTGCAAACCTTATACCTAAATCCTAAGAGGTTGGAATCTCAACTTTCCATGGATTTTGACACTTCCAACTTTCTTTGAAGGCATTGGAATAGTTTGATCTTGAAGAATGGGAAAAACAATATAGCTAGCTCTTTCTACAAGATCGGGGGAGGGGGTTTGTAGGACAGAGAAAGATTCGTAGCTAGTTTATCCTACAAAAGTTGAAGAGCTTCTCCTATGAGAAATTGGAGAATGAAGTTCTCCAAATTTCTCGTCAAAGTAGGAGGCGGATATGCCGCATAACCAAGAGCTAAACTCAAAGTTTCTATGTGAGTAAACTAGGGTGAGCTCTTCACCTTAGAGCCTTCAAGTGGAAACTTTTGCTCTAAGGAAGAAGAAGCTCCAGGAAAGAAGAAGAGTTCAGCCCTTGGAGGAGGCAAATAGTGTTGAAGGTTGATAAAGGAGAATGAGGTGGATAGGTTAAGTTAAACTAGCCTCCCCAAGAAAAATCCCCAAAGTGCCCCTTACTTAAGCCAAAAATGGCTCATCAAGGGCACTTAGGATATGCCAAAAAGGGTTAATCCCCCGGCCTTTTTATAATCCCAAGGAGATCTCCCCAAGTCCAAGGAAGGTCTAAAAATTTGGCTCCATGTGGCACGCTGTCCAAGGTCCGATAGGCCAAATTTTAAAATATAGGCGGGCCTGCGTAGTTACACAAATCTGCCTGCGATGTGAACGTGGTCACACTAATGCCCTGATATAATTACATCAAGCTCACTGTCTTATGGCATGGTCATGCCACATTCGAGTGTAGCTACGTTGAACATAGCCTTTGTGCAACTATTGGGAGGTACGGCGAGGCCACACTACTCCACAATGTAATTAAATCATGGGTTCTATCTTGCAGCGTGGTCACGCCACCTTTAGGCATGTCTACGTTGAAGTCAGCCCACTCAACCCTTATGTGGAGGAGATAGGCGTGGTCATGTCTGATTTGAGCGTGGAACTGCCAAACCATTATGGGTCATTTTTCCCCTTAGGAGTCTGTGCATGGGCTTCCACTCAAAGCTCTCCTTGCTCCTCGTCAATGGAGGGGGATATAGGACATCTATCTCCTCCACCAACTCCTTCTCTCATCGACAAACCTTTTTTTGCCTCGGGGGAAGGTGAGGCCTCATCATTGGAAGACGAAGTTGACTCTCCTGATGAAAAAATGGGCAAGGAATCAGGAGTAATCCGACTGGCTTTGGCTCTTTCAACAAGGTCATGGCATATTTTGATTGTTCGCCATTTTGTGAGGATTTTCAGATTTTTGTTGTTGTTTTTGAATTTTTCTAACAGTACGCTCTAACTCTGAATCGTAAGGCACTAAACCTATAGATCCAATACTGCACATATAAAGTTACACAAAATACACTAAAAAGTAAGCAAGCATACATACACAATTGTAAATTACAAAGTAAAGGTTTTCAAATACTACAATTTTGACAATTACCGTTTTATACCTTCCCCGGCAACGGTGCCAAAACTTGATTCGTCGGTACTGTCAGATATGCTGCCTCTAAAATAATATTCAAAAGATAGTTTCAGTTTAGTTTCACAATAAGATAAATTTTAATAATTACGCAGTCACCCTGTATACGCAAGTATACATATTGCTCAAGTAATACAGAGCTCTAGTGGAGTCCTGGTTATCGATTCTACAAGGAAGGTTGTAACTTATCAAATTATAGCAAAGATTTGAAATCCAATACTAAATTCACAATGCAAATTCAAGTATTATTTAAGTTGCAAGTGAAAATATAATTAAACTAAATTAACTGCAATTACTTTCTAAACTTCTAAGCAAGACAAACTAACACACACTAAGTTTTGTATTGAAAGATTCAAATATGGAAAAATATCTTTCCTCTTGCAATGTGTCTATAATGAGTGATTGTTATAGATTGATTGTAATTTTGTATTGTGCCAAATAGGAGCATTAATAATTTTTACCATCATCGTAGTACTCCTCTTCCAAGTATGAAAAGAACATTGGCAAATCCTAGAGCTTAGTTACTAAATCCAAGGTTAGGTCGGGAGATATTAGCTCTTACTTCGTAGCTCCCACTTCTCTTCACTGAAAGCTAACCCTAGCTTTAGTTCTAAAACTTTATGACCAAATTGAGGATTTTAAAACAATAAGTCTTCTTTATATCTCAAAGATCAGTACAAGTGAATCACATAAGCCGAGTGCAAAAGCTATATATATGATTGAGGTTGGCTGTAGGAGTTAGTTATAGTTAGTTAGTCTGTTACAGATTTTGTCGAATTCCTTGTTAGCTGTAATTGACTGTATCCAACTCAGCTATGTGCATTTCTTGACTTCTTGAGATGTATCTAATTCATTCCCAGTGAAACTAGAACAAATATTACATCAGGACTCCGGACGTAAATTTGAGTTGCGTCCGGAGTCTATTGGTGGGGTGCCACATGTCAAGTGGGACTCACTGCCATGGTAGCGAGGCCCGCTAGACACACGGCTCCCACCATTGGACCTGAATGCATTCGGAGTCCTGATGTAACATTTTCTTGTAAAACTGAAGGGACAGTTGAGAATCCTCTGGAAAGATATACTTAGGGCGTAAATTAAAGGACAATGCAGAATTTCGGAGAAATGGTGAAGTGACGGTTGAGAAACTTTGGACGCGGAAAATATATTAAGTGCAGAGTCCAGTTACATAAATATATTTTGTTTGTATTCTATTTTTATTTTATTTATTTGTACTCAATTTGCATCATGCTTGTCTGCTAACCACACCACACGTCAAGGTGTTAAGATACATTCAAATTCCGCTCATAATAATCATTAAGCTTTCCAGCAGAATTTTTTGACAGCAACCATTGAGATTTTAGCTTCTGAGATAACGTGTTAGAGGCAAATCACACATCACAAATTTTCTTTTTCTTAAGCAATAAGCTAGCTAAAAATAATTATCCATTTAATAATACATACTATTTAAATATAAAAAAATATTCATTCAATAACATACAAAAATAGCTTGTACCAATTTAGACAATTTTATGTCAAATATAAGATTTAAAAAATAATAAAATTAGTATTAATTGTTTCATTATGTTACAAATAGCTCACTTATTTTTCCTTGAAAAATTAACCCTCCACTTAAATGACAACATTTTATGATTAGCGGGTTGCTTTTAATGAGCTATAATCATGTTCACTAATTGCCATAAGCCTAAACTTATGACCTTTTAGTTCGAGTCTAAGCACCCAATCATTAGACTAACTAGGTGTTATGCATATAAACATGATATTAAGAATTTTAATGCAATGCATACAAAAGAACAATATCAGTACTATATTATAAATATAGTTTTTTTTTCATATTTATTTTACATATCATGTTTGTTATAGTTTACATTTATAATAAATAAAATATATTTATTGACTTTGCAAAACACGTTTACCATTAAATTTTCTTTTAATGCACATTCTCAAACTAATTTGTTGAGGATCACCACATATGCATATCCCTCACCACTACTTTTTCAATGTCTGGATTTCTGTTTTTTATTCTGTATTGCCTTTTTAGATTAATTGGTGTAGTTATAGCTATATATTCATTCTCTTTTTATTAATTTGATTAAATATTAGAGAATCTGATCATGTCAATTATATGATCCAAATCCGTCATCTACTTCTTATGCCGGTAGATTCCGCTGAGCTCATGTGGACCGTTAGATCAATTGATCTCTATGGTGGCTTCCACCGAACTCCTGCCTTTCGGTACATTGCTAAGAATAGAGAGACGGAGATTGTGGACATTTCACATAGAACATGTTGAATATAATAAACTATTTTTACAATGTAAATAAAAGATTGTTTTTATAAAGTTATATATATATAGATGAAATTTAAATTCAAAAACTTTATAGCGATTTTTGAAGATTCTTATCAGTTAAATCAATAGACATGCATCCATAAAAACTTAACTATTCTCAACGTTTTATGGAGAAAGGAATAGATAGGAAATACTAAACAGTAACTATTCAATTTACAATTTATTATATTAAAAAAATAAGTAATTTATTATTTAATTTAAGAAACGGTAGTACAATATAATTGAAAGTACAAAACATTTCAATTCATATTATAAGAATTTTGAGCTAAAAATGTTGGAAAAAAAACGAAAGAAAATAAAGCAAAAGAAAAGAGGTGTTGGTGATCATAAATTAAAAAGAAGTTTTAACAATTTTACTTTTAATGCTTCATTCATGTTATGTTTAGTCATATATGTGCTTAGGTTATAAGTAATAATACTAAAAAGGTGCAACACTCGAATTTTGTTTATTATTTTTTATTATTTTGTTTATAATGGCGTTCCGTTATTTTAATAAAAGCACGTAATAAATCTGGATCACCGTATCCATATTCATACAACATAAAATAATCAAATGCATAATAAATTATTTAAAAATAAAGTAAAGAATATTACTAAAAAAGAAAAACAAATGTATTCTTTCGTTTGCTTGAAAATCCAGAATACCATGGGACAAATAGTTCCCCTTATTAACTAAAAATATTTACCCCCAACATTTTAGAAAAACTAAACAATAATAATAATAATAATAAATAACCATAAACATTATTATAAAAAAGTCATCGAGATTTAATGAGCTCGTATCTCGGAATGAAAACTCCAGTCCCTCTTCTCTCGGTCTCCGCCGGCCATCTCTGTCCAATCAATCTTCTCGTCCAATACTTTCCCCATGCATTATTCCCCCAAACTGAATTTCCAATATACCTTTGGCGCGGGTGCTCTCTGAGATTAAACAATCCATATTTAATGTAATCATGTATGCAACCAAAATTCGGAAATAAAATCGGTCTTTGTCCATTGATGTTGAGCACAAAAGCATTGTTTCTTTCTCTTGTTTGTAATTCATTCTCTTCATCTGAAAGGACATCCGAAAGGACGAGCATGATTCGCTCTTCAATCTCCTTGTAGAAATCGTCGTTGGCTAGTTCATCCATAATAGAAAAACAAGGGGCGGGATCAAGCGATGAAAAATGTATGAGAGAGGAGGAGAAAGATGACATAAAATTGCGTGGTTGGAGAATATCGGTTTCGGGCTTCTTGCATGGATGGGGGGATCGTATTATGGGCCAAGGGGATGAGTATATATATATATACGCCCCAACTCGGCCCTATTTAATCGGAGTACATTTCATCGTAGCCTGCGTGATTAATTAAGGATCGATAATTAGTGTGGTCCACAAAGGACCTGACATTTGTCTTATTTTTAGTGGGGATAAAATAGCTTTTTTTAGTGAAAAAAGTGCGGACGTCAAGTATTTCTATTTTTAGATTTAAACACTTAAACCACCCAATTCATAACTGACAATCATTTGTTCGACATAATATATTTAAATTTATATAATAATTTATTGTATTTATTTTTATTTAAGTTTCAATTAAAATATTTTGTGTGGTCATGTTATTGTGCGTCTTCAATCAACTAGAAATAGTTTAACACATTATATTTATTTTAATAATTAATTTAAAAGAGCCAATTTCCGCTATAATTTGTATGATAAAATAACACCACAGTACCTTCAATAACACCTAAAATACTACCAGTTATATCTATGGAATCCAAATGTAATAATCACTCTTAAACATAGTCAAACGCATTTGTTCACTGACAATTTCAATCACAAACCAATTTTAAATGTGTAGAACATAAGCCAATTTCGTCGCTCAAACTAGGCTCGTGTACAACCTCATATAGCAACACACAAATTTCATTAAATGTTAGAAAATCTGACTTTATCTAGTATAAGAATTATTTCAGCCTTCCTCTTATCCACCTCGAAAAACTAGAAAGCAAAAATAGAGCACCATCAACGGAAAAAAAAAATGTTGATCGTGCTTTTGTACTAAACGGAAAAAAAAATTTTTCGTTATCCATTTTTACTATAAACTTGTCAGATTTGGAGAGCATTTAATTTTACTATAAACTTATCAGATATAAAAAAAAAAATTCGATTTTACTATAAACTTGTTAGATTTGGAGAGCATTTGATACCATAAAGTAAATCTCACAACTTTTTATTATGCTTTAATTGCATGATCTAATCTCACCTGGACTCAGATCGAACCATGTTTGTTGTAACCTGGCTCACCTTAGCAAGATAATTCATTTGAATTTGAGTGTAGGTAATTCTAGATTAATTTTTTAAGCTCTTAGTCTAAAAGTGTGTCAAGATTCATTTCTGCCCGGGATAAATTTTTTGGTGATATATAAGTTGCAACCCTATTTTTAGATGTCAATACCAATCAAATTGAAAATATGCCTCACATTTCGTAAAATGGTGATAGTGAAGGAATCGGAAGATGTGGCTATTTGTTGGGAGGAATTTCTTCATTGTGGGGAGGGTACTCTATATGGAAATTATCGTGTGAGTCATTCTCCATTGATGGTTGATCTCGAGGAAATTAAGAATTGTCAAACTTTATGTAGGAGCTCATAAATCTCATCCTTCGACTCCTCCATCTTATGCATCCATTCCTCCAAAGATTGACTGAAGCATCTTCAGCAGTAGGATGGTGCTTATTGGGGAAGGGAAAAGCATAGGGTTGACGTCCCAAGAACTAAGGTTGTTCTTTAGAATAGTAAACATTGGAGTAAGAGGCTCTATTATTGTCAATATTACGTTTCGAGGCCATTTAGTGATTGTCGGAGATTTTGCAAGTTTGGGAGTGATTTTCCACATACGACGCCAAACTGTTACGTGATCGTAAATTCAAGATACTAGAATAGTAAATTAACCTTTAAATATTGTACGAAGATTCAACACAAACACAAATAAAAGAGGAGCTGCTAGAGGATAGAACAAGAGTTTTTACGTGGAAAACCCAAAAACCATGGAGCTTAGCACAGATTAAATGATTCCTTCATGTCAATATAGATTACAAGAGTATAATGACCCTCAAATAGCTAGAAGGAATATTAGTTAAGTGGGGTTTATGGACATAACTTTTGCTAAGGGGGTGGCAAAATACAGTAGGGAAGTGACAACAACCCAACAGATGTGAAGGAGGACTGAAGAAAGAGGTGTGCAAGAAAATTTGATGTCAGCTTCATATGTAGTTTTGACCGAATGGTAGTCCGATGGCAGTGATGATGGTGGTCGGGCAACGAAGGTCCTGGCGTAGCTTTGACCTGACTGCAGTTGTCCGACAACAGTAAGGGTAGTTGTCATCCATAGGTGGTCCAACGGTGGCAGCAGCTAGACTGCGGTGGTATGGTTGTGATGACAATGGTGGCTAGACATTGGTGGTATGGCAAGGCGGTGGCGTAGCACCGATGATTGTACAATGTTGGTTCAACGGCAAAATTATAGTGGTATGACGACAAAAATGGTGGTCCAACGGTTGTAGCGGCTAGACAATGAAGGTCCTGATGGTGACGACAATGGCGACTAATTAGTGGTGGTTCGGAAACATCGACAGCCAGATGGCATTTGTCCGATAGTGTTGGTTCTTATTAACTCTAAAAAACTTGGAGCTGCTTGAATCTTCAACTCCAAGTCCAGGCCCACTTCATGAAGAGTGTGAGGTGTTATTTATAGATTTTGTGAGTTACATCTTTCATAAATATTACATAAATTCATATCACTTCATTAGTTAGCTCAGAGTGATCCCTTTCATCAAATGATATTTAATGAGTATTTAAGCCCCTTAATATTAGAATTAAGGGATCTTTGGCTCATTTAGATTTTTCTCGTCAAGACACGCAATTTGAGTATAAACTTGTCAGATTTGGGAATCATTTTGTCTCCCAAAATATATCTCAAACATTCTTATTATACTATAAGTGTGTGAAACGAGCTGATTTGGATTCAGATCGAACATTGTTTGATGTCAATTGACTCATCTCATCAAGACACTTCATTTGAATTAGAGCGCAACCAATTTCTTATTTGATTTTTAAGGCTTTTAATTCTATTATGTGTCAAGATTAGTGTCTGACTGAGATAAAATTTTTGAGGATATATCAAGCATTTTCATTTATTTAAATGCCAAGACTAATCTAAGTGGTTAATCCAGTTGATTTAAAAAATATTTTAAGAAATCTATTTTTGGTAGAATAATTTAAATTTATTTTAAATATTTAAATTATAGGCTATTTATTATGCTATTATAACTGAGATTGTCCATTGGTCTCTTCTCTGAACAATATTAAATATAACTATTTTAATTGAATTTTTTTATTTAATTTTCTCGATCCACATAACATGGTCCATAATTTAATGAAAAAAAAGACAATGCAATGCACGTAGGTCCCATCTAAATGTATTCAGAACTATCCTTATCTCCATGTAGAAAATGCCATTGATTTCTTTTTCGCTGTAATTTTCATCCATGTTAGAAAAAACAGAGAGATGAAGGTGAAGAATAAAAAAGGTGGATTGATTTACATATGTGAGGATTTAGAAACGGCCGATTAAGCATATATTAGAGGCGTTGTCAGCAGCTGGATTATTATTTTAATGTTTTATTATTAAGATAACATTATCGGTAGTAGAGGGTTAAATGAACCGAACACAAACAAACATAGCTCGTGTTCGTGTTCGATTCATTTAAAATTAAGTATGTTTGAAATTACCCGTGAAGCTACTGTTTGTGTTTGATTTGATTTGTTTGAAATTAGTTTGAAATGTTTGAATTGTTTGAATTGTTTTAATTATTTGAAATCTTTCAAATTTGTTTGTATTGTTTGAATTGTTAAAATGATAATAAAATTTTAGATAAACATTATTGAATTTAATTTTTTAAAATATGATAAATTACTAGAGTATATAATTATTTTTAAAATATGATAAATTTTTTATATATAATTATTTTTAATTATTTTATAT
The DNA here is from genome assembly GCA_022702705.1 of Papilionanthe hookeriana x Papilionanthe teres. Lineage (NCBI taxonomy): Eukaryota > Viridiplantae > Streptophyta > Magnoliopsida > Asparagales > Orchidaceae > Papilionanthe > Papilionanthe hookeriana x Papilionanthe teres. The sequence continues at coordinate 53,970,319 of CM040427.1, read as the reverse complement.
TTTAAATAATAGTGATTCGACCATGATCGAACCTATGACTGTTCGTGTTTGGTTCGTTTATAAACCTAACGGAAAAAAAATTATTCATGTTTGTCTCATTTGCTTGTCGAACGAATCGAACACAAACTATCTGGCGAGCCGAACACGAATTGTTCGCGAACAACTGACAACCCTAGATGGTAGGGCTTTGAATTTAGCTCAACGTTTGTAAATTGATTTGCATTTTGGTTCTGAGTTGATCTAAATAAATTAGCTGAGTTATGAGACAAAATTTTAGATTGAATTTTTTTTTGAGTTGATTGTTACAAACCGTAGTGATGTCAGGGATGTGAATTTAGTGAATTTAGCTCGGAGATTGTTAATTATTTGAAAATTAATTTGAATTTGGACTTGGATCAAGATCGGATCGAAATAAACGAGCCAATCAATGATTCAAAATTTTGTATCGAATTTTTTCGAGTCGAGCTAGGGTCAGCTCGAAATTAGATTCTTAACAACCTAATGTTTAGTTTAGCTTAGAAGTTAAAATGTAGGGATAATTACATACAAATCATCCAAAAATTTTGATATTTACAAATTGACAACCCTGTGATTGTATTTTGAGCTACAGAACTAATGTATTTACGTGTGTCATGATCAAACTATTGAGAATTTGATAAAAATGAAAAATACGGGTTGATTGGTAAGCAAATTTCATGTGATTTGATATGTAATTACCCCTAAAATCTAGGTTGCTTAAGATAGAAAGCTACTAAGGCTCTGTTTTTGGAACACCTTATTGATGCTTTTATTTTATTTTCTTTTTTTATATTATTATTATTTATAAATTGATTTATTTTAATTTTAAATAAGTTTAAAAAAGTGAGAAGATGAATAATGTATTTTGTGATTTTAATATTTTAGATATATATATATATATATATATATATATATATATATATATATTGGTTTATCTCGGAAGAAATAAAGCCAAATATGATAACTTCTAGAAGCTTTATTCCTTCTCTTATTTTACAGCCTTATTTAGTAGCACATAAATTTCATTAAACATGATAAAATCTGATCATGTCAATTATATGATCCAAATCCGTCATCTACTTCTTATGCTGATAGATTCCGCCGAGCTCATGTGGACCGTTAAATTGATTGATCTCCTCCCTTTCGGTACATTGCTAAGAATAGAGAGATGGAGATTGTGAACATTTCACATAGAACATGTTGAATATAATAATATATTCTTACAATGTAAATAAAATATTATTTTCGTAAAGTTTAATATATATATAGATGAAATCTAAATTCAAAAACTTTATAACGATTTTTGAAGATTCTTATCGGTTAAATCAATAGACATGCATCCATAAAAACTTAACTATTCTCAACATTTTTTATAGAGAAAGCAATAGATAGGAAATACTAAACGGTAAATATTCAATTTATAATTTTTTATATTAAAAAAATAATTAATTTATTGTTTAATTTAAGAAACTGTTGTACAATATAATTGAAAGTACAAAACATTTCAATTCATATTATAAGAATTTTGACCTAACTAAAAATTTTGGGAAAAATACCAAAGAAAATAAATCAAAAGAAAAGGATTATGTTTAGTCGTATATGTGCTTAGGTTATAAGTAATAACACTAAAAATACAATATAAATATATTTAAAAAAATTTAAATTATAAGCTATTTATTGGGCTATTGCAATTTGGTCTCTTCCTTAAACATAAATTTTTGAATTTTTATTTAATTTTCTTGATATGCATAGGGGATATAAGCAACGATTGAAAACAATGCAACACTCAAAGACGATGCAATACAAGTACTCTCAGAAATATGTTAGATATGGGCATAGCTCCGACACATGGCAGACATAACATAAAAATGTCCAATTTAAATAATATTAAAAATAAGAGAAAATGTGCAAGGCACGTTTGTCAGACACCTGTGTTAAACTAATGAATTACAAATTCCTAAAAATATCTTTAAACTAAAATAAGAAAATTATATATTTTTATGTGAAATTTAAGAAATATTTACATACATACCACTCAATTTTTATGTATTTAAATATCGAACACTAAGTTTTACTTTTTTCAAAGGTTTGGTTTTTTTAACCTCTAAGGGGAAGCTTAACAGGAAGCTGTACAAGTTACTCCATAACTTGGGTTTCCCAATTACTAGTAATGGGAATGTTTCTGAGACTATTCGTTGGATTAAAACTCCTGCTCCTTTTATCAAAATTAATGTCGATGGTTGTTGGGATAGCGGGTTTGCTAGTGTTGGGGGTGTTTGCCGTGATTTTGCGGGATCCATTCTGTCTTGGTTTGCTTCTCCTTCGTTCCTATCTCGCCACTTGTGAGCTGAAGCGGATCTTTGGTTTTTGTTTCAGTAGCTACGTTCGAAAAGGTTGGAAATTCATTATTTTGAAACCGATTCTTTTATTTTGTGGAGGTGTTGTTTATTGCGAGAACGATATCACTTGAGTGTAAATCTTCGGATGAAGAGAATCTTGGATTTATCTAGGAATTTGGTGGTCGAGTGGAGTCACACTCGACGTGAAGGTAATCAAGTTGCTTCATTGGATTGCTTAAGATGAGGCTTTATTTTCAGTCTTGCTTGGGTTTCTTCTTTTATCCGGTCCATTTATTTCGTGTTGCTTGTTGGGATATTTAGTTTTTGTTGCGTACGTCGTTGTGTCGTGGTGCGTGAGTTGTTTTTTTCGTTTTTTACGGAAAGAGGTCCTTAGGTCTCTCTTTTTGCGTGCGTTGTTCGGGTGTGCTAGATAGGACCTTTTTCCCGGTGTTGTAATTCTTTTTTTCGATGAAACACGTAAGGAGACTATGTCTCTTTCAATTAAAAAAAAAGTTTTACTTTTTTCATATATGCCATTTTACATAAATGAAAATATATATTTCACCTTTTAAAACTGACTATAGTGATATAATAGATGTGATATGAAAATTATTGGTTAAATCAAAATTTAGAGGTTAGATATGTAAATACATAAAAATTTAGTAACTAGGAAGTTAGTGATCCTTTGAATTATTGTTTAAAAGGACTATAATATAGATGTAATATAACATAATATATGCTTTTTTTTTGTAATAAATTAAACTATTAATTATTAAAATCTAATGGTAGTTTGTGATTATTTATTTATTTATTTTTATATTTATTGTTTTGTATTTAAATTTAAATAAAAAAAAAACAATTGATCGAGACAATCATTTTTAAAAATTCTCAAAATATTTTTTATATATTTTGTTTTTTCTAAAATATAATAAAATTTATTTTAGTAACAAATAATAAAATATATAAAAATTTTTAAAAATTAAAATATGAAACTAAAATAATGTAAAATGGGCAAGCTCTTAGTTTTTAAAATGTCCGTGCAATATTGTTAATAAAAGGCATGTAAACATTCTGGATTGTGTCACATCCATATCACAATAAAATACTCAAATGCATAATAATTTAATTCAAAAATAAAATAATGAATATTGCTAAAAAAGAAAAACAAATGTATTCTTTTGTTTACTTGAAAATCCAGAATACCATGGAACAAATAGTTCCCCTTATTAACTAAAAATATTTACCCCCAAACGCATTAGAAAAACTAAACAATAATAATAAAAAACCAACAATAAATATTACTATAAAAAAGTCACCCAGATTTAATGAGCTCGTATCTTGGAATGAAAACTCCGGTCCCTCTTCTCTCGGTCTCCGCCGACCATCTCCACCTAATCAATCTTCTCGTCCAATACTTTCCCCGTGTGCTGTTCCCCCAAACCCAATTTTCAATAAACCTTTGGCGCGGGTGCGCTCGAGGATTAAACAATCCATATTTAATGTAATCATGTAAGCAACCAAAATTCGGAAATAAAATTGGTCTTTGTCCATTGATGTTAAGCACAAAAGCTTTGTTTCTTTCTCTTGGTTGTAATTCATTCTCTTCATCGGAAAGGACATCCGAAAGAACGAGCATGATTCGTTCTTCAATCTCCTTGTATAAATCGTCGTTGGCTAGTTCATCCATATTAGAAAAACAAGGGGTGGGATTAAAGAATAGGTGAGAAGCCCCTGAAACAAACAGTTAAGCGTATATTAGAGGTGATCAAGCGAGGAAAAATGTATGAGAGAGGAGGAGAAAGATGACATAAATTTGCGTGGTTGGAGAATATCGGTTTCGGGCTTCTTGCATGGATGGTGGGATCGTATTATGAGTCAAGGGGATGAGTATGTATATACGCCCCAACTCGGCCCTATTTAATCGGAGTGCATTTCACCGTAGCCTCCGTGATTAATTAAGGATCGATAATTAGTGTGGTCCAAAGGGGACCTGATATTTGTCATATTTTTAGAGAAGATAAAATAGCTTTTTTTAGTAAAAATTTTACGGACGTCGAGTATTTCTATTTTTAGATTTAAACACATGCACCACCCAATTCATAACTAACAATCATTTGTTCGACAATGATGAACATAATATAATTAAATTTATATAATAATTTATTATATATTTTTTTATTTAAGTTTCAATTAAAATATTTTGTGTTGTCATGTTTTTATGCGTCTTCAATCACCATGAAAATAGTGCAGATTTAAATTTAACACCTTATATTTATTTTTATAATTAATTTAAAAGAATCAATAACGAGCGGAACACAAACAAATAAATTATTACATTCGGACGAGCTATGTCCAAATTACGAGCCGATGGTAATATTTTTTGGTATTATTGGTATGTTAAAATAACACCATAATACCTTAAATAAGACCTAAAAATACTATGAGTATTTCTTAAAAATTTAATATACTAAAAGGCTAAAAAGATTTATAATCAACTAAAATTATTAATTAAGTAAATAGAATACAAATTTTTAAATTAGATTCAAATGATATTTTAATATAAGCAATAACTTTTAAATCCTGTCCCAACGCTTAACATCTTATGGTTACATGATTTGGGGATTCAAAACGTTCTTTGTTCGTGAACCGCTCGTGTTCAGCTCGCTAAGCCGACGGGCCGAATATGAGCACACTTTTTGACCTTGAAATGTAAATGCGCCGAACAAAAGCTGAGCTTGGGCTCGCTCGTATTCTACTTGTTTACACCCCCACTTTTATGAGGTTTTCTTAACAATTCATGCTGAGTTGTGAGCCCATATGAGAGTTCTAAGAAGTTGCTTACTCTTTGAACAGTACTTTGAAGTTTTGGTTCAGGGTATAGAATTTTTTGAATGCACTCATCGAAAGTACTTGCTGGCTAATAAGTTCTTGTATGAAAATTTTATTTAGAATACTAATAAAAGGCTTTCATCTACAATACAAAACTTATAAGTTTCAGAAGTTTTATCCATTAAGATTTTATTTAAATTGAACTCTAAAACAATGAGGCACTTTTTCTTGTTATAAAATAATGAAATTTCATATGATTATATGGGGGCCACTCTTTGAATGAGTGATTCTCTAATAAGTTACACAAAGTGAATAAAAATCACAATGCCACTTGATACTAACACAGGACACTTCTATTTTACATTAACACGCCTTACATTTATTTATATATATATGAACATCTGCATGCACACATAGGCACGCGCACACACACTATAAATTTACAATAATATAAATTAAACACATAAATTAAATTTACATCAAATCAATAAAAAAGTTTCCAACTTTATAAGATTCACTATAATTGTATTTAAAAATAAAAAACATGTTAAATTATCAGCATAGTATTTATGAATCAAGATAGAAAAAAAATAAAAATAAAATTTACAGAAGTTTTAGAACAATACAAAATAATATAATCAAAATTTAACAAAAAAAAATCTATTGAAATACGATTAGCATTATTTTTTTACAATATTGCATACGAAAATAAACATAACTTAATTTATACAACATAAAAAATCAAATTCTAACATTTTATTATTATTTGTAAATTAAAATTTTATTTTTATGGCCATGCATGTCCAATTTTTAATTTATCTTTTTTTTTTAATTAAAAAGTTGTAGAACATTGCATGTCTATTTGAAGTGAAGTATTGATGTATCATAGCCAATACGAGAAATTAACCATTATCTCGATAATTATAGAGTTTAGGTTATTATGAATCATATTGAAGTGGAACACTTGCTAGAAGACAAGTATTTAGTTTCATACAAAGGAAAATGCTATGGCATGCCATCCATCCCGTAAACCTTAATTAGAGGAAAATGTTGTAAAGTGGAAGCTACCTCTTAAAGATGTTGAAGTTACCTACAAATTTGAGGTCATTAATTATTTAATTTGGAGGGAATCTGTAACCACTTAATTTGAATGAATTTAAACTCTTAAAACTTGATGCACTTTTCGATGTACTGATTGAAATTTATTAAAATTTTAAGCTTAAGCATGCTTATATGAGGGCACTCATAAGATATGAGACCTCTGGAGAAAACATTGGTTAAGAGGTTGCACTATTACAAAATTGCATCTATCCTTGATTAACTTTGAAGTTCTCAAGCAAACTCACTCACTTCGCAACCAAGTACAACATCCTTTTTTTTATTTGTAATTATATAGAGAAAGGTTATGATATTCATTTGAAAGACAACAATCTTTCTATGAGAGATAGAATGCAACCTAATTGCAAAAATACCAATGTCAAGAAATAGAATATTCTCGCTCAAAATTCAAAATAATATTCTCAAGGTTCCTAAAGCTTGCTACAAAGATCCATCTTGGGCCAGACATCTTCGACTTGTGCATCTTAATTTTGGAGGATTGAAGCAGTTATCAAAGAGGAAAATCGTGAGAGACTTGCTTTGCATCAATCACCTCACATGATACGTGAAGCTAGGTTGCTTGGTCAGGAAGCAATTCAGGAGGAATTTTTTAAAGAGGTCAAATTTGAGAGAACAAACACTTGAGCTCATACATACTAATGTGTAAGGTTCTATCATGCCAAGCTCTCATGGCAAAAGTAATTATTCCCTTTTCATCATAAAATATTTCTCACGAAGAACATTGGTATATTTTTTGAATAAAAAATCAGTGGTCTTCAGAATATTCAAGATCAAAGATTTGGTAGAGAAATAAAGTCACATCGAGATCAAAGACATGTAATATAATCAAGGAGACAAGTTTACTTCAAAGGAATTTCAAGAATTTTGTGAAGCATGCCTAATCTACCACAGGTGATTGGCCCTTGCTTGATCTCCACAATAAAAGGTTTTGGCAAAAAGAAAGAATCAAATTATACTGGATATGGCTCTGAATATGCTTAAGTGTAAGAGGATGCCTAAGGAGTTTTGGGCCAAAGTTGTTGCATATATGGTTTACTTGTCAACCTATTCTCAGACAAGAAGTACACGGGGAAAGACACCGTAAGAACCGTGCGAAAGAAGTGGGGTATCTCTCTTATAAAAGTGTTTGGAAGCTAACATAAGTAGACAAACCCAATGAGAAATGAAGAAACCTAGATGATAAGAGAGAGAAGTTCATCTTCATCGGTTATGACTCTGACTCAAACTGCTACAAGTTGTACAATCCAAACACAGAGAAGATAATCATCAGTCGCGATGTCTTATTCGATAAAGAAGGTGAATGGAATTGGGATCCACATGATGAGGAATGAAAAAGTGAAGGAATTAATGATAAAGTAAGAAAAGAGAAGCTTACTACACAAACAACTACACAAAAATGCATGTACTCAAGAGGACTCATTAGCTTCATCATCTTCAAGTAAAAGTTCAAGCAAAACAGTATCACACTTCAAAAGTTTAGAGGAAATTTTTGGGTTAACTATAAATCAAGATAATCTTACCTTATTTTATATTTTTGTCAATTGTGAGCCCATGAATGTTCAATAAGGCGTGCAAAGTAAGAAGTAGAAGAATACCTTTGATGAAAAAATCTTGTTGATGAAGTTTAATGTTGCTTTGGAGCTAGTTGTACTTTCAAAAGTGCACAAGACAATTGTCATGAAGTAGATGCACAAAACAAGAATACCAAAGGAGAAGTCGACAGGTATAAAACAAAGTGGGTCGAAAAGTACTAAAACCAAATATCTAATATCTATGATGTGGTATTTTCTTTTGTTGCTTGACTTGAAACTATTAAGCTGATCATTTCCTTAGTAACTCAAAATAGGTGAAAAATACATCAAATGGATGTAAAATTTTCCTTGTCGTTTGACTAGCCGGCTTTGTGGTGTGACGATCCCACGAGGAAGATTGTAACTTATTAAATTATAGCAAAGATTTGAAATCCAATACTAAATTCACAATGCAAGTTCAAGTATTATTTAGGTTGCAAGTGAAAATATAATTAAACTAAATTAACTGCAATTACTTTCTAAACTTCTAAGCAAGACAAACTAACACACACTAAGTTTTGTATTGAAAGATTCAAATATGGAAAAATATATTTCCTCTTGCAATGTGTCTATAATAGGTGATTGATATAGATTGATTGTAATTTTGTATTGTGCCAAATAGGAGCATTAATAATTTTTACCATCGTCAGAGTACCCCCTCTTCCAAGTATGAAAAGAACATTGGCAAATCCTAAGCTTAGTTACTAAATCCAAGGTTAGGCTGGGAGATATTGGCTCTTACTTCAGAGCTCCCACTTCTCTTCACCTGAAAGCTAACCCTAGCTTTAGTTCTAAAACTTTATGACCAAATTGAGGATTTTAAAACAATAAGTCTTCTTTATATCTCAAAGATCAGTACAAGTGAATCACATAAACTGAGTGCAAAAGCTATATATATGATTGAGGTTGCTGTAGGAGTTAGTTATAGTTAGTTAGTCTGTTACAGATTTTGTCGAATTCCTTGTTAGCTGTAATTGACTGTATCCAACTCAGCTATGTGCATTTCTTGACTTCTTGAGATGTATCTAATTCATTCCCAGTAAAACTAGAACAAATATTACATCAGGACTCCGGACGTAAATTTGAATTGCGTCCGGAGTCTATTGGTGGGGTGTCACAAGTCAAGTGGGACTCACTGCCATGGTAGCGAGGCCTGCTAGACACACGGCTCCCACCATTGGACCTGAATGCATTCGGAGTCCTGATGTAACATTTTCTTGTAAAACTGAAGGGACAGTTGAGAATCCTCTGGAAAGATATACTTAGGGCGTAAATTAAAGGACAATGCAGAATTTCGGAGAAATGGTGAAGTGACGGTTGAGAAACTTCGGACGCGGAAAATATATTAAGTGCAGAGTCCAGTTACATAAATATATTCTGTTTGTATTCTATTTTTATTTTATTTATTTGTACTCAATTTGCATCATGCTTGCCTGCTAACCACACCACACATCAAGGTGTTAAGATACATTCGAATTCCGCTCATAATATTCATTAAGCTTTCCAGCAGAATTTTTTGAGAGCAACCATTGAGATTTTAGCTTCTGAGATAACGTGTTAGAGGCAAATCACACATCACAAATTTTCTTTTTCTTAAGCAATAAGCTAGCTAAATATAATTATCCATTTAATAATACATACTATTTAAATATAAAAAAATATTCATTCAATAACATACAAAAATAGCTTGTACCAATTTAGACAATTTTATGTCAAATATAAGATTTAAAAAATCTTAAAATTAGTATTAATCGTTTCATTATTTTACAAATTGCTCACTTATTTTTCCTTGAAAAATTAACCCTCCACTTAAATGACAACATTTTATGATTAGCGGGTTGCTTTTAATGAGCTATAATCATGTTCACTAATTGCCATAAGCCTAAACTTATGACCTTTTAGTTCGAGTCTAAGCACCCAATCAATAGACTAACTAGGTGTTATGCATATAAACATGATATTAAGAATTTTAATGCAATGCATACAAAAGAACAATATCAGTACTATATTATAAATATTGTTTTTTTTTCTTATTTATTTTACATTTCATGTTTGTTATAGTTTATATTTATAATAAATAAAATATATTTATTGACTTTGCAAAACACGTTTACCATTAAATTTTCTTCTAATGTACTTTCTCAAACATATGCATATCCCTCACCACTACTTTTTCTCTATGTGGATTTCTGTTTTTTATTCTGTACTGCCTTTTTAGATTAATTGGTGTAGTTATAGCTGTATATTCATTCCTTTTTTGTTAATTTGATTAAATATTAGAGAATCTGATCATGTCAATTATATGATCCAAATCCAACATCTACTTCTTATGCCGGTAGATTCCGCCGAGCTCATGTGGACCGTTAGATCAATTGATCATTATGGTAGCTTTCACCAAACTCCACCCTTTCAGTACATTGCTAAGAATAGAGACGGATATTGTGGACATTTCACATAGAACATGTTGAATATAATAATATATTCTTACAATGTAAATAAAAGATTATTTCCGTAAAGTTTAATATATATAATAATGACATAAATCTAATATAGATAAAATTGAAATTCAAAAACTTTATAGCGATTTTTGAAGATTCTTATCGGTTAAATCAATAGACATGTATCCATAAAAACTTGACTATTCTCAACGTTTTATGAATAAAGGAATAGATAGGAAATACAAAACAGTAAATATTCAATTTACAATTTATTATATTAAAAAAAAAACTAATTTATTATTTAATTTATGAAACAGTAGTACAATATAATTGAAAGTACAGAACATTTCAATTCATATTATAAGAATTTTGAGCTAACTAAAAATTTTGGAAAAAAAAAAACGAAAGGAAATAAATCAAAAAGAAAAGAAGTGTTGGTGATCATAAATAAAAGAGAAGTTTTAACAAATTTACTTTTAATGCTTCATTCATGTTATGTTTAGTCATATATGTGCTTAGGTTATAAGTAATAATACTAAAAAATATACAATATAAATATATTTTAAAATTTTTAAATTATAGGCTATTTATTGGGCTATTGCAATTTGGCCTCTTCCTTGAACATAAATTTTTGAATTTTTATTTAATTTTCTTGATATGCATAGGGGATATAAGTAACGATTGAAAACAGTGCAACACTCGAATTTTGTTTATTATTTATTATTTTTTTGTTTATAATGACATTCTGATATTTTAATAAAAGGCACGTAATATTTCTGGATCATAATATCCATATTCATACAACATAAAATAATCAAATGCATAATAAATTAATTCAAAAATAAAGTAAAGAATATTACTAAAAAAGAAAAACAAATGTATTCTTTTATTTGCTTGAAAATCAAGAGTACCATGGGACAAATAGTTCCCCTTATTAAATAAAAATATTTACCCCCAACGCTTTAGAAAAACTAAACGATAATAATAAAAAAAAATAACCATAAATATTACTATAAAAAAGTCATCGAGATTTAATGAGCTCGTATCTCGGAATGAAAACTCCAGTCCCTCTTCTCTCGGTCTCCGCCGGCCATCTCTGTCCAATCAATCTTCTCGTCCAATACTTTCCCCATGCATTATTACCCCAAACTGAATTTCCAATATACCTTTGGCGCGGGTGCTCTCTGAGATTAAACAATCCATATTTAATGTAATCATGTATGCAACCAAAATTCGGAAATAAAATCGGTCTTTGTCCATTGATGTTGAGCACAAAAGCTTTGTTTCTTTCTCTTGTTTGTAATTCATTCTCTTCATCTGAAAGGATATCCGAAAGGACGAGCATGATTCGCTCTTCAATCTCCTTATAGAGATCGTCGTTGGCTAGTTCATCCATATTAGAAAAACAAGGGGCGAAATTAAAGAATATGTGAGAAGCCCCTAAAACAAACAGTTAAGCGTATATTGGAGGTGATCAAGCGATGAAAAATGTATGAGAGAGGAGGAGAAAGATGACAAAAAATTTGCGTTGTTGGAGAATATTGGTTTCGGGCTTCTTGCTTGGATGGGGGGATCGTATTATGGGTCAAAGGGATGAGTATATATATACGCACCAACTTGGCCCTATTTAATCGGAGTACATTTCACCGTAGCATGCGTGATTAATTAAGGATCGATAATTAGTGTGGTCACAAGTTAACCCGACATTTGTCATATTTTTAGAGAGGATAAAATAGCTTTTTTTAGTCAAAAATTAACGGACGTCGAGTATTTCTATTTTGAGATTTAAATACATATACTACCCAATTCATAACTAACAATCATTTGTTCGACATAATATATTTAAATTTATATAATAATTTATTGTATATATTTTTATTTAAGTTTCAATTAAAATATTTTGTGTGGTCATGTTATTGTGCGTCTTCAATCAACTAGAAATAGTTTAACACCTTATATTTATTTTAATAATTAATTTAAAAGAGCCAATTTCCGGTATAATTGGTATGATAAAATAACACCACAATACCGTCAATAACACCTAAAATACTACCAGTTATATCTATGGAATCCAAATGTAATAATCACTCTTAAACATAGTCAAACGCATTTGTTCACCGACAATTTCAATCACAAACCAATTTTAAATGTGTAGAACATAAGCCAATTTCGTCGCTCAAACTAGGCTCGTGTACAGCCTCATATAGCAGCACACAAATTTCATTAAACGTTAGAAAATCTGACTTTATCTAGTATAAGAATTATCTCAACATTCCTCTTATCCACCTCGAAAAACTAGAAAGCAAAAATAGAGCACCATCAACGGGAAAAAAAAAATTGTTGATCGTGCTTTTGTACTAAACGGAAAAAAAAAATTTCGTTATCCTTTTTTACTATAAACTTATCAAATTTGGAGAGCAATTGATTTTACTATAAACTTGTCAGATATAAAAAAAAATTCGATTTTACTATAAACTTGTCAGATTTGGAGAGCATTTGATTCCCTAAAGTACATCTCACAACTTTTTATAATGCTTTAATTGCATGATCTAATCTCACCTTGACTCTGATCGAACCATATTTGTTGTAACCTAGCTCACCTTAGCAAGATAATTCATTTGAATTTGAGTGTAGGTAATTCTAGATTAATTTTTTAAGCTCTTAGTCTAAAAGTGTGTCAAGATTCATTTCTGCCCGGGATAAATTTTTTGGTGATATATAAGTTGCAACCCTATTTTTAGATGTCAATGCCAATCAAATTGAAAATATGCCTTAAATTTCGTAAAATGGTGATATTGAAGGGATCGTAAGATGTGGCTATTTGTTGGGAGGAATTTCTTCATTGTGGGGAGGGTACTCTATATGGAAATTATCGTGTGAGTCATTCTCTATTGATGGTTGATCTCGAGGAAACTAAGAATTGTCAAACTTTATGTAGGAGCTCATAAATCTCATCCTTCGACTCCTCCATCTTATGCATCCAATCCTCCAAAGATTGACGAAGCATCTTCACCAGTAGGATGGCGTTTATTGGGGAAGGAAAAAACATAGGAGTTGACGTCCCAAGAACTAAGGTTGTTCTTTAGAATAGTAAACATTGGAGTAAGAGGCTCTATTAATGTCAATATTACGTTTCGAGGCCATTTAGTGATTGTCGGAGATTTTGCAATTTTGGGAGTGATTTCCCACATACGACGCCAAACTGTTACGTGGTGGTAAATTTAAGATACTAGAATAGTAAATTAACCTTTAAATATTGTACGAAGAATCAACACAAACAAATAAAAGAGGAGCTGTTGGAGGATAGAACAAGAGTTTTTACATGAAAAACCCAAAAACCATGGAGCTTAGCACATATTAAATGATTCCTTCATGTCAATATAGATTACAAGAGTTTAATGACCCTCAAATAGCTAGAAGAAATATTAGATAAGTGGGGTTTATCGATATAACTTTTGCTAAGGGGGTGGCAAAATACAGTAGGGAAGTGAAAACAACCCAACAGATGTGAAGGAGGACTGAAGAAAGAGGTGTGCAAGAAAATTTGATGTCAGCTTCATATGTAGTTGTGACCGAATGGTAGTTCGATGGCATAGATGGTGGTGGTCGGGCAACGAAAGTCTCGGCGTAGCTTTGACCTGACTGCAGTTGTCCGCCAGTAAGGGTAGTGGTCATCCATAGGTGGTCCAACGGTGGCGGCAGCTAGACTGCGGTGGTATGGTTGTGATGACAATGGTGGCTAGACATTGGTGGTATGGCTAGGCGGTGGCGTAACACCGATGATGGTACAGAGTTGGTTCAACGGCCAAATTATAGTGGTCTGACGGCAAAAATGGTGGTCCAACTGTGGTAGCGGCTAGACAATGGTGGTCCTGATGGTGACGACAATGGCGACTGATCAGTGGTAGTTCAGAAACAGTGACAACCAAATGGCATTTGTCTGATAGTGTTGGTGCTTAGTAACTCTCAAAAACTTGGAGTTGCTTGAATGTTTCACCTCCATGTCCAGGCCCACTTCATGAAAAGTGTGGGGCGTTATTTATAGATTTTGTGAGTTACATCCTTCATAAATATTGCATAAATTCATATCACTTCATTAGTTAGCTCAAAGTGATCCCTTTCATCAAATGATATTTTATGAGTATTTAGGCCCCTTAATTTTAGAATTAAGGGATCTTTGGCTCGTTTAGATTTTTCTCGTCAAGACACGCAATTTGAGTATAAACTTGTTAGATTTAGGAATCATTTCGTCTCCCAAAATATATCTCAAACATTCTTATTATACTATAAGTGTGTGATATGGGTTGATTTGGATTCAGATCGAACATTGTTTAATGTCAATTGACTCATCTCATCAAGACACTTCATTTGAATTAGAGTGCAACCAATTCCTTATTTGATTTTTAAGGCTTTTAATTCTATTATGTGTCAAGATTAGTGTCTCACTGAGATAAAATTTTTGAGGATATATCAAGCATTTTCATTTATTTAAATGCCAAGACTAATCTAGGTGGTTAATCCACTTGATTTAAAAAATATTTTAAGAAATCTATTTTTGGTAGAATAATTTAAATTATAGGCTATTTATTATGCTATAATAACTGAGATTGTTCATGGGTCTCTTCTCTGAACAATATTAAATTTAACTATTTTAATTGAATTTTTTTATTTAATTTTCTCGATTCACATAACATGGTGCATAATTTTAATGAAAAAAAAGACAATGCAATGCACGTAGGTCCCATCTACATGTATTCAGAACTATCCTTATTTGGTTACATGTCATAACCCACTAAAATAATCTCCCAAGACTATCTAAATAAAGTTGAATGCATAACAATATTGGTTGAAAATAACATGTATTCAGATCTGCTCGTCTCACACCTTTCCATGCTCTCCTCCCAATCCCACATACTTGCCGTTGCCGCTCTCCAATTTCAAACAATCCACACCAGCTCGCATCATGGATAGAATAACAATTCGAACAAAAATTTGGTTTTTTTTCCCTTTAATAGTGAGCAGTGGAGCTCTGCTTTTCATTTCTGATTCTTCACCTTTTTCATCTGAAATTAATTTCATGACTCGCTCTTCAATCTCAATGTAGAAAATGCCATTGATTTCTTTTTCACTGTAATTTTCATCCATGTTAGAAAAAACGAGGAGATAAAGGTGGAGACAGATTGCTGTGGAAGAATAAAAAAGGCGGATTGATTTATATATGTCGGGATTTAGAAAGGTTGAAAAGGTGATGTAGCAGAAGTGAAGAAGCCAAGCAAGCAGATTTTTAATCTCTAAAACTATAAGAAGAAAAGAAGCATCTTCCTGCCAGCTTGTATAGTCAAATTTGTCCCCTTAAATTCTACATTTTAACAAAACCCGGATTATAATCATTCACAATTCAGAGCCCACAGATTCACATATTTGCAAACCACAGAATTTCAAGGGTGATAAGGAAATAACGGCCAAATCAAGCAGATTTTTAATTGTAAACCTATAGGAAATAAATGGCATATTCCTATCAGCTTGTATTATCAAAATATGGTATCCTTGTCGCTTAAATTATCCATCTTTAAAACCCTCCTTATAGTCATTTCACGATTCAGAAGCTGCAGATTCACTTCTCTGCAAAGCACAGACTTTCAAGGCCACGATTAATCTTTATTTAAAGATAAAGAAGAAAATTAATTGGAATGCACAGCATTCTAACCAAGGCATCAATCTTCGGTAGGTGGTAGGTATCCTTTGGGCAAGCGGCATTGAGGTTAGTGAAGTTGACGCATATCTTCCACTTGTTGTTACCTTTCTTGACCATGACAACGTTCAGGAGTCAGGTTGGGTAATGGACTTCACGGATATAGCCGACGTCTAGCAACTTCTGCACCTTTGTGGTTATCGTTTCGGCCAAAGTGCTGGCAATGGACTAGATCTTTTATTGGACCAACCGAGAGTAGGGTTTGATGCTCAACCGATGGCACGACATGTCGATTGAAACTTCGGGCATCTCTGCGATCTAAGGGAAGATCTCTAGATGCTCCCGAAGCGCCTGTATCAGCTGGTTCTTGAACCCTGTATCAAAATGTTCATTGATTAGGAAAAACTTATCAGGTTCTTCGTCGAACACAAACACCTGATCGATGGTTTCTTTGATCTCGATACCTCCTTCTCTTTGGATCTGGATGTCGAAATAGCAGCTTCTAGAGTGCTCCAAGTTTCCTCGAAAACCTCTCCGTCACCTGAGAACTTTACAACCACATGATAAGTAGAGGTAACTTCCTGATAGTTGTTCATGAGTGGTCGATCAAAGATGGCGTTGTAGCTCGACTGGGATTTCACCATGAGAAAGTCCTCTGTACTATTGTACTACTTCCCGAGTTCTCCCCAAGAGATGGCTAGAGGGATGAGGCCAGCAGAGACTTGTCAGTCGGTCGGTCTTTAGTCTGATCTTATCAAACACCATTTTGAACAAGACATTGGCCGAACTCCCTGTATCAACTAGAATATTACCCATCTGATAGTTGTTGATCAGTGTTGTGACGACGATCGCTTCATTGTAGAGGTTCCCCTGCATTGGGAGATTTTCATCTATAAAGACAATTTGTAAATGGTTACGTGTGTACGAAACCATGGAGTATACCTCTCGCAAACGCTGTCTCTTCCCACTGAAGGGTCAGGGTCCTCCACCGAAAAATGGCTGAGATTATCCTGCTGCACGGACCTCATTAACCCAAACAGGTCCGTTTATGGGTTCTTCTACCGCAACCTTGCCCTACCACTGCGTATGTGCGCCAAATACAATAAAATCCTTAAGTTTGCTGGAGCGAATGATCTCCTCAATTAGGTTTTGGAGGTGACAGAGTTACTTCGTGTTGTGGCCATGGTCATGATGATACTGGTAGTACCTCTTCAGATCTCGTAAGGTTGGGGCCACCTACATTGGCAGGATCAATTTGAAATAGTCTTGTTTTGGATGGCTTGGACTATCTCAGCCATTGACACATTGTGGCGTCCCAAACCTTGCATTTCCAGGTAAAAATGTGGTCGCTCGTAAAACTGAGCCGGTCGTTGTTCGGAACGTCGTTTCTATTCATGATTTCCTCAATCATTTTTTCACTGATCCCTAGACTGTGAGTTATATTTTTGTGACCGGTAGAGAAAATATTGTCACTATTTGTTGTTCCCTCCATTCTTTTTGCATCTTTGAGGGATGGCCAGATGACTCTGACTTACCCTTCAGAGAGTCCTGGAGATCTTCCTCGATGAGTGTGTGCTCGTTTGTATTCTCCAATACTTATGAAAAAGTAGCAGGTTTGAATAGGTTTTGATCATGCCCAAGCTGCTCACTTTGAACTCCTCGTTTTAATTATTCTAGCTATATCAGGTTTTAAATCTCTAACTTCGATCGGATTGTGGAAGCAGGTGATGTAGGCTCGTTGGTCTCGTTTTCTCCCCATTTGAGGTTGACCAGGGTGTCCAAGTCTTTCCCGACTTCCGTACATTTAAAAAGTTTGAAATGAAGCGTCTCTTAAACTCGTAGTAACCTGGGAAGGTTTCGGTCGGCATACTGTTAAACAACCAAAGGGCTGACTCCTTTAGGGCCGTTAAGAAGAGACGACACATTATAGGTTCATCAATCTGGAGCAGACCGACGGATGATTCAAATACACGGTCAATCAGGTCAACCTTTCCCTTGTAAGAATCCAGACGAGAGATCCTTAGCTTGGATGATGGTATCACTTCTTTAATCTGGCGTGTAAAAGCCCCTTCTAAGAGTAGCCAAATAAACAATCGCATTCGCTCTTCCCAACGCCTTTTTTAACTGCATGTGGAGGAGTCAGTGTGCGGGGATTTGCCTTGCCCCTCTGTCAACTGGTTACTGACCTGGTTATCTAGAATAAGCAGGTTTCCCGATGGGGCCCTTTGAGGACGGACCCCCTAAGGTTCCACCTCCAAACGAGGCAGATAGTCATTCCTCTGGGTGATTGCTGCTCTGAGGATCTCGAATTTCTCTATCATAAAATTCATTTGAGCTTGTAAGACCTAATATTGTGCATGTAAATCTGGTTGTGTAGCATCTCTAATGGGTTTCATGCGTGCTATCTCTCTTTGAGAAGTTTCACCTTTGTAGTCTTTTCCACACTCGTCTGTAGCATATTCACGCTCACCGCACCACATTTTAGGATATTGAATCTTAAATTATTTTTTGTAAACACGCCTCGAGAGTTAAGGATTGAGTGAAGAAAGGAAAAGAGAAAGAGCATAGCAAGTTAGTGGTTTCTTGTAGAGAGAGTCGGTGAAAGGTCCATTTATTCTTATTTTTTCCTCATATTTATAGTTGTATATTTTGTACAATTATAGAAAGAATTGAGCAGTTATGGAAACCGCTCTTAATACAGTTGATGCTCTAGTTAATCACATGAATTTCTTATCATATAATTATTATAAATTTAATTTTAATATCAAGGTAAATGGCTGGTCGACTTGCTTGAATTCAGTTGACTGAGGTGACCGGCTGAGTGGCGACTGCGCCATGGATTGGTCAGCCGAGGTGCCTAGTTGAGTGCGGATCTCATCCTCAGTGGTAAACGCAAAGCTGCCGATTATCCACTATCAAGGATTCTCGCCTACGCCATGGTAAGTCTGGACTGTCGGTGTGGTCTGTGGTTCAAATCTCTCACCATGGTGTATCAATTGATTCTTGACCACGTGATTGGCAGTAGGACGGTGGGACGCCTTGGTTGTTTGGTCATCGTCTGGGCCGTTCAAATGTTTTAAGATTTGTGCTAATAGTTGTGGTGTATATAAGAGGTGAACAGAGAAGATATAAACAAGCAAAGGTTTTGAAATGTGGATAGTTGGGAAGTTTCTAATATAGGAGTAGAAAAGATACTAATTATTTCATGCATATTGTTTCAGCCAGATACTAATTATTAATTAATATTCATTTCATTTTAAGCTCATTATTAAATAGTCAAATTAAATTTCTCATCTCACAATAAAAAAAAAACAAAAATTGAACCTTTAAGCACCCAATTAAGAAAAAGAGAAATTATTTACTCAAACTATTCCATTCAACAATTAAAAGTACAAAATAATTCAATTCATATTATAAGAATTTTGGGCTAAAAATTTTGAACAGGAGATGAAAGAAAATAAAGCAAAAGAAGAGAGGTGTTGGTGGTCAAAAATAAAAGAGAAGTTCTAACCATTTACTTTTAAGGCTTCATTGAGGTTGTGTTTAGTCATATATGTGCTTAGGTGAGAACTAACAATATTAAAAAAATATACAACATAAATTTATTTTAAAAATTTTAAATTATAGGCTATTTATTTGACTATTGCAATTGGGATTGTTCCTTGACCTCTTCCTTCAACACAAATTTTTAAATTTGTATTTAATTTTTCTTGATATGCATCAGTGATACATGCAATAATAAAAAACACTACAACACACGAAGACGATGCAATACAAGGAGGTTGCATCTAATTAAGAAGCCATATAATACTTTCAGAATCGTGTTATATCGACACAGCTCCGACGTGTGTCAGACATGACAAAGAAGTGTCCAACTTAAATAATATTAAAAATAAGAGAAAATGTGCAAGACACTTGTGTCAGACACTCATTTCTTAAACTAATGAATTACAAATTTCTAAAAATATTTTAAAACTAAAATAAGAATAAATATATATTTTTATGTAAAATTTAAAAATATTTACTTAGAAACCACTCAATTTTAATGTATATAAATATCTATCACACAAGTTATATTTTTTTTCATATATGCCACTTTACGTAAATGAAAATACATATTTCACCTTTTAAAACTGAATATTGTGATATAGTAGATGTTATGTGAAAAATTATGGGTACCATATATATATAAATATGTATATAATCAAAATTTAGGGTTTAGATATGTAATACATGAGAATTTGATAACTAAGAAGTTAGTGATCCTTTGAATAATTGTTTAAAAGGACTAAAATATAGATGTAATATAAAATAATATATGTTTATTTTTAATGTCATAAATTAAACTATTCTTTATTAAAATCTAATGGTAGATTGAGATTTTTTTTATTTAATTTTTTTGTGCTTTAATTTAAATTAAAAAAACCTTTGATGGAGACAATTATTTTTAAAAATTCTCAAAATACCTTTTTTATATATTTTGATTTTTCTAAAATATAATTAAATTTGTTTTAATAACAAACAATAAAATATATAAAAATTTAGAAAAAAACTAAAATATGAAACAAAAGTAATGTAAAATGGGCACGCTCTTAATTTTTAAAATGTTAGTGCAATTAAATTTCTTACTTTTTATTATTTAGTTTATAATGGCATTACAATATATTAATAAATGGAACGTAATATACTTGGATCGTGTTACATCGGTATCACAATACGATATTTATACAACATAAAATAATCAAATGCATAATAAATTAATTCAAAAATAAAGTAAAGAATATTACTAAAAAAGAAAAACAAATGTATTATTTTGTTTGCTTGAAAATCCAGAATACCATAAGGACAAAAAGTTCCCCTTATTAACTAAAAATATTTACCCCAAAATGCTTTAGAAAAACTAAACATTAATAATAAAAAAAACCAATCATAAATATTACTATAAAAAAATCATCCAGATTTAATAAGCTCGTATCTTGGATTGAAAACACCTGTCCCTCTTCTCTCTGTCTTCGCTGGCCATCTCCATCCAATCAATCTTCTCGTCCAATACTTTCCCCATGCGTTGATATACCTTTGCGCGGGTGCGCTCGAGGATTAAACAATCCATATTTAATGTAATCATGTAAGCAACCAAATTTCGGAAATAAAATTGGTCTCTGTCTATTGATGTTGAGCACAAAAGCTTTGTTTCTTTCTCTTGGTTGTAATTCATTCTCTTCATCCGAAAGGACATCCGAAAGGACGAGCATGATTCGCTCTTCAATCTCCTTGTAGAAATCGTCGTTGGCTAGTTCATCCATATTAGAAAAACAATCCGTGGGATTAAAAAATATGTGAGATACCTCTGAAACAAACAGTTAAGTGTATATTTGAGGTGATCAAGCGATGAAAAATGTATGAGAGAGGAGGAGAAAAATGACATAAATTTTCTGGTTGGAGAATATCGGCTTCAGGCTTCTTGCATGAATGGGGGGGATCATATTATAAGTCAAGGGGATGAGCATATATATATGCCCCAACTCGGCCCTACTTAAACGGAGTGCATTTCATCGTAGCCTGCGTGATTAATTAAGGATCTATAATTAGTGTGGTCCACAAAAGACCTGACATTTGTCATATTTTTAGAGAGGATAAAATAGCTTTTTTTAGTAAAAAATGTGCAGACGTCAAGTATTTCTATTTTTAGATTTAAACACTTACACCACCCAATTCATAACTGACAATCATTTGTTCGAACATATTTGACATAATATATTTAAATTTATATAATAATTTATATATATATTATTATTATTTAAGTTTTAACTAAAATATTTTTGTGTGGTCATGCTGTTGTGCGTCTTCAATCACCATAAAAATAGTGCAGATTTAAATTTAACACCTTCTATTTATTTTGTGGGTAGTATATATATATATATAATCAAAATTCGGGCATTAGACATGTAAATACATAAGAATTTGGTAACAAAGAAATTAGTGATTCCTCGAATAACTTATTTAAAAAAATAAAATATCTGTATAATATAAATAATATATACTTATTTTTTATATGTCGTAAACTAAACTTTTAACTATTAACATCTTAAAGGAAGTTTGAGATTGTTTTCTATTTTTTTATTTTTTTTATATATTTTTTCTTGTGTTTTGATTTAAAATAAAAAAAACATTTAATTGAGACATTTGATTTTAAAAATTCTTTAAAAATATAATTAAATTTATTATACAGACAAAAAATAAAATACATTAAAATTTTAAAAACTAAAATGTGAAATAAAAATGATGTCAAATGGGCTACCTCTTAGTGTATATATATCATTAATTTACATTACAATAATATTTCTAATATTTAAAAAAAAAGATATGTAACACATGTGTTTCGTGTCATGTCTGTATCCCATTATTCATATTTATACAATATAAAATATTCAAATTCACAACAAATTAATTCGAAAATAAAATTAAGAATATTACTAAAAAAGAAAACAATTGTATTCATATTTTTTTGCTTGAAAATTCAAACTATCACGCCACAAATAGTTCCCCATATTAAGAAAAAACATTTAGACACAAATACTTTAGAAAACTATAATAATAATAAAAAAAAATAACCAACCATAAATATTACTATAATAAAGTCATCCAGATTTATATGATGTGGATCGCAGAGCATATATAGTATCTCTGAGAATGAAAACTCCCGTTTCTCTTCTCTCAGTCGCCGCCGGCGATCTCCATCCAATCAATCTTCTCGGCTAACACTTTCCCAATGCGCTCTTCCCCAAAATCAACTTCTAATATACGTTTTGCAGTGGGTGCACCATAAAATTAAACAATCCACAATTAATGAAATCAAGTAGGAAACAAAACTTCAGAAAAAAATGGTCTTTCTTTGCTAATGATGAGCCGAGGAGCTCTGTTTTTTCTTGCTGGTTTTAGTTATTTCTCTTCATCCGAAAGATTGAGCACGATTCGCTCTTCAATCTCCTTGTAGAAATTATCGTTGGCTTGCTCATCCATATTAGAAAAATAAGGGGCATGATTAAAGAATATGTGAGATATGCTTGAAACAAACAGTTAAATATTTATTGGAGGCGATTATTTGAAGAGATGTGTAAGAGAGGAGGAGGTGAAAGATGCCACGAATTTGTATGTTTATTGTATATCGGTTTCGGGCTTCTTACATGGATGGGGGGATCGTATTTAAGGGATAAGGGGATGAGTATATATATGCCCCAACTCGCAATTTATTATTGCATACGGACACCAGACAGTAGGAGACGCGAAAAAAAGTTGACGGGCCCCACTCTAAAAACAAAAAAAACCAAAGCGTGTGCGGCTCTCATTCTTACTGGACACTGTCTATATGCAATAAAAACTCCCAACTCAGAGTGTATTTAGTGTGGTCTAGGGGACTTGATTTTTGCCATATTTTGTCGAGGATAAAATAACTTTTTAGCGCCAAATTTATGGACGTCGAGTATTTCGCTTTTGAGATTTAAACACATACACCACTAAATTCATATCTAACAATCATTTGTTCGAACATGAATGACAAAAATATATTTAAATTTATATAATAACATATTATATATATATTTTTATTTAAGTTTCAATTAAAATATTTCGTTTGGTCAAATCATTGTGCGTCTTCAATCACCATAAAACAGTACAGTCTCAAATTTAATACCACAGATTTATTCTTGTAGTTAATTTAAACGAATCAGTTTCGAGTGGCAAGTTCATTAAGATCAAGCCAAAAAGAACGATTCAGGTTCTAGCACTGAAACCCATATTCTTAATCTATATCTCCTTTCATTAGAGAGGATCAAAACTGATATTCTCCAACTACGCAGGTTCATGCCATCTTCCTCCTCCTGCTCCTCTACTCTCCTCATACATTTCTCCTTAATTAACTCCTTGTAATAAATGATTAAATGGTTGATACAGGCACATTCCACATTTTCTTAGGCTTTCTAAATCTCCACAGTTATAAATCAATTCACCTTCTTTATTCTTCCACAGGAATCTTGGCTCTCCGGTTCAGATCTTCTCACCTTCACCTCTCTGTATTTTAAATGTGGATAAAATATATAGCGAAGAAGCCAACGACATTATCTAAATGGAGATTCAAGAGTGAAACAAGCTGTTATTTCAGATGAAGATGATAATAAACTAGAAAGGAAAAATAGAGCACCATCAACAGAAAAAAATAAAATTTTTTTCCTGAAGTTTTATTCCTTCTCTTATTTTACAGCTTTATTTAGTAGCACACAAATTTCATTAAACATTAGAAAATCTGATCAGGTTAATTATATGATCCAAAACTGTCATTTACTTCTTTATGCCGGTAGAGTCCTTCGAGCTTATGCGGACTCCCACGCAGTACCTTTCCCATTCGGTACGTTGCTAAGAAGGGAGAGATGGAGATTGTGGACATTTCACATAGAACATGTTGAATGAATATAATAATATATTCTTACAATGTAAATAAAAGATTGTTTTCGTAAAGTTATATATATACATAGATGAAATTTAAATTCAAAAACTATATAGCGATTTTTGAAGATTCTTATCGGTTAAATCAACATACATGCATCTATAAAAACTTGACTATTCTTAACGTTTTATGGATAAAGGAATAGATTGGAAACACTAAACAGTAAATATTCAATTTATAATTTATTATATTAAAAAAATAACTAATTTATTATTTAATTTAAGAAACAGTAGTACACTATAATTAAAAGTACAAAACATTTCAGTTCATATTATTTTTTGATCTAAAAATGTTGGGAAAAAAAACGAAAGAAAATAAAGCAAAAGAAAAAAAGTGTTGGGGATCATAAATAAAAGAGAATTTTAACAAATTTACGTTTAATGCTTCATTCATGTTATGTTTAGGGGTTAGATAAGTATATATATATATATATATATATATATATATATATATATATATATATATATATATATATATATATATATATATATATATATATATATATAATCAAAATTTAGGGGTTAGATAAGTAAATATATAAGAATTTGCTAACAAAGAAGTTAGTGATCCTTTGAATAATTGTTTAAAAGGACTAAAATATAGATGTAATATAAAATAATATATGCTTATTTTTCATGACATAAATTAAATTACTAATTATTAAAATCTAAGGGTAGTTTGAGATTATTTTTTTATTTTGTTGTGTTTTAATTTAAATTTTAAAAAACATTTGATCAAGACAATTGTTTTTAAAAATTCTGAAAATACTTTTTATATATTTTGATTTTGTTAAAATATAATTAAATTTGTTTTAATAACAAACAAAAAAAATATATAAAAATTTAAAAAAAATTAAAATATGAAATAAAAGTAATGTAAAATATGAAACAAATATTTAACTATTCCCTTAGTTTTTAAAATGTTAGTGCAATTAAATTTCTTATTTTTTATTATTTTGTTCATAATAGCGTTCCAATATTTTTAATAAAAGGCACGTAATATATCTACAACATAAAATAATCAAATGCATAATAAATTAATTCAAAAATAAAATAAAGAATATTACTAAAAAGGAAAAATCAAATGTATTCTTTTGTTTTCTTGAAAATCCAGAATACCATGGGACAAATAGTTCCCCTTATTAACTAAAAATACTTACCCCCAAACGCTTTTGAAAAACTAAATAACAAAAGTAAAAAAAGCAACCATAAATATTACTATAAAAAAGTCACCCAGATTTAATGAGCTCATATCTTGGAATGAAAACTCACGTCCCTCTTCTCTCGGTCTCCGCCGCCATCTCTCGTCCAATCAATCTTCTCGTCCAATACTTTCCCCATGCGCTGTTCCCCCAAACCCAATTTTCAATATACCTTTGGCGCGGGTGCGCTCGAGGATCAAACAATCCATATTTAATGTAATCATATAAGCAACCAAAATTCGAAAATAAAATTGGTCTTTGTCCATTGATGTTGAGCACAAAAGCTTTGTTTTTTTCTCTTGGTTGTAATTCATTCTCTTCATCCGAAAGGATATCCGAAAGGATGAGCATGATTCGCTCTTCAATGTCCTTGTACAAATCGTCGTTGGCTAGTTCATCCATATTAGAAAAACAATGGGCAAAATTAAAGAATAGGTGAGATGCCCCGGAAACAAATAGTTAAACGTGTATTGGAGGTGATCAAACGATGAAAAATGTATGAGAAAGGAGGAGAGAGATGACATAAATTTGTGTGGTTGGAGAATATTTGTTTCAGGCTTCTTGCATGGATGGGGGGATCGTATTATGGGTCAAGGGGATGAATATATATATACGCCCCAACTCGGCTCTATTTAATCAGAGTGCATTTCATCGTAGCCTGCATGCTTAATTAAGGACCGATAATTAGTGTGGTCCACAGGAGACCTGTCATTTGTCATATTTTTGGAGAGGATAAAATGGCTTTTTTAGTGAAAAGATTAAGGACGTTGAGTATTTCTATTTTGAGATTCAAACACATATACCACTTAATTCATTACTAACAACATTTGTTCGAACATGAACGACATAAAATATTTAAATTTATGTAATAATTTATTATATATATTTTTATTTAAGTTTCAATTTAAATATTTTGTGTGGTTATGTTTTTGTGTGTCTTCAATCACCATAGAAATAGTACAGATTTAAATTTAACACCTTATATTTATTTTTATAATTAATTTAAAAGAGTCGATTTCGAGCTATGTTACATTCTGATGAGCTATGTTCGGACGAGCTATGTTCAAATTACGTGCCGATGGTAATATTTTTGGTATTATTGGCATGTTAAAATAACACCATAATACCTTCAATAACACCTAAAATACAACGAGTATTTTTAAAAAAATTTAATATACTAAAAGGCTAAAAAGATTTGTAATCAACTAAAAGTATTAATTAAATAAATAGAATAAAATTTTTGAAATTAGATTCAAATGATATTTTAATATAAACAATAACTTTTAAACCTTGTCACAACCCTTAACATCTTATGGCTGTATGATTTGGGGGTTCAAAACGATTCTTTGTTCGTGAACAACTTGTGTTCAGCTCGCTAAGCAGATGTGCCAAACATGAGCACACTTTTTGAGCTTGAAATAAATGAGCAGAATAAGAGTTGAGCACGGGCTCGCTCGTTTTCTACTCATTTGCCCCCTAATTTTAAGAGGTTTTCTTAACAATTCATGCTTAGTTGTGAGCCCATATGAGAGTTCTAAGAAATTGCTTACTCTTTCAACAGTACTTTGAAGTTTTGGTTCAGGGTTTACAATTTTTTGAATGCAGTCATCCAAAGTACTTGCTGGCTAAAAAGTTCTTATATGAAAATTTTATATAGAATACTAATAATGGGCTTTCATCTGCAATACAAAACTTATAAATTTCATCTGCCATGCATGTCCATTTTTTAATTTATCTTTTTTTTTTAATTAAAAAGTTGTAGAACATTGCATGTCTATTTGAAGTGAAGTATTGATGTATCATAGCCAAAATGAGAAATCAACTATTATCTCGATAATTATAGAGTTTAGGTTATTATAAATAATATTGAAGTGGAACACTTGCTAGAAGAAAAGTATTTAGGTTCAAACATAGGAAAATACTATGGCATGCAATCCATCTTGTAAACCTTAATTAGAAGAAAATGTTGTAAAGTGGGAGCTACCTCTTAAACATGTTGAAGTTACCTTCAAATTTGAGGTCATTAATTATTTAATTTGGAGGGAATCTGTAACCACTTAATTTGAATGAATTTAAACTCTTAAAAATTGATGCACTTTTCGATGTATTGATTGAAATTTATTAAAGTTTTAAGCTTAAGCATGCTTGTATGAGGGCACCCATAAGATATGCGACCTCTGAAAAAGTTACACTAATAGGATAAAACAATGTATCCGTTAGATTAATTCAGACAATATCTTAGTGGTTAAGAGTTTTGGCTATTACAAAATTGCTTCTATCCTTTATTAACTTTTAACTTCTCAAGCAAACTCACTCACTTCGCAACCAACTACAACATCTTTTTTTTTATTTGTAATTATATAGAGAAAGGTTATGATATTCATTTGAAAGACAACAGTCTTTCAATGAGAGATAGAATGAGCAACATAATTGCAAAAATACCAGTGTCAAGAAATAGAATATTCTTGCTCAATATTCAAAATGATATTCTCAAGTATCCTAAAGCTTGCTACAAAGATCCATCCTGGCCCAGAAATTTTTGGCTTGTGCATCTTAATTTTGGAGGATTGAAGCAGCTATCAAAGAGAAAATCGTGAGAGACCTGTTTTGCATCAATCACCTCACAGGATATGTGAAGCTATGTTGCTTTGCTAAGAAGCAATTCATGAGGAATTTTTTAAAGTATTCAAATTTGAGTGAACAAATCACTTGAGCTCTTACATACTTATGTGTGAGGTTCAATCAAGCCAAGCTCTCGTGGTAAGAGTAATTATTCCATTTTCTTCATAATTTTTTTCTCACGAAGAACATGGGTATATTTTTTTAAGAAAAATCAGAGGTCTTTAGAATATTCAAGATCAAAGCTTTGGTGGAGAAATAAAGCCACATCGAGATCAAAGACATGTAATCTAATTAAGAGACAAGATTACTTCAAAGGAATTTCAAGAATTTTGTGAAGAATGCATAATCTACCGACAGTTGATTGTCCCTAGCTTGATCTCCACAGCAAAATGTTTTGGAAAAAAGAAAGAATCAAACTATACTGGATTTGGCTCAGAATATGCTTAAGTGTAAGAGGATGCCTAAGGAGTTTTGGGCCAAAGTTGTTGCATATATGGTTTACTTACCAACTCGATCTCAAACAAGAAGTATGCAGAGAAAGTCATTGTAAGAAGCGTGGGAAGGAAGTGTGGTATCTCTCTTCTAAAAGTGTTTGGAAGCTAATACAAGTACACACACCCGATGAGAAATGAAGAAAGCTAGATGATATGAGTGAGAAGTTTGTTTTCATCGGTTATGACTCTGACTAAAAATACTACAAGTTGTACAATCCAAACACAGAGAAGATAATCATCAGTCGTGCTGTCTTATTCGATAAATAAGGTGAATGGAATTGGTACCCACATGATGAGGACTACAATTTTTTTCTATACATTGAGAATGAAAAAGTGAAGCAATTAATGATAAAGTAAGAAAAAGAGAAGCTTACTACACCAACAACTACACAAAATGCATGTGCTCAAGAGGACCCATTATCTTCATCATCTTCAAGTACAAGTTCAAGAAAAAGAGTATCACACTTCAAAAGTTTACATGAAATTTTTGAGTTAACTAAAAATCAAAATAATCTTATTTTATTTTATCTTTTTGTCGATTTTGAGCCCATGAATTTTCAAGAAGGGTGCAAAGTAAGAAGTGAAAGAATACCTTTGATGAAGAAATCTTGTTGATAGAGTTGAATGATGCTTTGGAGCTAGTTCACTTTCAAAAGCGCACAAAATAATTGTCATGAAGTAGATGCACAAAGCAAGAATACCAGAGGAGAAATCAATAGGTATAAAGCAAAGTGGGTGGAAAAATACTACAACCAAATAGCTAATATCTATGATGTAGTATTTCCTTCAGTTGCTCGACTTGAAACTATTAAGCTAACCATTTCCTTGGCAACTCAAAATAGGTGAAAATTACATCAAATGGATGTAAAATTTGCCTTCTTAAATGGTTTAGAAAAAAAATCCACATTCAACAACCACAAGGCTACAAAATTAGAAGGCAAGAACAAGTTTTAAAAATAAAGAAGGCTCTCTATGAGGTGAAAAAAGAACCTAAGGCATAGAACAACTGGTTCAATAAGTATTTCCTTGAAAACAATTTCATCAGATGGCCCCTAAACCAAAGTCAAGAAGTGCTAACCCGGACTTAGGATATTTCTCTTCATATTTGACAAAATAAATTTTTGAAATAGTTTAGTGATTTTCATTTTTCAATTGAATAAGAAAATTACCTTTACCTTTCGCCGCTACCTCAGACTCATCTCCAAATGTCACATTGCCTCCTCCAAGAGTCGAACTTTTCTTTTTCCGTAGAGCTAAAGATTCTTCTTGAAGGCCTTGAGGTGAAGAGCTAAAGAGAAAGGTGAGAGTGAGGGCTTCATTCTCATGCACTCCTCCTCTTCTTCTTTCTCTCCTCCATCCTTCACAAAAGCAATTTTTCTTCCTCATCCCTTTGAGTGTGTAAGGAGAGTGTCTTGAGGAAGAGTGTGGCTAGGAAGGAGCAAGACCACTTCTCTCCTAAATCAAAGGAGTGCTACATCCTAGCATGGGGAAGGACCGCTGATGCTTCATCAGAACTTTGCCAGAGCTCTGAACTTCGTCGGAACATCGAACGCCATGTTGGTGAGGTTCCATAAATCCCTTTTTTCTTTTCTTTCTTAGCTAGCAATAGGAATAGATTTTATTAGATGTTTGTGTGTAGTTCAGTCACCCACACGTGGAAGGTCTAACCGGCCACCCAATATCGTCCGCCTCAATCAATAAGCCCGTCCATATGTTGTTTGACTAGCCGGCATTGTGGTGTCACGATGGATTTTGGTCATCCACACTAGGAAAGTTGGCCGACCGACACTAGTCAGCATGGGCATATGCATATTGATTGGTTATTTATTTCTTAAAGGAAACCCTAGGTTAGGAAGCACAAGCGTGGAAAAATCCTTTTTTTTGAAGCCGAGTTATTTCCAATTGCAAACCTTATACCTAAATCCTAAGAGATTGGAATCTCAACTTTCCATGGATTTTGACACTTCCAACTTTCTTTGAAGGCATTGGAATAGTTTGATCTTGAAGAATGGGAAAAACAATATAACTAGCTCTTTCTACAAGATCGGGGGAGGGGGTTTGTAGGACGGAGAAAGATTCGTAGCTAGTTTATCCTACAAAAGTTGAAGAACTTCTCCTATGAGAAATTGGAGAATGAAGTTCTCCAAATTTCTCGTCAAATTAGGAGGCGGATATGCGGCATACCCAAGAGCTAAACTCAAAGTTTCTATGTGAGTAAACTAGGGTGAGCTCTTCACCTCAGAGCCTTCAAGTGGAAACTTTTGCTCTAAGGAAGAAGAAGCTCCAAGAAAGAAGAAGAGTTCAGCCCTTGGAGGAGGCAAATAGTGTTGAAGGTTGATAAAGGAGAATGAGGTGGATAGGTTAAGTTAAACTAGCCTCCCCAAGAAAAATCCCCAAAGTGCCCCTTACTTAAGCCAAAAATGGCTCATCAAGGGCATTTAGGATATGCCAAAAAGGGTTAATCCCCCGGCCTTTTTATAATCCCAAGGAGACTCCCCAAGTCCAAGGAAGGTCTAAAAATTTGGCTCCATGTGGCACGCTGCCCAAGGTTCGATAGGCCAAATTTTAAAATATAGGCGGGCCTGCGTAGTTACCCAAATCTGCCTGCGATGTGAACGTGGTCACACCAATGCCCTGATATAATTACATCAAGCTCACTGTCTTATGGCATGGTCATGCCACATTCGAGTGTAGCTACGTTGAACATAACCTTTGTGCAACTATTGGGAGGTCTGGCGAGGCCACACTACTCCACAATGTAATTAAATCATGGGTTCTATCTTGCAGCGTGGTCACGCCACCTTTAGGCATGTCTACGCTGAAGTCAGCCCACTCAACCCTTATGTGGAGGGGATAGGCGTGGTCATGTCCGATTTGAGCGTGGAACTGCCAAACCATTATGGGTCATTTTTCCCCTTAGGAGTCTGTGCATGGGCTTCCACTCAAAGCTCTCCTTGCTCCTCGTCAATGGAGGGGGATATGGGACATCTATCTCCTCCACCAACTCCTCTCATCGACGAACCTTTTTTTGCCTCGGGGGAAGGTGAGGCCTCATCATTGGAAGACGAAGTTGACTCTCCAGATGAAAAAATGGGCAAGGAATCAGGAGTAATCCGACTGGCTTTTGCTCTTTCAACAACGTCATGACATATTTTGATTGTTCGCCATTTTGTGAGGATTTTCAGATTTTTGTTGTTGTTTTCGAATTTTTCTAACAGTACGCTCTAACTCTGAATCGTAAGGCACTAAACCTATAGATCCACAACTACGCATATAGAGTTACACAAAATACACTAAAAAGTAAGCAAGCACACATACACAATTGCAAATTACAAAGTAAAGGTTTTCAAATACTACAATTTTGACAATTACCGTTTTATACCTTCCCCGGCAACGGCGCCAAAACTTGATTCGTCGGTACTGTCAGATATGCTGCCTCTAAAATAATATTCAAAGAATAGTTTCAGTTTAGTTTCATAATAAGATAAATTTTAATAATTACGCAGTCACCCTTTATACGCAAGTATACGTATTGCTCAAGTAATACAGGGCTCTAGTGGAGTCCTGGTTATCGATTCTACGAGGAAGGTTGTAACTTATCAAATTATAGCAAAGATTTGAAATCCAATACTAAATTCACAATGCAAATTCAAGTATTATTTAAGTTGCAAGTGAAAATATAATTAAACTAAATTAACTGCAATTACTTTCTAAACTTTTACGCAAGACAAACTAACACACACTAAGTTTTGTATTGAAAGATTCAAATATGAAAAAATATCTTTCCTCTTGCAATGTGTCTATAATGAGTGATTGATATAGATTGATTGTAATTTCGTATTGTGCCAAATAGGAGCATTAATAATTTTTACCCTCGTCAGAGTACCCCCTCTTCCAAGTATGAAAAGAACATTGGCAAATCCTAGGCTTAGTTACTAAATCCAAGGTTAGGCTGGGAGATATTGGCTCTTACTTCAGAGCTCTCACTTCTCTTCACCTGAAAGCTAACCTTAGCTTTAGTTCTAAAACTTTATGACCAAATTGAGGATTTTAAAACAATAAGTCTTCTTTATATCTCAAAGATCAGTACAAGTGAATCACATAAACTGAGTGCAAAAGCTATATATATGATTGAGGTTGGCCGTAGGAGTTAGTTATAGTTAGTTAGTCTGTTACAGATTTTGTCGAATTCCTTGTTAGCTGTAATTGACTGTATCCAACTCAGCTATGTGCATTTCTTGACTTCTTGAGATGTATCTAATTCATTCATAGTAAAACTAGAACAAATATTACATCAGGACTCCGGACGTAAATTTGAGTTGCGTCCAGAGTCTATTGGTGGGGTGCCACATGTCAAGTGGGATTCACTGCCATGGTAGTGAGGCCCGCTATAGTGAGGCCCGCTAGACACACGGCTCCCACCATTGGACCTGAATGCATTCGGAGTCCTGATGTAACATTTTCTTGTAAAACTGAAGGGACGGTTGAGAATCCTCTGGAAAGATATACTTAGGGCGTAAATTAAAGGACAATGCAGAATTTCAGAGAAATGGTGAAGTGACGGTTGAGAAACTTTGGACGCGGAAAATATATTAAGTGCAGAGTCCAGTTACATAAATATATTCCGTTTGTATTCTATTTTTATTTTATTTATTTGTACTCAATTTGCATCATGCTTATCTGCTAACCACACCACACGTC
The DNA here is from genome assembly GCA_022702705.1 of Papilionanthe hookeriana x Papilionanthe teres. Lineage (NCBI taxonomy): Eukaryota > Viridiplantae > Streptophyta > Magnoliopsida > Asparagales > Orchidaceae > Papilionanthe > Papilionanthe hookeriana x Papilionanthe teres. Next base: position 53,936,795 of record CM040427.1, on the reverse strand, counting down.
AAGGTGTTAAGATACATTCGAATTCCGCTCGTAATATTCATTAAGCTTTCCAGCAAAATTTTTTGAGAGCAACCATTGAGATTTTAGCTTCTGAGATAACGTGTTAGAGGCAAATCACACATCACAAATTTTCTTTTTCTTAAGCAATAAGCTAGCTAAATATAATTATCCATTTAATAATACATACTATTTAAATATAAAAAATATTCATTCAATAACATACAAAAATAGCTTGTACCAATTTAGACAATTTTATGTCAAATATAAGATTTAAAAAATCTTAAAATTAGTATTAATCGTTTCATTATGTTACAAATAGCTCACTTATTTTTCCTTGAAAAATTAACCCTCCACTTAAATGACAACATTTTATGATTAGCGGGTTGCTTTTAATGAGCTATAATCATGTTCACTAATTGCCATAAGCCTAAACTTATGACCTTTTAGTTCGAGTCTAAGCACCCAATCAATAGACTAAATAGGTGTTATGCATATAAACATGATATTAAGAATTTTAATGCAATGCATACAAAAGAACAATATCAGTACTATATTATAAATATAGTTTTTTTTCATATTTATTTTACATTTCATGTTTGTTATAGTTTATATTTATAATAAATAAAATATTTTTATTGACTTTGCAAAACACGTTTACCATTAAATTTTCTTTTAATGCACATTCTCAAACTAATTTGTTGAGGATCACCACATATGCATATCCCTCATCACTACTTTTTCAATATGTGGATTTCTGTTTTTTATTTTGAACTGCCTTTTTAGATTAATTGGTGTAGTTATAGCTGTATATTCATTCCCTTTTTATTAATTTGATTAAATATTAGAGAATCTGATCATGTCAATTATATGATCCAAATCCATCATCTACTTCTTATGCCGGTAGATTCCGCCGAGCTCATGTGGACCGTTAGATCAATTGATCTCTATGGTGGCTTTCACCAAACTCCCTTTCAGTACATTGCTAAGAATAGAGAGACGGATATTGTGGACATTTCACATAGAACATGTTGAATATAATAATATATTCTTACAATGTAAATAAAAGATTGTTTCCGTAAAGTTTAATATATATAATAATGACATAAATCTAATATATATAAAATTGAAATTCAAAAACTTTATAGCGATTTTTGAAGGTTTTTATCGGTTAAATCAATAGACATGCATCCATAAAAACTTGACTATTCTCAACGTTTTATGAATAAAGGAATAGATAGGAAATACAAAACAGTAAATATTCAATTTACAATTTATTATATTAAAAAAATAACTAATTTATTATTTAATTTATGAAACAGTAGTACAGTATAATTGAAAGTACAGAACATTTCAATTCATATTATAAGAATTTTGAGCTAACTAAAAATTTTGGAAAAAAAAAACGAAAGAAAATAAATCAAAAGAAAAGAAGTGTTGGTGATCATAAATAAAAGAGAAGTTTTAACAAATTTACTTTTAATGCTTCATTCATGTTATGTTTAGTCATATATGTGCTTAGGTTATAAGTAATAATACTAAAAAATATACAATATAAATATATTTTAAAATTTTTAAATTATAGGCTATTTATTGGGCTATTGCAATTTGGCCTCTTCCTTGAACATAAATTTTTGAATTTTTATTTAATTTTCTTGATATGCATAGGGGATATAAGCAACGATTGAAAACAGTGCAACAATCGAATTTTGTTTATTATTATTATTTTTTTTTGTTTATAATGACATTCTGATATTTTAATAAAAGGCACGTAATATATCTGGATCACAATATCCATATTCATACAACAAAAAATAATCAAATGCATAATAAATTAATTCAAAAATAAAGTAAAGAATATTACTAAAAAAGAAAAACAAATGTATTCTTTTGTTTGCTTGAAAATCAAGAGTACCATGGGACAAATAGTTCCCCTTATTAACTAAAAATATTTACCCCCAACGCTTTAGACAAACTAAACGAAAATAATAAAAAAAAAAATAACCATAAATATTACTATAAAAAAGTCATCGAGATTTAATGAGCTCGTATCTCGGAATGAAAACTCCAGTCCCTCTTCTCTCGGTCTCCGCCGGCCATCTCTGTCCAATCAATCTTCTCGTCCAATACTTTCCCCATGCATTATTCCCCCAAACCGAATTTCCAATATACCTTTGGCGCGGGTGCTCTCTGAGATTAAACAATCCATATTTAATGTAATCATGTATGCAACCAAAATTCGGAAATAAAATCGGTCTCTGTCCATTGATGTTGAGCACAAAAGCTTTGTTTCTTTCTCTTGTTTGTAATTCATTCTCTTCATCTGAAAGGATATCCGAAAGGACGAGCATGATTCGCTCTTCAATCTCCTTGTAGAGATCGTCGTTGGCTAGTTCATCCATATTAGAAATACAAGGGGCGGAATTAAAGAATAGGTGAGAAGCCCCTGAAACAAACGGTTAAACGTATATTGGAGGTGATCAAGCGATGAAAAATGTATGAGAGATGAGGAGAAAGATGACAAAAAATTTGCGTTGTTGGAGAATATTGGTTTCGGGCTTCTTGCATGGATGGGGGGATCGTATTATGGGTCAAAGAGATGAGTATATATATACGCACCAACTCGGCCCTATTTAATCGTAAGTACATTTCACTGTAGCATGCGTGATTAATTAAGGATCGATAATTAGTGTGGTCCACAAAGAACCTGACATTTGTCATATTTTTAGAGAGGATAAAATAGCTTTTTTTAGTCAAAAATTAACGGACGTCGAGTATTTCTATTTTGAGATTTAAATACATATACTACCCAATTCATAACTAACAATCATTTGTTCGACATAATATATTTAAATTTATATAATAATTTATTGTATATATTTTTATTTAAGTTTCAATTAAAATATTTTGTGTGGTACATGTTATTGTGCGTCTTCAATCAACTAGAAATAGTTTAACACCTTATATTTATTTTAATAATTAATTTAAAAGAGCCAATTTCCGCTATAATTGGTATGATAAAATAATACCACAATACCTTCAATAACACCTAAAATACTACCAGTTATATCTATGGAATCCAAATGTAATAATCACTCTTAAACATAGTCAAACGCATTTGTTCACCGACAATTTCAATCACAAACCAATTTTAAATGTGTAGAACATAAGCCAATTTCGTCGCTCAAACTAGACTCGTGTACAACCTCATATAGCAGCACACAAATTTCATTAAACGTTAGAAAATCTGACTTTATCTAGTATAAGAATTATCTCAGCCTTCTTCTTATCCACCTCGAAAAACTAGAAAGCAAAAATAGAGCACCATCAACGGGAAAAAAAAAAAATTGTTGATCGTGCTTTTGTACTAAATGGAAAAAAAAATTTTCGTTATCCTTTTTTACTATAAACTTATCAGATTTGGAGAGCATTTGATTTTACTATAAACTTGTCAGATATAAAAAAAAAATTTGATTTTACTATAAACTTGTCAGATTTGGAGAGCATTTGATTCTCTAAAGTACATCTCACAACTTTTTATAATGCTTTAATTGTATGATCTAATCTCACCTTGACTCAGATCGAACCATGTTTGTTGTAACCTGGCTCACCTTAGCAAGATAATTCATTTGAATTTGAGTGTAGGTAATTCTAGATTAATTTTTTAAGCTCTTAGTCTAAAAGTGTGTCAAGATTCATTTCTGCCCGGGATAAATTTTTTGGTGATATATAAGTTGCAACCCTATTTTTAGATGTCAATGCCAATCAAATTGAAAATATGCCTTAAATTTCGTAAAATGGTGATATTGAAGGGATCGTAAGATGTGGCTATTTGTTGGGAGGAATTTCTTCATTGTGGGGAGGGTACTCTATATGGAAATTATCGTGTGAGTCATTCTCTATTGATGGTTGATCTCGAGGAAATTAAGAATTGTCAAACTTTATGTAGGAGCTCATAAATCTCATCCTTCGACTCCTCCATCTTATGCATCCAATCCTCCAAAGATTGACAAAGCATCTTCAGCAGTAGGATGGCGTTTATTGGGGAAGGAAAAAACATAGGGTTGACGTCCCAAGAACTAAGGTTGTTCTTTAGAATAGTAAACATTGGAGTAAGAGGCTCTATTAATGTCAATATTATGTTTCGAGGCCATTTAGTGATTGTCGGAGATTTTGCAAGTTTGGGAGTGATTTCCCACGTACGACGCCAAACTGTTACGTGGTGGTAAATTTAAGATACTAGAATAGTAAATTAACCTTTAAATATTGTACGAAGAATCAACACAAACAAATAAAAGAGGAGCTGCTGGAGGATAGAACAAGAGTTTTTACATGGAAAACCCAAAAACCATGGAGCTTAGCACATATTAAATGATTCCTTCATGTCAATATAGATTACAAGAGTTTAATGACCCTCAAATAGCTAGAAGAAATATTAGATAAGTGGGGTTTATCGATATAACTTTTGCTAAGGGGGTGGCAAAATACAGTAGGGAAGTGAAAACAACCCAACAGATGTGAAGGAGGACTGAAGAAAGAGGTGTGCACGAAAATTTGATGTCAGCTTCATATGTTGTTGTGACCGAATGGTAGTTCGTTGGCAGTGATGGTGGTGGTCGGGCAACGAAGGTCTCGGCGTAGCTTTTGACCTGACCGCAGTTGTCCGACAACAGTAAGGGTAGTGGTCATCCATAGGTTGTCCAACAGTGGCGGCAGCTAGACTGCGGTGGTATGGTTGTGATGACAATGGTGGTTAGACATTGGTGGTATGGCTAGGCGGTGGCGTAACACCGATGATGGTACAGAGTTGGTTCAACGACCAAATTATAGTGGTCTGACGGCAAAAATGGTGGTCCAACTGTGGTAGCGGCTAGACAATGGTGGTCCTGATGGTGACGACAATGGCGACCGATCGGTGGTAGTTCAGAAACAGTGACAACCAAATGGCATTTGTCTGATAGTGTTGGTGCTTAGTAACTCTCAAAAACTTGGAGTTGCTTGAATGTTTCACCTCCATGTCCAGGCCCACTTCATGAAAAGTGTGAGGCGTTATTTATAGATTTTGTGAGTTACATCCTTCATAAATATTGCATAAATTCATATCACTTCATTAGTTAGCTCAGAGTGATCCCTTTCATCAAATGATATTTTATGAGTATTTAGGCCCCTTAATATTAGAATTAAGGGATCTTTGGCTCGTTTAGATTTTTCTCGTCAAGACACGCAATTTGAGTATAAACTTGTTAGATTTAGGAATCATTTCGTCTCCCAAAATATATCTCAAACATTCTTATTATACTATAAGTGTGTGATATGGGTTGATTTGGATTCGGATCGAACATTGTTTAATGTCAATTGACTCATCTCATCAAGACACTTCATTTGAATTAGAGTGCAACCAATTCCTTATTTGATTTTTAAGGCTTTTAATTCTATTATGTGTCAAGATTAGTGTCTCACTGAGATAAAATTTTTGAGGATATATCAAGCATTTTCATTTATTTAAATGCCAAGACTAATCTAGGTGGTTAATCCACTTGATTTAAAAAACATTTTAAGAAATCTATTTTTGGTAGAATAATTTAAATTATAGGTTATTTATTATGCTATAATAACTGAGATTTTTCATGGGTCTCTTCTCTGAACAATATTAAATTTAACTATTTTAATTGAATTTTTTTATTTAATTTTCTCGATCCACATAACATGGTGCATAATTTTAATGAAAAAAAAGACAATGCAATGCACGTAGGTCCCATCTACATGTATTCAGAACTATCCTTATTTGGTTACACGTCATAACCCACTAAAATAATCTCCAAAGACTATCTAAATAAAGTTGAATGCATAACAATATTGGTTGAAAATAACATGTATTCAGATCTGCTCGTCTCACACCTTTCCATGCTCTCCTCCCAATCCCACATACTTGCCGTTGCCGCTCTCCAATTTCAAACAATCCACACCAGCTCGCATCATGGATAGAATAACAATTCGAACAAAAATTTGGTTTTTTTTTTTCCACTGATAGTGAGCACAGGAGCTCTGCTTTTCATTTCTGATTCTTCATCTTCTTCATCTGACATTAATTTCATGACTCGCTCTTCAATCTCCATCTAGAAAATACCATTGATTTCTTTTTCACTGTAATTTTCATCCATGTTAGAAAAAACGAGGAGATAAAGGTGGAGACAGATTGCTGTGGAAGAATAAAAAAGGCGGATTGATTTATATATGTCGGGATTTAGAAAGGTTGAAAAGGTGATGTAGCAGAAGTGAAGAAGCCAAGCAAGCAGATTTTTAATCTCTAAAACTATAAGAAGAAAAGAAGCATCTTCCTGCCAGCTTGTATAGTCAAATTTGTCCCCTTAAATTCTACATTTTAACAAAACCCGGATTATAATCATTCACAATTCAGAGCCCACAGATTCACATATTTGCAAACCACAGAATTTCAAGGGTGATAAGGAAATAACGGCCAAATCAAGCAGATTTTTAATTGTAAACCTATAGAAAATAAATGGCATATTCCTATCAGCTTGTATTATCAAATTATGGTATCCTTGTCGCTTAAATTATGCATCCTTAAAACCCACCTTATAGTCATTTCACGATTCAGAAGCTGCAGATTCACTTCTATGCAAAGCACAGAATTTCAAGGCCACAATTAATCATTATTTAAGGATAAAGAAGAAAATTAATTGGAATGCACAGCATTCTAACCAAGGCATCAATCTTCGGTAGGTGGTAGGTATCCTTTGGGCAAGCGGCGTTGAGGTTAGTGAAGTTGACGCATATCTTCCACTTGTTGTTACCTTTCTTGACCATGACAACGTTCAGGAGTCAGGTTGGGTAATGCACTTCACGGATATAGCCGACGTCCAGCAACTTCTGCACCTTTGTGGTTATCGTTTCGGCCAAAGTGACCGGCTGAGTGGCGACTGCGCCATGGATTGGTCGGCCGAGGTGCCTAGTTGAGTGTGGATCTCATCCTCAGTGGAAAAGGCAAAGCTACCGATTATCCACTATCAAGGATTCTCGCCTACGCCATGGTAAGTCTGGACTATCGGTGTGGTCTGTGATTCAAATCTCTCACCATGGTGTATCAATTGATTCTTGACAGCGTGATTGGCAGTAGGACGGTGAGACGCCTTGGTTGTTTGGTCGTCGTCTGGGCCGTTCAAATGTTTTAAGATTTGTGCTAATAGTTGTGGTGTATATAACAGGTGAACAGAGAAGATATAAACAAGCAAAGGTTTTGAAATGTGGATAGTTGAGAAGTTTCTAATATAGGAGTAGAAAAGATGATTGTTTATTATTGTTAATTATAGGTAGCCACATAATTATATAAACTGCTGTAAGAATTATATCTACCAAAAGACAATATGACATATTTGCATCAAACATGAATGTCGTGATAGTTTTGAGTATGTGTATATGTTTTCTCTCAGTTATCATATTTTGTTCAATAGTTTAGGGACAACCGCACTGATATATGATTCCTTGATTGACTAGGTAGCTTTGAAATTGATTATTCACGTGTTCTCCTCCACCATCAGTTATTAGTATTTTTATTATGGTATTAAACCGCCTTTCAACCATTTGTTAAAACTGTAAAAAATTTCCATATTTTTCAGACTCAAATGTAAAATCTTAAAAAATCGTCCACAAATGATAAATAGTGGCATTGTCCTTGCTTTGAAGAAACAGGAGAATGACCCCATACGTCTGGATAAATGATTTGAAGAGGTACATAAGATCTACTTAAGGAAGAAGTAAATGACAATTTATGCATCTTTGCAAGACTAAATGAGGTGCATTGAAAAGACTTTGCTTCGATATATCTATTGTAAATAACATTTGCTAATGATGTAAGAATGGAAGAAGCTGGATGTCCCAATTTTCGATGCCTGAAAAGTAGATTGATGTCTAGTTTGTGGAGGATATAGTCCTTTTCCACCAGGACCGTAAAGCACCACCTGGATGGCCTGATTACCAACAATTTGAAAACCATTTGATCAAAATATAATAGAATATGACTTATCATCAGCTAATCTTTGTACATACAACAGGTTTTGAGTAAGTTAAGGAACATAAAGAAAATTTTGAGGATAAGATTTTCGAGAGTTTCTTGATATGGTTTCCTGTCTAGAGTTACTGATGGGAAGTGTTAAACATTACCTACTATGACTTTATGATCACCCTAATAAGGTGTATGATGTGTAAGATGATTGATTTCAGTCGTAATAAGCAATTGCTCCAGAGTTAAGATGCCAAGTATCAAAATTGGAAGCTTGACCTGCCAGCAAGGCCTTATGACTATACATTAATGGTGTAGTTTTAATCAAGTCTATGCCGACAATTTATAGACTTGTATGCTCTCTTTTACCACAAATTTTGACATTCTAGTGAATTGATTGAGTTTGATTTGTTTGAATTGACTGCGTCACTACATGTTCTTTGTTGATTGAATGATGAACAACCACGACCTCAATTGGATGTGTTTCTACCTCTTCCTTTCCTTTTGTTGTGAACAATGCTTGCTGCAGATCTGAGGTATTTGAATTGTATTAGGCTTTAATTGCCTCTTAAGCTAGATTAACTTCTTCATTGCATAATTGAATAAAACTCATCCAAAACTTATTGGTTGCAGATTTGTGCAAATTGGAGTTTTAAAAGCTTGATATGCAGGCAATAATCCATTAAGAATGTAATGAGTAACATCTTTTGTGTCTAATGCTCTGGCTTTAATATTGAAAAGACATTGATTCACTGAGCTTTCTTTTGTTGCAGTGTTGTGGAGTTCACTCTTTAATTGAAGAACTATTGATCTGTTTGAAGACTGCACTCTTTTGTTGATTATTTGCCAAACTATAGTTCAAGATTGAAGTTCCACACATATATATGTAAGGTATTTGATATGGTATAATATAAAGCTGGATTTAGATTCTGATCTATGAGAACCCACGATCTGTAAACTGGATTTGAGATTGAATTCCCATCTTCAGTTAAGATCTGCTGATCAGGACGAGTCATTGATCCATCCAAGGAACCTTCAAATTCATTTGCTAAAAAATAACTTGAGAATTTAGAATTTCCAGATAAAGTGATTTTCTGTGGTCAATTGATTTTGAATTATAATCGTGATGTTAGCATCAAGAATTTAAGGCAACATTTTATGATTAGCTGTTGCTTTAAAAAAAAAAAACATTTTTTTTAGATTTCTTAAGTGTAATGAGCTATAATCATGTTCACTAATTGGCATAAGCCTATACCTAAACCTATGACCGTTTAGTTCGAGTCTAAGCACCCAATCAAGGTGTTATGCATATACACATGATATTAAGAATTTTAATGCAATGCATATAAACATGAAACTTTAGGTGTTTAATATGTAAATACAAAACAATAATGTGATATGTATGTAAACGCCCCTCTAATAAATTACCAACCGGGAAGAAAGCTGTCACAGGAATATTTGACTATGTTTTCATGATACATAATTTGTTGATTATCTTAATAATTGCATAAACTCTTTACTCTTTAAAAAAAAAAAAACAACAAAGTCGAGTTCTTCAATATCACCACTTGTCTCAAGACAATTCCAAAACTTTTAATTAGGGACTAAGAATTTAAAATACAATAGTGCCTTATAATCATGCATCCAAAGAACCTCTTCATCGAGGAATGAGCCATCTATTGAGTTACAATGATTCACCTCTGCTCGATAGCATAATCTCATTCTACCAACAGAAGCTCCTCATCCAAAGATCAAGAGTCAACAACCAGATTAGATCAAAAAATTGATAAATGTCTAGCTGACTGAGTCAGTTCTGTTAACCCGACATTAGTCTAGTTCAGTCGATCAGTTCAGTCGATCAATAACACTGACGAAACCTAGCTGGTCGGATCAGCCTCATCGAGCTGAAGTCATAAGAGCCTAGTCGACAGAGTCAACCGAGCTCAATAGACTCATATATGTAAAATATTTGGTATATCCTGTAAAACCCCCATAAAAGCAGGGGCGTAAGATCCCCAACCCACCCAATGGAATCAACCCCGCTAGGTCTGGGGGCGACCCGGTGTGCGAATAATTCAAATACCACTTTATGAGCTTAACCATGCTAGGTCTAATTAAAATTCATTTCATGCATATTGTTTCAGCCAGATACTAATTATTAATTAATATTCATTTCATTTCATGCTCATTATTAAATAGTCTAATTAAATTTCTCATCTCACAATAAAAAAAAAACAAAAATTGAACCTTTAAGCACCCAATTAAGAAAAAGAGAAATTATTTACTCAAACTATTCCATTCAACAATTAAAAGTACAAAATAATTCAATTCATATTATAAGAATTTTGGGCTAAAAATTTTGCACAGGAGATGAAAGAAAATAAAGCAAAAGAAGAGAGGTGTTGGTGGTCAAAAATAAAAGAGAAGTTCTAACCATTTACTTTTAAGGCTTCATTGAGGTTGTGTTTAGTCATATATGTGCTTAGGTGAGAACTAACAATATTAAAAAATATACAACATAAATTTATTTTAAAAATTTTAAATTATAGGCTATTTATTTGACTATTGCAATTGGGATTGTTCCTTGACCTCTTCCTTCAACACAAATTTTTAAATTTGTATTTAATTTTCTTGATATGCATCGGTGATACATGCAATAATAAAAAACACTACAACACACGAAGACGATGCAATACAAGGAGGTTGCATCTAATTAAGAAGCCATATAATAATTTCAGAATCGTGTTATATCGACACAAGCTCCGACGTGTGTCGACATGACAATGTAAGTGTCCAACTTAAATAATATTAAAAATAAGAGAAAATGTGCAAGACACTTGTGTCAGACACTCATTTCTTAAACTAATGAATTACAAATTTCTAAAAATATTTTAAAACTAAAATAAGAATAAATATATATTTTTATGTAAAATTTAAAAATATTTACTTGGAAACCACACAATTTTAATGTATATAAATATCTATCACACAACTTTTATTTTTTTCATATATGCCACTTTACGTAAATGAAAATACATATTTCACCTTTTAAAACTGAATATTGTGATATAATAGATGTTATGTGAAAAATTTTGGGTACCATATATATATAAATATATATATAATCAAAATTTAGGGTTTAGATATGTAATACAAAAGAATTTGGTAACTAAGAAGTTAGTGATCCTTTGAATAATTGTTTAAAAGGACTAAAATATAGATGTAATATAAAATAATATATGTTTATTTTTAATGTCATAAATTAAACTATTCTTTATTAAAATCTAATGGTAGATTGAGATTTTTTTATTTAATTTTTTTTGTGTTTCAATTTAAATTAGAAAAACATTTGATCGAGACAATTATTTTTAAAAATTCTCAAAATACCTTTTTTATATATTTTGATTTTTCTAAAATATAATTAAAATTTTTTTAATAACAAACAATAAAATATATAAAAAGTTAGAAAAAACTAAAATATGAAACAAAAGTAATGTAAAATGGGCACGCTCTTAGTTTTTAAAATTTTAGTGCAATTAAATTTCATACTTTTTATAATTTTGTTTATAATGGCGTTTCAATATATTAATAAACGGCCCGTAATATATATGGATTGTGTTATATCGGTATCACAGTACCATTTTCATACAACATAAAATAATCAAATGCATAATAAATTAATTCATAAATAAAGTAAAGAAGATTATTAAAAAGGAAAAACAAATGTATTATTTTGTTTGCTTGAAACCCGAATACTATGGGACAAAAAGTTCCCCTTATTAACTAAAAATATTTACCCCAAAACGCTTTAGAAAAACTAAACAATAATAATAAAAAAAACCAATCATAAATATTACTATAAAAAAATCATCGAGATTTAATAAGATCGTATCTCTGGAACGAAAACTCCCGTCCCTCTTCTCTCTCGTCTCCGCTCGGCCATCTCCATCCAATCAATCTTCTCGTCCAATACTTTCCCCATGCATTGATATACCTTTGCGCGGGTGTGCTCGAGGATTAAACAATCCATATTTAATGTAATCATGTAAGCAACCAAAATTCGGAAATAAAATTGGTCTCTGTCCATTGATGTTGAGCACAAAAGCTTTGTTTCTTTCTCTTGGTTGTAATTCATTCTCTTCATCCGAAAGGACATCCGAAAGGACGAGCATGATTCACTCTTCAATCTCCTTGTAGAAGTCGTCGTTGGCTAGTTCATCCATATTAGAAAAACAATCGGTGGGATTAAAGAATAGGTGAGATGCCCCTGAAACAAACAGTTAAGCGTATATTGGAGGTGATCAAGCGATGAAAAATGTATGAGAGAGGAGGAGGAAAATGACATAAATTTGCGTGGTTGGAGAATATCGGCTTCAGGCTTCTTGCATGAATGGGGGGGATCGTATTATAAGTCAAGGTGATGAGTATATATATATATACGCCCCAACTCGACCCTATTTAATCGGAGTGCATTTCATCGTAGCCTGCGTGATTAATTAAGGATCTATAATTAGTGTGGTCCACAAAGGACCTGACATTTGTCATATTTTTAGAGAGGATAAAATAGCTTTTTTTAGTGAAAAATGTGCGGACGTCAAGTATTTCTATTTTTAGATTTAAACACTTACACCACCCAATTCATAACTGACAATCATTTGTTCGAACATGTTTGACATAATATATTTAAATTTATATAATAATTCATATATATATATTATTATTTAAGTTTCAACTAAAATATTTTTTTGTGGTCATGCTGTTGTGCGTCTTCAATCACCATAAAAATAGTGCAAATTTAAATTTAACACCTTATACTTATTTTTATGATTAATTTAAAAGAGTTAATTTTGAGCTGAACACAAACAGAGAAATTATTACATTCAGATGAGCTATGTTTAGATTACGTGAAAATTGTAATATTTTTGGTATTATTTGTTCGATAAAATAACACCACAATACCTTCAATAACACCTAAAATACTACAAGTCATATCTATGAAATTCAAATGTAATAATCACTCATAAACATAGTTGTGCACATTGTTCACCGACAATTTCAAATTCAAACTAATTTTAAATGTGTAGAACACAAGCCAAATCTCTCGTTCAAACTAGGCTCGTTTACAACCTTATATAGTAGCACACGAATTTCATTAAATGTTAGAAAATCTGAATTTGTCTAGTATAAGAATTATCCCAGCCTTCCTCTTATCCACCTCGCAACATGCTATAATCGTAGCGAGGTCTTAGCTCTCTAATAGGCTTGCAAGAATACATTTTTCCTCACCAAACATCACGTTCATGCGCTTCTCTTTCTTGTAGATATTATTGTATGGAGTAAAAAACCATAGAGTAGAGCAGGTTATGAGCACTGCTCATTGTGGAGATGTTGAGCTCCAATGACAAGGGGGAAGACATTAAGATCAAGCCAAGAAGAAGATTCGGGTTCTAGCACTAAATCCAATATTCTTAATATACATCTTCCTTCATTAGAGAAGATCAAAACTGATATTCTCCAACTACACATGTTCATCTTATCTTCCTCCTCCTCCTCCTCTATCTACCTCTGCTCTCCTCATATATTTCTCCTTAATTAATATAAAATGACTCTTTATTCGTGACAGCTCGTGTTCGGCTCGCTAAGTAGACGAGCCGAACATGTGCACACTTTTTGAGCTTGAAATGTAATGGAGTTGAACAAGAGTTGAGCCAGGGCTTGCTCGTGTTCAGCTCGTTTACACCCCTGCTTTTAAGAGGTTTTCTTAACAATTCATTTTTAACTATGAGCTCATATGAGAGCTTTAAGAAGTTGCTTACTCTTTTAAGAGTACTATGAAGTTTTGGTTCAGGGTATAGAATTTTTTGAATGCACTCATCCAAAGTTTTGGCTAATAAGTTCTTGTATGAAAAATTTATTTACAATTCTAATAAAAGGCTTTCATCTGTAATAAAAAGCCTATAAATTTCAGAAATTTTATCCATTAGGATATTATTGAAATTTAACTCTAAACGTTGAGACACTTTTTCTTGTTGTAAAATAATGAATTTTCTTTAAAAACTATATTGTCAAATATGATTATATGGGGGCCAATCTTTGAATGAGTGATCCTCTAATAAGTTAACACAAAGTGAATAAAAATCACAAGGCCAATTGTCTAGGAAGAATTGATACTAACGCACGAACACCTCTATATTACACTAACACGCCTTACATATATTTATATATGTATGAACATCTGCATGCACACACACGCGCAATTTATTATGGTGATCTTATGACATTAATTTATTATATCAATACTATATTATAAATAAAAAAAATTTTCTTATTTGTTAACATTTCAGGTTTGTTATTGTTTATATTTATAATAAATAAAATATATTTATTGACTTTGTAAAACACGTTTACAATTAAATTTTCTTTTAATGCACTTTCTCAAACTAATTTGTTGAGGATCACCACATATGCATATCCCTCACCACTACTTTTTCTATATGTGGATTGGATTTCTGTTTTTATTCTGTATTGCCTTTTTAGATTAATTGTAGTTATAGCTGTATATTCATTCTCTTTTTATTAATTTGATTAAATATTAGAGAATCTGATCATGTCAATTATATGATCTAAATCCCTCATCTACTTCGTATGCCCGTAGATTTCGTCGTGCTCATGTGGACCGTTAGATCAATTGATCTCTATGGTGGCTTCCACCGAACTCCTCCCTTTCGGTACATTGCTAAGAATAGAGAGACAGAGATTGTGAACATTTCACGTAAAACATGTTGAATATAAAAATATATTCTTACAATGTAAATAAATGATTGTTTTTGTAAAGTTATATATATATATATATATATATATATATATATATATATATATATATATATATATATATATATATATATATATATATATATATAGATGAAATTTAAATTCAAAAACTTTATAGCGATTTTTGAAGATTCTTATCGGTTAAATTAATAGACATGCATCCATAAAAACTTAACTATTCTCAACTTTTTATGGAGAAAGGAATAGATAGGAAATACTAAATAGTAAATATTCAATTTACAATTTATTATATTAAAATAATAATTAATTTATTATTTAATTTAAGAAGCAGTAGTACAATATAATTGGAAAAAAAACGAAAGAAAATAAAGCAAAAGAAAAGAGGTGTTGGTGATCATAAATTAAAAGGAAGTTTTAACAAATTTACTTTTAATGCTTCATTCATGTTATGTTTAGTCATATATGTGCTCAGGTTATAAGTAATAATACTAAAAAATATACAATATAAATATATTTTAAAAATTTTAAATTATAGGCTATTTATTGGGCTATTGCAGTTTGGCCTCTTCCTTGGCCTCTTCCATGAACATAAATTTTTGAATTTTTATTTAATTTTCTTGATATGCATAAGGGATATAAGCAACAATTAAAAACAGTGCAACACTCGAATTTTGTTTATTATCTTTTATTATTTTTTTTATAATGGAGTTCTGATATTTTAATAAAAGCACGTAATAAATCTAGATCACAGTATCCATATTCATACAACATAAAATAATCAAATGCATAATAATTATTTAAAAATAAAGTAAAGAATATTACTAAAAAAGAAAAACAAATGTATTTTTTCGTTTGCTTGAAAATCCAGAATACCATGGGACAAATAGTTCCCCTTATTAACTAAAAATATTTACCCCCAACGTTTTAGAAAAACAAAACAATAATGATAATAAAAATAACCATAAATATTATTATAAAAAAAGTCATCGAGATTTAATGAGCTCGTATCTCGGAATGAAAACTCCAGTCCCTCTTCTCTCGGTCTCCGCCGGCCATCTCTGTCCAATCAATCTTCTCGTCCAATACTTTCCCCATGCATTATTCCCCCAAACTGAATTTTCAATATACCTTTGGCGCGAGTGCTCTCTAAGATTAAACAATCCATATTTAATGTAATCATGTATGCAACCAAAATTCGGAAATAAAATCGGTCTTTCGTCCATCGATGTTGAGCACAAAAGCTTTGTTTCTTCTCTCGTTTGTAATTCATTATCTTCATCCGAAAGGACATCCGAAAGGACGAGCATGATTCGCTCTTCAATCTCCTTGTAGAAATCGTCGTTGGCTAGTTCTTCCATATTAGAAAAATAAAGGGTGGGATCAAGCGATGAAAAATGTATGAGAGAGGAGGAGAAAGATGACATAAATTTTGCGTGGTTGGAGAATATCGGTTTCGGGCTTCTTGCATGGATGGTGGGATCGTATTATGGGTCAATGAGATGAGTATATATATACGCCCCAACTCGGCCCTATTTAATCGAAGTGCACTTCACCGTAGCGTTCGTAATTAATTAAGGATTGGTAATTATTGTGGTCCACAGGGACCTGATATTTGTCATATTTTTATAGAGGATAAAATAGCTTTTTTTAGTAAAAAATTTATGGACGTCGAGTATTTCTATTTTTAGATTTAAACACATATACCACCCAATTCATAACTAACAATCATTTGTTCGAACATGATGAACATAATATATTTAAATTTTTATAACAATTTATTATATATTTTTTTATTTAAGTTTCAATTAAAATATTTTGTATGGTTATGTTTTTGTGCGTCTTCAATCACCATGAAAATAGTTCAGATTTAAATTTAACACCTTATATTTATTTTTATAATTAATTTAAAAGAATCAATTTCGAGCGGAACACAAACAGATAAATTATTACATTCGGATGAGCTATGTTCAAATTACAAGCCGATGGTAATATTTTTTGGTATTATTGGTATATTAAAATAACACCATAATACCTTAAATAAGACCTAAAAATACTACGAGTATTTCTTAAAAATTTAATATACTAAAAGGCTAAAATGATTTATAATCAACTAAAATTATTAATTAAGTAAATAGAATAAAAAATTTTAAATTAGATTCAAATGATATTTTAATATAAGCAATAACTTTTAAATTTTGTCCCAACCCTTAACATCTTATGGTTACATGAATTGGGGATTCAAAATTTTCTTTGTTCGTGAACAGCTCGTGTTCAGCTCGCTAAGCCGACGGGCCAAACATGAGCATGCTTTTTGACCTTGAAATGTAAATGCGCCGAACAAGAGTTGAGCCTGGGCTCGCTCGTATTCTACTCATTTACACCCCTATTGTTATGAAGTTTTCTTAACAATTCATGCTGAGTTGTGAGCCCATATCAGGGTTCTACAAAGTTGCTTACTCTTTCAACAGTACTTTGAAGTTTTGGTTCAGGGTATGGAATTTTTTTGAATGCACTCATCGAAAGTACTTGCTGGCTAATAAGTTCTTGTATGAAAATTTTATTTAGAATACTAATAAAAGGCTTTCATCTGTAATAAAGAACTTATAAATTTCAGAAGTTTTATCCATTAAGATTTTATTGAAATTGAACTCTAAAACAATGAGACACTTTTCTTGTTGTAAAATAATGAAAATTCATTAAAAACTACATTGTCAAATATGTTTATATGGGGGCCAATCTTTGAACGAGTGATCCTCTAATAAGTTAACACAAAGTGAATAAAAATCACAAGGACACTTGTGAAAAAACACAAAGGGAATTGATTGGAAAAATGTAGTGTCGTAAAAACTGTTTTGTGTGAAAAGTATTTTTATATGAAAAAATGTTGTGAAAAAACTGTTTGTGTGAAAAACAAGGTGTTCGTGAAAATATTTTGTTGTGTTGAATATATTTCATCTGTTATTTGTTTAATTGTTAATGTATTGTTTGTTGTGTTGTGTATGTGAAACAAAGGATCTGCAGGACTTGTGTCTTATGATCCCGAGTTTGAAAAAAATAAAAAAATAAAAATACAGAAATGACTCGAAAAACTAGAAATAGAAATGAAAAACTTTCAAGATAATAACTTAGAAAATCATCATACTTCATTGAGCGATTACCTAAATCTTACGACAGATGAAATTCACTCAATTATACAAAATCTTGTCGTAGAAGCTGATTCGTTTGAAATAAACCCTGAGATTATCCAACTGGTGCAGAACAATCAGTTTAGGGGAACTCCTTCGAAGGATCCATATTTATACTTTTCAAATTTTCTAGAACTTTGTGCTACGTTTCGTTATAACGGTATGTCAGACGATGCTGTTAGACTAAGGCTTTTTCCTTTCTCACTAAGGGATAAGGCTAAAATGTGGTTATGCTCGTTAGCACCTGGCTCTATTAAAAATTGGAATGAGTTAACTCGAAAATTTCTAGCTAAGTATTTTCCACCTTCAAGAACTACTCAACTTAGAAACGATATTATCTCATTTTGTCAAAATGTAGGGGAATCAATATACGAAGCCTGGGAAAGATTTGAGGAACTTCTAAGAAAGTGTCCACACCATGCTCTGCCCGATTGGTTAATCATTCAAATTTTTTATAATTTGTTAGTAGGATCCCTTAGGTCTATAATTGATGCTACCACTGGTGGATCATTATGTTAGTGATAGTGCCCTAGGCCTATTATATGGATATTATATGGATATGTATTTTGAACTTTTATGAATATTTTTCTATTTTAATTAGCATGTTTATGATAGAAGAAGAACCTCGAATAGTTTCATGTTTATTATGAAGATTATTCTAAATATCCATAATCGCTTATTGTTGTGGGAATGACAATAAATAAAGATTAATATAAAGTTTGATGGATATTCATGAGATGAATATATGTATGGGATACACATCGATTTATATGTATTTATTGGAGAATAAATATTGGATCGACTCGCTTTGAGATTAAATCATGGATATAAGTCATATGTTAATCTCAAGTCAGTAGTGACATCGAATCCTTTCGACTCGAGATTGTCATGGTTCTCAACATGAGGAATATTATGTTTTGACATAACCCAACGTTGTCTTTGACCGGATGACCATAAAGATTATGATTGGGCATAATGTGAATCATGTAGTGAGATATGAGTAATCAAGATGGAATTTATCCCTCTTATAATAAGAGAGATATCTCTGGGCCTCTCGAATGATTTAGACTGAGAATTGTGTGGCCACACTCAAATGAATTGATGGAGATCAATTGCATTTATTTAATCGACCTAATCGGGAGTCGAGAAATTAAAGATAGAGAGATATAAGGTTGACATTAATCCATGCCTTATATTCTATCATGATATCATGTGATAAAGGGATTATGTCATTAACAATCAGGTTGTCTCGGATCTTGAGACTATTCATACTAACTTGGGTAGTTATAGTGTCTTGCTAGAGACCAACTATAACTTGTAGGTTTATAAATGGTGATTTAAGCCTATCGCCAATGTTAATTGAACCTATAGGGTCGCACAAAATTTGAATGGACTAGAATGGTTGATGAACACTCTCTCACTTCGAGTAATTTATAATAATAAGATTATTTTAAATTACAAGCATGAATTAAAAGAGTTTTAATTCATCATATATTTAAAAAGGAGTTTTTAAATATATATTAAAATGACCTCTTTAATGAAGAGGTGCCATGAAACGGTGTCACTTCAATTAAAAGGAGGGGTCATGGCTTATGAAGTCAATTTTTATTTTTTTCCTTTTGAAATCCACAAGAGAGGAAGAGAGTTCTTTGGGTTTTGGAGAAAACCCCGTTTCCGATCTAGCGAGTTGGAAGCCATTTGGAAATCCGTTCGAGTGTGGATACCGGTAGAGGGCGGTGGTTTCGGCGCCTTAAAGATCCGAGGAAATCTAAGAGTAGAACTCTTGCATGGTATGATTTCTTGCACTTCTTTTTGGGTTTATGTTTTTGATTTGTATGAGCACATGAGATCCTTGGTGGTTTTTGGGAAATGACTTTAATATGCGTACATGATTAATTTCGCTTCCGTTGCGCATGATCCCCAAAATCCAACGAGTGGTATCGAGCCAACTCGTGTTTTCATAGAAATCAATTTAACGGCGTTTTGGACGTCGGCTGCGGCGGCTATGGCCGCCGGCGGATTCGGCGGCGGCGGTTGGCCGACGGTGGCGGTTGGTCGACGGCGGCGGTTGGCCGACGGCAGCGGTTGGCTGTGGCGAGGCGGTTATGGCGGGCGGTCAATGTGGATTCGACACCAATAGGTGTCTAATGGGTTAGCACCTCTTGGTTTGTAAGGCCCAACTCCCTCGTGTCTATTCGTTCGAATGGCACCTATTCGCATTAATTAATTAATATGATTAATTAAATTATGATTTAATGCGAATTTAAAATCTGGATTCAAATTTTAATTAGATTAAAGTGTTGAATTTATATCGCAATATTTATAATTTTTTTTGCATGAAATTCTTTTTAAATAATTTATGAAATTTTGGATTGTTTTTGGCAAAAAAAATATAAAATTTTAGTATTGCGATGTACAGATTTTAATTAAGAAATTTTAGCGGAACCGCCGTTTTTATTCCTAACGCCTCATAAATTTAATTGTTTTAGAAACATCAAGCCAATTATCAAGTAATTATTATTATTATTATTATTATTATTTTTAGTTTGTCAAACATGGATGTATTAATTAGATTAATACATGATGTATTGACTTGCGTGACACATAATATGGCCCAGTGACTTCTGTGAATTGCATGGTTGTAATATTTTTAGTTTTTTGCAATGGGATGTAATTATTAATTATGGCCTGCGTGTCATTTTGTTTTGTTGTAATTTATATTACATGTATTTATTCTTGGTGAGATAAATCGTGAGAAGACAAAGCAAGGCACTTGAAGTCCACTATCCACCATGATGATGGAGGAGCTAGAAATCCATGCAGGAGATGGTGATCTCGAAGGCTTTAGAAGTTACTTTTTACCCTTAGATTGGACTTTTGATCTTCATAATTGGCTTATGAAGATCATTCTAGTTTTAGGGCCATATTTTGACACGCTTAATTATGCTTCGATTTTGATATTTTTTGTGATGTGGTTTAGTATATGATACTAAAATAAATCATAACATCATTATAATTTAAAATCTATAACGATCCCTCATTTGAAATTTTAAGTTTTTCATGTCATCCATTATTATTAAACATCTGTCTAAAACTAATATCACCATGATGTGGGTTCTACCAAAGTAGGAGTACATTAGATAATATTAGCATGACAGGATGAGTAATGGTGCTACTCATGTGTTTAAAATGGTAAAACTTAATTAGGCTTACAAAATGGTTTTGGGCCTAAGGGCATGAGATGAGATTTAAACATGCTACGACATAAGATGTCAAAAATCTTATTAAGAGTTGCATTTGATGCAATTGGTAATAGTTACCTACCTAAATATACTTGATTTTAAGTGTCATGCCAAAGCTGACTTAAAATTAAGTATAATTATGGATCTTATACCTCTAAAATTAATATAATTTTAAAGAGGGATTATTAATTTAGTGGGAGTTTTTCATAATTAATATACTTAAACTTTGCATTTATTGTAGATGGCCAACAACAATAATAACAATTCTCGCATTTTCATTGCGATCGGTCCTCGAGAAGGACAAGCTTACGAGGGCTAACTTCCTTGATCGGGTTTCGTAATTTGAGAATTGTTCTCAAACACGAAAGGAAGTTATATGTCCCGGATGAACCTCACCCCGAAAAACCAGATGATAATGCCACCGAGAGCGAAAAGAATGCTTATGAGAAGCATCATAGTGACTCCGTAGATGTTGCTTCGCTTGATGTTAGTTGCCATGAGTTCCGAGATCCGTAAAGATTTAGAACATATGGAGGCTTATGATATGATCATAAACCTAAAGGAAATGTTCCAAGCAACAAGCAAGGCAAGAAAGATATGAAACTACCAAGGCATTGCATTCTTGCAAAATGACCGAAGGTAGTTCAGCTAGTACTCATGTATTGAAAATGAAAGGTTACATGGAGCACCCGGCAAGGCTTCGATTTCCATTAAGCCAAGAATTGGCTACCGATTTGCTCCCGAATTCACTTCCTCGTAGTTATGACCAGCTTGTCATGAACTACAATATGAATGAGATGGACAAATCAATATCAGAGTTGCATACGATGCTTAAAACTGTTGAACAAAATATAAAATCCAAGCCTGGGCAAATCTTAATGGTTAAGCAAAAGGGTAAGAGTTTTAAGAAGAAAGGAAAAGGAAAAGGCAAAGGTTGGGGTGGAAAGTCCAATCCTAAACCTAAGCCCAATCTTAGTTCCAAGGCTAAATCCCAGAAGGATGATGTCCGTTTCTTTTGTAATGAACCCGGTCATTGGAAAAGAAATTGCAAACTTTATAAGGAAGATCTAATGAACAAGAAAACCGGTGGGACCGAGTGCTTCGTGTATAAATGTTATACGGATTAATTATACTCCTTCTAGTTCCCGGATAATGGATACCGGATTCGCATCTCACATTTGTTCAAATGTGCGGGGACTAAAGGGAGTAGAAAATCGAAACGGGGCGAAGTAGATCTTCGCGTAGGCAATGGAGCAAAAGTTGCTGCTTTAGCTGTAGGAAGTTATGAACTTTCTTTACCCAGTGGGCTTTTGTTAGTATTGAACAATTGTTTTTATGTTCCTACAATGTGTAGAAACATTGTTTCAGCTTTCTTGTTTGGATAATGATGGTTTTGCTTTTATTATTAGGAATAATATTTGCTCCATTTATCATAAAGATATGTTCTATGCAAATCGCTGTTTTACTAGATGGTCTTTATGTTTTGAACCTTCAAATATCCAATGATTTTTACGTATGTAACATTACTACCAAGAAATTTAAGTCAAATGACTTAAATGTAACCTATCTTTGGCATTGTCGTCTAGGACACATAAATGAGAAACGCATTTCAAAACTCCATAAAGATGGACTTTTGAATTCATTTGATTATGAATCATTTGATACTTGCGAATCATGTCTTTTGGGGAAAATGACAAAGGAGCCTTTTACTCGGACACGGTGAAAGGGCTAATGAATTATTGGCCCTAATACATACGGATGTATGTGGACCATTAAGTATAGAAGCCATAGGAGGTTACAGGTACTTCATTACCTTTACTGATGATTTCAGTAGGTATGGTTATGTCTATTTGATGAGACATAAATATGAATCATTTGAAATGTTCAAGTATTTTCAAAATGAAGTACAAAATCAACTTGGTAAGACAATTAAGGTGCTTCGATCCGATCGAGGTGGAGAATATTTGAGCCAAGAGTTTGGTGATCATCTTAAGAGTTGTGGAATTGTTTCACAACTTACTCCTCCCGGAACACCACAATGGAATGGTGTGTCCGAAAGAAGGAATCGAACTCTATTTGATATGGTTCGATCAATGATGAGTGCATCGGATCTTCCACTTTCCTTTTGGGGTTATGCACTTATGACGAATCGCTTTTACACTAAATAGAGTTCCATCCAAAAGGGTTGAAAAGACACCATATGAGATATGGACTGGGAAGAAGCCTAGTTTGCTTTTTCTTAAGATTTGGGGTTGTGAAGCTTATGTAAAGCGTTTACATTCTAATAAACTTGAACCTAAATCTGATAAATGTATTTTTGTGGGTTATCCTAATGAGACTAAAGGATATTACTTTTACAATCCCATTGAGAAA
Source organism: Papilionanthe hookeriana x Papilionanthe teres (assembly GCA_022702705.1). NCBI lineage: Eukaryota > Viridiplantae > Streptophyta > Magnoliopsida > Asparagales > Orchidaceae > Papilionanthe > Papilionanthe hookeriana x Papilionanthe teres. The sequence continues at coordinate 53,913,186 of CM040427.1, read as the reverse complement.
AAAGTGTTTATTGCTAGAAATGGTTTCTTTTTGGAAAGGGAATTTATTTCTAAAGGAATCAGTGGGAGTAAAGTACAACTCGAAGAAGTTCGAGAGTCACAAAATAACATTGAAATACCTTTGGATGATGGTGGTCAACAAGGAGTTATTGACACACCAGCTTGTAACACAAGAACTACGTAGATCCGATAGAATACGTTATGAGCCTGAGAGATATGTATTTCTCATGAATAATGATCATGATGTATTGTTAATGGATCATGGTGATCCTACTACCTATCAAGATGCTATGTTAAATCAAGACTCTGACAAATGGTTAGAGGCCATGAAATCCGAAATCCAATCCATGTATGATAATCAAGTTTGGAACTTGGTTGATCCACCAAATGATATTAAGACCATTGGGTGCAAGTGGGTTTTCAAGAAGAAAACCGACATGGATGGTAATATGCATACTTATAAAGCAAGACTTGTTGCAAAAGGTTTTAAATAAATTCATGGTATCGACTATGATGAAACTTTTTCACCGGTAGTCATGCTTAAGTCTATTAGAATTCTCATTGCCATTGCTGCATATTATGACTATGAGATATGGCAAATGGATGTTAAAACTGTGTTTCTTAATGGAAACTTGTTTCGAGGATGTGTATATGACACAACTCGAAGGTTTTGTTCATACCGAGAATTCCGGTAAAGTGTGCAAGCTTCTAAGATCCATTTATGGTTTGAAGCAGTGCTTCAAGGAGTTGGAATCTTCGTTTCGATGAGACAACCAAAGAGTTTGGCTTTATCAAAAATGAAGATGAACCTTGTGTTTACAAGAAAGTTAGTGGGAGCACTATTGTTTTTCCGGTCTTATATGTCGATGACATATAACTCATTGGGAATGACATACCTACCTCGCACAATGTCAAAACTTGGTTGGGTAAATGTTTCTCAATGAAGGATTTAGGAGAGGCATCCTATATCCTAGGGATAAAGATCTATAGAGATAGATCTAAAAGGCTAATTGCTCTAAATCAAAGTACATATATAGACCTTATACCGAAAAGGTTTGTATGGAAGAGTCCAAGAGAGGATTCTTGCCTATGTCACATGGCATAACGCTTAGCAAGACTCAATGTCCTAACACTAATGATGAGCGAGAGCGTATGAGTAAGATTCCTTATGCTTCTGCTATAGGATCTATCATGTATGTCATGTTATGTACTAGACCAGATGTTTCTTATGCTTTAAGCATAACGAGCAGATACCAGTCAGATCCCGGTGAAAGTCACTGGATAGCAGTCAAGAACATTCTTAAGTACTTGAGAAGAACTAAGGATGTGTTCTTGGTGTTTGGTGGATTAGAAGATGATCCGGTTGTAAGAGGTTACACAGTGCAAGCTTTCAATCACACAAAGATGATTATCGATCGCAATCGGGATATGTGTTTTGTTTAAATGGTGGTGCTATTAGCTGGAAGAGTTCAAAGCAAAGCACCGTTGTCGATTCTACAACCGAAGTCGAGTACATAGCAGAGCATGTGATGCAGCGAAAGAAGCGAGTTGGATAAAGAAATTTGTTTCGACCTTGGAGTGATTCCTAGTATCACAAATCCCGTTGAGATTTATTGTGACAACAATGGTGCTATAAGCACAAGCAAAGGAACCTAGGTCACATCGGCGATCCAAACATATACTCGGGCGTTATCATCTCCTTAGAGAAATTATTGAGAGAGGTGACGTTAAAATATGCAAAGTTGCAACGGATGACAATGTTGCGGATCCATTAACTAAGCCTCTACCACAAGCAAAACATGAGGGTCATGTAAGGTCCATGAGTATTAGATACATTGATAAATGGGCCTAGTGCAAGTGGGAGATCTGTTAAGTGATAAGTGCCTCAGGCTCATTATATGGATATTATATGGATATGTATTTTGAACTTTTTATGAATATTTTTCTATTTTAATTAGCATGTTTATGATAGAAGAAGAACCTTGAATAGTTTCATGTTTATTATGAAGATTATTCTAAATATCCATAATCGCTTATTGTTGTGGGAATGACAATAAATAAAGATTAATATAAAGTTTGATGGATATTCATGAGATGAATATATGTATGGGGATACACATCGATTTATATGTATTTATTGGAGAATAAATATTGGATCGACTCGCTTTGAGATTAAATCATGGATATAAGTCATATGTTAATCTCAAGTCAGTAGTGACATCGAATCCTTTCGACCCGAGATTGTCATGGTTCTCAACATGAGGAATATTATGTTTTGACATAACCCAACGTTGTCTTTGACCGGATGACCATAAAGATTATGATTGGGCATAATGTGAATCATGTAGTGAGATATGAGTAATCAAGATGGAATTTATCCCTCTTATAATAAGAGAGATATCTCTGGGCCCCTCGAATGATTTAGACCGAGAATTGTGTGGCCACACTCAAATGAATCGATGGAGATCAATCGCATTTATTTAATCGATCTAATCGAGAGTCGAGAAATTAAAGATAGAGAGATATAAGGTTGACATTAATCCATGCCTTATATTCTATCATGATATCATGTGATAAAGGGATTATGTCATTAACAATCAGGTTGTCTCGGATCTCGAGACTATTCATACTAACTTGGGTAGTTATAGTGTCTTGCTAGAGACCAACTATAACTTGTAGGTTTATAAATGGTGATTTAAGCCTACTGCCAATGTTAATCGAACCTATAGGGTCGCACAAAATTTGAATGGACTAGAATGGTTGATGAACACTCTCTCACTTGAGTAATTTATAATAATAAGATTATTTTAAATTACAAGCATGAATTAAAAGAGTTTTAATTTATCATATATTTAAAAAGGAGTTTTTAAATATATATTAAAATGACCTCTTTAATGAAGAGGTGCCATGAAACGGTGTCACTTCAATTAAAAGGAGGGGTCATGGCTTATGAAGTCAATTTTTATTTTTTTCCTTTTGAAATCCACAAGAGAGGAAGAGAGTTCTTTGGGTTTTGGAGAAAACCCCGTTTCCGATCTAGCAGTTGGAAGCCATTTGGAAATCCGTTCGAGTGTGGATACCGGTAGAGGGCGGTGGTTTCAGCGCCTTAAAGATCCGAGGAAATCTAAGAGTAGAACTCTTGCATGGTATGATTTCTTGCACTTCTTTTTGGGTTTATGTTTTTGATTTGTATGAGCACATGAGATCCTTGGTGGTTTTTGGGGAAATGACTTTAATATGCGTACATGATTAATTTCGCTTCCGTTGCGCATGATCCCCAAAATCCAACACATTAATGTCAAAATCATTTGATGAAGCGTATGAGTTAATTGAAAAAATGGCTACAAATGAATTTCAATGGCCCTCTGCAAGGGTAAATCATAAATATGTAGCTAGTGTTCGTGATACAGATGCGATTGCAATTCTTGCATCTCAGGTTGCTGCAATATCAAGGAAGTTTGACCAATGTGGAATGAATCAACCTCAATTTACTCCTGTAAGTAAGGAGAGTTCACTAGGGCATATGATTGATTCTAACTTATCATATGATGCTTTAAATACCATAAATAACCCATATTCTAACTTTTACAACCCATGTTGGGAGAACCATCCTAAATTTAACTGGAATCATACTACTGATGGTGGAAACCAAAAATGGGAAAATAATCATGTGAATCCTAATGGAAGTTGGAATAATAAGGGGAACACAAACAATAGACCTTCATATCCACCGGACTCTAACGATGATCAACAATTTAAGGAAAAGAAGACATCTACGGAAGAAGTGGTATTGGAAATGGGAAATCAGTTGAAAAGTCAAAATGATGCGATTAGAAACATAGAGAATCAACTGGGACAAATTGCTAATTCACTTAGCAATAGACCCCAATGAGCACTTCCTAGCAATACTGAGATCAAACCTAAAGAAAACGATAATGAACAACTATTCCTTGTTACTGGACAAACTATGAAAGATGTGCAAAAAGGAGAGTTGACTATGAATATTAATGACCAGGAAGTCACTTTTGATGTATTAAAGACCATGAAATATCCAGCTAAGAAAAAAGATGATGATTGTTTTTTGATGGATGAAATTGATTATCTAAGTAAAGACCATTTCCAAAAAAGTTTTGAGAGTAAGATAACAGATGAGGTCAGAATGGATTTTCATGATGAGTTGAAAATGTTATTTAAAGAAGACTGTATGTATGTTCAGGAGAGGTGTGAAATGATGGATGCTACCAAAAATAGTGAACTTTTAATTCCATCTGTTGAAAAATCTCATGAACTTAAGATGGATGTACCCCATACAATTTTAATGTCAGCCTATTTAGGGAATTCATCTACACAACCACTCTTTATATCTTTAGATGCGACTCAATCACAAGAAAAACCTAAATTGAATGATGAACAAGATAAATTTATTGAACTAAGACTTGGAAGAGAATTTGAGGATAAATTTCAAAAGAACTTTGAGTTGAGAAAAAAGGATAAGGATATTGACCATTGGAAGAAATTCTTAAGGAATTAGAAAAACATATTTCCTCAACTAAGATAGAACCTCCATTATTTAATAATTATAAAGGGGAAGAATTGGAAGATAACTTGAATCATAAGAGTGACATAGAAGAATTTGATTTTGAATCTGAATTATCTAAAGAGAATCTGATACAAAATTTGGGAGATATTAAAGTATCTTATAAAGATCAATTTCTTATGAATTTCATGGCTGATATTATTATGAAATTTCAAAAAAATTAATAGAAGAATATTGGAGCTGAAAGGAAATATGAGGAACAATGATATAAATCAAACTGAAAAGGAAGAGCTGAATGAAAAATTACAATTTGAGAATTTTATAAGAATCTCTGGATCTGAAAAAGATTGGGCGATTGATCGATGATTACTTAATTGGAATTTTGATCCAGGTGGAATCATTTGTCGGGCTAACGATGTTAAACCAAGCATTTTATGTGAGGCAACTGATAGTTATCAGTGTGCTTTGATTTAGTGTACTTGAGATTCATGATTGTTAGTGTTGTATGGTGTTTGCTATAGAGTGGATTGACTTGATCTTTATGTGTCGTTATGAATTGTTCAGTTTGATTGTTGTTGGTAGATGTTTGGATTGCTATTAGTTTGATTTGATCTTTGTGTGTCATGAGGGATGTGATTCCTTAACTTCTTATTATAGTTAGACTTGTATGTTCTCTTGTACTAATTGGATTAATGAGTCCACTATGACTTGGGTCTCACCCAGACTTGAGTTTTACAAGAGAAATCATGAATTTCGAACATTGATAGTTCATTCTTAATTTGTTACTTCCTTTCTGCAACTTTATTTTCATTAGGTAGGAGTCGCAAACTTATTTGATGAATACCATTAGGATGATCTTACACTATTTTTATAACTGTTAAAGGTGTTTAATTACAAGGATTAGATGATATCTGAGATTGGTGTCCGGAAACCAATTTATCAGGGATAATCTTATCTTTGGAATTATAATCTATAAAATCATTTGAAAGTACCTAATTTACTAGTGTAGTGATTCCGTTAAAAATTGGAAGTAAGTTTGTAAGATGTGATGAGTTAAAGGATGAATTGATCTCATTTATCTTATGTGTGTTTATGTTTGTGTTACAACTTTATTTAGGTCTTGAAGAACATTTTTATATTCCCTTACTGATACATGCTATGCTAGTTAGACTTTGGATTAGTTAATTTCATTCTGGCATGATTAGTTTAGATTTACTTTCTGTTTCATATTGTTCTATCCCAATGAATATTTGTCAATGGTTTTGATAGACATTTGTGGTAGATAGAATTTCTAAACTATTTTTCTTCCTGCTTATATTTTCTGTAATGAATGCTATACATGTTAAAAATTAAGTTTGGGGGTAGAAAGAAAAATAAAATTTTAATGTGAAAATACTTCCTTTTAGTGTAATTTTATTTACAAGCATGTTTTAGGTTATATTTACTTTCTCCTACAGTTATTCTATCCTGAGTATGCATGAATATGAATTTGATAGGATGTTTTAGTAGTAAGTATATTCAACCTTTAATTTTTCTTCCTGCTATATTTTATGGAATTAATTGCAAAATATTTTTGAAATTTAAGTTTGGGGGGAAGAAAAATATTAACTCTTATTTATTCTCAATTTTTATATTTTCAAAAATTATTAGCATAACTTCTAGCAGTTGAACCTCGCTTGAGATAACTAAAACTTTTTCTTTTAGATGAATATTATGGAAGGATTGGATGAAAGTTTTTTATAATAAAAGTTAGTTTTATAAGGATAAGATATTTGGTATTAAAGAATTTGATTATAGTTAACTATTTAAAGTAAAAAAAAACTGTATTTTTGAAATGTTAAGAGACTTAAAGTATTGTGTGTTAAAAAGAGTTTGTGACTTTATGATGAATAATAAAGCTCATACCTAATTATAAAGTAAGGATGTATTTCAAGTTTGAACTTTAGAAAGAGGAGAGTGAAGTTCAAAATCATTACAGGCTCTCCAGATATAGTAATCCTCATTTAAAAAAAGAGAAAAAGAGAAAAAAAATAGAGAAAAAAAAGAGAGTGAAAAAAGGGGATTGAAAATGATCCCGAAAGAAAAGAAAAAAAAAAGAAAGAAAAATATTTATGAGGAGAAGCTTGAGGAGATGTCTAATCAAAATCGGTCTACTTCGAGTCACCCTAAAGGAGAACTTGATTTCATTTCTGAATTTATATTTAAAGTATTGGCCTACATTCTGATGAAGTTTGCATGAACTCCTTTTTCACATAATCTTTAAATGCATTCTTAATGTAATAAATTATGGTTTATCTTGAAATAATAGAAGACTAGAACCCTTAGACTTGATTGCTGAATATTCTTATACTTGTAGTGTTAACCCGAGTTACTGAATTTATTTCTAAAAGTCTAACCAATATATTCTTTTAAATGAAAAATTTTAGTGTCTTACAAGTGAAAATTACATTGCCTTGAGTTATATTTTTATGTAGTAAAATGGTTACTTGAGGACAAGTAACAGTTAAGTTTGGGGGATTTTGACACGCCTAAAATATATACACTTTTTGTTATATCATTTTACTTATTTTTTATGATATTGCACTTTAAAGGAAGGTATTTTGTATAATTTTTTGTTTTAGGTACAAGAAATGGTGATTGGAGCAAAAATAAGCAAAAACGGTGCAATTTGGAGCAAAAATGAGCAAAAAAACAAATTTTGCCTTGACACCTTTCGATAAGTCTTTTGATGTTTAATCTCTTTTACACTTCTTGCATATTTTTGAATGAGATTACACTTTAAAGAAAGGTTGTTTTTATGCTTATTTTGTAGGGCTATCTGTTAGGAACGTAACGCAACTGAAATGGGGCAAAACAGAGCTAAAACGGAGCCAAACGGTGGAGCTGCGCAGGAAGCTCGCCGACGGCGGCCTCGAGCTCGCCGACGGCGGGAATATCCCGAGAAGGCCAAAAATTAATTGCAAAAGCCCGCCGACAGTGTCCTCGGGCCCGCCGACTGTGCCCGGAAAGATTCTAGACCGACTTTGGGCGGTTATGGTCGAAATTCAACGTATTTGAACGCTTTTTCAAAGGAGTGCTTATGGCAACTCTTCAAACTTCATCCATACTCTTTAAAATGGCAAATTTAGGTTAGAAAAAAGGTGGAGAAAAGGAGATAAAAAAGAGAGGAATGTTTAGGATTCTTAGATTATGAGTATAAATGTAGATTTCTACCCTTTTGGAGAGATTGGAGAGGAGATTTTGAGAGAACTTGTAAGGGATTGCACTAGCATTGCATTGATCGACGGGAGACTTTGTGGGAAAGATCTTCGTCTTTCTTTCAAAGGGAAAAAGCTAAGTATTGATCTTCATTATCTTATAATTTTGTGAACAACTACCTAGTGGATTTGCTTTGGTTAAATGAAGTTTTTGTTGTATTTTTTTCATGCTTTGTGACGCATCTCTCTTACTCTTTCCTCTTCTTTGAAAATAGTGACATGAGAAGATTATGCCATTATTTTCATTTTACTTTTCTTTTGTAATGAGTAGAATTCATGTTTAGGATTTTGTGATGCATGTTAGAAGTGAATTTAATTATAAATGTGATGGTCTTACTTGCACTTCATTTATTACAAAAAGAGCTCGTTGTAGTGTTAAAATTCGTTGTAATTGCATTGACCCAAAAGGGCATATGTAATTCTCAACAAAGTGGAACCACATTCAAATTCCATGGATGGTGAAGTTCATGGGGATTGAATGCAAATAAATAGGGAAATATAATTATCGGGCGTAGAATTGGAGATTTTAGAGTGACAGGCTAAAATCCTCAATTCGGTCTTATCGTTTGGGTGCTGAAGTGTAGATTGTTAGCCCTCAGGCGAGGGGAACGTGGGAGCTCCGAAGTGAGAGCCGGTATCCTCTCAGCCTAACCGCAGATTCAGTAACCAAGCATAGGACTAGTCAATGTTCTTTATGCTTGGACCAAAGGGTAAAGAATAGGATTGCTCCTATTTGGCACATACAATATTAAATGCATCTCATTCTTATACATTATTCATTTCATTACATAATAATTGTAATTTTTAGTATTTCAAAATTCTCCAAACCAATTCATCCAAAAATGGTTATCTTTAGAATTAATATTTGCATTTCGTTATAGTTACTATCTTTACATTTAACACTTGCATTTAGGAGTAGTTGCTAGATAAAACACAATTTTAATTGACATTCCAAATTAAGGACTATTAATAGTAGACTAGAATTTGACTAAAGACCTCTTACTTAAAATGATACGTATACTTGCATAGTACCACTAGTGTGTAAAATATTTTCCGATTTTTATATCATTTAAGATTTTGCACACTAGCAGCTATTTATAAATCAGGTCAAGTTTTTGACCATCTTTTGGAAGTTAATTTACTGCGTAATTGTGGGTCGAGTCAATGGTTTACTTGTCAACTCGATCTCAAGCAAGAAGTATGCAGGGAAAGAGACCGTAAGAACCGTGGGAAGGAAGTGTGGTATCTCTCTTCTAAAAGTGTTTGGAAGCTAACTCAAGTACACACACACCTGATGAGAAATGAAGAAAGCTAGATGATAGAGAGAGAAGTTCATCTTCATCAGTTATGACTCTTACTCAAAATGCTACAAGTTGTACAATCCAAACACAGAGAAGATAATCATTAGTTGCGATGTCTTATTCGATAAAGAAGGTGAATGGAATTGGGACCCACATGATGAGGACTAGAATTTTTTTCTATACATAGAATGAAAAAGTAAAGCAATTAATGATAAATTAAGAAAAGAGAAGCTTACTACACCAACAACTACACAAAATGCATGTACTCAAGAGGACTCATTATCTTCATCATCTTCAAGTATAAGTTCAAGCAAAAAAGTATCACACTTCAAAAGTTTACATGAAATTTTTGGGTTAACTATAAATCAAGATAATATTACTTTTTTTTTATCTTTTTGTCGATTGTGAGACCATGAATTTTCAAGAAGGCATGCAAAGTAAGAAGTGGAAGAATACCTTTGATGAAGAAATCTTGTTGATAGATTTGAATGCTGCTTTGGATCTAGTTACACTTTCAAAAGTGCACAAAACAATTTTCATGAAGTAGATGCACAAAGTAAGAATACCAAAGGAGAAGTCGTGAGGTATAAAGCAAAGTGTGTGGAAAAATACTACAACCAAATAGCTAATATCTATGATGTAGTATTTCCTTAAGTTGCTCGACTTGAAACTATTAAGCTAATCATTTCCATGGTACCTCAAAATAGGTGAAAAATACATCAAATGGATGTAAAATTTGCCTTGTTAAATGGAATTTTAGAAAGAAAATTTCACATTCAACAACCACAAGGCTACGAAATTAGAAGGCAAGAACAAGTTTTTGAAAATAAAGAAGGCTTTCTTTTAGTTGAAAAAAAACCTAAGGCATAGCATAACTGCTTCGATAGGTATTTCCTTGAAAACAATTTCATCAGATGCTCTCTACACCAAAGTCAAGAAAGTGCTAACCCGAACTTAGGATATTTCTCTTCATATTCGACATAAATAAAATTTTGAAATAAATTAATGATTTTCATTCTTCAATTAAATAAGAAAATTATCTTTACCTTTCGCCGCTACCTCAGACTCTTCTCCAAATGTCACATTGCCTCCTTCAAGAGCTAAACTTTACTTCTTCCTTGGAGCCAGGGTTTCTTCTTGAAGGCCTTGAGGTGAAGAGCTAAAGAGAAAGGTGAGAGCGATGACTTTTTTCTCATGCACTCCTTCTTTTCTTCTTTCTCTCTTTCTCCATCCTTCATAAATGCAATCTTTCTTCCTTCATCCTTTTGTGTGTTTAAGGAGAGCATTTTGAGGAAGAGTGTGGCTCACTAGGAGCAAGACCTCTTCTCTCCTACATTAAAGGAGAGCTTCATCCTAGCATGGGGAAGGACCACTGATGCTTCATCAAAACTTCGTCGGAGCTCTGAACTTCACCGGAACGTTGTCATTTGTCCCGCCACTAGGAGAGCTTCATCCTATGTGAAGAAAAGTTACATCATACTCCATGTTGGTGAGGTTCCATAAATCCCTTTTTCCTTTTCTTTCTTAGCTAGCCCTAGGAATAAATTTTGTTAAGTGTTTGTGGGTACATGTGGCATCTCTAACCGGCCACCCAATATCGTCCCCCTCAATCAATCGACCCGTTCATATGTCGTTTGACTAGCCGGCTTTGTGGTGTGAGGTTGGGTTTTGATCATTCACGCTAGGAAAGTTGGTCGACCGACACTAGTCAACACGAGAATATGTCTTTTTATTGGTCCTTTATTTCCTAGAGTAAGCATTAGGTTAGGAAGCACATGCATGGCCAATTTTTTTTTTTTGTTTTTTTTTTTTTGAAGCTGAGCGATTTCCAGTTGAAAACCCTATACCTAAATCCTAAGAGGTTGGAATCTTAATTTTCCATGGCTTTTGGCACTTCAAACATTCTTTGAAGGCATTGGAATAGTTTGATCTTGAAGAATGGAAAAAACATTATAGCTAGACCATTCTAAAAGATCGGAGGAGGGGGTTTGCAGGACGAAGAACAATTCGTAGCTGGTTTTTCCTACAAACGGTGAAGGACTTCTCCTACACAAAATCGGAGAATGAAGTTCTCCACATTCCTCACCAAAGTCGAAGGCGGCTATGCTGCATACCCAAGAGCTAAACCCTAAGTTCCTATGTGAGTACATTAAAGTGAGCTCATTACCTGAGAGCCTTCAAGAGGAAACTCTTACTCTAAGGAAGAAGAAGCTCCAAGGAAGTATAAGGGTTCAGCTCTTGGAGGAGGCAAAAAGTGTTGAAGGTTGATAAAGGAGTATGAAGTGGATAGGTGAAGTTAAACTAGCCTCCCCAAGAAAAATCCCTAAAGTACCCATTAATTAAGCCAAAAATAGCTCATCAAAGGCACTTAGGACATGCCAAAAAGGGTTAATTCCCCAGCCTTTTCATAACTCCAAGGAGATCTCCCCAAGTCCAAGGAAGGTCTAAAAATTCAGCTCTATGGGCCAAATTTTAAAATATAGGCGGGCCTGCGTAGTCACACTACTATGCTTGTGGGGTCAACGTGGTCACACAAACACCCAGATATAATTATGCCGTCAATCTCACTGTCTTATGGCGTGGTCATGCCACCTTCGAGCGTGGCTACGCTGAAGGTAGCCTTTGTGCAACTATTGGGAGGTCTGGCGTGGCCACGCTATTCTACAACGTAATTAAATCATGTGTTCTATCCAACAGCGTGGTTACGACACCTTTAGACATGTCTACGCTGAAGTCAGCCCACTCAACTCTTATGGGGAGGGGTTAGGTGTGGTCATGTTCGATTTGATCGTGGTCCCGCCAAACCATTATGGGTCATTTTTCGCCTTGGGAGTCTGTGCATGGGCTTCCACTCAAAGGTCTCCTTGCTCCTCTTAAATGGAGGGGGATGTGGGACGTTTATCACCTCCACCAACTCCTTCTCTCACCGACAAACCCTTTTTTTCCAGGGGGAAGGCAAGGCCTCATCATTGGAATACAAAGTTGTCTCTTCAGATGAAAAAATGGGTAAGGGAACAAGAGCAACCCGACTAGCTTTGGATCTTTCATACAAGGCAATAAAGGAAGGATACCCACCCTACGAATCCAACAGAATAGTGACAGTCGGTGAAGCACTAGCTTTCAATAAAGAGGGGGATGCGGCCGCGGTTTCATTTGGAATCCCTTCAGAAACAAATGTTCTCCGGCCACCTTCCCATACATAAAAAAAATATGAATCGTTTTTTCAAGAAAGTGAAATAACATTACCAATCACCATATCTTTAATAATAAAGTTAGTTTCAGACATGGAATAAGGTATCTCTAGGCCACTCTGTAAGGAAGTGGGTCCTCATTTACTACGGAATTACCTGGCCCTGAGATATGAATTTGCTTTCGGTGCTTGGCAACCAGCTTCTCCTTCGCTGTCTTGGCGCTGATCGCCTCATCAATATTTGAGAGGCCCTATTGTTTCTAGATCATTTTGCCCCTTAACACGTGAGTAACCATTGTCTCGGCGGTGTACTGCAGGATCAAGAGATGACGACCGATCAACATCGCCTTGGCGACGCTCATACTCAACGGAAGAGACTTTAGTCTGTCCACCACTTGCTTTTATGGTTTAGTACGGATCCCACAGTCATGAGAGCAAGAATTGGCCATAAACTTTTTTTTCCAATCCTTTATTGTATTTTCCACCCCCAGCATGTAGAGTACCTTACCCACCGAAGACATGACAAAGGCCTCCATATCAACTTTGAATGAGTAAAAGTTCTTAAACGCGTCGACTATAAAATGCGCCCTTGATGACAATAAAGAATTAGAGTCACTATTGCGGCTATGACTAAAGAATACTTTACGTGCTCATAAATCTATCTATTGAAGAAAGGGCTTTCAAAAATTTTTCTCTCTTACAACGAGAAACATTCACCTTCCTGCAGCAGAGGCTAGGGAGAGATCCTGATCGTCGCTTCGTGCAGCACCTTTACACTCTCCTCAGCACCTTCAACAAGCAATACTTGTTGTTCCTCAATAATCGTGTTCGCATCAGACCAGGATGCTAGAGTTTCCTAGCAAAACTTTTTCGATGATCATCCCTTAGCGCCATCATATGAGTCCTCTGCATCGACCGAAACAGATTCGGGTCTCAACCATTTTTCTTTCTTCACACTTTTCTTCCTCTTTACAGGGGCCAGGACCCGAAAGCCCAGTTTAGCCAGAGTTTTGGGATCCACGTCGACCTGACTCGTACCATCAGCCATGTGTACCTCGACTATCTGGAAAAAAACTGGCAGCCAAAGATGCAACATAAAGTCTTTGACTTTATTTATAGAGCAAACTATGCACTAAACTCAAAAGGATGCCAGTTGTTTCATCAATTCTTAACTTTGATGCTACTTATTGCTTAATATTTTCCTTGTTCTTATCTGTAAATGAGTAGAAAAACTCGGGGAACTAATATGTACACATAAAAAATTACAGCACAAATCTCAAAACAATTGAATAGCTAAAGGTGATGGTTCAACGATTGAGGCAAATAAATTCAAGGGACAGGATCTGAAGTGGTCATCTGAAAGATCAACAGAGTGATTAAGTCCACTGACATCTATTATTAGCAATCTGATCCGTAGGCCAATCTACAGTCCCAACCGCCGAATCTCCCTAAAAGTCAGTCGAATGCAGCCCGACAAGAAAGACTGTTGCGAGGCCCGTCGCTTTGGTCGACCGCCTGATTACTACTGTATCCTAATGAAGATTATAATACAAATTTAGTATTAAATCAGCACATTTATTACATTAAGAGCCGTTTTCATAACCGTTCATTCTTTCTATAATTGATATGCACTTATAAATAAGGGAGAAAAAGATGAATAAAGGGACCTGGTCTTGGAACTTTGTAGAATTCACTAACAGTTTTCTTCTCTCTCACCTCCTTCCTCCCCTGACACTAGCTCTCGAGGCTTGTACTTCCCGAGGACAATTAAGGATTCAACAATTGCATATTCTAAAATTTTCAAATCACTATTTTAAAATATTTCTCTTTAATATTCCAAATTTATTTTTTTTAGAAAGAGTTGATCTCAAGAATTTCAAAAGATCATTCAAGATTTTGAGCTCAATTAAAGCCCAATTTGAAACGCATCCTCTTGATGTGAAGATTGACCTGTCCTGCTGCAGCATAGTTATAAAACAGCAAAAGAAATATGCTGGGAAGAGAAGGAAAACACAGAAGCACGAAGAATTCCTGCAAGTAACTAAAGGAGAAAATCTTATTTGCTTCCGTCAATAGCTACAGCGGCTGCATATTTGGCGGCGTATATGGCTGCGTTGTCATGTTGGCATATAGAAAGAATACAATGCAATGGTGCTGATGCACATGGGTTTTTAACATTTACGTCCCTCTCCTTCTCGCCGGTCCCATGATCATATTTTTGTCTCCCACACGCCCATTGCTCTTCTGCTTGTTCAATGCCCCAGTGCACACGAAATTATCCAAATTGAATTCTCATATATCCAAATTCAAGTAAAGGTATTTAATTATATAATTTTATCGTTTTGCTTGTATTTAGTTTTTTGAGTTGTTTCCATCCCTCATTTACCTTATGATTTTTAACCTAAAGAAGCAGGTTTAATTAATTGGTCTTTCTTCATGTTTATTATTTGCATGTCACTTACTGTTTCACTGCTTTCGTGCTCCATATATATAGCTTCTCTTACTCCTTCTCCCCACCTTTTTTTATCAACTTTCCTCTCAACCCTACTTTTATATATTTCCATCCAATTATATACATTATCAAACTTGTTAGAACTTGATTTGATATCACCTTAAGGAAAAAGTATTACAACTGTACGCTCTGCACGCCTACGTGACTAATCTCCGGCCGCCACATCGTCATATATCTCATCAGTGATTGAGATGTGACGGCCAATGATTAGTAGTCCCAATATGTAGACACCCAAACAAAATATTTCTTTCATCCTAAGAAGTGATAAGAAAAGCACCTATAAAAACAGTAAATTTAAAAATATCTATTAATACATCTAATCATCTTTTCAATGATTGGGTGGACAGAAAATCAGAATCAAATTAAGCTAAATCAAAAGAAAAAGTTGCTCAATTCTCTACATACTTGCACATTAAATTCATACTTTTCAAATACATCAGAAAAAAACTCACAAAGAGCCACCAATATTACAATAGAACTGACTCCAAAAAAACTAAAAAAAATTGTGAAGACAAATTAATATACATATATAAAGCTTAAATATAGTCAGCAGAAGCTCTATCAGCGGAAGACTGATCAGAAGCCACAAAATAATGTACACAAGAGAACCATTAGTAAATCAAAAAGAAAAAAAAAAAAAAAAAATCCATCCTGGAGAGAACAACGCTAGTTAATTTATAACAAAGAACAGCGATACTACTGTTCCATTGCTGCCATACTTTATTTCTGCATACTAAATAATGCTACACTGAGCTTCCAAGCATGCAAGCTACGTAACAGCAGGTAGCGAGAACCGCACAACAAAATTCCCCGCGATTTTCAGTAAGCCCTCCTCGTCGTCAACAACTAGTACTGGCAGGGAACTTGCACTGAACCGGCCAACAAAGTGGTTCGCTTCACGAACCGGCCCTTCATCCTGGGCCGCTTCTCTGCGTTCAGCTTTCTCACCTCGTAGCGTATCTTCTTGGAGAACAGCCTCGTCCTTCTCTTCTCTCTGTATCTCGTCACTCTAGCTTCTCTTTCCTCTCCCCCGTTCGTCCCCCACCTCCCTTTGCTCCACCCCGTTCCACCTTCCGTTACACCCTACAATGAAATAAATAAATGATTAACTAAACGTAATTAAATTTTATAAGAAAATCACTACCTTGGTTATTCTTTGTTTTCATTGATCAATTTGATTCAGATTTACAGTTAATATTTCGCTTCCTACAATCAAACACATGACTTTCATTTTAGAAGTAGTTGACAATGATGAAGTTCTATGTATGCATATATAGAGAACAATCATAAACTTGAACTGCATTTTGATGGAAATGCATATTTTAATTTAAAACTCTACTGCCATAAGTTTCATACATACATATATATATATATATGTGTGCGCGTGCGCGTAATTATAAAATTTACCATTACAGAAGGCAGGTAACCGTAGGAATCAAACCGCGGCCGGTCGCCACCAGCCCACGGCGAACATCCACTTCGCGACCAGGCAGCGATCACCGCATCATAATCCAACCTTAATCCCATCTTCTTCATAAACCCCTCACCTAACTCTCCCTCCTTCTTCTCCTCCACACCACTGCCGCTCTGCGCAGCTGCGCAGAGCTTCATCTCATCTCCAAATGCGTCAAAATCAAACTCCATCTTAATCCCACTTACATCCTCTTCATCAGCACCCGTAAATCCATCTATACATACGGAGCTCTCGTGGATATCACCAAATCCCTCTCCAATAAAACACTCCACATCCAGATTCTCCATACCCATCTCCATAGATGGGACGTAGTTCAGCATCTGTTGATCCAAATCCATTGTCATCGTCTTGTCTTCTAAATTGCTCGAGCAGAAACCGTTGAAGATGGGATCGATAACTGGTACGCAGTACGTCAACTGCATCTCGAGATCTTCCTCTTCTTTCTCAAGGTCAGGTACGAGGGGCTCCTGCTTCATGTTCTTGGGCTGCTGGTAAGCCCGTGGGGTACGTGCCTTGCGTTTTCTCCATGAGATCGGTGAAGCCGTCGGCGAGCACAAAGGCGAGGAGGTCGAAGAGGGGAACGAAGCTGTGTGGAGGCGAAGGCGCTGATGACGACGGGCAAGAGAATTAGCGGAGTGGACGGAGGAGTCGCATGCTTGGCAGAGGAAAGCATCATCGGCACCGCAGTACCAACGAGCTCGTCGGCGGAGGCAGCCGTCACAGGGGCGAGCGGTGCTTCCGCCGACTGCGTTGGCAGTAGAGCGGTGCTTTCTCTCGCCGTCGTTCATGGTTGCGTGGCTTGGGGTAAGTGAGCTAAATTATGGAGGTTAAAAGAGAAACCGGGGGGGTGTGGGTGTTGCGGCGGGTAGACTTGGGGTGGAGGAATGAAAGAAGGGATTGGCTTTGGTGGGGGAAGGGTATCGGTTTTGGTGCGATGCGATTGGCTGAGGGGATGGGAGGATGGATTTCGAGTGGGCCAAGGGTCGTTATTGTGGTGGGGCCTACTCGTTGACGGGGATGATTGGGGGATGATTTTTGCTACCCGCCGCGGCGACTTTAATTGGTAATTCGTTTGTGGGACCGGCTAAGTGGGACCCTGAGGTGGGGACGTGTGGTCTTTGTGAGATTTTTCAATCTTTATCTTCACTCGTTTTTGTTAAATAAGTAGATTTCCCACATAATTCTTATATATTTGCATGTATAATATATAAATTTTTATATTTATATTTATAATATTTTGATGTCATTAAATTATGCATGATTAAAATATATTTTACATTTTAAAAATATAAATAATAATGATAATTTTATATGATATCAATGACTTGAATGTAACACATGTAAATATGAATGTTTAGACAGTCGACATATAAATATACAAATATTATGTTGTACATATGTAAATTATCCATTCAATTAAAATAAATAATTATTACATACGAGTAAAGATAGTTGAAGTTTTATCATAAAGTTTCATAATCTAGCATTAATCTTGAGATATTTTTTGAGCAAAAGAAGTTTTGATTCATATTAAAAATCATCAAGAGCTACAATTTCAGTAACCTTATAGTCAAATTGAGTGTCTTGATAAGGCGAACTCAATGATACCAAAATCAATTTTAATCTGAGACCAATCAAGTCCGGATCAAACTATTAAACCACATTTGAAGCATTTTGGTGACCGAATGGAGAGTTAAATGAACTCCAAAATTTGATGTATCTCTATTCAAAAAGAGTGTCTCGATGAGATGAATCCAACGAGCCAGATATCACTCAATTATGAGATTATTAAGATCATCAAATCATAAAAAGCTCTTATGATTAAAGAGAATCATGTGTGTCATTTGATCAATGAATGTAAAAGTTATTTAGTAAATGAATAAAATGCCCCTTTCCTAGAGTTTGTAAATAAACCTCTTCTCTTCACATGAGGGGGAAGAGAATCTGTTGAATATCAGTGTTTTTCTGAACTGAAGACCCGATGATAACTCCAACCCCCATAGCCGCCAGTCACTTTCGATTAATGCCTGTCGGTCGCCGATTATTAGTGTCGGCCAACCTCTGCTCGCCAACGCCAGCGAACTCTATTGTTTAACTACTTATCCCAGAATATGATACATCGCAGCATCCTGAATATATGTTACGAACTATCCTACATATGGAGTGGCGAATAATTCAGCATTAATGATCCAAAAATAACTTCCAACGATGAATACTTTCAACCATTGTACACAGAATACAATGATATTTTTCACACTCTTGAAGTGTTTCTTATATTATACAAGGACAAATATTGTACTTGGTTTAATATTATGACAATTCCTTACCAATTAGTGGACATAAGTGTGTTTTTGTAATTATACATTTATTGCGGAATACTGGTTTTTTCATGTAAAAAATCATGTTGTCTTCTCCTCGTACTTTTCAATCATGTATGTGAGTTTTGGATTTTAGTACAAAATCGAGACGTTAAATTATCACTTTACCGCCATCAATCTTTCAGCACACCACAATGGTAATATTTTTTTGTCAACTTCTTTGAATTATCTTCTAAACTAACAATACAACACACCAAGCCTTAGTAATTGATAGGTTCAGCTTCTATGGTAAAAATTATAAATTTGAGGCTTTTATATATATTAAAAAAAAGAAAATAAGATTAGCCAGAGGCTATTAGATGAGTCTCCTGACCAAACTCGTGTGCCTAAGAATTTCATTCCACACATAATCTGGATCGAATATCTGCCCCCAAAGATCTTACAAACTTTACCAAACAAAGAATCACAGTAGGCGGCTTACACACACACAGATACACATCACTATCTTTTTCAAAGTGTGAAATGAATATATACGTCATAGGGTTGGTGGCTCCAGTGGAAGACAAAATTAGAGAGAGTCGTCTTAAGATGATTTGGTCACATTAAACATCGATCATCTGTGATCCGAATAGGAGAGTGGATGTTTTAGATTCGACTTATGTTAAGAAAGGAAGAGGCATAACTAGAAAGACTTTGGTTTACGTATACAAAATGATCTTAATTTATTAGAACTAAACGAAAAAATGACACTAAATAGGACGCAATGGAGAAAATGGATTCATGTAGCCGACCCCACCTAGTGGGATTAAGGCTTTGAAAATGCACGTTATAAATATAGATATCAAATCTTGGGTGTGAGATAAAAATACATAAGAATTGTGAGATATGTATATATATATATATAAAGGGGTTGTTAGCACTGGTTTGCATGCATACCTTTAATAGAACTATCAGAAAAAAACAAAACAAAAAAAAAAAGAAAAAAAAAAGTTCTTTGCTTCATGTGGTGTGGTTAGCCCCAAAATGGCTGAACTTATCCGCCCACGTAGATATATATATATATAAATATATATATATATATATAGACACACACATATACTATTTAATCCTACTATAGCATAATATATTAAAGATGATTACTGTATATGACTAAACAAACTTGTTATCACAATAATTAATCTTAACAATTGTTGCAAAATAGTTTTGAAAGAAGCAAGAGCCTAAACTCAAGCCTATTTATTGCCTGATAACTAAGGATATGCACTATCCATACACGAATTGATTACATAATATTCCAAAATAACAAGCAAAAAGAGAACTATTACGTAGGGAATTGGGTACACATTTAGTTCATATTTTACTATAACTTGCAACAGAATTATGAGAAATTTCAGAGTTTCTTTGCCATCGTTCTCAATGAAAACTAACCACAAGAAGACTGAGAGGCTCTTAGTAGCCCACGAAGCCATTGATGCTCCTACTTGAACCAAATGGAGCCCATTTGAGGTTGTCATTTCTTCCTCTGTCACTAACTCTGCTAATTATCTGGTTTAAGCTCGCATCCTCGTAATTAGCCTGTTTGTTAGGATAGGTTAAAATGACTGATGATATTTAATTTATTTAATAGGTGTACGTGCACCTCACTTAGTTAAATATATTAACTGAAAATGAGTTTTTGATGGAGGATTTTTGTCGGTTAACGTGAAAATCTGTCCACAGAAAGAGATTTGATAAAGTGACGCGCGTAATGGATTTGGCTTTGTTTGATGTATTTATTTATTTATTTATTTTATTTTTTGGTATATCACAGATTTGATTTGTGTATTATGAAATATGACGCTATATAAGGACAGTTCTTGGCTTTACAGAGATGTTAGGGTATGTTCAGCGGTGATAATTATTATTATTTTATAATATATAAGTTAATTTAACACAATATAATCATAATATGTATTATTGGTATTGAAGTTAGGGCTATCATCAAAAAATTTGTTGTTCGTGATCAGTTCGTGATCGGCTCGCCAGAGTGTTCACGTTCGATTTATTCGATAAGTAAACGAGACGAACAAAAACAATTTTTTTTTCATTTGGTTTCTAAACGAACCAAACATGAACAGTCATGTGTTCGATCGTGTTCGAATTTTTATTCTTCGAAATATAAAATCGTATAAATTAACTATATATAAAAAATTTGTTATATTTTAAAAATATATATACTATAAAAATTTATCATATTTAAAAAAAATTAAATCCTATAAAGTTTATTTAGGAATTATTATCATTTTAGCAATTCAATTAATTCAAAAAGACAAACAAATTTGAAGGTTTCAAACAATTCAAACAATTCAAATAATTTGAATAATTCAAACATTTCAAACATTTCAAACTAATTTCAAACAAACCAAATCAAACACGAACAGTAGCTTCATGAACAGTTTCAAACACGAGTCTATTTCAAGCACACTTAATTTCAAAAGACCAAACTCCAACACAAGCTCTGTTCGTTCATGTTCGATTCGTTTACACCCCTAATTGAAGTTGTCATATAGTATTTTACACAAGGCACCAGAATATGCATAAGAAAATGTAAGGTAGTCATGTCAATTATTCAAGCTTGTTGCATGTAAAAAAAAATTATGAGGTGAATCTCGAGATATTTTTTTACAATAAAAATTTCAGATTTAAATTCAAGATTTTTTAAGACTTGGATTTCATCAAGTTTGTAGTCAAATTGACCGTCTCGACAAGACGAATCGCATGATATCAAAATTGGTTCGATCTGAATCCAATCAAACCCAAATCAAACTACTAAAGCATTTTTGAAAGTTCTGGATCGTTGATTGAATGGTCAAAAGATCCCAAAATTTGACATATTTAAATTTAAATCCAACATCTCTACGAGAGAAAAATCCAATGAGTCTAAGTTTGTTTGATTTTGATGTCTTTAAGGCTCTCAAATCAGTAAAAACCCTCCTATAATCAAGAGGGATCAACAAGAGCCGTCCGATCAAACAAAAATGATGTTACCCCTTTATAGCGCCCCCAACCAGTCAACACTCTTCATTTGAAAGGAGAAGAAGAAGAGAAGGAAGTCTAGTGTTTGTTTTAGACTGCAGACTCGGAGATGATTTTTTGGCCTCCATGGTCCTCGATCACCATCGACCACTGCTTGTTGGCCGTCATCAACCACCGCTGTTGGCGACTCCTGGTTGCTATCCACATACTCCATTTATGATCGTAATATGCAACACCATATTGAAGACCTGGCAATAACTTACGGCCTCTGTAATAGCCGACCACAGTCAACCATCTCTAGTCGACCGCCCTACTCGTCTATAGACGACCCTTGCTTGCTAATTAACGTCGTATCTTAAATTCAATATTAACATACAATGTCGTATTGCAGACCTGTGATAACTTCCATTTTTCATAGTTGCTGACCAACATAAACAAACTCCCGTCGGTCCCGTCAACCACCGCCGACAACTCTTGCTCACTGTCATCGGCAACCGCTGCTTGCTAAAGATCATATTTGAAATATGGTCGTAACAAATAATTTCGTGTTGAAGATACGACAATAACATCTGGATACCACTACTTAGGATTACAATATTCATAATGCATTGATTCTTTTCATACACTAGAATTATTTTATACAATGCATATAGACAAGTGTTCTATCTAGTATAAAGTTATCTCACTACTCTCCAAGTTGTGAGAAAATAGTGTATCTTTATAGAAGATTACTTTGTTTGAGCTAGGCTTCTTTTTTCATTTTTTTTTAAACAAAAAAATCCCTAATGTCTTCTTTTGCTACAGTGCAATTATCTATGTGTGTGATGGATCTTTGTAGTCAAACTATTACGTTAAATAATCACTCTACCACTGAAATATTCTTGCAAGCAACAAAACTTTACACACACAGATAAATAAATACATACATACATACATACATACATACATACATACATACATACATACATACATACATACATACATATATATATATATATATATATATATATATATATATATATATATATATATATATATATATATATATATATATAGACACACACAACCTAGCATTCATTTTGTTAGTATTTTAAAAATATTATCGATCGTAATCAAGGTACAGATGAGTTGATCGTTCATTTTGAGGGTTGGTAAGTAATAATTGAATAATGGAGTAAACTCATAACATCAACACTAATAAATACTTGAGACAGAAATCTTGAAATCAATTTAGCCCAAAATCACTCACTTATGCTGTCATTAAAAGATTGTTTGATTTGTTGAAAAATGAATAAAGCAATTTAAATGTAGTTTATTTGAACTAATTTGAATTGTTTGGTTTAGTGCAGAACAAATGCAGAACTTTATATTTTTGTGTTTGGTTTGAAAAAAAAAAAATGAAATCAATGCAAAATATGCGTGGCAATAGCAGCAACAACGACAACCAGTGGATGTGGCGGTCAGCTGAAAATCGGCAGGTGATGATGGTTGCGCAACATGTTGTAGTTTACGGTGTATTTAGAAATCACTCAATCAATGAATTCGGAATGCACCAATTTTAGAAGTGCAGGGTGAACTCCAAATTCACCAAAACTTATCTACTACATTATGTGCTTTCATCGAACCAAAATAGCAGCAATTAGAAAACCCGTACATTATATCACTATTGCCGGGAATGAAACAACCCTTATGATCATGACTAGCTACTCTCATTTGTGGAAAGGGATCCTACTTATAGAGTTTTTAACCAATATTTTTAAGAAAATTTATAATATTCATTTGGACGATTAATTAGAATGTTCTAACATTAAATATTTGATATTTTTTTGACTATTTCACTAGTGTAAGATTATGGGGAATCTAGTGATAAAACTAGTTGAAATGTTAATAAAACTAATAAAATAATGTGTGCCTCATTTAAAAGGAAAGGACTACAGTACTTGAAGTGAACTCTAGAAAGAAAATATAGTCAATATTGCAACTAATTCTCATGCGCTTTTTTTTAGTATTAATTTTGTAATTTTTACATTAATTTTAAAATAAATGAAACTCAGTTTAACACATTTCACTTTTCCAAAAGCTAATACAAAATGTGATCCACAAGCAGGGTTAGTTATACATGTGCATATACATATATAAGTCTCTGTATGCCAAAATGTAGTTATGCTTATTCGAGAAAGGTTTATACAGTTATACTTCCATGGCAATTGAGTAAAAGTTGTTGTATTGAATATGCTAAAGAGAATAGCTAGAGGTGAGAAGCACTCACTAATAAACAGAAAGAAAAGGTAATAGTGTGATGTCCCCCTAACTCCATTACAGTAAACATATGTATATATAGAATGAGAAATAGAGTATTCTAGAGAATGGTGGTGATCCCCAACACAGTTGGTTATTAGCAAAGATAGTGGAGGCTGAAATTTCCTTTTACTACCAATGGGTATAGGTCTATTATCCTCCCTCAAGCTAAGCTTGTGTCAAAGTGTATTGAACATGGATGCAAAATGCCATTTGGTGAAGATGTCAGTAACTTAATCTGAGGAGTTGATGTGTTGAAGCCGAACTTCGCCCGATGTGAAGTGGCCCTTGATAAAGTGATACTCACTCTCAACATGTCTTTTGAGCATGAAATATGAGATTGAGAGCTATAGCAATTGCTGAGGGGTTTTCACAAAAAATTCGTGTAGGAGTTATAGGAGGGATTTGGAATTCTTGTAGAAGCCTTCTGATCAAAAGGACATTTGTTATAGCTGCTACCAGAGCCTGGTATTTAGCTTTGGTGAAGGATCGTGTGATAGTCTTTTGCTTCTGAACAGTCCATGATGAGAGTGTATTACGAGAAAGGTACAGAAGTCGATGGTGGAGTGGCGATCCTGGGAACCCCCGACCCGGTCAGAGTTGGAGTAGGTTAAGAGCTATAGATTTCCTTTGATGATGGGAAGTTTGAAGTTAATGGCACCTTTGAGAAAATGTAATAATCACTTGATTAGATTAAAATGGTAGAGGAGTGGACAATGCATTTTTTGGCAAATGTAATTGACGATGTAGGCATTGTCGGGTCGGATGATTGTGATGAATTATAGGGATCCAACTAGTTGACGATATTGGGTGAGGTCATGTAATTGTTGTGTGGTTTCGTGGTCAGGTTGAATTTTAAGGGGAAAATTGAGTGATTATGGGTTTGTAATTTGACATTTCACGTTGTTGAAGAAGGTGATGAATATAGGAAGTTTGGGATAAATGATAGCCGAAGGGTGTGGTTTGAGTGGTACTATCGAGGAAGAATGCAATGGGACAAAATTCCTTTAGTTGAATGTGGATTTGAGAGTTTTGATGAGATTGTTGATGGTGGAAGGATTGTTCTCTATGATGAGAATGTCATCCATATAGACAAGGAAATAAACGACAGTTTGGTTTTACTTGTATAGAAGGAGGGAGGGATCGACCAAGCTCAATTGAAATTCTTGATTGATCCTTTGGGAGAGGATGATTGAGTGACATTTTCTTGATGCTTGTTTAAGGCCGTAAATAGCCTTTTTAAGAAGAAATATCTTATCAAAGGAGACATGAAGAAATGAAGACATAGCTTTCTGATCCAAAGGGTTGAGTATCATTTTGGCCGACTTGAAAACTTTAAGGTTGATGCATGTGAATGATTTCATCCAAGGAGATATGGAGAAATTTGTTAGAGATGTCAGGTAGTTGAACCCACGTTCATTTGGTTTAGTATGTCAGTTTTTTCAGGATGAGAGTTTCGGTATATTGAATGTCTTGCTGTTGTTTAAAACCTTGTGCAACAAAACAGGCTTTGAATTTGTTGATTTGCCATCTTAAGAATATTTGGTTTGGTATGTCCGTTTGTAGCCAATAATGTTAGCATGGGGTGGTGGATCGATAATAACCCACATTCCTTGCCGTTGAAGTGCTTCAAACTCCTTGGACTTGACTTTACACCAGTGGAGGTGATGTTTTGCTTGCTGATAGGTGGTAGGAGCATGTAGTGTGCTAATTGCAGTATTGAGGTTTAGAATTGGCTTTGGTTCGAGGGATCTGGTTTGAGAGCGAGTTGTCATGAGTTGTTTGGATGTAGACTATTGTGGAGTTTGTGGCACTAGAGGGGGGAGTTTGGGTATGTTGGAAGTTGGAGTTGGAGTTATTGTTGGGGCTGGAACAGAATAGAAGGAGTTTGTAGCGATTGTCGATTCTGGAAGAGTTGAAGAAGTAGGATAGGGGCTGCAGGTATGCTAGGTGTTGAGGATGTGATCAGCTTGTGGGAGATGGCTAGGAAGAGATGCGGTGAGATATTAGTATGAGTAGTGGGAGAGTAGGGTGTTGTTTCATTGAAGATGACATGTCTCGAGATAATGATGAGTTGAGTTTGAGTGTTGTACTAGTAGTATCCTTTGTAGTGGATGGGATGGTCATTAAATATGCACATTTGAGCAATAGGCATCTGCTTGTGTGGAGCTTGGGGTTTTTGTCAAGGGAAGCATAAGAATTCGAAAGTGTGTAGGTGGTTTATTTTAAAAAACTTCATACATAATTTTTATTTTGGTTGTTCTAAATGCCATACGACTAATGGATAGGTTGCAGCGAGTACTGCTGCAATCCAAAATTTATAAGGAAGATGGGCGATGAGGAGAAGGGTTTGCGATGTTTCAATAAGATGACAGTCATTTCTCTCGGCGACCCCATTTTGTTGGGGGGGAGGAGAGACAGTTGAATTTGTGATTTATGCTATAAGAATTCAGGTAGTTTTGTAACAAATATGATGTGCATTTGCCACCCCCATTAGACTATAAGGTTTTTATGTTAGTAATGAACTGATTTTGAATAAGTTTGTGGAAGAAAATGACTTTATTTGTTGTTTTAGAAATTACAAACACAGGAAACACACTAATAAATTTGGATTAGTCATCAATAAACAAAAGATAATATTTATAACCTTATAAAGAAGGAGTGGGTACGAGACCCCATTCATCAGAATGAATTAGATCAAAGATGTGATAACATGTTGAAATAGAAATATTAAAGAACTGTTGATGACTCTATGAAGCCTTACATTCATTAGAATATAAAGTACAAAGTGAACTAGCTTTGATATTGTTTGTCTTGAGGATAGCAGTTGTGGTGGCATGATGTGAATGCCTAAGTCTTTAATTTGAATGAAGATCGGATGCAGATGAGAATTGGTTTGCAGCGAGGGTGGAGATGGGATAGAAACCATTCTTGATGGGTCCTTGCAGGAGGATATGGATGGTGCTTTGGTCCTTAATGAACATTTAAGATGGAGTGAAATAAATGTCACAATTATTGTCAAAGACTAATTTATGGACGCAGAGAAGATTGTGAGTTCATAAAGAAGACTAAAAGAGCATGGAGAGATGGAGCTTACCTTATGGCATTGGTAGGATACCTTGCTCGATATAGGTAATTGAAAGATTAGAACAGTCACCAATGGTGACCGAGTCTGTGCTAGTGTACGGTTGGGGCTGCTGAAGATGGACATAGTTTGATGTGAGATGGGTGGTGGCTCCCGATTCTAGTAACTAATTTTTCTAGGGTGGTTCAATGGATGACATGAGTGATGTCTCTTGTTTGGTAGATGGATATGAGCTGAAGTTGGTGTAATGCCAACACCGAAAAGCATTATGAACAACTTTGCCACATATTTTGCAAGATGGACAGCTAGTGGTAGGGCCCAGATTTTGATCCCCTCGATTTGAGTTTGATGATCATGATTGCTTTTGTTGTAATAGGGACACCGACTGTTTTTCTTGGTTCTTCTTAAAGTATCAGAGTTAAAAGTTTATTTATTTATATCTCGTCATATAATTTCTTTATTAAAATAAATCTTCCTCTCGGATCACTATAAATGAGTCGGAGATGAGATGAATCAAATAGAAAGGAAATACGACAAGAGATAGATAAATAATTAAAAGGAAACAAGTGGAAGGTTTAATATGAGTAATTCTCGTGTGAAAGGTCGAGAATATACGTCCGAAAAGGATTAGATCGAAGTACCTCGAAATACAACATCCACGAAGAGAATCTCTATATAAATCACCTGTGACAAAAGAACCAAAAAGAACATTTTCTTTCTGTGGTCAAGAGTCTCCTAGATGAATGTATCCCTCTGGTTAATTATATTATGGGGGATACCCATGAATACTCTCGATAAAAGAAGTTTCGCTTATATTATCATGAACCTAGAGAATAGGCCATCAAAGGATGGTTATTTAAACCAGGAGCATCTCACCGCCTCTGGAGCCTATACCAAAACACATGGGAACGGTTAAGTCCATTAAATCCACAGGTGGACGGCTACCCGCAAATAAGCGAGGCCCAGAGAAATAACAAGTCGACTTGACAGGAACATCCCTTTGGTTCAAAGCTTACCAGATCATGACGGCAGAGGATGAATCACCATATTCCAAATGAGCGACTTGTCTATCGGCATTAGGGGTCTTCAAGAAGATATCAACGAAGTCGTAAAGGATGACAAAGCTCAAATGGACTCAACAAAGGAATGGTAGAGTAATCCTAAAAGGTAAAAATAGTCAAGTCAGGGTACCACAGATCCGTCATCCCAAGTCAGTAGGACCCTAAGTCTATCTTGTTGTGAAGGCAGTCGACCCAACATGTCCATAGATCCTCAGTCATCAATCCATGAAATGCATTGTCCAAGAGGACCTCCGTATAGCCCTAAGGTCAAAGAAACAAAATTATATCATATTATTATCAACTGGAGCTCCAAAGGGTAGGACTTATACGTCAGACCCCAGAAAATTTTGCCTTCCAAAAGTCCGTCAAAGGGATTTCGAGCCTCGTGGGAACCTTTGAAGGCTTGGATATGAGCAATTAAAATCTTGGGACCTTCGTAAGGGTAGCGGACGCGTCTCGAAAGAGCTCAAGATGAACCATACATGTGTTGCTGAGCACGATAGTTCTAATCATGAAATCCATCTATCTAGACCTTAAGCTTAAGGCACGAACATTTATGGAGCAACCTCATCAACAATCAATGTCACGGGAATATCTGTATCAGCTAGATAAAACTCCGTGTCATAGGAACAAACATCATTGCGGAGAATACCAGTGGCAATGTTGGTTTAAGTACGATCGACTCAGAGTATGGCTATGATGATGTAAAACCCAATTATGGTGTTGTGTTACTCAAAGAGGAGATTCTGCATATGTTGCATCAAAAAAGTGGATGCCAACACCGAGAATGGCTACGAAGACCATTATTGTTGCCGCAAGTACTAAACAGGGCCATGGCGTTAGCATTGGTTTCTTTAGCAGTTTTTGCCGAGAGATTTATCTCCTCTTTGCATAGAAGGAAGTACTTATTGATTCTGACCTAGTTCGGATCTCTGCTTTGAAGGATTGGTATGATGTGGGCAAACCATTGAGAATGCAAAAAATAATGTCCACTTGATCAATATGTCCTCTAGATGCTGCTATGCTGTCAATTAGGGATTTGATTGTCAATAGATATTGGGACATAATTTAGTTTTCATGGAGATGTGGCGGAGTTCATTTTGAACTTGAATTACACGGGATCAATTAGTTGATCGCCGGCGAGATTGAAGAGTTGTCCAAATATCATTGGCGGATCCAAAATAAAGACTGTAGGGTAAAATAGTGGGAGATATAGTAGAGTAGATTGCCACATATAAGTTTTGATTTTTGAGTTGCCATCGGTGAAAGAGAAGATTGGGAATGGATTGGTCATTAGAGGTGCTGATAAGAAGATTGAATGCTACATTAATAACAAAATTGAAAAAACAATCTATAGATTCCATTCATTTTCTATAAAATAAAACGATTTCATTGTTAAAAAATGCGAGGTAATTTGATGTGAACATGAGTTGTTATCACATTAAATCGTTGATTAACACGTTAATAATTTGTCGCCTACCAAATTCTACATCATCCTCTCATCTGTCATCATATGTTCAGCCATATGTAGCATCTTATAATTTCGTTTCATGACAGTGATTAGTGATATTTAATATAAAATAGCTTAATTTACAAATGTTTGGCAGATAATAGTAAAATTATGA
Organism: Papilionanthe hookeriana x Papilionanthe teres; assembly: GCA_022702705.1. NCBI lineage: Eukaryota > Viridiplantae > Streptophyta > Magnoliopsida > Asparagales > Orchidaceae > Papilionanthe > Papilionanthe hookeriana x Papilionanthe teres. The sequence goes on along the minus strand of CM040427.1, from coordinate 53,883,514 downwards.
AAGAGACGGATACGCAATTTCATGCTTTCGTCATCATTTATTTTCAAAAATTAAGATCAAATATTTTAAAATTTTAAATAAACCAGCAAAATTGAATTAATATTAAGGTGGTTAACTTAACCTTAAGATGAATTAGACATCACATGGAGTACTATTACAATCATATTTGTACTATGTTTAAGCAAAGTATGAATCATATTCAAACTGATTTTAAAGAAAGTCAGATCTTATTCAAATGATTAAAATTTGAATTGCTCGAGCAGATTTGATAAGGTTTGATCATAACTTGAATATTGCTCAAATATATTCAAATACGAATGAAAAAAGTTTTAATCATAACCTTTTATTTTTAGCTCTCTGGCTTTTTATAAATTGGCTCATTTTTATTGATTTGATATGCATGCAAATATTTGCTCTAATCATGCTGATGCATGCAAGAGATTTAACGACGATTTAGTGGTTAATTAACGTCTTAGCATTACATGAGAATCCAACAAATACTCAGGTAATAAAAAATGATGGTCAGAAAAAGCAGAAGATGTTTACGTGGAGAACTTGGAAAAGGAAATATCATTGAGTCTTGACTAGTTGAAGAGATTCACTATAAATTGATGATTACGGATACAGCCCCTTGACCCACGGGTGGGAAAGAGCTACACAATCTCTTGAGTTACAACATTGTTGCATGGATGAATTTGTTGAAAGTGATTGCAGCAGGGAGCAATGGTCGGGGCTTTAATGCATAGTCATCGAGGTCAGCATGATGGCTAAGATGGTACACTACTTCGTAGGTTGCTTCATGACTCTACAATGCCTATTGTAGGCTCACATGGTGTTTTCGTTGTAAGGAGTAGGTCGATGGTGACTTACAATGTCCAGCGATTGGTGCTCAAAGTTGGTTGGCGGTGGTCGGCTGTTGCATGAGCAGAAGACCTGCAGTATTCAAGCTACAGGTGCTTTCTCTAGAGGGGTACGACTCTATTTATAGAGTTGTGGCTGCGTTTAAGGAAGAAATCTGAACTACTCTGATCCGACAGCCTGGATTTATTCCCTCGATCAAACAGCGTTTCATGGACATTTGAGTGTCTTGATGATGTTGGAATTGAGTGATCTTATGATATTTGAATTCGTTTTGTCGAGACGCTCGATTCAAGTTATAAATTTGTTTGAACTTTTAAATATATCCATAAAACTTCCAAGAAAGATTTAATGGCTTGATTGGGGCTTGGTTTGGCTCGGATTGAACCAAGTTTAGTACCGTTGCGTTCGCCTCATCGAGTCGATCAGTTTGAATATAAGTTTGTTGAAATCGAAGTTCTTGATGACTTTTAATTAAATTTTGAATGCTTTTTGCTCAAAAGGTCACCCGAGATTCGTCATGCTTCGAGATTCATGTCGGATGGTGGATTTGTTGATGATGCATCACATAACCTATAGGGGGACATTATATTGTTCATGTCACATTGAAGATAAGGTTATGATCGGTAAAGTTGTACATAAATTCATATTTTAGCACTTTATAATTATATATATGAATGAATAAAAAATATGAGAATTAAATAGAAATATAGATGAATATGAAAATGTTGGGAATTAAAAATTTCACGGCAGTAAAGTGATATATTAACATCGTAGCATTATACGATAATCCCACATACACATAGATAAAAGAAGAGTTAATATAAGGGACACCAGAAATTTTTATGCGGAAAACTCAAAAAAGGCAAAATTCGTTGGGCCTAGCCAATTTAAAAAAGTTCTTCTATGTCGATCTACATCACAAGATTTTACCAGCCCTAGACTACTCGAAAGAAATATTACACTGGTGAGGGTTTTCAATATGACTTCTGCTAAAAGAGTGGTGGAATAAGTTAGGAAGTAGCGACGACCCAAATTTTATGAAGGACTATCAGCAGAGGTCTAGTGCTGGAAAATTCCGATCCTGGTGTCATCAGTTGTTGTCGTGGTCCAGTGGCTGTGACTATGGTTTGATATTGTGGCAACTCGACTATGATGGCCAGACAATGGTGGTTCGGTGACGACAACAATCAGAAGACAGTGCCCAGGCAACGGTGGTCTAATAGTGGCGACGACTCAATGATGGCGGTTAGACAGGCGGTATGGCGGCAGCGACAGTCAGACTGTGGTCTGATGGCAGTGATGGTGGTCTGATAGTGGCGGTAGCAAAATAGTGGTGGCAGGGCAACAATGTTCCGGCAATGGCGACAGCTTAGCCGTGATGGCCGAGCAGCAATGACGTTAGTACGACAGTGGTGACCACTAGCTGTTGATGGTGGCCCGGCAGCAGTGGAGCTCAGGAATTCTCTCCTTAAACTTTCTTCTTCAGGTCCAAACCCCCTCATAGAAAGAGTGGGGTCTATTTTATAGATTTTGTGAGTAACATCTTTTCTAAATATTTTATGAAGATGTATCACCCCATCAGGCGGCCTAGACTGATCCCTCTACTGGATAATATTTAATGAGCATTTAAGTAACTTAATGATGTCAAAATTAAAAGATCTTGGGCTCGTTGGATTCGACTTGTTAAGACACTCAAATTGACTATGAACTCATTAGATTTTGAGATCATTAGTCCCCTAAATTTATTTCAAAACTTTCAACTATACTTTAAGTGCATGATCTAGGCGGCCGGATTGTTTTTTGTGTTATTCGGTTCATCTCCCTAAGGCCCTTTCACTTGCACATAAATCGGAGTGCAAACATTTTCAAATTTAATTTATTAAGCTTTCAGTCAAAATGTAGCCTGAGATTCGCGCAGATCAATATAATTCTTTAGGGGTGTATCAATTAATAAATAATATGAGTAGATATTAATTTTATCAATATGAAGTGCTAGAACACTCTCCTAAAACATAGAAGAGCAACAATGTTGCAATATAAAATATTATGACTATATTATATTTTTCCTATTTTTCCAAAATTTTTGTCTGCATTGTTATTATGATTGCACTTTGTTTCTTCAAAGTTATACTTACATTGTGTTAAAATTATTCTAATTAAATATTATTGTGGTTGCATGTTGATAAATTCTCAACGACAGAGAAATTTTATGTCTTAATAAAAATTTCAACACACACAGATAAAGAAACAAGAAACAATCTAATTTTCTTTAGATATGGAAGGCCCCTCGTAAAGAAAATATCACAAGGCCTGAGCATAATCAAAATAATCTACTAGAAAAGTGAAAGCACAAAGGTCAATTCTTCTCCTAAATTAGAAAAGATGATATAACAAAAACTGACGATCATAAATAGTATTTTGTCAAAAACTATAATTATGCTACAAGAACTGTAATTTATGACAATAATACCAGTGTTCGACTACGAAAGTTGTATTTGGTGGCTATAACATTCGTACTTGGTTGTAACAATTGTTAGTTGTGGTAAATACTTATCTTTGGTGGTCTATGACAAACCCTAATGGCGGACCTCAATCTCGAGTAATCGGCGACAATCATCAAGCATTTAAGCTTTAGTAATTAGCTCATTTTCTTCTCCTCACCTCTCCCCTTCAAGTTAAGAATGAGAGCATATTTATTGTTTTAAAAGGAATATTTCAATAAATTTAGCTAAAAGCTCAAAACATTCCATCAAACGATTTACATTAATTCCCATGATTAAAATTTTCTTAGAGTATGATTTTGAATATAATTTATTTAAATCATTTCCACTACAATTACAATATTAGACGTTTAAATTAAAGAAGATTTACATACATGAGACTTAATTACTATGTATTTACATATCTAATACTTAAAATTTAATTTTTACATAAATTTCATTTTATTCGTGCATGACAATGTATATTACATTTCTTATAAGTTAAGAAATGGCATTTTTTATGTAATATGAAATTTTTATGTTGTATAAATGGCTAAACTAAGTCTAGGCGTGAGTGGCATGCATGTAAATGCCACTTCTAGAAACAAATATAATAAAATTACCACGAGCAAAACAAAATATCCTTAAAAAAAAAAGATTTCATCTTCTACAACTAATTGTTAACCCTATCTCGAATTTGCATCCAGATTACGTAATATTGTCATTCAGCATAATTATTTAAGGATCGCCATCACTACCGACAAACTGGCCGGAAGGGTATTTGAACCCGTGAATTAAGAGAAAAATCACTCATTCTCGTGCAATGAGTGAAAGCATGAAGATAAGGAGTAGAAGCAACATGTTACGCATATGTCTACAGATCATGTTGCCTTTTGTATTTCTAGATCAAAAGAGGTTTTTTGCTCAGTTTTATTTGATGCAATTAAGGTTGTTTAAATGTATGATATTTTTATGATTGTGAATGATGTGATTCATGTGGTTTAGATTTAGTAATGAGTTACAATTTAAAAAATTAGATTGAAGTTTTTCAAATTGAGGTAGAAGGTTTACTAAGCCTACCAGTAAACGAGGAAAAAGACAAAAATATAGGTATTAATCTATAATTTGGGCAGCCCTATACATACGAACTGATGGTATGAGTACTAGCCCTAACTAATGTCAGACTCATTATCTGACATCATCCGCACTATCATTTTATTTGAGATTCATCAGTCACTTTGTAGATAAAAGAAGTATCAAAGAAAATATCCTTAGTCACTATAGTAAACGCGCATGCACAAATATATATATATATATATATGTATATATATAACCTTATCGATACAGAAAACAAAATATATTTCACTTTATAAAAATTAACATAGTGATTATTTTAATGTGATATAAAAGATTTGGATGATATAAATGTAAAATATTTGTATGTAAATGCCACTAATAGAAAACAACTAGCTTTGGTCATTAGACGAATAACAGCAACGTAATACATCCACATTTCTGTAAAATTCTTTCATCCAAGCATGCAGCGTAGATGCTACCGTTACCACTAATTTCAAAATCTGCCATTTGAATATTGAGCACTAGTTTTTCTTTTTTTCTTTTTTTCGTAACCATAAAAATCTATATTAAAAGCTAAGAATAAATCATGTGGACATGTTCGCCGAGACTTTCATTTTTTTATTGAGCACCAATTATTTAAAATTTTAAAAATCTGTTATTAAATATTGAGAACTAGTTGTCTTTTAATAATAGATTTTCAAATTTATTAATTTATTTTAAGGTGTATTGCATTGATCTTAAAATAAATTAAACAATTTAAATTAGCAATTTTTAAAAATTTGAAAATCTATTATTAAATATTGAGCGTTTGCTTTTTTTATTTTTAATAATACATTTTCAAAAATTTTAATTGCTTTTTAAGATGTATTGCATTGTTCTTAAAATAAATTAAAAAATTTAAATTTCATCAAGATAAATTTTGATTAGGATATCCTCACACATTTTGTTTCCAATAAAACACTTTATATGCAAAATTGGTGACATGTTGATAGACAGCTTCGACCTGAATCCCTTCTGTCCCAAGTTCAAATCAATCTAGTTTGAATTAGCCCAAATGGGTTATTGCCGTACATCTTTAAAAAAAATAATATATATACATATATATATATATATATGTTATATATATATATATATATATATATATATATATATATATATATATATATATATATAAAACAAATAGAGAGAGAGAGAGAGAGAGAGAAATCGTTATCCAGTTTGTATAACAATTCTAACCCCCCAAAACTCCAGAAAACGTTTGTGTAAACATTCAGGGACATTTACATAAATACCACGGAATTCTTATGTATTTGCATATCTAACAACTAAACTTTTATTTACATGCATACCACTCAAATCTTTCACATCACATCAAATATACCAAAATCACCATCTTTTTAAGTAAAATACACTTTTTCATGTATAAGTTCATGACACTAAGGTGTTATAAATGTAAATATTAAATTTTGGGTGTTAGATATGTAAATAGAAAAAAATTGTGCGGTATGTATGTGAATGTCGCAAACATTTAGGGTCTGTTTGAGGCAATTTGAACTTATTCGAACTTATTCGGATAATTCGTTTATTCTTATAATCTGTCGATAGCTGTAGTGATTCGAATAAGTTGTCTGTTCTGTTTGGTTTGAGCGTTTGGAAAACGATGATTCGCACATGTTTATGAATAAATGACTTTTTTGCTCTCGAAATGAATAAGTTCGTTGAAATTGTTTGATTTGTGTGATTCGAAAACGGTTATATGCGGTTGTTTCTATAAAAATAACAATTTATGCTTACTTTTTAATGAAATTTTATTAAGATATAAAATCTTATTTCAGCTTATATGCAATTGTATTTTTAAATATAAAATATTATTTTAATAATTTATATCTTATTTCAGCTTATATGCAGTCATCTAATCCTTGTCCCCACCGAGGGCATCTATAGAACTCAATGAAAATATATGGACAGTCTTTGGAAAATAAAGCAGCCAGAACTATAAAGCAAACAGAACTATCCAAACTATTTGTATATACATTTCTACAATAACTTGCCAAAATAAAGCAAACAGAACTATAATCAAACAGAACAATTATATGTTTGAAGATTTGCATACATACCACTCAATTCCTATATTCCTACATCTCAAAAAACCTTAACTTCCATTTTTACCTGCCTGAGAAGGAATTGGATACTATGTATATAAATGCCCAATGCAAAATTAAAAAGAGAGAATTGTTCTCCACCAACTATAATAAAAGAATTAAAGGCTAATCACATCACCATTTCTCCAACTGAATGTCAACTAGTGCACCCATATAGAAGCACAAAGGTGTGATTTTTCAACTGCCTTATAAAATGGAGATGAAACTTATCCTTCTTCAAGCTTTCAGAGCTTAATTTTAATAAACTGAACACAAAAAAGAGCTACATACATACCACCAATTTAGCAGTGGAAATTGAGATGTCGACAGAACGAATCTGACCCTGGGTCGCAGATTAGGATCGGCGACATAATTCCGACCGTGGTAATAAGGAAAGGAACCAGGGGAATTCCTGCTGAGGATCTCTACACAATCAGAGGCAGAGGAGGACGAAGAAGAGCGGGAAACAGAGGAAAAGGAAGAGACGGCCGAGGATCCCAGTGGGCTATTGTCCATGTTGGGAAAAGTCTGCCTGTCACTTGGCCAGGCGGAGGACGAATCATTGATCTCACCGCGCCACTGGAGCATGAAGGCGAATGCCGCAAGAGCGAGGGGTAGGGCAGTCAGAAGGAGGACTATCATCGATGCAAAGCTGGCGCTGGAGGGACTGTTGGAGGAGGCCTGCAGCCTCAAGGGGCCGTTGAGATCCGCCATGAGAAAGATCGAAGCTTGGTTAAAGTAACTGATCCATTCGAGTTGCGAGAGGTGAAGGCAGCTGATGTGAGAGTGGTTCCCTTTCGACTTCAACCTGAAGATACGCTCCCCTCCCCTTGTTGTGAGAGTGGTTCCCTTTCGACCTTCGACAACAGCAGGAGTTCGTCTTGCGAACGAGGGACGGCGACTACGATGGAACGAGGAGCGACCGGAACCCTGAGGGCGAGGGTGAGGATTTCAGAGGACAACGCGATCGGGATGCACGGAACGCGCATAAAGATCCGCTTATCCTCTTCTTCAGAAAATTTCGCCGCGCATTATCTGCGGTGGGAATAATCGTTCGCCCAACGTCTTTTTCAAACACCACGCCCGCTTTTTCTTACCGCCACCGCACCCATTAAGCTGTTCCAAACGGCCCCTTAATAGAAACAGAGCAAAAGAATACAATATTGCATGAACATACATTTACAACGAAAATGTATAGTTGACAAAGCTCTTATTCCCCACTGTTCCACTCCAAACAAAATGGGAACTTCGAGAGAGCAAACTTGAGAATCTGGTGTTGATTGTCCATCTTTCCAGCCCTTGCTAAACAAATCATAATTGATCAATGCGAGCTGGTAGAGATTCTGGATCAACATATATATATATATATAGACCCCATAGAAGGTATTATAAAAGGAACAAATTTAAAAAAATATTTAGTTGCAGTAAAACAAAACTTCTAAGGCCATAGGCAACATTTACTTTCATTACATTGCATCGCTGTCTTAGAAAAGGCTCGATTGCTCAAAAAAGTTGAGCTTTAGCAGAAAGACATGTTACGTATGGGTCGCATATCAAAGAAGGGATAGATGCTGGAGCGGAACAGGCGAGCGAGCGGCTCGTGAGCGGAGTGGAGCGGAAGCAACTGTCTAATTGGGGATGACTCATTTGCCCTAATTTCTCAACAAGACAAAATAAAAGTATGACTCATTTGATTTCTAGTAGAGAGAACACATGTTTTAGGAGAATTTTTTTTTATTAAACTCAATTGGCGTGTGAAATAAAATCATAACAAAGAATAAAAAACTTTTACCATATACGGAAAAAAAAACTGGATATTGTGCAAAGCAGTACATTATGGGGGGCCTGAAATGAAATACCGAGGAATGAGAAAGAAAGACGACACAAATTGAGCTGACAGTTGATGATGAAGTCCGAAAATAGGACTTCCTCGATAAGAATACGTTTCTTCGAATTGAGCTACAATTTACTCTCTTTTATGGCCTACAGGTTCTACTTCAGTGAATATGGTGATCTACTTTTGTCTTGCCATAGATTAGAATATCATCTAAGTACACGACAACAAACTTATAAAAAAGATGCTTCAATACTTACATCATTAGGTATACAAAAAGGTGCTCAATATTTAACGTAATCCAAATGACATTACTTGCCATTCATAAAATCCTTCCATCTTGAATGTAGTCTTCCATTAGTCACTTGCGTTGTACAAAATTGATGATAGAAGGTCAAGTTTGTACAAGATGTGGAGCCCTTCCAATTTATCAAGGATGACCTCGGAGTCTAAGAATGAAAATTTTGTATTTAACATGCTCCAAAGACTGTCTTTCTTAGGAACCAACAAACACGCACGATGCAAGAATTGGGGGTTGCTATGATTAGTCGTTTGGCCAACAAGTTATCAAAAATGCTTTGAAGTATCTCATGTTTTCTTTGGATTCATGCCGTATAATTAAAAATTAAGGAGCTTGATCTGGAAATTAGATCAATATTGTGTTATAAATCTCAGTGGAGTTTGTCCGGTTGGGAATATCTATCCTTCAAAAGCTTAAAAACTCATCCAGCACTTGTTCAATCTCAGGTGAGTAATTGAAGGAACGTTGTGTTTTTCTTTAATTATCAACCACAAGCATGACAATTTTCCTTTGCTATTCCTTTGACAATGAAAAATTCACTGTCAGGTAAATTCATTGCAGCATAGGGAAGGAAGTAATTTCTATTCCCTTTTCCTTTATGCGAGGCATTGATGCCATATTGCCAAGGCCGATCAAGAAGAATGTGACATGCATTGTAACAAAACTCTCACCAATCAAGATATTACCCACTTTGGCCTAATGACTACAGTTTTATCTAATTTGTGAAACTTCTCAAGAGATCACACATCCCATAAGTGCTCCAGCACGAGGACACTTAACTTTGGAGTGTCTGATGAAATTCCCATTATTAAACTAAAAGGTGTTCCGATGTTTAAGAGTTCCTTCATTCAACTTAGGGGTTTCACACGCATCCGTATCTACAACATCACTATTAATTTCTCTTTCGTAAAATTTTTCAATGAAAATGTTAACTCAACAAATCTTAATGAAGACAATCTCAAATCCCCTTATAATCCACCCTGTTTTTTAACGTATGGAGAGTTTCTTAGTATGAAAGTTGAGAAATTTCATATTATGGCCTCAACCGAGACTTAAAAGTTTCCAATAGGAAAACAGACGGTTGAGCGGAGATATTCTAAACGTTCTATTTTATTTTCTATAACTAACATTCAATCATCCCAAAGTAAGTGTAAAAGCCACTGCAAACGTAAAAAATTAAATTAAACAAATGATAAATTTACCATAACAAATGTTATCCGCGCCTTCTATAGATATTCCCTTATATATTATTCATTTTTACACAAAAGTTCAACCGTGAAGAAAATTTATAAAAATGAGCTCCAAAAGCCATCGAGGCTTGAAATTTTCCAAGACGGGAATTGATTGGGCTGTGATAATTAAAATTTTCTATTTTTATTTTCTATTATTAAAATTTAATTATCCAAAATAAATGAAAGAACCACTATATATTTAAAAAATTAAATTAAACAAATGATAAATTTATCTTAACTCAGGTTGTCCACACCTTATATAGATATTCCCTTCTCTATTATTCATCTTTACACAAAGATTAATCTTGCAAAGTAAATTTATAACAACGGCGAGCTACAAGCCATTGAGTGTAACTACTTCCATATAATAGTAACCTATATAAAAAAAAAAAGAAAAACAGGTACATAAGTACTATAAATCAATAGAAAAATATTAGGCAGTCTACTTTTTAATATATGATAGTTCAGGACAGCTCAAAACATCCAATGTGTTTTACTATGTTGATAACATATCTATGTCATTTTATATGTATACATCTAGCATAAGAGCATCATCTAAAACTTTTACATGAAAGTACATCAAACATCAATAGCATGGTTCATTTATGTGCACGGGAGTCTTTGTGTTTCTCTGTTAGGAGTGTAAACGAGTCGAGCATGAGCAAGCCCACTATTTGTTCATGTTCAACTTGTTCAAATTTTGTATGGATCGAAATAGGCTCGTGTTCGAAATAGCTCATGAATGAGATATTTATGTCCAGCTCAATATATTCGAAATAAGCTAAAAACAGGTGTTCAATTCGATAAAACCAACAGGAGCTACGAGCTATAAATTTTAAAAGTACTCTCCTTTTTAACATATACACACAGCATTAAGAAATAAAACATTCATGATATGGACTTAAATAAAGAAGGTGGGGATAGGGCTGTAAATTAACCAATGCACTGAATGAACAACTCGAACTCGACTCGATTAAGACACAATTGTGTTTGTTCAAATTAATAAATAAACAAGCTTGAACAATTTTTTAAAGCTTGAACAATTTTTTAAACGTATAGGATTTGAGTAGTAGGTATCCAAAGCTTTCCAATCTGCTCTTATGTTTATCTCAATATCAATTGTGAAAATTTGGGAAATTTAATCATGTGTTTGACGCTTAAATAGGATGACCTTGTTCCTTACCACTGTTGTTTCATTTCATTTTGTTGGGCACAAGAAATATCCTCCTTCTTAAACCATGTCACAGGACGACACATTCTTATTACTCCCTCCATTGATAATGAGACTCTGTCTTTCCCATCAAAGTGCAACATGTGTAGAATATGTTGTGGAGAAGCACCGTTGATCTTTCGCAGCCTCAGTCTATAGGACCCATCAAACCACAAGCATTTCTCCCTCATCCAGTGAAAGTTGGCATTCACTATTTTCTTCAACTTCCTCTTTGTAGCTAACTTCCTCCACTGCACTCTGCTCAGTGAAAGACACAACTCAGCTCATCTGGCAACTAAAAATAAAGTGTCCAAAAGCATGGCATCTTAAAAATTTCTTAGTTGGGACGTTAGTAAGGGTGTTTCTCTTCTCAGACTCCTCACTCTATGTAGCTCTATCATTTTTCTGATCGTACTTCTCAGTTGCCTTAGGTGCGCACCTAATGATATCTCCAATTATGGGTGGGTATCGAAATGAAGATGGGTGTCTGCTCTACTTTTGTTGACTCTCCAACTTCAATGTTAAAAAAATAGATGAACCACATTGTTGATGGCAGGCTCCAGATCTCCCAAGTACATGGTTATCATGTGCTCATATAGCTCTGTTAAATCTAATTTCAGCTTAAAATAAAAAAACTCTGTTTTCTACTCTTTCATTGATAGATCTCCCTGATGAAGATGAAGTCTCAAGAGAAGATTTTGACGGTACTTTGGGAGTAGGTATTGTCGCTGAAACTCCCACTTCATCTTCTTCCAGGTAGTTGTCTTGCTCTGCCATCTTCTATTTATCTCCCACTTCGTGTTTTCCCACCACAAAGAGATGTTATTCTTCTGTTTGATAGCAGCAATCTTCACTTTCCATTCATATTGCACATACTTGTATTGAAAAACCCTATTGACAGTCTATAGCCACTCTATGAAGTCATCAAGATTCGTTCTCCCCTTGGAATCTGATATTCCCACATTCACTCATGAGTCTACGTATCATCCAACAGGCACTTCATCTTTATATCCTCCAACAAGCACTTTATCTCTCAACCTCCTCTGATATTATTTCTCAATGCGTCGTGACATGTTTTCTTCTCCATTGGAATCATCCCTATGGAAGGGATTCAGGTGTTCCTCACTCTCTTCGTTGGATCTCGCTACCATAATCAATGATGACCTCTCCAAGGACCCTTTTCTCAATATCAACGCACCGTTGTAACACTCGGCAGAGTTCCCGATGCAGCTCTTCCATGGTAAACTCATCATCAGTGTCCGACAATTGCCTTCTCGGTGGCATGATTAAGATTTAACACCAGAGGGGTGAAATGGGGTTCAGAAGTGAAATAAGGTGGGAAAGAAAATTTTTGAGTGGCCGATTTAGAAAAATCAGTGAAGGGGAAGGGTGTTGGGTGGAAGACATAGGATTGGGTATGGATGAAAGCCAGAAAGACTAGAATGGGACAAGAATTAAGCTAGCTCTGATGCCAAATGATACTGGAGCTAACCCAATTAACAATAAGAAAATAAAAAATATTAATGAAAAAGCCAATAAGCGATTACAACCACACACGGAAACAAGAAATAAAAATATGACAAGGCACACAGCTAGGGTGGATCTCAATTGGTGGTGGTCATGGTGGTTGGGGGCTTGGAAAGGAGTTACAGCAATTATGGGCAGCTGAAATGATAACGCAGCAAGGGACGACGATCCCAGCAGCGGCAATTTGTTGTTTGGGGGCGGCCACAGCGAAGGGAAGTGAGATAGGGGCGGCGACAACAATGTGGAAGAGTGGTAGGCTGGCGACAATGTAGAATGGCCGGAAGGTTGGTAAGGGGTTGGGACAGGCGACTGAGAGGTGTGGGGGGTGCACGCAACAACAAAAGTGTTGTCCTAGGGGGTAGTTCTAGAAGTTATGGCAACGACGGAAATTGAGAGAGGTTGCGAAGGAATGGAAAATTCAAGCATAAATAACACCTCGGGAGCTAAATGCAGTTGAAGCATCATTCGACCCTTGGAGGAGAATCACTACCTCGAAACAATATACAACTGGAGCACTACTACCTTTGACTACAACTTTATACAGGAAAATAGGAGATGTTGATGGTTTCCTAATATAACGCAATAAGAAACTGACCTAAAACATGAAAACAACATACTTATAGACCTAAGGTAAAGAGGAGTAGACTCCGCTCCAAATAGTAGAGAAGCCCATGCCTGGATGAACCGTTCAATCCCTCCTTTACCTGGACCAAATCGATATGGAGCAAAGGAAGCTACAGTTGATGCATAGGACACGGGATGCCTGCGTTATTTATAATCACAAATTCCCCTCTATTTGCATTTTGTAGATAAGAGTTGGCATTACTAACCCAAAGTATAAAATAAAATAAAATAAAATAAAATAAATCCATAAGAAGCAAGTGCTCAAATTGAAGAAATGAACCTGCAAATTCACAGAACAAATGCCTACAATATCAAGACAGCCATCAGCAAAAGCACTATTAAAATGATGCCAGCACATTATAACGTTTGATAGGTCTATGAATATAATCAATACAACCAATGAGCCAACATCCAAGAAGGAAAAATAAAATCTTAAATAGCATTTGTAGAGCGACAAAATTTTTTAGAGTTATCCTTGTTCTAGCAGGCCTTATCCAATAGATTGTGATGAAAAATAAGGCACAAAAATCACTAAAATAATGATAAAAAATTATTTGGCAATCATTAGCATAATAATTTTTAAATTCAAAAGTCTTCAATACTCTTCTCACTTAATGAGCTATCATTAGAATCATGAGCTTAATAATTTGATTTACCTTTCGTTTTATCCTCAATTATATCCATGTTCTTTTATTCATTTTACTCATCTAAAATCTCAATCATATTCATCTTAATCAATATTAATATTTATTAAATTTTAAACATTGGTTATTTTGATAGTAATATCTTCAATTTAATCCTTAAGAAATGCATATGCATTGCAATTAACAAAAACCGAGGGCTAATAATTATGTAATTAATGGAATATGTTGTATAAGTGTATGTAGAACAACCTCTTTGAAGGTCGTTAAGTCCCCTCATGGGTTCATATCACCCTCTGGTCAGTTTTGTCAGTAGTGAGCGATCCTCGAATAGTTAGACACATAAGAGTAGTTGGGGGGTGAATCTCTCTCTCTCTCTCTCTCTCTCTCTCTCTCTCTCTATATATATATATATATATATATATATATATATATATAGTAGGATATTTGTCTATGCACATAGTAAGAAATGCAGAGCTAGATACCTTCAACTCACATAATACTAAGATATAAGATATTCATGAACCATTATTAGAAACGCACCAAAAAAAAAGGGAATTTCTATCTATTATTGCATGAGTGAATTTACATAATCGGGGGCAGAATGTTCAGAGCTCCATCTTGATTTCTGAACTTCGACTCCCCAAAAATTCTACAACCTTGTCAGGGATACTGGTCAGCACCATGCGACCACCATCATAGCCGTTCATTAGCATCTTTCCAATCTTGGCCCTCCATTCCGAGCAGTACGTCAAATTCTTCTTGTCGTGCACGACTCTGTCTACGTAGTTGAGCATGGTTCCAAACCCAGTATTCCGCGTCCAACCATACGCTTCCATGACCCGGGCCTCTCCTTCTGACAGATCTTCTCCCACCTGGAAAGACATAAAAAGGTAATTTACATACATATCATATAACTCTCATGTAATTACATATCTACCGACGATTTTTATATTCACATTTTAAGCCATAGTGTCATAAACCTATGCATGAATATTCACTTTTACAAAGTAGGTAATGGTGATCTTTTTAAAGTGATATTAAATATTTGAGTTCCATGCTGTTGAATATAAAAATTTAGGTATTAGATATGTAAATGAACAAGAATAGTGTAAAATGTATGTAAATGCCCCAAATATGAAACAAATAAATAAGAAAAAGATTATATTTAACCTTCAATGAACACGAGGATGATGAGTAGCAAAATAAAATTTGATTCCATTAACTAAAATGGGAGATTCACATACATGGCATTCACTTCCTAAGTAATTGCATATATAACAACTACAATTTTTAAATACATGCCACCTTACCAATGTATGAAAAGATGTGATTCCCTTTTATTTGAAATGAAATATTTGAATAGTATGATCATAAAAAAAGTACGATTTAGGTGTTGGATATGTAAATACATAGTAATTGAGTACTAAGTACGCATTTAAATGCTGAACTACAATTAATCTAACCAATGGCGCAGATACAGAACTTCTTACTGCATATAGTCAGATTGCATCATTATTGTACAACATCAAGATATTTTGACAGAGAAGATGCCACTACTTTTAACGCAAATTAATAAAAATTATTGTTTGGTGGTCAAATAGCTTCCAAGGGCCCATTTGGTCAAGTAGTTCAAAAGAAGGCATGTTGGAAAAGCCCCTCCGCATGCAATCGGCAGCAGTAAGTTATAGGAAGATTTTCATGCATACCACCCAATTCCCATGTATTTAGACAACTAAACTATAATTATTACATGTATGTTACATTATTGTCACAGACTAACTTCCTTCAAGTTACCCGTACGGCTTTAGCGCTCCACCCTAGCACTAAATCAGGCTAACCCTCATAACGCTAGGACTTGTAAGCACAAAATGCTCTAAGAAGAAGAGTAGAGAAAAAGAAATAATTCACGCTTGAATACTTGGAAGCTTTGATTAACTGCATGAGTGATTACAAAAGAGGGGAGAGGCACTTATTTATAGTCCCCTCCAAGCCCATGTGAATATTATAGAATACATTAGAACAGTCTGCCTTCTAGATTATTCTACACCCTTTCTTATATACATACATATTCATAAATCTACCTAAGTTATTCTAGAGTTCTCCTTGGAGCCTTTCCTTCTCATTTTTTCTAGAATTGGATGGAATCTTCTAGAACCCCTTGGATGGCTCCCTACATTATGGTCTTCTCTAGAATCTTCCGCCCCATGCTTGTCTTGCCAATTTCTTGAATATGGCGGAGCGTGACACTCTCCCCACTTAAGCTCTCAATGCCTTCATTGTGGCTTCCTCTTGACACTCGGACCCGTTTCCTTTGTTTGCTCTTGGCAAACTTGGGTTCTTCCTTCCTGGCTGGCAACTCAGTCCTTGGATCCAACCTAACCAGATGATATTTCTTCATCCTTGGTGGTAGTGCTTTGGGAAGCATCATTTCCCTTGACAATTATTCATGGGTCTCCACTACTTCCCTTGCTAAGTGACTCCTCTTACCTTATAGAATGTCCTTCTTGAATTGGATAGCCGATAACATTTTTGGCTTCTTGCTTGTTAGTCCATGTTATTGGTACTATGCAAGCTTGACTCCCTTCCATGATGTACATGCTATTAGCGAAAGGCATCGGGAATGCTCTTGCTTGATCCAAGAAGTTCATCCCCATGACAATTCGAAAACCATTCATTGGAATAACAGAGAAGTCTAAGATACGTGACCATGTTCCAATGACGGTCTTTACTCCGCCGACTAATCCATGGATTGGTTTTGCTGTTGAGTAGACTACCTTGATGGAGCCTCTTCTTTTAGTCATCCGGAAACCCAACCACTTTGCTTCTTCCTCGAAGATAAAGCTGTGAGAAACGTCCGTGTCCACCATTGCTCTAGTGGTCTTCCCACCTATTACTATCTCCACACCGAGTAACCCCTTCTTTTGAGGTTTTGCTAGAGCTTGCATCCCGTTCAAAAATTTTATAGCCCCCATTTATGCATTTGTATCGCTTACCTCTTCCTCGTGATGACTTGCAAGGAGAGAGTTGAGGGCCTTCTTCTGAGGGAAATCTCTTGCCCAATGTGGTCCATCACAAAGGAAGCACTTGTTGTGTGGTTAAGTTTTATCATTTTTAGGCTTCCATTTATCTTTTGCTTTGGATGTAGTCGATTTGTGGTGGGTCTCCTCCTTGTGTTGATTCTTGTCTTCTCCCTCCTTGGCATAGGTACTCCTCATATTTAGGCTTTGTGCACTCCTTCTAGTAATCAACTAAGCTCTCCGCAATGGCGATGGCAGTAACAAGACCTTGCACTCCACGTCTCCTAAGCACAGTCTTAGCCCACTGTTGGAGCCCATGCATGAAGTTGAATAGAGCATATTTGTCTGACATATCATGGATTTCAAGGACCAGGCTAGTAAACTCTTTAATATATTCTTGAATCGATTCCTCTTGTTTGATCCTCCGAAATCGGGTCTAGCCTCATTCTCGACATTCTCAGGGTAAAACTGCCTCTTCAGCTCCCGCTTGAAGTCATTAAAGGTAGATATAAAGCACATACATTTCTCTACATCTCCTCGCCTTCTTCTCCACCAAAGCATAGTGATGCCTGAGAGATAAAGAGTAGTAAATTGTACTCTTGCCTCTTCATCTGTAATCCCCATCACTCCAAAATATTGCTCCAGTCCCTACAAGAAGTTATCTACTTCCTTCTCGTTGCGAGCTCCGCCAAAACTCTTTTGTTTTAGAACTTCAATCCTCTTAGCTTCAAAGGTGTGATGGTCGGTGGTTGTCGCTATTGCCCTCTTGCACAGCGATATGTCTCCACGCATTTCCTCCAAGCTAGCACGTACTCCGCTCATCTCATCTTCATGGGTCGTTCGCACCTCTTTAAGCTCCCTCATCAAGTCCTCCCGCATCTTTGACATTTGATACATTAGAGATTCTTGTTAGAGCATCATACCTCTGATCGTCGAATGAATGGTGATGTCCTCCTCGAGTCCATCAACTTTTTGGCCAAGATCCTCTATTTGGGCCTCCACGCCATTCATTTCCTCCTTCACTCGAGCAAAGCGTGAATCGAAGCCATGCATGATCTCCGTGGACCTCCCATGTGGTTTTGATGCAGTGGATCTCATTGCTCTTGACGACCACGCCTTGTTGAGATGACTCCACATTAGTGGCTTCGAACTCCATTAAGTGCTCTCTAACGCTCTTTGTTATACCTTCGAACCGAGGCTCTGATACCATGTCACGGACTAACTTACATCAAGTCACCCGTGCGGCTTTAGCGCTCTTCCCTAGAACTAAATCAGCATAACTCTCACAACGCTAGGACTTGCAAGCACAAAATGTTCTATGAAGAATAGTAGAGAGAAAGGAACACTTCACACTTGAATACTTGAAAGCTTTGATTGAATGCTTAGGTGATTACAAATGAGGGGAGGGGCACTTATTTATAGTCCCCTCCAAGCCCATGAGAATATTCTAGAATACAATAGAATAGTCTACCTTCTAGATTATTCTACACTCTTTCTTATATACATACAATTCATAGATCTTCCTAGATTATTCTAGAATTATCCTTGGGCCTTTCCTCGTCATCGTATCTAGAATTGGGTGGAATCTTCTAGAACCCCTTGGATGGCTCCCTACATTTTGTCCTTCTCTAAAATCTTTCCGCCTCATGCTTGCCTTGCCAATCTCTTGAATATGACGGAGCGTGACATTATGGATGCGTGACAAGGTTTCACTTTTTAGACAATAAATGTATCTTAAATGTGATATGAAAGATTTGGGTGGTTTAAATATAAAAAGTAAAGTTTAGGTGTTATGTATATAAATACATGGGAATTGGGTGTTATGTGTGTAAATGCCCCGTAGTCATATTATAGCCCATTGAGAGCATGACTTTGCTCCTGCAGGTTCCCAAGATATTATTAGGCTTTGTAATCTTTGTTTTAGAAGTGACGTATTCTTGTATTGTTATAAGAGATGAGTCATTACATAGAAATGGATAAACTGCATTTACAAGCAGTGTTTTAAAGAGACTAAGCACAATGCGATGCACACAGATTTTTCCTCTGCATCGATGCACTAAATGTAAAGCAGCGTTTGTGCCAACTAAAGGTTCAAGACTTGTATATGGTACATATCATATGCGTAAGCTGTTTATTCAATTATTAAACCATATTAGATAATAGTTTTTTAGCAAATATAATGACATTCAATAATAGTAGTTTCCAACTATCTAAAAACCAAAAACAAAAAAAATCCAAATTATGGATAATGATGTGATAAAAAGAATACTAGTAAAATTGAGGGACTAGTTGGAGATTGAGAGGCGGAAGATAACATGCAGAGACAGAAAGGAGTGCGAAAATGAGACATCAAAGTACATTATTGGAAAAAAAAAAAAAGTAGTCAAAGAAAAGCTAGCAGCACCAGCAATAAAAACCGACGAGAAGCATATAAGAAAATCAGTGTACGAGAGCATGAAGAAAATAAAATATTAGCTCCAACGTAAAAGAACATACAACTAACGAGTAACAACTCAAACTACAAAAATAGTGAGCAACGAATGTTTGAGCCAATTTATTATAGCAAAGAATATATCACATCATAGAATTAAAACCATGATTTTGCTCAGAAGTGGAGCTAAGAGACTTTGGGGGCGTTTGGGGCAGCTTATTTGTGAGTTCGGTGTTTTTTGCGAGTTGGATCAGCAATCTGGAAACGTGCAGCAGAATTTTTTGAGGAATCACAACCGCGGGATCGACCCCGCGGTCCGCATTCCATCGAGCTTATTACTGCTAAGCCTCTCAATCCCGTCCCCAATCTCGCCTCCTTGCCCTAGCTCTGCAATAGAATTCCCATACCCGCGCCTCTCTCGTTTGCCCTTCTCCTCTCCCTTTTCCGTTTGTGCTCTGATTATTCGCCCGTGTTGTAATTTTTATCCGAGAACGATCTGCATACAATCGCTCAGTCTTCTAAGTAGTGAACGGTTTAGGTAATCCCTCTTACTGCTTATAGTTTCGCATGGGTCTTTCTCCATCTAAGCAATTGACGGGATCCTTCTATGGGTCCGTTTGGGGCTGCTGTTTTGGAGCGGCGCGGCCCCGAACAGCCGAATTCTTACGTTTGGTTCCGGACTTCGCGGCCGCACGACGCGAAAGTGGGCGGAAAGCGGGCCACGGGATCGATCCCGCGGCCCCAGCTTTCGCCTCGTAGAAATTCTAAATTGCCCTCGTCGTTTTGTGTTCCGCCTGTTCCCGAGCATCTTGCCATCTCGCATTCCCGGTGTTCCCGACCCCGCAGCTCCTGCGCCTTCTTCTTCATCGACCGGAACTCTAAGGAAGAAGAAGCCCCTTGTGCCTTGTTGGTCGAGGAAGATCTCTTAGGAAGAACATGAGGCAGGTAATTTATAACCCAACTAGAACACCCTCGACCAGAACTCTGAGGAAGAGCTTAAAATCCCAATTCATCCGCTTCCAACTATAGAAGTCCTGCTACCGGGCCTCCTGTCCACCCGTTAAAACAATCAATCACCGATCTGCAATCCCTCTTACATACTCCTGCCCATAAGGTATGACCGGTGTGTATGTAAATCTTCCCTTTTTCTGTGACCTTTCATAACAGATAAAAATTTATGTTCTCCTTATGATTAAACCTTATTTTATCAAACTCAAACTAATCCTCATTACATAATTGTATTCATATGAAAGCTATGAGATAACAACCTTGCCAAATTGATGATGTTAATAATAATCCACCAATCCTACAGACCGTTAGCTGGAAGGAATTCTTCCAGCTGGATGATTTTTTCATCCTGCAAAGCTTATTTCCTGCATGCAATCCTATACACAGCAATTAGAATAAGACACGGATTCATAATTGTTATTTCATTCACCCGTTAATTGCCATAGCCTCTATACAAACCCATAGAGTATATTCCTTGTAACAGAATGCGAGCATTGGTTTTATGTAGGGGACAAGTGTACTGTCCTGATGTCATTCGATACATTTTGGGAAGGGTGTAAGGGAGATTTTTCTCTATGTGGCAATGTAATTTAAACGGAATGGCAATCAAATTGCAGAACTTAAAAGTATTAAATGTCTTTTGAGAATGACTATCAATTGCAGAAGTCTACTATTTAAATTTTTATGTCATATATGTCTTTTGAACTGTTTCGAAGTGAAATTTTGCTCCATAAGTATCAAAAATATCGTTGTCACAATTATGTTATAAATAGTTTTACCAAAAAGGGGCAGTATGGTCATTTCTCCAGAAACGAGTGCTCTAAGTTGTTTTCACACATGACTGCAAATGCAGACAATGAGTTTTCCTGCAATTGTTCACATGACAGCTTTACGAGGCAGCCAATTGCTGATTAAAAAGCTGAGAAGCTGCAGCTGTGCCAAACAGAGCCTATGTTCGTTTTCTTGGAATTTTTTCTTTTATTCTATGAAATTTGTTTCGATGATTCTTGATTTTGGTTCTTGAAGAAAAGTCTTCAAGGTTGTTGGATCAGAATGATGAATTTCTTTCAAGCATCACATTGCATGCACGAGTAACATGGCGGAAAAGCTCTTTCCTTGTGTATAACCTGCATGAGTACATGGAATTTTACTTTTCCACTGGATTTTCCTGGAACCCTAGAGTATGTGCAACTAAAATCTTGGTGTAGTCTTGGTCAACTTGCTTAGAATGTTAAAATATCACGGGTAATTAGCATCATAGATATTTTTTATTGGATCAAAGAAGAATGTGGATGATTGCATTGGTTTCTTATTGAATGATTGCAAGGCTTATTTGTACTAAAAAAATGAGTGATTATGATATTACACCTTCAGTCATGATCAATCTTCAAAAAGCCACAAAACTCCACCATGTGGACAAAAAAAAATCATAGAAAATTTCATATAAAAGGGGAATGAAAGATTGTCTCATCATGTACATGTATTCTAATTTCAAATATTATGATAAAGTAATATTTTTTCACACATGGAGCACCCATATAATGTGAAGTATGACAATAAAGAACATAGAATTTCATTACAATAAAATTGTGCATTGAAAATCCTTTGAGATTTGCTTTGAGCAATTATTCAAGTAAAGCTTCAAAGAGTATTATTCATTAATCATCATCAATAATACGTAGGCGTCATCTTCATTGCCTCTAGGAGAAAGCTGTCAGAAATTATGCATTTAAAATGATGATATTTTTTATGTCATAGAAAAGATTTGGATGGCCTAAATGTATAAAGTATAGTTTAGGCGTTAGATATTTTCCATCAAATGTATTGCCCACCACAATCATCATCCAAGCTCTGTCCTCTCTTCTACCGGCTTCTTTTATGTGTTAAGGTGAAATCATTACATTTGCCGGAGTTTTGATGTGGTTTGTGAAGTTTTAAATCAATATAGGCTTCTAATATTATCCAATCAAATTATGGAATCAATAAATTTCATTATTTCAAAAGATATTTTTTTACTTCAAGCAACCAAATGAGCCTCTTAAGTTTATTTATTTATTTTATTTTCTTCTCTGCACTTCCTTTAAGCCAGAATTATTATTTAGAAAGTAAGGTTGCATGCAGCAACTAAACTATAAGAAAGTATTAGTTCTTGACAGGTTATGGAAGCAACCATTTAGGTTGTTGTTGGTTTTGGGTTTCTTTTGACGAAGTTAATTATTTTTGACATGGTCAACTGGCTCGGGTGAGATTTCTTTCATGTTAAGCTATTGATGATATTGAATCAACCTCTATTTAGCACACATTTATTGAAGGCCAATTTTTTGGAAATTCATCGTAAGGAATCTTGTGATCACTTTGTTTGCTAATTTTCTGCATCAGTTTGTATGATCTAAAGGTTAAGTATTAACTGAAGCTTGGGATTGACATCGGTGTTCTGTGTAAATCCCTGGGCTTTCCCTTGGGTGAATTATCTTATTATGGCATACCTATTACAATTTGGTAACTTTTTTTGCATCGAAATGTTTCGCAAATAGTTATGGATAAGCCATTTCATTTTCACTCAAGATGACTTGATGATTTTAATCAATAAAGTTCAGGTTATTTTGTGTTCATGTCTTCTGCTCCTCACGTTCTATGTTAAACCCCATGTGCCTTCCAAGTATGGTGGTTACATGCTGCAACTATTTTTATGGAAATTTTACTTATCATTCAAGAAGAGCAAAATTTTGCACTAGCATCTTCTATATCATCTTATTTTGTGACTCAATATTCTGTATAGGATCAATAGGGAAATGTGTGTAGTGTCAGTTTGTGAGTGGACTTTTGAGAAAGAGGAGTAGTTTGTTGTGGTGTCTTCAATTACATGCCCTGTAGGATTTTATTAGATTTTCATAATTAGTCTATTTTTTTCTTATAATCATATGTGATACTGCCAAATTTGAATAGTTGCATATATATAGTTAAAAATACGGATCCAATGTAATGTAACGGCTAAATTATGATATTGAATGAAATGTTGCATGGCATGCTCTTTTCCCCTATTAGGTTGTGTCTGATTCTTCTCTTTTCTTCCTTTTGGCTCGGTTGGTAAAAAAGGTTTTGGCTTACCTGTTGGAATTGGTGGTTGTTGATTGCCATTTGGAAATGCTAGTTGTTAGTGATTTGGGAAAGTTTAAGTTGTTGAAGCTTATTTTTCAAATACAAATCCAGCTTAGTGCAAAGAGACATGATGTTATTTTCACTAATGTGATATCCATTAGATTTTTTTTATATCATGGGGCCCTTCTAATTGTATTTGGGGTCGTGCTTATAAATGTTTTTGGGTGGAAAATACTGTGGTTAAAATTAAACTTCTAACCGAATATTGGGTTTCCAAATTAACTAGCTCTTCTATTATTAATTTTTCCGTTTGTGTTATGAATATTCTCAACTTTAATGATGGATTGGAGCAATTTCCTTTTGGATTTTTTTGGATTATATCGTGGTTTGAAGGATTTTTTATGGATGGAGGAGATCTCCCTTATAATGATTTCAGGTGTTTTTATTTTTCTTGTTTAATGATGAAGCCCCTCTTTGTTATCCTCTCTTTTATGATTATTGGTTTTTAATATAAATTTTTTTGTTCTCATTCTATAATGGTCTAACATATTGAGTTTGTTATATGTTAAGTTATTTTGTTTAACTGTCGTATTATTCAAATAGTTCCAACATGGCTAAGATGAAAGAAGGTCTGTCAGCAATATGTGATAAGAAAGTAACAAATATTTTTTGCGATCTTTGCATTAAAGAAATTGAGATTGTAAATAACCCACCACATACTTTAACAAGGAAGGTTGACAAAATATTTCGAAGAGGTTAAAAGAATTGACAAAAATGGACTATGATGAGCTAAAATTCAAGAACAAGTGGGATCAATTGAAGGAGTGGAAGTTATGAAAGGAGCTGAAATGGGGATCTACTGGGTTAGGTTGGTATCCCATTAAGCATACCATTGATGCTTCAGATGAATGGTAGACTGAGAAGTTAGAGGTAATAATGGTGGACTAACATGTATTTTTGCTCATTATCACTTTTGTTTTGTTTTAACTAATATGATCCCCTCCCCACCCCAATGTTGCATGCAGTACCAGTTGCAAAAAAAATTTAAGGTGTGCAGAATTGACCTGAAGCTAAATTAAATGTAATGTTCAAGAGGGTTATCGCAACGGGTCAGCAAGAGTTCAACTTAAGTGAGCAAGGGTTTGCAGACATCTCAGGTGACTTGCCACCCGAGCAGGTTATGATTTCTCGTGAAGGGCCTAGAATAAACCCGAGGGAGCTCGAGTCCACGTGTCAATCAAAGAGGCGCAGGCTGGAAAAAAGAAAGAAAGAAAAAGATGCTTTCGTGAAAAGCTCGATAGAGAGACTGATAGAAGTATTTGGAGCTCTGTGACATGCTGCTACAACTGAAACCACCATCGATGATTTTTTGGTAGTTTTAGAAGTAATTCCAGAAACTGTGGATGATCCGACATTTTATTTAAAATGTGTTAAACTGCTCAAGGAGCCGACCCGCAGACAGATATTCAAAAGGTTGCAGCCCGAGCTACGTGTCGAATATTTACGTGTCTAGATTGAGAAATCAGTGTGTTATTTGTTGGCTTTATTATTTTCAGTTTGTAGTGGATTTGTTTGTTTTTGTCTTTATTTTTCATATAATGATTTGTGGAAAATGTTTGTTTTTTCTTTACATTTGCACATTTTTTTCTTTTATTTTAAGAAACAGTTTATTCATAGCATGTTACCCTAACAAATCATTTCTTCATAATGAATCGACAGCGAGAACGCTGTAAAAGAATGGTTGCAGCGGTGGTGATTGTTATATTGTTGTTAGAATACTGCCGCTTCATCACTGTCCGAACACCACGATGACGTCGTCCTTTATTGGGAATAAATGAATGGGTAAGATGCTCTCTGGACATCCGATAAGGTTTAACAATATATTTCGCATGTAAACCCATTTTTTTGGATCTCTTTCACGAGCTATGTAGTAACCACGGCCTCCAAGGTTCTTATAGAACGACTACAAGAGAGATGTTGGCAATAACACTGTACATTCTATCTCAGAACGAATTAATTAGCGGAGCTATAGAGCAATTCTAACATTCCTCAGAGACAACAAACTGATATTTCTCTGAAAGTCTAAAAACACTAGTTAGCTTAGCGTCCCACATAATTAAGTCAGAGGATCCATCATTCGACACAACTCTAGAAAAAATTGCTAACGATCCGCGTTGCATGTTATTTTTCTTGGTAAGTTTCATTAGCACATTATGTTTACTTCAGAATGTAGTTAGTGTGTTGGAATTGACATCTCTAACAAATCTAAATCTAACTGCATTTGGGCAATTGACGTTGGGCACGTGAATGCATGACTACCCAACCATGAAAAGGTAACGTACATTGATCGGTGTGGTTCAGCTACCTAAAATGTGATGGTCGTTTGTGACTTCAGCATGTGCTTCATATTTGTGATAATAGGATGAGAAGGGAGTGCACATGACAGTCGTCCTTTTGCCTATACAACAAAGATCAGTAGACTGTGCTTCCCTCACCCGCCTCCAGGTTGATTTAGATTTTTAAACAATTAATTTTTGTTATCAATAGTCACTAATAGTGTCTTTCGTAACAGGTAAATATTATTTGATGAATGTCGGATATTCCTTACAGAGGGGATATCTGAAGCCATTTCAAGACACCAAATACCGCATTCCTGATTTCAAGAGATCAAGCGGCGCCGCTCGTGGTAGAAAAGAAATGTTCAATAAACGTCACTCTTCATTACGCGGGGTGATTGAAAGAACATTTGAGGTTTGAAAAAAGAAATGAGTTGCCGACATACCCATTTCCTAAACAGGTACGTGATGTGGTAGCCACTATGGTGCTCCTCAATTTTATTAGACGGCATCCCTCTACATCAGATACGGACTTCAGTATGGCTAACGATGGCGAGATGCATATCCCGCCTAAAGCATTCTAATTCTAGGTTGGGCAGTCTATACCAGAGGCTGTAATGGAGTCGCATGAATTTGATGCCCAGGATGACGAAGGTGCAGAGGAGATGGCTTCTATGAGGGATTGTATCACAAAGGTTATATGTGGTTGTTGATTGACTCCATCTTTATTTTGCAGACTATATGTTGTCTTCTTACGTCGTTTGTTTCATTGTAACTTTCAATTTTATGATATTAATATGTTTGAGTGTATTTTATGTTATCTTTTTTTTTGTGGGATTGTGAGATCAATAATGAAACATAACTTTATGGGTACTTCTGAATGGCCAGTTCATCGTTTTAGTGTTCCATGTGAAATCCTAAAAAAAACAACTGAGATCCTCTCCTATTTTTGGTGTTTCCGTTTATGACGATCCACGTGGATGGTCTTTTTTGGTGATATGCACATGTCGCACAGGCCGTGAGTTACCCATTGGTTTTGCACGTGAAATCCTAATAAAGACAACCCAGATCTTTTCTTCTTGTTGGTGCATCAGTATATGAGAATCTACTAGACCTTTTTTTGGTGATATGCACATGTGGCACTATACATTGATCTCACGTGAGCTAAAGGCAACCAAGAATTATTTTTTTTACAAGGTTACTTGTTTGCATGTTGTGACAGACTCGTTGGCTGGTTTAGTTATTTCTTTAAGGCCTCAAACCTACTGTTTTTTTTTCGATTTACGGACAATATATTTCTAGATTTAAAAATCTCAGGTGATTGCTTTTTCTTTATTTTATGTTTGAATTTTTTTAATGGATTTGTGAGAGATTATGATATTTATGGGTTCTCTAAGTACTCACATCTGCAATTTTTTTAATTAGATTCTTGTTTCTTTATTAAATATTGTTTTTTATTTTCAATTTTCACGATTTTTTTATTTTATCTAATTTTATGACTGAAGTGTTTTCTCTTGAATAATTGTAGGAAGATGAGCCTCAGATTTTCGGGAACTCTGGGCTAGTGTTATGCCGCTGTGGACTGCGTCTTTGTTACTAACGTCACGCCAACCAAATAGCCACGGGCGGCAATTCTACAGCTGTTCGAGGTGGGCAGACAGTCCGGACAACTGTAAGTTCTTTAAGTGGGCAGACAGTCCGGCCGATTTTGTTGTCGATAGTGATCAGGGTTCGACGGTATTATAACCGGACAATAGCTTCAGGTTACTGAGGAACTTCGGGAGAGTGTTATGACGCTATGGACTGTCGTCTTTGTTACGCACAGCACGCCAGCCACATAGCTACGGGCAGTTGTTCTACAGGTGCCCGTGATGGGCAGACGGTCCGGACAACCGTAAGTCAAGTGGGCAGACAATTCTACTGCTGATAGTGATCGAGGTTCGACGGTATCCCAACTGGACAATGTTGCTCGAGGTTCGACGGTATCCCAACCGAACAACGTTGCTCGTGACATGTTTCTTTTGCATTTTAAAATGAATATTATCATATTTTTAATTGTAATTTTAATGTATTTTTTTCTTTTTTATTATGTTTATTAATACTCACTCTTAAGTGAAGTGTATATCCTTTTGTAGTTTTATAAAGTAAATTTTTTGTTCTAAATTATCAAATGTGTAGTCATTACAATTTTATTCTGCAATACAAGATACTGCAGTAGTGCTGTGAATGGTTATTTATCTGAAAAAGCTACGAAATCGGTTGTTTTCCAAACGCACATAACCAAACGATTAAACGAACTTATCCAATTCAAACGCTGAATTGTCATTTATCTGAAGCAATTGCAGAATCACGCAGAACACAAATCAAATAGTCGGTCAGCTTATCAGGATAAGTTGTTTAACTGGATAAGATGGATAAGTTGCAGCTGCCCAAACAAACCCTCTGAGGCACTATGATGTGATGTGCGAGCTTTGCAGCGAACTTACACTATATATAAGCAATGCTCGCAACAAGTACATTGCTCTGTTTCACTCCTAAGTCACGGTTTTAGTAACACCATCTATAAGCGAGCACTTTATATAAATGGGGGAATTTACATGCATACCATACAATTCTTTGTATTTACATTATTTAGGTGCAAACCCTTAAATCTTTCACGTCACATCAAAAGTACCCCAATCTCTTTTTAAAAGTGAAATACATAATTGCATGCAAATGTTTATGAAACCAAGGCATCATAAGCGAAAATATCAAACTTTGGGTGTTAGATATGTAAATATATAAGAATTGTGTGGTTTTTTTGTAAAATGCCAACATAAATAACGCTATTTCTTATATAAATAAAGTTATGGAAGAGATGCACCCAATGAAAAATTCTCTCCCACATCTTACGCCATGAGTGATACCTAGTGTGTAGTGTAATGGTTAGACATCTCACAATGCCATGTAATTACGAAATTAAATGTTTGATATTTATCAAAAAAATTACAACAACAACAACAACAAGCCTTTATCCCGCTAGGCGGGATCGGTTACATGAATCATTTTTCTCTATTCCATCCTATTGAGTGTTATATCTTCATGTAATTATAATAGATTAAGATCATTTTTTTATACAATATGCCCAACTCTTTTTAGGTCTACCTCTGTCTTTCTTAACATCGATCGAAGCTAAAACATCAACTCTTTAAACCGGTTCATCAGATGGTCGATGTTTATTGTGATCAAACCATCTAAGACGACCCTCTCTAATCTTATTTGCTACTGAAGCTATATCAACACTATCACAGATATATTCATTCAAATTTTGTTTCAAGTGTCAAGCCATTCATCCACCTAAATATTCTCATCTCGGCAACATGTAGGCCCTATTTAAAATAACTTTCTATCTTCTAATTTTTATTTTTGTAAATAAGAAACAGAAAATAGACCCAAAATACTATTTTTTATTCATTTTTTTCTTAATTTTGTGTTTAAAACGCAAAAGGCTTATTTTCAAAACATCAACAAAATAAAATTGTATTTTTGTTGTTTTAAAAATATGTTTTTTGAGCATTACATATGTGAGACTACGCCACCCGCTACCCATCGTCGTCTGTCGCTACCCACCACCGGTAGCCGCTGTTCGTCGCCGGCCACAGCTCAGATAACGGCCCTCGCCCGCCACCTCCCCCTCCACCAACCGCCCGCCACCACTAGCAGCAACCTGCTGTTAGCCGCCGCATGTAACAAACAATTAAAAAAGAGACTATTAATAATCAAAAAGACATAAGGATAAGCATTTGTTTGTTTTGTAGCAGGTTCCTTTCGAAGAGAATAGAAACCAGAAAAAGGAGGAAGAAGGAAGAGGAGAAATAAGAAGAGAAAGGAAAGGGTAGAAGGCAGCTCGAGTTAGACATGAGAAGTGGAAGAAGGAATCGAGAAACCATCGCATGAGGGAGAACCTGCTGAGAGAGATTCTAGTGTGGTTGCTTGGGTGAGAAGTTGACACTATTGTTGGTTGGGGGTTTAGCACTTGAAATTGACAAAGTGAGCATGCACATGAAGGAGAAGACACGTTATGACGAAGCAGGCAGCATCGCTTGCGAGAGGAAGGAGGTCGAGTTGCTTAATGCGTTGTGCACGTGTGTAGAGGAGGTCGAAGAAGATCACACGTGTGTGCAGCGTCGAGCTGCGACCGAAGAAGGAAAAGCAGAAGAGGAAGTCGAGCCCTAGTCTAGAAGCAAAGACTTCTTGCTTATGTACAAAGAAAGGGAAGGCCTTCTCGCGAGAGGAAGAAGAGTATCGCGTTTTTTATTGGGTCCAGTTGAGGCTGAAGGAGTAGGAAGAAGAACCATCGTGCAGTGCGAGGGAGGCCAAAGCTCGCGCATCTGTTCGTCCTTGAGGTTAAGGCAACTGATCGAAAGGTATAGGTTATAGATCGAGATTGTTATTATTATTAAGTTAATTAATATAATGTTTTATATTTGTGTGTGAGAACGACTGTCAAAAAAGCTCATTGTTCGGGAACAGTTCGTGTTCAGCTCGCTAGAGAGTTCGTGTTCGATTCGTTCGATAAGCAAACGAGACGAACACGAACAATTTTCTTCATGTTCGGTCTATAAACGAACCAAATACGAATAGTCATGTGCTGGATTGTGTTCGAATTGTTATTGTTTGAAATATAAAATAATTTAAAATAATTATATATAAAAAATTAATCATACTTAAAAAATAATGATATACTCTAAAAATTTATCATATTTTAAAAAATATTAAATCCTATAAAGTTTATCTAAAAACTAATTATCATTTTAATTATTCAAACAATTCAAATAAATTTGAAAGATTTCAAACAATTCAAATAATTCGAACAATTCAAATATTTCAAATTAATTTCAAACAAATCAAACAGAACACGAACAATAGCTTCACGAACAAGTTCAAGCACAAGCCTATTTCAAACACACTTAACTTCAAACGAACCAAACACGAAAACGATATATGTTCGTTCGTATTCGGTTTGTTTGCACCCCTATATGTGAGAATGGGTTAGGGATTAAGTATATTTAAATTTCTGAATTAAATATAAATATGATGTATTAAAATATTAACAATATGTTTAACTAAATAAGAATTAAGTTGTACAAGTTCAACTTGGAAGAAGAAGAAGTTGGTGAAGCGTGGAGTGAGGGAGGAGATCGATCCTACTAACTTATTAAAAATTCAAGATGGAGCAAATTTTATACTATTGATAGAAAAGTCTTGAAATAGTGAATGCTAGAGTTTAACTTTCAAAAGAAATTTGTTTAAATTATCGTTATTTAGTATTAGTATTGATTTAAGGATTTAAACTCATAATTAAGATGAGTACATTGAACTATAATTAAGTAATACGAGATAAATTTATTAAATGCAATATTTTTATTATAGGTGCTACTTTGAAGGACGCGACGGAAGTCAAAAACAAGAAAATCATTTTGAATCAAGGTGAGTAATTACATTTCTAAATTTTAGTATTTAAATTTATTTCAAAATGTATGTTTGATTTTATTGATATTTTATTTATGCTTTATTTCAAAGAGATTTAGATTATAATAGATTTTTTATATTGCCATATAGAAAAATAAGCATGTTAAATAGTAGTATAATGAAATTAAATCATATATAATTTTTCATATGGTCAGTCATGGTATATACATTTTAAATATTGTTGTCTTAATAGATGTGTGATACTTTAGTTTATGAAGATATTAGTTTATTGCACAATCTTTATATTCTAATAAAGAAGTATACGTTATTTCATTGTGACTGAATGTAAATATCATATTATGATTTGGCTTTATTTGAAATTTAAAACTAGAGTAAATGTGTATCTTTAAGATTATTATAAGACCTTAGATTTTAATAGAGTCGCATGATTTTTAGTGAATAAATACAGATCCCACATGATAGTAAGGTATGTTTTGACAGATGAACTGAAAATATGATATATATGAATGCATGTATGTGCAAGTTCAAATGAGGCATTCACCTCCTAATGGCGTGCGTAGAGGTTTTTCTACCACTACAGACAATTGTAATAGTTAGTTCAATAACCGTTATGCCAACGGGAAAATATCATTCAGGGGCGAGTAGACAAAGCTTCCACCCCGGACAATTGTGATATATAGACCGCTAACTGTTGTGCCGACGTAATAATATCAGTCAGAGACAGGTAAAGTTCTTTCCACCCTAGAAAATTGTGATGTTTACACCACTAACTGTTGTGCCAACAGGAGACGATGAGATAATATCGGTCAAAGGTGTGCTAGTTTATTTTGACGATGATCCTTAAAGTTGGTAAATGTGTATGTAAAGACTATAAAGTAAAAACAAAAGTAAATGTATATAGAAGTCGAGTATTTTCATTTAGAAAAAATCATTGATACATACAATAATATATTCAAAGATTTCTTATAGAATTATGAAAGATTGACATATTCTAAAATTTCTTACAGATGTATGAAAAACCAGCATGCATATTGACTTCTCTTGAGTTATTGTAGAAATAGAATATAAGAAAATTGTTTTTCACCGTTCGACCGTTCATTTTGTTTAGGTTAATTCCAAGCCCCGAGCCAGATCTTGACATTGTCGTCCCTACCATTCGCCGCCACTGGTCTCAGCTAGTTGTAGCCGCCGCCAGCAGCTTGCCAACCCATAGGTAATGATGCGTGTTGGATGGAGCGAGGAAGACGCTGAGGTTTAATACTGGAGCGCACGTGGACCCAACTATTTTATATAAAGTATAGTTTTCTCTTTAAAAAAATTAAAAAATACCCAACCAAACATGTTTTATTATTTAAGAAAAAACATATAAATCATAACAGTACCAAACGCATTTTCTATTAACAAAACAAAAACAAAACAAACGAAAAACAAAACAAAAATAGAAAACTGAAGGTGATCTCAAACAGACCCTTAAGTTTGTACTATGCTCCTCTTTTAAAGTCCAACATTCTGCTCCATAGAACATTGCAGGTCTCACCACCATCTTATAAAATTTTCCTTTCAGTGTAAGCGGTACTTTTCTATCACAAAATAGGCTTGATGCATTCCTCGACTTCAACCAACCAACTTAAATTCTGCTAATAACATCCCCATCTATATCACCATCACTTCGAACAATAGGCCAAAGATATCTAAAATGTTTACACTTCTAATGATTTGATCACCCATAGTTAACAACTTTGCCACTACAGCTATTACTACTAAAATTACATTCCATGTATTCAGTTTTAGTTCAACTTAAACGAAGGCCTTTACACTCCAATGTAACCCCTCCATAATTCAAGTTTTTCCTGAACTCTTTATATAGTCTTATCCACAAGAGGATATCATAAAAAAAAGCATACACCAGGGTACATCCTCCTCAAAATGTCCAGTAAGAGTATCCATAACTAAAGCAAAAAAGATATGGGCTTAAAGCCGATCCCTGATGTAATCCAACTAAAATAGGAAAATCTGGGCTTAAAGCCGATCCCTGCTGTAATCAAACTAAAATAGGAAAATCCGCGGTCAATCCTCCTTCTGTTTGAACAAAAGTAACAGCACCAATATACATATCTTTAATGACTTGAATATATGTCATATCAACACATTTCTTCTCTATAACTCTCTAAAGGACTTCTCTTGAAACCTTATTCTAAGCTTTTTCTAAATCAATAAAAATCATATGTAAATCCTCCTTATTCTCTTTGTACTTCTCTATCAAGCTGATTATGAGAAATCTTTGTCTCACGTCTTAACCTACGTTTACTTACCATCTCCCATAATTTAAAGCATGACACGTCAACTTAATTCGTCTATAATTTTCACACACTTGTGCATCCTCTTTATTCTTAAAAATGGGACCAAAATACTCTTTCTCAACTCCTCGGGCATCTTTTTAGTTTTTAAAATGATATTAAAGGGTTTAGTAAGCCAAGAAAAAGGATTCATGTAACCAACCCCACATAATGGGATTAAGGTTGTGTTGTTGTTGTTGTTGTTTAGTAAGCTAAGCAACTCCCAAATCTCCTAAATATTTTCACACTTCAATTGGGATATCATCAAGTTCTACTAATTTTCCACCCTTGGTTCTATTTAAAGCCTCCAAAACTTTAATCTCCCAATAGCTTAGGTTTTAAATTTTGGCATTCGTGTAAGAGTCGCATTAGAAATTGTGTAGATGTAATTATAGATAAGAATTTGAAAGATAATGTTATATAAATTAATATAACTGGAGATAGATTATAGCCCTTAAGATTGTTGTTGATACTAAGATTTTTAATGTTATAAGTGCTTATGCTCCTCAAGTAGGTTTAAATATAGGTTCTAAAAAAAAATTCTGGATTGACCTAGACGAATTAATACAAATGATACTTTTTGAAGAAAGAATTTTTATTGAAGGGGATTTAAATGGATATGTTGGTAGATTGGTAGAAGATTTTAGAAATATTCATAATGGTTATGGTTTTGGGATGATAAATGAAGAAGGTAGAGCAATAGAAGTATGAAATAAAAAAGGGCGCATTCAGAGTTGCAAGATCTTACAATTAATGGTTTGTTCTCAAGAAGAATTGTCCTGCTGAAATTAGTGAGCTTCATTGCCTTTATTAAACGGTTGACCTGCCAGTCAATGGGCAAAGAGTCCACAAGTTCAAAGAAATAGGTAGCGTAACCATATTCTGGACGTTCCAAAGCAATTCTGCAGCAGTACAAATCACAAAATGACATTCAGGTATTATATGGCTAAAGAAACGCAGAGAAGTAAAGGTGACAGATAATAGAAGGACAATTAACATACATACGCCACTCAATTCCTACGTAACTACATATCTAACACCTAAACTTCAATTTTTACAAATGTCACATTACCTATGCATGAAAAGGTGTATTTCACTTCTTAAAAGATAAAATGATGGTAGTTTTGATGTGATATGAAAGAATTGGGTAGAATAACTATAAAAAGTGAAGTTTAGGCGTTAGGTATAAATATATATAAGAATTAGGTGGCATGAATGCGCATGCTCCAAGCTAAAAAATACCCGACCTGTTGTGTCCTTGAAAAACAAAAATAAAAGACTGCAGCTCCCTACACCATCCCCAGTCAATAGGAGTTTGACGAAAGCGCAGATAGCGAGTCTGAATGTGATGAAAAAAAAATAACAATCATAACGACAATGGTTGCAATTAATAAACTAGGAAAACAACTGAAGTAAACTAAATGTAAATTTTCTAAATGAATTATTCATCTTTCTTCTAAAAAATTTCAAAAAGAAAAAAAAAGTTATTGAGATCAGTATGCAGTTATGAGCAGCAGATTATGGTTTTGCTATTGGACAAAAGAAGATAAATAACATTTTATTTCATCAACCCAAACCAAAATGATACAACATAAAACCCCTTCTTCTAACATTTATAAGTGTAACCTGTCCCAAAGGTCGCCAAATTTTATGGTTTTAGCTTCAGTTGAAAGAAAAGAAATCGTTTGTTTGAATTTTTTATCAATCATGTGATTAGTGCCTATAACTGAAAATTAAATTAAAAGATGCTTTAAAAATCACTTATATGTATCTATATAATAAGGATGTCAGTGGACTTAAATGAACATAAAGTTTCAAGAGGATGGGCTAAGTGAAGATTATGTGGTGATGCGTAAAACATGATAGAAGTGTTGATTTTACAATGACATGTAAACAAGGGATAGAAATGTTACAGAAGATCAGGATTTTAAAATGACACGTAAATAAGGGATAGAAATGTTATAGAGGATTTCATGATTTTATAATGACACAGTGATCTAATTAACACAAACTTTAATTAATAGTAGTGGTCAATTCCATAACGTTATCACGTAGTGAAAATAGACAAATTAATTAGAATATTAAAGTTTTCCTAAAATAAAAAATAAACAGAAGAAAAGTTACTTTGCTAAACCACTTAACAGCAACCATTTACTACAGTCGAGTACCTGTTCAATAAGTGAAATCAAGCAAGCCAAGCAATAAATAGCTTTTTCTCCCTTCATAGGCTTTGCCGAAGTAAGCTTCAAAAAAGAGGAACGCTCCCAAAATAACTGAACAAATAACATAATGAATTATAACCAAGAAAAAGTAAAAAAGCCAATGCAACTATTCCTTTCAAATACAAGTTGCACATTATTCAGTAGCATACTAAATAGTGTTTACTATAGCAGGAGCAGAAGTGAAAGAAAACAATATAAAAAATCAAAAAGTACTTTATAATAGTCCTACGAAAGCTCATATTACTAGTGCAACAAAGTGCACCAATCTTGACCTCTCAGTGAAAAGAGAAAAGGCAGAAAAAAACTGCCATTGTATGAATAAAATTCTCAAAAAGCACACAGATGAGGCCTAAATTCAAGAGAACATCAAAAGATCAGCATATATATATTGGTGACATGACCGGAAAAAAATTTTATTATATTTTTTTCCATTGTAAAAGCACTGACCGTTCGCATTTTTAATCATGAATTTCACCTAGTGCAGGAATTGTAAAACACAATGAGAATGAGAATTGTGTCAGCTTTGTGAAGTGTTTTTAGGTATTGCCAATATGAACACTGTAGAGAATTCAACTGAGTCTCAGGTTGAACATTAGCAACAAAATAATCATTTCTCAAGCATACACTAGTAACAAGGGTGGATCTACATTGCAGGACTCACATTTACTGCCTGATATTCAGTTCAGATAAAAGTAATAAACAAAGTTACAACGCTATTGCATAATAATTGACCTCTTAAATATAATTCTTTATTTAGATTAAGCACTCTTAATTTTTCGCCCATGGGTACCGCACAAATTCCATTTCTAGGCAATTTCAGTGAATATTCAAGTCCCATAACTACCACACTAGATAAAATCCTTCACTACTGTTTTGCAGCTTGACTCGTCTTATTAGTACTTTGTACCTTCTCTCTCAATAAAGTTGACATCGAATTTGACAGATTCACTAATCCACCCCAATCGGAAGACTAACTCAATGCTTGCCTTCTAACTATTCAAGAGTTCTTTCATCGCAACCTATTTTAATTTCAATCAAAACTTTTACACTAGATTTTTGCAAGGAAATTAATTTTTTTCATTTTTGATTAGTTCAATTGAAAATATCGTGAACATTGACATCAGATCAAGATTTGAATTTATAGACATTCTCTCTGCATTTATTACATTTTACAATTGTTACTTTTAATAAATAAACGCACAAAATAGCCATGTACTTGAGCAACAAGTACGGACGAGCACAGAAAGTTTTGCATGCATGCATGCATAGAAGATAAAATGCAGTATCAAAGTCTAGGTAAACAGAAGAAAATAGTCAGCACCAATGAGCTGCAGGGCCTTCTAAGATTGGTTGAGCACCAGCACAACTAAGGCCACATTTGGGGCGACGTTTTTGCCGCGGCGCAGCCTCATGCTGCGAATTTGCGGTGTTTGGGGTGACATTTTTGCCGCGGCAAGCAGTGTCTTTCCTAAAACACGGGCCGCGGGTTCCTACTTACCAAAATACGGCATTGCCCCTCCATTTTCGCAAACGCCCCTGTGCCCTAGGGCGTGTTCGAGTCTGTTCGTCTGCGATATGTCGCCCTCTGTGATCTCTCGCTTCCTCTTCTATACTTGCTTCCTCGTCTCCTTCTTGGCATCTGCGATCTATCTCTAGGCTCCTCCCGTCTCTGTCCCCTTCTGGTAGCATCAATACATACCACTCAATTCTGGTGGAGTTATCAAAATACGGAATTGCCCACCATTTTCGCAAACGCCCCTGTGCCCTAAGACGTGTTCGAGTCTGTTCGTCTGCGATATATCGCCCTCTGTGATCTCTCGCTTCCACTTCTCTACTTGCTTCCTCGTCTCCTTCTTGGCATCTGCGATCTATCTCCAGGCTCCCTCCCATCTCTATCCCCTTCTGGTAGCATCAATACATACCACTCAATTCTGGTGGAGTTACATATCTTCCACCAAAATTATGTTTATTTATGGAATTTTACATACATAACATTCGATTCTTGTGTAGTTGATGTCGTGTTTTGTATGTTGGAATGGTGCTCGAGTAGTTGATAGTTTGCTATCATTTTTATGGAAGATTACATACATACGACTCCATTTTTTATGCAGTCTTTAGGGTTTATGACTAGAATTTGGTTGTGGTGGTATGTCGATAACCCCAAGCCACATCTACCAATAACCACAAGCTACATACGACTCCATATATTCCTCCTTGTTTTTTATGAGATGAAAAGTTTTGATTTGGTATACCCTTTAAAAGCAATGTTTAGATGTTGAATATGTAAATGCATATGAATTTGGTGGTATGTAAGTGAATGCTATTTTCTTTTTGCACTATTGGGGCACGTGTTCGTGGTTTGTTGGTGATGAAATGGTGGTTGTTGGTAGGGGCATTTTTGGTTTTGCTTTGCTGATGTGATGGTAGGTGTGGGTTCGGGGTTTGCTTATGAGATGGTGCCTGTGGGTTGGGGCATATGTTCGTTCATTGCTGATGTGAGGTATGTATCTTTTTTTTCTACTGTTCAGAAGTAGTTTTTTGCTTCTGAAGTATCAAATATATTCTATGACAGTTCTATTAAAAATAGAATTACTGTACAGGAGCAGAATGGTCATTTATCCAGATACAGTTGTCACGCAATGACGTTTTCAAACTGTGAAAAATAAATAAGCAGCAATCATTACAAGCAGAGACTTCCGGAAGCGAGCCACGAAGCAAATGGCTAGCTAATGCCCTAAACAGTACTCTAAATCTAAAACTACTTATTATCTTTATAGTATACCAAACAAAATGCTCTATTTGAATGATTATCTTTCAAGATGGGAGGATTCCAATGATAGAAAAGAAAATCAATTTTAAATCAAACTGTCCCCAAACAAAATTTCAAAGAAAAAGGTCATCATCACAAAAAAGGTGTTTGGGTGCAAAACATGATAGATAACAAAAAACATTTCTAAGAACAAAATTTATAAATTTTGATAACTTAAATTTGTAATAGAATACTCAAAATATTCAAGATATTCAAAGATTATGCAGGTGTTACTTAACATCAATATCATACGTATGGTACAAAAAGTCCAAGTACAACTATTAAAATATATAGAAATGCTACTATGAGAATAAATTAAATGAAAGTCTTAGAAATAAATCATCTAGAAGAGCATGATGAGCAAAATAATTTGGTCTATCACAGATTGATCCAAAACAAAGAGTGAGATTTGAAGAAGACACATAGAAGTAAATCTAATTTTATGATACCTATTTTTAAAATTTATGGGTGATATTGAATTGATTTAATTTATAAATCTTTTCAATAAAATTTTTTAAGGTTAAAGGATGCCAAATGACTCTAACCTCACAATCAAAAATCCATGATCATTAATCTAAAGGTTATTTAATTTCACAAGTCTGAGATCATATTTCTAGCATCACAAATGAGAAACTCTGCATGAGGATAAAATGGTGAATACAATATTTCGAGAGATCGTGCCATAACATCAACAAGGAATTATGATGAGGAATATTATTCTGCTTATCGGGATGAGAAACCAAGATTCAAGAGACACCAATCAAGAAAAGGGAAATACTGAAGCCATCACTACAAAGACATCACACAATACGTTATCACCAACATCACTTAACACCTACAAACTTTTTCACTTTAGAGTTATGAGCTATGACATCTGTTGTGGTGGGAATATTGGGACCATCTAGCACCTATTTTCCCAGCCAGCTCCTTGTCCCTCAGTCCCACCCTCCCTAAGTTTCAAACATTGCTCAAAACTTAATTGAATTAACTAATCTTGTTATAACTTGTTTGAACTGGTATGCAACAAAGATTAAATCCTGTTTGAACTTTGATCGAAATACTTCCATATCATAATTGAACCATAATCATTATTCGAAAGTTGTTATAAATATGAATGATCATAACACAAATGTTGTGATGAGCTTATTTTGAACTTATAATATTCTTACATGGATATTCAATCTTATATTGATATTTGCATGAATCTTATTACTTTATGATTTAATGTTGAGATATCAATGTCACTTCATACTTCATGCTTTGATGTTACTATAATACCTCATAGATAGTACAATTTGTTGATTTTAAAGCTTATGCCACAAAAATCCTACTCTCATGGACAAAAAATATACCAATACTCCATCACACAATTTTAAACCACGATTATAAGTGCAAGAATTACAACTATTATCACACTAAGAATGACGCCTCATAACAAATTTAGGGGAATCAAATCTGATTCTACAAAATCAATACATCATAAAGATCAAATTTGAGTCAGATCTCAGTCAAGCCACTTGATGCAAGAAAAGGATGGACATTAGATATAAATAACTAGCAAAAAATACTACTACAAGAGCAAGAAAAGGCAACTGACAGAGAATAATTGGACATGTTTGATAAAGTTCACAAATGAAACCTTAGACATCACAGTTTCTAGTTCTTCAAAACTGCCTTCAGAAGAAAAGGTTTCAAGTGGATCAATATCTTCCAGATCCCCATAAAGTTTAATTTCATTGACTTGTATGCCTTTATCAAGTAATGCCTACACAGATAACATCAATTTTAAAATCATTATGCATATGAAATAAAAATAAACTTGCAATCTAGATGAACACCTTTAGGAGTCCAGGAGCATCTTCTTCCATAGCCTTTTCCACCGAATTCCTGCAAAAAAAAAAATTGAGAGATAACATAATCTCGTTTGACATTGTTTAATTTTTTTTAAATAGGAAATGAAACAAGAAAGGTGTCCGCTATTTACGTTGCAGTTTTCCTCCTTTTCCTTCTACTAGAGGATAGGAATTCTTTAGTATTTACAGAACCAGGAGCAGTCTCCTCTGAGAAATTCCAACTTTTGGCATTAACATCACCTTCAGAAACAAAGAGGCCCAACCTACATTTCAACGGAACTTGATCTATAATGTCTGGTGAGGAGTCACTATAAAGCTCTGTTTTATCCTCAAGCATCAATGAGGCATTTTCTCTGGCGTTGCAAGGAAAAATTTGCAAATCAGTCAGAAGTTTGCTCTCCATAGGCTCAGATTTAATACTGAGTGAACTACTTGATAAAACTGAATTGGATTGTGGCTCTCCAGCATGAACATTAATTTCCGGATAACATTCACTATCCCGTCTAACTTGTAAATTCCCATTGCTTATCAAAAAATCATCACGAACGTCAACTTTTTCAGGATGCTGATTGATCAAACAATTAGTCTCTGAAAGCTGCTCACCCAAACCAGATAACTTAGTACTCGATAATCTAAGCATAATGCTTGCATCAGCTCCCTCAATAGATTCAGTTTTCACCTCAGTAAGCAAACCTGATGAAGCTGAGGCAGTTGACCTATTAATGGCAGACGCAAAACCAATTTCAGCTTCTTCTTCAAAAGATTTGGGTTCTATCTTGATAGGAAAAGCTGATTGTGATGAAATATTTACCCCATTACTGGAATTCTTTTCAAAAGCAATTTCTGAGTAAGGTTTTTTTGAAGGCTTGCCTTTTAAGTTGTAAGCGGGCAAACCTAAAATAAATAAATGATTAATGGTATCCTCCCTAGCAATGCCATGCTCTGCGCTTGAGATTCTACTCAGCGAAGCATGTGGTAGATCTAAGCATTTGGAATATGCTTCATATTTTTCCCTTGATTTGTAGCCTGCAAATGAACATATGCCTGTTTTATCGGTTCCACCGGATTGAGTTCTAAAAGTTTCATCAAGGACATTTTTCTGACGAACATTCTCTGGAGCTCTTTCTGTACATGGCTTTTCCATAGACAAATGTGCATCATTAAAAATTGTAT
This sequence comes from Papilionanthe hookeriana x Papilionanthe teres, assembly GCA_022702705.1. NCBI lineage: Eukaryota > Viridiplantae > Streptophyta > Magnoliopsida > Asparagales > Orchidaceae > Papilionanthe > Papilionanthe hookeriana x Papilionanthe teres. The sequence goes on along the minus strand of CM040427.1, from coordinate 53,841,827 downwards.
CATCATCTATCACTTCATCATAATTGGAGCTATTTATGTGGATTCCAAAATCACTGAAATTAGACAGAGAATCATCCTGTAAGGCATGTAATTAAAGGACAAGAAAACATTAGAAATCAACAACTACACTAACCCAAACAGAATCACAAAAAAAGGAAAAATTGAATAATTTTAGAAGATTAACCTAAAGGGATGCCCGTCGTGATCTAATGCAAATAGGAGATACATCAATAGAAAAATAGAAGCAGCAGTTATTTAAGGATAGAATAAAAATAAGTTTCCACTTCTTATTGGCAGCAGGAAAACAGCTGGTCATGGCTAAAAACAGGAATGAAAAAGACTACATATAAAATTTTTGAGTTGAATTAAAATCATATTGACCTTTTTACCACAATATAGAACATTTTAAAATAGAAAAATCGTAAATTTGTAAATTAATTCAACATATACACACATCATGACTCCATCTAAACTAGCAACCTAGAACATACATTGGTTTCAACTGGAAAAAAGCTATAATTATTTTTTTTTTTTTCTTTTTGGTACTAACAAGATAGACTTCAATAAATTGTGAAGGAGAACATGGAAAAATCATTTTTTTAAGCAAAATATATTAGCTAGATAACAATACAAGTACATCAAAGGCACTTATAAAAAATGCTAGCACAAGAAGAAAAGTAAAACCAAGCAGAAAAAAGCTAGAAATTCATTTGAACCGTTTGGCTTAAATCTAGGAAAAATAAAGGAATGAGAACTATTTTTCTTAAAATTCATGCCCTTTTGGGATAAAGAATATTGGATCTTTCATCCACTACAGAGTCAACACTTTGAATGCTACAACCAAAATTAGAATTAAGTTCGGAAAAATATTCATTGATTTGTTCACCAAAGGAGATAAAGGAGATAGGTTGGGAGGTTTCAAAAACTTGCAGAGCATTGTTTGTGATAAATTCGGTAATAGATGAAATAACCAGCACTAAGGAGCTGGGAGAAGTAGAAAAATCAATAATTTTCTCTTGAAATTGAACCTAGATCTAGGTTTTGAGAGCATATTTGAGCAATAGAAGTGTAAGCTTCCACCTATGGTCATATCTAAAAGGTCTATAAGAGTCTTGAAAGATTTAAAAAATTTATATCTGAAAAACTGACAAAAAGAACAATATAATAGCATACTTTTAAATTCTACCTTTACTAATATGCGAAAGATGGAGATCCAATTCACAACTTCTTATGAAATAGTACATAATTTTCAATTCCACCAAAACTAGAAACAGAAAGACTGTCAAAACGAGCCATTGCAACATCCACCTAAAAGATTTTTCTGATTGAAACCAAAGAGAATATTGTAGATTCGTTGAAATAATGCAAACAAAGTTTGGAAAAGATATCCAAACTAAAGTGACTAGAGACAATATGAAGCAATCAAAATGAGGGAACCATTGTAACATATGAATTGGAAGCTCGTTAATATAATAGTCGCTGTGAGAATAGTAATATATAATCTGATTCTAACAAATAGAGTAATCACCTAACAGCTTTAAATCCAACAGAAAGTGATGAATTATTGTCTTGCTAGGATGACCCATGATAAATACAAAGTTTGAGAGACCAAAAAACCATAGAAATCTATTCATTAAAAAAATAAGATAGCTCTTGACCTCAGTTTTGGTGATGTCTAGTTTTCTTCCTAGGATTTAGGGTCTAGACTTAGGATTCTTCTTTCGACTATCTTAGAACCTTAGTATGAAACCCACCTCGTTTTAGAAATTTGAACCACTTCTTTACTCGCTTTGGAGTTCCGCATATGTAGTTTTGTTACCTCTAGCATTTAGGAGGTTGAAACTGACATGAGGGAACTCAAAAGGAGTCCTCATAGGACCTTTAAGCCCTAGAGTGGCCTTATGCACAATATGCACTTCTGCATGCATAAACTTTGCGATTCGGGACCATCGACACAATAAATTTTGTAATTCATGTCATTCGTGCCTTTAAATATCTCACAATTAATCAAAATTAAAATTAAATTTTGAAAATTATCAATTACGAACGAAATTCCGATGAAAATTGATTTTGACGCGTTTTTTGTCTGATCATCGATGAGGTTGCCCGAACGATCCCGGATGACGAAACGGACAGCACCGGAGCATCTGAAACGTTGCATTTGCTTAGAAGGGACATCCATGTCGGTGGGGTTTCAGGAAGAGTCAAATAGGGTTAGAATCGGCGAGTTCAAATAAAAATATATATAACAATAATAAAATAAAATAAAATAAAAATTCCTATCTAAACCCACGGCATGCCCTAACTCACGCACCCAACTCCCCAATTCGCAACTCCCCTCTCTCGCAAACTTCTACTGCTTCTTGGGCAGGTTCGGGCTGCAGCTTCGCTTTATTTTGGAGAAATTATGTTAACTTTGTGGTATTTGTTTGGTAGAAGTTGTGTTAGCTTCATGGCCTTGTTTTGGAGAGTGTGAAATATGTTTTGAGGGTTGATGCTTGTTGTTTTGGGAGATGAAAATGCCACTTTTTTGGAAAGTTAAAATGTTGTTCCTTTTGGGAAAAGTATGAAGTCACAAAGGTTTAAATATAAGAGGGTTTGGGAAGTTATTGGAGCATTATTTTAAGAAGTTGAAAGTGAGTCTTTCAAATTCATATCGCTCGATGTAGGAAGTCATTTTGGAAGTGATTTTGAGGGTCGACCCACCTTTTACTCTTCCGCTTCTTTAGGTGGGTCGTTCTCTCCTCTCTCTCTCACCCGCTTTTTCTTCTTTTCTTTTCTTGCTTCTTGATTTTGTTTACGTGATTATGCCTGAAGCATAAGCGCGCATATATAGCATTCGTTATATATAAACCATCGAGCAGGGCTGTCAACTATATGGTTTCAGGGTTTTGGACGATGATGCAAAAAACATCTATGTATATGTGAGAAGTCCTAGAATAATCCTGACTCATTGACATTGAGATGATGAAGGATTGGCACTACCGCATCTCTAACACTTAGTAAAGGGTTACCCCTCACTTTTACGAGTTGTTGGAAGTTTCCGTCTGTCAATATGACTGACTCGTTTACTATTTAAGGTACGAAATTTTTTTTAAATAAAAAATATATATACATTCATAATTGGTTAAAAAATTCTCATAAGTTTATGGCATATCAAAATTTCTTTTGAAAAAAATGAAATCTTTCCTAAACATTTTCTAAAAAAGAAAATTTCACGGGTCAGTCGTATGAACCAGGTTAGGAGTTTCCTCTTTCTGTAACTGTTAGGCTGAGAATCTTTTACTTAGTGTTGGATCACACATGCATGGTGTTTCATTAGGGCCTAGGGTCCTGATTTTTCCCAGGGTGCTGATTCTGAGTCTTCTCAGACCTGATGCTTACGGTCTTCTTTGGGTTTTTCGTGTGTTTCCTACTATTTTCTTTTAGTTTTCGTTGGTCACTTCTGATTTTTCTCGAGTTTTTTTTTTTCTTTTCTTTTTTTTTTGCCATTTATTCTTTTGTATACAAGTACATGTTCGCCCTCACCTGCTAAACCCACTACTATACTTGCTCGTTTGAGCTTGTGATTCTAATCTCATTTGCAGGAAACAGAAGGCCCGCCAGATATATACATGTTCATTTTATGTTTACAACAGTTTACTTCTTGCACATACTACTATTTTCCTTTACTTTATTACTGTTTTTCTTTATTGCACCTTCAGCACTGTTTTTTCTTCATTACATATTCAACTGCTTCCTTTCACTGTACAGTTTATTACATCTTCTCTACTACTGTTTTTTTCATTACTGCACCTTCTACTGCTTCTTTTATTTATGTGCATCATATTATTTTAGATAGGAGGACGGTAGCCTGTTTTTATAAGAAGTACCCGGCGGTCAATCACTGATCGAACAACTACATGTACACCTTAAACCTTAAACACATAACTCGATACTGCTACGACATGGAGCATGGAGCAAACTTCGAGGGCAGCGCGACGAAAATGCAGCGAACGGAGGAGGATGATCTACAACAGCAAAACAAGTCTTCACCAGCTAAACCTTTCTTTAGTTTAAATAACGAGTCATAGAACTTCAAGATAGCCCGCCTAGTGTGACATAAATCCTCATCTTATCTTTTAAACCTTTACACAGTCATGTTGTGCAATCTAAGTCCTAACTCGCCTTAGAAATCCGAGGTCGTCGCCCGATATGATGTACATCCTCCTATCTTCTAGGTTATTTGCATAATCGGATATTATGCAAATGTAATCCCTATAATTAATCATTGGCGGGACTGAAATTTAAATAAATTTGCTTCCAAAATTTAAAACCCAACAATAGAATAGTTTGGGAAGTCATTGAGGTTCGCCTCTATTCTGACATCCCCTAGTCTTCACTCATTTTATTCTGAAAGAACTATTCCTATTTGGTCCTCCCACTTGACTTTTCTACACACTACCTTGATAACCCTAATCATGGAATTCATGAAAATAGATACTTATGATCATCATTGAGAGTTCTCGTAGGTAACTTCGGCCTTGAGAGGTAATTAACTATAAGGATTTGCCTCTATAGGGAGCTTTAAGAACCCAGGTAATATAACTCTATCTAATTTTTTAATATTATATAGGAAAACTTGTCGGTCGAAATAAAAGGCTCGCAGACCAGAACGGATGTCATAAATTCTGTAATTTATTTAATCGAGTCATGTCATTAAGTAGTGTGTTCGTTCCTCGGGATAGATACATTACTTGCGATATTGTGCTCGTTTATTTAAACTACTAAATGAATGAGATCCATCCATTCTCATTTTTCAAAATTAAAAATATTATTGTCAAAATCAATATATATGTATATTAAATTAAATCAAAACCACAACTACATTTTATATTTTTCAGAAGTTAGACATTTTAACGGTCGACAATAGCATGCTTTACATAGAAAGACGAGGGTTGCTTATGTTAAAGATTCTAAAACTTGATGAAAGAAAGTGAAAATTTGTTGATTGAGAAGAAGAAAACACCCACAACATTCGAATTATGAACAACATTAGCAAAATGACCTGGAGGTTGAGGCAGAGGAGGCTCAACCATTGGGAAGGAAGTAAAGGAACAACCACTGAAGCACTAACAAGGGCAGGCTCCACCATTTCAACGGAAGTAAGAAGATCAGTCATCCAAGCACGACACGGGATAGATGGCAAACATATGTAGAGTCAACAAAAGTTTTAGGAAAAGTAGAAGAATGCTCAGATGAATCTTAAAGTGAAGAAAATCCCAACACTGGTCAATGAAATCGAGCATGCACAACCATTAATATACGAGAGCAAGAGCAAAAAAACAATCACTGGCCGTATTGACGAGGACACCATGACACAACCAGTTTTGGAAGCCAATGAGGCCATAATAGATACAATGCCACAAGGAGGTGCCAACATCAAGAAGCAAATCAGGCCTCACAAATGCCACCAAAACAGCGTTGCGTCAAAATGAGTGACGCAAACACATGGAGAAAAGTGATGCAAACCCGGCAATGATAGGTGAATGTTGTCAAGAAACAAAATACCAAGTTGTTTAAGTGTCCTAACTACTGGCAAAATCGAGAACAATGCGTGAAACAATGCACGTAACTTGTGCAAGCAAAGCTGCCTAAACCCTAGCCATAGGGAACTGCAGATGTCGCCAAAAGCATTCCACATGTGTAGAGTATCAACTGGAGTCGTGCGGCAAGGGAGATGCGCTAGAGAAGAGGGCAAGATGTTATGCATGCACGCAGGGCTGACATGGATCAATTTAACCACATGAATAAGCACTATCAGTAGATTTTGAACCGTATGCAAAATAACACAGATTCAAGGAATAAAGAGCAAATTGAAGACAAATAATCTATTAATTGAAAATTTTATAACTGTTCAGATCAAGTTAATTAGCATAGCATAATCCATCTGCAAATTATATAGGGAAAAATAGGAAATAGTAGGAATAAAATTTATCTACGGGAGATGCCAAAGAGAATTCACCTAGTCTTGCAATTCAAATGCCAAGTTCGCCAACATTCAATGATATGTCAGTTCTTTTCACCCTAATAAGTCAAAAATAATGTGCGCTAAAAATCTGACACGATCCGACGTTAAAATCGCGGCAAGTTTTTCCAGAAAAAAACTCGAGCAAAAATAGTTACAGCAAATCAATGAGAATATAAAGATAAGCACCTACGATTCGAGAGGTAGACGATCTCTCCCAATTCCTACAATTCGAGAGATGGGAAATCTCTCCCAAAACCTAAACCTAAGACTCACAACTCAGTATCACGTATAAACCTAACCCAAGACATAACAAGCCTATTTATCCCAAATAATAATAATACAAGACTAAATTTCCCTTAGAAATAGAAAATACAAAATTGACCTCAGGCTAGGCACCCTCATAAAAATACTCCCCCTCCAAAAAGACACCTTGTCCTCGAGGTGGGGACTAAATTAGAGCATTCATCCTCCTCCCACACAACTCTCTATTTCTTCATTCTCTGTTTCCTTGTCCTGCACTATGAGGATCTGTAATCTTTGATCCTCGCAACGATGTCCTGGGGTAGACTTTTCATCAAACTGAAAACATAACCCATTGGCTTGTTCTCTCGTAAAAATACTCCCCCCTCCAAAAAGACAACTTGTCCTCGAGGTGGGGACTAAATTAGAGCGTTCATCCTTCTCCCACACAACTCTCTATTTCTTCATTCTCTATTTCCTTGTCCTGCACTATGAGGACCTGTAATAATTGATCCTCGCAACGATGTCCTAGGGTAGACTTTTCATCAAACTGAAAACATAACACATTGGCTTGTTTCTCTCAAATCTGTCTCAGTAAAACGCTTGACTGTTGCTCCTGGTTGTAATCCATTAATCGTGTCCCGTGAAGACTCCCTCTGGACTTCCACTACCTTGGCATCGTTGTGGAGAAGCATTTTTGTATGATGCTCCATCTTTGTTCCTTCTGTTGGCTTTCTTCACTGGTTCTTGTCTTCCAACATCTAAGCTAGCTCTATCATCTCCCTCAATCATTGCGGTCTTAGTAGTCGGAGTGCTGCTCGTATGTTGGGCTTTAAACCCTTCATGAAATTTCCCTCCAGTCCTACTTCAGTTATCATCTACAGTAGTCCCGACAATAGTTCAAATCTCTCCCTATATTTCATGACCGTTCCCTTCTAAGTTAAGGCATAAAATAGCTCGTATAGATGAATGGCGCATAAACATTCCAACAAACAATCTTTAAATTTATCCCACAAACAAATCGGGTATCTAGCCACCCCCACTGAAATCAGATTAAGCCATTCCCCTCTAAACAAAATCCTGCCGCCATGATTTGCTCCTCCTCATCCAACTCATTCACCGCGAAGTATCGCTCCACCCTATACACCCACCCATGTGCGTCTTCCTCCTGAAGATCGGCATCTTCAACTTCCTAACTTTAACATCTACAGCCCAACCTCCACTTCCACCGATATTTCCCTCCATGTATCTAAGGTGAAACTCCCTCCTTCGGTCGTAATCATACCCAACTCTCGATTCCCTCCTTCCTCCATCGTGTGCTTCCGTGCCCCTTACATCATCCCTCCTCCAATTTTCGGCCCATCCCCCTCCATCGAAAGTCTCCACTCCTCCACTCGGGGACCTAGGAGGGCGCTCTTGTTGGTAGATGTCTTCTTCGTTGTCTTCTCGCTCGATCTCCTTCCCTTTTGTCCTACCCAAGGATCTCATGTTCAACCCTTGGTTATGGTTTGCAACTGAAGCGATCAGCATGACCTTGGATTGCATTTTCATGAACCTTTTCATCATCTACCACATTTCACCTATGCTCTCAAATCCATCCTCCATTTGATTTTCAATGAAAAAAAAACCTGCTCTCCATGGTAGCGAACATCACTTCCATTCCCGATCTGATTTGACTCATTTCTTCTTCCAATTTTTTCTCCAAATCATCTAGCCATCTCTTTCAAAAAAAAAATTTCTATCTCAAAGACAAATTTTATACCCTGAATTCCTGTCGTGTCTCCTCAGCTAGCTCGTATCACAAGTATACCACAAATCAATGTTTTCGGATTCTGTCAATCTTTTCCTCGCTTCACAAGTAGCACCTACCGCAATTGTGCGTGCACAAATCGACGCAATCCTCGAATATGGAAGTTTCGGATCCCTGAGTGCCGTAATCCCTCGCGTCTGCCTTCCCATATAACTTTGATCGCAGCTGGATCGTGTAGACGGCGCGAGAGGAAGAATGAATGAAAGTTTCGGGTGAGCCTCTTCCGCCTTCCCAGCTAGATCTAATCACTATTGTATCGCGTCTCGCAGCTTACGAACGTGAGGAGAAAGATGCGAGTAGCGAGTCTCAGTAAGCCCCGATCATCACTTGTCACATAGTTGCAATCTCTACGTCGTTATTTGCACACTGAATCGTGACGAAGAAGCCGCGATCTCTTCGTCGCCTTACATGCGCTTGTGCAGGAAGGTGACGCAGGAGAAGGTCAACGATGGGAGCTTCAGGTCTCTGTTCATCGCGGTCCTTCGCGCCTCTTTCTCAACAAGCTCTGATTGTGATATCGTCGTCTCTTTCCCTAGGTTATGCAATCTCATCGATGCTTCTCAACTAGTTCTCCCGCAGTCAACGATTACTTCACCTACCAGCAGTAACTCTGTGTTGATCTCCCAGAAATTGTAGCTCTTATACCAATTTGATAAGGTCCGACGTCAAAATCCACATGCTTTTCCGGAAAAAATTAGGGTAAAACATATTTTTATCACAATTCAATCTCATGCATAAACCTAACCCTAGACAAAACAAGTCTATTTATACCCAACAACAATAATAATAAAAGACTACATTATCCTTAGGCGTACAAATGACAAAATTTTCCTAAGGCTAGGCGCCCTTGCAACAAAATCGTTTTAACAAAGCAATCAATCATGCATATCACAGACAATTTCGTTTCCTATTTTATGATTAATTTTTAGTGCTGTTGAAAAATAATAAATTGATCTATAAAAAGTATGTTCAGTCATTATCAGCACGTTGAGGTGTTTCTGACAGAGGTGGTGGAAGGTGGATTGCAATCATTTTTTTTTTTTTCAAATGCGGAAGCTAAAGTATGTTTCCAATAATAACTACAGTGGAAATCCACAAAGTTCCCAAGGTAAAGGACTCCAATTCTAACCTATACAATCCATGTAACATAAAATCAATAAATTCAATTTCTAATTCAATACATGGAGTACATGAGTATGTAAAGGTGCGTCAAATCAGAGGAAAGGAAGACAGGATTAGTCAGATACAAACTTGTTTACAAACATAGTGCCTGAAACATTGCTATTTACAAATCTCGCAAAATCTTTCATCCATGTTTCAAATTCCTACTCAAATATTAAAATTCATGATAAAATCTCAACCCAAATATTTAATTTTTATCAATTTCTGAATGGTTTGATTGAGGCTCATGTAAATACATCTGTTAAGTAGTTCAAAAATTTCGCGTGTGCTAGATTTTATAAATAATGAAGTTTCCAGAGTTATGTATGCAATTATCCCAAGAACATAATAAAAATACATGAAAACTTGTATTTGCATTATTTCTTTTTCTTTCTGTGGGCCGTCTTGAATGTTGCTAGCATGCATCCATATTTTCCATGCTTGGCGTAAGCCCACAAGAAATTGGGAGGTAAATTGTCATCTTCCAAGCCAATGCAAAATTTGAAAAGTCTCTTTACCAAAGCTCCAAAAATCAAGTTTTGAAATTGCTAAATGCTACTCTATCTTCCTTGGCCATCCGAGTCATGGTTAAATGATTATTAGTGCACATTATTTCAATTTATCATAAATATTAATAATACAATCTCATAATTTATAAAGACCTCACATAATAAGTTTAATAAACAATAAATTACCATCTATTCATAAATTTTTAAATTTAAAACTCTCCAAAATAATTTGAAGCTCTTCCATTTTTTTCAAACTCTCAAAAAAAAAATCATGTTCTTGTTGCGCATCAAAATTTCCCTTCTACAAGGTTTAACCTTTTGTAAACAATTTATTCCTTTTATCATAGTGTACACCAATTATCTTATCTTTACAGTTAATGTGAGCTAATTCTATTGTCCCTCAAATTACTTTTCAATCTATCCTTCCAAATTTGAAAACCAACAATTTTATAATTATTATTTGTTGCATCAAATACTTGGATGAAGAATAAGATATTTGTAATCAATTTCACAAAGAAACATTAGCCACGATGTTATGAGAGAATAATGCGCCAATTGTGAGTAAGAAAGTTTGAAGAAGGCTCTTTGGAGCATCCTGATGCTTAGGAATTGTGGGAGAATTGTGGAGTAACTACATCAAGTGATTTAAATGTCACAAATGAAAACGGATGCAATTTAGTGCAAAAGAAAAAACATGGTGATTTGATACTCATGGAGGACCATCCGTAGACATTCTACATGTTCGCTGACAAATTGAAAATTAAGAGCAATAACAACCACAAAAAACATTAATATAAAAACCAAAGAAACCTTGGACACCAATCTGTTTTGTAGAGAGAAAAGCCATCCACCTTAGCTAAAGCACTAGCAGCGATAAAATAAATAGCCACACCCTAATATATATGCACATGTTCAAGTACCCATACATTGCATACCAAAATATGTATTAGAAGTGGCAAGCAGGCCCTCAAAATGTCTTATCCTCATAAGAATATTAATTTTAATAGAAACAGAAGTATGCATTAAGATTGAAGAAGACATGGAAATAGACTGATATTCAGAATCAGAACAACTCACATTTCCTTTCCCCGCCACACAGTCCTTTTCATCCTTAACACTGATTTCATATTTTGCAGTGGTAAGATGTGTTTGAAAGCTGTCCAATTTTAAATATCCCTCATGTCTAACATTTGTTTCACTGCCTATGCAGCGGTCCTCCATCTGTAATATCAGAGAAGTCTACAATACGTTAGCTTGAGAAAGGCATCATGCATAATTTCTTTCCTATATTCATAACATTGAAGTCAAACATGAAAAAGAAAACACAGCAATGCTGAGACTTGGCCAGAGAATACAAATGACAAATAAACTTAATCAGGAACAATTGTTTAAGAAATCAAAATATCAGTTCTGCATAGCTACAATTATGCTAAAATCCTTCTGAGAAAGTTCCTCTATAATCAACTCAGCTGGTGAAATTCCAGTAAAGACCTGAATTGATGCCTCCACAGAAACAGATTCAACATGTAAACTCTCAAAAGATTTGGGCGCCGCTTGGAGAGGAGCAGCTAAAGCAACCACTTCAGCAACAAAACCATCCGAAGAATCTGTTTGGGAATCTTGAATGTCCCGCTTAGAGTCCATCTCATAAAAAATTTTGGAAACAACCATGTCTTCCTCAGCACCATTTATGTCAATGTGATACTGGTGCATTAACCAAGGCGTTCTCACATGGCTCCCACCATTCACTGGGTTCATATGGAGAGTCAACACTTCCTTAAACCCTTGGTGAATACCATCTACAGATACTAGGTTCAATTTGCCATTGCTATGCCAGTAGATCTCAAAAGAGTTGTCATGTTTCTTCTGTCTTTTCAACTTCCTACTGCTGCTCATATCAACTCTTTTATGGAAAAAGTATGAGTTGCTTCCGTCCTGTTTAACACCTAATAATGAAAACTATCAGCAAAATCCTGTAATAATTATGGAGCCATAAAAAGAAATGAATCTTCTAGCAAAATACCGGGTAGAAATTGAGGATGAAAATTGTCCAATCCATCATCTTCATCAAGGGAGATTATAAACTCATTAATGAAGGGATGACGCTTAGCCACACCTATTCCGATTTCTGCAAGCAAGTGCCAAAGCAAGTCTTCATCTGATGGATCAAATTTGATGCCTCTCGGCAAACCAGGCCACTCCTAATAAGAAGACAACCATGCATCAAGAAAATTATTAATGAATGATATAAACTCCTGATGCCAGTGGACCTCTTTGTCGTTTCATCTTCTTGAGAATATAAAAGCAAGGTAGAAATAGACAATTTCCAGAAAAAGTACTGATATCAATATGTGCTTTAGATTTGAATTTTCAAAATGTCCACTTAAAAAATCATTTGATGGCATAAAAATAACACATCAATTAGGCTGAAAAAAAGCATTCCATGTACAAAAGCAGGTTAAAAAAAAAGAGTTGAGCAGCTGCGTTAGTTTGAAAGAACCGATGAGCCAGTTGGAGATGTGAAAAAGAAGATGAAAATAAGCAGAGTTTTGCCAAAAGAACGCAAACAAGAGCACAGTGAAGTGCGTAGAAGACTATCACACGCGAATACGAAACCACTAAGCTGATCAATGCTGTGTGCAGAAACAGTACCAGCTAGTCGCGGGAGATTACATTGAGTGCAAGAGATTGGTGACTCTTGTATGAAGGAGACGGGGCCAGTGGGATGCAAGTAAACAGTGTTGATGACAAGAAAGCAAATATCAGTGTGGGAAGGGAAATGACATCCGCAAGAATAGTGTGGCCAAGTGCCGCTTGTGAGACAAACAAGTTGCATACAGGCAATAGGATTGTGTACGAGTCATGTGAAAAAGGATTTACGCAAGCAGTCAAAGCAACGACAACGAGCAAAGGAAACAAAACTGAAGGTTAAGATTTTTAATTTAAAGAATAAATAGTTTAATTTAATATTTATTATATATTAATATTAGCTTTTATTACATGATGTCAGAAATCAAAAGTTAACAAATATACAAATCAAAAGATTATAAAAGATCATGATTATTGATTATGTAAAAAGAAGAGAGGAATTTAGATGACAACTTCTACTTGTAATATATGTATTTTTGTACAGATACTCAGACCTAGAGTGACTTTAAATTTGAAGAAATATTTAGGGTTTCGATTTGTCTCACCTGAGAAGATTCGGTTTAAGAGAAAGACAGGATTAAATCAAAAACAATAAGCCTGCCTAAGATATTTTTCTAAACCTTACGGTTAATTTTATTTCAAAAAAAAGTTATTACTATAATAAGATAAAATAAAATAGAAAGACGAGAATAATAAAACATTTTACGAGAAGGTAAAATTGAATTTAGAAATTCAGAAATTTAATAGAGAAGCTAAAAATGCTAAATTATCCTTATTAATACCATCCTATCTTAGGATAAAATACTTACGTTGAAAACCTAGTCCTTGTGAAAGTTAGAAAATTTTAAGAAAATCCTACTATAGTTTAAGTTAATAGGTGACACTAAAGGAAGTGGAGATAAAAGATTAAGCAACAGAACAAATAATATATTGAGATGAGTAATTATATTCCTACTTTGTGCTAATTACATTCATATTGAATTTTACATGCATTAAATATTTCAACAAAAACCATGCCTTCAAAAATTTTCAGTGCAACATGATCACTGATAAATTAATTAAAGAAATAATCGTTAACATTGTTTCTCACTTATACATTCACATTAGAAATTTAAGTATGATTTGAAATATTACAAGAAACAAAATAATAAACAAGTGAAATGAATGTTTAAGTAAATCAAAAGAGTAACTCCTTATAATATCAGTTGGGCACACTATTGTATCCACACATGAAAGAGAAAAGGATTGGAAAAGAAAATAAAAATGGTTGTACCTTACATAATACAAAATTTTAGATGGTGCTCCTGAGGCGACTACTTAAATGAAATTTAATGCCTAAAATTTTTCTAGAAAAATGAAATGTTAACGTTTAATTTTTTTGAAACAGCATGCACTAAAAGCATATGCATAAAAATTAGTATATTATAGAACTCTAATCATTTATTAAGTTGTTGCATGACTTAACTTGTGATTTCATGTTTACCACATAAAAAACAAATATACACTAATGACTAGCAGTTGAGAATTTGAATATAGAAGAAAATGAACGACCAAAAATAAGATCCAGGAAAATATATTGTATCTTGTTTTATGTTTCTTTACAAAAAATATTGTAGCAAATTTAATATTTATATAGGTGAGATGGAATATGGACTAGAAATGTTGAATTTTAGTCTTACTTGTTTGGATGCTATTTTCTTATTATTTTAAATGTTGAAAATAATATTTCTCCGCCATCCAATTTTCAGTTTCCTCGTAATTCTAAATTCCTGAGCTAACTCGTGACATCACGTCTCATTTTGAAAAATGGACCCTAATAAATAATGGAGATGCACTGAAATCTGCAAAAGGAGAGTCTTGTAAAAATTAAAAAAAGAAGAATATTTGATTGCTGGATACGAGTTTGATATTATATCAAAGACTTCAAGCGTAAAGAAGATTGGTGTTCACCAATAATATAGTAACAACAGATAAAAAAAAGGAATGAGCTAAGCTCAATGAAAATAAAAGACATATATATGGGAAATAACAATGAAACAATCATTAACTAGAACGAACTGCTACCAAATTTTGTAAATATGTGGTACAACTACCACAAAAATATCAAAGTAGGTTAAAAATAATAATTTTTGGCATTATTGGGCTCTACCGTATCATGTCTTAACAAAATCATAAACAGAATGTCAATTGAACTAATGATTTGATGAATGAAGCAACGACTTGCTTGAAAACTAGGATCGTGGCACCTCAACAAAATTCAATATAGAAAAACAAATATGGCAAAAATTACAAGGTGCTTAGACATTGAAAAACATCACAAATACTTGCTTCAATCCTCAGAAACATAGGCAAATCTGAATAATTAAAAGAACTAAAAATTCAAAACTAAATCAAATAATGTGCACAATCCGCTGGTCATGATTAGCATCTCGACTTAGATTATTTACCATCATACTTTTCACAATTTCTTTTATCCTTCACTATAGAAAAAAGAAAAAAGCTTCGCAATCAATCAAAGAAAGGCCAAGTAAATAAACCATAACAAGGTCATAATTGTTGAATCCAAGCCTTGTGCGTCCTTCATGGCCTCAAAATTACTGAGTATCTAGTCAAGCAATAATTTGTGTCAATAACGAAGCTAGACCAAGAAAATAAATAAGAATAGAACCATTATTGTGGAATTAAAAAAATAAAAATAAAAGTATAAGGGGAGAGAGACAGAAAAAAAGGTTGCCTTGGAGAAGAGAGATCAAAGACATCACCAGCAAATTATCAGGATCCTACAGGAATTCCTTATGGGAAAATTGAGTATGGTACATAGCACTTAGTCGGCATTTTAAACTATCTACTCAATGAAGTCTCCTAGTTGAAAGTTTAAAAACACGATACCCCTCCTATGTCACCTTGACAAAGGGTGCAAACTTTTGACCGCCTTTAAGTAATGGCAAACTAAGAATCTCTATTGCTTTATCAAAAATACATGTAAAGCGGACTGCACGTCATCACTAAAAAATTGTGCTCCATAGTTGGGTTGAAAAGGATGGATGGTTAAGTATCATGTCACTTCCCCAGTTCTCCCTGTCATTCAACAAGTTGTTACAACAAAAAAAATGGAATTTGTGTTTATTGAATTTAGTGAATTATATTGTTGGTTGAGGTGGACGGCCATTGCTCTCCTATGGCAGGGCAAAACCATGCAATATTCCAACTACAAACTTATATATAATCTCTTGAGATTCAATATTGAACGATGTATTAAATGCACCAATAAATTAACACCATACCCCGGTCATTCTTTAGCCTTTGCTTTGTTAAACAAGTTAATCCCATCAAAAAACATATTTGGAGGCAATTTAATAGCTCAAATATAACCGAGCTTCAGTATAAAATTACAGAAACCTCCAAAAGGCTTAAATTAGGCATGATATAAGAGAATGATCAAATGTAAACCGTTAAAATTAATCAAGACTGAAATCTGATTGGTAAGAAGACTAATATAATGACCAAAGTTTTGATCAACAATAAAATAACAGATCTCATATAATTATTGATATAAGCATTAAAAATAGCTCATAATTTATACCAACTGTGATACCAAGGGCATCAATACTAGCGCTCAAATAATCTACATATGCTAAGAGTAAGAAAACGGTCCTTCTAGTTCCCACACCACTCAAACATCTCAAATTTCATATTACCGCGTCAATCAACCTTCATGAAGCACATCCCATCAGCAACAATCTCCAAATCCTTGGCATGAGTCCAGTTATCCAATTTAGATGAATATCAACTGAGCCTAAAGATATTGATAAGAAGAAAAAACAATCATATAATTCAAATCTACATCAATACTATTCTAACTACTCTAAGAGCCTGAAGCCTCTATCAATCTATTCATCAGTATTACATGTACAATGATCCAACACAAGCCTTGGAGGTGATGTAGCTCAATTTCCCACTCTTCGATCAATTGGAGAACAAAATACATATTTTTGTTCGATATGAAACTCAGATGGAACATGGCTCATATCACCAACATGTGATGGATTACAGAATCAAAAAAAAAAAACCTTCACCATCTAAAAGCCCATAAATGTCCCTCAAGGAAACAAGGTAAAGCTTCGCCTCTTTTTTATTGCAAGAGAAACTATGCTAATTTGATTTAAGCATTCTTAGCTACAAGTTCACTGTGTTAGGGTTCTTCTTCAAGGGACACAAACCTCGAGGAGGATTTTAACCTTTAGTTAATTGAAATAGGAATGTTATAAGGAAGAGGATTTCAACAAATGAGCTAGTGAGGTAGAGGAAGATCGTAAGATTTTAAAAAAGATCACGAGGAACTGTGAGTTGGACTGTCAGATTGTACGGCATAAGAAATTGCAAGTGGTAGGTCCACGGAGAAGAGCTAAACCGTGCTGAAGAGTGGGATTTCAGAAATTCGTCGAATAGAAAAAAACAAGATAAAAAAAGAGTGCACCATATTTTAGATCAAGTACCATTAAATCTCAAAAACCCACAAAATCGTTCACCAGGTAACAGCTACAAAAGCTGCAACACTTGGCACTGCAGTTTGTCCATCCATGGTTATGGAATGAACCTGTTTTTTTTTTTTTTTTTCATCAAAGATACCTTGCTGAATTCTGGAATGGGCTGCTTCACGTTCAGACCTCTGAAACAGAACAAAACACAGAAATTTAAGAGGCACGATGAGATTGAACCGAAAAAGGACGAGAATGTGAAGCCGAGAAAAAACGCACTTTGAGAGCACATCAGGGTGGATGAGCATCCTCTTCCTCTGCGAAAGTGGCAATACATCGAGATCATCCGCCCTTGTCTCGTGCTGAAGTTGCATGGCGGTCTTCTCGCCGAATTGCGAAGCGGTGTTCGGGTCGCCGGAGGCTTTTTGGAAAGCCATGACATAATAAGGCTTTGGGAGAAGAGTTGACGAGGGTTTTAGGGCATTCACAGCAGAGCAAAGAGCAGTGGAGGGAAAGAAGGTCCGAGAAGAGGAGAGAAATGAAGCTAGGTAGAAAACATTCGAACAGTTAGTTACTTAGCTTTGTACTAGATGATGGCGAAGGATGAAGGATCGACACCGGGCTCGGCATGAAACGGGCGCCTCCGTACTTTTTGGACGATCAATTTTCGCCGGATTTCATAATTATTGAATTTATTTAAAATAAATTATATATATATATATATATATATACACACGCCTTGAAATTAGGGCTGTCAAAAAAGCTCGTTGTTCGCGAACAGTTCGTGTTCGGTTCACCAAAAAGTTCGTGTTCGATTCGTTCGATAAGCAAACGAGACGAACACAAACAATTTTTTTTATTCGGTTTGTTAAACGAACCAAACAAGAACAGTGATGTGTTCGTTCGTATTCGGTTCGTTATTGTTTGAAATATAAAATAATTTAAAATAATTATATATATTTTTTTATGATATTTTAAGAATATTTATATATTATAAAAATTTATCATATTTCAAATAATTAAACTTTTATAAATTATAATATATGATAAATTATTAATAACAATAATAATATTATAGTATTAATTATATTAATATAAATATTATAATATTATAATTAATATACTATACTCTATATTAAAATAAAACCCTAATCAAAACCCTAAACGTCTTATTTGGTTTGCTTCATTTTGAGGAAGTATGTGTTACCTGATGTGTACGGAATACCTGATCAATTTGTTCATTTTGAGGAAGTATCCTATCAAAGCTAGGAATATCGAAAAGCTCGTTGTTCGCGAACGAGTTCGTGTTCGGTTCGTCGTGAAGTTTGTGTTCGTCCGATAATGAAACGAACCAAACACGAACAGATGATGTGTTCGAACATTTCGAACACGAACACTAGCTCTGTTCGTTCGTGTTCGGTTCGTTTACACCCCTACTTGAAATAAAGTAAATAATTTTAAATTTTATTTCCACCATAATTTAATAAGCCCGCTTTTTTTTAAAAAAATAAGTAAAATTTGCCAATTATTTTTATTCATCATCATAATATCTTTTAATTTTTTTAAAATAACTTATATTTGTAATATTTTTAGTATCATTACTTTTATGAATTAAATATGAAATTTATGAACCCGAGAATGCCTGTGAGGCTGTGAATCAAGCATAAGAAATAGAACTTAAAATAAGGAGAGAGAAATATAGAGAAAAAAGATTAGTAATGAATATTGATGAATAATATCATGTCTATTAAATATTTATATGTTTATAGTCATGTTTGTAAAGAGTTTATACTATAGTTTTTTCTGGCATTTTATAAGTATAAGCTTACATTCTAACTTGGAAAGCTAACCTTAGTTGACTTTGGATTGATGGTGTCAGCTTGATTAGCTGGGCTTGATCGGTATGATTCGGTCGGTTGAGCTGGTCTGGTTGACATCTTTGATCTGTGTTGAGGAGTCTTTTGGAGCCTTAATGGGATGGTCGGATATACTTTATGGAGCTAGACCTTTCTTTGAATCGGCTTTACTAGGGAAGGTAGGCAATCACATCAAGTTAGCATTTCTTTAGCGGCTGGCTCGAATTATCATATGTCTCATTTTTTGTCGGATGGCTTCTGCTTGGATTATCTATTTATCTTATATCCATGTTGTGACTTGGCTCATTTGGTTATGTGGGCCCACAATCTCTGGGCACTGGTTCAACATTCATCGTACTTCTCTTCTGGACTGATATATATCTTTTAGATCAATGCAAGCACTTTTATTATTCATACCCATTTGTTCGGGTCACTGCCATCACGGTATGCCTATCTTTTCCCGAGCCACTGACCTACGGTACACTCGTCACTTCTATCACATGATTGACTGTACTTGCATTTGCATGTTTGCATGGGTAGTGATTCAGGCTCGTTAGAAGAGTGATCATGTGTCGATTGCGATGTCTTAACGAGCATTGCTTGTTGTGTCAATCCCGGTATGAAATGCGAGTTAAGCCATTGGGATCGGCACAAATATGATTGTGCTAAGGATTCCAGGGATCTAACTCATGTCACCCCTCTTCGTGACGCCCTTTAGATCCTTTGGATCTTTAGGACAGGGCCGGCATGGTGATCACATCAAAATCATACAGTATCCCCAGACTCACCCTACTCTTAGGTAATAGGTTATGACATTTTTGTTAAATGGTGTGCTAGGCTATGATTTAAGTTGTTAAGTAGTCTTTTTTATATCTGAATATTGTTCTTTGTTGTATTGGTTGCTCTAGCAAGATATCCTTCTTTTGCATTATGTCTGCGTTGTGACTGCATGATTCATATGCATGATAGTGTGTTATGACACTTTTTTACAGAGAGTCGTGCCTACTTATAGGCATACACACGGGTATCGATATGGGGGGAGCAAGTGATGATTTCTAATAATTTACTTGCGGGTTTATTTTGCTCCCCCAATTATATGGCATGGCTCATTATATATATTCATGTGAGCTATTCCAGCCAACACTTGTTTTCATGCAGGATTGAGTCATATCTCATTTTTCTATGTACATTTTAGAGTCTATGAGAGTCCTGTAGCAGAAATAAGATACGGGCATGGGTTCCGAAGCATTTGGATCGGGAACCACATGGAATGGACCAAGAGAAGATGCTC
Organism: Papilionanthe hookeriana x Papilionanthe teres; assembly: GCA_022702705.1. Lineage (NCBI taxonomy): Eukaryota > Viridiplantae > Streptophyta > Magnoliopsida > Asparagales > Orchidaceae > Papilionanthe > Papilionanthe hookeriana x Papilionanthe teres. The sequence goes on along the minus strand of CM040427.1, from coordinate 53,821,823 downwards.
GTGTCTTGTATCTTAATTCTGCATTTTACATTGATGCATAGAATTAGAACCTACTTATGTTAGATTACATTAGGGATCAGCTTTAAGTCCATATCTTTTTGTTTAATTATGGATGATCTTTCTGGTCATTTATAGAAGGATGCACCTTGGTGTATGCCTTTGTTGATTGTATGCTTCTCGTGGATAAGACGGGAGAAAAAGCCCAAGAAAAACTTGAATTAGGGAGGTCTACACTGGAGTTTAAAGGCCTTCATTTGAGTAGGACTAAAACTGAATACATGAAATTTAATTTTAGTAGTAATAGCTCTAGTGACAGAAGTGTAACTTTTGGTGATCAAATTATTAAAAGATGTGAATGATTTAAATATATCGGGTTTATTATTCAAAGCAGTGGTGATATAGATGAGGATGTTAATAGTAGAATTCAATCTGGTTGGTTGAAGTGGAGGAATGTTTTGGGCTTTTTGTGTGATAGAAAAGTACCACCTAGACTGAAAGGAAAATTTTATAAGACGGTGGTGAAACCTACAATGCTCTATGGCGTTGAATGTTGGCCTTTAAAAGAGAACCATAATACTAACTTAAGTGTTGCCGAGATGAGCATGCTTAGGTAGATGAGTGGCTTTACACTTAGAGACAAAATGTGGAATGATTATATATGTGTTAGGGTTGGTGTAGCTCCTGTGGCAGACAAAATTAGGGTGAGTGGTCTTAGATGGGTTGGTCGCATTCAACGTCGACCATCTGACGATCTGATTTGGAGAGTAGATGTTTTATAGTCGATTTATGTTAAGAAAGGCAGAGGTAGACCTAGGAATACTTGGGCTAATTGTATAAAAAATGATCTTAATATATTGAACTAAATGAGAATATGACTCTAAATAGGACACAATGGAGAAAAATGATTCATGTAGCCGACCCCACGTAGTGGGATTAAGGCTTTATTGTTGTTATTGTTGTTCTTGTTGTATAGAAGTAAAATCGGGCATGTATATGCAATGTCCGACCACCTTTTCTTTTATGAGATATGTTGTCAACCCAAGGGAACTAGTCTGTTTAATATTTTATTTGAGTTGTTCTACTTTTTGTTACATGTTTGCTTGCCTGCATTGCCTGGATCATTTTTTTTTGTTTCTTTCTTTAGTTGTATGGGAATCACGAGAATATACTCATCGAAGTCCCTAAAATTGTAAAATTTATATATTTAAAATATTAAATAAATCATTCAAGATAATTAAATTTTAGGATTAAAATTTTCAAGCTTTTCAAAACTTGTTTTTACTTTATGCATGGCCTTCATACTACATTTTAAATGGGTTACATGCATGACTATCACCCAAGTCATACTAATAGGGCCTCCACATTACTTAATGACCGCTCTAGATAACTGCATTCATATTTGCATGTCCCGATGAGGAGTCCCTGTGCTTCTCCAACCTGACTGGCCCAACATACCTTTATATGTGGTTGTCTAGTGCGCCTTGGGTGTTAGAAGGCTTCCCAACCCAAACTGGGTGTAAGTCCTTTTGTTTGGAGTATTTCCAACTTTGTAGCTGAACATCCCCTTCTCTTCTTTCCCGAGGCATCCTTGCCGCTTTTGCAGGTGTAAGACCCACCTCTTGGAGCTCCAGCCGAAACTCATAGGATAGAGTTTTATTCTTCTAACTTTAGAGCTGCCGAGGTTCCCCGTCGACGACGCAATTCACGGATTACTAACTGGGAATCACAAGACGTGTTGGGTCGACTACCTTCACGACCAGGTAGACTTAGGGTCCTAGTGGCTTGAGATGATGGGTCTGTGGTACATTGACTCGGCTACTTCTACCTTTTAGGGATTACTCTTCACTTTCTTTAACTGCCCTTGTTGAGCCCTTTCGCTCCTTGATGTCGTTGATATCATTTTGGCGGTCTGATGCCGATGAGCTGCCGCCCATTTGGGACACGTCATTTTTTCCTCTGCCCTTATGGATTGAATGTGCTTTAATGTGTTGGGATATCCCCATCTAGATGATTCAGATTATTCTGTGAGCCCCGTATGTTGATGAGTATGTTACCTACACTGGGACCGCGAGATAGTTACTCTCTGCCCCGTGGCTTAGCAATAACTTTGAAAGCATTGGGACTTTCTCACACAAAATAACCTTCCTTTGAGTACCTACTGCCCCAGATTCACGATAATATAAGTGAAACTTCTTTTATCGAGAGTATTCTTGGGTACTCCCCAAGATGTAATCAACCAAGTGGATAGGTCTCCTTGGGAGTGCTATTGACCCCAGAACAGACACCTACACTTGACTCTCTGGTTATGGGTAGTCTACATAGACATTCTTTTGCGGATATCGGTCCAAGGTGCCAAAATCAATCTTGTTTAGGTGGACATGTTTGGCCTATTCTTGGGAGTTTTACTGCACGTAGGCTCTCCATGTTTTGCGTCTTCTCTTGTTTGTTGCTTCATTGTATGTCCCTCCTTTCCGATTCCTCCCTTTTCTAGGTCATTCATATGACTCGTAAGAGAGACTTATTCGAAAAAGGTAAGCATACGACGATTGACAGGATGACGACTCCTTCAAAAATAAAAGAGAGAAAAATGAACGGAAACAAGCTTCTTCACATCTTTAGAGAAGGTAAAACCTGACAACCTCGTCACTCTCTCCAGCGAGGAGAGCTTCTTCATACAAAAGAAACACTTTGATCAACCATCACATAGGTGAAATTCCTTAATCTCTTACAATTTCTATTTCTAAAGCCCCTAGGTTTGGAAGTTAAAGAAATTAGGTTAGGATTTGTGTGTGCTTGGAAGAAACCCCATGAGATTAGTTGCTGACCCACTTTTTGTATGTATGTAATTTATGTTTATAGCCACGGAACCAAAAACTTGATCCCGCTTTAAATATAGGAATATGATTTAATGTATAATGTGGATTCGACGCAAGTATACGTATCATATCAAGTAATACAGGGCTCTAGTGGAGTCCTGGTTATCGATCCCACAAGGAAGTTTTTAACGGAATTGTTATCGACTAAATTTAAAGGAATTACTTAATAAAGTGAACGTAAATTCTAAGTAACTATAATAAACTAAAGTAAACTAATGCTTGAAATAAGTTGATTTAATTAATTCAAAAAAAGTATCCTTCTCCTTGTTTTTAGAAAATTAAGTGAAATGATGAATTTAATTAGAATTTTTAAATTGTATTGTGACAAATAGGAGCATTCATATTCTTTACCATTTGGTCTAGGTGCAAAGAACATTGACTAATCCTATGTTTGATTACTGAATCTACGGCTAAAGTCGGGAGGATACTGGCTGCCACTTCAGAGCTCCCACGTTCCCGCACCTGAGGGCTAACATCTACACTTCAGCTCTCAAACAGTAGGATCGAATTGAGTATTTTAGTCTGTCACACTAAAATATCCAATTCTACGCCCGATAATTAATATTTTCCTATTTATTTGCACCCTCCTTCTAAGGCTTTTGATTTCCCTAAATATTGGATGTAATTTTTACTATAGTTGATAATTCAACATATTTTAACTACTCAATTGTCGGATTGAAAGTATATTAAGTTTTAAGTAAAAATTATCACAATTTATTTATATTATATTAAGTGTCTTTATTTAATTTCATCAAACCACATAATTTTCATAAACAAGGAGAAAGACTAAGAAAACTACTCGTAATGCATGAGAATAAAACAAAGCATGAATTTCATTTAAAGTTAAAAACAATAAACAAAGATACTTATATTAATTTCCTTCCAGCGAGACTCCTCAAGTTCCTTTAACTTTTCCTTCTAGTACAACAACTAAATAGTACTCAATTAAACTAATAAACTCACTAAACTCACTCAAACTACACTTAAGACACTAGAAATAGACTCACAGAAGACTCAAAAGACACACAAGACTCTAGAATTCGACCTCTATTTATAGAGGTAAGCAAAGGTCCAAGGGGTGCTTAAACACCTCTTCAAAAAGTGTTCAGGTTCAATGTATATGCATTTTGAACTAGCTCGCCGTCGGCGGGAAACGACCTCACCGTCAGCGGGGCTTATAGAAGGTCTTGAATCGCGCGATCTCGTCGTCGGCGGGCTCGGGCTCGTTGTCGGCCGAGGTAGTTATAGTTCCTTCAGAAATTTCTCCTCACGATCTCGCCGTCGGCGAAGTAGTTATATTTGCATGAATTTCTTCCTTTTTGATCTAAATTTGCTCCATTTCATGCATTTTTCTTCTATCACCAATAAATCTTCATTCCTGCAATAAAATAAAGAAAATATCTTTCTTTAAAGTGCAGTTTCATCAAAAATAGGTATGAATTTCTTAACATATTTTTCTGTGATCAAAATCCCTCAAACTTAATTATTACTTGTCCTCAAGTAATTTTAATACTAAATAAAAATAATGATTTCTATAATAGAATTTTTCAACTCAAATAATATATGAATTAATTTTAAATAACATTATAATAAAGTTAAAAAGAAATATTTCTAAGTAATTTCAATTAATTTTATAGAGATAAGATTATTTAGTTATTGAGTCTAAGATTTATAGCTTTCTATTTATTTCAGGAAAGACAATATTAAAAATTAATAAATTACTTAAGATATTTATATGATAGAAATTCAGAAAACTCTATTTAGTAAAATATCAATCCATAAATATAAGTTTAGAAATATAGTTAAGTTTTACCCTTTAGGTTGAATCCATTGAAGCCAATTTTTGATAAGGCATCTCCTCAAGCTTCTCCTCACTTATATTTTTCTTTTCTTTTCTTTTCTTTTCTTTTTTTTTTCTTTTCTTTTTCTTTTCTTTTCTTTTCTTTTTCTTTTCTTTTTCTTTTCTTTTTCTTTTCTTTTTCAAGTGAGGATTACTGTATCTGGAAAGCCTGTTAATAATTTTGAACTTCAATTTCTCTTCCTAAATTTGAAACTTAAAATACTTCTTGCTTATATATATTTCATAATTTTTACTTCATTAAGTTTCTATCCTTTCTTTTTCATCTATATACTTAAGAATTTCCAATTTTTAGAATATAGTTTCCCTTACTTTAAATAATCTACTATATTCTTATTCCTTTTAACCAAATATCTTCTTCTATTAATTTAATTGAATTACTAGAAGTATTTTCTTTAACTTTATATAATAATTAAATAAAGTAACTCATATTTATTGAATTGAAAATTACTATAGAAAATCATTTAATAATTTTTGAAAATAGAATTTGAGAACAATTTAATAATTAAATTTGTATTTTTACCTTCCCACAAACTTAAATTTTTCTATCTATACTATATAGTGAAAAAGGGAAAGTATATAAATAAAATTCATCATACCTTTGTGCTTTAGGTATTTCTTTTCTTTGAAATTTTTGCAGGCTTTTTCATTACTTACGAGCACTCGTACTCGTTAGTATTCTTCCATATATAATATTTAAAAAGAAAGTTCAGGGATGGAAATTTTTTAAAATAAGTATCAAACATAACATAAAAAACTTAATTTGTTACTACACATACATTTACAATAATACATTAAAGAAAAACTAACATCCTATATATATAAAAATTTGCAACTAATTTAACACACATAAGAAATATAACATCATAGCTCAATCAAACAAACAAAACATACCAAGTCCATAATCTACAGAAAGTACGAAATAATCACATCCAAAATAATAAAGTTTCTCAACATAACAACAAATCTAAAACAAACCAAATAAACTAAACAAAAGCTCTAATCCTCTGCATCAAAATCCCAAGCTATATCATCACCCTGATCTCCAGGTTGAGAAGGCTGAGCAGGCTGGTACAGTAAATATCGGGGGCACTCAGGAAAGACAACATCTAAATCACCACTCCTATAACGACGCTCAGCTTCATAGTATGCAATCTCGTATTTTGAATGTCGCTGTAGATATTCGCTATCATAATCGTGTCTTCTCTCCAAGCCTCCAATTCTTTGATCTATATGCTCAAATCTTCTTTCCATATTTTCTCCAAATAACTCAAAACTCTTTCTACTCAGGGTTAATTCATTCATCAGATCTTGAAGGGTAGGAGTAGTGTACTGAGGGGGTGGTTCATAACTAGTAGAGGGTATATCTCTACTTGAAGAAGGTGCATAATCCCTTGTCCCAGATATCCATCCTTCGTGGGATTCATATTTCTTTATATTAGCCTGAGTTAGGGGTTTCATAGGCTCTATCCATTCCTCATCATCTTTTGCCTCTACCCCAGATAATTGGCAAAGTGCATAGATAAGACCAGGATGTCCTAGTCCTCCTCCACTTTCATTTCTAAGCGGTGGCTAATATGTTTTTATATATAACATTTCCCACATTAATACTCTTCCAGTTCCGAATACGTAAATTCGAATCGCTTTCATCTCTTGTTACCTCACTATGGTGGTAGGTAGGTAACAAAGTAGAGCAAATAAAATAATGCCAGGCTTTTGATGTTGCATTTAGCATAGAAAGAGGAAAGTTTACCCGTTCTCGCTGCTTTATCTTCCAGACTCCTTTCCCATCAGTGAGAAAGTCAATCACCTCTTCTAATGGTCCTTCCATAGTTCCAAAAGTTTCATATTCGCTCCAGGTGTCTTGAACTTCATAATATGCGTTTATTCTAACAGCGCTGAAATCTACGAAAAATCCTCTAACTCTAACCGATGCATCTTCTGCCTGTGTTAAGTTTGTATAAAATTCCTTCATAACTTCTACAGCTGCTCTGTTGGTAACGAAACAGAAGTTTTCCCATCCTCGCACCTTTATAACTCGCTCTACTTATTCTCCTGGATTCTTGAAAACTCGATCTTGTATGCACTTTCTTGCTTGAATATTTTGAAAATATCGTGTTTGTGCTCTCGCATTAATGAATCGAGTTTCGTCAAAATCTAATCGTAGCTTTTGTCGTGGAGCTATTTCTCGATCTGTGAAATTTACAAAATTTTTAAATAAACTCCAAAATATTACTAAAAAGGCTTCCCACAACAACTAAAATCCATTTAAATCGATTTCCATGAAATTCTTCCAAGTATTTTCTTCACATTTCAAAATTTTTCAAAATATCCCAATGTAGAAGAAATCAATGGTGAAAATCAAAAAAATTTTGCATAAGAGTGAAGCTCTTACCAAGGGAAGATGAAATCCGGTGTCAAAAAGTATTGAAATCGCTTTAAATCCAAGATCTCTCAAGCCCTAGGTCGGTTTTTTCGAAAATTTTAGGAAGGGGATGATGAATAGTGTCGGTTGACCGGTCAAATATAGGTCTTTTAGCGTTCTCGTTGTCAGCGAGATTTTCTCGCCGTCGGCGAGCTAATTAATTCCATAAGGCAAAAGTTTCGGGAAAAATCCGCCGTCGGCGAAGCTCGGTCTCGACTGTCGGCGGGTTTTCTCGTTGTCGGCGAGGTCCTAAAATTTCAATTTTTGAATTTCGTCAATCATTTTCAACCTCGAATTGACATTAATCAATCTTCCGATCACTTAATTTGAATATTAATAAGAAGATTAGGTACTATACTTACAAAAATTCACACAAAACAAACAAAATATCTTTATAAATGAAATCCATCAAACTTACAAATTTCACACTAACAACTTCACACATACTTAAATTAATTGTTCAAATCCATACCACTCAAAGCATCGCAATCCAAACCACAACACTCTAAATGCTGAGACATAACGATTTACATAAAATCTTATCAAATCTAAAGTTCGACTCATAATAAAACTTAAACTCCAAAACAAACACTCACACATACAAATATAACATAAACATATAAATCCTTCCTACTCTTCCGTGTCTGAACTAATATCTTCTCTGATATTCCCAATGCGACGCAGGTGCACAAATAAATCGTAGAAAGGCCCGAAAGGGAATTCCACGAGAGATTCTTCATTAATCCATCCTTTATGTCTTAGTAGATGAATAAAACTAGCCTCCAAATGTCCAGCATGATCAAAGTGCTCCTTCATTCTCCAATCAATATGATCAAACATATCAGAGATATTGTCAATGGAATTCATCACATTTTGCAATTCTTTCTCCAATCCTTTAATCTTCTTCAGAATAAAATTAGTCTTATCAGTAATAGGTTTTGCTAAAGGATTGTTCTCTGATGCTCTGTCAGAAATAACGGTGATCTCATCATTGTTATCCAAAGTGGGAAACATATCAGTAGGATCCAGGGGTTTCCATGGTAAAAGAACTTTTTCTCAAGCCTCATAAGAAACTTGGTACTAACTGCATAAAGCAAATATAATAGATGGGTGTCCAAGTCCATGCACTGACCCATGCACGATTAATCCCAATGCAGACTTTACTATTATTGATCCAACATCGATAGGTAATCCAATTTGAATACAATAGTTTAAAATAAATAGCATTCCTTTGAAACTTTATTTACTCTCATAGTAGGTAATAATTTTGATGATATAAATAAATGTCGATGCTTCGAGACAGGGTTTAGAAGTGATGCAGAAAAACTAACATACCCGTCTTCTCGTAACTCCCAATCATCCGGTTCATCAGTCAGATATCTATAGATCTCGTTCATATTATATCTCGAAGGCACAAAGTCGGAATAGTGACAAACGGAGGTATTTTCTATAGAAAACAATTCATTTACCCTTGCGAGAGTAAATGTTACCCATCTTCCTTCGACGTACACATTTCCATGGTTGATCGCATGTAAATTAGATTAAAACTCTTCGACTACTCGGTATAACTACGATGAAGTCGTATAACAAAATACCTCCCAATGCCGCTGTGCGATCATTTCTTCGATTTTTGTAGTAGCATTCTTTACTCCTCTATTGACGAATCCTCTTTCTTTGATAAGTCTTTTCTTCATCAAGCCTTTGTTGAAGATTCGTTGTGCCTTCGAACTAACAAATTTTCGCCGGTTGAAAACTTCAGTTTTTATGGTTTCTAGGAATTTTGAGGCCATTTTGGATGGAATGGATTGGTCTCTAGTCGTTCCTAAGGAAGAAAATGGTGTAAAATCGGATTTGGAATAATTTCTTACGAAGGAATGACTTAGATTCGTCCAAAACCGCACGAAAAATCTTTAAGAAACCAAATTTTAAACTACCTCGCCGTTGGCGGGAAGTTCCTCACCGTCGGCGACTTAGTTATAAAACTGAATGAGTAATGGTCCACGATCTCGCCGTCGGCGAGCTCGATCTCGCTGTCGGCGAGATTCGTAAAAATCGCCCGTTTTCGCTCTGGTCTGAATATTTTCTGATCTCATATAATAAGTTCAATTTTTGTGATGATTCTAAATAAGAATTTGAGTAGTAAGATTTATTTTAATAATATAGATTCACTAATATGTAGATATATAAAAAATAAAAGACTACTATAGGTTGCCTCCCATAAAGTGTTTGGTTTAACGTCGTCAGCCTGATCTAAATCAGTTAGTGTTCAGGTTGACTAAGCATTAAAACCACTTTAAAATTTGGTCGTCTATTTTTGAAATATGGTTTTAATCTATGTCCATTTACTTTAAATCTATGTCCTGTTTTTGGATCTTCAATTTCTATAGTTCCATATGAAAATATTTGAGTTACAGTGAAAGGTCCTAACCATCGAGATTTCAATTTCCCGAGAAATAATTTCAATCTAGTATTATAAAGCAAAACTTCTTGTCCTGGTTCAAAATTTCTATGATTAATCTTCCGATCATGCCATAATTTCATTATTTCTTTATAAATCCTATCATTATCATATGATTCATTCCTTAATTCTTCCAATTCATTTAATTGCAACAATCTCTTCTCACCAAACTTCTTTCATATTATAATTAAATTCTTTAATCGCCCAATATGCTTTATGTTCTAATTCGACTGGTAAGTGTGCAAGTTTTTCCATATATAAGCCTCGTAAGGAGTCATTCCAATCGGAGTTTTATAAGCGATCCTGTATGCCCATAATGCAGTGTCTAGTCTTATAGTACCGACTCGACTGTTAGGGTTTACGTACTATTCTAATATACATTTAATCTCTCGATTAGAAACTTCAGCTAATCCACTAGTTTATGGATGATAAGCAGTCGATATCTTATGCATAATATTATACTTTTCCACTAGTTTGTGAATGTATTTGTTTCTAAAATGAGTTCCTCCGTCAGTGATAATCACTCTCGGCATTTCAAATCTAGTAAAAATATTTTTCATTAAAAATTTTGAAACACTTTTAAGCATCACACCTAGATAAAGCTTGTGCTTCAATCCATTTGGAAACATAATCAACAGATCTACTAATATATATGAGTTTCCAAATGACGGAATAAAAGGTCTCATAAAATCTAATCCCCAAACATCAAAAATTTCAACTTCTAATATAAAATTTAGAGGCATTTCATTTTTTCGAAATGTTTCCTATTCTTTGGCATTTATCGCAAGTTTTGATATATCTATATACATCTCTAAATAGAGTAAGCCAGTAGAATCCAGATTGTAGAATTTTATATGCAGTTTTATCTGTCCCAAAATGTCCTCCAAAATCAGAATCATGACATTTTTGAATAATTGGTTCAATTTCTTCTAAGAAACAAAAATATTTGTGTCCGGCTAATCTATCTAACATTTGGTCTAGAAATGGTAAAGGGAAGTGATCTTTTCATGTGCTGTGTTTAATTTTCTATAATCAATACATATTCACCATCCAAGAACTTGTCTTATAGGGATAAGATCATTATTTTCATTAGCTTTGACAGTCACTCCTCCTTTTTAGGTACACAAGTGAATCGGGCTTACCTAAGCATCGTCGTAAATAGGATATATAATACCATTATCTAACCTTTTTAAAATTTCTTTCTTAACTACTTCTTTCATTATCGGATTTAATATGCTTTGTGGATCTGCTTTAGGTTTATGTTCATTATCTAAAATAATTCTGTGCATACAGATTGAAGGACTAATTCCTTTGATATCTGCTAAGGTCCAACCAAAAATTTTCTTATATTTTTTAATGTATCTAAAAGTTTTTGTTCTTGAGATTCATTTAATTCAGATGAAATAATAACTGGTAGAGTTGAAGAATTTCCTAAGTAAGCATATTTTAAATGATTAGGTAACATTTTTAACTCAAGTTCAGGAGGTTTAATAATTGATGGAACTATATTCTTTTCAGTATTTTCTGTGTTATCTAAAAATTCATATTTCTCTTGAATATAATCTAATTTTTCATTTATATCGGATTTTTCAATTAATTCAATATTTTCCTTTTCTAATTTTTCTTCATAATATTCCTTAAAATGTACTTTTTGTAATTGATCGAGTACTTCCATTCGAAAACACTCATCATCTTTTTCTAGCGCAAGATATTTCATTGATTTAGCAATATTAAAAGTTACTTTTTGATCATTTACTCTCATAGTTAATTCTCATTTCTGAACATCGATCATAGCTTTTCCAGTGGCTAAAAATGGTCTTCCTAAAATGATAGGAATTTCTTTATCTTCTTCCATATTTAGAACAATAAAATCTACAGGGAAGATAAATTTATCCACTTTTACTAATACATCTTCAATAACTCCTTTAGGATATGTAACAGAACGATCGACTAATCGAAGAGTTACTGAAGTAGGTGAAATTTCTCCCAATCCTAATCTCTTGAAAATTGATAGAGGCATTAGATTGATGCTTGCTCCTAAGTCACACAAAGCTTTTCCATAAAATTTTTCTCCAATAACGCAGGGTATAGTGAAACTACCAGGATCTTTTAATTTTTCAGGAAGTTTTTTCTGAATAATAAGACTACACTCTTCACTAAGTGCAACCATTTCATTATCAGTAAATTTTCTTTTTTTATTTAAAATATCTTTCATGAATTTTACATAGTTTGACATCTATTCTAAAGCTTCTACAAAAGGAATATTTATCGTTAATTTCTTTAGAATTTCAAGGAATTTAGCAAATTGTTTGTCTTTTTTATGTTGAATTAGTCGTTGAGGAAATGGTGGTGGAGGTTTTTCAACAGAAATTTTCATAGGTATTAAAGGATTTTCTAAATTTGGATCTCGTTGATTCTTTTCCTTTTCAATTTCCACTTCCTCTTTTTGACTTTCAAGTTCTTTCGAATTTGAGGTTCTAATTCTTTTCCACTTCGTAATCGTATCGCTTTAATTTGTTCATTTCCTTGTCTTTAGGATTTATTTCCACATTACTAGGAAATGTTCCAGTATTCTATTATTAAGTGTAGTAGCGATATGTCCAAGTTGAGTTTCAATATTTTTGATAGCTGTTCCTTGATTTTGTAATTGTTTTCCTTGTATTTGTAATTGATTTCCTTGATTTTGTAGATGTTGACCCATATTTAATATTAATTCTTCTATAGATAATTTCTTATCTTTAAATTGAGGGTTATTATTATTAAATCCAGGTGGATAATTGGTTTTATAATTAGGATTTCCTTGATTAGATGGATTTCCGATTGTTGTGTCATATTATTCATCCATGGTTGATTAGTTGTATTATTATTCCAATTAAAATTAGGATGATTTTTCCATCCAGGATTATAATAATTTGCATAAGGATTATTGGGTCCGTTATTAATCGCATTAATTGTTTCATATCGAGATTGGGATTCTATAAGTTGTCCGGATGAATTTTCTTCTAATATAGTTGGAGAGTAATTCATTCCAAATTGATCTAATTTTTTAGATATAGCAGACAATTTGTGAAGCTAACATAGATAAGTGCATCATTTTCATGAATACTAGCTATTTTTTTCGGATTTAATCTATCGACAGACCATTGAAAATTATTAGTTGTCATTTCTTCAATTAGTGCATAGGCTTCATCAAATGGTTTTGACATTAATGATCCTCCAACGAAGAAGCATCGATGATTGATCTTAAAGATCCTACTAATCCATTATAGAAAGTTTGAATAATTAACCAATCTGGTAAAGCATGATGTGGGCATTTCCTAAGAAGTTCTTTAAATCTCTCCCAAGATTCATATATTGACTCTCCATCAAACTCGACTAAAAGAAGTTATATCGTTTCTAAGCTTAGCAGTTTTAGATGGTGGAAAATATTTGGATAGAAATTTTTGTGATAATTCTCCCAAGTTTTAATAGATCCAGAGTCTTAGCGAATTTAACCACATTTTAGCCTTATCCCTTAAAGAAAAAAGAAAAAGTCTAAGTCTAATAAAGCATCGTTAGATACTCCTTCATATTTAAAAGTAGCACATAGTTCTAAAAAACTAGCAAGATGTAAGTTAGGATCTTCGGTAGGTGAACCACTAAATTGATTGTTTAAAACAATTTGGATAATCGCGAGTTTAAGTTCGAATGAATTAGCAGCTTACATCGTGGTTTTGAATAGTTAAATGAATTTCATCTAATGTAGGGTTGGCATAATCTCGTAATGGTCTTGGTTGATTGTTATTTTGATTTTCGTGAATATTTGCCATTTGCGTTAAATTTATAATTTCTCTTTTTTTTTCTAATTTTTTTAATTGTACGCTCTAATTCTGAATCGTAAGGTATTAAATTTTCGTTTCCAAATTTTCGCATACAATTTTTAAAATAAATTTTTAGCTTAGTCCGTTACTTTAGTAAATAATTTCTTTACTTCCCCGGCAACGGCGCCAAAAACTTGGCCCACTTTTTGTATGTATGTAATTTATGTTTATAGCCACGGAACCAAAAACTTGATCCCGCTTTAAATATAAGAATATGATTTAATGTATAATGTGGATTCTACGCAAGTATACGTATCGTATCAAGTAATACAGGGCTCTAGTGGAGTCATGGTTATCGATCCCACATGGAAGTTTTTAACAGAATTGTTATCAGCTAAATTTAAAGGAATTACTTAATAAAGTGAACGTAAATTCTAAGTAACTATAATAAACTAAAGTAAACTAATGCTTGAAATAAGTTGATTTTATTAATTCAGAAAAAGTATCATTCTCCTTGTTTTTAGAAAATTAAGTGAAATGATGAATTTAATTAGAATTTTAAAATTGTATTGTGACAAATAGGAGCATTCCTATTCTTTACCCTTTGGTCAAGGTGCAAAGAACATCGATTAATCCTATGTTTGATTATCGAATTTGCGGCTAGGTCGGGATACTCGTCGCCACTTCGTAGCTCCCACGTTCCCCTCACTGAGGGCTAACATCTACACTTCGGCTCTCAAACAAGTAGGATTGAATTGAGTATTTTAGTCCGTCACACTAAAATATCCAATTCTACCCCGATAATTAATATTTCCCTATTTATTTGCACCCTCCTTCTAAGGCTTTTGATTTCCCTAAATATTGGATGTAATTTTTACTATAGTTGATAATTCAACATATTTTAACTACTCAATTGGCGGATTGAAAGTAAATTAAGTTTTAAGTAAAAATTATCACAATTTATTTATATTATATTAAGTGCCTTTATTTAATTTCATCAAACCACATAATTTTCATAAACAAGGAGAAAGACTAAGAAAACTACTCGTAATGCATGAGAATAAAACAAAGCATAGATTTCATATAAAGTTAAAAACAATAAACAAAGATACTTATCTTAATTTCCTTCCTGCGCAGACTCCTTAAAGTTCCTTTGACTTTTCCTTCTAGTACAGAAACTAAATAGTACTCAATTAAACTAATAAACTCACTAAACTCACTCAAACTACACTTAAGACACTAGAAATAGACTCACAGAAGACTCAAAAGACACACACAAGACTCTAGGATTCGGCCTCTATTTATAGAGGTAAGCAAAGGTCCAAGGGGTGCTTAAACACCTCTTCAAAAAGTGTCCAGGTTCAATGTATATGCATTTTGAACTAGATCGCCGTCGGCGGAAACGACCTCGCCGTCGGCGGGGCTTCTAGAAGGTCTTCAAGCCGCGCGATCTCGCCGTCGGAGGGCTCGGGCTCGCCGTCAGCGAGGTAGTTATAATTCCTTCATAAATTTCTCCTCACGATCTCGCCGTCGGCGGCCTCGATCTCGCCGTCGGTGAAGTAGTTATATTTGCATGAATTTCTTCCTTTTTGATCTAAATTTGCTCCATTTCATGCATTTTGCTTCTATCACCAATAAATCTTCATTCCTGCAATAAAATAAAGAAAATACCTTTCTTTAAAGTGCAGTTTCATCAAAAATAGGTATGAATTTCTTAACATATTTTTCTGTGATCAGTTGCATTGCATCATCCCTTGGATATCCAAAGAGTAAAACCTACCCCCTTTTTTTCCTACTCAAAATTCAAAATTCGGGGTTGTACTAACCTCGTCGTTTGACTTAATGATTTCATTCAGATGGAGATTTTAAATCAATCGACCAAGAAGATGAAGCCATTCCTTTGGTTGTTATCTTCTTGATCACGAAGAATCCCCTTTGTGATGGATTCCCCATTTAGTGTCGTGCAAACGAAGGTGGGCGTCATGTTGCCCAGTGTGGTATGGATTTAGTAGACCTCTCCATTGTTTCACCTTAGGTTTCCCGTGAGTTCACTAGGAAGAGTGTGATTCCTCATCGAATCCAATCGGGTCTTGTGTCGCATGTGTGCGCATCTTTACGGTGTGCATGGCATAAATTTATAATATGCATGAAAAACCATATGTTTCTGCATGCTCCGTCGATCGGCCGCCCATGCCAGCTTGATCTACTATCTTTGGTCCACCCGATTGATTGATCATTCTTCGTTGGTTGACCGCCCATGTCGGTCTGATAGACCATCTTTGATCCTCCAGATCAATCAACCACCAGCGCCCTCATCGTATCGTTCGTCCAACTTTTATCGATCGACCTTCACTGGTCCGATTGACCATCTTCAGTCCACTCTATCGATCGATCAACGCCGACCCAATCATATCGATCGGCCTCCATTGGCATGATCTGTCACCTTTGGTCCACTTGATCAATCGGTCGACACCGTCCTGATTGTATCGATCGAGCACCCTTCATTAATCGGTTGCACACTTCAGTCTGATTAACTATCCTCAGACTTTTCAATCGATCGACCGCCACCGATATGATCATATCAATTAACACATCCATTATCAATCAACTGCACACATTAGCCTAATCGACCACCCTCGATCTACTTGATCGGTTGCTACTACTTTCAGTCCAATCGACCGGTCCATTTGCATTTAGTATATTGCATTCATGGCATGTTTTTCACAATGTCTTCATTAGCACGTCCACATTTTCACTCTATAGTGCACTTGCAAGCATATACCCTCATATGTTTGCGATGAGCATTCCTGCCTCTCAGTGGCACATCACTCTACACCTTTGCTCCTCGAGACCCCTGGGGCATGGTGCACCGTATCTTGTAAGTTTGCACTTACATTTGTGCACTCTTGCATGACTGCCTCATATGGCATTGTGCATGTTGCATCGCCCGCATGTTTAAGCCTGCTTGAATCAATATCCTCACATTCGTTTTGGATAACCACGTGTTCGCGTGTGGATGGCTTGCTGCCAAGTCCATCTGATATGTAGTTCTCTCCACCGAGGATTACATTTCTTCACCTCCTACAGTATCATTTCAGTCTGTCGTAGTCTTTTCCGAGTCACTGCTCCGCACACACTCATTCTCGATACTAACGCGTCCATTCCTGGGTCACTACTCTGTGCACACTCAGCTTGGATATACACATATCCTCATCGAGAACGGCTTGCACATCAAGCCTACCCAGTGTGCATTTCTCTGTGGTGAGAAGTACTTCACTTCACTCTCGTTGTGCACCTAACATGCACACATATCTTCTCCTATGATGTAAAACACACTTATCATAGGAATGCCACTCCGCATCACTCAGCACAGATCATGCTCCAAAGGTCTCTGACTCCTAAATTTATGCAATGTGTGTTCACGTGGGCACATAGCTACCACCTAGTATGAATCATTCTCCAAAGGCGTCTGATTCTATTCAGTGTGCAAGCTATGTCGCCCATGACACCACCTTCAGTTTGTCATGTGTATCGTATGTTTTGAGTTTTGCATTTGCATATTTGCATTAGTGGCACACTCGTCATGGGTATATGCCACCATATACTCTTAAAGAATATTTGTTATCTCGTGATCACTCATTCCTCGATGGAGCGATCATGATGCACCATACCACTTTGCATTTGCATGTGCATTTATGGTTGTCTCGATGACGAATCTGCCTCGTTAGTTGAGTGACCATTTGTTGGTCACGACGTGGTAGCAAATATTGCCTACGAGGATGCCTCGATGGGGTAATATTCGCTATCACACCATGGAACAACAAGCATATATTGTGCTAAGGCTCCAATTGGTCTAATAGGTGCACTTAGGTTTTTTTTTCTTTTCTTTTGATCTATTTTAAAGTATAAAAAAATTATATTTTATTACATATGCATCATGTGTTTTCAAAACTTACTTTGTAATTACTTGCATATCTAGCTTAGACCATACATGAGGTCAATTTTTTAAAAGATTTTTCAACGTCTGCATTTTGTGGCAACTCATAGAATCCTTGGACCCTTAGGATGGGGCTGGAGATGGAGACCCCCAACATACGCCAACCTTCTAACTGAACCTTGCACTCACTTAAATGTTGTGATAGGGCACTATACGTTAGATAGTGTGCTAGGCTAAGGACTAGAATTCTATGCAGTCTTTTTTGATGTCTTAATTATAGTTCTCTACTGGTTTAGTGTGAGACAAGCACACTAGCATGTTAGGGGTAGTCTTCTTGCAGGGATCCATGCCCAAAACACACACATATACGTGTAACAGTGAGGAGAAAGTAATGATTTGAATGACTGACTCGTTTATGCAACTCTTGTTAAGCTCCTCTCGCCTGGCATGACTCCTACGCGTTGCATATAGATAGCTTTTTATGTTAAGCTTGTTTTAATGTAGGTCGCTCCCTTTTTTTTAAAATTTTTTGTATGTACTTTTCAGAGTCCTTATGAGAATTTTGTATTAGAAATAAGATACGTGCATGGGTTCTGAGGTGTCAGGCGGGCGGAACCAGGCGACGGGGACCAGAACCTGCTTGCTCGTGTCCCATACCTTACTTATAAATCTCATTCATGTATAGAATTATGGCCATAAATGTAATTATGTTGTCTCTGGGCTCTTTTTCTATTTCCGGGATACTTTACCGACCCAATGACACCGGACTTTTTCTATTCTTTGATTTAGTTTGTTTACATTTTTGCACTCTTGCATGTGATAGTCACTAGTCAATTTCACCTTTTTTGGTTTATGTATTGACTGAGAATTTTGCGGATCACTTAGGCTCATTAGGACCTAAAAAAAATTCTAAACTTTATATAAAATCCTAATAAAATTTTAAGACTGATTAAAATTTTAGATTAAAAGATTCAGGATTTTCAAAACTAACTTTTACTTTCCTGCATGTCCTCGGGTCAGATTTTAAACGGGTTGCACAGCATGACCATCACCAATGTCCTAGTTAATAAGGCTTTCACGCTAAGGACTTGAATACATAACTGCATCATTCTGCATGCTTCGAGGAGAAGCCTCTGTGCTCCTCTAACTCAACTAACCCAACATAGATTTTTACTTAGGTGGTTGTGTAGTGCGCCTAGGGTGTTCATGGAGTCCCCGACCCAGACAGGGAGTAAGTTCTTTGTGGGTGCATTTTTTAGCTTTATAGCTAGACCTCACTTTTCTTTTCACTCCTGCAATATTCTTGGCACTTTGGCAGATGTAAGTCTCACCTTCACTCTTCCTACCTACATAGGGTCATATGATTAGAGTTTCCTTTTCTTAACATTAGAGCTATCGAGATTCCATTGGATGACACAATTCATGGATTGTTGATGAGAGATCTCCGATTGTGTTGGGTTGACTAACTTCATGACCAGGTAGACTTGAGGTCCTAATAGCTTGGGATGGTAGACCCGTGGTATCCTGACCTGACTATCTCTACTTGATTAGGATTGCTCTATCATTCCTTTGCTACCCCATTCAAGACCTGTCACTCCTCTTGACGCTTCATCAATGTATTCTCGTATTCCCTGATTGCGGATAGACCTTCACTCATTTGAGATACAATGATTCACCCTCTACCCTTAAGGTGATTTATACTTAGCTCAGTTATTGGCAACTTTAAATCCCACTTTTATCGAATGATATAGATGATCTTTGGTCAAACTTATTGGAGCAACATTGAGCCCTGCCCCAATCTATTAGACTCTTCATCAACATGCATGACCCAAAAAAGGCTTTTGGTCATCAATTGTTTTCTTGGCTCACTCAGTCCGAATAAGTCAACCAGGAAGTCAGCAATGGTTTTCTTGATGACGATTCAGAACATAGAGTACAGATTAAACTCTTTGAGTTTTAATACCTATTTTAGAAGCTGACTTCTGATAATACTAACTTGAGTGGATAGTTGGCCATGATCCTACTTGGTACATTTGGACGTATTGTCACAGTCCGCAGGAAGAAATAATAAGATAGAATATTATTATTTTTAAAAAATTGGATACTTGAGCTTGACACCTCGGAGGACTCGGCTAACATATTAGACCAGGAATTGCTTCCCTTATTCCTCTCAAAGTAAAACTGAGTTGATGGCCCCGGGTCCGACTAACAAGTAAAAGGAGATTTATTCATTCAACTTCGTGCTTTGGAGGAGTGGTGGCGAGGCTATGGAGCTCTTCAATTTTCTGAACGCTTGTTCATATTCATCTACCCAACTGAAGCTTTTTACTCGTCATGTGGTTTTGATGAAAGCGATGAACTCATCACCTGATTTTGAGATTAAATGCTCAACCCTACAATTCAAATGCTCAGTTTTTGGACTAACTTGGTGTTTCGGGGGATGATATGTTGATTAATACTTTAAAAATTCTTCAGGTTGGTATTAATTTCTTCAAAGGTCATGAGGTAACCTAGGAAATTCTATGTCATTGTGTCGAATTTGCATTTTAGAATTACATGATAATAGTACACTCCCTTGCTAGTAATTTTTATGGCAGTTGGGCACATCTCTATTTAGTGGTAGCTGCAGAATGCGTTAAGGAAACTCATCACGGAATGGTCGGTCTCTCACTGCATCTACGAGTGCGTTGATCTTTGGTAGAGTGTAGCTGTCTTTTTGGGAAGGTGGTGTTAAGGTTAGTGAAATCGATGCATATCCTCAACTTGTTGTTCACCTTCTGGATCATGATCACATTAGAGACTCATCCCGGGTACTGAACTTCACACATGTAACCAACTTCCAATAGCTTCTGTACCTCTTCTCGGATCAACTCGGTCAACGTGACTGTAAACATCCTCCTATTCTACTTCATCAGTCAAATCATTAATTTGAAGTTCAACGTGTGATAAGAACATCGATAGACACCCTAGGAATTTTGGTGGTTGACCAAGAAAGGATGTCTCGGTGACTCCAAAGAGTTATGACTAGCTCATCTCTATGACTTGCATCAAAGGCATTGCTTAGAAAGAAAAAATTGCCATCTTGTTATCATTGGCAGAGACATTTAGGCGATCTTCCTGGTCTAAAGCCTTCCATTCACGAGATGTTAAGGTTAAGGAGCTATTGGTGAACGCTTTCAACCACATGATTATAACCAGTGCGAGATTGCTCTAGGTCACATCAGACATTGATGAGCACCTCCACGTTGCCTGGAAAATTTGTTACAATACAGTATGTGAAGTGAAGACTCAGAAGGTGTTGAACAATAGGCGATCTCAGATAACGTTGTAAGTGGTCGGAGAATTGATCACGAGAGAATCTACCATATAAAAAAACAGCTTCTCTCGTTCTTCCCAGATGACTGATTGGGTAAAGGTTCCCACCGTCTCTTTTCTATCTACAGATAATTTCTGGAGTGGTCGAGTGTGGTTGAAATACGAGAGGTGCTCAAACCCATCCTATCAGAAATTAATTAGGAGATTATATTCGACGAGATTCCAGTGACAATGAGTATGCTCCCAATATGGTAATTAGTGATTAGGGTGATGACGATAATAATGCCATTATAGGGATTGCCTTTTGGTGGTGGGTATGAATCGATAAAAGGGATGGGAGGATATAAGTTGCATCACAGCACCAAGGAAAATAACTCACCCATTTGAGACCTCTTCAAGCTCTCTTGATGGGATGACACTCCTTCCCCTAAAAAAAAAGGTAGGGACTATTCCAGCTATGTGTATCACATGGGTGCGAACTGGGTCATTCATAATTTCTTCAACAAGAGCCTGTCTCGTCACTCAGTGTTCGCTCTGTGTGACACAAACTCCTACAACTTTCAAACTTTGATCAGATCCTTGATCAATCACTCCTCAGTGTCATGACCATGGTCCCAATGGTACACACAACACTTCTTCGGGTTTAAAATATAAACTCCAGCTTTCATTGGAGTTTTATTTTTGAAATAATTTTTTGTTTTGACTGGACTCCATTATCTCAACCATCAAGACTCTCATTGGAGTCTCCTAAGGGATCTCATGAGAAGGTGGCAGTCGCTCCTCATATCAATTGAGCACTGCTCAATGTATCGAGCACGGTTTTCCTAATAACGGGTCATGTCACTCACTTAGTTATTTGAGTGCCTCTATAAATCCTCAAAGTGTACGCAGGTAGGATAGTGAGAGTTATGCCTTGGTCTCCACCCTTCTCCATGGGCAGTTCTCTTCGGTTTGTGATAATTGCCTAGCTTGGTATGGAATGAAGAGGGGGTGCGGGGTGGGTGGGGGTGGGGGGGGGGAGAGAGAGAGAGAGAGAGAGAGGTGGGGGGGAGGGGTTGGAGTGGGGGCGAATTATACACTTATGTCGAGTTGTGATTGTTGGCAACTTCCACCAACTCTGTTGATAGCATCAGTCACTATATTCCTAGCACATATTGAAGAAGTCATTCTTTTAATCCTTAAGTGAGGGCCGCTTGAGCGACCGTGAGTTCCAAATCTCAATCCTTCAACATTTCCTTCTATAAATGAGTAACATAGGCATGCGTGGTGTCACTCTATCCCTGATGAAACTGCTGAAGTATCAACAAAATATTTTAGGATTTTTGTGCACTAGTGAACTGTGAAATGAACATTTACTTTAATTCCTGAATGACTTCCGTTTAACAATCTTTGAGTCGAGTCCCCCAGTGTTGTGAAGTGGAGTTGGCACTTTAATGCATCATTGACCTTGAGCAAACATAAAATCGACTCGAAGAACATGATGAGATAAACCCAACCTGTTTGTCTCTTGATCGCTGAAAAATTTATTAAGAAATTCATACCTATTTTTGATGAAATTGCACTTTAAAGAAGGGTATTTTCTTTATTTTATTGCAGGAATGAATAATTTAGGTGATAAAAGCAAAAATCATAAAAAGGAGCGAATTTGGAGCAAAATCATGCAATTTGTCTTGAGTCGCCGACGAGCGAGATCGAGCCGCCGACGGCGAGGTTACGAGGAGACATTTCGAAGGATTTATAACCGTCTCGGCCGACGGCGAGCCGAGCCTCGGCCGACGGCGAGCCCGAGCTCGCCGACGGCGAGATAGAGCGGTTTGAAGATCTTCAGAAGCCTCGGCCGACAACGAGGTAGTTCGTCGCCGACGGCGAGGTAGTTCAAATGGCACGGATACATTGAACCCGGACACTTTTGAAGAGATGCTTACACACCTCTTGGTCCTTTGCTCACCTCTATATATAGAGGCCGAAAATCGATCTTTTGTGAGTTAGTTTTGTGCGGTCTTTTGTGTTCTAAGTGCAATCTTTTAGTCTTTTGTGAGTTCTAAGTGTAATTTGTGTGCGGTAGTGTGTCTTTAGTGAGTCTTTTAGTAAGTTTAGTGAGTAATTAGTGAGTCGTCTCTGTCTTGGAAGGAAGAGTCGAAAGGAACTACGAGAGTCCGTTTGGGGATAAATCGAGGTAAGTATTTGTATTTATTTTTTTTAACTTAAAATGAAATCCATGCTTAGTTTAGTTCCCATGCATTCTGAGTAGTTTATTAGTATTTCTCCCTGTTTATGAAATTAAGTGACTTGATGAAATTAAAATAGAGATACTTATCTATATTAATAAATTGTGATAATTTTTACTTAAAACTTAATTTACTTTCAAACTGGCCATTTGAATTGTTAAAATATGTTGGTTATCAACTATAGTAAAAATTACATCTGATATTCGGGAATTCAAAAGCCTTGGAAGGAGGGTGCAAATAAATAGGAAATAATATCATCGGGCGTAGAATTGAGTATTTTAGTGTGACGGACTAAAATATTCAATTCGGTCCTATTGTTTGAGAGCTGAAGTGTAGATGTTAGCCCTCGGGCGAGGGAACGTGGGAGCTACGAAGTGGCGATCGGTATCCTCCCAACCTAGCCGCAGATTCGGTAATCAAACATAGGATTAGTCGATATTTTTTACACTGGACCAAAGGGTAAAGAATAGGAATGCTCCTATTTGTCACAATAACTTAAAATTATCTATTTAAATTCATTAATCACTTAAATTTCTAAACAAGGGAAAGATACTTTTTCTGAATAGTTAAGACTTATTTAGCAATTAGTTTAATTTCCTGCACTTTCAATACGTATTAATTTTCTACTTAGTTAAGTTACCTAATTAAAATACTTAGTTTACTTTATTGCGCTCAAATTTAGAAGTCCAAATTTTCGTATACTATTTTAAAAATTATTATTATTATTTTAAATTAGTTGTTATGTAATTTTCTCTTTCCTCGTGGGATCGATAACCGAGGACTCCACTAGAGCCTCGTATTACTCGATACGATACGTATACTTGCGTAGCATCCACAACATAAACAATTACAATTCTATACATATAAATAGCGGGGTCGAGTTTTTGGCATCGTTGCAATTAAATTAAAAATATCATAATATAAAATTGTGGGTCGAGTTTTTGGCGCCGTTGCTGGAGAAAGTAAGAAAAATTTACTAAAGTAACGGACTATTTTAAAATAATCATAATAAATAAATTAATATCTATTCCGAAATTGTATGCGCAAATTTGGAAACGAAAATTTAATACCTTACGATTCCGAATTAGAGCGTACAATTAAAAGAATTAGAAAACAAAAGAAACAAATTATTAATTTAACAAAAATGGCGAATATTCCCGAAATTCAAAATATGAACCAACAAAGACCATTAAGAGATTATGCTAACCCTACATCGGATGAAATTCATTTAACTATTCAAAACCCCGATGTAGTCGTTAATTCATTCGAACTTAAACTCAGCAATTATCCAAATGGTACAAAACAATCAATTTAGTGGTTCACCTATCGAAGATCCTAACTTACATCTTGCTAGTTTTCTAGAACTTTGTGCTACTTTTAAATATCAAGGAGTATCCGACGATGCTTATAAGACTTAGACTTTTTCCTTTTTCATTAAGGGATAAAGCTAAAATGTGGTTGAATTCGTTAGACTCTGGATCTATTAAAACTTGTGGAGAATTATCACAAAAATTTATATCCAAATATTTTCCACCATCTAAAACTGCTAAGTTTAGAAATGATATAACTTCTTTTTGTCAGTTAGATGGAGAATCAATATATGAAGCTTGGGAGAGATTTAAGGAACTTCTTAGAAAATGCCCACATCATGCGCTACCAGATTGGCTGATTATTCAAACCTTTTATAATGGATTAGTAGGATCTTTAAGATCAATCATCGATGCTCATCTTGGAGGTTCATTAATGTCTAAACCATTTGATGAAGCTTATGCACTAATCGAAGAAATGGCAACAAATAATTTCCAATGGCTCGCTGAAAGAGTAAATCCTAAAAAGATAGCCGAGCATTCATGAAAACGATGCAATATCTATGTTAGCTTCTCAAATTGTCGCTATATCTAAGAAGATAGATCATTTTGGAATGAACTACTCTCATATTTTAGAAGAAAACTCATCCGGACAAATCATAGAATCTCAAACTAATTATGAAACTTTAAATGCTATTAATAATAGAACTAATAACCCTTATTCAAACTATTATAATCCCGGTTGGAAAACTCATCCAAATTTTAATTGGAATAACACATCTAATCAACAATGGATGAATCAACCTAATCAAGCAAATCCAAACTATAAACCTAATTACCCACTCTGGATTTAATAACAATAACCCTCAATTCAAGGATAAGAAATTATCCATGGATGAATTAATTTTGAATATGGGTCATCGACTACAAAATCAAGGAAATCAACTACAAATTCAAGGAAATCAATTACAAATTCAAGGAACATCTATTAAAAATATCGAAACTCAACTTGGACATATTACTATCTGCAGCTAAATAATATAATACCTGGAACTTTTCCTAGTAATGTGGAAGTAAATCCTAAAGATCAAGGAAAAGAACAAATTAAAGCAATACAACTAAGGAGTGGAAAAGAATTAGAACCTCAAATTCAAAAAGAACTTGAAAGCCAAAAGAGGAAGTGGAAATTGAAAAGGAAACAATTCAACAAGATTCAAACTTGGAACATCCTTTAATACCTATGAAAATTTCGTTGAAAAACCTCCACCACCATTTCCTCAACGACTAGCTCAACATAAAAAAGATAAACAATTTGCTAAGTTCCTTGAAATATTAAAGAAATTAACAATTAATATACCTTTTGTTGAAGCTTTAGATCGATGCCAAATTATGTAAAATTTATGAAAGATATTCTAAATAAGAAAAGAAAATTCACCGATAATGAAACCGTCGCACTTAGTGAAGAGTGTAGTGCTTATTATTCGAAGAAGCTTCCTGAAAAATTAAAAGATCCCGGTAGTTTCACTATACCTCGCGCTATAAGAGAAAAATTTTATGGAAAAGCTTTGTGTGACTTAGGAGCAAGCATCAATCTAATGCCTCTATCGATTTTTAAGAGATTAGGATTAGGAAAAATTACACCTACTTCGGTAACCCTTCGATTAGCTGATCGTTCGGTTACCTATCCTAAGGGAGTTATTGAAGATGTGTTAGTAAAGGTGGATAAATTTATCTTCCCAAGTAGATTTTATTGTTTTAGATATGGAGGAAGATAAATAAATTTCTATCATTTTAGGAAGACCATTTTTAGCTACTTGGAAAAGCTATGATTGATGTTCGGAAAGGAGAATTAACTATGAGAGTAAATGACCGAAAAGTTACATTTAATATTGCAAAATCAATGAAATATCCTGCGCTAGAAAAAGATGATGAATGTTTTCGGATGGAAATACTTGAATATTTACAACAAGAACATTTTAAGGAATATTACGAGGATAAATTAGAAAAAGAAAACACCGAATTAATTGAAGATAATCATGAAGAACTAGATTTTATTCGGGAAAGATTTGAATTTTTGGATAATACCGAAAATACCGACAAGAATATAGTTCCATCAATTATTAACCCTCCCGAACTTAAGCTAAAAATATTACCCGATCATTTGAAATATGCTTATTTAGGTAATTCTTCAACTTTACCGATTATTATTTCATCCGCATTAAACGAATCTCAAGAACAAAAACTTTTAGAAACTTTAAAAAAATATAAGAAAACTTTTGGTTGGACTTTAGCGGATATTAAAGGAATTAGTCCTTCAATCCGTATGCATAGAATTATTTTAGATGATGAACATAAACCTAAAACGGATCCCCAAAGGAGATTAAACCCGATAATGAAAGAAGTAGTTAAGAAAGAAATTTTAAAATGGTTAGATAATGGTATTATATATCCTATTTCGACGAGTGCTTGGGTAAGCCCAATTCACTCGTGTTCCTAAGAAGGGAGGAGTGACCGTCATCGCCAATGAAAATAACGATCTTATTCCTATAAGACAAGTTACTTGGTTGGCGTATATGTATTGACTATAGGAAATTAAATACCGCCACCGGGAAAGATTACTTCCCTTTACCATTTCTAGACTACATGTTAGATAGATTAATCGGACATAAGTATTTTTGTTTTCTAGATGGATACACCGGTTATCATCAAATACAAATTGCTCCCGAGGATCAAGAGAAAACTACATTTACTAGTCCTTATGGAACTTTCGCTTTTCGAAGAATGCCTTTTGGATTATGTAATGCACCGAGTAACATTCCGGAGATGTATGATGTCCATATTTAGTAAGTTAATCGACAATGGAATAGAAGTATTTATGGATGATTTCTCCGTATTTGGAACATCATTTGACACATGCTTAACTCATCTTGAAAAAGTATTAGAAGTATGTGAGAAAACAAATTTAGTTCTAAATTGGGAGAAATGTCGATTTATGGTTGCGGGCGGCATTGTATTAGGGCATAAAATTTCGGAAAAAGGCATGGAAGTGGACCTCGCAAAAATTCAAGTAATAGCTAAATTACCACCTCCAACTACGGTAAAAGGGGTAAGAATTTTTCTTGGACATGCTTTGGATTCTACGTACGCTATATAAAAGATTTTTCAAAAATTACTAAACCTCTATGCCAACTTCTCGAAAAGGACAAGAAATTTGAATTTACAATCGAATGCTCGAATGCTTTTGAACTCTTAAAAGAAAAATTAATTACGAACCTATAATAGTTTCACCTAACCGGGAGAAACCATTCGAGCTATGTGTGATGCTAGTGATTATGCTTGTAGGAGCGATTCTTGGGCAAAGATATGAAAAGATTTTTAAAGTTATATACTATGCTAAGTAAAACTCTAAATGATGTTGAAATAAATTATACAATTACGAAAGAGAACTATTAAGCGATAGTATATGGTTTTAATAAATTTAGACCTTATCCGATTGGAACAAAATGTATCGTGCATACCGATCATTCTCGCTATTAAATATTTAATGCAAAAGAAAGATTCCAAACCAAGATTAATTAGATGGATGTTATTAATGCAAGAATTCGATTTTCGGATTGTTAATAAGAAAGGAACTGATAATCAAATTACGGATCATTTATCAAGATTAGAAAATCATGAATTATCCGATATTGAAAATGAAATTATAGCGATTTTCCGATGAACAACTATATAATATCAATGAATGGAAAATACCATGGTATGCTGATATAGTAAACTATATAGTTAGTAATATTTTACCACCTATGCTAACTTTCGAACAACGAAAAAAATTCATCCATGATACGAAAACTTATTTTTGGGATGAACCATATTTATATAAGCAATGTAAGGATTTAATTATTAGAAGATATGTACCTTATGAAGAAACTAAACCAATTATTCAAAAATGTCATGATTCTAATTTTGGAGGACATTTTGGGATCGATAAAACTAGCTTATAAGATTCTACAATCTGGATTTTACTGGCCTACTCTATTTAGAGATGTATATAGATATATTAAAACTTGCGATAAATGCCAAAAAGTAGGAAATATATCTAGAAGAAAAGAAATGCCTCTAAACTTTATATTAGAAGTTGAAATTTTTTATGTTTGGGGATTAGATTTTATGGGACCTTTTATTCCTTCGTTTGGAAACTCATATATATTAAGTAAGTCGTTGGTTATGTTTCCGAATGGATTGAGGCACAAGCTTTACCTAGGTGTGATGCTAAGAGTGTTTCAAAATTTCGATGAAAAATATTTTTACTTAGATTTGGAATGCCGAGAGTGATTATCACCGACGGAGGAACTCATTTTAGAAATAAATACATTCACAAACTAGTAGAAAAATACAATATTACTCATAAGATATCCACTCGCTTATCATCCACGGACTAACGGATTACGTGAAGTATCTAATCGTGAGATTAAACGTATTTTAGAAAAATCAGTAAACCCAAATAAGTTAGATTGGTCTATTAGATTAGACAATCGCATTATGGGCTTATAAGATCGCTTATAAAACTCCGATTGGAATGACTCTTACAGACTTATATATGGAAAAACGTGCCACTTACCAAGTTGAACTAGAACATAAAGCATATTGGGCGATTAAAGAATTTAATTATAATATGAAGGAAGGCTCGGTGAGAAAAGATTGTTGCAATTAAATGAATTGGAAGAATTAAGAAATGAATCGTATGATAATGATCGGATTTATAAAGAAAAGATGAAATTATGGCATGATCGGAAGATTAATTAGAGAAATTTTGAACCAGGACAGGAAGTTTTGCTATATAATACTAGATTGAAATTATTTCTGGAAAATTGAAGTCTCGATGGTTAGGACCTTTCACCATAACTCAAATATTTTCGTACGGAACTATAGAAATCGAAGATCCAAAAGCTTGGACATAAATTTAAAGTTAATGGACATAGATTAAAACCATATTTCGAAGGTATAAGACCTAACTATAAAGAGGTTTTAATGCTTAGTCGACTCGATTAATAATTGAAATTAGGTCGGGCGACGACGTTAAACCAAGCGCTTTATGGAAGGCGACCCATATTAGTTATCTATTTTTATTATATCTTTATAGTTAATTTATATTATTGAAACTTTACTACTCAATTATTATTAAGAATCATCACATATTCGAACTATTATGATGAGAAAAGAAATTATTCGATTTAGAGCGAAATTGGACTTTATTTTGAAATCTCGCCGACGCGCGAGGTCGATACTCGCCGACAGACGAGGTTCGCGCCTAAATTAGATTCGGTTTATTTATCGAGCTCGGTCGACAGCGAAACGTCCTCGCCGACGGCGAGAACCGGAAAGGCGGTTTTATAACTAAGTCACCGACGGCGAGAAACGACCTCGCCGACGGCGAGGAAGTTATAAAGATGAGTTATATATACTTTGGAAGCCGATTTGGACGGTTTCAACACCGATTCCTTTGTGAAAACCCATTCTTAAACCACTATAAGTCCGCCTTCTTCACTAGAATTCATTCCATTCACTATAATGGCCTCCAAATTCTTAGATTCCTCTAAATGCGGAGTGTTTAACCGGAGGAAATTTGTAAGTGCGGAAGCGCGAGCGGATCTTCGACAAGGTTTTGATAAAGAAAAGAGTTATCAAGGAACGGGGATTTGTCGATCGAGGATTAGAGAATTCCACTACGAAGATAGAAGAAACGATCGCGCATCGGCGACGGGAGGTATTTTGTTACACTACGTCTGTCGTTGTTATTCCGAGTTGTGAAAGAGTTCTACTCTAACTTACATGCGATCAACAATGGGAATGTCTACGTCCGAGGAAGATGGGTGACGTTTACTCCATCAAGAGTAAATGAATTATTCTCTATGAAAACACCCCGGTATGTCACTATTCAAATTTTGTGCCTTCTCGATATAATATGAATGAGATATTTCGATATCCGATCGATGAACCGGAAGATTGGGAAATGCGTGAAGACGGGTATGTTAGTTTCTCTGCATCACTTTTGAATCTCGTCTCAAAGCACTGACACTTTTTCATCTCATCTAAATTGTTACCTACTATGAGGGTAAACAAGGTTTCGAAGGAATGCGTTATATTGAATTATTGTATTCAAAGTGGATTACCTATTGATGTTGGATCAATAATTGTTAAGTACGCATTGGGTTTAATTGTGCATGGGTCGATTCACGGACTAGGACACCCATCTACTTATTTTTGCATTATGCGATCGATACGAGTTTCTTATGAAGCTTGGGAAAAGGTTCCGTTACCTTGGAAGCCGCTTGATCCTACATATATGTTCCCTACTTTGGACAATAATGAAGACATTACATTTATCTCCGATAGAGCTTCACGTGAATAATCCTATAGCGAAGGCCTATTTCGGATAAAACGGAGTTACTTTTGAAGAAAATTAATGGAATGGAGAAAGAACTACAGATTGTGAGAGATTTAATCGACAATATATCTGATTTATTTGATCACATTGACTGGAGGATGAAGGAACACTTTGATCATTCTCGACACCTGGAAGCTAGCTTTCTTCATTTACTGCGACAGAAGGGTTGGATCACTGAAGAATGCGCCGGAATTTCCTTCGAGCCTTTCTATAACTTATTTGTGCATCATCGTCATATCGGAAATATCGGAGAAGATGAAGATTCGACCTTGAAGAGTAGTAGTAAAGATTTTCATAGTATGTTTGTATTTATGTTATTTGATTTGATTTAGATTTTATTATGTGTGGAGTGATGATTTGAATATCTCAAACTTAATTGAGATATGCGTCATAGTTTTGTATCAGCATTTAGTGTGTCGTGGATTGGTTTGCGATGCTGATTAGTAGTAAGGATTGAAGTTTGAAGTTTGATTATAGAGTTTTAAATTATGTTAGTTTGTATGTCTCATGGATTTCAATATTAAAGTTAATTTGTTGTGTTGTGTGAATTTATTTGTATATAAGTAGCTAATCTTCATATTAAATTAATAAATGATATGATCGGAAATATAATATAAGGCAAATCGAGGTTGAAAATGATTGACGAAATTCAAAAATTGAAATTTTTAGGACCTCGCCGACGGCGAGCAAAATCCCGCCGACGACGAGATCGATCTCGGCGACGGCGAAGAATTTCTCGCCGACGGCGGATTTTTCCCGAAACTTTTGCCTTATGGAATTAATTAGCTCGCTGACGGCGAGAAAAATCTCGCTGACAGCGAGAACGTAAAAAGACCTATATTTGACCGGTCAAAAACACTATTCATCATCCCCAACCTCTTATTTTCGCAAAAACTGACCTAGGGCTTGGAGATCTTGGATTTAGAGACGATTCCATCACTCAAAAACACCGGATTTCATCTTCTCTTGGTAAGTGCTTCACTCCTATGCAAAAATTTTTTATTTTCACCATGTATTTTCACCACATTGCAAATTTTGGGAAAAATCAAAATATGGAAGAAATATTCGGTGGAAATCCATGGAATTTAATTTAAATTGCTTATAAATGTTGTAGGAAGCCTTCTTAGGATTATTTTTAAGTTTTGTGAAAATTTTCATGATTTTCACGAGATCGATCGTATGGCTCCACGACAAAACGTCGAGTAGAATTCGACGAAGACCAATTCATCAATGCACGAGCACGGACTAAATATTTTGAAAATATTCGAGGAAGAAAGTGCATTGCGGATCGGGTTTTCAAAAGTCGGGAGGAGAAGTAGAGCGGATTATTAAGGAACGAGGTTGGGAGAATTTCGTTACGTTCGATATGAAGCAGTTGTGGAAGTGGTTAAAGAATTTTATGCCGAATTTAACTGTCGTCGAAGATGCATCGAGTAAAGGTACGAGTTTTTTTGTAGAATTCAATGCTGCGAGAATAAACGCGTTCTATGAAGTTCATGACTCGCCCTTTAGCGAGTATGAAACTTTGGAACGATGGAAGGACCACTTGGAGGAAGTCATTAACTTTCTCGTCGATGGGACCGGAGTTTGGAAAATTAAGCGACGAGGAAAGAGTGAATTTTCCTCTTTCTAAATTAAATGCATTCTCCAAAGCCGACATTACTTTATTTGTTCTACTGCTACCCACCTATCACCACAGTGAGGTAACACGAGATAGAGCGATTCGAATTTCGTATTCGGAATAATAGAAGCATCAACATCGGGAGACTTATTTATCGAAACATCCCGACCACTCCTAGAAATGAGAGTGGAGTCTGGATTGGGACACCCTGGATTAATTTTTTCACTCTGCCAACTCTCTGGAGTTGAGGCTAGAGATAATGAAGAATGGGTAGAACCAATGAAACCACTCACAGCTGCTAATATTAAGAAGTATGAATCTCATGAAGGGTGGAGAGCAGGAGTAAGAAGTTATTTCACTCGATCGAGTAGAGATATACCCTCTACTAGCCATGAACCTCCCGAGCCTACCACCCCTACCCTAAAAGATCCGATGAATGAATTGACACTGCATAGAAGAAGTTTTGAGCGGTTTGGAGAAATAATGGGGAGAAGATTTGATCATTTTGATCGAAAGAATTGATAATCCGGAGAGGAGACATGATTATGATAGCGAATATCTCCGGCGACATTCGGAATACGAGATTGCATACTATGAAGTCGAACGTCGTTATAGGAGTGGTGATTTAGATGTTGTCTTTCCTGAGTGCCCCCGATATTCACAGTACCAGCCTGCTCAGTCTTCTCAGCCTACAGATCAGTGAAGATTAGGACTTCATTTGTTTTATTTGTTTGATGTTAAGTTATTTTGAAGACTTTATATATTTGTAATATTCAGTACTTTATGTTTTGAGACATTGAATGTTTGTTGAATTATTTGCTTGAATTGTTGTAGTAGTTTAGTTTTTGTTTTTGTGTTAGTTAATTACATTTGTTTTTATGTTAAATAGGATGTTAGTTTTCTTTAGTATGTTTTTATTTTATTCTGTATTGTTTTAAGTTGTAAAATTGTTAATACGTTAGTTAAATGTTTTTAATATGTTAGTAATTCATATGTATAGTGTAGAGTTAATTTTAATTGTTATAGTTAATACTTATCTTAGATTTATCCCTGCATTTTCTTTAAATTGTTATATATATATGGAGAATACTAACAAGTACGGGTTCGATGAAAAATGAAAAGCTCGCAAAAATTTCAAAGAAAAGAAATACCTAAACTTCAAAGGTATGATTTATTTACTTTCCTTTTTCATTATTTAGAATAGATATAAAAATTTAAGTTTGGGGGGGAGTAAAATACAAATTTAGTTATTAACTTGTTCTCAATTTCTATTTTCAAATTGTTATAAAATGATTTTTATAGCAATTTTTTCAATTTAATTAATATGAATTATTTTATTTAATTATTATAAAAGGTTAAATGAAATATTTCTAGTACTTTAATTAATTAAATAGAATAAAATATTTGGTTAAAGGGAATAAGAATATAGTAAACTATTTTTAGTAAGGAAAACTATATTCTAAAATTAAAATTCTTAAGTATTCGAGTGAAAAAGAAAAGATTGAAAATCAATAAAGTAAAAACTATGAAGTATATATAAAGCTAAGAAATATTCCTAAGTTTCAAATTTAGGAAGATGAAAATGAAGTTCAAAATTATTAACGAGGCTCTCGGATACGATAATCCTCAAAAGAAAAAGAAAAAGAAAAAAAAGAAAAAAAAAGAAAAAGAAAAATGAGGAGAAGCTTGAGGAGATGCCTTATCAAAATTGAACTTCATTTGAATTAACCTAAAAGGAAAAACTTAAATATTTCCAAACTTATATTTATAGATTAGAATTTTACCTAATAGTGTTTTCTTGAATTTCTTATCATATGAATATCTTAAGTAGTTATTCTTTTAAATATAGTCGTTCACGAAATGAATAGTAAGTTAGAAATCTTAGACCTGATAACTAAATAATTTATTTATATAAGATTAATTAAATTACATGAATTATTTTTATTTAACTTTATTATGATATTAATTAATCTAATTCATAGTTTATTTGAATTAAAAAATCTTACTATAGAAATCATTATTTTTATATAGTACTTAAAATTACTTGAGGACAAGTAATAAGTAAGTTTAGGGATTTTGATCGTCGAAAAACTTATTAAGAAATTCATACCTATTTTTGATGAAATTGCACTTTAAAGAAGGGTATTTTCTTTATTTTATTGCGAGAATGAATAATTTAGGTGATAAAAGCAAACATCATAAAAGAAGCGAATTTGGAGCAAAATCATGCAATTTGTCTTGAGTCGCCGACGGCGAGATCGAGCTCGCCGACGGCGAGGTTATGAGGAGACATTTCGAAGGATTTATAATCATCTCGCCGACGGCGAGCTCGAGCCCGCCGACGACGAGATAGAGCGGCTTGAAGATCTTAGAAGCCTCGCCGACAGCCGAGAGTAGTTCGATCGCCGACGGCGAGGTAGTTCAAATGGCACGAGATACATTGAACTCGGACACTTTTTGAAGAGATGCTTACACACCTCTTGGTCCTTTGCTCACCTCTATATATAGAGGCCGAAAATCGATCTTTTGTGAGTTAGTTTTGTGCGGTCTTTTGTGTTCTAAGTGCAATCTTTTAGTCTTTTGTGAGTTCTAAGTGTAATTTGTGTGCGATAGTGTGTCTTTAGTGAGTCTTTTAGTAAGTTTAGTGAGTAATTAGTGAGTCGTGCTGTACTTGGAAGGAAGAGTCGAATGAACTACGAGGAGTACGTTTGGGGATAAATCGAGGTAAGTATTTGTATTTATTGTTTTTAACTTTAAATGAAATCCATGCTTAGTTTAGTTCTCATACATTCGAGTAGTTTATTAGTCTTTCTCCTCGTTTATGAAATTAAGTGACTTGATGAAATTAAAATAGAGATACTTATCTATATTAATAAATTGTGATAATTTTTACTTAAAACTTAATTTACTTTCAAACTGGCCATTTGAATTGTTAAAATATGTTGGTTATCAACTATAGTAAAATTACATCCGATATTCGGGAATTCAAAAGCTTGGAAGGAGGGTGCAAATAAATAGGGAAATAATATCACTTGGGCGTAGAATTGAGTATTTTAGTGTGACGGACTAAAATATTCGATTCGGTCTATTGTTTGAGAGTCGAAGTGTAGATGTTAGCCCTCGGGCGAGGGGAACGTGGGAGCTACGAAGTGGCGGTCGGTATCCTCCGCAGCTAGCACGCGATTCGATGAATCAAACATAGGATTAGTCGATATTTTTTACACCCGGACCAAAGGGTAAAGAATAGGAATGCTCCTATTTGTCACAATACCTTAAAATTATTTATTTAAATTCATTAATCACTTAAATTTCTAAACAAGGAGAAAGATACTTTTCTCGAATAGTTAAGACTTATTTAGCAATTAGTTTAATTTCCTGCACTTTCAATACGTATTAATTTTCTACTTAGTTAAGTTACCTAATTAAAATACTTAGTTTACTTTATTGCGCTCAAATTTAGAAGTCCAAATTTTCGTATACTATTTTAAAAATTATTATTATTATTTTAAATTAGTTGTTATGTAATTTTCTCTTTCCCTGTGGGATCGATAACCATGACTCCACTAGAGCCCTGTATTACTTGATACGATACGTATACTTGCGTAGCATCCACAACATAAACAATTACAATTCTATACATATAAATAGCGGGGTCAAGTTTTTGGCGTCGTTGCAATTAAATTAAAAATATAATAATATAAAATTGTGGGTCATCTCTTGTAAGATTCAAGCACCGAAATCTTGAGCCATTTCAGTGGCTCGATATTGGAGATATACCAGGAGAACACATTCTCAGGCTGGCACGACGCATTAGCATACCCAACCCAATCAATGTAGACCCTGAACTATCAAGGTATTGGGTGTCTTCTCCCCTTTCTATGGCGGGAAGGCCTCTTCAGTCGTTTGATGTTGAGACATCCTGCCGAGGTTGCTGCTCATACTAATTCAAAGCATATCAAATATCTTCTATATTCTGATCCTTTATATTATGGATTTGTCGGACCTCAAATTTTCTGCTACACTTCTTATTATCATCAGTCTCTCTATTGTGAAGTCATTCTTCTTGATGACTCTTCTTCTTATTGGTGGCTTGATCCACGCTCTCCGCATATTTAAGAATGTTGAATTCAAGATTGTCCATAAATCACACTCAAGGAATAAAAGCCTAATATAAAGAGAGATTGATAGAGAAATATATATTAATGAACAACAATGAATAAATATCATCTTCATAAAATGTTTCCCTTATTCTGGAAGAAGCAGTACACAGAAAATATTATATTTTTACCCCTGCTTGGAAGGGGTCCGTGCTAGGTTATTTTTGATATCTTACAAGTATGGTCTTATCGCCCGAGTACCTTTTGGCTTGGCCGGTTATGCTTAGTTCACTTTTGCTTGACGATGTCAACTCGATCGGCTGAGCTTGGTCGGCATTGTTCGGTCGGTTAGTCTGACCTAGTTGACTATCTTTGATTCCTAACGACAATTTTTAGAGTTTTCATGGTATGGTCTATTGGCGGGAGGCAGGCTATCACATCAAGTCAATTTTTTTTGCAGTGGCTTGTTTAGATGATCTATTGTCTCATCTATGGTTGTATGAATTGTGCTAGGATTATCCAATTGTATTTTTATCCGCCTCATGGCTTAGCCCATTCAGTTAAGTCAATCCCATGGTCTCCAGATAGTGGCCCAGCCTTCATTATACTCTTCTCTTCATAACCGCTAGACCTCTTTGAGATTAGTGCAAACATCATTTTTTATGTACAACAATATATTTAACATATGGAAGTTTTTAGTTTAATCTTTTAATAAAAATAAAAGTGGAAGTATCATATTGATTTGGAAATAAACAACTCCTAGAACTCAAGTTTAATTACGTTTGAAGAGCAATTTTGCCAAGAGATTTAAAGATTAAAATGGGGCAGAATAAAAATTCTTAACATAATATTAACGTATATTAAAGATAATTCATCAAAATTTTTTCTTATATATATTGTAAATGCGTTGGAAAAATTAAAAAAAAAGTTTATTCATTCTTTTATTTGATGGTTAATATGTTGTGAGGAGACAGACAGTTTTGCTTCTAATTACCACATCTTAGCTTCTATCTCCAATGAATTGTTTCAACCTCTTATTATAATTATCTGCAGATTATTTCTTTATTTATAACATGAGTGAATGATTAGATGAAAACTAAATTTAAATTAACTTATTTTAAACAAGAGTATAATATATACATATACACCTTCCTACAATTCTTTCAGTAATTAGATCTTCCATTTTTATTATCAAGTTACATTTTTATAGAAAGGAAATCTAATTTAGGAGTGTAAAAGAGACGAGTTGAGCTCAAATCCAACTTGAGCTTGATTAACTAATTGAATTTGAGCTCAAAGTTACCACTATGAATAACAAATTATTTATTATTAAACAAAACAAATAATGATAAATCAAAGCAAATGTTAGACAAAATAAATAATTTTGAGACCAATAATTAAACATCACTTGATATAAAATATATATTTTACTTTTAAAAGTTAAAAATGTGTCATTATTGATGTGATAAGAAAGATTTGGATAGTACAAATATATATAAAAAACAAATTTTAGATATTAAATGTGTAAACAAATAGGAATTGGGGTGGTATGTATGTAAATGCCCCTAAAACTAAATTACGACACAAAAAAATTACATGCTAATTGAAAAGGATAGCACCACTCATACACTTAATGCACAAAAGCTTCACATCACTTCCCAATAATCATTACATTATTAGAACTTTAAGAGTGCGGTTCTAAACGTAAGATGACCCTACGATTGAACTAAAGTTTGCAAATAATCCCATCTAATTCTAAGCATAAATTCCGATGGAATATATATAATATACATACACAGAGCCGAGTTTTATACTCTTACAGAATAGCACACCTTAAAACTAAACCTTTTTGCTCCACTCTCTGATCCTCATTGCCTACAAATTAAGCCATTGTGCAATATTAGCAAATATTTCATTTCATTCAGGCCCCAAAACAGGTCAAATTAGTAATTACAGCAAATGTCTGAATGTTTAAGGAAAGTTGAAGCTCACCATCTGGAGGCTGATGAAGCTTGCGGTTCTGCGGAGAGGACATCTCTTTCTTCAGAGCCACTAATATGTCCTCCATTGTGTACTCCCTTCGCCAATTTAGAAGCATTGGGAACAGGTTTGGTTCTACCTGGTAAATTTAGGAAAAGGTGGCATTTAATAAACAAGAAGCGGCATTTACATACATACCGCTGAATTCCTATGCATTTACATATCTAACACCTAAACTTTGATTTCTATATTTATACATTTCCAAATATTTCTTATCACTTCAAGAA
This sequence comes from Papilionanthe hookeriana x Papilionanthe teres, assembly GCA_022702705.1. Lineage (NCBI taxonomy): Eukaryota > Viridiplantae > Streptophyta > Magnoliopsida > Asparagales > Orchidaceae > Papilionanthe > Papilionanthe hookeriana x Papilionanthe teres. Next base: position 53,783,189 of record CM040427.1, on the reverse strand, counting down.
GACAACTTATTTAACTTTTAAAATGTGAATTACACCTTTCCATGCATAGGAAAGCTGTCATATATGTAAAAATTGAAGTTTAGGTGTTAGATATGTAAACACATATGAGTGATATGCATGTAAATATTCCCAAAATGTACTCTTAAGATGACAGAATAATGAAAATAATGATGATTACCACTCCAGTTTCCTGGTTCACACAAGTCATGTTAATCCGAGTCTGAAAACGAGCGGTCGGCGGATGGTCAGGATAATCTTTATCACAATACAGCTTCAGCTGGTAAATCCGACCCTCATGAACAGTCTGTAAAAGAAGGCAAGAACTCAAATCAATGCTTTTTATAAGAGAAATTTATATGAAATTGCATGGCTCTATAGGCATTAAAAGAATGAGGTAATTACATACACACCGTTTGAAACATTGCTATTTACTAAATAAGCACCCTCTTTAATCCATTTTTCAAATTTTCACTCAAATATCAAAAGTATTTTTCATTTTTATCAAACTGCCAATGGTTTGATCTTGGCATAAGTAAATGCATCAGTTTGGGTAGTACAAAAAATCGCCTAGATGCTAGTTTTGTAAAAATCTAGAACAAAGTGTCATGCATGTAATTATCCCTAAAATACTTTGAAGAAGCAAGCATACATTGTGAGGACCAATGATTGTTCCTGTCCAGGATCGCATAAAGATGTCATCAGCATCATCCATTCCATAGCTAACAGTTCCATCACCAATGCCTTTCTCCCCCCTTTCGAGCTCTTCGAGCAATCTGAAATTTCTTGGAACTGATAACAAGAGGGCATTAAGTATCATCTTGCTTGAATGATAATTTCAGATAAATATCAATATAAATTAGGGGAATTTACATTCACACCACCCAATTCCTATGCATTTACATATCTAACACAAAATTTCACTTTTTATATTTATAACACCCAAATCTTTCTTATCACATCAAAAATGCCACTATTTTGACTTCTAAAAAGTAAAATACATCTTTCCATGTTCAAGTAGGTGGCATATATGGAAAAATTGAATTTTAACTGTTAGATAAGTATATATAATTCGAGTGCTATGTGTGAATCTTCCTATAAATTAGTAACTCAAAATCACAATGGCTAGATAACAAATGCAGTATTTTCGAACTCTTCATATTAAGATGGGAATCAAACGCATAAACAGAAAATATTGTTTCAAAAATCACATTAACGGCTACATAACAATGTCACTTCTATACCTTGTTCTCAACTGCGCAACATAATATCAACGTTTAGGCTTTCAATGCTTAGAGAATGAGTATTTTTACTTTGCATCAACCTAACAATCACGCTCAACTTATTTTGTATGGATTATATGTTGGTAACAGTTGTTTCCAATAAAATCTAATATTCATGACATAATTCTCGATATAGTGTTTGTTAGGAAGGAGAATGATTTATTAAGTATTAAATCTTTACTATATTGTTATACTAATGCAAGCAAATACACGTGTATATATATAGAACAGAGAAATAACTACATGAAAATGAAAAAAAGAATAAATCATTAAAGATGAGAACATATTACACAAACAAATGGCGAATATTCATATATAAATATGTTTGACACATTTGATAACATGTCCTGCACACATCAAATGGTATAGATATCAACTTGGGTTCAAAAACGATAGTGACGAGATGTACTTAAAATTTTGTTCCCCAGATAACGCAAATTTTATAATATGAAGTGTACACAAAGAGTATTGACAGAGAGCATTGATGGAGAGTAATGATAGCGAGCATCAATGGATTATGGGAAAAAAACAACAGTAGCTGTCTTTGGAGAACATAGAACATAGCAGACCACTGCCGTTGACAATCCTTTGTTGAGCAAATACAACAGACTAAATGCTCATTTTGGTGATGGCGTCGACAATGTAAACGGATTTGAGTTTGATGACCCAACTATGATCTTTAGGGGAGTGTGGGAGAAAGTCGGCTTAAGTAGAGCAAAGCAAGAAAGAATTCAGCATCATGAGGAAGACAGGATTGATTAATGAGCAACCAGTACAATGTCATAGATCATCCAACCTTTAACTTACCTCGCTCCAGGAAAACAGCTGTAGGTACAATCTCGGTCACATTGAGAGACATGTGTAACTCCGGCGAATCAATGGAGAAAGTCAACTGAGTCAACATGTTGAGTACCATGAGCCGTATGCCTAGGCTAGTCCATCCCAAGTCTAAATCAACCCAAGTCTACATGAACCAAACCCGAAACATTTATTTACAGGGTAAAAAGTATAACCCAAACTAAATCCACCTATAACACGAAGGACTGAATCCAACCCAAATGACCATGTTAACATATTTGCAAATAAGAATAAATAAAAGACTTAACACAAATAGGATACATAAATGCAAGCTAAAAAATGTCTTATCAAATGGAAAATGTGAACAAATAGGAACAAAGTTATATATTAAAAATTATATGAGTTAGGAGGTTAACCCACACCCAAACCGAAAAGTAAATGGGTCAAAATTTTCAATCAAACCGAACCCAATAATTAATAAAATCAAACCGCACAATCATGTCAAGCTCATGCTGGATTTTCATGTTGTCATTTATTGAAACCGAAAGTGTGAAAATACCTAAGCCCTGGGTGAAGACCAAAATTAGGCCTTAAGTGAAGATGGAAAGAAAGATGATGAACGACTTGAGTACAAAGAGACTTGCAAGTCAAGTGTGCTATAGAGAAGTGTAAATGACAAAATCCTTATGGGACATTCATGAGCATGAGACACAGGCTGAAGGGGTCATGCAATCAAAAAGTAAGAAGAGCTTGGACAATACATAGGAAGGAGGGAAAAAGAAGGAGGGAAAAAGAATCAAATCAGTAAATCAAAACCACATTCTAATACCATGTTAGAAACGATGAAAGAGAATCGTAAAATAATACATCATTACTCAATGGTTGTACCAGCACAGGCAAATAACTGCATATATATATAGGCAAAATAGGAGAATAATAAAGAAAAATATAAAAAGGAAAATTATCATTAATAATAAGGATATATTACATGAAAATAATAATAAAGACTGTTAGGATAAATAGGTTGTCACTTTTGGTAATAGTTTAAGCACCAGTCTATCATTTATCATAAGTGCCCGTTTGGTGCTGCTTATTGTTGTGTTGGCGTTTGTTTTCTGTGTTCAGAATGCTTTTATGAAAATGATGTTTCACTTCCTTTCATAGAAGCAAACGCGGGATCGACCTCGTGTCCCACGTTTTTGATCCCGCTTTTCCTCCCGTGGCCTTTGTCCGCCTTCTCCCTCGATCGACTCCTTCATTCGATGAACACTGCAAAGTAATAAGGCATTTCCATGGGTTACCCTCCCCCCACGGTGCCTGGTTCTTCTCCTCGCCTTCGTGCGTACCCTAGGCGTCTGTGGCTCCTTCTCTTCTTCCATGGAGAGATGGAAATATTGCGAGGATCTGCCTTTCTTCCATTTCCATGGAGAGATGGCAAGATAGCAGAGGTGCAACCTGCGAGGATTTGCCTCTGCGCACTCCGCTCTCGTCCCAAGAAGAAATCCTCTAGCTCCTCATCATCTCCACCCAGTGTATCCTCTACACCACATAAGGCTCTGACGGCTCCGATGTCGAGCGCGTCTCATTCACCGCCCAAGAAGCAGCACTAGAAGACGGGGAGTTCCCGAGGGTCTCGGAGGGTTCAATTGTCGGATCTCTTCGACCACCGATTAGAAACATTAAAAATCAGATCAAAGACAGGAGGGCCGCTAAGGCTTGGGCTTGCACGGTTACGGAAGCTCTTTTTGATAGGGTCCAGAAGAAGCAGTGGCGAGAAGCACTTGAGGTTTGTTAGTACTGTTCGCTTTATCTCATTTTTTGGGAGGCACTTGCATTGGATTGAGTGTTGGGTATATCGCTCGAAGTTATTTTGTTAATGAAGGGTTGTTTGTGTTGAAGTAGAGTTGGAGTGGGCATGCATTGTCTAATCCCACCACAATATGGAGCTTTCCTTTCTTGTTTGTTTGGATAGCTTAGACAATTTTGCTCAGTTAACTTGACCCTAATGTGTCGTTCAAAATTATCCTTACGATCTGGATTAAAATCAACTTTATTGTCAAGATTTTTGGGTGAAGTTCACAACTCCTAATAATTTTAAAAAAGGACATTAGCAAATACTATTATCATATAAGTGAGGTTGTCTCTTATTTTTTTACTGTTCTGAATTGGTTTTCTGCTTCTCAAGTATCAAATATATTGTTATGATAGTTATGTTGCAAACACCTTTACTGCACAGAAGCAGAATGATCATTTATCCATAATTTTCCAAACGCACAAATAAAACAACCAGCCAGCTTATCCGGATTAGCTGGTGGTCAGCAGCTTATCAGAACTAGTTGGATAAGCTGCAGCTGCCCCAAACAGACCCTAAGTCTTGCAACCATGCACCAGTACATCAAGAGCATGAGACGGATGCAAAATAGCTTACAGGCAACATGGTTCATGATTAGCATCTCAAAAGGACTAGGAAAATGCAAGCCAAGAAAGAATATGCATAAGGATCACATAGGTTGAGATAAGATCGAGTTGAGCAACATAAAGAGATTATAAACCTGTGCCAGTATTTGACAAGCCAAGACATAGGAAATGGATTTTTGGATTCACAATCATAGATGAGAAAGTCATTTTTGGATTCACAATACATAGGGGTTAGAACAATACAGGACAAACTAAACTCCGAGGCAAATGAAGATACATAAATAGTGAAGGAAGGTCCGCACTTTTCAGAAACGTTCCCTCATTGAACCGGTCCATTGCTTGCAGCAACAGCCCGACGCCTGGTTGAGCGCAACAATGCCCGCATCAATATGCCTTTTAGTGCCATTTTTTTCCACCGATTAACTTTAGACCAAACACATCTTTAATGATTAGCAAATCCAATATAGTTTTGCAACTGTTATCATTACTCAATGGTGGAACTAGTACAAGCAAATAATTGCATATATATATCGACAAAATAGGAGAATAATAAAGAAAAATATAAAAAAGAAAATTAACATTAATAATAAGGATATATTACATAAAAATAACAAAAAGGTTGTCACTTTTGGTAATAGTTTAAGCATCAGTCTATCATTTATCATTAAGGGTCTGTTTGTCACAGCTTATTTGGTGCGTTGGCGTTTTCAAAACGCCACTTGAGTGTTTGTTTTCTGCGTTCAGAATATTTTTTTGAAAATGGCGTCTCACCTCCTTTAATAGATGCGGACGCAAGATCGACCCTGCATCCCACGTTTTTGATCTCGCTTTTCCTCCCCTGCCCTTTGTCCATCTTCTCCCTCAATTGACTCCTTCGTTCGCTGAACACTGCAAAACAATAAGGCATTTTCGTCGATTACGCTCTCCCCACTGTGCCTGGTTCTTCTCCTCGCCTTCGTTCGCGCCCTAGGCGTTCGTGGCTCCTTCTCTTCTTCATTTCTTGCGTTTCCATGGAGAGATGGCAAGATAGCAGAGGTGCAACCTGCGAGGATCTGTCTCTGCGCACTCTGCTCTCGTCCCAAGAAGAAATCCTCTAGCTCCTCATCGTCTCCACCCCGCGTATCCTCCACAACACATAAAGCTCCGGTGGCTCCAGTGCCGAACGCGCCACATTCGTTGCCCAAGAAGCGGCATTGGAAGGCGGGGGAGTTCCCAGGGGTCTTGGTGAGTTCAACTTTCGGATCTCTTCGGCCGCCGATTAAAAACATTAAAAAGTAGATCGAAGACCGGAGGGCCGCTAAGGCTTGAGCTTGTACGATTACAGAAGCTCTTTCTGATATGATTCGGAAGAAGCAATGGCGGGAGGCACTTGAGGTTTGGCAGTCCTACTCGCTTTATCTCATTTTTTTGGGAGGCACTTGCATTGGATTGAGTGTTGGACATATCGCTAGAAGTTATTTTGTTAATAAAGGGTTGTTTGTGTTGAGGTAGAGTTAGGAGTAGGCATGCATTGTCTAATCCCACCACAATATAGAGCTTTCCTTTCTTGTCTGTTTGGATGGCTTAGATAATTTTGCTTAGTTAATCTGACCCAAATGCGCCGTTCAACGTTAACCTTACGATCTGGAAAAATATCAACTTTATTTTCAAGGTTCTTAGGTGAAGTTCACAGCTCCTAGCAATTTTAAAAAGGACATTAACAAATACTATTATCATATAAGTGAGGTTTATCTTTTTTTTTACTGTTCTGTATTGGTTCTCTGCTTCTCAAGTATCAAATATATTGTTATGATAGTTCTGTTGCAAACACCTTTACTGCACAAGGGCAAAATTATCATTTATCCAGAAATAGTTGTAAATCAACTGTTTCCCAAACGCACAAACCAAACAATCAGTCATCATATCTGGATTAGCTGGTGATTAGCAACTTATCAGGATAAACTGCTTATCTGAATAAGTTGCAGTTGAACCCAAACAGACCCTAAATCTTGCAACCATGCACTAGTACATCAAGAGCATGAAACATATGCAAAATAACTAACAAGATGAATAGCTTACATGCAACATGGCTCATCATTAACATCTCAAAAGGATTAGGAAAATGCTAGCCAAGAAGAATGTGCAGGAAGGATCACATAGGTTGAGATATGATCAAGTTGAACAACATAAAGCGATTATAAACTGGTGGCAGTATTTGACTAGGAAAGACATCGGAAATGGATTTTTGGATTCACAATAATAGATGTGAAAGCCATTTTTGGATTCACAATACATAGGGGTTAGAACAATACAGGAAAAACTAAACTCTGAGGCAAATGACGATACATAAATAGTGAAGGAAGGTTTGCACTTTTCAGAACCGTTCCCCCATTGAATCGGTCCATTGCTTGCAGCAACGTACCCAACGCCTGGTTGAGCGTAACAATGCCTGCATCAATATGCTTTTCAGTGCCATTTTTTCCACTGATTAACTTTTAGACCAAACACATCTTTAATGATCTGCAAATCGAAGTTAGTTCTGCAACTGTTGTAATTACAAAATAAAATTATATTGTTTCTCGCAGCCACTTGCCTCCCCTCTCTACCACCTCCATTGTCGCAATACCACCTAATAGAGATTGTTGTGCCCATCGTTATTATTATGTCCTTATTTCAGTTGGTAGTTTGTAATCCACTCTTTGAATTTCAATAACGTTATTATTATTTCATTTATTTGTTTTGTTGTACGAACTAGTGGCTTGTGTTACAGTTATAAGATTATTCACTCGTCGTTGTTTGGGTATACTTCGGTATCATTTGGAATTAGAGCTAGCATAACCCGGATCCTACCCTAGAATTTATAGCATACACCATACCAACCCACCCCCCCCCTCTCTTCCCCCCACTCTAAACCCTAACTATGCCGCCAAGAAGGCAATTGTTAGAACTTGGGCAAGACTTTATCATGGGCGACATACAATGCATACTTCGCCATTGCTAAAATGACTTGAAGTCATCGAGGAAAGGACCACGTGAATGTAGGCTGTTGAGCGGATCTTTGAGTATAATGACGTGCCAATGATAGAGGAGTGAACCTCACTGCCAACAGGCTGACGAATAATGCCTCTTTATGGTGGGAGAATGTTAAGAGGGAGAGGCAGAGATAAGGATGGGACTACAACAGCTTTTGTGAGAAGATGAGCGAGATATTGCGATAGTACTTACCCTTGCACTACTGCCAGCATATTTTCAAGAAACTCCACTACCTACAGCAACATGAGCTATCAGTGGAGAAGTACACGATATAATTTATGCAGCTCAAGTTGAAATGTGAACTAAAAGAGATAGAGGAGCACTCCATGGCCAGATATTTGGGCCTGCCATAGTAATGTGACCCAATTGCAAACCTATTGGACACAAAGGGACATGTATATCTTAGCGTTGAAAGTAGAGAGACAACAAAAACAACCGAGGTACTCGCCTCCTTTCAGACAACCCCAAATAGTAGGAGACCCCATAGGAGCACGCCTGGAGAAGTGGGAAAGGTTGGGTAGGGAAATCACAAAACAAATTAGAGTGGGAAGAAGCCTAAGAAGAACAACACCCTCAGTACAATCTTAACCCAAAAATGCTTTAGATGTCATTGATATGGGCATATCGCCTCCAGTTGCCAAACCAACCGAGTGGTGTCCTTCATGGAGCAGAGTGCCATGGAGGAAATGAGTGATGCAAAAATAGCTGAGGATTAGGGTTAAGAATACCAACTCCAGGGAGATGAAGGAAAAATGCTAGTTGTAAGAGGTGTTCTGTAGATGAAATCGCAAAGGGATCACTCGTGGTTGAAGCCGCACCAAGAGTATGGTGAGAAGGAAAGTTTGCAACAACATTATTGATAGAGAGAGCTGTGAGAATGTAGTCTCCATCTTCATGGTGAAGAAGTTGAACTTAACTACACAGAAACACTCCCAATCCTAGTCTCTGACGTGATGGAAGAGAGAATATGAGATATAAGTGGATTAGTAGTACCCGGTAGAGATTTTTATTTGACATCAACTACATAACCAGGTGTGATGTAACATGGAGCCCATTGATATTTGCCACATCCTGTTGCGAAGCTCTTGGCAGTTCAATCGCAAGACCCAGCATGACAGATTCAAGAACAATTGTTCGTTCACGAAAGAGGGAAAACACATCGTTTTCGTGCACATCGTTTTCGTGCCAGTCAAGGATGTCGGAGGAGCAGATATGCACATCAAAGAGAAGCATGTGGTTCCTTGGGCCACCTTTATACAATTAGTATGGGAAGCCCCAATAATGACACCATGCGTCATTCTAGAGGAAGTTCATGGGGGAGACAAAGCCACCGGAGGAGATCCAGCCAGTGTTAGCCGACTTTCAAGATGTGATGATCGACAGTCTACAAAAGGGACTACCACCACTCAGGGATATCCAACAAGCCATAGGTCTTATTTCAAGTTTAGTGTTACCAAAAAGGCATGCTTACATATTGAGATTAGTTGAGTACGAGTTACAACGATAAGTACATGATCTCATTGTGAAAGGGTTAGTATCATCATCTTTCATCTACCATCAAGCATTTGACACTTTTACCTTTTTTTTTTTTTTGATAGATTACTATATTTACACTTGTGAAAATAAAAGTGACTTGTGACCACAATATTGAAGGTGCAATAACATTGACACTAGTTCTCTAATTCTAAAAAATTGGTATACTATGTAAAGCACTAAATGTGAGCTATTCTAATATAACAAATATGAAGCCTTTTTCCATCTTGGTTAACGGAAGAAATTGAAATATTTGATACTCTGAAATGCTTTATTGATTATTGTGGAAATATCCATAATACATTGGACATGTGATAGAAATGCAATGCATATTAATCCTTGATTTTGACATAGGATGGAAATAACAATGCAATATTTGCAATAAGTATTAAGATTTTGACATATGAAGGAAATAACAATGCAATATTTGTGATAAGTATTAAAATGCTTGTTATGAAAATGGAGTTAGGGAAAGGTCAACTTTGTAAGATATTTGCCAATCATATTTGAGGCAAGTAGACAGAGGTGATTTCACAAAAGAAAACGTGATATTTTTTCCACTCAGCGAATGATTTTAGGGGTCACATTTCTTTTATGGAAGGTGAAGGAAAACTCATTAAGGAGCATGTATAGTACGGTAGCTCGAGTAGGAACACATTTAAACTTAATTGAAGAAAACATAGGTTATCATTGATTGATTAATCCCTTCAAGATTTTTGATTTGAGGTAAACTTTTTGTAAAGCATTTATTTTGCAATATCTTGGCGTTCAAATGTTTGGTGCAGAGCAAAAACAGAAGAAGAAAAATGTATTATGATACTTCAAGGATCTCATTTTTCGTCAAAATAGATGCAACCAAATCGGTCTTTAGGTAAAACTCAATCCATATTTTAATTGCTTGGCTTTGTTGCTTCCATGGTGATCGCAGCTCACATATTGATGACTAAGTAAACATCATCACTTGGAGTAGCACTTCAAAGGTTGTGATTGCAATTCCTTCAGTATTTTCATTATTCTTCCCATCTTGTCATCGATCTCATGGCCTGGTTATCTACTAATGGTCATCCAAAGTCCTCTTAGTGAAAAAGCTTGGAAAACTTAAAAAATAAATAAAATCCATAGCAAAACTGTGTCTACAAAAAAAAAAAAGGGAAAAAAAAAAAAAGTAAATGAGAAATTAGCATGAGAGCGAAGAGAATTGTGAAGGTTCAATGAGCCCATCCTCCAAGTTTCCCACAACATAGTAAAGAAAAGGAAATTGAAAGAAACAATCATAATAGAATAGAGAAAGAGCGATGGAGTTTAGGGCTGCGGATGAACCGAGCGCTCGACGAGATACTCGTGGCTCTGCTCCATTAGAGCTCGTTTATGTTTGTTTAATTAAGCAATCAAACAAGCTTGAACACTTTTCAAAATACTCGATTCTTAAATGAACAAGCTTGAGCATAGTGTTGTCGTTTATGATCATGAACAAGATCGTTTAAAGCTCGTGAATAAGCTCGACCGAAACTTGATATTGACTTATTTAAAATACAAAATCAATATTAATTAAAAACTCTAATTTAATTTTAATAAATTTATTTTTTTATGTTATTCAAATTAATGCCCACCTCACGTAGTTGGATTTTTGTTGTTGTATTAAAATTAATTAAAACTCATAATAATTAAAAAAAGAGAATTTTCAAGCATACCACCCAATTCCTACGTATTTACATATCTAACACATAAGTTTTATTTTTCACATTTAGACCACCAAAATCTTTCATCATATAAAAAATAACACAATTTTAACTTTTAAAAATTCATATACATCCATTCATGCATATATAAGGTGGAATGAATGTAAAAATTGAAGTTTAGGTGTTAGATATGTAAACACAAAGGAATTGAGAGGTATGTATGTAAATCTTCTTTCAAAAATTAATTAAAAAGACAATGTGAACTATGTATAAAAAAATAATTTACAAATTCTCCCTCAGTTCGTGTTAAATGAACTCTGAAATGCCTCTTTTTTAACCTTATGGGTTTTAGTCCCATATTGGGAAGAGATGTAGCATGACATATGTTTAAATAGAAAGCCAAAACAGCTCAGTTAGAGTGTATTGAACTACACAAGAGCATCCAAGTAAGGTCAATTTGGGTTAGTGGGTCGGATTCGAGTCTGAACGGAAAATGACCCGACTAGACCTGAATAGGGTCAACACGAACCCGACCTAAATAATAAACAGGTAAAAAATTAAGACCAAACCTGACCCGAACCATAGTTTGACCCGCTGACCCGAACCATAGTTTGACCCGCTAACCCGACCCAAAGTATTATACTTATTCGGGTCATATTTGGGTTTTCGGGTTCAACCCAAACTAGACCCAAATAATAAACAGATCAAATTCTCTGACCCGAACCTGACTCAAAAAATATTCAAGTCAACCCTTACCCGAATTTTCTGAATTGAGTTCGAGTCATGTTAGCATTTGGGGTCAATTTTTGACATCCCTACATCCAGGTGGAATTTTAAGCTTCATTTGAAATCATTTAAAATAGAAAATTTTTATTTTTAAAATAGTTAGATTAATATGATATCTAATATATTAAGGTTCAAACATCCTTAATAACTAAAAGGTTTGGACTCGACTTGTTTGGCCTAATTGAGCAGCTCGTTTAAGCTAATGAGTGACTCGATAAAATCGAGCTCCAGCTTTAACTAAAATCGAGTTTGAACAATAATAAGTTTAAATGAACCAAGTTTGAAGCTCAAATCGAGTTTGAGCTAAGCTTGAACATGTTAATAATAAACAACCTCGAATTTGAAAAGGATTTTGCCCGGCTCAACTCGGTTTGTTTGTAGCCCTAATGAAGGTCGGAAGAAGGAGAATGCTGACAAGCAAGGAGCCCATCTCAAATTTGTCTCCATATTTTTCACAATTGAACGTGGGATTTAAAATGACAAAAAAAGAAGTGAAGGTTGAGGGTGAAAAGACGGGATAGAGATTGATGAGGTAGCAATGATCCTTTCGCTTGAAACTTTGCTACTCAAATTCACGTAGTAGCCATCCTATTTTTTATGGGGAAAAAAATAGAGGAAGGAGAAAAAGGTAGAGCTAATATTACCATTCCATTTTGTCACAATGTTGTATTTTTAATCTACATTTAACTATAGAAGATAAACAAGTTCATTGAAATTACATTATAACTAAATAAACAACTCAAACTAAATAGAATACAAAGAATCTATTCTACTATTTTATGTAAAAATGCACGTATTTTAAATACATGCAACCATATGGCCCCTCAGCTAATTGTGGAGATTTTCTGTGTTATCCATTATATAGTGCTAGCAATAATTTCAACATATTATTTGCACCCTAGAAATTAGAATGTTCAATTCTATTATTATGTTGTAGTAAGCTACCAATGGAGCAATGATTTTGCACATCAATATTTGATGCATTAAATATGTCAAGCAGCTTCAAAAAATAAAAGCTAAGCTCGAGTGATTGACCAATTTCAATAGTTCATGATTAATAAAGGTTAAGCTTCTCAATTTTTCATTAAGTTTAATTTGTGTGAAGATGTAAAACTAATTTATTAGTTATTTTGACAATAAAAAGTGTGCTTTAATCAATTAGGATTACTCTTCATCTATAATTACACAATTTTCTTTCACTACTTGCAAGCAGTGCATGTATATGGGATATTTCTACTATTATTTTATTTTATTTGAGGTCACCTGTCAGCCAAATCTCATCATTTTGAAGGGAAATATCTTATAGGATTGGTACTTTATTAAATAAATAAATAAATAAATAACTCTACTCAAAACGTACATTCTTAGCATGATTGCATCTCCACCTTAAAGCTTCACTTTCTTCAAAATCAAAAATCAATATACAAAAATATAAGAAAGATAATTTTCAATACCCTCATCATGGTTACATCTCGCCTCACACTCCTTATAATCAATCACCCATATTTTAATGTGTTTCTTTAGGCATAATTTTACTTTTCTCTATTTTGTTCTGGGGGCTTCTCCTTCCTCCTTTTGGTTTGTTGTAGAGAATGCCTTGATATGATCATGCATGACCAAATTTAAAAAGTGGTGCAAATGCATGTGAACTCCTCTTCTACTTCCACACTCCATGCTTTTGATTGGAATTTTTAGATACTTTGATCACAACCTACTGCTAGACAGAACATTTCAATGATCATACCTAATGGATCCACAATTTTCAACCTCAACAAGAAGATGGAATGCTACCTTCAATGATCAATTTTGATTGAAGTTTTTAGATACTTTGATCACAACCTAATGCTACACAGAACATTTCAATAATAATTCCTAATGGATCCACAGTTTTCAATCTCAACAAGAAGATAGAACGCTAATAGAAGGGAGGAAAAGCGAAGAATACAATCTTCAACAGGGAATGTACAAAGAATACTGATATAAGCAGAGTGAAACAGAATGCAACTTTTCAGGCAATTAAAGTCCCAACTGTCATCTTAAAATGGCAATCGACTTTGGTATTATATTTCTAGCATAATTAACAGAAATAGAAAAAACAACACTATCAGCACTCCATTTCAAGCGTCACACAGAAATCAAATTCCTTTCCACGAAAAGCACGAACCGTGAGCAGTTAAAAAACCAATGGAACCCGACATTTGAGGCACCCCGTCCACCGACTAAAAAAACATCCAAAATCCAAAAATGACACAACCATACATAACGCCAGCCAAGGGTTCTCCCCGGTATCCAAAAAAAAATCTAGGGCAACAAATGAGTTTCCATTAGAAAGAAACACCGTCATAGAAAAATCCATAAAAAGCCAAATATAGCGAAGCATCGAAGAAAAGGAAAGGACGAAAACGAGGTTGATCAGAACAAACCGACTACAAGCGATCCTCCTCCCTCAGAGCCCATCTTCTGGAAGTAAGCAGCCTACAGGATTTTACTGACTCTGAGCTCGATAGAAAAGGGTACAAAAACGACTCACCGCACTTTCATCCGAGCGAGGGAAGTAAAAGAGCGGGGTTTGCGGCGGAGATTAGAGGAGAAGAGACGAATGGCGGTGACCGCCTCAGTGGGTAACGGGATTCGGGTACTTGCCGTATCCCCCTCACAACGAAGAAGGCGACCCCATTTTCCAATAAAGGGTTAATGGTAGAAATGTAATTACATCAATGGAGTGGTTCTCCTGCCAGGCTCCTCCAATCAGTTGTGCAAAAATTTTGTATCAATAACTGTGCTTTCGGATTTCAATCATATTTTACCACATATAAAATTACAGACCCACTTAAAAGAAATATATAAATATATTTAGGCGTGTGATCCGGTCTGAATACGTGTCTAGTACTTCAAAAAGTAAACCTCGTGTGCCTCTTCAATAGTCATTTCCTTCTATCACCAGACAAGAAGCACTCCGGATTTAGGGTTTCACGAAGCGTTTTTCATCTACGATATTGGTAGCTTGGGTTTTGAAATCTATGAAACAGTTGGTCGCCACAGGAGAAGCACTCCCAGTCCCTCTCTCTTGCCATGTAAGTTATTGTGATGTTTATATTTTTTCAAAACAACCCTTACATCTTGATTTAGGGTTTATGATGCGAACTCACTAATATATTTTGCTTTTAGTTTTTAAGCAAGCTAACATAGTAGAGTGAAAGATCCCAAGGTAAACAGAAAGTGAAGGAGGCGGCAAAGATCATTCAAGGAAATCGAAATTGTGGTTCTAGTTGCATTCAAAAGTTTATTATTTACGATTTTGACTATATTAACCATATCACGAGCAAAATATAGAATGCTACCATTAAACTAGCATAATACTACCATACCACCACACTAATAACACTACAATACAACCACATTTTTATGACAATAACATTATAACACATTATTAACCTCACATTACAATCATTAAAAACACCACAATACAATCACATTTGTATCACAATATCATCATAATACTACACTAAAAACACCACTATATAGCTACACTATTAACCCAACATTACAACCATTAATAACACCACAGTACAATCATATTTGTATCACAATAACACCATAATACTACACTAATAACACCACCATACAACCACACTATTAACACCACAATACGACCACACTAACAAAACTACACAACCACATTTGTATGATAATAAGATCGTACTATTATATTAATAACACCACAATACAACCACATCTGTATCACAATAACACAATAATATCACACTAATAACATCACCATATAATCACACTATTAACCTCACATTACAACCACACTAATAACATCATAATACAATAACATTTATATCACAATAACACCATAATACTACATTAATAACACAACTATACAACCACACTATTAATACCACAATACGACCACACTAATCACATCATTATGCAACCACATTAGTATGATAACAACACAATGTTATTACATTAATAACATCACAATACAACTGCAATTTTATCACAATAACATCATAATATTGCACTAATAACGCCACCATACAACCGCACTATTTACCACGTATCACAACACACTAATAACACAACAATACAACCACATTTAATACTATTCTGAAGTGAAATGGTTTTATTGGGGTAATGTTATAACATTCTGGAGGAAATTTTGGTAGCATTATGCTGCTGAGTGCGTTATTGAGGTGGGAATGTGGTGTTATTGTGTGAGTAATTTGTTGATATTTTGATTTTAATTTGGTGTTTTAATTGGGGTATTCTTGTGATATCCTGATTGTTTAGTGGTGTACAGTGCATGTTGTTATGCTTGTTTATTAGTGTTTACATTATGTTATTTTTGTTGAATTGTTGCTACTATAGTGGTAATATAGTATAATTCTGATATTGAATTAGTGTTTTCATATGGGTTTTTTATGGTAATTTGATTGTGTAGATGTGTTAATTTGGTGATATCTCAGTTATATTTTGGTTTATTTGTTATTACGATGATAATTTGATTCAACTTTGGTTGTCTTATGGTGATTGTGTTATTGTAAATGCAACTTAGTGGTGTTTTGTTGTTGAATAAGTGTTATTTTATTTTAATTTGAATAAAATGATCATTTTGGTGGCAACACGGTGTTTCTATGTTCTTGATTAAGTGTTATTATGTTTTGTTGTATCCTGGACATATTTTCGTGTTATTAGGGTGCTAATTTATGCTAAAATGTTTATTCCTACACCATTAATACATAACTTACGTTATATTCAAATATAAGAGTAATGCCTGACATAACAAAGAAATGTGAATATATACTGACTTGTCACTGCATCTACTACAGCATCGATCAATTACTTATTGCATTTCAAGTGGGATTTATGTTCTTCAAAAAAAATCTATAACTATCTCAGTCGAACGAGACTACATAACCAAAAACTAATCATTTATAATGTCAACTTAAATGTTATGATACCACGAGTTACTTTTTTTGTAAAATAAATTTGCCACATAATATTCTACATAAACAATATCTATCATATTCTCTTGAAGATCTCCCTCATTATCGGTGATTGTAATACTCGCAGGCGCCTGGAATTCTATAACATCCTTTATTGTTTATTGTTCTGATTGTTCAATATTTGTAAGTAACCTCTCACCCATAACAGGTGGAGTATTATTGTCAGTTGATATCTGAAAATCCGATTGAACATCTACATATTTAGTTTTCCTCCTCTTCAACTCAATTGCAAACTAAGGGGAACTCAATTTTCTTTTCTTCCTGTTTTGTCGGACATTTATCGTTCAGATTATTCTGTCAAGGGAGGATTTATATGTTTCATTCTTCATTGAGTTCACCTCAAATGCCATTATTCTATTTTTTTAATTTATTAACTTCACCCTCGAGCTCTTAAATATATTATGTAAATCAGATACTCTAATGGTAATTGATTCTTGAAATTCACAAAGACTTTTCTCTTGAGTTCCTAGTTATTTAATAATTTCTTTAAAACATTTATTGACACCTGTAAACCTTGATTGCGGAGTGTTGTCACCTGGAATGAAAGGGTCCGCACTAAATGAAATTGGTGATTATGGTGCGGAATGAGTTTCATGGGTGATGGATCAAAGCATTTTACTTCGATTGAAGGAGGAGCATGACATGTTCTTCATCTTTCAAATCCAAAAAAGAATCGTAATCCTATAATGATTCATAATTACAATCAACCTTGAACTGAATTTTCCAAAATGAAAAGTTATCTTATGAGAGAAAATCATGTAGGATAAGCTGCTTAAAATTTTAATGTATTAAGGATGAGCGCCGGCTCACATTTGTTGGCAATCTCAATATGCGAGGCCTGACCTCAGGTGCACCAGGAGTAACTAGAGATGTACGCTCATAAAACCAGAGTTGTGTAGAAGTTAATCACTAACAGTGAGCAAAAAAATAAATCTATTAATATATTCCAGTAAATGATTTCGCCTTAATTTTGTGATGACTACATTCACTGATCAATAAGAAACTCGCAAACGGTAGCACGCCAATTAAAAGAAAAAAATGTACATTCTCAGCAAAAGTGTAAGGCCCTTTGGCCATACTAAAGTTGCTCGAAGGAATAAATAAGTTTGTTAACATAAAAACTTTAAAAATAGTTCATGAGAGGGCATAAAATACTCCGCGAATGAAACCTTAACTGTGTAGTTCTTTATCTGTATCACAAATACACCACATAAGGAAGCTTTATCCCAATGGATTGGTTCTCCTATGGTGGACATGCTTATCAATAAGGCAACATGGTCAGAGTCTAAACTTAATTCATTCCCGCCCATCCTAAATACCCTTTTTTCAACATACCAACAATTCAGGATGTGTAGTGTTAGGATATTATATTGCGGATATGGAGGCAGATAAAAAAATAGAAGTACATTTAAATCTTTCAAGGTATTCACAGTTTCCTCGGATAGGGTATGTTTGATTAAATCAAGAATAGATCTTACTACAGAAGGTCGACATCTACAGTTGAACATCCTTGGGTTTAAAAACCCACAAAAGAAGACAATGCAAAAAAAGACATTTTGTTAACATGAAATGTGTGAATAATAAAACCACTTCAGTACCTAAACATTAATGCAACAATAGAATAAAACTTATACCAATTTACAAACCAATACTACAATAGCAACAATAGAATAACACCAACTAAAATAACATCTTAATAAGCCCAGGATACAACATAGATATCACTATAATAACACTGAATCAACAACAAAATAACATCAAAATATGTTCATAATAACACCAAAATATGTATAGGATACAACAATAGAATAACACCAAAATATGTTAATAATAACACCAAAATATGTCTAGAGAACAACGTAGATATCATCATAATAACATAAAATCAACAATCAAATAATACAAAAGTTATGTTCATAATAACACTAAAATATATGCAGACAAATTAAAACCTTAATAGCACCATAATATATCCAGATACAACATAAATATCACCATAATCACTAAATCAACAACTGAATAACACCAAAATATGTCCATAACAACACTAAAATGTGTCCAAACAAATTAGTACCATAAAAACACTAAAATATGTCAAGGATACAATGTAGATATCACCATAATAACACTAAATTAACAACAAATTAACACCAAAAATATGTTAAATGTAAGACCAAAATATGTCCGGACAAATTAGCACCCTAATAACACCAAAATATGTCCACAATGCAACATACATATCACCATAAGATACCAAATCAACAACATAATAATACCATGTTACCACCACAATGATCATTTTTTCAAATTAAAATGAAATAACACTCAAAACAAAATACCACTAAGTTGCATTTATAATAACGCAACCACCACATGAACACCAAAGTTGAACCAAATTATCACTATAATGACAACTCAACCAAAATACAACTGAGATATCATTATAATAACGCCAAAGAACACCTCCACACAATCAAATTACCATAAAAAATCTGCATGAAAATATTAATCAATATTAGAATTACACCATAATACTACTGTAATAGCAAAAATACAACACCAAAATAACATAATATAAACCCTAATTAATAAGCATAATAACATCCATTATACACCACTAAATAATCAGGATATCACAAGAACACCTCAATTAAAATAAAAAAAATAAAATCATAATATCATCAAATTACCAACATAATAAAACCACATTACCACTCCAATAACACAAACTTAGCTGCATAATACTACTAAAATTTCCTCTAGAATGCCACAAAATTACCCCAATAAAACCATTTCACTTCAAAATAGCACAAAATGTGGTTGTATCGTGATGTTATTAAGTATGGTTGTAATGTGAGGTTAATTGTGCGGTTGTATAGTGGTGTTATTAGTGTCGTATTACAAATACGGTTGTATTGTTATTATTCGTGTAATAGTATGATGTTATTGTTATACAAATGTGATTTTATAGTGGTGTTATTAGTGTGATTGTATTGTGATGTTAATAATGTAGTTGTATAGTTGTGTTATTAATGTAGTATATGGTGTTATTGTGATACAAATGTGATTGTATTGTGGTTTTATTAGTGTGGTCGTAATGTGAGATTAATAATGTGATTGTGTAGTGGCGTTATTAGTGCAATATTATTGCAATATTGTGATAAAAATGTGGTTGTATTTTGGTGTTATTAATATAATATTATAATGTTATTACCACACAAATATGGTTGTATAGTGTTGTTATTAGTTTGGTCGTATTGTGGTGTTAATAGCGTGGTTGTATGATCATGTTATTAATGCAATATTATAGTGTTATTATGATACAAATGTGATTGTATTGTGGTGTTAGTAGTGGTTGCAATGTTGGGTTAATAGTGTAGTTGTATATTAGAGTTATTAGTGTAGTATTATGGTGTTATTGTGATACAAATGTGGTTGTATTTTAGTGTTATTAGTGGTTGTAATGTGAGGTTAATAGTGTAGTTGTATAGTGGTGTTATTAGTGTGATATTATGGTGTTATTGTGATAAAAATGTGATTGTATTGCGATGTTATTAGTGTGGTGGTATGGTAGTATTATGCTAGTTTAATGGTAAAATTCTATTGTTTCGCTCATGAAATAGTTAATATAGTAAAAATCGTAAATAATAAACTTTTGAATACAGCTAGAACCACAGTTCCAATTTACCTAGATGCTCTTTGTCGACTCCTTTGCTTTTTGTTTTCCTTGGGCTCTTTTATTCTTCTATGTTAGCTTGCTTGAAAACTAAAATAAAAATACACGAGTGAGTTCACACCATAAATCGTAAATTCAGACGCAAGAGTTGTTTCGAAAAATTCTAGATATCACAATAACTCACATAACAAGAGAGAGGGAATGTGACCGCTTATCGTCTGGTGATCGATTGCTTCGTAGATTTCAAAACCCTAGTTGTTAATATCATAAATGAAAAGTGCTATGCCAAAACCCTAAATTTAGACTGCTTCTCTTCTGGTAATAGAAGGAAATGGATATGAAGAAGCGCACGGGGTATTCATGAGAAAGCAATTCCATATACTTTTATTTTGGCTACCTTTTCAATCATGTAGCATTCAATTTGCAAATCAAGTTGTTCATCTTAGTATGCCTCTACATATATACTATTTGATTCCTACATATTGTATGTTTTTTTATTAGTAATTTGCTAACTGGTCTGCTCTGCCTTAAATGATTGTAGTAAGATGAGCTACAAGTTTTTAGGAAACTCCGAGCGAGTACTATGCCAATGAGGATTGTCATCCTTATTACTCACGTCACGTCAACAACATAGCTAGGGTGACAGTTCTATTGATGCCCTCGCTGGGCACAAGGATCAATGACTGCAAGTTCTTCAAGTGGGTTGACAGTACGTCCGTTGCTACATTATCCCAACCGATCACCGTTACTTGGAGATCGATGGTATCACAACTTCAAGACATCGCTTTTAGTTTGACTGCTTCCCAACCGGACAAGTTTGCTCATGGTTCTAGGGTGTTAGAACTGAGCAACGATCGTTATGACATGCTTTTACATTATAAAATGAATATTGTCATTTTTTTCTTGTAATTTTAACATGTTATTTCTTCGTTGTATTTAAGTTTCATGATACTCACTATTAGGTGATGTCTCTATGTTTTTTGTACTGTTATGTATATGCAATGCATATTTATTTTGTCTTTTCTTTGGTTTTATGAAATTTAAGTGTTAGATATGTAAATTTACTGTTATATTTTGAAAACTTTGCATTAATATATTTGGCTTGGTTATGGTGCTATAGATATAAACTAATTCAAATTAGGTGGTAGGTATGTAACTGTCCTTTTAATTATTTTTGTGTCGTCAATATATGGATGGTTTTGTGATGCGAGCAAATCAGGTTTTTAGCAATTCCTTTGCATGGAAGAAATTTTAAAATAAGTTGTTATGCTATAATCCTGTAAATTTTATTGAGGTTTTACTGTAAAAGAGAAGTTGTTATACTATGAAAATTTCTATGATGCATGCAAATCATGTTAATCTATAACCCTGCGAATCAGGTAAGTATGTATTGAGGCTTTGGATGAGTTTTTGTTATAAAAACCCGAAATTTTTATAGTTGATTTTATTAAAAAAAAAATACACGAGTTTCAACATTTCAATAGAGAATAGTTGCAATCAAAAGGATTGATTTCATCCTTATAGAAAGTTAAAAATTTATAAATAACTTGATCTTTCTGTAGTGGGTTGCAGTCTGTATTATTCATACAATTTCATCTATGCTAGCATCTAAATCTCATCATGTGTTTGTTTCATAAATATATAATCTAGTTTTACATATGCTCCACTCAGTTTCTATGTATTTACATCTCTACCAACTGAATAATACTATTGCTAGTCCCTTTGATTTTCTTTGATTTTTTTTGAAAATAAAGGAATTTCTTATAGATTTGAAAATAAGATTTTATATTTTCAAAAAAGATTTTATATTTGAAAATATTTTTTTGTTAAAAAGAAAAGGTAAAGCACTTATGTAAATGTAAACCTAGATATTATATTATTTTAAACATATCATGCAAAAACTTGTCATGAGGTTCAAAAGTTGTTGGCTCTAATTTTAGCAATGAAGAAGAAGAAAAATGATTATTTTTTTACAAACAACTGTAAATCAATCGTTCTCAAACCGCAGAAACCAAACAGCTTAAAAACTTATTCAGTTCAAAGGTATAATGACATTTTATCCACAAACAGCTGCAAAAAAGTTATTTTCTAAAAGCTCAAACCAAACAAACACCAAACAAATAAACAGCTTATCCATATCAGCTGCTTATCAGCAACTTATCAGAATAAGCTGTTTATTTGGATAAGTTGGATAAGCTGCAGCTGCCCTAAACAGGCCCTAAAGCTTACCATCATTTATGCATTGAAGATCCTATAAGTTCCTCCCATTTTTGCAGTCGAAAATCATCGTCAAACATTACTTGTCGGCCACCATCTACCACTACCAATCATTCTCTACCATCAACCACCATCAGATGCGACCTATCCTTATCGCGAAGTCTTTTGTGGAGTCATGAAATGTATTACGAAATACCAATATACGTTGCAGAACAATAAAGCACCCTGTGAAGCAATACATCATCTATTATACCGTGCAATGATGCACCCCAAATATGGTGTAACAACACACATCAAATATGGTGAAACGACATAACCCGATGATGGTGTAAAAACACAACCCATATATGGTGCAATGACACCTTCTAAAGATGGTGTAATAATGCACCCCGAAGACGATGACTTCCTTCAGACTTCTAAAGCTCTCTCCTCACAACTCGCCACTATGTCCTCCGTGGCTTGCAAATCATGCAACTCTTGACTCTTACATCTTTGGCCTAAGACGTTGTCACAACTCATTATAACCTGTTTGACCAACTACTACCTATGTGGCTTACAACTTGTGCAGCTCCCAACTCCTCTGCGGTCGACGAACATCATCTCAACTCACCACTATGAATGGGTGGCTCAAAGTTCAAACAACTTTCAACGCTGGCTCCTGTAGCCTACAGATGTCATTGCAACTCACCATTACGACCTATATGATTACCTACGAAATACATGGTCCACAACTCGTGCAGCTCCTGAAAAATAGTCCCTACGACCTAGAAACGTTATCATAGCTCACCACTATGACCTATGCGACCAACTACATTCTACGTGGTTCGTGGCTCGTGTAACTTCTGATTCTGGCTTCTGTGGCGTACTCATGCCATCACAGCTTACCACTATCGCCCATGCAACCAACTACGACTTACATGGTTTATAGCTCGTGAAGCTCTCGACTCTGAACTTTGCGACTATGGACATTATTACAGCTCACCACTACGACTTACGTGGCCAACTACATCTACTTAAGTCACAACTTCTAAAACTTCTTACTACGACCTCTATGGAAAAATTGATGCTTCTAAAGCAATCATCTGTGGCCCGCCCGACGAATTACCACCATGGCTTTCAACTAAAACCAATATGACAAGCTGGTGCTACAGCCACCGTTTACAACATTTATGGTGGAATACTTCCTTCATAACAATTGATTACCACCCTTGCAGCCTACTATCACGAAAAACTACATTCATTACAACTAGACTACCATTGTTAATGATGAACTACTATTATATATTTATAATGATCAACTTTGTAGCTCCATCTCCCCTAATTTTGGAGAATAACGGATATGTGTACCAATGATTCATAGTAGATTATTTCAACCACGCTAGACCCCATAGATTTTTCCACTTTACAGGGTTTTCTATTTAAAGATTAAGGTCTCTCCACCTGCTTCTTTTTAATTATCTAAGTATTTCTTGTGTTTATGAGATGCAAAGATGAAATTTTATTATTTTATTACTGCGGACCTTCCAACATACATTAATATGGCGATGTCAGTGGGAAATGAAGTCTTGTTCGGCATTGTCTTCAAGTTTAAGAAATCAATTATATATTTTGTTTTTCAGTGATATACATCATCCAACTGACGAATGAACCTTATTCGCATCTCTTGAAGAATATTTTTGAATTATTCTTTGATGTAAGAGGAAACCTTCACTACAGTCATGAAAGGTTCTTCACGTCAACACTCCAAGCACAATAGTAGTGGTGTAGTCTTCCTGCATCTTATCCAGACACAAAGTCTATGACAATTTCTTCCAAGCTAGGGACCAAATTTCATTCTCAAAAGACCGTTCAAGTTAGTGTCCTGGGCACAATTGTGGGGCGATAGTCATCCCTTATATCATTCAAATGCTAATTCTTCGAGACCGCTTCGAGATTGAGGAAGAACTTCATAAATAACGCTTTCTCAGCACCCTCACTATATTGGAATTCTTTCTCAACTAATTCAGGAAGCTGATCTCTTCAATGTTCGATATATAGGCTATTTTATAAGCCTGTGTGGAAAATACCCCCACTACGAAACAACAAATTCAAAAGTAGCAAGTACAAGTTGCTGAATATTATTCTTAAGTATGATTGCAACCATAATTTTAAGAAAAAATACAATCCATTGTGACTTGGGCCCTAGTCTTGAGAAACACAGAGCATCTCTGACACCTTATTTTGGGCTTAATCGATCCCAAGGAGAATTGATTCAACCTCTTCCACCACATGCTACAGTAGTCAAGCAAACGCTTCGACTGACAAACTCATATAGGTAAAAAACCTTGATGGATTATCTTTTATCTCTTCCATTATAAGTTTGTTTGAAAACAATATAAAAAACAATGAAAAAAATGTATGAAACAAACACATTTTCTATTTTATTACTATTTTTTGAAAAAAAATAAAAAAGGTCCAAAATAAGCCTAACGTGTTTTAGCAAAAAAAAAATGTTAATCAAGAAATTAGAATCAATAAAGGGGCATTTATGTTCATACCACCGAATTCCTATATAAACACATATATAACACCTAAGCTTTGTTTTTTACGTCTATACCCCCAAATCTTTCATATCACATCAAAATCACAATTTTAACTTTCAAAAATTAAAATAAATCATTTCATGCACAGATATTGTGGTATATATGTAAAAAATTGAAGTATAACTATTACACACACACACACACACATGAATTGAGTGAAGGATTGAACTTAGATGGTAGCTGAAGAGTTTAGGAAAGGACTGGTAGTGAGTTTTGATTGATCCCATAAGGTCAAAAGATGAGTTTAGAACAAATGGTTTGACTGGCTTGAACTTGTCAGGATCCCTAAACTAAATGATAGAGTCAATAAAGAAAGATTTCTAGATGAAAGTGAAACTCTAATCCTAGAACACACATATACTCTATAAGAATCTAAATAGGCGGACTAACCTTGACATTGTGAATAACGCCCCTGGTCAGTATGCTCCTGTCTTTCCGTCCTCCCAGGAATATTGACCTGAGTTGGACCTAGTTGACCTGGGTTGGACCAGGGTTGGACCCGAGTTGACCTAGGTTAGACCTATGTTGGCCTTGGGCTTGACATGGGTGG
The DNA here is from genome assembly GCA_022702705.1 of Papilionanthe hookeriana x Papilionanthe teres. Taxonomy (NCBI): domain Eukaryota; kingdom Viridiplantae; phylum Streptophyta; class Magnoliopsida; order Asparagales; family Orchidaceae; genus Papilionanthe; species Papilionanthe hookeriana x Papilionanthe teres. The sequence goes on along the minus strand of CM040427.1, from coordinate 53,757,643 downwards.
ACCTGAATTAGACTTGGGTTGACTTGAGTTAGAACTAAGTTTAAGTCAGGTATGGGTCGACCTAAGTCAGACCCACATACAAGAATAATCTAAGAGTGCTTGAAATTAACTTAACTTTAAAAAAAAAAGTACTAAGCAAAAAAAAAAAAACAAGAAGGAAAGGAGCTTACCGGAGAGGAGGGCAAAAACAGTTCACCGGAGGAGGAGGCAGAAGCAGTCAAACTCTTTTGAAGCCCGATAGGATGGGGGGGGCAACGAGGGCCTATTTGTAGACGGGAGAGGCAGTGGCGAGGGCCATTGCTACCCCACAGATTGGCCTCAATGACCATTGATCGGGGTAGGGATCGACAGTCATGATTCCCCTAGTGGTTGGAGCTTCCACAGATCACCTGTGGTGAAATTGTTGTGAAAAAGGTACTTAACAATGTTGGTATTACACTTCCAAACATGAATAAATAGACTCTACAAAAGGTCAGACACATTACTGAATTGAAGAAGAAATTTATTTCTGTTGGACAGCTTGATGAGTATTGACATTCAGTAGTATTCTCAGATAACACCTGAAATGTTATTAAAGGAGCACTAGTTCTGACTCGGGGTAAGAAAACATGTATGAAATATATGACTAATGATTTAATTAACAATCTCTTATACCAGTTTTAGTGGAAGAGATGACCCCTTTTGACCAAATAAACAGGGGGCCACCCGTTCCACTACAACTGGTATCAGAGACTGTTAATTAAACCGTTAATCATATATAACGTACATGTTTTCTTACCCGAGCCAGTACTAGTGCTCCTTTAATAACCTTCCAGGAGCTATCTTCAAATTGAATAACTTATTCATCAGATGCACATTGTTATTCGCTGATGGCTTTTCATACATACCTAAAAGGGCTGCCATGAGATCTGAAATCGAGCTCCACCTCTAACAAATCTTCCACTTGGAGACCGACACACATGCAAGAACGTTTTCTTCCTCAAAATGATATCCTCCACTGACAGCGTCGCCCTTTCCTTCAAACGTGACATCCTCTACCACTGCAACTTAAGAACCCCGTCTTCAAGCTAGAAGAGCAACTGAAGTTGTTCACAACTTCAGCTTCTCAAGTGTAACACCCTTGGGCAGTCACTTCAGACTCAGCAAGAACCAGTCACCAAAGTTAAAGGAGAAATGAGACCACATGAGTAAGGTTACTTATGTTCTAACTATTGGTTTACTTTATGTTTGTTATGGTTTGCACCAGACCGAATATTGCCCATGCAGTGAGAGTTGTTAGCAGATACAGGAGTAATTATGGAAAATAACATTGAGAAGCAGTGAAGTGAATCTTGAGGTACCTAAGAGGCTCTTCAGAAACTTGCTTTTGTTTCTCAGGAAAAAGTTATGAGGTACAAGAATATGTTGATGCTAATCTAGATGACGACATTGGTACTATAAGGAGTACAACGGGCTATATTTACATTCTTGGTGGACTGCAGTGTCATAGGGCTCCAATCTGCAGAAGTCAGTTTCTTTGTCTACTATAGAAGCTGAGTATATAACAATATTAGAGGCTGCAAATGAGATGATATGGCTACATGGCTTCTTGAAGGAATTGGACAAGAAGAATCATAAGGGCATTCTCTACAGTGATGGTCATAACACCATATTACTTGCTAGGAATATAACATTTCGATCCAAGACCAAGCACATTCAGATTAGGTATCACTTCATACGGTCATTGTTGGATGATAGACAATTGTCGCTTGAGAAAATTTGTGGAAGCAAGAATCCTGTTGATATGTTGACTAAGGGCGTTACACTTAAGAAGCTGAAGTTGTGCGCAACTTCAGTTGCTCTACTAGATTGAAGACAGTGGCCTTGAGTTGCAAAGGTTGAGGATATCGCATTTGAATGAAAAGGCGACGCTCCAGTGGAGGATATCAGTTTGAGGAAGAAAACGTTGTAGCCTGCGTTCCAGTCTCCAAGTGGGAGATATGTTAGAGGTGGAGACAGTTTCAAAAAAAAAAAAAAAGAAGGGGAACAACTGCTCCTGCCTCCTCTTTCCGTAAATTGAAGCTTCGCTTCGCCTCCCTCTCCTTTAAGTCGCGAACCGAAGCAGTGGGTGGGTGAGTTCCTTCTTAATTCGCGATATACAGGAGACGATCCTAAGCAGAAGAAGGAGAATAAGATAAGGAATCACATGTTTTTTCTTCTTTGGTGCGTGCGGTGGCTACAACAAAATATGCTTCTTCCTTTCGGCTCTCCAAGGCTTCTTCTCTCCTTTTTGTGGCTACAGTGAGATAGCGGAAGAATATAAAAAGAATCTTCACGTTTTCTAGCATTGATTTTCCCAGATTTCTTTTTCTTCTTTGTGGTTCACAGAAGAGAGAGAGAGGTAGAGAGAGAAGTTGTTTATTGTAATCGTAGAGGCGATCGACGACAGTATAATTCCTCAAGTAATAAAATCTTCTGCAACTTTGTGGACGTAGACAAAAATTTGTCGAACCAGGTAAATCTCTCTGTGTTCTTTTCTGGTGTGAATTTTCTCTTTCTATTTTTGCTTCGTCGTGGATCGTCTTATTTTCACAACAGAAATGACACATCAAATTGTTGCAGGATCGGAGAAAGAAGGTCATAGATCACTGAAGTGGCTCGGGAGCATGGCCACTTTAATGTTGAGCGTGACCATGCCTGGGAACAATTAGACGTGGCTACGCCAAAATTGGATATGACCACATTCGAGAACTTTGTGGTTTGGTGACACCTAGGAATTTGTGGGTGTGGCTCTGCTCGAACTGGCATGGTCACACCGGCCGAAAGGACAACATAGAGTGGGTATGCTCACGTGGGCGTGCAAGAGTGTGCGTGAGCTCGAGCACGTGCATGGGCGAGTACATGCTTGCGTGATTGCGGGGCGCATCAGCATGTGATCCTGATAAAAAGGACAACCTTAATCCACCATATAAGAGGAAAACTCAAGGATTTTAAAGGCCTATTTATCTTGGTTACATCATCTCCAAGGTAAGGCGGGTGGGGTCAAACGGTGGGCCCCATCCACAATAATTAGAGTCCTTGATGAAAACATAAATGAACCAAAAACTGGTCATTCTTATCTCAATTTGAACAAGTTTTAGATTCGAGTTGGAAGTGAGTTGTTTTTCATCTCGAATGAAGAGTTGACCATAAGTGAGGTTAACAAGGTCTACCAACGTTATCACAACTATAGTGTAGCTCTCAACTATGGTCTATACAACCAACATATATTATAATAGCTCGTATAACTCCTAACTTTGACCTCTGCGGCCTATGGATGTCTACAGCTCGCCACTACAATATATGTGATCAACCACTACCTACATGGCTCAAAGCTCGTGCAACTCTCGACTCCGGCATCTGCGACCTTTGGACGTTATCACAGCTCACCACTAGGACCAACGTGACCAATTACGACCTATGTGGTCCATAGATCGTGCAGCTCCCGATTCTGGCCTTTACAGCCTATGGAGATCATCACGATTCACCACTACGACCTATGTAACCAACTACGACCTGATTGATTCACGTTCATGCAACTCCCGACTCCGACCATTGCAGCTTACAAACTTCATTGCAACTCACCATCACAGCATACGTGACCAACTACTGCCTTCGTGACACACAACCTTACAGCTTCTTGCTACGACCTCTGTGGCCAACTAAAACTTCTGAAGCAACCATCTGCGGCCCACCCAGCCAATTACTACAATGGCTTTCAACTAAAACCTATACAATAAGCTGGTGCTACAATCATTGTCTACAATATTTATGGTAGATTACCATCTCCATAACAATTGACTACGACCCTTGAAGTCTGATATCACCAAGAACTACATTCATTACAGCCAAATTACGACTATTATAGATGACTCATATTGTACATCTATAATGATCAACATGACAAGCTGGTGGTACAGCTATCATCTACAACATTCACGATGGACTACCACCTCCATAGCAATTGACTACGACCCTTGTAGTCTGCTATCACTGAGAACTACATTCATTACAACCGAATTGTGACTATTATAGATAAACTACTATTGTACATTTATAATGATAAACTTTGTAGCTCTATCTTCCATATTTTGGAGAAGAGTGGACCTGTGTACTCACCATTTATAGTGGATTATTTTTTAATTGGGCTAGACCTCTTGGTTGTTTTTTCTCTTTTTAGGTTTTTCCATGTAAAAATTAAGGTGTCTCCTCCTAATTCTATTTAATTATTGTGTTTATTGGTTTTTCGTGCAACGCTAAGATGATAATTTATTACTCTACCGTTGTAATTTTCCAACACACATCAGTTTGGCATCATCCGTGATAAATAAAATCTCGTTCGACATTGTCTTCAAGTTGAGATGTCGAGTCACTGCTTTGTGTCCTAATGATATACATCATCAACCAATGAAAGAACTTCATTTGCACATCTTGAAGATTATTTCTGAATCATTCTTTGATGTGGGGTGCTACCTTCACTACAATTATGAAATATCGTCCACGTCAACACTTTGGTTACAATTGTAGTGGGGTGGCTTTCCCACATTCTATATAGACAAAATCTAGGACAACTTCCAAGCCAGGGGGCAACTTTCATTGTAGTCTCAAAATATCATTCACGTTAATGTCCCTGGCACCATTGTAATGGGATAGTCATCCCAAGTTTCATTTAGACATTCACTCTTCGATAGTTGCTTCTAGACTGAGAGACAACTTCACAAATAACTCTTTTTCAACACTCCTACCATACTGAAATTTTTCCTCAATTGGATCAAAAAGCTGGTCTCTTCAAGATTCAATATATCTGATGCTTTATAAGCTTGGACAACAAATTCAAAACAAGCAATAATTTATTAAATATTATTCTTGAGTATGATTGCAACCATATATATATATATATATATATATATATATATATATATATATATATATATATATATATATATATATATATATATATATATATATATATATACAATTCATTGCGACTTACAACTCAGTCTCAAGAACACAGAGCATCTCTGACACCTCATTCTGGGTTTAATCAATCCCAGAGGGAGTCGATTCAATCTTGTATATCACAAACTACGATCTTCAAGTAGATGCTTCGACTAACAGTCTCAAATAGGTCAAAAATCTTTTGATAAATTTTCTTCGACCTCTTCCATAACAAGTTTGTTTGAAAACAAAATTAAAAAATAGCCAAAAAAACATGCCAAACAAGCACATTTTCTATTTTATTTCTATTTTTTGAAAAAAAAAACCAGAATACAAATAATAGTCCGAAATAAGCCTCAAGTGTTTCAGCAAAGAAAAAATGTTAGTCAAGAAATCAGAAACCACAGAGGAACATTTACGTCCATACCACCAATTCCCATATATATACATATATAACACCTAAACTTTGTTTTTTTTATATATAAATTATATTTATACCACCCAATTCTTTCATATCACATCAAAACCACCATTTTAACTTTCAAAAATTGAAATACATGTCATGCACAGGTATAGTGGTATATATAAAAGTTGAACTTTCACTGATAGAAATGTAAATGCATAGGAATTGAGTGATACATACATAAATCTTCCAACAACAAAATTGACATCCTAAAACAATTTTACTGAAAGGAATTCAGTACTATATCCTCCCAGCTTTCTGCAATTCAGAACTAATACAAATCTACAAGCTCTACAGAAGCCATCGCGCTACTGAAGCTGATTTTCACGACGAATCAAACTCGAATGTCGTCTCACTAATCTGTCCAAAGCCTCTGTCATCCATGGATGTTTGCATCCTTCCCTCGCTTCTGCCACACAAACCTAAAGACACCAAAACGTAAGGCAATAGAAGAAGTTGCAGCTCCAATGTTGCTATATGTGACTGACTCATCTGAGCTGCCTGGCACTCATCTCTGGCCAATGGAAAAGATCCTCAGTTACCCTCAGTGGAAACATTATGCTCTCATTTATGGCCTGCGTGCTGCTTCTGTCTTGCCAATTTCCAAGCCTTCGCTGAAATAGCCGTTATAAGAACTTTAGAAGGATGTTTATAGTGGGCATTTACATGCATACCACCCAATTCTCATGTATTTATATATCAAATAACCTAAATTGTGCTTTTCACATTTAACTCAAAATTTTTATATCTCATTAAAAATACAGCCATTTTAGCTTTTAAAAAGTGAAATATAACTTTTCATGCATAGTAAAGTGGCATGTATGTAAAAATTGAAATTTAAGCGCTAGATATGTAAATACAAAAGAATTGAGTGGTATGTATGTAAATTTTCTTGCAAGATAAAGGACTTGATGTACATCTCTACCGCTCCTTACACGCCAGCTTCCTCTAATGCTTCGCGCAGTGCTGCTTGTGTCACAGTCTCGTCACTTTCCCACCCACCCTACCAAAGTCGCAAGCTTTGATGTTAATGCCCACTAACAACTTTTCATGGAGAATTTCTATAATCTTAGAAGCAAGATAAAGTTTTTCCCATCTATTTTTTTGTTGGGGCATTTACATACATGCGACACAATTCTTATAATTTTACATATCTAACACATAAAATTTGATATTTATATTTATATAAATATCAAAGTTTATGTGTTAGATATGTCAATATATAAGAATTGTGTGGTATGTATGCAAATTTCCTTTCTTTGTTTGAGAGCAAAACAAAAGATTAAAGCAAATAGAGTTGATGTTGGAGGAAAAAACTTCATTGAATTAAAAGTTTATCATTAGAATTGGCCCAACAAAGTGGGATCAGGTTTTATCAAGTCTATTTCTTTAATTCATTTCTATTGACTGATGAAAGATATATATTTCTTTTCTTTTATTGCAAAACTTTTACGGACAACTTTTATCTACAACATATTTGATTTATACTATGTAGCTTCATACAAATAGAGTTTCTATAATTAAAAATATTTCAACATGATTTATTTTCATTGTCCTTTTAATATATATTTTTTTAACTTATTTTTCATAGTTTTGGAAGATTCTAATAAGTTGTTCAATTACATTTTAAGAAACGTAATTGTATACACCAAAAATACCAGCACAAATCTCAAAGTCGTTAGACGGCTCAAATGGAGGTCATATAAATAGAGCATCCCACAACCCTACCACTGTCCGGGTAGGAAAAATTCAACCAAACTCCCGTGATGAGAGACTCTAAAGCAAACCGTGCCTGCAGTTCTGACCGAACAGGATGCACGTTGGAGCGCCCAACCGCAGCAGACCAACCGATCCATGACGAACTAGAACGTCGCACAGTCGAGCACCTCGACTGACCGACACGTACGTCAGAGGGCACACTCGCCACTCGGCTGGTCGTCTTAATCGACCGACCAAGCTAGTCGGCCAGCCAATCACCGTCAATATTGAAATTCAAATTATAATACAAATATGACATGAATTCCATAAAAATAATTAATGCATTAATCACATTAAGAACGGTTTTCATAACTACTTTTTCCCTTTCGTAATTGTACAAAATACATCCCTATAAATAGGGAGCAAAAATACAAATAACTAAGCCTCCCTAGACTCTTGCAACAGTGAATTTCAGACTTACTCTACTCTATCCTCTCCTTCGCCCGACTCTAATGTGATTCACAAGGACAAATTAGGATCCAACATTCTAAAAGATGGTGCAGTAAGCGGAGTCACCATAAATTGTTGGTGAGAATTTTGGTCAGTCACTTTTAAAAATAATTTAATTTAATATTATATGTATATTATTTTGATTTTGAAAATATAATTTTAATTTTGAAATAAATGAGACCAAAGAGATCTCATATATCTGATAGTTTAGATAATTGAACATAATAACCCAAGTGATACACTATCTCGAAAGATAAGCAAACAACTTGATAGTAAACTGGTGCGACTTTTTTAATTTGCCAAAATTTATGAACTCAGATATATATATATATATATATATATATATATATATATATATATAGTTTTATAATGAGTCACACAACTAAATGCAAATATATATATCACTCAAGTAATACAGAGCTCTAGTGCAGCTTGGAATATCGATCCCACAGGGAGGCTTCAATTTTATGGCGTAGCACAGAAATCACTTATCGAATCACAGCACAATTGCAAGTAAGTTTAATTCTTAAAATAAACACAAACAAATAGAAGTTATTATTTCTACCAAAATACGTTCGAAACTCTAAGCAGATAAACCGACACAAGACTAAATTTATAACAAAGTTCAGTTGCAAGAAAGAGTCTTCCTCCTTTCCAATTATAATGTGATGATTATTGTGACATAGATCAGTGATGCAAATGTATTGTGCTAAATAGGAGCATTCCTATTTTTTACTCATATTTCAGTGTATAAAGAACATTGATTAATCCTGAGTTTAGTACCCAAATCCGTCGTTAGGTTGGGAGGATACTAGCTCTCACTCCAGAGCTCCCACTTCCCTTCACCTGAAAGCTAACTCTCGCTTCAGTTTCCAAACATTAGGACCAAATTGAGGATTTCGACCCGTCACTCTAAAATCTCCAATTCTACGCCCATCAAAGTACATTTCCCTATTTATTTGCACTCAATCCCCATGAACCATGTCTCTCATTCATGGACATTGAATGTGACCTTCACTTTTATTGTGGATCTCATAATCCTTTCGAAAAATATATTTCCCAATAAGTTTTAATAATTCAATTGATCAGATCAAAAAGTAAATGAAGTTCGAAGTGAAAAGGTCATCACAAATGCTCCATAATAAATCGACGCATCATTTCCATATCACAACATCAACATATCACATGAAAAGAAGAAAGATAAAGAAATCTACTCAAGATTCATGAGGAAAAGATGACAAAATATGAATTATATATATAAAAACGTCATACAAACAGAGTAAAGTAAAGACAACTTATCTCCAACTTTTCCCGAAGTGAATCTCAAGGAATTCCTTTGACTCGTCTTCTTTCTTCACAACAACACACAATTCTCTCTTTAGATAATTAAGGAAGAATAAATCTCTCACTTTCCCTCGCCTCTCACTCTCCTTAGAAGAGAAAACACAAAACCTAATTTCCTATACAAAATGGAAAGAAACTCTCTCTAAACTCTAAATTCTTCTATTCTCTTCTTCCCCATTTCTAAACTTGGCTCCAAAAGTGTTTAAATTCGGCCAAAACTGAATTCTCAATAGTTTCCTAAAACAACCGTTCAAAATCCGGTCAAAAACATTGAATCTAGTTTAAAATCGGGATAGGCCGCGGTCCAGAGTTGTATAGGGCGCAGTTCGGCGTATTATTCCGCCAAAACGGTCGCAACTCTCTATAAAATAGCGCGGTCTGACGCTGAACAGCGCCGTTCGGCGCTAGTTCAATAAAATGCACTTTTGTCATTTTTACTCCAAATTTACTCATTTTCGCTTAATTTTGCTCCAAATGCCTAAAATCATTGCACCTGCATGAAATCATGAAAAATACATTCCTTTAAAATGCAATATAATAAAAAACATGTATGAAATTGATAGTAAAAAGTTATCAAATTTTCAGTGGATCATAAACTTAATCATTTAAACTAAAAAATTTATGACTATTTTGGTCTGCGAATCTTTTATGTGTAACTGACAAATTTTCCTACCTAATATAAAGATTAAATAGAGTTTATTTTACCTGAGTTTCAAGTTGCGGACTTCTTGGCTGACTTCTCCATGATAGAGGGACGGGACGAAGAAACTATCAATAATGAGAGGACGTGGACTCAATATGTTGATGAGTCCTCTAAGTAGGCAACGATAAGACTATGTCTAGTTCCGTGCAGCCCGGCCAGAGAACACCTCTATCAGTCAATCTTAGTGGAATTGGAAGTAACAAACAATCAAACAAAATAAGACACGCTGATCGTCGGACTCCGCCTGGCCTATGAAATAGGCGTCCGGGACCACTTGGTGAGGTCTGATTGCTTGCTGATTGTGAGTCAAGTTAGCTGAGAGTTTGAAGCCAGAGATGATATGATGACCAAGTACCTCGCCAAGACGAAGAAGGAAATCGAAAGATTCAAGAGCTTCCGCACTGAGCACATCAGCAGGAAGACAATCAAGTACCTGACATCCTCTCCAACGCGTCTGCGTGGGAGGAACACTAGAAAGCTTATCGGGCCGACGATTGACAAACAAGAAGTCATAGAGATAACAATCGACGGGACGAAAAGCTAGATGGATCCATTCACCACTACCTTGAGACTTGAGAAATAGAAAGAAGCATCAAAGATCTAGGGCGCTTTAAAATTACAGCTGCCCTATACCTATTGATCGATGGAAAGTTGTTCAGGAGGTCCAATACTTCGGTCTATCTGTGGATATTGAGAGCGGACGAAGTCAAAGTTGTGCTCCGACAGGTGCATTAGGGAGAATGCGACAGCCACTCCTAAGAGAAATCCCTAGCTTACCGCGCGTAACGGCAATGGTACTTCTGGCCAACGCTCCTGTAATATGCTGCATAATTCTAAAAAAGGTGCGAATACGGTAAAAAAGGTCCTCTTACATCATCAACCGGCTTGGAAGCAATAACAATAATCATTCCTTGGTCGTTCGCCATGTGGAGATTGGATATTCCAGGGTCATTTCCCCCATCAAAAGGCCAAAGAAAGTTCCTCGTGGCTGCGGTCAACTACTTTTCAAAATGAATCAAAGCAAAACCAATTGCTCAAATCAGCGCAAAGGGGATCTCGAACTTCATATGGTCTGATATGGTCTGCAGATACGGACTACCACTCGTCATCATCACCGATAATGGGACCTAAATGGCGGATCAACAGTGAAAGACTTCTGCATGAATCAGGGGATTGATTTGAAGTTCATTTTAGTTCATCACCCTAGGACGAATGGGCAGGCCGAGGCAGCTAACAAACTTATCCTGAACCTATGGAGGAAGAAAGTCAAAGAAGCCAAGGTAATTGGGCGAACCTGTCACCCTTGGTGCTATGAGTGATTCGAACAGTACCATCTCCGGCGACCAGACAAACTCCATTCATACTGACTCATGGAATGGAGGTTGTGTTATCTGTCGAATATGATCATCACAGCCAGAGGATAGCTATAGCCTCCTCATTTGCTGAAGACGAATCGATTGACCGGCAGTACACTATCAACGAAGGGGCGATGCCAGGTCTCGACGTTGCAGAGAAAACTTGAGATACCTTTTGGCACTCCGACAAGAGGAGATCAAGAGACAAAAGGCCCGATATTTCGACAAATATGTCTAGGAGAAGAACTTTGTCCCGGGCGATCTAGTCCTAAAGAAGGTTGACCCAATCGCCCAAGGACAATCTATCGACAAACTAGATCAGACATGGAGCAGGTCGTACGTGATCAACCAAAGAGTTTCCCCAGGAGCTTACCGAATCAGACCATAAACTGGAAAAGAACTCCCCCGAATGTGGAGTGGCGACGATTTAAATAATTTTATTTCCATAAAAAGAAATCCAAATGTACGTGTCGAAAAAAAGGGTTTTGTCAACCAATATGTAATTTAAAACTTATCAATGAAATATTAACTTTCTCAAGTAATCTTACGCAAACAATCCATAGGTTTATCTAACGCTCCGAGAACTCGTTTGAATCGATCAAGCGACGAGTCATCATTCAAAAATCAAAAGATGCAATGGGCCACCGTTTTCACCGACCAATAAGAACGAGTTAGATGCGCGAATCGATTCAAGAATCATGAGTCGTTCACCATTATATATGCGTTAAATAAAAAAAAAGGTAAAGGAGAGCACAAAAGAAAACACAAATTCATTTAATCTAAAGAGAAGATACAAAACACTTCGGTAAACTGAGGTATAATATACATACTTTATAGCTCTTTAGACTGAACTAACCCTCGAAAGGGATGGCTAGTCCATAGTATGAGTAATGACCGGCACACCTGAGGAGAGAGACATTGTCATCTAGAAGACAAGCACACCCATCTGCCTAGAACGCAGTTGGTTGGACCCGGCTAGCTCCAAGAAATTCGGCTTGATCAACGCTCCACCACAAGCTTCCCCTGTGTACAGAATGCCGCCCAAAGGAACTAAATACCCCGGCACTCTTGACACAAAGGAAGCCCTCACCACGAACGCCTGAAGTTTCCTACTCCTTCAGATCCCCCTCAGTTCAGAGGGAGAAGAAGGGTCGGAGAAATGTTGTCCTGTGGTCATCTCTCTCCCAGAGATCCAGCTCAAATCCTTTCTGATTGGGCTTAAGAATTCCTTCACGCCCTAAAACCTTTGTTGGAAATTAGAACGCGACTGTGAGAGAAAGGAATCCTTGCCCACATTTCTGCAAGGGTTTGACTATCTAACGCGAACATAGACAGCCAGAACAAGCGGAAGTGAAACTCGTTGCCACCGGAGGTGTCATGTTTTTCTCTCGGAACCCTGGGCAAGAAGGCACCGAGAGACAGAACGAACCTCACACAACCAACAACAATGACCGAACAGACGCATTGTTCTCTTAAGGTTGAGTTCAGCACCACTCAAGAAGTCCACCCCGCCCGTTCGTTGGAAGGGTCTCTGCTCGGACATCTAACTCGACTCAGGCGATGTTCGATTCCCGACTCGCAGAAAACGCTCCCCTTCGACATACAACTCGCAAAAAAAAATTTTAAATGGGCTCCGGCATCAAAACAACGACAACCCGCATCAATAGAGAATATTCTCCACCACAGGCTATTTAAGGACCATCTGACAGCTCTCCACCCTCACGAGTCTGACGTTCACATTGAAAAGGAAAGGACACCGCAAACCTCTCCTCCTTTTATATAGGGAGGAAACTTCACTGTTCGGGGGGAGGGTGGAGGTGGCGGACCATTGACGGGACATTGCATTGTTTCATTTCCGGAAAGGGAAACGAAATGTCGTCATCAAACAATCTTTAATGCATCACCAATTCCCAAAAATAGGCATTAAACACGAAGTGCTCCCAAGACTCGGGGAATTGGGCTCGGCTAGGTATGTCTTCAAAACTCTTGGTCGAGACTGGGGAACTCGGCATAGCCAAAAATGGCCAACCGACTATATCACAAGACGATCGAAAAAATCCATCCCCTAGCAAAAATGCCCTCGTAAGACCTACAACCAAGGCAACCGAGGTGTTTTCATTGCTCATCAGTGACAAGATCTGTGAAGAGCAACTGGGATCCTCCGAAAGTCCTAAGTGGACGCACACCCACAAGTCACGACAAGATCGTACTTGGCGGGCAGTGAAGGGGTGAAAACCCACGTGCTCGGGCAAGGACGTGGCAAGTCCCTGGGAGGCTCCAAAGAAACCACAAGAAATTCTAAAGACCCACATGATTGGGCAAGAATGGTTACGTCCCCGAGAGGTCTAGGTGATCGTGCGAAAGGCCAAAGGCCCATTGGCTCTAAGGGACCCAACCGACAAGCTAATCTCCAGGAATACACGGCCTAACGGTTGCAGCTTACGGACCAAGCAAAAACTGGAGGATCCCTTAGTTGCGAACTAGTGCGAAGTTCAAACAACAAGGTCTCTAGGGTTAGCCCTCTGTCCACTACTGACAAGATCTGCAAAAAGGACAACAAAGGCTTTTTGAAAATCTTAGCGGCCATTCTAAGGTATCGACAAGATCCACACCGAAAGGCAAGTCCGGTGAGCATCAAAGCCCACTCGACCGGAGGACGCGTCACGAGTGCCCAGAAGGAACAAAGGTTAACGCTCGAGATATTAAAGACGGGTATGTCTCCGAAAAACTATGGGCCAGCCCGAGAGCAAATATCTATAAGGGCCAAATTTCCATATAAGACGAGAAGTTTTACAAGCCCAAGTAGCAAAAGTAATCACGAAAAAGAAAAAAGTCTCATTTCAATATAATGTAAAGAATTATTATTTTTTCATATAACGCTAACAAGCTTTCAGGATAAACAAGAAAAGAAGAATAAAAAGTTGCTTTCTTAATTGCAGGGCCTTTAACAGGTAGCCGAATCCTCCACATCGCGCCCTCTTCGGAGGCTTCATCCAATTTATCAGGAATCAAGTTGGAGAACTCATCCGGGATCGAGTACTTTACAAAGCCATGATGAAAGTATCGTTGGGTAGTATAGTCCATTCCGTGCCTAAACTCACCCTCCATATCATTCTCATACTCCTCCCTAGAAACTAATGAGGACACCTTCTCCTCCAACTCAGCAAGCCTCTTCTCTAGTCCAGCTATGGTACCAAGGAATTTTTGGTTGACCTTCTCGAATTTGGCAAGCTTGAACTGTAGGAGGTCCCGATCGTCTTGGAGCCTCAATAGGTTGGCCTCCAGGGAAGCCTCTTTCTTTTGAGCCCCATCCAATGATTCTTCCAGCTCAAGCACAATCAGCTTTGCAGTATGAGCGCTGTGAGCCGTCATTAACTGCCACAGATTGGTGTTCCGAAGGTCCTGATGGCCAAAAGCCACCAAGGTGCAGCCAAGCTTCCCTAACCATAACAGGTTCAACAAAGCAGGGGGCAGGTCTTTGTTCTCTTCCATCGGTGAAAACCAGTCTAAGGACCGATCCAACAGACCGAACTTTTAGCCGGCCCCCAGTAGTATCTTTTAGGCGCTTCGATGCATGGGCTCCCATTAAAAATCTCCTTCCTCCTCTTCAATGGAGGAAGAAGTGCGACCTTTACGTTCTCTGGCACCTTCTCTCGTTGGTGTAACACTGCCCTCTTAGGGGAGGACGAGGACTAATTACTAGACGACGAGGTCGACGCTCCCGACGAAGAACTAGCCGAAGCAAGAGTGGCCCGCTGGCTCAGTCCCTCACAAACAAAGTGGCAAAGGATGGAGCCCCTGCTTGCAAGTCCGGTAGAATGCCGGCACTCGGCTACACGCCTGGTGGTGCGCCCGCTCTCGAAGAAGAAAGGTCGGCGGTAACAGTCTCACTCGGGATTCTCTTGAAAACAAAAGCTCTCTCGTCTCCCCCTGCATCGACAGAATGAAAAACATATTTTTGGGCAATGACAATGACCTTACCAGTCACCTTATCTTGAACAACAATGTTATGAATATACGAGAAATAAAGTATCACGAGGCCACATTGTGAAGGAGTGGGTTCTCGACTCCAAGAAGATTACCTGATTTCGGGAGACACTTCTACTTCTAACTCTTGGCGGCAAACTTTTCGTTTATCGCTTTCGCTCGTACCTCCTCTACAATGTCTGAATTGTGCCACTGCTCCTCCGTAATCTTACCCGTCAACACACGAGTGACCATCACCTTGGTAGTATATTAAGGAACCGAGAGACGACAGCCAGTCAGCATCTCTAGAGCAGCAATCATACCCTCCGGGACAGACCTTAGTTTAAAACCTTACACCTTAACGACTCAGTCCGGATTCCCCAAGCACCAGAACAAGAACCAGCCAAGAACTTCTTCCAGTCTTTTATCTTTGTCTCCATACCTACTAGGTGAAGTTTCTTGCCCACTGAAAACATGACATAACCCTCCCTATCGAGCTTGAACGAGAAAAAATATTTAAAAAGGTTGAACGACCATGAAAGGTTCTCCCTTCGACAAAAAAGAACAAAAGTCATGACCACGACTATGAAGTTAGGCACCACTTGCGCCGGAATAACCGCTCAGTGTTTAAGACGCTCCGGAGCTCTTGACACAAGGGTAACCGGAGGCCATATTTGAACTAGTCACGATGGAAGACCAAGTCTTTTCCCAAAAGATGTGTCGCTCTTGCTAATTTGGGTAACTTCCGAAGACCTATGCTATCGTTAAGAATATACCTTCCTTGCAGCTCTCTCACCTGGTTCTTCATCAGCAACGAAGGTTCGGTGCCCTTCACAGAGCCGAACAGGGTAGGAGAGTATTTGGGGGCCATTTCGAAAGATAAAAGTAGAACCAGCCAAAAGACGAGGGAAGAAGAGAAGATCGAAGGAAAGGAAGGAACTAAAAGCGCGTAAATTAAAAAGAAGCGAGTCCTCCTATTTATAAGGCGGGCGAGTAAAACAAACATCACATAATGATAAGTGTCATACCAAATATCTTTTAAAATTTATTAAAGTGTTGTTTTATTGTGAATAACACTAATACATGCTTCGAACAAAGTGTGTTATAAAAGGAGCTTCCAAGACCTCGAAAGGGGCATGCCCCCTTAACTGCCAAAGAACCAACTCTCACGAATAGCGACAACTTCAGTCCGCAGAGCCGCTACTTTTGCATCTAGGCGAGGGGACAACTCTAATACAAGATCTGCAGCCGAACCCCCAACAACTCCCGCAAAAGGGTTGGCTAGCTCTGCTGACGGTACGGTATCGTCTGCTTGCTACTCCATGATCTTGGGGGATGGCGCTCTCCTTGCTGGTCACCCCAAATGGAGATCTGCCACGGGTGAGGGGTCGAGCGGCTGATGGATTGCCAGGGTCGATAGCGGCGGGCCCCACATCTCCAACTGCAGACCAACCACAGCGGTGAGGGCAGATTGGAGATGTGGGGTCCGCCGCTGTTGACCCTGGCATTCCTCCGACCCGACCAATTCATCCATAAATCTTTCCAAAGAGGAGAGAGTCTTAAAGGCCACCTATCCCTCCGGCTCCGAGGCATCCCCACTTTTATGTGGCAGCGGCTGAGGAAGAATTGTGACAGTCGCCCCTTCTACCTCCTTGCCAATCACCTCAGCCAAAAGGACCTGCTGACCCTTAAAATTCGCGCCTAGACCGACTCCACGGCCCCTCGATGAGGCCTCTTCAGCGACGGACCTTCAACATCGTCAGATGAGTCTACTAAGTCGACCGGGCCAAATTCGGGCCTCACTCGATTTTCCTTCGTCACCACTTTCTTCTTCTTTACAGAAGAGGGAATCTGAAGCCCCACCTTCGTCAGCCTCTGAGGGTCCAGGACAATTTGTTTCGTACCATCAGCCATAACGCACCTCAGTTGTAAAAAAGAAACTGACGACAAATGATACAAGGCTCAGTTCATGTCTATTTATAAAGCACACAGGGCACAGAATCCTAAAGAAAGTCATGTGTTCAATCAATTCACAACTTTAATACTAACATATGTTTAATAATTTTTCTATCCTTATTGTAGTTGTCACTAATCAAGGAGCAGAAAAACTCGAGAAACTAATATGTATACACTAAAAATACCAAATCGAATCTCAGAGCCATTAGACAGCTCAAAAGAAGGTCAGAAAAAAAGAGCATCCTACCACCCTACCACTATTCGGGCAAGACTCCCGCAACGATAGGCTCTAATGTCGGACCACGCCTGCAGTCCTGACCTCCGACCAGGATGCGCGTAGGAGCACCCAACCGCAACAGACTGATCGATCCAAGATGAACGAGAACGCCGCACGGCCCAGCAACTCGACCGACCTATATCGCCACTCGGCCGGTCATCTCAGTCGACCGACGTCAAGCCAGACGGCCAGCTGATCAGTCATAATTGAAATTCACATTATATTGCAAATACGACATGAAATTCATACAAATAATTAGTGCATTAATCACATTAAGAATAGTTTTCATAACTGTTTTATCTTTTTTATAATTGTACAAAATTCATCCCTATAAATAGGGAGTATGCAAATAAATGAACCTTTTCCAGGACTCTTGTAATAGTGAATTCCATGTTTATTCTACTCTCTCTCCTCCTCCTCTCCTTCACCCGACTCTAACTCTCAGGACGTGTGATTAACAAAGGACAAACTATGATCCAACAGTAACATGAAGCGAAGTATTATATATTCTAGCTATTATGTATGATAAACTATTTAAATTAAATATATAAAATGGCAATAATTTGAATAGGTTAATCAATAAGTACCCTTCATTTCATTCCCTATCTCAATCTTTGACAATACTAAAAATTATAACAACTACAATTATCTTAAGTTCTATGCATTTTAAAAGTAAATTATATGTTTTTCCGAACTCATTTCCTAAAACCTGTTAAAAATGACCAAATTCATGAGGAAATCATATAACATGCAAACGACAAAATTTTTAATAAAAAATATCACGCCATAAGCTTTTCCGAATCACAATAATAAAAAAAAAACATTGTTTCCTTCGAGAGGAATAAGAATTTCTGATAAAAATCATTCGTGATGCAGCAAAGTGAAGGAGACAAATAAGCCTAAGGAGCTTGTGAATTTATTATTATATACCAAAAAATGAGTTGTCATGCAACAAAAAAGCCCAAATGCTAAATGACTAATGGTTAATGGATCGACCCCAACAAATGTGCATTTAGTGGCCTAACGTTAACTATATCAATCATACTCATTAGTCTTAACTTCAAAAATAACAAACTACAGAGCTCCTTACTGTCTGAAAGATTCCACAAGTACCTATGAAATGCATTAGCATTCCAACGAGTTTTTCAGAATGAGTCTATCTCATTTCAATCTTCAAACGAGCTCTTCCAGCCAAACTTGCCTACATTACCCGAGTTCATATTCCATACTCGTTATGAGTATTTTGAAACTTCACACCAAACTCGCTGACAGCTCAACTTGGCTATGCCACTGAGCTCGACGAAGAGCTTCTCGATGTAGAAGAAAGAAATTTTTCATCTATAAACATACATATTATCATTTATTAAAAACATGGCAACTCACATCAGCAGACTTGTCGATAATGAGTTTGCTCAAGTTCCGTACTGCATAACATATAGCCTAATTTTAGATTTATTTTCAAGATCCATGTCTACATAGAGACTCCTAAGCATATAAATAAGAATAAATGGGGGAAGGGAGATCCTCTCTCAATCTCGCACCCTAAAAAAATACTAAAAAAATCCCCAAGCTCTTCTCAATCCTTTAAGATTTCTCCTGGATTGCATGGGTTCATGAATTATATGAGATTTCACAGCCTCAAAAGATTCAATATTCTAAAAGGTATGGTAGGATTAGAACTCATGATCAAAATCTAGTCAAGAGATCTTGTATTTCAAGAAGAAACAGAAACAATGATAGATTGCATTAGAGATTTTGTGATGCAGTAGATGAAATCATGGAACAAATGAAAAAAGAGGATAGGAGAAGTAAGGTGATAAGTTTGTAGAACACGTTCCAAAAGACATTTAAGAAGTCATATGGGATAGTACAATTTGGTGGCATGAAGGCAAGAACAACAGAGAGACCAACCACTCAGAAAAGAGCCACCTCTAGTCAAGGCAATGAGATCCCTGGATCCGGCAATTGAGAAAGTAGAGTAAGATGATGATAATGTGATGCATATTCTCAGAGAAAAGATGTCGGAGTCCGTGGAAGATGAAGGAAGAGGAAGACCAAGAAGGAGAAAATCACTGGAGAATACTTTCTCCCAAAAAATCATTGAAGCAGAATTCCCAGGATGTTCAAAATTACCTCTTTTGGACTCTTATAAAGGAAGAACTGATCCTACCGGTCATGTAACTTCTTTTGAATTAGTGGTCTCTTTCTTTCCTTCAAGGTCATTTATTTTTCACAACGCTTAAGGATTTAGTTTTGCACTGGTTCAACAACTTGTAAGTATCTTTTATCACCTCTTTTGACAAATTTAAACTAATATTCATAATTCAGTTTGTTAGCGCTCAAAATCCACATAAACACTCAAACTTTGCTTAGAATTTGACAAGCTTCATTTGAAAGCCTACAAAGCTTTATTATCAGATTCTAGCGCATAATGCTCGACATTAAAAAACTTGAACCTTCTGTTGCTCATGTGGCACTCGCTCAAGACCTACGTGAAGGCACGTTCTGAAATGCGCTTGGCTTGCAAAAGCCTAAAGCTCTGGTAGAACTACTAAAATTGCACAATGATCATATCTCGTCTAAAGAATATAATTCTTTGCCGAAACCCTCTGACATGAAAGATCGATGGGGAAGCTCCATCAAAGAGATTCTCGCGAGCATCAGGAATCCAAACATAAATTTCATAAGTAAACCAACGAGATGTTCCCAAAATATATCTTCGACGGGAGCAGTCTGATTGAAGGCTTATTGCGAAGAAGCCAGAAAGAAATGAATAGGCACCTCAACCTACCATATTGGAAATCACTCCTCTTCAAGTATCCACAGCCGAAATCGTAGACGTCATTCAGAACAAAGAATTCTTAAAGAGATCTCCATTGATAAAGATTGGGAGCTTCCAACGAAATCCCAACAAGTATCGCGCTTATCATTATGACCGTGGACATGATATAAAGGAATATTGTCATCTCGAAAACCTGATTAAAGAATTAATCCGAGTGGAGAAGCTGAAAGATTTTGTTACGCTAGAAGCCCATACTAGTAGGCAAGGAATGGCGCTAGTCGTAGCCATTCTTCATGAACCAAATCCCGCTACAAGCATGCATATCGCCGACATCGTACCCGCCACCTTTAGTGGAGACGGACCTGAAGCCGCCAGACATTCAAGTTTGAAGCGGGCCGAAGTGATCTGCTAACCTGGCTAGAACTACCACTTTCATCACCTGCCGATAACTTTCACGGGAGCTGACTTATCTGAGTGCAGGACCCTTTTATCGACGCCATATTCATTATCCCAGTCATAGACAATCACCAAATCAAGGATTTTTTGGTAGATACAGAGAGCTTCATCAACATTCTAATTGAGAAAGTATTCCAGATGATGAATATGAGGAACACAAAGCTCGCTCCTACTGAGGAACTTTTTTATGGTTTCTCATGGGAGAGAAAAAAAGACTTGCGCCCCTACCAAAAACTTGGGGAGAAGCAGATAAACAATATACTTTCATGGTAGATTTCATAGTAGTGAATGCTCCGACCACTTACAATGACATCTTTGGCAGACCGGTCCTTAATGTGTCCAAGGCGGTAACTTCTACCTACAACATCACTGTCAAATTCTCGATAAGAGAAAAAATCATCACCATTCGAAGAGACTTGTTTAAATCTCGAGTGTGCAACCTTTGAGCAGTTGGGAATGTGCAAAAGAATACTATCAAACTCGACGCCCATAAATAGATCATTTTGGAGACCACTGACCTAGTACTTGTCTTTGAAGGTGAATGTGAACGCACCTTTCAAACTAGCCCCAACTTACATCACGAGCAGAAGAAGCAGTTGAGCTCAACTTTGAGAGATCACTACGCCTTATTTGAGTAGACCGCGGATATGATGCCCGGAGTTGATATTGATGTTGCTTGTCACTTGCTCAATCTCAACCTTAACGCCAGACCCATCAAGCTAAAAATGAGATTCGTAGCTACTACCCTAATTGAACCCATCTGACAAGAAGTTCAAAAGCTCATGAAAACCGACTTCATCCTGCAGTTCAATATCTAACTTGACTAAAAAATGTGGTGATGGACCACAAAGCGAATAACAAGTGGAGGATGTACATGGACTTCACTAACTTGAATGCAGTTTGCGCAAAGAATATTCACCCATGGATCGACGTTTCGCTAGATTCGCTAGTAGGTTATACAATTATGAGCTTTTTAGATGTCTTCTCGGGAGATCATCATATAAAAATGCATCCAGCAATGCTAAAAAGACTGCTTCCATCACTAGAGAAGGAGTATTTTGTTATAGTGTAATGTCTTTAGCTTGAATAACGTCGAAACAATGTATCAACGACTTATGGATACTGTATTTCAAAATTAAAAGTCGAGATCTTCCAATCTTGCCAATTCATCCATGTTTGCAGAGAGGATAATTGGTTCTAAGTAAGCCTTTTAGAGCAATATGTTTTACTCGTCCAACTAAAGTTTAAATGAACCATTGCACGAGCTCGTGCCTCGTTTAATAAGGTAATACAATATCTACCTCTTCTCATGAGAGGCCAGGCGCAATTGCTTCTGAGGACATAGCGTCAACATCCGCGTCCTCTGTCGCCTTCCACTTCTTGGAGCAAGCTACAGTGGGTAATTGCTCCTCCTATCTAACTTTTCATTTTCCCTATGGCATAGGCTTGAAACCTCAATAACTGAGATTGGATTTCTGAACACTATCCTCCTTAAGACCTCCCTGTCTCATTAGGAGTTCTGTGAAAAGAGTCTTATCCTCCTCTTCTCCATCTACGCCAATGAAGAAGGCATCAATGACACATGAGTCAGTAACTCACTCTTCATCTTATCCAACAGCCTTAATGGTCAACAAGCTTGAGGATTAAGTGACTCCTTCTAGAATGCCCGCTTCAAAGAGTTCCTCTTCTCTTAAACTACATTCAAGAGGTCAAGGCACCTTCCATGAAACGAAAAAAACTTGGTGTTCAAAACAATGAGCGAAAAATTATTCAAAAAATATCCTCATGCGAGTAGGATTAATATGAACCTGACAAAGCCACCTTTATGTATTTTATTTCCATGAAAAAGCCAACATTCAGTATCATACCGCTTAATAAGGTATATCTCTGATTTTCTTCAGGGGCAAGCTTTGTGACAGTCCCCAATAAACGGTCGAGGGGAGGTTGGAATTGTCTAGTCACTCTTGCAATGGACAAAGCAAAACACCTTTCGATCATAAATCATATTCTCTAAATTCAACATTACCACCTTCAAAGGAGAAAACAATACCATTATGTTCTTAAAAGCTTTTGGCCACAACAAGTTACTAAAGACATTCAACAAGCAATATAATTTCTTATGCCTTAAATACAAGGTAACTAACATTGCATTGGTTATTGAGTTTGAGAGAATTTGAGGAGAAACTAACCCGAAGAAGTTCAAGATATCTACTAATTCTTTGCAGAGAGAAAAAAGAAGGCCAAGATGAAATTGATCTTGGTAGCAACACACCACGTATGGAAGTACGGTGTTTGGAGCTTCATCCTTCTGATGTAGTCAGAGAGTGTAGGAATCATCGAAGGTGCAATCCTTTTGTATCTTGGCAAGCTTCTCATATCCATCTCCGGGCTGGAATTTTATAGGTTCTCTATGATTGTAAGAAAAGAAAATTCACAAAGAGATTAGAAAGGCTAGGGCACAACTTGCAAGCGTTAAGGGTAAAAGAAAAAGAATGACTTAAGAAAGAACGAGTAATTTGAGTCGTTTAAACTCTAATGTAAATGTGAGGGTAAAAGCAAAAATACATCACAAAAGTAAAAGGGCACAATAAATCAAAAAGAAATATGAAAATCAAAAAACACTTCATAATAAATTAGTCATCATTACAAGGGTGTTGCATTGATGCCTCAACACGAAAATTATAAGAACTAACTTTTGGAGGAAAAAAAATTCTAAAAATGTGACACGTCAAATATTACAAGACAAAAAATTTAGATAGAAATACAATCATGTCTTTCATAACATAAACTTAAGTCCTGATTTTATATATCGTTCAAATCAATCTTCTCGAACTACAGAAGCCACTTCACGACTAACGATTAATGAGTGCAAGGAGTTTATGTTAATAGAGAAGAAGTAGCTACTATTACATCTGGAGAGCTCACCTACATTCTTCCAAGTTTTCTCCACCACCTCCACATCTTGATCTTTCACCGCCTCAACATCTTTTATAACTAAGTCGTTGAGAATAGTCATGGACCTCAACCACTGATAAACATATTTTTTGCAAAAGAAAATCATGAATATTGAAAGCGCAAAACCAAAAAAAACTAAAAAAAAAAAAAAGAAAAAAATCGACGCACAATCACGAACTCAAATATGGGATTACAATTATATCGAAACCCTTTCAGTCATTTAAAGAATCAGAAGCTGTTGATCTAGCACTAGCTTTCAAACCCACAACGACCACTTCCCCAGGGATAGGATCCAAACGAGCAACGTTGACCTTTCCTCTGGAGCCATCTCATTTAAATCTGCATCCAAAGCTACATTTAAATTTGCAGCGTTCCCCGCAGTATTGCCTGAAAGCCATTTTGTTTTTGCAGGTTTTGTACTTTCTACATTGCAATCCTTTCCTTTCAAATCGTATGAATTCTTGGAAAGTCTCCCCTCTTCAGCCTCCATTGAATAATCGCATGCAACCACTCCTCTGGGACATTCATCTCCTTCGAAACCTTTCCAATAGAAGCAAGGTTAAATTGACGATGAATTCTCTAGAGCACAGGGGAGAAGCACAAGAACGAAGTCTCTGACTAGCAATGTTCCGCAAGGATAAACGCAACGCGACTCTTAAAAATTACACAGGAATTTAACATAAAAAAACTTTTCTTATAGCCACCAATATTAATGTTGTCGCTTCTAACGTTATCTTTTTCTTTTAATAAAGTGGTTGTGTATCCTTATAGTATTTGTTCTAAATGATTTAATAGTTATTCTCTGACAATCCTAAAAATGCAGCATCAAGACATCCCATAGAACAGGGAAGCTTCGAACATTTCACATATTACTCGACCGCTTATTAAGAGTACATTTTCTAAGTCACTAAAATAAGTGGCATATCTCGTAACAGTATATGCTTCTGCCCTGGGTAAACAATCCTCCCGAAACATCTATGAACCATAATCACAAAACAACGTGCTTCCATCACCAAGAAAGTGAAGGCTTATGAATGAGAAACAGTCCACAGTTACTCGAGAGTACTTGCAACTACTCCCGTAGGCATGGCTTCCGAGCCCCCAGAGGAAGGAAAGTCTGAGCTCTATGATAAACGCATGTGCTACTCTTTGAGACAGCCAATAGAGCTTACTAGTGGTGGAAAACACTGTTTCGATCGAATATGAATAGATATGTCCCTAGACAAATTCGACAGAATAGAGCAATTGTCGCCACTTTCTCATCCCTCTAGCAATACACAGAAGTCACTTATTCTCTTATTTTTTCATTCTCTCATTATTTTTTAAGTATCCAGTTTAAGAGTTATGAAAATCGGGGAACAAAATATATATCCAAAAATAAGTTAAGCAACATGAAAACCCAAGTGCTAAAATGGCCACATAAGCTTAACTTGTCAACAACTCTGCGTTTAGTGATCTGACGCTGACTAGATCAATCGTACTTATAAGCCGTATATTTAGAAGTGATAAGTTGCAAAGCTCCTTACTGTCCAGAAAAATTCTATGAGTACCTCTGAAGTACCTCAACATTCCAATGAGTTTTTCAGAACGGGTCGACCCCATTTCAATCTTCAAGTGAGCTCTTCCAGCCCAACTCGTATGAGTTGCTTGAGCATTCTCACCAAACTTGTTGACAACTGCTTGAGTATACAACCGAGCTGAGTGAGCAGCTCTCCGAGGCAGAAGAAAGAGAATTTATATTTGTGAGCTAACATATCATCATTTATTAATAGCATGACAACCCGTATCAGTAATCTTGTCAACAACATGTTTGGTCAAGCTTTGTACTACATAGCTTTAAACATAGTTTTAGATTTATTTTCTAGATCCTAGTGCATGCACATAGGCTCCTTGGTATATAAATAAAAAGGAAAAGAGGGAGAACGAGGATCCTCACCCAATTCCGCACCTTCTAAAAACTCTTTAAAAATCCTTCATCTTCTTCTCATCCTTCTTTAACATCTCTCCTGAATTGTATGAATTTACGAATTATATGATCTCGCATTTCAAAAGAATTCAACAATTATCAATATACTATTACTAATATCAGACTTTCAACCTTTTTTAGTTCTTTTTGCTTCAATCACACCTTCCAAACAAAGCTTTAGGAGCAATTTGAGGCACCTTTTTCTAATTTTGCTTTCTAAAAGTTGTCACATTACTATTTGATTATAATTTTTTATACTTCACAGAATTTATTTTGTGTGAAGCAAATTTTTACGACAATTTACATAGTGTGGTAGACTTAAGGAAGTTGAGGTTCCAACTTTTTTTAAAGAATAAATATATAATACCCAAAAATTTTTAAAAAAGGGAAGATGTACATAGATGGCACTCAATTCCTATGTATTAACATATCTATCACCTACACTTCAATTTTTACATACATACTCACCTTAGCTATGCATAAAAAAGGTGTATCTCACCTTTTAAAAGTTAGAATGGATGTATTTTTGATGTGAAATGAAACATTTCGGTAGTATTAACCTAAAAAAACGAACTTTACATGTTAGATATGCAAATACATAGAAATTAGGTGGTATGTGTCTAAATGTCACCGTCCACGTCCCCACCTCCTGCAACAGCTTTACTCTACAGCTAATTTTATTTATAAGCAGATCATTACTCAAAAAGAAACCTAGAATTGGTTCAAAGGTAGAAGCATCTGCCATACATAGATAAGGCATATATGTAAACATTGCTGCTTAGGTGTTAGATATGTAAATACATTCGAATTGAGTGGTTTGTACATAAATCTACCAAAATTAAATTTGATTTACTTTTTCATCAAGAAGAGGCCCATGAATCTTGTAATTCATCTATCATTTCATTTTCTCAAAAGGAATAAACTAAATTATTCTCAATATAATAAAAATTTTCGTATTTAAATACAGAAACATTTATATACCTTAGAAAACATCATCTCATATCCCTTCTGAACTGGTCACAAGAACCTCCATAGAACGAACCAGATCATCAGTCGAGCACTTTGAATCAAATTTATATGGAATGCATCTGACAGCCAAATAGACGAGAATCAAAACATAACCATTTTCAAAAGAAAACCACGATTGCAGTTCATAAATCCCATCCGTTTAACCTAAAACACCGAAATAAAAATGGAGAAAAAAAGATACTGGGTAAAGTCATTTTCAGCCGTAAATGGAGCCAGTTTTCCATCACATCATCACATAAAAACCAAAACCCATTTCCGAAAACCCATTGAAATTAATAGGAAGAAAATTAAAAGAAAAAACTGTGGCTCCGGTGGAAGATGCGAGAAACATTCCATGAACGAACCCGACAACGAGCCGTCCGCCAGTGCGATTGTATCGCTGAAGCTGTCTTCCCGGACGAGAAGGGAAAAAATTTGCACGCAGGGTACGCCCTCCAGTAATAGTCGCTTATAGCATCCAAACCAAAATGGTACATGGAGGTTACATGAGATAACACATGAAATCTTCAATTTATCCTCCATGTAACATGGATGACGCACGCAGCGCTGTGTACGCCCTTCTTATGCAAATTTTTTTCCGACGAGAAACCAAAGCAACCATCCTTCTCAAATCCTATATCTGGCTCTCGAAAAAATATTACATATTGGCGGTTATTTCAAATTAAAGGGGTTCCTACTGAAAAATCTCACAAAATAACCACAGTAAAGCCGAAATAACCCTCCAATAAATTTTCAGAATTATTATAAGATTATTTGGGAGTTATTAGGAAGTTCGCACGCAACTCTATAATCAAAGATATTGCGTCTGGACTCCAAACGTAAAGCTACATCCGGACAACGAATGTGATGCACCGAATTGAGTGGAGTAGAAAAAAAATCATTTCGTATCTGTTGTCCGGTGCAGCGAAAATTCTACTACTCGAATCTGGGTCTCAATTTTATAAAAGCAAGGGAGAGATTTTGATTTCAAAGATAAAAAGGAGAATTACATCACACAATTCTAATGTATTTATATATCTAGTATCTAAATTTAAATTTTTATTTACTTATTTTTTTATTATATATTTTATAATTTAAAATAATAATTTTTTTGATGTTATATATAAAAAATTTTATAAATTAAAATTAAATTAATAATATTTTGATGTGATATGTGCAAGATTTTAATAATGCAATGTAGAAAATAGTTTAAATGTAGCTATATATGTAAATGTCACAAAAAAAATGCGATTTGAAGGTTACGAATGAGAGAAATTGATGGTTAAGTCCTCCAGCATCCATGTGGCGGTGCACGTGTGGACGCTTTCTATGTTCTGTAGATCGCCGCGACAGCAAGTTGGCTGCGCATAAATAATAGAACTGTGGGGTCAGACGTTTTGACGGATGACATGTCAAGATTATCTGTTGGGCTTTGAGTCCTGCGACACAGTTAGATTATCTAATTTTTTAAAAGGATCCTCCGGACTTAGTCTGGATTTAACCTAAATTTTACGTTTAACTGAATGGCTGTTATATTTTATGTAAAATAAAAAATAATTTGCATGAATGGCATGTAAATTTATTCAAAATATTTTTATAATTTTTAAAAGTGGATAATTGATAAGTTATTAAAGAATTTTAATCATCCGTCTGAAATTTCGAGGTGAGATACGGATCTCAAATAATTTCTTAAAATAAGAAATACTTGAATTTGAATTAAAGTCATCTGGAACTCTAATTTCAACAAGCTTAAATTCAAACTGATCGGTTTGACAAGACGGACCGAACGGTACTAAAATTGGTCTAATTGAAGTCAAATCAAGCCTAGACCAAGCCGTTAAACCACTTTTGAGAGATTCTAGGGCATAATTAGAATGTTAAACAAACTCTAAATTTCGCAAGCTTATTGTCAAATCGAGCGTCTTAACAAGTTAAATCCAACGAGCCCAAGATCGCTCAATTTAGACATTATTAAAACACTTAAATGTCCATTAAACATCGTTCAATTAAGGAAATCTCATTTGGTCGTCCGATCAAGATGTTATGGATTCTTTTCTTATTTACAACTTGGATTCTATAATTAAAGTCATACCCTCCTATTGAGAGAGGGAGACATGGAGCTAGAAGAAGCATGAAGCTGGGAAGAGAAGCTGGAGTCCAACATCATGTATGCATCAAAACCCAACGAATGCTTCCCACTCTGACAATTGTCGCAGCTGACCAACTTCGACAATCTTCTCCTTCCACAACCGCTGTCGCCTTCAGCCAGCTCTGGACACCATCATTGTTCAACTCTAACCGACACCTGGAGCTAAAAGATGATCGAAGTTTGGAGAAGGAGCTAAAGTACGACATCGTTTATGTATGGAAGATCCCAGGGGTTTCTCCCACTTCTACAACCATCGACCACCACCTATTGGTCACTATTAACCACCATTGACTGCTCATTTTCTCATTACAGCAGAGTACCTTGTGGAGTCATATAGTGCATTTGTGAAATCCTAACATAGTGAATCACCTAACGAGGCAATACATCGTCAAGTGCACAAACAACAATGAACCTCAAATAAGGTGCAACAACATGACCTGATGGCAACATAGCAACACACCATGCATACGATGCAACGATGCTTCCCTAATATGGTGTAACAATATAGCATGAAGACGGTGACTTTATTTGAACTCATAAAGCTCTCTTATTGTAACTTAACACTACGACATATGTGACCAACTACTACGCCCAGCACGATCCACAGTTTGTGTGGCTCCCAACTTATATTTATGCAACGTACGGACGTCATCACAGCTCACCACTACGACCTACTTCATCAATTATGATATACATTGCCCACAACTCATGCAACTCCCAACTTTTGCGGTTATGGACTTTCATCATAGCTCGCTACTATGGCCTACATGACCAACTAAAACCTATATGACTCAAAGCTCCTGTGTCATCCTACTACGAGTTATTTGGCTAACTAACATTCATGAAGCAACCATCTGATATCATAGCTTTCAATTACGACATATATGACAATCTGATGCTACAATGGTTTATCACAATTTTGACAAACTATCGCCTCCATGACAGTTGAATTTGGCCCTTACAACATGCTATCACAGAGAACTACAACTATATTACGATTATTATCGGTGAACCACTGTCTTCTTAAAGATCCTAATCAAGACGAGTTTAATTGGTCCACCCCAATTTGATCACTTTGATCTAACTTGTAGCATTTTGAATGTTATCTCCAAATAATTTAGTGTTTATGAACTTAGCGGGATGCATTGGATTGTTGGATCTTGTTTGTGAACACTTAAATCATTCAAAACTTCTTAAACAATTTTTTTTGATAAATTTAAGTAACAGTAGTCACTTATTTTGTTTTATATCATGTCTAATAAGTTGTATGCAACGTGCGTCCAAATTAAAGAGTGTACATGGGTTTTAATTTTTTTGAGCATCTACTATGAAGTAAAATTGAAGCAAAGCAAAAGTTTGAAGC
The DNA here is from genome assembly GCA_022702705.1 of Papilionanthe hookeriana x Papilionanthe teres. NCBI lineage: Eukaryota > Viridiplantae > Streptophyta > Magnoliopsida > Asparagales > Orchidaceae > Papilionanthe > Papilionanthe hookeriana x Papilionanthe teres. Next base: position 53,727,736 of record CM040427.1, on the reverse strand, counting down.
ATTTAAAATACAAAAAAAACAAATTCCCAACAAAAGGAACTTAAATAAATAGGCATAGTTTGTTTTCAATTAGTTTTCTTTTGCTATCAAAAGAATAAATCGTGAAATATCATATCCTAGAGTCAATTCGCTATTGTTGACAATGATATTAATGTTTTTGTATCATATGCTATATTTATTATCTAGGAAATCACATTTATGTGAGATTATGTGGTTTTAGTTGCAATAGAAGCGACTAGTTGATGGCGGAATTGGAGGCATATATGTAGAATGTTGAGGGTAAAGTGTGATGATGATGAGTGTGATGTAAATGTTGATAAAAGCACTAATCATGGCATTGGAGCTAAGTAACTTTATTTTGAAAGAATAATATTTGAGAAAAATGGTAAACTATATCAATAATCACAGATGTAAAATCATAATTTAGATATAGTATTCTTAATTGGGCTACAAAAATATGGTTTTGGTTGTGACAGGATAGTTGAGCACAAAGGCTTGGGAGATTGCTGTATAGTAGTAATTGATCACGGAGGCAATAATTGAATATTGTAACAGAAATAGTTGATCATAAAGACCATGGTTGGTTGCTATAAATATTTTAATTGGCCATAAAGGCTAGAGTTGGTTGTTGCAATGTTGTTATAACAGTTGTATTTGAAAGTTGTACCATTAGTAGTCAGTCACAAAAGTCATAGTTGGTTGATGCAAAGAAAATAATTGAAAAAAAAAAGGATACAGTCGATGACTACAGTAGCGAGCTTTGGCCACATAGATCATAATTAGAAGTTGTAATAGTTGTAGTCAGCCACAAAGATCATAATTGTTTTTAAAGACACTTGTCGACTATGAAGATTGTAGTCAATGATCGTAATAGCAGTAAATGGCTACAAATGTCGTAGTTAGAAGATGTACTAATATTAGTTGGCAACAAAAGTCATAGTTAGATGCTACAAAGGTAATAGTTAGGCATAAAGTTGTAGTCGATGATTGCAATAGTGACAAGTTGTCTTTGTGGTCGTAGTTGAAAGTTGTAATTGTAGTTGTTAATTGTGTAGGTCGTAGTTGGTTGTTGGAATAGTGGTACTTAGTTACAGTGGTTGTATTTTGATTACAATGATTGCATGTAGTGTTCATTGGTAACTGGTGGTCTCAGATGATAGACGGTGTATGATGGTGGTGGTCGAAAGTGGTTGGTAACTACAGAAGTTGGCGATTACACGATCTTCAATACAAGGGTTAGGCTCAACAAGCATATTCAGACTATGACATTTACAGGGTTCGTTAGTGGTTGGTGGAAGGGGACTGAGGGTGGTGCTGGTTAGTAGTGGTGGATGGTGGTCAACTGCTACGGAGGGCAATGGATATCGTTGAGTTTTCAATATAAATATTAGGCATAATGATCATATTTCAACTATGACGTTCAGAAAGTAGGGGTTGTCAGCTGCCGGTGGCCGATGACAGCGTGTGGTGGTCGGCAATGAATGACAGGTGATGGTCGATAGTGTTCAGTGTATGGAGGTCGATAGTTATCGTTTAATCTTTAAAATAAATGTTAGACATAACGCCATATTTAGTTACAAAGTTTGCAAAAAGGTGTCGCCAACGACGGCTAGTGGTGGGCGACAGTGACCGATTGGTGACAGTTAATGAAGGTTGGTGGTTATCATCAAAACTCCCCCCCCCCCCTCCCCCCCGCCTGACAGTCTAAGTTAAGATGTGAGGTTTATTTATAGCTTATGAGTGAGGGACATTTTGATCATTTGACACGTAACTGTTCTAAGCACCTCATCGAACGATCCACATTGATCTCTTGTAGCATATATGATTTTTTGATAATTTGAGGGCGTTTATGACCTTAAAATTGAGTGATTTTATGATCGGTGGCTTCCTCTCATTTTGATGCTAGATTTGATTATAAATATGTCAAATTTAGAGTTTATATGACCATTCAGTTGGTAGTCCAAAGCTTCCAAATGAGCATTAAAGGCTTCATCAGTGATTGAATAGACTCAGATTGAGCTAAATTTAGTATCTATATGTTAGTATTTTTGAAACATTTGATTTGACTATAAAATTATTGAAATTGAGGCTTTGAAGATCTTAAATTTGTATTTGAAATACTTATTTAAAAAAAATATATATTGATGTTCATGTCGAATGATAAAAAGTTTGTAAATTACTCAAAATCATGTCATTATATTTTTAGTACATTCGATGAGAGTAGTTCAACTAGAATATTATATGTATTGTACGACAAGAAATAAATAGATCTTTGTCAGGTAGAGTGTATCGTTGCTAGAGTCATGATATCAGCTCGCTCTCCCGGTCAATCGACCACCACAACGAGCCGGTCATCCACCTTGGTCGACCACCTCCACTCGAGTCGGCCTCCATGGGTCGGCAGCCTTCAGCCACCTAGTCGACCATCTTCAGCTAGCCAACCAACTTGGGCTGCCCACCCACATTCAACTTGTCGACCACCTCCTTCGGCTGGCCACTTGCATCCGACGCACCCGTGGACTGAAAATCTGCAGAACAACATATTCGAGTGAGGAAAGGACCAAAATACCTTGTATTGCCCTTCTTAAAATAAGGGTAATCTTGTAATATTACTTTTCCCTCTTTTCCTCTTCTATAAATAGAAGAACCTGTACATAAAGGGCATTCTTTTGCTCAATCCACTTCTTCCAAGTTATGGAAATCTCCAGTACTTGGCTTTTGTACTTCATGGTGTACACTCAAAAATACCTAGAGTAATCATCAATAAAAGTAACAAAATATCTTCGCCTGGTGAATGATGTTATCTTCATCAGGCTCAAAAAATATGTGTGCATATTCTAAAATACTCTTTGTACCGTGGATGTCAGTCCCGAAAGATACTTGTGTATACTTGACAACTACACAATATTCCAAGAAATCATGTTTGCAAGTGCTCGCTCCTTTGATCAATCCTTTATAAATCCAAAGTGAAGCATCTTCAGCATAAGCTAGTCGCATATGCCACAACATCGTGGTTTCAAAGAAATTATTAGTAACAACAGTCGTTTCAATCACTATACTACCCTAAAGATAGTAAATATTGTGATGATGAATTCTCTTCATAAAAATCATTGCTCCACGACATATTCTCATGACTTCTGTCTCAATAACTAACTTGTAGCCCTTAAACTCTAAAGTCACAACTTACAACAATTTATCCTTGATATCTAGAGCATATTTAACATCGCTCAGCTCCCTCACAATACCATCATTCATCTTGATAAAGATACTGCTTACACAAATAGTACAAAAAAACTTGATTATTTTTTATAGTCACAACACTGTAATCTAGCTCATTGTACATATAGAACCACCCTCGATAAGGACAAATGTGATAGGTAGCACCTGTGTCTAAAATCATCACGAATCATCTGCAAACTAACGGTGAGAAATTACAGATAATGATACATCTGAATATATCTCTTCACATCTTACTACAATGACATTGGATTTTTACCTCATATGCAACTTCATTTCCCTTCTCTTTCAGCTTCGAATAATATTTCTTCCAATGATAATCACTAAATAGAAAGCATGCTATTTTTTTCCAACACTATGCCCACAAGATTTGTTATGCTTTTGATAAGTGTTGTCGCTGTCATTTTTATTTGCCCAATTCTTCTTCTTCTTCTCAGATCTTCCATGTTGGTGTGTTAGTGCCTCAGATGATTTCATTTTTACGGAATCTTTGTTTCTTCGACGGCACTCATGATTCAACGGAGCCATAGTCACTTAACCATAATTCAAGGCCTCATTCCCATGAACGAATGTCATTGTGTGTTAAGTGGAGACATGTCCACGTAAAAATAATAAAAAAAAATGGAGAAAGCAACTACTTCTACCTACCCTTACCCCATGTCGTTTCGTGAAAGGATGCCTGGTCCCGCCACCATTTAAAATGTAGAAGAGTTACGATTTCTAAGTAAGAAATAAAAAGAAAAAGGTAGCTGTTCACCGTTCCCTTTTACTTTTGGTGTGAAGAGTATCGCAGGTGTCAAAGGTAGAGGGAATTGCAAGTCTGGTGCTTCGCTTGGTGTTCCCTTTCCTCGGCGTGGCTTCGGCGGGTTCTTCCTCGGTGGCTTATGGGAACAAGAAAGATCCGCTTCTTCCTAAAATTTCTGCTTCTATGTATGTTGGCTACGGGAAGAGGAAGAATGAGAGAGAAGGTGAGAAGAGAGAGAGAAACAAAGCAAAAAACTTTTTCTTGTAAAACATTGTAAATTCCTCAAGTAAAAAAATCCTCTGAAACTCTGTGAACGTAGAAAATTTGCCGAACCACATAAATCTGTGTGTTCTTTTCTGATGTGAATTTTCTCATTCTATTTTTCGCTTTCCTCGTTGATCGTTCTATTCTATACAAACCACAACATTGTGAAGTTTTTGTACTAATCTAGAAGTGAATTCAACAGAAGAAACATCTTGTTTTCATCTACAACCATCTCATCCAAATTTAACAGAGTTGTCAACTGTTTTGTGAAGTCATTCAAGTACTCATCAATAGTAACCCCTGTCTCATTTGTGATTTTTAGAGTTGATGCTTCATATGAAGACGGTTCTCCACGCTTTTCGTGTATATTTATTTTTTAACATCCTCCATAAGTTCACTGTATAAGTCTCAATCATCACCTCATATTTGATCTCTTGGGTGAAGCAAATTCAGAACAAGTCACAAGCACTCTTGTTCATCTTTAACCAATATCTATGTTATCTCTTTAAAACATTCATCTCTTTACATAACTTCCTCCAGATTCAGAGAACACAACAGATCCATCAATTCACATCGCAACATGCCAAAATTCCTTTTACCGTTATATTTCATCACATCCATTTTGACCAAATGAACCACCTAATGAATCGACTTTTCTACTGTCGTAGTGGACATTGAATAACCTAACATTGTGTTATCATTCACTGCTGCCAATATTAGAATCCTTTTCAAAAAAAAATTTCTCTAGTAGAATACTTGAAAAAAAAAAGAAAAAAAATGTTCACCTAAATTTTTTTTCTCACAAATATTTATTTATTTTTTTCATTATTTCTTTTTCAAGTTTTTTTTTCTAAAAAAATTCTTTTTTCTTTTCTCTGATTCCACGCTTCCCGAAAAAATTCCATTTCCTGTTAAGAAAAATTTCCTCTCCTAAATTTTTTTTCCAGTTTTTCCTAACCAAAAGCTTTCCCAAAATTAACATTGTCCTTTTTCGCTTCGAAAAAGAATTTAAAAACTTCCCCTGTTTAAAAATTCCCTTTTCCTTTCAAAAGAAAATTTTTTTGTTCTGTGTACTGATTTTCAAAACAGTTTTCCCACAAAAATGTCTTTCATTGTGTCATAGAATTAATTGAGGGAATATTCTTTCTAACGGAGATTTCCTTCATTTTGTGAAACTCCGGCGCCTCGCAACTAGCTCGCAACTAGAACGCTACCTCAGTCGAAACACTGACCTACTCGTCCTAAAACCCGCCATCCGGCTTGCTGGCGGATGTCGCCTAGCCACTGACTTTGCCGGCAAAGCACGTAAAACCATGTGCTGCAAAAATTACAACATATCGAATTTAACGTCATCGACGCAAAACCTCTCTCCAACCACTTTATGCTAAAATTATGCAAAAACACAAAGATTCACAAAATAACAATCAAAAACAAAAAATTAGGTGGTTCGACATGAAGTTGATTCATTTACATCCATGAGAAGGGAGATTCCACTGATACTGGATTGAGAAAAAAAAGAACAGCTTGGGATTACAATTCCCACACACCTCATCGTAACTTACACACGAGCACGAAGTCACTTATATAAAAGAGGATTATATGGCATACAAAAAAATAAAACCAAAAGATCAAATCACTCCTAATTAAAAAAAAAAAACAATAAAATAAAAGAACTTAAATGAAGCTCGAGAGCCAAATGAAGTGGATTCAAGGAAACATCATCTTCTATCTTCAATGTTTTTTCAAATTCTCTCATTAATGAAATTTGTATGTTTGTTACTTAAAATTAAAAATGCAAACTGTTCAACTCACGGAAAAAAATTGCGTGCGTAAACCGTACGTAGGAGCTGCGTGCGGAATGGGGTACACGGAGGTTACAATCGGGTTACAAGCGAGACATGTAACTCACTTGTAACCTGCGCACTCCTATTTTACAAAGATTACAATATGAGCGCGCGGGTTACAAGTGAGTTACATGGAGGGTACAAATGGGTTACAACTCGCTTGTAACCCGATTGTAACCCGATTGTAACTCGATTGTAACCCGATTGTAACTCGATTGTAACTTCCGTGTACCTCATTGCGCACTCCTATTTCATCTAGTTGTAAGTTACAAAGGTTACTGATATGAGCGCGCGTATTCAAGTGAGTTACACGGAGGGTACAAATGAGTTGCAGCTCGCTTGTAATCCGATTGTAACCCGATTGTAACCTCCGTGTACCATGTTCCGCACGCAGCTCCTGCGTACGATTTACGTACGCACTTTTTTTTCCCCAACTCACCTCTAATGTCTTGTTGATACTAACTGGCACTTAAACCCATATGCAAGATTGACATCTACGCATATCATAAGATTGTGAAGGTCAGATAATGAGCAAGTGAGAGCGATTCTATGGCGCGCACTTGCGTGTAGCGTGGGAGTTACAATGGTGAGCCTAATGGATCTTCTCGTTTAGGGTGTCATCAATCAAAATGATGCTTCATTGCGGCATTGAGAAATATGGAAGTGGTAGAAGTAAAAATACAATTTCATTATGTTTCAATTGTGCAATTGTTAAATCGGCACCTGTTGCTCTCCGTATTCGGGCTCTCTCTCAGGTTGGCAGAGCTCCTATTCTCTCAGAAAATCTTCTCGCTGCTTCTCAAGTCTCACGTAATGGCCACTATGGCTTACAGCAAAAGCAGATCGAATTTATTTTATTACCTGAACTTTGTAATAGCTGAATATAAAATATGTTTCCCTTATGTTTATTTACAAGTGTGCCGTTGTATGTGTCCATAAATTGTCTTTGTTTCATTGTATGAATTAGGGCTCTCAAAAGGGCTCGTTATTCGCGAACATCTCGTGATCGGCTCGTTAAGTAGCTCATGTTTGATTCATTCGCTAAGCAAATGAGCTAGACTCGAACAATTTTGTAGCGCTCAATTTATAAACGAGCTGAACATGAACAAAATTTTGTTCATTCGCATTTGGCTCATTTTGACTCGAAATAATTAAATCACACACACACACACACACACACACACACACACACACACACACACACATATATATATATATATATATATATATATATATATATAAGGAAATCGACATTTGACAAAGGCCTAAATATTAATTTTTCATGCGCTCAGGGTTATGATGAGAACCTCGCGTCATGTGCCTGTAATTCGACCTCTCACACACCACAGCGGGATCATACACATGCCAGAGGGGACTTACAGTGACCCCGCCATCAACTGAAAAAGAAATGTGGCACGCGCACGCACACACACACAAAGATTTATAATCAATTAAAATTACAAATTCAAAATAGAATAAAAATACATTAAATTCTTTTCAAAGAAATATTTTAATATAAATAATTAGATTTAAATCGCACTCTACTCTTATATTTCTATGGTTGTATGTCAAAGCGACTCATTATTCCTGAACAGCTCGAGCTCAGCTCAATAAGCAAACGAGCCAAAGACAGACAAATTTTTTGAGGTTGATATATAAATGAGCCAAAAAAACATAATGATATTTTTTAAAAAGAGCTAATCACAAGCTGATTCTGTGTTTGCTCAAGCGCAGCTTGTTAACACCCTCAACAACTACATGAATGGATTGCCAAAGCAGCTCTCTGTTCGCAAACGACTTGTGTTCGGTTCGCTAAGAAAATGAGTCAAACATGAACAAAATTTTATTTTTGAAATATAAACCAGCCGAGCATAAACAAAAATTATTTTTAAAGAGCCGGACACGAGCTGAGCCTGAGCTTGCTCGTGTTCGGCTCGTTACACCCCTAGTATGAATTAATGAAAATAAAAGATGGAGTTGTAAGGTATTGTGAAATTTAGGGCAAACAAATGCAATAATGGACACAAAACCAGAAGAAAAAACAGAGATTTAATGAGGTTCGGCAATGACATGCCTACGTCCTCGAGAGCAGAGCGGCGAATTCACTATTTCAGAGGAGTTACATAGTTCGAATAAAATTTCACAATAATTGGTATCAGAAAGTGGTAGGTGGGAGGTAGGTGGGAGGTAGGTGGGAAGGTGGGTGAGCGGTGGGTGAGCGGTATGTGAGAAGTAGGTGAGATTCTTAATTAGGAATCTAATTAAATTAATGTGGACAGAGTCTCCACATTACTCAACAATTCTCACACTTGGAGACTGGGACACTGCTGCATCACCAAATGGTTGCATCATCTACTAAATGTACTGACATTTTCCTCAAACACGATATCCTTCACCTCTTCAACTCAAAGCGCTGTCTTCATGTCGATCGCGTAGAAGGCCAGTGAAGTCGAGCACGACTTCGAACTCTCGCAGAGTAACACCCTCAATTGACATATCACCGTCAACGTAGTCTTATAACACCATGCTTTTTCTTGTGCTACTCTAGTATCTGCTTACAACTCTCACTGCATGACCACTATTATGCCTTAATTGAAAGCTCTTTTCAACAAGTCCAGCCTTGTACCTCTTACTGCCACCAAGCGCAATCTTCACCCGGTACACCCACTTATTGTGTAATGTATTCTTCCTCGGTGGAAGTTCTGCCCGTTCCTAAGTCTGATTCTCTGGCAGGGAATCCGTCTCCTCCTTCTTGGTCAGCTCCCACTTGGTCCCCCCAAGCCCTTTAATGAAGAGATACACCTCTTCATTCCAAGAAAACTCCAACAACCGATATATGAGTCATACCTAACATAAGGTTTAGGTGATTTCTTTTTTTAGACTCTATTCTGTCTTCTTGATCTCTCTCCTAACCTCTTTTTTGAGGAATGACAAATTGCCCTTCTAGACCTAACGTTGAAGGGGGTTAGGGCAACGAAGAATAAACTGATATTTCAGGAGTGGTTAAATTAATTTTAGAAGAGGCAAAGATCAAATCACACTCTCATATAAGTAAAAATTTAAATTTGAGGGACAGATGGTGCAATAGCCCCCAATGGAATATTTAGAATATAAGATCAAATCAGACTCTTCCCAGCTTCTTCTCTTTCCCTATAAAAAGCATCTAATATTTACATAGAATCGAGAATATTTAGTGTTGAAGTTCTACCTGGTTACTTCCACATATAAAGTTTCTCCAAAGATAAATATTCAGATTAACTCTTTTGTTCTGCAGAAGTTGTCGATTTTTTCTTTTTTTATAAAGTCTATTATTTTTATTTTATTTATATATATATATATTTTTTAATTAAATTTATGTTTTTTAATTTCTTTGTATGAAATGGAATTTTAAATAATTAAATTTGGTGCATTGGTAATTATAAGAAACTTATTGGATCTTCTTTTTTTTTTTTCTCAAAGAAAAAAAATACTATAATTCCCACCATAGCTAATAAATCTGATTTTCTTAAATTGTTTTCATAATTAAATTTAAAGATAATTGAACCATCTCAAAAGCACCGAGACATTTTAAGGGCCTATTTTTCTGCAATTCTATTTCACTAAAAATTGTTAATTATTTCACAAAAGCATTTGAAGTGATATATATATTTTTTTTGGTTAAGTTATTTTGCTGGTGTGATGGATATTAATAAATTTTAATTTATTTAAGAAATTATAACACAAACATAACTTCTACAAAAAAAAAATAAATAAATAAAAGAACTCCGAAAGGATTCTATAACCATAAAAGTTTTTTTTTTTTTCTAAATTTTAGTTGAAAGGAATTTTATCGCCACATTTGGTAATTATAAGAAATTTGTTGGGTTTCTTTGTAAGGAAAAAAAAAAAACTGTAATTCCCACAAATCCCAGTAGCTTTTAAAAATATTATGTTGCGAAGCAAGCCAGTTTTGGTCCAGACAACGGGTGTAATTTTATCTTGTGGATTGGAGGAGAAAAAAAATGATTTTCGGTGAATCGCAACAGTTGTTCCGGACACAGTTTGTGTTGGATAATAATTTGTTTGTTTTTTTTTTTATTATTTTTAAATTTGACTTCTTATGTGGCTACTACATTTCTGTTGGACTATAATTTTTTAGCCATTTCAACGAAATTTTTACAATGAGAAATATTTTTTCTAAAATTTAATATGTTACAGTTAGGTAGATCTAAAAATAATTTATGTATTTCAAATTTTAAAATTACGAAACACATGGATGATATAAATATTAAAAGTATAGTTAAGATGTTAGACATTTAAATATATAAGAATTAGGTGTTATTCATTTAAATGCCTTTTATATATATATATATATATATATATATATATATATATATATATATATATATATATATATATATATATATATAGAGACACACACACACACACACACACACACACACACACACACACACACATAAGTGTTGAGTAATGTGGAGATCCGGTTCACATTGATTTAATTAGTTTACGATTAAGAATCCCACTTATCGCTCACCTACTCTTCTTACCTATCACTCACCTACTTACATCCCACATGTCGCATTACCTACCTCCCACTCGTCATCTCTCTTGATTTCTATAAATAGCCTCTTTCGGCTTAGAAAGAGTGTCAATCAGAAGCGAAGTAGAGGCGAGTTAAGTCCTCTGAGAGAAAAAGAGAGGAAGAGAGAAAGAGAAGAAGGAGAGAAGAAAAATAGAGATTTTTCTTGTATACGTCGAGACGCTCAATCGTGTATACGTAGACCAATTTGTCGAACCACATAAATCTGTGTGTCGCTCTAGTGTTTTTCTGCATGCAATTTTCTCATTTAATTTTTCGATTTATTATCTTCATTTTTCACAACAATAAGCGTCGGCATTGGTTGGCTGGTTGTAACTTATGAGGGATTTAAATAAAAAAAAGGTGGAATCACAAGGCATCTGCTAATTATTTCAAATCGTTTTTTCTTTTGTTTTTTTTTTTTCTTATTTTTTTGAACCTTTTGACATTAGTCCACAAAGAATGCACAATTTATTCGCAAATATATGCGACCGTCAAAAGGTGGTGTGAACGGAGATGGGCCAGCGGCGGCCTAACGAGTGCTGGTGGGCATCTTACGCACATTTTTATTATTTATTTTACATATATAACGCCTTTAGCCCATTGAATAATGGTTTGTCCCATTAATCACACAAAAGAATAGAGCCCAAGTCAAAAGAGAAAGAAGTGAATAATAATTATATGCACTAAAATTATTGACAGGAATCTCAAAGCTATCGAATGCCCCGGGATGTTGGTCAGACGATTGAGACATCAGAATAGAGGAGCATGACACAAGTTGACCATTCAACGATTAACCGTTCCGTCTAAGTCAACCAACGCTATGGTAAGGGATTTAATCAGTGGACCACTCCTACAGCTCCAACTGCTTAAACTCCTTATAAGGGCACCTGATCACATCTAGACGGCCAACCAACTTTTACTTCAGTATGAGCAATCGCCACAGGATCGGTTGCCTCAGTCGATCGAACTCAAACACGTCGGTCGCACATTGAATGCATTACAAGTGGCTCTATAACCATCCCTCCTCTCTGAAATTGTATGAATACACTCCTATAAATAGAGGGCAGAAGGTGAAAAGAGGGTCCCCGGTCTGAGCACATTTTCCCAGCCTTTCTAATGATAATTTCCGAACTCTTTTTTTTTTCTCTCTTCCTCCCTCTCCTAGCTCTAAGTCTCGAGGTGTGTATTTTTGAAAGGCAAATCGGGATTCAACATCATGAAAGATGGTGCGGTGAGCGTGAATATACCCCATACGAGAAGTTAAGCCAACTACGAAAGAGAATACTTGCAGAAAGAAATATCGCTCATGGAATTCAATAGAGATGGCACGTCAAGTCGTACATGAAGAGGTCCGGACATGCGTAAATAATGGACCATCTTGAGGCTCTTCGGGATGCTAAGTCCCAACAAAATGCCCGACCACCACGCATGGAGGAAGATTCTTGAAGAACCCGCCCTCAGAATGCTCCCCTCGACAATTCATTAGTGCGCCAAGGTTGGCCCGATGATTGACCAAATGAAGGGCCAGGGGATTCCTAACCGGCGGAAAATGACGCATCTACGTTGGCAGTCCAATATCTGGCAGACGGAGTAAGAACATTTGCTTGGCCGCTATGGGTAGTGCCTTCTCATGAAAAATCTTAGAAACCATACACCAAGAGAAGCTAAGGATTCAACACTTCGATCCTTGTAAAGGGAAGAGTGACCTGGCCTACCACCTAGCTTCATTTGAGTTAAGGGTCGGAGTCCTGCAGATCGATGACGCTATTAAATGCCGACTTTTTTTGACCACTTTAAAAGAAGTTGCACTCGAGTGGTTTCATAGCCCATCGAACGGGATCATCTTGTCCTTCTATGAATTCTGAAAATCCTTCGTTGCGCAGTTCACCAATGTGTAGAGGCCGAGTAAGAATAGAGAGACCCTGCTCCAGATTATGCAGGAAGACAAAGAAAGCCTGCTGCCCTACATAACCTGTTTCCAAAAGGAAATGTCGAAGGTGAAGAATTTGGAGCTCTTATCGCCCAGACCGTCTTGAAGAAGGCGATCAGCAGTAAGTGATTCAGGTATGACCTGAACCTACTCAAACCAATGACCTTCACGGAGGTCTTGGAATTAGCCAATGACAGCATCGCTGCCAAAGAAGACCTTATAGAGTCCTAGGAGACAAAATTGAGAGCATCTGATCACCGGTTGCAGAAGAAGAAGGGTCGAGATGACGACAGAAGATCAAAGGGCGATCGAGCCCCTAACGCCGACGGACTGATAATCCTCAATCTCAGGATGGTCGAGCGAGTGAATAAGCAAACAAGGGTCAACGATACCATCCTGTCCAGCAGTCTGCTCAGCACTATGAGAGTCCGCATGTATATTAAGAGATACAATGATCGACATTCCTGAATGTTAGATGGCCGAACAAGTCCAAGCGATCCATAACAAGGACTATCTCAAGAATGCCCCTCCATTGAAGGCAGCACCAACACTACGCAATCCAAACAAATTAAATTTAGAATTTATTTTAAAATAAATCAAATTCCTTGCTATGCTGGCTACAAGTATCTAAGATGCTAAGTAACAAATATTTTAGATATACAGTAAAGTGTCAAAATAGTCTCTCACTATTTACGTGCAGGTGTTTTAGTCTCAAAGTTTATAGATATGACAAAATAGTCTCTAATTATTTTCAAATTGAGCTTTAATAGTCCTTAATGATGCCTTCTCAGCCACAATTTAAAAATTTTGTGGACATTTGGGCACTACTGTATACTCCAGGATGACAAAAACCTCAGGTAAATAGTCCGGAATATCTTGACGCCTTACTATATATCTTAAATATTTGTTATTAACTTTGCATCTTAAATAATTGTTTCCAACTTAGCAAGGAAATTTATCCGTATTAGAAGCGAACTAGTAATTAAAATGGAACGAGATACTGAATTTAGCGGCTTTCACCACAGTATTGACTGAAATATAATAAATTTGTACTTCCCTTTTTTTTCCCCTTGAAGTTTTTTAGTTTGGTGAGACTTTCACAAAGTAATGTTACTGTATATTTCAAAGATGGTCCGCGATATGTGTCTGTCCTATGTGCTAATTCAACCCAGATGGATTCGAATCGGAGGACAGAGAGGACTTACGGCGAAGCTGCCAACCAATCAGCAATATATAAATACACATATATATTCTTTAAGTTTAGTTGCATTTAATTTGGATTGGGTTTTTCGGCTGTGCGATGAACTAAACTCTTAATACCGGAAGTAAATAGTGATACATCACCTTAAAAACGTCAGGCCAAAAATTATAATTAAAAGTTATATTTAGTTTTTTAATCATACAAATAAGGCAAATACGTATCTTATGTCACTAACATTTTATACAAAAATATTATTAAGATTTAAAAATGAAATTAAAGATAAAAAATTTTATTTATTATTTAAGCATACGATTAAAAGTAATAGTCGAACACAATGCTATAAACATGGTTTGAATGAAATTTAGAACTCTTATGGTTATATGTGATAGGGCACCATAAATCCATTTGATGAAGATTATTTTGATTTCAACAAATTTATACTCTCAATAAGAAGAACTCGATGATATCACATGCGGCTAGGTCTGAGTTCAACTGAGAATAAATTAAGCATTTATGGTGCAGTTAAAAATTATAGGGTGTTAATTGAAATATGATCAAAATGAGCAGATAAGCGCGAGGAATCCGACTAACTCAAATTTACGCAATTTTAACAACATTAAGACACTTAATATTTAATAAATGATTTATCATTGAGGAAGTTGACAATGGTCATCCAAATGGTGTTTTGGAAACATCCGCCAAATGAAAATAAAAAGAAAATTAATAACTAAAAAGTAGCATAAATAAGTACTTTCTAAAATTATAAATCTATCCATATTCTCTATATGGACAAGTGCTCTTAAAAGCGGAGTAAACTTGCAGATTTGAACCAATTTAAAGTCCCTGAGATATATTTCTCAATGTTGGCGTCTTCCCCTCTTGTTGGTAGTATACTCCATGTTTATCATATGTTTTAGGATGTTAAATCCAATTTTGTTCTGTGAAGCATGCCCAAGAGTCAGAGCGGTGGAGACTTTAAGAGAGAAAATGAAGGCAACAGTGAAGCGAAAAGAAATAAAATACCACACTTATACTTGCCCTGTATGGGAGAACTCGAGTATTCCAGAACTCTTTGACCCATATTATATATAGAATATAGGGATTACAAGAGAATAAGAGAGACATCTTATAGAAGACGGGTCTAGAGAAAAGAGTCAATACCTTTCACCCCCCTCAAACATGGTATAAATCCCCTATTTGTATGAGATAAAGGAATAAAATCTAAAATCACATGCTCGCCCTACAATAATGGGAGAATTACATGCCTTTATGGTATCTTTTTATGATAATCACTTTAAGATGGGGAGTTACAAACTTTTAATCTCTCTGTCAACTATCTTTTTACTTAGATCATCAGATTATCTCAAGATTCGTGCAAATAATTTTTCGAGTGTACAATATTTATGTTAGATTTTCATATAAAATTAAGTTATTAATCTTTCACATAATCACCAAAAATAATCTAAAATACAATATTACTATCAACAATAGAAAAAAAAATTACTTATTAATGGTACTATCATAAGTAAGAAAACTGGTAAACAGCATCACCAAATCATGTCTACTCCCGTCCATTCAGTTAACTACCTTATCTAGTTTCTGGTAGCCAGTGGTTATTATAATAATTGAAGGGTTAATGTCACTTTTAGTCTTATAATTATAATATTAACAGTCAAAATTATAATATTAACTGTGGTTTTTATTACTCGTTCAGGTTTAGTTTGGTGAAAATTATGTTAAAAGAGTAAATTAAGGCGTTAAGGCGAGCTTATTTTCTTGCTTAATTTTAAAAAAGATTAAAAGTGGTTGCTTTAAACTTCATTCCAATTACCTATCATTTGATCATTGCATTTCTTATAAAAGTTGTTGAAGATCTTTGTGCATGGGCGGTCCAATTTCCTAAATGTACTTGGCTATCTACTTGGCGAGAAAACCCAAAGAAGTGCAAACACAAGAACACAACAATTACGTCGTTCAGTTCTTCGGACCTACATCCACGGGAGGGAATCAACAGTAAATCGACTAAGACAATCCAGAAGAAATTACAAAGTCTTTTACATTGAGAAATGACCACACCTCCTAATCTCTCCCTCTAGAAATCACCTTGATACTAGATCTCCTGACTCCTCCCTCAATTCTTGAAGCATCTCCCATTCTTCTCTTCTTCTTCCTAGTTCTCACCCTCCTTGGTTCTCCTCACCCCTCACTACAAGCCTCCCCCCATTTATTATAAATAGATGAGGCCTCCCAAGTAGACCGGGTCCGCCCAAGAAGCTTCCATGAGATTTACTAGTATGTCATTGCCTTAGCCAAGTAATTGAGAGTCATTGACAACAAAAGTGTTACAATAATATTAATTATTTAATTATTTAAATTATTTAAGTCAAAACTTGATCTAGCAAAACTTCATTCATATTCAACTCAAGTTTATAAATCGAGCTAAAAAAATAGATTATGTTCGGCTAGCTTGTTTAATCAACGAATCAAACTAGTGTTTTTTAGCAAGTTAGAACAAGTTGTCTGCAAATGTCATGTTTTTTTAGAGTTGTAATCTGTCCATATTTAACATCTAAGATTTAATTGTTACTTACATATAGGGGTGTAACGAACCTAACACAAACGAACAGAGCTCATGTTCGATTCATTCATTTGAAATTAAGTGTGTTTGAAATTGTACATAAAGTTACTGTCTGTGTTCGATTCGAATTGTTTAAAATTAATTTGAAACGTTTGAATTGTTCGAGTTATTCGAATTATTTGAATTGTTCAAAATCTTTCAAATTGGTTTGTATTGTTTGAATTTTTAAAATGATATTATAATAATTATTACTTTAATATATTATTATTACAACTAATATTAATATATTATTATTGTTAATTTATTATATATTATAATTTATATTACATAATTATTTTTAAATTATGATAAATTTTAATATATAATTATTTTAAATTATTTTATATTTTGAACAATAACGATTCAAACACGGTTAGACACATGACGACTTGTGTTTAATTCATTTGTTCGTGTTCTTCTCATCTGCTTATCGAAAGAATCAAACACGAACTCTCTAACGAATTGTACACGAATTGTTCGCGAACAAAGAACTTTTTTGACATCTCTACTTACATATATGCCTCACCTATGCATGAAAAACATATATTTCACTTCTTAAAAGTGAAAATAATGATATTTTTTGTGTTGTGAAAGATTTGGGTGGTATAAATGTCAAAAGCTAAATTCATAGGAAGTGGGGGTTATGTATATAAATGCCCATAATTTTTTTTTTCATACTAAATGGATTCAATTTAAAATCATTCAAATTTTAGTCCAAAGAGTCTAAGAATATAAGTTTATATTTATACTTAAAAGCTTAAAATTATAGCATTATTGTATTGTTTAATATTTAAGTTATATTTATTTTTTAACTTTAATTATATTGGGTAATAGTTTATTTATATTGAAAAAAATAATATGCGATAATGAAATTAGGGCAATTACATACATAGTACTTGAAATATTATTATTTACAATTCTAGCACCTTTACATCCATTATTTTTCAAATTCTCACTTAAATTCAATGACATATAATAAAATTTGGTTTATCCTGATAAAATAATTTATTATTATCAGAATATTTTTTCCTATTTTTAAATAATTAGAGAAAAAAAAAACTCAATTAAAATTAGGCCGGCAAACATTATCAACAGCAAGTGGTTAATCATAAACGTAGAAGAAGGTTTAATTTTAATTTTAGCTTAATAAAATTTATCGAAATAATCAAAAAGAAAGAATAGCCATATTTTGCTATTTGGGTCCTCAGATGTATAACTCTATTTCTTATTTTAGCACACAATTCTTATGTATTTACGTATCTAAAACCAAATGTTTGATATTTACATATTTAATCTCATAACAATGTGCATGAAAAAGTGGACTTCACTTCTAAAAAAGACAATTAATTGTGATATTTTTAAAATGATGTTAATGCTTTGAATGATATGCATGTAAATATGAATGCTAGATAGGTGAATACATGAGAATTATGTGGTATTTATAGGGGTGTAAACGAACCGAACACGAACGAACAGAGCTACTGCGTGTTCGAAATGTTCGAACACATCACTGTTCGTGTTTGGTTCGTTTAACAAACCGAACGAAAAAAAAATTGTCCGTGTTCGTCTCGTTTGCTTATCGAAAGAATCAAACACGAACTTTCTGGCGAACCGAGCACGAACTGTTCACGAACAATGAGTTTTTTTGACAGCCCTAGCTTTGATAGCATACTTCCCCAAATTGAAGCAAATTGATCAGATATTCCGTACACATCAGGTAATCTATACTTCCTCAAAATGATGCAAACTGAATAAGGCGTTTAGGATTTTGTTTAAAGTTTTGTTTTAATATTTAATATAGTATATTAATTATAATATTATAATATTTATATTAATATAATTAATACTATAATATTATTATTGTTATTAATAATTTATCATATATTATAATTTATAGAAGTTTAAAATATGATATTTTTATAACATATAATTATTTTTAAAATGTCATAAATTTTTTATATATAATTATTTTAAATTATTTCACATTTCAAACAATAACGAACCGAACGAAAAAAATTGTTCGTGTTCGTCTCGTTTGTTTATCGAACGAATCGAACGCGAACACGAACTGTTCGCGAACAACGAGCTTTTTTGACAGCCCTAGGTATTTATATAGATACTCCCATTGTGCCGCTCCCCAACTTGTTGACTGACATCAGCGAGTCAGTTGTAAGTCTCTTCAGATCGGGGGTTCAAATCTCCCTCTAGCCACAATTATCTTATAAAGGGTGGTACTCAAATAGTTAGACACATTAGAGGTGCCTGGGGGCTCGTATAATAACCTCTGGCGATTCTCTTGAAAATAAAAATAATAATACTTATTTGCTTAATTTATAACAAATAAAAAATATTTAAATTCTATAAGAACAATTACCCATTCTATAAGTTTCTAGAAATATACAGTAGTACTTTTGTATTATTATATAAAAGGCCGGCCTTTGCGAGAAATGCTTAGATTCGGGGCCTATCTGTAAATTTTAATATTTATTGGGTGCTTGCGTCACCATCAGTATTATTATATATTTGTACAATTAAATAAGAGTGACAGGCGGTCTGCATAAAAGCTACGGAAGACGAGGTAAAGAAAGGCAGCCGGCTGGGCAGTCCGGTTCCTGAGCAGAGCGGCAGCCCGCCTGGGAGGACGCGTGAGTGCCGTCTATTTGTGTTCCGTATTTAATATTTTTAAAAAATAAAAATGACAATTTACATACATACCTCTCAATCCCTATGAATTTACATATTAATACCTATAATTTTAAAGTTTTACATAATAGGACCTTTTACCATGCATGAAAATACATATTTCACTTTTTAAAAGTTAAAATAGTGATATTTTTAGCGTGATATGAGTGGTATAAATATAAAAATGAAAATTTAAGGAGATATATATGTAAATATGTAGTAATTTGGTGGTATCAAAATAAAAATAGAAAAATAGAGCATCTTTGAGGAATAAGCTCTTGAACAAAGCACTCACAAGAATACAATAATGGAAACATCCAAACTTGAGAGGTTTTGTCTCTTCTAGTATTAAATAGTTAAAGCATAATTATGATAAAGTCCTTTTAAATTTTATTTTTTGCATAGCAAAATGATAGAAATATTCTAAATTTTAGTTCAAATATCTCTAAAAGACTATAATTCATAGCATATGAATATCTTCTTGCTAATAAAAAAATCTTGAAGTAATTTAGAAGAATTTAACGGAGATTAAATTTAGAAAAATTAAAATGTAGACCAGATAAAATAAAACAAAAACAGAAAAGAAAAATAATTTACGAAGAAACTAGACTTGTATTCTTAAATTCATCAACCCCAAACTTGGTAGTGCAAAATTCTTTGGATTGACTTGATGACGCAACGTGTTAGGGCACAATTATTATTATAGTGATGTCTCAGTTTTTAGAGTCATGGTAGCCTTTATATGTCCCTATTTCTTAAATAATTTATAACAAATAGTTAATCTAATTGAAAAGAGCACTATATTAATGTAAAAGTAGTGGGGCACTTCAGTCATTGTTTGAGAATTGTAATTGAAGAAGTCAAACCATCATAGAATTATTTTTGTTTATTTAACCATCCAGATTTTAATAAATTGTCATTGATGTTGTCATTACATCAAGTTTTACATCTTCATATATTTAGATGGTTGATTAAAGAAATCTATGGCGGAAGTTGTTAAATCATCATCATCGATCGCTTGGGCTAACCGAACTCAAGTAACTTGAGAAAGTTTTACCCAAAAATATGTTATTCAATCAGATTTCAATCAAGAGTAAGCATTATTTACACTCATTTCGACAACTACAAAATTAATATTGATAAAAGTAAAAAAAAAAAAAAATCTTTCTCTATATTTATAAACACCTAATATTTGATAGATTTGAGAAGGTTTACCAAACTCTAAAAGTGCTACCGAAGTATTAAAAATATAGAAGTCTTGTAAAATCCTATTTGTTTACCTCTAAATAAATTAATTACCTAAGCCCTTAGTTACATTTAGTTTTATGGATTATACCCAAGGTTTAAACTATTTGTTGTGGTCCAATTGGGCTCAATGGAAAGCAATAAATCAAAGGAGAGCTCCAAATATAGCCAAAGCCTTCCTTTGGGTGAGGTAAACTTGTTCTTATCCAACCAATTTGCTAGTTGGGATTGTGAATGGAGATTATACCAACTTAGAGCTAAGCTAAGGTTGAACCAAGATCATGAGGACTTTAGACTTGGTTCAATTCGTAATGTCGTAAAGATTTTCCTAGAATAGAATAGTTTAGGGAGGTAGACTATAGAATACGAGTTTATCCAAGGCGACTGATAACCAAGCTATATTGCTGACAAAATCCATTAGATTGAATGTACCTGAAAATCGCTCTTGAAAGAACTTCTTGATGTGAGATGCTAATTTCGTGCATTCCCTTTTACGGACCTTTGTCTTATCATCATTTTTCTTTGAGTTGTGTTGTGGTTAAGTCATCCATTCGAACGATCTGAGTTATGGAAGGAAACTAGGGAGTTGGCTGATCAAGATGGATAGTAACAATCGCGTAATCTCAATTTCTCGGCCTCGTCATCGAAAGTGGCTTCCAATTGCTAGGAAATTCTCAACTAAAATAATTTGGATGCTTAGATTGAGTTAGTTTATAATGAACATGGCTCGGTGAACTAAAGCCATAGTCAAAGAAAAGATCTTTCAAACAATAACTGGCCTAACACAAGTTTAGGTTGAATCAATTATAATGAATTTGTGTTTAGTTGACTCGTTCCACAAAGAAAAGGACACCTAAACAGTTAAAAGAGGCTTAATAGGTCTTTTTAGATTAAGTTGAGTTCTGATTGGTTCTTTGGAGTTTACTAGGTCGGTGTGTAAGTAGGTCTTCCTAAAATTAGCTTAGGTAATCTAAGTTTATGTAAGGGATCATGACTACTTATCAGAGTTTATATAAACTTTAAGTCTATCCAATAAGTTAATATATATTAACATTTTGTTAAGTTAATATAAACTTATACTTTTTAATAGAGATGACATTAAAATAGCTAAGGTTCAATGAGGTAGACCATAAAGCCAATGAATTTTACGGAGGCTAAAAAGTGTTACATCAAATTCAAGAGGACGACTACTACAATATAAGGGTATTTAGCCCATTAGAACTTAAGGAGAGCTAAACATGGCTAGAGTTTGCTTATGTTAGCTCAAAGAATGAGAAAACAATAGAATTTGACATGGAAAGAAAGATGTGGCTAATCATGTGAAGGCTAGAGCCACACAATACTTATTTTAAGAAAATTAGATCAACAAAACGACTCCCAATATCTTAGATAGAATCATAAAAGTATGTCATATATATAGTTGTTGACCATGATGATCAAATATACATCAAAGTAGATTGGTAATTTTAAATGAATTTAAGTATGACTTGAAGGAATTTGAATAGCATGACTTATATTGATTAATTATACCCAAACAAACTTAGAAATTAAACTCATTTTTAGAACTTAGGATATATAAACTCATTTTTAATGAGGTATATCTATTTCTCTCTCTAGAACTTAGGATATAGCCTTAGGATATCCTAGCGACTTTGCTTAGAGGAGTAGTGTTGGGACCTACTCCAATTAAAAATTGAATCATTTATTGACTCCTTGTAGTCTCATATGCTTAATTGTAAATCTTCAACAATTGTTTGGGTTGATTGTGATCAACATAATGAAACTCAGGTGGATTTCCTAGAGGTTTGAAAGGCTTTGGAAAAAACCTTGAGTTCAGAGATTTTGATTTGGTGGCGGTTCTTACTTTGAGGCACTTCACTCACCTTCACTCACATGCATTCACCTTCACTCAACCTCACTCAACCTCACTCAATTTTAGATGACTCTTTTCTTAACTTTTAGGAAGCTCATTTTAATTATGAAGCACTCTTTAAGATAAGAAAGATAGCTATCTATTTAATAATTAAGACCATTAAAAAAAATTGTGAAAAATTCACTAAATCATTAAATCAAAATTAACATAAAGATTTTTTTAAAAAAATCCATAAATACACTCTTTAATTTTTCTTTTAAAAATAAAAAATCTACAAAAAGATAAAAGATAAATAAAAATAATAATATATAAGAAAAAAAAAATTTATTTAGTAAAATAAATTTAAGGAGACAATTTTTGTAACATTTTAATAAACAAATTTATTAATAAAAGTTAAAATAAAAATAATATAAACATTCAAAATTTTCACTCACACACACACCCCCTCAAGCGGTGGATCTTTCCAAACATTTACCCAAACTTTGAAGCCATCTGATGGTTTTCTTTCAAAAACCAAAGCTCACCCAAATTTAGCTTTGAATCATCATGCCAAATACTTCAAATTGAAAACAAATTTAAGTCTCTTTTGAACAAACTTTTGAGCCGCATTTAAGCTTATCATAAGCCACCATTTTCAAATTAAATTGGGCTTTTCACTAAGTTGGTCTCCTTGATGAACTTATGCAAATCATTTCAACCACTTCACCTCGTTTAGTCGAACCCAACCTACGCCCCATGTGAGTCTAGAAACCTTCACCAAGGCTATCCCTCTTACCCTAACCTCCTCATCACATGCCTTGCTCCTCATTGCCCCATGCCCAAAACCTTCTCAACCAATTCCCATACCCAACCCAACAACCCAAGATAGAATTGGCCCCATGCCCACATTGAAATTGTGTATCTCTATATATTTCTAATAAATAGAAAAAATATTTTAATTACTTAAAAAGAATTTTCTAGTAATTTGACAATTATTGAAATGAATAAATCTAGAAAGTGAAATATATTTTGAAAAATTATATGGCCATTTTATTCAATTAGACAATAATCTTTAATATTATATGATAGTTCATTAAATTTTTCTAAGTAAAGTATATTTATAAATATTATATTTAAACTTTAAAACTTCTTTTAATTAAAATTGGATTAAATCAGGGATAAAATGAGTAAAATTAATGATAAAATATTATTAAGATGAATGAGACATGACTGGTTAATTAGAACTACAATCAAATCAAATCAATAAAATAAGTAAAAAGTATAAATGAAAATTTCAAATTATTTTGAATTGGAAGTTCTAAAGAGATTGGATGATCAATTGGTGGGTAACATAGTTTGGAATTGCTTAATTTACTTATTAGAAATTCCCACCACAATTTAAATAAGTTACCATATTAATTTACTCAAAACTTGATAAAATTACAAAAATCCTTAAGGTTTGAAGATGAACAAATAAAATAAATAAGTTGAAAATATAATTGAAATTATATCCAAATTCATTAATGACCATATTTCAGTCACATGAATTTACCCTAACTTTACAGTAAAATACAATTCAATTAAATAAAATTGCTGAAATTATGAAATGACTTGAATCAAATAAGTGAAGTTCTTGAGCATTCAAGTGCCTTAAGATATATATTAATCTAGAAGTTCTATCCTTTCTAATTGTAGATACTTTGGAAGAAAACCTAATTTTAGCAGGAGCTCCTTTCAACTATTTTTTCTCAGCCTACACATTTATCAATCATTATAATAAGGTCATTGTTTATGTTTTAAAATCTAAAATAACTCAAAATTTAAACATTACTAATATCATGTGTCCCCCACATAGAGCAAATAAAATTGACCCACTAAAAATACATTGTTATGGAACTTTTCCTTGCCATAAGGCTCTTGGTGGAAAGTCACTCTTAATGTTAAGAAGATGAATGGTGGTTTTGCACGTCTATGATGATAAATAGTATATCACTACTTTCATTGCCCAATAAATGCATGGAATATTGTATTGTTTAGAGAAGGATTTAATTTATGAGGACATATAGCAAGGCGATAATTATAGTATTTACATATCTGTCACCTCAATTTCACTTTTTTACACACATATATATAAAGATTTTGGGGGCATAAATGTAAAAAGGAAAAAAAGTTTAGGTGTTAGTCTGTTAGATACGTAGATACATCGAAATTAGGTGGAAAATTATGCAAAGGCCCAAAAAACATGAAAAATTTACATATTTATTAGACAATTTTTATATATTTATATATCTCGTACCAAAATTTTCATATTTACATACATAACACTTTGATGCTTTAAATATATATATGAAAAGTTGTATTTCACTTTAAAAAAAAAATATTTAGTGATATTTAAGTTTAGGAACCAACGTATTAGTTTGGGAATATGTAATTTATTTTTAATTTAAAGCGATTTGTTTTAGGGGTGACGAATATTTAACTAAATTAGTACTAGTTAACTAAGTAGGCTTGAGGTTGGGTTGACGGTGAAAAGTAAGATCACTGATCACAGAAAAATATGTTAAGAAATTCATACCTATTTTTTATAAAATTGCACTTTAAAGAAAGATATTTTCTTTATTTTATTGCAGGAATGAAGATTTATAAGTGATAGAAACAGCATGAAATGGAGCGAATTTGGATCAAAAAAGAAAGAAATTCATGCAAAATGAACTAAGCCGCCGACGGCGAGATCGAGCCCGCCGACGGCGAGATCATAAGGAGAATTTTTGAAGGATTTATAACTACCTCGCCTAAGCGAGACCAAGCCCGCTGACGGCGAGATCGCGCTGTTTGGAGACCTTATAGAAGCTCCGCCGACGGCGAGGTCGTTTCTCGCCGACGGCGAGATTGGTCAAAATGCCAGATACATTGAACCTGAACACTTTTTAAAGAGGTGTTTAAGTACCCCTTGAACCTTTGTCTACCTCTATAAATAGAGGACCAATTTTAGTCATTAGTGTGTCTATTTTAGGAGTCTTAGAGTATTCTATTAGTGTGCTTTTGAGTCTAAGTTGAAGTTGAGTTTTAGTAAGTATAATTAGTGAGTTAGAAGTGTGTTGTACTTAGAAGGAAAAGTCGAAGGAGCTTGAAGTGCAGCTGGGAGGAAATTTAGATAAATATCTTTGTTTATTGTTGTTAACTTTAAATGAAATCACATGCTTTGTTTAATTCCATGCATTACGAGTAATTTTCTTATCTTTCTCCTTGTTTATGAAATTATGTGAATTGATGAAATTAAATAGAAGTGCCTAATATATTAGAATAAATGGTGATAATTTTTTACTTAAAACTTAATTTACTTTCAATCTGGCCAATTGAATTGTTAAAATATGTTGAATTATCAACTATAGTAAAGATTACATCCAATATTCAGGGAAGTCAAAAGCCTTGGATGGAGGGTGCAAATAAATAGGGAAATATTATTTATCGGACGTAGAATTGAACATTTTAGTGTGACGACTAAAATATTCAATTTGGTCCTATTGTTCGAGAGTTGAAGTGTAGATGTTAGCCTCAGGTGAGGGAATGTGGGAGCTCGAAGTGGCGACGAGTATCCTCCAGACCTAGCCGCAGATTCGATAATCAAACATAGGATTAGTCGATGTTCTTCTGCAGTTGGATCAGAAAGGGTAAAGAATATGAATGCTCCTATTTATCACAATATAATAAAAAAATCTATTTGAATTCATCATTCAGCTTAATTTTCTAAAAACAATGAGAAGGATACCTTTTTCTGAAATCTTTAAATCAACTTTATTTAAAGCATTAGTTTACTTTAGTTCGCTTTAGTTAAGTATTCTAAATTTCCGTATACTATATTAGTAAGTAAATACTTTTAAATTTAGTTGTTACAAATTAGTAAAACTTCCATGTGGGATCGATAACCAGGACTCCACTAGAGCCATGTATTACTTGATACGATATGTATACTTGCGTAGAATCCACATTATACATTTCATCATAAAATCTAATATATATATTAAAGCGGGATCAAGTTTTTGGTGCCATTGCTATTAACACAATTTGCAAACATAAAAAGTGGGTCAAGTTTTTGGCGTCGTTGCCGGAAAGGTAAACAAAATTATTTACTAGAGTAACAAACTATTTTAAAGTTTATTTTGCAAAATTGTATGCGTAAATTTGGAAACGAAAATTTAATACCTTACGATTCAGAATTAGAGTGTACAGTTAAAAAAATTAGAAAACAAAAAAGAGAAATTATAAATTTAACACAAATAGCGAATATTCTTGAAAATGAAAATATCAATCAACAGAGACCATTAAAAGATTATGCCAACCCTACATTAGATGAAATTCATTTAACTATTCAAAACCACGATGTACTGCTAACTCATTTAACTGAAACACCGCAATTATCCAAATGGTACAAAACAATCAATTTAGTGGTTCACCTACTGAAGATCCTAATTTACATCTTGCTAGTTTTTTAGAACTATGTGCTACTTTTAAATATGAAGGAGTATCTAACGATGCTATTAGACTTAGATTTTTTCCTTTTTCTTTAAGTGATAAGGCTAAAATGTGGTTAAATTCGTTAGCACCTGGATCTATTAAAACTTGGGGAGAATTATCACAAAAATTTCTATCCAAATATTTTCTACCATCTAAAACTGCTAAACTTAGAAATGATATAACTTCTTTTAGTCAGTTTGATGGAGAATCAATATATGAAGCTTGGGAGAGATTTAAAGAACTTCTTAGGAAATGCCCACATCATGTGTTACCAGATTGGTTAATTATTCAAACTTTCTATAATGGATTAGTAGGATCTCTTAGATCAATCATCGATGCTGCTGTTGGAGGATCATTAATGTCAAAACCATTTGATGAAGCCTATGCACTAATCGAAGAAATAGCTACCAATAGTTTTCAATGGCCTGCTGATAGAATAAATCTGAAAAAGATAGCCAGTATTCATGAAAATGATGCAATATCTATGTTAGCTTCGCAGATCGCTGCTATATCTAAAAAATTAGATCATTTTAGAATGAATTACTCTCCAACTATATTAGAAGAAAACTCATCTGGACAACTTATAGAATCCCAATCTCATTATGAAACTATAAATGCTATTAATAATAGACCCAATATTCCTTATGTAAATTATTATAATCCTGGATGGAAAAATCATCCTAATTTTAATTGGAATAATAATACAACTAATCAACCATGGATGAATAACATAACACAACCATTAGGAAATCCCTCTAACCAAGGAAATTCTAATTATAAACCTAGTTATCCACCTGGATTTAATAATAGTAACCCTCAATTTAAAGATAAGAAATTATCTATATAAGAATTAATATTAAATATGGGTCAACATTTACAAAATCAAGGAAATCAATTACAAAATTAAGGAAATCAATTACAAATACAAGGAAACCAATTACAAAATCAAGGAACAACTATTAAAAATATTGAAACTCAACTTGGACATATCGCTACCGCGCTTAATAATAGAATACTTGGAACATTTCCTAGTAATGTGGAAATAAATCCCAAAGACAAAGGAAATGAACAAATTAAAGTGATACAATTACGAAGTGGAAAAGAATTAGAACCTCGAATTCAGAAAGAACTGGAAAGTCAAAAAGAGGAAGTGGAAATCGAAAAGGAAAAGAATCAACAAGATCGAAACTTAGAAAATCCTTTAATACCAATGAAAATTTCTGTTGAAAAACCTCCACCACCATTTCCTCAACGACTAAATCAACATAAAAAAGATAAATAGTTTACTAAATTCCTTGAAATTCTGAAATAATTAACAATAAATATTCCTTTTGTAGAAGCTTTAGAACAGATGTCAAACCATGTAAAATTCATGAAAGATATTCTAAAAAAAAAAAATTTACCGATAATGAAACGGTCGCACTTAGTGAAGAGTGTAGTGCTTATTATTCGAAAAAGCTTCTCGAAAAATTAAAAGATCCCAGTAGTTTCACTATACCCCGCGCTATTGGAGAAAAATTCTATGGAAAAGCTTTGTGTGACTTAGGAGCAAGCATCAATCTAATGTCTCTATCGATTTTTAAGAGATTAGGATTGGGAGAAATTTCACCTACTTCGATAACTCTTCGATTAGTCGATCGTTACGTTACATATCCTAAGGGAGTTATTGAAGATGTTTTAGTAAAAGTTGATAAATTTATATTCCCTGTAGATTTTATTGTTTTAGATATGGAAGAAGATAAAGAAATTCACTATCATTTTAGGAAGACCATTTTTAGCCATCTGGAAAACCATGATTGATGTTCAGAAAGGAGAATTAACTATGAGAGTAAATGACCAAAAAGTAACTTTTAATATTGTTGAATCAATGAAATATCCTGCGCTAGAAAAAGAGGATGAGTGTTTTCGAATGAAAATACTTGATCATTTACAAAATGAACATTTTAAGGAATATTATGAACCGAACACGAACTGTTTGCGAACAACGAGCTTTTTGACAGCCCTAGCTTTGATAGCATACTTCCTCAAAATGAAGCAAATCGATCAGTTATTCCGTACACATGAGGTAATCCAGAGTTCCTAAAAATGAAGCAAACCAAATTAGGTGTTTAGGGTTTTGTTTAGGGATTTATTTTAGTATATAGTATAGTATATTAATTATTCTATTATAATATTTATATTAATATAATTAATACTATAATATTATTATTTTTATTAGTAATCTATCATATATTATAATTTATAGAAGTTTAGTTATTTAAAATATGATAAATTTAAATAATATATAATTATTTCTAAAATATCAAAAAAAATTTATATATAATTATTTTAAATTATTTTATATTTCGAACAATAACGAACCGAACACGAACGAATACATCACTGTTTGTGTTTGATTCGTTTAACAAATCGAACGAAAAAAATTGTTCATATTCGTCTCGTTTGCTTATCGAATGAATCGAACACGAACTGTTCGCGGACAACGAGCTTTTTTGACAGCCCTACTAGTTTCGCCAAGGGTTCACAAAACTCATTTATATGTATTTAAATTTCTAACACCTAAACTTTAATTAATACGCGCACGCGCGCGCGCACACACACATACTTATAGCAAATGTTGGAAATTTTTTTAAGATGATTTTATACTACATACATCTTAATATAATATGATGATTTTGAGGTCCATCTTGTCTCTAGGGTTATTTAGTTGCAATTATTTATAATTCAATTGTATTAAAAATATTGTGTAAAATAAAATTAATATTTAAAACACTTTTTGCCCTTGGATTACTAGAATTGTTAAAATATTTTTTTATTTTTTATTTTTAAAATTAGAGAATGTGTTGAGGGCTTAAAGTGATTGAGGCTCAAAGCATTGGCAGGAATGTGTCGTTGCAACTGAGGTCATAATGGAAGCTAGAGATGAAAGACATATTTGAGAGAACATTTCCTCTCGGTCACGGTGTGATGAAAGAAACACTATAAATTTTCTTTCACAAATGGTAATGTTCGCTTCAGCATACCATGCTTTATATCGCTCTTAGGCTTCGTTTGAGAAGGTGACGAAGCTCCGTTCTGTTGCAAAGAGCCTCGACACATAGAAAAGCTTTCGTTTAGTGCACCAATGTCTCTAGAACGACTCCTGAAGTTGTTTTGCAAGAACAATAATTTTTCATTGTTATAGATCGCAGCAGACCTTCTCCGTTCGACAGACGTGGCTTTTAAAGTAGTTTCGTTGAACGGCGAAGCTCCTTCAAACAAACTTTTATTCTCATGTGGCTTTTACGGGGGCATTTAGCTCCCTCAAATGAGCCTGAAATAAGAGGTGGTGTAGTCACAACAGAGCCGTGTTAGGTTGGCCAGGGTGAGCAATTATGTCATGCATTGTGATATGATATAAGTAGAAATTACTTGTATCAGGCAAATTCTAGATACATCAATAATAAAAAAGTTTAGAACCCTACAATTAAAATATGGTATAGTTAAAATCCTCTCAATCAAATAGCTAGCCCATAAATTCTGGTCATGATATTCCCACTTATTTTTTCATTGTTATGTATAATTAGAGCCCCCTCCAATCAAGTAGACAATCAATTTTAATCATGGCAAATTTACTTATTTTCTTACTGTATATTTTTATTCTTATGAGAAGAAGTGGAATGTGTTATTTGACTAAAAATTTAAATAATAAAAATTATATTAAGATAATTTCATACTAGGATATTTCTATTATGCACAAATATCAAGATGAGATTTGAATATGATATGGTATCAACATGAGATGTGTCTATTGTTAATCAACATGAGATGTGTCTATTGTTAAAAAAAATGAATGCATATATGTAGTTAGCACTACTATAACATTATCTTTTAAAATATTAATTATATATAGTAATTATATAAATTAAATAAAAATAAATAAATTCATATTGTAAGTAGTTTACTTAAATTGCTTATGCTACTACTTTGCAAGAGAATTGTGCATTTATGCTTTTGTGATAAACAAAATGATTGCAAATGACTTACTTCTAGTAACAAATGAATATTTACAATTGCTCAAGAAATAGCTCACAAGGTTGAAATTTTGCTTATCACTAGAATTATTTGCAACTTACTATCGGTTGCAAGTTGCAGCCATAGTTACTGCATATTAGTCATATTATTACTATAGCCAAGACCATAAAGTTCTTGATGTCTATCTATTGAAATATTGTAGCAACTGTTCATTGACCACACAACAATTGCTAGTTTATGCGATTTTGTGAGATATCAAATGTATGACAGTTAAAATCCATTGTGAGATATCGATGTATGATAGTTAAAATCAACTACAAAAAGGACAATATCACATAACCAAAACTTGTAATTATAACATTATAACAAATTTAAAAATAACATTTATGTATAATATACTTATTTTGTTTATCATTCACATATTAAACTATATAAATTAAACATAAAACAAACAACAACATAAGAACAAAAATATTTTTAATAGGAACCAAAACATGATATTCTTCATAACAAACTAGCGAAAACTTTCATCTAACTTCTTATTAAACATTTTCAATCTAATATTTTTGCAACATCAAAATATTAAAATTACAATTTATAAATTATTTTTTATACATCTTCCTCATCTTCTCATTTTCATCATCATTGTTTCTCTTTATCCACTCCACTAGCTCCACCACATAAGGTGGAATGTTATTGTAATTCTTTAGCATGGAAGGTGCAATCTCCTTGATCTTCCTCTCTTGTAAACGGTTGCCCTCTAAAATGGCTTCCTATAAATTGCTATGATTGTAAGGGGACACATCCAAATGCATTATTGTCATAGTGACCTTGAAAGCCATATGCTCAATTTCACTTCATGTGTTATATAAAAAATATGCCAATAAGATAAAATTAAACATATAAAGCATATAAGGAAATTCATTAGTTCACTATTGATGTTTATAATAAGTAATGAAAACGAAAGAATACTTTGTATTTGAACAAAAATTATCCCAACGCAATTCATGACAATGTAAATATTTCAAGTTTCATATTCATTATCATTTAAATACCGTTAGAATGCATGTTTATGTAAATGCTTTTTTTTAATGATTAAAAATTAGAAGGATCCCCTATGACTCTGGTTTTTATTTTTTGTAATGTGGATGTGTAAAATTTGATCATATTTTGTTGACAAATTGACTGAGAGCAAATTGAGCAAATGATAGGTATCTTCTTTAAAACATAAGCTTCGCTTATTGATCCCTCTACTTAGTTTTATTTTGAATTTTTTTCTTCGAGTTGTCCATAATCCTAAAAATATAAATTTAGTAAGGAAATAAAGAAAATTTTTCGTCTCTTGGGAGCTTTACTACAATATGTTAGATGGACACAACAATTCAGAAGCGGTTTAACAACGGTTAGCCAAAAATGGTGTTGTAGGTAGGGAGCGAGCCTACTTTCAAAAAATCTTCCGTCTTCGTGAACTACTTCTCTCATTCACCCCAAATGACCGCCAATGACATCATGTCTTCCTTTCTTTCACCCTAAAAATAAAAAAAGTGGGTCTGCCGGCGCTACCGGTCGGTCAGCCTGAAGGTTAAGCTTCTCGAACACTAACTTGAACAAAATGTTCATGGAGCTGCCATTGTCGATGAGAATACTCCCAACTTGGAAATTACTAATTATCCTTCTAACGAATATGACCTCATTGTAGGGGTTTCCCCATTAGGGGAGGTCATCGTCTGTGAATGAGATGGGAGGATAGCTTCCTGACTGACCCACAATTTTATATTATGATATTTTTAATTTAATTGCAACGACGCCAAAAACTTGACCCCGCTATATTATATGTATGGAATTGTAATTGTTTATGTTGTGGATGCTACGCAAGTATACGTATCGTATCGAGTAATACGGGCTCTACAGTGAGTCCCGGTTATCGATCCCACGAGGAAATAGAAAATTAAATAACAACTAATTTTAAAATAATAATAATAATAATTTTAAAATAGTATACGAAAATTTGGAATTCTAAATTTAAGCGCAATAAAGTAAACAAAAGTATTTTAATTAGGTAACTTAACTAAGTAGAAAATTAATATGTATTGAAAGTGCGGGAAATTAAGCTAATTGTTAAATAAGTCTTAACTTTTCGGAAAAGTATCTTTCCCGTGTGTAGAAATTTAAGTGATTGATGAATTTAAATAGATAATTTTAAGGTATTGTGACAAATAGGAGCATTCATATTCTTTACCCTTTAGTCGAGTGTAAAGAATATTGATTAATCATATGTTTGATTACCGAATCTGCGGTTAGATTGGGAGGATACCGACTGCCACTTCGAGCTCCCACGTTCCCTCGCCTAAGGGCTAACATCTACACTTCGACTCTCGAAACAATAGGATCGAATTGAATATTTTAGTACGTCACACTAAAATGCTCAATTCTACGCCCAAGTGATATTATTTCCTATTTATTTGCACCTTCCTTCCAAGACTTTTGAATTCCCGAATATCCGATGTAATTTTTACTATAGTTGATATTCAACATATTTTAACAAATCGAATGGCCGGTTGAAAGTAAATTAAGTTTTAAGTAAAAATTAGCACAATTTATTAATATTTAAAAGTACTTCTATTTTTAGTTCATCTAGTCACTTAATTTCATAAACAGGGAGAAAGACTAAATTAACTACTCATAATGCATATGAACTAAACTAAGCATGGATTTCATTTAAAGTTAAAAACAATAAATACAAATACTTATCTCGATTTATCCCCAAGCAGACTCTTCGCAGTTCCTTTGACTCTTCCTTCCAGTACAGCAAGACTCACTAAAAACTCACTAACTCACTAAAGACTCTAAAGACTAAAATTGACACTTAAAGACTCAAAACTGCACACATAACACAAAATAACACACCCTTATAACACACACTTATAACACACACTTATAACACACCCTTATAACACACACTTATAACACACCCTTATAACACACACTTAGAACACACCCTTATAAGCTGAATTTCGGCCTCTATATATAGAGGTGAGCAAAGGACCAAGAGGTGTGTAAGCATCCCTTCAAAAAGTGTCCAGGTTCAATGTATCTGCTCCATTTGAACTACCTCGCCGTCGGCGACGAACTACCTCGCTGTCGGCGAGGCTTCTAGAAGGTCTTCGAACCGCGCTATCTCGCTGTCGGCGGGCACGGGCTCGCTGTCAGCGAGACAGTTATAAATCCTTCAGAATTTC
Source organism: Papilionanthe hookeriana x Papilionanthe teres (assembly GCA_022702705.1). Taxonomy (NCBI): domain Eukaryota; kingdom Viridiplantae; phylum Streptophyta; class Magnoliopsida; order Asparagales; family Orchidaceae; genus Papilionanthe; species Papilionanthe hookeriana x Papilionanthe teres. Next base: position 53,693,769 of record CM040427.1, on the reverse strand, counting down.
TTCCTCGTACCCTCGCCGTCGGCGGGCTCGATCTCGCCGTCGGCGACTCAACACAAATTGCATTATTTTCTTCCTTTTTGCTCCAAATCCGCTCCTTTTTATGATTTTTGCTTTTATCACCTAAATTCTTCATTCCTGCAACAAAATAAAGAAAATATCTTTCTTTAAAGTGCAATTTCATCAAAAATATGTATGAATTTCTTAATAAATTTTTCAGTGATCACTGACCCTCTTCTAAGTGCCCATCCAAGGGGCATTAATTCCTCCAAGGATAGTCGGGACTATCCTGACAACATGGACGACATTCGTCTGGATGGGCCCTGGTGGGGCTTCTAATGTTGGAGCTTTCCTATATCTCTAACCCAAGTGTCCCTAAGCTACGACCTCCTTCAGCTTCCTCGCCTTGATCAGCTCCTTGATGAGATCCTGAGGCGCCTACATTCCTCTCTGTCGTGGTCATGATCCCAATGAAATTTACAATACTTCCTCACATCCCTAAGAAAATCTCATGCTCTCATCGCCGTGAGTTCTTTGAGTTATTCATTGCTTTGGATGGCATCCATGATTTCTTCCATTGAAACCCTCAAAGGAGAAGCTCACAAGTTCTCATAATCATGGTATGGTTATTTATAATGTTGGGTCGGCCTCTCAAAGTACCTGTTTGGTTGCATGTCAAGGTTCCTCGCCTGATCGCAGTGTTTTTTTGTACCGAATGGTCCCACTATTGTCACGAGAGGACTCTCGTCCTCTAAATGGTGTCTGACGGGAGGTCTGTATTCCTTCCTTAGCCTCAGCTCATCGCAGGGGGGGAGCTCACTTCTGGGCATGACACCCTTATTGCTCTCGCTTGGGGACACTTTCCACCGCCATGATGTATTTTTTGGTTCTCTCCAATAGCTCAGCCAAGCCTTGGGGTTCGTTTATGCTAATGTCGTAGGAAAACCTCTCGAATCCCAAGCCTTGCTTGAAGGCGAATATGGCTGTGTCGACTTTAAGATCTGTCACCTCCAACATCTCTCAATGGAAGTGTGCGATGAATGTGCGTAGACTCTCGTACTGACTTTGCTTAAATTGCCACAATGACTATACACTCTTAGTGGTTTCCGAATGTTGGCAAATTGTGCCAAAAAATAATCTCCTGAAATCAACGAAGTTATGATGCTCCCAACTGGAAGTGCCTAGAACCACTTCAAGATTTTGAGCAAGGAGAAGACCGACTCAGATTCTACGATATGGTCAATGGTGACCGCTTTTTGTAAGCCTACAAAGCTGGCAATTTGAATTTTTCTGGAGGCTTCACTCCAAAGATCTGGAGGGAGAAAATATTCTTCGGTTGATGCGACACCTCTGTGAGCCCTAACAGTTGTCTCTCCACCTGTGTGGATCCTAAGCTACCTTGATATTGTGAATCGATGGCCCCCTCAGGATCGTTGTTCACCCTCCTGCTGTTGTGCGCCGAAGCCACCTCATGTGGTTGGTTCTGCTCTTAGGTTGGTTGATTTCTCGCTAGGGTTGTGACGACCCTCAGGACTTCGGCGATCTGGCCTGAAACCTACTCCATGATCTTAGTCCCAATCTGTTGTGTTCTTGTTGCAATGCTCCTCGATGTCATCTCGTGGGGGCTTAACGTTAGCTACTAAGCTTTGGTCACCCTCTTCTCTCTGTGATCGTTGTGCTCCTCTTCTTGTCGACGATATGACTCAAAGCTTACCACACCTTTTAGGATGTTGAACCAAAATTTTTTTGGAAGACTGACTTAAGGAACAGAGCGCTGAAGGATGAGAGAGAGAGAGAGAGAGAGAGAGAGAGAGAGAGAGAAAAATATAACAATAACACAATAATAAACAGTAAATTTGTGTAACCCTTATTCATAAAATAGACCCCTTATTTATTGGAATGAGTCATTGTGCAATTATATGTTGTACACCTAGAGTACGTTGGTGCGACGGGGGTATTTCAGTCTATTCATAAATATGACTCATGGGCCCACAAATATCAGGCGGGAAGGAGTCGGCTAGCCACTAAACTAAGCGACTATGAGCCGGGTGGCCAAGGGGTCAATCGCCAGTTAAGTCAGGTGACTGCCAGGACGGACATCGGCATGTTAGGACTAGTGTTGACTATTGTAGAACTGGTGTTTGTTTTGCCCATTTGGTATGTCTTGGATAGAGGGCGCCAGGTTCGTCTACATGAGCCTGATCAGGTAGCCTCTTTAGGAACCGATCTCCTCTTGTTAGTTTTGGATGTATTATCCTCACAATATATGAGAATTGATTGGTCAAGCGTGAGATCTGAATAGTATTTGGAGGGCTCCGCGATGTCACATCATCTTTGTCACAGACCGCTGGATATTCTTAAGAGACTGGCAGACACATTTTTTTATTTACAATATCACAGATTTCTTATTTATTTACGTATCTCACGGACTTTCATATTCATATATAATGCTTAAATTTTTAACATCACGTAAAAATAGCATTATTATCACTTTTTAAAAGTGAAATGCTCTTTTTAATGCATAGATTTAAAACACTAAAATATTACGTATGTAAATATGAAAGTTTTGGTGTGAGAAATGTAAATATATAAATACTGTATACCGGGAGGAGTTTGGTAGCACCCTTTTAATGGGAATTAGCCGTGCTAAATTCAGCCAAACACAAAAAAAAAACTAAAACTAACCCAACTATCTTTTAAATCACTTTCTCTCGTTCCACCTCTTTCTTCCCCATTACCCATCTTTCTTCTTCGTTTCATCTACTGTGTTACATAAATCCGGATTTATCAAATCCAACTGTGAGAAGAATTTAATGGATTTATGCTGCCGTTGCGACCTTCGTACCATCACGGCTCGTGAATTTATGAAATTTGATAAATTTTATATAATGTAAATGTGACACCTCAACCAAACACCACCAAAATATGCAAATTTTTCCTTATTAATTTTTGGTTTGCAATCAACAAATATAGAGCGGCACATAAGAAATCGGCAAAAACTTAACTGACATTATTAATTCTCATAAACATTAGGCAGTAAGTTTTTTATTTAGCGGTGGCCTTTATAATACCTTAAAACATTAGTACATATTAATTAAATATATTATTATTATTATTATTATTATTATTATTATTATGATTAACCCTCACCCAATTCCCACCACCACACAAGCCCTCACACGCGCTCTACTTTCTGCGCTTCACATGGTTCTTGAACCTCTCTAGTCTTTCTTCTTCCGCTAGCTATGGAGAGCAGAAGAAGACGGAGGGAGTCCCACGTCTCTTCATCTACCCCAGACCCATCTCTCTCCCTCTCCTCCTCGGCCCCCGGCGATGTCGACCGCCTTACTCAACTGCCGGATGTCCTCCGCCTCCATATCCTGTCTCTTCTTCCACTCAAATTCGCCATTCGCACTGGTGTGCTCTCATCCCAATGGCGCGGCATATGGCGATTTCGCTGGCCTCAACCGTCCTTTATCAATATCTCCCCTGCTCCTTCTCTTCCTCACTCCGAATTCGTCTCCCTCGTCGACGACTTCTTCCGCCGCCGCGGATTCGCACGAATTGACTGTTTGCAAATCATGTACTCCTCCTCCGCTCAGCAAATCCCTGACATCAAGCGCTGGCTCAGCTACGCGGCCTCCTGTTCCGTCTCCGAACTCTATTTAGACCTATCCCTTACGGCTTCTTCTACCAATAAGACTCGCCGTCGCGGAGGCCGTGCCGCCGCTGCAGCTGCGGCCCCCATCCTTGACTTCAATTTCAGGAGTCCCACGCTTACGCACCTCACCCTCCGAGGATTTCACTTAGCTGCTTCGCCTTCTTCCTTCAGGATGCTATCTTATACTCTTGAAATATTGAACCTGTGGGAGATTTGTCTTAGCTCGGCCTCCCTCCGTCGAATTCTTGCTAATTGCCCGGTGCTACGCTCGCTTTCTATCCGCCGCTGCCAGGATTTGAAGAAGGTCGCTGTCCCGGTGTCGGCGATTAGGCTTACGCGGCTGACCGTTGTCGACTGTCGGAAAGTAACTGAGATATCTGTTTTAGCATTAGGGCTTCGTTCGTTTCGCTTCAGCGGGGCTGTTCTCAAGACTTACTTCATCCAAAGCCCTGCCATGTTGGAGGATGTTTACATTAGCAGCGGCACTGCAGTTCCGGCGGTGTCGTTGGGAGAATGGGTGAAACCCTTGGGTGCGCTGGCCAGTTTGAAGGTTCTCAGTCTCTGCAGCATTACGCTTGAGGTGATTGGTTATGTTACTTTGATTATGTTGAGCTTTTGATATGAAGTTGATAATTTTCGCTTAAATTTTCCTCTTTGCTCGCTTTACAGTGCATTGCTGATTTGGGTGCTCGCGCAGAGTTTGGATTCCAATTGTTTCCGAACTTGGTAGAGCTGCAGCTGCTAATGACGATGATGGCAGATAGCAATCTTTCTGACATCTATGCTTTCTTCAAGTACTGCCCTTGTCCGAGATTGGAGAAGTTCTTTTTAGAGGTGGATCAATTTCTTTCTTTTCTCATTTACTTGAAATGAGAATGAACTTTTAACGAGTTTCTAACCTTGCAAGATTGAATTTTTATAGCTTCCCATGAGCACATGTGATCCCAGCATGTCAACATTCTTGCTAGTTCCCACGGAAGAGCCACCCAAAGCTGGTTTCAGCAGTCTGAAGCTTGTGAAGATGAATGGTTTTAAAGGCCATCTGAATGAGATGTTGCTCGCAGGTGTTTTGTTGATGAAGTCAGATAATCTGGAGCATTTCGTTGTGGTTGCTCCTCGGGGAAATAATGGAGAGAAATGTGAGACTAGTACAGCAAATTATCTGCAATGTCTCTCTACAAAGTTGTCTTCATTACGAAAGGCATCAGCTAAAGCTTCCATAATTTTGACAGATCATGATACTTCCCAGTTTAGACCTTTTCATTCTGAAGTTTGAAACTTGGTTTTAATGGTTTTTTTCTCTCCCTTGCTGATGTAAGTAGAGGTCTAGCCAGAAAGTGGTTTAGTTACAAGAAAAAGGGTAGTTTGATAGCCTCCATTGGAGATAGTTAAGCTCATACAGTTTATACAGCTGCTGTACTCCTCCTTTAGGATATTATTGAAATTTTATTCTTTTGATGTTATATATGAGAAGTACCTCTTATTTTTCAAGAAGATTTGCATACTTTACCACTTAGTTCCTATATATTTATATATCCAACACCTCAACTTCAATTGTTACATACATGCCTCCTTACCAATGCACGAGAAGGTTTATTTCTACAGTACTTTGTATAAGTTAAATATTTTTTTTGTGATATGAAAGTTTTCGGCGGCATAGACGCAAAAAAGCAAAATTTAGATTTTAAATATGTAAATACATAGGAATCATGTGGTATGTATGTAAATACCCCAATTTTTTATCCCCACACACAAATCTTGGTGATGATCAATGTTTTTTGTATTCTTTCAATATTTGACAAATTTGATTCTTTGTAATTCTTTATGTATGAATTAACCCATCAGGTTTTTTCCCTACAGACCTCTTTTGGCTTGAAGTGTTTCACAAGTATTCTTTGAACCTTTGGCAGTACTTGTAAACTTTCATCCACACATACTTGTAGTTGTTCCAAAATCTTCTATCTAGCTGAACTTGTGACAGGTTTGGAAGTAATTTTTTCTTAGCAGTTATAGAATGAATTCTTTATAGCATGGTATGGACTGTCATCTAGCATTTTGCTAATTTCTTGTAATTTATAATATTTTGTGCTAAACTCATTATTGACTGTTTTATTATTGATTTCCATTTTGTATTGTTATAATCGATGAATACTTGGAGCCGGCGAAATATATGGTTTAGTATGTTGCTAAAGAAGTTTTAATCATCAATATTAATTTTAACCCAATTTCATTAGTTGTGCTGCTTATATCCTTTTGTACATTGGTTTCAATAGAGTAATACATTTGTGAAATTTCCAATATGGTTAACTATTTAATATCGTTTCCAACTGTGCTTGTAATTTGGCTGGTATATTGTGTTGAACCTTATACCATGACAACTTTATAATGATTCATTTATTGCGCTCGTCGTTTACCGAACTTTGGTCAGTCTTCTAGCTTTGATTGATGATAATCTGCTTATATCCAAGTCTTTTAACTTAGCTAGTGTTTTATACAGATTAAAGTATCCTGCTGGCTCTTTCACTGCCCTCCTATTACACTTCTTGAATTTGCCAGCACTAAATGTTATTCCTGCTTTGATTTTGGCCTAATTGGATTATAAATGACCTCTTAGTCCTTGTCATCAATCTGATTGAGTTTGGGTACCATTTGTCTGGATGATCAAATATTTCATTGGGACTGTCATGCTCTAACTTCATATAAAATATATACTATTAGGTAATATCAAACCTAATACATAATAAAAATTTGCATAAGATCTATTGTGATGGAATTCTTCTATCTTCTAAATTATATTATGCAAAGCTATAAATCATCAATAATAGCATGAAAGAAATATGAGTCATTATTGCATTTTAACACACACACAAACATATATAGACATTGCAGACATCATAGTTATTTGCATCCAAAATATTTATATTCAAAAATCCTGGTGCTCCATGAAACTAAAATAATATGTATAATTGTATCATGGACATTTAACATGTGCTGGATAAGTAAATTTGTATACCACTAGACATGAATATGCATGTTATGCAAAATAGGGATCATAATCAAAAGTATAAAGTGTAATATAAAACCAGTAACAGTTTATATAGTTTATATTATCAAGTGTAATTTCAAAAATTGTTTATCATCACTATTCAAGTTAGGTGATCCCACTAATCTCATGACATAATGTGACTTTCTTTATCAATCATAATAAATCAAGCACTTTATCATTTCACATTAGATCAATAAAAATAGTTAGGTGGTATATTATATGGGAGTCTTCACTCCCATTTCAACGTTCAAATCATACCAATTTTGGTTTGGTTTTGAAATTTATAAAATTGAGTATAAAATCTATAACCATATTAATTATGCAATCTCTGATTTGGTTTATTTTAGTTTGGTTTTGAAAAACATCAAATCCAGACAAAATCAAATAAGTTGATTATAGATGTCAAATCACAATAAAACTAAACCTAAACCAGCAGAGGCTCACTTAGGTTGGGCTCCTTGAATCTTCTGTCCCCTCTGTATATTTTGTCCCCCTTTCAGTGCCCTCACCTCTTCAGCTCTTTCACAAATTGGTGGTGAAATCTTGACCGACCACAATGACAAGGACGCAGTTAAGAAGATGAAAATGTGCGATGAATGATGGAGGCATTTCAAGGAAGAAGAAGGGATCACAACTATGGAGCAGACAGACAATGTCGTGACGTGGTTACTGGAGGAGCCGATTACTCTAATCGGTGGCGTGATTAATTGTGAATTACTTACATCATCAAATGAAGTTTCTGTTTGAAGAGATTACTAAATTTAATATCTTGTTTTGAGAAACTGAATGACTGCTACATCAATACATCATTCAGTAAATTAACACTTAACATTTTTGTATTTTTTGCGCTTATAATGCATGATACAAAATTGGTTAACGGGCATTTTAAAGAAAAAGAAAGATTTACTTACAGCCGCTCAATTCTAATGTATTTATATATCTAACACAAACTTCAAGTATTACATACGTATGAACTTATGTATATGCATATGATGGTGTATTTCACTTTTAAAAAATTAAAATAATGATATTTTTCATGTGATATGAGAGATTTTAGTGGTATAAATGTGTTATATCTGTAAACATGTGATTAAAATCATCATTTCGTGATCATAATGAATTAAAAAAAAAAAAGAAAAGAAATGCTTTTCATGTTCTTAAGAATCATAGATGAAGAAATGAAAAAGATTTACCCCAATGAAACCAACTCATTTTTTATTGGCGTTTACTTTTTAAGCTATTGGAGTTGCTATGCACATAAGTTTGAAGCGTGCTTCAAACGATCGATACCTTATCCCTTCTTTGGTCAACAATGTAAGGTAAGGTTAACTTTGACTTGGCAGTCAGAAAGCAACTGCTCCTCTGCAACTCAATTCTCATCCATTTATGTATAAACATCTCTCTCTCTCTCTCTCTCTCTCTCTCTCTCTCTCTCTCTCTCTCTATATATATATATATATATATATATATATATATATATATATAATGTGAAAAAATGTATATTATTTTTCAAAAGATATAATAATAATATTTTTGATATGATGTGAATAATTTAAGTAATAATAAAGTGTAAATCAGTCAAGTTAAAATTGGAGTTAACTCTACAGCTTAAGGGTCTGTTTGTGGCAGTTCACGAACATGCGGTTTATCAGGATAAGCGAATCATTCGGATAAAGTTGCGATAAGCATGGCGATTATGATAAGTTGTTTGTCTGTTTGGTTTGGGCGTTTGCAGAACAGCTGATTCTGGATAAATGATTATTTTGTCCCTGTTTTGGATAAACTTTTTAGCTGTTCGTTTTGTGCGTTTCGAAAACACCTAATCATCTGAATCGAATATAACTGTCAATCCTATAGTAATTAAAAAAATAGATGATCCCGGATGAGATAAAATAACAACCTTAATGATCGAATTTGACTTACTGAAACAACCAAAGCAAGCCTCTTTTAGAAGTAGTAACTATTAAAATAATGATTACGTGAGAACTAATAAGGTTATAGTCTCATACATTTTTGTAATACATTTCTGTCAAGCAAACACTTGTCTACCATTAAGCATCTAGCAATCGAGATTCAAAACTGCAGAGAACCTCAATGAAAATTAAAAATACAAATAGAACTATTAAATTATTAAGGCATCAATCTATGATTTGATAATGGTATACCTACAAAAGGAATTCAGGAACAAGTTCAAGAAGCATAGAATGCATACTTGGGTCTAATATTACCTGGATCAAAAATTTATCCAAGTTGCTAGATGTTTGGCAACGCCTCCAGCGACCCCGCCAGCGAAGAGCTCCTTCATCGTGACCGGGGTTGACTCCTTGATCACGTGAAGCACGCTCCTAATCCCCTCCTTGATCGTGACCGGCGTTTCGTTCGCTCCCATTCTCCTCTTCTGCCGTCTCTATCGGGTTATAATAGTTAGGGTGGAAGGGAGAGGAAGGGATTTCATACGAAGGAGGAGTGCCCAAGAATGGCAAGGAGCTCTCTCGGGAGAGTGGGGAAGCTTTCTGGAGAGACGCACGACAGCATATGTGCCCACCAAAGGGTGGAGGATGCGAGTGAAGAGGAAAGAACCGAAGAGGAAGCACGGGAAACGTGATCGTGGGCGAGGGTACGGGAGTAATAAGAGCGAACGAAATGCCGAACGTGAAGCTTACCCCGCGGCCGCATCTTTTAAGAATTTAAAAACTGTGTTTTGGAATAAGTTGATGAAACACGCAAAACAAACGTTGAGGCAGCGTTTTTGAAAACGCCGCCACAGTTATAAGCTGTCCCTAACGGGCACTAAGTCTATGAGTTCAAGTCCGTTCGTGGACTTCTTTATCATAAAAGAGAGAATAAAATATTAATTTAAACGTGTTATAATAAAATAATAAACAATTTAACTAATTATGAAGGAAATAATAATAAAGTTTTTGTTATTAAATATATAATAACTTTTTTAAATATTTTTAACAGCTTAAATATAAAATTTTTATATTTAATATATTTTGCTTATATTTCATATTAATAATTTTTAAAATGAACTGGCTCACAAATTTACGAGTCAAGTCGGGCTTGTCTTGTCAGCCTATCAAGTTCAGCTCACTTACGCTCTCAGGTGTAGTTTTGTTAAAGACATAATTTCGAGCCGAGCTGTAGTCAATTTGAAATCGGCTCGAATGAATTGAGCGTGGCTCCAAATCGGCTCATGGCTCGTTTTATTCGATTTCGAGCCAGATCGACTCAAAATTTAAGCAAGCCCGATCTGTGCCGAAATCAAAACGAGCTTGTTCAAATTGAGTTATTGGGATCTGTTGCTCATACTCAGTTTAATCCGGCTCAAATTTGAAACGAGCAATTTGGAATTGAGTTATTTGTATCTATTTCGGCTTGAAATAGAGTCGTGGCTCGTTATATTCAATTTTATTTATCATTATATGGAATAATTTTATAAATAAAAAAATATATTTCAAGTCCGAGCTAATCAGTGTATGATTTTCGATCCAAAGTTTGGACTCATAGCTCTGCACTTCATTTCGATTCGAGCCAAAATTCCATCTTCAAGTTAAATTCAGACCTTTTTTCTAGGCGGTTTAAATGTTAAAAAGTAAGGTAAAGGTGCTTGATATATAAATACAACAGTAGGGTTTGATTTGAATTAGACAGCACATTGAACTGAACCAAACAGTAATTTAATTTCATTGTCTTTGTTCAATTTTGAATAAATCAAAATTAGTTGTAATGCATATTAAACTATAATATGTTTATAAATCGTGCCGTTTTAATTGCATTTTTAATTAATAATAAAATAATCGAAATTATGCAAATAGAAACTAATTAGTTTCTAATTTGTTATTAAATGAGTTATTCATACTAAATTCGGGCAAAAAAAAAGGAAGCAGGACTACGTATGCATGCAGAGGCCAATGACGATGTGCCACGTGGTAAGTGGGCCTCTTCACCCCATACATTGGCCAGTGATAGTGTATGGTAGCAAGGTTCACTTGCCATGTGGCGCCCCGTCATTGGCCTCCGTACTTACGGAGCCCTTATGCAATATTTTTTCCGAAATTCGTATCACTTTGTTTGAGCTATATTTTTATAGGTTGGTAAGATATTGTGTTTATAATAATTAAAGTTTTGATGTTAGTTACGTAAATGTATAACAATTGGGTGCTAAGCATGTAAATTTTCTAATGAGTTGTAACCAAATTTGGATCAATTTGTTGAAATATTTTTGGAGTCCGTACGTAGTTCTGCGTGCGGACTCCAGTAATATATTGTTACATGTGCTACACCTGGATGTTACTGGGGGTTATCGAAGTGAAACCGCATAAGTAATTGAGGGTTTATTGAGGTTATTGGAGGGTTATTGATGTGTTATTGAAGTAGTTATTGAATTTGTTCTAAGAGGGTTATTGAAGTGAAACCACATAGATTATTGAGGGTTATCAATGAGTATTACGGTGTTGTTGGAGTTAATATTCCAATAACATCAAAATAATATTCAATGACCCTGAAATAACTCCTAATAACCTCCACGATTTTACTTCAATAACTTCAGGAAAAAAAAAATATTTATTAAAATATTTTATCAGATGAACTTGATCTAACACATGTAATGATATATTATTAGAATTCACAAACATAATGTCTGCACCCTATGAAGAAAGTTTTTTCAAATTTGTTTGATTAATTAGGCCCCGTTTGGGAGAGCTTATAAGTGCGGCGGCGTTTTCGCACCGTTTATTTTACATTTTGGACAGCTTATTTAAAAACTTAGTCTTATTTTTTGTATTATCCGCAGATCGTGGGAGGACCCACGCGGGCAGCTTATCAGATCGCGTATATGTCGTAATGTTACGCCTGTGCCCCCCCTCGACCATCTCGCAAGCAGCGATGCAGAGGACGGGGCAGATGCGTTTACCGTCGGCGAGTAGGGAGTATCACATCGCTTCGTGGATAAGCTTCAGGTGGATTAGGGGAATCGCGGTTATGGCAACAGGAGGATCGGTCATGGTTGGAGTCGGGAAAGGAGAGCGGAAATGATGGGAACCTGCGAGGTGAAATGTGGCGAAGGTAGCCATCTAAAGAGGATGCTGCGCTCTACTTTAGCTAGGGATTAGGAAGCTGAAGTTTTGAAGCTCGTATCGAACGGCTCTATCTTCTTCCATAGGAAGAGCTGCTGCTGTTGACGACGGTGGCCATCGGAGGAGTCTGCAGATAAAGCAGCTGCTGGTAGTTGCCATTTTACATTTATATTAAAAACATTTACATACATACCACCTAATTTCAATGTATTTACATAAATGGCTCCTAAACTTTAATTTTTATATTTATATCATATAAATTTTTTGTATCACATAAGAAATAGGGTGGTATTTATTTGAAGGCCACTAAAGTAAAGCTTGGGTGCTAGTTTTTTAAATAAAATAAAAATAAGTAGTATGAACATAAATATTAGAACATTTTATAGGAGCTCGTTAAGCAAAGAAGAACGACTTGTTATTTAAATAATGAATTACTTATAGATTTCAAAATGAGATTTTATATTTTCAAATAAAATTTTATATTTTAAAATAATTTTAGCAAAAAAAAAAGTGAAAACAGTTTTTTTTCTACAAACAGCTGCAAATAAGTTGTTCTTAAAATGCAGAAACCAAACAATTTAATAGCTTATTCATTTCGAGGCGTAATAGTCGTTTATCACGAAACAATTGCAAATCGGATGTTTTCAAACATTCAAGCCTAACAGACAGACGATACTATCTCGAATCGATTCTTCGATCAGTGAACTTATCCGGATCATTGCTTATCTGAATAAACTAGATAAGCTTCAACTGCCCCCAAACAGACTCTAAATAGGTTGGGATCAGATCCGTGTAGACGGCCGAGACCCTGCGGTGCATGAGCCGGTGCTGCATCGGGAAAAAAGCTCGCCTCTGCTGTAACCCGATCTGCCGTTGGATCTACATCCAATTTTTCACGGTTTGTTTTAGGGTTTTCCGATACACCTATTAATTGCTCCCGAGCGAGCCAATCCATATGCTTTCGTTCCTCCTCCAAAATCCATTTTCAAGGCAAGGGTTAAGCCGCCGAGGGATTAGCCTTTCAGATCATGAGTTTGAGTTTTGTAAATCTGCTGTATTTTAAACATAATTTCGGTTGATGTATTGATTTCTAGCGTTTCTAAGGCCAAGTTAGATGTAGAAGATTTCCGTCACATTTTTGTTTGCTGTCAGGACAACGATCGTTGCCCTAATGCTTGTGCAAGTTATCAATCGTTCTGTTACATGTCTTATCGTTGTTCATTGCTCGATCTGTGGCAAAGCCTTAGCGGTTTTATTTTAGTTATTGCCTTTCCTCACCTTTCGCTTTTCAAGATTTCCACACCTGAAAAGCTTAGTCATGGAGGCATAGATACTAGGCGGTTTTAACGTGGAGACTTCTCTTCTTTCTATGGGGATATCTTTAAAACAGCTCGCTACATTTCTGATGTAGAAATATGCATTATGAGATCCCTTTACCTGTCAAAAATAGCACCTGAATTGCTGATTTTTGTTACGATCTAGTTTTTCAGTTGATTTATTGGTGTTGTTCATTGCAATGGAGTATAATATGCGGCCCAATAAAAAAAAATTGCATGTTGCTTTATTTAGCCTATTAATTGTTCCTTTTTTATAACGGATTTCTTAAAGATCAAATGCTTGGCTGTGATGATAATGTATACAGCTATTAAAGTCAGTTCTGCTTCTGAAATTTTATGAATGATAAGCTGATAATAAAACTGAGCCATTGCTTCTCACTGTTTCTTCTGTTTTTCGCTTTTGATTTTTATTTTTGTTAGTTCTGAAGTATTTTGTTCGAATGAAACTTAAGAACCGATGATGATGCACTGTTCCAATTTATGAGGTTTAGCATGTTCCAAGACCCTGTTTATCAGGGAGAACCTACTTGGGACTGTTAAATTCAAATGATCTTATTGGAATTTACTGAGGTTCTGACCTTTTCTCTGGTTGTTTTGTTTGCTGTTAGTCCAGAGGATTAAAGGATTAAGTAGCTTTCTTTCATTTAATTTATACAGCTTCATGTTAGTCAAATTAGCGTATTTTAAATATCATTTTTCATTCTTTAACCCTACCTGTCTTTGCCAGAAAGAATAATTACATGAATGCATTAGCAGTGATTGAAACCAATATTTTTTGCTCTTTTTTTACTGTTTAATCCAGAGTTGAATTCATTAGAGCGCTGAACATATCTCTACTGCGTCTGATTTTTTTTTTTTGCTTTATTCATTTGTTATTTTTCTATTATATTTGTCTTACCAATGATGATCTGTCTGCAAAATGGAAGTGCTGTGAAACCAAGACCCTGCTTGCAGGGAGAACCTACTTGGGTAAGCAGCTTGTATATGACATCAATATACATATATCTGAGGCTTTAAATCTTAAATGTGATTTAATCAAACTTTATGTTTCCATTGTGTTATTCTGTGTATGCATTATTCAATTTTTCCAATTTTTTTGTGCTTTGGGTTTGGTAAACTAAGTTATTATAAATTTCTCAAACATTACTTAAATCTTTTTTGCTCATTTTGTTTTAAAAGTTTGAAGAGGAATGTGGTTTTTGCTTAAATTCTATTTCTTGTAGGATATTTTTTCTCGAGTTATGTTTGAGATTGGTTATTCTAAAGATTTCGATGATATTTGAGTTTAACTATCCTTCTGCATCTATGTATATGTATGATGGGCATGGAGGCTGAAAAAACTCAAAAAAAATTGTGTTGTCATCAGCTTCTTTTTCTTTGTGAGATTGAAGTTAAACATGAACACTAGATTTACAACATACCATTCCTTCTGCATCTATGCTTGTGAAGCACTTTGAATACAAATAAAATTAAATTTACTTCATTTCATTTTGAGTTTTTGTTTCCAATGAAATTAGATTTACTCACCTGGAATTGTGAGTACTTATCATTTTTTCAAGGAGTTACTTACCCAATTCTGATGACGCATAAGGAAAAAATGTGTATATTATTGTGATTCACATATCTCCTTCCACATTAAACGAAGGATTAATTTCTCCTCAACCGAATAAGTTACAAGTGTTATCAACTCAATTCGTCCACCATTTCTGTTTCTATTTATTTCTAGTTCATCCAATTCTTCCAAGCCAAAGAGAGCTGAAGTGAAATAGTCTTATGGATGTGTTATTTTAATTTCTACTTTGTACTACCCTGGTATGTTCTTTGCCTAACAATTAATATTTTGTTTTTACTTATTGCGGTTGGAAGATGCTATTTTCTCTTATATTTCCAGGAACTTGTTGGCATTGGGATTAATGAAGAGAAGTATGTATAGTACCTTTCTTCATGCTTTTGAAGGGATGCTTGTGGAAGTAGATTAAGTTTATGTCGTCAATGTATATTTTCAGTGGATACTTATAATTAGATTTGTATTAAGCTTAATTTGTATTATTACCAATTGGTATGCATATTTTGTTCTTGTGGGTTATATTGATGAAATGTTATATTGGATTAACTCAGAAAGCAATGTATGCGTTCACATGATTATATAAAATAAATCAATGCATTAATTGTCATAATATGGTGCAATTGTCCTGATATGATGTAATTAACACTTATGCTGATATTTAGGCTTAATTTCTGCTCTTAATTACTTTCTTTTTTATTATAAATTTTTGAATACGTCTATAAATACTACTCATTTTTGTACTATTTGATATGAAGTGAAATATAAATTTTGTTTTCTTAATATTGTGTCAGAATCAAATTTTTGCCTCAATCACTGATAATCGTTGGAGCACCGTCAAGATTCTTCTCGTCAGCCTTCTTGCCGGACGGAAAGGGAGGAAATTGTCTTGATTTTCACTCTTCTGCTCGTCATATCAGTATTTCTTCGCCCGCGTAATTTTCGTTCTACTTCGAGCCCGTTTGTTTCAGGCTTTTCTCCGCGGTGCATGGCGTCGCAGCGGGCTTCGTCTGAATTTCTTCGTTTGGTTGCAGCGGCGCGGCGTAAGTGGAGACGACGCGGGCAGCGACAATATACCCACGACCCAGCTTCCTCTCGCAGGTTTTTCTCATCTCTACACTGCGGTTGCCTTTCGTCTCCCTTATGCCCGCTGATTATCTTCGGTATCTGTGGCCTTTTCTTCTTCCCTATCCCCTTGAAACGGCCGATCTCAGGTAAAAATCGAGCCATTTTTGCCGATCTACTTGCAGATCTGAAGTATTTTACGTGTTTTATCGTCATCTTTCTTCTCTACTCCCTCCCGTTTTCTCGACATCTTATCCCTGTTTCTTATGTTTACGCTTTATGGAATTCGTTTGGATCTGTGAGAGATAACATGAGATTTTAGGGAGTTTACTGTCTTTACTGTTCTTTGCGATTTTTACGGAATGAAGTTCCAGCTATCTCTTTGTTCTCCATCCAGCTTATGCTTCTTACACTGGCTATGGATTCAATTCTTGTTTGCGGTTTTTTGGTATCTTCTTAAGGCTTGATGTGTTCAAATTAGCTGAATGTGAAAGGGTTAGAATGGTTTTTTGAGTTATCTTTCACTCTCATTTCTATACAGTAATGAAAAAATGGAGTTTTATGGCATGCTTTGCATTGATTATTATAATTGAATTAGCTCATTTGGCATGCTGTTGGGCTGATATGACATTCAGAAATGTTTGGAGGCAGTTGACATTTCTTCTACCTTGTTGTTTAGGGTTATTTGGCTATATACGATATTTTGAAAATCTGAATTTTATTTGGATAAATTTTATTTAGCATTGAAAAATCTTTGAGAATGATTTTTGGCATTGAGAAATCCTTGCAAAGTGGCAAAAAAATCCTGCAGTTAGGTTCGAAGCTCTTGCAGGTAGTTCTGATGGAGTATATATTTTTTTTTATATTTTATGTTGAACTGCAAATCCTAGTTCTCCTGCTGCTCTAAACAAATTTTGGAAGAGGTGGGCATCACATTGTTTGTAATTTATTAACAATTTATGAAAGAAATCCTGGAAGAGATTAGGTGAGATTTGCAAAAGATCATATCTACTCTTGTTTTAATTCTCTTTGAAGTCATGCATAACTGCTCCATGTCAGTTATATATAGAAGACCTTTTATTTGGTCTGTAACATGGTTCAATATGCAATTGCTATATATCTCATTTGATTTTTGATCGGATTGTTGGTTTATTACCTCTAATGGCTTATAATTCTAATGTTTTAAAGTTATATCTTTTAATGCAAATAACCTTTAATATATGATCGTTTTTAGCTGTAAATATATATTTAAATATATAGACATAAAATATGGTTGAGTGTTAAAATAAAAAATCATAATTTTGGCGTTAAACTTTTAAAAATAAAATTTTTATTTATTACTTTCAATATTTAGAACATAAAATTTTAAAAAAAACTTGTATTTGCAAAACCTGTATGTTATATAAATAAATCGAAAATTTCGAACAGTTTTAATAAACAAGGCCGGTTATTTTTACAGAAAAAGTTGCCGCTAATGTTATTTCATATACTGTAACTAAACAGACAATAAGAATCTTCCTAAGTATTACTTCACAGAGCAAGCAATTGCATATTCTGCAGAGCAATATTGCAGCGAGACCAAACATGCCCTTCATCTTTCTCTTCGACTAGGGCAGTCTCGACAAAGCTGCAGTGGCTAGGGGTGTAAACAAGCCGAACACAAGCGAGCCAAGGCTCAGCTCGTGTTCGGCTCGTTTATATGTCGAATCTAATAAGTGTGTTCGTGTTCGGCTAGTTTGCTTAACGAGCCGAACACGAGCTGTTTACGAACTAAGAGTCATTTTGACAATCCTAATCACGTAACCATAAGTTGTAAAGGGTAGAGACAATATTTGAAAATTTTAGTTTATATTAAAACATAATTTGAATCTAATTTAATACTTTTTATTATATTTATTTAATTTATAATTTTAATTGATTATAATTCTTTTAAATTTTTAAAAATACTATTCATTAATAAAATTGAGGAATGTATTTCGAGCCAAAACGTGCCGAACACGAACGAATAATTTTTAATTTGTGTTTGGCTCGTTAAGTCTTGTTAACTTAGCAAACGAGCCAAAGATGAGCTTCTTAACGAGCCGAATACGAGCTGTTCGCGAACAACGAGCCGTTTGACAGCCCTTGCAGTGTCTCATGCCTTCGATATAGTATCATAATTATTCTTCTGATATTCTCGTCTCCGAATTTCTTGGTTCAGTTCGGGTTTCTTCCTTCTCTGGCGAGATATTGGCTTCGGTTGTGTTTTTTCGACGAGATCTTTGCTCTGGTAGCTTCAGTGGTGTTTCTCTGGCAATATCTTGGCTTTGGTGAGATCTTAGCTTCAATTGTGTTTCTCGAGTGAGATCTCGAGCCGGACTTCAGCGAGCCGACACTATCGAGCTCGACGTTCTTGGATTCGACAGCTCTGAGGCACGATCTTATTGGCTTCAACACTCACGGTTTCGGCACCTTGGCTTCAACGCTTACGGCTTTTGCACTCTCAGCTTCGGTACTCTCGACTTCGGTACTCATGACCTGTGCGTTCTCAGGCTTCAGCACTCACTCTCCCGACACTCTCGGCTTCGACACTCAAGGATTGAGGATTTTTTTGGCTTCGACTTCATATTTCTCTCCCTAATACCTGTCTATTTTGTTAGCTAAATAAATGATATCTTCAGCAAAACTCATTCTTCAATACGTCTTCAAGATCTGTTAAGTAAACTCAAGATGATATCTACTATACCATCATGAGCTTGAGGGTGGGTGGTGTTAACATGATTACCGCCGAAAATAAATCAATGACGTTAATTGTCATAATATGGTGCAATTGCACTGATATGATGTAATTAATACTGATTCTATATGTTGATATCAAGGCTTAACTTTGCTCTTAATTTACTTTCTTTTTTATTATAAATCTTAGAATACTTTTATAAATATCACCCTTGTTTGTACTATTTGATATCAAGTGAAGAAATACAAATTCTATTTTCTTAATGGTACGTATATGTGAATCATCATTTGGAAGAGAGTGTGCTTGCGAAGATGTGGCCATTCAGCCGGACATGCTTGCGACGACGTGGCCATTCGTCCGGACGTGATCATGATCCAGGTGGTATATATGATACCGGTTAAGGTCACTTGGGTGTGTATCCCTCTACGAGGGAAAGCGCATCTTATATTGCCTCTGCTGTTATTTCAGCCATTGATATAATCTAATTGCGTTACGCTAGCAGATGGTGGAGGAGAGAGTTGGAGCAGTTCATAGATTCTTCCTGCCTTGCAATCAGTTTTTCCTCTGGGTTTCTTGTCTCTGTTGGGGCGATCATTGTGATCGCCAAAATACTGTCATTTGGAAGGGAATTTGCTGGTTCTGCTGATCATTGTACGGGCATGTAGGAGTTCTTTGTTTGGGTAATTGGGATTGTTACAAACCAGAATAAAGGCCTTAACTTCTAGCACACCTCATTGCAAACGGTTTTTTTTAACTCTGAGACCCTCAGCGGCTCCATGATGTATTCTCAAGATTGTTTTAGAACTTTTATGAATTTTGCGTGGTTGTGAATTGAGGCATAAACATCTGCTTGAAATATCGAAAAGTGATGATAACCCCTTTCAATAGATTATGGTACAAGTGCAATGCTGATCCTTTAAGTGTCTTGAAGAATAAACGATATTTCAACTTGCCATTTGTCTTGAGTAAATTAATGATTGAAGTGAGACACCAAGTGATTAGTTAGATTAGACTTCCCCTTATATGATTGTAGATACATGATTTTAAACTTCTTCTGAGTCTACTTCTGATATTTTTCTTGAGAAGGGACACTTGGGGCTCTCCGCCTTATCCTTCGTTGCTTCTCTAGGTTTGTTGGCTCTGAAAATTTAAGACCGCTCCCTGTGAACTCTCTTGTTTTTTTTTTTTTTTTTAAATTTGGTAAGAGAGTTTTGAAGGGTCAAATTTTCAGAATGATTGAATTGAAAATAAGACACTGGCTAGAAATTTTGTTCCCATTTAACGATGACTTTTTGATTTGGTGTTTGAGGCTTACCATAAGCGCGAGCGTCTATGGTTAATTATCCCTCTCGATAATAGGAGAACACTTTCGATTAAAGCTAGTCACTAAGAATTGGAAATTGAACATATAATTGGAGCAGACTCAGGGTTTTAAATTATAAACTTCATCACTTGAAGCTTAAATTAGGTGGTGGGAGAATAAAGATGGAACCCAATCAAGATCTCTTAGTTTCATCATCCTGAATTGTCATGGTCTATGATCTATTTACTCAGAGGAGATAGTAGACCTAAGTTGAAAAAAATATTATTGTTAGCAACTATTGGTTATGTTATCTAAGAGATTCTTGTAGATCCATATTGATGTTTGTTTAATAGGATAAACTTAAGTCGATCTTAACTAACATAAAACTTTTTGTCAATCAATTATATTCTTATGATTCATAACGCAAAGAATAGAAAATCATTGACAAACATACAATCTGCAACAGTGACGATAATATAATGATGTCAATTGGAGACAACTACCCAGTCAAAGGATTTTGGCCGTAAATGCTATTTTTTTCTGTAATTTAGTGGCAAAAGTACACGGATAGAGGATTCAGGTCACGTTCTTACTGACATGCAATTACTTTGATTGTGTATATATTGATACATTTAATATAATATTCATCTTTATGGGTTGGGTTAATCAGATGTTTGGCATCCTCGATAAACTATTGCGAAGAGCGGATGAATTTGTTTTATATATTTGGTTGTTTATTTTGAAAAACAAAATTTATTTTAAAAATTAATCCATCCGATTGAAATCTTCATTCAACACGGCCATAATCGTGAATTTGAATATTTTAAAGTTTTTATGTTTGAAGAAGGACATTTAGTTTTGTTGGTTTAAGCTTCTCAAAATATAAGTCATGTTGACTTTTATCCTCATAAGGAGGAGGATTATATTAGATGATTTGGAATCATAAATTATCTTTAAAATTTGGAGATTTATCAAATTTTCTAGACTCATCAAATATAGTCCATACGATAAGGAGGATCAGACTGGTGGGGTTGGGCTTATATAAGCTTTAAGGCTCTTTGGCAATTTTCAAAACTATAAGCTTTTATTTAAAAATTAGCACATGCAATGCTACACCTTCAGGCTTTAAGTGGGGTTGTCTTTTGTTCGCTAGCAAACATGGTGCGAATTCGGTGGTAAGTTTTGAAATATCAATTCTTCATTTCAGCATTTGAAAATAACATTTATTTTTAAATTTAGCTCCAATTTATGATATTTAACATTTAAATCTAAGCTTAGCTCCAAATTTGTGATGTTTTGTACTAAACTTAAGTTTAACCTCCCAATTTATGACATTTCATATTAAATTTAAGCTTAGCCCTAATTTGTATAATTTGATATTCAACTTATGTTTAGCCTCAGTTTTTTATGTTTCACATTTAATTTAATTTAACACCCCCAAATTTAAGTTTTCAAATACATTAAATAAAGATTCATTTGCATTATGACATATCTTTATTTGATAATCTTGAAAAATAATAGACTTCTAATTCACAAATTGTGTTTTCTTTTATTTATATTTTGACATCATGTTACGTCTAAATAATTTAATTTTTTAGGAACATCTGCAAATCTAAGATAACCATAAATTTCGGTAGTTTGCTGGCATCATCCCTGGTTAGGGGGTTGTATCGGAGTGCCTGATTGCCCAGTTGTCTATAAAACACACTAGTTAGTGTTGTGAGACATTGCGGCAGAAAGATATTTTCTAATCCACCGTTCTATGAGACACATGTGGGTCTTCACTTTTCCTATATTTTCGGCTGGAAAAAAATCTTCTAATCCACCGATCTATAATACACATGTGGGTCTTCACTTTTCTTGCATAAAAATAAAGCAAACCCAATTTCCCTTCATTTCTATTTTTTTGAGCTCTGACAATGTTAACGCCGACGATTGACGATAACCTATGATAAAATAAAAAATACATTACAGATATCTCTTTTCCTT
Source organism: Papilionanthe hookeriana x Papilionanthe teres (assembly GCA_022702705.1). Taxonomy (NCBI): domain Eukaryota; kingdom Viridiplantae; phylum Streptophyta; class Magnoliopsida; order Asparagales; family Orchidaceae; genus Papilionanthe; species Papilionanthe hookeriana x Papilionanthe teres. The sequence continues at coordinate 53,672,013 of CM040427.1, read as the reverse complement.
TTTTTTACAATCACACAATAATACTGATAAGATTAAAATGAATAGTAAAAAAAATAGGCAGGATGAGTTGGGCTCTTGTCTATGGGCCTGATGGAGCGCTTATTCCATCGGGACATCATACGTAATTTTGCGTTTGGAATCCAGCGAGAACTTGCCACGTGGTATGTGGGCTCCACTACAATACACTGGTTGGGTATATTTTTTAGATGAGTGTGGCCCACTTATCACGTGGCAAGTGCCCACTGGACACCGAACACAAAATTTAGGCTCAGTTCGTTTAAGAACTCCTTCATGTGGCTTGCGGGAGAGGCAAAACGGGCTAGGGCATATGATCACATGGGAGGAACGAGGGTGGCAATGCTTGAAATAATGAAATGTAGCAACGATGTGACCTTTGGTGCAGGGAGATGGACAAAGACTTCGTGCGATCTGCTGCGATTGAGACGAAGAGTGGCAGTGAGAGAAGTAGGCGAGACGATTGGAGGTAGATGAGACTTCAAAAGAGAGGAGATCAAAGTTTCAAAAATCTTCGCATAGTGCGGTGCCATCATTTTTTTCCCTGGGTCATAAAGGAGCTTAAGGAGAAGAAAGATGAGAATTTCGGACCTGTGTACCATGATCTCGTCATTATATTTCTTGCTACCTCCAACCACGAGTGTGACGTGAGATGTAAGTCTAGGGGAATTTCCTTCGGATGTAACAAAGAAGAGGCTGTTGTGTGGGTAGGGCTTCTTCTACAAATAGGGATGCTTCGGTTGCAACTGAGGGGGTGTTTCTTCTCTTGCCTCCCTATAATGTGGGAATAGTTAATACATGATGAGATGGGAAAGAAATTAAGAATTTTTTTATTTTAATTTCTCTTCTTATACTTTTTATTATTTTCATTATTATTATTTACTTTTCTAAGGGTCAACAAATGTCCCCAACAGATATGGTGCACGCCTGATGTAGACCATATTTGTTGCAAATTGATTAACCCCACAGATCTGCAAAAGCTTTTTTGGATGTCTTGTTGAGGGCTCCACTTTGAAAATCTCCATGAATGATGACTGGTCATCAATCGAAAGTATAATTTGAGCTATATATAAAGGCTTACAGCGTTGAAGACAAATTATGATTGACATTGCCTCTTACTTGCTATCACTTATTTGGCTCAAAGATGAAACTTGTCTTTTGTACTTTACTTTACTATTTTGACGGGTTTGATGAAGAAATTTATATCACGAGCGCTTGGAACTTGTATAGTTGAGAATGTTTTAGTTTGACTGCATAGCTATTTTCTGAGTGTAGATTATTTCTTAGACACAATTTTAATCCATCAATTTATTGAGAAAGTCTCTTGGATCTAAATCACTTGGATGAGTTTGGGAGCTAGACAACTTCACAATCAAACTAACAGGATGAGAACACTCTTATTGCGCCCGTTTTATGGCTTGTTGTGTAAGAAGAAAAGGCTCCTTCACTACGGTCGTTTTTGTTGTTTGTTGAGCGAAGTGAACTGTCAGTGAATCAGTTATATTTGGACTTGTTAAGTTCGACTTTTTTGACCCACTTGAGCAATAAACTTGAGTTGTGATGGAATCTGCATCTTGCTAACTTAACTCGTTAAAGCTTGCAAATCTCGAAGACTTTTTAGTTGAACCTTTAAGTTTTTGGTTAACCAAAGAGAAAAACATTGCATTTTAAATTCTATCACATATATTTTGATTTATGGCAAAATTTTTAAGCAAGTATTTGGGAATCTCGGCATTGAAGCACGATGTCAACCCAAAATGAATAGGACCTTGATGCAAGGCATGATGTCAAACCTTGTCGTTGGGGATCTTAGCCATAAATGTGTCAGCCGGTAGCTATTCTGGAGTGGCTGACCAAAGAAAACATTGTAGGTCAGTGGGGATTCCATTACAAGAAAATTCACAGTGTTGCTAGTATATTGCTTCCCTGGTTCTCCCCAAAATATTGCTAGGGCAATGAGGCCTAGTACCACCTTCCTTTTCCAAAAGAATCTGAATAATGGACCACCCAGTGTTGTTATCCGGTCAGAGATCTGCATCATAAATATACTTAGGAAATTGTTACGTGCATACGAGACTACAAAGCATAAATCTCCCAAAAATTGTCTGTTTAGGTCAAACGATTAGGGTCCTCCTTGTGATGTGGACCTCATTTGCATAGACAGGCGCGTTTGAGGGTTCTTCCGTTGGAGCTTTACCCTGCCGCTGTGCATGTGCCTTGATTGTAACAAATTTTTTGAGCTGCCTGTCATGGACGAGCTCTTCAATTAGATTTTAGAGGTGACGACATTCCTTTGTGTCGTGATCATGGTCACGGTGGTACTGGCAATTCCTCTTTGGACTCGTAAGACTAGGATTGCCTTCAGTGGCTGGGCCAGTTTGAAATAGTTATTATTTTGGATGGCCTGGAATAATTCGACCATTGAAGCGTTGAGGGGTGTCAAACCTTGCATTTTCTTTTAAAAATATGGTCGCTCGTAATACTGGGTCCACGGTTGATCAGAGCAACACTTCAGGTCATGGCGCCCTCGGTTATTTTCCAACCGGTCTCAGAACCAAGAGTTCTTGTTTTGGTGATTGTTCGAGGACTTATTGTCCTTCACTCTCTGCGGTTCGCCTCGTTCTTTTTGCTTCTTTGAGAGATGGTCAGACAACTCTGACTTATCAATTGAGGAGCTCTGGAGGTCTTCTTGGCGAGTATGTGCTCGTTCGCCATCTCCAAACCTTTGTAAAAGTACTAGGCTTAAATAGGTTTAGGTCATACTTGAACCACTTGCTTCAGACTCCTCGTTTCAAAGAAGTTCCGGCTATATTAGGCTTTAGATCTCTAACTTCCAGCATCTCCTTCTGGAAGCAGGTGATGTAGGCCCGCAAACTCTCTTTTTTTCCCAGCTTGAGGTCGAGTAGGGTATCTGAGCCATTCATTGGCTTCTGTACAATTGAGAAGTGCGAAACAAAGAGTCAAAACTCATAGTAATTTGGGACAGTTTAAGTTGTCAGCTGTTGAACCATCGAAGGGCCGACTCCTTTAAAGTGGTTAAGAAGAGTCGACATGTTATGGGGTCGTCGATCTGGAGCAGACCGATCGATGACTCGAACAAGTTACATGGTCGATTGGGTTGGTCCTCCCTTTGTAAGAATCCAGGCAAGGTATGCTTACCTTGGGCGGGGGTATCACCTCATTGATTAGGCGAGTAAAAGCTCCTCTTGTGAGTGGTCGGACAGGCATTCACATACACTCTTCTCATCGCCTATTCGCCTGCGCAGAAGCGGCGGCGTTAGTGTGTCAAGACTCACCTTCTCCCTCCATCCACTAGTTGCTGACTTGGTCATTCAGAATAGGCAGGTTCCTTGATGGGGTCCTGTTGGAACAACCCCCTCCAACCCCTCCATCCATCCGCTTGTTGCTGACTTGGTCATTCGGAATAGGCGGGTTCCTTTATGGGGTCCTGTTGGAACAACGCCCTCCAACCCCCCCCTCCCCCCCTGAGATTCGGCTTCTAGACGAGGCGTCTTGTCGTTCTTTTGGGTGATCACTGCCCGGAGGACCTCGATTTGCTTCATCATGAGGGTCATTTTGGCTTGTAGGCCTTCGACTTGTGCATGGACATCTATCTCTCTTTGGAAAGCTTCTTATCCATAGTCTTTTCCACTTTTTGTTCGTGGCATGCTCCACAGTCATCGCCACTTTTTTGAGGACGTTGAATCCGAACTTGTCTTCTTATGAGCACACCTCGAGAGTCGGGATCGAAAGAGACGAGAGAGAGAGAGAGAGAGAGAGAGAGAGAGAGAGAGAGAGAGAGCACTTTAATTTTCTTAGGAGAAGGCTAGAGAGTGTCACTTTATTCTTTTTTAGACTGCTTATTTAAATGGATCTATTCGGTTAAATTAAGAAAAGTGGAAATTGTTATGGTAACCGCCCTTAATAAAATTAATGCATACAATTATAATTAATGACCATCATACTATTGACATATAATAACAATTTACAATAACTTATGAGTTTAAATGAGTGCTGTCGGTCGGGGGGTGACCGATCATATCTGTCGGTCGTTTATAACCGACTTATGTTGAGAGGGTGAAATCAGTTGGTTTGAGTACATTCATCCGTTTTTTCGAGAGGACTGGCCGATAGGCTCTGCGAGACTTGTTGCTCGGTCGTTTAGTCAGTCGATGAGTCGATTTGTTACGTCGGGTGAGCCGTGACTCACTTGTTGTTTAGCACAAGTCTTACAAGATTTTTGTCTCGTCAGCCTCGTCAGTTCATCACTTCGGTTGAATCTCCCCTCTCGCAAGGTTTGAGGTGGATATTGTCGTTGCCTATGCGAAGCATCCGACGAGGCTCGCTTTCGGGATGATTTGTGCCTCACCCTCGACGAATCTTGTTGTTACCCAGCAGGGAACTATCTCCGGAGCTTTGTCCAATCCCAAGTTTAGAGACCCTGCTTCTCATGTTTGGCATTGAATTGTCGGCCGATTGATTACCTCAGAGGGAAGCTTTGTATTCTCGGCAATTCACTCTCTTTAAGATTCATGTCAATAGTTGTGATGTATACAAATATTTTAGGTGTTTTAAATGTAAACATATAAGTTTAAATGTGAAAATTTTAATATAGAATGTTTTGGATTCTATGTATTAAATTCTATCTTTCTTCATTATTTATCATAATAAATTTTTGCATTATAACTTTTTTTTTTTTCTGTTTATTGTGAACTGATTCTGGCTCTTAAATTGAATTGAACTAAATATAATTTAGACTCGATTAGACTAGGGCTGTAAACGAGCCGAGCTTGAGCGAGCTCAAACTTGGCTCGTGTTCGGCTCGTTCGAAATTAGCTCGGCTCGAAATCGGCTCGTGTTCGAAATGACTCGTGAAAGGTGTGTTCGTGTTCGGCTCGAATTAAATATTCTTCGTGTTCGGCTCGTGTTCGGCTCGAAATTGGCTCGTTAAAATTAATTGGAAAAAATATATGTCTAGCGCCGGATTGGAACTTGGATCAGAATAAATGGAAACAAGAAGCATGTAGCACATATGCCTAAGCGATTATGATTTAAACTTAAATATAAATATATATAATATATTAATATATAAATAATATATATAATAAATTATTATATAAATAATTATATGATTATTTTTTTATTCGAACGAATTCAAGCGAACACGAGCGAATAAACAGTTATTCGTGTTCGGCTCGTTTACATTTCGAGCTAAAAAATTTATTCGTGTTCGGCTCGTTAAACTTAACGAGCCGAACACAAGCTATTTGCGAACAACGAGCCAAATTACCGGGCCTAAATTAGACTCCTTTACACCAACAAATGACTCTGCATTTGTCCACTCGGATTTTGTATCATAAATTGCCACGCGTCGACGTGGACACTTTTTTGGAAAAACAACACCGAAGACCACGAGACTTCAGGCGCTCGATCTCTACGGCTTCGGTTGAATTTCTCTTTCTGTACTTTCTTATCTCCTCTTCCTCAGTTGCTCATCTAGCTCGTGGTCGCGCCGATGCGGTTCGCCTCCTTCTTCGATGTCGCCTTCCGGGCCTTCCGAGATCGATCTGCTCTCTCCAAGCTCGTCGTCATTATCGCAGGCGCCAGGTCTGCGATTCACTCTATCGCTACGCACTCCCCCTCTCTTTTTCCAGTTGAATGTGTTGATTTGAGCTTATTGGGCTTTTTATTTATGGTTGAAGTTATTTGATGGAGTCTGAGTTTTTTTCTTGTAACTTGCACCTGAGATCTCTGGTGATCACTGATATTGACTTTCTGTCGTCTAATGGATATGCGAATTGAGAAATTGTTACGTGCTTACTCTCTATATATTGATATTCATTCAGAAATTATGTTCCTACTGATTGACTGTCCGTATATCCCCCAATGTCTTTGTCACGTGATTGCTGTTGTCTTTGTAGCCTGCTCATATTGTTTTCGAAATACATTTTGACTTGTAGTTGACTGAATCCTTACAGGCCATCATTCTGCACCATAAAGTATTGCAATTCTCACCACAATCTTTTAAAATTTTCGTTTAAGTCTAAGCGATACTTCTTTACCGCGCAATACGCCCGAGGCATTTCTCTACTTTAACCATCCAACTTGAATTCCACTAATAACATCACCATCTATGTCACCATCACTTTGAACAATAGACTCAGAGATATCTAAAAATGACTTGATCACCAATTATTACAATTCTGCCACTTATATTTAATCTTAGATCTACTTGAACGAAAGCTTTTAGACTCTAAAATTGACCTTCACAAATTAAGTTTTTTTTTTAACTCTCTCTCTAGTGTTATCCACGAGAAGGATATCATCAGCGAAAAACGTGTGATAAGATGCATTCTTTTGTACATGTCATGTGAGAACATCCATAAAAAGCAAAAAGATATGGGCTTAAAGCCTATCCTCCATGTAATCCAACTGAAATATGAAAGTACTTTGTCAATCCTCATTGTGCTCGAGCACAAGTAATCTTTAATGATTTGAACATAAAAATATCAACACATTTCCTTTCTAGAATTCTCCAAATTACTTTTCTTGGAACCTTATCATAAGTTTGTTCTTAAATAAACAAAAATCATATGCTGATCCTTTTTTATCTCTCAGCACTTCTCCACCAAACATCTCAATAAATGTATAACTTCCATAGTAGATTTGTGTGGCATGAATCCAAGCTAATTTTAAGAAAATTTTGCATCAATTATGCTCTCCCATAATTTTAATATATGACATTAACTTAATTCATCTATAATTTGCACCCTCTTGTGCATCATCTTTATTCTTAAAAATAGGAATCAATAGGTCCTTTCTTCACTCATCTGACTTCTTTTTAGTTTTTAAAATAATATTACAAAGTTTAGTAAGCCAAAAAAATCCCCAGATCGTCTAAACATTTTCACAATTCTCTTGATTTTAACCATTATGAAAAAAGTCATTTTGTTTCTCATTTTTTAGCTGTGTTTTGATTATGATTTCCTTCTTTACTTCTCTTAAGAGAATACGTTTTTATTTAATAATAATAATAATAATAATAATAATAATAATATTATTATTATTATTATTATTTTGCATTCCATTGACTGATAAGTTCTATCACTTTTGCGCATTGTTATGGTTTTGGAAAATAATTTCAACCTAGCGCAAAATTTGACCTGCAGAATGACCTTGGTTTGCCTTCTTCAGCTCCTACACAACGAGAAATGGGCTATAACTTGATTCCAGTTGTCGTTTTGTTTTGCTGAGGTTTTTCCTTAATTGTATAGGATTACCTTAGCCAACTGAAATGTTTTGGCATGGTATGAAGTCTTGGAGATGAGCGCTATTATGATTTTATTAGAACCAAAATTTATTTTGTTTCCTGCATATACATTCAAATAAATTGTACTCATGTCGAAGACTTATCTCTTCTTGGAAGCAATAGACCAAAGTAAATGAAATCTGTTAAGTAGAACTGAAAAGCATGTAAACAAGTTGAGCTGTCTTCTTGATGAATGGACTGTTAATCTTCAATATATTGCTCTTGAATGCTACAATGCCAAAGTCCATGTGAAATGTCATTTTCTTCTCACCACGTAGATATCGCTGGAGTACTTATTTTACCAAGCTCTGCAGCAGCTTGATCGACTTCTGCTTGAGCCAGGGGTAGAATGTCCTCATGAATCTTTAATCACCTGCAATGCTAGTATGTAATTATACACAAAGCATCAAAACTGATTTAAGTTGTAGTAGAAGTCACTTCCAGAAAAGTGTTTTATTTTTGCTTGTTGGAATGTAAAACTGCTGAACATACTTTTTATTTTGCTAAGAACATATCCATAGAACTAGATTTCAATTTCTTTAGGAGCACTCTCACTTTATAAATCACGGATTAATCTCTCTCCATGTTGGGTACCGCTAGGCATAATTTGATGCATCAGAATATTGTCAAATAATCGAAAATTACATGGATTAGGTTTGCACTAATTTTCCTTGCACAAATTCTAATGATTGGTTGTGATCGTTTATTTTTATTCTTAACGCTCAATCATAGGGTGGGCGGTATTGTCTCTCCTGTGGGAATGTTTGTCCTCATTAAATGAACAGACTGAAAGCTCAAATCTCACAAAAAATTATTTATCTAATGCTTCAGTCTTGAGTAATAGCTGGTAACATCGATGCCTTAATATGCACGTCATTCCTTATTGTCCTTTATGCCCATTACTTTGCTTGGTTTATTTATAGATCTCAATTGATTTACTTTTCCTTTAGTTAATAAGTTCAATATCTTAGCTCAACTCAACGAGTTTATTAATGCCAAAACTTAGAAGAACATGTCTGCGCTTGAACCTAAATTGACCGAATTGGCTTTGTCGGCCGCATTTTTGAAAAAAATAATGAAATTAATGATTTATTTTTATATAAAAGGTATATAATTTTTGAAAGTAATTTTGAAAGTAGTGTATTTTTATTTTGAAAAGAAAATGAGATCGCCTGGACTTCATTTGTCCAGTAGTTTGCATAATCGTGCTCGATGCCACAAATGATACACTTTTTCGAAATTAATGTATCCTGCGGCGGTAGACCCAATCATACGAAATAAGGGACTCGTAACGTTCGTTTAGTCTGCGAATCTTTATGTGTAGACAATGAGTTCGCATCACCAATATAAAGGCTATGTAGGGTTTATTTTACACGAGTTCGAGTTAGTATAAGGGCAAGCCTTTATAGTAAATTACATCTCGAATGATCAGAGTACTTGAGAAAAATCTCGATAATGATTGGTGGTTCTGTCTTCAAGAATTCAAGGTTTAGGTTTTCACGGTAGAAAGTTGAAAGTCAAATGGGAAAGACTAACTGTGAAACACTTATTTCTAGGAGTCAAAGGAGTGGAAGGTAGGGGATGTCACGGATCTGAGGCAAGCCTCGGTGACTTCTCAACTATCATACTGTGTGACTGCATTTTGAAGATGATATTAGTTAAGTGTTTGATCATGCCAATTTTATGATTTGGGACTTACATTTGTATAATGCAGATTATGCATATAACATGAGAATATGCGGGTTTACGTCGTCTCGAACGACAAGCATTGAAGCACAAGAACGAGTTAAGACTTATCTGCTCTCGCAACGTGGTTGCGCTAGAAGCTGGGGAAAGTGAGGATTTATGTCACGCTGGGTGAGCTACCTCGAAGTCCTATAGGTTATTATTTATACTAGGAACGAGATTGCTGAAGAAGGCCTTCTTGTCGCTCAATTCGGACTCCTCGCTGTGTGGTATGTCGACTACCTCCGCTTGTGGTTTGTCCCATGCTCCTCCTGCACTTGCCCACGAATTGGCTCCAAGTTTCCTTGTTGCGTAGCAGTTTCAAAGTTCTGGAGGTTCAGTTTGAAGTTTTATAGTGTTGTACATGCAATAGTTTTGTCGGTAGTTTGTCACAGTGTATATCCTAAACAATCAACCTATTTGTTCTCTACCCTAAAAGTTCATTCGGTGTAAGTGAATACATGAATAGAATGACAATAAAAGCGCGGTAAAGAACAATAAAAAAAATAGTAAAAGAGACGGTAAATATAAATTTGCATACATGGCATAAGCCGGTACGACTAAGACTAAATATGTATATCAAACGCGAGCATGTGAATATAACAAAAAAAAGAAAAAAAAAGGAAAAAAAAACTTATGAAAGCTCGAAAAAGACTGAAGTAATTTCGGTTGGGGCGGGCTCAGAGCTGGGCTGTGTGCATTCCAACTTTTGAGTAGCGGCTACCAACACAAACTATCGAAGGAGGGCAACTATAACCACGACCGAAACATTTAACCAGTGGAATTTGTACGATAGGAGTGTAGTATCTATAGAGATATGTGAAGAAGTGTAGCTTCGGTGTAGATGCACGAAGAGGTGTAATGTTTGCGTAAGTATGTGAGGAAATGTAGTGAGTGTATAGATATGTGAAGGAGTGTAACATATATGTGAAGGGGTAGAGTGTATGCGGGGAGAAGTTGATTATGTAAAGGGGTGTAAAGTGTGTATATGTGTAGTCATGTGGAGGAGTGTTGTGTATGTGGGGGAATGTGATTACGTAAAGGGGTGTAATGTGTGTATGGGTGTGGTCATGTGGAGGAGACACAATGTGTGCATATATATAGCTATGTGGGGAGGTATCATGCATGTGGGGGAATGTGGTTACGTAACGGGGTGTAATGTGTGTATGGGTATGGTCATGTGGAGGAGTGTTGTGTGTGTGGGGAATGTGATTATGTAAAAGGGTGTAATGTGTGTATGGGCGCGGTCATGTGGAGTGTTGTGTATGTGGGTAGGTAATATGGGTGTAGTTATGTGAGGTGTAGTATCTGTTCAGGTGTGTGCAGAAATGAAACAATCCACTGGTTGCTTGCTTCAATCGGACTAGGGTCGCCTGACTACTTAAGGCAGTTAGGGGCAAACATCGCACCAAAAGTGGGTTATGTATCATCTACCCTGCTCTCTCCTTATGGAGGATCACCCAGGCAGGGGATACTATTCTATCATCCCTCGTTAGCACACATAAGCACTATCATTACAGTCCTTATTAAAAAAAGAAAAAAAAAAAAAAGAGAAGGGGAGAAGAGAAGAAACTAACCCAACTCCCAAAACTGGCGAAACAAGAGAGTAAAATGGGGAGTTGGTCAACTCAAATCCAAAAAAGACGTAGGCGAGGGCGTCTTAAACCCGACTCCCAACAGTGCTCCCGACGCCTCATACAGCACTAGGCGGCGCCTAATTAGCTCCAATCGACTCTGGACCGCGGCCGACAAGCCTATACGGTGATTCTACGATCTCCTACGGCTCAGGGCAGCAACTAGCAAGCCTATAGGTGATCCTACGACCTCCCACAACACGGGGCAGCAACTATCAAGCTTGTGCGGTACCCAACCGACTCCGAACGACTACGAAGCCTAGACAACCCCCAAATTGTTCCAAACAGCTACCAAACAGTCCAAACGACAATTAAATGACCCCGGACAGCCACTAAGGAGCCTAAACAACACTCTAACAGTTTCAGACAGCCACTAAACTGTCCAAACAACACTCAAATCATTCCGGACAGCCACCAAACAGTACAAATAGCAATTAAATGACCACGGACAACCACTAAGAAGCCTAAACAACACTCTTAACAGTTCCGGACAGTCACTAAACAGTCCAAACAACACTCGAATCATTCCGGACAACCACCAAACAGTCCAAACAACAACTAATCCATTCCGGACAACCACCAAACAGTCCAAACAACAATTAAATGACCCCAGACAACCTCTAAACAGTCCAAACAACAATTAAATCACCCCGAGCAGCCACTACAGTCCAAACAACAAGTAAATCATTCCGGACAGCCACCAAATAGTTCAAACAACAATTAAACCATTCCGGATAGCAACTACGAAGCTAGACAACACTTAAAACAGTCCCGGACAGCCCTCATAAAGCCCAAACGGTGGATCTAAAGTCTCAAAAACAGTGGACGAAATGTCATTTAAATGATTCATAAAACACTTAAAAAACAGTGAACGAAATGACATTTAAATGATTCATAAAGCCCTTAAAAGACTGTGAACGAAATGACATTTAAATGATTCATAAAGCCCTTAAAAAAATAGTGAACGAAATGACATTTAAATGATTCATAAAGCCCTTAAAAAACAGTGAGGAATCGAGCAAGGGCAACCCCCAAAATGATGTTTAAAACAGTTCTAAAATCATGCATATGTTGCTTCAAATCAATCCATCAAGCTTTCTAACATTTGCGAGTAGTATGTAAAACTTTCAGATTTGAAAAGATAGTGTACTAGAGCTTTGAAACATTTGCAAATAATCACACGAAACATTCGGATTTAAAAGCTATATTACCAAAACTTCCTCAAGACTGGTGCCCAAAGCAGTGTATAATGTTGAGTATTGTGGAGCCCGGTCCACGATTCGATTTGGCGGTTTTCGACATATATGGATGTTAATTAAATTGGATTTAATTCCTTCCATTTTCTATTTGATTCTCCCGCCATCCTCCTGTTGGTGAATTAAGGAAAGCAATAACTATGATTGTTTGATATTGCTTTGTCATATCTCCTCTAATCCCACCGTTGCTTCTTCTTCTGGATTCACAAATTGAAGAATTTCCATGTTGGGCCTTGCCTTTATGGGCCTAAAAGGGTTTTTATTTAATGCATCCTCATGGCAGGGATTAGCATGAAGAAAAAACTGCTTCGTTGGAATTCTTGCGTGAGGTTTATTTCCTTTGCTTTTTCTTAGCTGTGTAGCTCTCGGGTAAGAAAGTGGTGGAGAGAAGTAGAGAGGGAAGTAGAGAGAGAAGGAGAAAGAGAGAGAGTTTTCTTGTAAACGTCGAGACTCTCGACGGTGTAATTCCTCAAACTAATAAAATCCTCTGCAGCTCCGTGGACGTAGGCAAAAATTGCCGAACCACGTAAATCTCTGTGTCGTATTTTCTGGTGAATTTTTTCTCGTTCCGATTTTCGTTTTATTGTTGCGTTTTTTCATAACAACTGGTATCAGAGCCCCGGTTCGGATCTAAAGAAGAACGATGACTGGAGACGAAGTGAAGATTTCAGGGATCGAGAAATTCGACGGCACAGACTTTGGTTGCGGCGGATGCGGTGTGAGGACTACCTCTATGGGAAGAAACTTCATCTTCCATTGCTGGGACGACACGGAGAAGATGGACGAGGCGATTGGAATGCGTTGGATCGACGGGTTCTAGGGGTTATTCGATTGACCACGTCGAGATCGAGTTGCACACAACGTTATCGAAGAGAGGACCACTGCGGATCTCATGGTGAGCTTTGTCGGGTATGTACGAAAAGCCGTCGACGAATAACGAGTGCATCCGATGAAAAAGTTATTTAACTTAAAGATGACGGAAGGTACATCCGTTGTACAACATCCGAATGACTTGATACCATCACAAATCGATTGTCGTCCGTCGAAATTGAATTTGATGATGAGATACGAGCCGATATTATTGGCTTTATTGCCGAATAACAGGGAAGGCTATGAGGATGGCGGTTAGCATTACGCGATGGTAAATCTAAGTCTAAAATATGATGATATTCGTGATTTAATTTTGGCGAGGAGGTGCGCGGGAAAGTTTCGGTGAGACTTCGGGTTCGAGTTCGGCGCCGAATGTTGATTCCGAGAGGGAGATCACATGACGGTGAACTCGAACGAGAGGAAGGTCGAAATCAAGCACTGAAGCAAGCGAGTCGAAGCTCGGTCAGCAAGCAACTCTGCGGAATTGTGGCAAGCCGGTCACATAAAGAAGAACTGCAAAAATCCTAAGAAGATGGAGAACACCGGTGCTAATGCGGTAACTGAAGAAGTTCAGGATGCGTTTTTGCTTGGAGTTTTCAGCTCCGTTGACGACTGGATATTAGATTCAGGGGCGTCTTTTCATACATCTTCCCACCGGGAGTTAATGCAAAACTATGTTGCAGGTGACTTTGGGAAGGTGTACCTTGCTCATGGAGCGGCTTTGAACGTAGTGGGGATGAGAGATGTTGAAATTACACTCCCTAACAAAAGCAAATGGATCTTGCAAAAGGTCAGACATATTCCTGAGCTGAAGAAAAATTTAATTTACGTTAGGCGGCTAGATGAGGGAGGGCATACGATAGTATTCTCGGATAACACACTGGAAGGTAACTAAAGGAGCACCTGTGACGCTCGAGGTGAGAAGACGCGGTACGTTGTATATGACTACGGGTTTAATTAACAATGTTGACACTACGATTGCAGAGAGCACAGCGGACATGTGGCATTGCGTGCTAGGACACATGAGTCTGAGAGGCATGAAAGAGCTTCAGTCCAGAGGCAAGCTGCCAAAACTGAAGTCGATTGATCTTGGCATGTGTGAAAGTTGCATCATGGGAAAGCAGAAGAAGGTCAGTTTCCTGAAAGGTGGCAGAACATTAAAGGCAGGAAAACTAGAACTTGTACACACCGATGTGTGGGGACCTTCCCCAGTAGCATCTCTTGGAGGCTCTCGCTCTTACGTCGCATTTATTGATGATCATAGCGAGAAGGTATGGGTACATTTGCTCGAAGCATAAATCCGATGTATTTAATGTGTTCGGGACTTGGAAGGCCATGGTTGAGACAGAGACGGGTTTAAAATTAAAATTTTGAGATGCGATAATGGTGGTGAGTACGTTGATGGTGGATTCGAGGAGTACTTGTGTAGCTCGGGGCATTAGAATGGAGAAGACCATTCCGGGGACACCGCGACGAAAATGGTGTTGCAGTGCGCATGAACATGACCATCAATGAGAGGGCTAGAAGCATGAGATTGCCGCGGACTACCACCAACCTTACGGGCGAATGCGATCGGCAACTGCGAGCCTGTTCGATCGACGAGGGGCCATCCGTCTCATTAAACGCGTGAATTACCCGAGGAAGTACGGAGTCAGTCAAGAGGTCGAATTTTCTCACCTTAAGACTTTTGGTTGTTTTTCATATGTATTTATTAATCCGGATGCTCGAAGTAAGCTTGAGGCGAAGTCGAAGAGTGTTACTTCATTGGCTACGAGAGATGATGCATTTGGGTATCGTTTGCGGATGATCGGGATCGGAAGATCATAAGGAGCGAGGAACGTGATCTTTAATGAGAAAATGATGTACGAGACAATGTGACAGTACGAGTTTACGAAACAACCTCGTGAGAAATGCGAGGTGCGGTAAAGTTTGATGATTTACCGAGGTCGCGATACATGATCAAAATGTGAATGACGACGAGAGTGGGTCCGGGCACCCATTCCAGTATTCCGCGATCGGAGTTCGAGTCATTCACTACTCCGACTATCGTTCGCGAGTCGAAGGGCTAGACGCTCTCCGATGAGGTATTCTCTCTACTTTAAACTACATTCTGGCGACGGATGGTGGAGAACCTCGAGTTATGAAGAAACGCTTCAAGATGAAAATTCGAGCGAGTGGGAGCTCAGCGATGAAGGAGGAGATGAATTCTCTGCTAGAAAATCGGACTTGGGAGCTAACGGATCTTTCCACTGGGAAGAAGGCTTTACACGACAAGTGGGTGTATCGGGTAAAGACGGAACGTGATGGCGATAGAAGGTACGAGCAAGACTTATTAAAGGTTTTCGACGAAGCATGGTATTGATTATTCAGATTTTCTCTCTGTGGTGAAGGCTTACGACCATCGAGAATGGTATCGTCTATGGTGGCTATTGAAAATCTCTTCGTCGAAGCGATTAGATGTGAAGACGACTTTTCTTCATGGAGACCTGAAGAAGACATCTACATGTACCAACCTGAAGGTTCGTGGTACGGGGAAAGGAAAACTCGGTTGCGGATTGAAAAAGAGCTTGTATGGCTCGAAGCAAGCTCTAGACGAGTGGTACAAGAAGTTTGATAAATTCATGCTCATTGCGAGGTACGACGGATGTCGAAGCGGATCATTACGCTGCATGTCGGTATTTTGACAATTCATATATCATCCTATTGTTGTATGTGGATGATATGCTTATCTGCAGAGCTAACATTGATGAGATCGATAATGCGAAGAAACGGATGTCAAAACACTTTGCGAATGAAGGATTTGGGAGCGACAAAGCAAAGCCTTGGCATGAAAATTATCGAGACAGAGTCGAAGGTACGTTAAGACTTTCACTGGTTGAATATGTGAAAAAGATGCTTAACGGGTTGATATGGACAAGGCTGAAACCGGTTGACACACCTTGAGCAGTCATTTCGGACTCGGCAAGAGTCGGTCATCCACGTCGGATGAGGAACGAGGCTATATGAGTAAGGTTCCTTACGCCGGCTATTGGTTCACTTATGTATGCTTATGGTACTGCACTGGACCGGATATTGCTCATGCGGTGGGAGTTGTGAGCGGATACGTGAAGTATCCAGGAAAGGAACATTGGGAAGGCGTGAAGTGGATCTTCGAGATACCTAAGAGGCTTTACGAAACTCGCTTGTGTTTCTCGGAAAAGCACGGAGGTACGTGGTATGTTGATGTCGATCTAGCTGGAGACATCGATACTGGAAAAGCACTACGGTATATTTATCTTTTGGCGGCATCGCAATATCGTGGGGCTCAATCTACGGAAAATGAGTTTCGTTGTCTACCACAGAAGCGGAGTACATAACAGTGTCAGAGGCTGCAAAGGAGATGATATGGCTACAGGGCTTCTTAGAAGAACTGGGCAAGAAAGATCAAAAGGGCATTCTCTACAGTGATAGTCAGAGCGCCATATTCCTTGCCAGGAATCCAGCATTTCAGTCCAGGACCAAGCACATTCAGATCAAGTATCACTTCATACGGTCACTGTTGGATGACGGACAGTTGTTGCTTGAGAAAATTCGTGGAAGTGAGAACCCTGTTGATATGTTGACAAAGGGTGTTACTCTTGAGAAACTGAAGCTGTGCGCAGCTTCAGTTGGTCTTCTAAATTGAAGACAGGGGCCTTGAGTTGCAGAAGTGGAGGATATCACGTTTGAGGAAAAATCGATACAGCCGGCAGATGAGGAAGCCATAGGTGACGCAACTTGTGTCCCAGTCTCCAAGTGGGAGATTTGTTGAGTATTGTGGAGCCCGGTCCACGATTCGATTTGGCGGTTTTCGACATATATGGATGTTAATTAAATTGGATTTAATTCCTTCCATCTTCTTTTTGATTCTCCCGCCATCCTCCTGTTGGTGAATTAAGGAAAGCAATAACTATGATTGTTTGATATTGCTTTGTCATATCTCCTCTAATCCCACCGTTGCTTCTTCTACGGATTCACAAATTGAAGAATTTCCATGTTGGGCCTTGCCTTTATGGGCCTAAAAGGGTTTTTATTTAATGCATCCTCATGGCGGGGATTAGCATGAAGAAAAAAGCTGCCGTTGGAATTCTTGCGTGAGGTTTATTTCCTTTGCTTTTTCTTAGCTGTGTAGCTCTCGGGTAAGAAAGTGGTGGAGAGAAGTAGAGAGGGAAGTAGAGAGAGAAGGAGAAAGAGAGAGAGTTTTCTTGTAAACGTCGAGACTCTCGACGGTGTAATTCCTCAAACTAATAAAATCCTCTGCAGCTCCGTGGACGTAGGCGAAAATTGCCGAACCACGTAAATCTCTGTGTCGTATTTTCTGGTGAATTTTTTCTCGTTCCGATTTTCGTTTTATTGTCGCGTTTTTTCATAACAGTATAAATCCTCAATCATGCAAAGACATCCTTCTCATTAAGAAATAGAGGTGCTTCTATTCTAAAACCAAAAACTTAGATGTTACATATGTAAATATTCAAAGAGTTGAGTGGTATATAAATGTCCCAAGAAGAGATTAGCCACTGCATTACTTCCAACCTGTACTGAGTTTATCATGATCCTATCATTGATATTTCAGAAGAATCGAACAAGAACACATAAGCTCATAATATTTAAACAAATTTCTGAAATTTTCAAAGAAAATAGCCCTTGCAATTTTACTTGAATAAGAAATAAGCGTTTATAGATCCGAAACAATAATCATAAAAAAGAGCTAAGCTTTATCATGGATCCAGAAATAAACCAAGGAGGCATTCAATCATAATCCACACATGAGAAAAAAACAAAACAAAAGTGAACTTATGCCATTATTTGCTATCTAAAAAGATATCGGTTTAGAGTTCACTGAAACTTTTTGGTAGAAGCCGGGAGAGATTGAGTGGAGAAGCTTGCAGGCGGATGACCCGACCCGCCAATAACGCAGTAATATTTGCTTCCAAAAGATGTCAAAAATTTGACTCAATTTATAAATAGCGGCCAGTGTATAAAATCAAAATGTTGTAAAATTTTAAAAAATATTTTACACACTGAAATGTCTACACATGTATACGTATCGTTTCAAGTAATATAGAGTTTTCTGTTAAGACCCCAGTATCGATCCCACAGAGAAGCGAGGTAAGCAATCCTTTAGGCTAATTCCAGCCTGTTTCTGTAAGACCTAAATTTGAAATGTTGATTAAAATGAGTTTTCTAATAATTAATCCTAAATAAAGTTCTTAAATAAAAGATAACTTATTTGGATAAATTGGTTTGGAGAATTTTGAGATATTAAAAACTACATTTCTCTTGCAATTACATAGATAATGTGTTGGAAAGAAATGTTTAGAATTTTATGTAGTAGTGCCAAATAGAAGCATTCATATTCTTTACCTTCGCTCGATAGTATAAAAGCAGTTAGGTATCCATAGATCGGTTTATGATGTATTGATTAGTAGAATGTGTTAATCGTAGACCACACTTCTAGATGTCTAAGTGGCGACTATGTTCGGCCTACGACTGACAGTTCACTTTCTATAAACGCAAATTATTAGAATTTGGTACCATCACTCTAAAAACTAATCAATTATACGCCCAATAAACAATATCTCTCTATTTATTTGCACTTCATCATGAATAACCCGCTCAGCGCCTTCGATTACCTGAAGATTCACGTGATATTTACTACAGTTAGAACTCATCTCCGGTTGGTCTCGAATTTTCAACGTATTTTAACAATACTGGTGATCGATTCAGTAAAGTAAATGAAGATTCGTTACGAATATCATCACCGTAATTTAATAAGAGAATATCTAAGCAAATCTTAATTCCTAAACATGCATCTATTTCATTACAAAATAAAAGTAAATGAAAAATAATGACATAAAGCAAGAAAAGCACTGATAACATTACGTAATAAATTAAGTCGCCAAATGAACTTATTTCATTAAGTATTCTATTATATTTATGCAACTATTGTCACCTAGAAGCATCTAATAGATAATTCTTCATAAAAATAATTTTCCTGGACATGCCACTACTTCATATTAAAAGAAACAATAAAGTAATCACTTACGAAGCACGGATAATTCACGATAGAAAACTCGGTTTAAAACAGAGAAAATCCACTAGAAAATGTTTACAACAATTACAAGTGAGTGAAGAACACAATACTTAGCTTTTTTCCTCTGAAGGAAAGAAGAAGATCTCTCCACCAAAGTCTCCCACCGATCCATGCGCCGCTCGTACATTCCTTACATAAATATCTCAAAATCCCTCACCAATCTCTCCATAAGATGTAGAAATCTACATCTTCATGACTCTAAAATGACAAATGACTAAGGGGGAAGAAAGAGAGAGAGAGAGAGAGAGAGAGAGATAGAGATAGATAAAGAGAGAGAGACCCTTGTTGTAGAATTGCTCCCTATTTATAGAGCTCTGAAAATGGCTAGGGGTTGCTTAAGACACCTCTTCAAAATTCGTCCAAATTCAATGAATCTTCTAGAAAGTAACTGTGGCGCTTAGGCGTCGGAGTCCGTGACCAAATCTTCGCACCTCTTTACTTTGAATCACACATCTTTGCGATTAAAACCGTTTTCCTGTGTCCAGATGCATTGTATCACATGTCCTATATATTAAGAGTAACTCCTAGTCTTCTAGAAGGTCTGATAACCGCTTAACACCGTTAAAATAACTGTCCAAAGTTGTCAAAAATCTTATCTGCTTCAGTATCGAACTGGCGCTTAGGCGCCGGATTCCGGCGTCTAGGCGCCAGACCTATAATTTCGGCAACTTTGCTTTTTAGCTCTATTTTTGCTTTTTTTTGCTCATTTTTCCTTCTTTAACTTTTTTTTCATTACCTACATCCAAAAACATAAAAATACTTTTCATTAAAACATAATATCCTTAAAAATTGAATCATAAATAAGACATAAAAATAGGTACTTTTTATGTGGATCAACGGACAAGGGTAGCGGTGCCGAGTAGTGGAGGCGAGCGAGAGAAGCAAAGAGGGTCGAATGACTGTTGAGTTGTGCAAGAGAAAAGGAGCAGGCAGGAGGGGTAGCTGGTTCGGTGTAGGGAGATGAGCAATTAGGTTACGGTCGAGGGCTTAAAGCGGCGGGGCTTCTGCCGAGAGGAACAACATGAGCGCAGGCAAGCGGGTGCTGGGAGAATGGAAGCAGGTGAGGGCTTCCTGTAGAGAGGTTGGCGAAGCAGGCTACGGGTTTCTTTGACGCAGAGAGGAGAGGAGGCGGGATTGAGAGTCTCCGGTTCAGAGGGAGGAGTCGAGCGGGTGTTTGGTCGTGAGGCAGAGGGGAGGCGGAGGGCTTCGAGCAAGGGAGAGTCGAGGGCTTCGAGCGAGGGAGAGGCGCGCGGGTTTCGGGAGCGGTAGAGGCCGAACGAGGAGAAGGCGAAGCAGGTGAGTGGGGGACGTCGAGCGAGGGAGATGCAAGCGTGAGGAAAATGGGGCGATCGAGAGAGAACCAGCGGGAGAGAGGAGCGGGAGAGGCGTTAATGTTCGCAGAGAGGAGCGGGAGAGGAAGATGCCGAGCTCGGGCGGGCAGGAGCTAACTTATAGCCGCGCTTTCAAAAAATGTCCGTTGGAGGCCATTAGGCGGGCTATTAATTAGCTTATAAGTGTGGAGAGGTTTTAATGGAAAAAAACTTAACACCTGATTATATGAAATTAAATGATTAATTTGAATTTTAGAATTTGAAATTCAAAAATCAGGTGAGTCGAGGTAATTAGCCCAGCTTCGGTCTGGATCGAACCCAAATTGAATCTAGGTCGAGACCAGACCCGCGCCTCGTTGTCGGCCGCTGAAATGTTGAGCGCGTGCGTCTTTGAGATTTTAAGATTTAATTTAATTTATATGTGTATATTAATTTTGAAAGTAAATTTTTTTTTTTAATTTTAAAATATGAGAATGAGAGTGGACGGATCCCATTCATTTAGCAGTTTGAATGAACGAGCGTCATATTGCAAGTAACGCATTTATCCCGAAGAATAGACACCCTACTTAACGATATCGCTCGATCAAATAAACTACAAAATTCATGACATCAGTTCTGGTCTGCGAACCTTTATGTGGACCGACAAATTCCCCTATTTAAAACAAAAAGAATCAAATATGGTTTATATTATCTGGGGTCTTTAAAGCTCCCTCTAGAGGCAAACCCTTATAGTCAATTACCCCTCAAATGACTGAAGTCACCTGAGAGAACTCTCGATTTAGATCAAGGATTTCTATCTTCATGAAATCAAAAGGTAGGGTTTTCAACGAAGTGTGATAGTAGGAAATCCAATAGGTGAAAGGTGCAATGAGGAATAGTTGTTTCCAGAGTCCAATGAAAGAAAGGTAGGGGACGTCACGGATCTCGATGAGAATCTCGATGACTTCCCAGACTATCCTATGGTTGAGCTTTAAATTTTGGAAATGGATTTAATTAGATTTCAATCCTGCCAATTAATTATAGGGATTACATTTGCATAATACCCGATTATGCAAACAACCTGAAAGATAGGAGGATTTACGCCGTATCGGACGACGACCTCGTATTCTTAAGCGAGTTAAGGCTTATATCGCACAACAAGACTATGCAAAAGCCTAACGGAACAGGTGAGGATTTATGTCGCGCTAGACGAACTAACTCGAAGTCCTAAGGCTTGTTATTTAGACTAAGGAATGGTTTTGCTGATGTCGACACACGTTACTTGACAGTAAGATGGCCGTGCTGCCCATCGTGCTCCAAGCTCCACATCGTAGCAAGATCGCAGCTTAAATTTAAGGTTTAGATTAAAGTGAACATGCAAATTATTTTATTTCATTTTTATTATCACTTTTATTGTGAGAGTGAGTTTGTGCAACAGTGACAGGGGTAGCAGTAAAAGGAAGTATGCAAAACAAGCAGAAACATGCTATAGTGAACAACAGGAAGCATGTATCACAAGCAGGTTATGCTAAGCTGAGCAGTAAACATGCTAAACTAGGCAGGAGCAGGTACTAGAAAAGTAAAACATACTAGGCAGTAAAGAAAAGAAGTAGAAAAATGCTGCAAGTGTACCGTAAGCGATGATTACCCGCGGTGTATCGTTACCTGTTTATTGTTTTCATTTTTATCGTTTTCCCGCAGAAGAGACATTAAGTGCAGAAAAAAGCAAGAGTAAACGTAGTAGGAAAGACCTAAGTGAGTAGGGGTACTACCGTGCGTGCATAGTAAGCAAAGGGTGAAAACCCGACGGTAAAACAAAAGAAAGACGACAAGAGAGCAAAAAAAATCGTGAAAGAAAGCAAAGAAAATCGAGAAAGAAAGAAAAGGGCTTCCGTGGAAGACTTCGAATAAAACCACGAACGAAAAAAAGAAAAAAAAAAACAAAACAAAGTGGTAGCGAAAACCGCAAAAGCACCGAAAGAAACTCACAGATGTCCCGCTAAACTCACGGCGAACCGTAGGAAAGCCATGGGGCATCTCAGAAAAGACCCGTAAGACGCGGTAGTGCTATGGACTCGAAGCCGTGCTATATGTCCCACCTTGAGTGCCGACCACTGCACCGATTTTGTGCAGAAGGCAGCCCTAACCCGACTCGAGTAGCCGACCGTGGACCTTTGTAAATTTTCACACATTTCATTTTAGGTTTGCATGCGAGTAAAAGCTGTAGGTAAGTAGGCTATGTCGTGGTGGAGGTAATTTTGTATTTTTCAAATGTATGTATTTTGTTTTGAAATATTTTCAGTCCACGAGTCGACTACCCTAATAGAGACTGTGACTACTTAACATCTTGTAGACCGTCGCAGTAGAAACCCCGAGGACGGCGAATAGTGTCGTGATTCCCGCTCTACTTTCTACAGTAGTCTCGAGTCGGGCGACACCATTCTATGATTCTCTCGTAACCTTCCCTACGCAAGACTATCGTACTCCCCACCGCACTTACAGACTCGCTGATGGCCCCACATATAACCCAAAGTGGGCTATATGTGCACACCCACATGTCCCCTGTAGGTGCGGACATTGAGCCAAGAAACAAGGAGAAAACTAGGGACGAGAGAGCAAGGAAAGAAAGAGGGAAAGCGGTCTACCTAACACAATTTTCGTAAAAAGAGGTGAACCGTTTTCCAATGACAGTCAAAACAAGTAAGTCACCCTGAACTCCCGACCGCCCTCACACATCCTATAAAAAAAGATCTAAAGACACATCGGCGCTCTCGGAGAGGATGAGGACTAGACCCCTAGGGAACACACCCCTTTCCCCAAACGACAGTTGTAAAAGCATGAAAACAGACATAAAGGTATTGACCAAGCCCTGAACTCTGGACAACTGCTCGGGATTCCTCCAAGTATCCACATTAATTTTCAATTCTCGAAATACGGACTCTCGGTAGGCTCACCCATGAGCTCGGACTGATGCTATGACAATAGAAGAATCAGTAAACTTTCAATGCATAAGAAAGAGAATGGACAAGCCATAAGCCACCAAACTAGCATCAATTCCACCAAATAAACCTCCAAGAAGTATTTCGAGTATCGTGCTCAATTTATTTCCCACAAGTAAATCGGGAGGCTCTTCCAAATTCATTAAATCAATTTCAAAGACAAGTATGGCAAGAAGCAAAACCACCATCACATCAATCATTCCGCCAAGGCTCTCGGCCAAGGCTAAAAAACAGGAGCAAAGGCTCACGGCCTAAGCTACAACAAAGGGGCAGCAAGAGGTAAGGCCCTGACAATCCAAATTACCACAATGAGGCTCACGGCCTAAGCTACAACAAAGGGGCAGCAAGAGGTAAGGCCCTGACAATCCAAATTACCACAATGAGGCTCACGGCCAAGCCCCAACAAACCATCCATACTAAATCAAATTCATCACAAATGCATAGGAATGAACCCATAGGGTAACCAAGCAATTCAGCCCACCTATAGCCTAAAAGAAGCACAAACCCGAGCCCAGGAGAGACATATATCCGAGCCGTTCAAAGGCTGCACCGGGGGAGGCTGCAGGAATAGCAGGAACCAAAACCGAGCCCCAACATACGTCAGGGATAGGCTGCTAGGCAAAGCAACAAAACAAAGCAACAAAAAGGGCCCCCAATTCAAACGCCAAAAGCGGACGGGAACAACAAAACAAGCAAGAAAAGAAAAGAAGGCCCCTCCCAAATTCAAATGCCATAGAGGGAACGAGCTGCAGGAGCAACAAAAACATAAAGACAAAAGCAGTCCCCAAATTCAGAAGCAAGGGGCAACCGCAGGGGCAGCCCAGACACAAAACCTAGCCCCTTTCAAGTGCAATGGGGCTAGCTGCAGGAGCAACAAGACACCAAACCAAGCCAGATTAGGCCCCAACCCGAGCCACCACACGACTAGGATCAAGCCCAACACCAAGCTAATAACAAGAGTCGAAAGTCAAGCCCCGAAAGTGCTAGGGTGCAGCCGCCAGACAGCAATAAACAGAAATAAAACCGAGCCCCCATATCAAGTGCAAAGGGAGCAGCTGCAAGAGCAGCAAACCACAAAAACCGAGCACCCATATC
The DNA here is from genome assembly GCA_022702705.1 of Papilionanthe hookeriana x Papilionanthe teres. Taxonomy (NCBI): domain Eukaryota; kingdom Viridiplantae; phylum Streptophyta; class Magnoliopsida; order Asparagales; family Orchidaceae; genus Papilionanthe; species Papilionanthe hookeriana x Papilionanthe teres. The sequence continues at coordinate 53,647,688 of CM040427.1, read as the reverse complement.
AAGTGCAAAGGGAGCGGCTGCAAGAGCAGCAAAACACAAAACCGAGCCCCCATATCAAATGCAAAGGGGGCAGCTGCAAGAGCAGCAAAACCACAAAACCGAGCCCCCATATCAAATGCAAAGGGGGCAGCTGCAAGAGCAGCAAAACCACAAAACCGAGCCCCTCAAATGAAGCCAAATGAGATTTCACAAAACCCCCAAAATCCACCTCCGTGTAAAAATAAATCCGGGCTACCAAATTAAGTGTAAAGCTGAAACAAAACTCCTCCATACATTCACCATGACGATGTATAAAGCCACAATATATTTAGCATAAGAACGAACATGGGGCTTTCCAAAGTAAAGTAAAACTTTTCCCTAGCATATAACTTTGATGAAGGAGAGCCACAAGGAGCTAGGGGTGAGCCCCAGACATGTATATCAAAAGCTAAGCAAGTTCCTCCATGGTTCATGCTAGAAAGAAAGTAAGAAGAGGGGCTTAGAATGCATACCCCAACATGCTAGAAGAAGGCTAATACTTTGCCTCAAAACATATTTTTCATGCCTTAGATAATGTAAAAGAGAGAGGAGGAGCCAATGTCATGCCTTATTTCCACCTCCTCAAGCAAATAGCCACTCCTATGCTTTAAAGTATACTCATATTCTCATTCTTAACATGTTTCAAGTGATGAATATACCCAAAATAAAGCCACAACAACAGGCTATAAATTGCTAAAAGGAAAGAAAGAAGCAAATACTCAAGCTAGTTGGGCTAGAAAATAACTCCATGGCATGCAAGTGCCCAGCCGAGAGGCTAAACAAGAAGGAACTAACCAAAGCCACAAGCCACAAGCCCACATCAGCGAGAAGGAGAGAAAGGGAGGAAGGCATACCAGGTAGTATAGAGTGCACAAGAAGAAGCAAAGGAAACTAGGCTCCAATCCAACACCAACTCCTCAAGGGAAATCAGCCAACCAACCAACCCTAAATCCATCCAAGAACGGGGCCTTTATAGGCAGAGGAGGGAGAAGAGGGCCGCTCCTTACCTGTGGAGTCGGGCGCAAGTGGGGAATGGCAGGGAGATGGCGACAAAATGCCGCAGGTAAGAGCCGAGGCTCGGCAGCAAGGGCGAGAGTCGAGCGGGAGACAGAGCTGCGCGAGGGATCACGCGAGGTGACCTTCGCGCAGGGATAACACTCGAGAATGTATGGGGAGAACCACGCATGGCTCGAGAGGGCAACGACTACAAGGAAGAGGCACGCTTGAGCGCGGGAGAAGCAGGGAACGAGAGCCCCCATCGAACGAGCGAGAGACAGCTAGCCGATCGAACGAGTAGAGATTAGGGCTTAGGATAGATTAAATAGGTTTTAATATATATATATATATATATATATATATATATATATATATTATTAATTTTATTAAAAACACGCCCAAAATAGTAATTTATGCTTCGACAAGTGATCGTCGTAAATCAAATATCAATTTAAGGCAGAAACGACGTTCCGGACGCAACGGCGCAGTCCGTTTCGTCATCCGAGGTCGTTCGGACAACCTCGTCGACGGTCGCGTCGAAAGCGCGTCAAATCCGGTGTTTTCTGAAATTCTGACTCGACGTTGGTCGTCCTGGCATTCTGACTTCAATCTCGATCCGCTGCGAGGTGGTTGAAAGCGTCGAGGCCGTGGTCCGAGGAATTTGTGCTCTCAGAGCGCAGGAAACGTGCACATGGTCGTCCTAGCGTCCGCGTGGTCCTATAAGAACTCAATTTGGACTCCTAATGTTAATTCCAACCTGCTATGAGCTAGAGGTACGGAATTTCGTCCGGGATTCCAAAAGAGTAAAGATGTGGTTTTGAGCATTCTAAAATGAGGTAGGCCCATTGCTAAGAATCTAAGATCGTCGGGGAAGCTCCTAAAGCTAGAACCCTAAATCCTAGGAGGAAAACTAAACCTCGACAAAAGTGAGGTCAACACTCGCTAATTAAAAAAAAGTGCATCGATTTTCGTGCCGTTCGCGCACGCGGAACCATAGCAATATGAGTGTCCTTTCTAGCTAAAGTCAACATCCCGTACGTATCCGTGTGGTCCGTTTCTTCATCCGAGTTCGTCTGGACAAATTCGCTGACTGTCGACCCGACTCAAGCTAAAAGCGTGCATGGTTCTGTCAATATGCGAATTGTGGTGTCCGGGAGTGCTCGAGGCAATAAGTGTTCCCTTAGGGGCTGATCCTATTCATGTAGGAACTCAACTTTGAGCTTCACATGTCGGTCCTAATCAACTTAGCTGAATGCCGAGGATTTGGACCGTCCACGCGAGACTCAAAGGAGTAAAGAAGTGGCTCGAATTTTTTAAGCCATGTGGGTCCCAATTCTAGTCCTCTAAGAGAGTCAGTCAGGGGAAACCTAAAGCTTGATTCTAGGCTCTAAGGAGAGACAAAGAAACCTCATCCAGAAATGAGGTCAACAGGCCTGTATCATTTTTTACTATTTCCTGCAAGCAATAGGGGATTGGGCATAATTGTTGAGGACCATTAGAGCAGTCAATGGGTTATCCTCATGCGAATTCTTGATCTTGTCAGAGCTTGCTTGCTATTGTGCACATTATTTAGAGAGTTTTTAATTTCTGGAATCATTATGAACTTTATAGATTTTCATTTTATTTTCCATTATGCCTAATAAATCCTTCAAAGAATCATACTATTTCAAACAAAAATGGTGGGATGATTTGCTATTTTTCATGGTCCAAGTTTGAAATTATGACCATTTTGGAATATTAATCTTGTCAATTCAGAACTTCCAAGGCATTTATGACATTGAGATCTACAAAGTAATATGTTCATTTTATCAATCAGAGATATCTTCAATGGCATCTACCATAGTATTTTGCCGGCTTCTTGGATCAATGTTAGTCCATGTCGGCTGATTTGGTCAGCTCAAAGTTGAAATCAATTGGTCATGTTTAGTCAAGGAAGAGTGTGATTTAGAGCATTCGTTATTTATAATAATGATCTATGTTCTTTATTATTAATAATTGCAAGGAAAATTTCAAATATGTTATATTATAAGTGATCGAAATTTCTATTTTTAAAGCTGAATTTTCAGTGCAAATCATGAATTTGTTAGATTGGTGCCTACGACATCATCCACCTCGTGCTCCACTGAGTTGACGTCGAGCCCGTCAAAATAGTTTGAAGACTTATGTTAAGCATAAGACTAAAATGGATATTTAGTCATTTTTTAGTTATTATTGTGGGATATAAGTAGAACGTAGTATGTTTAGGGTTGCGAGGTGTATTATTGTTGTCTTGAATCTTAGGGTTATGGTTTATGGGAGATCGTCTACCACTCGATTTGTTTATTTTTATGTATTCGGGATTGTATCATTTTGTTTTGAATTTTGCTCTAACTTTTGCTGAAGCTTGTTCATTCCTAACAAAATTTGACACAGTTGAAAAGCATTAAAGTGTTTTTCAATCTACTCATTAATAAAACTGAAGGCCAAACAAGTTTAGACCATCTTGAAAATCTACTTGAAGTATCATTTTGACTCGAGTTTTTTGATGCCAAAATCATGAAGAACATATTTATGTTGGGCTTTTAATCGTGTGATCCAATTTGAGCCATTATTCATGCTGGCTATGCAAATTGGGGAAAATCTATGTGAAAAATTAACAAGTTTAGGGCCTATTTGGCATCACTTCTATTTCCTAATTTATCTTTATTATTTTATTTTTATTTTTGAAGATATGTATGGTTGGTATAACTTTTAGGTGTTTTATCTTTTATTTTATTTTCTTAAATCAACTTGTTTTTTAGAACATTTAAAACATCTAAAAAAGATATTGAGTGTTTAAAAAAAAACAACTTGTTCAATCAAATATATTTTATTTTAAGTCAAAACAAAACAAAATAAAAAAAAAAGAGAATAATACAAAAAAAAAGATCCTAAATAGGGCCTTAGTTAATTAGAATGTATTGTTGAAGGTTTTGTTATAGAATTCACTAGAATTGGTTCTCAGAGTCTTTTTCTTTTCTTATGTTATACAATATTTTGTTAATTTGGTTTTGACTTTGCTATTGGAGTGAACTTTGATCTTGATGGTTGGATATTTTCTACTCTTGATTCATTGTTCAACTCATTGACATTTGATCATTCCTTCGTCGTGCATCCTGTTTTCTCTCGAATGCCACACCACCTTTTTGATTGGTTCCTTTTTTAACTTTTGGTGTATCCAAATAGTTGAATGTATCTTTTTTGGCACATTGTCTATTTCTCCATGCCATATGTCTTGCGCTTTGCACCTCTTATCAGATTAGTTTCAACTCTACCCTTACGGTGAAACTTGATCCAAATAATTGAATTGTGATATTTCTTAGTGAGACAGATGGATATTTATAGTTTTTTTGCCCAAAAGTTGTTAATTTGATTAATTATTTTTGTTTTTTTCCTTACATTTTATTGATTGGAGAAAGGATTACTCTAAAATTTTGTTTTTTTTTAAACACAGATTAACAAAAACATAAAAATAAAAAAAAATACATACAATAATAGAAATTTTTTTAAAAACGTATCCTTATTTATTATCGTTTTTTTTTTTGTTTTAGATCCATAGACATTTTCTTACATTCCAAATCATTTTTCGTTGTTTAAAGCCTCAACAAACCTCCAGATTTCAAGTGTCCAAAGTTAATTTTAGACTTTTAGATCACAATTTTCCAAGTTTTTTGCTTGAGGCAACTATAAATTTGGAGTATCCATGTATGTGAAAGTGTAATCAAGGGGGAACAACAATTTTCTATGTCATGAAAGTAGGTTGACAGTGGTGTTCAGGGAGTGCCCATGTTTTAAATTTCCTTGAGATCATAAATTTTCTGTGCAAGCAATTTGTGCAAAGTATTTTTGAATTATGGTCTGATGCATAAAAAAATTAAGGGAAAAACTATTGAAATTATAAAAAATATCCATTTAATTAAGTATAATCTCATTGCACGAATTTCACAACAATTATCGAGGACTGAATTAATTCCGAAGACCTTAGGAGTTGTGAATGTTGCGAAGCCTTGCGACCTCTTTAGTACAATGATACCATTTATGCTAAATTGCAAAGAATTGGTCCAAGTCTTTCCAAAATAGTTTGATTTGAGGCCACATCAGTAGACTTGGTTTTCTCGCCCTTATTGGCGAGGCATTAGAAGATGGGCGCTACTTTATAGTTGGTGCTAGAGATACTCTCAGATCATCCACCTGGAGTTTGCTTTGTTGTGACCAATGTGCTGAGAATGTTTGATTGATCTGGGGCATATAGAGAGTTTGAGGGTCCGTTTGGGAGCGCTGTCCCCCTTGCGTCGCGGCGGCGGGACGCAAAGTTTTATTGTTTAGTTCAGTGTTCTGCGCTCCGCGGGACGCGAATCTGGCGGAACGTGCGTCGCTGGTCGAACCCCGCAGCTCGCAGTCATGGGGATTTGTTCGTAGCGCTCGGCCATAATACCCTCCCGAAATCTCCGGAACAAGTGCTTCGCTCAAAAAGGAAGATATGAAGTTACCTTCTTCCATGGTTTCAGGTAGGAGCAGAGCGGAAGGAGGAGAGAGATGGGAGTTTCAGGTCACTGCGCCTCATGATCCCGACGTTGCCTTCCCAATTAGCTCTAATAAAACTGTATCACGAAGGTGATGATTTGGGTGAAATTGAGTGGGTGAGGGGCAAGTGTGGATTTCGTGTAGAGAAGGGGGGATGGAGACGGGGTTTCAGGCAGAGAGGGAAGGGGAGAGAGGTCATGGTTATAACTTTTCTTTTTTATTTAAGTCATATTTATAAATTGATTAATAATTAAAAAATTATATATTATCAAATAAATTATATTTAGATAATTCTAAATTGAATTATTTAATTATTAATTAATGACTATAAATATTTTTAAAAATTTAAACTATTTAATAAAATTATAAATAACTCTTAATTGATATAATTAAAAACTAATAAATTAATTACTGATTAAGTTTAAATTTTTATTTAATAAATAATTAATATAGTAATTTTGATTAAATATGTAACTGTCACAGTTTAACTTTAAACAACTTTACTAAACATGACAGAATGGTCATTTTTTGCAAAATAGGCGCCTCACAGTTGTTTTCATACAACTGCAACAAATAAATAGTCTGCTTCCCCACTGCAATTTTCTGGGGCATCGCTGCTTTAGCTAAAAAGTTGAGAAGCTACAACTGCCTCAAACAGACCCTTAATTTTCTGGAGTTGCTACACTCTCTAGAAAAATTAATTTTGTGAGCTATTTACTATAGATTATTTACCTCATAAGGGTGCATTTTCATGTTTTGGTTTGGTCCATCAACTCCAAATTTAAGATGGTGAATTTTCTTAAAATTATCCTTGTTGACCGTATTGTTTGAAATTTAATTCACACTAGCAATGCAATCATAGTTTTATGACCCATAGTTTTATCTCTTTAGTGCTGTTCAGAGACATTGCTGATGAAGTTTGTCATCAGAGCATTGCCTGCTTCTAGGGTTACTCTGTGGTCTGGATGGTTTGATTGGGTCATCTTAAGGGTCAATTCACTTGCATATTGTGAGCATGGGATGGTGTAATTTATGTCATTAATGATTAGTAATTAATTTTTATGCTTTGTTCAATATTGATAAGTACATGGGTTATTTTCGAGATAAGTCAAATAGATGATCAGAGTATATTTCTTAAATTATTTATAAATAGATCTTCATTTAGTTCATTTGGGGCGTTTTAGAGTTGAATTGCTGCCTAATTCTGCAATTAACTACTGTTCCTGACCAGCCTTATTTTTTGGTTGCGTTTTAAGTCAATGCATCAAAGCTTGCGCTACAGTTGTTGCCGCATCAAGGTTTTAATTGCATTTGCTTCCCCATAAGAAGTACATTATTACTATCTTCAGAAACATTTTACATGTTCCCACGTTTAAATTGTTAAAGATACTAGGAATTGCTATTTTTTTGAAGTTTGTTTGATTTCTTCTTTGATTATAGGAAAGTAATGTATCTCTGTTTGGCTAGTAGATGCTGCTTCAATTGGTCAAAGCTTTCCAATTTTTTCATTTTTAATATTTTTCATGCCTGCGTGTTATTTTTGCTTGATTGCTTGTTTATTTGTGTGAAATATAAAGATCTACGTTGGAGTCTAAAGGCATTCGTTTGGTAGAACTAAAACTGAATACATGGAATGTAATTTTAGCAGTTGTAGCTCTAGCGATGGGTGATCAAATTATTAAAAGGTGCGAATGCTTTAGACATCTCAGGTCTATTGTTCAAAGGAATGAGGAATATTGATGGGGATGTTATTAGTAGAATTCAAGTTGGTTGGTTGAACTGGAGGAATGATTCAGGTCTATTGTGTGATAAAAAAGTACCGATTGGACTGAAAAGAAAATTTTATAAGATGGTGATGAGACCTGCAACGTTCTACAACGCCAAATGTTGGCCTTTAAAAGAGAAGCATAAAACTAAGTGGAGTGTTGCCGAGATGAGAATGCTTAAGTAGATGGGTGGCTTTACACTTGGAGACAAAATGAGAAATGAATATATCGTGATAGGGTTGGTGTAGCTTTAGTGGCAGAAAAAATTAGAGAGAATTGTCTTAGATAGTTTGGTCGCATTAAACGTTGACCATTTGAAGATCCGATTAGGAGAGTAAATGTTTTAGATTCGACTTATGTTAAGAAAGGTAGAGGTAGTCCTACAAAGACTTGGACATATTGTTAAAAAATGATATTAATTTATTAGAATTAAATGAAAACATGACACTCAATAGACGCAATGGAGAAAAATGTTTGTTGTTGCTGATGTTGCTTGTTTATTTGTGTGATTGCTTATCATTTTGATAATAAAAGGTAATCCTCACTTTATCAGTCTGATCTTTTGCACTCCATGATTTTTATGACAAGGGCACGTAGATCCACAGAATAATAGCAAGCATATGTTAATTTGAATTGAACCTCTGGCAAAACAACTACGAACAAAAATTTCCAACTCCCTAGATTATTTATGAATCCTCCTAATTGTATTAGTAGATTAGATCAAAATGAATTTTAATGGTTTAACAATGGCAAGAAAAATAAAAAATATTATTTGGTCCTAAAAATAAATCGGTTATTGCTCTCACTGTGCATCAGCTGTATTTATGTTGCACCACGTCCTTCACCTTTAAAGGCCTTTTGTTCTTATTGGGACGATCATGTTTTGGCATTGCAATTGGGGGTACTCGGTAATGCTTTTTATTTATCTTGGAGCTTTTTAATTGTTTTTATTTTCAGTCGGATATGATTTCGAATATATCCACCCAACCATATTTTTTGTGTATAAAACTTTTAAGAAAAGTTGTTGTAATAGACGCCTTGGCCTTGATCTACAGCTAATGCGTGTTCGAATATGGATCCATCACATCAAATATCTACATGTATATATCCACACACAAATCAACATCACTATGTACCATTAAAGTTACATAGTTCAAATTGACTATTGCGATAGATAATCAAACTTGGAGCATTCTTCAAGTGCTTCCCTAATAATTCTATAATTTTTTTTGCCAAAATAAATTTTTTATTCATTGCAATGTTGCGTCCATTGGAGTACATTTTTTAGTGTGCTTACAAACTCCAGCAAAGTAATCACTTGATAGGATTGTGCGCTCTTTTTAGTTTTATTTAAACTATATGAAATACTGATTGTTATTAACTTGAATTGGTGTTTCAGTGAACAATGTTTGAGCTCAAAGGCAACCTCATTATCTGTATAGACAACTTTGTAAATAAGAACTATAAGAACTTTAAAAAGAATACTTTTTACTACCATCATTTATTCCATCTCTGATTAAATATTCAATTAAGTTGATTCTTCTTACCATTCTTTTAATATAGTGCATGGATGTTGATGCTTGATTTTTCTTTAAAAACCATTGATTAGGATATAACTTACTATTGAAAGGTCATATATTTGAACCAGGTTCAAATCATATTCAAGTTATGAACATGGATCAGACATATGTTGAACATAGTTTGATCAATTGCCAGAATTGGCATCAGTAAGGATTGAACGCATGTTTGACCCATATAGGAATCATGTTCAAACATGTGTTAGAACAAGTTTGGTCACATGTTCGAGTAGGGCTTCTCATTGATTCTCTATTGCGCTTTATGTTAAAGCACCATCAAAATGATTTTACTCATTTCAGTTATATGATACATGATATGATAAAAGAAGACCTTGCTCTTGTTTGCTGAAATCGCTTATTATACTGATTTTTTTTTTTGATCAAGTTTCATCATCTTGGTTGTCTTATTTTGCTGCTTGAAGAATTCTCAAACAAAAGGACAATGAAATCAGTGAAAGCTAAAGTGTCGAAGGGTGGGATGTCTTTCTTAATAGATGATGTGGATATAGGGTCCGTTTGGGATAGCTTTCTAGCTGCTTTGCTTTTCAGACCGCCGCCACAATTCTATCTGGATAACTCTTTTCTTGCTGCTTTCTAGAAATTTTATTGGTAGAAAGTTACTTTTTTCAACCTAACCTTTTAAAGTTTGGTGGAGGCTAGAAAGTTATCGTTTGACTTTTTGAAAGTAAAATAAATTTGTAATTAGCCACCGCAATTTTCAGAACAACTTCTTCTTCTATCATAGTTTCATAGTTGCTTTTTCAAACCACTGCAGCCGCCCCAAACAAACCCATAGGCATAGGAAGGGCATTTTGGTTTGATTCAAATTTTTGCATATATTTCTTCAAGAAAATAAACAGAAGACATATTTGGTCATGGCTAATATGAGGCATATGAAGCTCTATATCCATTATTAAAGGTAAAAATTTATTGATAATGTTTCATGACATAAATAGAAAACTAATGTCATAATATAATTTTAAGACGGATTCATATAAACTTACGACAACCTTAGTTGGGATTTTCTTTTTAAAGTTTTATCTTTATTCATAATGAATGGTAGGAGCTTGAATATCATTAAGAACTGCATTGAAAATGTTTGGTTTTCCAATCCTATTTGTATGCATCGTACTTAAAAGAATTGTACTAGGTCCTTTGAACTACGAACTTGTATTATCTGAACGATCAAGGTAAATTAGTATCCCTATAACTTGCTTTGTTAATATGAAATTTATTGCTGCTTTATTTATTTTCTTTTCTTTTAGCTTCAACTTTATGATAAATCACATACGCTTTTATATTTAAGCTAGTATAAATTATTTTTCCTCCTGACTAGGTTAATGGAGTCATGTTATGACATCATTTTTCAATTTGCTAATAATTTATCTATGTAAAAAATTTATTTTCTTATAGTAAATCTAAAAAAGATCTAGCATTCGAAAGTCCAGACTAGAGAAATGCTTTTCCTTTTGTGTTATTTCAACTGTTGTAATATACTAATTTGGAGAGCGTATGACTCGCAGCAGTGGAGGTCTTGTTGCTTATGCCGATGCGAGATTAGATCAGGATTTGGCTTCATCTCAAGGATCGACAAAGAGGAAGGTGTTAATTCTGGGCACTGGTTGGGCTGGCACCAGCTTCATAAGAAACCTGGACAGCTCCCTTTATGATGTACAGGTCATATCACCTCGTAACTATTTTACATTTACTCCTTTACTCCCAAGTGTTACTTGTGGAACTGTGGAAGCACGAAGCATTGTTGAGCCGATCCGCAACATCATAAGAAAGGTTAATATTATTTTTTTTAACTTTTGATTATGCTACTTATCCTTGTTCTGTTTAATTTGACTTGTGGAGATCTTTAGCATGATTAGGCGGATGCTACCCAAGTGCTTTTGCTATTTGTCTTAACTGTTAAGTACACATTACTTGCACCCAAAAACAACGCCTAAATTTGTGTCAATATTTTCTTGTTTATGCTGTATTGTAATACAAAATAAAACTAATGCATCTTCTTATCATGGGGTTGTTGGTTGTTTCTAAAGTGGGCTTGACACGTGAGCTGTAGCAATTCTGTGGGATTGGAACTACGGTACACACAATTGTGGGATTCCACGTCATCATGGTATCAGAAAAATCCCGCGATCGCGGGATGTTATTCTTCAGCCTCGTTATCAAATTGAGCCATACTTTTTTGCTTTTTCATTTTACTCTTTATTCGTTATTCTTAATTAGGATATTTTCTATTAGGAACTTATTTATGTGTTGTTTTTTTTTTCTTTGGAGAAACTTACGTTTGATTTGAGTATTTTGGAGATTCTAATATCTGGTTTCTACTTAAAGAAGTGTTTTATCATTTTTTTTGCAAGTGGCATGTCTGTGGTTTGTGCAGGAACAGGTGGTGACTCCTCATCGTTCATATATTGTTGTTTCACGGTTGTTCTTGTTGTTTTTAGCTGGGACAACCATCAAACGACACCAACCTTTATCCAAATGCAATCAAACTCACATATTCTCATTCCATTGCCATGTCACAACTTCCTCCTCGCTAAATCTCTTTTTTCTAAACACATTATAGGAGCCTTAGAATGGCATCATTTGGTATCGAAGCCTAATAAATCTTAAATTTTTAGAGATTTGTCATTCCTACACCTAAACAAAGAATTAATATAGCCTAGCACTCCTGCAATTTTTTTTTAAGTGCATTATCGACATAGCCGTAGCCTTAATTCATATTTTTTTTCTCGTCAAAATTTTTATTGGAAGTATGAGACATCATACTACCAAGAAGAACCCGCAACGAGGTGATCAGGAGCTCACTATGGAGGACATGCAACGGGAAATCCTACAACTGCAGCAAAGATTTGCTTCCTTTGAGAGGAGATAGTACAATGAGGTTACCCATTGGCATAACGATGACTAGCTAGATCGAGAGAAAGAAGTGAATCCGTTCAATTGGAAAATTTGTAGTAATAATGAACCAATACTCAAACGATTTGGCGTGGAATAGAGGAGAACCAAGATCTTGGAGTAAATTTGAATTTATCAGATTTTGATGGTCACATGGATCCAGTTGAGTTTATCGAGTGAATTCAAACTGTAAAACAAATTATTGAGTACAAAGAACTTCCCTAGTAAAAATGAGTTAAATTGGCAGCCATCAAGCTTAGGATGAATGCTTCTTTGTGGTGGAAAAACTTGAAACATATTTGACAATGGGAAGGGAAGAGCAAGATCATCACCTGGTCTATGATAGAAAGGGAGATGCAACACAAATATCGTCCTCCACATCACTGACAGGATATGTTTATAAAGCTCTATCACTTGTGGCAGAGAGATTCTTCTGAAGAGGAGTACACATCTAAATTTGATCAACTCATGTTGCAATTCAACTTGTTGGAACCAGATGAGCATATAGTTGCAATATAGCTTGGAGGACTGATATCATCTATTAGTAATGTAGTACAATTGCAGCTGTATTAGTCTCTATTTGGTGTACATAATCTAACTTTGAAGGTGAAAAACATGATCACCAGGTGACCGCTACACCTTACAGATATAGTTCAACCACATAATTATAGCAAGTGTACGCTTAGTGGAGCATCCAAGCCAATCCCATTTGAAGAATTCTAGTTCATAGTAGAGAAAGTAGAGACAACTAGCATTTCCAAATTTATCCAAAGCAAGAAAGTGTCTTATGTGTCACGACTTTGGGCACATTATATCTGATTGTCCGGATAGTAGGGCGATCTCTTTCATCGAGCAAGTAATAGTTGAGAAAATAAGCTGACATAGGAGAAAATGAAGACTTCAAAGAAGAGTGTCAATTTGCAGTCGACGAGGGAGAAATGCTTGAGTTGCAAGCTGAGCCCATTAGAGAGATTCCATCATTGGTTGTTGTTAGATATGGCTCATATACCAGAAATTGGAGTCTCTTGGAGTGAAGAGAAGTATCTCTTGGAGTGAAGAGAAGTTTCTCTTGGAGTGAAGAGATATCTCTCGGAATGAAGAAATGTATCTCTTGGAGTAAAGAGATGTGTCACTTGAAGTGAAGAGGAGTGTCTCCTGGAGTGAAAAGGAGTGTCTCTTGAAGTGAAGAGGAGTGCCTCTTGGATTGAAGAAATGTGTCTCTTGGAGTGAAGAAAAGTGTCTTTTGGAGTTAAGTGACTTGGGGGAGCAGAGGCGTTTTAGTAATATCTATAAACTGTTGGGGATTACAGTTATAGGTGAAGTTCACTCTGTTGAATCATATGATGAAAATGCAGCAAATATGTTTACAAAGTCAGTTAGTATCAATAAGCTCTTGCATTGCTTGAACTTGTTGAAAGTTTGCAGTTGCTAGTCGGCATGGTAGCCTAGCCCACTTTGGTGTATGAGAAACTCCAAAGTATCTTTCTTCTAAAGGCTAGATATTCGCCAAGGTGGAGATTTGTTAGATATGACTCATATACCAGAAATTGGAGTCTCTTAGAGTGAAGAGATGTGTCTCTTGGAGTGAAGAGATGTGTCTCTTGGAGATATATTGACCAAGCCAGATACTATCAATAGGCTCTTGCATTGCTTGAACTTGTTGAAAGTTTGCAGTTGCTAGTCGGCATGGTAGCCCAACCCACTTTGGTGTATGAAAAACTCCAAGGTATCTTTCTCCTAATGGGCAGAATATTCGCTAGGTGGAGATTTATTAGATATGACTCATATACTTAGAGTATCTTGGAGTGAAGAGATGTGTCTCTTGGAGTGAAGAGATGTGTCTCTTGAAGTGAAGAGATGTGTCACTTGTAGTGAAGAGATGTGTCTCTTGTAATGAAGAGATGTGTCTCTTGGAGTGAAGAAAATTGTCTCTTGGATTGAAGAGAAGTTTCTCTTGGAGTGAAGAGAAGTGTCTCTTGGAGTTACGTGGGTTGGGGGAGCAAAGACATTTTAGTAATTTTATCTGTGGGTTTTATCTATATATATGATGTGTAACCCTATGGGTATGTACCGAACTTTTCTTCTAGAGTAGTGAAATTGCCGCTCTGCTCTCGAGGACGTAGGCACATTGCCGAAGCTCGTTAAATATCAACGTTTCTTCTGGATTTGTGTCGATTCTTGCTTTTCCTTGCCTTAAATTTTTTAACAGTTTTCTTAGATGATAGCGAGTTTAAGGATTCAATACCAAAAAGCGACAACCCCTGTTGAGGAAGTTACCAAATGTCTTGATTGATAGTTTACTTTTTGTGGGCTACCACCGAGAGAGATTCAACATATCATAGATCTCATTCCAAGAGTGTTTTATGCTAAATCAACTTGTCTATGGAATGCGACTATCTAAAGTATGACCAATGTTTCGAATGGCTTGGAGCATAAACGACCGTTTGACCTTAATTTGTGTGAAGGTGCATTTACTGTTTGTAGCTCGATACGTCTTATCAATTAACCTTGTGGAATAGATCTATATGTGAACATGGATGAGTTGATGATCCCTTAGAAAGAATCAACTTCTGAACCAACAACTTCACAATTTGCTGTTGGTAACAAGCTACAGCTTTAAATAATGATTTTTAGAATAATAGAAGAGTTGTATTGGTGAATTCTTCTAATCTTCCTCTAGGAGAGGCTATTCAATAGACAATGACAGAATTAGTAGCAAAACTGAATAAATTACATTTCTTTGCAGATGCTCCTTTTCACAAATTTGTCTAAAAGGAGACCTCTCATTATTATTTTTTGTATTGACAAGTCAAATTCTAAAACTCTCTCCACGTTTGATTTTACTTGTGCAAAATCTTTAGGTAAGATTTTCAAAATTTATAAGGAGAAGAATTTAGATATTTCCAAGGCGTGCTAGTGGCGACATTCTGAGAACTCTTAAATAAGAATATGAGTAAAGATGATTTGGTTGTTAATACTGTTGAAGTGTTTGTTGATGATTAGAAGACAAAAAGAAAGCTCAAACATAGATCCCTCCTTTAGCTTCATCCCGGGATTTATTTTTCTCCCCTAGTCAGAGTCAAGTAAGACTTCATTTTAGCATAGGAATGTTAAGGATTCAATGAATGGGATTTACTCATTGAATTCTTCTCTGTTTTCTATTCAATATTGTGTTGAATTGGATAGAATCGGCTTTCAAGGACAACTTACCTTGATGCAATTATCTGCTGAGAGCGAGAAGAATAAATTTTTTGCATTAGAAGATAAATTTAGTTAATGAAATGAGGCTTAAATTCTGAAAAAAAAAAGAGGAAAAACAGCAGAGCCGGAGGTCAGTCCCTTTTACATTATTCAGCAACATATGTTGTGGCGGAAGTTTAAGAGAGAATGATAGAGATGGGAGAAAGAAAGAGAATGACTTCGATGAGGCGTCATCGTCAAAGAGGGATGGCCAGCATTGAAATCTGTGGACGGCTAGGCTAAAAATGCGAAGCTGTTGTGGGTTGCTAGACTTTGCAGCAGCAGCAACAACACCGGAAAAAAAAAGGCTGAAAGAAAAGTGGCAGTAGGGAGAGAGATCAAAAACAACTTAGGTTTTCATATCTTGAAAAGTTTTACACAAAAGATAACTTTAGGAGTTGTGTTTCTCCATTTACTATTGTTGAATTTTATACAACTTTACAGAAGGGAGAGCAAAAAATAGTAGATATAAATTACGAAGCTATTATAAATAAGTAATCCCATATTAAGGTAAAAAAAATACAAAATATTTCACAATTAAGTCACAAAAATATTTCAGATGTTCGAGCTTTTGATTGTTGGAGTAGATTTATAAAACCATCTACTGATCCTAATGCTACTATCATTTTGAATTCCAAAAGTTATTTTTTTCCTTTTTTTTCTTGTTTATTATTGGTGAACATTATTGTTGGAAGACCGTTTGCTTATATTTATTTAGTTGTTGACTTAGAATCAGTGCTAAATTGGTTTATTCCTATGACAGAAAAGGGGTGAGATTAAATTCTGGGAAGCTGAGTGCTTCAAAATTGATCCAGCAAACAAGAGAGTTCATTGTCGGTATACTACGGCTGCAAACTCTGGCCGAATGGATGAATTTCTTGTTAATTATGACTACCTGGTGATAGCAGTAGGTGCCAGGTCAAACACTTTTAACATTCCCGGTGTGGAGGAAAACTGTCATTTTCTTAAGGTACTGTAACTTTTTTAAAGGTTCAGTACTCTTCTATTCAACACACATCTTCATAATGTTTAGGATGTAAATGACTTGAGAGAACGGTTGGTTAGCCCATGTAATTATGGTTTATCTAAGTAGAGCATGTAAACAATGATCTTCAAAATTCTGAGCACTTTAATTCTGGTTTTTTGCTGAGTTATGATGAGTCACAAATGGGGTGCTGCATAAGCTGCCAGCTTACTTGTTGCCTTCATTGACCTAATCTTTTGTAGGAGGTAGAGGATGCTCAAAAAATTCGTAGGAGTGTCATGGACTGTTTTGAAAGGGCCAGCCTGCCAAATCTTGATGAAGATGAGAGGAAGAAGAATCTTCATTTTGTTGTTGTTGGAGGTGGCCCAACGGGTGTTGAATTTGCTGCTGAGTTACATGATTTCGTTGCTGAAGATTTATCCAAATTATACCCTTCTGTTTATGGCCTAGTGAAAATAGAAGTCATTGAGGCTGGAGAGCATATTCTGACAACGTAAGGAAGAAACTGGTATTTATTGGCTCAATGATGCTTTTGTTGATTTTATAGTTAATTATTTTTTTTGGAATGATGGGGTAGAAAAATATCATTATTCTCATTTCTTTTGCTACAATGCGTTTATATGTTGTTAAAATTAAGGCTATCTTATGCTGAAGCAATTAATAAAAAATTTTAGTGAAAATGAAGATTTTTTTCCTATTTGTAACACATTATCCAACATCTCCTCATTTTGTTTCAACCTAGTATGTGTGTTGCAAATCTCAAAGCATATAAGACATGGAATTGCATGGTGTTTTTATTAATATTAATAAGTTCAAAGACACGTTTTATTTCAGTATTTCAGATGTTTATTATAGGAACTTTCATGTGTACATGCCTGTCTCCTAATTTAAATATTAGAATTCTCCAAGTTAATGTTGTTTTTTGGAGTTTTGTAGCTTTTTTGAAGTTTGTGATTGAAATGGCTGACTATATCATTTTGACAGCCTTCTGACTTCAACATTTACTTCTTCGTTGAATCTATTGTTGAAATAGCATATTGAAGACTTATTCTACAAACTTATTTTGATGTTCACCTAAGTTCACATGTTGGTTAAAAAGTAGATTACCAGTGTCTACTGTTTTTCACTAGTTTGTTGTTAAGCAGTACAATTTGACATTACGCAAAGAGGTTGATCCTTGTGAATTGATGGCTGCGACTTGTGAAGGTTTGTGGGAATTAATTCTACTTCAATATTTTAATCATAGTGGTGAAGGTTTGTAGGTTTGACTTAAGTAGAAACTATGAGTTTATTTACTCGTTTGACTATTTTTCACTTTGTTGACCTCATTTTAATGAGGTCTTAGGCTTTTCTCTTTAGACCCTAGGATCTAGCTTTAGGAGTTCTTTACTGACCATCCTAGCGGACTAGTCACGGAACCCACCTTACATAGAGCTTCGAACCACTTCTGACTCATTTTTGTAAGGCACTCGCATGAGTAGTCCCAAGCACTCGACTCTTTGTTGCGAGGGCTAAAGACTAACATGTAGAGGGCTCGAAAATGAGTTCCCATAGGGCGGACCGGCCTTAGGTGAACCTTTAATGACGTTCGAATTCGCGCGCACCGACTTGACTTTTTTTGGCTCGACCATCGCCGAACTTGTCCGGACGATCCCGGATGACGAAACGGACCACACGGATGCGTCCGGGACGTCGATTTTAGCTAGGAAGGATACCCATATTGCTGTGATTCCACGCTCGCGCGAACGGCACGAAAATCGATGCACATTTTTTTATTTGCGGGATGCGGATCCGGGCTCGACTCAGGTTTAATTCGGGTCCGAATTAGGCTGCACACCTCAGCCATTTGATTTTAAAATTCAAATTTCGAATTTCAAATAAATCAATTAATTTGACATTAATTAGGGTATATTTGAAATTAATCCTTGCCAAATAAACGGTCCTCTATATGGAAGGCAATTAATTTGGCGCCCAACGGACGAACGGGGCAATACAACAGGCGGGATGCTCCTTCTCAGGATTCGACATCAATTCTCCTTCTCCGTTGTTCGAGCACTCCACCCCGAGACCCGTTAACCTCCTCGACAGAATCGCTCCCCACTCGTTCTTGCTCGCGGCCATCTTCCTCCCGCTCACCTCTCGCTCTCGAAGACGCGAAGCCGACTCCTACTCCCGTGACTCGAATCGCCTCCTCTCTCGCAAATCGAAGCCGCACGCCCGCTTCCTCTCGCTCGCCCCAACCTCGACGCCGAAACCCACGCTCCCGCTCGTCTCGCCGCACTCACCCGCTCGATCGTCTCTCCCGCTCGTGCTTACCTCGCTCGTCTCTCGGCCTCGCTCACCCGTCTCCTCGCTCCTCCGAATCCCGCTCGACCTCGCGCTCGTCTACCTCTCGACCTCGCGCTCGACTCTCGCACTCACCTCGCTCCGCTCTCTCCCGCACTTCCCTCGGTTGGGTCTTCCTCCTCTACCGCGCTCGACGTCGATAGCACGCGAAGTAGCAAAGCTCGTTGAGGCTTCGCCTTGTCTTCGGCTCCGTGTACTTCCTTGAAGCCCTAAAACCATTATGCCTCCCGAGCCTCGCTAATCCGAGCTATGCCGCTTCGAAACTATCCTCTTGTGATCCTCTGTTATCGTTATTATTATTATTTCTTTGCTTTTAATTTTGCATGATGTCTCGTTTCATCTCGTTGCTACTTGAATTTGTCGTCTTTTCAAGAGTTTAATCGCGGCTTGTTCTCATGGATTTAATTTCTCTATTTTAACAGTCACATTATGCTTGAGTTTGAAATATGGTAATTAGGCTTAAGCATGTTTGGCCTAAATAGTTGAGAATTGCTTTTCTTTGCTTGCTGAATGAATACAGTGGGCTTGCTTGCTTCAATTATGAATTATTGGATGTGAACCTTTTCCTAAGTGAGTCTTCTCTCTACTATTATTCCAATAGTCTTTCCCGGGACTTGCTTTTTTTTTTTTTTTTTTTTCTTTCTTTCTTTCTGAAGGATTTACATACATACCATAGAATGCTTATATATTTACGTACCTAACACCTAAACCTTATTATCTTTTACATTGATTCCACACAATTTTCATGCGTTAACCCTCACATTTACATCCATAACAATCAAATGTTTGATATCGCAACAAGATAATACATTTTACTCTCGTCCCTAGGAGTGAAATGTATTCTTCACTAAAAAAAAAAAAGGGTAACTCGTACGCGAAGAATCGAAGTACAGGAGTTAAATATGTAAATACATAAGAATTGAGTGGTATGTATGTGAATCTTCTTTCAATTAAAATGTTACCGCTTTTGAAACGGATTTACATGCAAATTTTTGGCTCAGATTTGTGCTTATTTGAAGAGTTTAAAATATTGTTTTAAGCCCTTTTTTTAGGCCACGTGATTTCACGGTTTTGGGAGGATTAAGTGCTATTTTGAATCCTATGAATTTACTGTTTTTGAGACTTAATATTATTGTCTGAGGGTTTTAAAATTAATGTTTTTGGAGTCTTTTGCATGCCGATTTGAGGGGCTAGTTTTGTGCACTGTTCGGGCCATGTAGGCGATTGTTTGGAGCTACCTAAATGCTGCATAGTGCTGTAGTTAGTCGTTCGATTGCTTGTGAGAAGCTGCTTGAAAGTGCTGTTAAGTGCTGTCTAGTGTTTGGGGTGGCTGTTAAGTGCAGAAAACTGCTGTTAGGAGCTTGGAAAAGCTATTAATTGCTGTGATAAGCTGCTGTTTAGGATGGGAGAGCTTTGAAAGGTGCTGTTCGGGCTTTAGAGCTGCTAGCTGCTTTAGAAGGTTTAGAAAGCTGCTGTTATTTGCTGTAGAGAGCAGTAGGAAGCTGCAGAATAGCTGTTTGCTGTTTGAAAGTGCTGTATGAGTGCTGTGAGGGCATTGGAAGTGCTGTCTAGTGTTCAAAACTGCTGTTTGGAGTTGCAAAGCGCTGTAGGGAGTCATATAATTGCTGTTTTGACCTTATAATTGCTGTTTGGAGCTGGGTGAACTTCATAGTTGCTGTTTGGAGCCTTATAATTGTTGTTTTGAGTCTTATAAATGCTGTTTGAACTTTATAATTGTTGTTTGGAGTTGCTTACGAGCTATTTGAGGTTTAGAATTGCCGCCAAATGCTGTTTGGAGCTAATTAAATGTCGTAGGAGTCTTAGAACTCGCTGTTTGGAGTGTCTAATTATTGCCCCGAGTCGTAGGAGGTCATGAGAGTGGCCGCATAGGCTTGCTAGTTGTAGCCCGGGTCGTTGGAGTTCTCGAGATTGTGACTTAAGCCCGGTTCACTTGCATTTTCCTCTCTTTTGGCTTCGCTCGTGTTGGAAGTGAGTCGGCCTTCTCCGTTTTCTTTGTTTGTTTTATTTTGTTGTTTAAAACGGTTAAGTCGAAAAAAAATGGGGAATTCCGATTTAACATGAGGAAGAGTAAAACACTTTTAGTCACTTCGAGCACAAGTTAGAGTGTAAGCCTCCTAAACCTTAGGTGCACACCTTAGGTGAAATCTCCTTTACCCAACCCACAGCATAAACTTCCTAAACCTTAGGAGTACACCCTAGGTGAAAGTCATGCACCTAATCCCCAGCATAGGCTTCCTAGACCTTAGGAGCACACCCTAGGTGATTCACTCACTTAACCTTCACTGCGAGCTTCCTAGACCTTAGGAGCACACCACTAGGCGAGAGCCCATCTACCTAAACTTCGAATGCATAGTGAACTAGGCACACGACCCTAATTCACAAACCATTCGAGACACTGGACCGGAGAATGCACCGAGGCTTGGTTCACCATTCCTTAATTAAATCGATCGTGGAATTCCCTAAAATGAGCTTAACCGATATTGAAACCCAATGCACGGGATTTGAGTTTGAACATTACGCTCAAATCCTCACGGCAATGGGGACATTTGTTTTGCCACATATGGATCATCGGACTGGTGTGAGTGCGAGGTACAGGTGGCGAGGGCGATGATAATAATGCTTATGTGTGCTTATAAGAGGGATATGAGGGATAATTAGAATAGTATCTCCTATCTCGAGGACCTCCATAGGGAGAGGAAAGGACCGACGATACTATTCGCCGACTCTCGGTTAGATTGTTTCCCAGATGATCTTAGGTCGTTAGCAGATCACTAAGCACGATTAGAGTGACTAGCACTGTGGACTCTATTATTTTTACAAAAATATTTAAAAAAAAAATAAATAAATAAATAAATAAAACAAAATTTTCTTTTGCTTGTTAAAAGTTAACTACGCATAAAACTTAAACTTTTGCATGAAAATCGAAGAATTTTTCTTATAAAATATATAAAGGTCCATGGTTAGTCACTTGGATTGGGTTAAGGACTACCCTCCTTAGATCGTCGGGTCGGTAACTCTTATTCGAGGTCGGATAACACATGATCCGGCTCTGAGCCTCCACCTTTTCCAATGTCTTATACTCAGTCTTGATCTTCCATACGTGACTACAAGTTGTATTCGTGATTTCTACGACTCGTTTTTCTGATTTTCGTGCTGGGTTTTCTTTTCTTTACTTAATTTGCCTACAAGTTTATTTAAATATCCTGCAAATGATATCATGCTTGTAATACAAATCATACGACGGTAACAGATGCCCAGGTACACATTTACATTTTAAGTATCGCGATTTCATTTGTTCTACTTTCTCTGCACTTTACTTTCCAGTGACTTTTATTTGCCAGTGATTTACTTTATTCGCATGCAAAGCCGAAAACAACAACAAAACCCGAAACATTGGGACACACTTGACAAAGCTCGTATGAACCTTAGACGCTCAGATCTGCTACTTCAACAAGGAACTTGAAGCATACACCGTGGGCGGCACGATGAAGAGCAAGGAGTAAACCACAAGTGGAGGTCGTCGTCATTCTTCAACAATCTCGTTCCTAGTTTAAATAACAACACATAGGGCTTCGAGGTAGCTTGCTCGAGCATGGCGTAAACCCTCACTCTCCTTTAGGCTCACGTACGATCGTGTTGCGCGGCGTAAGTCCTAACTCGCTTTAGGTTCGAGGTTGTCGTACGGTACGACGTAAACCCTCATATCTCTGCGGTTATTTGCATAATCGGATATTATGCAAGTGTAAGTCCCGAAATAATAAAATTGGCGGGATTAAACGATTAAATAACATCTTCTCCAAAACGCGGCCGCACGAGTAGGATAGTTGGGAAGTCATTGGGGTTCGCCTCGGATACGTGACATCCCCTACCTTTTCCTTTCTTTGGACTCCTGAAAATAATTGTTCCCATTTGAGCCACTCCCACTTGCTTTTCCACGTCCTACCGTGAAAACCTAAACCCTTGAATTCTTGAAGACAGAACCACCGATCATTATCGAGAGTTTTCTCAAGTGACACCAGTCATTTGGGATGTAATTAACTATAGGGGCTTGCCTCTATAGGGAGCTTGGAACCTAGGTAAAATAAACCCTACCTAGTCTTTCTATTAGGTAGGGGAACTTGTCGGTCACACATAAAGGTTCGCAGATCAAACGGATGTCACGAGTCCTTTAGTTCGTATGATTGGGTCTACCGTCGCAAGATACATTACTCTTTCGAGAACGTGTATCATTTGTGACATCAGGCACGATTATGCGAATTACTGGACAAATGAGATCCAGGAGGTCTCATTTTTCAAAATTAAAATACACTATTTTCAAAACTACTTTCCAAAATTATATACCTTTTTATATTAAACTAAATCACTAAAACTTATATTCTTTTAAAGCAAAAAATGCGGCCGACAAATTCTGGCGACTCGGCTGGGGACTAGTTCCTCTCTCCATTTTGATCAGGAGGTTTTGTCTTCATACATCGGCAGTGTGTCCATGTCCCTCGTGGGCCAGACTGCTGTTCTTCTGTTGACATACTGTGCCCATTTCTTCCTTGAGCCAGTATAGTCAACTCTTCTTGGATTCCAGGAACCGCCTGTTTAATCATCCTTAAACGGGGTGGTTCAGGAATTCTTAGAGTTTAGTAGGGTGGACCCCGATAGGTGTGGTAGGTTAGGGTAGGAGTACGTTCGGTGTGGAATGAGTCCTTTCTAATTTTGGGCTGGGTCCTTTACCTCTTGGTCGCTTCACCTCCTCCCCAAGTTTGACTTGTTCTTTTTACAAATCACATCAAATTATCTCCCTGAAAGTTTCCTCGGTAATATTAAACTTTATGACTTCATACCGAAACAGAACATTCACAGTAAAAGCAACAACGAAAACAAATTTAATTCAAAATCATTTGGATAAGTTTCGAAAGAAACGCCCAGTTTGACAATTTCGTCAATTTTTGTACTTGCAATAAAGTAGTTATTCACCGAGAAATTGAGTGTGGGATTCCTCCAACGCTCGACAACCTTTTTCAGCTGACGGGAAAGAAAGATGTCGTCCCCAACTTTGACATTCTCGTGCGACTTGCTTACTAGCGGGGATGCCCGCCAGGTGGGGTCCAAGATTAAATTTGGATCCGGGTTTGACGAATTTGAAGGAACACTCGGAAAGACCCCGTTCTTCGTGAAGAAAGTCGCTGGCTCAGATGTTCAGGAGCCGTCCGCTGAATTCAACTTGAACTGTGACCGAGACTTCCTTCCCTCGAAGGCGAAGGTCACCGCCGCCCCATGAAGTCTGCTTGCTCTACATTCTTGCTAAAGCTTCATCTACTCCCCTTGGACTTACTACCACCACGCCTGCTGCTCTGCCGATGTCGAAAGGAAAGGGAATCTTATATGAGGACAAGTCAGCTCATGCCCTTACCCCGTTACCATCTGTGTTTGAGATTGGATCTAGTTCGAAGTCCGGTAAGCTTACCCGAACGCAACGAAGGAATAGAAATCGCAAGATCTTAAAGGCAAATGGGCAAACACCTTGAAAAGCTATTCCGACCGCGGAGATTCCTCAACAAGAAGAAAGCTGGATGGGCCGAGACCGCACCTCTCCTTAGAGGAAGCAGGTTTCACCCATTGTCCGCCGCTCTTGGAGAAGAAAGTGCTCACAAGGTTGCTGCTAAATTACCGCCCTCGCCTCGTCGTCAGGTTGAAAAGAGAAAGAGGCCTGAGCCTCTTCCTCACGTTCGTTGGGTGTTTGAAAAGTTGGCTCGAGAGGAGCGTTGCTCCGTTCTTCGAGATAATAAGAAGGATGGGGTGTCTTGTGTCGCCCCGAGTCCGAGCAGAAATTTTGAAAAAGGATGAAACCGCTAGCCAGTTTCATGGATCTACCCAGGAGGGAAGAGCACCGCAGTCTCGTATCCCCGTTAAGCTTCGCCTGGGAAAACGTGTAGATACTGGTGCTAACCATACGATTCTTCGCTGCGGCTTCACGAAACTCGCAGAGCGCCGACCGATTCAGTCTCGACTGGGTCCGAGAACACAGTTTTCCACCACGAGGGGAGATTCCCATAAAGGATCACTAGTTACTGCATCCGGACCGCGTATTAGGGACCGCGATTTATCCAGGAGAGCCGAGGCCCCCAAAGAGACATCTAGTCTCCGGGCCTTGGTTCCGAAGGAGAAGTTGCGGAGTCCTAAGGTCGCTGGACCGGTGCCTCAACAGAGATCAAAAAGTCGTCTCCCCGCAAAGGATTCCAAGTCTGATGCTCCAATCATTAGTGTTCCGGCCACGCCGAAATCAGTGTTGATGGAAGGTGTACAACAACGATCCCGGTCGATCTCGAGATCATTAAAGGGAAGTCAATTGAGGAAAGATTAGAGAAGCTCGGGGCGGACATCGCTGAGCCGTCGAAAGAACAAAGTGGAAGCATCGATGATGAAGAACACGATTTGTCATTTCATATGGATGAAGATTTTGCGAGAGATCTTTATGGTTGAGACTAGAGCCTCTGCGTCATCGCGCGGTGCTCCTTTGCTACCGAGGAGAACGCCGAGGATGAGTCACGAGGGCCATCCGACGGAGGGATGAGCTTATCATCCGCATGGAGAAAAGGATGGAGGAGATGGCGGCCGTTATAGCCTCATTTCGGAATCAACCTCGATCTCAGAGAGCGGCCTCTCCGGAAATAAAGCCGGCCGGAGACCATTCATGTCGCGAGATGAAATAAATGGTTCGGCCCGAAACACTATACTGCGGAAAAGGACATCAAACAAATGGTTGAACAACGAGTAAAGGAGGCCTTAGCCCCGATCCGAAGGAGGAGCATTGATTCGAAGGGTAGACCATATCCGGAGGATTCGATGCGGTGCTCACTACCGAAGGGCTTCGTGCCACCTACCTTCAAAACGTTCGATGGAACGGGAAACCCTCGTCGGCATGTTGCACACTTCGGGCAAGATTGCTTCGCGACGCGGAGGTAGTGAAGCACTATTATTTCGCCGGTTGTGAGCGGTCTCTCGGGGTTGCATTCGATTGGTATGCGGGAGTACCGAATGGGTCGATAAAGACATTCACAGAAGCTGGAGAACATGTTCGTTAAGAGGTTCTTTGGAGCTCAGCATCATATCACCGTGGGTGATCTTGTGGTAGAAAGACAGAAGCCGACAGAAACTCTAGTGGAGTACATTCTACGGTGGAGGAATCTAAGTATGAAGTGCGAGCCGCGATTGCGGGAACAACATGCGATTGAGATCTTACTCGAGAGCATTCATGGTCCGATGAGCTTTTCTACTCGAAGGATTTCTGATCAAAACTTTTGAAAAGCTACTTAGTAAAGCTGCGAGCTGCGAGAGGAGGCTAAGCAACTCGGATTCTGGAGAAAGGCGATAAGCGAAGCCGGTAAAGACATTCGAGAAGAGATGCGGAACGATGGCGACGGTTGATAAAGGTAAGCGGCCAATGCGGATTCGGGTTGAACAACCTCGACGGACATACCAACGTCGACAACACACCCGACGGTTGGCCGGCAAGAAAACCGGCGGTACCATCGGCCACGGTACCGGCAAGGAACTTACCGCACGGACGGAGGGCGGGGTCCGGCCATGGGCGACGGGCGAGACGAGTTTACTCCTTCGAGGATGAGGCGGTGGGAAAGATGTTCGAAATTTGATCAGAAGCCCGAGTTCGAGGTTGCCGAGCCAAAGAAACCAGATGAGGTCGATAAGACGGATCACCCCACGTACTGCCCATACCACAGAATGCTCGGACACACGATAGAGGATTGCTTCAGTTTCAAAGGTTGGCTTGAGAGGAACTACAGGCACGGGAATATCACAATTCCAAACGAATATTTGAAAGAACCTGAAAAAGGTTCGGTCAATGTGATTTCGACTGGGCCCATAGTTTCGATCGACCCCTATGTAACAGAAGCTAGACGGAACACGATCTGGACTAGATCATCTCAGAAAACTCTGGAGCAGATACATACAGCCTCAACACAAGCCTTCGCTCAGAGCCTACAGTCCACTTGGCCAGCACTGTCGAGCACACCTGGAAAGTCATCACCGCCGGAGATACAGGATGAAAGTGTCAAAGATGTAAAGGATGATAGCGCGAAGAGTAGACTAGGGGCTGCTTTTTCACGGTTGGTTGCTTCAGATTCGAGGGAGAAATTCCTCGAACCATTCACCGGGTATGATTTCTTTGTCCCTCCAGGATCACGTAATGCCGAGAATTCTAATTTTGACTACGTTTTTACTATTTCTGATGATTGCATAACTAACAACCAATCTAATACGAATTTCAATTTCCTCGACGATCCTCAGAATCGTACAAAATTACGATGAACTTATTAACATGACCAAAGAAGATATTAACAACACGGAATACGACGGTTCGGATAGCGAAGCGCCGTTTTTGAATTTCAAGGAACGCCGATTACTGATTGAATTAAAATTGTCGGATTCGGAGACGACACTCTGGAAGAGCCGATCGGCACTTCGGAAGACGAGTCTGCGGGTCCAACCCAAATGGCGGAAGAAATAACGGAGGTGTATTTGAGAAGAGGAAGGTGTTACCCCGAACAACGGGTTCGGCGGTAAAGGAAAAACATACACATACCTCTGCAGAACCAACCCCATTAACGGAAGAGACACATGTTCAAGAGGAATCGGGGAGCTCGAATAACAAAGTGGAGTATAACGTTCTAGCCCATCTACGAAAGTTGCCGACCAAACTAAGCATTCTCGACGCCACGATATCGTCGAAAGAGATGAGAGAGGCTGCGGTTAAGGCTTTGCTCGACCCGAGAGATTTGCTTAGCTCATTTGGCGGCGGCTCGATGAGACGAGGTTTGTTCGTTAAAGGAACGATCCGGTATCACTTTCACGGATGATGACTTGTTGCTTGGGACGGCCGACCTGCAACCGACCCACATATATTTCCGTGAACATCGACGGATTCACACTCTCAGGGGTATTGGTTGATCCGGGAGCATCAATTAACATAATGAATCTACGGACGTTAGCTTTACTTAGACATCGATACCCGCAGGCTTTCTATCGACAAAATGATGTTAAGAGGCTTCGACCAAAAAGGAGAAAGGGCTCTCGGATCGATAACACTTGTCATCGAGAATTGGTGAACTAGTAACGACCGCAAAATTCCACATCATAGATTCGGGAGACTTCGTTCGATGCCCTGTCGGGTCGACCACGGATCCATGAGTACAAAATGGTTCCATCGTCCCTACACTGGTGCATAAAATACTATGAAGGAGGTCGGGAATGGTGCATCGAGGAGATCTACAACCTTTTGCAATACATGAGATAGGCCTTCATGAAGATGCTTGCCTACTACGCGCCACCAAAGAAGACAGGTTTTCTCCGGAGACGTCGTTCCGAAGAAATTTGAAGAGTCGAAAGGGATTGCGAGAACGAGACCGGCCGGCTCCGATTCAGCGATCTCCCATCACTCCTTTACAACGAGATGGTGGCATCTCTTTTAGCCCCCGTTTTCGAGATCAAGGCCGGGGACGAGGGCGAGGAAGAGTTAACAAGATTGTTGAACGGAGAGATCCGGTCATCAACATTGACTTGGAAGACGGCTCGAGGAAGAAAAGACGACAAAAATAGCGAGAACAAGAAATCGAAAGATACCTCGGTTGAGATTTCCTTGGAAGAAGAAAAGAAAAAGAATATGAATCGATGTATGACCGGATCAACCACTATGTACGAGCCATAGCCTTAACCCCGATTCATTCCGATAAAGTTGAGGGGTTGGAGGTTAAGGAAGTACGAGTGTTGGCATGAAGCCGATAAAATTTTACCGTGGTTCTTCTTCTTCCGGTTACGAAAACAATGTAAATTTGGAAGAAAATACTTTTAATGAATTAATGGAATTGCCTCTTGATTGTTACTCTCTTATGTGCAAAGATTAATTCAGCGTGGTTTTGTACCTGGTAAATTATCAAAAGAAAGGATGCACCTCTTCGAGGAATTGTGGAATAATAAAAATCGAGCCTCTAAATCGAAAGAGGGAGTTGGATTCGGCACGGTAGGGCCGGTCTATGACACCGAATTTTGCTTGGTCGTTACTTAGCCGATTAGAGGAAAATTGCCTTGAAGTGGAAGAGAACTCGGAAGAAACTCGAATAGAGGATGCCCGCCGGAGTTTGAGGAGGAAATCAAATCTACAGTTGATGAATTGAAGGAGATCAATCTAGGGACTGAAGATGCCCCTAGACCTACTTTCATTAGCTCAATACTAAGCGATGAGGAGTCTTCAGATTTAATCGAACTATTGTCAGAGTTCAGAGATTGTTTCGCATGGAGCTACGATGAGATGCCCGGGTTAGCACCGGAGGTCGCGGTCCACAGACTTGGAGTAGACCCGACCATGACCCCGGTTAAGCGAAGCTCCCGAAGAATGCGACTTCGAAATAGAGCAACAAGTCATCGCCGAAGTCGAAGAAGTTGATAGATGCTAAGTTTGTAAGAGAAGAACAATACCCAACGTGGTTGGCTAATATTGTGCCAGTTAGAAAGAAGAATGGACAAGTTCGAATTTGTGTCGACTTCAGAGATTTAAACAAGGCTTGCCCGAAGGACGAATTCCCATTTGAGCCACTCCCACTTGCTTTTCCACGTCCTACCGTGAAAACCTAAACCCTCGAATTCTTGAAGACAGAACCACCGATCATTATCGAGAGTTTTCTCAAGTGACACCAGTCATTTGGGATGTAATTAACTATAGGGGCTTGCCTCTATAGGGAGCTTGGAACCCAGGTAAAATAAACCCTACCTAGTCTTTCTATTAAGTAGGGGAACTTGTCGGTCACACATAAAGGTTCGCAGATCAAACGGATGTCACGAGTCCTTTAATTCGTATGATTGGGTCTACCGTCGCAAGATACATTACTCTTTCGAGAACGTGTATCATTTGTGACATCAGACACGATTATGCAAATACTTGGACAAATGAGATCCATGAGGTCTCATTTTTCAAAATTAAAATAAACTATTTTCAAAACTACTTTCCAAAATTATATACCTTTTTATATTAAACTAAATCACTAAAACTTATATTCTTTTAAAGCAGAAAATGCGGCCGACACACTTGGAAAGTCATTAATTTTTGCTGTTAAATAGAAAATCAATTAGTTTTTAAAGGTAAATCTTGCTTGGTTATCCTCGGGGACAAGGCTTAAACCAAACATGACTATCATTAATTGATATGGAATTTGAATAGCAATTTGGGTGGGCAGACGGCCATTATTTGATTTTATACCTTACATAAAAGGATCACCTTTTAGAAGCTAGAATCCTAGACACAATTTCACATTGTCAATCATCCTCTCTAATTTTAAGTTCCAAAATTAACGCAAATTAAATGAGAAATTAGTAACTTAATTTTTTTTCTCAAGTCAATTTGTTGATTGAGTGTGATAAATAGAAAAGTGGAAAAAAATTCTTACTTTCTTAATAGAGGAGAGTAATGTCATTGACTTTTGAGTATATTCATCTCGCGACTTCTCGGTCTTTGAAATAAGGAACAACTCTTTCAAATTTAATTGAACGGTGGATTCAATGTTGTGTTGAAACTCTAGATTTATTGTGTTTTGCTAGGCATTAGGACTGAAATGATCGTCATCTAAAGTAGAGAGCAGCTAGAGCACTTGTAATTAAGTTGTCTGGCAACAGGATGGTATCCTTGGTGTATCTAAAGAAAAATAGTTTGAAAGATGATGAGAATTATTATGTGAAGATATACCGTCAGATAATGAACGGTTTATGGATGGTCAAATTATAGCAAGAAAATTTGAACATTAATTTTTTCGATGGAGATTTAAACAAGACTAATATGTCTAATACATGACAACACATGATAAAAAAAGCATACATTAAAATTTAACTATTTCAATTTAATTAATATTTTAAAAAAATTTATTGATTTTATTGATAAGAGAGGAGAAAGATGACTAGGATTGAAGAAAAGGAGAAATAATGGGAGAATTTGGAATCAGCTAAAGTTGAGGTAAAAGTGAAATCTATTCATTCTGATGATGGAATTTTGATAATTTTTTATATTCTTATTTGATTTATAGAGGTTGTTTTGTTGGAGATAGGATTGGGAGGCATTTTTTTTTTGGAGAACCCAGGAGGAAATTTTGTTCAATAGAAAGAAAACATTACAAATTTCGGGTGGAGGCTCCTACTACACCCAAATACAACTCACTTCAATAAAAAAACCTATAGGATCCTCCAGCAACATTTACAACTCGCTCAAAGAAAACTCCAAAAAAAAAAAACACTTAAGAGTAAGCTCTGACATATGGCATGCCAAGCTTATCTCCAATGTCTAGCTTTTTAAGCTCTTCCCCAAACTGAGATCTAACACAAACATTATTGCTAAGAGCACCCAATTTAACAAGGAAATAAGCAGGTTAGTTTGCCTCTCTTATTTTAAAGCCTGAGGAAACTTTGTTGATCTTCCTCCACAGAATGCCAGTGTATTAAAGATCTGTAGCCTTCCCTAGACAGACTTGAAAAGTGTGCAAAGAGTCCATTTCGATACATAAGTTCCACAACCGAAGTCTTTAGCAATCAATAAACAATAATACACAACAATTAACTTAGAAAATCCCACAAAAGCAACCTCACAAGGAGCATAGAAGAAAAGTACACCATTCCCAAGCCAATCTGTAAAAATGACTCCAACCCCTGCAGCTCCCAATTTAAAGCTACCATCCAGATTTATTTTAATCACTAGCTTTTCTAGCATACTCCAGATTACTAGCTTAATGTTATTTCTCGTTCCAACATTCCTTTTTTCGTTACCATTAGCATTCCTTAAAGAATTCTCTGAAAATATGTACTACTTAATTTTAAAAATAAAAGCATTGATATGAATAACTATCCTTCCAGCAAGTTTAGCACATTCATTATGCTTTCTTTG
Organism: Papilionanthe hookeriana x Papilionanthe teres; assembly: GCA_022702705.1. Classification (NCBI taxonomy): domain Eukaryota; kingdom Viridiplantae; phylum Streptophyta; class Magnoliopsida; order Asparagales; family Orchidaceae; genus Papilionanthe; species Papilionanthe hookeriana x Papilionanthe teres. The sequence goes on along the minus strand of CM040427.1, from coordinate 53,616,356 downwards.
ATTACTCTACATCCAAATAAACCAATAACATATATAAGGAATAAAACTTATCAATTTATTCGATGAAGGATTCCTTTCCCAGCATGCTAAACACCGGCTCAAGGAATTATATCCAATTCTAGGCAAAAAGGCTCCCAAACCTAATACTCACTTTAATCCACACTAATAAAGAATAGCCGCAGGAAAAGAAGGTATGCACAAAAGTTTCCTCATTCTGCTGACACAAAAGACAGATAGAAGCTGCTTTAAGCCCCTTAAGCTTAAGTATATCATCTAGCAAACACATAAATTTCATTCTCCATGCAAAAAATGATTGAGAAGTTTTTAAAAACCTATTCCATATAAGATCTCCATATTGCTGATTTCTACAATAATATAACCTGTTAGCAATGATTTTAGTAATAGAGTGACTACCAACCAATTTGCATTTTAGCACATATTTCTTCCTTTTGTCAGAAGGAATTCTCAACACAAAATCCAGCGTCTCCTTATGCAACAACTAATTTTATTTGCCCATATCCCAAATGTCCTGATTCCAGAAATCAGAAACAATCTGAGTACCACCCATCATATCTTGATTTACACCGCACAAACGACCCTTAAGGGTCCAATCATCCCTCCAATGTCAACTTTCCCCTCACCCAATTCACACACAATCAATATCTTCAGTTTTCTCTTATATTAAGCAATTCGTTTCATACAAGAGAATCACCAATCCTTAGAGTGCAGTCCAAAGGATGTGACAACTTACAATATCTTCTATGCATAAAATTAGCCCAAAGACCATTATTCTCTTTTAACTTAATCCATAGCTTACAGAAATTAATTTTCATAGATTGCTTGACCCAATCCAAACTCTTTTTCCTACACAACCTATCCCAATTGGTCTTATGAACACCTTGACCATGCCCAGACCACAGAAACCTATTGGAAATCCACCCAACTTTGTTTGCATACTTTTTGTCATCTTTGTGACTTGGAGTACATAAGAGGAAGAGAGGTCAAAACACTTTGCATTAGACTAATTCTTCCACCAAATGAAAGAAAAGAGTTCTCCCAACTCAAAATATGATTTTTTTATCTTATGAATAACATCAGCAAAAAGAATATTTTCCTTTCTAACAGTATTAAGCTAAAAGCCCAAGTATTTGGTGGAAGAATTAGTCTCCACATGAACTAATCCATTGCTTTCTTTCAGTCGACACCCATTTACTAGCATAGTATTCACATTTAAGCTTTAAATTGCATACTTGAGACCTTCTCAAAATGCATAAGAATTTTATAAATATGTCTAATATTATTTTACTCATATTGCAGAAAATAATATAGTCATTTGTATAAGCTAAATGAGAATTTAGCTCACGTCCTTTAGCTTCATAACTCCCACCATTATGAGTCTCCATATGATTATTCAACTTTCTAGAGAGATGGTCCATAGCAGTAATAAAGTTGGTGAAAGAGGATCGCCCCCCCTACCAGATTTGAAATGCCTATGACTTCTCCCATTAATAACAAAAGAATAATAATTGTTATCTAAGAGCATCATAAAAATAATGCAGAAATTCTCATCAACTCTCTTGAAGCACCTTAACGATAAAAACCAAACTTATGCTATCATAAGCCTTCCTTAAATCCAACTTAATAATTTCATTTCCCCTTCTGTACTATTTGTCAATATTCATAATAAGTTCTTGTGCTATAAAAACATTCTCAATCATACTCCTACCAGTAACAAAAGCTGTTTGCTGAGGATAGATTAACTTATCCAGAATAGGCTTTAGCCTGTTACAATGATCTTACTAATAATTTTAAAAACCACAGTTGTTAAATTAATAAGTCTAAAATCATCCTACTTTTAATTAAACTTCTCCTTAGGAATAAGAGTAATAGTAGAACCTGAAATACTTGCGAGGAAGAAACCCCTAAAAAAACAGTTGAATGGCATCAACGATATCCTTCTTCACAATTTCCCATGTTTAATATAAGAAGTAGATAAGAAGCCATCCAGGCCAGCCACCCTATTAAAATCAATGGACTTCAATGCTTCAAAAGTATCTCCATCAGATGGCTGTGAAGAAAAACCAGGTAAATCAGACAAACCAGCAATATTAAAAGACAAATCAACTTCAAAATAAAAAAGGTCCATCTCCCTTCCTTTAAAAAGCTAACTAAAATAGTTAACAACACTCAAAACATCATCTTCCTGTGAAACCAATCAATTTCTTGAAGCATCCTTAAATTAAGAATAGTATTTGAATGCCTTCTTTTTTTAACACAACTATGAAGAAATTTTGCATTTCTATCAGCCTCCACATGAACTAAACATGTAGACTGCTATTTAAAAAAATTCACATGTACTTGAATAGCCTGATTTCAGATTATTCTGAGCATCCAAAATTTCAGCCTCTACACGATCTTGCTCGAAATCCACCTCTAATTCGTTTACCAACAGTTCTGCATTAACCACATTTTTATTCATATCACCAAAAACATTCCAATGCCAAGCTGTCAATTTGTTTGTCATTCTGTTATGTAACATCCATAAAGATATCCACAGGAGCTCTTTTCAGCAATCCAACTTTCTTTAACCACTAGTAGAAATTTATCATGTTCATCCCAAACATTCAGAAATCTGAAGTGAGAAGCACCAGTTTTAATGAAATCTTCCACCTTTAATAATAAAGGTGAATGATCCGATCCAGTATGATTCAAATGAGACACTTCAAACACCAGATAATTATCTATCCATTCTTTATTTAAAAAATTCTATCCAGCCTTTTCAGTATTCTTCCTCTTTGCCAAGTAAACATGCTGTTGCCTTAGCTGCATACAAACCCGCTTCAATAATATTATTTTTAAACATTTACATCACCTTAAAGCAAGGAGCTCTTCCCCCTCTCTTTTCAACAAAAAAGGAATAACATTAAAATCACCTCCTACTAACCATGGACAGTTGGCACTAGCTTTCACCAAACCCAACTCCTCCCGTAAGAGAGATCTGTCCAAAGTTGAACGCCCTACATGAACAACATACATCTCCACAATTTGTTGATTAACATGAATCTTTACATGTCAAGCAATGCTCTTAACATTCCAAATGAGAAACTTAATCATTATAATATGATCTACTCTTAGTAATCCTAGAAGGATCCCCTGTTATGTATGTGAAGCTCGGCTTACTGATAATTAAGACATCAATTAATCATTTCTTTGCTTTGGAGAGTCACACCTCTTCACAAATAACCACTCCCACCATCTTTAAATGCATGCAAAAAGAGTTACGGTTTATGTATGAATTAAAAAGAAAAAGGTGGCTGCTCTCCCCCTCTCTTTTTTCTTTGGCGTGAAGAATATTGCAGGTGTCAAAGGCAGAGGGAATTGCAAGTCCGGTGCTTCGCTTGCCGTTCCATTTCCTCGCCGTGGCTTCGGCGTGTTCTGCCTTGGTGGCTTGCGACAAAAGAGAAATTGGATTTCTCTTGTACGTGAATTAAGGTGCTTCCCTCGTTTCTCTTCTTCTTCTGTGTGGATCTCGAGGAGAAGAGAAATAGAGGAATAAACAAAAGTTCTTTGTAAGTCGACGTGTTCGACTGTGTAAATTCCTCAAGTAATAAAATCTTCTGCAACTCTGTGGACGTAGACAATTTGCCGAACCACGTAAATCCGTGTATTCCTTTCTGATGTGAATTTTCTCGTTCTATTTTTCACTTCATCGTCGATCGTTATATATATATAACTATGCCACAACAACTGATATCAGAGCCATGGTTTGGATCTGAGGAAGAATAATGACAGGAGATGAAATGAAGGTTTCGGGGATCGACAAATTTGATGACATGAATTTTGGTTATTGGAGTATGCAGATAGATGACTACCTCTATGGGAAGAAACTTCATTTTCCGTTATTGGGAAAAAGACTTGAAATGATGGATGAGGCTGATGGAATTTGTTAGATTGACATGTTCTGGGGGTTATTCGATTGACCTTATCGAGTCGATTGAACACTAACGTCGCATGAAAGGATTACTCGCAGATCTCAGTGACAACTGCATCGAGTATGTATGAAAAGCCATCAGTGAATAACAAGGTATATCTGATGAAAAAAATATTCAATTTGAAAATGGTAAAATGTACGTCTGTTTTACAACACATGAATGATTTTAATACTATCACAAATCAATTATCGTCTGTGAAAATTGAATTTGATAATGAGATACGTGCACTGATTTTGTTGGTTTCATTGTCAAATAGCTGGGAAGCTATGAGGATGGCTGTCAGTAATTATGTAGGTAAATCTAAAATGAAATTTGATGATATTCGTGATTTGATTTTGACTGAGGAGGTGCGCAGGAAAGATTCTGGCGAGTCCTTAGTTTCAAGTTCAACATTAAATGTTGATTCCAGAGGGAGATCACAGGACAAGAACTCAAAGAAGAAGATCACAAGATAAGAACTCAAAAAGAAGAAAATCAAAATCAAAGCACAGAGGCAGGAGCAAGTCAAGGCCTGGTCAGAAAGTAACTTGCTGGAATTGTGGCAAAATTGGTCACATTAAGACGAACTGCATAAATCCCAAGAAGAAAGAAAATGACAGTGCAAATGTGGTAGCTGAAAAAGCTCAAGATGCATTACTGCTTGCAATTTATAGTTTTGTTGATGACTGATACTGGATTCAGAAGCTTCTTTCCATACAACTTTCTATCGGCAATTTATGTAAAATTATGTTGCAGGTGACTTTGGGAAAATATATCTGACAGATGGAGAAGCTTTGAATGTGGTAGGAATTTGAGACATTGACATTACACTTCCTAACAAGAATAAGTGGACTCTGTAAAAGGTTAGTCACATTCTTGAACTGAAGAAGAAACTCATTTCTGTTGGGCAGCTTGATGAGTGTGGACATTCAGTAGTGTTCTTAGATAGCACCTGAAAGGTTACTAAAGGATCTTTTGTACTCGCTTGGAATAAAATAACATTTACGCTATATATGACTATTGGTTTAATTAACAGTGTTGGTACTACTATTGAAGAGAGCACAACAAATGTTTGACATTGCAGACTTAGCCACATGAGTCAGAAGAGTATGAAAGAAATTCAGTCCAGAGGCAAGCTACCAGAACTGAAGTCAGTTGATCACAACATGTGTGAGAGTTGCATTATAGGGAATAGAGAAATATCAGTTTCTTGAAAAGTGGCAGAACACCAAAGGCAGGAAAACTGAATATAGTACACACAAATGTGTTGAGACATTCTCCAGTGGCATCTCTTCGAGGCTTAAGTTACTACGTCACATTCACTGAGATCATATCAGGAATATATGAGTTTATTTCTTGAAGCAAAAATCTGATGTATTTAATATGTTCAGGACTTGGAAGACCATGATTGAGACAAAGAGGCTTGAAGCTGAAATGTCTGAGGTCTGATAATGGTGGTGAGCACATTGATGGTGGGTTCAAGGAGTATTATGTAGCTCACAGCATAAGAATGGAGAAGACCATTCCATGGACACCAAATCAAAATGGTGTTGCAGAGTGCATGAACAGAACCATTAATGAGCGGGCTAGAAACATGAAACTGCACGCCGGACTACCACCTACTTTCTGGGCAGAAACGGTCAGCACTACATTGTGAATTCTCTGAGGAGGTTTGGAGTGGAAAAGAGGTCAAATTTTCTCACCTTAAGACTTTTGGGTGTTTTTCTTATATTCTTATTAATTCGGATGCTTGTAGTAAGCTTGAGGCTAAGTCAAAGAAATGTTATTTATGGAGATGAGACATTTGGTTATCATTTATGGGATGATCAGGATCGGAAGATCATAAGGAGCATGAATGTGATTTTCAATAAAAATGTTATGTACAAGGACAAGTCCAGTACAGTTTCTGAAACAACACTGCAGGAATTTGAGTTGGTAAGCTTTGATGATTTACCAGAGGTCACAGTGCAAGACAGAGATGCAGGTGATGAGGAAAGTGGGTTCGGGGCACCCATTTCTATTGTTCCGCAGTCAGTTTCAAAGCAGTACACCTATACAGTTGCAGTTCGCATGACAGAAAGGACTAGACGTTTATAACAGTGTTACCCTCTAACTTTAAACTACATCCTACTGACAGATGGTGGAGAACCTCAGAGTTATGAAGAAACATTGCAAGATGATAATTCGAGCAAGTGGGAGCTGGTCATGGAGGAGATGAATTTTCTGATAGAAAATCAGACATGGGAGTTGACAGATCTTTCATTAGTGGGTGTATCGGGTAAAGATTGAGTATGATGACAGTAAGAGGTACAATGCTAGACTTGATGAAAAAGGCTTACAATAGAGGCAGGATATTTCTTGTGCAGCGGGAGTTGCAAGCGGATAAATGAGTAACTCAGGAAAGAAGGTACAAGGCTATGTTGATGTTGATATGTCGACTAAGGGTGTTACTCTTGAGAAGCTGAAGTTTTGCTCTACTTCAGCTGGTCTTCTGGCATGAAGACCTGGGCTTTGAGTTGCAGAGATGGAGGATATTACATTTGAAGGAAAAAGCGACGCCGCAGTGAATAATATCAATTTGAGGAAGAAGACGTTGTAGCCTGTGTACCGGTCTCCAAGTGGGAGATTTGTTATGTATGTGGAGCCTGTTTTATTGATAATTAAGACAACAATTAATCATTTTTTGCTTTGGAGAGTCACAACTCTTCACAAATAACCACTCCCACCATCTTTAAATGCATGCAATAAGAGTTACGGTTTATGTATGAATTAAAAAGAAAAAGGTGGCTGCTCTCCCCCCCTCTTTTCTTTTTGGCTTGAAGAGTATCACAGGTGTCGAAGGCAGAGGGAATTGCAAGTCCGGTGCTTCGCTTGGCGTTCCCTTTCCTCGTCGTGGCTTCGACGGGCTCTTCCTTGGTGGCTTGCGGCAAAAGAGAAATTTGATTTCTCTTGTAAGTGAAGTAAGGTGCTTCCCCTGTTTTTCTTCTTCTTCTGTGTAGATCTCGAGGAGAAGATAGAGAGAGAGGAAGAAACAAAAGTTCTTTGTAAGTCGATGTGATCGAGCGTGCAAATTCCTCAAGTAATAAAATCCTCTGCAATTCCGTGGACGTAGACAATTTACCGAACTAAGTAAATCCGTGTTCCTTTCTGGTGTGAATTTTCTCGCTCTATTTTTCACTTATATATAAATATACCACAACATCCCCATCACTAACATTTGCTAATATACTAGCACTAGATCTTGTAGTGATTCCCAAAACATCATTTGAATTCATATAACTTAATTCCCTACTAAGTCTGCCTTTTTTGCTTTTAAAGCCCTGAATTTTCCATTCCCCTTCCAGTTCCTGCTGTGCAACGTTAAGTTCCTTTTCTGTCATATTTCTTCAATTGCAACATCAAGATCCCCTGTCAATGCCACTTCATTAATTTTAAATTTTGATCCCCATTCACATAATGACCATCTGCAAACCCTGATGAAGGATCATCCTCCACTTGCAAGCCATTCATTCTAACTTTGCTCCACCTCATCAATCAAATAATTCTTAGCTTGCTGCTCCTCTCTAACATTCTGCTTAAGATTGATTGCCACATTATGCTGTGAAGTATTTGTTCTTTCTCTACCTTTCCCTTGCCCACCATTATTTCTTTGCACTCTTAACTCTGGGTGTAAGCAAGTGTCAATCATATGATCAAAGATCTTACATTAATTGCAGTACTTAGGCGTGATTTAGCTTCCACTTTCTGCCAATAGTTATTATTTTGAGAACCCACCAAACCTCCTCAACCATAGGTAATGTAATATCTCTTTCCACTAAGATTCTTGCAGCCGAAGGCCTACTAAAATTATGTGTAGCCATATCAACCTTCATAGACTTCTCAAACATCACCCCCAAAGAATACAATACCTGATGATTAAGATAATGTAGTCTTAAACCAAGGAATGTCAACCAAACCGGTATAATAGGGAGTTCAGTAGCAAGATCGAAATTCGGAGACTATTTTAAGATTTTCATTTGAGAATTCTTCACAAACCAGACCATAATACCAAACAACCTAGAATAATCCTCCTCTCTATCCAACTTAATAATAATATGATGACCATCCAACACACATTCCTTCCATTCACCCAATAACTTATGATTATCAAAGAACTCTCTAATTAAATCCATCTTGGGATGACTGCAAGTAAGTTTCCCAATAAGTCCTAATTTTAAAGGTTCTACCAATCTATATAGATGGTTTTCCCCCCTTCCCTTCTTCCTTTTTAGGATAGCCATTATCCATACCTTCTTGATCAAAGCACTCATTGAAAATGATCCGGGAAACATGGAGATTATCCATGAATCCCCTTCTCCTTTCTAAGAACCTTCGGAAAAGATGGATTCACCATCAGTCCTCATGAAAGAAACGAGAGAGAGAGAGAGAGAGAGAGAGAGAGAGAGAGAGAGAGAGAGAGAGAGAGAGAGGCTTAAAAATTATCAAAAGAAATTTAAAAGCACCACAATCACCAAAAACCAGTCAAACTAAATGTTCAAGAGCAGCAAATTGAAAAGAAAACCGATCAAAGTCTTAAAGAAACTTGATCGTCAAATTTAAAACCTAACAAGAATTCTCCCGTTACCGTTCCCATTGCCTGAAAAAAAATTCTATATATTAGTGAGAGGGAAATTTATTATGCTAAATTTATTTGATTTCTTATTTTGATATACCATCTTACTTTTATGGTGTCTTACGTTGCTTTGACTATTTATACTTTATGTAACTTGTTACATGATATTTTGCGGCTTGGCCAATTTTTACTAGATATACATCCAATTTATTACTTCTTACCATATTACGATGTTAATATGACTTTCTTGGTCAGGATGCTAATATATCAATGCTCACCTTTATTTTGGTTCTTTGTAATTTTTTTTTTGGCGAGATATATCCCTCATCTTATGTATGAAAAATGCCTCAATACCTAATTGTAGATTTGAAATCTTAATAGTGACTTTTAATACCATGTATTGCACTAACATTTTTTTGAGAATTCTTAGAAATATTTATGTTATGCTCGAGCGGTTTAATTTGATAAAGAAAGAGTACCTGAAATTGTCGTTTTGATTTGTCGTGTCAGATTTTATATTCAAAAGGTGGCACACACGAGATGCGATGAAGGGATTAACTCAAACTTTGGAATAAGTTTCAAAAGTATACATCAATATAAGGTTGTTTTATAGATATAAGATAAAAAATCATTTACAAATAATTATAAAAAAATAATAGTAAGGGAAGTAAATAATATTTCATCGCATCAATAGAATTCATAACAATATTATAATAAAAAAGCATAAATAACAACTAATGTAATGAAAATGGAAGTAACATTTCCACAAGCAAATCTACTCAAACTTAATAGAAGTACAAGTAGAAGTACAGCATAAACTTCAAAATATTTAATGAAAATTTACTATTGAAAGTTTACTTGTTGTGGTAGTCCTCCATATCCTCTAGTAGAACATGCTATAAGAACTATTTTGTTATAAGTGAATTTGATTTCTTAAACTTAGCAACTAACTCTTATTTATTAAAATATAAATGATAAGACATTTGTGTCATGCGGCATGAGTAATAACAGGGGCATGACTTGATGAAATACTATTGCAATGCATAATAAAAAGTGTCACCTGTCCTTAGATGATTTCTGTAATGGAAGGTTAATGGTCATTTGTAAGATATGTTGTAACCAATGCAATTCTATTCTATTATTTGTATATATAGTTAGATCAGGTATAAACTTATGTCTTTAAAGTAATTCATCATTTATTTATCATTTTATTGTTTAGCATTTTACATATCTATGATTGGTTTCATCAGAATGCCCAAAAATTGGGAAGATAAATATCAACCCTTTAAAATTCGATAAATTTCAATGAGACATCAATATTATTTCACCAGTCTAACTAGCCAACATCCACAATAGTTTTACTAACCTATACATTCATTCAAAGATGCATATTGTAGCTAGTGTTTTATTATCAATATGGTCAATGCCATTTTTATAATAAAACATATTTTTCTTGAATTTTTTTGATTTATTTCAATCAACAAAGGTAATGTGCATAAAAATAGATCACACTATTAAGGAATTAATTCACTATATAAAATTTCTGGAGCAATAACTCATGCCAAATTATTATGCTATTTTCTATGGCAATACGAGCACTTTAAAGAACTATGGTAGGTAGTCTTGGTAAACTACAAATATTTGAAAACACGCTATAAAATATTTTGTATAATGTTATTAAAAATGAAAGACACATTTTTCTCTTAATAAGTCATATCAAAGCAAGTAATACAAAACTCAAAACTTAATTGAGATTCTACTAATAACGCCAGTGAAATTAACATGAGAATCCTACACAATACAATGCCCAATTAATTATTAGCACGAGTATTGAAATTTATGGTTTCTTGATATGAGTTCAGTTTAATCAAACTAAGCTAAAGAGCATTGCTATACGCTTAAACCTACAGTTATATATGAATTTATTATTTACTCAACCAGTATCTCAAATCACATCACAAAGTAAAAATTAGTTATTCGTACTTCTACACTATTCTAACTTAATATTAGCAGTAGATAATCAAATCATTAATTAATAGATTATACTAACTACCTGTGTCAACTTGGGTGGAAAACAAAATAAAATGATGTAATCCCAATGATGAATAAGAGTGAAGGGAGAAGGAATCTTATTATGAAACTAGAAAATGAATGGATGAAGATTAAGCTCATTTGTCATGGGTGGATTTCTATTGATTGAGGAGTAAGACTTATGACTTCTCCTCAGCTGAAAATGAGGAATAAGAAGTGGATAAGATGGGTGCTTCTTTGTTGGCGGTTGTGAGGAGAGATCTAATGGGAGGGAAACGGGAAAGGGTTTTGGTGGTTGTGGAGGAAGAATAGAAGGGATAAATATGATGTCCTAGTGTTTGAGACTTTAAATGGCAAGTCGGAAGACAACCACGAGAGTAGGATAATTGTGTGGTTTGCATATTGATTTGGGGTTGAGGTGGCTGTTAGGCGTGTGATGTGGGGCCAATTTTAATTTTCTTGGTGAAGGGGTTGAGTTCACGTGAGGGGAGTAATTTGGTTCAACTAGGTGTGATTTGGGTTATAGCACTTTGAAATTTGCAGGATGTTTTGAGCCATTCTCCATTGAGACATTTAGCCTTCGCTAGTTGAAGGTCAGACCTTTGCTTAAGCTCCTCATTGTATGGGTCTAACTTTGCTAGACTTTGCTGGGGAGTTTGCTCAAATTCTCTTTTTTATGGTTTGATATATTACTTTATTGCATTCATGTAGAGGATTCTTGATTGGGTACTTTATCCTTTTCTCCTTTTACTATTGTCATCTCTATTTAGCGGAAATTTAACAGAAAGTGATAAGTTGATCCTATTTTTTTAGGAAAGGCCAATCCAAGAGTGATTTGTAGCTAATAGTGTACATTCTATAGTAAAATTCTATGTAACCAATGGCAAATACTTACTAGTCCCCACAAGTTACAGACAAAGTCATAATTTTTACAACTTGCCCAAGAAGTCGACAATTGTCCTCTTAGATGGCTTCTGATTATATACATCAATCTCATTTTTTTTAATCATGCAAAAGAAGTACATAGCTTTTAGAATAGACTAGGAGTTGATGAACCTCAAAATTATTTATATCATCCCAATACAAAAATGTTGTCGAATACATTCTAAATTAAAAGTAAACTATCAACCGTGAATATAATAGGAGGGAAATTATTTCGTAAGAGTAGATTGTCAAATTCTTGTTTAACTTGAAGCTCTTTGCCCACCTCCCGTCGATAAAATTTTTTATGATATCCTCAATATCTAGTGTTCTTGGACCCCCTCTAACACCGTTTTAGGGTTCCTATAGGGTGTTTAAAAGGTGAATTTTGTGGGAAGGTGGTGTTGTTATAGTGTGATATGGAGCATTGGAGCAATCGATGACTCTTGGAAGGGTTTAAGGGGTGAAATATGTTTTTGGACAACAAAAGTGACGGTGTTTGGCTGCTGTTCGAATTGAAAACAAAGGTCGAAAGACGAAACAACAAAGTATGGGTGGCGCTGTGGATCCACCACATGTTTCTGAGCAAGTTACTTGTAAAAGGAGGAGGATACAACATACTCAGGACAAAAATCGGAGATTACTATCTCCAAATAAGACATATCGAGCAAAAAGTCTTCAAAACATAAAAAATAAAGTATATAAATAGTTTTTTGCTAGAAAGAAATCCTAATTATAAAAAAATAAAATAGGGAACAAGCTAAAAAAGTCAACAATCACTATTGAATTTGTCAATTGGATTAGCCCTTCCGCGATCGCGTTTCCCATTGGTATTGTCGCATAATAGTGGGATCCCTTGAATTCTGAAGTATCGCGGACTTCATACTCCTATGTCATTTTTGTTGCCTATAAGAGGCTTATTATTCATCTCTAGAAATACTCAAAGCCCACTGTCTGATGTGCTTTCTCACAAAACATCTAATGAGATTTTTATGGTTGTGGTTCACCACTCCTGTATGACCATCAGTTTGTTGGTGCACTAGTGAATTGAACTAAATTATATTACCCAACTTCATAGTCTTTCATAAATAGTTTAAAATTTCTCCTCTTTTTGAAGTGATGATGTGCTGGACCGCTCTTAATGGTAGCCACCTAGGAGGTAAACAACATGTAGAAAATTCGACAACTCCCTCAGAGAGATTGCCTTTTTTGATATTTTCTCCTCAAATTCACTTCCTTCTAGGACAACTAATGCTAATCTTGTCGGTTCTTGGCGGTGCTTTTCTCACAGGCTCAGCCTAAATGATCAGTCAAATCACTAACATCTCTCTCTCTCAAAATTTAGAGATTGGTACTTCTCTCTGACATCCTCTTTCTCTCCCATGTCGTTGTCCATTTCTTCAACAGCTCCTTAGTGAAAGATATCACTCGTATTTGAGCAATCAAACACATAGTGACCAAAGCCGTGGCATTTGAGTTATTTTCTGGCTAACTTGAATTTGGGAATATTTTTGGCTCTCTCCCTTTTCTCCACTCTGAATTGATTTCTCTTTAGGCGGGATTGGTTTGGGTGCTTCCATGGGTGCTTTTCTGCTGCTCGATTCGATAGTTGAATCCTATTTCAAGGATGGTGTAGATCTGATACTGTTGTGCTGCCACTTCCAGGTCTAAGGTCCAAACAGTCTGTAGTGTCTAATAGAGTTGCAACTGTACCATGCTACCAATATAAAATAGCAATCCTCCTAGATATAGAACAATGTTCTCCTCATGTTCCACTAATTCACACTTTAATTTAAACCGCTCGAATTCTAAGAAAAGAAATGACATGTTGCAACTCTTTTTCCAGCTTGAAGCATGTGTGATTTTGCTTTTCTGTAATTTTGGCATAGGCGCTTTGAATTTTCCTACCATAGAGACACATTATTCTTTAATGACAATCAAATTTACCTTTTTGTCAGGTGGAATGTTCTTGTACTCAAAGACCAATTCTTTTGTCTGTGGTCACTCAATGAACTCGTTCGTATTCATGTGATTGTCAAAATTTGGTAAATTTATCTTTACTCTAAAATCCTGATTTCTCATCTTATATTTCATGTCAAATCAAAGGGGTATTGATTCTTTGTCACTGGAAACTTCATGGTGGAAGGGTTCTCTTCCTCTTCTCGATCCAGTGAGTCACAGTTGTGGTTGCAGGTGACCTCTCCAAATCATCTTTTCTCAAAAGCGGCAAACCTTTATTACAATAGGAGGGTTTTTCACTACAGATCCTCCTTAGTGATCTCCTGAATACCTCGTTGAGGGTTTCTCTTTGATGGTATGACGTCTCATTCTTCGAACGGTTGTTTCGAAGGAAGAAGAAAATCTGATTAGGGTTAGGGCAATGTAAGGGAAAAAAATTTGGTGTCAAATGTTGGCAGAGTGCTTAGGGTTTTGGTGGTAGTTTTGGGGGTGGTTTTTGTTGGAGGTAGGAAAGTTGTCTTTTTAAAATTTAGGATTTGGGTTAATAATTACAGTAAGAATTGTTAAGGGTATCGAGTCGATCGAAAATTTAGGTTATGTAGATTTTAGTTTTATGCGTGTGATTGACAAATGCCTAAAAATACTTGGACCCCCTACGACATCGTTCTTGGGCTTCTAGAAGATGTTTAGGAAGCTGATTTTATTGGGAGGTGTCGGTCGTTAAATTGTTGGAATTAAAATTTTTGGAAAGGGTAAAATGTAGTTTTATAAAATAAGGTTTTGATTTAATTTAATGTATATGAATTTTTAGAAATAATATTTTAAATTTAAAAAGTGGAAATGAATGAAACTCATTCATTTAGTAGTTTGAATGAACGAGCACAATATCGCAAGCGATGCATCTATCCCGAGGAATAAACACACTGTTTGATGATACGACTCGATTAAATAAACTACAAAATTTATGACATCCATTCTGGTCTGCGAATCTTTTATGTTGACCGACAAGTTCTCCTATTTAATACAAAAGAATTAAATAGAGTTTATATTAATCTGGGGTCTTTAAAGCTCCTTATAGAGGCAAGTCTCTATAGTCAATTATCCTTCAAATGACTAAAGTCACCTGAGAGAATTCTCGATTTAGATCAGATGTATCTATCTTTATGAATTCAAAGGTTAGGGTTTTCAAAGTAGTGTGGTAATAGGAAATCCAATAGGTGATGTCGGCTAGTTTTTTTTTTCTTGAAAGATATAAAATTAATGATTTAGTTTAATGTAAAAGGTATTTGATTTTTAAAATTAGTTTAGAAAATAGTGTATTTTAATTTTGAAAAATGAGACCGCCTGGATCTCATTTGTCTAGTAATTTGTATAATCGTGTCTGATGTCACAAATGATACACTTTCTCGAAAGATTAATGTATCCTGTGATGGTAGACCAAATCATACGAACTAAGGGACTCATGACATCCGTTTGGTCTGCAAACATTTATGTGTGCACGTGAGTTCCCTACCTAATAGGAAGATTAGGTAGGGTTTATTTTATCTGGGTTCCAAGTTCCCTATAGAGGCAAACCCCTATAGTTAATTACATCCAAATGACCGGTGCCACTTGAAAAAACTCTCGATAATGATCGGTGGTTACGTCTTCGAAATTCGAGGTTTAAGTTTTCACGGTAGGACGTGGAAAAACAAGTGGGAGTGGCTCAAATGGGAACAGTTATTTCCAGGAGTCCAAAAGAAAAAAAAAGTAGAGGATGTCACAGATCTGAGGCGAGCCTCAGTGATTTCCCAACTATCCTATGGTGTGGCTGCGTTTTGGAGACGATGTTATTTAATTGCTTCATCCTGTCGATTTTATTATTTAGGACTTACACTTACATAATACTCAATTATGCAAATAACCCGCAGAGATAAGAGAGTTTACAACCTAAAGTGAGTTAGGACTTACGTAGCGCAACATGGTTACACAAACGCCTAAAGGGGAAGTGAGGATTTATGTCACCCTGGGCGAGCTACCTCGAAGTCCTATATGTTTGTTGTTTATTTATGATAGGAACAAGATTGTTGAAGAAGGTCCTCTTCTTGCTCGATCCAAGCTCCTCGTCATGTTGTTGTAGAATGTCGACCACCTCAGCTTGTGGTTTGCTCCATGCTCCTTGCTGTGCTGCCCACGGAGTTAGCTCCAAGTTTCTTGCTGAAGTAACAACCCTAATGTGTAAAGTTCAAATGGTTTGGTCAAGTGTGTTCCAATGTTTTGGTGTCAAAGTTTGATTTTGTTTTGTTCTTTTTGTTTTGGTTTCGGTTTGGTTCGGGTTTGCATGCAGAATAGACAAATTGCAGGTATATGAAAAGTACTTGAAAAGTAAATTGCAGTAAAGTAAATTGCAGTAAATAAACTGTAAAAACGTTTCTGGGCATATGCTACTGTCGCCTGATTTGTATTGCAAACATGATATCATTCGGAGGAAATTTAAATAAACTTGCAGACAAATTAAGTAAAAAGAGAAAAAAACCCAGCACGAAAGTCAGAGAAACGAGTCGTACAAATCACAAATAAAACTTGAAGTCACGTATGGAAAACCGGAACTAGGTGTGAGACGTCAGTAAAGACGGGGGGCTCAGAGCTGGGCTGTGTGCTACCCGACCTTGGACAAGAGTTACCGACCCGGCGATCTACGGAGGGCAATCCTTAACCTCAATCCAAGTTACTAACCATGGACCTTTATAGATTTTATAAGACAATTCTCGGATTTTCATGCAAAAGTTATTGTTTAAGTTTTTATGCAGAATTTTTGTTAACAAGCAAAAAAGATTTTTATTTTTGTAAGTATTTTGCAAAATAATAGAGTCCACAGGCTAGTCACTTTAATCGTGCTAGAACTACTAACGACCTAAGATCGTCGGGAGAAACAATCTCACCAAGGGTCGGCGAATAGTATCATCGGTCCTTTCCTCTCCCCTTATAGAGGGTCATTGAGGTAGGAGATACTATTCTAATTATCTCTCGTATCCCTCGTATCCCTCGTATAGCACATATAAACATTATTATCATTGCCCTCGCCGCCTAGACCTCAGACTCACACCGGTCCGATGATTCATATGTGGCATAAAAATATCCCCAATTACTGGGAGGATTTGAGTGTAATGCTCAAGCTCAAATCCCGGTGTGTTGGGTTTCATTATTAATTAAGTCATTTTAGGGAATTCCACAGTTGATTTAATTAGGGAAGTGTGAATCACGTCTCGGTGCGTCCCCGTGTCTAGTGTCTTAATCAGTTAATGAATTAGAGTTAGGTGTCTAATTTCACTGTGCATTTGATGATTGGGTGAATGGGCTCTCACCTAGGGTGTGCACCTACGGTCTAGGAAGTCTACAATGAAGTTTAGGTGGGTGAACTCTCACCTAAGGTGTACATCTAAAATCCAGGGAGCCTCCGCTGTGGATTAGGTAGAGGGGGCTTCACCTAAGGTGTGCACCTAAGACCCAAGGAGTCTGCACTGTGGGTTAGGTAAAGGGGATTCACCTAAGGTGTGTACTAGAAGGGGCTTTATCTAAGATGTGCACCTAAGACCCAGGGAGCCTATACTGTGGGTTAGGTAAAGGGGATTCACCTAAGGTGTGTACTAGAGGTGGCTTTATCTAAGGTGTGCACCTAAGACCCAGGGAGTTTAGTAAAGGGGATTCACCTAAGGTGTGTACTAGAGGGGGCCTTACCTAAGGTGTGCACCTAAGACCCAGGGAGCCTACACTGTGGGTTACGTAAATGGGCTTTACCTAAGGTGTGCACCTAAAGTCTAGGAAGCATACACAGAGGACTTGGTGATTGAATTCTCGATTAGGGTGTGCACCTAAAGTCTATGGAGCCTACATTCTAATTTGTGCTTGAAGTGACTAAGAGTGTTTTACCCTTCCTCGAGGTAAATCAGAAATTCTCTTTTTTTTATGACTTAACCGTTTTAAACAATAATAAAATAAGAAAATAAAAAAGACGAAAAAAAAAGAAAATGGAAAAGACCGGCTCACTTCCAAAACTAGCAAAAGCCAAAAGGGAAGAAAATGCAAGTGAACCGGGCTAAATCGCGATCTTAGGACCTCCAACGACTCGGGACTGCAACTAGCAAGCCTATGCGGCGACTCTATGATCTCCTACGACTCGGGGCAGTGATTAGACACTCCAAATAGCAGCCCTTAGACTTCCTATGGCTCGGGGCAGCAAGTTTAAAGCTTCAAACAGCAGTAAGAAGGCTCCAGACAGCAACTATATGGCCTCCTAAGCTTCCGACAGTAATTATATGGCTTCCAAACATTCCAAAAAACAATCGTACGACTTCCAAACATTCTAAACAGCAATTGTACCTTCTCCCTGCTCCCTACAGCTTCCTATATGATTTTCAAACGCTGGACAACACTCTCCAAGGTCCAAACTGCAACTACAACACCCAAACAACTACCTACAGCAGTTAACAACTACCTACGACAATCCAAATCCCAATTTTAGCACCCAAACATTAATTTCAGGTTCTCTACGGCACTCCAAACATTAATTCCAACACTTGTAAGCTACCTACAACAGCTGAAATCATAATTTCAGCACCTAATAGCAACAAGAAACATTACACAGCAGTTTTAAAGTCACCAAAAAAACTCCAAACAACAATCAAATCACTCCGAACAGCCGCTAGAAGCCTAGAAAGCACTCTAAAACAGTCCCTGACAGCCCTTATAAAGCTCAAGCGGTGGATCTAAAGCCTAAAAAAAAGTGGATGAAATGACATTTAAATGATTCATAAAGCCCTAAAAAAAAAACAGTGAGGAATCGAGCAAAGGCAACCTCGAAATGATGTTTAAAATAATCCTAAAATCATGCATATGTTGTTTCAAATCAACTCATCAAGCTTTCTAACGTTTACGTATAGCAATGTAAAACTTTCAGATTTTAAAAGATAGTATACTAAAGCTTTGAAACATTTGCAAATAATCACATGAAACATTCGGATTTAAAAGCTATGTTACCAAAACTTCCTTGAGACAGGCGCCCAAATCAATGTATAAATCCTTAAGCATGCAAAGACATCATTCTCATTAAGAAATATAGGTGCTTTCATTGTAAAACCAAAGTTTTAGGTGTTACATATGTAAATATGCAAAGAGTTAAGTGGTATATAAATGTCTCAAAAAGAGATTAGCCACTACAAGAACACATAAGCTCATAATATTTAAACGAATCTCTGAAATTTTCAAATAAAATAGCCCTTGCAATTTTACTTGGATAAGAAATAAGCATTATAGATCTTAAACAATAATCATAAAAGAAGAGCTAAGCTTTATCATGGATCCAAAATAAACCAAGGAGGCATTCAATCTTTCATTAAATAATCCACACGTGAGAAACAAATAAAAGTGAATTCATGCCATTATTTGCGATCTAAAAAAAAAGATCGGTTTATAGTTCACCTGAAACTCTTTGGTAGAAGCCGGGAGAGATTGAGCGGAGAAGCTTGCAGGCGGACAAGGATCACGGTGCCGAGGAAAGGAAGCTCGCGAGAGAAGCAAAGAGGGTCGAATGACTGTTGAGTTGTGCGAGAGAAAAGGAGCAGGCAGGAGAGGGAGTTGGTATGGTGCAGGGAGACGAACAGGTAGGTTACGGTCGAGGGCTTCAAGTCGCGCGCTAGAGTGGCTAGGGCTTCGGGCGAGCGTCTCGTTGGGCAAGAGAGGCGAGCGGGAGAGCGGCTCGTCGAGCAGGCTGGGGCGAGCGGCGAAGCAGGTATCGAGCGTAGAGAGCGTACGGACTTCGGCGTCGAGCACGAGTAGCAGGTGGGTCAAGGTCGAGGGCTTCAGGTCGCGCGCAAGTATAAGCAGGCGAGTCGAACGGGAAGGAGCGGGCGAGAGCAGACGAACAGGGGAAGCAGGTGTTCGTGCACGGGGAAAAGGAGCTCTCTCCAAATCTTCCATTGAGCGGGATTTGTATCCCGCTCCTCTGCGATAGCCGTTATGTTTGTAATGGGCGGGAGATTAAATGGTTGTCATCTAAGGAGCAGTTATAATAGGCAGAAAATAATTGTAATTAAATTTAATCAATTATGATTTAACTCCTTTCGAAATTCAAAATTTGAATTATGAGATTATGGAATGTGGTGTGATTAGCGTGATTCGAACCCGGATTGAACCCAGACCCGCGCGCCCCGTAAAAATAAAAATAAAAATAAAAAAGTGCGTCAATTTTCGTGTTGATTGCTCGAGTGCAGAACCATAGCAATATAGGTGTCATTCCTAGCTGAAGTCGACGTCCCGAACGCATCCATGTGGTCCGGAAGAATTCGCCGACGGTCGACCCGACTCGAGCCAAAATTGCATGCGGTGCGGTCGATGTGCGAAATGTGGTGTCTGTGAGTGCCGAGGTACTGGTGGTTCCCCTAGGGGCTGCCCCTATTTATGTAGGAACTCGACTTCGGGTTTCACGTGTCGGTCCTAATCAACTTAGCGCAATGCCGAGGATTTGGGACCGTACATGTGAGGCTCGAAGGAGT
Organism: Papilionanthe hookeriana x Papilionanthe teres; assembly: GCA_022702705.1. Classification (NCBI taxonomy): domain Eukaryota; kingdom Viridiplantae; phylum Streptophyta; class Magnoliopsida; order Asparagales; family Orchidaceae; genus Papilionanthe; species Papilionanthe hookeriana x Papilionanthe teres. Next base: position 53,596,332 of record CM040427.1, on the reverse strand, counting down.
GAAGAATTGACTCGAATTTTCTAAGCGATGCGGGTCCCGTACCAATCCTCTAAGAGAGTCAGACAGGGGAAGCCTAAAGCTAGACCCTAGGCTCTAAAGAGAGACACAAAGACCTCATCCAGAAATGAGGTCAACAGGTGAGTGACTCAAGATTGAGACAGTTTTTATAGGAATCAAAAGGAAAGAAATGTAGATGTCACAGATCTCAAGGAAAACCTCGATGACTTCCCAGACTATTCTATTGTTGGGCTTTAAGTATTGAAAACAAATTTATTTGAATTTCAATCATGTCAATTATTAATTATACAAATTACATTTGTCGAATTACATTTGCATAATATTCGATTATGCAAATAATCTAGATATGAGGATTTACGTCGTATCAGACGACGACCTCGGAATCCTAAGATGAGTTAGGGCTTATATTGCACAACATGGTTGTGCAAAGGCCTAGAAGAAAATGTGAGTTGTGCAGGTCTAGAAGAAAATGTGAGGATTTATGTCGCACTAGGCGGACTACCTCGAAGTCCTATGACTCGTTATTTTAAACTAAATGGAGGTTTTGCTGGAGTAAACTCATTCTGCTGTTGTAAATTATCCTCCGTCATCCTCGTCGCGCTGCCCTCAAAGTTTTGCTCCGTGCTTCATGTGTATCAGTGTTTTTTTTTTATTTTTAGATGTGTGTTTTATAGTAAACAGGAGTGTATGCTGACCCGACCGCAATTACGCGAGTAAAATAACTTATAAATTATGACTAAACTTGACCCCAAATCAGATGAAGCGGCTAATGTACGAAAATTAAAGATAAAAATTTTGTAAATAAATATAAATTGTACACTAGAGGTACTTAGCAAGTATACATATCGTTTTAAGTAATATAGGACTTTCTTTTTAAAAACCCCAGATCGCACGGAGAAGGCTAAGTAAAAATTAAGAAAGAAAGAAGAAAATCTATTTAAAAACTAATCAACTAAGAAGTAAAAATATGCAAGTTACTTAAGTAGCAGTTGTAAGTAAGAACGTTATGCTTTAACAAAATAAACAAAGATTCTTTCCCGATACGAAATATTTCGCATGATTAGTAACATCTAAATTACTCGAGAACTTTGAGAATGAGGTATTGTGACAAATAGGAGCATATATATTCTTTATCCTCTGGTCAAGTGTATAAAGAACATTAGCTAGTTTTTGAAGATTGGATCAAGATGCATTGTTAGTAGTAAGGGACGAATTTCTAGGCTCTAACTTCTAGATTCCCCCCAATGATGCCTATGGTTGGGCCTACTAGTGACCCGTCACTTTTTCTTTAACCAAATTGATAAAATTTAGCCTGTCACTCTAAAAACATATTCAATTCTACGCCCTTCAAAGATTATCTCCCTATTTATCCGCACCTACCCCTTCAAGGATTTACCATCTACCTTTCCAAGGGAAATGTGATATTTACAAGTTAAAAACTGTTAGCCCACGATAAGATCTTAAGAATTCTCCATAGATTTTAACATGACATGTGATCAAGTTGCAGTGTAATAAAAATCAGGTAAAGTGTCATCACGAATTATGGAAAAAGAAAAGCAAGTTCTCAAAACTAAATTAAATCCTTAACTAAATCATTTTATATTCGTCGGGAGAAAGAGAAGAAGACTACTCAGAAAGCATAAGATTTACACCACAAACCATATTTATATAATTCAAATTCAAAGTACAAAACTTAAGAATTAAATTATAAATACTTATTTGGAATGAGAAGAAGAGATCGTCGAGATTGTAAGGATTGTAAGGTCATTCCAAGTGAGCAATTAAGTACCCAACATCGATTATTAGTTCTAGATTTTAAGATGAAGAGTTGTAAAATAAAGAATACTAGGATTCAACATCGTAGAATAAGATGGAGCACACTAAAAGACACAAATAAAATTATTTTTATGAGTAAAATTCAAGATTTAAATATTTGGGATGCTCATACGAAGACGCGAACGTTATGTGGAAAAATTAACTAATACTATTAAACAAGCTAGTAAAGACGTACTTTGAGAATCAAAAGAAAAGTTTCTATAAATAAAAATAATGATAGTGGAATAATAATGTGCAAGAAAAGATAAAATATAGAAGTTATGTTATAAAAATTGGTTTAAATGTAAAAGCGTAGGAATCTGGAAAAATATAAAATGGCTCGCTAGTGAAGTGTAAAAGAATAATCTGTGACGCTAAAAATTCGCTTTTAGTGATCTTTATAACACGTTAGATACTAAGCGAAGGCGAAAAATATACGTATAAACTAACCAAACAAAGAGAAAGAAAAGAAAGATTTAACTCAAGAAAGTGTATTAAAGATGAAAATCAAAAAGTGCTTTTCTTAGAAAAAGATATTCAACATAGGTGGAGTGAGTTATTTTGATAAACTTTTTAATGATGCTGAAAGTACGATTGACCTTAGTGATCTTAATATCGTTAATAATAATAAAACTTTTCACTTTTACCGTCGCATTAGTAAAAAAGAAGTTGATGACGCTTTAAAGAAAACCAAGGGGGGAAAGTCTGTAGGACCTGATGATATCCCAATTGAAGTGTGGAAATGTTTAGGTGATTTGGGGGTTTCCTGGCTTACTAAACTTTTTAATATTATTTTAAAAACAAAAAAGATGCCCGAGGAGTGGAGAAAGAGTATTTTGGTCCCCATTTTTAAGAATAAAGGAGATGCACAAGAGTGTGCAAATTATAGAGGAATTAAATTGATGTGTCATACTTTAAAGTTATGGGAGAGGGTAATCGAACATAGGTTAAGACGTATTACGAAGATTTCTCATAATCAATTTGGATTTATGCCGTGCGTGTCTACCATGGAAGCTATACATTTATTAAGAGGTTTGATGGAGAGGTACAGAGATAATAAGGAGGATCTACATTTGATTTTTATCGATTTAGAAAAAGCTTACGATAAGGTTCCTAGAGATGTTCTTTGGAGAGTCCTCGAGAAGAAAGGTGTTGATTTGACTTATATTCAAGTCATTAAAGATATGTATGCTAGAAGTCGTTACATGTGTTCGAACCGAAGGAGGATTGACCAAGTATTTTACTATTTCGTTGGTTTACATCAAGGGTCGGCTTTAAGCCCATATCTTTTTGCTTTATATGGATGGTCTTACCGGCCATTTACAAGAGGATGTACCTCGGTGTATGCTTTTTGCCGATGATATCCTCCTGGTGGATAAGACAAGAGAAAAGTCCAGAAAAACTTGAATTATGGTACATTGGAGTCTAAAGGTCTTCGTTCGAGTAGAACTAAAACCGAATACATGGAATGTAATTTTAGTAATAAGTAGGTCTAGTGACGTAGTGTAACTTTGGGTGATCAAATTATTAAAAGGTGTGAACGATTTAGATATCTTGGGTCCATTGTTCAAAGCGATGGTGATATAGATGGGGATGTTAATAGTAGAATTCGAGTTGGTTGGTCGAAGTGGAGGAATGCGTCCGACCTATTGTGTGATAGAAAAGTACCGCTTAGACCGAAAGGAAAATTTTATAAGATGGTGGTGAGACCTTCAATGCTCTATGGTGCTTGAATGTCGGCCTTTAAAAGAGAAGCATAATGTTAAGTTAAGTGTTGCCGAGATGAGAATGATTAGATGGATGAGTGGCTTTACACTTAGAGACAAAATGCGAAATGAATATATCCGTAATAGGGTTGGAGTTGCACCGAGTGTCGGATAAAATTAGAGAGAGTCGCCTTAGATGGTTTGGTCACATTAAACGTCGACCACCCGATGATCCGATTAGAGAGTAGATGTTTTAAATATAACTTATGTTAAGAAAGGCGTAGGCGGACCTAGGAAAACTTGGGCTTATTGCATAAAAAATGATCTTAATCTATTAGAATTAAACGAAAATTTGACACTAAATAGGACGCAATGGAGAAAAAGGATTCATGTAGCCGACCCTACTTAGTGGGATTAAGGCTTTGTTGTTGTTGTTGTTGTTGTACTTATTTGGAATGATATCCAAGCTATCCTTTGAAGTTTCTCTGACTGACTTTTATAAGATTCCAACTCCAGCAATCACACTATAAACACTCTGAATTCTTACTAAAGTAAGGTAAATAACACTCCACACTGTTTCACTCTTACAACAACTACACACTCCAAACAACCACCACTTTTGTTATAGAATCGTCCTCTATTTATAGAGCTTCGAAAATAATCTGGCGCTTAGGTGTCAGTCTCCTGCGCGAATGGACGTGTCCCTTCAGGTTGAGTCGCACCTCTTCGTTGAATAACTGATTCTCTGTGTCTATATTCATTGTATCTTATTTATAATATATGAGAATTTGTCCAGAGACTTCTCTAGATTGCTTCTGAGTCATCAATAACCATCACAAAATCGTCCAAGAATTCTCTAGATTTCTCTGCTGAGTCTGGCGCCTGTCCGCTAGATCTGGCGCTGCGCCAGAGTCAGCCATTTTTTTCTTCTTTTCTTTACTTGACTCATTTTTGCTCATTTTACTCATTTTTTGATTATTTTTCTTCATAAACTCATTTTCTTTTACCTGCATTCAAAAACATAAGAAATATCTTTCATTAAAGCGTAATATCCTTAAAATATTAGTTAAAAATGATATAAAAATTTAGGTAATTTTAAGGGTCAATTCCCCTAAACGTTGCTTTCCTCAAGTAACTCTTTACTACTAAAAATAATAATCTATGGAGAAAAATTTTCTTTAAGACTTCTATAACTGTTTGTTTTATAAATAGAATAATAAAACTTAAAAAGCTTTTTTAATAACTTTGGCTAAAACCAAAATATGAGAACTCTCTTCTCCTATCTATTTCAAAAAATAATTGCAATTTGTTATATTAAGAACATGTTGATAATTTACAAGAAAATGATTTTCATGATAACTCTACTAGTAAGTATACATAAGACTTAAGTAAAAAAAAAATGTATTTAGGTCTCTTCCTATAAGGCAATTCAAGTGAAACCAATTTTTCATTAGACATCTCCTCAAGCTTCTCCTCACTTATTCATTTTCTTTTTCTTTTCATATTTTGGATTGCTTTTCAATCCTATATATATATATATATATATATATATATATATATATATATATTCTTTTCAGTGATTGTTTTCAATTCTTTCTTTTTTCTTTTTCATGTCAAGATTATTATATCCTGGATAACCATTAACGATTTTGAATTTTACTATCCTTAACTTATATTTAAAGACTTAACACATTTTTCACTTAATGAATATGTGTTTAGCAAAAATATTTTTAATAGAGTTTTAATTCTATCTTCTCAAGTAAACATCTAGATTTCTTAATACTTTCAAAAATACAACATTTTTAATATTTGAATCAAAATTCTTACTATTTTATTAAATAATTACAATTTTTTGAATAATCCCTTGTTATATAAAAATACTTTTATAAGTTTATTATAATATTCATGAAAACAACAGCATATCTATCTTAAATTAACTTTTATTCCATAGGTTATGTTATTAATTTTGAAAATATTGTTTACTAAGGACAAGTAAAGTTTAAATTTAAGTTCTTTTCCCTCACCTGAACTTAGTTCTTTTAAATAGGTTTAAACATTTTGCAATATGAAATTTTTAAACTAAGCAGGAAAAAAAATGTACAATAACTAAGGTATTTAAAACAGTAATGTAATACATGTATAAGCGACAATATAAAAGAGTAGTAAAGTAAATAACATATGAAAACTAACACTCTTTTACATTTTAAACATTTAAAAACAACAGGAGCATAAGTAGGATTAAATTCTAAGCATTTTAACAACAGAAATATAACTGAGTTACTACAGAGTACTCATACAGTGCAATAATACTGAAAAGGTAAAAACACACATAACAGGCACATAAAGCAAAACAGAAATAAATCTAATCATCCTCAGTCTCCTCATCATCGTCGGAAGAATCATCAGGAATAGGACTTTTAGTATTAATCCATGGGGTGAATTTAGGATAAGTTGGAAATTCGATATTCTTATCACCCTTCAAGAATTTTATCAGAGCATCATTATATTCCCCATCATAGTCACTCTTCCTCTGTATATACTCAGACACATGATCGATCTTACTATCCATCTCATCTACTCTGCATTGCATCAAGAATATATCACTTTGATGCTCCAAGTACCTCTGACAAACAATATTCCACACATCTGGTGGAGGCTCAGAAGTAGAAGTGGAAGGTCTGGGTGCAGACGTAGAAGGCATAGAAGAAGTAAATGCTCTAGAACTTTGACTTTTTGTTTTTCCATAAATATCCACATGAGATTTTCCAATTGGCTTCAGTGGCTTAAGGATCTCTTCAGAATGAGAGTAAGTAATATCGACATTCTTGCAAATCGAGAAAATGAGAGCCGAGAACCCTAAATCAGAAATAACACTTCTTCTACTTGATTACATCATATATAATGGCTCCCACATCTATTGGCTTCATTTCTTGAATGCAGTAATTTAAAATAACTCGTTCTTTCATCACTTCACTCAGGTGATTTGATGTAAGAATACGAGCAGAAATAAAATAGTGTCAGGCTTTAGAAGTAGCATTAAGCATAGAAGAGGAAAAATTTACCCTTTTATTGTTTCGGATTTTCCAAGATCCTCTTCCATCAGTAAGGTAGGCTAAAATCTCATCAAGCTCTTCTTCAGACGGAGTAAAAACATCATAGAAGCAGTCTGTAGCAGGAGGTAGGCCATAAAACATGTTGATGACTTCAGGAGTGAACTGAACTCCCATCCCCCTAATATAAACTTCATTATCGACTGTTTCAAGAAAATTTGCATAGAATTCCCGAACAACATAAATAATGGCCACAACAGAAAAATAACAAAACTACTCCCACTGTCGAGCAGCAATAATATTTTCAATCGAGCTGTCGGGATAAAAATTTCGTTCCATAATGAATTTGCCAGCCGACGCGAATTCATTGTAGCACCTTGAGCACTTGCGCTAGCAAACTTCGACTGATCAAATTCGCTCTGCTCCTTTCCTCGCTTTGATTTTGGTGCCATTCTATAATTTTGAAAATAATTTCAAACAATTTATAAAATCTATAATATGACACAAAATCTAAGCTTAAAACACTAAATTAAGCTTAGATCAATGAATTTTCCACTTCAAAATCAAAATTTTCTTCTAAAATTTCGGCACTATTCATATGTAGAGAAATCTATAGTGAAAACTCAATAACTATGCCAAAATGTAGATCTAACCTCGAGAAGTTGAAATCCGATATTTTTAAGCTTCGAAACTTCACGAATCAAGCACGAAACGGAACCCTAGGACCGATTTTTGTGAGTTTTGGGGAAGAAGATGAAGCTTAGGTGTGTTAATGGTGATGGGCTCGGTTTTAAGGGTGAAATATTGGTTCAGGTGAACCGGCCATTAGGCGCTAGAGTCGCCAAAAATTCCGAAAAATTCTTAAATTTTTACATTTTGTAATTTAGGTGTTATAACATTTGTAAACTTAAAATTACATCAAAAACTTCATCTATCATCTCCCAGAAAATATTTAAGTCCAAAATAGATTCCAACTTTAAAATTCATTCCAAACACAATTTGATACATTTCAAACTCAAATTTTACTTCATTCCATTTCAGATCTTCAAGATAAGGTTCAAAAAATACATAAAATACACATAAACAACTTCTCACATCTCACAACAACATATAACAATCACACAAATCACTTACACAAAACATCAAGCAAATCACTTAACACTTCACTATTACAATCAATTTCTCCACATAAATTCACCATAAATTCGAGGATTCACATCAGAACCTTCATTAGTTCCATAAGGTAATTCACTATGAACAAAGGAGTGGAAGAAAGGGACACGAGGAAATTCCAAGGCCGTCTTTTCATCAATCCATTTGTTCTGAGCATACATGTTTACCTGATAGTCTTCTAGGGCAGCCAAATGATTAGATTGTATCTTCATTTGTCATTCTATATGCTCATATTGATGGTACATTTCATGCATCCTTTCTCTAATATGCACCAATTCTTCTTCAATCTTCTCAAGTTGACCAAATAGCTTTTCCAACGTCATGGCTAGGTAGTCATTAAAGTATGTTTGTGAATCCTTGTGCACAAACTTGGCTTTCCCTCCATTCTCCATATTTAGTCTCTCCATGGAAGCAATCAAATCTCTTTTCTCTCTCAAAAGTATAGTTTTAGGTCGAAAATCTGATGGCTTGACGTTTGGGGACGAAGAAGTAGTGATTTATAGGGATTTGAGTGGGTAAAAATTGCAATTGGGCGGTTTTTCCACGATACAGAACTGTGGCGCCTAGGTGCCAATATTGAAGCTTAAGCGCCTGGATTTCAGATGTCTGGCGCTTAGGCGCTAGTTCTGGCGCCTAGGCGCCAGAATCCTGAAAATCACAGGTTCGTCCTTCGTTAATTTTTCATAAGTTTCACACCAAATTAGGGTATAAAAATGTAGATCAAAAAATATGTAACTAAGTGAAGTCACATATAAAGCACTCTCCATATTGAAACAAATCAAATCATACTATTGATTGCCTCTTACAAAGTGCTTGGTTTAATGTCGTGAGCCCGACATAACCAATTATTTACTCTAAATAGATTAACTATAGCACATCCTTAAAAGATAACAAACTTCCTCCAATATAAGGCTTCAATTTTTGTCCATTTACTTTAATTACATAATTTATTTTCTGAGCAATTAAATCCACTGCTCCATAAGGATAAACTTTCTTAACAATAAAAGGCCATATCCATTTGGATCTCAATTTTCTTGGAAACAATTTAAATCTGGAATTGTATAATAAAACTTCTTGTCTGGGCTCAAAAGTCTTTCTTAATATTCTTTTATCATGCAATTTCTTCATTTTCTCTTTATAGATTCAATCACTTTCCTTTCAATTATTTCTAATTTCTTCAAGTTCATTTAATTGCAATAATCTTTTATCTTCAGCATCATTTAATTTGTAGTTAAATTCTTTAATCGCCCAATAAGCTTTATGCTCCAATTTGGTTTTTCATAGATGAGTCTATATGGTAACATCTCAATAAGAGTTTTATAAGCAGTCCTATAAGCCCATAATGCATTGATGCGATTTTTTTATATACAAAAAATACAAGAATTCAACACCACTACTAGAAGATTTAAATTATAAGTTACGGCGTCAAAAACTTGACCACGACTTTTTTTGTGATAAAAATGAGTGCAATTGATTATTAATAAAGTCACTTATATCAACGCAAGTATACGTATCACTCAAGTAATACAGGGCTCTAGTGGAGTCCTGATTATCGATCCCATAGGGAAGCAAGATAAAATGTCCTTAGTCAAATTCTAGTCTACTACAATTACTCCTTAGTTTGAAATGTCGATTAAAATGATGTTTTATCTTGCAACTACTTCTAAATGCGAGTGTTAAATGTAAAGATAATAACTATAACTAAATGCAAATATTAATTCTAAAGATAACCCTTTTTGGATGAATTGGTTTGAAGAATTTTGAGATACTAAAAAAACTATTATTATTATGTAATGAAATGGATAATGTATAGGAATGAGATGCATTAAATATTGTATGTGCCAAATAGGAGCAATCCTATTCTTTACTTTTTGGTCCAGGCATAACGAACATAATTATGAAATATGAAATTGTAACTTTAAATAGAAATGGATCGCTTGTGTGCCAAATAGGAGCAATCTTCATTTACCTGATCTTCAATAATGAATTTTGAGATACTAAAAACTAGTATTCTTATGTAATGAAATGGATTATTTTCTGCAATATTTTGTTCCATTTTATTTCGAGGTATATTAGTCATTTCTTGCAAATTATGAAATCATTTTTCTTTTCTAATTTTTCTTACAGTTCGTTGTAATTCAGAATTATAGGGTATTAATCATTTAGATCCTGAACTTTGCATAAAAGAAATTAGAAAATATTTTTAATTAATAATAGCACACAAATATACTTTTAAAAATATGTATTATAAAAAATGTTTATCCTTCTTTTTTAATTTATGTTTACTTCTGTTCTCTCCGGCAACGGCGTCAAAAATTTGACCCGACTGCAATTACGTAAGTAAAATAGCTTATAAAATTATAGCCAAACTTGACCCAAATTAGATGAAGCGGCTAATGTACGATAATTAAAGATAAATTTTTTGTAAATAAATATAAATCGTATACTAGAGGTACTACGCAAGTATACGTATCGTTTCAAGTAATATAACATTTTCTTTTTAAAAACCCCAGATACCGATCGCATGGAGAAGGCTAAGTAAAAATTAAGAAAGAAAGAAGAAAATATATTTAAAAGCTAATCAACTAAGAAATAAAATTATGTAAGTTACTTAAGTAGCAGTTGTAAGTAAGAACGTAATGCTTTAACAAAATAAACAAAGAATCTTTCCCCATATGAAATATTTCATGATTAGTAAACATCTAAATTAGCTTAAGAACTTTGAGAATGAGGTATTGTGACAAATAGGAGCATATATATTCTTTACCCTCTGGTAAAGTGTATAAAGAACATTAGCTAGTTTTTGAAGATTGGATCAGAATGTATTGTTAGTAGTAAGAGACAAATTTCTAGGCTCTCACTTATAGATTCTTATGGTCGGGCCTACTGGTGACCCGTCACCTCTTCTTTAACCAAATTGATAGAATTTAGTCTGTCACTTTAAAAACATTCAATTCTACGCCCTTCAAAGATTACCTCCATATTTATTCGCACCTCCCCCTTCAAGGATTTACCATCTACCTTTCCAAGGGAAATTTGATACTTACAAGTTAAGAACTGTTAGCCCACGATCAGATCTTAAGAATTTTCTACAAATTTTAAAATTACAAGCGATCAAGTTGCAGTGTAAATGAAGATCAGGTAAAGTATGATCACAAATTTTGGAAAAAAAAGCAAGTTATCAAAACTAATTTAAATCCTTAACTAAATCATTTCATATTCGTAGGGAGAAAGAGAAGAATATTACCCAAAAAAACATAGGATTCACATCACAAACCATATTTATATAATTCAAATTCAAAGTATAAAACTTAAGAATCAAATTATAAATACTTATCTGAAATGATATCCCTATCCTTTGAAGTTTCTCTGACTCCGACTGATTTTTGCAAGACTCCAACTTCAGCAATCACATTAAAAACACTCTGAACAGTCACTAAAATACACTCAACACTCTTTAATTTAATGAGAATACACACCTCTTTCACTCTTACAACAACTACACACTCTAAACAACCACCACTTTTTCTGTAGAATCGTCCTCTATTTATAGAGCTTCGAAAATGACCAGAGATTGCTTCAGACACCTCTTCAAAATTCGTCCAAATTCATTGAATATTCTAGAAAGTAACTGTGGCACCTAGGCGCCAGATCTTCGTTGAATAATTGATTCCCTGTGTCTATATTCATTTTATCTTGTTTATAACATATGAGAATTTGTCCAGAGACTTTAGATTGCTTCTGAGTCATCAATAACCGTCACAAAACCGTTCAAGAATTCTCTATATTTCCTTGCTGAGTCTGGCGCCTGGGTGCTAGAGTCAATTATTTTTTCTTCTTTTCTTTACTTGACTCATTTTTGCTCATTTTACTCCTTTTTTATTATTTTTCTTCATAAACGCGTTTACTTGTACCTGCATCCAAAAACATAAAAAATAACTTTCATTAAAGCGTAACATCCTTAAAATATTAGTTCAAAATGATATAAAAATTTAGGTAATTTTAAGGTGGATCATATGCTACAGTAAACAAGAGTATACTACAGTAGACATAAGTATACTATAGTAAACAAGAGTGAAGACTACAGTAAAAGGGAAGCGGCAGTGGTGATTTGTAGTATAAAACAGGTAACAACAGTACAACACAGTAAAAACAGTAAAAGAAAAGCAAAAGTAGTAGTACAGGTAGCAGTAGTAGAAGCAGTAAAAGTGCAATGAAAAATGCTATAAACTTTAGTTATCTGAACGCCCTGCTATTTCTGATTATTATTTCTGCAAAGAAAAGATTAGCAGCATAAAAAAAGTAGAAGCGAGTATAGAAAAGGGGGGCAGTATCCCGAGCTATCTGTGAAAGATAAAACCTAAAACACCGTGCGGAAAGCTAAAAGCCAGAAAATCTGAAAAGAAATCTATGAAAAGCTCGAAAGAAATCAAAATAAGCCGTAGAAAACCCGAAAAGAAATAAATCAAAAGTAGTCTGTAGAAAACAAGGAAAGCCACAAAGTACCAACTAACAGCTCGAAAGGACCGTAAGCATGATGGTGGGGAGGACTCAGAATTAGGACCTTGCGTCCAATCAAGACTTTAGAGCCCTAATGAATCACCATGTCTGTGTGATCCAACACTAAGTAAAAGGTCCCTAGTTTAACAACTACAAAAGGAGGAAACTCGTAACCAGTTCACACAACTGACCCGTGGATTTTCTCTTTATAAAATGTTTAGGAAAGATTTCATTTCATTTTCATTTTTCTTTGAAAAGAAATTTTGCTTTATCATTCATTTAAAAAAAAATCTGATATTTTAAAAGTGAATAGATGAGTCATGTTAGCAGGCGGGAATTTCCTACTACCCGTAATGGTTACTAAGCTTTAGAGATGTGGACTGCTGATCCCTCATCCTAGTAAGGTCACTTAGTAAGGATCATGCTAAGACCTCTCACACATGCCTAGGTGGTTCTTTCATCACTTGTGTCTAAACCCGAACCATCCTACTTACAACCTTGCTTGATTGGCCATATATAGCAAAAAACTATGCATGCACATCAATAGTCAGTGGGTTGCAAAAGACTCGGCCATGCAATAAAAAAGGAGACGACCCACCTAAAAGAACGACAAAAAAGGTGAGTCGTTCCTCAAAACCGCACAAAACAAATGATCCCGAAACCCCGACGACTCCAATCCTGACAAACTCAGCTAGAACCTATCAAAGATAAGACCCCGACAACCCTCACAAAACACAGGACCCAAGGACTCCCTATCATTTCAGAAAGACACACTGAACCTCCTAAAAAGAAGCATTTTTAATGACAAACTAAGGCTCTCCAGGACGCTCCAAAAGAAAAACACGACTCTAAGGGGCCGCACATAACTCAGTAAGAAACTCCAAAGTGTGATATATACAAATAGTGACGGAAAGTTCCAAAGGGCACGACTGAGAATTCCCAAATCTCACAAACCAAAGCTGCCCAAAATGAAGCCACATCAAAACTAAAATTAACCACATGCTACACTAGAAATAAAAGAACCAAGCTAGAACCGAGTCACATTTGAGAATGCACAGGGTCGGCCATAGAGGCAGCAAAAACAATAAACCTGACTACTTAAATCACAAAAAAAACTGAGCCACCCACATAAGACATAAAAGGGGCAGCCAAAAAAGGGATAAAACAACAAAATCGAGCACCCCACATGAGTTCAGAGGGAGCAGCCATATAGGCAGTGAAACAACCCAAACAGAGCCATGTAAGGCATCAAAAACAGTAAACTGAGCCTCCCGTAAATGGTACAAAGGGGGGCAGCTACATGACAACAAAACCATAAAACCGAACTCCCCCATAAATGGTGCAAAGGAGTAGCCACAAGGGCAGTCATACCATAAAACCGAACTTCCTATGGGCCAAACCACAACCACAAGAATCCCCCAAAATCTGGACAGAAAGTTCTCAAAGCCAGGTAACATAGAACACTAAGCTAGCAAATCAAATTCTTCCCCATTTCCTTCCCACTTTTCTATATATATTTTCAACAAAATGTAAGCTTTTCGTGCATGCAACGATGTAGCAGTCAAAGTGGGGAATGCAATAGGTAGTTCTCCAACGATGTAGCAGTAGGTAGTTCTCCAACAAAACCTTCCAACGCAATGCTCCCTCCATCAATACCTCTCAAATGTCACAAGGCCATAGTCAAAGTGGGGAAACAAGGGCTTCACTTTCAAAAAAAGGCACAAGTAGCATAGGTAAAAGAGGAGTAATAACATTTATAGGTCATGAACACGACATCGCATTTTTTCAAACAACCCTACTCCCCTCATTTTTGTGCTGTGTTGTCATTGTAAAATAGGAAATGTTAAAAGTATGTGTGTGAATCCAAAGAAAAAGGCTAGTTGAAAGAAGGTAAAGCAAACAAATCCAGACAAATCCTCTCCTCTCCTTTCCTTTTCTCTCTTCTTTTCTCTCATTTCTCCTTTCCTTTCAGCTTTTCTTTCTCTTTCCTTCCCTTCTTTTCTTTCCTTCCCTACTTTTCTTTCTTTTTTCACTTAAAGGCAAAACAAGCCCAACACATGCCATAAACCAAACAAAAAACCCCATTCCATCATATGTCAAACCGAGCATTAAAGAGAGTAAGAAGGAAGGATGCAACTCACAAAGGGGTGAAGCCCCAAAACTTCCAAGTAGAGCACGTTAATCCTAAAACAATAGTAGTAGAGGAAGTAAAACATGTCATTTGAAGTCTCTATTCAATGTTTAAAACCATGCTTAAAACTCCAACCTTCATGTAAATCATTTAGCAAGAAAGAGTGACGTGCCATTTAGGGCCTCAACCCCACATTGAATTCCAAAGCCACATTAACATAGTGATATGTATATTTCTTATAGCCAATGGATGCCAAAAGGACCTACTAGTCACTAACATATGCTATTTTTAAGAAGAAAAAAGGAAATCTCACAAAGATTTTAGCATTAAGTAGGCTTATTATGCATGACCATCACCAAACAAGAGTCTTAAACCGCAAGAATAAAGAGGAGGGGGGAGAGGCTTATACCTCAATGGTACCACAAGCAACCAAGCAAGAATCTTAACTGAGCCCACAGGGAAGCCGAGAGAACCCAGCAGCAATGCCAAGCAAGGAAGAGCTCGAGTAAGCCTCGGAGGAGAAAAGCAAACAACACACTCCCACCTCTAACTCACACACACACAGTGGACTAAGCAGCGAAATAGGGGGAAGGGGAGAGGGGAGGCAGCACTCTTTCTCTTGAGAGAAAACAAACAACCTAACCCTCAACCACCAAGAGAATCCAACCCTAAGAACTCCCCAAAATGGGGCTTATATAGTAAGAAGAGATGAGAAGAGCCAAGACACATTCACCCAAATTCATCCAAGCTTACCCACAGATTCACCCGATGCCAACAGGTACCATGGACGAGCCATACCCTCGTAAGACAACACGCACCAGGGAGAGAATCGAGAGAAGAAGGAAGAAGTCTTGGGAAGGAGAGAAGCTTCCACATTCGTGCCAAAGAGGCAGATGTTGCAGTCCCTCAATCACTGAAAAGGAAAGTCCAAGGTGTCCAGAGGAAGGAGCTCGGGCAGAGCTCATGGGACGTCACCTCCTCTTGCCTGAAGAGGACAAGCCAAAGCATAAATGGGATGAGACAAGACGAAGACAGCGAGCTTGTTCGAGCCATATCAGGGCAAAGGTGCACGGTTCCACGGGAGAGGAGAAGAAAATGGCGCGGGACGAGTGTGGGATGGGGTTAGGAATGGAGGATTTAGGGTTTAGGGGTTTAGGATTATTAAAACAATATATATTTTATTATATTTTAAATAGAATGTACTCAATTTCACGTCGTTTGCTCATGCTCAGAATCCTGGCAAATTGTATGTCTTTCCTAGGTAAATTTGACGTTCCGAACGCGTTGGCGCAGTTAATTTTGTGATTCGGAGTCGTTCGGGCAAATTCGTCGACGGTCGGGCCAAAAATGCTTCAATTTTGATCCTTCTGAAATTTTGAATTCATGTCGATCGTCCTGGCATCCTAACTTCAGCTTCGATCCGTTGCGACTATTTGAAGTCGTCAAGGCCGCAAATCGAGGAATTTATGAGTGCAATGGTGCAAAATGAGCACGGGGTGGTCCTAAGGTCTGGTTGTTCTATAGGGACTCCTCTTGAGTTCTACACGTCAATGAATTATGTGAGAGATTCCAAAAAGAGTAACGAGTTGGTTTCAAAACTTCTAAAACGAGGTGGGCCCACACTAAGGATCTAAGATAGTCAAAGGGAAGATCCTAAGGTTATAACCTAAATTCTAAGGAGGAAACTAGACCTCACCGAAAGTGAGGTCAACAGGAGGTAATTGTGAAATAGTATGATAAGGAGTGTATGGGTGGTTGATGGCTTTTGGAAGGGAATAATGGATGAAGTCTTTTGTTAGTCATCCAATTGATGAAGTTCGGCTATTGTCTGAATTGAAAAACAGAGGTAGATCAACAAAACGATGAAATATGGGCGGCGAGGAGGATTCAACATCTGTTCATGAGTAAGATGCATATACATTAATTGTAAAGGAGGATGATACAACACTCTTTAGAGCGTAAATCAAATATTACTATTGCCAAATTACAAAATATAAGCAAAAGTCTTTAAACAAAAAAAAAATCAATACTCTATTGCTAGCAAGAAACTCGAATTAGAAGAAAAAGAGGAAATAAGTTGGAAAAGGCAACAATCCCTGTTGCATTTGTCAACTGGACTAGATTTTCTCTGTTTAGCCCACCCAAGTCCGCGTTTCCCGCTCGTGACTGTCGCATGATCGCCCGAACTTTGCAATATCGCGGATTTCCTGCCATCAGGCTCACAGAATCCTCAATTCTGACCTCCCGTCTCACCCTCATAAGATGTTGACTACTATTTTTGTTGAACCTCTTTTGAGTGTGCACATGAAAACTTTTAGCTATTGGAAAGTATTGCAATTTTTTTTTTGATAATAGAAATCAGCTGCATTAAAATTAGAAGCACCAAAGCTTTTTCTTAGCATCTGCTATCTTATATTATTTTTCTGTTCCAAGTCGCCGGTTCAACTGCATGATATATTTTGTGGATTGCTACATTGTTCTGCAGGGTGTGGACCACATTCACTATATTTTCTGTTGCTAAGCTGGGAAGAAATGTCTTCATTTTCTTTTTAATAATCTGCATGATGGGACGTGGTGGATGGTGACTCTGGTTAAGTTGAAGGGAAAAAGATTTTTTTTCAATATTTCTTCCATTTATATTTGGCATACTCACTTATTATGTGTAGTAATATACTTGATTTCAATTGCTTTTTTCTGTCCATTCTCTCTCCACACTCACCTTTTTTTTGTTTCGATGAATAGAATTTGCTCATTCCATTCCATCAAGTGATTCCTCAAACAAACTTTACATGCCATCCATCAATTAGACGCTTATTTGAATAGCTTGCGTGCTCTGCTTTTCAACTCTCTTTTCATACCATTTCCATCTCTTAATTTGGCTTTTCCTTTGCATTGCAAGTTAAATCTTTTTGTTTTTTTTTTTTTTGTTGCGGTTTACATTATATTATAGAAAGTCCTGAATACTTTTGTCGGTATAATGATTTTTTTTTTTTTGTGCTTTATTTTTATGATGGTTGAGAATAATATACTTGTGATCATCATATAGTTGCTATCATATGTGATCCCACCATGTTAAATTGTGATTTTTTTTCTTCAGAATTTTTAAATTTAAAATGTATTTGTTTTTATAACCAAAATATTTCCTGTCTAGGTCCATCTACAAATATCATAACACGGTTATTATTTATGTGTGGCAAGCCAAATAGTAGGAGAATACTAGTTTTATATGATGTTAATGTAACGATGTTGGATTTAGTTTTTGTTGGAAATTTATGAATATAATTTCCAGATGAATTATATCTATTTGTTTTATGCTCATGTTTAGAATATTATCATCTCTGTAATAGCCAATGTGTGGGAAACCATCCTAATTTATGAGTTTCTTTATTTGGTGTCTGTGAACTTGAAAGAGTACACATTCACAACCTGGGCACCTCCTTAGAGGATCCATCTACCAAGCCATAGCGATGGATTTTTTTGTGGAGCGCTAAATATATGAAGTGATACCCACAAATTTTCCACTTATTTCAATTTTATTTGTTTATTTCAGGTATAAGAAAGTAATTTTAATTTAGTTTTGCTTAAGACTAAATTTTAACCTTGGTTTTCCTGGGTTTACAGGTTTGATAAAAGGATTGGTATGTTTGCGGAAGAGAAGTTCCGGAGAGATGGTATTGATCTGAAAACAGGATTCAGAGTCATGAAGGTCTCTGATAAAGAAATTACTATGAGATCCAAGACAACTGGAGAGTTTTCAGAACCTTATGGTATGGCTGTGTGGTCTACTGGTATAGGTACCCGACCTCTTATTGCGGACTTCATGAAGCAAATTGGTCAGGTCAGATGATTGAAGAATTACTTATGTTTTCTTGAGAACTAATGATCTTTACGCGGTCTTATGTTTTTAACCATATGATTTACATCCCTAGGGAAATAGACGTGTTTTGGCTACTGATGAATGGCTAAGAGTTTGTGGATGTGATGGTATCTATGCAGTTGGCGATTGTGCATCAATCAGTCAAAGGAAAATCATGGTAAGTGTGTTTGATTTTGACCTTCCATGTATTTTTGAACTAGTTGATCTATTAAGATTAATATGTTTGTTCCATTCTCTTTGAACTTCTAGCATATGCATATTTACTCTCTAAGAATATGCAACATTAACATACAACAGCGACAATCCTTTATCCCACCAAGTGGGCTCAGCTGCATGAATCATTCCCCTTCATTGTGTCCTATCGAGTGTCATTTTCATTTAATTTTAATTAAGTTAAGATAATTTTTTATACATGGCCAAATCTTTTTTAGGTTTACCTCTAATTTTCTTAACATAAGTCGAATCTAAAAATCTATTCTCCCAATTTGATCATCAGATGATCAACTCTAAATATGACCAAACTATTTATGATGAGTTTCTCTAATCTTCTCTGTCGCTGGAGCTACACCAACTCTTTCACAGATATATTTGTTTTGCATTTTATCTCTAGGTATAAAGCCACTTATCCACTTAACCTTCCTCATCTCAGCAACACTTAACTTAGTTTTATTCTTCTCTTTTATAGGCCAGCATTTTGCGCTATAAATCATTGCAGGTCTCATCACAATCTTATAAAATTTTTCTTGTAAGTCTAAGAGGTACTTCTCAATCACACTATAGGCTTCATGCATTCCTCCACTTCAGCCATCCAACTTGAATTCTACTAATAACATCCTCATATATATCATCATCACTTGGAACAATGGACCTTAGATATCTAAAAATTTCACTCCTTTTAATGACTTGATCACTCATTGTTACAACCCCACAATTAGATATACTACTATTACTATACATTCCATGAATGCAGTTTTAGATCTACTCAAATGAAAGCCTTTAGAATCTAAAGTTAGCCTCCATAATTCAAGCTTTTTCTGAACTCTTTCTCTAGTCTTATCCACAAGAGGATATCATCAGGGAAAAGAATACACCAACGTACATCCTCCGGTAAATGTCTGGTAAGAAAATCCATAACTAAAGCAAAAGGATATGTGCTTAAATCCAATCCTTGATGTAATCCAATTGAAATAGGAAAATATTTGATTAATCCGCCTTTTGTTCAAACACAAGTAACTGCTCTAGTATATATATTTTTATTGACTTGAATATAAGTCATATCAACTCTTTTTTTGTTTTTCCTAGAACACTCCAAATAACTTCTCTTGGAATCTTATCATAAGCTTTTTCTAAATCAACAAAAATTGTATGCAGATTATCCTTACTCTTTGTACTTCATCAAATCTCTTAATAAATGTATAGCTTCCATGGTAGATTTGTCCGTCATAAATACTAATTGATTTTGAGAAATCTTTATATCACGTTTTAACCTATTTCAATTACTCTCCTATAATATTAATGTGTGAAATTAACTTAATTCTTCTATAATTTTCACATTGTTGTGCATCTTCTTTATTCTTAAAAATAGGGATTAATGTACTCTTCTTCCACTCAAACATTTTTTTTTAAATTATATAAAAAAATTAGTAAGTCATGAAAATTTCAAATCTTTTAAATATTTTCACACTTTTATTGGGATACCACTAGGTCCTACTAGTTTTTCACCCTTTATTTTCTTTAAAGTTTCATTACTTCTTTTTTACTAATGCAGTGGTAGTTTTATTATTATTAACTATATTAATACCACTAAAATCGATTGTATTTTTAAAATATTTATTGGAAATTTTATCAAAATATCTAACTATCTATGTTGAATATCCTAATATAAGAAAAACATTTTTTTTCATCCTTAATGCACTTTAGTTGAACAAAATCTTTACTTTTTTTTATCTCTTTGTTTGAAAAGTTTGTACATATATATTTTCACTTTCTTTAGTATCTAATCTATTGTAAAGATCACTAAAAGTAGAATTTTTAGCCTCACAAATTGCTTTTAGACTCCCAACGAGCCACCTTATATTTTTTTCCAATTCTTTAATTATTTTCTTTTAAACCAATTTTTATAATAATATTTCTTATATTTATTCCTTTCTTGCACATTTTTATTTTATCACCATCTATTTTTATTTATAAGAGCTTTTCTTTTTCATTCTCCAAATATGTCTTTTACAACTGACTTAATAATGCTTGCTGTTTTATCCCACATGACATTAATTTCTTTATAATCAATTTAAATCTTACAATCTTGAAGTTTACTTATAAAAATAATTTTGTGTTTTTAAGTGCTCCCTATCCAATTCTATGGTAATATTTCATTGTATTTTTTATCTTCCAACCTTTTATATTAAAATCTAAAACTAATAAACAAGGTTGATTGTTTAATTTTTTACTTGGAATGGCCTTACAATCTTTACAATATCGACAAGCTCATCTTTTTATAATACAATAATTAATTTATGTTTTATTAGACCTATTCTTATAAGTGATATATACTCATTTTTTTTTTAAATAAAGCATTAGTAATAACAAAATTATAGGCTAAAACAAAATTCAATATGACTATCTTTTTCATTAATCATTTCAAAGTCATAGTCATCATGAATATTTCTAAAATTTTATATCACTCTATCACTTTGTCCATTTAAATCTCTTTCAATAAATATTTATTCAGGAGGTATTTTTTTTATTAATTCTTCAATTTCATTCCAAAATTTTTCTTTTGATCATATATTTAAACCTACACGAGGAGCATAAATACTTATAATATTAAGAATCTTAATATCAATAATAATCTTTAAGGCGTAATTTTTATCTCCAATTTTATTAATTTTTATATTATGATCTTTCAAACTCTTCTATATAATTATACATACACTTTTTAGTATGATTCCTATCAAAATATCAAAGTTAGAAATCTAAGTTATCAATCTTCTTAGCCTTTTCTCCAACCTATTGAGTTTATTAAATGTATAAGATATTTATCTTCCTTAGAACCATAATATCTATTAATTCTATTAATTTACTCAGATCCACTATTTGTTGATTTGGGCACATTGGGTAATCCCTGATTTCTCATCAAGGGTGCCATGAAATTCAAGGAATGATGGGAGTGAAGAACATTTTTTCCAAGAGTATCGGGGTTGCTTCAAAACATTGAGATCCTCTTTTAGTAGATTAAAATTCAATCCAACCAACTCAACAACTAAAATGATTCTCAAATCATTTGGCTAAACCTTGAATTTACTCTCTACACTGATAAAAAATCCTGAGATTAGAGGAAGCTTAAGGGTAAACATGCCTTGTAGGTGGAATTACTCTTTTGATTCCATTTTTGCTCAAGCACAAGCCAAGGATTCAGAACAAATTAGCAAATGTAATGTGTTGGTGCCACCTACTGATCACTACTATGCAGTCCAACAGGATTTTGAGGTGTTGAAGGATTTGTATGCCGCTGATGAGAATTTTAGAAGATCATGAACCCGTTGTCAAAATAGATTATATGAGCAGTCCAACTTAGTTGGTTTTGAAGTGTTGAAGAATTTGTATGTTATTGATGAGAATTTTCAGAATGTTTAGACCCGTTATCAAAATTGGTTGACTTGATGCATATCTTTTCTTCTAGAGCAAATTGTGCATTCCTTGGAGTTCACTAAATAGCATTTTATAGGTGTTTTACAATGGGGGATGACTGGACATTTTGATATAGACAAGGCTCTTTTTTTAGTGTGAGATTGACCCATATTTGTATGAGACAAGGCTCTTTTTTTAGTGTGAGATTGACCCATAGTTGTATGAGATATGGGGAGATATATTCAACGATGCAAATTGTCACTTAGCTAAGCCCTAGGGGCACAGTACATGTTTATACACTCCCCATCTTTCTTCCAAAGGCACTTGTTGGATAGTTTGTATCCAGGGTATACCCATAACCATCATTTCAAATAGAGATATGAAATTTCTCAATCAATTTTAGAGATTTTCTGAGATAAGTCAGGTACAAAACTTTAGTTTAGTTTAGCAACACACACTTAGACAGATTGACAAACAAAAATTATAAATCACAGTTTTGGAAATCTCATTAGATACTTTTTAGGAAAAAATGTCAGTTAATGGAATTTGATTTTTTTAACTGGTTAGGTTTACCTATAATTGCTTCACAGTCCAGACGTCTCAGCCCATTTGTTTTTTTATACAGGCGAAATTCTCTCACTCCTTGGGAGTTAGTGTCGATACTTCCAGCTACTGAGTTAGCATGGATACAGAGGTTAAAAACAAATATTCAAACTTTACATGAGCAGATAAGGATATAAATTGTGAAGTACAGCACGAAGTATCAGAAGCATGCTCATAGTTCCAAGTTCGTAATCTTAAAGGAGGGGAATTTAGTGTGGATTAGACTGAAGAAGAGATTTTATTTAGTTTTTTTTGGAACACTGATGTCTAGGGCAGATGGAACATTCAAAGTTATCAAGAGGATTAAAGACAATGCTTAATATTGATTTGTTAGAAGACTATAATATTTGTGTTATCTTAAATATTGCTAACTTATCGTAACATGAGGATCCGGAAGTCTCCACAAGAGAAGATGAAGATCTTCCTACATTGGGAGGGTGACACAGGAGCTGGATTTTTCCTGCTTAGGCGAGATCATGATGGTATGTTCTATCCCAGATGTCTGATTACAAGATTATTCCTTCCTGGTAGGGTGGATTGGCTTTCGTGGCCTGTTATTTATGCTTATTTTGAATTAAAATATAGTTATATGTTGTTTAAGAACCTGGTTTGGGGACTTTTGCTTTAGTTTATGTATTTGGAGTTTGTGTTCTTTTTTGTTTGCCCTATGGCATGTTATAGCCTCTTTCTTTTATAAGTGGTGTGTTTGCGGATTGTTGAAGAACAGGCGGTAGATCTCGCTTGGCAGCCATGCCTCATTTGAATCACTAGTTAGGGGTTCTCTTCACTGTTTTCAGCTCGAAAAAACGCTAAACTTCTTTTAACCCCTTCCAAATTCCGTCTATTTCGCATGTTCCCTCTCCTTTCTTATTCCACAACCACCTCTTTGTTAAACCCTTAGATTCGTGTAACATTGTTTTCTTCCCTTCCATTTTCTTAAGCAATAATTAAAAAAAGAACATGATTTAAACTATGTAGATGCTTTGAGATGTACATGATATTGGATAATAGTTTCAGATTCAAAAAAAAAAACATGTCATAAGATTTTAAGTCTCATGACTACTCATATGTAACTTTTTAGTCTCGGAGTATCGCATTTTTCTAATTTGGTCTCCATATAAAATTGATCAAAAATAGTTTCCTTGGAACTAAATTAAGATCAGTGTATTGGATTTTGATTTGTGCAGCTACTAAAAAGCTTATAGAATAAACTTATAACAATCTAGGCTTTGAAGTTGATAATAAAAGTATACCATTTCAAATTGACTTTTTTTTTCTCCCTGAAATCAGGAAGATATTGCAGAAATATTCAGGATAGCGGATATAGATAACTCTGGAACTTTGACAGTGAAAGAAATTCAGGATGTTTTAGAAGATATTTGCTTAAGTTATCCCCAAGTGGAACTATATTTGAAGAGCAAGAGAATGAGTAGCATTTTTGAACTTTTAGAGGATTCTAAAGGTGATGCTAAGAAAGAGGCCATAGAAGTGGACATAGAAGAGTTCAGGAAAGCTCTTGCTGACGTGGATTCACAAGTAAAGACACTTCCAGCTACAGCACAGGTTGTTCTCTGAATTTGTGGAAATTGACCGATTGCCATTTTCTGAATTTCTTACTGTTACTAACCTGATCAATGTTTTTTCCAGGTTGCTGCACAGCAAGGGACCTATCTTGCCAGATGCTTTAATAAAATGAAGGACGCTGAAGAGCATCCTGAAGGCCCTCTGCGCATCAGAGAGGATGGCCGTCACCAATTCCGCCCTTTTCGGTATATTTTCTGTTTGTTTTCATATTTCTACACCTTAATGTCATGCCTCAACTTTTTTATAAGTTCTCAAAATTGACATTCCTTTATTGTGTTGTTTTTTCGCTTTCCATGCATCACATTTTTAAAGACAAAATCTTATTAGAAATGCCTTTTTGTCATGGCATATCAATTTACTCAATGGATTAACTTTTTTTAGCTTGGAAATCTGCGAATTTCTTTTTTCAGAAGTATATCGAGCATGGGTAGTTATGATAGAGGTACTACCTATCAAGGTGACATGTGACATAAGTATTTCCACAGTTCCATTGTTGTTAGGTTATCAATTTTTTATTGTGTTCTTATCATGTCAGATTATATTGTATCTTGCACAGCCTAAATGATCTTTGTAGGTTTGTTTCTTTTTTCGTTTAGATCCATTAGCGAAACGATTGATAAAGAGAGCATAGAATGGATTTTTCATATGATTTTATTTATTTTGAGGAGGTACAGAATTGAGCTTTTGTTTGTGGGCATTGAGAAAACATTTTACATGTCAAAGTTATTTTAAAGTTAATAAAAGTATATATTTGAGCTTTGACGAATATTAGAGTTGTGAAACGACTACATGATATTTAACTTTATAGATACAATATTGATATTATATTATTTTGTATTAATTATGAAAATTTCTAAAAAGGATATTCAAAGTACTGTTTTTTTTTTCAAATGGCATAATCCTATTAATTTGTATTTTTATTAAAATTTGAAATAAGTAGAACGTTATAGTGATCGGGAAATATTTCTAAGACAAAGGGATTTTATTTTAGTTGAACAAAGAGTGAGATATGATATTATATTTTCAGCGGGTGTAATATTAATCATTATTAGCCTATATTATCGAAAGATAAAGTGATATTTAGATGTACTAATATTATTTATCTCTGATGTATTATATAAATTGCATTCATGATTAAGGACATGACTTCTAAATTTATGGTTGTGATTAAATTGGGCAATTGCTTTACAAGTATTATGTGATTAAAAAAAAATCAGCAAGATTTAAAAGTTAAATTTATAAAATTGCAAATAGACCTATTATTTTGTGTAGCTTTGACCTTCGAGTGCTAGTATGGTGGTAGTTGATAGCCAAGTGAAGTATGGCAAGAATGAGTATGAAGATAGAAGTGTGGAAAGTTATGAGAGATAAAGTAAGGCGTGGCTATGTGTTGACTTCACTTTTGTTGAGGTTTAGTTTTCCTCCTAGGATTTAGGGTTCTAGCTTTAGGAGCTTCCCCGACGATCTTAGATTCCTAGCACTCGGACCCACCTCGCTTTAGAATGCTCGAAACCACTTCGACACTCTTTTGAGTCCCGGACGGAGTTCCCGACCTCTAGCTCACAGCGAGTAGGTTGGAATTAGCGTTGGGACTCCAAATCGAGTTCCTACGGGACCATCGGACCTTAGTGATAGCCTCGTGCACATTTTCCGCACTACCGAAGCACAAATTCCTCGAGCCACAGCCTCGACGTCTTCAAATTCTCCGCGGCGGATCAAGATCAGAAGTCAGAATGCCAGAACGAGCGACATCAAAGTCAGAATTTTGACGAGGTTCTCCGAATGACCTCGGATCGAAACGGACTGCGCCGTTGCGTCCGGGACGTCGAATTTGCTTGGGAAAGACATATAGCTTGCTACGTTTTCGAGCACGAGTTCGCGACGCGAAAATTCGATGAAACTTAATAAAATGAGTTTTATTTTATTTAAAAAAAAAATCTTAAAATCCTATATCCCTAACTCACGCACCCGTCTCCTATCTCTCTCCCCCCGCACTCGCCTGGCGCCATTCGCCATTTCTTTCCCGCGGGTATGCTCCTCTGCCCTAGCTTGGTTCGACTGGGCTTCTTCTCCTCGCCTAGTCTCGTCCCGTTGTACGAAGCCTTCTCCTCTTCACGCCATGGGAGGTGACGTTGCGGGACGCTCTGCTCGAGCTCCTCCTTCTCGATACCGGGGGCTTTCCTCTTCGAGCATTGGCCTCAGTTGAGCCAGTCTCCTTAGCATAATTGGGGAAGTTCTTCTCTACTTCCCAATGCCTCTTCCTCCTTCTTCTCTCAATCCTCTCCTGCGTGCGTGGGTTCTGGTGACAGGTGCGACCCGTCCCTTTGTAGCTGTTGACTCCAGGTGAGTGACGATGGCTTTGGGTGAGCTTGGCTTGCCCTCTTTTCTGTTTCTCTGGCTATTTAAGCCCCATTTGGGGGAGAGTT
Organism: Papilionanthe hookeriana x Papilionanthe teres; assembly: GCA_022702705.1. Taxonomy (NCBI): domain Eukaryota; kingdom Viridiplantae; phylum Streptophyta; class Magnoliopsida; order Asparagales; family Orchidaceae; genus Papilionanthe; species Papilionanthe hookeriana x Papilionanthe teres. The sequence continues at coordinate 53,569,822 of CM040427.1, read as the reverse complement.
TGAAGGTTGGATACCCTGGTTTTGAAGACTCCCTTTTCTCTCCTTCCTCTCTTCTTCTTCCCTGCTGCTCACGGTTTCCAAAGCAGTCCTCAATCAATCTCCTCCATGATTTCTATGCTAGCCGTCCTGTCTACCCTGGCATGCAGCCGAAATACTTAACAGTTTCCGCTCTTTAATAATTTTTGGCTCTCAAATTAAGAACAATTGAAGTATAAGAAGCAAATATATATATATATATATATATATATATATATATATATATATATATATATATATATATATATATATATATATATATATATATATATATATATACACACTACTAGAGCTAGATTTCTCTTGATTATAGATTGTACTTTTCGTTGGGTCTCTTCTAAAGGAATGTTGAGGAGAAATTGCCTTAGGATAGCCAGAGAAGTTGTTTGGCCTCTATGATATATGACCATTACATTATTGAAATTGTATTAAATAACACAATTATTATATTTTAACATATTATAAATAATTTTTCCATCCGTTTAGATGAAAGATGAATAATAGACTATTAATCTTTTCATTTCTTAACAGATCGGTTTAGCAGATTGACTTCTATCCTACAAGCCCTTAGAAGCACTACACTTTAAGCTCAAGTCACCTTCCTCTTCACATTGTAGGTTTGGCGTCTTTTTGCATAACTCTTCTTAGTTTGCCAAGAATCCCTCCTCTCCTCTCTCTTCCCCGTGAACTTTGCTTTTCTTCACCAAGACCTTAAATCCGACTTGTCTTTATCTCCCTTTACATTTGTCGCGGAATCCCTGAACCTATGTCACTCATCTTCACTGCTTGCTGACTTGTTATCATTGGTCTACACCATTGAAGAAGCTAACACAAATAAGATCACCTATCTCTAACTCTTGGTAGCTGTCTGTGCTTGTTGGCGATTGATTTTTAAGTTCCGGTACACTTGTCAATGAATTAAATCCATACCGTACTTGTATTTTCTTAAAATTATTAACATGTTTTTAGTCTTTGAAATTCTAGAAATCTGGATGTTGTTTATTTTCATGGTTGTATGTTATTATATAATATAATTTTTATCTGGACCTATATATCATGCACAACTATCTCCTAAAATGGTGGAATCAGTTTGTGCAATCAAAACTAGTCGAAAGGATTTTACATAGCAGTACTAAACAAGCAAATCTGAGAAAAATGTTTTAGGTTTAAGTTTCACTCAAATCTATTATGGAACAATTATAAAGCTAAGCATTGTCAAGCTGGTATTGGAAAAGTGATGAAACATAGTCAAATTCATATTGTTGCGAAGGAAATTTGAAAAAAACCATTGTAAGATCTTTAAAGAAAACATATGTTTGTGTCAATTAGACGTTGAAGTTAGAATTTTTAGCATGTGGTTATGGTCTTTTGAGTTTTGAAATTTCTGACATTTCTCTTTATGTTTGATTTTTATCAACTACATTTTTTATTTGTGAACTATTTAAAATAGAGAATTTGTGGGGCTTATGTTCGTTCTTGTGGTTCTCCCATCCCCTCCAGAAAAGCAAATATTTTCAACTATTTTGTCATTTTGATCCCTTGTGAAAGTTTCATTTCCTTTATTTTTTACTTTGTCGGAATTTACAAATGATACTTAGAACTGAAGATTCAAAGAACTATGCATTTTGTTTGCTCTGCCATCTGTTGGTTTAAAAACTGCTTTTTGGTATGAATGTAAACTCCTTTGTCCGTCATATTTGATTCATCGTTGCCATTTTTTTATCATCTGACAATCTTTGTTACAATTTCTTACTTAAGGTACAAGCACTTGGGTCAATTTGCTCCATTAGGAGGTGAACAAGCCGCCGCGCAGTTACCAGGAGATTGGATCTCTATAGGCCATAGCTCACAGTGGTTATGGTATTCCGTATATGCAAGGTATTATGGCACATACATGATGTTCAAGTTTACGATCCTAGTACATTTTGGGCGGTTTAATGTTCTCTCGTTAGGTTTTCGTGTTAATTTTCGAACTTTTATTTTTAGCGAATATATTTAACTCTTCATGCATCACTGCAATCCAATATTCATCTGCTAAATCCTCGTCAATGCATGAAGTTTCTATACAGTATAGAAATGTAGAATTGATTTATAATACTCTTCTTCTCAGCCTTTATCACATACATACCGCCCGATTTCTATGCATTTACATATCTAACACCTAAACTTTACTTTTTACTGCTATTCAAAAAAAAAAAAAAAAAATCCTTCATATGACAAAATAAATCACTTTTTGTTCTACTTTTAAAAAGTGAAATGCACATTTCCTTTTATAGGAAAGTGGTATATGTAAAAAACTGAACTTTTGGTGTTAGATATATGAATACATAAGAATTGAGTGACATATATGTAGATCTTCCTTCACTAATTTACCAGCTTATTTATTAATTCATTATTATTCTGTCTTTCTAATTTTTGTTTCCTCGTTCAGTAAGCAAGTGAGTTGGCGCACAAGGTTTCTGGTGATTTCAGACTGGACAAGACGATTCATATTTGGAAGGGATTCTAGCTGCATATAATCATTAAAAACGCCTTTGATAAATAAAGCTTAGATAGGATTTTTCTGCTATTATGCTGCCAAAACCATACTCCCTTTCTCCCTCCATTTTATTTTGATGTGTATCATCCTCTTCTTTAGAGCAGCTATCTCATTGACTTATTTTGTCTTATGTTTGAACCGGCTAGTCTTGTTTTGTAATCCAGAATAATAGCAAAAACTGGATGTTTGTGTAAATATTGAAGGTTGGTTCAAAAGAACCCAAATTACTTTGATAATGAATGAAATATTATGAATTTCACTTTTGTTTAGGCTGCTAAAAGCCATAACACGTAAATTCAGGGTTTAATAGTTAGGTCTAATGTCCCATTATTCACAAAATATATGTGCAAGTAGGCAGAAAATATTGTGTCTGGATAACGGATGCGATGTAAGGGCGATTTTTTTCCTCTCCGCTGCATCGTGCTCGTTGTCCGGACACAGCTTGCGTCCGGATTCCATGGCTGCATGAGCCGAGCTTGAGAGCCTCATGTGAATATTTGTGTTTCGGCTCAATTGAATTTTTTATTTCATTGAAATAGATTATATTTGAAATAACTCATGAATAGTATGTTTATATTTGGTTCGATTCATATTTGTTTGTTTGTTTCAGCTCACATGAATAATTGAAGAAAGAATTAAATTTATTTATTTTTAATATAATATGTTAAATATTTAAAAAGAAATAATATTTATTTTCTACTATTACATAAAGTTGAATGATTATGCTACGCATATTCTTAAACTCGCTAAACTTAGTAATGATTGGCGAAGTGAGAATTTCATATTAAAATTATATATGGGCATTTACATACATACCACTAAAATCTTTTGTATTTACATATCTAGCACCTAAGCTTTACTTTTAACATGATATATAATAAAGTTCCACCTAGCTAGTTTTACCTCTACCACCAAAATAGTTTCATGATTAGTCACGAAAAAAGCCTACTTCACATTCTTTACCAGACCATGTTCAACACCAGCCCTCCATTATAGCTGTCATAGTTTCATATTAAAGGACCAAATTCCTTCATCTCCACCGCTTATTTCATCACCACTTTCCCTTCCAAATGGTAAGCTATCAGAGACAAGCTTGAGAAGCTCCACTCCCATCTGAAGAAAGCTTCTCAAAGTCATGATTTTGTAGAGGATTCTCTTCTTTGAAAGCTCTTAAAAGAAGCATCAACTGTTAGGTATGGCTCGTATACTAGAAATTTGGAGTCTCTTGGTATGAAGAGGTGTGTCTCCTGGAATGAATAGGAGTGTCTCTTGGAATTAAGTGAGTTGAAGGGAGCGAGGGCATTTTAGTAATTTTATCTGTGGGCTTTATCTGTAAATAGATTTGTAACTCTATGTGTATGTGAACTGAACTTGTAACTCCCTTAAATAGTGAATTCGCCGCTCTGCCATCTTTGTCGAACTTCATTAAATTCCTGTGTTTACTTCTGGTTTTGTGTAGATTACTGTTTTTCATCGCCTTAAATTTCACATCAATTAATATCAGAGCGGGTTCTAGAGCGGAGGAGATCCGCGAATATTAGCTTGTAAGGGATCAGAGTTTGAGGAGTAGGCGAATGATTGCTGAGAGTAGGCGAATGAATGCGGCAGAGGCACTCGGCGTAAATTCTTCTGCTGCAGGCGTTCAGGAATAGTCCACGATTTCGCGAGTGAATTCGCGAGGGAGGCTTGACGCGAAAAAATTCGCGGCAGGCAGTTCGGTTTCAGCGCGCGCGATTCAGTGCGCGACAGGCAGAGACGAAACCCGGCGCAGTTCGGTTCTTCGGCTGTTCAACACAGGTTTCGGCAGGCGGAGGAGTGCATCGTGCCGAAGAGTTGGGCGAGCGGAGCAGGTTTGCGGGATTGGACAGGGCAGTTCGCGGCGTGCTACAGGGCGCGGAGGGAGTTCGCGCCAGGGCTTTGCACAGGGGAGTTCGCGGCTGCAAGGCGCGCGACAGGTCGGGACAGAGGCGCGGCGTCGTTCGCAGCACTCGGGGGGCGAGCAGTTGCAGGCGTCAGGTTGGCAGTTCCAGGCGAAGAAGGTGAGACAAGGGAATCTTTCATTTCCACGAAAAAAATTTGCGTCCGGACACCGGACGCAGAGCTGCGTCCGGTCACTGTGAGAGCACCACCCATGAACATCCCATGTACACCCAACTTGCAGAGGAGTTACATGGGTTGTACATGGGTTGTACATGGGTTGTATACCCGTTGTCCGGACGCAGAGCTGCGTCCGGACACCGGACGTAAATTTTTCTCCATTTCCACCAGAAGAAATATTCCTTCGACACAGGTAAAAAATTGTGTGGGCAAGACTTAGGCAGAGTTGCGTATAGGGGCCTACATGGGGATTATATCCAGATTACAACCCCTTGTAACCTACTTATAACCCTCTTGTAACCTCTATGTATCTCTTGTAATCTACTTATAACCCCTTGTAACTCTCCTGTAACCTACCAATGCATGAAAACAGAAACGCAGACTTATTGGTAGGTTGCAGGGGAGTTACAAGGGAGTTATAAGTAGGTTACAGGAGAATTTTAACATGGATATAATTCCCTTGTAACCTTCTTATGCCCTTTTACATACACATATATGCGTACGTCTTACGTAAGCAATTTTTTTCCTCGACACAGAGAGGAGTTTCACGCGGTCGGGGGCAGCAGTTCGGGAGAGAAAAGCTTTAATTGCTTTGGCAGGGAGTCACTAAGCTGGCAGTTCTTCCATTTCTACTAGAGGAAATATTCCTCTGCAGAAGAGGCAGTCTAGGCAGCAGGAGCGGGGCTCACCAGTTTCGCAGCAGTTCGGCGAGGTGGAGTTTGCGTTCTACAAACAGAAGAGTTCGGCCAGCGAAATTCGCTAGTCCGTCGCAGGAGGAGTTGCGACAAGTGGAGTTTGGCCGAGGTGCTGGTGCGAACAGGGAAAATGCTTTGTGTGAAGAATTTGACACAGAAGAATTACTGCAATTGACAGAGGAAATTGCAGCTTTCTTTGAATTTATTTGCAATGTCCGGTGCAAAAATTTATCGCAGGATTAAATAGCAATGTCCGGTGCAAAAATCGAGATAGTGAAGTTCAATGGAACTGAAAACTTCGGATTGTGACAAACAAGAGTGAAAGATTTGTTGGCAAAATAGGAAATTTTGAAGGCTTTGCGAGCTACGAAACCTGATAATATGGAAGATGAAGTAACTTCGAGCGGACAGAGATCTGACGCAACACTTGAATATCTTCAATCAAATAATCACAGATCTGACACGGCTTGATGTCAATATTAAGGATGAAGATCAAACAATGATTCTGTTGTGTTCATTTCCTTCCTCCTATAAACATCTGGTGACTACTCTGGCAAATGGGAAAGAAATAATTAAAGTTGATGAGATTACTGCAGCATTGTCGACTCACCACAAAAAGAAGCAGAATGTAGGGGAAAGCTCTCATGATTATTGTTTATATGATAAGGGTAATCATGATCGTGAAAGAAAGGAAGAGAATAAGGGTTCTGGAAGGCAAAATTTCAGAAAAAAGTCTAAAGGCAACAAGACGATTTATTGCTATAAGTGCAAGGAACCGGGGCATATGAAGAGAGATTGTCCAAAGCTCAAGAAGCACACTGATGATGTATCTTCCAAGACTGTGAATATGATGCAGAGTGATATTATAGATTACAGTGATAGTGATGTACTTTAAGTTACAACAACTCAGTTGAAGGATGCATGGATTCTTGATTCAGGATGTTCTTATCACATAACACCTAACAAGGAGTCGTTTACTTCATACAGGTTATCTGATTCTGGTTCAGTCTATCTGGATGATATAGATATGACAATATTGCAGGTATTGGTAAAGTCATAATTAAGATGTAGATGACACTGTTAGAACATTATGTGATGTCAGACATATTCCAGATCTGAAGAAGAATTTGATTTCCTTGGGCACTCTACATATGAATGGTTTTTTTCCTAAGGCAGATGTGGATAGAGAAACAATCAGAATTGTTAAAGGTGCATCAACTGTGATGAAAGGAAAAATCTACATGTAATATCTATAAATTGTTGGGGAGTACAATTATATGTGGAGTTCATTCTGTTGAATCATATGATGGAAATGCAGCAGGTATGATGACCAAGCCAGGTATTATCAACAAGTTCTTGCACTGCTAGAACTTGTTGAATATTTGCAATTGCTAGATGACATGGTTGTCTAACCCACCTTGGTGTAAGAAACTCCATGTTGTATTTCTCCTAAGGACTGAATATTCGCCAAGGTGGAGATTTTCTAGGTATGATTTATATACCAGAAATTTGGAGTCTCTTGGAATGAAGAGACGTGTCTCCTGGAATGAATATGAGCGTCTCTTGGAAATATGTGGGTTGGTGGGAGCGAGTGCGTTTTAATAATTTTATCTGTGAGTTTTATCTATAAATAGATGTGTAACCCTATGGATATGTGAATTGAACTTGTAACTCTCCTGAAATAGTGAATTCACCGCTCTGCTCCCAAGAACGTAGACATCTTTGTCGAACCTCGTTAAATCTCTGTGTTTTCTTCTGTTTTTTTGTCGATTCCTGTTTTTCTTCGCCCTAAATTTCACATCATCAACAGCTTTGACTGAGATCCAATTGCTTGCAGATCATTGTGGTAATGGCTTTTACAATGGAGGGAAGCTTCTAGTGAAGAGTGATATTGATAAATCATCGTTAAGAGTGTATATCCTCATCAAACATCTTACTAAACTCTGCGCTTCAGGCAGTCTAGCGGACTCCCAAAGCAATCCTTGTGGCAAAGCCTGCAAATGGTAGAGCAAGTAGAGAAGTAATGAAATTGTACATCAAAGATCTCTTTTTGAGGCAAAAAATCGGAGATTTTGAGATGAACCATGATTAAGATTCTTGTTGAAGATTAAAACCATGTAATGATAGTGGTGAAAGATTTTGAAAATGACATTCATTTTCTGGTTAGTTTGCTTGAATTCAGTAATTTGAGCATTCAAGAAGAATCATTGGGAGCAATCTTGGTAATTTTAAAATTCAATTTTTCTAAAGGAGCCCTTTTTGCAGCAGGGGTTGTCGCTTCCCTGGTTCAGATTCTGAAGTCTGGAAGCAAATTAGGAAAGATAAGAGCTTGTTATACTCTGAAGAATCTAACAGAAAATTCAGATAATGTGTGGTCTGTGTCAGCTAATGGAGGTCTCATAGCTCTCATCAACTTGATCAGAGATGTTAAGAGCTCTGCTGAGTTGATTCATCCCAGCTGCTTAGCAATGTGGTAGAGATCTGGAGGTTAATGGTTGAAGAAGGACTGATTTCTGTTTTCTTAGAATTGTTGGGTTCTAAAGAATAGGAAATTTTTGTTCGAGCCATCGGATTTCTTTCTGCCGTTGCGTTGAATTTTGATGACATCTAAGCCGAAATCGTCAGACAAGGGAAAATAAGCTCCTAATGTTTTTGAATCTCAAATCTTCTCGTTCAATGAAGAAAAGGAAGGTTTCTTTCAGGGCAATAGAACTGTGCTGCTTCTCATCAACTAATTCAGTAAATAATCTGGTAGGAAATGGACTTATTAGTTGGTTTATGTTATTACTAGCTGAAGGGGAAATATCAACACAGAAAGCGGCTCTTCAGGCCATGATGAGCCTCTCTGTGGCATCAGAAGAAGCCAAGAAGGCAATGGGTGAATCTAGAAATATGTCAATTATTGTCAAATTTCTCACCGCTAAATCATCAACAACTTCTGAATTGACAGTTGAATTGCAGTTTCAAAAAATTAGAGGAGGTTTATAGATGACGAACAAAATATGAAAAGATTTCTTGAGTTGCTCAACCATGGAGAGGATGTGAAAGAACAAAAGAGATATTTGCTTCCATTACGTATATCTTTGAGCACTAACAGGAGCGGTAGAAGGAAGATTGCTGCTTCTGGTTATGTTAAGAGCAGGGAAAGGGTATCAGAGATTGATGCAAAAGATGCAAAGAAGATATTTAAGAAGATAACAACAAATTTAGGCAATTGTTGAATTGGATCTAGAAATTTTGATTTGTACCACAATTATCGGAGCTTATTAGCATTAAGCTCTAGTATTTTCTGATCAACTGTTTTTCTCCTCAAGTTGTGATTTTTATGTGTTCTTTGTTTTCTTCTTATTTGAATTGATGATTATGTAATCTACTACAAATATATTACAAAAAACAATATGAAGCCTACATTATGAGTGGAGCTAGCGATTGAAACAGAGCTGTGAAATTAGCTCAAAGATTCAAATTTTGACTCGGATCGAAATAAACATTATTGTGAAAACCGACGGCAATAAAGCAAAAAACCATATCGAAAAAAAATTCCAATCAGAAATGAACACAGAGCGACACACAGATTTACGTGGTTCGGCAAATTTGCCTACGTACACGGAGTTGTAGAGGATTTTATTACTTCGAGGAATTACACCATCGAGCATCTCGACGTTTACAAGAAAAATCTTTATTTTTCTTCTCTCTCTCTCTCTTGCCCTCATAAGAGGGATTGGATTGCCCTGACAATTTATGAGAGACCAAAGAAAGCTATTTAAAGAAAACGGGAGAGAGGTAGGTGGAGAGAGGTTGGTTGGACGCGGTATGTGAGGTAGGTGAGTCACGGGCTCCATATATTTAATAATTCTCCCACTTGGAGACTGGGACACTGACTGCACCACCTACATGTTGCATCATCTACTGGTTATACCGATTTTTTTCTTCAAATGTAATGTCCTCCACTTTCCTCCACATTCCTCCACCTCTGCAACTCGAAACCTCGATCATCATGCCAGAAGACCAGTTGAAGTCGAGCACAACTTCAACTTCTCAAAAATAACACCGTTAGTCGACATATCAGCATCAACATAGCATTGCACCTCCAATCTCTTTCCTGGGTTACTCATGTATCTACTTACAACTCCCATTGCATGGGCAATATCCTGCCTTAGCTGAAAGCCTTTTCAACAAGTACAGTTTTGTACCTCTTACAGGCATCAAGTCAAACTTCACCCGGTACATCCACTTGTTGTGCAATGTCTTCTTCCCTAGTAGAAGTTCTGTCAGCTTCCAAGTTTTCCTTGGCAGGGAATTCATCTCCTCTGTCATGACCAGCTCCCACTTACTCGAATTTTCATCTTGCAAGATTTCTTTGTACCTTTGTGGTTCTCCACCATCTGTATGCGGAACAATAAGAATGGGTGCCCCAGACCCGCTCTCCTCGTCACTTCCATCATAGCCTTGCACTGTGACCTCTAGTAGATCATTAAATCTTACTTTTCTACTGTGGTCACCTGTAGTCATATAAAGGGTGTTTGTTCTCTTATCTCAAGCCAACACCAATGCTCTTTTGATAATCTTCCATGTGTTATCTGAGAGCACTACTGAATGACCACCCTCATTGAGTTGCCCAACAGAAATGAGGTTTCTCTTCAACTCAGGAACGTGCCTGAATTTTTGCAAAGTCCATTTTCTATTGTTATGAAGTTTAATATCAACGTCTTTTATCCCTACCGCATTTAGAACATTTTCATCAGCCAGATATTCCTTCCCAAAGTCACCAGCAACATAGTTTCGCATCAACTTCTGGTGGAAAGATTTATGGAAGGAAGCCCTTGAATCTAGTATCCAGTCATCAACAGAACTGTGAACCTTGTTATCTGCCGATGGCTTTTCATGTATGCCTGATAAAGTCGTCATGAGATCTGCAGTTGTCTTCTCCTTGATGAATTTGTGGGCAACGGACCTCGACAGAGTTAATCGAACAACCCCCAGAACATATTGATCAAACAGATTCCATTCCACCTCGTCCATCTTTTCCGGCTTCTTTCCCAATAACGGAAGATGAAGTTTTTTCTCATAGAGGTAGTCCTTTATCTGCATCATCCAATAACCAAAATCTGTGACATTAAACTTTTCGATCCCCTATGTCATCACTTCGTCTCAGCCCATCTTTCTCTTTTAGCCTTGAACCGCGCCTCGATAACAATAGTTGTGAAAAAATAATGGCAATAAAGCGAAAAATCGGATAGAAAAAAATTCGCAATCAGAAAAGAACACAGAGTGACACACAGATTTACATGATTCAACAAATTTTCCTATGTCTTCTGAGCTTCAGAGGATTTTATTAATTACACCATCGAGAATGTCAACGTTTACAAAAAAAAAATATCTATTTTTCTTCTCTCCCTCTCTCTCTTGCCCTCATAACAGAGGGCTTGGCTTATCCTAGCAATTTATGACAGGCCAAAGGAGGTTATTTAAAGTAAATGGGAGAGAGGTGGGTGAAGAGAGGTAGGTGGGGCGTAGTAGGTAAGGTAGGTGAGTCACAGGCTCCATATATTTAACAATAAACGAGCAGAGCTACAAGCCAAAATTTTGGATTGAATTTCTTTCGAGCAGATTTTGGTCAGTTTGAAATCAAATCATTAACAACCCTATATTAGTGTTGTGAATTTAGCGAATTTAGCTCGACAATTGTTAATTGCTTGAAAATTGACTCCAATCTTGGACTAGATCGAACATCTAGCAATTTTGCAATATATGCTCAAGATCACACTTTGATGCCATCTTGCAACTTCTAGTATTTTTTTTTTTCTCTGTTTAGGAGTTCTCCATTGATTAACATGCGGCTTATTTCATTCTTAACATATGAAGCTTTCATGTCTTGTTAGATCCTTTCATACAAAATACAATACTTCATAAAAATACAAGTTGGAATATTTATTTATCATCCCTTAAAAATGCCTAAAAAATAAAAATTTTATATGACATTATAATTTAGAGTATCAACATTTCTATTAGCATCGCTATTTGGGTCGATATCATGAATCCTTATTCTTCTTTTTGTAGAAGTTGAGCACTTTTTGGAAATGCTAAACTTATTTTTCATTAATTATTTGAACGGACTTCTATCTAATTAGTCTTAGATCTATCCCTTTTGCTTCATAATTTTCTTATTAAGAGGCTATGATGCCTAAAGAGGGTTGGTGAATTGGATATTTAAAATAATTATTTCTAAGTTAAAAAATTAAGTTTTAACTTTTGTAGAAAATTTAATGACAAAAGATTGCTTATTTTAATGCTTACAAAAATTTTAAGTACAATAGGAAGATCGACCACTCATATTTAAAATTAATTTTACTCATAACCCAAATTAAAGAACAAGAAGGTAAATAAGAGCGCTCACAATTATGATTTGATTGGTCGCGTAGTGGTGAGGAACGATACAGAGGTATTTATAGAAAGCGTGATTGGAGCCGCAACAAAGGCATGGTGGCAATGTGGCGCTCAAACAAATTTGTGAAAATGAATGACATGAAGCCATGTAGATATGGAAGGAGGCATACGGTGTTTGCTTGTTGCGATATATTGCTTGGGTGGGGCGCGATGGTGCTTGGTGCAGAATTCACAAAACCTATATTTTTAAATCAACTTAAGGCACACGCTAACACGAACAATGCAAAATAAAAGTAAATACAATTAAATAACACTTGGGTTGACTCTCAAAAAATATTTGGTCTCGTGTCTTCAACCAGACAATGACAGATCATTACTTGTGATGACCAAGACAATGGTTTCCCTAGAACTTACTCCATCTCTACAAAACTAAGGTTCCTACCTTTATATGTTAACTTGTGTGTAGTCTTTCTATCATCGATATAAACCCTTACTACATTGAATGAACCATGCCAATTGGAATTTATATATATATTTTTTTTTTGAAAATAATTTCAATCATGATTATACAATAAATTATCTTCTCTACTTGAAATATTTTCTAATGAGCATTTAATCATACCACTTTTTTCATATTTTTCTTATTACTTTTGGCATTCTCATAGGCTTATATTTTAATCTCCTTTAACTCATTCAATCGAAGTAATATTTTCTCTGTCAAACATTTAATATTATAATTGAATTGCTTATCTGCTAAATAGGCCTTATGTTCCAATTCAACAGGTAAATCACATACTTTTCTAAATATTAACCCATAGAAAGACAACTATATTGGAGTCTTAAACGCAGGCATATAGGCCCACACCCTAAGGAATTAATCCTTTCTTTTAGGGTTAATAATTTTTTTCTAAAATTTAATTGATCTCTTTATTTGTGACTTTCGTTAAATCACTAGTTTAAGGACGATAAGTATAATAAATTTTATGTATAATCTCATAATTAGCAATTAATGTCTATTATTTTATTACACAAGTGACTCCGTCCATTGCTAATAATAACTTTAGGTGTTCTAAATCTATTAAAAATATATTTCCTTCAAAACTTTTGAACATCTTGTCAATCACTCTTAGGCAGAGCAGTCGCCTTAATCTATTATGAGACATAATCTGTTGCAATCAAAATATACTGATTTCCTAAAGATGGTATAAATTGTCTAATAAAGTCTATACCTCAAACATCAAATATTTCTACTTCTAAAATATAATTTATGTGCATTTTATGTCTCTTAGAAATATTGTCTACCCATTGACATTTATCATATCTTTAAATGTATTCTTTAACATCTTTAGAATGAATAGACCAATAGAATATTGATTATAAGATTTTAGAAGTATCTAATGATATTTTAACTTATTCTTGGTAGGGGTGTAAACGAGCCGAACACGAGCGAGCTCAGGCTCAGCTTGTGTTCAGCTCGTTTATATTTCAAGCCCAAAAAGTGTGTACGTGTTCGGCTTGTTTGCTTAGCGAGCCGAACACAAGCTGTTCACGAACAAATATTCATTTTATCAACTCTAATCATGTAACCATAAGATGTTAAGGGTTGGGGCAAGATTTAAGAATTATTGTTTATATTAAAACATTATTGGAATCTAATTTAATAATTTTTTTTATTTTATTTACTTAATTCATAATTTTAATTGATTATAAATCTTTTAAATTTTTTAAAAATACTGTTCATCAATATATATATATATATATATGTATATATATATATATGTATGTATGTATATATGTATGTATGTATGTATAATTGATGAATACTATTTCGAGCTAAAATGCTCGTGTTCGGCTCGTCAAGGCTTGTTAACTTAGCAAACAAGCCGAACACGAGCTTCTTCACGAGCCGAACACGAGCTGTTCGCGAACAACAAACTATTTTGACAGCCCCAATTCTCGGGCACACATCTCCTAATGATTTGATTATCACATCTCCTAAAACGGTGAAGTTTTTATCCAAAATGAATTCTTCCATCTGAAATAAATTTCTTCCTTTAGTGACAAGACATATCACAAGGAATGATTCTAGTAAATGAAAGTAAAACTGCCTTCCCAAACAAGATCTCAATGGTCGGAACTTTGGAAGCACAACTTGGGAGTTAGCCGTATTTTGCCATACATAACGGTGACTGAGCATAAATTTGATGCATATCTGTTCATGTAGACAAGAATGGACTTGAGAGTTCTGTAATTAAAAAATAAAAAAATAAAAATATACTCTGAACTATGGGCTTATAAGAAATAATGGAGGCGGGACATTTCACCATCCTTTTGATAATGGCGTTTTTGTTTTCTTTCGTTCCTGATAAGGTTGCCAAGTTGCTGCTGTTGTGGGGAAATTGACATCAATTAAATTATTGAAGATTTACAAACATACCAGTACCACTCAGATCTTATCAACTAAAGTGCAGAAGATTTACATACGTACCGCATTTCTCATGTATTTATATAATTAATGCTTGAACGTTAATTTTTACATATATATCATTTTATATATGATTGTATGAAAAAGTGCATTTCCCTTTTTTTAAAGCTAAAGAGTGATATTTTAGATGTGATATAAAAGATCTAGACCATATAAATATAAGAAAATAGAGTTTAAGATACATAAGAATTGAGTGGTATGTATGCATATATAATATTGGAAGATTTTAACCAAGCTTTCTTTTGGGAACAACACTTGAGCCAATTTAGTGCCCGTTTGGAACAGCTTATAAGTGCGACGGCATTTTTAAAAACGTCGTCTCACTGTTTGTTTCCATCGAGCTGCTCGCCTCCCGTCGATCTAGCAAGGTTTATGTAAACATTTTCTTTAGAATGTTATGGAGTTGTTTGATTTGCTATAAGATAAATTCAATAGTTTACATGTTCTTTAGAAAATCACTTAAATCTGATGAATTGGAAAGAAATGCAATATAATTTAGACCGTCTGAACTTTGAATAACTGCGCATTAAGTTCAGGGGCATAATGATCATAACGCTTAAACCAAACAGACAGACAGCTTATCCAGATCAGCTACTCATCAGAATAAACAGTTTATCTGAATAAATTGGATAAGCTTGGCTGTCACTTAATTATATTTTTACACACACCGCTTATGCAAAATGACCTTTATAAAAGCAGTTATTTAAATATTGGAAGGATATAAATGCAATAAAACTTGCAATAAATATTAAGGATAGGTTTTATTTAACAATTTTTATCTGGATTGAGCCATAAATTTTAGCTTGAATCCAACACACCACAAGAAAAACAAAATGAAAATGAAATCAAACATTCTGTTAATCCGAACTTGTTCTTGATCTTTCTTCTCTGGAATCATTCCGTCTGCAAATCCGAATTTAAGTTACTTGAGATCTTCGCTATAAGCTCAAGATTAGTTAACGTAAATCCCAGCTAAACACCCCCATAAACTTTACAAACTCTTAATCCTCCTCCTCGTAATCCAACAAAACATGAATCAAGTCGGCCCCCAAACGCTCAGAAACATGATGGTACGCAGCGCCTCCTCGGCCCTCCGCCGCTTAATCTCGTCGGAGAGGAGACGGGTTTTCAGATTCTTCGGGGAACCGATCGAACCGGCGAGCAGTCTCGACCGATTCGACGGCGAAGAAGAGCTACCGCCGCCGCCGCTGTCCTTAATCTTTCGCGAAGCACGCTCCCCTGCGGACTGCGCCGCCTTCGAGCCGCCCTGGAGCACGGTTCTGATCATTTCCCGCAGGCTTATCAGAGATTCAGCTTGGAAAGAAGTTTGAGAAGTGGGTTTTGGATGGAAGAGAAGGAAATTTATAGAAAGAGGAAGTTAGGGATTTATTTTTTCCGGTGGGCTTGGGTAGTTAAGTCGCTTTCATTGGGCCAATAGAAAATAAAAAAGAGAAGTTGTTGAGGGTCGCTAGGAAAATAGGAAAACCACGGGCTTGAATAGAAAATATTAGGTCCTTTTAGGAATAATTATTAGGTGCACCCCTCTCCCGCCTTAATTTTTCACCTTATAATCATAAGGTTTCACCTTTCGTTTTGATCCCACTCAACTCCGCCGCCTCCGTCGGTGAATAGAATGAATGTTTTCAAAACTTCTCGGGATGCTGAAATGGAAGAACACGAAAAATTTATCATTTCATAATGCTTGAGGAATTTCGTTCCGCAACGAGAAATTTGAAGGGCACTCCTTGAAATGAAGTTTTAGGGTATGTTTGGGGGTAACTGCAACTTATTCGGCTTATCCCGATAAACTGTTGATCAGCAGCTAATCCTGATAAGCTGATTGACTGTTTGGTTTGTGTGTTTGGAAAGCAGGTGATTTGCATTTGTTTATGGATAAATGATCATTCCGCCCCTGTTATGAATAAGTTGTTTAACTATTTGGTTTGTGTGTTTGGAAAACAGTTGATTTGCAACTGTTTATGGATAAATGATCATCTTGGCACTATGCAGTTGTGTTGTTTGCAACAGAACTGTGATGGATATACATTTAATAGTTTAGAACAAAAAAAAAATCAAATTTGTTTGTCAAACTGGGGACAACATTGTTAAGTGACAATATATGGTGTCACAACCAACAACAATTGTTCACATATCTTACCTCAATTCTATATCTAATGAGCACAAATAATATTTAAATTACAGTAATAATGCTTCTAGACAAATGCACAAATAATAAAGCTCAAAATCCTGTACTCCAACAGTTAACACAAAATATGTAAAGTTCAGTAATGGTGCTTCAAACCAAGAAGGAAGAAAAAAATGAAAACGAGCTGCACTGTGCCAAAAAACCAAGTCAGCCAAAGAAATTTAATTCGATGTTCTCCACTTGAAAACGATAAAACAAGCCAAGGAAACCCAATGAAAATACCAATCTCCCAATATTCTTCACAGAATACTTGCCACTACTCACACAAAACCGTTTTTGTCGTGAAAAACGACAACAATGAAGCAAAATATTATAACGAGAAATTCGCAAAACAGAAAAGAACAGATGGCCCCCTATTGATCGAGTAAACTGCAATGCTGACTGCTTCTGCCTAGCACGTTGGTGGTAGTCCAACGTGCAATCTTACGCTTCTAGCACTTCATTAATGGTCCTATTCATACTTTCTGAAACTCCATTTTGTTGTGGTGTCACTGGAACGATCTTCTCCATTATGATACCCTGAGCTGCATAGTACTCCTTGAACCCACCATTAATGTACTCACCATCATTTTCAGATCTCAAGCATTTCAATTTTAAGTCTGTCTCTGTCCCAACCATGGCCTTCCAAGTTTTTAACGCATTAAAGTTATCAGATTTATGCTTTTAGTAATGAACACATATCTTCTTGATGTGGTTATCAATAAACATGACATAAAAATGAGAGCCTCCCAGAGATGTTACTGGAGAAGGTTCCCACACATTAGTGTGTACAATTTCTAATTTTTTTCCGCCTTTGGTGCTCTGCCACATTTCAAGAAACTAACATTCTTCTGCTTCCCTATAATGTGACTCACACATGCTGAGATATACTGACTCAGCTCTGGTAACTTGCCTCTGGAATGAAGTTCTTTCATGCCCCTCTCACTCATGTGACTAAGCCTGCAATGCCACAAATCTATCGTGCTCTCTGCAACTGTGGTAGCAACAGTGTTAAGTAAATCTGTAGTCATATATAGTGTGCCTGTTTTCTTACCCCGAGCCAGTACTAAGGCTCCTTTGGTAACCTTCCAAATGCTATCTGAGAACACTACTAAATGACTACCCTTATCGAGATGCTTAACAAAAATGAGATTTTTCTTCAACTCAAGAATGTGATTGACCTTTTACAAAGTCCATTTGCTTTTGTTAGGGAGTGCTATATCAAAGTCTCTCATCCCCAACACGTTCAGAGCTTATCCATCAGCCAAATATACCTTCCCAAACTTGCAACATAGTTTGACATTAACTCCCGGTGGAAATATATATTGAAAGAAGCCTCTAAATCCAGTATCCAGTCATTTGCAAACTGTGAACTGTCAGTAATAATGCATCATGTACTTCTTCAGTTACAACATTAACGCTATCATTCTCTATCTTCTTCCAAATTTTGATGTTCATTTTTATGTGGCCAGGTTTGTTACAATTCCAGCAGGTTTACTGCTGATCAGGCTTTGATTTTGATCTTCCACTGTTTGAGTTCATGTCCTGTGATCTCCCTCTAGAATCAGCATTCGGTGTTGAAATAGAACCTGAGATCTTGCCAAAATCATTCCTTACGCCTCTTCAGTCAAGATTAAATCACGAATATCATCATATTTCAGTTTAGATTTACCTGCAGAATTACTAACAGCCATTCTCATGGTTTCCCAGCTATTTGGCAATGAAGCTAACAATATCAGTGCACGTATCTCATCATCAAATTCAATTTCCACAGACGATAATTGATTTGTGATAGTATTAAATTCATTCATATGTTATACAACATATGCACACTCTATCATCTTTAAGTTGAATAACCTCTTCATCAATTGCACCTTGTTATTCGTCAACAATTTTTCATACATGCTAGATAAAGCCGCCACGAGATCTAGAGTAGTCATTTTCTTAATGACATTGTGCGCAACGGATCTCGACAAGGTCAATCGAATAACCCCAAGAACATGTCAATCCAACAGATTCCAATCAGCTTCATCCATCTTCTTCGGTCGCTTTCCCAGTAACAGAAGATGAGTTTTCTTCCCATATAAGTAGTTCTCTATCTACATCTTCCAGTAACCAAAATGTGTGCCATTAAATTTCTCGATCACTTATACCATCACTTCATCTCTAGCCATCGCTTTCCCTCAGATCCGAACCTTAGCTCTACACAGCTCAACACTAACTCCACCGACAGTGTCGTCATTCCCTTCTAATGTGATACCCTTCACCTCTGCAACTCAAAGCCTCTGTCTTCAAGCTAGAAGACCAATTAAATTCGAGCACAACTTCAGTTTCTCGTTTTGTTGGCCAACTCATACTTGCTCGAATTTTTATCTTGCAATTTTTCTTCACCACTTTGTGATTTGCTGCCATCTATCACTATAATATAATTTAAGTTTGGTGAGAAACGCTGTGGAGAATGTTTATTCCTGACTGACTTGCGGATTATAGCTGTAAGAGTGGACTTCTTTGAAACTTACTGTGGAATAATAGGATGGGTGCCCCGGAACCACTCTCATTAGTACATTCATCACTGCCCTACACCGTGACTTCTGGTGATCATCAAATCTTACCAACTCGAATTTCTAAGGAGCCACTTTAGAAATTGTATTGGACTTGACCTTGTACGTGATCTTCTTATTGAAAATCACATTCATGTTTCTTATGATCTTCCGATCTTAATCATTCCAGAAACGATACCCAAACGTCTCTTCTCCATAGTCAATGAAATAATATTTCTTTCACTTAGCCTCGAGCTTGCTACGAGCATCAGGATTAATAAGAACATAAGAAAGACAGCCAAAAGTCTTAAGGTGAGAAAATTTGACCTCTTTCCCACTCCAGACCTTCTCAGGCAATTCACAAACCAATGGAACACAAAGGAAGAAGCTTACGGGCAAAAGAAATCGCAGCCTCAGGCGTCTCCCTCGTCCTTCTTCTTCTATTCTGCTTACGGGAAGAGTAAGCAAATCACAAAGCTGGCTTTGCTTAGTTCTTCTTCATGTGTGGTGGCTCACAGGTGGAGAAGAAGAAAAAAGAGAGAGAAGGTGAAGAGAGAGAGGAAGAGAGATAGAGATTTCTTCTAATCGTCGAGGCGATCGAAGGGTGTAATCCTCAAAGTAATAAAATTCTCGGCAACTCCATGGACGTAGGTAATTTATTGAACCACGTATTTCTATGTGTCTGCTTGTTTTTGTGCAAAATTCTCATTCCAAATTTTCACTTTATTGTCGTCATTTTTCACAACAATTTCATTATAAGCGGAGAAAGTAAGCCTAAGAAATCAAATTAAAATGGCGATCCTTCAATATTCTGGAAAGAATGATTGCTACTACTCACACAAGGCCAATTCATCAAGAATTCACCGCAACATTAGACAGTTACAGAGCACCACACCTTACTGGATCGCAGAGAGGAAAAGAGAAGAAGAATTGCAGCAGAGAGAGCCAGGGGATGAGAGCAGAGAAGAGAAACCTAGGGCACGGAATGAGGGGATCGTCCAAGGGTATTATTGCGAAGTTAAAACAGGATATGCGGGCCGCGTGTAATGGAAAAGGATCCGCGCGTATCCTCTATCGCACTCCAAGCACGCGAAACAAACAACATGGTGGCATTTTGAAATGCATAAGAAGCAAATAAACTGCCCCAAACAGACCCTTATTCTAGATGATAATTTCCTCTAGCTTTGAACTGAGTGTAAACAACAATAGTTTGTATTATAACTTACTCAAGTTTGACTCATTTATCAAATGGTAAACTTCAGAGCATATTTTATTTATATTTTTTGGAAAAAAATGGGGCAGTTAACATAGATCTCGGACTAATAAATTATTTCTCTTGCTGGCAATTTGGAGTTATTACAACCAAACAATAAAAATGAACATATAAAATTTCTAAATATTTTAAATGCTATTGAATGAATTCATTTCGAAAACTAAAGAAGCAAAAATTAATACACGCAAGATTGTTCAAATGGAACTGGACCAGTTAATTTGATCTGTTCTAATGCAAACCGGTTATATTGAAACATCAAATCCGTCCTAAGTTTGCAAAGGTTCAACTTTTGTGCTTCTAATCACCATTAATCAATGATTTAATTAATGGCTATAATATATTATATAGAATATTAACTTTTTAACAAAATTAATATTTTAAAAACACCCTAATTCACTCGACCAGCAAACCAGATCTCTAAATTCACGTTCCTAGGGCTGTCAAAAAAGTTCATTGTTCACGAACAGCTCATATTCGGCTCGTTCGTTAAGTAAACCAGCCAATTGTAAATAATTTTTTTATGCACTAATTATAAACAAGCTGACACGAACACCTATTTGTTCGCTCGTGTTCGATTCATTTGAGCTTGAAATTACAAAATAATATAGTTATTGATATAGTAATGGATTATATATATTATTTATATCTAATTTTAAATTATAATAGCTATTTTTGTAATGTGGTTATCTTTTTTTTCGTGGATTTGATCAAAGTTCGAATCCAGAATTTTACATTTATTTTTTTCAATTAATTTTAAAGAAACAATTTCGAGCCGAATGCGAACGCACTATTCATGAACCGATTTCAAACTCAAATAATTTCATACGAGCTGAATGAGCCAAACTGTGTCGGTGTGCCCTCAACCCTCGCATGGACCAATCTTATTTCGCAACGAAACAATAAAAATGAAAATTCAAATTTTCTATAAAATTTTAATAAGTTGTAGAAAAAATTTCTTTCAAAAATTAGAGAGCCGTCGGTCTGAACTTTATTAATTAACTGAATTCATATTCAAACTCGAGCTTTATTTCAAGAGCACAAACTCACAAACAGGCTTGATTAATATAAAAAAAAGAACATTATTAATTTAAATAAATATAATAATAAAATGACAAATACTATGTAAAATTAAAAGATAAATAATAAAAATTTATTTGATATAAAATATAAATTATAAATTATAAATTATGATTTTTTAAGATTTTTTAATAATTACAAAAATCTTGAATTTTATTATATTTAGGAAAAATTTTATATTAATTATTTTTTAAGCTACTCAGCTCACGAGCTCACGAGCTGATGAGTCGAGTTGGAATTAG
This sequence comes from Papilionanthe hookeriana x Papilionanthe teres, assembly GCA_022702705.1. Classification (NCBI taxonomy): domain Eukaryota; kingdom Viridiplantae; phylum Streptophyta; class Magnoliopsida; order Asparagales; family Orchidaceae; genus Papilionanthe; species Papilionanthe hookeriana x Papilionanthe teres. Next base: position 53,548,266 of record CM040427.1, on the reverse strand, counting down.
ATTGAGCTTAATTTGTCAGCCCATCGAGCCCAATTACCACTTTTCGAACCAGCTCGAGTCCGTGCTGCTGACTGATACCCCTACCTTCATTTTATTACATAGAATTTTAAATTTATACAATTAAATAATTCATCAATCCACAAACCCTATCTCCGAACTTCACGGGTGCTGTATATGTAAATTTTCGACAAAATGTAATAATAATAATAATTATTATTATTAAAAATGGCTTGGCGTTTTGACTTACACTGTTGCACATGGGAAAAATTTGCGTACATAATATGTACGCAAAGATGCATACATATTATGGTACATGGAGGTTATAACCAGATTATAACCAAGTTACTGAAGAGGATATTGGGGGGTTATAACCTGGTTATAATCTCCTGTAACCTCCGTGTGTTATAATCTCTTGTAATCTCCGTGTACCCTAAATATATATGCATCTCTACGTACATATTATGTATGTAAATTTTTCCCATTGCACACAAGAATAAAAGTATACTTGATTCACCAAGCAAAATGTCAACCAATCCATACATAAGTACATCCAAAATTTTAATTAAAATAAGAAAATATTACATGTAAATATCTCACGACGTAGTATCTCCGAAACTAAAACAGAGGGGAAGAGGAGCTAACTGTTTGTTGAAATGCGTCATCAATCCACCGCCGTGACTCCTCCATCAGCTCGGGGCTTAAACGCACCATGAGCACACAAAACTCCATCTGGTCGAGCCCGCCGTCTCCATCCAGATCTCCCTCCCTCACCATACATTTCAGCTCGTCGTTGCTCATCCCGCCGAGCCCCAGCAGCGCCGCGTTCCTCTTCAGACTCTCAAATGTGATGAGACCCCTAGCCGGATCCATTAGAAGCCGAAATCCATTACAGAGCTCGGCCATCAGCCCCTCTCCTCCCAGCTTCTCAGCCATCTTGGGGATGAAATCCTCGAACGCAAGCTTAGTCCTACGGGCCATTTAGGGTTGCCGGGGGAATGAGATGGGAGGTGGGTTTTTAAATAGAGGGAAAACGGGGGATTCCGCGAAGGAGAGGGCATTGATGCCAGCTTAGTTCTGTTAGGAATCTGCAGAGGATGGAGGTAGCGAACAGGACGAGTGCGGAGAGGGTTTCTTTCTTCGAAACTGCGCGGGAGGAGAAAAGGTGGCTATTTTGGGAAGATTTTTAGGTCGGCCGTTGAGGTTTTTCTTAAACGATCTGAACCGATAATTTAGGGTTGAGGTCGGAGATTTTTAGACAGCTGAGGTTAGGTCAGCTCGATGCTGTACAAGGAACCACGTCGGCTGAACCGCGTAAGGCTGCATACATATACGTAATTCTTACATACAGAACATCTGAAATTTGTTATTTACAAATCTACCATCTCTGTCTCATTTTCTTCAATTTTATGAAATTTTAAATAGTTTGATTGTGGCACGCGTGAATGCATGTGTGATCAATTTGTAAATATCACAAAATTTGGGTGATCTGTATGTAACTATTCCTTAGGTCACTTATTTTAAGTTAAAATAGTGGTATTGTTTATGTGATGTAAAAGATTTGGGTATTAAAGTTTAGGTGTTAGACATGTAAATACCTAAGAATAGGGTGGTATGTATGTAAATGTCCTAATATATTATGCTAAGTTTAAATTAGAAATCAAATATATATTTATCTATTTTTGATAGAAATGTTTTGAGTAGAGATGAGTTGGCTCATGAGATTATTAGTTTGCCTTAACTTGGTGCTTTTCTTTTTGAATGATAGCGTGAAATGTGAACATGCTATAATTAACTACTTAGAAATTTGATAAAAGAAAACAAGTTATACTTTTGCTGTAAAATTCGATATTTATGAGAGAATTTAAAAAATAGATGTAAAAATATGAGAACTTTGTAAATAGCAATTTTCAATCTCATACCACATAGTAAAAATTTGTTTGTAAAAAAAGGCGTATGAGAAAGTGAATGAAAAAGATATACAAAATTTTTAGTGTATCGAGTGATCCCCTAGTCTATTTATCCCATGTGTTTTTCTTTATTTATATATGTTTAACGCTAGAAAATTTGCAGTGATATGGATATGTTTATGTCTTAGTATTGTATGAAAATCTAACACACACATGTATAAAAGAATAGCTGATAGAGGATGCATCAGGGGTTTTTACGTGGAAAATCTAAAAAGGGAAAAAATATGGAGCATAGCTCAGTTTAAATGGTTTCACTATTCAAATGTGACTCACATGACTTTATATACTCTTGAACATCAGAAAATAATTGACGTGGAGTGTCAGGTTGGTGCATCGTGGGATCGCAAATCATCCATGATTAAAACAGGGGAAATCTGTGAGTTTTGCTTTATTTTTCCATTTTTCTTTCTTTATTTCCTTTCTTGATTTCTATCATATTTTTCAATTTGGTATTTTAAATTAAAGGACTTCAATAAATGTTGTGGTGACTGTTTGGATTTTAGATTTTTTCGTGTTTACGAATTTAAGAGTTATCTCTGTGAATTTTACATACCATAGTGTTGTATCTTCTTTTTTATAAGTAGTATGTTTGTATCTTGCTCGGGAATATTTGGTGAAACTTCCTCGCCACTCGTATCTACTTGTATTGTTGTTTGACTTTTTGTGTCAACCTGAAAGCCATTGAACTCATGTCTACTTGATATTTGGCAACAAAAACTTGTTATCTTCTGCTTCTGGTTGCTACCCCACCTTCTATCGATCCCAAACTGCTGTCTAGTAGCAGATTTCATGTTGTACTTCTTCCAAATACCCCTTGTGGATTTTTTTTCCCTTGCCATTCCATAACAAACTCCGTGCATAATATGCTTCTTAAATATATACTAGAGCCTTAAAATAGTATCATCTAGTATGAGAGCCCGACAAAACCTTAAAATTTTAGTGATTTATCTTTCTTGCCCTAAATCCAACATTTCAAGTAATAATAAAAAAACCCACGGTACCCAAACAATTCCTACTACAATTCTAACCCTAATCCGAAATTTTTAAAATCCAAATTCTCTACTTCACCAAAAGTCCACCTCGACACGTATCACAAAAACTCTAAACCACCAACCAATCTTTGATTTGTAATCTTATATCTACCGAAAACCAAATTGGGAGTAAATGACACAATTTCACATATGATAAATCTGCAAAGAGGTGTTTAGGAACTTATCATGGAAGATATATAGTGAGAAATCCTCTAGATGTAATAAAGGCATGCATCCTTTAGGAGGAGACAATCTGGTGAGGTAATTTATAGCCACAACTTTGACTTGTTAAATTATGTGGAGGAAGTGAATCCCTTTAACTAAGAATTTTCGAGTGACGAAACACTACCACCTTGACGATTCGACATAGAATGTCATAGGAGAAGCTAGGATCTTGGAGTAAATGCGGATTTATATAATTGTAACGATCTTATGGATCTAGATGAGTTTATCAAGTGGTTTCACAAAGTGGGGGATTTTTATTATTATTATTATTATTATTATTATTATTATTTGTACAAGGATGTTCCCTAGAACAAAAAAGTTAAATGTCATCAAGCTAAAGGAAAAAGTTTCACTGTGGTGAGAGAACCAAAAGTGCAATTAACAACGATAAGGGAACAGTAAGATCACTATGTGGTACAAGATAAAAAGAGAGAAGTAATGCAAATACCTTATGTACAATATCTCTAAGACATTCATAAAGCTCCACGACTTGATCCAGTGAGACAATTCTGTGGAGGAGTACACAACTTACTTTGATTAGCTTATGTTGAAATATGAATTTGTGGAGAACGAGGAGCACACAGTAGCAAGATATCTTGGTGGACTAAAGTCTTCAATTAGTAATGAGGTGCAACTACAGACATATTGGTCCCTACTTGATGTATAGACCTTAACTATGAAGTTGGTGAAATAGCAATCTCACCAGATAACTGACACACCTTACATGTAGATTTCAACTTTAGAATCTGACAGTAAAAGTAGACTCGGTTGAGCACCCATGCTGACACCACCCAAGGAGAAGTTAATCCATAATAGAGAAAAGATGGAGCCCGCCAAAACTCTCAAATCCATCTCAGCCAAGCTGTAATAAACAATTTTTGAGAAATCAGATAAAATTTTTTGAAACATACAATGTACCCCAATTATCACACCTCTTAGACTTCAATTGAAGTAATTTTATTAAATACTACACAAAATAATTAATCAATTTTATATTAGGCACTGTATGTAAATTGTGAAAGAATTGAAAATTATAAAATTTGAAAGAATTGCAAAGGCCGCGATCAGTCGAACGAAGCAGAAATTGGGAAGGCCACAACTCCTTATTTAGGGCTCTAGGCTGAGATCTTAAGGTTTAAATCCCATTTATCATGATATTTGAAGCTTTCATATTCTTCCTCTCCCTTTCAAATTGAAGTTTGTCTCGTTTTTCGTGATTTCCTCGTTTCTAGAACCGTCGAAGGCGCCGGTTGTGTGTCGAAAGCTTTGAAAGTTTGTTGCGAGCTTCCATAAAGATTCAAACACGAAATCAACATAGGAGAGGTTTGGTTGGAGATGATATAACGTAAATTTGGCATCTTTGGAGAAGGGCTGATTGCGGAAAAAGCTGTTTAAGGTATGTTTTTGTAAATTAATGATATTGTGAGTGAAATTACCTAATGACCTAAGATATTATGAGTTCCTATTTTGTTTAAGATTTCAGGTTGGTTACTTGAGACAACCACTTAGAAGAAAGCGTGTAAAAGATCGTCATAGGATGGCTCGGTATACTTCAGATTATGTAATCCTATACTAATTAAGGAAGAATAATTCAATTTATGGAAAATCACTTGAATTTTAAAAGTTTAATATTATGTTTTATTGATTATTGAGCTCAATATAAAAGTTACTCCAACGTCCAACTAGTTACCGAATATCAAGAATCTAGTGTGACAAGTGAGGCGAGTAATTACATTTTTAAATTTCAGTAAAATTTTTTATTTCAAAATGTATGTTTATCGTGCATATATATTTCCTAAAAAATCTATCTTGTATATACTGTGCATCATAAATATCATGCATCTCATGCATATTTTTCAAGCATATCGTTCATATCATATATTGTATATCTTTTTGGTCATACATATATTTTCTAACAGTATGAAGAATCTGTTGTAATATAAATTAAATCGAACTAAATCATACATATAAATAAAGTTTGCCTGTTTTTCGTGCTTTTCTTGTTTCTAGTAGCCGTCGAAGGCGTCAGTTGCTTGTCGAAAGCGTCTAAAGTTTGTTGCGAGGTTCCATAAAGGTTCTAGCACGATATCAATGTAGGAGAGGTGTAGTTGGAGGTGACAAAATAAACTTAGTAACTTTAGAGAAGGGTTGATTGTCGAGAAAACCATTTAAGGTATATTTTGGTAAATCAATGACATTATGAGTGAAACTATTTAATGATCTTAGATATTATGAATTCCTAATTCGTTTAAGATTTCAGGTTGGTTATCTGAGACGACGCCATATGACGGCTTTGTAAACTTTAGGTGACATAATCTTATGCTAATTCAGGAAGAATAATTTAATTTACGGAAATCACTTGAATTTTAAAGTTTAATATTATGTTTTATTGGTTATTGAGCTCAATATAAAAGTTACTACAACTTCCAACCAGTTATTGAATATCAAGAACTAGTTTGATAACTGAGGTGAGTAATTACATTTTTAAATTTCAGAATCTTCTTTATTTCAAAATATATGTTTATTTATATGTATGATTTAGTTCGAATAGATTTATATTACAACAGATTCTTCATATTGTTAGATAGAAAATATATGTATGACAAAAAACAGATAAAAGTTATGATATGAAAGATATGTATGAAATGCATAATATTTATGATACATAATATATAAAAGATAGACTTGTTAGGAAACATATATGCATGATAAATATGATAAAAAAATATATGCATGATTTAAAAGATATGCATAAGATAAGAGATATGCATGATATGAAAGTTTCGTATGATGAATAGTTGCACAACAGAGTAGACGTGCAAGCTAATAGATGCATGCATATATCTCAGAATAATATATGTTATGAATAATGAAATTATTTATATATGAATGCTGCTATATGCATGTTCAAATGCTTAATGGTAAATACAGGGGATGTTTGTGTACTCGTGCAAGTAGAGTATTTCTATCACCCCAGAATTATGATGGTTAGATCACTAACGCTGTACCGATGAGACGATTTCAGTCAGGGGCGAGTTGACCAGAGCATGCATACCCAGACAATTGTGATGTTACATTGCTAACCACTATGCCAACGGAATAATATATGTCAATGACAGGTAAAGGTCTTTCCACCCTAAGCGATTGTGAAGTTTAGGTTGTCAACCGTTGTGCCGATGAGAGCCAACGGGGCAATATTAGCCAAAGGCGTGTTAGGTTTGTTGACAGTGATCATCGCAAAGACAAATGTGTATGTAAAATATAAAATAAAGGTAAAGTTAAGGTAAATGTATATAAAAGATCATTGTTTGTTCATATAGAAAGAAGTAATTGATGCATGCATTATTATATATCAAATTGTTTATAAAAAAATGTGAAAGAGCAGCATATTATAAATTTCTTATAAATATATAAAAGACCAGCATGCAACTAGTATATAAATGTGATTACTCCTCGGTTATCTTTATATAAATAATTATATTGTTTTCATATTATTTTTAGGTTTTAAGCATTTGAACAAGATAAATAAAAGAAAAATAAATGTGTGTAGAAGACAATAACAACAATAGAAAAGTACAAGGCTAGTTAATTTTAATTGCTTTCATTAGTGGCTCTTTCATGTATTATTTGAATATTAATTTGTTAGTGATATAATTAAAATAACAGAGAATTAATTTCTACTATCCAACTTTCATATCCCCTCTTGGTTAACTTCAAGTCCCGGGCGGGATCGTGACAAGCGATATTAGAATAGAAGTTTAAATCAGAGTAAGCAGTTTATATTAAATAATATTAATCTTGATGAAAGAGCAAATAAGGTAATTAGATTAAGTTATAAATAATATAGATTGAAAATTTTAGTTGAATCTAATTAAATTATATGGTTATTTTTTTTTTTCAGAATTATGGATGATCTCGAGGAAGAAATTAGAGGCAAATGTAGAATCTGTTGTACCATATAATGTCACAGGTAGTGCTGATGCTTTCTCTAATATGATGAACGATGCGACAATTGATTAAAAATTTTCAATCTCAAGCTAGTAGTAATAGAGGACTCCCAATGAATAAATATTTGAAACTCTTTCAAGATACAAGACCACCTTAGATTTCGGGCGCAAAGGGCCAGTGGAAGCAGAAATTTGGCTATTGAGAGCGAAGAATCATACATGACATGTCTTGTCCATCGAGAGAAAAGAGTTACTCTTGCAACTTTTGCTTTTGAAGGGGAAGCTGAAAGATGGTAGCAATGTCAAATATAAGATAAGTTTGGAGGTATAACAAACCACTTGGTGTCTGTTGGTATCAAATTTTGATTTCACTAGTCTAGAATGTCCAATCGATTAAAGACTCCAACACATATGGATGGGCACACGACCGAAGTCAAGTCTGCTAGGTTTTGACTTTCACTTAGATGAAAGACCAATCTACATTTATCTGACATACGACCTCGATCGGACCAATGGATCCCGTTACCACTTTGCACCTTTGTCTTTTTGAACGCTTATTCTGTCCGGACTCTAGACGTAGAGGTACGCCCGGAGTCTAGTCAAATCACGCCATGCGCAGCTCACCGTAAAATCTCGGAATAACATGGGAGAATATCCTTCCTGTATTATTCTATGTTATTCAGATGTTATTGTGATATAATAACACATACTAACACAGGAGAATATTTTCTCGTGTTATTCTGTAATATTCTGGACTCACAATAGTGTTATAATAACATAATAACACATGAATAACATAGAATAACACATGAGGAATATTCCCCCATATTATTTCACGGTTTAAGATGCCAGAAAATTTGGCGTCATTTGATTGAGTTCCGAACGTATCTCTCTGGATGTAATTGTTTTTGTTTTTGTTTTTAAAGCACTGAAATCGTTGAAGTCCGGACCAAACCAATGATTCAATATTTTTTCCGTTCTCACGCCCGCTTTATAATTCCCGGTTACCCTTATCTTCTCCTCCGCTGCTCCTAGCTGCTTCCACGCTATAATGGCGACCATGAACTACACCTCTCTCCGCCTAAAAACCCTAGCCTCATCCACTTACTCCTCGTCCTCTCTGAGCCCTAACTTTCTGCCTTCGTCCTCGATGCTTTTGCGTCCTGCTTTCCTATCGCCTCAGAGAGCCAGGACCACGGGTCTTACGTTTCTCCGCCATCGATCTCCTGTTGTTCGGCGAGAATGGAACTCTGGAGTTAGGGTTATGGCAGTGGACGGGGACTACTCGTCAAAGAGGAGCAGCAGCAGCAGCAGTGAGCCGAGAGAGACAATCCTGCTTCCTGGTTGCGACTACAACCACTGGCTCATTGTGATGGAATTTCCTAAGGATCCGGCGCCCACTAGGGAGCAGATGATCGATACGTATCTCAATACTCTCGCTACTGTTCTTGGAAGGTAAATACTTAGAGCGTAGCAGTAGGGTTCGTGGTTTGTTCAGCTCTACGGTATTGGAGATCTTTGGAATTCAATAGCATTTTTTTAAATTTTTTTCAATTTTTTTTTTTTTTTTGCGGGCGATATTATGTTCGTTCTGCTGCATTAAATTTGTCTTTCGGTTCTAGCTGATAGTTGATAGTTATATACTTGCGGAAAGAAGTTCACCGTAAGGTTAGAAATGATACCGAATCAAGGGCTTTACTCCCCCACTACTCATTACATAAAGCTAGGCTAAAGCCTTATTACAGAAATACTCTTAGGTAGTGAATATATGCTTAAATTGAAGCTAGTGCAATAAGGTATATATATCTATGATCCCCCATCAAGGTGATAAGCCTTGGAAAGAACCAGAAGCTTGGTTTTGAAGTATTGAAATTTCTGCTTATCAATAGGTTTAGTGAAGATGTCACCTGGTTGATCTTGTGTAGGTATGTGGTGCCGAGCGGGGAGCAAGTTTGTGCAGTGTAGTTGGTTTCATCCAAGAGTAGCATAAGCATCCAAAAACCCTCAAGTGAGAGTAACTAGGTGAGATTTTATGGAGGAGCTCATATGGCATTGACCATTTTGATTTTTGGAGGACATACGATTTATAAGATAGACACTTGTGAGCAAGACTTCAAGCGAGAATGTAAGTGGAAGGGATGCATTATGTAAGAGCGTGCGAGTTGTTTCAATCAAGTGATGATGTTTGCGCTCTGTAACGTCGTTCTGTTGATGGGTGTAGGGACAAGAGAATTGATGTATTATGCCGCGTTGGGTAAAGGCTTGTTTGAGAGTGGAGTTATTCTATTCCCCACCATCATCGGATTGAATGATTCAAATGGCGGTGTTGAATTGATTTTTAATGACATTCAAAAACCCAATACAAATTTGGGAGAATTCAAATTTATATTTCGTGGGATAAAGCCAACAAAATTTAGAGTAATCATCAGTAAAAACAACATAATATTGAAAGCCTTGATATGATAAAATTGGGGATGACCCTACACATTGGAGTGTATAAGTGGGAAAGGTAAGTACATATGTAAAGAATGAGAAGGAAAACACTGTCTCTGACTTTTATTGCAATTGCAGCTATTACATAAAGAATTAGGATAGGTAATTCCAAGAGCTAGTTGGAGCTTGGACATATGGTGGAGAATATCGGTATGTGGATGGCCAAGTTTTTTGTGCCAAAGTGTGGAGGCTTGCAATGAGGTAGCCAATACTTGGTGAGCGGTTGAGGTGGTTTATTTGATTGAAGATGGAGGTGTGGAGTATAGTCCTTTGGAAATATGTCCACAAAGTAATATGCGATGAGTCTACGGGTCAAAAGATAAGAAAACCAGCATGATGAAGATAATTGCAACATTATTGTCAGCAATGGATAACAAATTGTGCGGTAAGCATGCTACATGCCAAAGGAAGGGGAGATGAAGTGCTCTGATACCATAAAGCAGAAATGATACTGAATAAAAGGATTTACTCTGCAGTACTCATTACATAAAGCTACGCTAAAGCCTTATTACATAACTACCCTTAGGTAGTGAATATATGCTTAAAGTAAAGCTAGTGCAATAAGCTAAATATATCTATGACAAAGGTCATTTTAATTTATGACAATATTACGGCCTTGCAGCTGGGAAATCGATAGAACAAGGGAAAATGGGGAAAGCAGGGAGAATAGCAGGCAAGAAGAAATTACTTATTAGTTTTTCACGTCTCGAATACTAACAACCTTACATCTTTACAGGCAAAACCAAGGAAATATTCTGTAAAAAATGTAATTAATAAAATTACAGCTTTATGTATAAAATTAAATAAAATCTCTTAGCCATCTTCGACGCTGATGTGAATGGGTAGGTTTCTGTTGAACACGTTTTGGGATGTTGTTTGGCTAACTCATTATATTTCTTCATCATTCCAAAGGGAACTTGTTCTTCTCAATGTCATCATTTGTTTATGAGACTAAAAAGAAATATTTCGACTGTAATCATTCCCATTGAATTAATAACTACAAGAGCAGCTTTCTCGTTTGCATAATATATCATTGTTGTAGGGTTGTTAGTTATTTGACTACTGAGGAAGCAGGATGAAATAAGATATTTTTTGGATTAGGTTTTAATAATGAAATAAGAAAAATCGGATGAATGCGTTCCTTTGTTTCGTTGGTAAGTCTAATCTACATTCCCAAGTTGTTGAAGTGCCAAAAAGGTCCAAAATATCTTTTGGTCTGGTTGGAGTATTGTTGTTGAGTAATAGAGATTTGTCGATAGGATTGTAGGCAGACAAGGCTGTGGTCTTTTATTTGAAAAACTACTTCTTGCTATTTTGTATCAACAAGCTGTTCATACGACTGCGAGTGACAGAAAGATTGAGATGAAGGTGTTGTATGATATTGTTGCAGATATGCTAATTCGTTTCACTGGCTTCTACAAAAGAAGAACAAATGATATCAGAAATTAAGGTAGGTGTTGGATGTCCATAAGCTACTTCATGTGAGGTATAGTTTGATGAAAAATGTAAAGAAGTATTATAGATTAATTTAGACCATGAAAAAGGGGTTACCAATTGCAAAGGTTACCCATTGCAAAGGTTTCTCCATTACAAAACATTGTAGATACTGTTTAATACTACAATTTGTTACTTCTATTTGATTGTCTGTATGCGGATGATAGAAACTGCTATGATTTAGTTGTATACCGCTTAATTGAAATATTTCCTTCCACATGAGTTGAGAAAAATGGGGTCGTGCTCGCTCACGTTGAATTTTAGAAATCCATGTAGGTGGATGATATTTCTAACGAAAACTGTGGCTACTTTAGCTATGGTGAATCTGGTAGGTAGGGGCGAAAAATGAGCATGCTTGGATAATCCATCTACTACAAGGATATAAGTTTTACCATTAATTTGGAACACTGGCGATGACATTGATAGAAATCTCCTCATAGTGCATACGGGATGTTTAGTGGTTGTAATAATTCCTGCCATTTTTTTATTTTGATTTTGCTTGTTTATAAGGTGAACAAGTTTTGACAAATAATTTATTATTGCAGGTCATTTTATTTTGAATTCATGCGATGACTTTTTGGAAAATGGCATGTTCAGCTATGAGAGCAGAATGAAATTCTGTCATTATAGTAATTATTTGGTCATAATCTGCTGATAAAACAATTCAACCTTACATAAATCAAATCATTCATGGTAATGTAATGATCATATTCAATAAGATCAAGACAAACATTGATGGCCGGTAATTGTAAATCCGACAAATTTTTGGGTTGCATATGAAGTGTTTCTAACGAGCAAGTGATAGAAGAGGGTCATATTTTGATGATTGGTCTGAGGATGTGGTTTGGAAAAAATGTCAGAATTATTGTAGCTTTTATAGGTGAAACTTCTTCCCTCTGTTGAGAAACTTCTTCCCTCTGTTGAGAAACTACTTCAGCAACTTGATCATATTAAATTCAAACCATAAGAATTGGCTAGGAAATATTGTTGTTTTGGTGTCTGGACTCTTCGTTGCAATAAATTTTTTTAAGCATTTTTTAGTAGTACATTATAAAAAAAAACCAAAAGATAGTGACGTCATTCAAAAATTGTTTCCTTTACAGCATATAGTTCACGAACATAATCTGAAGGAAGCTGCATTTGCGAGCATTGATTTTTTTCCTAAAAAGGATACGAGGTGTTATTCTTGTTTCAGAAACACTTTAATACCTATACCTAAAGCATCCATTTCAATTATAAATTAAACTCAATTTATGATCATGTTAAATTTATTGATATGCTTCACCACAGCTGCTTCTTCATTTAGATAGATCTTATTATCTAATGAAAAGTTATGGCCTTCTTGTGCAATATGTTGTAAGTTTCGTCATCAATGTCAGTATACAGCCCTCAAAAGCTGCTTGGTAAAACTATTCTAGCATTCTCCATGAGAGCCAGATATAAATTTTCTGGCATTGATTATCTCCAATCTATATCTTCAAGTGCTTACAATTCTAGTTATTGAACTTATTGATCTTTACCTTCTCATCCATGAACAACAATGCTTTTACCTTTTTTTTTTTGGTAGATCTCAAATCTCAGCTTTTGTTAGGCATTGGGGGCAAAAGTGCACGCATGATGAGAAAAAGTGATAAAATAGTTACAAGAAAATATTAGAAAATAAGATAACGAGATTTATGATGTTTGGTAAGGTTTTGTGATGTTTGCCTGCATACACGACTGCACATATGGATAGATATTTCTCTCGAGCTAAAGATGAGTACAAAATACAAATTTTTGCTGGCTTTTAGGAGCCTCTTACAGCCTCTGCTCGAAAAAACAACCGGGTTGTTGACTGATTCACGAATGATTTGTATCTCCATTATGGCTGTGTAGAATTGTCTACTTTTATAGAGATATACTGTTGACAGAGGAAAACAAACTTTAAGATGTAGATAGCTTGATACTTGAAAACAACATTTAATGTTCAGTTGTGCAAGAAACCAGGTAACAAATCTTTGCTTGATCTCATCCACTATTTTGAACAAATTCGATCTGGAAAATCTTGGAATCCATGAGTTTGATAAGGTTTCTCCTGAATGAAAAAATGCACAACATCTATTATTTTCTTATATTTGGGCAACATGTGGTTGAAAGGTGCACAAAGATATTCCCTATTTTATTGATGAAATTCTTCTCTTGTGAACTATGTTTTTTTGCAGCATGGAGAAAGCTAAGAAGAATATGTATGCCTTTAGCACTACAACTTATACAGGTTTTCAATGCACAGTTTCAGAGGAAACCTCTGAAAAATTCAAGGGTAAAACCTTTCTGTTGTAAAAATTACAGCTTACATTCTTCTGTTTTCGGGTAGTTAATCATATCTCTTTTGTTACACAGGATTGCCTGGTGTTCTTTGGGTGTTGCCCGATTCCTACATCGATGTCAAGAACAAAGACTACGGAGGTTAGTTCTGATGGTTCTGAATTATGAGGTCTCGACTAATTGAACTATGAAGAAATTTGGGAGAGTTAAAAATGATATTTCTTCAGGTTTATATCTTTAAACATTCAACTGTTGAACTGGAAAGCCTAAACTTAGCGTCTTCTGCAATAAAAAATATTTATTACAAATAACAAAAAATAATGAAACCTACAGTCATCTTAAATTCCTAACAAAAAATGATGGGAAGAGTTTCACTTCTCGATTAATATTCCTGTGAGGAATTCATCAGTCAGTTTGTATATGAAATGACTAATTACCATAAATTAATATGTTGATGTGTGAAATAAATGGATATACGTGTGACATCAATCGAACCATAAATTTCATTAATATTCATGAAGTATATGATGAGGCATTCCAAATACGATTAAAGTGAGCTTTCTCCACTTCATTCTATATTTTCATTCCTTTTATCAGGTGATAAATACATAAATGGGGAAATAATTCCTTGCAAGTACCCTACCTATCAACCCAAGCAAAGAAGTTCAAAATACGAAAGCAGGAAGTATGTTAGGCAAAGAGATGGCACTCCTCCAGACCGAAGAAGGCCAAGAAGTGCAACTCCTCAACCAGAATCAGCTTCTTCATAAAGTAAGCTTTTAAAAAATGACCAAGTTCTTATTTTGTCAATTTTTTTATTTGAATAAAGTCTTCAACGCCCCTGTATTTGTTTTTATATGCAGTTTCTATGTCATAATTCTCTGGAAATGAATCTCTCCCGTTGACCATATTTTATGGGCAATTTTGGTATCCAAATCATGTTTAAGTATGTCAGGGGATAAACATTACAGTTTAGAGATGATGTTGAGAGGAAGGGTTTATGTATTGAGAGTTAACAATCAATGGTAAGTGGTAGCGTATGAGTTATTCTTGTGTCCCTAGTGTTTTAATGCTGCTTAGACAAAGCTGAGGCCCTTGAAATACGAATTCAAGTAGTAGACAGTATTCTATTTGGTGGAATTACTGTTTTATTCTATTTGGGGATTTCATATGTTAATGCTTCTTTCTATCATGCTTGTAGGCGTGAGATTTGAATATCAAATTTTAGTTCTTGCTGCTTACGTTATGATAGCGAATCAATTTCTTTCTAATTACCAATATCCCTCGGTAATTTATGGTTATAGTTATTTTATTTTGCTGGATACTTTTATTTGAGTGGTTAGAATTATTGCTATCAAAGTGTAAATATTTCTGATAAAATACTGTGCAATAACATTTTTACTTGGGGGTAGTTTCATTTATTGAAAAGTAATGCGATATAATTGAAAAACAATGCGATCAAAATATAGTGTATTTGAACTGTTCTAGAGTTGTTTGGTTTTGTAAAATAAATACAGAAGCAAGGGTTGGTGCTAGTGTAGGTGCGCTGGTGGCCGGAAACGATAGACCGAGGGTGGCGCCAGTCGGCAGTCGCTTGTGCAGCCGATTCCTAAACATACTAAATTTGAATTAAATGGTGAGTTTGAAAATTTCCATTACATCCAACTAAACACCCATATTTTAAAATTCCTTGATAAGGGTAAGCAAACAGCCTCTTGACCAAAATGATTTGCAGTGCTAAGCTGAGATAATTGTAATTATACTTATCATGATCGGTGGAGAGACCTCAAAACTCTTTTGTTAGATATCTGTTAGTGAAATTTGGTATGTGTTTTGTTTTGGTCGCTATTTGTAACTTATATCTTATCGTATCTCTCAAGTTTTTTTCTTTTTCATCTCGCTTATTTGGGCATGCTTTCAATCAAGAAACTGTTTTTCATACAAGTTCATATTTATCTGTGGAGAATGGACATTATCAGGGCTTTCTCGTTAAAATTCACGAAGTAAAAATATATTAGTCAGGGGGTAGACAGAAGAGAGAGAGAGAGAGAGAGAGAGAGAGAGAGAGAGAGAGAGAATTAAGAGCATATGCTCTCTAATGTCAAAATTTTCCTTTGATTTTTTTATGTAGAGGTTCATGCTAAGGCGTGGGTGCTACAAGATTAGTTTTTTTAAGCCATAGAAAAAATAACATACATCACAGCACTAGCCGTGTCGCTTGAAATTGAAGTACAAGTGAGTGTACGTGATCAAGTTGGCTACGGGGCTGTTTGTCTATATATAGTAGCATATAGTTATTTTTAAGCCATTATTTATGTATTTGTCTATATATATATATATATATATATATATATATATATATATATATATATATATATATATATATATATATATTGTGTGTGTGTGTGGGTGGGCGCGTGTATGCGTATGTCTATATATTTGTATGTGTATCACACGCACGCGCGCGCGTGTATGTATGTGTATGCGTATGTTTATATATATGTATGTGTCGTGCGCACGCTTTTCTTTTTTCTTTCACACACACACATAATGACTTTTCTTTTTTCTTTTAGTTATGTTATAGAATATTGAAAGGAAAGCATTGATAATATATATATATATATATATATATATATATATAATTCATCAATTAATTGAAAATTATTAGAAATCAAAATTGGCTTTAAATATGATAAAATTTTACAAATTATACAACTAAACTAATAGGGGGAGAGAGAGAGAGGAGAGAGAGAAAGAAAGAATTTGGAATCTAACAAGTTATATTAAAGAACTTATATAAAGCATAGTCATACAAATAAGTTCAAGGGCTAGTACAGAAATTGCTCCCAACTCTTAAATCACATAATAAAGAAAATTACAAATTATATAAAAGAAAATAACATATAACACTAAAACTCTGTAGTAGAATAGAAAATAGTCTAGATGTTCAGAAGAAATTGTAGATCGCACAACGTCATTGTGTAAGTAGATTGGTGCGATCTTGTTTAGGCATAATTGTAAAAGACTACATGACCCTTAACTAACATAAACCAAATTGAATGTCCCCATAACATATAAGTAGCATAATTTTATTTCTACTTGCATTAATATTACTAAATTTGGTGTCTCCCAAGCTCCCTATTCATTTGTAAACATTTATGATGTTCCAGTGTCCAATCGGTACCCAAGCTTCAAAATATCATCAAATTGTACTTTTCTGCAAATTGAATCTTATGTTTTGGATGATGAAAACAAATTGGGCGAAAATAATCTCTACAAAATTTTTAATCAGGACAAATCTCAAAATGAGTAGACTTATTTTTTGAGATTTGCATACATACCACATATTTCTTATGTACTTACATATTTAATACCAAATTGTTGATATTTACGTAAATAAAAATATAAATTTTAGTGTTATAGTCATGATTCTCATCAATACACATACATCGAAAAGACATTACTCTTTAAAAAAATTAGGGACATTTATATATTTATCACCTAACTCATGTATTAACATAATTATCCAAACTTCAATTTCTACATACAAATTCCTATCTTTTCAGCATTTGTTGAGTGTTCTGTAGGTAAAAATTGAAGTTTAGGTGGATGATATGTTAATAGACAAGAACTTTGTGTGGTAGCTTGGCATGCAAATGCCCAAAAAAAATATATATATATATTATTGATACTTTTGATGTGATATCAGAGATTTGAGGGTTATGTGGTACGTATGTATTGCACACATATAAAAATAAATTCTAAAATTTTGATTTTCATCCTGATAAAATTTTAGTAATGAATTATATCCCAATAATTTTCTATCATAATTCTCCAACCTCAAAATCTTTCTCAGATATTCATAATCTGAGGCTGCTTAGAATTGATTCCCAGATTTAACACTGGAATGAGCAGATGTTTATACGCGTGATACTCATTTCTCCCATTCATATCGTTTTCTCACTTTATCACCCTGCATAGAATTTAAACATGCATTGTTTTTGCAAATCAAAATATTTAATTGAATAATACATTTTATAAATAGGAATATGAAATTGTGCATGAAAATGTTATTTTATGTTGTACAAAATATTGGAACAAAATTCTTTATTTTAGTCATTTTGATTCATATTATTTAGTTTTCAATTTTAATGGAAAAAAACAAAAATGCAGTATTGAATGTAAAAGTTAAATATTATCTACCTGCACTTCCACATCATTTGAAGGACTTAAAGAATCCAATATGAACTGTATATTGTCAGTTAACGACTTAATCTGCAATGTAGTAATAAATAATTTCTAAGGCTGAATTCACAATAAAAATAAGTGACAATAATTATGGTAATAATTGTCCTAACCTCTATAAGAAAAATCATTTTAATTTAAAAAAATTTACTATTTTACAATATTTTACCTGCACTTCCATGAAACTCCAGAGTCCGAAGAAATCATATATGAATTGTCTTTCGTTCATTAATTGCTGAACCTATATAATATGATAACAAATAATTTCATAAGGATGAACGGTAAAAATCAAACAAATACACTAATAAAATAAATAAATAAAGAAGTAAACACAGGAGGGGTTGTTTGGTTTCAAGTGAGATTTGATATAATATGAATTTAGTAAATCATTTATGAGATCTTAGAAGGTTTAAATCCTGAAAATTGTTTGGTATGTTAACATATAAATTCTAATAAATTTTGAGAAATAATTTCACAATTTTTAAATTAAGATAAAGATTTAAGAACATGTAGGATTTATAAATGCTTTTTTTTTTTCAGTAATTTGTCAGGATTTAACATAAATTTTATATAAATCTTGCTTAAAACTGGCTACCAAACCACCCTTAAAATAAAAAAAAAGGTCAAATTAAACTGAATAAATACTAAGCAAATCAAAATTACTCACTCTTCTAAATTGTGCGATCAAAGTTATTGGAACCCAGCCGTGGTCATCCATGTGTTTCTTCAGGTAATAATCAGTGCATAAATTCTCCGAACTGCATAAATCATAAGATGTGCAACACAATATTAATGAACAATATCGAGTTATTTTAAAATTTAAAAACAACAATATATGAAGCATACCTGAAATAATACTCAATCTGCTTCCGCAAGTTCGCTCGCAGATTAACCAATAAAAAGGAAAAATTTGATTGCAGCGTTGCATAAAATGTTTGATAAGGAACAAAAGATGAACCACAAAAGTAATGAAGTTGCGGGCGGGCTGAATTGTTATATGCATCAAAAGAAAAATCTGCAAAACTATATAAGAATATTTAAGCAACGGTAGAAATTGATTTTCAATTTAATTGAAATAATGACAGTATAACCTTACAAGGAATGCCATTGGGGACTTCATAAGTATTGTACCAGTTGGAGGGAACGACATTGCTATTGAACATCGGATACATAGATGGAGACATCAACTGTACCATGTAAAGTTGTGGTTGCTCTCTAGGGAATTGTATGTATGGAGGCACGTAACCACTTAAACCTTGATAAGAGTTCGACCACTGCTCATGACGACTATCTTGATCATACTGGTAACCATACCCACCTTGGCTGCACGTGTCAGATCCATTGATATTTACATTGTTAATTTCATTTTTGTAATAAGGTTTCTGGCCCCCATTTGGCAAACCTGGCGTTGACGAAGGTAAGCCATCATGAGAAACACCAGTATTGTTGTTGGTATAAGAATTATGATTCAAAGTTGGAGGAATCAAGAGAACGACATCTGAATAGGAGCATTGGGGAGAAGATCCACTGGGGTTAGAAAACAATGGCAAAACGGCCGATTCAACATTGATTGACGAGTCATTCTTAATCGGCTCAATACATGGACTTCTACATGTTTTCGGCTTTTGCCCATTGCACGCGCCAAAGGTGACCAGTGAATTGTTCGCGCTTGACATTGTGAATTGTCTGTGGGTGGGATTCTGGAAGGAGGAGAACAAAAAGGGGATTTTGTTCTATTGGTTAGGCCTAGTTTGGTGGCTTTCTCCGTCCTCCGTCATATTTATAGGAAAAAAATATTCTCTTCTTTGGTTGGTTGTCCGCAAAAGAGTTATTATTAGACACGTGGTAGCACGTGGACCGTAGCTGGCTGAGAGGCAAAGTTATTTTTAACTCCTTTTATTTTTATCTATTAAGCAATTTACACTTCTAAAATTATTTAGTTCCTTTAATGGCTAGCAAAGCTCCGGACCAGAAATTTTTTTCCTAAAAAAGCTTGATGTTTCGTTTCCGTGAGAGTGTTTATAGTGCTCCAATATTATTTGTTATCCATCTAGTGATCGGCATAGAAAACAATCTCTTTTGTAGTCGAAAGGGAGGGACAACATAACCGGCAATGTCAAAATAAATTCTCATACCATATATATATATATATATATATATATATATATATATATATATATATATGTGTGTGTGTGTGTGTGTGTGTGTGTGTGTGGTATGAGAATTTATTTTGAATTAATATGTCACAATTAAGATTTGAGTTGAGCGCAACTAAAACAACTCTCAAATAATAGGGCCATATTGAGGTTAAATTATCATCAACGACCCAAAAAATAAGGATCCTTTTATCACAAAAAATATAAAATTATCATTAATTTTTTTCTTAAATTGTGTTGTCTAAATTTGTTGATAATGTTCACATTAAGTAATTATGTCCATTTGTTGTCAGGCTAACGCTAATCAGCTATTACAACTGTTTTTCATGTTATGCATGTTAAGTTATGTAGCTCATTTAATAAACTCATTGAATTTAAGCGGATTTACTAATTATGGAGCATAACTATTCTATTCTAATTAGGGAGCATGACTATTCTAATTCTAAATAAGCTACATAACTTAATATGCATATTAATTTTCATGTTATGCATATTAAGTTATGTAGCTTATTTAATAAGCTCATCGGATTGTTGCAGGTTTGTCTTTTGACTCCTAAGGTTCTGCTGGAAAGCTTGGCATTTGTGTGAGGCTCTATTTTGTTGCTTTGAGTTAACAATGTGTATTGGAGAATGATAAAATGTCTTACTTTTGCCATTTTGGTTGAGTGTAAGTTGGGAATCAACATCAACTTAAGTTTAAGAAATCTTTTTGATGTAAATTTTTGGTATAAATAAGATAAAATAAAATGAAAATTTTTAAAATCTTTATTATTTTATTTTATGATTTTTAGAGAATGGTGTTATCGACAGTGATGTTTTTATTGACCATTTAATTGCTTTTAAAGTTGTTGATATGTGTGTCCTAAACATCTTTTGCTTTCTTCCAGCCTCTTTGTAGTTTATGACCAATTCAGAAAACCTCAAGAGCTACTATCCTGAGGGGAGAAAAGTGTCAAAATGGTTCATTTATTATTTTAATCAGAGGTCATTTTAGTTCCAAAGTATATAAAAATGTCAATTTAGTCTCAGACTATTTTAGTGAAGGTTGAATTAGTCTTGTGTGACTAAATTGACCTAAAAAGTCTAAGAACTATTTTGGCACTTTACTTATCCTGATGGAGAAGGTAATGAAGGCTCCGCAGAGGCTATCTTTTTAATGAAGAAGGTTGAAGAGCAGTTAAAGTTATTCTTAATGATAAATAGATGATTTAGGACACATTTAACCTTAACATAGTGGTTGAGGGTGTATTTTCTCATATGAGGTTCGAATCATGCATCATTTTCTTTGGGTTCATCTTCCCCGGAAAAAAATTTAGATGATTTAGGAAAAAATTATTTTCACTTAAAAAAACTATTTTTACTTTTCGTAACTCGATAATTACTAAAACTTCAGATTTGTTTTAAAATAAATAAACAAATTTGCAAAACAATTTTGAAAAAAAAAATATACCTCATGTTTAAATTAAGTACCCCAAAGCGTACAATAAAAAATGATTTTGAAGATATTTATGTGCATATTGTTATAAAGTATGAATGTTACTTTGTCTTATAATGGTATTTCATTAGGTGTTTGTGTTATTATTTGTATGATATAAATTCTCTTTTGTAGTTTAAAGCGTTATGATTATCCAAAGAAAATGATGAACTCGATAAAGCACCAATCGGCCTTGTAGGTTCCAGTTGGCTCGACTAACTCTAATTAGCCCGACTAGCTTTGGTTAGCCCGACCAGCTCCATTCAACTTGGTCAGTTTCAGTCGGACTGGCCAGTTCTATTCAACCAGACTTGCTGGATCATACCATTCAAAAAGATGTGGTGAGCGTGGATCATACCACAAACAAGAAGAGAAGCAACAGAAGGAGAAGTAAACTATAGAGAAGTGAATAGTAAAATATAACACATTCAAGAACTCAATAGAGAGAATAATCTAACTCATTAATTCGTGCTAATCCAATCGACCATAACTGGCATCATCCAGTCCGCCTGCCAGCTCCAATCAATCTGACTTGCTCCATCGGGTTGACCAGCTCCATTCTGCTCGACCAGCTCCATGCAACACAACTAGCTACAGTCGGCCTGCCAGTTCCAGTCGTCATGCTAGTTCTAGATGACCTGACATGTTTCAATCAGTCTAGCCTTCTCCAATTGGCCTTATAGATTCTAATCGGCTCGACAAGCTCCAGTCAGTTGGCCTGCTCCTGTAGGCCAGACCAGCTCTAGTCGCCAAACCAGCTCCAATTGGCTCAATAAGAAAAATTACTCTCATAAAGAAAGGCCTAAATACAAATTTAGAAAAATAGTTTTTCAAATGGAAGATAAGTCACGAAAAGGTGAAGCAACAAGAAAAACTCTTCAGGGAAAAATCTCTCAAGGCCCTTCTTATTTTTTATTGCATTTAGATATTTCTTACTTCAATGTGAATTCACCAATAGCACTTGAGGAACTTGTCTCTCACAATCAAGTTTAGAAAAAGTTAATGAACAATAACCTTTATTTTGGGCCCTACTCAACTTAATGGCTGAATTCTAGAAATGATTTTAGGGAAGCTCTTTCCAAAATATAACTCAGTAATATAGAATGAATTCAATTAACACAAGGTTGAAGATTACGAGACCATGGCCTATGTAAAGTTAATAAATTATGATGGCTACTCTCTGTAGGGAGCTACAACCTCCAGATGAAGAATAGTCTAGCTACTCTCTGTAGGAGAGCTATGACCGCGACTTTTTATATACTTAAAAATATAAGAATTTGACACCACTACTAGAAGATCTAAATCCCATGATAATGCGCCAAAAACTTGATGCGACTTTTTGAGATGATGAAAATGAGTGCAATTAATTGGTAACAAAGTCACTTATATCAACGCAAGTGTACGTATCACTTCAAGTAATATATAGTTTTCTTTAAAACTCCAGTATCGATCCCACGAGGAAGTGAAGTAAGAGGTCTTTAGTCAAATTCTAGTCTACTACTAATAGTCCTTAGTTTGGAATGTCGATTAAAATTTTGTTTTAATTTTCCACCGTTTTGCTCCGTTTGGCTCCGTTTTAGCTCCGATTCGCCCCGTTTCAGTTGCGTTGCGTTCCTTACAGATAACCCTACAAAATAAGCATAAAAAGAACATTTCTTTAAAATGTAATCTCATTAAAAAATATGCAAAAAGTGTAAAATAGATTAAACATCGAAAGACTTATCGAAAGGTGTCAAGCCAAAATTTGCTTTCTTGCTCGTTTTTGCTCAAAATTGCACCATTTTTGCTTCTTTTTTTTCCAAAAGTTATTTCTTGTACCTAAAACCAAAAAACATACAAAATACCTTCCTTTTAAAGTGTAATATCATCAAAAATGAGTAAAATCATATAACAAAAAACATATGTTTTTTTCTTGGGTCAAGCTACGGCCTCCAGATGAAGTATAATCTGAATCTAATGAAACTACTTGAGTTTCTTTATAACCGAGTCATACTAAAAGAAAATAATCAACCTAGTTGCACAATAAATGTGACTTATTTCACTTATAACACTTCTTATAAGACCTAGTCAACTATAGTGGTGATGAGTTGGCGATCTATGAGACTACTTTCCATAAGGTTGGACAAAATGGTCTCAAGACATAATCCTATAGGAGTGCTAAGAGATTCCAAGCAGATAAATAGTCAACACATAAATATCCCACACATTTTTACATAAATAATTCTTTTAACTTGTATTTGGAGAAAAACATGCACTTGTCTTATAGAGACGAATAATTTAAGTTTTATATTATCATTCTTTTTACTCTTAGAAAAATTTCTTTTAAAGGGTTATTCGAATTTCATCTCCAGTCATTTATATTTTAATAGGTAGTGGATATAATTATAATTTTATAAAATTAATATGAAAATACTGACAAAAAAAAATCCAAAAGAGGAAGAAATAATTATATTTATTAAATAAACATTTACTTCACTCGTCAAAGTTCTCTGCTTGAGTGAAATATCTATTCTGCTCCCTGTCATGTTTCTGTTTGTTTCTCTCTTCTCTTCTTCTTTGGCTGCAACAAGCATTTTCAACCGTTCTCCGTTTGCCTCGACTTTTCTTCGCTTCCTCCTCCTACTTGAACTCCACACAAGGTAAATTCCTTTCTCGTCATTTTTGTTTGTTCCTTCTTTCTCTGTTCACGCAAAAATTATTTTTGTTTTTCCCTAACAATAAGTCAGCATTATCCCCTATGTGTATCTTTTTTCCACAACTCACAAATTTTGTACAGAGTCTCACATGCTCTGCACAAAGCCAATCTTCCTTGTCTTCACACACTGTCCTGTGCTCTTCTCTGCCATGATCCAGTCGAAGGCCCCACACCTTTCCCCTGTCCTAAGCAATTACACATGAGTCACATAAGGGAACGGTATCTCCTAATACCAACTCATATATATATATATATATATATATATATATATATATATATATATATGTATATATATATATATATTCTTTCTTTTGTCCTTTTAGTCAAGATATAGAATATTGAGAGGAAGGCATTGATCTCACGAGACGAAGATTACACAATTTTAGTCTAACTGCACTAAAAAACTCATATAGTTCCCTTTAACTCCAAGATTAAATATATATTTTTCAAAAATAATTTGATTTATGCACTTCAATGACATTATAATTTTTTTTATTCTATAAGTCGATCGATTGAAATATGGTTAAAAATCTAAAAGTTGTCATAAACTTAAATTTTTATTTGAGAGAGAGAGAGAGAGAGAGAGAGAGAGAGAGAGAGAGAGAGAGAGAGAGAGAGAGAGAATCTGGAATCTAATAAGTCATATTAAAGAACTTTTATAAAGGATTGTCATAAAAATAAGTTCAAGGGCTAGCACAGAAATTGCCCTCAATTCATGAATAATCACTAAAAAGAAAATTACAAAATATGTAAAAGAATATAGCTTATAAAACTATAACCCCATTGTAGAAGAGAAAACAGTCAAGATGTCCAGACGTTGGTGTGGATCGCACCACGCCATGGCGTAAGTGAATTGGTGCGATCTTGTCTAGGCATAATTGTAAAGGACTATATGACCCTTAACTGACATAACCCAAATTGAATCTCTCTATAACATACAAGTAACATAATTTTATTTCTAGTTGCATTAAAATAACTAAAATTAATGTCTCTCAAGCTCTCTATTTATTTGTAAACATTTATGATGAATTCTAACCCATTAATTTTCATATCATCGGAATTCTCCAACCGTAAAATCTTCATAATCTAAGGCTGTTTGAACTTGATTCTCAGATTTAACACTGGAATGAGTAGAGGTTCAAAAGTGTGATACCCATTTCTCCCATTCATGTCGTTTTCTCACTTTATCACCCTGCATGTAAATAAGCATTTGTCACATAAACTATAAAATTGAAACATGCATTGTTCTTGAAAAACAAAATATATAATGCAATAATACTTTTCATAAATATGAATACAAAATTTTACATGAAAATATTATCTTATGTTGCACAACATATTGAAACCAAATTTCTTCTCTTTGTCCTTCTGATTCATAGTATTTAGTTTTCCATTTTCTTGGAAAAAAAAGTGAAAACAGAGTATTGATTGCAACAATTAAATATTATTTACCTGCACTTCCACATCTAATGAAGATCTTAAGGAATCCAATATGAACTGTATATTGTCGGCTAACGGCTTAACCTGCGATGCAACAACAAATAATTTCTAAGGTTGAATTCACATTAAAAATATGAGACAATAATTATGATAATATTTGTCCCAACCTCTACAAGAAAAATCATTTTATTGCAAAAAAAATTCTCCTATTTAACACTATTTCACCTGTACTTCCATGAAACTCCAGACTCTGAACGAATCATATATGAATTGTCTTTCGTTCATTAATTCTGAACCTATATAATTTGACATAAAATAATGTCATAAGGATGAAGGGTAAAACTCAAACACATACAATAACAAAATAAATACATAAGCAAGTAAACACAGAGGCTGTTTGGTTTCAAGAGAGATTTAACATAAATATGATTTAGTAAATCATTTATGAAAAGTTAAAAAAATGTATAAATCCTGAAAACTGTTTGGTATGTTAATATATAAATTCTAATAAATTTTGAGAAATTATTCGACAATTTTTAAATTAAGAAAAAAATTTAAGAACCTATCAGATTCATGAATGGTTTTTTTTAGTCATTTATCAGGATATAATATTAATACTATATAAATGCTGCTTAAAACTGGCTAATAAACCACCCCTAAAATAAAATTAAAAAAAAAGAAAAAAAATGCCAAATTATACATAATAAATAATAAGTAAATCAAAATTTCTTACTCTCCTAAACTGTGCGATCAAAGTTATTGGAACCCAGCCATGGTCATCCATATGCTTTTTCAGGTAATAATCAGTGGGTAAATTCTCCAAACTGCAAAAATCATAAGATATGCATCACGCTATTATTGAACAGTATCAAGCTATTTTAAAATTTAAAAACAACATTATAGAAAGCATACCCGAAATAGTACTCAATCTGCTTCCGTAATTTCGCTCGTAGATTAACCTAACAAAAAGAAAAATTTGATTGCAGCGTTGAAAAAAATGTTTGATAAGGAACAAAAGATGGACCGCAAAAATATTGAAGTTGCAGGGCGGACTTCGAGTTGTTATATGCATCAAAAGGAAAATCTACAAAACCATATAAGAATGCTTAATCAACCGTAGAAATTGATTTGCAATTTAATTGAAAAAATGACTGTAGAATCTTACAGGAAATTCCATTGGGGACTTCATAAATATTGTACCAATTGGAGGGAACGACATTGTTAATGAACGTTGGATAAGTAGACGGAGACATCGCTGGTACCATGTAAAGTTGCGGTTGCTCTCTAGGGAATTGCATGTAAGGAGGCACGCAACCACTTGAACATCGATAAGAGTTCAACCACTGCTCATGACGACTATCCCGATCATACTGGTAACCATACCCGCCTTGGCTATAGATGTCAGCTCCATTGATATTTCTATTGTTGATTTCTTCTTTGTAATAAGGTTTCTGGTCCCCATTTGGCAAACCTTGTGATGACGAGGGTAAGCCATCATGAAAAACACCAGTATTGTTGTTGATATAAGAATTATGATTCAGAGTGGGAGGAATCGAGAGAACAACATCTGAATAGAAGCATTGGGCAGAAGATCCAATGGAGTCAGAGAGCGACGACAACACGGACGATTCAACATTGACCGACGAGTCATTCTTAATCAGCTCATTATGTGGACTTCTCCATGTTGTCGGCTTTTTCCCATTGCACACGCCGGATGAGATCGGTGAATTGATCGAGCTTGACATTGTGAATTGTCGGAGGGTGTTATTCTCGAAGGAGGAGGACAAAAAGGGGCTGTTATTCTATTGGTTTGGCCTTCGTTGGTAGCTTTCTTCTTCCTCCGTCGTATTTATAGGAAAAACTATTCCCTTCCATGGTTTGTTGTCCGCAAAATAGTTATTATTAGGCACGTGGTAGCACTTGGACCGTAGCTGGCTGAGAGGTAAAGTTATTTTAAACTCCTTTTAGTTTTATCTTTTAAGCAATTTACACTTCTAAAGCTCAGGTCAAGAAAATTTTTTTCCTAAAAAAGCTTAATGTTTTGTATCCGTGAGATTTTTTATTGTGCTCAAATATTATTTATTATCCACCAGATGATCGACACAAAAAACAATCTCTTTTGTAATCGAAAGAGAAGGACAACATAACCGGCCGTATCAATATTATATAACATAAATGCGTCAATATTATATATATATATATATATATATATATATATATATATATATATATATATATATATATATATATATATATATATGGTATGAGAATTTATTTTGAATTAATGTCACAATTATTTTGAGTTTGGATAAATAAGTATAAGGTTTGAGTTGAGAAATTTAGGGCAAAGAAACGGAAGATTCGACACAAGTCCAGAAAAACACAGAGATTTAACGAGGTTTGGCCTAGCGACCGGGGATTGTGAAAATGTAACAGCTTTCTTTATATATTTTTTGGGGATTTCTGTGGAATAGCTAGTCTCCCCAACACCTAGCAATTGGCCGGTTATGTGGACAGCCAGTCGGGGCTAGTGCAAGCGACTATACACATTTATTTATTTAATTTTTTTTTGAGGTATCAAATTAACTAAATTTTTAAATAAAATAACTATTTTAAAAATTTGTCCTGTAGAAGCTTTTTGCATTGGTGATGATGATTGCTTTCTAAAATAGACTAACGAGTGTGTGTTTTGTATTATTAATACTGCTCCAATAGCAATCCCTGAAGCATTAGTTTCTATAATAAAAAGTATATTGAATTTGAGAGATGTGAGTACTTGCAATGATTTCATGACTTGTTTTAAGTGCTGCAAATGTCTATTCGGCTAGTTCAATCCACTTGAATTGGTCTTTAGCTAATAGAGATGTCAATGTGTAGCAATTGCAGAATTGCTTTGAACAATTTTTTTTGTAATATCCTATTAATCCCAAAAAACCTCTTAATTGTTCAAGTGTAGAGGGCATTGGCCATTTTTGCACTGCTTCAATTAGAAAATAACTCTATATATATTTTTTTTCTTTAAAATCTTTGTCAGGTCTGCTTCAACATCGATTTGTCCTCTTTCTTGAAGATGATAATTTTAGAGGATCCTAATCTCCATCTCTATATAATCTCCATCACTATATAATATCAACACATGTTTTCAATTGCTAAAACAACTGTGAATATAGCTAATTTTGCATACATTAATATAAATAGAAATATTGTTTGCCAATTTGACTGATATTGTATTGTCAAGTTTTCTTATGCTCATCTTACAGTGGCAGACATTGAAGATGGCCTGAAACATTTGCAGGCAACTATTTTTTTTCCTTCTAAGTTAGGGGTGAGAGATCTTCTAGAAAGCTGCCTTTTTTTTTATGAACTTAAAATGATTTGGTGTCTCGTCTGCATGTATTAGGACTAATGTGCTTCTTAAGTTTGTATTTTGCTGCTGGTGGTGTTGTCTCTATATTAATCTCCACCAAGAAATGCAATTATATCGACCTTTTCTATGGAAATTATTCAAATTTGTTATATACATAACTTCAGATGTTCCAAACTTTCTTTGCTGCTTTAGCTTTTCAAATTTTTTACATACTTAACTTCAGATGTTCCAAACTTTCTTTGGTTTTTTAGCTTCTTTCATTCCTGCAAATGGATCCACAATGAAGGAATTGGGTGAATGCTCCTACTGAAAGTATTACTGTACATTATATTTCAATAAAGAGAAACTTGTGATGGTGGCATGACAGATTGATAGTTGATGGATTTTCCTCCTCCCTTAAAATTTTCAATTTTTCTGGATTTCATTTTCATACTTCTTTCCAAAACTTTTTTTGGACTTTTCAAGTTTTGTTATTCACTCATCATAACTTGCAACAAGGTTTCATTTTCTTTAGGTTTTGTGTTTGTTCTTTTACTGTCATCGTGATATCTACTTGCTGTTATTTGAAAAAAAAAAAATCTTTTTGGACTAGGAGTAAATGTGAGAAGTCTTCTTTTTGTCTGCTTCGTATTAATGTGCACGTTACTTGTTAACTCCAAACTTCAATTTTTTAAATTTATACCATCCAAACTTTCTCATGTTAACTCCTAACTTTTATTTTTTAAGACAGATTTTTTAAAAAGAAAATATTTCAGATTTTGATTTTGTGATAAAATTGATAAAAAATTTCAAGTAGTTAATTCAATAGTCATTGGGCTCATTTAACATTACTTTAAAAAGTTTAAAGAGATTAAAGGCGTAAGTGAGCATAGCCGATTTAAGTTTGACTCGTTAATGAACTCAATGGTTGAGCTTGTTGAGCAACGAGCTTGAGCTTGTAGAGGCTCAACTCTTTATCTCATGATTGACTTAATTAGTATGATTTTGATCATGTCAATTTCTTATCAGGTCAGTTGTTACAACATTTATTCTTCTCTTTCACATTCAATCTCTTAGATTGTTTCCCTAGTGAGCTCTCAAGGCTATTTCATTCAAGCTCACGAACTAGCTCGTGAGTATGCTATCAGTAGTACCACAAGCCAAGCTCGAGCTTGAGCTGAAGCTTGTAGCTTGAGTTAGGTATGATTTGAACTCAACTAATTTACAACCCTATCAAGGATTGACTAGTTAATGGATAAACTTTATACTTCACTTTAGCATGTGAACTATTTATGTATTTTTTTCATTCATATAATATATTTTAATGGGCCGATCATTCAAATTTATGACTCGAATTTGATTTATTTTCTTATATGTTCGGTGCACCTAGGGTTGCAAGTTGGTGGGCAGTTGAGGTGTAACCCTTTTATATATATATATATGTATGTATATATATATATATATATGTATGTATATATAAACTAAAATGTAATCTCAGATTAAGTTTAAATTTTACAAAATTTAAACTTCTCAAAGCCAAAAATTAAATTGCAGCATAACATTCATCCAATAATCTAAAATTCTTTCATAATTCTAAATCGCCGCCTTCAAAATCTTCTAAATCAGAAAGCTAATACAGAAACTCCCTCGTAAACATTACTACAAAGCATCTAACATTTACTAAAGAAAAAAAGAAAATTTTGAAAAAGCTCCATCAAAGCACCTTAAACATTACTACAAAGCTACGAATTCCAACCCCTCCCTTCCCCTCAACCAATCACCACCGCCACCTTCTTCACCTCCGGCGGCAGCGGAAGCTTCTCCACCACCACCGTAAACACACGATCCTCGCACTTAGCCCTTATCCCTGAAGAATTTGAATCCTCTGGCAGCCGAAACTCCCTCGTAAACCTTAGCGGCGCCACCAACTTCCTCTCCAGCCTTAGATACTTACAGCCTTTCTCTTCCCCTTCATCTCTCTTCCTCTTCGCATTGCTCCTTATAACCAATATCTCTGATTTCTGGAGGCTAGGAACATCTAGGAAGAAAGTGTAGCTCTTAGGGGTTTTGAGAATGTCAACCGGTACGCCACCACTCCCTCTCTCCTCTCCGGCGCGGTTTCCGACGGCGGAAACAGAGCGATCTTCATGGCCGCCGCCGCAAACCGGTTGAAATGATGCTATCCCCTCTAGGGCTTCCGGTAAGTGGAACAAATGGCTGGTGCTCGAGTCGAGTAGAAGCGAATCTGGGAGAAAGCTCATGGTTATGAAGTAGATATTAGGGTTTCGAGATATATATATACATACATATATACATATATATATATATATATATATATATATATATATATATATATATATATATATAATGGCTTTTCCTTTTTTCCTTTTAGTCATGATATAGAATATTGAAAGGAATGCCATTGCTCTCACTGGACAACAGTTATACATTTTCAATTTAATTGCACCAAAGGACACATATAATTAAGGTTTCAAGTCTAATAGTCAATTTTGAGGGATCTATTTTGACGTAAGTGAAAGAACTCGTTGTATAGATATAGAGAAAGCACTTTCTCTTCAAAGTGAGGGTGATCTTCAAGTTTTGAGATCGGTTTTGGCGTCGAGCAGATTACCAGCTTGAAGAATCTAGCAAGCTACCCTTGGCTTCTTGACGTTCCCTGTTAACTCCATGATTTATATATTAATCAAGGAGTTAAAAGGGAACGTCAAGAAGCCAAGGGTAGCTTGCTAGATTCTTCAAGCTGGTAATTTGTTCGATGTCAGAACTGATAAATAATTAGAAATCAAAATTGATTTCTAACATCGTAAAATTTTACAAATTATACAACTTTGATAATTTTGATTTCAGCACTTCAATGACATTTAATATTATTTTTTCTTTAATTAGTAGATAGATTGGAACATAATTAAAATATCTAATAGTGGTCGTAAACTTGAATTTTAATCAGGGAGAGGGAGAGGGAGAGGGAGAGGAAGAGAGGGAGAGAGGGAGAGAGAGAGAGAGAATTCAGAATCTAATAAGTCATATTAAATAACTTTTATAAAGAATAATCATACAAATAAGTTTAAATGCCAGCACAGAAATTACCCCCCAACTCTTGAATCACCACAAAAAAAACAAAAAAATAAAATAAAATACAAAATCTGTAAAAGAAAATAACATATAAGACTATAACCATGTGGTAGAAGAGAAAACAATCTAAATGACTGGATGTTGGTGTTGATCGCACCATGCCGTTGTGTAAGTGGATTGGTGCAATTTATCTAGGCACTATATGACCCTTAACATACATAACCCAAATTAAATGTCTCAATAACATATAAGTAGCATAATTTTATTTCTACTTGCATTAAAGTTACTAAAATTAATGTCTCCCAAGCTCTCTATTTGTTTTTAAACATTTATGATGTTCTAGAGTCCATTTGGTTCTCAAGCCTCAGAACATCATTAAATTGTGCTTCTTCTGTAAGTTGAATCTCGTGTTTTGAATTATGAAATAAAATTGGGCGAAAATAATCTGAGGTTGTTTGAACTTGATTCCCAGATTTAACACTGGAATGAGTAGAGGTTCACAAGCGTGATACCCATTTCTCCCATTCATGCCTTTTTCTCACTTTATCACTCTGCATGCAAATAATAATTTGTCACATAAACTATAGAATTGAAACATGTATTGTTCTTGCAAATCAAAATGTTTAATGCAAAAATACTTTTCATAAAAATATTAGATACTTGAAAATATTATCTTATGTTGCACAAAATATCGGAACGAAATTCCTTTTTTAGTTCTTATGATTCATATTATTTAGTTTTCAATTTTCGTGTAAAAAAAACACACAATATTGAATGCAACAATTAAATATTTTTTACCCGCACTTCCACAACATATGAAGGCGCTTAAGAATCCAATATGAACCGAATATTGTCATTAATGGCTTAACTCGCAATGCAAGTAACAAATAATTTATAAGGCTGAAATCACAATAAAAATAAGAGACAATAATTATGTAATAATTGTCCCAACCTCTATAATAAAAATCATTTATTGCAAAAAAATCTCCTATTTTACAATATTTTACCTGCATTTCCATGAAACTCCAAAGCCTGAAAGAATCATATATAAATTGTCTTTCGTTCATTAATTTTTGAACCTATATAATATGACAGCAAATAAAATCATAAGGAAGGTAAAATTCAAACATATACAATAACAAAATAAATTCGTAAACCAGTAAACACAGTGGCTGTTTAGTTTCAAGTGGGATTTAATATAAATTGGATTTTGTACATCCTATAAATTCGAATTTATGAAATCTTAAAATGTTTAAATCCTGAAAAAAGTTTGGTATTTTAATATGTAAATCTTTCTAAATTTTGAGAAATAATTTAATATTTTTAAATTAATAGAAAAATTTAAGAACCTGTAGGATTCATGAATGCCTTTTTTGTCCATTTCTCAGAATTTAACATAAATCCTATATAAATCCTATTTAGAACTCTCTACCAAACCGCCCCAAAAAATAAAATTTAAAAATAAGAAAAAAAAAAGCCAAACTATACAGAATAATTAATAAACAAAATCAAAATTAAAACAAAAATTACTCACTCTTCTAAACTTTGCAATCAAAGTTATTGGAACCCAGCCTTGGTCATCCATGTGCTCTTTCTGGTAATAATCAGTGCGCAAATTCTCCGAACTGCAGAAATCATAATATGTGCAACACAATATTAATGAATAGTATCGAGTTATTTTAAAAATTAAAAAAAACATCAATAATATAGCAAGCAAACCTGAAATAGTACTCAATTTGTTTCCGCTAGTTCGCTCGTAGATTAACAAGCAAAAAAGAAAAATTTGATTGCAGCGCTGCATAAAATGTTTGATGAGGAACAAAAGATGGCTCGCAAAAATATTGAAACTGCGGGCGGACTAAATTATTATATGCATCAAAAAGAAAATCTGCAAACCAAACAAAAACATTTAAGCAACCATAGAAATTGATTTGCAATTTAATTGAAAATACGACCGAAGAATCTTACAAGGAATAGCATTGGGGATTTCATAAGTACTGAACCAATTGGAGGGAAAGACATTGCTGATGAACATCGGATACACAGCCGTAGAGATCGGTGGTAACATGTATGGTTGCGGTTGCTCTACAGGGAATTGCATGTATGAAGCGTACAACCACTTGAATCTTGATATGAGTTTGACCACTGCTCGTGATGACGATCTTGATCATATTGGTAACCATACCCGCCCTGGCTAAGGTTTTCACCGCCACTGATAATTACATTGTTGATTTCTTCTTTGTAATAAGGTTTCTGGCTCCCGTTTGGAAAACCTAGCGACGACGAAGGTAAGCCATTATGAAAAACTCTAGTATTGCTGCTGGTATAAGAATTATGATCCACATTGGGAGGAATAGGGAGAATGGAATTTGAATATAAGCATTGGGGAGAAGATCCAATGGAGTCAGAGAGCGACGACAACATGTCCGATCCAACATTGATTGATGATTCATTCTTAATCTGCTCATTACGTGGTTTTTTCCATGATGTCGGCTTCTGCCTATTGCAGGCGCAAGAGGGGACAGGTGAATTGTTTGCGCTTGACATTGAGAATTGTCGATGGGTGGGATTTTGGAAGGAGGAGGAGGAGGAAGGTAGGACAAAAGGGGATTATAATATATTGGACATCTGGGTTTGTAGCTTTCTTCGTCCGTTTCAAATTTATAGAGATAAGTTTGATATTATTTGGTTGGTTGTCACCAAAAGAGGATATTATAAGGAAATAATCAATCTAGTTGCACAATAAAGGTGAATCATTTCACTTATAACACTTGGAGAACTCTTCTTATAAGACCTAGTCAACTATAGTGGTGATGAGTTGGCGATCTATGAGACTACTTTCCATAAGGTCGGCCAAAATGGTCTCAAGACAGAATCCTATAGGAGTGCAAAGAGCTTCCAAGCAGATAAATAGTCAACAAATAAATATACCACACATTTTTACATGAATAATTCCTTTAACTTGTATTTGGAGAAAAGCATGCACTTGTCTTATAGAGACGAATAATTTAAGTTTTATATTATCATTCTTTTTACTTTTAGAAAAATGTCTTTTAAAGGGATATTTGAATTTCATCTCTAGTCATTTATATTTTAATAGGGTAGTGGATATAATTGTCATTTTATAATATTAATATGAAAATAATGACAAAAAAAATCCAAAAGAAGAAGAAATAATTATATTTATTAATTAAACATTTATTTCACTCGCCAAAGTTCCCCGCTAGAGTGAAATATCTGTTCTGCTCTTTGTAATGTTCCATATTGTTTCTCTTTTCTCTTCTTCTTTGGTCGCAACAAACATTTTCCACCATTCTCCGTTCGCCTAGTCTGTTCTTCGCTTCCTCCTCCTACTTGAACTCCACACAAGCTAAATTCCTTTCTCATCATTTTTGTTCGTTCATTCTTTCTCTATTCACACAAAAATTATTTTTGTTCTTCCCTCACAATAAGACAGCAGCATCCCTTATGTGTATCTTCTTTCTACAACTCACAAATTTTGTATAGTGTCTCACCTGCTCTGCACAAAGCCAATCTTCCCCGTCTTCGCACACTATCATGTGCTCTTCTCTGCCACGACCCTGTCGAAGGCCCCACACCTTTGCTCTGCCCTAAGCAATTACACATGAGTCACAGAAGAGAACGGTATCTCCTAATACCGCCTTATATATATATATATATATATATATATATATATATATATATATATATATATAAAGGCTTATACTGGTCTTTCTTTTTTCCTTTTAGTCAAGATATAGAATATTGAAAGGAAGGCATTGATCTCACGAGACGACGATTACACAATTTCAGTATAACTGCACTAAAAAACTCATATAGTTCCCTTTAATTCCAAAATTAAATATATATATTTTAAAAACAATTTGATTTATGCACTTCAATGACATTATTATTATTTTTTATTCTATATGTCGATAGATTGAAATATGGTTAAAAATCTAAAAGTTGTAATAAACTCGAATTTTAATCAGAGAGAGAGAGAGAGAGAGAGAGAGAGAGAGAGAGAGAGAGAGAGAGAGAGAGAGAGAGAATGCCAACATAGAAATTGCCCTCAAATCTTGAATTATCACAAAAAAGAAAATTACAAAATATGTAAAAGAAAATAACATATAAAACTATAGTCCCAATGTAGAAGAGAAAACAGTCAAGATGTCTAGACGTTAGTGTGGATCGCACCACGCCATTGTGTGGGGATTGGTGCGATCTTGGCTAGGCATAATTGTAAAGGACTATATGAACCTTAACTAACATAACCCAAATTGAATGTCTCCATAACATATAAGCAGCATAAGTTTATTTGTACTTACATTAAAATTACTAAAATTAATGTCTCTGAAGCTCTCTATTTAGCTGTAAACATTTATAATGTTCCAGTGTCCAATAGATTCACAAGCCTTAGAATATCATCAAATTGTACTTCCTCTGTCAGTTGAATCTCCTGTATTGAATTATGAAATAAAATTGAGCGAAAATAATCTCTATAAAATTTTAAATCAGGACAAATCTCAAAATCATTAAACTTATTTTTTGTGATTTGCATACATACCACATATTTCTTATGTACTTACATATTTAATACCAAATTTTTGATATTTACGTGAATAAAAATACATACTTTAGTGTTATAACATACATGAAAAAAGGCGTCACACTTTAAGAAAATTAGGGGCATTTACATACTTACCACCTAATTCTTATGTATTAACACAATTACTATCCAAAGCAATTTTTACTTACGTATTCCTATGTTTACAGCATTTGTTGAGTGTCTTTAGGTAAAAATTGAAATTTAGTTGGATGATACGTTTAATACACAGAAGCTTTGTGTGGTAGCTGTGTAAATCTCCAAAAAAAACTAATATTAGTGATACTTTTGATCTGATATCAAAGATTTGAGGATTATGTGGTATGTATGTATTGAAACTCATATCAAAATAAATTCTAAAATTTTTATTTTCATCCTGATAAAATTTTAATAATGAATTCTAACTCTTTAATTTTCAAATCATCAAAATTCTCCGACCGCAAAATCTTCATAATCTGAGACTGTTTGAACTTGATTCCCATATTTAACATTGGAACGAGTAAAGATTCAACAGCGTGATACTCATTTCTCTCATTCATGTCGTTTTCTCACTTTATCACCCTGCATGTAAAAAAAATTTGTCAGATAAATTATAGAATTAAAACGTGCATTGTTCTTGAAAATCAAAATGTTTAATGTAATAATACTTTTCATAAATAGGAATATGAAATTTTACATGAAAATATTATCTTATGTTGCACAAAATATTGAAAACAAATTTTTTCTCTTAGTCCTTATGATTCATAGTATTTAGTTCTCAATTTGTTTGGAAAAAAAAGAAAATCTAGAGTATTGAATGCAACAATTAAATTTTATTTACCTGCAATTCCACATCATATGAAGGTCTTAAAGAATCTATAATGAACTGTATATTATCGGCTAACGGCTTAACCTGCAATACAGTAACATATAATTTCGAAAGATGAATTCACAATAAAAAAAGAGACAACAATTATGATAATAATTATCCTAACCTCTACAAAAAAAAATCATTTTATTGAAAAAAAAAAATCTCATATTTAACAATATTTCACCTGTATTTCCATGAAACTCCAGACTCTGAAAGAATCATATATGAATTGTCTTTCGTTCATTAATTGTTGAACCTATATAATATGACAGAAAATAATGTCATAAGGATGAAGAGTAAAATTCAAACACATACAATAACAAAATAAATACATAAGCAAGTAAACATATGGGCTATTTGGTTTCAAGTGAGATTTAACATTAATATGATTTAGTAAATCATTTATGAAAAGTTAAAAATGTATAAATCATGAAAACTGTTTGATATGTTAATATATAAATTCTAATAAATTTTGACAAATAATTTGACAATTTCTAAATTAAGAAAAAAAAATTTAAGAACCTATAAGATTCATGAATGTTTTTTTTAGTCATTTATCAGCATATAACATTAATACTATATAAATGACGCTTAAAACTGGCTAATAAACCACCCCTAAAATAAAATAAAAAAAAAATAAAAAATGCCAAATTATACATAATAGATAATAAGTAAATCAAAATTTCTTACTCTCTTAAACTGTGCGACCAAAGTTATTGGAACCCAGCCGTGGTCATCCATATGCTTTTTTAGGTAATAATCAGTGGGTAAATTTTCTAAACTGCAGAAATCATAAGATATGCAGCACGCTATTAATGAACAGTATCAAACTATTTTAAAATTTAAAAACAACATTATAGAAAGCATACCTGAAATAGTATTCAATCTGCTTCTGCAATTTCGCTCGTAGATTAACCAGCAAAAAAGAAAAATTTGATTGCAGCGTTGAATAAAATGTTCGACAAGGAACAAAAAATGAACCGCAAAAATATTGAAACTGCGGGCGGGTTGAGTTGTTATATGCATCAAAAGGAAAATCTACAAAACCATATAAGAATGCTTAATCAACAGTAGAAATTGATTTGCAATTTAATTGAAAAAATGACAGTAGAATCTTACAGGAAATGTCATTGGGGACTTCATAAATACTGTACCAGTTGGAGGGAACGACACTGCTAATGAACGTCGGATAAGTAGACGGAGACATCGCTGGTACCATGTAAGGTTGCGGTTGCTCTCTAGGGAATTGCATGTATGGAGGCACGCAACCACTTGAACCTCGATAAGAGTTCGACCACTGCTCATGACGACTATCCTGATCATACTGGTAACCATACCCGCCTTGGCTACAGGTGTCAGCTCCATTGATATTTACATTGTTGATTTCTTCTTTGTAATAAGGTTTCTGGTCCCCATTTGGCAAACCTTGTGATGATGAGAGTAAGCCATCATGAAAAACACCCGTATTGTTGATGGTATAAGAATTATTATTCAGGGTGAGAGGAATCGAGAGAACAATATCTGAATAGAAGCATTGGGCAGAATATCCAATGGAGTCAGAGAGCGACGGCAACACGAACGATTCAACATTGACCGACGAGTCATTCTTAATCGGCTCATTATGTGGACTTCTCCGTGTTGTAGGCTTTTTCCCATTGCACGCGCCAGAGAGGATCGGTGAATTGTTCGCGCTTGACATTGTGGATTTTCGGAGGGTGTGATTCTCGAAGGAGGAGGACAAAAAGGGGTTGTTGTTCTATTGGTTAGGCCTCAGTTGCTAGCTTTCTTCTTCCTCCGTAATATTTATAGGAAAAACTATTCTCTTCCTTGGTTTGTTGTCCGCAAAATAGTTATTATTAGGCACGTGGTAGCACTTGGACCGTAGCTGGTTGAGAGGTAAAGTTATTTTTAACTCCTTTTATTTTTATCTTTTAAGCAATTTACACTTCTAATTTTATTTAATTTTTTTAATGGCCAGCGAAGCTCTGGGCCAGAAATTTTTTTCCTAAAAAACCATAATGTTCTGTATCCGTCAGACTTTGTATAGTGCTCAAATATTATTTATTATCCACCTAATGATCCGCAAAAAAAATAATCTCTTTTGTAGTCGAAAGAAAAGGACAACATAACTGACCGTGTCAATATTATATAACATAAATGCGTAAATATTATATATATATATATATATATATGGTATGAGAATTTACTTTGAATTAATATGTCACAATTATTTTGAGTTTGGATAAATAAGTATAAGGTTTGAGTTGAGAAATTTAAGGCAAAGAAACGGAAGATTCGACACAAGTCCAAAAAACACAGAGATTTAACGAGGTTTGGCCTAGCAACTTGGGAATTGTGAAAATATATTGTGAAAATATAACAGCTTTCTTTATATATATTCTGGGAATTTCTGTGGAATAGCTAGTCTCCCCCAACACCTAGGGATTGGCCGGTTATGTGGACAGCCAGTCGGGTCGGGGCTAGTGCAAGCGACTATGCCTAGTTCTTTATTTATTTATTTATTTTTTTTTTGAGGTAACAAATTAACTAAATTTTTAAATAAAATAAGTATTTTAAAAATTTGTCCTGTAGAAGCTTTATGCATTGGTGATGATGATTACTTTCTAAAATAGACTAATGAGTGTGTGTTTTGTATTATTAATACTGCTCCAATAGCAATCTCTGAAGCATTAGTTTCTATAATAAAAAGTATATTGAATTTGAGAGATGTGAGTACTTGCAATGATTTCATGACTTGTTTTAAGAGCTGCAAATGTCTATTCGGCTAGTTCAATCCACTTGAATTGGTCTTTAGCTAATAGAGATGTCAATGTGTCGCAATTGCAGAATAGCTTTGAACAACCTCTTTTGTAAAATCTTATTAATCCCAAGAAACCTCTTATTTGTTCAAGTGTAGAGAGCATTGGCCATTTTTGCTTTGCTTCAATTAGAAAATAACTTTATATATTTTTTTTACTTTGAAATCTTTGTCGGGTCTACTTCAACGTTGATTTGTCCTCTTTCTTGAAGATGATAATTTTAGAGGATCCTAATCTCCATCTCTATATAATAAAGGAATATCATCACATGTTTTCAATTGCTAAAACAACTGTGAATTTGACTGATTTTGCGCACATTAATATAAATGGAAATATTGTTTGCCAATTTGACTGATTTTGTATTGTCAAGTTTTATTATGCTATCTTACAGTGGCAGACATTGAAGATGGTCTGAACATTATCAGGCAACTTTTTTTTTTTTTTCTAAGTTAGGGGTGAGAGGTCTTCTAGAAAGCTGCTTTTATTTTTTTGATGAACCTAAAAATGATTTGGTGTCTCGTCTGCATATATTAGGACTAATGTGCTTCTCAGTTTGTATTTGGCTACATAAGATTGGTAACCATCCATTGTTAGGTTGCAATGCCATGTATTTTGCCGCTGGTGGTGTTGTCTCTATATTAATCTCCACTAGGAAATGCAATTATATCGACCTTTTCTATGGCAATTATTCAAATTTGTTATATACATAACTTCAGATGTTCCAAACATTGCTGCTTTAGCTTTTCAAATTTTTTACATACATAACTTCAAATGTTCCAAACTTTCTTTGGTTTTTTAGCTTCTTTCATTCCTGCAGATGGATCCACAATGAAGGAATTGGGTGAATGCTCCTACTGACAGTGTTACTGTAGATTATATATCAAAAAAGAGAAACTTGTGATAGTGACATGACAGATTGATAGTTGATGGATTTTCGTTTCAATACGCCTGGATTTCATTTTCATACTTCTTACCAAACTTGTTGGACTTTTCAAGTTTTGTTATTCACTCATCATAACTTGCAACAAGGTTTCATTTTCTTTAGGTTTTGTGTTTGTTGTTTTGCTGTCATAGTGATATCTACTCACTGTTATTTGAAAAAAAATCTTTTTGGACTAGGAGTAAATGTGAGAAGTCTTCTTTTTGTCTTCTTCGTATTAATGTGCGCCTTACTTGTTAACTCCAAACTTTAATTTTTTAAATTTATACCATCCAAACTTTCTCATGTTAACTCCTAACTTTTATTTTTTAAAACAGATTTTTTAAAAAGAAAATATTTCAGATTTTGATTTTGTGATAAAAAAATGATAAAAATTTTGAAGTAGTTAATTCACTGATCATTAGGCTCATTTATCCATCACTTTAAAAAGTTTAAATGGATTAGAGACGTAAGTGAGCCAAGCTGGTTTAAGCATGACTCGTTAATGAACCCATTGGTTGAGCTTGTTAAGCAACGAGCTCGAGCTTGTCGGGGCTCAACTCTTTATCTCATGATCGACTTGACTAGTGTGATTTTGATCATGTCAATTTCTTATCAGGTCTGTTGTTACAATATTTATTCTTCTATTCCACTTTCAATCTCTTTGATATCTTCTCTAGTGAGCTCCCAAGGCTATTTCATTCAAGCTCACGAACTAGCTCGTGAGCATGCTATCAGTAGTACCACAAGCCAAGCTCGAGCTTGAGCTGAAGCTTGTAGCTTGAGTTAGGTATGATTTGAACTCAACTCATTTACAACCCTATCAAGGATTGACTAGTTAATGGATAAACTTTATACTTCACTTTAGCATGTGAACTATTTATGTATTTTTTTCATTCATATAATATATTTTAATGGGCCGATCATTCAAATTTATGACTCGAATTTTATTCATTTTCTTATATGTTCGGTGCACCTAGGGTGCCAAGTTGGTGGGCAGTTGAGGTGTAACCCTTTTAAATATATATATATATGTATGTATGTATATATATATATATATATATATATATATATGTATGTATATATATATATATATATGTATGTATATATATATATATATATGTATGTATATATATATATATATATGTATGTATATATAAACTAAAATGTAATCTAAGATTAAGTTTAATTTTTACAAAATTTAAACTCGTCAAAACCAAAAATTAAATTGCATCATAACATTCATCCAATGATCTAAAATTCTTTCATAATTCTAAATTGCCGCCTTCATAATCTTCAAAATCAGAAAGCTAATACAGAATAGCTAGTCATAGCATCTAACATTAACTAAAGAAAAAAAAGAAAAATTTGAAAAAGCTCCGTCAAAGCACCTTAAACATTACTACAAAGCTACGAATTCCAACCCCTCCCTTCCCCTCAACCAATCACCACCGCCATCTTCTTCACCTCCGGCGGCAGCGGAAGCTTCTCCACCACTACCGTAAACACACCATCCTCGCACTTAGCCCTTATCCCTTAAGTATTTGAATCCTCTGGCAGCCGAAACTCCCTCGTAAACCTCAGCGGCGCCACCAACTTCCTCTCCAGCCTTAGATACTTACAGCCTTTCTCTTCCCCTCCATCTCTCTTCCTCTTCGCATCGCTCCTTATAACCAATAACTCTGATTTCTGGAGGCCAAGAACATCTAGGAAGAAAGTGTAGCTCTAGGGGTTTTGAGAATGTCAACCTGTACGCCACCACTCCCTCTCTCCTCTCCGGTGCGATTTCCGGCGGCAGAAACAGAGCGATCTTCATGGCCGCCGCCGCAAACCGGTTGAAATGATGCTATCCCCTCTAGGGCTTCCGCTAAGTGGAACAAATGGCTGGTGCTCGAGTCGAGTAGAAGCGAATCTGGGAGAAAGCTCATGGTTCTGAAGTAGATATTAGGGTTTCGAGATATATATATATATATATATATATATATATATATATATATAATGGCTTTTCTTTTTTCCTTTTAGTCATGATATAGAATATTGAAAGGAATGTCATTGATCTCACTGGACAACAGTTATACATTTTCAATTTAATTGCACCAAAGGACACATATAATTAAGGTTTCAAGTCCAATAGTCAATTTTGAGGAATCTATTTTGACGTAAGTGAAAGAACTAGTTGCATAGATATAGAGAAAGCACCTTCTCTTCAAAGTGAGGGTGATCTTCAAGTTTTGAGATCGGTTTTGACGTCGAGCAGATTACCCGCTTGAAGAATCTAACAAGCTAGCCTTGGCTTCTTGATGTTCCCTGTTAACTCCATGATTTATATATTATTCAAGGAGTTAAAAGGGAACGTCAAGAAGCCAAGGGTAGCTTGCTAGTTTCTTCAAGCGGGTAATTTGTTCGATGTCAGAACCGATAAATAATTAGAAATCAAAATTGATTTCTAATATCGTAAAATTTTACAAATTATACAACTTTGATAATTTTGATTTCAGCACTTCAACGACATTTAATATTATTTTTTCTTCAATCAGTAGATAGATTGGAACATAATTAAAATATCTAATAGTGGTCGTAAACTTGAATTTTAATCTCAGAGAGAGAGAGAGAGGGAGAGAGAGAGAGAGAATGCAGAATCTAATAAGTCATATTAAATAACTTTTATAAAGAATAGTCATACAAATAAGTTTAAAGGCCAGCACAGAAATTGCCCCCAACTCTTGAATCACCACAAAAAAAAAAAAAATAAAAAAAAATACAAAATATGTAAAAGAAAATTTCATATAAGACTATAACCATGTGGTAGAAGAGAAAACAATCTAAATGACCGGATGTTGGTATTGATCGCACCATGCCGTTGTGTAAGTGGATTGGTGCGATTTATCTAGGCACTATATGACCCTTAACTTACATAACCCAAATTAAATGTCTCCATAACATATAAGTAGCATAATTTTATTTCTACTTGCATTAAAGTTACTAAAATTAATGTCTCCCAAGCTCTCTATTTGTTTGTAAACATTTATGATGTTCCAGTGTCCATTTGGTTCCCAAGCCTCAGAACATCATTAAATTGTGCTTCTTCTGTAAGTTGAATATTGTGTTTTGAATTATGAAATATAATTGGGCGAAAATAATCTGAGGTTGTTTGAACTTGATTCCCAGATTTAACACTGAAATGAGTAGAGGTTCACAAGCGTGATACTCATTTCTCTCATTCATGCCGTTTTCTCACTTTATCACCCTGCATGCAAATAATAATTTGTCACATAAACTATAAAATTGAAACATGTATTGTTCTTGCAAATCAAAATGTTTAATGCAATAATACTTTTCATAAAAATATTGTACATGAAAATATTATCTTATGTTGCACAAAATATTGGAACGAAATTCCTTTTTTTAGTTCTTATGATTCATATTATTTAGTTTTCAATTTTCGTGTAAAAAAAACACACAATATTGAATGCAACAATTAAATATTTTTTACCTG
Source organism: Papilionanthe hookeriana x Papilionanthe teres (assembly GCA_022702705.1). Lineage (NCBI taxonomy): Eukaryota > Viridiplantae > Streptophyta > Magnoliopsida > Asparagales > Orchidaceae > Papilionanthe > Papilionanthe hookeriana x Papilionanthe teres. Next base: position 53,503,666 of record CM040427.1, on the reverse strand, counting down.
CACTTCCACAGCATATGAAGGCCTTAAGGAATCCAATATGAACTGAATATTGTCAGCTAACGGCTTAACCTGCAATGCAGTAACAAATAATTTATAAGGCTGAAATCACAATAAAAATAAGAGACAATAATTATGTAATAATTGTCCCACCTCTATAAGAAAAATCATTTATTGCAAAAAAATCTCCTATTTTACAATATTTTACCTGCATTTCCATGAAACTCCAAAGCCTGAAAGAATCATATGTAAATTGTCTTTCGTTCATTAATTTTTGAACCTATATAATATGACGGCAAATAAAATCATAAGGACGGTAAAATTCAAACATATACAATAACAAAATAAATACGTAAACCAGTAAACACAGTGGTTGTTTGGTTTCAAGTGGGATTTAATATAAATTGGATTTTGTACATCCTATAAATTCGAATTTATGAAATCTTAAAATGTTTAAATCTTGAAAACAGTTTGGTATGTTAATATGTAAATCTTTCTAAATTTTGAGAAATAATTTAATATTTTTAAATTAATAGAAAAATTTAAGAACCTGTAGGATTCATGAATGCCTGTTTTTGTCCATTTCTCAGAATTTAACATAAATCCTATTTAAAACTCTCTACCAAACCGCCCCAAAAAATAAAATTTAAAAATAAGAAAAAAAAACCAAACTATATAGAATAATTAATAAACAAAATCAAAATTAAAACAAAAATTACTCACTCTCCTAAATTGTGCAATCAAAGTTATTGGAACCCAGCCTTGGTCATCCATGTGCTCTTTCAGGTAATAATCAGTGCACAAATTCTCCGAACTGCAGAAATCATAATATGTGCAGCACAATAATAATGAATAGTATCGAGTTATTTTAAAAATTAAAAAAAAATTCAATAATATAGCAAGCAAACCTGAAATAAGTACTCGATTTGTTTCCGCAAGTTCACTCGTAGATTAACAAGCAAAAAAGAAAAATTTGATTGCAGTGACTGCATAAAATGTTTGATGAGGAACAAAAGATGGCCAACGAAAATTTTGAAACTGCAGGGCGGGCTAAATTATTATGTGCATCAAAAGGAAAATCTACAAACCAAACAAAAATATTTAAGCAACCAGAGAAATTGATTTGCAATTTAATTGAAAATACGACAGAACAATCTTACAAGGAATAACATTGGGGACTTCATAAGTACTGAACCAGTTGGAGGGAAAAACATTGTCGATGAACATCGGATACACAGCCGTAGAGATCGATGGTAACATGTATGGTTGCGGTTGCTCTACAGGGAATTGCATGTATGAAGGCGTACAACCACTTAAATCTTGATATGAGTTTGACAACTGCTCGTGATGACGATCTTGATCATATTGGTAACCATACCCGCCCTGGCTAAGGTTGCCACCGCCACTGATAATTACATTGTTGATTTCTTCTTTGTAATAAGGTTTCTGGCCCCCATTGGGAAAACCTAGCGACGACGAAGGTAAGCCATTTTGATAAACTTTAGTATTGCTGCTGTTATAAGAATTATGATCCAGAGTGGGAGGAATAAGGGGAATGGCATTTGAATAGGAGCATTGGGGAGAAGATCCAATGGAGTCAGGGAGCGACGACAACATGTTTGATCCAACATTGATTGACGAGTCATTCTTAATCTGCTCATTACGTGGTCTTTTCCATGATGTCGGCTTCTGCATGTTGCACGTGTCAGAGGGGACCGGTGAGTTGTTTACGCTTGACATTGGGAATTGTTGGTGGGTGGGATTCTGGAACGAGGAGGAGGAGGAGGAAGAGGAGTAGGAAAAAGGAGGATTCTGATATATTGGTTACGTCTAGATTGGTAGCTTTCTCCGTCCGCTTCAAATTTATAGTGATAAGTTTGATATTATTTGGTTGGTTGTTACCAAAAGAGGTTATTATTAGCCTGCACGTGGACAAGCAAAGTTATTTTTAACTCATTTTATTTTTATCTTTTATGCAATTTACACCTCTAAAATTATTTTATTTTTTTAATTGCCAGCAAAGCTCCAGAAATTTTCTTTTTCCCTTGAAACGTTTGATGCTTTGTAATCATGACATTCAAAAAAAAAAAAAGGAAAAGTAGATATTTTGTAAAATTTTACGCCAAATAAAAAGAAACTTTCTAATTAATTTAGAATCTCACAATTAGTATTTTAAAACGGCAATAATGCTGTCTAGCTAAAAATACACACAGACATACATACCACCCAATTCCTATGTATTTACATATCAAACAACTAAATTTTACTTTTTACATTTATACCACCCAAAATTCTCCTATCACAATAAAAATATCATTGTTTTAAATTTTTAAAAAAGTAATACATATTTTCATGCTTAGATGAAGTGATATACATGTAATAATGGAAATTTAGATGGTATATACTCAAATACATAGGAATTGAGTGGTATGTATGAAGAACCTGTCAGCTCTCAAAGAGGAAAAATAACATAACTGTTGAGAAATTGTTCCTACGAATAAGTCTAAAAAAATTTTCAACGACCCACGTAGCAGAGAAAATTCAACGAACCATATGTGCGGACCTTCAAAATATACCTCCGGGCACACACGTGCATGTAAAAGTAAACGAAGATGACTTGTGATGCGGTGTACCTGTGTCTAATAAATTAGAATCATATATGGGTGTTATTGCTAGAGATCCTTTGATTACACCCATATCATTTTCTAATTGGAGAAACAAAGGCGTGAAGCCTTTTAAAAGAAATATTATTAGAGATAGATATTTTGGAATATATTAAATAGTTTATATTTTTATTTGTTATTTTACACATAGTTTTTTATCAGGTTATTTGCAGATTAAATTTGAAATTTCTAATCATATACGTTGTTGGATTTTGAAATCCGTTGACATTAAATATCGTAACTACTAGAATAGCCTAATGTCAGAGCATTGTTATAGTCATGTCATACAAAAGATTATAGAGGCTGGTTCTGAAGGAGTATATACACTACACAGTGGTCACAACCAGATGATCAGGTTTTTATTTAATTTTATTTAATTTTAAATTGATCAAAAGAATTAATATTTTTTTCTTACAGAGGAGGGCAATACGAAATGCTGAAAATGCAAAAAAAAAATAATAATAATAATAATAAATAATAAATAATAACATGGCCTCACACACTGGGTCGGATTAGCCTTGTTAGGAGTGATGTTATTTTTTTTAATAAATTATGAATAGTAAGTATGCCAGTTTAAATTTTTTTTTTTATCGTATTCTTTTCCAGGCTATTCATGATAAATTGAAATTATGGAGACTTGATATGATACATAAAGATGGAACATGGTCATCTAAAAATATTTAAGGAGGAATGAGTAATATTATTAGCTTATTATATTTATAATGATTAATTAAATAAATCATTTTGATTTTAATTATAGATACATTTGTTATGTAGACACAAGCTTGTATGATATAGAACCAAATGAGAGGGCTTTCAAGGGACCTGAACACCCTGAAATGACATGCACACGGGAGTTTGGAATCACTCCAACTTGATTTTTTCCACACAATACCACAACTGAAGGTGAAAACAATAATATGTCTATATCTGTTCAAGTTAAACAATTAGAAGGTGAAATGTGTTCTTTACTGAATGAGGTAAGACAATTAGCTCAACAAATACGGTCGAATTATCAACCACAAGGAGTATCAAACACGGTATATTATTATTTAAGTAATTAAATATTTTATTTCATTTTTATCATCTTAAAATTATTAATTAATTATGTTTTTTCCTTAACGGGATTGTAACCAACCTTAAGTTGAATGACGAATTGAGTGAGAATCTCACGTATTTATCATCTTTTTTAGTGCACCTTTATTTAATGTATTTTTATTTCTTTTATTCTAAGGTTAATGATGATTTATCTCATAGATTGATAGATATTTAATGTTTAAAAGATGTTACTACTTAGTTCGTAGGATTTATGAATTTTTATGATCACTGAATACTTTTATTAAATTATTGGAAACTAAAACGATGAATTGATATATGTTTTGATGTATTTGAGATATTAATACTATTTTATATGAATTATGTTTTTATTCCATTATTTTTCATATTTGGGCCATTTACATACAGACCAACCTTTATATTTAATACAAATTTCAATTTTTACATTTACACTTTGTGTTAGACATAGAAATACATATGTAAATCTTATTTCCTATATATAATGTTATTTTATATATCCCGAGTCAATGAATGAAGATCACGTGATACTATAGAACCCTCTCAACACATCACAATTCAAGGCAACTGTCTCATCACACAGATACTGAGACCTTACATATTTGGGCTTGTTTTATATTTTGCAATTTTTCTCTTGTTCCTACAAAACAAATACACATTTTCAAATAAACTCGTACACGTCTTACATGGCTATACAACTTATGCACATGAGATTATATTTATCATTTTAATGTGTATTTGGGCATTTTAATCAATTCAGATAATCATCTCAATGTGTTATGCAATAGAAGGGATTTTGAACTTTTTTTTCATTTTATAATCAATAAAAGTTGGATACAAAGACTTTGATGGACTCGTGAGTACTAAAGAGGTGTACGAAATTTCTCTGTGTCTTTAAGATAAATTAGAACACCTTTGCACTTTTTATTTTATTTTTTTGCATTATGTTGTAGATCAATTTACATAGTTCGTGTTTTAAGTTGAGATAAAGGTAATGATGATATCTATTGAACCAATTTCATCTATTGAATAGGCAATATCAAAATATCTATGCGCAACAACATCTACCTAATAAAAGACAACATCACAGTAGTGCATCTCCATAGATCATCGCAAGGAGCGCTTAAGTAGGTCTCAACACCACAAAGCATAATGAACTTTTTAGCCTTAGAACAGGAGGAAGAAGCACTGCAAGCTAAGGATTCATATGGGAAACGAAATTACGTAAAAATTGAGTGGTAAGTAATGCCACCCATAGAAAAGAAAGGTTCTCTGAAAATCAAAGATTTGATACAAAGTATGAACACACAGATTCATGATTCTGTGTGCAAAATCAAGTTTTGGGTCTTTGATTGTTAATGCTGCAATTGAACATCGTAACTATATAGGAATTGTGTGATATGTATGTAAATGCCCCTACTTTTATTTGTCAATTTTATTACACTCGTAAAATATCAAGACATCCTCAATCATGTGAATTAATGCCTACTCTACAATCAATGACTGAGTCTTATCAATTTTTTGAATTAAATACATTTACAACCATATCTTTTTGAGTATTTCATCTGATGCTGATGTCAGATGTCATTAGGCCAGTTTGGAGTTGGCTGAGCACTTATTTTTGGCATCTTCATTTGCTCTTGATCCATAAATGTAAATTTGACAATAGGTGGCGACTCTTGGGATTCCCTGTTGGTTACCGGAAGCCATGATATTTCTTTCCTAATTTCTAATCAGCATATGAATTTTATGTTAAAAAATTGTACTTGTTATAATTTAAAGAACTTAAAAAATTTACATGTTATATAGCACAATAATTTAATGAACTTAAAGAACATAATATGGGATCAATGAGCTATAATGGAGTGCAAAGGAGCTATTGCGGTATGGCTTCAGTCTCCTATGTATGGGATCAGTAGTCAAAGTACTATATACATCCAGTTTCAGTATTCTGCTTTTACAACGCTTACAATTTATAATGTACTTTGGGTGAAGGGATTCCTTCCCTGAGTAGTCTAAAGAAAATAATTTTCTCTTATATATAAGTCAAAAATTTAATATGGAAATTGAAATAGTTTTAGACAACACAATTTCATTATAGTTTTGTTGAACTGGGCATCGAATTTTATTTTTATTTTTTAACTGAAAACGTAATACCTTTACTTACCATTGTTCAAGAAAGTGAATGGATATTTGTTATGTCTACCTATACTGGCTTAATATTTGCTACAGGATTTACTTTTCGCCTTAGATGGAACTGGTTATAAATTGAAGTTGACGGATTTACATTCTACTTTTGGGATAAGTTAATACCTTAATTGCTTAGTCATAGAACTTTATGTATCCAGTTTCAATATTCTGCTTTTACAATGCTTACAGCTTATTTTTCTGTATTTTCTTGCCTCCAAACCGTGCAAGAATTTATGTAAATATAATTATTTTGTACTGTGAAAATATAACAGCTTTCTTTATATTTATTTTGTTTGGATTTTTGTAGCATAGCTAGTTGCCCCCAACGCCTAGCGACTGGCAGGTTATATTTTATATTTTTTATCTTTTATCCGGGATATTGTAAGGTTATTGGAAGGATCTTGCTCAAATAACGCTGCTTTCCTAATAACCTGTCAATAACCCTCACAGTTTCATTTTAATGTTATTCACAGGTTACTCGCTGGTTATTCGGTGGTTATTTGAGAATTCCGTAGACAGCGCTGCGTACGTTGTCCGTATGGAATAATTTTCCTGTTTTAAGAGCTGCAAATGTCTATTCGCCTAATTCAATCAACTTGAATTGATCTTTAGCTAATAGAGATGTCAATGTGTAGCAATTGTAGCATAGCTTTGAACAATTTTTTTTTGTAATATTGTATTAATCCCAAGAAACCTCTTAATAGTTCAAGTGCATAGGGCATTGGCCATTTTTGCACTGCTTCAATTAGAAAATAACTCTATATATATTTTTACTTTAAAATCTTTGTCGGGTCTGCTTTAACATCGATTTGTCCTCTTTCTTGAATATGATAATTTTAGAGGATCCTAATCTCCATCTCTATATAATAAAGGAATATCAGCACATGTTTTCAATTGCTAAAACAACTGTGAATATAGCTAATTTTGCGTACATTAATATAAATGGAAATATTGTTTGCCAATTTGACTGATTTTGTATTGTCAAGTTTTCTTATGCTCATCTTACAGTGTCAGACATTGAAGATGGCCTGAAGCATTATCAGGCAATTGTTATTTTTTTTTTCTAAGTTAGGAGTGAAAGGCTTCTAGAAAGCAGCATTTATTTTTTTGATGAACTTAAAAATGATTTGGTGTCTCGTCTGCATATATTAGGACTAATGTGCTTCTTAAGTTTTTATTTGGCCACATAAGATTGGTTACTATCCATTGTTAGGTTTCAATGCCATGTATTTTGCTGCTAGCCGTGTTGTCTCTATATTAATCTCCACCAAGAAAAGCAATTATATCGACCTTTTCTATGGCAATTATTCAAATTTGTTATATACATAACTTCAGATATTCCAAACTTTCTTTGCTGCTTTAGCTTTTCAGATTTTTTACATAACTTCAGATGTTCTAAACTTTCTTCGGTTTTTTAGCTTCTTTAATTCCTGCAAATGGATCCACAAGGAAGGAATTGGGTGAATGCTCCTACTTTATATTTCAAAAAAGAGAAACTTGTGATGTTGGCATGACAGATTGAGAGTTGATGGATTTTCATCCTCCCTTAAGATTTTCAATATGTCTAGATTTCATTTTTGTACTTCTTACCGAAACTCTTTTTCGACTTTTCAAATTCTGTTATTCACTCATCATAAGTTGCAACAAGGTTTCATTTTCTTTAGGTTTTGTGTTTGTTGTTGTGCTGTTCATCGTGATATCTACTTACTATTACATGAAAAAAAAATCTTTTTGGACGAGGAGTAAATGTGAGAAGTCTACTTTTTGTCTGCTTCGTATTAATGTGCGCCTTACATGTTAACTTGTAACTTCTATTTTTTTAATTTATACCATCTAAACTTTGTCATGTTAACTCTTAACTTTTATTTTTTAAAAAATTTCAAGCAGTTAATTCACTAATCATTGGGCTCATTTATCATCACTTTAAAAAGTTTAAAGGGATTAAAGACGTAAGTGAGCAAAGTCTGTTTAAGCTTGACTAGTTAATGAACTCAATGGTTGAGCTTGTTGAGCAACGAGATTGAGCTTGTCGAGGCTCAACTCTTTATCTCATGATCGACTTAACTAGTAAGATTTTGATCATGTAAATTTCTTATCAGGTCAGTTGTTACAAAATTTATTCTTCTCTTTCACTTTCACTCTCTTAGATTGCTTCCCTAGTGAGCTCTCAAGGCTATTTCATTCAAGCTCGCGAACTGGCTCGTGAGCATGCTATCAGTAGTACCACAAGCCAAGCTCGAGCTTGAGCTGAAGCTTGTAGCTTGAGTTAGGTATGACTTGAACTCAACTCATTTACAACTGTTGTGGGAAAAACACTTTCTTTCCTCAATCTTGGTAAAAGAACAAACCGCAAATCACAACAAAGAAGATGCAAACACAAGAGCACAAGCAAACAAGAGGATTTACGTGGTTCGGTCTTTTTGACCTACGTCCACGGGAGGGAATTGAAATAATCCACTAAGACAAGAAACAGGAGTACTTAGCTTTACATAGATGAGCCCTCATCTTCCATGGCCTTCCTTCACATCCAAGGCCTCCAAGATGCTCTCCTCACCCTTAACAAGCTAGCCCACACTCCTTGAGTTCTTTTTCACTCTTACAAAACCCACACTAAAGCCTCCCCTCCTCTCATCTATTTATAGTAAATTAGATTACATTATAATATTCTATAAGTAGATGAGGTGTAACCTTCAAGGATCGCATGGCTTCCACATGTCCACCCTTTAGAGTCCTCCATCGCATGGTCTCCACATGTCCTTTCACATGTCCTCCTTCCACCGCATGGCCTCCACATGTCCTTCCACATGTCCTCTTCTAGGGTCTTCCAAAATGAGGTGGCACCTTTCTAAAGTCAACAATGGAGGCTTAAAGTAAGGAGGAGTTTACAAGGGTGCCACTTGCCTTAGTGACTAATTGGGGGTCAAAACAACAAATCTCCACCTTGACCCTCAATTATGAGATTCTGAAGTAGTGATTCCCTCCACCTGGCCCCCGAGGGGCCCTCAGCCAGTGGAAAAGTTCACTAAGTCCAGACAGTGTCTGAACTTAGCTATGGGCAGCGCCTTGGTGAGCATGTCAGCGGGGTTCTCTTCGGTTGGTATCTTCTCTACCACTATTGAGCCTTTAGTAATGACGTCCCTTACAAAATGAAGCTTCACATCTATGTGCTTGGATCTTTCATGAAATACCTGATTCCTGGTTAGGTGAATGGTGCTTTGGTTGTCGCAAAACACAGTTATCACCTTCTGATGTACTCCAAGCTCCTCAGCCATGCCCTTTAGCCACATAGCTTCCTTGATTGCTTCAGTCACAGCGATGTATTCAGCTTCTGTTGTTGAGAGGGCCACAACCGATTGGAGGTTAGACTTCCAATCGACCGCAGATGCGAAGACAGTGAAGATGAATCAAGTCGGTGACTTCCGGTGTCAATGCTTCTCGCATAATCGAATCTACGTAACCAACTACCTTTTTTTCTTTGTCTTCCTGCCTTTTGAAGAGTAGCCCCAAATCAGTGGTACCTCTTAAGTATCTCAGAATCCATTTTAGTGCTTCCCAGTGAGCCTGTCCTGGGCTTGCCATGAACCTGCTTACGATACTAACGGCGAAGGCTAAATCTGGTCTGCTGCAAACCATACCATACATGATGCTACCAACCCCACTGGCGTAGGGGACACCCTCCATGTACCTTTTCTCTTCTTCAGTCTCTGGTGCTTGAGAGTTTGATAGTCTGAAGTGTTGGCCAATAGGTGTTGCAACCTGCTTAGCCTCGTGCATGTTGAACCTTGCTAGAACCTTCTGAATATATGACTTTTGAGACAAGAATAAGCTACCCTTTTTCTTGTCTCTGGTAATCTCCATCCCTAGGATCTTTGTAGCTGGTCCTAGGTCCTTCATGTCGAATTCAGAATTGAGCATACCTTTGATCTTCTGGACTTCCTCCTTGCTTCTGCTGGCTACTAACATATCATCCACATAAAGGAGCAAGTACGTACCGATTTCACCGTCTTGCCACTTCATGTACACGCAACTGTCGTAGCTGCTTCTGACAAAACCGATCTTTAGCATAAACTCATCAAATCGTTTGTACCATTGTCTTGGGCTTTGTTTCAGTCCATACAAAGCCTTCTTCAGCAAGCAAACTTTGTCCTTTGTCTCAGGTGTGTTGTACCCATCTGGCTGGTCCATGTAGATGGTTTCTTCAAGCTCTCCATGCAGGAACGCAGTCTTAACATCTAGCTGCTCTAATTCCAAATTGAATTGAACTGCTAGTGCTAAGACTATCCTAATTGAGCAGTGTTTCACCACGGGTGAGAAGATTTCGTTGAAGTCAACTCCTTCAACCTGTGTGAATCCCTTTGCAACGAGTCTGGCTTTGTACCTGATCCTCTCAGTACCTGGCGTGCCTTCCTTCTTCTTAAAGGTCCACTTGCAGCCAACTACGCGTTTGTTTGTTGGTCGATCCACAAGTTCCCAGGCTTTGTTCTTCATCAGAGAAGCCATTTCCTCATCCATTGCCTCTTCCCACTTGTGTCTTTCCTTGCACTTCAGGGCTTCCTTGTAGCTGTTTGGTTCTGCTTCTTCTATCACTTCAGCAACACTCAGAGCAAAGGAGATCATATCTGCATGGCCGTATCTCTCTGGCGGTCTGATAGTTCTCCTTTGTCTGTCCCTTACCAAGCTGTAGTCGTCAGATCTTCTTTCTGGTTCAGTCACTTACTGGTCTTCTGCCACTTCGTCTTGATCGTTCTCAATTGTCCTTTGATTAGTCAAAGTTTGTCGTTGTTGCAGCTCCACCTCAATTGACGAATCCTCCTTAGTGACACTGTTCCTAGTAACATAGCTTTGCAGATTCCCCATTTTGGACTCATCGAATGTCACATCCCTACTGATGATGCATTTTTGTTGATCTAGGCACCAAAGTTTGTAACCTTTGGTTCCAGTGGGTATCCGATGAAGATGCACTTCAAAGCCCTCGCTTCCAGCTTATCCTGTCTAACGTGAGCGTATGCAATACATCCAAAGACTTTAAGATTATCATAATTACCTGGCTTTCCGTACCACATCTCCAAGGGAGTCTTCATATCAACAGCTGTCGATGGGCATCTGTTGATAAGGTAGCAGGCGGTTGACACAGCTTCGCCCCAGAAACTTTTGGGTAAACCTGCATTTAGCAGCATGCACCTCACTCTCTCTAGGAGAGTCCTGTTCATCCTCTCAGCTAGGCCGTTCTGTTGAGGAGTGTTCCGGACTGTCTTGTGCCTTGTGATGTCATTCCTCCTGCACAGCTCCTCAAACTGCTCTGAACAGTACTCCAAGCCATTGTCGGTTCTCAAGTGCTTCAGCTTTGCTCCCATCTTATTTTCGGTGAGAGTTAACCAGTCCCTGAATCGTTGAAAAGCTTCATCTTTTGTTTTTAGGATAAAGACCCATACCTTCCTGGTGTAGTCATCGATGATAGACATGAAGTATCTTCCTCCTCCATGAGTCTGAGTTCTAGTCGGGCACCATGGATCATCGTGTACATAATCAAGAGGTTTCTTTGATGTATGTATTCCAGGTGGAGAACTTCACCCCGGTGGCCTTCCCGCGTACACATTGTTCACGAATTCCGGTTTGTCGACCCGATCTCCGCATAACGAGTTCTCGCTTGGACAATTCCCGTAAACCCTTTTCACTTACATGCCCCAGCCTCATGTGCCATAGTCCGGATCCGTCGAGCTCGATTGAACTGCATTTGAGAAGTTCCCGATCACAGTTCTTCCAACAAGGGAGTATAGCCCATTCTTTCTGACTCCTTTCATGACTATGAGAGAGCCCTTAACTACTCTGATACAACTATTCTCTGCCTTGAATGAGTATCCATTCGACTCCAGCGTCCCTAAAGAAATCAAATTTCTTTTAAGTTCTGTGACGTACCTGACATGCTGCAGTATTCGTTCAGCTCCATCGAACATCTTTATTCTGATCGTCCCGCTGCCGATCACCCTACAGGCTTTATTGTCTTCAAGTAGAACAGATCCACCATTTGCCAGTTGTAGTGTCTCGAACCAGTCTTTGTTAGGACACATGTGAAAGGAGCACCCCGAGTCGAGGATCCACTCATTGCTAGATTCGGATTCCGTGATCATCGAGCTTCGACTCGAATCATAGCCGTCCGAGACTATGCTTGCCTCTCAGAATCTTTAGGCTTCTCCTGAAAGCCTTTCTTTCTATCCGGACAGTCCTTCTTAAAATGACCTTCCTTGTGGCAATGGTAGCACTTGTAGGATCTCTTAGAAGACTGACCTCTAACGTTTCTTCTGGACCTTGATCTGCTCTGGTCACTTTTATAACCTTTATTGCTCGATCTTCCTCTAACCATTAGACTGTCTCCACTGGTTTCCTCCTTCGTGTCGTGCTTCTTCTGAAGTTCTTTGGCTCTAATTAATGATTGAACCTCTTCCAGAGTAATCGTTTGCGCCCTTCCATAGATCATCGCATCCTTGAACTGCTCGTAGCTCTTAGGAATAGAGTTTAGCAACAGCAGCCGCCTTGTCCTCGTCATCTATCTTGACGTCGATGTTCTCAAGATCATCTATGATCTTGTTGAACTCGTCTATCCGCTTCCGAGACCGATTTTTCTTCGTGCACTTTGAAAGAGTATAGGCGCCGCTCGAAATAGCCTTATTAGCCGGGGACTTGGTCGGGTAGAGTACATCGAGTTTGGCCCAAAGCGCTTGAGCCGTTGTCTCCCTCGACACCTCCCTCGGAACCTTGTCGCCCAAGCTCGAGATTATCAAACCGCGAGCTTTCTCCGGCATGCCAATCTTCTCTTTCTCTCGTCATGTCGGCCGGCGGTGCCGTCGGCCCTTGCAAGGCTTCTTCGACACCCTGCTGAACCAGTAGTGCTCTCATCTTTACTCTCCACAAGCCGAAATCGTTTTTTCCCGTGAATTTCTCAATGTCGAATTTGGCGGAACCCATTGTCCCCGCCAAACACCTCTTCTTCCTTCTTGTCGCGATTTCTTGGGTGTGATTCCTCCGACCAAGATGTGTCGAGATTTTCCCACAGACGGCGCCAATTGTTGTGGGAAAAACACTTTCTTTCCTCAATCTTGGTAAGAGAACAAACCGCAAATCACAACAAAGAAGATGCAAACACAAGAGCACAAGCAAACAAGAGGATTTACATGGTTCAGTCTTTTTGACCTACATCCACGGGAGGGAATCGAAATAATCCACTAAGACAAGAAACAGGAGTACTTAGCTTTACATAGATGAGCCCTCATCTTCCATGGCCTTCCTTCACATCCAAGGCCTCCAAGATGCTCTCCTCACCCTTAACAAGCTAGCCCACACTCCTTGAGTTCTTTTTCACTCTTACAAAACCCACACTAAAGCCTCCCCTCCTCTCATCTATTTATAGTAAATTAGATTACATTATAATATTCTATTTATGTCCACCCTTTAGAGTCCTCCATCGCATGTTCTCCACATGTCCACCCTTTAGAGTCCTCCATCGCATGGTCTCCACATGTCCTTTCACATGTCCTCCTTCCACCGCATGGCCTCCACGTGTCCTTCCATATGTCCTCTTCTAGGGTCTTCCAAAATGAGGTGGCACCTTTCTAAAGTCAACAATGGAGGCTTAAAGTAAGGAGGAGTTTACAAGGGTGCCACTTGCCTTAGTGACTAATTGGGGGTCAAAACAACAACAACCCTATCAAGGATTGACCAGTTAATGGATAAACTTCATACTTCACTTTAGCATGTGAACTATTTATGTATTTTTTTCAATCATATAATATACTGTAAAGGGCCGATCATTCAAATTTATGACTCAAATTTGATTCATTTTCTTGTATGTTTGGTGCACCTAGGGTGGCAAGTTCGTGGGCAGTTGAGGCCTAAGTCTACTCTGATCCGGTTTCGATTCCTACGGGAACGAGTAGCACATAAGGGAACGGCATACCACCCTTTTATATGTATATATGTATATATATATATATATATATATATATATATATATATATATATATGTGTGTGTGTGTGTGTGTGTGTGTGTGTGTGTGTGTGTGTGTGTGTAAACTAACGTGCAATCTCAGATTAAGTTTAAATTTTACGAAACTTAAACTTCTCAAAGCCAAAATTAAATTGCAGCATAACTTTCATCCAATGATATAAAGTTCTTTCATAATTCTAAACCGCCGCCTTCATAATCTTCTAAATCATATAGCTAACACAGAATAACCAATTATAACATCTAAAATTAACTAAAGAAAAAAAAGAAAATTTTGAAAAAGCTCCATCATAGCAACTTGAACATCACTACAAAGCTACGAATTCCAATCCCTCCCTCCACCTTCTTCACCTCAGTCAACACACCATCCTCGCACTTGGCTGTTATCCCCGAAGGATTCGAATCCTCCGGCAGCCCAAACTCCCTCGTAACCTTAGCGGCGCCACCAACTTCCTCTCCAGCCTTACATACTTACAGCCTTCCTCTTCGCATTGCTCCTTATAACCAATATCTTTTCATCTTCCAACGTCACCTAGATCTCTGATTTCTGGTGGCCAGGAACATCTAGGAAGAAAGTGTAACTCTTAGGGGTTTCTAGAATGTCAACCGGTACGCCAACACTCACCCTCTCCTCTCCGGTGCGGTTTCTGGCGGCGGAAACAGAGCGATCTTCATGGCCACCGCCGCGAGATGCTATCCTCTCTAGGTCTTCCGGTAAGTGGAACAAATGACTGGTGCTCGATTCGAGTAGAAATGAATCTAAGAGAAAGCTCATTTTTTTGAAGTAGATATATATATGGCTTTTTTTTTCCTTTTAGTCATGATATAGAACAAGGAATGTAATTGATCTCAATGGATAACAGTTATACATTTTCAGTCTAATTGCGCCAAAGGGCACGTATAGTTCCCTTTTAACTCCATGTTTAATAAATATAGGTATATATTAAAATTCATCAATTAATTGAAAATAACTAGAAATCAAAATTGATTTCTAATATCATAAAATTTTGCAAATTATACAATTTTGATAATTTTGATTTCTGCACTTCAATGACATTATTATTATTTTTTATTCTATCAGTAGATAGATTGGAACATGGTTAAAAAATTTAATAGTGGTCATAAATTTGAATTTTAATGTGTGTGTGTGTGTGTGTGTGTGAGAGAGAGAGAGAGAGAGAGAGAGAGAGAGAGAGAGAGAGAGAGAGAGAGTTCAGAATCTAATAAGTCATATTAAAGAGCTTTTATAAATAACTTCAAGGGCTAGCATAGAAATTGCCCCAACTCTTGAATCACCACAAAAAAAAAAAAAAAAAAAAAATACAAAATATGTAAAAGAAAATAAAATATAACACTATAGCCTCGTGATAGAAGAGAAAACAGACTAAATGTCTGGACGTTGGTGTGGTTCGCACCATGCTTTTGTGTAAGTGGATTGGTGCGATTTTATCTAGGCATAATTATAAAGGACTATATGTCTCATAACTAACATAACCCAAATTAAATGACTCCATAACATATAAGTAGCATAATTTTATTTCTACCTGCATTAAAGTTAGTAAAATTAGTGTCTCCCAAGCTCTCTTTTTGTTTGTAAACATTTATGATGTTTCAGTGTCCATTTGGTTCCCAGGCCTCAGAATATCATCAAAGTGTGCTTCTTCTGGATGTTGAATTTCGTGTTCTGAATTATGAAATAAAATTAGGCGAAAATAATCCCTATAAAATTTTTAATCAGGACAATTCTCAAAATCATTAAACTTATTTTTTGAGATTTGCATACATACCACATGTTTCTTATGTACTTACATATTTAATACCAAATTTTTTATATTTATATGAATAAAAAAACAAACTTCAGTGTTATAATCATGATTCTCATCAGTACACATTCATGAAAAATGCGTCACACTTTAAGAAAATTAAAGGCATTTATATACTTACCACCTAATTTTTATGTCTTAACATAGCAACCATCCAAAGCAATTTTACATGCACGTTCCTATGATTTCAGCATTTGTGGATGATACTTTGATGTGATATTAGAGATTTGAGGTTTATGTGCTATGCATGTATTGCATTCATATCAAAATAAATTCTCAAATTTTGATTTTCATCCTAATAAAATTTTTATATAAAATTTTGGCCCATTAATTTTTATATCATCGAAATTCTCTAACCGTAAAATCTTTCTCAGAGATCCATAATTTGAGGCTGTTTGAACTTGATTCCCATATTTAACACTGGAATGAGTAAATGTTCACTATCGTGATGCCCATTTCTCTCATTCATGTAGTTTTCTCACTTTATCGCCCTGCATGTAAATAAAAATTTGTTAAACTATAGAATTAAAACATGCATTGTTCTTGCAATTCAAAATGTTTAACGCAATAATATTTTTCATAAATAGGAATATGAAATTGTACAAGAAAATATTATCTTATTTTGCACAAATATTGGAACAAAATTCCTTCTTTTAGTCCTTATGATTCATATTATTGAAGTTTCAATTTTCATGGAAAAATAAACACAGTATTGAATGCAACAATTAAATATTATTTACCTGCACTTCCACAATATATGAAGGCCTTAAAGAATCTAATATGAACTGTATATTGTCGGCTAATGGCTTAACCTGTAATGCAGTAACAAATACTTTCAAAGACTGAATTCATAATAAAAATGAGAGATAAAAATTATGGTAATAATTGTCCCAACATCGATAAGAAAAATCATTTTATTGCAAAAAAATAATATCATATTTTACAATATTTTACCTGTATTTCCATGAAACTCCAATGCCTGAAAGAATCATATATAAATTGTCTTTCGTTCATTAATTTCTGAACCTATATAATATG
Source organism: Papilionanthe hookeriana x Papilionanthe teres (assembly GCA_022702705.1). Classification (NCBI taxonomy): domain Eukaryota; kingdom Viridiplantae; phylum Streptophyta; class Magnoliopsida; order Asparagales; family Orchidaceae; genus Papilionanthe; species Papilionanthe hookeriana x Papilionanthe teres. The sequence goes on along the minus strand of CM040427.1, from coordinate 53,486,882 downwards.
ACAACAAATAAAATCTCAAGTAAGAACAGTAAAATTCAAACATATACAATAACAAAATAAATACGTAAACTAGTAAACACATGGGCAGTTTGGTTTTAAGTGGGATTTAATATAAATTGAATTTAGTACATCCTATAAATTTGAATTTATGAAATCTTAAAATGTTTAAATCCTGAAAACTGTTTAGTATGTTAATATGTAAATCTTTCTAAATTTTGTGAAATAATTTGATATTTTTAAATTAATAGAAAATTTTAAGAACCTGTAGGATTCATGAATGCCTTTTTTTGTCCATTTTGTCAGGATTTAATATAAATTTTATATAAATCCTATTTAAAACTCTCTACCAAACCGCCCCAGAAATAAAATTTAAAAAATAAGAAAAAAAAACCAAACTATACAGAATAAATAATAAACAAAACCAAAATTAAAATAAAATTACTCACTCTCCTAAACTGTGCAATCAAAGTTATTGGAACCCAACCTTGGTCATTCATGTGCTCTTTCAGGTAATAATCAGTGCGCAAATTCTCCGAACTGCAGAAATCATAATATGTGCAGCACATTATTAATGTATAGTATCGAGTTATTTAAAAAAAAAAAAACAATAATATAGCAAGCAAACCTGAAATAATACTTAATCGGTTTCCGCAAGTTCGCTCGTAGATTAACCAGCAAAAAAGAAAAATTTGATTGCAGCGCTGCATAAAATGTTTGATAAGGAACAAAAGACGGCCCACAAAAATATTGAAACTGCGGGCGGGCTGAATTGTTATATGCATCAAAAGGAAAATCTGCAAACCAAACAAAAATATTTAAGAAACCGGACAAATTGACTTGCAATTTAATTGAAAAAAATGATAGTAGAAACTTACAAGGAATAGTATTGGGGACTTCGTAAGTACTGAACCAGTTGGAGAGAAAGACATTGCTAATGAACATCGGATATACAGGCATAGAGATTGATGGTAACATGTAAGGTCGCGGTTGCTCTATAGGGAATTGCATGTATGAAGGCATACAAACACTTGAATCTCGATATGAGTTTGACCACTGCTCGTGATGATGATCTTGATCATACTGGTAACCATACTCGCCCTGGCTGAGGTTGCCACCGCCAATGAAATTTACATTGTTGATTTCCTCTTTGTAATAAGGTTTCTGGCCCCCATTTGGAAAACCTAGCGACGACAAAGGTAAGCCATTTTGAAATACTCTAGTATTGCTGCTGTTATAAGAATTATGATCCAGAGTGGGAGGAATAGGGAGAATGGCATTTGAATAAGAGCATTGGGGAGAAAAACCAATGGAGTTAGAGAGCGACGACAACACGTCCGATCCAACATTGATTGATGAGTCATTCTTAATCTGCTCATTACGTGGTTTTCTCCATGTCGGCCTCTGCCTATTGCATGCTCCAGAGGGGACTGGTGAATTGTTTACGCTTGACATTGAGAATTGTCGATGGAAGGGATTCTGAAGGAGGAGGAGGAGGAGTAGTAGGACAAAAGGGGCTTCTGATATATTGGTTACGTCTGGGTTGGTAGCTTTCTTCGTCCGCTTCAAATTTATAGGGATAAAATTGAAATTATTTGGTTGGTTGTCACCAAAATAGGTTATTTTTAGCCACGGTCTGCTAGCACGTGGACAAGCAAAGCTATTTTTAATAGGGCTGTCAAAAAATCTTATTGTTCGCGAACAGTTCGTGTTCGGTTCGCCAAGAAATTCGTGTTCAATTCGTTCGATAAGCAAACGAGACGAACACAAATAATTTTTTTTCGTTCGGTTTGTTAAACGAACCAAACACGAACAGTGATATGTTCGTTCGTGTTCGGTTCGTCATTGTTCGAAATATAAAATAATTTAAAATAATTATATATAAAAAATTTATGATATTTTAAAAGTAATTATATATTATAAAAATTTATCATATTTTAAATAATTAAACTTCTATAAATTATAATATATGATAAATTATTAATATCAATAATAATATTATAGTATTAATTATATTAATATAAATATTATAATATTATAATTAATACACTATACTATATATTAAAATAAAACCCTAAACAAAACCCTAAAAGCTTAATTCGGTTTGCTTCCTTTTGAGTAAGTATGGATTACCTGATGTGTACGGAATGCCTGATCAATTTGCTTCATTTTGAGGAAGTATGCTATCAAAGCTAGGGCTGTCAAAAAAGCTCATTGTTCGCGAACAGTTCGTGTTCGGTTCGCCAGAAAGTTCGTGTTCGATTCGTTCGATAAGCAAACGAGACGAACACGAACAATTTTTTTTGTTTGGTTTGTTAAACGAACCAAACACGAACAATGATGTGTTCGAATATTTCGAACACGAACACTAGCTCTGTTCGTTCGTGTTCGGTTCGTTTACACCCCTAATTTTTAACTCCCTTTATTTTTATCTTTTAAGCAATCTACACCTCTAAAATTATTTTATTTTTTTAAATGTCAGGGAAGCTCCAGAAATTTTCTTTTTCCCTTGAAAAGCTTGATGCTTTGTAATCATGACATTAAAAAAAAAAAAATGAAAAGTAGATATTTTGTAAAATTTTATGCCAAATAAAAGGAAACCTTCTAATTAATTTAGAATCTCACAATTAGTATTTTAGAGCGGCAATAATGTTGTCTAGCTAAAAATACACAGAAACATACATACCATCCAATTCCTACTTATTAACATATCAAACAACTGAATTTTGCTTTTTACATTTATACCACCCAAAATTCTCCTATCACAATAAAAATACCATTATTTTAGATTTTTTAAAAAGTATTACATATTTTCATGTGTAGACGAAGTGATGTACGTGTGATAATTGAAATTTAGTTGGTATATACTTAAATACATAGAAGTTGAGTGGTATGTATGAAAAACCTGTCAGCTCTCAGATCTCAAAGAGGAAAAAGAACAGAAACGCCGAGAAATTGTTCCTACGATTAAGCCTAAAATAACTTTCAACGCAAAAAAAAAAAAAAAAAACAGATAAAAACTAATTAAAGAAATATGAGATATGAGAAAATGTCTATCCATCGAACTAACATGTCATTCGCTCAATCACAATTTTACATCAAAATTGTTTTATTGAGGAAGTAATTTGTAATTTTAACAGTGCCATTAATATTTTTTTATCTGAGCTTGGATCATTATATTTTTATTTTTTTATTAGAATTTTAATATAAAGATTATAAATATATGCTGAGAAAATAAATTTAACAATGGTCTATACTTAGACTCTTAAGGGACTAAAAATGATTTCATTGAAGCCTTATAAAATTTTCAAATATAGTTTGTTTATATTGCTACTTATATATATATATTTATTTATTTATTTTCAGATAATAACGGACCTTCAATGCACCATAGGAAACGATCCATATGTTCGGATCTTCAAAAATACCTCCTCCGGGCACACACGTGCATATAAAAGTAAACGACAATAACTTGTGATGCGGTGTACCAGTGTCTAATAATTTAGGATCATATATGGGTGTTATTGTTTTAATCAGAGGTCATTTTAGTTCCAAAGTATATAAAAATGTCAATTTAGTCTCACACTATTTTAGTAGAGGTTGAATTAGTCCCGTGTGACTAAATTGACCTAAGTATTCTGAGAATTATTTTTGGCACTTTACTCATCCTGATGGAGAAGGTAATGAAGGCTCCGTAAAGGCTATCTATTTAATGAAGAAGGTTGAAGAGCAGTTAAAATTATTCTTAATGACAAATAGATAATTTAGGGCACATTTAGTTTTGACATAGTGGTTGAGAGTGTATTTTCTCATATGAGGTCGAATCATGCATCATTCTCTTTGGGCTCACCTTCTCCGGAAAAAAATTTAGATGATTTAGGAAAAAAATATTTTCACTTAAAAAATACTATTCTTATTTTTCATAACTTGATAATTACTAAAGTTTCAGATTTGTTTTAATGTAAATAAACAAATTTGCAAAACAATTTTGAAAAGAAAAATATACCTCATGTTTAAATAAAGTACCACAAAGCGTACGATAAAAAAAAGATTTTGAAGATATTTATGTGCATATTGCTATAAAGTATGAATGTTACTGTCTTATAATGATATTTCATTAGGTGTTTGTATTGTTATTTGTATGATGTAAATTCTCTTTTGTAGTTTAAAGAGTTCCGATTATCCAAAGAAAATGATGAACTCGACCAAGCACCAATCGGCTTTGTAGGTTCCAATTGGCTCGACTAACTCCAATTAGCCCGACTAGCTCTGGTTAGCCCGACCAGCTCCATTCAACTTGGTCAGTTTCAATCGGATTGGCCAGTTCTATTCGTTCCAACTTGCTCCATTTGAATCGGCCAACTACAGTCGACCCAATAAGTTTCAGTCGGCTCGACCATATCCAGTTAGCCTCGGCTAGCTCCATTAGGTTAAACAAGCTACAAGCAACCTGTCAGTTCCAGTTGACTCAACAGGTTTCAGTATGCCCGACTAGCTCTAGTTGAACCGACCAGCTCTAGCTTGCCATGTCCAACCAATTGAATATGAAAAAGTATAATTGCCATTTTATAATAATTGTCCTCTTATAAATAGATGAGTATTATTTTTAATAGGAGTATGTAAAGCTAATATGAAAAACGCTATTCATTATTGTTCTTCTCACACACTCTTACTGTTCATCCACACTCCATTCCTTGGGTGTGATTTATGAGTAATCTGGTATTTGACATTTAAAAAGGTGTGATGAGTGTGGATCATACCACAAACAAAAAGAGAAGCAACAGAAGGAGAACTAAACCATAGAGAAGTGAATAATAACATATAACACATTCAAGAACTCAATAGAGAGAATAATCTAACTCATTAATTCTAACTAATCCAATCGACCTTTACTGGCATCATCCAGTCGGCCTGCCAGCTCCAATTAATCCGACTAGCTCCATCAGGTTGACTAGCTCCATGCAACACAACTAGCTACAGTCGGCCCACCAGCTCCAATCATCCTGCTAGCTCCAGATGACCTGACATGTTTCAATCGGTCTAGCCAGATCCAATTGGCCTTATAGATTCTAATCAGCTCGACAAGCTCCAGTCGGTTGGCCTGCTCACGTCGGCCTGACCATCTCCAGTCGCCAAACCAGCTCCAATTGGCTCAACCAGAAAAATTACTCTCATAAGAAAGACCTAAATACAAATTTAGAAAAATAGTTTTTCAAATGGAAGATAAGTCACGAAAAGGTGAAGCAACAAGAAAAACTCTTCAGGGAAAAATCTAGCAAGGCCCTCCTTATTTTTTTTATGCATTTAGATATTTCTTACTTCACTGTGAATTCGCCAATAACACTTGAGGAACTTGTCTCTCACAATCAAGTTTAGAAAAATTTAAAGAACAATAACCTTTATTTTGGGCCCTATTCAGCTTAATAGTTGAATGCTACAAATGATTTTGGGGAAGCTCTTTCCAAAATATAACTCGGTTATATAGAATGAATTCAGTTAACACAAGGTTAAAGATTACGAGACCATGACCTATGTAAAGTTAAGAAATTATGATGGCAACTCTCTGAGCTACAACCTCCAGATGAAGAATAGTCTGGCTACTCTCTGTAGGAGAGTACAGCCTCCAGATGAAGAATAGTCTAAATCTAACAAAACTACTTGAGTTTCTTTATAATCGAGTCATATTAAAAGGAAATAATCAATCTAGTTGCACAATAAAGTTGACTCATTTCACTTATAAGACTTAGAGAACTATTCTTATAAGACCTAGTCAACTATAGTGGTGATGAGTTGGCGATCTATGAGACTAATTTACATAAGGTCGGCCAAAATGGTCTCAAGACAGAATCCTATAGGAGTGCTAAGAGCTTCCAAGCAGATAAATAGTCAACAGATAAATATCCCACACATTTTTTCATAAATAATTCTTTTAACTTGTATTTGGAGAAAAACATGCACTTGTCTTAGAGAGACGAATAATTTAAGTTTTATATTATCATTCTTTTTACTTTTAGAAAATTGTCTTTTAAAGGGATATTTGAATTTCATCTCCCGTCATTTATATTTTAATAGGGTAGTGGATATAATTGTCATTTTATAATATTAATATGTAAATACTGACCAAAAAAAAAATCCAAAAGAAAAAGAAATAGTTATATTTATTAATTAAACATTTATTTCACTCGCCAAAGTTCCCCGCTCGAGTAAAATATCTGTTCTGCTCCTTGTCAAGGTCCTGTTTGTTTCTCTCTTTTCTTCTTTTTTGGCCGCAATAATCATTTTTCACCGTTCTCCATTTGCCTCGACTGTTCTTCGCTTCCTCCTCCTACTCGAACTCCACACAAGGAACTCCTATCTCGTCCTTTTTGTTTGTTCATTCTTTCTCTGTTCACACAAAAATTATTTTTGTTCTCCCCTCACAATAAATCAGCATCATCCCCTATGTGTATCTTCTTTCCACAACTCACAAATTTTGTACAGAGTCTCACCTGCTCTGCACAAAGATAATCTTCATTGTCTTCGCACACTGTCCTGTGCTCTTCTCTGCCATGACCCTGTCGAAGGCCCCACACCTTTGCTCTGCCCTAAGCAATTACACATGAGTCACATAAGGCAACGGTATCTCCTAATACCAACTCATATATATATATATATATATATATATATATATATATATATATATATATATATATATATATATATATATATATATTCTTTCTTTTTCTTTTTAGTCAAGATATAGAATATTGAGTGGTAGGCATTGATCTCACGAGACGAAGATTACACAATTTTAGTCTAACTGCACTAAAAAACTCATATAGTTCCCTTTAACTCCAAGATTAAATATATATTTTTCAAAAATAATTTGATTTATGCACTTCAATGACATTATAATTATTTTTTATTCTATTAGTCGATCGATTGAAATATGGTTAAAAATCTAAAAGTTGTCATAAACTCAAATTTTTATTTGAGAGAGAGAGAGAGAGAGAGAGAGAGAGAGAGAGAGAGAGTCTGTAATCTAATAAGTCATATTATAGAGCTTTTATAAAGGATTGTCATACAAATAAGTTTAAGGGCTAGCACAGAAATTGCTCTCAATTCATGAATAATCACTAAAAAGAATATTACAAAATATGTAAAAGAATATGGCTTATAAAACTATAGCCCCATTGTAGAAGAGAAAACAGTCAAGATGTCCAGACGTTGGTGTGGATCGCACCACGCCATTGCGTAAGTGAATTGGTGCGATCTTGTCTAGGCATAATTGTAAAGGACTATATGACCCTTAACTGACATAACCCAAATTGAATCTCTCCATAACATACAAGTAACATAATTTTATTTCTAGTTGCATTAAAATAACTAAAATTAATGTCTATCAAGCTCTATATTTATTTGTAAACATTTATGATGAATTCTAACCCATTAATTTTCATATCATCGTAGATTCTCCAACCGTAAAATCTTCATAATCTAAAGCTATGTTTGAACTTGATTCTCAGATTTAACACTGGAATGAGTAGAGGTTCAAAAGTGTGATACCCATTTCTCCCATTCATGTCGTTTTCTCACTTTATCACCCTGCATGTAAATAAGCATTTGTCACATAAACTATAGAATTGAAACATGCATTGTTCTTGAAAAATCAAAATATTTAATGCAATAATACTTTTCATAAATAGGAATACAAAATTTTACATGAAAATATTATCTTATGTTGCACAAAATATTGAAACCAAATTTCTTCTCTTTGTCCTTCTGATTCATAGTATTTAGTTTTCCATTTTCTTGGAAAAAAAGGGAAAACAGAGTATTGATTGCAACAATTAAATATTATTTACCTGCACTTCCACATCTAATGAAGATCTTAAGGAATCCAATATGAACTGTATAATGTCGGCTAACGGCTTAACCTGCGATGCAGCAACAAATAATTTCTAAGATTGAATTCACATTAAAAATATGAGACAATAATTATGATAATATTTGTCCCAACCTCTACAAGAAAAATCATTTTATTGCAAAAAAAATTCTCCTATTTAACACTATTTCACCTGTACTTCCATGAAACTCCAGACTCTGAACGAATCATATATGAATTGTCTTTCGTTCAGTAATTGCTGAACCTATATAATTTGACAGAAAATAATGTCATAAGGATGAAGGGTAAAACTCAAACACATACAATAACAAAATAAATACATAAACAAGTAAACACAGGGGCTGTTTGGTTTCAAGTGAGATTTAACATAAATATGATTTAGTAAATCATTTATGAAAAGTTAAAAAAATGTATAAATCCTGAAAACTGTTTGGTATGTTAATATATAAATTCTAATAAATTTTGAGAAATAATTCGACAATTTTTAAATTAAGGAAAAAATTTAAGAACCTATCAGATTCATGAATGGTTTTTTTTAGTCATTTATCAGGATATAATATTAATACTATATAAATGCTGCTTAAAACTGGCTAATAAACCACCCCTAAAATAAAATTAAAAAAAAAGAAAAAAATGCCAAATTATACATAATAAATAATAAGTAAATCAAAATTTCTTACTCTCCTAAACTGTGCGATCAAAGTTATTGGAACCCAGCCATGGTCATCCATATGCTTTTTCAGGTAATAATCAGTGGGTAAATTCTCCAAACTGCATAAATCATAAGATATGCAGCACACTGTTATTGAACAGTATCAAGCTATTTTAAAATTTAAAAACAACATTATAGAAAGCATACCCGAAATAGTACTCAATCTGCTTCCGTAATTTCGCTCGTAGATTAACCAACGAAAAAGAAAAATTTGATTGCGGCGTTGAAAAAAATGTTTGATAAGGAACAAAAGATGGACCGCAAAAATATTGAAGCTGCGGGCGGACTGAGTTGTTATATGCATCAAAAGGAAAATCTACAAAACCACATAAGAATGCTTAATCAACCGTAGAAATAGATTTGCAATTTAATTGAAAAAATGACTGTAGAATCTTACAGGAAATTCCATTGGGGACTTCATAAATATTGTACCAATTGGAGGGAACGACATTGCTAATGAACGTTGGATAAGTAGACGGAGACATTGCTTGTACCATGTAAAGTTGCGGTTGCTCTCTAGGGAATTGCATGTAAGGAGGCACGCAACCACTTGAACATCGATAAGAGTTCAACCACTGCTCATGACGACTATCCTGATCATACTGGTAACCATACCCGACTTGGCTATAGATGTCAGCTCCATTGATATTTCTATTGTTGATTTCTTCTTTGTAATAAAGTTTCTGGTCCCCATTTGGCAAACCTTGTGATGACGAGGGTAAGCCATCATGAAAAACACCAGTATTGTTGTTGATATAAGAATTATGATTCAGACTGGGAGGAATCGAGAGAACAACATCTGAATAGAAGCATTGGGCAGAAGATCCAATGGAGTCAGAGCGCGACGACAACACGGACGATTCAACATTGACCGATGAGTCATTCTTAATCAGCTCATTATGTGGACTTCTCCATGTTGTCGGCTTTTTCCATTGCACACGCCGGATGAGATCGGTGAATTGTTCGAGCTTGACATTGTGAATTGTCGGAGGGTGTGATTCTCGAAGGAGGAGGACAAAAAGGGGCTGTTATTCTATTGGTTTGGCCTTCGTTGGTAGCTTTCTTCTTCCTCCGTGGTATTTATAGGAAAAGCAATTCCCTTCCATGGTTTGTTGTCCGCAAAATAGTTATTATTAGGCACGTGGTAGCACTTGGACCGTAGCTGGCTGAGAGGTAAAGTTATTTTAAACTCCTTTTATTTTTACTTTTAAGCAATTTACACTTCTAAATTTATTTATTTTTTTTAATGGCTAGCGAAGCTCTGGACAATAATTTTTTTTCCTAAAAAAGCTTAATGTTTTGTATCCGTGAGACTTTGTATAGTGCTCAAATATTATTTATTATCCATCTAGTGATACGCAAAAAAAACGATCTCTTTTGTAGTTGAAAGAGAAGGACAACATAACTGGCCGCGTCAATATTATATAACATAAATGCGTCAATATTATATATATATATATATATATATATATATATATATATATATATATATATATATATATATATATATATATATATATATGGTATGAGAATTTATTTTGAATTAATATGTCACAAATTTATCCAAACTCTCAAATAATAGGGCATATTCAGGTCAAATTATTATCAACGACCCAAAAGATAAGGATCCTTTTATCACAAAAAATATAAAATTATCATTAATTTTTTTCTTAAATTGTGTTGTCTAAATTTGTTGATAAGGTTTCGGGTCAGGTTAAGACTAATCAGCTATTGCAACTGTTTTTCATGTTGTGCATATTAAGTTATGTAACTTGTTTAATAAACTCATCGGATTTAAGCTGATTTACTAATTATGGAGCATAACTATTCTAATTCTAAATAAGCTGCATAACTTAATATGCACTTTAATTTTCATGTTATGCATATTAAGTTATGTAGCTTATTTAATAAACTCATCAGATTGTTGCAGGTTTGTCTTTTGACTCCTAAGGCTCTGCTGGAAAGCTTGGCATTTGAGCGAGGCTCTATTTTGTTGCTTTAGGTTAACAACAAAATAGTAGTTAAAGTTATTCTTAATGATAAATAGATGATTTAGGGCACATTTAGCCTTGACATAGTGGTTGAGGGTGTATTTTCTCATATGAGGTTCGAATCATGCATCCTTTTCTTTGGGCTCATCTTCCCCGGAAAAAAATTTAGATGATTTAGGAAATTTTTTTTTTTACTTTAAAAAAACTATTTTTACTTTTCGTAAATTGATAATTACTAAAACTTCAGATTTGTTTTAAAATAAATAAACAAATTTCCTAAACAATTTTGAAAAAAAAAATATACCTCATGTTTAAATAAAGTACCCCAAAGCGTACAATAAAAAAAAGATTTTGAAGATATTTATGTGCATATTGTTATAAAGTATGAATGTTACTTTGTCTTATAATGGTATTCATTAGGTGTTTGTGTTGTTATTTGTATGATATAAATTCTCTTTTGTAGTTTAAAGCGTTACGATTATCCAAAGAAAATGATGAACTCGACCAAGCACCAATCGGCCTTGTAGGTTCCAGTTGGCTCGACTAACTCCAATTAGCCCGACTAGCTTTGGTTAGCCCGACCAGCTCCATTCAACTTGGTCAGTTTCAGTCGGACTGGCCAGTTCTATTCAACTCGACTTGCTTGGATCATACGAATTCGAAAAGATGGGGTGAGCGTGGATCATACCACAAACAAGAAGAGAAGCAACAGAAGGAGAACTAAACTATAGAGAAGTGAATAGTAAAATATAACACATTCAAGAACTCAATAGAGAGAATAATCTAACTCATTAATTCGTGCTAATCCAATCAATCCGACTAGCTCCATCGGGTTGACCAGCTCCAATCAATCCGACTAGCTCCATCGGGTTGACCAGCTCCATTCTGCTCGACCAGCTCCATGCAACACAACTAGCTACAGTCGGCCCGCCAGTTCCAGTCGTCCTGCTAGCTCTAGATGACCTGACATGTTTCAATTAGTCTAGCCTGCTCCAATTGGCCTTATTGATTCTGATCGGCTCGACAAGCTCCAGTCAGTTGGCCTGCTCCCGTCGGCCAGACCAGCTCCAGTCGCCAAACCAGCTCCAATTGGCTCAATAAGAAAAATTACTCTCATAAAGAAATGCCTAAATACAAATTTAGAAAAATAGTTTTTCAAATGGAAGATAAGTCACGAAAAGGTGAAGCAACAAGAAAAACTCATCAAGGAAAAATCTCTCAAGACCCTTCTTATTTTTTTATTGCATTTAGATATTTTTTACTTCAATGTGAATTCGCCAATAGCACTTGAGGAACTTGTCTCTCACAATCAAGTTTAGAATAAGTTAAAGAACAATAACCTTTATTTTGGGCCCTACTCTGCTTAGTAGTTGAATGCTAGAAATGATTTTGGGGAAGCTCTTTTCAAAATATAACTCAGTAATATAGAATGAATTGAGTTAACACAGGGTTGAAGATTACGAGAGCATGGCCTATGTAAAGTTAAGAAATTATGATGGCTACTCTCTGTAGGAGAGCTACAACCTCCAGATGAAGAATAGTCTAGCTACTCTCTGTAGGAGAGCTATGACCGCGACTTTTTATATACTTAAAAATATAAGAATTTGACACCACTACTAGAAGATCTAAATCCCCAGCAATAGCGCCAAAAACTTGATGCGACTTTTTGAGATGATGAAAATGAGTGCAGTTAATTGGTAACAAAGTCATTTATATCAACGCAAGTATACGTATCACTTCAAGTAATATAGAGTTTTTTTTTTTTAAACTCCAGTATTGATCTCACGAGGAAGTGAAGTAAGAGGTCTTTAGTCAAATTCTAGTCTACTACTAATAGTCCTTAGTTTGGAATGTCGATTAAAATTGTATTTTATCTAGCAACTAATTCTAAATGCAAGTGTTAAATGTAAAGATAGTACCACAACTAAGTGCAAATAATAATTCTAAAGATAACGCTTTTTGGATGAATTGGTTTGGAGAATTTTGAGATACTAAAAACTACAATTCTTATGTAATGAAATGGATAATATATATGAATGTGATGCATTAAATATTGTATGTGCCAAATATGAGCAATCCTATTCTTTACCGCTTTAGTCAGAGCATAAAGAGCGTTAGCTAATCATATGCTTTAGTTATCGAATATGCTGTTGAAGTTTGGGAGGATCTCGGCTCTCACTTCGGAGCTCCCACTTTCCCCTCACCCGAGGGCTAACAATCTACACTTCAGCACCCAGACGATAGGACCGAATTGAGGATTTTAGCTTGTCACTCTAAAATCTCCGATTCTACGCCCGATTAATATTATTTCCCTATTTATTTGCACTTCTCCTTTCAAGGATTTACCCATCTACCTTTCAAAAAGAAATGTGATATATACTAGTTAAGAATCCTTAGCCCACGGTCAGATCTTAAGAATTCTTCACAGATTTTAACAATACAAATGGTCAATTTGTATAGTAAAGTAAGTTTAGGTAAAATATCATCACATATATATATAAAACTTCTTCTAGCATTTATCTCAACATCCTACACATGAATTCTACTCATTATAAAAGAAAATTAAAAGGAAAAGAATGACATAATCTTCTCATACAACTATTTCCAAAGAAGAAGAAAAAGTAAGAGAGATACGTCATAAAGCACGAAGAAAACACAACAAAAACTTCATGTACTCAAAGCAAATCCACTAGGTAAGTGTTTACAATATCATAAGATAATGAAGAACAATACTTAGCTTTTTCCCTTTGAAAGAAAGATGAAGATCTCTCCCACAAAGTCTCCGTCGATCCAGTGCGATGCTTAGTGCGATCCGCTTACAAATTCTATCAAAATCTCCTCTCTAATCTCTCCAAAAGGGTATAAATCTACATTTCTACTCCTAATCTAAGAATCTTAAACATTCTCCAAGTTTTTCTTAACATTCCTCTCTTTTTTCTCTCCTATTCTCTACACTTTTCTAACCTAAATTCGCCATTTTAAAGAGTATAGACGAATTTCTAAGAGTTCCCTTAAGCACTCATTCGAAAAGCGTCCAAATACGTTGAATTTCGGCCCAAAACCACCAAAAGTCGGTTCATAGTCGTCCGGGGCGCTGTTGGTGAGTTCGAGGGCGTTGTCGGCGAGCTTTTCGGTCAATTTTAGGCCTTTTCGGGAAAATCCTGCCGTCGGTGCCCTCGAGGGTGCCGTCGGCGAGCAGACTGCCGCACAGCTCCACCGTTTTGCTCCGTTTGGCTCCGTTTTAGCTCTGATTCGCCCCGTTTCAGTTGCGTTGCGTTCTTTCAGATAACCCTACAAAATAAGCATAAAAACATCCTTTCTTTAAAGTGTAATCTCATTAAAAATATGCAAGAAGTGTAAAAGAGATTAAGCATCGAAAGACTTATCGAAAGGTGTCAAGCGAAATTTCTTTCTTGCTCGTTTTTTCTCTAAATTGCACTGTTTTTGCTTCTTTTTTTTCCAAAAGTTATTTCTTGTACCTAAAACCAAAAAACATACAAAATACCTTCCTTTTAAAGTGTAATATCATAAAAAATGAGTAAAATCATATAACGAAAAACATATATTTTTTTCTTGGGTCAAGCTACAGCCTCCAGATGAAGTATAATTTGAATCTAATGAAACTACTTGAGTTTCTTTATAACCGAGTCATACTAAAAGAAAATAATCAACCTAGTTGCACAATAAATGTGACTTATTTCACTTATAACACATGGAGAACTCTTCTTATAAGACCTAGTCAACTATAGTGGTGATGAGTTGGCAATCTATGAGACTACTTTCCATAAGGTTGGCCAAAATGGTCTCAAGACATAATCCTATAGGAGTGCTAAGAGATTCCAAGCAGATAAATAGTCAACACATAAATATCCCACTCATTTTTACATAAATAATTCTTTTAACTTGTATTTGGAGAAAAGCATGCACTTGTCTTATAGAGACGAATAATTTAAGTTTTATATCATCATTCTTTTTACTCTTAGAAAAATTTCTTTTAGAGGTTTATTCGAATTTCATCTCCAGTCATTTATATTTTAATAGGGTAGTGGATATAATTGTGATTTTATAAAATTAATATGAAAATACTGACAAAAAAAATCCAAAAGAGGAAGAAAAAATTATATTTATTAAATAAACATTTATTTCACTCGCCAAAGTTCCCCGCTTGAGTGAAATATCTGTTCTGCTCCCTGTCATGTTTCTGTTTGTTTCTCTCTTCTCTTCTTCTTTGGCCGCAACAAGAATTTTCAACCGTTCTCTGTTTGCCTCGACTGTTCTTCGTTTCCTCCTCCTACTTGAACTCCACACAAGGTAAATTCCTTTCTCATTATTTTTGTTCGTTCATTCTTTCTCTGTTCACGCAAAAATTATTTTTGTTTTTCCCTAACAATAAGTTAGCATCATCCCCTATGTGTATCTTCTTTCCACAACTCACAAATTTTGTACAGTGTCTCACCTGCTCTGCACAAAGCCAATCTTCCTTGTCTTCACACACTGTCCTGTGCTCTTCTCTGCCATGACCCTGTCGAAGGCCCCACACCTTTGCCCTGACCTAAGAAATTATACATGAGTCACATAAGGGAACGATATCTCCTAATACCAACTCATTATATATATATATATATATATATATATATATATATATTCTTTCTTTTTTCCTTTTAGTCAAGATATAGAATATTGAGAGGAAGGCATTGATCTCACGAGTAGAAGATTACACAATTTTAGTCTAACTGCACTAAAAAACTCATATAGTTCCCTTTAACTCCAAGATTAAATATATATTTTTTAAAAATAATTTGATTTATGCACTTCAATGACATTATCATTATTTTTTATTCTATAAGTCGATCGATTGAAATATGGTTAAAAATCTAAAAGTTGTCATAAACTCAAATTTTTATTTGAGAGAGAGAGAGAGAGAGAGAGGGAGAGAGAGAGGGAGAGAGAATGTGGAATATAATAAGTCATATTAAAGAACTTTTATAAAGGATTGTCATACAAATAAGTTCAAGGGCTAGCATAGAAATTGCCCTCAATTCATCAATAATCACTAAAAAGAAAATTACAACATATGTAAAAGAATATAGCTTATAAAACTATAGCCCCATTGTAGAAGAGAAAACAGTCAAGATGTCCAGACGTTGGTGTGGATCACACCACGCCATTACGTAAGTGAATTGGTGCGATCTTGTCGCAGCGTAATTATAAGAGACTATATGACTGCTTAAGCGACATAACCTAAATTGAATCTCTATAACATACTGAAGTAACATAATTTTATTTCTAGTTGCATTAAAATTACTAAAATTAATGTCTCTCAAGCTCTCTATTTATTTGTAAACATTTATGATGAATTCTAACCCATTAATTTTCATATCATCGGAATTCTCCAACCGTAAAATCTTCATAATCTAAGGCTGTTTGAACTTGATTCTCAGATTTAACACTGGAATGAGTAGAGGTTCAAAAGCGTGATACCCATTTCTCCCATGCATGTCGTTTTCTCACTTTATCACCCTGCATATAAATAAGAATTTGTCACATAAACTATAGAATTGAAACATGCATTGTTCTTGAAAAATCAAAATATTTAATGCAATAATACTTTTCATAAATAGAAATACAAAATTTTACATGAAAATATTATCTTATGTTGCACAAAATATTGAAACCAAATTTCTTCTCTTTGTCCTTCTGATTCATAGTATTTAGTTTTCCATTTTCTTGGAAAAAAAAGGGAAAACAGAGTATTGATTGCAACAATTAAATATTATTTACCTGCACTTCCACATCTAATGAAGATCTTAAGGAATCCAATATGAACTGTATATTGTCGGCTAACGGCTTAACCTGCGATGCAGCAACAAATAATTTCTAAGGTTGAATTCACATTAAAAATACGAGACAATAATTATGATAATATTTGTCCCAACCTCTACAAAAAAAATCATTTTATTGCAAAAAAAAGTTCTCCTATTTAACAATATTTCACCTGCACTTCCATGAAACTCTAGACTCTGAACGAATCATATATGAATTGTCTTTCGTTCATTAATTGTTGAACCTATATAATATGACAGAAAATAATGTCATAAGGATGAATGGTAAAACTCAACACATACAATAACAAAATAAATACATAAGCAAGTAAACACAGGGGCTGTTTGGTTTCAAGTGAGATTTAACATAAATATGATTTAGTAAATCATTTATGAAAAGTTAAAAATGTATAAATCCTGAAAACTGTTTGGTATGTTAATATATAAATTCTAATAAATTTTGAGAAATAATTCGACAATTTTTAAATTAAGAAAAAAATTTAAGAACCTATCAGATTCATGAATGCTTTTTTTAGTCATTTATCAGGATATAATATTAATATTATATAAATGCTGCTTAAAACTGGCTAATAAACCACCCCTAAAATAAAATTAAAAAAAAGAAAAAAAAAGCCAAATTATACATAATAGATAATAAGTAAATCAAAATTTCTTACTCTCCTAAACTGTGCGATCAAAGTTATTGGAACCCAGCCATGGTCATCCATATGTTTTTTCAGGTAATAATCAGTGGGTAAATTCTCCAAAATGCATAAATCATAAGATATGCAACACTATTATTGAACAGTATCAAGCTATTTTAAAATTTAAAAACAACATTATAGAAAGCATACCTGAAATAGTACTCAATCTGCTTCCGTAATTTCGCTCGTAGATTAACCAGCAAAAAAGAAAAATTTGATTGCAGCGTTGAAAAAAATGTTTGATAAGGAACAAAAGATGGACCGCAAAAATATTGAAGCTGCGGGCGGGCTGAGTTGTTATATGCATCAAAAGGAAAATCTACAAAACCATATAAGAATGCTTAATCAACCGTAGAAATTGATTTGCAATTTAATTGAAAAAATGACTGTAGAATCTTACAGGAAATTCCATTGGGGACTTCATAAATATTGTACCAATTTGAGGGAACGACATTGCTAATGAACGTTGGATAAGTAGACGGAGACATCGCTGGTACCATGTAAAGTTGTGGTTGCTCTCTAGGGAATTGCATGTAAGGAGGCACGCAACCACTTGAACATCGATAATAGTTCAACCACTGCTCATGACGACTATCCCGATCATACTTGGTAACCATACCCGCCTTGGCTATAGATGTCAGCTCCATTGATATTTCTATTGTTGATTTCTTCTTTGTAATAAGGTTTACGGTCCCCATTGGGCAAACCTTGTGATGACGAGGGTAAGCCATCATGAAAAACACCGGTATTGTTGTTGATATAAGAATTATGATTCAGAGTGGGAGGAATCGAGAGAACAACATCTGAATAGAAGCATTGGGCAGAAGATCCAATGGAGTCAGAGAGCGACGACAACACAGACGATTCAACATTGACCGACGAGTCATTCTTAATCAGCTCATTATGTGGACTTCTCCATGTTGTCGGCTTTTTCCCATTGCACACGCCGGATGACAACGGTGAATTGTTCGCGCTTGACATTGTGAATTGTCGGAGGGTGTGATTCTCGAAGGAGGAGGACAAAAAGGGGTTGTTGTTCTATTGGTTTGGCCTCCGTTGGTAGCTTTCTTCTTCCTCCGTCATATTTATAGGAAAAAATATTCCCTTCCTTGGTTTGTTGTCCGCAAAATAGTTATTATTAGGCACGTGGTAGCACTTGGACCGTAGCTGGCTGAGAGGTAAAGTTATTTTAAACTCCTTTTATTTTTATCTTTTAAGCAATTTACACTTCTAAATTTATTTAATTATTTTAATGGCTAGCGAAGCTCTGGACAATAAATTTTTTTCCTAAAAAAGCTTAATGTTTTGTATCCGTGAGACTTTGTATAGTGCTCAAATATTATTTATCATCCACCTAGTGATACGCAAAAAAAAAAACAATCTCTTTTGTAGTCGAAAGAGAAGGACAACATAACTGGCCACGTCAATATTATATATCATAAATGCGTCAATATTATATATATATATATATATATATATATATATATATATATATATATATATATATATATATATATATATATATATGGTATGAGAATTTATTTTGAATTAATATGTCACAATTATTTTGAGATTGAATAAATAAGTATAAGGTTTGAGTTGAGAAATTTAAGGCATAGAAAAAGAAGATTTGACACAAGTCCAGAAAAACACAGAGATTTAACGAGGTTCGGCCTAGCAGCTGGGGATTGTGAAAATATATTGTGAAAATATAACAGCTTTCTTTATATATATTTTGGGAATTTCTGTGGAATAGCTAGTCTCCCCCAACACTTAGGGATTGGCCGGTTATGTGGACAGCCAGTCGGGGCTAGTGCAAGCCACTATGCCCAGTTATTTATTTATTTATTTATTTATTTATTTTGAGGTATCAAATTAACTAAATTTTTAAATAAAATAACTATTTTAAAAATTTGTCCTGTAGAAGCTTTTTGCATTGGTGATGCTGATTGCTTTCTAAAATAGACTCATGAGTGTGAGTTTTGTATTGTTAATACTGCTCCAATAGCAATCCCTGAAGCATTTGTTTCTATAATAAAACGTATATTGAATTTGAGAGAAGTGAGTACTCACAATGATTTCATGACTTGTTTTAAGAGCTGCAAAAGTCTATTCGGCTAGTTCTATCCACTTGAATTGGTCTTTAGCTAATAGAGATGTCAATGTGTAGCAATTGCAGAATTGCTTTGAACAATTTTTTTTTTTAATATCCTATTAATCCCAAGAAACCTCTTAATTGTTCAAGTGTAGAGGGCATTGCCCATTTTTGCACCGCTTCAATTAGAAAATAACCCTATATATATATTTTTTTCTTTAAAATCTTTGTGAGGTCTGCTTCAACATTGATTTGTCCTCTTTCTTGAAGATGATAATTTTAGAGGATCCTAATCTCCACCTCTATATAATAAAGGAATATCAGCACAGGTTTTCAATTGCTAAAACAACTATGAATATAGCTAATTTTGCATACATTAATATAAATGGAAATATTGTTTGCCAATTTGACTGATATTGTATTGTCAAGTTTTCTTATGCTCATCTTACAGTGGCAGACATTGAAGATGGCCTGAAACATTATCAGGCAACTATTTTTTTTTCTTCTAAGTTAGGGGTGAGAGGTCTTCTAGAAAGCTGCCTTTTTTTTTTTTTGATGAACTTAAAATGATTTGGTGTCTCGTCTGCATATATTAGGACTAATGTGCTTCTTAAGTTTGTATTTGGATACATAAGATTGGTAACTATCCATTGTTAGGTTGCAATGCCTTGTATTTTGCTGTTGGAGGTGTTGTCTCTATATTAATCTCCATCAAGAAATGCAATTATATCGACCTTTTCTATGGCAATTATTCAAATTTGTTATATACATAACTTCAGATGTTCCAAACTTTCTTTGCTGCTTTAGCTTTTCAAATTTTTTACATACATAACTTCAGATGTTCCAAACTTTCTTTGGTTTTTTAGCTTCTTTCATTCCTGCAAATGGATCCACAATGAAGGAATTGGGTGAATGCTCCTACTGAAAGTATTACTGTAGATTATATTTCAATAAAGAGAAACTTGTGATGGTGGCATGACAGATTGATAGTTGATGGATTTTCCTCCTCCCTTAAGATTTTCAATTTTTATGGATTTCATTTTCATACTTCTTTCCAAAACTCTTTTTGGACTTTTCAAGTTTTATTATTCACTCATCATAACTTGCAACAAGGTTTCATTTTCTTTAGGTTTTGTGTTTGTTGTTTTGCTGTCATCGTGATATCTATTTACTGTTATTTGAAAAAAATCTTTTTGGACTAGGAGTAAATGTGAGAAGTCTTCTTTTTGTCTGCTTCGTATTAATGTGCACGTTACTTGTTAACTCCAAACTTCAATTTTTTAAATTTATACCATCCAAACTTTCTCATGTTAACTCCTAACTTTTATTTTTTAAAACAGATTTTTTAAAAAGAAAATATTTCAGATTTTGATTTTGTGATAAAATTGATAAAAAATTTCAAGCAGTTAATTCACTAGTCATTGGGCTCATTTATCATCACTTTAAAAAGTTTAAAGGGATTAAAGACGTAAGTGAGCAAAGCCGGTTTAAGTTTGACTCGTTAATGAACTCAATGGTTGAGCTTGTTGAGCAACGAGCTTGAGCTTGTCGAGGCTCAACTCTTTATCTCATGATCGACTTAATTAGATTAATTTTGATCATGTTAATTTCTTATCAGGTCAGTTGTTACAACATTTATTCTTCTCTTTCACTTTCAATCTCTTAGATTGCTTCCCTAGTGAGCTCTCAAGGCTATTTCATTCAAGCTCACGAACTAGCTCGTGAGCATGCTATCAGTAGTACCACAAGCCAAGCTCGAGCTTGAGCTGAAGCTTGTAGCTTGAGTTAGGTATGATTTGAACTCAACTCATTTACAACCCTATCAAGGATTGACTAGTTAATGGATAAACTTTATACTTCACTTTAGCATGTGAACTATTTATGTATTTTAAATTATTTTATTTTTCGTACAATAACGATTCGAACATGAACAAATACATCAATGTTTGTGTTTTATTCCTTTAACTAACCGAACGAAAAAAAATATTGTTCGTATTCGTCTCGTTTACTTATTGAACGAATCGAACACGAACAGTTCGCGAACAACGAGCTTTTTTGACAGCCTTAGTTGTAGTAAGCGTTGTAGGTTCTCTCTTTCTTGATTCTAGAGTTTGTAGTGTGAATTGCTTGAAAATAGAGCTAAGGACGATCCTCAACAAACGATGAAGCTAATATAATGTGATTAAATTGATCCACCTATCGAAAGAACATAATAAATTTAAAAAAAAAAATATTGACAGAGAATTTGACATAGGTCGATTGAAAACAAAAATGTGAGCTAAGGGCTCACGTGATCGATTTGGCATGTGACTGACCATGTCATTTATTTATGAATCTCCCGCATCGATTTCTACAATCTACATGCAGCGATGACCATTTCTTTGTCTAGAGATTTTGATTTCATTAGATGAAATAATTGATGACCTCTGTCATTTAGTGCTGTAAAAAAAAACTCGTTGCTCGCGAACAGCTCGTGTTCGGCTCGTGAAGTAGCTCGTGTTCGGCTCGTTCGTTAAGTAAACGAGCCGAACACGAACAAATTTTTTAAGCTCGTATTACAAACGAGACGAACACATAACAACTTCTTTGTTGGCTCGTGTTCGGCTCGTTTTAGCGAAATAAAAAAATAATCATATAATTATTTATATAATAACTTATTATATATATTATTTATATATTAATATATTATATATATTTATATACTAAGTTTAAATCATAATTACTTGTGTGGTAACGTGGTTATGCGTCTTGTTTCATTCATTTTGGTCAGTGTTCGAATCCGTACAATACGTATATTTTTTCGATTAATTTTAATGAGTCAATTTCGAGCCGAACACGAGCCGAACATGAACAATAATATTTAATTCGAGCCGAACAGGAACACATCTTTCACGAGCATTTCGAACACAAGCCGATTTCGAGCTCGAGCCACTATCGAACGAGCCGAACACGAGCAGACCCTACTGTCATTATAAAAAAAATGTTTATATTTTTGTAGGATAACCAGAATGGCCGAATCAAATTTCCTGTGCTAAATAGAACTCTGACAAATGACAGTTCAGATTGAATATTTTATTATTTTAATAAATAGTGATATTTTGAATGGTATTATATAATTTCCCCTTCTTCTAAGTGGATGTAGAACCTTGCTAAGATCGCTGAAGGCAGCAAGAGAAGGTCTTGAGTGCCGGCATATGGAAAGTAAATAACAATTTGACTGAGCAACATTTATGTAATGGGATTGTATATTGGATGAATATAAATTTCAATTTAATCATTTTCGTCGATAACACCCTAAGGATATAGTAGAGAGAGAGAGAGAGAGTGAGAGAGAGAGAGAGAGAGAGAGAGTTAACTTCCTAAATTGCTCTCTTCCCCCACCTGAGGAATATAATATGCAAAGATAAAATAGATAAGAGTTACATTAACTTTTCTAATAGTTATCCCATGAAGCAAAAATATTTATCTTTACATTTGCTCTTCTCACATTATATACATACATATAAATAATAATTAAATTTAAAGATAATACGTCAGAAATAACATAATCTATATTTATCCATCGAAAGTTTTTTCTCCTAAGACGAGTGGAGAGAGCCGACTAATGAGGGTCGATTAGACAGTCAACTGTAGAGGGCCGAGTAGCAAGGGTGGCAAGTTGGTGGGCAGTTGAGGTGTAACCCTTTTAAATATATATATATATATATATATATATATATATGTATACATATATATATATATATATATAACTAACATGAAATCTCAGATTAAGTTTAAATTTTACAAAATTTAAACTCGTCAAAGCCAAAAGTTAAATTGTATCATAACATTCATCCAATGATCTAAAATTCTTTCATAATTCTAAATCGCCGCCTTCATAATCTTCTAAATCAGAAAGCTAATACAGAATTGCCAGTCATAGCATCTAACATTAACTAAAGAAAAAAAGAAAATTTTGAAAAAGCTCCATCAAAGCACCTTAAACATTACTACAAAGCTATGAATTCCAACCCCTCCCTTCCCCTCAACCAATCACCACCGCCACCTTCTTCACCTCCGGCGGCAGCGGAAGCTTCTCCACCACCACCGTAAACACACCATCCTCGCACTTAGCCCTTATCCCTGAAGGATTTGAATCCTCTGGCAGCCGAAACTCCCTCGTAAACCTCAGCGGCGCCACCAACTTCCTCTCCAGCCTTAGATACTTACAGCCTTTCTCTTCCCCTTCATCTCTCTTCCTCTTCGCATTGCTCCTTATAACCAATATCTCTGATTTTTGGAAGAAAGTGTAGCTCTTAGGAGTTTTGAGAATGTCAACCGGTACGCCACCACTCCCTCTCTCCTCTCCAGCGCGGTTTCCGGCGGCGGAAACAAAGCGATCTTCATGGCCGCCGCTGCAAACCGGTTGAAATGATGCTATCCCCTCTAGGGCTTCCGATAAGTGGAACAAATGGCTGGTGCTCGAGTCGAGTAGAAGCGAATCTGGGAGAAAGCTCATGGTTCTGAAGTAGATATTAGGGTTCCGAGATACATATATATATATATATATATATATATATATATATATATATATATATATATATATATATATATATAATGGCTTTTCTTTTTTACTTTAGTCATGATATAGAATATTAATGTCATTGATCTCACTGGTCAACAGTTATACATTTTCAATTTAATTGCACCAAAGGACACATATAATTAAGGTTTCAAGTCTAATAGTCAATTTTGAGGGATCTATTTTGACGTAAGTGAAAGAACTAGTTACATAGATATAGAGAAAGCACTTTCTCTTCAAAGTGAGGGTGAACTTCAAGTTTTGAGATCGTTTTTGACGTCGAGCAGATTACCAGCTTGAAGAATCTAGCAAGCTACCCTTGGCTTCTTGACGTTCCCTGTTAACTCCATGATTTATATATTAATCAAGGAGTTAAAAGGGAACGTCAAGAAGCCAAGGGTAGATTGCTAGATTCTTCAAGCGGGTAATTTGTTCGATGTCAGAACCGATAAATAATTAGAAATCAAAATTGATTTCTAATATCGTAAAATTTTACAAATTATACAACTTTGATAATTTTGATTTCAGCACTTCAATGCCATTTAATATTATTTTTTCTTCAATCAGTAGATAGATTGGAACATAATTAAAATATCTAATAGTGGTCGTAAACTTGAATTTTAATCACAGAGAGAGAGAGAGAGAGAGAGAGGGAGGGAGAGAGAGAGAATTCAGAATCTAATAAGTCATATTAAATAACTTTTATAAAGAATAGCCATACAAATAAGTTTAAAGGTCAGCACAGAAATTGCTCCCCAACTCTTGAATCACCACAAAAAAAACAAAAAATACAAAATAAAAATACAAAATCTGTAAAAGAAAATAACATATAAGACTATAACCATGTGGTAGAAGAGAAAACAATCTAAATGACCGGATGTTGGTGTTGATCGCACCATGCCGTTGTGTAAGTGGATTGGTGCGATTTATCTAGGCACTATATGACCCTTAACTTACATAACCCAAATTAAATGTCTCCATAACATATAAGTAGCATAATTTTATTTCTACTTGCATTAAAGTTACTAAAATTAATGTCTCCCAAGCTCTCTATTTGTTTGTAAACATTTATGATGTTTCATTGTCCATTTGGTTCCCAAGCATCAGAACATCACTAAATTGTGCTTCTTCTGTAAGTTGAATCTCGTGTTTTGAATTATGAAATAAAATTGGGCGAAACTAATATGAGGTTGTTTGAACTTGATTCCCAGATTTAACACTGGAATGAGTAGAGGTTCACAAGCGTGATACCTATTTCTCTCATTCATGCCGTTTTCTCACTTTATCACCCTGCATGCAAATAATAATTTGTCACATAAACTATAGAATTGAAACATGTATTGTTCTTGCAAATCAAAATGTTTTATGCAATAATACTTTTCAAAAAAATATAGTACATGAAAATATTATCTTATGTTGCATAAAATATTGGAACGAAATTCTTTTTTTTAGTTCTTATGATTCATATTATTTAGTTTTCAATTTTCGTGTAAAAAAAAACACACAATATTGAATGCAACAATTAAATATTTTTTACCTGCACTTCCACAACATATGAAGGCCTTAAGGAATCCAATATGAACTGAATATTGTCAGCTAACGGCTTAACCTGCAATGCAGTAACAAATAATTTATAAGGCTGAAATCACAATAAAAATAAGAGACAATAATTATGTAATAATTGTCCCAACCTCTATAAGAAAAGTCATTTATTGAAAAAAAATTCTTATTTTACAATATTTTACCTGCATTTCCATGAAACTCCAAAGCCTGAAAGAATCATATATAAATTATCTTTCGTTCATTAATTTTTGAACCTATATAATATGACAGCAAATAAAATCATAAGGACGGTAAAATTTAAACATATACAATAACAAAATAAATACGTAAACCAGTAAACACAGTGGCTGTTTAGTTTCAAGTGGGATTTAATATAAATTGGATTTCTAAATTTTGAGAAATAATTTAATATTTTTAAATTAATAGAAAAATTTAAGAACCTGTAGGATTCATGAATGCATTTTTTTGTCCATTTCTCAGGATTTAACATAAATCCTATATAAATCCTATTTAAAACTCTCTACCAAACCGCCCCAAAAAATAAAATTTAAAAGTAAGAAAAAAAAAAAGCCAAACTATACAGAATAATTGATAAACAAAATCAAAATTAAAACAAAAATTACTCACTCTTCTGAACTGTGCAATCAAAGTTATTGGAACCCAGCCTTTGTCATCCATGTGCTCTTTCAGGTAATAATCAGTGCGCAAATTCTCCGAACTGCAGAAATCATAATATGTGCAGCACAATATTAGTGAATAGAATCGAGTTATTTTAAAAATTTTTTTTAAAAAATCAATAATATAACAAGCAAACCTGAAATAGTACTCAATTTGTTTCCGCAGGTTCGCTCGTAGATTAACAAGCAAAAAAGAAAAATTTGATTGCAGCGCTGCATAAAATGTTTGATGAGGAACAAAAGATGATTAGGTTTCATATATTGGTTATGTCTAGGTTGGTAGCTTTCTCCGTCCGCTTCAAATTTATAATGATAAGTTTGAAATTATTTGGTTGGTTGTTACCAAAAGAGGTTATTATTAGCCTCGGTCTGCTAGCACGTGGACAAGCAAAGTTATTTTTAACTCATTTTATTTTTATCTTTTATGCAATTTACACTTCTAAAATTATTTTATTTTTTTAATTGCCAGCAAAGCTCCAGAAATTTTCTTTTTCCCTTGGAACGTTTGATGCTTTGTAATCATGACATTCAAAATAAATAAAGGAAACGTAGATATTTTGTAAAATTTTACGCCAAATAAAAAGAAACTTTCTAACTAATTTAGAATCTCACAATTAGTATTTTAAAGCGGAAAAAATGTTGTCTAGCTAAAAATACACACAAGCATACATACCACCCAATTCCTATGTATTTACACATCAAAAAACTAAAATTTACTTTTTTACATTTATAACACCCAAAATTCTCCTATTACAATAAAAATACCATTATTTTAAATTTTTAAAAAAGTATTACATATTTTCATGCGTAGATGAAGTGATACACATGTAATAATTGAAATTTAGATGGTATATACTTAAATACATAGTAATTGAGTGGTATGTATGAAAAACCTGTCAGCTCTCAGAGAGGAAAAAGGAGTGAACCGCTGAGAAATTTTTCCTACGAATAAGCCTAAAAAAACTGTCAACGACCCACGTAATACAGAAAATTCAAAAAAAAAAAAAAAAAAAAAAAAAGAAAAACTTATTAAAGAAAATTCAAAGCACCCATAACATAACATTGCTATTTGCAAATCAAACAACCCCTCTTTCATACATTTTTGCGGAATATGAGATCTGAGAAAATGTCTTAACATCGAACCAACATCTCATTCGCTCAATCACAAATTTACATCAAAATTATTTTATTGAGGAAGTAACTAGTAATTTTAACAGTGTCATATGTATTTTTACTCTTACTATTCATCCACGCTCCATTCCTTGGGTTTGATTTACGAGTAATCTCGTATTCAACATTCAAAAAGGTGCGGTGAGCGAGGATCATACCACAAACAAAAAAAAAACAACAGAAGGAGAACTAAACCATAAAGAAGTGAATAATAACATATAACACATTGAAGAACTCAATAGAGAGAATAATCTAACTCATTAATTCGAGCTAATCCAATCGACCATAACTGGCATCATCCAGTCGGCCTGCCAGCTCCAATCAATCCGACTAGCTCCATCAGGTTGACCAGCTCCATTATGCTCGACCAGCTCCATGCAACACAACTAGCTACAGTCGGCCTGCCAGCTCCAATCGTCCTGCTAGCTCCAGATGACGTGACATGTTTCAATCGGTCTAGCCAGCTCCAATTGGCCTTATAGATTCTAATCAGCTCGACAAGCTCCAGTCGGTTGGCCTACTCCTGTTGGCCTGACGAGCTCCAGTCGCCAAACCAGCTCCAATTGGCTCAGCCAGAAAAATTACTCTCATAAGAAAGACCTAAATACAAATTTAGAAAAATAGTTTTTCAAATGGAAGATAAGTCACGAAAAGGTGAAGCAACAAGAAAAACTCTTCAGGACAAAATCTATCAAGGCCCTCCTTATTTTTTTTATTGCATTTAGATATTTCTTACTTCAATGAGAATTCACCAATAACACTTGATGAACTTGTCTCTCACAATCAAGTTTTGAAAAAGTCAAAGAACAATAACCTTTATTTGGGCCCTACTCAGCTTAATAGTTGAATGCTAGAAATGATTTTGGGGAAGCTCTTTCCAAAATATAACTCGGTTATATAGAATGAATTCAATTAACACAGGGTTGAAGATTACGAGACCATGGCTTATGTAAAGTTAAGAAATTATGATGGCTACTCTCTGTAGGAGAGCTACAACCTCCAGATGAAGAATAGTCTGGCTACTCTCTGTAGTGAGTTTCTTTATAACCGAGTCATATTAAATGGAAATAATCAATCTAGTTGCATAATAAAGGTGACTCATTTCACTTATAACACTTGAAGAACTCTTCTTATAAGACCTAGTCAACTATAGTGGTGATGAGTTGGCGATCTATGAGACTACTTTCCATAAGGTAAGCCAAAATGGTCTCAAGACAGAATCCTATAAAAGTTCTAACAGCTTCCAAGCAGATAAATAGTCAACACATAAATATCCCATATTTTTACATAAATAATTCTTTTAACTTGTATTTGGAGAAAAGCATGTACTTGTCTTATAGAGACGAATAATTGAAGTTTTATATTATCATTATTTTACTTTTAGAAAAATGTCTTTTAAAGAGATATTTGAATTTCATCTCTAGTCATATATAGTTTAATAGGGTAGTGGATATAATTGTCATTTTATAATATTAATATGAAAATACAGACAAAAAAAATCCAAAAGAAGAAGAAATAATTATATTTATTAATTAAACATTTATTTCACTCACCAAAGTTCCCTGCTCGAGTGAAATATCTGTTCTGCTCCCTGTCATGTTCCTGTTTGTTTCTCTATTCTCTTCTTCTTTGGCCGCAACAAGCATTTTCCACCGTTCTCCGTTCGCCTCGGCTGTTCTGCGCTTCCTCCTCCTACTCGAACTCCACACAAGGTAAATTCCTTTCTCGTCATTTTTGTTCGTTCATTCTTTCTCTGTTTACGCAAAAATTATTTTTGTTCTTCTCTCACAATAAGTCAGCATCGTCCCCTATGTGTATCTCCTTTCCACAACTCACAAATTTTGTACATTATGTCACCTGCTCTGCACAAAGCCAATCTTCTTTGTCTTCTCACACTGTCCTGTGCTCTTCACTGCCATGACCCTGTCGAAGGCCCCACACCTTTGCTCTGCCCTAAGCAATTACACATGAGTCACATAAGGGAACGATATCTCCTAATACCAACTCATATATATAAATATATATATATATATATATATATATATATATATATATATATATATATATATATATATATATATATATATATATATTCTTTCTTTTTTCCTTTTAGTCAAGATATAGAATATTGAGAGGAAGGCATTGATCTCACGAGACGAAGATTACACAATTTTAGTCCAAGTGCACTAAAAAACTCATATAGTTCCCTTTAACTCCAAGATTAAATATATATTTTTTAAAAATAATTTGATTTATACAATTCAATGACATTATCATTATTTTTTATTCTATAAGTCAATCGATTGAAATATGGTTAAAAATCTAAAAGTTGTCATAAACTCAAATTTTTATTTGAGAGAGAGAGAGAGAGAGAGAGAGAGAGAGAGAATGTGGAATCTAATAAGTCATATTAAAGAACTTTTATAAAGGATTGTCATACAAATAAGTTTAAGGGCTAGCACAGAAATTGCCCTCAATTCATGAATAATCACTAAAAAGAAAATTACAAAATATGTAAAAGAATATAGCTTATAAAACTATAGCCTCATTGTAGAAGAGAAAACAGTCAAGATGTCCAGACGTTGGTGTGGATCGCACCACGCCATTGCGTAAGTGAATTGGTGCGATCTTGTCTAGGCATAATTGTAAAGGACAATATGACCCTTAACTGACATAACTCGAATTGAATCTCTCATAACATATCTAAGTAACGTAATTTTATTTCTAGTTGCATTAAAATTACTAAAATCAATGTCTCTCAAGCTCTCTATTTATTTGTAAACATTTATGATGAATTCTAACCCATTAATTTTCATATCATCGGAATTCTCCAACCGTAAAATCTTCATAATCTAAGGCTGTTTGAACTTGATTCTCAGATTTAACACTGGAATGAGTAGAAGTTCAAAAGCGTGATACCGATTTCTCCCTTTATGTCGTTTTCTCACTTTATCACCCTGCATGTAAATAAGAATTTGTCACATAAACTATAGAATTGAAACATGCATTGTTCTTGAAAAATCAAAATATTTAATGCAATAATACTTTTCATAACTAGGAATACAAAATTTTACATGAAAATATTATCTTATGTTGCACAAAATATTGAAACCAAATTTCTTCTCTTTGTCCTTCTGATTCATAGTATTTAGTTTTCCATTTTCTCGGAAAAAAAGAGAAAACAGAGTATTGATTGCAACAATTAAATATTATTTACGCGCACATCACATCTAATGAAGATCTTAAGGAATCCAATATGAACTGTATATTGTTGGCTAACGTCTTAACTCTGCGATGCATGACATAAATAATTTCTAAGGTTGAATTCACATTAAAAATATGAGACAATAATTATGATAATATTTGTCCCAACCTCAAGAAGAAAAATCATTTTATTGCAAAAAAAATTCTTCTATTTAACAATATTTCACCTGCACTTCCATGAAACTCCAGACTCTGAACGAATCATATATGAATTGTCTTTCGTTCATTAATTGCTGAACCTATATAATTTAACAGAAAATAATGTTATAAGGATGAACGGTAAAACTCAAACATATACAATAACAAAATAAATACATAAGCAAGTAAACACAGGGGCTGTTTGGTTTCAAGTGAGATTTAACATAAATATGATTTAGTAAATCATTTATGAAAGTTAAAAATGTATAAATCCTAAAAACTGTTTGGTATGTTAATATATAAATTCAAATAAATTTTGAGATAATTCGACAATTTTTAAATTAAGAAAACAATTTAAGAACCTATCAGATTCATGAATGCTTTTTTTTAGTCATTTATCATGATATAATATTAATACTATATAAATGCTGCTTAAACCTGGCTAATAAACCACCCCTAAAATAAAATTAAAAAAAAAAGAAAAAAATGCCAAATTATACATAATAGATAATAAGTAAATCAAAATTTCTTACTCTCCTAAACTGTGCGATCAAAGTTATTGGAACCCAGCCATGGTCATCCATATGCTTTTTCAGGTAATAATCAGTGGGTAAATTCTCCAAACTGCAGAAATCATAAGATATGCAACACGCTATTATTGAACAGTATCAAGCTATTTTAAAATTTAAAAACAACATTATAGAAAACATACCTGAAATAGTACTCAATCTGCTTCTGTAATTTCGCTCGTAGATTAACCAGCAAAAAAGAAAAATTTGATTGCAGCGTTGAAAAAAATGTTTGATAAGGAACGAAAAGATGGACCGCAAAAATATTGAAGTTTGCGGGCGAAATTTGAGTTGTTATATGCATCAAAAGGAAAATCTACAAAACCATATAAGAATGTTTAATCAACCGTAGAAATTGATTTGCAATTTAATTGAAAAAATGACTGTAGAATCTTACAGGAAATTCCATTTGGGACTTCATAAATATTGTACCAATTGGAGGGAATGACATTGCTAATGAACGTTGGATAAGTAGACGGAGACATCGCCGGTACCATGTAAAGTTGCGGTTGCTCTCTAGGGAATTGCATGTAAGGAGGCACGCAACCACTTGAACATCGATAAGAGTTCAACCACTGCTCATGACGACTATCCTGATCATACTGGTAACCATACCCGCCTTGGCTATAGATGTCAGCTCCATTGATATTTCTATTGTTGATTTCTTCTTTGTAATAAGGTTTCAGGTCCCCATTTGGCAAACCTTGTGATGACGAGGGTAAACTATCATGAAAAACACCAGTATTGTTGTTGGTATAAGAATTATGATTCAGAGTGGGAGGAATCGAGAGAACAACATCTGAATAGAAGCATTGGGCAGAAGATCCAATGGAGTCAGAGAGCGACGACGACACAGACGATTCAACATTGACCGACGAGTCATTCTTAATCAGCTCATTATGTGGACTTCTCCATGTTGTCGGCTTTTTCCCATTGCACACGCCGGATGGGATCGGTGAATTGTTCGCGCTTGACATTGTGAATTGTCGGAGGGTGTGATTCTCGAAGGAGGAGGACAAAAAGGGGCTGTTGTTCTATTGGTTTGGCCTCGGTTGGTAGCTTTCCTCTTCCTCCGTCATATTTATAGGAAAAACTATTCCCTTCCTTGGCTTGTTGTCCGCAAAATAGTTATTATTAGGCACGTGGTAGCACTTGGACCGTAGCTGGCTGAGAGGTAAAGTTATTTTAAACTCCTTTTATTTTTATCTTTTAAGCAATTTACACTTCTAAATTTATTTAATTTTTTTAATAGCTAGCGAAGCTCTGGACAATAAATTTTTTTCGTAAAAAAGCTTAATGTTTTGTATCCGTGAGACTTTGTATAGT
Organism: Papilionanthe hookeriana x Papilionanthe teres; assembly: GCA_022702705.1. Taxonomy (NCBI): domain Eukaryota; kingdom Viridiplantae; phylum Streptophyta; class Magnoliopsida; order Asparagales; family Orchidaceae; genus Papilionanthe; species Papilionanthe hookeriana x Papilionanthe teres. The sequence continues at coordinate 53,454,408 of CM040427.1, read as the reverse complement.
GCTCAAATATTATTTATTATCCACCTAGTGATACGCAAAAAAAACAATCTCTTTTGTAGTCGAAAGAGAAGGACAACATAACTGGCCGCGTCAAAATTATATAACATAAATGCGTCAATATTATATATATATATATATATATATATATATATATATATATATATATATATATATATATATATATATATATATATATATGGTATGAGAATTTATTTTGAATTAATATGTCACAATATTTTGAGTTTGAATAAATAAGTATAAGGTTTGAGTTGAGAAATTTAAGGCAAAGAAAAAGAAGATTCGACACAAGTCCATAAAACACAGAGATTTAACGAGGTTCGGCCTAGCAACTGGGGATTGTGAAAATATATTGTGAAAATATAACAGCTTTCTTTATATATATTTTGGGAATTTCTGTGGAGTAGCTAGTCTCCCCCAACACCTAGCGATTGGCCGCTTATGTTAACAGCCAGTCGGGGCTAGTGCAAGCTACTATACCCAGTTATTTATTTATTTATTTTTGAGGTATCAAATTAAGTAAATTTTTAAATAAAATAACTATTTTAAAATTTGTCCTGTAGAAGCTTTTTGCATTGGTGATGATGATTGCTTTCTAAAATATACTAATGAGTGTGTGTTTTGTATTGTTAATACTGCTCCAATAGCAATCCCTGAAGCATTAGTTTCTATAATAAAAAGTATATTGAATTTGAGAGAAGTGAGTACTCGCAATGATTTCATGACTTGTTTTAAGAGCTGCAAATGTCTATTCGGCTAGTTCAAACCACTTGAATTGGTCTTTAGCTAATAGAGATGTCAATGTGTAGCAATTGCAGAATAGCTTTGAACAATTTTTTTTGTAATATCTTATTAATCCCAAGAAACCTCTTATTTGTTCAAGTGTAGAGAGCATTGGCCATTTTTGCTTTGCTTCAATTAGAAAATAACTCTATATATATTTTTTTACTTTAAAATCTTTGTCGGGTCTACTTCAACGTTGATTTGTCCTCTTTCTTGAAGATGATAATTTTAGAGGATCCTAATCTCCATCTCTATATAATAAAGGAATATCATCACATGTTTTCAATTGCTAAAACAACTGTGAATTTGACTGATTTTGGGTACATTAATATAAATGGAAATATTGTTTGCCAATTTGACTGATTTTGTATTGTCAAGTTTTATTATGTTCATCTTACAGTGGCAGACATTGAAGATGGCCTGAACATTATCAGGCAACTTTTTTTTTTTTTTTTCTAAGTTAGGGGTGAGAGGTCTTCTAGAAAGCTGCTTTTATTTTTTTGATGAACTTAAAATGATTTGGTGTCTCGTCTGCATATATTAGGACTAATGTGCTTCTTAAGTTTGTATTTGGCTACATAAGATTGGTAACCATCCATTGTTAGGTTGCAATGCCATGTATTTTGCTGCTGGTGGTGTTGTCTCTATATTAATCTCCACTAGGAAATGCAATTATATCGACCTTTTCTATGGCAATTATTCAAATTTGTTATATACATAACTTCAGATGTTCCAAACATTGCTGCTTTAGCTTTTCAAATTTTTTACATACATAACTTCAAATGTTCCAAACTTTCTTTGGTTTTTTAGCTTCTTTCATTCCTGCGAATGGATCCACAATGAAGGAATTGGATGAATGCTCCTACTGACAGTGTTACTGTAGATTATATATCAAAAAAGAGAAACTTGTGATAGTGGCATGGCAGATTGATAGTTGATGGATTTTCGTTTCAATACGTCTGGATTTCATTTTCATACTTCTTACCAAACTTGTTGGACTTTTCAAGTTTTAGTATTCACTCATCATAACTTGCAACAATGTTTCATTTTCTTTAGGTTTTGTGTTTGTTGTTTTGTTGTCATCGTGATATCTACTTACTGTTATTTGAAAAAAAATCTTTTTGGACTAGGAGTAAATGTGAGAAGTCTTCTTTTTGTCTGCTTCATATTAATGTGCGCCTTACTTGTTAACTCCAAACTTCAATTTTTTAAATTTATACCATCCAAACTTTCTCATGTTAACTCCTAACTTTTATTTTTTTGAACAGATTTTTTAAAAAGAAAATATTTCAGATTTTGATTTTGTGATAAAATTGATAAAAAATTTCAAGCAGTTAATTCACTAGTCATTGAGCTCATTTATCATCACTGTTATTTGAAGCTTGTAGCTCGAGTTAGGTATGATTTGAACTCAACTAATTTACAACCCTATCAAGGATTGACTAGTTAATGGATAAACTTTATACTTCACTTTAGCATGTGAACTATTTATGTATTTTTTTCATTCGTATAATATATTTTAATGGGCCGATCATTCAAATTTATGACTCGAATTTGATTCATTTTCTTATATTTTCGGTGCACCTAGGGTGGCAAGTTGGTGGGCAGTTGAGGTGTAACCCTTTTATATATATATATATATGTATGTATATATATAAATATATGTATGTATGTATATATATATATATATGTATGTATATATATATATATATGTATGTATATATAAACTAAAATGTATTCTAAGATTAAGTTTAAATTTTACACAAAACCAAAAATTAAATTGCAGCATAACATTCATCCAATGATCTAAAATTCTTTCATAATTCTAAATTGCCGCCTTCATAATCTTCAAAATCAGAAAGCTAATACAGAATAGCTAGTCATAGCATCTAACATTAACTAAAGAAAAAAAAGAAAAATTTGAAAAAGCTCCGTCAAAGCACCTTAAACATTACTACAAAGCTACGAATTCCAACCCCTCCCTTCCCCTCAACCAATCACCACCGCCATCTTCTTCACCTCCGGCGGCAGCGGAAGCTTCTCCACCACTACCGTAAACACACCATCCTCGCACTTAGCCCTTATCCCTGAAGGATTCGAATCCTCTGGCAGCCGAAACTCCCTCGTAAACCTCAGCGGCGCCACCAACTTCCTCTCCAGCCTTAGATACTTACAACCTTTCTCTTCCCCTCCATCTCTCTTCCTCTTCGCATCGCTCCTTATAACCAATAACTCTGATTTCTGGAGGCCAAGAACATCTAGGAAGAAAGTGTAGCTCTAGGGGTTTTGAGAATGTCAACCGGTACGCCACCACTCCCTCTCTCCTCTCCGGTGCGATTTCCGGCCGCAGAAACAGAGCGATCTTCATGGCCGCCGCCGCAAACCGGTTGAAATGATGCTATCCCCTCTAGGGCTTCCGCTAAGTGGAACAAATGGCTGGTGCTCGAGTCTAGTAGAAGCGAATCTGGGAGAAAGCTCATGGTTCTGAAGTAGATATTAGGGTTTCAAGATATATATATATATATATATATATATATATATATATATATATATATATATATATATATATATATAATGGCTTTTCTTTTTTTCCTTTTAGTCATGATATAGAATATTGAAAGGAATGTCATTGATCTCACTGGACAGCAGTTATACATTTTCAATTTAATTGCACCAAAGGACACATATAATTAAGGTTTCAAGTCCAATAGTCAATTTTGAGGAATCTATTTTGACGTAAGTGAAAGAACTAGTTGCATAGATATAGAGAAAGCACCTTCTCTTCAAAGTGAGGGTGATCTTCAAGTTTTGAGATCGGTTTTGACGTCGAGCAGATTACACGCTTGAAGAATCTAACAAGCTACCCTTGGCTTCTTGATGTTCCCTGTTAACTCCATGATTTATATATTATTCAAGGAGTTAAAAGGGAACGTCAAGAAGCCAAGGGTAGCTTGCTAGTTTCTTCAAGCGGGTAATTTGTTCGATGTCAGAACCGATAAATAATTAGAAATCAAAATTGATTTCTAATATCGTAAAATTTTACAAATTATACAACTTTGATAATTTTGATTTCAGCACTTCAACGACATTTAATATTATTTTTTCTTCAATCAGTAGATAGATTGGAACATAATTAAAATATCTAATAGTGGTCGTAAACTTGAATTTTAATCTCAGAGAGAGAGAGAGAGGGAGAGAGAGAGAGAATTCAGAATCTAATAAGTCATATTAAATAACTTTTATAAAGAATAGTCATACAAATAAGTTTAAAGGCCAGCACAAAAATTGCCCCCCAACTCTTGAATCACCACAAAAAAAAAAAAAAAAATAAAAAAAAAATACAAAATATGTAAAAGAAAATTTCATATAAGACTATAACCATGTGGTAGAAGAGAAAACAATCTAAATGACCGGATGTTGGTATTGATCGCACCATGCCGTTGTGTAAGTGGATTGGTGCGATTTATCTAGGCACTATATGACCCTTAACTTACATAACCCAAATTAAATGTCTCCATAACATATAAGTAGCATAATTTTATTTCTACTTGCATTAAAGTTACTAAAATTAATGTCTACCAAGCTCTCTATTTGTTTGTAAACATTTATGATGTTCCAGGTGTCCATTTGGTTCCCAAGCCTCGAACATCATTAAATTGTGCTTCTTACGTAAGTTGAATATTGTGTTTTGAATTATGAAATATAATTGGGCGAAAATAACTGCGAGGTTGTTTGAACTTGATTCATGCATTTAACACCGAAACGAGTAGAGGTTCACGAGCGTGATACTCGTTTCTCTCATTCATGCCGTTTTCTCACTTTATCACCCTCGTACGCAAATAATAACTTGTCACATAAACTATAAAATTGAAACATGTATTGTTCTTGCAAATCAAAATGTTTAATGCAATAATACTTTTCATAAAAATATTGTACATGAAAATATTATCTTATGTTGCACAAAATATTGGAACGAAATTCCTTTTTTTAGTTCTTATGATTCATATTATTTAGTTTTCAATTTTCGTGTAAAAAAAAAAACACAATATTGAATGCAACAATTAAATATTTTTTACCTGCACTTCCACAGCATATGAAGGCCTTAGGAATCCAATATGAATCGAATATTGTCAGCTAACGGCTTAACCTGCAATGCAGTAACAAATAATTTATAAGACTGAAATCACAATAAAAATAAGAGACAACAATTATGTAATAATTGTCCCACCTCTATAAGAAAAATCATTTATTGCAAAAAAATCTCCTATTTTACAATATTTTACCTGCATTTCCATGAAACTCCAAAGCCTGAAAGAATCATATGTAAATTGTCTTTCGTTCATTAATTTTTGAACCTATATAATATGACGGCAAATAAAATCATAAGGACGGTAAAATTCAAACATATACAATAACAAAATAAATACGTAAACCAGTAAACACAGTGGTTGTTTGGTTTAGTGGGATTTAATATAAATTGGATTTTGTACATCCTATAAATTCGAATTTATGAAATCTTAAAATGTTTAAATCTTGAAAACAGTTTGGTATGTTAATATGTAAATCTTTCTAAATTTTGAGAAATAATTTAATATTTTTAAATTAATAGAAAAATTTAAGAACCTGTAGGATTCATGAATGCCTGTTTTTGTCCATTTCTCAGAATTTAACATAAATCCTATTTAAAACTCTCTACCAAACCGCCCCAAAAAATAAAATTTAAAAATAAGAAAAAAAAACCAAACTATATAGAATAATTAATAAACAAAATCAAAATTAAAACAAAAATTACTCACTCTCCTAAATTGTGCAATCAAAGTTATTGGAACCGCACTTGGTCATCCATGTGCTCTTTCGAGGTAATAAGCGAGTTGCATAAATTCTCCGAACTGCAGAAATCATAATATGTGCAGCACAATAATAATGAATAGTATCGAGTTATTTTAAAAATTAAAAAAAAATTCAATAATATAGCAAGCAAACCTGAAATAGTACTCAATTTGTTTCCGCAAGTTCACTCGTAGATTAACAAGCAAAAAAGAAAAATTTGATTGCAGCGCTGCATAAAATGTTTGATGAGGAACAAAAGATGGCCAGCAAAAATTTTGAAACTGCGGGCGGGCTAAATTATTATGTGCATCAAAAGGAAAATCTACAAACCAAACAAAAATATTTAAGCAACCAGAGAAATTGATTTGCAATTTAATTGAAAATACGACAGAACAATCTTACAAGGAATAACATTGGGGACTTCATAAGTACTGAACCAGTTGGAGGGAAAAACATTGCTGATGAACATCGGATACACAGCCGTAGAGATCGATGGTAACATGTATGGTTGCGGTTGCTCTACAGGGAATTGCATGTATGAAGGCGTACAACCACTTAAATCTTGATATGAGTTTGACAACTGCTCGTGATGACGATCTTGATCATATTGGTAACCATACCCGCCCTGGCTAAGGTTGCCACCGCCACTGATAATTACATTGTTGATTTCTTCTTTGTAATAAGGTTTCTGGCCCCCATTGGGAAAACCTAGCGACGACGAAGGTAAGCCATTTTGATAAACTTTAGTATTGCTGCTGTTATAAGAATTATGATCCAGAGTGGGAGGAATAAGGGGAATGGCATTTGAATAGGAGCATTGGGGAGAAGATCCAATGGAGTCGGGGAGCGACGACAACATGTTTGATCCAACGTTGATTGACGAGTCATTCTTAATCTGCTCATTACGTGGTCTTTTCCATGATGTCGGCTTCTGCATGTTGCACGTGTCAGAGGGGACCGGTGAGTTGTTTACGCTTGACATTGGGAATTGTTGGTGGGTGGGATTCTGGAACGAGGAGGAGGAGGAGGAAGAGGAGGAGTAGGAAAAAGGAGGATTCTGATATATTGGTTACGTCTAGATTGGTAGCTTTCTCCGTCCGCTTCAAATTTATAGTGATAAGTTTGATATTATTTGGTTGGTTGTTACCAAAAGAGGTTATTATTAGCCTGCACGTGGACAAGCAAAGTTATTATTAACTCATTTTATTTTTATCTTTTATGCAATTTACACCTCTAAAATTATTTTATTTTTTTAATTGCCAGCAAAGCTCCAGAAATTTTCTTTTTCCCTTGAAACGTTTGATGCTTTGTAATCATGACATTCAAAAAAAAATAAAGGAAAAGTAGATATTTTGTAAAATTTTACGCCAAATAAAAAGAAACTTTCTAATTAATTTAGAATCTCACAATTAGTATTTTAAAACGGCAATAATGCTGTCTAGCTAAAAATATACACAGACATACATACCACCCAATTCCTATGTATTTACATATCAAACAACTAAATTTTACTTTTTACATTTATACCACCCAAAATTCTCCTATCACAATAAAAATATCATTGTTTTAAATTTTTAAAAAAGTAATACATATTTTCATGCTTAGATGAAGTGATATACATGTAATAATGGAAATTTAGATGGTATATACTCAAATACATAGGAATTGAGTGGTATGTATGAAGAACCTGTCAGCTCTCAAAGATGAAAAATAACATAACTGTTGAGAAATTGTTCCTACGAATAAGTCTAAAAAAATTTTCAACGACCCACGTAGCAGAGAAAATTCAACGAACCATATGTGCGGACCTTCAAAATATACCTCCGGGCACACACGTGCATATAAAAGTAAACGAAGATGACTTGTGATGCGGTGTACCAGTGTCTAATAAATTAGAATCATATATGGGTGTTATTGCTAGAGATCCTTTGATTACACCCATATCATTTTCTAATTGGAGAAACAAAGGCGTGAAGCCTTTTAAAAGAAATATTATTAGAGATAGATATTTTGGAATATATTAAATAGTTTATATTTTTATTTGTTATTTTACACATAGTTTTTTATCAGGTTATTTGCAGTTTAAATTTGAAATTTCTAATCATATACGTTGTTGGATTTTGAAATCCGTTGACATTAAATATCGTAACTACTAGAATAGCCTAATGTCAGAGCATTGTTATAGTCATGTCATACAAAAGATTATAGAGGCTGCTTCTGAAGGAGTATATACACTACACAGTGGTCACAACCAGATGATCAGGTTTTTATTTAATTTTATTTAATTTTAAATTGATCAAAAGAATTAATATTTTTTTCTTACAGAGGAGGGCAATACAAAATGCTGAAAATGCAAAAAAAAAATAATAATAATAATAAATAATAAATAATAACATGGCCTCACACACTGGGTCGGATTAGCCTTGTTAGGAGTGATGTTATTTTTTTTAATAAATTATGAATAGTAAGTATGCCAGTTTAAATTTTTTTTTTTATCGTATTCTTTTCCAGGCTATTCATGATAAATTGAAATTATGGAGACTTGATATGATACATAAAGATGGAACATGGTCATCTAAAAATATTTAAGGAGGAATGAGTAATATTATTAGCTTATTATATTTATAATGATTAATTAAATAAATCATTTTGATTTTAATTATAGATACATTTGTTATGTAGACACAAGCTTGTATGATATAGAACCAAATGAGAGGGCTTTCAAGGGACCTGAACACCCTGAAATGACATGCACACGGGAGTTTGGAATCACTCCAACTTGATTTTTTCCACACAATACCACAACTGAAGGTGAAAACAATAATATGTCTATATCTGTTCAAGTTAAACAATTAGAAGGTGAAATGTGTTCTTTACTGAATGAGGTAAGACAATTAGCTCAACAAATACGGTCGAATTATCAACCACAAGGAGTATCAAACACGGTATATTATTATTTAAGTAATTAAATATTTTATTTCATTTTTATCATCTTAAAATTATTAATTAATTATGTTTTTTCCTTAACGGGATTGTAACCAACCTTAAGTTGAATGACGAATTGAGTGAGAATCTCACGTATTTATCATCTTTTTTAGTGCACCTTTATTTAATGTATTTTTATTTCTTTTATTCTAAGGTTAATGATGATTTATCTCATAGATTGATAGATATTTAATGTTTAAAAGATGTTACTACTTAGTTCGTAGGATTTATGAATTTTTATGATCACTGAATACTTTTATTAAATTATTGGAAACTAAAACGATGAATTGATATATGTTTTGATGTATTTGAGATATTAATACTATTTTATATGAATTATGTTTTTATTCCATTATTTTTCATATTTGGGCCATTTACATACAGACCAACCTTTATATTTAATACAAATTTCAATTTTTACATTTACACTTTGTGTTAGACATAGAAATACATATGTAAATCTTCTTTCCTATATATAATGTTATTTTATATATCCCGAGTCAATGAATGAAGATCACGTGATACTATAGAACCCTCTCAACACATCACAATTCAAGGCAACTGTCTCATCACACAGATACTGAGACCTTACATATTTGGGCTTGTTTTATATTTTGCAATTTTTCTCTTGTTCCTACAAAACAAATACACATTTTCAAATAAACTCGTACACGTCTTACATGGCTATACAACTTATGCACATGAGATTATATTTATCATTTTAATGTGTATTTGGGCATTTTAATCAATTCAGATAATCATCTCAATGTGTTATGCAATAGAAGGGATTTTGAACTTTTTTTCATTTTATAATCAATAAAAGTTGGATACAAAGACTTTGATGGACTCGTGAGTACTAAAGAGGTGTACGAAATTTCTCTGTGTCTTTAAGATAAATTAGAACACCTTTGCACTTTTTATTTTATTTTTTTGCATTATGTTGTAGATCAATTTACATAGTTCGTGTTTTAAGTTGAGATAAAGGTAATGATGATATCTATTGAACCAATTTCATCTATTGAATAGGCAATATCAAAATATCTATGCGCAACAACATCTACCTAATAAAAGACAACATCACAGTAGTGCATCTCCATAGATCATCGCAAGGAGCGCTTAAGTAGGTCTCAACACCACAAAGCATAATGAACTTTTTAGCCTTAGAACAGGAGGAAGAAGCACTGCAAGCTAAGGATTCATATGGGAAACGAAATTACGTAAAAATTGAGTGGTAAGTAATGCCACCCATAGAAAAGAAAGGTTCTCTGAAAATCAAAGATTTGATACAAAGTATGAACACACAGATTCATGATTCTGTGTGCAAAATCAAGTTTTGGGTCTTTGATTGTTAATGCTGCAATTGAACATCGTAACTATATAGGAATTGTGTGATATGTATGTAAATGCCCCTACTTTTATTTGTCAATTTTATTACACTCGTAAAATATCAAGACATCCTCAATCATGTGAATTAATGCCTACTCTACAATCAATGACTGAGTCTTATCAATTTTTTGAATTAAATACATTTACAACCATATCTTTTTGAGTATTTCATCTGATGCTGATGTCAGATGTCATTAGGCCAGTTTGGAGTTGGCTGAGCACTTATTTTTGGCATCTTCATTTGCTCTTGATCCATAAATGTAAATTTGACAATAGGTGGCGACTCTTGGGATTCCCTGTTGGTTACCGGAAGCCATGATATTTCTTTCCTAATTTCTAATCAGCATATGAATTTTATGTTAAAAAATTGTACTTGTTATAATTTAAAGAACTTAAAAAATTTACATGTTATATAGCACAATAATTTAATGAACCTAAAGAACATAATATGGGATCAATGAGCTATAATGGAGTGCAAAGGAGTCCAATGATCTAAAATTCTTTCTTAATTCTAAATGGCCGCCTTCATAATCTTCTAAATCAGAAAGCTAACACAGATTAACCAGTCATAGCATCTAAAATTAACTGAATAGAAAAGGAAAATTTTGAAGCTCCATCATAGCACCTTGAACAACACTACAAAGCTACGAATTCCAACCCCTCTCTTCCCCTCAACCAATCACCACCGCCACCTTCTTCACCTCCGGCAGCGGTGGAAGCTTCTCCACCACCACCGTCAACACACCATGTTCGCACTTGGTTGTTATCCACGAAGGATTCGAATCCTCCGGCAGCCGAAACACCCTTGTAAACCTCAGCGGCGCCACCAACTTCCTCTCCAGCCTTACATACTTACAGCCTTCCTCTTTCCCTTCCTCTCTCTTCCTCTTCGCATTGCTCCTTATAACCAATATCTTTTCATCTTCCAACGTCACGGATCTCTGATTTCTGGAGGCCAGGAACATCTAGGAAGAAAGTGTAGAGGTTTCGAGAATGTCAACTGGTACGCCACCACTCCCCCTCTTCTCTCCGACGCGGTTTCCGGCAGCGGATACAGAGCGATCTTCATGGCCGCCGCCGCCACGAGATGCTATCCACTCTAGGGCTTCCGGTAAGTGGAACAAATGGCTGGTGCTCGAGTCGAGTAGAAGCGAATCTGGGAGAAAGCTCCTGGTTTTGAAGTAAATATTAGGGTTTCGAGATATATATATATATATATATATATATATATATATATATATATAATGGCTTCTTTTTTTCCTTTTAGTCATGATATAAAATATTAAAAGGAATGTCATTGATCTCACTGGACAACTGTTATACATTTTGAGTCTAATTGCACCAAAGGACACATATAGTTCCCTTTTAACTCCATGATTAATATATATATATATATATATATATATATATATATATATATATATATATATATATATATATATATATATATATATATTAAAATTCATCAATTAATTGAAAATAATTAGAAATCAAAATTGATTTCTAATATCTTAAATTTTTATAAATTATACAATTTTGATAATTTTGATTTCTGCACTTCAATAACATTATTATTATTATTTATTCTATCAGTAGATAGATTGAAATGTGGTTAAAAAATTTAATAGTGGTCGTAAATTTGAATTTTAATTAGAGAGAGAGAGAAAGTGTGTGTTCAGAATCTAATCAGTCATATTAAAGAGCTTTTATAAAGAAATTCAAGGGCTAGCATAGAAATTGCCCCCAACTCTTGAATTACCACAAAAAAAAAAATTACAAAATATGTAAAAGAAAATAACATATAACACTATAGCTCCGTGATAGAAGAGAAAACAGATTAAATGTTCGGAAGTTGGTGTGGATCAGACCATGCCTTTGTGTAAGTGGATTGCTGTGATTTTGTCTAGGCATAATTATAAAGGACTATATGACCCATAACTATCATAACCCAAATTAAATGACTCCATAACATATAAGTAGCATAATTTTATTTCTACTTGCATTGAAGTTACTAAAATTAGTGTCTCCCAAGCTCTCTTTTTGTTTGTAAATATTTATGATGTTCCAGTGTCCATTTGCTTCTCAGGCCTCAGAATATCATCAAATTGTGCTTCTTCTGTAGGTTGAATCTCGTGTTTTGAATTATGTAATAAAATTGGGCAAAAATAATCTCTATAAAATTTTTAATCAGGACAAATCTCAAAATCATTAAGCTTATTTTTTTAGATTTGCATACATACCACATATTTCTTATGTGCTTACATATTTAATACCAAATTTTTGATATTTATATGAATAAAAAAACAAACTTCAGTGTTATAATCATGATTCTCATCAATACACATTCATGAAAAAGGCGTCACACTTTAAGAAAACTTTAAGAAAATTAAGGGCATTTATATACTTACCACCTAATTCTTATGTCTTAACATAGCAACTATCCAAAGCAATTTTACATGCACGTTCCTATGATTTAAGCAATTGTTGAGTGTCTTTAGGTAAAAATTAGAGTTTAGGTGGATGATATTTTGATGTGATATTAGAGATTTGAGGGTTATGTGGTATGTATGTATTGCATTCATATCAAAATAAATTCTCAAATTTTGATTTTCATCCTGATAAAAATTTTAATATAGAATTTTGAACCATTAATTTCATATCATCGAAATTCTCCAACCGTAAAATCTTTCTCAGAGATTCATAATCTGAGGCTGTTTGAACTTGATTCCCATATTCAACACTGGAATGAGTAGATGTTCACTAACGTGATACCCATTTCTCCCATTCATGCCGTTTTCTCATTTTATCGCCCTGCATGTAAATAAAAATTTGTTAAACTATAGAATTGAAATATTCATTGTTCTTGCAATTCAAAATGTTTAACGCAATAATACTTTTCATAAATAGGAAAATGAAATTGTACATGAAAATATTATCTTATGTTGCACAAAATATTGGAACGAAATTCCTTCTTTTAGTCCTTATGATTCATATTATTTAGTTTTCAAGTTTCATGGAAAAATAAACACAGTATTGAATGCAACAATTAAATATTGTTTACCTGTACTTCTACAGTATTTGAAGGCCTTAAAGAATCTAATATGAATTGTATATTGTCGGCTAACGGCTTAACCTGTAATGCAGTAACAAATACTTTCTAAGACTGAATTCACAATAAAAATAAGAGACAAAAAATTATGGTAATAATTGTCCCAACATCAATAAGAAAAATCATTTTATTGCAAAAAAATAATCTCATATTTTATAATATTTTACCTGTATTTCCATGAAACTCCAAAGTCTGAAAGAATCATATATGAATTGTCTTTCGTTCATTAATTGTTGAACCTATATAATATAACAACAAATAATATCATAAGAAAGAACGGTAAAATTCAAACATATATAATAACAACATGAATACGTAAACCAGTAAACACATAGGCTGTTTGGTTTCAAGTGAGATTTAATATAAATTGGATTTAGTAAATCCTATAAATTCGAATTTATGAAATCATAAAATGTTTAAATCCTGAAAACTGTTTGGTATGTTAATATGTAAATCCTATTAAGTTTTGAGAAATAATTTGACATTTTTAAAATTAATATAAAGATTTGAGAACTTGCATGATTCATGAATGCCCTTTTTTGTTCATTTGTCAGAATTTAGTATATAAATCCTGTTTAAAACTCTCTATCGAACCGCCCAAAAAAAGAAAAAATAAGAAAAAATAAGCCAAAATATACAGAATAAATAATAAATAAAATCAAAATTAAACCAAAATTACTCACTCTTCTAAACTGTGCAATCAAAGTTATTGGAACCCAGCCTTGGCCATCCATATGCTCTTTTAGGTAATAATCAGTGCGTAAATTCTCTGAACTGTAGAAATCATAATATGTGCAGCACAATATTAATGAATGGTATCGAGTTATATTAAAAAAAAAACAATAATTTAGCAAGCAAACCTGAAATAGTACTCAATCTGTTTCCGCAAGTTCGCTCGTAGATTAATCAGCAAAAAAGAGAAATTTGATTGCAGCGCTGCATAAAATGTTTGATATGGAACAAAAGTTGGTCCGCAAAAATATTGAAATTGCGGGCGGACCGAAATGTTATATGCTTGAGAAGGAAAATCTGCAAACCAAACAAAAAAAATTAAGAAATAGGAGAAATTGATTTGCAATTTAATTGAAAAATGACAATATAATCTTACAAGAAATGCCACGGGGGGCTTCATAAGTACTAAACCAATTAGGTGGAAAGACATTGCTAATGAAAATCGGATACACAGGCGGTGAGATCACAGGTAACATATAAGGTCGCGGTTGCTCTCTAGGAAATTGCATGTATGGAAGCATACAACCACTTGAACGTCGATAAGAGTTCGACCACTGCTCATGACGACGATCCTGACCATACTGGTAACCATACCCGCCTTGGTTGTGGGTATCACCCCCACTGAAATTTACATTTCTGATTTCTTCTTTGTAATAAGGTATCTGGCCCGCATTTGGCAAACCTAGCGACGTAGAAGGTAAGCCACTATGGAAAACGACAGTATTGCTATTGGTATAAGGATTAGGATTCAGAGTGGGAGGAATCGGGAGAACGACATTTGAATAGGGAAGTTGGGGAGAAGATCCAAGAGAATCAGAGAGCGACGGCAATATGTTCGATCCAACAATGACTGCCGAGTCATTCGTGATCGGCTCATTACATGGTTTTCTCCGTGTTGTCGGCTTCTGCCCATTGCACGCGCCAGAGGGAACCAGTGAATTGTTCGCGCCTGACATTGGGAATTGTCGGTGGGTGGGATTCTGGAAGGAGGAGTAGGAGGAGGAGGAGGAGGAGGAGGAGGAGAAGAAGAAGGGGATTCTGTTTCAATAATAACGTTTAGGTTGGTAGCTTTCCTTCATCCGCTTCATATTTATAGGGATAATTTTGATATTCAATGGTTGGCTGTCAGCAAAAGAGGTTATTATTAGCCACGACAGCCAGCACGTGGACCGTGATTGGCTAACAGGCAAAGTTATTTTTAACTCCTTTTATTTTTATCTTTTAAGAAATTTACACCTCTAAAATTACTTAATCTTTGCAAGGGCCAGCGAAGCTCCAGAATTTTCTTTTTTCCTTAAAAAGCTCGATGCTTCGTGACCTTAGAAAAATATTTTACTAAAAATAGATATTTTGTAAATATTTAATGCGAAATAAAAAAAAAGAGACTTTCTAAATTTAACTGTAATACATTGTGAAAAAATTACAGCAAACCAACATCTCATTGAACTTTTTCCTTCACTCATTTGCGAGTAATTCTTAATGAGAACAGACTGTCGACATCAGATTAAATGATGTGGCACGTAACTTGTCATTAAGCAAGCTTTAGCTAAGTTTTAAGATTATATGGACTATGCATTTATATATACATACATACATATATATATATATATACATACATATATATATATATATATATATATATATATACATACATATATATATATATTGGAAAAGAGCTTCAATGGCTCCCTACACCTTAATTAAAAAGGGAGGGGGGTGGATCCCCAATCTAAAACCAAAAAAAGAAATACAATAAAACGCACCCGTAAGGGTTCCACTTCTCTCATTACAACTTACGTAAAAAATTCTCCAAAATACAAGATTGATACTATAAACTAAAAGGAGAAGCAAAAGGAAATGGCCTTGAAAAAGTGTCATAAAGAATCGTGAAATGCCCTGTAAGGAAAACAACAGAAAAGGTGGCCGTGGAGGTCCTAGTATGCACAGAGAACTTGCCAAGAGTGCAGCAAACAAAATGTGAACAGATAAGCAGGTAAATGACATTTGAAAAGGCTCCCAGCTCATGTCGAGCCAAAATAAAAATCACTGATAGCCAAAGCATAAGAAACCTGCAAATGACAGTGAAAACTTCCTGCAGATAAAGAAAGGTAATAGCAGACCAGAGAGTTCTTGCCCAGAAAACATCCCAAACAAAGCCGTTAAAAGTTAAGACAAGCATTCGAAAAAAAGGCAGCAAACAAAACTGGAGTGCAGAACGAAAACAGAAAAACCATAACATAAAAAGTCAAGTTCTAATATAAGGCAGGTTCAAAGAGTCCCCAACAAAGTAAGGACACAGAGAACTGGGTGGGGTTAGCCCCACCTGAGGGAGACTAGTAACAGTACAAGCCAGCCAGTCAGCAGGAGTGTTACCTTCTCTGAAGATGAAGTTCCAAACAACTGTCATATGGTTGGCATCAATAAGTGAATGAATTCTATGTAGAAGGCAAATAAGATTCCAGTAAGGAGGAGAATTTCCAGACAAAATGTCATAAAGGATTTTAGAGTCCATCTCAACACACAGATTAGTAAAAGAGAAAGCAGCAGCAGTTTGAATGGCTAAGAAAACTGCCCAGCATTCAGTCATAAGAGGCCCATCTGAGATAACAGGTGAGTTAAAATAACATAGACAGTTTCCCAGATTGTCTCTAAAAACACCCCCAACTGCAGCAGAAGTGGAGGACCAGTTGCCATCCATCCATATATATATATATATATATATATATATATATATATATATATATATATATATATATATGTATATATATATATATATAAGATATAACAGTTGAAGGGAAGTATAGGGGATCAAACTCATAGTCTCACTAATAAAAATAGAGATACGAACAAGCTTAAAAGTCTCCTTATTCGATTCAAAGCTTGTGAATAAATTTGTTAAGAAGTTCGATTAATAGTTGCATTTAAATTAAGTTCATAAATAAGATGGATTTAATGCTTATGAATAAGATTGGTTAAAACTTAATTTAAACTTGAAAATAAGTTAAGTTAAAGCTTAATCTAAAATTTAGTTATATTAAATTATATTATTTTTGAATTTATGGTAGATAAAATAAGGTAAAAACTTATTTGTTTAGTTGTTCATTGATTTTTGTACACTTTTATGTTTATTTTAGTTTTTCATTTAAAAACTCATTCATTTAGAAGCTCATTTATTTTTGTAAG
Organism: Papilionanthe hookeriana x Papilionanthe teres; assembly: GCA_022702705.1. Classification (NCBI taxonomy): domain Eukaryota; kingdom Viridiplantae; phylum Streptophyta; class Magnoliopsida; order Asparagales; family Orchidaceae; genus Papilionanthe; species Papilionanthe hookeriana x Papilionanthe teres. The sequence continues at coordinate 53,437,382 of CM040427.1, read as the reverse complement.
TTCAACAAGTAACTCGTTTATAAACTCAATAAAGCTCTTTTGATTAAAAAATAAGTAGTCCAATCATGCCACTTATTATTTTGTTTCATAACTCTTATTTAGTTAAAAAAACAAATAACACGCACTGTTGGAGAAGTTGATTTATGCGTATGCTATTTGTGTCGGATTTTTTCTGACACAAATTTTAGCATTTGATCTGTGATCATTATGTGGGTAAAACTATATTTTGATATTTGCATCGGATTTTGCATCCATTTTGCATTTGATAATTGAAAGGAAAAAGTCTTATAAGAATGAAAAAAATATTTTTGCAGCAACGACGTAAATGGCACCGAAAAAACCGATGCAAAACTTTACTTGTTAGTGGCGAACCAAATTCGACGCAAATGACCTAAAATACATATTCCGTGCGCCTCAATTTCATTTCTTCTATTGCGCTCTCGTCTTCGTCCCTTCTGCCAGAAACTCTCGCTCTCCCCTCTCTCATTACACTTTCCCCCTCCCCTCATGGTTCGATCAAAATCACCGAAACTCTCGCATTTCACATCTTCTGCTCGCCAATCGAACGACATTGGGGAAGGTAATGCTATTTGTTCCAATCATTTTCTTTTTGATTTTTGAAAAATGAAATAGGCCTTTTGGCATAGATAATGTGGTGCATGTACAAAATGATGTTTTGGTGTTAGGTTTCGTAAATACATAATAATTTAGAGATATCTATGCTACTTTTGGCATAGATTATGTGGTACATACATAAAGAGTTTAGTGGTATGTATGCATTGTATTGAAGTTTAGGTGTGAGCCATAAATATATTTCAGTAGTTTGTATGCAATGAGTGGTACGTATAAGAATCTAGCTAGATGGGGATGTTATTAATATATTTCAAGTTGGTTGGTTGAAGTAGTGGACTAATACAATGGGTATATTGTTCAAACTGATGTTGATATAGATGGGAACGTTATTGGTAGAATTCAAGTTTGTTTGTTTAAGTAGTGGAGTAATGCATTGATCGGTTTTATTGTTCAAAGCGATGGTCATATAGATGGGGATGCTATTTGTATAATTAACGTTGACTGATTGAACTGGAGGAATGCATCGGGTCAATTGTTCAAAGTGATGATGAAATAGATGGAATGTTATAATTTGTAAAATTCACGTTGACCGGCTGAAGTGGAGGAATGCATCGAGTTACTGTTCAGAGTGACTGTGATATATTGATAGGGATTTTATTAGTATAATTCAAGTTGGTTGGTTGAAGTGGAGGAATGCATCAGGTTTTCATAGATCGAGTGGACCTTGACATCTAGAAATAAAATGATAAATTGATATATACGTGATAGGGTTTTCGTAGATTTAGTGGCAAACAAGATTATATAGGAATGTTGACCAATTGATGAGCCTTAGGAGATCTGGAAATCTGCTTCACCAAGTAATGTCGACTGTACATATTGATAAATATTGTCTAATTTTTATTTTCTGTAGTAGTGACACTAATCTGTAAAATTACATGTATGTTGTAGATGGATATCCATAATTTAAGAGCTTGGATGTATAACAGATTATATCCAAGACGAAAATGACCCACATATGAGTTCTTAAATTGCAACAAGGAATTCGTGCAAGTGGCACCATTTCTGACCATCTATTGTTCTAAGGGTAAGTTTCGTTATCCTTGTGCAAAGCACAAATAAACACTTCTGCCACCTTAAGATGTTAAATTGAATCTTTACCGCAAGAGATTTTAACCTAATTATTGGTACGGGACCATGCATGGTGAGCAAAAACCTAAAGTTTAGTTTGTTAAGGAGGTGCCTCGACAAGTTATGCCCCCTGCAGAGGAATTTGATCATGGAACTTATAAAAAAATGGTTCATAATGCTCAGAGATCTCAATTGGTTGGCAGCATTCAACACGAAGCTGAAGCATCAAATAATGAATCACAATAGTTTTATGACTTACTGAATGTTTCCAAATAACCTTTATGGGATTGTTGCATTGCACATACAGAGTTATCAGTGGCGCTGAGAATGTTGATCATCAAATTTGATTTTAACATGCTTAGAGAACCATTCGATCAAGTAGCAACTCAATTGGAAGAAACTAACTCTTTAGGAAATTTAGTGTCGGATGACCTGTACAGAACGAAAAAGTTAGTTTTAATGTTGGGGTTACAATGTGAGTAGATCGATTAATGTTTTAATGGGTTCATGATATATTATAAGGCTGATGCAACTGAGATGACTTGTTGATTTTGTGGTGTAGAAAGATTCAAAAGAAGGGGGAGAAAGAAAAAAAAAATACTACATACAAGTGTTTATTTTATTTTCCGCTCATAAGCTGACTTCAAAGACTGTTCACTTCCATGTGTACAACCCCAAACATGATTTGTCATATTACTGGATCTGTTGATGCTAACTCGATGAGTCATCCATCATACAATGAGGCCTGGAGACATTTGATAGTACTTAGCCCAATTTTTCAGCTGAAATACACAAAGTTAGACTTGGCTTTTGTGCTGATGGCTTCACCTCGTATAGTCACGATGCAATTCCGTACTCAATTCCGTACTCATGCTAGCAGGTGATCATTATGCCATACTATTTTTCCCCCAATATGTGCATGACCGTGTCGTTTTTATTTCTAATGTTGATCATACCAGATCTATATAGCCCGAAGGGGAAAATTAATGTGTACTTATAACCTTTGATTGAAGATGTTTAGATGTTATGGGAGCTGGGTGTGCTTACATATGACATCGCTATGATGCAGAATTTTCAACTGAGAGCAGCTCTTATGTGAACAATTAGCAATTTACCGGCCTATGGGATGCTAGCTGGTTGGAGCATAGCCGATAAATTGACTTGTCCTTACTTCATGGATATGTCAAAGGCATTTACTTTAAAACATGGTAGAAAAAATAGCTGGTTTAACTACCACTAAAGATTTCTAAACCGCAATCGCCCATTTAGAATGAACAGAGATGTTTTCTTCAATAACAGGTTTGAGAGATTTAGTCACCCCTAGGTTTATAGTAGTGAATATTTGAGATGATCAGTGAAGTCCCGAAGATCACCGAGGGACCAGAGCTAGCTTCAACTCGTCTTCATGATTTCAGTGTCACACACAACTAGATGAAGTGCAGTACATTATGGGATCTTTTACATTGAAAGACTAATCTTATTAGACATAACACATTGAGAATAATTTTTTTATAACATTTTCAATACTATGATGTATATGAGGGGTAAGACAAAAGATAATGTGAAAGCTAGAATAGACCTGAAAGAGTTGCAAAATGAGGACTTTAGAGCTTTAGGAGACAAATGGAGGTAAATAAATAAAGCCTAAAGCTACATACTGTCTTAAACCAGATCAACGAAGGACAATTTTTGAGTGGGTAAATTCTTTAAAGTTTCCTAGTGGCTGTGTTTCAAATTTAGCCGCTTTTTTAACTTGGAAACATGTAAGGTATTTGGCATGAAAAGTCACGACTACCATGTATCTCTGCAATGTTTATTACCCATTGAATTTCTTGCATTGCCAAAGCCAATGCTTGATCTAAATATATTCTTCAGAGAGTTGTGTGCAGGGACACATAATGCTGATCAAAATATATCTAACTCTTGAAACTATCAATTGAAAGTTTGTTTTCATCATGCGGGAGGAGTTGGACCAACTCCCGAAGAGGCACTTGGGCACTCAAGCCCAGACTGACGCCAGTAGCAGTGGTAGTCAATCTACAACTGCGCATTCAGAGTACGAGCTTTGGACCCAGGCAACAGGGAGGAAGAAGGGGAGGGTTTATGACATTGGAGCGGAGGGTATAGCCTTTGAAGTCGAGCTCCTCTGTGGTTATGTTCTTAGTTCCCTTAGCTCCTCACAGCCAGACGATGAGACTCTTGCCAAGCAGATGGCTACAATGAACGAGAAGATCCACGAGTTGCACGAGTAGATGCTACAAGGCCAATATAGAGTCAAGAACTCTATAACGCACATGGCAGAGACCTTAGCAGATAGTGGGGCAAGCAACTGATGACATTCGTGCAAGAGGAGGAGGAGGAGGGGAAGGAGGCTGGAGTTGATGAATTGTTTCTTTTTAATGTCTTATTTTATTTGTAAGCTTTATGTCAAACATTTGCTCCCAAATTATTTAGATTAACTTTGTTATTCTTATTTAAAATGATTTGTGACAGTATCTTCCTTTTATTAATGATATTGTTTGGAGATTTGATATGTGATATGACTATGCTTAATGTGGCATGTAAAGTGGAATGTAATTTTGTGTGGGTTGTGAAAATACAATTGATAATTTTTTTTTTGTTGCAGGCTTGCGCCGGGTATGCGTCCGTTTTTTGGACGCAAAAACTGAAGCTAAAACTACAATACTATTCTGTTGTTCTACATTATTTTTCGACTCCAGTTAGACTATATTCCAACACTGATATTCATCCTCTACTATTTTGTGACACAAATGTTGACACACATTACGTGTAATCAAATTCGATGCCAATACGACGTGAAAACCCACACAAATAATTTGTGTCGGAATATTTCGATATAAACAGGGCAGAAATAAAATTACCGACCCTTAATTTAACGGTAAAACAAATCAGACACAAATCTGACGCTAACTCTTAAATATCTTTGGTTTTGCATCCAATTTGCGTCTCATATAGCCAACAATAACAATAATTTTAATTGGCTTAATAAGTTTTACTAGGTAGAAATTAAATAGCTAGATAATTTACTTATTAATCTGCTCGATAATAATCCGATCATCATCAAATGAAGCGAACAAGAACCAAACTCAAGCAGACACTAAGCTTGAACAAGAACACAAAACTTGAGTTCAAGCTCAAATTTTGCAAACAAGCTCAAGGTGGAACACAACCCCAAAAGTTTGATTTGAGCACGAGATCGAATTTCATAGGCAAGCTGAAGCTTGAACACAATCCTGCTCCACTCTCAGCTCTGTTTGTTTACCGCCGTATCCATTGTGATGTTTGATATGACAATAAAAATATAATTTTTTAGAGGTTATTTAATTACTCAATTAATATTTTAAAAATTTTCATCCTAAATATTAGCTCATGATTCATGTATGATCAAATGTATGTTAAGGAGACATTAAATATGAAGTTCAGAACAAGTTCCCGTTTCCCTCCACCTATTCGTAATAGCATTTGCTGGCCTAATAAGGGACATAAAGGGCTGTTTCATTTATATATGGAAGTTTTACATACATCCCACTCAATTTATAAATTGTTACATATATGACATTTTATCTATAAATACATAAATTTTAAGTGTTAGAAATATAAATACGTAGAAATTGGGCTTGTACTAATTTATGATACAATTTATACGTTACTAGATTGCATGCCATTGTTAATTACACATGATATAATTTATATCATATTAATTTAAGTCAAAGCAAGACCTTGACGATTTTTCTTGTAAAAGTTGTGCTCCTTCCTATTACTGATTCAGCAATATCTTAAATCAGATGTAGGGATGTTAATTATAAAGAGCTGGCTTTGAGCGAGCTCAGGTTTGGCCTATATTTGGCACACGTTCAAATTGTTTGCTATTCGGCTCGATTTCTATATTCATGTTTGTGTTTGACTTGCAATTGGCTCATTGAACTTGATTACAAAAAATAAATGTAGGGTGGAAAATTTGGACTGCACTAATTTAATGCAATAGAATGTGCAGAACAACATAGCCACATGAACTACTTTGATTTAAACTTAAATATAAATATATATAATATACTGTTTATGTTATATAAGTAATTTATATAATTTATTTATATCAAGCCAGAACGAGCCGATCAAGATCAAATAAATGGTTGCTCGTGTTCGGCTTGTTTATAATTTGAACTTCATAATTTTTTAGTGTTCGACTTATTTACTTAACGAAGCTTTCTGGACAATCCTAACCAGATGTATGAGAATGAAGTGCAATGGAGCCAGGGCTTAGTTGCTACTGGGACAAGATATTGGAGGCGCACAATGCCAATCACAGAGAAAATGAACGTTAAGAGGTGTAGATTTCACTGTTCTTTAAGCCTACAAGTTTTTGCGTTTTATTGGGTTATATTTATTCATGGGGCATTAGCATACATAGAGCATAATTCTAATCTATTTAGATATCTACCAGCTCTACTCTCATATTTACGGACACGGCACAACGTAAAATAATTTAATTATTGTTAAGCACATCTTTCTATATTTCTGAAAATTTGATATATGATGTGATGTCATTATCATAATAGCATAAATATTTGATAATTTTCTAGTGATAAATCTTGTGATCTTGTTTGTCATAAGGACAATGATTCATAGTTTATTATAAGTAATTGCAACTCGAGTGTCATTATAACTCGAGTGTCGTTGATGAATCAAGAGTTCAATATCTTCTATATGATAAAGACATCGTTTTACTAAATGTCATGTTGTACAATGAAAATGATAATATTTGGACTAATCTTTACCTTTTGAATTCTTTAATAGCTTTGGCCGGTTGAGATGCCCGATATTCTTTGCCTTCGATAGAATGATTGTCTTGAATGAATTTAACGAGTTGTAAATGGCTGATTGATTTTTTTAAAGCTATTAAATTTGATAGGGATGACATTTTTCTTCTCCTCGTTACTCTTTTTTCTTTTCATTGGGGTGGTCGATTTATTATTTTTTATGAATTTGTATATTTATTTAAAGATTATTTAAAAATTTTTTTTGATTGATATTGATGGCCTTATAAACACTAATTTATGCTTATGCTTGATAGTAAGATCAACATAAGAGCAAATTACCTATCGCATCGATGAGTAAAAAGGTATGGGATAGAGACCTTCAAAACAAATCTCGTAGTATCTTAGAATCTACTATTAAAATTTGACAAGCTTCTGAAGAGAATTTTTAGAAGTACTCATCAAGTATATGTCCCTCATTTGGAAAATCTTAAAATTATAGGAGGAATCCTAGAAAACTCTTTAATTTGTAATTAAGTACTCAATTAAAAGCATGATAAGTGCAACAAAGATGTACATAGTCGCACCAAAGACAAAATAACAGAATCATATGTAAGCTTAATCCTTCACCAGATTATAAGCTTATTGAATGTTCATGATAATTTTATTTTGATCAACACATTCATAAAGATCAGAAGATCCTAAGAGCTGCCAATAAAGCAACGTTGGGTCCATTTTGCTAATAGGGTTAAAATGTTGGTTAAGAAAATTAAGAATAATGGGTTAAACTAGTTATTTCAAGTTCTTAATGACAATGTGTTGGAGGAGCATTAGCATATGATGGTGGGAGGGCTTGCATGGGTACTTAAATTTACCAACCTTAAATTATTATTAATTTTATGGTGAGTGGACTCTATCATACTATACTAGTACCCTATATTACTACCAATTTTGAGAATAGAAGAATTTAAAATTGTTGCTTATTCATCCAATGAATATGAACTTCTAAGGATAGGCTTGAGGACCTTCTTTAACTAAATCATGACATCGTTGATTAATGACTTAATTCTCAGATTGTTAAGTGTTAATGTGTTAGGTTCTATTGTAGAGGACATTATGCCAATTAACCATTGAAAAAAATTTCATAGAGTGAGGATTACTTCCAATATTGAAAGTCAAATTTTTCTGTCATAAAATATTTGTAAAAGTGAGTGGATTTTTTAATCTTAACTTTGTATAAGGATCCTGCACACACAAAATAATATAAAGGAATATACTAAAAATGGCAAGTAAAAACCCAAGAAAGAAACCTATTAAAGAGTTCAACCGAACAATCTACCATAAAAGTAAGATTACATAAGTTACTTTTTTTATCTTAAATGGAAAAAATGTGATTATAAAGTTTGGTTGTTATATTAACTTCCTTTGATTGGGTTCAATAAAACCACAATGATAGTTAAGGATGAAGACAACAATTAAAATATGATAGTTGGTGGAAGGTTGTGATCATGAGGAGGTTTTTACGTGAAGGTGCCCATCTGTGTTTAGGAGGGACCACAAACGATAGTTTGGAAATTTCTCACTTGAGATTAACACGACATCAAGGAATAGTATATCACCTTATGAGATTAACATATCACCCTACGTTGGATCCAACCACAAAGTGATTAATTTACCAGTTTGTAGGATTGTGTAGCAAAAATATTTCATCTATCCCTAAAAAAACATTATTTATTTTAATATTGGGGTCTGATAACTTTAGAGAAGTAAGCTTCACTGGTTAATTAAATCTTAAGAAATTGTATTTCCTAGGAAACATAAGATTACAAGAGTGGTTGGCATTTCTATATATCATAATGGTATGTATCAAGATTACTATTTGAAATTTGAAAAGATAATGACCCAAACATGAAATAGTTATTGTTGGTAGTCAACATAAGATGAGTAGAGAACATTAAAACTGGGAGGCTCGTTGATTACTCAAATCTGTTTAATGATCAGGCTTTATGTTTTAGAAATTGAAGAAATAGTTTAATTTGAGTTGTATAATTTTTTAGTACTTCAGAATTTAAATTTGACCTTATGGGTCATACAAAAGTCTAAGAGATGTCAATTCCATGACAAGGTCTATAAGACAGCCTCAAAACCTAAAGTAAGGTGAGCTCCAATAATAATAAGGTTTGGAGCTCGAACCTAGTATGGAAAAATGGTACTTATGAGTTTCACTGTCATTTGGGAGTGATCCAAACCTGACTCTCTGAAAGAGGCCACCAGCTGACACCTTCGACATCTTAAAATCGTGAGTGGTTATTATTTAAAAGAGATAAGTTGGGACTGATGTCTCAATTCTAGAGATTGAGTGGCCCTAACAAACATTTGCTTCTAACTAGTACAAATATTTTTAACCGTTTTTTTTGTGGACTCGGTATGAATGATAAAAGACTAGTCCAATTAGATTTGACTAATCTAGAAAAGTTTTGGTTATTTTTTTTTAATGATTGTTATGATCCACACTATCTATCGACGACAGTGAAAGGGCATGAAACCGTAAATGATTCTTATAAGATGAGCATTTTAAATATTCTTATGTACTTTTTTATTTAATTTTTCTGATTATTTGATGTTTATGTTATTAATTAAATGGTTAACATAACCATATTCCATATCATCGCACTTCCCATGCATCGCACTTCCCATGCATCGCACGTGTACTGGCTAAACAGGATTGCACTTGGGACCCAAGGTTCGAACCATTTAACTACACAAATAAGATTCGTCCATCCCAAAATTCTTGAATGGACGATCCTGATTTCGTTTTTCTCCTCTGGACGGAAGACGAGCACTGTTTGCATGATATTGGCTGATATGGGAGACAAGACGAACTCCCGCCTCTTTGATCTACAAGAAATAGGAGATCCATGGTTTTTAAATTTTATGGTGAGGGAGGGTCCCCATATATATATATACACACACATACACAGAAAGTGCACGTTTTATGGTTTGTTGGTAGTGCAACCTCTCTAAAGTTTGTAAGTCTCATCAAGTCTCGAGTTCAAATTCCCCTGTGTGTAGTGTATGGTTCTCGAATCTTGGACACCGCCCTGACTCCCAAACCTACTAGGGGACGGCGCGTTAGGGATATATATATATACACACAAAGAGATAGAGATGCAAACACACAAACTTCATCTCTCTGAATATGACTACATGGACTCGAATCTTGGAGCCCACGAGCTACCATTGGCCCTATGAGTCCACATGATTGTGTGCTCAATTTTAAATTTTCCACACACATTATGAAAATTTGCCCCAATTTGTACTGATTGACTCTCTCTCTCTCTCTCTCTACATGGAATAACTACATCCATAATACTTGAAACAATGCTATTTACAAAAGTAGCAACCAAGAGATTTTTAAAGTAATCACACCGATATATTTACGCGTGCCTCAATCAAATCATTGACAACTCCATAAAAAGAAAAAGAAAATGTTGTGTAACTACAATGAATTTTGATATTTGGATGAGAATTTTAAAAATGATAAGGTGCTAGATTTGTAAATAGTATGTTTCAAGTGCTATACATGTAATTGCCTTTTCATTCAGTTCATGTAATCCTTCATATGATTCTTTTAAATTTAGGTTTTTATTATCCAATTTTGTAAAGAAACGCTTAAAATTCATTTTATCTCTATCATTGGCCTTCACAAGTATAGATCACGACGCTGGCCCTTGTAAATAAATATTTTTGTGGGCTACATGTTAATGGGCCCCTATTACTGTTTTATGGCCTTCAATTTCATCCTGGTGCGCAATTTTAAAACAATGTTCTTATAATATAATAGCTAGTTCAAATCTCCATCTTGATTTTTAAGTATTTTATAAAAAAAAGATTAAGAAAATTGTGAAGGTTAGATTACTCCACAAAATTGTAAAATGGCTTTAGTTTTTTGAATTAGTAAATAAACTTTAAAGTGAAAATGTTAGGCTTGATCCACTAAGAGCATTAAATTTCATTTTGTGGTTCTAAGACTTTCACATACCTTTAGCATGCAAAATCATCTCAAACTATGATTTTATTTTTACTTTATTGTTATTGTTTGTTGCTAATTCTTTTGAAAAAGCTTACAGAGGTGATGCACTTACCTATGGCAAAAGTGAGAATGTCCTTCCTTTATAAGAATAATTATAAGGATTCTTTATGGGTTAGCGGAAGAGTGTTTTCATGTATAGAAGAATCTTAAACTATGACATTGGTATGGGAGCTGACTTATGCTACTTAAGACTGAACCACATGAAAGTCAAAATTTCGTTTATTTTCTATTAGACTCGTGGCATTACTTTTTGCTGTGTTATTTTAACAACAAATTCTTATTCATATTGCCATTAAGATACTTGATTGAATTAGTTTCACTCTCTTTTTCGTTAATCTAATTCATCTCTCTTTCTCAATTGCGCCCCATAGCAAAAGTTCCAAAATCAAAGCCATGGCTCTATATTAGGCTAAACCTCTCTAAGTTCAATCTTTGGGGTTTAAGCATAAGCATGTGTGGCTCACAATTGCTCATTAAGCATAACCTAAACATACTTAAGCACTACAATCACTTTTTTAGACCTCATTTTTTTTTCAAAAAAATTGCACAATGTTTCTCTAACCTTGCTGCACACACATTTGAAATTTTGGCAAAATAAGTTATGGATCATCAGTCCATGTTAATACGCAAACTCTTCCTAATCAATTAATCATTGGACCCCTATTGATATTAATTGGACCCCTATTGAGTTGGATCTTGATCAACTCTATAGTAGCGATGTAACTATTTTATTGTGCTTAAAATTAATGATTATGTGAAAATGAGCAATTTGAGAAAAAACTTAGGACATACTTACAGTCACACAAGAGAGGATAAATGAGATGAAATAATCAAGCATAACTCTTCTCGTGTAATAATACAAACTATTCAAGATGAATGCTAGGAAATCTAACACTGAATGTTAATTCCAGAGCGAGACCACAGGACATGAACTCAAACAGATGAAGATCAAAATCACGATCAGCAGACAACTTCTGGAATTGTGGCAAAGCTGGTCACATAAAAAGGAACTAAAAAATCTGAAGAAGACGAATAATGATAGCACTAATGTTGTAACTGAAGAAGTACATGATGCACTATTGTTGGTCGTTCATAGTTATGTTGATGATTGGATACTGGATTCAAGGGCTTCTTTCCATATATCTTCCCACCAGGAGTTAATGTCAAACTATGTTGCATGTGACCTTTGGAAAGGTATATCTGGCTAATGGAGAAGCTTTGGACGTGCTGGGGATGGGAGACGTTGATATTCCACTCTCTAACTAGAGCAAATGGACCTTGCAAAAGGTTAGACACATTCCAGAGTTGAAGAAAAACTTCATTTCTGTTGGGCAGCTCGATGAGCGTGGCATTCAGTAGTGTTCTCAGATAGCACCTGGAAGGTTACTAAAGAAGCATTAGTACTGGCTCGAGGTATAAAGACTAACACCCTATATAAGACTACATGTTTATTTAACACTGTTATTGTTACAGTTGAAGAGAACACGACAGATTTGTGACATTGCAGGCTTGGTCATATAAGTCAGAGGGGTAAGAAAGAACTTCAGTCTAGAGGCAAGCTATTATAACTAAATTCAATTGATCTAAACATGTGTGAGAGTTGCATTATGAGGAAGTAGAAGAAGGTTAGTTTCCTGAAAGTAACAGAGCGCCAAAGGCAATAAAACTGGAACTTGTACACACAGATATGTGGGGACCATCTCTAGTAGCATCTTATAGAGGTTCTCATTGCTATGTCATGTTCATTGATGACTACAACAAGAATGTATGGGTTTACTTCCTCAAGCATTAATCTGATATATTTAATGTGTTAAAAACTTGGAAGGCTATAGTTGAGACAGAGACAGACTTAAAACTGAAATGTTTTAGGCCTGATAATGGTGGTGAGTTCATAGATGGTGGGTTCAAGGAGAACTGTGAAGTTTAGGATATCAAAATAAAGAAGACCATTCCGTACACCACAATAAAATGGAGTTGCGGAGCGCATGAACATTGACATTAATAAGCAGGCTAGAAGCATGAGATTGCACGTCGAACTACCACCAACGTCTGGTCAGAAGCGGTCAGCACTACAATTTACGTGATCAACAGGGGGTCATCTGTTCCATTAGACTATAAATTTCCTGAGGAGATCTAGAGTTGAAAAGAGGCCAAATTTTCTCACTTTAAAAGTTTTGGTTGTCTCTATTATGTTTTTATTAATCTTGATGCTAGTAGCAAGCTCGAGACTAAGTCAAAAAAATGTTATTTCATCGGCTATGAAGACGAGATATATGACTATCGCTTTTAAGATGATTAGGATCGGAAGATCATAAGAAGCAGTAATGTGATTTTCAATGAAAAGATCAAATACAAATAAAACTTTAGTACAGTTTCTGAAGTGGCTCCTCAAGAATTCGAGATGGTAAGTTTATATGATTTAACAGAGGTCATAGTTCAGGGCAGTGATGAAAGTAATGAGAGTAGGTTAAGGGCACCTATTCCTATTATTCTGCAGATAGTTGCAGAGTAGTCTGTCTCTACAACTATAGTTCGCATGTCAGTCAAAAATAGACATTTTCCTCAACATTACTCACCAATCTTGAATTACATTCTGCTGACAAATAGTGGAGAATCACAGAAATATGAGAAAACATTGCAAGATGAAAATTTGAGCAAGTGGGAGATGGCCATGGAGGAGGAGATAGATTCAATGCTGGGAAATCAGACATAGGAGCTTGTAAAACTTCCACAAAGGAAGAAAGCATTGCACAACAAGTGAGTATATCGGGTGAAGACTGAGTTTGGTGGCAGTAAGAAGTACAAGGATAGGCAAGATATTGCCCATGCAGTGGGACTTGTAAGCAGATATATTAGTAACTCTGGAAAAAACTTGAATATACAAGGGTATTTTGACGCTGATATATCGACTAAGGGTGTTATTCTTAAGAAACTGAAGTTGTGCGCAGCTTCAGTTGGCGCCTAGCTTGAAGACAAAGGCTTTGAGTTCTAGAGGTGAAGGATATCACATTTGAGGAAAATGATGGTGTAGCCAATGGTTGGTGCAGTCTGTATCTCAGTCTCCAAGTAGGAGAATTATTAAGTATTGTGCAACCTGATCCACTATTGCGATTTGGTGGTTTTGGCACTTATAGAAATGATTCAAATCTTATTTATATTATTATAATCTCCTTCATTAAGTTTTGTCGGCTTTGTTCCCTATGCTTTCCGCCTCTCGTCCTTTAACTAATAAGGCAGTTTCTTTTCTAGGTGTTGGAGGAATTAATTAATTCTTTAACTGGTGTGAATAGTTATGAACTTCCTTTGTTATGAAGAGCCTCGCCATCCATTAAAGTATTGCAGAATGGACGTTGGGTTGAGTTCTTCTTTACGCCAAGCTTTGTCTTCTTGTTTTGTATTTTTGGGTGTGGTTTACGGGAGAAGACCCAAGAGAAGAAGGCTATCACAAGGCTTGTTTCTTTTTCTTCTTCGGTGTGAATTTCGAACAGGGAGAGAAAGGAGAAGAGAGAGAGGAAGAGAGTTGTTTCTTGTAAGTTAACGTGATCGACGGTGTAAATCCTCAAAGTAATAAAATCTTCTGCAACTCCGTGAATATAGGTAATTTGTCGAACCACGTAAATCTGTGTGCATGTTGTTTCTGTGCAAATTTCTCGTTCTAATTTAACTTTAATGTCGTCATTTTTCACAACAGTTGGGCGTCTCTTAGTCAATAAAAAAGATAATTTTGTAATAATATTTCATTGAGCGATTAAATGTCTTTAACAAATTGATTAAACTAATTGAAAATTGTTTGAATCCAACTCATGATGATGACATGACTTATAAATCAAACCATAAAAATATGATTTTTCAGTTACAACTATAATTCCCTCCAAATTATCATCTTTTTCACGACTCCTCTTCAATCAAACGACGTCATTTTGTTCTTCTTTCATTTAGGACAAACGAAATGGTCCGATTGTAACTTTTCAGCTTCCATGAGATCCAAATTCTATGGTAGGTAAGAGCTTGACGTGAGAATTGAGTCCTTATGAACCTGTCAAGATAGTGATCCATGAATTTCGCACATTTTTCTCCATTCTAAATTTGTATACTTCAATTATCTATAATTGTGCTTCTAACTTGTTCCATCAAAGAAAATTTATGCAATTTCCTAAAAAATACTTAGTTTATGGGTAATTATATAGCCAGATACTCTTAGATCAAGCCCAAATTAAGTGGGCCGACAATTATGTCAATCTAATAGTTTATTTTGGCATGGAAGTTAACTCGGCTGATCAATTCAACCGATCAAATTGATAAGCCAATTTGACTGACCAATTTGACAAATAAAGTCGACTTGTCTAATTGGCAGAGCAGTTCAGCCAGGTAATTATATGAAACAATTTGGCCAATTAATTTTGTCAAATCGACTTGATAAATCCATCTCTCCACTACTTTCTTACTTTGAATGCATTCACTACAGGAATTTGACATATTTGCATCGGCTTGATCAACCACAAATCAGAGCAAGTCCGATGATATTTAAAGGTTAGTGTTTAATTTTTTCTGATGTTAAATTGGGGAGGTCGGTAATTTTATTTCCATCTAATTTATATCGAAAGATTTCAATGCAAATAATTTGCATTGGTTGTTGCGTAATATTAGCATCGGATTTGTTTATACGTAACGTGTGTCAAAATTTGCATCTAAAAATATTCAACCATGAATCTTAGTGTTAGATTATTGTCTCATCAGCGTTGGAAAATAATATAAAATGATTGTAAAAATTATTGTCGATGTAGCATCAGATTTTGTATCCGAAAACGGACGCAAATCCGATGCAAACCTGTAACATAGAAAGAAAAGTTTAGAATATCAATTACAATTTCACAATCTGTACAAAAACACATTCAACTTTAATAACATTTTCACAACCTGCATAAAGTGTATTCCACATCAGGCATAGCCATATAACAGATCAAATCTCTAAATAATATCTATAAAGGAAGATACTGTCACAAATCATCCCAAATAAGAATATTAAAGTTAATCTAAAAAATTCCACAATTAATGTTTAACATAATGCTTACAAATAAAAGAAAACATAAAAAAAAAAACTACTCATCATCTCCATCCTCTTCATCCTCCTGCACATATGTCATCAGCTGCTAGTACCGACAATCTGATAAGGTCTCCGCCATGCGCGCTATAGTGCCCTCCACACTATGTTAGCCTTGTAGCATCTGTTCACGCAACTAGCAAATATCTTTGTTCATTGCACCTACCCGCCTGACAAGAGCCTCTTGGTTTGGTTGTGAGGAGCTAATGGAACAAGAACGAGACCATGAGAGAGCTCTTCCTCAAAGGCTATGTTTTTCCCTCCCCCCCCCCCCTTCGCTGGGTCCAAAGCTCGTACTCAGGCTACATAGTAGTAAACTGACTATCACTGCGGCTGGCATCAATCTGGGCCTGAGGGGTCAAGTACCTTTCTCGGTACTGCTCAAACTCCTGCCACATATTGAAAAGCAGCGTCTAATTGACACTTTCATTAGTTAGAGTCAAAATAAAATTTTAAGGTAAGGTTTTTAACTTATAGCACCCACCGGGAATGCTCCGAGACACACTACACAGTCCTCGGGTGCCGATGAGTTCGGACTTGCAGCTTTGCAATGAAGTGAGCACCACTCAACTCCTTATCCTTTGTAGCGTACAAAAATGTTTAGTGCTAAAAATTTACTCCAAAAATTGAATAATTAAATTTCTAAATAGATTTTACCAGCCTCCTCTAGTGCCCCATATGGGAGACTGATCTGCCAATATAGAGCACAGCCCCTGGCCCCTTCCTTCATCGGTTCGCCCAATTCATATTCTTCCTCCTCTCATAATCAAGAAAGGCCCAAGCCACGCCAGAGTCGCTCACCAATCCAGGAATGCCACTCGCCTCTGCAGTGGGTTGTCGTGAATATGTCGGCAAGGTGATGCCTGCCCCGAATATTGAAAACTCGGTGGATCTGGTGATGGTGCTCTGGGAGACAGGTGAAGCACCCCAACAAAGTAAAAAATAATACATGTGTTAGTATAAATAAGAAATTCAAATTTACAAATCAGATTCAAATTACATGATCGTGCCTCAAAATCTCTGAACCACATATCCCAAGTGGCTACAGATATCTGCTTCCACGACAGATAAGGCTCATCGTACTTATTCCTGATAATCTCTTTGATGCAAGTGACGAGCAACTTGTTGGGAATGAATCTACTTAAGAAACAAATTAGTCACCAAAAAACATGTAATATGAAGAATAAACATATTATATTTATAAAAATAACTTACGAGTCCTCCTCTAGCAGCAAGTATATCATCATAGGGGCATGATTTGATGAACCAAATTCAAGAACCGTTCCAGCAGCAGGTGGGGTGTAAGTGCAAAAGCAACAAGCGTCGGGGGTGCTGCAATGGGTGTGGGAGGAGTTGACATAAGAGGTGTAGCAGCAATCGGTGGGGGAGGAGGTGCCACAAGAGGTGTAGTAGTAGTAGGTGGGGGAGTTGGTGCCAAAGAAGTTGCAGTGGTATTGGAAGCATCGGCAGGAGTAGACGGTCTCCTTTTCTTGCTATGGTAGGTGGTCTCAAGTGACCCCAGAACACGGGTCTATAAGGTGGCTAACCACCTGCACCACCTGTGGTCCTCTATAAACAAAGGAATGACATTAAAAAGATTAGTATTGGTAGAAAAATAATCATAAGGAGAGAGAAATAATATAGTAAAGGTAAAACAAAAGTAGCAGATATGTCTAAAAAATAAAAGTAAAAGATAACAAGTAGCAGCATTAACAACTATTCTAAAATTTGCATGCTTATTTTATTAAGTTTCATAAGAAAAACTCGTCATTGAACATGAACCTAAAATTTTTTCTTCAGTCTCTTCATCATCCTCATCCAAACCATGAGCAACCTCTTCAAAAATCCCTATGGTATCCTCTAGCTTAAACAATTCATTGTTTGTGCCACCATGAATTTGTAAATCTAAGATATTTTTCTCTTGGTGAATTAGTTTTATAGAGCCATGCAGCTCAATAGTTTTCATTGGTTTTTTCTTCACAAACATAGTCCAATCTACATTATCCCTTTCTCTATCAGGGTAATGAAGGAAATAAACCTTGTAGCTTACTGTGCCAGAACAAATGGATCAAACCTCACAGATCATCTGTTGAATTTGACCTCAATGATATAATATGGCGTGAGTGTTTGGGTTCCTTAATTTAGAACACGATCAAATCATTGACAGTTTAACAAGTATACAATGTAGCTAGCATTACTTGAATATTGCAATTGAATGACTTTGCCTAGTACGTCATAATAACAATTCTCTGTGTATGTGTTTCCTTTAATAGTGACACCACATTATGTCTTTTTCCCTTCACACCTGGAACTTGTATGGAATATATAACCGTTTACATCAAATATATGCCATGTAATCACACTACGATTAGGGCCATAGTTAATATCTAATAACCTCTGATCTGTGATTCCCTTGGCTGTATTGTGAACCTATAATAAATAGAGAGGTACCATTACTGCAACTTTAAATGCAATGATCATATTACACACATATTATTAGAAGTGTTCGATATATGTACGTATAATTTAAACCATGTTGGAAATTTTGCTTTGACTTTCCTACTTATCAGAGACTCATATTACATATCTAAGATATCGATAAATAATCTGTTCAAAATATTTTTATTTATACTTTCAAATTAGTCAATATATAGCTGACATTCTCAATAATAAATGACAATATTCATTGATTTTAGGGGCCGTAAATCTTACTGTATAAATAGCCGGAATTTGTCACAGTTTATCAGAACTTAGAATGCAACTGCCCGTATCTCTCTATCGCTTAGATATCGTGTGTCATGCCTCCTTGATGGCTCACTTGATATTTGATATATGGATAATTATAGTTGTGGAGCCATGTCACCTACAATATGAACTCTTTAATAGCCTTGCTCAAAATAATATAAGTAGAATGTCATCGTCTCGTGTGCAGATATGCTTCGCAAATCTATCCATCGGGATGTTCTTTATTTTTAATTTTTTTTTAAATTTTATTTAAAAGTCTGAAACACATAAAGTTTACATTGAATGGTGGTCTCTTAGTATGAAATAAAATGTTACATGCAATGTTTGCATCAGGAAGACATACCTCTCGAAGAGATATATCCATCTTTACCACACTTGATCTCCAGTATAACCTTATAACATAGATATATAAGCAAATGCTCCATAGAGTTGAAGAAATCAAGAGAAATATTTGTTCCATATTACATAATGATTGGGGAACACTCACATCAAGGTTTCTTAATTAGTCAACATTCAGTGTCCCCGCACACAACTCTTTGAAGAATATACTGACTTCTATCAGGAGATCGAGCACTGGCTCCGACAGTGCATGAAATGCAATGGTTAAGAAGTAATGCAAAAATATATTGCAATCGTGGCTCTTTATGCCAAATACCTTACATGTTCCCAATTCAAAATAACAACTTAAATTTGAAACATAGCCAATGTGAAACTTTAGAGAATTCGCACACTCAAACATTGTCCTCCGTTGATCTGATGTAAGAAATTATGCAGCTTTAGGCTTTATTATTTTACCTCCATTTGTCTGTTGAAGCTCTAAGATCCTCCTTTCGCAACACTCTTTCAGGTGTATTCTAGTTTTCACATTCTCTTTTATCTTACCCCTAATTTCCATCACAACATTGAAGATGTTATCAAAAAATTTTATTTAATGTGCATAAGATCAAAATTATGTACAATAAGATTAGTCTTCCAGTACAAAAGATCTTAGAATATATTGTGCTTTATCTAGTTGTGCGTAACACTAAAATTAAGAAGACGAGTTGAAGCTAGCTCTTGTCTCTCGGTGACCTTCAACACTTCACTAATCATCTCCAATACTTTTACTCCAATAATCCTGGGAATGGACTTGATCTTTCAACTCTGTATTTAAAGAATACATCTATATTTCTTTCAAATGGGTGATCGCATTTTAGTAATCTTTGGTGGCAGTAGAACCTGTTATTTTCCCTACCATCTTTTAGTTTAAATGCCTTTGATATATCCTTGTAGTAAGGACAAGCCAAATTCCCGGCTGTGCCCCACTAGCTAGCATCTCATAGGCCGAGAAATTAAGAACTGTCCATATAATATCCCCTCTAAGTTCAAAATTTCTGCTTTGTATGTTCTAGGTTAACTTAGGTTCAATTTGGATTGAACCTAAGGTGTAGGTTAACTTATATTCAATTTGGGTTGAACCTAAGGTTTAGGTTGGACTTTCGAGGCCCACACTCTTATCGGCTTAGGAACCACATTCTCCTGATGAAGGACTCTTGGTACCTTCTTCTTAGGGTCCCCAGACAAGCCTACTTGATTTGTTGACGCAGGTTCAACCCTCAATCATTTCTTTTTCCTAACCTTCCTCTCATTTCAGAAGCCGAAGGCCCATAACCCATCTTTACCAGCATCTTGGATCAATGTGGAGCTCCCTCATGTCGATCATAGAGTGAATCGGCTGATAAAAAAGAAATAATGGCAAAATATGCAATGTCAAGCCCATGACTCTATTTATAGAGCATATTGGAGGCAAAATCCGAGGGATGCTGCTTATTAAACTAACTTTCTCGATTTTGGTACTAGTTAATGCTAATAATTTCTCTGTCCTTATCATAGCTGCCACTTTCAAGGAGCGGGAAAATTTGAGGATCTA
The DNA here is from genome assembly GCA_022702705.1 of Papilionanthe hookeriana x Papilionanthe teres. Classification (NCBI taxonomy): domain Eukaryota; kingdom Viridiplantae; phylum Streptophyta; class Magnoliopsida; order Asparagales; family Orchidaceae; genus Papilionanthe; species Papilionanthe hookeriana x Papilionanthe teres. Next base: position 53,417,058 of record CM040427.1, on the reverse strand, counting down.
ATATGTATACACCACGGCTGTCTACATGAATTTCAAAACCATTGGATGAACCAAACAACGGTCAAATGATCAAGGCATCCTACTACCATACCATCAACTAGACGGGGGAGAACCGACCGACCTGTGGTGAGCGTGATCACCATGCGACCAAGCTCCCCGACCGACATACACGTATTTCAGAGGGCACAGTCGCCACTCAGCCGACTCCTCAGTTCGTTGATTACTGCAAAGTTAAAATTCAAATTGCAATACTGATATGGTATGAAATTCATACAATTAATTAGAGTATCAATTGTATTAAGAGCTGTTTCTATAATTGTTCCCACTTTTTGTAACTGTAAAATATATTATTATAATATGAGGCAAAAATACGAATAAAGGGACCTCTCTCTTTATTCCTCCTACAAGGTATTCCTGGCATACTGTTCTCTCTCTCTCTTCTCTTATTTCCCTCATTCACTCTTAGCGTGATTCATAAAGGTCAAATTAGAATGCAACAAAATTCTAGTGTGAACTCTTTGACAAGCTCCCAAATTTGGTATACCTACTTTTCTTTATGAAATTAATAATAACTTGTCATAATGAGTTCTTTGATAATTAATGTTCCTGTAAAAGTTTTCTTATAAACTATAAAATATCATAATAAGATACAAAAAAATTTAAAATTTATACAACACCTTAAATCATTGAAACGAAAACAAACAATAATTTTGCAATCAATAATCAATACAAGAACATAACCAACTGCAACACGAATTATACAAGAAGAAGCAATACAAAAAAAGTCCCCCTCTCATCAATTGGTTCCGAACTGATCAATAATTATGATGACTATGAATGAGAGGGGGACTTTTTTGTATTGCTTCTTCTTGTATAATTCGTGTTGCAGTTGGTTATGTTCTTGTATTGATTATTGATTGCAAAATTATTGTTTGTTTTCGTTTCAATGATTTAAGGTGTTGTATACATTTTAAATTTTTTTGTATCTTATTATGATATTTTATAGTTTATAAGAAAACTGTTACAGGAACATTAATTATCAAAGAACTCATTATGACAAGTTATTATTAATTTCATAAAGAAAAGTAGGTATACCAAATTTGGGAGCTTGTCAAAGAGTTCACACTAGAATTCTGTTGCATTCTAATTTGACCTTTATGAATCATGCTCAGAGTGAATGAGGGAAATAAGAGAAGAGAGAGAGTACAGTATGCCAGGAATACCTTGTAGGAGGAATAGAGAGAGAGGTCCCTTTATTCGTATTTTTGCCTCATATTATAATGATATATTTTACAGTTACAAAAGATGGAACAATTATAGAAACAGCTCTTAATACAATTGATACTCTAATTAATTGTATGAATTTCATAGCATATCAGTATTGCAATTTGAATTTTAACTTTGCAGTAATCATCGCGGACTTGTTTGAAATCGGCGAACTGAGGAGTCGGCTGAGTGGCGACTGTACCATCTGAAATACGTGTATGTCGATCGGGGAGCTTGGTCGCATGGTAATCACGCTCGCCATAGGTCGGTCGATTCTCCCCCGTCTGGTTGATGGTATGGTAGTAGGATGCCTTGATCATTTGACCGTCGTTTAGTTCGTCCAATGATTTTGAAATTCGTGCTAACAGCTGTGGTGTATACATATTATTTCCTCAAATTTTTCTGCTCCTTGATACTGGCAGCTATGATAAAGAGAGAGAAATTATTAGCATTAACTAGTACTAAAATCGAGAAAGTCAGTTTAATAAGCAACATCCCTCGGATTTTGCGTCCAATATGCTCTATAAATAGAGTCATGGGCTTGACGTTGCATCTATTGCCATTATTTCTTTTTTATCAGCCGAGTCATTCTATGATCGACATGAGGGAGCTCCACATGGATCCAAGATGCTGGCGAAGGTGGTTTATGGGCCTTCAGCTTCTGAAATGAGAGGAAGGTTATGAAAGAGAAATGATCGAGGGTTGAACCTGCGTCAGCAAATCAAGTAGGCTCGTCTGGGGACCCTGAGGAGCAAGTACCGAGATTCCTTCATCAGGAGAGTGTGGTTCCCAAGCCGGTAGGAGTGTGGGCCTAGAAAGTCCAACCTAAGCCTTAGGTTCAACCTAAATTGAACATAAGTTAACCTAGACCTTAGTTTCAATCCAAATTAAACCTAAGTTAACCTAGACCTTAGGTTCAACCCAAACTGAACCTAAGTCAATCTAAGCCTTTAGGTTCAACCTAAATTGAACCAAAGCTTAAGTCCAAACCAACTTGGACTTAACTATAACCCTTAGGTTGAACCTAAGTCTAAGTTCAAACCAACATGGGCTTAACTTTAACACTTAGGTTCAACCTAAATTGAACCTAAGTCAAAGTCTAAAAAACTTGGACTTAAGTCTAACGCTTAGGTTCAACCTAAATTAAACATTAGTCTAAGTCCAAAACAACTTGGACTTAAATCTAATTAAACCTAAGTCTTAGTTCAAACCAACTTGGACTTAACTCTAACCGTTAGATTCAACCTAAATTAAACCTAAGTCTAAGTCCAAATCAGCTTGAACTTAACTCTAACCCTTAGGTTCAACCAAAATTGAACCTAAGTCTAAGTCCAAACTAATTTAGACTTAAATCTAACCCTTAGGTTCAACCTCAATTGAACCTAAGTCTAAGTCCAAACTAAATTAAACTTAATCTTAACCCTTAGTAGACTTAATCTTAACCCTTAGGTTCAAACTTAAATTGAGCCCGAGTCTAAGTCAACTTGAACATAACTCTAACTCTTAGGTTCAAACCTAAACTGAACCTAAGTTCGTCTTAAATCCTTAGGTTCTATCCAAATTGAATATAATCCTAATTTCAACCTACAATTAGCTTTAACCTAAATTAAGCATATTTAATTAACTAAGTCTTAATCACACTATACTTAGTTAAACATTATCCTAATTTTGTTTAACTTTATTAAATCTAATTAATTTAATAAGTCTTAAACACATTATTCTTTGTTAAACCTTAACTTTAATTAGGTTTAACCTAAATTAGATAATTAATTTAACAAAGTCTTAACTACATTAGACTTAGTTAAACCTAAAACATAAGTGTAAAATACATTAGACTTATTCAAACATCTTTCGGTTCAGATTATATTGATCCTAAATACTAAGTCTAGTCTACATAAAACTTAATTTATAATCTTAGGTTTAATTCATACTAGACCTAACATAAACCTATTAGATCTAGTCAAAACTAGATCTAATATAATTCCAACTTTATTTGGACTTGAATTCTTACATGTCTTGGACTCTATTCAATTGAATCATCGAGTCAACCCGGCCTAACTTAGATTAATCTGAATCAACTAACTCATTGGGTTAACCCGACCTAAATATGGTTAGCCCAACTCAATGAAATCATCAAGTCAAACTGACCTAACTCGGATTAACTCGAAATAAATCATTGAGGTAACCCAAATTAACTTGGGTTATCTCAAGTTTCGGGTTAACCCGACCCAAGTCAAATTAACCTGACTTGAGATTCTACTTTAAGTTTGATCTATGTCTCAATCACAGTTTATTTAAGGATTAATTTACGTCTACCTGACTTAAACTTATAAAGAAAAATCAAGTATAAATTAATTCAAACTTCGTCGAAGTCCAATTAACTTAAACTTGATATAACCCATAATTTTAACTTGAATTAGTTCAGCTTTACCTGGTTTATTCTCAAGTTAGCCAACTCGATTTTATTTGGCTTATCTTAAGTCAAATAAAGGCAAGTAAAATTAGTTTGATTTTAATCAAGCTAAATCTGGGTTAATCCTATTAAAATGTGCTTGATTTAAACAAGTATAAAGAAAATTCAAGTGACCATCAACCTAATCCAAGTTAACTTGAATTATTTAAAATCTCACTTTAGATCAGTTCGACCTAACGTGAACTAATCTAAAATGAACTATGATGATTGAAGGTTAAGTAGGTTTTTCACTTCTTGTAGGAGAATAAAAGCACACTTAGTCTTAGTCACAAACAAATTGAGCTAATGTACCAAACCATTTTAAATGACACAAAGTTCACCTTAATAGACATTAAAACTTAAACTTGAACTTTAAAACGCAACTTGGTTTGAGAAGATATTTCGAAGGAGGTAACCCATGATTGCAAAAAAAAAATATCTTCCAGTCACTCATGACTAATCCAACTGCAAACGTAAATGACCCGGGATGACAGAACCATGAGATCTTGATTATATCATCCCACATAAAAATAAAAAAGAAATGACAAAAATCAGTGGGCTAATAAGTCTGAAGCAACCTAAAATCTTCAACCCCTAAAATCCTAAAAAAATATTAAAACTTAAATGAAACTCTAAGGAACAAAGATCATCAAATGCAACTTTAACCCAGCTGCTCAGGTCTACGAAGATCTCTTGGATGATGCAATTTGTGACTGCTGACAAGAATCTTCCGATCAGAGCAGGTTTAATTACCTCTCAACTAAGTAGATCAGGGTACCCCGACGCCTATGAGACGATGGAGCCATAGACATCTTGAATGGATTGTGATTATGGGTGATAGGCAATGGAGCCTATGCACTACATGCTGCGCTCAACTTTGCTCTAATTGCCTTGTTTTGATCTGATTTCGCTCCAATTCACTCCAATTGTTCTTTCTATTACTTCTGCAACTAAAATATAAAAATATATTCCTTTAAAGTGTAATTAATTGATAAACAAATGTAAATAGTATATGAAATTAAGCATGCTAAAAGGCATATCATATGATAACATGGGATGACAAAACTATGTGATATTGTCAGGCTCATCATCCTTCCCCCCATAACAAGCTTTTAAGCTTTCAAAAATGAATTTCTATAATTTTTAAGTCCAAATTTTTTGTTACTATAATTGAATAATTAGCAACTCTATGCATAACCTTAATAAAAAATGTTCTCTCATTTTTAGAAGAGGTATTTAACCATAAGGACTTATTCTAGCTGGAAACCTTAAACCTCATATCAAATAAACCTCACAAAATGAGGTTAAAATCTCTAAGCACTGCTTTATTGCAATATAATTTGCCTTATAACATAAAAATCATTAAATCTTTATGAGATATAGGGGCACAAATTTTTGGAGCCCACATACCTATACAAAATAAAGACAATTGATGTGCAAACTGAGAATTTTTAGCAAAAAAAAGGAAATTAAAATGATCGAGAATCAATATTTCACTTTAGAGGTTTTTGAAATAGAAGTTGTTGCATACTAACATAGGAGTTGTTTATGAAATTAGACTACGACTAAAACAAGTGAGCTTATAATTATTCCACACCCTCAATAAAATAATGACAAGATTTAAAGTTTAGAGATGAAAAAAAAGAGGAGAGAGTGGGAGGGAGGTATATGTCCTTACTAACCAGTTTGATATTATAAATGATGGTGTTGCTTACTTTTCTATTGCTTTTACTAAGAAAGAGGTGGCTTTGAGCCATATTGATTCTAACTTTTATAATAATGTTCCTGTTATTGATAATAATTTGCTTTCAGCTATTCCTAGTTCTATTGAAATCAAAGAGACTTTTGATCAGATGGAAATTGGTAAGGCTGCTGGACCGGATGGTTTTAGTGCTAAATTTTATCAGAATGGTTGGGAAATCATTCATAAAGATGTTACTGATACCATTCAGGACTTCTTTAGAGGTAAAGACCTTCCTACTTACTTTAAAACTTCTAATATTGTTTTAATTCCTAAGAAGGCTAATGCTAGTAGTTGGGATAATTTCAGACCTATAAGTCTGAATTCTGTACTTTCTAAAGTTATTTCTAAGATTATTGTGAATAGGTTACATTCTATTATTAACAAGATTGTTAGTAATAATCAGTCTGCTTTTCTGAAAGGGAGAAATATTTGTGATAATGCCCTTATTGTTCAAGAGCTTCTCTTGGATATTGATTTGAAAAAGAGGGATGGTAATATTTTTTTTAAAATGGATATTCAAAGAGCTTTTGATAATATTAGTTGGGAATTCATTTTGGATGTTCTTTCTCGCTATTGGGTTTAATCAGAAGTTTTGTCAGCTCATTCTTAATATTCTCAAGGGTAATTATTATTCTCTTATTATCAATGGTAATAAGCATGGTTTCTTCCAAGCTTCTAAGGGTCTTAAGCAAGGGGACCCTTTATCTCCTTATCTCTTTATCATTGCTTTAGATTACTTTTCAAGAAGTTTAAATAACCTTTATATTTCTTATCCTTCCTTAAACTATTATCATAAAGGTAATATTAACATTAGTCACCTTTGTTTTGTTGATGATATAATCATATTCACTAATGCTAATAAAAGATCTTTTAAAAAGATTTGGGATTTGATTTTGTTTTTTCAGAAGGTTTCTGGTTTATGTTTCAATACTTCCAAGTCTTTCTTTTATTGTGCCAAAAGTATTTAAGTTCCTAAGAAGCGGTGGATTTCTTAATTTACTAATTGCAATAGAGATTTGCTCCCTCTTTGTTACTTGGGTTTCAACCTTACCAAAGGTAGAACTAGAAGTAACATGTTTCTCAATCTTATTGATAAGATTAAGAAGAGGATTTTTTCTTGGGAAAATTGTTTCCTCTCTTTTGGCGGTAGAATTACCATTATTAAAAGCGTTCTTACTTCTTTACCTCCCTATACTTCTCAAATTATGCATATGTCGGGTATCATTATCAAAAAGATTGAAGCTCTTTTTAGCAAGTTTCTTTGGGAGGGCAAGTCTCACTCTAATATCCATTGGAGAAGTTGGGATAAATTATGTAAGCCTACGGATGCTGGTGGGTTAGGTTTCAGAAAATTATCTGATTCCATTAAGCTTAATTATATGAAATTATGGTTCAGATTTAGGCAGAATAACTCCTTATGGGCTGATTTTATGAAGGCTAAGTATTGTGGTCTTAATCATCCTCTTACTATTACTGCTAAGAATTATGATTCTTTTGTTTGGAAAGAAATGTTGAATGTGGCTAACAGTGCTGAAGCTTTTCTTTACTGAGACATTGGTAAAGGCGATTGCTCTTTCTGGTTTAATGATTGGTTGGGTTTTGGTCCTCTGAATAATTCTTATGGTGGTCCTGCTGATATTAATATTAAAGTTCAGGATTTCTGGCAGGACAATCATTGGAATTTACATAAACTGAAACATCATGTGAATCATTTGGATGCTCATTTCATTTATTCTATGCCTATTAATGCCGATCAGCAGGATGTGCCTAGGATTAAAGGTAATATGGGGGATTAATGTACCAAAAGTTTTGCTAAATCTCTTGCTTACTCTCATGGGTTGAATCTGCGGTGGATTTGGAATCCGTGGCTTAAACCGTCTATGTCTTTCTTTACTTGGAGAGTTTTAAACTCTCTTATTCCTACTGATGACATTCTTAAAATGAAAGGTTTAAGATTGGCTTCTTGCTGCTCCTTTTGTCATTCTCAAGAGGAATCTCTTAATCATCTTTTTGTTAATTGCTCTTTTACTATTGCTGTTTGGAGTCGGTGTCTTAGTATGTTGAAGTTAGATCATCTGAAGTTTAATTATGCTAATATTTCTGATATGTTTTCTGTTTGGAAGGCCTTAGGGGTGGATTTTTTTGCTTCTCTGCCTGCTGTTATTTCCTGGTTCATTTGGGTTTCTAGAAATAACTTTAAATATGCTGGTATGATTCCTTCTGTGGGGGTTACAGTTAAATTAATTTGCGGTTATATTTTTAAGGGACTTAATCTTCTTAGTATTAATAAGAAGAATTCTACTAAACTTAATAAATTGCTTATTAATCTTGGTTTTAATGTTCATTGTCCTCAAGCCTTTCTTTCGAATACTAAATGACTGAAACCCAGTATTCCTTTTATTAAGATTAATGTTGATGGTTCTTGGAATACTAATGCTGCTAGTGTTGGAGGTATTGTTAGAGATTTTTCAAGTGCTGTTTTGTATTGGTTTACAACTAGAGCTGTGTCTCTGTCCCCTCTTATTGCTGAAGTTGATGCTGTGCATTTTGGTTTACAACTTGCTAAACGAATGGGCTGGAAATTTATAGAGCTTGAGACGGATTTTCTCATTATTTGGAAAAGTTTTATGCTGCAAATTAATCCTCATTGGACTATCTCTATTTATTTGAAGAAGATTTTAAAACTTTCGAAGAGCTTTTCTATTAAATGGTCTCATACTAGAAGGAATGGCAATAAAGCGGCTCATATGGAGGCTAAATTTGGATTACTTACTAATGGTGTATGGATCTCTAATCTTATTCCTTGGGAGCTTTTGAATGCTGTTTTATCTGATTTATGATTTTTTGAGTTGTCTGTGTGTGTCGTGTGAGTTGTATTTTGTCTTTTTTAGGAAAGAGGGCCTTAGATTATTATTTTTTGCGTAAGTTGTTTGGGTGTGTTAGATAGGACCTCTTTCCCGGTTTTGTATTTTTACTTTGCTTATGAAACGAGTAGGGAGCCTTTGTCTCCTTCAATATATATATATATATATATATATATCCCTCGCTATATGGCGCGATGATAGCTTTGGCTCGCTCTGCTAAGGTTTCCCCATTTTTAGCGTCGCGATGGAGTTTTGTGTAAGGAGGTTCCATGCTACAGTAGTTTCTTCCAATTTTGCTGCTTAGTCTTCGTTGATAGCTTCGGCTCTAGTTAGGTTTTCTTCTGACTACAGGAATCTCGCTGATTCGGCTCTTGTGACATTTACTTGCTCGTGTGATATCGGTACTTTCCGCTTTCCCTTTTACTTCTGATTCCCCTGCTCGTGTGAATTGTGGTGTGAAGATTTCATGCTTTTTTGGAATTTTTCGTCACATTGTTTGGATTTTCGCCGGTAGTGTGCTCGGCAGTACCAGTGCTGTCGGTCGATAAAGTGTTTAGATTTAATTTGTGTAAATATATATAGATTTTTGGAAAGCTTTCATTTTTAATTTAAAAAATATGAAATCAAATCGATCTCATATAAACGATAGTTTAAATAATCGAGCGCTTCACCACAAGCCATGTATCTAATCCGACGAATAGATGCATTGCTTGGTGGTTAGGCTTAATCAAATAAACTAAAGGATCCATGACATTTGTTTGGTCTGCGAACCATTTATCTTCACCGACAACTTCCTCTATCTAATATGAAACAACTATATAGGGTTTATATTAATCTGGGGTCTTTAAGTTTTCTATAAGGGCAAGCCCCTATAGTTAATTACATCTTAGATAACCAAAGTCACCTAAGAAAACTCTTGATACATATCAGGAAATATTATTTTCATGACTTCTAAAAGGTAGGATCTTCAAGGAAATGTGGTAATAGAAAATCTAATAGGTGAATGACTCAAGTTTGGAACAATTATTACAGAAATCTAAAAGGAGAGAAGGCTGGGGAAAACACAGCTCCAAGAAAAATCTTGGTGATTTCCCAAAACTATCCTATTATTTGGCTTCAATTTGAGATATTTATTTGGTGTTTCATCTTGCTAGTTTTATTATTTATGCCTTACATTCACTCGATACCGATCATATGAATAGCCTAGAAGATATAAGGATTTATGTTATATCGAATGCATCCTCGGAATTCTAAGACTAGTTAGGGCTTATATTACACGAGATGCAACGACCTAAAGAGATAAATTGATGATTTATGTTGCACCAGACAAACTACCTCGAATTCCTATGGCTTGTTGTTTAATTCTCAGGAATTTTTGTTGTTGAAGATGGTCGTGCTGCCCACTGTGTATGCCCAAGCTCCTCGTCATAGCAGGTTTAGTTTTAGAAGTGTCAAATGTAAGAGATTGGGAGAAGTAGCATGTTTTAGAAATGTTGAAATTGAGATGTCTAAATATCTTTTATTAGGGGAATATTTAAGTTGATTATAGCGACACCGGTTAAGATCCCATGGTTCCCTCGTTCCTGCACCACTATTTTCTTCGGATTCACTTAGTCCAGATGAATTTACCAAATTCAACTAAATGAATTCAATACTTTCATTCAGACTGTGGAAAATCTCGTTAGCAGTGATCACAGAAAAATACATCAAGAAATTCATATCTATTTTTGATGAAATTGCACTTTAAAGAAAGGTATTTTCTTTATTTTATTACAGGAATGAAGATTTATAAGAGATGGAAGCAAAAAGTATGAAATGGAGCAAATTTGGATCAAAAAGGAGGAAATTCATGCAAATATAACTACTTCGCCGACAGCGAGATCGAGGCCGCCGACGGCAAGATCTTGAGGAGAAATTTCTGAAGGAATTATAACTACCTCGCCGACAGCGAGCCCGAGCCCACCGACAGCGAGATCGCGCGGTTTGAAGAACTTCTAGAAGCCCCGCCGACGGCGAGGTCGTTTTCCGCCGACGGCGAGCTAGTTCAAAATGCATATACATTGAACTTGGACACTTTTGAAGAGGTGTTTTAAACACCCCTTGAACCTTTGCCTACCTCTATAAATAAAGGCTGAATTCTAGTGTCTTAGTGTATCTCTTGAGTCTTCTGTGTGTCCATTTCTAGTGTCTTAAGTGTCATTTGTGTGAGTTTAATTTAGTTTGAGTGAGTTTAGTGAGTTTATTAGTTTAATCGAGTGCTTATTTAGTTTGTCGTATTAGAAGGAAAAGTCAAAGGAACTTCAGGAGTCCGCTTGGGGAGGAAATTAAGATAAGTATCTTTGTTTATTGTTGTTAACTTTAAATGAAATCCATGCTTTGTTTTATTCCCATGCATTCTGAGTAGTTTTCTTAGTCTTTCTCCTTGTTTATGAAAATTATGAGGATTGATGAAATTAAATAGAAGCACCTAATATAATATAAATAAATTGTGATAATTTTTACTTAAAACTTAATTTACTTTCAATCACGCCAATCGAGTAGTTAAAATATGTTGAATTATCAACTATAGTAAAAATTACATCTAATATTCGTGGAAGTCAAATGCCTTGGAAGGCGGGTGCAAATAAATAGGGAAATATTAATTATCGGGCGTAGAATTGGATATTTTAGTGTGACGTACTAAAATACTCAATTCGGTCCTACTCGTTTCGAGAGCCGAAGTGTAGATGTTAGCCCTCGGTGAGGGGAACGTGGGAGCTCGAAGTGGCAACCGCATCCTCCCGACTAACTCGCGGATTCGCAATCAAACATAGGATTAGCCAATGTTCTTTCGCACTTGGACCAAAGGGTAAAGAATAGGAATGCTCCTATTTGTCACAATACAATTTAAAAATTCTATTTAAATTCATCATTTCACTTAATTTTCTAAAAACAAGGAGAAGGATACTTTTTCTGAATTAATTAAATCAACTTATTTCAAGCATTAGTTTACTTTAGTTTATTATAGTTACTTTGAATTTTTGTTCACTTTATTAATAAGTAATTCCTTTAATTTTAGCTGATAACAAATCTGTTAAAAACTTCCCTGTGGGATCGATAACCAGGACTCCACTAGAGCCCTGTATTACTTGATACGATACGTATACTTGCGTAGAATCCACATTATACATTAAAATATATATCTATATTTAAAGCGGGATCAAGTTTTTGGTTCCGTTTCCATAAACATAAATTGCATACATATTAAAAGTGGGTCAAGTTTTTGGCGCCGTTGTCGAGGATGTAAAGAAATTATTTACTAAAGTAACGGACCAATCTAAAATTTATTTTATAAAATTGTATGCGAAAATTTGGAAATAAAAATTTAATACCTTACGATTCAGAATTAGAGCGTACAATTAAAAGAATTAGAAAACAAAAAAGAGAAATTATAAATTTAACACAAATGGCAAATATACCCGAAAATGAAAATATCAATCAACCAAGACCATTACGAGATTATGTCAACCCTACATTAGATGAAATTTATTTAACTATTCAAAACCTCGATGTAAGTCGCTAATTCATTCGAACTTAAAGCCGCAATTATCCAAATGGTACAAAATAATCAATTTAGTGGTTCACCTATTGAAGATCCTAATTTACATCTTGCTAGTTTTTTAGAACTATGTGCTACTTTCAAATATGAAGGAGTATCTAATGATGCTATTAGACTTAGACTTTTTCCTTTTTCTTTAAGGGATAAGGCTAAAATGTGGTTAAATTCGTTAAGCACCTCGGATCTATTAAAACTTGGGGAGAATTATCACAAAAATTTCTATCCAAATATTTTCCACCATCTAAAACTGCTAAGCTTAGAAATGACATTACTTCTTTTAGTCGACTTGATGGAGAGTCAATATATGAATCTTGGGAGAGATTCAAAGAACTTCTTAGAAATGCCCACATCATGTGTTACCGTATCAAGTTAATTATCCAAACTTTTTATAATGGATTAGTAGGATCTTTAAGATCAATCATCGATGTCGTCATTCTGGAGGATCATTAATGTCAAAACCATTTGATGAAGCCTATGCACTAATCGAAGAAATGGCAACAAATAATTTTCAATGGCCTCGCCGATAGAATGAATCCGAAAAAAATAGCTAGTATTCATGAAAATGATGCAATATCTATGTTAGCTTCACAAATTGTCGCTATATCTAAAAAATTAGATCATTTTGGAATGAATTACTCTCCAACTATATCGAAGAAAATTCATCCGGACAACTTATAGAATCTCAATCTCAATATGAAACAATTAATGCAATTAACAACGTGACCCAATAATCCTTATGCAAATTATTATAATCCCGGATGGAAAAATCATCCTAATTTTAATTGGAATAATAATACAACTAATCAACCTTGGATGAATAATATGACACAACAATTAGGAAATCCATCTAATCAAGGAAATCCTAATTATAAACCTAATTATCCACCTGGATTTGATAATAATAACCCACAATTTAAAGATAAGAAATTATCTATAGAAGAATTAATATTAAATATGGGTCAACATTTACAAAATCAAGGAAATCAATTACAAATACAAGGAAACCAATTACAAAATCAAGGAACAGCTATCAAAAATATTGATAGAATACCTGAAACATTTCCTAATAATGTGGAAATAAATCCCAAAGACAAGGGAAATGAACAAATTAAAGCGATACAATTACGAAGTGGAAAAGAATTAGAACCTCGAATTCGTAAAGAACTTGAAAGTCAAAAAGAGGAAGTGGAAATTGAAAAGGAAAAGAATCAACAAGATCCAAATTTAGAAAATCCTTTAATACCAATGAAAATTTCATTGAAAAACCTCCACCACCATTTCCTCAACGACTAATTCAACATAAAAAAGACAAACAATTTGCTAAATTCCTCGAAATTTTGAAGAAATTAACGATAAATATTCCTTTCGTAGAAGCTTTAGAACGTATGTCAAACTATGTAAAATTCATGAAAGATATTCTAAATAAAAAAGAAAATTTACCGATAATGAAATGGTTGCACTTAGTGAAGAGTGTAGTGCTATTATTCGAAAAAACTTCATGAAAAATTAAAAGATCCCGGTAGTTTCACTATACCCTGCGCTATTGGAGAAAAATTCTATGGAAAAGCTTTGTGTGACTTAGGAGCAAGCATCAATCTAATGCCTCTATCAATTTTCAAGAGATTAGGATTGGGAGAAATTTTACCTACTTCAGTAACTCTTCGCTAATCGACCGTTCGTTACATATCCTAAGGGAGTTATTGAAGATGTATTAGTAAAAGTGGATAAATGTATCTTCCCCGTAGATTTTATTGTTCTAGATATGGAAGAGATAAAGAAATTCCTATCATTTTAGGAAGACCATTTTTAGCCACTGGAAAAGCTATGATTGATGTTCAGAAAGGAGAATTAACTATGAGAGTAAATGACCAAAAAGTAAATTTTAATATTGCTAAATCAATGAAATATTCTGCGCTAGAAAAAGATGATGAGTGTTGTCGAATGGAAGTACTCGATCATTTACAAAAAGAACATTTTGAAGAATATTATGAGAAAAATTAGAAAAAGAAAATATTGAATTAATTAAAAAATCTGAGATAAATGAAGAATTAGATTATATTCAAGAGAAATTTGAATTTTTTGATAACACAGAAAATACTGGAAAAAATATAGTTCCATCAATTATTAAACCTCCCGAACTTCGAGTTAAAAATGTTACCTAATCATTTAAAATATGCTTACTTAGATAATTCTTCAACTCTACCAGTTATTATTTCATCTGAATTAAATGAATCTCAAGAACAAAAACTTTTAGATACGTTAAAAAAATATAAGAAAATTTTTTGTTGGACTTTAGCAGATATTAAAGGAATTAGTCTTTCAATCTGTATGCACAGAATTATTTTAGATAATGAACATAAACCTAAAGCCGATCCATAAAGGAGATTAAATCCGATAATGAAAGAAGTAGTCAAGAAAGAAATTTTAAAATGGTTAGATAATGGTATTATATATCCTATTTCGACGATGCTTGCGGTAAGCCCAATTCACTGTGTACCTAAAAAAGGAGGGGTGACTGTCAAAGCTAATGAAAATAATGATCTTATCCCTATAAGACAAGTTACTGAATGGCGAATATGTATTGATTTTAGAAAATTAAACACAGCCACTAGAAAAGATCACTTCCCTTTACCATTTCTAGACAAGATGTTAGATAGATTAGTCGAACATAAGTATTTTTGTTTCTTAGATGGATATACCGGTTATCATCAAATACAAATTGCTCCTGAGGATCAAGATAAAACTACATTTACAAGTCCTTATGGAACTTTCGCTTTTCGAAGAATGCCTTTTGGATTATGTAATGCACCCGCAACATTCCAAAGATGTATGATGTCTATATTTAGTAAATTAATCGATAATGGAATAGAAGTATTTATGGATGATTTCTCCGTAATTGGAACAACATTTGACACATGCTTAAATCATCTTGAAAAAGTATTTGAAGTATGTGAGAAAACTAATTTAGTTCTTAATTGGGAGAAATGTCAATTTATGGTTACAGGCGGCATTGTATTAGGGCATAAAATTTCAGAAAATGCATGGAAGTAGACCCTGCAAAAATTCAAGTAATAGTTAAATTACCACCTCTAACTATGGTAAAAGGGGTAAGAAGTTTTCTTAGACATGCTGGATTTTACAGGCGTTATATTAAAGATTTTTCAAAAATTACTAAACCTCTATGCCAACTTCTTGAAAAGGACAAGAAATTTGAATTTACAACTGAATGCATGAATGCTTTCGAATTATTAAAAGATAAATTAATTACAAGCACCTATAATAGTTTCACCTAATCGGGAGAAACCATTTCGAGCTTATGTGCGATGCTAGTGATTATGCTATAGGAGCAGCTTCTGGGCAAAGATATGATAAGATTTTTAAAGTTATATATTATGCTAGTGAAACTCTAAATGATGCCGAGATAAATTATACAAGCTATCGAAAGAGAATTATTAGCAATTGTATATGCTTTTAATAAATTTCGGCATTATCTAATAGAACTAAATGTATCGTGCATACCGATCATTCTGCTATAAAATATTTAATGCAAAAGAAAGTTTCTAAACCAAGATTAATTAGATGGATATTATTAATGCAAGAATTTGATTTCGAGATAGTTAACAAAAGTGGAACCGATAATCAAATTGCTCGATCATTTATCAAGATTAGAAAATCATGAATTATCTAATATTGATAATGAAATTTTAGACAGCTTTTCCCGATGAACAACTTTATAATATTAATGAGTTGAAAATACCTTGATATGCCGATATAGTAAATTATATTGTAAGTGACATTTTACCACCTATGTTAACTTTGCAACAACATAAAAAATTCATTCACGATGCTAAATCATATTTTTGGGATGAACCATACTTATATAAGCAATGTAAGGATCTAATTATTAGAAGATGCGTGCCTTATGAAGAAATTGAACCAATTATTCAAAAATGTCATGATTCTGATTTTGGAGGACATTTTGGGACGTATAAAACCGCATATAAAATTTTACAATCTGGATTTTACTTGCCTACTCTATTTAGAGATGTATATAGATATATAAAAACCTGCGATAAATGCCAAAGAGTAGGAAACATATCAAGAAAAATGAAATGCCTCCGAATTTTATATTAGAAGTCGAAATTTTTGATGTTCTGGGGATTAGATTTCATGGGACCTTTTATTCCTTCATTCGGAAACTCATATATATTAAGTAGTCGTTGATTATGTTTCCAAATGGATTGAAGCACAAGCTTTACTCTAGGTGTGATGCTAAAAGTGTTTCAAAATTTTTAATGCAAAATATTTTTACTAGATTCGGAATGCCGAGAGTGATTATCATCGACGGAGGAACTCATTTTAGAAACAAATATATTCACAAACTAGTAGAAAAATATAATATTATGCATAAGATATCAATCGCTTATCATCCACAAACTAGATGGATTAACGAAGTTTCTAATCGAGAGATTAAGCGTATATTAGAAAAGTCTCAGAATCCTAATCGTATCGACTCGGTCTATAAGACTAGACAATCGCATTACGTGCATACGGATCGCTTATAAAACTCCGATTGGAATGACTCCTTACGTGCTTATATATGGAAAAACTTGCCACTTACCAAATTGAATAAGAACATAAAGCATATCGGGCGATTAAAGAATTTAATTATAATACGTAAGGTGAGAAGAGATTGTTGCAATTAAATGAATCGGAAGAATTAAGGAACGAATCATATGATAATGATAGGATTTATAAAGAAAGGATGAAATTATGGCATGATCGGAAGATTAATCGAGAAATTTCGAACTGTGACAAGAAGTTTTGCTTTATAATACTAGATTGAAATTATTTCCTGGAAAATCGAAATCTCGATGGTTAGGACCTTTCACCATAACTCAAATATTTTCATATGTAACTATAGAAATTGAAGATCCAAAAATAGGACATAGATTTAAAGTAAATGGACATAGATTAAAACCATATTTCAAAAATAGACGACTAAATTTTAAAGAGGTTTTAATGCTTAGTCAACCTGAACACTAACTGAATTAGGTCGGCCGACGACGTTAAACCAAGCGCTTTATGGGAGGCAACCCATAAGTAGTCTTTTATTTTTAAATATCTACATATTAGTGAGTCTATATTATTAAAACAAATCTTACTTCTCAAATTTTTATTAGAATCATCACAAAAATCGAACCTATTGGATGAGATCGAAAATATTCTGACCGCAGCGAAAACGGTGATTTTTACGAATCTCGCCGACAAGCGAGCTCGAGCTCCGCCGACAGCGAGATCGTGGACCATTACTCATTCAGCTTTATAACTAAGTCGCCGACGACGAGGAACTTCCCGTCGACGGTGAGGTAGCTTAAAAATTTGGTTTCTTAAAGATTTTTCGTGCGGTTTTGGACTGATCTAAGCCATTCCTTCGTAAGAAATTATTCCAAATCCAATTTTACACCATTTTCTTCCTTAGTAACGACTAGAGACCAATCCATTCCATCCAAAATGGCCTCCAAATTCCTAGAAACCACAAAAACTGAAGTTTTCAACCGGAGAAAATTCGTCAGTTCGGAGGCACAACGAATCTTCAATAAAGGCTTGATGAAGAAAAGACTTATCAAAGAAAGAGGATTCGTCAATAGAGGAGTAGAGAATGCTACTACAAAAATCGAAGAAATGATCGCACAGTGGCATTGGGAGTATTTTGTTATACAACTTCCGTCGTAGCTTATACTCGAGTAGTTAAAGAGTTTTACTCTAATTTACATGCGATCAACAATGGAAATGTGTACGTCGGAGGAAGATGGGTCACATTTACTCTCCGCAAGAGTAAATGAATTGTTTTCTATAGAAAATACCTCTCGTTTGTCATTATTCCAACTTTGTGCCTTCAAGATACAATATGAACGAAATCTATAGATACTCGACCGATGAACCGGATGATCGGGAGTTACGAGAAGACGGGTATGTCAGCTTTCTCGCATCACTTCTAAACCCTGTCTCAAAGCACTGGCATTTCTTTATATCATCAAAATTATTACCTACCATGAGAGTAAATGAAGTTTCAAAGGAATGCGCTATCTTAAACTATTATATTCAAATCGGATTACCTATCGTTGTTGGATCAATAATAGTAAAGTCTGCATTGGGATTAATTGTGCATGGGTCAGTGCATGGACTTGGACACCCATCTACTATATTTGCTTTATGCAGTCAATACCAAGTTTCTTATGAGGCTTGGGAAAAAGTACTTTTACCATGGAAACCCCCGGATCCTACCGATATGTTTCCCACTTCGGATAACAATGATGAGATCACCATTATTTCTGACAGAGCATCACAGAACAATCCTTTAGCAAGACCCTTTACTGATAAGACTAATTTCATTCTGAAGAAGATTAAAGGATTGGAGAAAGAATTGCAAAATGTGATGAATTCTATCGACAATATCTCCGATATGTTCGATCATATCGATTGGAGAATGAAGGAGCACTTCGATCATAGTGGACATCCTGAGGCCGCTTTTATTCATCTACTAAGACGTAAAGGATGGATTAATGAAGAATCTACTGCGAATTCCCTTCGTGCCTTTCTACAATTTATTTGTGCACTCGCGTCGCATCGGAAATATCAGAGAAGATGTCAGTTCGATACATCGAAGAGTAGGAAAGATTTCTATGTTTATGTTATATTTGTATATGTGTGTGTTTCGATTTGGAGTTAAGTTTTATTATGAGTCAAACTTTGGTTTGATCATCTCAGATTTGATGAGATTATTTGTAAATTGTTATGTCTCAGCATTTAGAGTGATGTGGTTTGGATTGCGATGCTGAGTATTATGGATTTGAACATTTAAGTTAAGTATGTGTTAAGTTATTAGTGTGAAAATTGTAAGTTTCATGGATTTCATATATAAAGTTATATTGTTTGTGTTGTGTGACTTTTTGTTAGTATAAGTATCTAATCTTCGTATTATTATTAAATTAACTGATCGGAAGATTGATTAAGGGCAATTCGAGGTTGAAAATGATTGACGAATTTCAAAAATTGAAAATTTTTGGGACCTCGCCGACGGCGAGAATTATCTCGCCGACAGCGAAAAAAACCCGCTGACAGCGAGACCGAGCTCGCCGACGGTGGATTTTTCCCGAAACTTTTGCCTTATGGAATTAACTAGCTCGCTGACGGCGAGAAAAACCTCGCTGACAGCGAGAATGCGAAAAGACCTATATTTGACCGGTCAACCGACACTATTCATCATCCCTTTCCTCAAATTTTCAAAAAAACCGACCTAGGGCTTGAGAGATCTTGGATTTGAAGCGATTTCAACACTTTTTGACACCGGATTTCATCTTCCCTTGGTAAGAGCTTCACTCCTATGCAAAAATTTTTGATTTTCACCATGAATTTCTTCTACATTGGGATATTTTGAAAAATTTTTGAAATGTGAAGAAAATACTTGGAAGAATTTCATAGAAATTGATTTAAATGGATTTTAGTTGTTGTAGGAAGCCTTGCTAGTAATATTTTGGAGTTTAGTTAAAATTTTTGCAAATTTCACAGATCGAGAAATGACTCCACGATAAAAGCGATGAATAGATTATGACGAAACCCGATTCATTAATGCAAGAGCACAAATGCGATATTTTCAAAATATACAAGCAAGAAAATGCATTCAAGATCGAGTTTTCAAAAATCCAGGAGGAGAAGTAGAGCGAGTTATAAAGGAGCGAGGATGGGAAAACCTCTGTTACTTGACCAACAGAGCAGCTGTAGAAGTTGTGAAAGAATTTTATACGAACTTAACACAGGCTGAAGATGCACCGGTTAGGGTTAGAGGATTTTTTGTAGATTTCAATGCTGCTAGAATAAACGCTTATTACGAAGTTCGAGACACCTACACCAGCGAGTATGAAACCTTTGGAACTATGGAAGGACCACTGGAAGAGGTGATCGACTTTCTCACTGATGGGAAAGGATTCTGGAAGATAAAGCAGCGAGAACGGGTAAACTTCCCTCTTTCTATGCTAAATGCAACATCTAAAGCCTGACATTATTTTATTTGTTCTACTTTGTTACCTACCTACCACCATAGTGAGGTAACAAGAGATGAAGCGATTCCGAATTTCGTATTCATAACCGGAAGAGTATTAATGTGGGAAATATTATATATAAAAACATATTAGCCACTCGCTAGAAATGAAAGTGGAGGAGGACTAGGACATCCCGGTCTTATCTATGCACTTTGCCAATTATCTGGGGTAGAGGCAAGAGATGATGAGGAATGGATAGAGCCTATGAAACCCCTTACTCAGGCTAATATAAAGAAATATGAATCCCACGAAGGATGGAGATTTGGGACAAGGGATTATGTACCTTCTTCAAGTAGAGATATACCCTCTACTAGTTATGAACCACCCCCTCAGTACACCACTCCTACCCTTCAAGATCTGATGAATGAGTTAACCCTGAGTAGAAAGAGTTTTGAGTTATTTGGAGAAAATATGGAAAGACGATTTGAGCATATAGATCAAAGGATCGGAGGCTTGGAGAGAAAACATGATTATGATAGCAAATATCTCCAGCGACATTCAGAGTACAAGATTGTATACTATGAAGCTGAGCGTCGTTATAGGAGTGGTGATTTAGATGTTGTCTTTCCTGAGTGCCTCCATTATACACGAGTACTGCACCTGCTCACTTTCTCGACTTCGGAGATCGTGGAGACGACATAGTTTGGGATTTTAATGTAGAAGATTAGAGCCTTTGTTTAGTTTGTTTGATTTGTTTAGATTTGTTGTTTTGCAAACTTTATTACTTCTGTGTGTAATATTTTAGTACTTTCTGTAGACTTTGGACTTGATATGTTGTTTGTTTGCTTGAGCAGTGATGTTAAATTTCTTATGTGTGTTAGATTAGTTGCAAATTTTTATATATATAGGATGTCAGTCTTTCTTTAATGTATTGTTTAAATTTTATGTATGTGTAGTAATAGATTAAGTTTTATTTGTTATGTTTGATACTTATTTTAAAATTTTCATCCCTGCACTTTCTTTTTAAATATTATATGTGGAAGAATACTAACAGTACAGGTTCTGTAAGTAATGAAAAAGCCTGCGAAAATTTCAAAGAAAAGAAATACCTAAAGCTCAAAGGTATGATGAATTTATATACTTCCCTTTTTCACTATGTAGTATAGATAGAAAAATTTAAGTTTGGGGGAAGGTAAAAAAAAACAAAAATAAATTTAATTATTAAAATTGTTCTCAATTTCCATTTTCAAAAATTATTATTAAATGATTTTCTATAGTAATTTTCAATTTAATAAATATGAGTTACTTTATTTAATTATTATATAAAGTTAAAGAAAATATTTCTAGTAATTCAATTAATTAATGGAATGAGATATTTGGTTAAAAGGAATAAGAATATAGTAAACTATTTAAAGTAAGGGAAACTATATTCTAAAAATTAAAAATTCTTAAGTATTTAAGTGAAACATAAAGGATAGAAACTCAATGAAGTAAAGGCTATGAAATACATATAAGTAAAGAAATATTTTAAGTTTCAAATTTAGGAAGAGAAATTGAAGTTCAAAATTATTAACAGGCTATCCAGATACAGTAATCCTCACTTAGAAAAGAAAAGAAAAGAAAAGAAAAGAAAAGAAAAGAAAAGAAAAACATAAAGTGAGGAGAAGCTTGAGGATATGCCTTATCAAAAATTGGCTTCAATGGATTCAACCTAAAAGGTAAAACTTAATTATATTTCTAAACTTATATTTCATGGATTAGTATTTTACTAAATGTAGTTTTCTTAAATTTCCTATCATCTAAATATCTTAAGTAATTTATTAATTTTTAATATAGTCATTCCTAAATTAAATAGAAAGCTAGAAATCTTAGACCTAATAACTAAATAATCTTATCTCTATAAAGTTAATTTAATTACTTAGAAATATTTCTATTTAACCTTATTATAATGTTATTTAAAATTAATTCATATATTATTTAAGTTGAAAAATTCTATTATAGAAATCATTATTTTTATTTAGTATTAAAATTACTTCGAGGACAAGTAATAATTAAGTTTCGGGGATTTTGATCACGTAAAAATACATCAAGAAATTCATATCTATTTTTGATGAAATTGCACTTTAAAGAAAGGTATTTTCTTTATTTTATTGCAGGAATGAAGATTTATAAGAGATGGAAGCAAAAAGCATGAAATAGAGCAAATTTGGATCAAGAATGAGGAAATTCATGCAAATATAACTACTTCGCCGACGGCGAGATCGTGAGGAGAAATTTCTGAAGAAATTATAACTACCTCGCCGACAGCGAGCCCGAGCTCGCCGACAGCGAGATCGCGCGGTTTGAAAACCTTCTAGAAGCCCCGCCGATGGAGGGGTCGTTTCCCGCCGACGGCGAGCTAGTTCAAAATGCATATACATTGAACCTGGACACTTTTTGAAGAGGTGTTTTAAGCACCCCTTGAACCTTTGCCTACCTCTATAAATAAAGGCCGAATTCTAGTGTCTTAGTGTGTCTCTTGAGTCTTCTGTGTGTCCATTTCTAGTGTCTTAAGTGTCATTTGTGTGAGTTTAATTTAGTTTGAGTGAGTTTAGTGAGTTCATTAGTTTAATTGAGTGTTATTTAGTTTGTCGTACTAGAAGGAAAAGTCAAAGGAACTTCGACGAGTCTCGTCGGGAGGATATTAAGATAAGTATCTTTGTTTATTGTTGTTAACTTTAAATGAAATCCATACTTTGTTTTATTCTCATGCATTTTGAGTAGTTTTCTTAGTCTTTCTCCTTGTTTATGAAAATTATGCGGATTGATGAAATTAAATAGAAGCACCTAATATAATATAAATAAATTGTGATAATTTTTACTTAAAACTTAATTTACTTTCAATCCGGCCAATCGAGTAGTTAAAATATGTTGAATTATCAACTATAGTAAAAATTACATCCAATATTCGTGGAAGTCAAAAGCCTTGGAAGGCTGATGCAAATAAATAGTGGAAATATTAATTATCGGGCGTAGAATTAGATATTTTAGTGTGACAGACTAAAATACTAAATTCGGTCCTACTGTTTGAGAGCTGAAGTGTAGATGTTAGCCCTCAGGTGAGGGGAACGTGGGAGCTCTGAAGTGGCAGCCAGTAATCAAACATAGGATTAGTCAATGTTCTTTACACCTGGACCAAAGGGTAAAGAATAGGAATGCTCCTATTTGTCACAATACAATTTAAAAATTCTATTTAAATTCATCATTTCACTTAATTTTCTAAAAACAAGGAGAAGGATACTTTTTCCGAATTAATTAAATCAACTTATTTCAAGCATTAGTTTACTTTAGTTTATTATAGTTACTTTAATTTCTATTCACTTTATTAGTAAGTAATTCCTTTAATTTAAATTCGATAACAAATCCGTTAAAAACTTCTCTGTGGGATCGATAACCAGGACTCCACTAGAGCCCTGTATTACTTGATATGATACGTATACTTGCGTAGAATCCACATTATACATTAAAACATATATCTATATTTAAAGCGGGATCAAGTTTTTGGTTCGTTGCCATAAACATAAATTGCATACATATTAAAAGTGGGTCAAGCAGCCTTTGGTTGCCTCCTCTGAGGGATTCCCGATCATCTGATAGAGACGTTTTAATTTAGTTACAATTGTGATTTTTGTTTTGTTTGTGATTAAATTTTGAGTTGTCTTATATTTTGACTATTGTAGCGGTGAATTTTGTCTTTATTTTGTTTTAATTTTAACTTTAGTTTTGGTTTTGTGACTACCGTAAAAGTTTTGGTTTTAACATTCAGGGTGACCTTGTTGTTTATCATGCAATTTCACAAGTAGAAAATGTATGAGAAAGTAAATGAAAGTAATTGCAGTGCAATAAAATAAAGCATACCTGACATTTCTTCTTGTTCCTTCACCTGAAAGTTTAGCCTTACAATGCATATATATATATATATATATATATTACGGGAATTGAAACATGCTTATAAGAAAAACTGAGCAAGCCTATAGATAGATTCGTCATGGGCTTATCGAGTCCTATATCATAACTTGGTGGGTCCTATTTATTTAAGTGTATAGATGGTTCTTCAACCAAGGCATTATAGGTTTGATCGTCCTCCAAGATATCCAAAAGTTTATGAGAAAGGTCCAGGGACTAGGCCCCGCACATCTCACAATCACTTGAAAAGTCTCGAGTTCGTTCAAACTTATTATGTTGCTTGATGACTCATCCCTATTCATACTCTTATGCTCAATTAACTGATGTTTTGATCAACCCTAAGAATGGGGTAATCATCACCTAAAATTTTGTTTGTAAATTATGTGAGTGAAGGCCCTTAGGGACAAATTGATTTATCAAGAATTTCAGTTAATTTAATTTTTAGAATTGGGCTTGTAGCACTTCAAATATATTCACAATTAATCTTATCAACTTTTCTAATCCATATTAGTTAAGTATGATTAAGCCTAGCTTACTACCAAGCCCATAAGACTTAATGGGTATATTTGCAATTTTGGAAAGAGGTTAACTTATATGATTATGATTCTTTTCAAAGTACTAAATTGTCATTTAACACCAACTAGGGGTATTAGATTGATGATTATTAACTTCCAAATTCAAACCACTAACCATGGGATCATTTAATTTTGATTATCTTACCAAATTAAAATGATTAAAGAAATTACAATTTTATCTCTTTTGTGGCAAAAGCGAAATTAGTTTCTACCATTTAAATCCCTTACATTTCAATTAACTAAATATTCTAATTATAATCATTCAATGCTCATTTCCCCCTTGATTAGGCCTAAACATTTATTAAGGCTTAAATTCTTTAATTACAATTTTACCCCTATAAGGCCTATCACTTCATAATTTATTAAGTATAACTCAAATGACTTTGAAATTTTTATATTACCTCACTTATGGTCAATTAAAACATCAGAGAATAAAATGTTATTTTTTAAAATTTTAATTTAATTTATATAATAATTTACATGTAAAAATGGAGATTTTGAAAGATAATTTAATAACATGATAAAAACAAAACTTATGCCCTTAAGAAAATTATTAGAGGTTCACATAAACCAATAGAACACTTGGATCAATTCTCAAAATTTTATGAATTTTATTTTAATTATTACAATTATTTTAAGTATTGGAGTATTAATTAAATATAAAATATAATTTATGTTGAAAATTAAGTTTTATATTTTTTATAAATCTCCTTAAGGCCAAGGAACCAGAGAAACAAACTCTAAATTTTTATAACTTATATTTTAATCATTAAAATTATTTTAGTGAGAAATTAGGGAAAATCTATTTTTAAGATTAAAATTACTATTAACCCTTTAAAATTAATATCTTTACTTAGAAAATTAGAAAAATTATTTTTATTGTTCCCAAATGTTCATAAGACTAAATTTAACATTTTAGTAGATTTTAATATTTTAGTGATTTTATTATTCTTAATTAATTTTAATAATTTTCAATAATTTACAAAAAAAATTCAAAATAAGCTTTAAAATAGAGCATTCATTTTAATTACCATTTTATTTTGTATTAAACTCTTCTAGTCATAAAGTACTCATAAACCCAATTTGGTGATTTTTTTAGTTTATTTTAATTATTATAATAATTTTTAATGTTAAAAATGTCATTTCACTTAGTTAATTCAATTTATTGGTTATATTAACTCCAATTGACTTAAAATTTTGATGGAGAGTTTCCTTAACTTTAAAATACAGTGGAGAGTGGTTTTTATGCAATTTACATTTACATTTTGCCCAATTTAATTTATTTCATTTTAATGGGTTATTTACAATTAGGGTGAGTTTTAGTGATTTAAACCAAGTTTATATTTTTCCTCTGGTCCTCAGATCACAGTGAACCGATAAAACTTACTTTGTATTTTTCTAATTAATATTTTAATTATTATAAGTTTTATATCAAAATAGGGACATTTGTCTTGAAAATTAGGGTTCTCTATAAAGAGATCCTCCGTGACCTTGGAAAAATCAAGAAAAGTCCCTCATGATAGAGAGAACAAGACCCCCAAAGTTCAAGCCATGATGAAATGTCTAGAGCTAATTAGGCTCTAAATATGATTTATTGTATTTAATTAATTAAAAATAAAATATACATCAAATAAATATGAAATCATTTCCACATTGTTCTCCTCTGTTCACTGAGCAAGAGTTTATTTTTCTGATTTTTCTACATCAAGTTATGGATTTTTAAAGTTAGGCTGGTTTAATTAATTCATTAAATCCATATTTTTCTATCTAAACACACGGTGCTGCGTTATCTTTGACAGCTACAAAGTTTCCACGCATCGTTACTCCATTCGATGCTGCCAGCTGAGTAACTTGCCATGTGGTCCGCGTTTTATACACCATCTCCTTGTCCGACTACATCAGCGTCGTCCATCAAATACACGCGCAATCCAACGGCTTCTGGTCATCATCCCCAACTAACCTAACCCGTAAACCTTCCACACTATAACCCTAAGATCTCAGCCTAAGCTCAATCAAATCACTTCAAGTTTGTTTCAATGAACTCATCTAACCTAGACAAACCTATCTAACGGTTAACCTAGCCTGAAATCAACTCAATGTGCATGAAGAATCGAAATAGGCTCGGGAAGAAGGTGAAGTTAAATACCTTGGTCTGAGAGGGGAGGCCTCAATCAAATGGTTGTAGAAGCTTCAGGGAGGTCCAACGAGCTCACAGATGAAATCCCCTGCTCTGGTGAAATGCCTAGACCCAAATTCGATCAGAACCAATTTCAGGTGTTGATCTGGAGGGGTATGTGATGGGGCTTTTATGAGGGCTCTTCTTCTCTCAGTGTGAGGATGGTGTGGGTGCAATTAATTGGATTTTGGTGCAGTGTGGAGCTATGGTGAATTGTGTCCTGTTTCAGCTAAAACTTGAGCTCAAAATTTGAACTCAGGTAGTGGGGGCTAAGGTTGGAGGTTGGTTGGCTTGAGCTTAAGAGTGCTAGAGGAACCTCTAGAAGCAATTTGGCAGAGTCTCCCAAAGGTAAATATGTATCTACTCTTTTGGTCGTGAAGCGGTAGGGTTTAAATTGCCATGGCTGGGGTGAGGCTCAGGGCCTGCTGGTGGGTGCAATTAGTTGCTTAGGTGGAGGGTAGAAAGGCACCATTGACCAGTTGGAGTTGGACACAGAGGCTGGGCCAATTTGGGTGGGTGGCTCTCTTTTTTTGTCTCCTCCGACGAATAGACCGGCCGGCTAGGCCAGGGTAGGTGCTCAGGTGACCAGATGAGCCAGAGGGGAAACTTAATGGTGATTAAAGGTTTTGGGGAAAGCTTTGGGCAAAGAAATGTATGATTTGGCAGTTTAAGAAAGGAGATCCCCTAAAATAGGGGACCCTTGGTACATGGCTCATGTAGCTTGGGCTAGGTGGATCTAGGTTAGTCCCTAGGGCTCACATCTTGGTTGTGGTGGCCTTGGCTTGGTCAATTTGGGTCATGGGTTCAATTTGAGGTAATTTGATCAATGTTGGGCTAGCTTGGGTTTGAGCTTGGGTTAGGTCAAATTGATTGAGCAATATGGTGTGTATGATTGTTATGAAGAGTTTAGAAAAGATTTGGAGTGGTTTTGAATTAATTTGGGAGGTGGATTTGGTGAGATTTGGGCATTTGGTCAATTTTAGGCATTTTGGGTTAAACTTTAGGCTAGAGTGAGGTTAAGGGTCAATTGTTGGTTCAAATTGATGTAGGGTAATGTCATAAAGTGTTTTCAATTAGAATTAGTTGGAAATTTTGGGATTAAGAAATTCAAATTGGTGGAATTTAGGCATAGGGCACATTTAGGGCAAAATTGGGGATTTTGACTTGGGTTGGATTAGGGTGAGGTTTGGGCTCAAATGTGAGTCAATTGATTGATCAATTTGGTGTGTATGAATGTTATGAATAGTTTAGAATTCAATTATAGGGAAATTGACTTGGCTGAGGGGTTCAATTTGGGTATTTAGGTCATATGGCCAAAATTGGGGCTTTTTAGTTTGGATTGAAATTGGGCTTGAAATTGGGTACAATTGGATTTGGATTTGGTTTAGAATGATATTATAGATGATTTATTTTAATTTAGAATTGAAATTGGGGGGAGAATTGTGGTCAATTGGGTGGACATTGGAGATGATTTGGGATTTTGGGCTTAAAAAGGCAATTTGGGTTTTTGGTCAAATTGGGTCCAATGAAGTGGTTCAAATTAATTTTGGAGACATTTGGGATGATTTTGAAGTTTTTGGGATTTTTTAGAATTTTTGGATTTGGAGGGACAGTTTGTTAATTTGGGGGTATTTTGGGAATTTTGGTAAATTTGAGGTGGTTTGAGTATTTTGAGTGGTAAGGAATGTTTTGGGATGATTTTTGAAGAAAATTGGCTAATTTGATCATTTTTTGGATTTTGGTCAACTTTAAGTTTTATGGGAAATTTGGTAATTTGGTGGATTTTTAGGGGTAAGGGGTCAAAGTTTGAATTTTTTGTAAAATTGGGGTTAAATAAGAATGGTAACCCATTTTGAGCCAAGGACCAAGAGAAATCCCACTTTGGATCCTCCATATGTTGGTTCTAACACTAACACTAGCCTAGTGTCAAAGGCTTAAGGAACCACCCACATGAGTAACCAAAAGATTAGAGAGCGAGGAATTTTGGTATGTTTGGTTTAGGGTTGTGAGGTAGTTGAGTGTAAGTATGTGTGTGCTAGCTCCAGACCAACTAGGGTTATTCTTAAGGCTTGACCATCCTATGGGGAACTCCTCTTGAGCTTTCTTATGCTTAGCCTCATCCTCCTAAGTATTTAGAGGTTCTACTTTAAGCATTTGAAAACTCCAAGTAAAGAAAAGAAGTGTTTTGAATTTTTATATGATAAGGGTTCCATTGATAGTCTTCTAAGATAGTCACCAGGTAAGTCCTATGGCTAGACCCTAGGCTAATCTAAGGAAAGACTAGACCTCAACAAAAGTGAGGTCAACAGGGGTTATAGTGCAATTTTCTAGTCCTACATTTCAATTATCATCTCTAATTTAATGACCATGGATTTTCTTCCTATATTGCATAAATCCTTCGCGGATATGCTTGGAAATGGTTTGGATGCTGTGGAATTTACCAAGCATGTGCTTTTCTCTCAGCTTTATCATGATTCGCTTGAGGGGCAAGGTGATTGCCAGTTTGTTAAGATGCTTACTCGGAAGGGTGGTAAAGTAGCTCTCATATTCTTAGAATTTGAAATCTCTTCTTTAGCTGAAAAATGCAACTTCGCCCTTATTGCAAAGTTTCAGTTGGGGTACCCCAAAATGGTGGTTATCAGAAAAGCTTTTGAAGATTTAAAACTAGCAGAACCTTGGAAAGTGGAACTCTTTGATGGTCAACATGTGATGATAAATTTGACCAAGGAGGAAGTCTATGCTAGAATTTTCTCAAAGAACATGTTAACATTGAAGGCAAAACTATGAAGATACTCAAGTGGTCTCCTGATTTTGATCCAACCCATGAACCACCTACGGTGCCAGTCTCGTTCAACCTACCTGGTCTTAAGCTGCATTTTTTCCACCATCAGGTCCTTTATTCCATTGGGGCTATACTTGGGAGACCAATGAACTTAGACATACCCACTTTCAATCTACTAGACCTTATGTTGTCAGGATTCTTGTGGAAAGAGATTTCACATTACCTGAAGTTCAAAAAGTCTAGCTTGGTACAAATAGTTATGAAACAAAGACCTCACTATTGCACTCGTTGTAGATGTTTGGACATACACTTGACCAGTGCTTTAGGCTCCACCCCAATTTGATATCTAACCCTTAAGTCCCTCACCAAAATACTCAAGAGCCATCTTTTCCATGTGCTGTTGTGAAGGATACTGCTGCTAGAGAGGACAATGACACTGTTCCAATTGCTCCTTTGGTGTATCCCTCACTACCTCAGCTCCGTTGACCTCATTTTTGATGAGGTCTTCTCTTCTTCTCTTTAGTACTTAGGATCTAGCCTTAGGCTTTTCCTTTGACTATCTTAGAGGACTAGAATTGGGATCCACCTTTTAGAAATTCAAACCACTTCTAAACTCCCCGCAAACTCCACAAACTTGATCGTAGACCCCTAATCACCTAGAGGGTTGAAATCAAATGTGGAAGTTTAAAGGATGAGTTCCTATAGACTCTTCGGCCTTAGGACCGCCCTGGCGGCCCGGTCCAGTGAAGGGTCGACTTGCACACACACTACACCCACACACTACACTTTCACACACTTCCTAAAAACACACCCATACCCGACTTCGACCTCCCGACTCATGTAGGTGATTCACATGGATGGTCCTTAACCCCTAAGCCCTCGCTAAGAGAGCTAGTGAACAACATGCGAATGCCTCAAATGAGTCCCTTCATGGCTCATATGAGCTCGATATGGCTTCATGGCTCAACCAAAATGGTTTTATTCCACTTACATCCACCCAATCTTCAATTTTCCAAATTTTCAATTTTTGACCCCCGGACCCTATACCCGCCTAACCTACCCAAACGCCTCGAAACCACCCAAAATTTCGCAAAAATCACCTAAATTACCCAAAATTCCTCAAAATCAATCCTAAACATTCCCACATCACTCAAATTGATCATTCATAGCCAAAAATACCAAAAATTCCAAAAATACCTCCCAATACCCTCCAAATACCCAAAATACCCCTCTCGACCCAAAAATCCAAAAATTCAGAAAATTCCCAGAAAATTTCAGAAAATCCCAAATATTCCCAATTTCATTTTGTTCAACTACACCATGGGCCAATTTTGTCAATTTACCCCACTTTTATCAAAACCCCCAATTTCCCATTTTAACCTAAAGTAAACCCAATGTCAAACCTAACCTACCCATTTGACCTAAATTCTGGTCCAATTCAATTCTAAATTTCAATTCAACATTCCCAACACCAATCTAGACCAAATCCAAGCTTAATTTGATTGACATTTGGATCCAATTTCACTTTTGGCCTTAAAGCCCAATCTGGACCCATGACCCAAACTTAGCCCAAACTCACCCAATTCAACTCCAATTAAACCCAAATATTTTCTAAACCTTCCTTGACATCCCCATAAACAAAACACTAACATGATTTGCCCAAGATTTTGATCCAAACCCCACTCAAGTTCAACCCAAAATTAAAAGGCCCATTTTTGACCTAAACCCAAACCTAACCCAAATGAGCCCAAATCCCAAAATCAAAACCCATCAAAGCCAAAACCTCTTTGAAACACTCCCATAAACATTTCTCAACATTTATTTTACATCAATTTCAACTCTAGCCCAACTTTGGTCCAAGGTAGCCCATTTTGGCCCACCTTAGCCTACTTTACCAAAAAGCCCATATCCAACCCAATTCAAACTCTAAATCACACTCAAATTTGTTTTCAAACCTCTCATGACACACCCCTAAACCAAACTCAACAATTATTTGGCCCAAGCCTTTACCAAAATTTCATCCCAAAATCCATTTTAAAATTCAAAAGCCCATTTCCCTTAAACTTTCCTAAAAGCCCACTCCCTTCAAATTCAAAAGCCCAAATTCATCCAAAGCCCACATGACACTTCCTTTCATCATCCATTTAATCAAAATCACCCCTAAGTTTCAAAATCATCATTTAAACCATTCCAAATCAAGCTTCATACAAATTTTCACCAAAATATCCAAAATTCTTAAAACCCATTTTTATGAAATCGACTAAACTTTTCCCTAAGCCAAAGACAAGCCATGCAAGCCATGGACAAGCCACATGAAGCCATGGAGAGTTTGACATGTGATCAAGCCATTAATGGAAAAAGGAGGACCCCCTTTCCTAATCCTTCTTAAGCCTTTTTTTACCTTAAGCATGTCACACTCTAAACCATGCTTTGCCACCTAATCCTCGATGGAGACTCCACCACACATGGGAGATCGACCCACCCGACCTCCTCAGCCCAAAACCAGTGTCTGGGAGGTGCACCCAACCCATTTGCATGGGTTGACCAAAATAAGCTAAAATAGCCCCTTCCCCTTTCTACTTCGATTCAACCACTTTACACATGTCAAACCTCAATCGAATGCACCAAACCCCAGCCCCGACCCACCCGAACAAGATGGTGACCAAGTGCTCGGCCGGCCACCACCGAGCCGCCGGAAAACACCATGGCCGAGACCTCGGGAGGAGCCAAACTTTGAATTCTCCTCGCTCGAGCCGCCCCATGCCTAGTGGTCACCATGGTCGTTCTTCTCCTCACCGAGAGCAACTCGATCCCAAGCCCTAACTCCCCTCGGGAGGCCCTCCACCCTCTCCTATTTAAACCCCTCACCCTCTCGGCCATGAAGAGGTGCCGAACCGTACCTTACCGAAACTCGCCAAAATTGCTCCGCATCATTCTCCATACTCGGAGCACTTGATCACCAAGCGAGATTCCCCCGCCGTTTCTTCTCCGCGAGCTCAATTTCGCAGTCGAAATTCCACCCAATACCGTGACACTTCTCCACAAGGAGCCAATCCCCAAATCGATTGGTTCTACACCTTCACCGTACCAAGGGAAGGTGTCCACCAAAGAAAAGCCCCATCTCCAAGCCACCCAGCTTGCTCCAACTCTCCAAGCTTTGTGATCGGGCTTGGTCGAAATCACATCTAGACAATTCACTGCACTCAGAGACTTCATCCGGAGCTTGCCGGGATCCAATCGAAGGTGCAACAACTCTCGCATCGAAGCCACACTTCCCCGAGCAAAGGTATGAACTAATTCTTCATCCCGAGCTTCCGGAGATTCTCCATTTCAAATGCCTTAATTTCAATGCATGATAACCGTATAGATGTGTTCGTCTCTTCAAGACGAATCCATAGAGCATAAGAACATGAAAATCCATCGAGTATCGAGTGAGATATTAAGGATTTAGTGTGGACGGCTCTCGGCGAGGACACTGGGGACGATGAACGGATGCCGTCCATTTAATACACGCGCGGACGGACGGCCAGGATCGCGTCGGATCGTAGGACGGAGCGATACAGCTGGGTCCCGGAGCGCCGACACGGATGGCGGCGTCGAATGGGAGCGCGCCACGCGGCACTTCGGAGCCGCCGATGTTTCGCCGGCGCCGCGTGGATAAGTAGAAAATTAGGGGTATTTTCTATTTATTTAATTCCCTAAACTTCAAAAATTCATAACTTTGTGTAGGAAAATCATAAAAATAAAATAAAAATACCCTCTCGCTCAAGTGAACGTAGGAGAATAATGTGGAAAAGAAATTAATTAATTTTGTCTAGTATTTTATTTTTAATTAATTATTTACTCCCCGCATTGTTTTAATTCTCCATGCATTCATACAATTCACCATGGCATGAGACTATAGGGCTTTTGAAGCCTCTGAACTTAGGAACATTCCCTGAATTTTCCAAGGTCAGAGGCCATCTCTGTGAAAAGTTATTGATTTTTCAAATGCATGTCACTGTTTTGAGTATTTTAATTCCAATAAATAGCATGTTGTGTAATAAATTCTAGGAAAATTTGTTGATGTTCCTTATGACCAGAGAACCCTAGGAAAAATAGGTTTTGAGTTAGTTCATTTTAGACAACCCTAATCGGCTTAAACACCCAAAATAGGTCTCTAATTAATTAGAGCTAACCATACATCAAATTGACTTGAAATCAATTCTCCACTGACCTTTAGGATCAGAGGAACCCACCATAAAAGTTTGAAGTCAATCGGACTTGGTTAGCCCTATTAATCGGGTTGATTAAGCCACTTAGTCATTTTAAACTTTAAAAATTCATAACTTTCAAAATACCTTTCAAAAATTTACCAAATTGGTTTTGAGCCTCTCTGATATCAGGGAATTTAAGAAAATTAAAATTTCAATTTTCTAAAAAGTTGATTTTTAATATTATTTTAATATTTTCAATAATTAAAAAATAATAAAAATCACAAAAATAATAAAATTCACCAAAATATCACATTTTGAATTTTAATCACTTAGGAATAAACCCCATATTTTTCTTAGGTCTATTTGGTGAGATATTAATTTTTAAAGCTCTAGGGTAATTTTAAAATTAAAAAATGTATTTTCTAGCATTTTCACCAAAATAATTATAATAAATCAAAGAAAAATCAGAAAATTGTAAAATTTGATTCTCTGAATCCTTGATATCAGAGAGAATTTTAAAAATTATAAAATTCATTTTTCAACATTTATTTTATTTTTAAATTAATTAATACTCCAGAACTTAAAATAATTCTAATAAATAAAATATAATTCAAAAAATTACAAAATTTGGTCTAGGTGGTCCTCTGGTCATTAGGAATGTCTCCTGATTTTCTTAAGGACAGAAACTTATCCTTGGTCATGTTATCAAATTTTCCTTGAAAATCTCTATTTTCTACTAAAAATAATTATATAAATAAATTAAATACAGAAAAATCACATTTTCTCCTCTCATGTCTTTATTGACATATGAGTGAAGTCACATAAAAATTTCAAGTTCATTTGAGTTCAATTTAGTGAGTTATAAAATTATCGAGCTTAAAGGGCAAGATGGTAATTAAAATTTTAACCCTTAATTAAAACTTTAGGTTTAATAAAAAAGATTAACAAGTAAAATATTTGATTCTAACCTGATTTGGATGATTGAAATTTAAATAATTAAAGGGTAGAAACCCATTAAGCAATTTAAAATGATTAAACCTTAATTAAATAATTGATTAAATTTGGGAGAATAATAAAATTCGAATTATTAAAATAGGGATATTATTAGTGAAGAGATTTATTCTTTAATTTAAAAGATCCCTAAATTTAATCATCTCATTAATATTCAACCCTTAATTAAAATGATAACTCAAATTTAAAATATTAAAAGACTTAATCATTAAACTAAAATTAAATCATTAAACTCTTTCAAAAATTTCAATTAAAATTAAATTAAATCAAATTAAAAATTAAATTAAATTAAGTAAATTAA
The DNA here is from genome assembly GCA_022702705.1 of Papilionanthe hookeriana x Papilionanthe teres. NCBI lineage: Eukaryota > Viridiplantae > Streptophyta > Magnoliopsida > Asparagales > Orchidaceae > Papilionanthe > Papilionanthe hookeriana x Papilionanthe teres. The sequence continues at coordinate 53,382,106 of CM040427.1, read as the reverse complement.
ATTAAAATTAAATTAAATTAAATTAAGATTAAAAAGTTAAATTAAAATTAAATTAAATTAAATAAAATTAAATAAATTAATTAAATTAAATTAAATAAATTAAACTAAATTAAATAAATTAAATTAAATTAAATTAAATTAATTAAAATAAATTAAATTAAATTAAATTAAATTAAATTAAAAATTAAATCAAATTAAATAAAATTAAATTAAAATTAAATCAAATCAAACTAAATTGAATTAAATTGAATTAAATTAAACTAAAATTAAATTGAATTAAGTCGAATTAAATAACATCACCTAAGACATAAAGAACTCAAAAATAAATCTAAAATAACTCGAACACTATTCCAAACTTAAATCATTAATTTGAACTTAAATTTAATCACAAATCATTAAATATCATTTTGCCCTTAGGAGCTTTAGTTATCATAACTCCTAAATGTAATATTAAATGAAATGTTACTTCACTTATGGGACATTCAAATGTCCTAGTTCACCGAGCAAGTTAACAAAACTTGAAAACCTCGATGATCGATTCATTTACATAATTAAATTCTCTTCGACTTAAAACAATCCTAGAAATATCGAAAAGATGTTTAAGATTCTTCTTAAGCACTTCCTCAATATGATAGGATATTTATAAGAACAATCGAACTTAGTTATTCTTCGATGAAGAAAATCGTCCTCAAACCAAAAACACAAGGAACCTAGACGTCATAGGAAATGACTAGCCATAGTGATTATGAACTTGGTAGAAAACCATAACCCTTTCCCTTAGCTTTACCTAGGAAATTGCTATGAATGCTTAAATGCTCTAAATTGTATTTTAAGTGCAGCTTGGTATGACTGGAAGACCTCCAGTACGCTTTTATTTTATCGCAATTTATTTTATCGCAATTTATTTAATCGCATCGCACTTATTTTTCTTGCACGATAAAACAACAGATTGCATGAAAACCGACACCTTTAGGACGTAAACCAAAACTCGAAACCCATAACTAAATTAAAAGACACTACAAGATAAAATTCACCTCCACAACATTTCAAAATATAAGACAACTCAAAATTTAATCACAAACATAACACAAAACTACAATTACAACTAAATTAAAACGATCTTGTTGGATGATCGGGAATACCTCTGATGATGTAACCTACGTGTTGCTAACCGGATTGCCTACTGGCCTAAATGAAAGTGTGGAACTCATTCAAGCTGAGTTTAGCAAATTCATCCGGACTAAGTGAATCCGATAAAAATAATGATGCCGAAGGATGGAACCGCGGGATCTTAATCGGTGTCGTTATATTCAACTTTAAGATTTGTTTTAATTAAAACACAAAAAACACTTGGAAATTAAGACTTCTCTAAACCAAAACACTTTTCTCATCCCCCGATTTATGATTTCTAAAACTAAACCTCTCGCAACAACAAGGAGCTCGGAGCATGGTGGGCAAGACGACCATCGTCGTCAAGAAAACTTCGAATCGACATCAAAGAAACTTTCCTAGAATTAAATAACAAAGCCATAGGACTTCGAGGTAGTTTGCCTAGTGCAACATAAATCCTCAACTCTTCGTTAGGCATTTGCATTGCAAATTAAGCCCTAACCGGTCTTAGGATTCCGAGGTAGTTGTCCGATACGATATAAACCCTCATATCTTCCAGGCAATTTGTATGATTCTATCATATAAATATAAGCCCTAATTAACTAAAATTGGCAAGATTAAAACATTAAATAAACATTAGGACTTTCCTAAATCCAAGCCAAATAATAGGATAGTCGGGAGATTACCGAAGTTCGCTTCGAATCCGTAATTTCTCCTACTTTTCTTCCTTTGAATTTCCAAAATAAAAATGTTCCAAATTTGAGCTAATCCCTTTGAAATTCCAAAATTCAATCCTCGAAAACTTAAACTTCAAATTCTCGAGAGCGAATTATCGATTATTATCGAGAGTTTTCTTAGGTGATTCCCGTCACTTAAGATGTAATTAACTATGTGGGCTCGCCCTTATAGTGAATTTTAAAGAACCTGGTAATATAAACCCCGTTTAATATTTTCATATTAAGCGAGGAATTTGTCGGCTTATAAAATTGGTTCGCGTACCAAACGGATGTCACAAATCTTCTAGTTTATTTAACCGAGCCCCACCATCAAGCAAGGTGTCTATCCTTAGGGATAGATACACGGCTTGCGGTGCGGTGCTCGTTTATATAAACTATTCGGGATGTGAGATCGGTTTGATTTCATATCTTAAAATCTTCAAATTTAAAATTATTTTCAAAATCAAATATTACTTTCTAAATTATATCTATATTTAAATTTAAAAGTTCGCCGACAAATTCTGTTAGGCGACCCCTTTTTTAAAATATCACACAACCTAAAAATATGCCGACAACTTCTGGCGACTCCGCTGGGGACAATTCCTCTCTCCATTCTAATCAGACAATTTCGCTTTCAAAAATCCAGTAGTGCGTCCATGTCCCTTATGGATCAAACTACCCTTCTTTCCGTTGGGATACTATGTTCATTTCTACCTCGAACAAGTATAACCAACATTCTCTCGGATTTAGGAGCCACCGTTTAGACACCCCTAAACAGAGAGGTTCCGAGATCCTTTTACCTCATTTCCGAGGTGGGGTGGACCCCTATCAGTGTTAGTTTAGGAGTGATCCTTCGAGTCGAGAAGTCTTGCTTAAGACTCTCTTTTCCTTTCCAACTCCGATTCGCATTCCTTACCTTCTCTACACCTTTGAACACTCCGTTCTAAATAAACAAACTCTCTAATAAGTGATTCTTTTAATAAGGGATTCCTTCTTATAAATACATGAACATGAATGAGTTCGGACTCTTTTCAATTCCTTTCTTTTCGTCCTAAAGAAAAGAAGCATAACTCGGGACCGACAAACCGTAATCTACCCCGCGAAATGGAAGCCCCAAACCGATTTTCTCCTTCACCAACGGACTCGGACCTCGCCGTCTATAAGGATGAGCCGCCCGACAATGGAATCATCCGATTTGGACAAGGATTTGAAAACACGAACGTCAAGATCACCGACGTCTCCCTTTTCGCACCGATGAACAAGGTATCCGAAGCCGAGGAGCCGCCGCTCGAGTTCAACCTCAGGTCAACCCAAGAATTCCTCCTCCGCAAAGGATCCCGACTAAGAGGAGTACCGATGTCCATAGAAGGACCGTTATCTCTACCCCCATCGGTCTAGTTGTTTCGCACCTACCCCGACTTTTGCCAAATCAAAGGGGAAAGAAATCCGTAATTATGATGGACCCGTTACCGCGGAGGGTACGCATCTTCCCGTAAGACCTTCTCGTTTTCGAAATCGGGTCCAGCTCAAAGATTCCGTCACCGACAAAGACCCAAAGAAGAAACGAAATGAAGGATCGCTAAAGAAGCCGTAGCCGCCGAAATTGCTTTCCTGGAGGAAATTCCGAACCGCCGTAATATACACCGCCGCCCGAATACATACCACTCTTGGGAGGAAGCGTGTTCCATCCCCTCTCCGCCGCGTAAGATGAAGAAAATATTCGCAAGATTGCCGCCACATTACCACAGTCCCGCATATTACAACGATAGCCGCAAGAAAAGAACTAGAACTACGCCGTTCGCTCGACCGCAAACTTTGGTGAAAAGTTAGCAAAGAAGGAAAACCGCCCCGTATCGTAAATTCTACGAAGGATAGGGCGGGTGCCGCCAAATCCCGTCTCGGGCCCCGAGTAGAACCCGCCATCATGACGTAAAAGCCAAGTAAAAGAATGAAGGCTAGTCCACCCGTTGTCGTCTCGGATTACAGATTAGGGAGGATACCACCTTCCAAAGCATTCGGCCGACGGCACCATCCGGTCCTAGCACCTTCGCCGCTGAAGGATGGTATGGCGTCCCACTACCGGGCGCCGAGATCGAAACAACAGCTCGAGAAAGAAAGTCTCGCCATGAGACTCGAATCGAAGAAAGTGCTACCGCGATGAAGGGGACTCGCGAGAAGGGAACCCGGCAGCCTATCGCACGACAACCACGAAGACACACGTAAAGCCCCGCTAGAAGATGCCATGGAAAAGTCGAGAACCGATATCCGACGATTGGCAAAAGAAAGAGAAGAAAAGTTCGGAGACGAGATCGATTCATCGGAATTCATGGACGACGAATACGCGAAATCAACATGGTCGAAACACGAGCTTCATCAGCTTCGCAAGGTGCTCCCGCAGCCGCAGAAAGAGAGGAGCCAGAACTGATGAGAAGGCAACTTCAGGAGAAAGACGACACGATCGCTCAAATGGCAAAAAGGATGGAAGAGATGGCCGTAGCTCTGGCCACTCTCCAGAGTCAAGTACAACCACAAAGGGAGACACCCCCGAAGTCATTCACATCGTAGACGGAGGAAAGGAGATTACGTCCGTCAATGGGGATGATCACCGAAAAGGATGCAACACAAAGTATGATTCCCGAAAAGGATATCAAGAACTTGGTGGAACAAAGAAAAGCGAGAAGCCTTAGCACAATCGAAGAGCGGGACATCCATTCGGACGGGTAGACCTTACCCGTAAGAATTCGACGCCGTCCAATATCCGAAAGGCTTCGTACCACCTCCGTTCAAGACCTTCGACGGAACCGGGAACCCCCGACAAAGATGTGGCACACTTTCGTGCCGCTTGTTGCAATGCCGGCGGGAGCGATGCATTACTCTTCCGACAGGCTCGTCGCCAGCCTCGTCAGAATCGCCTTCGACCGGTATGCGTAATTACCAAATGGTTCGGCAAAGACGTTCTCGCAGCTAGAGAACCTCTTCATCAAGCGATTCGTCGGAGCTCGACACCACATCACTATAGGTGATTTAGCAGGTAGAGAAGCGAAGCCGAATGAGACTTTGGTGGATTACATACTTCGATGGAGGAACTTAAGCATGAAGTGTGAACCACAACTCGCAAGAACAACACGCAGCCGGCATTTTACTTAAAAGCATCCACGGCCCGATAAGCACTTCTCCTCAAGGGATTTACTATTAAGACTTTCGAGAAGTTGTTAAGCAAGGCCGGAAGCTTGCAAGAAGAGGCGAAGCAATTAAGTTTCACCGATAAGACGGACAAACAAAAGCCTCGTGAAAACTTTTGAAAAGAAGTCCGGATCGTCGCAGCGAGCTGACAAAGGCAAGCAACCGATGCAAATACCACCGTAACGGCCGCAAAGAACCACAACAGACTACTAAAGAACCACGGCCCAGCTATCAGCCATCTCCGCAAGATGAACAACCACCTCGTCCGCAACGTACGTTAAGAGAGCTTCGAGCAGTGAGTATCCGTTCAAGAATGAAGCAAGTGCCGAAAATGTTCCGTAGTCCGATGAAGACTCCGCATTTCCAACCGCCGAGCCTAAAAGACCAGAGGAAGTCAACAAGAAAGGTGATCCCAACTTTCGCCCTTACCACCGGATGCTCGGGCACAAAATAGAAGATTGCATTACCTTCAAAAGTCGGCTCAATGACAACTCCGCGGAAAGGGAATATAACGATCCCGAAGGAGTACATGAAGGAACCCCGCAAAGGAGGTTCCGTCAATGTTGTCTCGACCGATCCCATCATTCCGATAGATCCCTATACGACCGACGATGGATGGACTACCGCTCGGACGAGGTCTTCGAAAAGATTTTAGACAAGCATCCAAACCGCTTCGGTGCGAGTTTCAATTCGTAGTTTGAAACCCGTTAAGCCGTACTATCACTTGCGATGGAAGAGCCACCTCAACAGAGACGATCGAAGAAAAGAAGAAAATCGACGAAGAAGAGAAGACCGAGGCACCTAAGGCTGGACTAGGGGCCGCTTATCCTAGGATAGTCGTTTCCGATTCGGGGAGAAATCCCTCGAACCCCCGACTCCGTATGATTATCTACTCACTTCGGTGGGATCATATAATGATAAGGGTGATGGCGTTGGCTACGTTTTGATCGTTTCTAACGATTACGTAACTAACGATAATCCGGATATCGATTTCGATACCAACGACAATTCTCAAATCATACACGATCTCGACAAGCAAAATAACGAAGAAGACATCCATCAAGGAGGCTACGAGAGTTCAACAAGCAACGAATATATCTGCGAGTTTCGAGGAGCTCCAGTCACGATAGAGTTAGAGCCTTCAGACTCTGAAGCTAATCCTGAACAACCTGTCATCCCGATTCAAGAAGAGACACCAAGCAAGCTCAACGTTAAATTCGAAGAAATCACGAAGTCGAACTTAAGAAGTGGAAGAGTTCTACCTCCGAGAATGGGTCCAAAAGACAAAGGTAAGGTGTGGTCGTTCAGAAGAACCAACCCCAGCAGAAGAAATACCCATTCGAGAAGAAGCAAGAGACACATGAAAGCAAAGTGGACTACAACGTGCTAGCCCATCTTAGGAAACTACTGACCAAACCGAGCATCTACGACGCTCTCATCTTATCAAAGGAGATGAGAGAAGCTCGATCAAGGCCTTACTTGATCCGTAAATTTGCTTAGCTCAAATGGCCGGAGATTCCTTAGATGAGGTTTGCTCGTTAAAGGAACAAGCGAGGTGTTACCTTCACTGACAATGACCTACTACTTGGAACAAGCAGACCACAACCGACCGTTGTACATTTCAGCTACAATCGGAAAATTTACACTCTCCGCAGTATTGGTGGACCCGTGAGCATCAATCAATATAATGAATCTTCGAACGCTAAGCATACTTGGAAATCGATGCTCGCGAACTCGAAGCCGACAAAATGTTATTAAGAGGATTCAATCGTAAAGGAGAAAGAGCCCTCGGATCAATAACGCTACCGATGAAGACCGGTGACTTAGCAAAAACAACCGCGAAATTTCACATAATCGATTCGTAAACGTCATTCAACGCTCTACCTGGCCGACCATGAATACATGAAAACAGGATGGTACCATCATCTCTACATCGTTGCATCAAATACTACGATGGAGGGGAACAGATGCATCAAAGGTGACTTACAACCATTCTCCGTACATGAAATTGGAATCCACGAGGATGCAACTTTATTATGCACCACCGAAGAAAACGATCTTCTCCGCAGATACCATAACAAATGAAGCAAAGAAAGTTCGAGACAACGAAGAACTCGAAGTTCTAGTCCAACAGCCACTCACCACTCCCTTACGGCGAGATGGTGAAGGTTTCTCCACAACTCGCATCCGAGGTCGAGGCCGGGGACGAGGTCGTGGTAGAGACGTTAGGACGATCGGACGCAGGAAACCAACCATTAATGTCGATCGGGAAGATAGTTCTCAAGAAGAAAAAGAAATCAAACAAGAAGCAGCGACAATAAGTCGAAGAAGCCGCAATTCGTAATCCCTCTCGAAGATGAAAGAAACGAAGAATATAAATCAATGTACGAGAAGATTAACCACTACGTACATACTATGACCCTGACCCCGATCCATTCTAATAAGATCGAGGGTATGGAGGTCAAAGAGGTACGTAGCGATGGTGCAAAGCCCATCAAATTCTACCGTGGTGCTCCTTCCTCCAAAACCGAAAACTAATGTACAACTCGAAGATGCTACTTCATCGAATTAATGGAATTGCCTTTCGAGTGGTACTCTCCCCGTGTTCAAAATTTAATTCAACGTGGTTTCTTACCTCGACAATGGACAAAAGGTCAATCTCAACATTTTGAAAAATTATGGAATAACTCCTGTCGTCCACCCAACTCAAAACATGGTCTCGGATTCGGCACGCAGGATCGCCGATGATACCGAATTTTGCTTGGTTGTCACTTGCGTCTAATGAAACCGCATGGAAACTACGGACGAAATCGAAGATTTACAAATTGGAGACGCTCCACCGTAATTCGAAGAAGAAATCAAATCTACGATAGATGAGTTAACTGAAGTTAACTTAGGTACTAGCGAAGAGCCTAGACCTACCTTTGTTAGCTCCTTACTCAATAAAGAAGACTCGAAGAAATAATCAAGTTATTAATGGAATTTAAAGACCGTTTTGCTTGGAGCTACGATGAGATGCCGTGTTTAGCTCCGCAGGTCGCAACCATAAGCTAGGAGTGGATCCGACTTCGTCCCGCCGACAAGGTCCTGAAGAATGCGTCTAGAAATCGAACAACAAGTCATAGCTGAAGTTAAAAAGCTAATAGACGCTAAATTTGTCCGTGAAGAACAATACCCGATTTGGTTAGCCAACGTGGTACCACCGTAGAAGAAGAATGGTCGATCGAGATTTGTGTGGACTTCGCAGATTTAAACAAGGCATGTCCAAAAGATGAATTCCCTCTACCAATCCTGCAATTAATGATCGACATCGCTTCAACACATGAAATATTCTCGTTCATGGATGGATCTTCGTGATACAACCGGATAAAAATGGCTCCGGAAGACGAAAAGCTTACAAAGCATTCGTAACGCCGATCGGGTATTTTGCTACACACGTGATGCCATTCGGATCAAGAACGCAGGAGCAACCTACCAAAGAGCAATGACAAGAATTTTTGATGATCTCATCCATAATCAAGTCGAATGCTACGTGGACGATGTGGTCATCAAAAGCAAAATAAAGGACAACCACTTGTATGATTCGAGAATTGTTTTCGAACGATTAAGACAATTTAACCTTAAGATGAATCCCTTAAAATGCGCCTTCTGTGTCACCTCCGGAAATTCTTAGGATTCGTTGTCCGACATCGTGGAATCGAAATCGACTCGGAAAAGATTAAAGCCATCTTAGAAATGCCACCTCCCGAAACCTTAAAACAACTACGATCTTTTCAAGGGAAGTCGGCATATCTTCGACGCTTTATCTCAAACCCGTCGAGTAGGTGTCACCTTCTCGCACTAGTTAAAAAGGACGCCAAATTTATTTGGGAAGAGAAATGCCGTAAGGCCTTCGAGGACATTAAACAATATTTAATGACACCTCCCGTCTTAGCAGCCCTGGCCTCGTGTAGACCGCTAATACTTTATACCGCGGCTTTAGACGACTTCTCTGAGCCCCGTTAGCCTGTGTCAATGATGAGGGTAAAGAAAATGCTCTTTATTACCTAAGTCGTCGTCATCGCCGACGGAAATAAGGTATCCCGCAATTGAAAAGCATTGTTCGTCCTCGATCTTCGCCGCTCAAAAGCTCAGTGCATTACATGCTTTCTCATAAGGTCAACCTGATCTCGAAGTTTAATCCATTGCAATACTCGATGACTCGTCCAACGCTTCCGACAGACTTGCCGGATGGTCAATGATATTATCGCAATTCGATATAACTTTCGTGCCTCTTCGTGCCGTAAAGGGACAAGTCTTAGCAGATTTCCTCGCAAAGACACCCTTTGCGCTGCAGAATCGCCTCTCAACGACGACTTGCCGCATGAACAAATAATGAACCTAGAAGACCATCGATGATCGACGTTGGGAATTATATTTCGACGGAGCATCTTCAGCAGCACAAAGACGAAGAATCGCAAGTGATAAGTGCCCGGTAAGGCAGAATCGGCTAATCTTTATAACACCGGAGCGGGGATGTTAAGATACTCCTACCACTCGACGTAACCATGTACAAACAACGAAGCGTAATACGAAGCCCTCATAACGGATCGGAATTAACCATTCAAACTGGGGATAATAGACATCAACATCTATGGGGATTCACAGCTAATCATTCAACAGATCGCCGGACAATACGTAATTTTAAAACCAAGACTCGAGCAATACTTCCAAGATGCCATACAAATTGTTGAACAGATTCCGAATGTGACAATCTACAAAATTCCCGAAAAGAAAACGCTTAAGCGGATGCGTTAGCCCGCCTCGCAAAAGAATTTGTCTCGTTTACAAGATGAATCAATGGAAGTGTCGACTCACGGACGTCGTGTCCTATCACAAACTTCGACATCGACACGATACACAAATCGAAAAGGAAAAGAATCAATTGCAAGCAAAGGATGTAAAAACACTGAAGATCGAGCGACAACCATTGATGCATTACCCGCAAACAGAAAACTACCGGACGATAGGTCGCTAGCCCATCGTATCAAGAAAAGAACTCCGTCCTACGCATTAGTAAACAATACGTTATACGAAGGTCTTTTCGATCAAATGTGGCTAAGGTGCCTAAGCGGGTCCGAGGCCCGTGAAATTGTTAAGGAGGTACATTCGTGACTCGTGGCGCTCACTCGCCGGGTCCAAAGATGAAAATGAAAATTAAAAGACTAGGGTACTACCGGCCCTCGATGATGACCGACCGCATGAAAATCGCCAAGAGCCGTCACCAGCTGCCAAGTGCACGGAGTGGTTCTACACCAACCTCCAAATGTGCTACATCCGACAATCGCATCGCGGCCATTCGAATGTCGGAGCACGTACATAGTGGGTCCAATAGAACCACCGTCGTCAAAAGGACATCGCTTCATTCTTGCGGCTACAGATTACTTTTCCAAGCGGCGTGCAGCTCCACTCGTAGAAGTGAAAGCACATCACGTACTACAATTTTTCAAGAACCAAGTTGTCTACCGTTTCGGAGTGCCGCGCAGAATCATCTCGTATAACTGGTCGCATTCGAAGCACACAAATCAACAATTTTGTCGTGAGACACGGAATCGACCGGCGATATTCAACAATTTACTACCCAAGAGCAAACGGCCTCGTCGAGGCTTTTAATAAAACTCTCGTTCAAATTTTAAAGAAGACTTTAGACGATAATAAGAGAAATTGGCACGAGAAGTTGTTAGAAGCCTTACTGGCCTACCGGACAACTTTCGTAACTCCTACTCAAGCTACACCTTACGCTCCGGTGTATGGGTCCGAGGCAATGTTACCTCTTAGAAGTTCGAGCCTTCCTTCACTCGTAATTGCAGCTTGCAAATAAAATCACAACGAAGAAAACGCCAAATTACGACTCGAAGAATTAGAGAGCCCGGAAGGGAAAAGACTTGCAGCCGCAACGTAATTTAGAACTATACCAAGCTAAGATGGTTCAAGCCCATGACAACCTGGTCCGCCCAAGAACCTTCAAAGTCGGTGATTTAGTTCTCGTTCTCAAAAGACCTATTCTCGCACACCGCAAGATAGGAGGAAAATTCGAACCCACTCGGGAAGGACCGTTTCGTGGTCAAGCAAGATACTCGTGAGGTTCCTACCGCCTAGTGAATTGCTGTGGAGAACGACATATGCTTCCGATCAACTGGACGATACTTGAAAAAGTATTACGCTACCCGATGTTTCGAAGGAATGAACTTTCCATCCCTAGAAGCACGGTGAAGTGATTACTTATGACCGGGTCCGAACCCAAAAAAAAAATAACAAAAATGTGCTAAAATAAATAAAATCCCGATAATAAAATTTTCCTTGTTTTCTTTTCCAAATCAAAATCTCTTACCCGATCTTATCCCACTTCATTCCCCGTTAAGTTTAAAAATATAATAAAATAAAAATGTCTTTAATAAACATTTTCTTAATGTTCTTGTTCTTAAGTACAGCTCTCGATCCTTTCCCTTGTCTTTTCGCAGGAAATGTCGAACGGGCGGTCTGGTCCCGAACTTTAAGAATGGCGTAAGCCTTGCACTAGATGAAAAGAGGGTGAAAGATGGAGCGGTAATCGAGATCGACTCGCATTTCGCACCGCGAGCCTACAAGTACGAAGAAAGTGATCGGGTCCCGTCGACCGAGAAGAACTCGCCCTGACATACAGAGGATGAAAGTGGGTGGCCCAAGCCACCAATCCAAAGAACAAGAAAAGAAAGACAAGTATCGAAGAAGATAAGAAAATGAAGTCTCGTAGTCGCTACAACAGAGGGCAGTGCTTGTCGCCGCCGCGCCCACGTAGATTCAAGAAGTTCGGAGAGCTACTCTCGCACAGCAACGCAACGAAGAAATAAGAATCGCCGTATCCGTAAGATGTCGACAAAACTAGCCGCGGATCAGCACGACGAGGCAGCTAGCTAATGTCGGTGCATACACTTCAAGGACACCGGCTCACCAGAACTCGAAGAAAGGAGGCCAGCTCCTAGGATGACAGAAAGAACTGTGGAAATCTTCGAAGATCGAAGAGAGAAGGCTACCACGCCACCGGATAGAACCACCACATGATGCATGACCTTGTTGCGAAGCAACCCCGGGGATGTCCCGACAGCATCATCCCCGAGGAGCCGAGGTATGCAGGAGAACGTGAAGGGATTGAACCGTATATTCCACACGTACGTCACTGTGCCTCGCCATCCGCATCATTCCGAATACGAGCCGGAGAGAATGCGAATGTTGAAAAGAAAACCTTCGAATACTTCGAGAGAATTAGAGGCGTAAGAATTAATATACCGGAGGGCCTCGAGCTACATACGTACGTATTCTCGTAGTATGAACAACGAAGAATCGTGGATTGCATCCGGATTTGAAAAGAATGGGCCGAGCGGGCCGCCTAAGGGAAAATACATACTCGTAACCCCGAGATGGATGCCGTGGAAAGGAAGAATCACAATACAATGTGGATGTTGTTACAACTTCGCGGAAGACAGAAAGGGAAACCCACCGGAATACTCCGTCATGAGCAAGTGGATCCGATGCCATTAGTCATCAAGAGAATGGTAAAGAGATCGATAACATGGAGGGTACCGCCAGCAGATTGCATACCCAATAGCCGCATCATCAATATCTACAAGCAGGGTGACCGCATACCCCCACACATAGATCACCACGACTTTGTCGACCTTTCGCACACGCCTCTTTCCCGAGCGAGTGTAACATCATGTTCGGATCCGACCTCCGGATAAGCAAGCCCAGTGTGAGTTCCGAGGGCCGATGAAGATACCTTTACCGGTAGGTTCCGTCATGATACCGAAGGGCAACGGAGCGGATATCGCTAAGCATTGCATACCGTGAGTACCGAAGAAGCGGATCTCGCTACTTTCGAAGGATGGACGACAGGAAGACACCCTACCATTTCCACTCGTACCCGAGCTAGAGAGCCTCCGACCTTACGAGCCGCGAGTTACATGGAAAATATCACACCTCCAATGTACATCCATACGGCATCCTCGCCAAGGATGTCTTGGAAGGTGATGTTATCGACCATGTACCCCACTATTCGTACATGGATTTTTGACAGATACCTTTTTGGATGAATCAACAAAGATCATACACATCCGTTTTGAGTTTACATGGATTGTATGAAATATATTCCGCATCAAGATGTATGATGTATCTTCTACATGATGGGAATGAAAGTGACCATGTCACATTTTTGGCCTTCACATCTTTTGTGCAAATTGATCGGGAAACGCCATTAAAGTTAAATGAACTTCGAACAAAGAACAGATAAAAGAAATAAAAAAAGATAAAAGAAAACTTTCTAAAAAAAAATCTAAGAATGACGAACACCAAATTCACATGAACATTAAATAAACAATAAAGTAAAATTTGGATCATTAAAAGATAAACGAAATCAACATAAATGTTAAATCAAATTCTCAATTAAATTTCAAATGTGATCTTCCAAATTTCAAATCAAATCTTAAATCAAATTTCAACCGAGTTCAAACTCATCCTGTCAGATTTCAAATTCAATCTTTCCAGATTCCAAATCTCTATCAAATCTCAATTTCGATCTTCCGGATCTTAAATCAAATCTCGACCAAATTTCAAATCTCAAATTCGATCTTTCCGTATCTCACATCAAACCTCAATCGAATTCAAACTCTTGGGTCGAGGATTTTACATCCAAGACCGCACCGCTTTAGGATTCTCTTCCCTATCGCACCGAAATACATCAAATTCAAACTCTTGGGTCGAGGATTTTACATCCAAGACCGCACCGCTTTAGGATCCTTTCCTATCGCACCGAAATACATCAAATTCAAACTCTTGGGTCGAGGATTTTACATCCAAGACCGCACCGCTTTAGGATTCTCTTCCTATCGCACCGAAATACATCAAATTCAAACTTTTTGGTCGAGGATTTTACATCCAAGACCGCACCGCTTTAGGATCCTTTCCCTATCGCACCGAAATACATCAAATTCAAACTCTCGGGTCGAGGATTTTACATCCAAGACCGCACCGCTTTAGGATTCTCTTCCTATCGCACCGAAATACATCAAATTCAAACTTTTTGGTCGAGGATTTTACATCCAAGACCGCACCGCTTTAGGATTCTTTCCCTATCGCACCGAAATACATCAAATTCAAACTCTTGGGTCGAGGATTTTACATCCAAGACCGCACCGCTTTAGGATTCTTTCCCTATCGCACCGAAATACATCAAATTCAAACTTTTGGGTCGAGGATTTTACATCCAAGATCGCACTCGCTTTAGGATTCTTTCCCTATCGCACCGAAATACATCAAATCAAATTCCTTGGGTTGAGGATTTTACATCCGAGACCGTATCGCTTTAGGATCATTTCCCTATCGCAATGAAATACATCAAAATCAAACTCTCGAGGTTAAGGATTTTACATCCAATACCGCATTACTCTGAGATCTTTCCTCATTGTAATGATCCAATCCAATCGATTCGATCTTCTTTTGGGGTTGAAGATGTTACATCTAAAACTTCAAAATTCCAATTTTCAATTCAAATCAAATTCCTTCAAATTAATCTTGACAAACTTCAATCTAAATTGAAACTCCAACTCAAAATCTAAACTTACACATCATGACTTGAACATGAAACAAAATAAAGTCTAAATCGAAATTCTCCCAAATCATGTGATTTGGGATTTACCTCCTTTTCCTTTCCCTGCCGAGAGTTCGAGAATCTCCCGCCCAGAGATATACTCGACACTCCCCAACTGAAGTTCTTCTACTTCGTCCTAAGTTTGTCACTCGGACATCCGTGATTGGTTTTGTTGATCTTTTCGGTCAACGCCAATACGCGCGGTGTGCTCCGTCACTCACCACACCTATCGGGGGTCCATTTGTCGACCTCATCATATCTTCTTCTCTCTTTAGTATTTCAGGATCTAGCCTTCAGCTTTTCCTTCGACTATCTTAGAGGACTAGAATCGGGATCCACCTTTTAGAAATTCAAACCACTTCTAAACTCCCCGCAAACTCCACAAACTCGACCGTAGACCCCTAATCACCTGTGAGGGTTGAAATCAAATGTGGAAGTTTAAAGGATGAGTTCCTATAGTGACTCTTCGGCCTTAGGATCGCCCAGGTGGCCCTGGTCCGGTGAAGGGTCGACTCGCACACACACTACACCCACACACTACACTTTCACACACTTCCTAAAAACACACCCATACCCGACTTGACCTCCCCGACTCATGTAGGTGATTCACATGGATGGTCCTTAACCCCTAAGCCCTCGCTAAGAGGGTTAGTGAACAACATGCTGAATGCCTCAAATGAGTCCCTTCATGGCTCATATGAGCTTGATATGGCTTCATGGCTCAACCAAAATGGTTTTATTCCACTTACATCCACCCAATCTTCAATTTTCCAAATTTTCAATTTTTGACCCCCGGGACCCTATACCCGCCTAACCTACCAAATGCCCTTGAAACCACCCAAAATTTGCAAAATCACCTAAATTACCCAAAATTCCTCAAAATCAATCCTAAACATTCCCACATCACTCAAATTGATCATTCATAGCCAAAAATACCAAAAATTCCAAAAATACCTCCCAATACCCTCCAAATACCCAAAATACCCCTCTCGACCCAAAAATCCAAAAATTCAGAAAATTCCCAGAAAATTCCAGAAAATCCCAAATATTCCCAATTTCATTTTGTTCAACTACACCATGGGCCAATTTTGTCAATTTACCCCACTTTTATCAAAACCCCCAATTCGACCCATTTTAACCTAAAGTAAACCCAATGTCAAACCTAACCTACCCATTTGACCTAAATTCTGGTCCAATTCAATTCTAAATTTCAATTCAACATTCCCAACACCAATCTAGACCAAATCCAAGCTTAATTTGATTGACATTTGGATCCAATTTCACTTTTGCCTTAAAGCCCAATTTGACCCATGACCCAAACTTAGCCCAAACTCACCCAATTCAACTCCAATTAAACCCAAATCTTTTCTAAACCTTCCTTGACATCCCCATAAACAAAACACTAACATGATTTGCCCAAGATTTTGATCCAAACCCCACTCAAGTTCAACCCAAAATTAAAAGGCCCATTTTTGACCTAAACCCAAACCTAACCCAAATGAGCCCAAATCCCAAAATCAAAACCCATCAAAGCCAAAACCTCTTTGAAACACTCCCATAAACATTTCTCAACATTTATTTTACATCAATTTCAACTCTAGCCCAACTTTGGTCCATGGTAGCCCATTTTGGCCCACCTTAGCCTCTTTACCAAAAAGGCCCATATCCAACCCAATTCAAACTTAAATCACCTCAAATTTGTTTTCAAACCTCTCATGACACACCCCTAAACCAAACTCAACAATTATTTGGCCCAAGCCTTTACCAAAATTTCATCCCAAAATCCATTTTAAAATTCAAAAGCCCATTTCCCTTAAACTTTCCTAAAAGCCCACTCCCTTCAAATTCAAAAGCCCAAATTCATCCAAAGCCCACATGACACTTCCTTTCATCATCCATTTAATCAAAATCACCCCTATGTTTCAAAATCATCATTTAAACCATTCCAAATCAAGCTTCATACAAATTTTCACCAAAATATCCAAAATTCTTAAAACCCATTTTTATGAAATTGACTAAACTTTTCCCTAAGCCAAAGACAAGCCATGCAAGCCATGGACAAGCCACATGAAGCCATGGAGAGTTTGACATGTGATCAAGCCATTAATGGAAAAAGGAGGACCCCCTTTCCTAATCCTTCTTAAGCCTTTTTTTACCTTAAGCATGTCACACTCTAAACCATGCTTTGCCACCTAATCCTCGATGGAGACTCCACCACACATGGAGATCGACCCACCCGACCTCCTCACCCCAAAACCAGGTCTTGGGAGGTGCACCCAACCCATTTGCATGGGTTGACCAAAATAAGCTAAAATAGCCCCTTCCCCTTTCTACTTTGATTCAACCACTTTACACATGTCAAACCTCAATCGAATGCACCAAACCCTCACCCCGACCCACCCGAACAAGATGGTGACCAAGGCTCGGCCGGCCACCCACTGTGCCGCCGGAAAACACCATGGCCGAGACCTCGGGAGGAGCCAAACTTTGGAATTATCCCTCGTCGAGCCGCCCCATGCCTAGCGGTCACCGCGGCTCGTTCTTCTCCTCACCGCAGCAACTCGATCCCAAGCCCTAACTCCCCCGGGAGGCCCTCCACCCTCTCCTATTTAAACCCCTCACCCTCTCGGCCATGAAGAGGTGCCGAACCGCACCTTACCGAAACTCGCCAAAATTTCTCCGCATCATTCTCCATACTCGAAGCACTTCGATCACCAAGTGAGATTCCCCCGCCGTTTCTTCTCTCGCGAGCTCAATTTCGTAGTCGAAATTCCACCCAATACCAGTGACACTTCTCCACAGCGGAGCCAATCCTCAAATCGATTGGTTCTACACCTTCACCGTACCAAGGGAAGGTGTCCACCGAAGAAAAGCCCCATCTCCGAGCCACCCAGCTTGCTCCACCCTCCAAGCTTTGTGGATCGGCTTGGTCGAAATCACATCTGGACAATTCACTGCACCAGAGACTTCATCCGGAGCTTGCGCGGATCCAATCGAAGGTGCAACAACTCTCGCATCGAAGCCACACTTCCCCGAGCAAAGGTATGAACTAATTCTTCATCCCGAGCTTCCGGAGATTCTCCATTTCAAATGCCTTAATTTCAATGCATGATAACCGTATAGATGTGTTCGTCTCTTCAAGACGAATCCATAGTAGCATAAGAACATGAAAATCCATCGAGTATCGAGTGAGATATTAAGGATTTAGTGTGGACGGCTCTCGGCGAGGACACTGGGGACGATGAACGGATGCCGTCCATTTAATACACGCGCGGACGGACGGCCGGATCGCGTCGGATCGCAGGACGGAGCGACACAGCCGGGTCCCGGAGCGCCGACACGGATGGCGGCGTCGAACGGGAGCGCGCCACGCGGCACTTCGGAGCCGCCGATGTTTCGCCGGCGCCGCGTGGATAAGTAGAAAATTAGGGGTATTTTCTATTTATTTAATTCCCTAAACTTCAAAAATTCATAACTTTGTGTAGGAAAATCATAAAAATAAAATAAAAATACCCTCTCGCTCGAATGAACGTAGGAGAATAATGTGGAAAAGAAATTAATTAATTTTGTCTAAGTATTTTATTTTTAATTAATTATTTACTCCCTGCATTGTTTTAATTCTCCATGCATTCATACAATTCACCATGGCATGAGACTATAGGGCTTTTGAAGCCTTCGAACTTAGGAACATTCCCTGAATTTTCCAAGGTCAGAGGCCATCTCTGTGAAAAGTTATTGATTTTTCAAATGCATGTCACTGTTTTGAGTATTTTAATTCCAATAAATAGCATGTTGTGTAAT
This sequence comes from Papilionanthe hookeriana x Papilionanthe teres, assembly GCA_022702705.1. NCBI lineage: Eukaryota > Viridiplantae > Streptophyta > Magnoliopsida > Asparagales > Orchidaceae > Papilionanthe > Papilionanthe hookeriana x Papilionanthe teres. The sequence goes on along the minus strand of CM040427.1, from coordinate 53,363,635 downwards.
AAATTCTAGGAAAATTTGTTGATGTTCCTTACGACCGAGAACCCTAGGAAAAATAGGTTTCGAGTTAGTTCATTTTAGACAACCCTAATCGGCTTAAACACCCAAAATAGGTCTCTAATTAATTAGAGCTAACCATACATCAAATCGACTTGAAATCAATTCTCCACTAACCTTTAGGATCAGAGGAACCCACCATAAAAGTTTGAAGTCAATCGACTCGGTTAGCCCTATTAATTGGGTTGATTAAGCCACTTAGTCATTTTAAACTTTAAAAATTCATAACTTTCAAAATACCTTTCAAAAATTTACCAAATTGGTTTTGGTGCCTCTCTGATATCAGGGGAATTTAAGAAAATTAAAATTTCAATTTTCTAAAAAAGTTGATTTTTAATATTATTTTAATATTTTCAATAATTAAAAAAATAATAAAAATCACAAAAATAATAAAATTCACCAAAATGTCACATTTTGAATTTTAATCACTTAGGAATAAACCCCATATTTTTCTTAGGTCTATTTGGTGAGATATTAATTTTTAAAGCTCTAGGGTAATTTTAAAATTAAAAAATGTATTTTCTAGCATTTTCACCAAAATAATTATAATAAATCAAAGAAAAATCAGAAAATTGTAAAATTTGGTTCTCTGGAATCCTTGATATCAGAGAGAATTTTAAAAATTATAAAATTCATTTTTCAACATTTATTTTATTTTTAAATTAATTAATACTCCAGAACTTAAAATAATTCTAATAAATAAAATATAATTCAAAAAATTACAAAATTTGGTCTAGGTGGTCCTCTGGTCATTAGGAATGTCCCCTGATTTTCTTAAGGACAGAAACTTATCCTTGGTCATGTTATCAAATTTTCCTTGAAAATCTCTATTTTCTACTAAAAATAATTATATAAATAAATTAAATACAGAAAAATCACATTTTCTCCTCTCATGTCTTTATTGACATATGAGTGAAGTCACATAAAAATTTCAAGTTCATTTGAGTTCAATTTAGTGAGTTATAAAATTATTGAGCTTAAAGGGCAAGATGGTAATTAAAATTTTAACCCTTAATTAAAACTTTAGGTTTAATAAAAAAGATTAACAAGTAAAATATTTGATTCTAACCTGATTTGGATGATTGAAATTTAAATAATTAAAGGGTAGAAACCCATTAAGCAATTTAAAATGATTAAACCTTAATTAAATAATCGATTAAATCTGGGAGAATAATAAAATCGAATTATTAAAATAGTGGATATTATTAGGAAGAGATTTATTCTTTAATTTAAAAGATCCCTAAATTTAATCATCTCATTAATATTCAACCCTTAATTAAAATGATAACTCAAATTTAAAATATTAAAAGACTTAATCATTAAACTAAAATTAAATCATTAAACTCTTTCAAAAATTTCAATTAAAATTAAATTAAATCAAATTAAAAATTAAATTAAATTAAGTAAATTAAATTAAAATTAAATTAAATTAAATTAAGATTAAAAAGTTAAATTAAAATTAAATTAAATTAAATAAAATTAAATAAATTAATTAAATTAAATTAAATAAATTAAACTAAATTAAATAAATTAAATTAAATTAAATTAAATTAATTAAAATAAATTAAATTAAATTAAATTAAATTAAATTAAAAATTAAATCAAATTAAATAAAATTAAATTAAAATTAAATCAAATCAAACTAAATTGAATTAAATTGAATTAAATTAAACTAAAATTAAATCGAATTAAGTCGAATTAAATAACATCACCTAAGACATAAAGAACTCAAAAATAAATCTAAAATAACTTCAACACTATTCCAAACTTAAATCATTAATTTGAACTTAAATTTGAATCACAAATCATTAAATATCATTTTGCCTCTAGGAGCTTTAGTTATCATAACTCCTAAACGTAATATTAAATGAAATGTTACTTCACTTATAGTGACATTCAAATGTCCTAGTTCACCGAGCAAGTTGACAAAACTTGAAAACCTCTGATGATCGATTCATTTACATAATTAAATTCTCTTGGACTTAAAACAATCCTAGAAATATTGAAAAGATGTTTAAGATTCTTCTTAAGCACTTCCTCAATATGATAGGATATTTATAAGAACAATCGAACTTAGCTTATTCTTTGATGAAGAAAATCGTCCTCAAACCAAAAACACAAGGAACCTAGACGTCATAGGAAATGACTAGCTATAGGATTAGGAACTTGGTAGAAAACCATAACCCTTTCCCTTAGCTTTACTCTATGAAATTGCTATGAATGCTTAAATGCTCTAAATCGTATTTTAAGTGCAGCTTGGGATGACTGGAAGACCCTCCAGTACGCTTTTATTTTATTGCAATTTATTTTATCGCAATTTATTTAATCGCATCGCACTTATTTTTCTTGTACGATAAAACAACAACTGCATGAAAACCGACACCTTTAGGACGTAAAACCAAAACCGAAACCCATAACTAAATTAAAAGACACTACAAGATAAAATTCACCTCCACAACATTTCAAAATATAAGACAACTCAAAATTTAATCACAAACATAACACAAAACTACAATTACAACTAAATTAAAACGTCTTGTTGGATGATCGGAATACCTCGGATGATGTAACCTACGTGTTGCTAACGGGATTTCCCACTGGCCTAAATGAAAGTGTGGAACTCATTCAATTGAGTTTAGCAAATTCATCCGGACTAAGTGAATCCGATAAAAATAATGATGCCGAAGGATGGAACCGCGGGATCTTAACCGGTGTCGTTATAATCAACTTTAAGATTTGTTTTAATTAAAACACAAAAAACACTTGGAAATTAAGACTTCTCTAAACCAAAACACTTTTCTCATCCCCCGATTTATGATTTCTAAAACTAAACCTCCGCAACAACAAGGAGCTCGGAGCATGATGGGCAAGACGACCATCGTCGTCAAGAAACTCGAACCTACTTCAAGAAAACTTTCCTAGAATTAAATAACAAAGCCATAGGACTTCGAGGTAGTTCGCTTAGTGCAACATAAATCCTCAACTCTTCGTTAGGCATTTGCATCGCAAATTAAGCCCTAACCGGTCTTTAGATTCCGAGGTAGTCGTCCGATACGACATAAACCCTCATATCTTCCATGCAATTTGTATGATTCTATCATATAAATATAAGCCCTAATTAACTAAAATCGACAAGATTAAAACATTAAATAAACATTAGACTTTCCTAAATCCAAGCCAAACAATAGATAGTCGGAGATTACCGAAGTTCGCTTCGAATCCGTAATTTCTCCTACTTTTCTTCCTTTCGAATTTCCAAAATAAAAATGTTCCAAATTCGAGCTAATCCCTTTGAAATTCCAAAATTCAATCCCTCGAAAACTTAAACTTCAAATTCTTGAGAGCAGTAATTATCGATTATTATCGAGAGTTTTCTTAGGTGATTCCCGTCACTTAAGATGTAATTAACTATGTGGGCTTGCCCTTATAGGGAATTTTAAAGAACCTGTGTAATATAAACCCCGTTTAATATTTTCATATTAAGCGTGGAATTTGTCGGCTTATAAAATTGGTTCGCAGACCAAACGGATGTCACAAATCTTCTAGTTTATTTAACCGAGCCCCACCATCAAGCAAGTGTGTCTATCCTTAGGGATAGATACACGGTTTGCGATGCGGTGCTCGTTTATATAAACTATTTGGGATGTGAGATCGGTTTCGATTTCATATCTTAAAATCTTCAAATTTAAAATTATTTTCAAAATCAAATATTACTTTCTAAATTATATCTATATTTAAATTTAAAAGTTCGCCGACAACTTCTGTTAGGCGACCCCTTTTTTAAAATATCACACAACCTAAAAATATGCCGACAAGCTCCCATTTGAACAACCTACTGCTGAAGAAGTTGGTATCTTAACTTTGCAGCCCAATGTTACCCTTACTGCCCTTAAATCTAATAATCTCATCCAAGTGGGGTAAGAAGTCGTTACAAAAGAAAATCTTCCAATTCAATCTATTCCTCACCAACCAAATCATGTAGACATTTCTCTTACTGATACTACTCATTTAAATGTTGATTATGATTCTCATATTTTTTTGTGGAATTAGCTATTAATAGTGATGACAACACTCAAGCCCTAGACAAGTATATAGAGGAACAACTTCCCCCCTGGGTGAGGTCTCCGTTGCTCAGCAAGGAATAACAATGGAAGATGAGAGACATGTTCAAAAAGTTAAGAAGAAGAAAGAAGGAATGTTATTTTCACAGGATGACCGTTTGACACTGTCAGGTGAAAATACTCATTTGCTAGATTCTCTCCCTAGAACCAGGGGGAGGGGGCGAGGCAAACCATGATTAACCCCCTCTCTCTCTCTTTTGTATATTATATTTATATTGGGTACCTCCTACGTTTTTATTTATTTATTTTTATTTTGGGTATATTGTACCTTTTTGAATATTTTTTGAGTGACCTGTATACCTTGTGAGTGGGTCATCTACCCATTCACTAAACCCCTTGTGCCACTCTTTAATTAATGTACTTGCCCTCAGACTTTCAATATATATATATATATATATATATATATATATATAAAGAGAGAGAGAGAGAGGAAGGGAGGGAGAGTTTTCATATGGCTGCATGAAGCATGATATTTATCTTTGAAAATTATTTTAGATTGATATCACAAATGGATTACAAATAACGCACTAAGTGAACTAATATACTTGATAAAAAGAGAGAAATAACTTGTGCATTGTGCATGTTGCATCTCATCATGCATGACTCCATTTTTTATCATATAATTCTAATTTATATTTATTTATTTAAGTAATCAAACAAGCTTAAATAAGTTTCTCAAATTCAATATATTAATTTAAACATTAATTCATTTGTTCATTTATATTCGTGATATCCCTCATTTAATGCTCAACAATCAACTCAAAAAAAAAATATTCACTGATGATAAAATTACTTATTGATAATTTATTTTATATTTTTATAACATTTTCATATATCCTGTATACTTTAAAACATTGTTAACATTGGAGATAATAACATGATCCATACTAGCATTTGTGCTAATTAAATGATTGCATATAAGCTACAAATCCCTCTCCCTCAAATTAGTAGAAGTGCTGTTGAAGAGTAAGGAAATTATAGAAGCCTTAATCTGATGTCCTGGAGAACTAAATCCATCTCCATGCTGGTACATGAAGCTCGCCATTCTTGCAAGATTTATAGAAGCATCAATGAATTGTTGAGGGAACTGCGAATAATAAGAACAAGCAGAATATTCTTTGTTCATCTCCTTCCACGCGTCACTTATCAATACTGATATATACAAACGAGCTTCTTCCTCAGAAGCCCCAGTTTCATTCATGTAGCACTGAACTGCTATCACTGTTTTACCTCTCTCTCGTTCTTCCTGTAAATTTAATATCATATCATTAAAATTTGGCAAATGCAATATATTAAGATTTATATAATAAAGTCATAATTTGGTTGCATGTATGCATACAGATGAGGTTGCCAAATCGTTGCAGAGGCGAAAGATTAAGGAGGGTAATCGAGTGATATTTGGGAAGTCCTGAAGCTGTTGTAGAGTCTCCTGAGTTATTTTACATTTTAACAAGACATAGGCATGAAGAAGTATGACATGGCCTGATATCGACATAGTAGCAATGGACAAATACTCTTTTAGTGTTGGAATGTATCCATCTTTCCGCCATTTTGCTTCCACTAGAAATGTCTTGAATAAATCTGCCCACTGTATATGTTTATGACATCAGGATATATTATAAGCATAAATATCAGATTTTGGGTGTTATTTATGTAAATAAATAGGAAGATTTACATACATACCACTTAGTTCCAACGTGTTTACATATCTAACATCTAAAATTTAAATTTCGCGTACATGTCATCTTATTTATGTATGAAAAGATATATTTCACATTTTTAAAAGCTAAGGTGTTAATATTTATTTTAGATGTGATATAAATTATTTGGCTAGTATAAATGCAAAAAAATAAACAATAGGTGTTGGGCATATAAATACATGGGAATTCGGTGGTATATATGTATGTAAATGCCCCAAATAAATAAGAATTATATGGCATGTATGAATAATTTCTGTTTTTTTTCTCAGGTTTAAATTGTATAGAAATTGTATGCACGAGAAAATAAGAAAATTAAAATACCGCTCTCTTAAGATATGGCAAGGCTTCCAATCTATCAGTCAGCGAAAGTTGACTTGCTACTTCATTAATAGTGTCGTTGAGGGCAGAAAAACAAATTTTCATATAATCTGGAAGTTCTATCATATCTTCCATATCCCATCTAAATAATTGACAAGAAAAAAATCACATATATGAGAATGTCTTAAAACAAATATAAATATATGTACAATGAAAGCGAAGAGAGAGTGAGAGACAAACCGATCAATAATTTGGGTGAAGAGCTCAAGTTCTTCAAGGGAACCATATACATCATAAACATCATCAATAATTGCAATCAGCATGCCAACTTGAGTAAGTTTTTCTCGGCAAAATCCATAATAAGGATCATGGACTATTCCGACAACATAGAAGAAGCATTCTATAAGTCTATTTCTTGAGAAGCTTAAAGTTTTTCCCAGATCCGATCTTGCCCACCAGCTATTAATTCAAAGGTAAATCAATATGAATGATGATCAATTTTTAAAGAAAAAACATTGTATTTACATATCTAACATCTAAACTTCAACTTTTACAAACATATATCACTAAATTCTTGTATATACATATCTAACGTCCAACCTTCAGCTTTTAAATGCATATCAGTCTTATCTATGCCTCAAAATTTATATTTAACTTTATAAAGTTAAAATTGTGATATTTTTGAATTGATATGAAAAATTCAGGTGAAATCAATGTAAAAAATAAAAGTTAGATGTTAGACATAAGAATTGAGCGAGAGGTATGTAGCAGAGAAAATGATTAGGTGCAGCGCACTCACTCTCTCAATAGCCATTTGATATGTTCTTAAATTCTTTTTTTTGTGGGATTTTTCTTTTACGTTTAAAAATATTTTAGTAGCTATTTTAATAATTTTGCATTAAAATAATAATATTATTAATAAATTGCGTACTTTCCAACTTGTTTTAATTCCTGTTGATGAATGCTTTGGACCTCGTTGAAATGGAACTTTGCGAGCTGCAGCAAAGCAGGGCTCATCCCATCTTCATCTTCATACATGTCTATATGTACACGAGCTTCCATCCATGGCATCCTTCGATGCAGAGGAAGATCGAGAGCATGTTCCACAGCTCTTTTGATGCGGCCAACTGTTGAAATTACCATCAGGTGATTCATTGCAAATGATCTCGCGGCATCCATTTTTGTCTCGCCGTGAAAAGCCATATCAGAAGCATTGTATAAGCTCAGTAGCTCATCAACATCATCACACGGCCTTGGCATGAATGTCTTATGATCACTATCCATGAAATCATCAAAAATCCCTGCATCCATTAATTAATATATTTAAGAGTATATAATAAGGCCATGAGAGACGATAATGAAGTTAATTGTTTCACTGAATTGAGGTACTTAAGAAAGTAATGTTCCCGTTAGAGGAATCGTGACCCATATAAATCGTGTTATTGCAAGTTTGAGCGGTGTACTGCTATTAATTTGAGTTAGTATTGGATTAATAGATCAAGCTTTCTGATTTTTCATTTTAAGTGGCAAGGACAGAGCCAAGAGACACAGAGAGTTTCTTTGGGATCTTCGGCAGAGAGAGGTGAGTTGAGCGAAGCAGAACCTTTCGGCTTATTCTTTTTCTTCGCTTCCAGAAGACTGAGAGAAAGGTGATCAACTAATTTGTTTTGTGATATTATCAAATTTGAAGCACCATAATTACATATTTTATTGTTAGAAACTAATTTATGATGCTTTCTTTTGAAACTTTGGATGTTGATTAATCAGTTGAAAGCGGACCTTCAGATACTTGAAATCCAAAGCGTCGGAGTAGCCGGAAGCAAATGGCCGTTGTTCGAAGGCCGCACGGAATCACCACTTCGCAGCTATTAGCAGATAACACACTTAAAACACGCCATATTTCTTCGTGGAAGAGTGAGGCCAGCCCAAGCCGATCAACCGCCTCGATTAGCTCCAGCTGCCGCTTGGGCTCGATCCCGCCTTTCATCTGCCGCCGCACTTCTTTCATCAATTCCTCCACCAAATGGTCTTTCGCTTCCTCCTACAATATTAATGTTAATTTCGAAGCATGAATGAATGGAAGGCGCAGCAGAAAAACGGCAAAAGAGCTAATTAATAAGAAAGATAAAAGACGTGCCTCTGGAATGTTTGGCAGCTTCTGCAGTAAACTATAATCCCATGAACTCGGTTGGTAGTTAGCGGAACCCCGAGCAAACATTTCGTCTGAAGTGAGGTTAGCCATCATGAACAGGAAGAAAAATTAGCGGATCAGGGGCGGGGGCAGAAAGAGATCAGAAGGAATGCTGAAATATGGAACTGTTGCACATATTGCGTGTGTTTATGTACAAGAAGCGATGATATTAAGCACGAAATTGTGTTATCACGAGCATTTGACTTGTGAGGATTACAACAAATTCCACACCAAGTGTTACGTTTCTGAGGTCCTATTTATAATATATGTCAGCTGGCATTGCAGGTTTCAATCACTTAATTTCTGGTCATTTTTTATAGGCCTTGTGGGAAGAGTGAAATAGATTAACATTAAATTCTACAGCTCAGAACAAAGCACATGCTAAATGGTGAATTTTAATTAATGTAAAGATACCTGAAGGAAGGATATCTGAACAATAATAATTGAACAAGAATGGTCAGTTGATCCCCCTACCATCAATAAAATGATCTTCTAGAGACTAATCAATTGGGGGCCTTCCAGCCTAAAATCGACTGATTAAAAGTTGACTAACTATAGATGATCAGAAGTATAAGTGTCCTTTCATAATGACTCTAGCCAAAATTAATAAATAAAATATTTAACGTCAGGTTTATTTGTTGAAACCTCGGACAAAGATGACTCATGAAGCTCTCTCTCTCTCTCTATCTATCTTTTTCTCTCATTTTATGTTGTATTTTTTAGGTATGAATCAAGAATCTGGTTTCAACATCCTTAACAAGACATCAAGAAATTTTTATCATCCGACAAGGAGCTTGAGGTGTGACTCACATCTCGAGTTAATTTTTTTTAGAAAAAATGTTCAAACTTTAATTAAAATCTTCTAGAACTTTGATTTCAGCGAACTTACGGTCAAATTGATCGCCTTGACGAGAAGTATGCAATCACATAAATATCAACCCAATCCAAGTCAAATCAAGCCCTACATTGCACGAATACAGGCACGATGACATTGACATAACAAGACACAACACAGATATTCACACTTCTGTTATTAAAAATAAAGGACAGGGGCACATGTCACACACACTATTTTAATTATAATTATTAGTGTTTATATAAAATATCAATAATTAAACAAAAAAAATTAATAGCATTATTTTTGAAAAATTAAGATGTTTATAATGAGATATACCAGCTCAGACGAGTGATTCAAGAACTGCTTGGGTTTGTCTATGAGAAAAGAAAATGGATAGAAAAGTCGATTATATAGGTTTAACCTTTAAATAGAAATATTTTTAAATTTTACCTATAACTAATATATCATAGATGTTTAAGAAAATATTTTTTAAAAAAATTAACAAACTAATTTAAGACACTTGTATCCTTTCTTTATTTTAATATCATTTAAATCACATACATAAATGACAGGTGTCACACATGTTCAAGGCGAATGTCACAATCTGAGAAGTGGCCGACATTGCACAACTTGTTAGTTAGAAGTGTCTATATATCATTAATCAAGCCTAGAGCAAGTCATTAAACAATTTCTAGATGCTTCTAGAATCCAATTTGAAGATCAAACAAATTCCAAATCTGACAAAATTATTGTCAAATTAAGCGTCTCGACAAGATGTATCCAATGAGCTCAAAGTCACTTAATTCCAACATCATTAAGGTATTCAATTGTTCACAGATTGTCGTTTGATTGAGGGAATTTCTCTGGACCGTCAGATGGAGTGGATTAGATTAATTCCTTATTTGCAAAGATACGTCTCTCATACTTTATAAATAGAGGCTAACTCTCTTCATGAATGGAGATCTAGAAGCTATACCTTGAACCAGAGGAAAACGAGAACTTCATATTCTGCACTAGAGATCTACTGAACGTCACCCGCTCCTACAGTCACCGACCACTATCAATCACCGTTCTTTGGTCGTCGTTGACCACCAACAGCCACTACTTGCTCCTCGAGATGATGGAATCACAGTGCAAATCAACGAAGCTTCTCTCATAGCTATATATTGTCCTTAACATGGTGCAACAACACACCCTCTAAACGAAGATATTATAAAATTATCGGTTAATATATTTCTAAACGTTTATCCATGATTAATGGGGTGCACCTAAATTGTTTGTCGGTAATCAAGAAGACAATGAATTTACTGAAAACCTTTATATTTTGACTGTATTCCAACGAGGCATACTCGCCGATGAACACTTAAATGCAAATCGCTGAAAATTCATCGATATCCGTCGGTAACATAACCGATGACTAAGAAGCCGTCAAATTTTATCAGAGCATGACCATTCATTAAGCTTCACTAAGCCGTCAAAAATAACCGACGAGTCAATCCATCGCTAACCTGGATTGTAGGTTTATAGGCTACTGTAACAGGTTTTCGCTTCATTGATAGCATGTTAAATGATTTTCCATCTGTTAATATACCGATGGATAATAATTTCCACCAGATAGATATCATTGTCTATTGGATATCAGGACAAATGAACTCAAAAACGTTAGATAACCATAGGGATGTCAGACAAAAATCTGAAGAATAAAATAAAACAATATCCTTCTTCATCATTGCAATTTTTACACCTCCAATCACAATACATACAAATCAAATGATTTATCAAACAACGTAACTTACCTATCCAAATAGTTATTTGACTAAAATTACAATAATAAACATAAAAATAAAACACAAAAAAATGAAACCAAGAAAAAAACAATTGTACAGAAAAATAAAATGCTTGCTCAAACTGTTTCAGATGAGCATATAGAAATAAAAAAATTTTCTAATCATCTTCAGTGCCCCCATCATCATCTTAGTCAACATCATCCATAGTTAGTTGCTTTCCTCTCTGCTTTGCGGACACCAGAACATATCTAAGTCTGATTTTATTTTGGCCTCCATCTCCAGCCACATTTGGGTGAGCTGGGCAGCAGCTTTAGTCTCAATATCTGTGATTAATGTGGCAACCGACTAATGCACCTCATCCTTCTTGGTGGTAGATGTGAATGCCCTTAATGTGCTAGAGGATGGATGAGCGTCGTGAGCCTATGCCTGAGACATCAATCTGTAAACCCGACCCTTATTGTTACCTCTGGCAACCTCACAATAGTTCGTAGTCAAACGAACCACGACCTGAGACCGCAATGCCGCCTAATTGGTGGGTTTGGCTCTCCTTCAGTTTTTCGAAGGACTCCTACAAAAAAAAAATAATAATAATAGTTAAAGAAAGTTAGAGGCTAAATAAATTTCAATAATTATTTGAATTGCTTAATGATTAATATTGTGAATTATCAGGGTTGCATGGGATTTGTTGCCCACCCATGCCTGATCTGACTGCCACATATGGGTGCAAGCATGAAACTCTGTAGCAATGGGCTCACCTCCCAACTCTAAAGACTATGCATATATTTAATTTACAATAAGATTTAATTTCAAAAATTAACTCTTACTAGCCTCCTATTATACTCTGCATATGGGAACACCCCATCAGTAGGCTTGGAGGACTTTGTGCCTCCACGTTAGATTGTTGATTTTATTTGGCCTGCTAACTCTTCCTCCGGTATTCTGGAGAATCCTAGGCTCTAAGCAATACCCCCAAACGCAGCTTCACCTAGCCACAAGGGACATTGAAAATTTCATGAAAACGGACGTGCCCCTTACACTTGAAGCACCTCCGGATGTGGGCTTACTCAGGGCACTAGAAGAAACTTTTCTATAAAATAACATTTAAAAAATTAGATTGATAAAAATATATACATAACTTAAGTTTACTATGTTCGGCATATAACTCAAACACCTTGAACCACTTATCCCGAGTTACCATCGATATCTCCTTTCATGATAAGCATGAAGCGTCGTACTTGCTCCATGTAGGAGGATAAAATCCGAGAAACTACATATGATTAGTTTTCTATTAAAAAATAAAATATAAAGCTCTAATGTCATTATCTAAAAAAACTTACATTTGCCCCATAGGCTCTAGCTAGTAATTGCTGCTATTACTGTCTAATGTCTCTTGCTTCACAGGATCAGCATTGCCCTGCACCGAAGTATATGGAGTTGAAGTCGCAGCTGATGGCAGTGCTGTTGTGATAGGAGAGTGGACATCAATCGGGGGTCTGTGGTGAAGCTGATCTCGTCGGGGTGGTGGCCTTCTTGGATGAGTCGATCGCAATGCTTTCCATGGTGGAGAGCAACAAAGCAATGCTCGCCTCATAAGAAGCCAACTGCCTCGGCTAACTAAGACTTTCTTCCTCCGGTACTTTCATATGCCATGTCCCCTGAAGCTAAAACACAAAACTTTTTCCAATCAACAGAAGGTGAAACTGCAAAGTGTAATCTACAATTACAGAAACTGTAAACGGAAAACAATGCAGGAAACAACATTTGAAATTACAAAGTGCAATCTACAAACTACTAAAACTGAAAATACAAAACTACATAGTTGAACTATAAAGTAAATTCTATCAACCACTAAAATTATAAAAACACAAAAATATATAGCAAACATAATACGAAAATTTAAAGTGTAATCTACAAACTACCACAATTAAAGTACAAGTAGAAATATTACATGCGGGTACGAACAAAATGTAAAGCGCAATATACTAACTACTGAAGATAAAAAAACAAAACTAAGCATTGAACAGAATGCGACGTACTAAGCTTACAGTATTCGGAGTAACTTGCACATCTTATTTAGCCTCGTCTGATGAGTGACTACAAGATGTAGTTAAAGTTTTTTTTATCCAAAACATCGTTAAAGTCATACTCTATCATTGAGAGTAATTTCTTCATGTTCGTCGACAACATTCTTTAAATTTAGCTCTTCATAGATAAGATCGAGTGGAATGTGTAAATTTGTCATTTTTATTTCTTGGTGAACGTGTTACATAGTATTATGAATGTTAATAGTAGCTCTAGGTTTACTTATTATGGTTATTGTCTAGCCAATTTTTTCTCTTGCTCTATCGGATATAAAAGATAATATACTTGACTCGCTTGTCTTACTACAATGAAAGGATCAAGTTTAGCATATATTTTGTTCAACTTTTTACTTCTACAACATTACACAGTTTGTTTAACCTTATTCCATGATTATGAACATGATCAAACCAATCAAAGTTAAATATGAAAACACTTCTTCCAATGGAGTTAGGATTTGCTAATTAAACTTCTTGTGGAATCTCATAGTGATCTACTTCGTCGTCTGGTTTATCGTTTGTTTTAACACAAACAGCAAAATTATAGATCTTGATTTTCTTTTTAACAGTTATCTTGTATTAAACACATAGTCATTCACATCATAAATTTTGTCAAATTTTCACGATACGCATGGGTCCCCAACAAAGATCTATTAGCCCTAAACCGTCACTCCATTGTTTTAATCATGAATCTATGACTTCATAAAAAAATCATGTGTCGTTTAAGATAACTAAAAATTAATTCTTTAGATGAGTAACAAATTTGACAAATTCTAACTTACGTGTGATGTGAAATATTAGGGTAAATGTTGCTAATTTCTCTCTCTCTCTCTCTCTCTCTCTCTCTCTCTCTCTCTCTCTCTCTCTCTCTCTCTCTCTCTCTCTCTCTCTCCACGCACTATTTATTGGGTATGTTTTACATGACAAATTTAGAATCAACATTTATAATTATTATTATTATTTCTGGATACGAAGCCTTCTTACCATACTCTTACAGTTGCTTTGAAAACTAAAAGGAGAAATTTCTTATAGAGTGCAAATCTGAAAGGGACTTGTAGGCTTCTCTACGTAAAAGTGTGAATATGCCAATGATAATATAAGAGTATTCAGAACTTCAAAGATTCTATATATAAAGGTGCTTCTAAAAAATCAAAAGAAAATTTTAAAATTGAGGTGACTTCTTAATATTGTTAATATTTGAGATAAAAATGTTGGTTTCTTTAAAGTGAGAAAGAAGAGAAAGAAGAGTAATGTGCTGTAGATTGAAGGAGGAAATCAAAACTAAATTTTATTAACATAAAGCTTTACAATTTAATGCTTTTAAAAATAACAAACCACTACATAAAAGGTCCTAAAAAACAGCCAAGAAATAAAATAAAATCAAGAATACCATAACTCCTAAGATTAAGAAAGAAGTTCAGCAATCTAACTAACTCAGCAGTCCTAAGCATATATTCTGACATTCCTTCTTGCTTTAGGAGTTGTGAACACCAAGTTTCTCCCTTAGAAACTCAAACTTGTTGATTGGAAGTGACTTTGTAAACAAATCTTCCAACTGATCTTCTGATTTGCAGTAAACCTGAGTTACAAATTTTTGTTTATGCACTTCTCTTAGAAAAATAACTGAATGTTGAAATGCTCATCAATCTTGTTGTACCAAGCTCTTGGAGCTTGTTTCAACCCATAAAGTGTTTTCTTTGCATATTTCCCTATCCTCTTCTTCACTGAAGCTTTAGAAGTTAAAGCAACTATTATTTCTGAGTCATCTAACAGAAAGTTGTAGAAATTTACTGAATTGGTCTTCACACTATTCACACTTTCTAGTTCACCCCAAGTTCCAGTTGCAGTAGAATACTGCCCTTTTAAAATTTGTACCTGGATTTTCTTCGCTAGGTTGTTTGATTGTACTTTGGCATTAGCATCCATCCTTAATACATCTCTTAATATTGGTCCTCATGATAATGCAAAATCTTTAGAAGAAATCCAGCTATTTCCTAAAGCAATTCCAGAAAAGTTGAGCTTTAATAGCTTTGGAAAGGGATAAGGCTAGAGTTACAGCAAATTTTCCTCCATTTGACTCAGCTATTGCATATAAAGGGCATTTCTGAAGCATTTCATTGTCTTCATAAAGGTTTTTAGAAGAAATGTCAAGTTTGTGGCTGCTTCCCCATTCGTAGTTACATAAGACTTTAAATCATCCACATAACTATATCCAGTTCCCACTGGATTATTCACAAGCAGAAGAATTGCCTTCTGTAAACACGTGGAATTTCTAGGCTTGAGGTTGGTATCCAACGGCCCAATCTCTTCAAAGTTTTCCATACCAACACCTGAAGCTCCAGGTCCTCCTTACAACCACAGCACTGTTGGTCATGGCATAGAGCCATTCTGAACAGCATTGGGACTCAAATACAGCCACCAAAACATATGTGCTTCTGCTAGGTGGGAGTTCTTTGAGCTCCAGAAACATCTATGTGGACTAATTGCAGCTTATAGGTGGCTCTCCATGCTGACTTGGGAAATGACTCTATTTTGCTTTCCAATTTGACAAGCCTTACAGGTCGATATGTAATCATCAAACTCTGTAAGATCAATTGCCATCTTTTTTTACTTCATCTGCAGTAGCCTTTGGTGGTGATAGTGCCCAAGCCTCTTGTGCCACACCATTGAGAGGCTTTCTTTGGTTAGAAAGGCTGATTGCACCTCCTACATAAGATTGAGTGAAAAGCTCCTTCCTGCTATCTTAACTCTGAGTATCTTTTTGCATGTAGCATCCTCTATCACACAGGCCTTCTCCATGAGCATCACTTTGAATCCCTTCTCTATTAATTGACCAACACTGAGCAAATTTTGATCAATATCTGGTACATAGAGAACATCGGTGATCAACTTGGTTCCTAAACAGTTTGCAATGGCTACGGTGCCCTTTCCTTTGACTGCAATATATTCACAATTCCCAATTCTAACCTTCTTGGACTTGGTGCTCTTCAATTCCTTGAACAACTCCTCGTCATGTGTCATATGATTAGTACAAACACTATTAATGAGCCAGTTTTCACTTGTTTCATAACTGGTGAAACTAGTTGCAACAAAAAGCTGATCATCTTCTTCTTGATCTGCACTTGTGCTTCATCTCCTTGTTGTTCATTTTTATTCTTGCAAATGACAGCATCATATCCCATTTGATTGCACTTGCTGCACTTTGCATCTGGTCTTCTCCAACATTTGAAAGAAGGGTGACCTTTCTTGCCACAATGTTGACATGGAGAGTAATTTTTCTTTACTTCATTTCCATTTTTGCTTCTGTTCCTAGGTGCAGAGCTTTGTCCACTTGTAGCTTGAAACTTCTTGTTCTTGGGCCTCCTATTCTTTTCATCATCTTGATGCTTGACTGGTAGAGCTCCTTCGATAGCTCCTTCTTGCCTCATTACACACCTCTGCTCTTGTGCTTGCAAAGAACTTAAGAGTTTTTTCAAAGTAATCTTTGATAGAACCTTCATGTTTTCTAAGGTGGTGATAGTAGCCTCAAATCTTTCAGGCACTATTACAAAGATTTTCTCAACAATCCTTGAATCTTGCAGAGAAGAACCCAATAGTTTTACACAATTTGCTATGTTGAGTAGTCTATCAGAGTACTCTTTTATGATTTATGTCTCCTTCATCTTTTGCAGCTCAAAGTCACGAACTAAGTTTAGCACCTGCATCCCTCGAATTCTTTCATCTCCTTCATACTCAGTTTTGAGATAATCTCAGATCTCCATTGCCGTTTTCAGCGACATGATACGAGTGAGAATTGTGGAGGAAACTGCAGCAAACAGACAAGCTTTTGCCTTGGACTTCAAGAAGTCTTCTTCTCCTTATGTGCTTTAATTTGTGCTACAATGCGATTGATAGGGAGAAGAGGAATATCATAGTCTTCTTCCACTACTTCCCAGAGATCCAAAGCTTCCAGGTATGTCTCCATGCGTACTGCCCAGATCCGGTAGTTTTCTCCATTAAACACCGGTGGAGCAACTGAGGAAAAACCAGCTTCAACCTCCATAATTGCTCAAACTCACACACAGGTCTCTTAAGAAGAGAGCTCTGATACCAAATTATTGGTTTCATTAAAGTGAGAAAGAAGAGTAAAGTGTTGTAGATTAAAGGAGAAAATCAGAACTAAATTTTATTATCATAAAGCTTTACAATTTAAAGCTTTTAAAAATAACAAACCACTACAAAAAGGTCCTCAAAAATAGCCAAGAAAAAAACAAAATCGAGAATACCATAACTAACTCCTAAGATTAGGGAAGAAGTTTAACAGTCTAACTCCTAAAATTAAGGAAGAAGTTCAGCAATCCTAAGCATATATTCCAACAAATAATATGATTCACATTTGCATTTTTGTTAATTAAGTGATTGCATATAAGCTACAAATCCCTCTCCCTCAAATTATTAGAAGTTCTATTGAGTAGTAAAGAAATTATGGAAGCCTTAATCTGATGTCCCGGAGAACTAAATCCATCTCCATGCTGGTACATGAAGCTCGCCATTCTTGCAAGATTTATAGAAGCATCAATGAATTGTTGAGGGAACTTAGAATAATAAGAACAAGCAGAATATTCTTGGTTCATCTCCTTCCACGCGTCACTTATCAATACTGATATATACAGACGAGCTTCTTCCTCAGAAGCCCCTCTTTCATTCATGTAGCACTGAACTGTTGTCGCTGTTTCACCTCTCCCCTGTTCTTCCTGTAAATTTAATATCATATCCTTAAAAATTGGCAAATGCAATATTAATATTTATATAATAAAGTCATAATTTGGTTGCATGCATGCTTACAGTTGAGGTTGCTAAATCGTTGCAGAGGCGGAAGATTAAAGAGGGTAATCGAATGATATTTGGGAAGTCTTGAAGTTGCTGCAGAGCCTCTCGAGTTATTTTACATTTTAACAAGACATAGGTATGAAGAAGTATGACATGGCCTGCTGCTGAGATAGTAGCAATTGACAAATACTCTTTTAGTGTTGGAACGTATCTATCCTTACGCCATTTTGCTTCCACTAGAAATGTCTTGAATAAATTTGCCCACTGTATATGTTTATAACAGCAGGATATTATGTGCATAAATATCAAATTTTGGCTGTTATTTATGTAAATAAATAGGAAGATTTACATACAAACCACTTAGTCCCAACGTGTTTACATATCTAAAATCTAAAATTTAAATTTCACTTGCATGTATTCTTATCTATGTATTTTTACTATTTAAAATCTAAGATGTGAATATATATTTTGGCTGGGATATTATTTGGCTGCTACAAATGCAAAAAAAATAAAGTTTAGGTGATGGGCATATAAATACATAGGAATTGGGTAGTATATATGTATTTAAATGCCCGAAATAAATAAGAATTATATGGTATGTATGAAAATTTTTGTTTATTTTCTCAGGTTTAAATTATATAGAAAGTATATGCATGAGAAAATAAGAAAATTAAAATACCGCTCTTTTAAGATATGGCATGGCCTCCAGTCTATCGTTCAGCGAAAGTTGACTTGATACTTCATTAATAGAATCGTTGAGGGCAGAAAAACAAAGCTTCATATAATCTGGAAGTTCTATCATATCTTTCATATCCCATCTAAATAATTCATAAGAAAAAATCACATATATAAAAATGACTTAAAACATATATCTATATATATATATATAACAAAAATATAAAAATGGTAATTGAATAGAGAGAGAGAGAACAAACCGATCAATAATTTGGGTGAAGAGCTCAAGTTCTTCAAGGGAACCATATATATCATAAACATCATCAATAGTTGCAATCAGCAAGCCAACTTGAGTAAGTTTTTCTCGGCAAAATCCATAATCAGGATCATGAATTATTCCAACAACATAGAAGAAGCATTCTATAAGTCTATTTCTTGAGAAGCGTAAAGTTTTTCCCGGATCCAATCTTGCCCACCAGCTATTAATTTCAAGATAAATTAAAATGAAGTATGATCAATTCTTAAAGTAAAAAAACTATATTTACATATCTAACGTCTAAACTTCAACTTTTAAATACATATTTCACTAAATTCTATATATAAATTGCTAATATCTAAACTTCAGCATATCAGCCTTATCTATGCATGAAAATTTACATTCCACTTTATAAAGTTAAAATAGTGATATTTTTTAATTCACATGAAAGATTCAGTTGAAGTTAATGTACAAAATAAAAGTTAGTTGTTCGACATAGGAATTGAGTGAGAGGTAAGTAGCAGGAAAAATTATTAGTTCTGGCGCACTCTCCCTCTCAATAGCGATTTGATATGTTCTTAGATGCTTTTTTTGGTAGTTTTCATTTTACGTTAAAAAATATTTTAGTAGCAATTTTAATAATTTTGCATTAAAATAATAAAAATAATAATAAATTGCGTACTTTGCAACTTGTTTTAATTCCTGTTGATGAATGCTTTGGACCTCGTTGAAATGGATCTTTGCGAGCTGCAGCAGAGCAGGGTTCATCCCATCTTCATCTTCATACATGTCTATATGTACACGAGCTTCCATCCATGGCATCCTTCGATGCAGAGGAAGATCGAGAGCATGTTTCACAGCTCTTTCGATACTGCCAACTGTTGAAATTACCATCAGGTGCTTCACTGCAAATGATCTCGCGGCATCCATTTTTGTCTCGCCGTGAAAAGCCATATCAGAAGCATTGTATAAGCTCAGTAGCTCATCAACATCGTCACAATGCCTCGGCATGAATGTCTTATGATCACTATCCATGAAATCATCAAAAATCCCTGCATCCATTCATTCATATATTTAAGATGTTACACTCTTATACTATATAATAAGGCCATGAGAGACGATAATTAAGTTAATTAATCAGTTGAAAACGGACCTTGAGATACTTGAAATCCAAAGCGTCGGAGTAGCCGGAAGCAGATGGCCGTTGTTCGAAGGCCGCACGGAACCACCACTTCGCAGTTATTACCAGATAGCACACTTAAAACTCGCCATATTTCTTCGTGGAAGAGTGAGGCCAGACCAAGCCGATCAACCGCCTCGATTAGCTCCAGCAGCCGCTTGGGCTCGATCCCGCCGTTCATCTGCCGCCGCACTTCTTTCATCAATTTCTCCACCAATTGGTCGTTTACTTCCTTCTGCAAATATTAATGTTAATTTCGAAGCATGAATGAATAGAAGGCGCAGCAGAAAAACGGCATAAGAGCTAATTAATAAGAAAGATAAAAGACGTGCCTTGGGAATGTTTGGCAGCTTCTGCAGTGAACTATAGTCCCATGAACTCGGTTGGTAGTTAGCAAAACCCCGAGCAACCATTTCGCTTGAAGTGCGCTTAGCCATCAAGAACAGGAAGCAAATTAGCTGATCAGAAGGAATGTTGAAAGATGGAACTGTTGCATATATTGCGTATGTGTATATATATAAGAAGCGGGTCGGATTTTCTGGCACTGGAGCTATGATTTAAATGCAAAAATCGAGTATCACGGCATTTGACTCGTGAGGATTACAAAGTGATTCAACACTGAGTCTTATGTTTCTGTGGTCCTATTTATAAAATATGTCGGCTGGCATTGCACGTTTCAATCGCTTAATTTCTAGACATTTGTTATAGGCCTTGTCAGAAAAGTGAAAGAAAATGATCTTCCAGAGGCTAATCAATTAAAAGTTGATTGATCATACGCCAAGCAGCTCAGACCACAATAAAATGATCTTATAGAGATCAATCAATTGGGAGCCCACCGACTTAAAATTAATCTATCAAAATTTGACTGACCAAAAATGATCAGAAGAATAAGGGTCCTTTTCATAATAATTCTAGCCTACACAAGTAAATAAAGTACTCACTGTAAGGATTATTTGTTGAAACCTGGGAGGTTGCACATTGAAGCTCTCTCTCTATCTTTTTCTCACTCTTATTTTATGTTATATTTCTTGGGTTTGATTCATGAATAAATCTGGGTTCAACACCCTTTATACGCCATCAACAAATTTTCATCATCTGACATGGATCTTGAGGCGTGACACAAATCTTGAGTCAATTTTTTTAGAAATAATGTTCAAATTTTAACTAAAATCATCCAGAAGTCTGATTTCAGCAGACTTGCAGTCAAATGTATCGGCATGACGAGAATAATGCAATGACACGAACATTGACCCAATCCAAGTCAAATCAAGCCCTATGTTACACATGTACACACTCGAGGGCACGTTCACGACAAGACATAACAATATTTTGATAAAAATTATATATATATATATATATATATATATATATATATATATATATATATATATATATATATAATAGCATTATCTTTAAAAGTAAGATGTTCATGATGAACAATACCAGCTTAGACGAGCAACTGACGAAATACCTAAGCTTCAACAACAACAACAACAAAGCCTTAATCCCACTAAGTGGGGTCGGCTACATGAATCATTTTTCTCCATTGCATCCTATTTAGTGTCATATTTTCATTTAATTCTAATAAATTAAGATTATTTATTATACAATAAGGCCAAGTCTTCCTAAGTCTACCTCAGCCTATCTTCACAAAAGTCGAATCTAAAATATCTACTCTGCTAATTAGATCATCAGATGGTCGGCGTTTAATGTGACCAAATAATCTAAGGAGACTCTCACTAATTTTGAAGAACTACTTGAGTTGTCTAAGAGAAATGAAAAAGAATAGATAAGTCGAACATATAGGCCTAACCTTTAAATAAAAATATTTTTTTCAATTTTGCATAAAAAGAATACATCATAGATGTTCAAGAGAATATTTTTTTTTAACAAATTTAAGACACTATGTATCCTTTTTTTTATTTTAACATCATTTAAATCAAACACGTGAAGGACATGTCTCACGCATGTTCAAGGCAAGTGCCTATGTCTGAAAAGTGTCTGACATTCCACGACTCATTAGTTTGAAGTGTCTATGTATCATTAACCAAGCCTAGAGCGAGTTATTATACGATTTCTAGATGCTTCTAGCATCCAATTAGAAGCTCAAACAGATTTCAAATCTGACAAACTTATTATCAAATCGAGCGTCTCGACAAGATGAATTCAACGAGCTCAATATCACTTAATTCCAACATCATTAAGGAATTCAAATGTTCATATAATGTCGTTTGATTAAGGGAACTTCTCCAGACCATCCGATTGAGTGGTTTAGATTCCTTCTTAATTTGCAAAGATACTTCTCTCATGCTTTATAAATAGAGTCTTACTCCCTTCATGAATAGGGTTCTAGAAGCTAGAGCTTGAACTAGAGAAAGCCATAGCTTCGAGGAGTAGTAGAACCCACATATTCAACACTAAAGATCTATGAACACCACTCGCTCCTTCAGCTACTGACTACTATCAACCACTGTTCGTCAGCTGTCGTTGACCACCATCGACCACCACTTGCTCCTCAAGATGATATCCCTTGTGGAATCAAAGTCCAAAACAACAAAGCTTCCGGCATAGCTGTACATTGTCCTTAACATGGCGCAACAACACACACCAAAGACCACTACAAAAATTTAGCCTATTTCTGATGGTCGCAAGCTATCAGTATATATTATAAAACTATCGGTTAATATATTTCTAGAGGCTTATCGAAGATTAACTGGTTGTAGCTAAACTGCTTGTTGGTAATTAA
Organism: Papilionanthe hookeriana x Papilionanthe teres; assembly: GCA_022702705.1. NCBI lineage: Eukaryota > Viridiplantae > Streptophyta > Magnoliopsida > Asparagales > Orchidaceae > Papilionanthe > Papilionanthe hookeriana x Papilionanthe teres. Next base: position 53,340,882 of record CM040427.1, on the reverse strand, counting down.
GAAAACAATGAAATTAACAACAACCTTTATATTTTGACGATATTCCGACGAGGCAAGCCCGATGACGAACGCATAAATGCAAATCGCTAAAAAGTCATCGATATCCGTCGATAACATATCTGACGACTAAGAAATCGTCAAATTTTATCGGAGTATGACCATTCGTTAAGCTTCACTAAGCCGTTAGAAATAACCGACGAGTCAATCTGCCGTTAACCTGGAGTGTAGAAGGAAAACTATCCCTTGATTGTATGTTTATTGGCCATTGGAACAGTCCTTCGCGTCATTGATAGCATGTTAAATGGTTGTCAGTTTTCATCGGTTTATATATCGACAGATAATAATTGTCGTTGGAATATCAGGACAAATGAACTCGAAACCGTTAGAATTTCTTAGGGATATATCTGATGAATAAATAATATCCTTCTTCATCATTATAATTTTTGCACCTGTAATCATAATACATACAAATCTAATGATGTATCACACAACACAACTTACCCATCCATGTAGTTAGTAGACTACAATTACACTAATAAACATAAAAATAAAACGCACAAACAAATGAAATGCATTAAACCAAGAAAAATAAAATATTTGTATAGAAAAGTAACATGTTTGCGGAGACTGTTTCAGATAAACAGATGGAAATTAACAATTTTTCTAATCCTCCCCAACGTCATCATCATCATCTTAGTCAAAATCATCCATAATCATTTGCTTTCCTCTCTGCTCTCCTCGATACTGGAACATATCTAATTCTGATTTCATTTTGGTCTCCATCTATGACCTCATCTGGGTGAGCTGGATAACAACTCTTGTCTCAATATATGTGGTTAATGCGGCAACCTACCTATACACTTCATCCTTCTGGATGGTAGAAGTGAATACCCTTAATGTGCTAAAGAAGGGAAGAGTGTCGTAAACCTGTGACAGAGACCTCAATCTATAGACTTGACCCTTAGTCTTTCCTCCAGCAACCTCACTATAACTCGTAGTTGAACGGTTCACAATTTGAGATTGTAATACCGCATGATTGGTGGGTTTGGCTCTCCTTTTGTTTTTGGAAGGTCTCCTAAAAAACAAAAAGTTGAAGGAAGTTAGAGGATAAATAAATTTCATAATAATTAATCATGTGAATTACCTGGGTCGCATAGGATTTGTAGTCCACCCAGGCCTAATCCGACTGCTACATATGGGTTCAAGCATGAAACTTGGCAATGGTGGGATCACATTCCAACTCTAAAGACTATTGGTGTGACGAAATAGATAGCAATTTTTTACTTTACAATAAAATTTAATTGCAAAAATTAACTCTTATTAGCATCCTCTTATGCTGTTTATGTGGGATCAGTAGTCTTGGAGGACTTCGTGCCTCCACAATGTGAGCGCTGATTTTGTGGCCTGCTCACTCTTCCTCCAGTATTCTGGAGAATACTGGGCCCTAAGCATTGACCCAAATACATCTTCACCGAGCCACAAAGGGCATTAACGCACCTTCTGTACTTCTCTGAAAATGTCATGAAGACGTCGTTCCCCTTACACTTGAAGCACCCCTGGTTGTGGGCTTACTGGGAGAATCGTTTTTGTAAAATAAAATTTAAAAATTTAGATTAATAAAACTATATACATAACTTAAGTTTACTGTGCATCTCAAACTCCTTGAACAACTTATCCCAATTTACCATCGATATCTCCTTTCATGCTAAGTATGAAGCGTTGTACTTGCTCCGAATAATATCCCAAATGACATAAATGGTCTCTGCAGGAGGATAAAATCTGAGAAACAACATATGATTATTTTTCTATTAAATAATAAAATATAAAGCACTAATGTTACTATCAAAAAAATCTTACATTTGCCCTAGAGGCTCTAGCTAGTAACTGTTGCTATTACTGCATAATGTCTCTCGCTTCGCAGAAGCAGAATTGCTCTGCACTGAAGTAGATGGCATTGTACTGAGCTGATGGCGGTGCTGTTGTGATCGGAGAGGGGACATTAATCGGGGGTCTGTAGTGAAGTTGATCGCGTCGAGATGGTGGCCTGCTTGGATGAGTCGAGCGCAGTGCTTTTCGTGGTGGAGAGCAAAAAAGCAATGCTCACCTCCTCGGCTGACGAAGATATTCTTCCTCGGGTACATTCATATGCCATGTCCCCCGCCAGGAGTTAGACCATCCGTGCATCCAGCATCTGCCTCCAACAAGGAAAGAAAAATTAATTAGTACACATAACATTAAATAAAAGTACGATCATTATTAAGTGCAATCTACAAAATCATGAAGCCGAAACACAAAACTAAGCAATCAACAGAAGGTAAAACTGCAAAGTACAATCTACAAATACTGAAACAACAAATGCAAAACAATGCAGTAAATAGAAGTTGAGATTATAAAGTGCAATCTACAAACTACTAAAACTGAAAACACAAAACTATATAGTTAACTTAAGGTAAAACTATAAAGTATCTACCAACTACTCAAATTATAAAAACACAAAAATACTTACCAAACATAATGCGAATTTGTAAAGTGTAATCTACAAATTACCACAATTTAATTATCAGTAAAAATACTATATGCAGGTATGGACAAAATGTAAAGTGCAATATACAATGTACTGAAGATGAAAACACAAAACTACACAGTGACAATGTGACTTACTAAGCTTACAATATTGGGAGTAACTTACACATCTTATTCAGCCTCTTCCGATGAATGACTAGAGGATATAGTTAAAGTTTTTCTATCCAAAACATACTCAAAATCGTACTCATCATTGAGAGTAATTTCTTCATGTTTGTCACCAAAATTCTCTAAATTTTGCTCTTCATAGATAGGATCGAGTGGAATACATAAATCTGTCATTTTTATTTCTTAATGAGTATCAATAATTGCTTAGGTTTACTCGTTATGGTTATTGCCCAGCCAACTTTATCTCTTGATCAATGGGATATAAAAGATAATATACCTGGCTCGTTTGTCTTGCTAGAATGAAAGGATCAAATTTAGTATATATTTTGTTCAATTTGACTTCTATGTCATTACATGATTTGTTTACCCTTATTCCATAATTATGAACATGATCCAACTAATTACAGTTAAATATGAAAACACTTCTTCCAACGAAGTTAGGGTATGCTAATTAAACAACATATTCAAGAATCTCATAGTAATCTACTTCATCGTCTGCTTTATTGTTTGTTTTCACGCAAATATCAAAATTATAGGCCTTGATTTTCCTTTTGAACGGAATCTTGTATTAAACACGTAGTCATTCACATCATAAATTTTGTCAAATTTTCACGATACACATGGGTCCCCAGCCAAGATCTATTAGCCCCAATCCGTTTCTTCATTGTTTCAACCATAAATCTATGAATTCATAAAAAACCATGTATCATTTAAGATATCTAAAAATTAATGTTTGAAATGAGTAACGAATTTGTTAAATTCTAACTTATGTGTGTTGTCAACTATTAGGGTTAATTATACTCTATCTAATAATAAATGTTGCCAATTTTTTCTCTCTCCCGTAATCAATAAGCACTATTTATTGGGTATGACAAGTCTGAATTCAACAGTTATAATTATTATATATTTTTTCAGAATAGATGAATCCTTCTTACCCTACTCTCGCCGTTCGTTTTGAAAACGAAAAGGAGAAATTTCTTATAGAGTACATAATCCAGAAGGGATTTACAGGCTTCTCCGACTAATGTATGAATATTCCAGTGATAATATAAGAGTATTCGGGACTTCAAAGATTTTGTATATATAGGAGTTCCTAAAAGATTAAAAAAATAAATAAATTGAGGTGACTTTCGAATAATGCAAGACTCAGATAAACATGGAAGATCTGTTAGTCTTTGACCGAGTCTAATCACATATTATTTTTTAAATGGGGCTCTTTTTATTCTTGATCTAATAAAATATATTTAAAAAAATGATGAACTTTTTAAATTGAACTAATACTTAAAAAAGAGATGGCATTTAAATTTCATAAATATAAATTAATATTTTTTTTAGATTATTCAAGGTCATAATCAGCTCAAAATCTATAAAGCCAATTGAAATTTATCATTCACTTATTTTTACATAAAAATATTTTCTTTTTTGTACTTCTTTTTACCATATTGTATGTTAGAAATGCATAATAATACAATATGTATGGTTGTAATCGAGCCAGGTCAAGTATATCATGAACTAGACTTTGGCTCGGTCATATTATGAGTTGTTCATTTTCAATTCGAGTTTGAGCCGAGCTTTTACAATTATATTATTCATATTTGATTTGTAAATGACTTCATATTAAGTGAATGAACTAAAATTAAAAATCAGTACCTAATTTTCAAATAATTTTAAATTTTGAGTTGTATAAGATTTTTAATATAAAGCTAGCAAACCAAAAAAACTCAAATGAGTACCAAGTTCTTATATAAATTTGTTAACAAAGAATATTATAAATCTAAATAAAGACACAGTTAAATAAATTTTAAATTAACGTTTAGGTGTTAGATGTAAGTAGACACATAGAAATTTAGTAATAAGCGGACTTCTATAAGTCGAAAGAGTATGCCTTAACTTGTGGGTCTTTAATCAATCTTGTGAATTCCTATAAATGTTGTTAAAATCTTGGCTAAGTCAATAATTGTCATCCCAATTCAAGCAAAAGTGTAAAAGTTTGGTTTGGTTCAAAAAATAATATGTTAAAGAGGTTTTCTGTATTTACAATCAAAATTGTTTGTGTTGTTAATGACTCTCAATTACTTGGGTTAAGATAATGACACACTAGTAAATCTCATGGAAGTTTCTTGGGTGGATCCGGTCTACTTGGGAGGCTCCGTCTATTATAAATAGATGGGGGAAGCTTGTAGAAAGGTAGAGGGGAAAGGAAACAAGGAGTGAGAACTAGGAAGAATAGAAGAAGGGAAGAGGCTTGTGGAGAGTGAGGAGAACATCTTGGAGATCTAGAGTCGAGGTGATTCAAAAGCGAGATCTTGGGCAAGATGAGGGCTCATTTCTGAATGTAAAAGCCTTGTAATTATTCTCTATTATCTTAGTGGATTTGGTTGATTCCCTCCCGTGGATGTAGGTCCGAAGGACCGAACCACGTAAATCCTCTTGTTTGCTTGTGTTCTTTGTAATTTCTTCTAGCCAAGTTTATTTCCCACAACAATTTGGTACATACAAAACACATTATGATGCACATACGTTTCATTTTTATTCGAAATGAATATGTTGGAGGTGATTCGCTTCAAGTCAACCTCATCGATCATCATTTATAACCTGGTTAATGCTTAAACAATAACTGAGCTCATTTTGGGTTTTGAACATAATTACAAATCCTATTTGAGGTGGTGTAATGAATTTTAATATGTTTGTGTTTTCATGGGAGCTTATAAGCCAAATTTTCATATTATTTATAGCTACGTGTAATACGCATTTCATCGATCTGCTTGAATATTCTAATTAGCAAATTTATTTATATCAAGCTATTCTAATTAGCGAATTTATTTATATCTAGCAATTCTAATTAGCGAATTTATTTATATCAAGCCAGATTAGCGCTCTCAAAATGACTTGTTCTGTAGATACATTCCGCTCAATTCTTATGTTTGTTTTGTTCGCTGAGCAAACTAAATTAAAAATAAATAAATTTTTACACTAGATATATAAATTGACTGAATATAAATATTTGTTGATTTATATTCATCTCATTTTGACTCGAAATAATTGAATTAAAATAGATGTATAATTGATGAGACCTAATTTTAAATGGCTACAATGATAAAAAGATTATAAATAATTAAAATTTCTAAATAAAAAAATAGTTAAGATATATTAAATTCTATTTAAATAAAAACTACTATAAATAGTAAGATTTAAATCTCAGCAATACTCTTGATATACTCCAACCTGTTTGACTAAGGCCATCAAAACCGATTATTATTAGCGAAAAGCTCATGTTTGACTCACGAAGCAAACTAGTATAACACGAACAAATTTGTTTTTTTACGCTCAAAATATAAATGAACCGATCAGGAACAGAAATTATTTAACAAGCCAAGCACAAGTTGGCTCATTTACTCACAGAATCCGAAAGGCAGATTTTCAGAAACTGCTATCGTGCCTGGAGACTCATCACACCAATCACACAAGTTCGCTTTTGTCAGTAAGACCAAACTTCACCCGATGTTAGGCAAGAATCCCTTGTGCAAAATCAACTGGAATGGGCTCTAACAGGAGTTCATACATGAAAGGGGTAATTACATAGATAACACTTTAAACATATGTATTTACAAAACAAACACCCAGATGAATTTTTGAACCACCGAATCAATAAATGTACACATGCTACAAACAAAACATTGGGAATTTTTAAAAATGAAGAAACATTGACCGAAGTTTTACCGTAATCTTGATATTTTGAGAGAGAATTCGCAATGTTAGTTTTGTAAATAGCAATGTTTGGAGTGCGATGTACGTAATTTCCCCATATAATAATCATTTAAAGAGAAAAAAATAAGGCTAGCATTTTCTTAGAAATAGCACATTCAAAAAGTTATGACAGGGAACAGTCTGGAGCAAGCAACAAGAACAGTTTAAATAAGAAGATCAACAAAAAAATGCGTAAAGGGTCTTTTAGAAGGTGGAAAAAGCTTGATCAAACACCTAGAGGACTCGGAGCTACTGATAATCAGAAAACTAGGCGTCAATCCTCTCAACATCATCAAGGATGGCCTTTGTTGGCTTCGAGAGTAGGTCCGTATATTCCTGGAAAGGTGATTTGGCAAAACGAGTCTCAATCCACAAGTCTGGAGTCAAGAATCCATACGTCTTCATAAGACAATCGAAAGTAGCCTGAACAGATTAAACAAATCATTAATGAGCGATGGATGTGTAAAAATTGAAGTTCAGATGCAAGATACGTAAATACATAAGAATTGAGAGATATGTATGTAGATCTTCCTCATTATTTTCATCAGCTATTTGGTGTAGTGCCCCTAAACTTCAAGATTACAAGAAAAAGTATAGCATTGACAAGGTTTGCTGCTTATGTAATCATAGTCTTTCAAGGCTGCTGTAGAATTAAAGAATGCCAAGTTCATCAAATTTAGTCAATATCCTTCCATTAAAGGGCTAGTATTGAGTGTTTAGAAGTGATTGAATCTTAATTCCAAAAATTGAACAAGGGATTTAAAATATTTATTGAATATAAATAAATAAAAGTGAAACCGCATGTCTTGAATCTTATGTAGATGAAGGTGTCTGCCTGCAAAATGAAATATGGAGCACTTTGCACTATCGTACATAGCTAAAATAACATGGGTATTTTACCGTTCTGAGTTTCGATCATGCACATAGGCAATAGATGCTAGCGCTCAAATAAGGATGGTAGCTGTCAGTACAACCAAGTTTAGGGTGTTAACTAAAAAATAACATTTTATTAAGATAATGCAAACATTTGGTTGAATAAAAACTTTAAATTGGAACTAGCTAGATGTCCATTTAACATTGAATATCAATAATATCATGAAAAGGATCATAGTTTTTTTTTTTCAAAATGGAAAAAATACGTGAAGAAAGCACTAGAAGTGCTATTGAACATTCTAAAACAGCATTTCAATGCAATAAACAATTGGATTTTGATGGTGCGCTGTAACACAACATCACAAAAAAAATTTAATACCACTACAATCCACATCAGATACGAAAATTCAAATGGTGAACTTCAGAAAAGTTAAAACACCTCCACGGAAATAAAACAACTCTCTTGATAATTACACAAAAAGATCTTTAACAATCTATGGAAAGACTTAACAATCTAGCGAGTAAAGCAACATCATTCAGTACTAGTCAAACTCCATACAAAACTCTGAAATGTTAAATTATACTGAAATCTGAAATCTGCGAACACCGTGGTGTACATGGAGGGACTAGAAAAAAAAATTATTGAATAAAAGAAAACAAACACGATTAGGGCGAATTCACATAAATAGGAATTTCACAATCAGTATATACTTCAAAATTAATACTCATAAAACATATAACAAGAAAATCTCATAATATACCTAAGACTAAAATTAGGTAATTGAGGCATGACTCTATGGGCGCATCAATGCTTTTCCCCAAAAAAAAAGTACATTAAGACTTATGCCTCATTCTACACAGGCATGCGCCTCACACACAGCTGCACCTCACCTCACTATATGAGAGGTATGCAAAAACTCACTTCGTGTTTTGATGTTAAGATATATGTCAATTCTTTGCGCAAATTGTTATTTCTTACTTTGTTAGCATGCAGATATGCTACTTTTTTAAATATATTAATATGCCAAGATTTTAGTATGTTACATCTAACTTCGCTCTTTTGAGTTTAGAAAAGCTATGTTACCTTGTGCAATATTTTAAGTGTGAGGCATACACTTTGTATCATGAAAGAAAAAAAACGTGATACCCAATCACACAATTTTAAACATTGTAATGTATTAAATTGTCAATAATATGCAACAATGTTATTAAAAAGAATAGGCAAACATAAAGCACTGCGCACGCTCAAAGAGACGCAATTGTCAAATGCCAACTAACATAATTGCCGCTCATATTTATTAATTATTAATTTAACTTTGAGAAAGCATTCTAAAGAGCAAAAAATATATATCATCGCATGAAATTATGCAGTGTGAGAAGATAAATTTTGAATCTTCACCTTATTACAAGTTCAATTTTTTGCCAAATAGATTATTTGAAATAAATACATTTAAATGATTTAACTTTGCAGCATATACACCAGAAATACCCTAATATTCACAACTAGTTACACTATTTCCATCATCAATGAATTTCAAAAAGTTAATATCCTATAACTTCAAGTTCTTGCATGCAAATTAAATCAATGGTTGCATTAGTCCATACTTTGTTATCTATATGGGATATTTTAAACCTTTTTAGTATTGGGGATCGTTTGCATAATTCTCGTGTAGTATTTCTAAAAATAAACACTCACCCTAGTTCTGAGCACAAAACCATAAATTTATTTTCAAGTAAATCGATTCTACTTTCCTATTTGTCTTCTCTTTCCCTTTTTGTTTTCATTTGCTAGCATCAAATTCTGTTTCAAGAACTGTGAGCATCATAACCTATCGTGAGGTTGATGTAACTAGGAAAAGTCGAACAAGATCCATGTGAGAAGTTCATCTAAATGCAATTTGACATGTTATCCTGCTCAACAAATGCAAGTAACTTGATGATATCACTGAAGAAAAAAAAAACAAAATGAAGATCAGTTGAAATCTAAGAGTATGGACTATAAGCATGAGAGCGGACGAAGAAAATAACATGAGGTGAGTTTCTTGTGTCCCATAGAGCACCTAAGGCTACAGGTATACATGAAACATCAGCTTTTTGATATAGAATATTGAAGAAGCCAACAAATGAAGATCCAACTCATATTGAAAGCCCAATTCTGTACAAAAACATTTCTCTTCTATCCATAGTGGGTCATGGTGGCATGGGCAAGACAACTCTCTTACAACACATCTATGAAGATCTGAATGAAGAATTTGAAATGAAAAGGAATGCAAAGGAACATATGAATTGCAAAGTAACTTAGACATCACTTGTTGTCGCATGATAACGGACATCTCAATAGCGAGCATCACTAGTTTATGCACATCTCTTAAGTCGCTGCGGATGGAGTCATGTAACCTGTTTTCCAAGAATGGATTTCATATGATTGGAGAACACTGCCCTCTTTTGGAGGAGCTTGATCTTACTGACAACGATTTAGACAATGAAGGTGCTCATTTTTTGAAATTAAAAATTGTGAACCTTTTTTACTTCCTCTCTTACTTCTTAATTTAGTTTGTTAATGCAGGACTTAAGGCAATCTCAAGGTGTCATAAACTGTTGATTTTGAAGATTGGGTTATGTCTGAAAGCTAATGATGAAGGCATTATCTTAAGGAGCTTGATTTGTACAGGTTTGTTCTAGCCTCAGTTTGCCTTAGCTCCTTTGCAGATACTATATGTGATATTGAAGAAGTGTTCAGTTTTGCTTAAGATAGATGACATAAAAGCAATGAGACAGTAGTTCATCTCATATAATTAGGACCGTTTAGAAAGAGGGGGGCGCAAAAAAAAGAAAAAAAAGAAAAGGAACATGGCGAATCCGATCCATTAAACGAATTGATTTGGTTCGGTTTAGGGTTGCCATTTTGTCTAGACCAACTTTCTTGATTTGATTTGTGTCATGTTTAAATTCTTTTAAAATCAAAATATACTAAATTGAACCGGTTGAACATGATATATATACTTATAAATCCTACTCCTAACTTCTGTTACGAGCCATCCATTTAATTTAGGTTGAATTGCAATCCTTTATAGATCAATAATTGCTATTTGTCAATTGCCAATCTGCATGTAGAGGCCAATCATTTTAAAATCTATTGTTTCCATAGCCTACCTAACAAATATTTACACTCCTGAATTCATTATGCTTGAAAAATAATTGATAGCCTTAAATATCCTAGCCAAGCACTCAAGCAGCCATTAAACATTATTGAGTATATGTTTTTATTAATTTTCTTAATTTCTACTTAGTAGCTTGCTTTACTTTAATATGATTCCTTCAACTTGTAGTTTGCTTTGCCATAAAATTAAAACCAACTAGTTACCAAACCAAATCAAACCGTAATGATAATCAAAATAAAAAGCCTTTACTTAATATTTTTGATTCAAAAGTCAAATGGAATCTTTCGGTTTAGTTTGGTTTGGTTTGCCACTAAAAGTTTTATTTTGATTTTAGGTTTAGTTAACTGATTTAGTTTTAAACATTGGTTAGTTTGGAATTAATGCCAAACCATTTATTATATATGCATGTGCCTTTTCATTCTTGGATTAGCTTTGCAGTGCAGGTCCAAAATTTCCCTTACAAGTTTTGCAGCGAAGAAAAGATTTGGCTAGTGTTTTTCAAATTCTTTATTTTGAATTTTATATTTCAATACAAGTCCTCTTATCACTAATGATTTTGTTTTTTTCACCTTTTTACAGTTAAAATGGCTCCTTTTGTACATGTTTAAGAAATATGTTGATAGATTAGTTCTTATTTCTATACTTATCCTTTTATTAATGTTGTTGCTTTGAAATAATATTTTTTGTTCTCAACGGTCAAATGTGTTGTCGTTACAGTTCTAGTGCGAAAAACAACACTGCGCGTGTTAGAATGGTCATTTATCTACAAAGAGCTGCAAATCAACTGTTTTCCAAGCACACCAACCAAACAATGTAGAACTTATTTAAAACAAGCGAGAATAATCGTTTATCAGAATCAATTGTTTTCCAACGTCGAAAACAAAGCAATGAACAATTTATCCGGATCGACTGTTTATCGACGATTATCAGGATAAGTTGTTTATCTAGATAAGCTGGATAAACTGCAGCTGCCCCAAACAGACCCTTAGTGGGATAGAGGCTTGGTGTTGTTGTTGTTATATAATTAATTATTAATTAATGTAAATGAGCTTTTAATGCATTTTGAGATGGTCATTTGTATTTTTTTCTTATTTTATTTTTTTTATGTTCACACTCATAAATTTTGTTAAATTCTTCTATAACTGCAAAAATAGCTTTTCAAGATTTATCAGAATTTACTCACTAACATACCAAACATATTTGGGGATTTAACCACTTCAAAATTTGATAAATCCGGATTTACAGAATTTACTAAATCCTATTAAACAAAATCCTGCTTGCAACTAAGCAACCTATAGTAAATCGTGAAAGCCGAGCCTTATAGACATTAGAATTTTGAGATTTGGCACCCACCCTGAATTAAAGGTAACTCACATGTCTCACTATGGGCACACTACAACCAAGTTATACTAAATGTCTACCTAGGGGGCAGAGGTGTCGTGCTTTCAAGTTTCAAAGCGAGCAGTAAAATCAACTTTAACAACATTATACAATAATTAAACGTCATATTACAAGTATAAGAAATCTTTAGCATAGGGGTCTCAATTATATCCCATAAATGAAATGACACCAATTGATTATAGCATATGCGAGTTCATATCTTGGCTCTCAAAAAGTGAAAACAATTCCAATCTAGCAACAGCATCAAAATAATAATAATAAAAATAATAATAATGAGCATATTAACCCTTCATTTATATATCACTTAAAATCTCACTTTGAGAAGATTTGGAATGCACCTTGACAAAATTGCCCAGGGTCTTTGTGGATCCTCGGGAAGAAGTGAAGACATCCTCGATGCCTGCAAACTGAAGCACCTTCTTCGGAACTCTAGCGGCCACAATACCTGCACCTCGAGGAGCAGGCACCATACGCACCGTGACAGATCAGCACTTTCCAGTGACCTTGCACGGCACAGTATGCGGCTTCCCGATCTTGTTCCCCCAGTATCCCCTCCTCACTGGTACCACTGAAAGCTTCGCAAGTATAATGGCACCGCGGATCGCTGTGGCTACTTCTTTGGAGCACTTGACACCTAGACCAACATGACCGTTTCAATCTCCGACGACCACAAAGGCCTTGAAGCGAGTACGTTGCCCGGCACGGGTCTGCTTCTGCACTGGCATAATCTTCAAAACCTCATCCTTGAGGTGGGGACCGAGTATCGTCTCGACGATCTGATGTTCTTTGACAGGAAGAGAGTGGAGATAGATCTGCTCAAGACTTACAATCTTTCCTTCCTTCACAAGGCGGCCTAACTTGGTAACGGGAACCCACTTCTGTTCATCCTCATGGCGACCGCCACCACGACGGCCACGACGACGGCCGCCGCGATCACCACGACCTCCACGGCCGCCGCGATCACCACGGCCAAACCCACGGCCGAATCCGCCGCGATCACCTCCTCTGTCCATTGCGAATGGAATGCGATGTGAGTTAGGTTTCGGACGAACAATGGAGAAAACGCGATTGGTTAGGGTTCTTACCTGGGGGCGTCATATATTCATGGTGGGATCGGAGGAGCAAGATCGGTCGTTGGTATGCTTAGTAGGGCTAGGTTATCAGATCAAAGGCGTAGATGTGCTTGTTAAATAGTTGATGCTCGATTGATTTTCTAAGTAAATGAGTCAGAAAAAAAATAATTTAATTCACCATAATATTAGAAATATTTATAATCAATTAAAATTATTGATTAAAAATAAAATAAATATATATGAAATTATATTTAAATGAACATCTTAATATTAAAAAATCAGATTTATATCTCGCCCTACTATTCATATTTTAAGGCTGTGTTATTAGGGTTGTCAAAATAGCTTATTATTTGTGCATAGTTCATGTTCGGCTCAATAAGCAAGTGAGTCAAACACAAATAAATTTTTTGAGCTCGATGTATGAAAGAGTTGAATAAGAACAATGATATTTTTTAACAAATTGAGTTTGGACTCTCTCAAACTCGGCTCGTTTGCACCCCTAATGGTTGCATGCATAACTAGGGTGTGAAAATAATTATGTTCGCAAACAACTCGTGCTCAACTGGCTAAGTAAACGAGTCGAATACGAACAAACTTTTTTGTTTTTGAAAGATAAACGAGGGACCACAAACAGTGATAGTTTTTTACTTGGCGAACACGAGGTGAGCCCGGGCTCGCTCGTGTTCGGCTCGTTTACACCCCTACTTTTGATTGCTTGATAATATAAATTAAAATTTTAATAAACTTATTAAATTGAAATTGTAATTAAAAATGACATGGCATTTAATTTTCAAAAAAAAAAAAGAGATTTCCTATTTTATAATGAGCTCAAAATCCGAAGTTATTTGATATTTTTATATATATTTTTTTTTTCTTTTTGTATTATTTAACCATTTTGTATGATAGAAAATGCATGATAATAGAGTGGGTAGGGTTGTAAGTGAGCCAAGATGAGTCATGTATATAATGGATTGCAGTTGTTTGGTCGAATGGTGATTTGTTCATGTTCTGTTCAAGCATAGGAGCTTTCACATATATGTTCATTTGGCTTGGTTAAATTTTTTAATGTTCATATTATATTTATATTTTTGTATTAATTGAACGAACTAAAAATTTAAATGTGAACTTAATTTTTCATAGAAGCTAAAATTTTGTTTATATTTGATGCATGTTGAAAGGTCCGCAGCGATAGAGTCGTGAATTTAGCATTTTAGTGTTGCTCTAAAACTCAGCACACACTCATATAGTTAAAGAGACGTGAGTAAAATGAGATGATTTTTATGTGAAAAACCCTAGAAGGGGAAAACCACGAGGTCTAGCCCAGTTAAAATAATTCACTTTGAATAGTGAGTACACAGATTCACTCTTCTCTAAAATTAGAAAAGAAAAAGTTACAAAAATAATCACTGTGAATGCACAATAATGGTTCGTCAATAATAATTGTAACCTGCATGTAATGAATGTAGTTCTAGAAGATAGTAGGTTGTAAAAGCCATAGTTGATTGCTACAAATGCTGTAATCCACTGTGAAAGTTGTAGACATTAGATGTAATGTCAGCTTGTCGTATAAGTTGTAGTTAAAAGTCAAGGTAGTAGTTAGTCATATAAGCCATATACGGTTGCTTCAGGAGCGTCATTTTACCATAGAGATTGTAGTCGAAAGTTGCGGGAGCTATGAGCCACGTAGGCTGCAATTGGTCACTTCTGCTATAGTTGTGAGTTGTGAAGACGTTTGTATGTTGTAGGAGTCGGAGTTGAGAGCTGCACAGTTGTGAACCACGTAGGTCGTAGTTAGTCATCTAGGCAATAATGGGAGATGTGACAATGTCCGTTAGTCACGAGGGATTAAGTCAAGAGTTGCACGAGTTGTGAACCGCGTAAGTCGTAGTTGTTCACGTATGTCTAAGTGATGAGCATGATGATGTCCATTGATCTCAAGGGCTGGAGTCGGGGCTACACGAGTGGTGGATTGTGTATGTCATAATTCGTCACATATGTCGTAAATCATGAACTGTGATAATGTCCGTAGGCAACGAAAGCCAGACTCAAGAGTTGCACGAGCAGTGAGCCAAGTAGACCGTAGGGAGCTATAATGACGTCGGTAAGCCAAAGGGGCCGGAGTCAGGAGTCGTACAATCTATGAATTACATATATCGTAATTAGTCACATAGGCCATAGCGATGAGCTATGAAGACGTTTGTAAGCTGCGGGGCTGCGGTCAGGAGCTGAACGAGCTATGAATCATGTAGGTCGTATTGGTGAGCTCGGATGACATTCATAGGCCGTGGGCTCAAATTCTAGAGCTACATGATTTATGAACCACATAGGTTGTAGTTGATCACGTAGGTAGTTTCAGTGAACTGTGATGACTTCCGTAGGTGATGGGGTCCAGAGTCGAGCTTGTTAACCACACTTTTGTTGAGGTTTATTCTTTCTTCTTTAGAAGCCTATGATCTAGTCATAGGATTTTCATGTTGACTATTCTAAAAGACTAATAAAGGAACCCTACCTTTTTAGAAATTTTACACACTTCTTTACTTTTCTTGGAGTTTCATGTGTTTGGTTCTAACCTCTAACACTTAGTAGGATGGGGGTTAAAAATACGAGGGAACTCAAGGAGTGTGTCCATAGGATTGTCTGGCCTTAAGGTTAGCCCTGGGTGGTGTGGCCTTGATCAGTCTCGCACACACATACAACATCACACTTTCACTCACAGCCTAATACCCTAAACCTATCACACTTAACATGGTTCCCTACTCTTTTGGAAACTCGTGTAGTGATTCCCCAAACCCTTAGTCATAACATAGGGTCTGTCTAGAACCAACACATGGAGGATCCAAAATGGGATTTCCCTTGGTCTCATAACTCAATATGGGCAATTCTATGATTAGCATTCTTAATTGATCCCAATTTTGACAAATTTTCATCTTTAACCATTAACCCCAAACTTCACCAAATTACCTAAATGCCCCTCAAACCTTAATTTTTCTAAAATTTCCCAAAATTGCTCAAATCCTCAAATTCACTTCACAAATCATTTCAAACCAATCTAAACCACTTAATTGACCAAAACACCCCAAAATATCTATAATTCCTAAAATACCATAAAATTGTCAAAATTACCAAAATACCCCTCATGCCCCAAAAATTCACAAAAACTCTTAAATCACTCGAAATGTCCCCATTGGTCACTTGCACTCCTCAACCCCTTGCACCTACTGGTCAGCCTAATTGGCTACCCTTTCTCCCTCTATTTAAGCACCACCACCTAACTTTCAAATAGAGAGAGTGCACAAAACCTTGGAGAAACTCTACCAAATTGATTTCAGAGCTTCTTCGGACCTTTCTAAACTCAAGCCCACCATTCTTCAACCATCTCTCCCACTGCCCAAGGCCATTTTCTTCACCCAAAATAGGCCAGAAAAAGGACATTCTCAGTCACTCCTCCAAACCACAATCCTTCCAATTGAACTGTTTATGAGCTTCCCCAGACCAAACAAAGAAGATCCCTGCTGAAAGCCGCATCTTCCATGCTCTTTGCACCTGACTTTGATAAATGCTGCGCCACCTGTTGGAGGAACTCTTACTCAGACCCGTCCCCAGTGCAAGGTGACACTTTGAGGTGGTTCTCCAGACTCCAGTGAAGCTTATGCGAGTACCCAATCGAGGCCATACCTCTTGGGTTCAGGTATACACCATTTCCCCCCAAACCGAGCTCGGTTTGGGCCTCTATGAAGAAAAATTCAATTTCATGCTTGATTAGCCGTATAGATGTGTTCGTTTAGACTATATGAATGTGTAGAAACAAACCCAATGTGATTTCATTGAGTATTGAGTGATATCTTAGGGTTCTAGTTTGGATGATTTACGGGTTAGGCCAGTTGGGGACGAAGACAGAGAGTCGTTCGATCGTGCGTGTATTAGATAGACGATTGGGATTGCGCCAAACGAGGGAATGGATCATAAAGTGCGGGTTGAGTCTACGGCTACGTGGATGGAGGAATCAAATAGGTACATGCCGCATGTGCTTTCGAAGTCATCGCATGTTGAGGTGGCGCCGCGTGGATAAGTAGAAAAATATGTTTTTTTGATTTATTTAACTACAGAAACTTTAAAAATAGATTACTAGATGTAGAAAAATTATAAAAATAAAATAAAAATACCCTGTTGCTCAGTGCAAAGAGAAGAAAATTATGAATAAAAATAAAATTTTTTTCTAATATTTTATTTTTAATTAATTAAATATTCCACAATGTATTTTAACTATATTTAATTAAATATTAATCATCTTGGCTTGGAATTTGGAGGACTTATTTTGCATGTGGTTAGATATGTTCTTTGATTTTTCCAAAACCAGATAACACCTCTAACCCTAAAGGTCCTAATTTTCAAATTTAATTTCATATTTTTATTTAAAATAATTATATAAATTAAAATAAAATCAGAAAAATATGGGATCTATTTTGGTATGTTCCTTGTGGTCAAAGAACTCCAGAAAAAATTTCAAATGAATTTAAACAATTATGTGCATGCTTTAGCTAATTAAGTCAT
The DNA here is from genome assembly GCA_022702705.1 of Papilionanthe hookeriana x Papilionanthe teres. NCBI lineage: Eukaryota > Viridiplantae > Streptophyta > Magnoliopsida > Asparagales > Orchidaceae > Papilionanthe > Papilionanthe hookeriana x Papilionanthe teres. Next base: position 53,323,385 of record CM040427.1, on the reverse strand, counting down.
TAAAATTCATAAAAATTTAAATAAATATTATATAATCCAAAAATTGTTTCGCACCGTAAACAATGACCATTTCAACCCATTGTAAAAATTGAAACCCATTTGAAACATATTTTATAATAAAGTATATTTTTCAAGTAAAATGAGATTTTTTATTAACATAATTATAACAAATAAATAAAATTAGAAAAATTATGAAAAGTAGTTTTAAGAGTTCATTGTGATCAGGGGAACCTAAAAAAATTAAAATTGATGTTAAAATAAATAGTTCATTTTTGGGCTAATTTTAAAATTAAAAATAATTTAAAATGTTGAGAAGATCTGTTGTGCAAGATATTGGGCTTCAGCTCTCTCTTCTGCAGACTCTGGTCTTCCTCTTGCCCATAATCTAGCTCCCATTCTCATGAGAGGGCATGACTCTATTTATAGAGTAAAAAAGTTACAAATAAGGAAGAAATCCCGATCACTCATGATCATACGCCCCAGAGAGATCATCTTGATTAGATGGTGTTTGATGGACATTTTAGTATCTTAATGATCTAAAAATCGAGTGATCTTAGGCTTGTTGGATTTGTCTTATCGAGATACTCGATTTGACTATAAGTGTGTTATATTTGAAATATGTTAGAGCAGCTGAGTATGCCTGAAAAGCTTTTAAAAGCGTTTTAACATCTTGATCTAGACTTGATTGGACTTAGATTAAGTCGTTTTTCGCACCGTTAGATATATCACATCGAGAAGATCAATTTGCCTATAAGTTTGTTGAAATTAGAGCCCTTGATGACTTTAGTCGAAGTTCAAACGTTTTTCCTCAAAAATTACCTCAAAATTAGTGTCATACCTCCATATTTGTGTTGGATGTTGGAAAATTGTTGATGACGTATTAATACTAAACAAGTCAAACACAAACAAAATTTTATTTTGACCATGTTAGACTCGTGAGAGTTTATTTTAATCAAAGATTTACGTAAATACCACTTACGTTTATGTATTTAAATATCTAACACTTAAACATTAATTTTTAGATTGATCTCACCTTATCTATACGTGAAAATATGTACTTCACTTCTTAAAAATTAAAATAATAATATTTTTTTACGTGATATGAAATTCTCGAGTGCTATAAATATTAAAAATAAAGTTTGAGTGTTAGAAATATAAATACATACTAGCTCGATGATACGAATGTGAACGCCACTTTTTATATGTATTTATAATGACACACACATGCACGTGCTCAAAGATAATTTTTAAACATTTCAAATATTTTAAAAAATAAGTATTTTTTAACTCAATAAATCTATTTTCTTTCAAATTAAAATAATTAAAATATATATATATACATGATCCCAAAGTTCTTACTCGACTCATTTTGATAATTACCCCCCTAAGGGTCTGTTTGGCACCTCTACATGGGAGCGGCGCAATTCTACACCTCAATTCAACGCTGTTTGGGGCACATTTTGTGCTGCATTTTTAGTTATGTTGTTGTGATATTAAGTTTGCCCTCCTCACTCATAAAATCATGGTTTGTCTTCTCTCCATGTTTCAACTTAAGATCATCTTCTCTCACTATTTCCCTTCCCCGAGCTCTCACTTGCCCTTTTCTGTTCAGGTGTGTGTCTTCTCTAAAGGTATTTAATATCATAACTTTTGTTACTTTTTCTCATTGTGATTCTTGTGACTCCTCTTGGTTTTCATTTCTGATGAGTGCTAGAAAATTCAGAAAGGAAAAAATCACGAGGATTGACCTAGCTGAAGAGTTTCACTATAAAAGATGATTATAGTTGCAACCACTTATCTCACAAGCGGAAAAAAAAAGTTACTAAGTTTTTCAAGTTACAGCGTCGACTGACAGCGACCGATAATAATTGACGGCGTTCAGTCAGTAGTTTTTTATGGTGGTTGGCGATGATCAATGATGGTCAACGGTGTTCGACGACCGTCAGCGACGGTTGACGTGGCTAGGAGTACTCGACAGTGGTCGGCAATTGTCAAGGACAGTCGACTGAGAGTCAACTGAGATTGACAGATTTCCTTTAAAAAGATTTATATACATGCCACTCAGCTCCTTTGTACTTACATATTCAACACCCAAATCTTATTTTCACATTTATTTCACCCCAATCTTCCGTAGCATGTCAAAATAAGCTTCTTGTGCATGACCACAGAGATGTACATGAAAAGAATTTAAAACTTAGAGTGTTAGATATATAAATGCATATAATTTGAGTGGTACATATGTAAATCTCTTAATGGGAAGAATTTATATAGCTCTTAAATTTTCACCATCCACAAAACAAAATACAGTGGAAGCTACCAAAAACTCTTGTGCTAAACAAAATAATTATTAATTGTCAAAGATTCCTATTAAGAGATTTACATATATAGCGATCAATTTTATATGTATATATACCCTAAATCCTAAACCCTAAACCCTAAACCCTAACATCTAAACCTTCAATTTTTACATTCATATCACCTTATTTATGAATACTGTATTTCATTTTTGAGCATCAAACTTGTCCAAATGTTGAAATAATGATAGCCTAAAATAAGATGGATCGCATAAGTTTAGATAAAAAGACACCTTAGTGCTTGCTACATGCCAAACTCTATATAGTATTTTTTTAAAAAAAAATAATTGCCCATTTCTTAGTGTTTCCTTGAAAGGATATATAAAAATTTAAACAAATGGTGAATAAATTTAATATAACATTCTAATGACATTATTCCAACATATCATTACAAGATTGCTTCTGAAACTTAGACAATACTCTCAACCGCACTTGATCAATAATACGAACCTGTTCCGTTAGCTCAAAATGAATCATAAGTGCATAAATAATCCTTATAGATTTCAAATAATTATGACCGCATTTCAACTGAATAAAATCAACAAAATAAAAAGAGACTTCTCATAAACTTTTCTTCCCAAAAGATATTTATACTTCTTATATGATCATATAGCTTACAAATAGCCGTAAACTATCCCCTTCAACATAAATACCTCTTTCAAGAAGTAAATATGAATATATATGTACATATATCAGAGTTTAGTTGTTTGCAAGAAGAAGTCGATACAAATAAACCCAAATTGATCAATCACATTCCTAATTCATCATATTTTTATGTTGCCTTTAAGAAATTATAGTTTATAGGAGTTCAAAGAAACTAAGAATTCAACAATTGATGTCAAAACAGACTTTCAATAGAAGGTCTATAATTTTTGCATATCTTAATCAGAAGAAAGCCAATGTTCTCATGCTACAAAAAGAAAACTAATACTCCTGTATTTTAAGCAAAAAATGATAAGAGAACTAGTGCTCTTGCGTTTCAAAAATAACCACTAGTGGTCTTGCATCTTAAAAAAAAAACTAGTATTCTTGCACATCAAAATAGAGCTGCTACAATTCTTGTCCATCCATTAACGAAGAACATATGATGTGATTCATGTGGTAAAGCAACAATATCCAGAGAAATATAGATAAAGAGAAGGAATAGTATATTTATTCATATATGTCTAGATTTAAGATATATAACTTAAGTTAAACCTAATCATGAATTACCAAACATAAAGAAATCATTATAACCATTTAAAATCCGAAAGATAAATAGAAATTTTCATCAATCTTCTTGAAATCTATGCGCCTCAAATGGCAAGAAAAGGAAGAAATCTCTTACCTTTAGTGCACCTCCCTAGGTAATCAACTTTCTGGACGAGCTCACACGGTTCGTTTAGTCATCCAAAGTAGTCTAGACAAATTCGTCAACCATTGGGTCAATTTTAGTCAAATTCAAGCGTAACGCGACGAACGATATTCATCGATCAAATCAGAGTCATCCGACAAGTACAATTCCGAACCGTTCTTCATTTTTTATGAGAACAAAAGTCTATCAAAACTGTCCTCGTAGCGCCTCTCGTCACACACTGGGGTGTCTGTCGGCATATGTGGAGACGGTCCACTGTTATATTTAGCAGTAATTAAATTGTAATTACTGATATTAATTGTCTTTCCAAGTAAAGATCCCGCCACTTCTTCCCGCCTCTCTTCCCACATGTTCCATCCTCCTCAACGAGGTCCCGCGTTGCTTTACACGGTCCCCCACTTGTCTTATGGTTCGATTTAGAAGCCTTTAAAGGGCTTCGACTGAAACAGGTAGCATCTCAACCTCATCCACTTCTCTGCGGCTAAAGGAAAGGAGTGGGACCACATGCTTTCATCAGCTAAAGCATACAGAATGTTTCTTTTATCAATTCTTCCTCTTCTGTAGTTTTCGGGAAGCCTTTTTTTATTTTTTATTTTTCCTTTTTGTACTCTTTTTCATGTGGGAGAGCTAAGGGTGGAGAGAGATGAGAAGAGAGAGGGGAAAAGAGAGAGAGAGGAAGGGAGAGAAAAAAAATGAGTGTTTTCTTGTAAACGTTGAGGCGTTCGACGGTGTAATTCTTCAAAGTAATAAAATCCTTTGCAGCTCGGTAGACATATGTAATTTGCCTAACCATGTAAATTTGGGTGTCATCTTTTTCTGGTGTAATTTTTTTATCTGATTTTTCACTTTATTGCCGTCGTTTTCACAACAACTGGTATCAGAGCTCTGGATCGGACTAAGGAAGAATGATGGGCGGAGAAGAAATGATGGCATCGAGGATCGAGAAGTTTAACGACACATATTTTGGTTATTGAAGGATGTAAATAGAGGACTACCTTTATGGGAAGAAACTTCGCCTGCCTTTATTGGGAAATAAGCCGGAAATGATGAACGAGGTCGAATGGAATATGTTAGATCAACAAGTTCTGGGGGTGGGTTATTCGTTAACCCTGTCGAGGTTTGTTGCCCACAATGTCATCAAGGAGAGGAATACTGCAGATCTCATGGCAGCTTTATATGGTATGTATGAAAAGTCATTGGTGAATAACAAGGTGCATCTGATGAAGAAGTTATTCAATTTGAAGATGACGGAAGTTACATCTTTTACACAGCATCTAAATGATTTCAATAATATCACAAATCAATTGTCATCTCTTAAAATTAATTTTGATGATGAGATACGTCCGCTGATACTGTTGTCTTCATTGTAAAATAGTTGGGAAGCTATGAGAATGGCAGTTAGCAGTTCTGCAAGTAAATTTAAACTGAAATATGATGATATTCGTGATTTGATTTTGGCTGAAGAGGTGCGCAGAAAAGATTCTGGTGAGACCTCGGATTCGAGTTCGATACTGATTGTTGTTTTCAGAGGGAGATCACAAGACATGAATTCAAACAAAGGAAGATCAATATCAAAGTTTGGTCATCATGCAACCTCTGGAATTGTGGCAAGGCTGGCCATAAGAAAAAGAACTGCAGAAATCCTAAAAAGAAGGAGAATGATAGCGCAAATGTGGTAACTGAAGAAATACATGATGCACTATTATGCGAAAGTTCACAGTTCTGTTGATTACTGGATACTGGATTCAGGGGTATCCTTCCATACATCTTCCCACCGGGAGTTGATGCGAAACTATGTTCCAGGTAACTTTGGAAATGTATATCTGGTTAATGGAAAAGCTTTGAACGTTGTGGGCATGGGAGACATTGATATTACACTCCCTAACAAAAGCAAATGGACTTTGCAAAAGGTCAGACACGTTCCTGAGTTGAAGAAAAACCTCATTTCTGTTGGGCAACTTAATAAGGAGGTGATTTAATGGTATTCTCAGATAGCACGGATGATTGCCAAAGGAACATTGGTGTTGGTTTGGGATAAGAGAACGGACACACTATATATGACTACAGGTGACCACAACAGAAAAGTAAGGTTTGATGATCTACCAGAAGTCACAATACAAGGCAGTGGTGGAAGTGATGAGGAGAGTGGGTCCGGGCAACCCATTCTTATTGTTCCGTAGACAGATGGTGAAGAACCATAGAGGCATGAAGAAACCCTGCAAGATGAGAATTATAGCAAGTAGGAGCTCAACATGAAGAAGGACATGGATTCCCTGCCAGGGAATCAGACATTGGAGCTGATATTACTTCCACCAAAAAAGAAGGCATTGCACAACAAGTGCGTAACAAGTGAAGGTTGAGCTTGATGGCAGTAAGAGGTACAAGACTGGACTTGTTGAAAAGGCTTTCAACTGAGGCAGAAGATTGCCCATGCAGTGGGAGTTGTAAGCAAATACATGAGTAACCCATGAAAAAGATTGGGTGTACAAGTCTATGTTGACGTTGATATATCAACTAAGGGTGTTGCTCTTGAGAAGCTGAAGTTGTATTTGACTTCAGCTGGTATTCTAGCTTGAAGACAGAAACTTTGAGTTGCAGAGGTGGAGGATATCACATTTGAAGAAAAGGTCAGCGCAACCCGTTGATGATACAGTCAGAAGGTGGTGCAGTCAGTGTCCCAGTCTCAAAGTGGGAGAATTGTTGGGATATTTGGAGACGGTCCATTGCTATTTTTAGCAGTAATTAAATCATAATTGTTGTTGTTAGTTGGCTTTCCAAGTAAATATCTCGCCACTTCCTCCCGCCTCCCTTCCTATGTGTTCTTGCCTCCTCCACGCGGTCCCGCGTTGCTTCACACGGTCCCCCAGTTGCCTTACGGGTCGAATTAGAAGCCTTTAAAAGGCTTCGAGTGAAGCAGGTAGCATCCCAACCTCATCCACTCCTCTACGGCTGAAGGAAAGGAGTGGGACCACCAGCTTTCTTCGGCTGAAGCATACAGAAAATGAAAACATTATTTCTTTTGTCAATTCTCCCACTTTTGTAATTTTTGGGTAGGAGTGAGGAGAGAGGAGAGAGATAGAGAGGGGACCACTTCGGAAGCCTTTTTTGTTTTCTTTACCCTTTTTGTATTCTTCTTCGCGTGAGAGAACTAAGGGTGGAGAGAGAAGAGAAGAGAGAGAGAGAGAGGAAGGTAGAAAAAAAGGAGTGTTTTCTTGTAAACGTCGAGGTGCTCGACGGTGTAATTCTTGAAAGTAATAAAATCCTCTGCAGCTTGGTGGACGTAGGCAATTTGTCGAATCACGTAAATTTGTGTCACATTTTTATGGTATAATTTTTCGATCCAGTTTTTCTCTTTATTGTCGTCGTTTACACAACAAGGTCTCCTTATGGCTTCTTCAATCCTTATGGAAACTCAATTTGAGTTTCAATATGTTGGTTTTAATTGACCCAACTAAATATTAATGATTCAAAACCAAACATATGAAACTACAAGAAGTCAAAAAGTTGTTCAAATTTCTAGATGGTGTGGGTCCCAAAAGAATTCTTCTAGGAGAATTAATGGGGAAGTCTTATGGCTAAATCCTAGGCTCTATAGAGGGAAGCAAACCTCACTAAAAAAATGAGGTCAACATGGGGATAAAATGCTGGTATCCTTTTGACTTGTTTGAGGTTGTGCATCAATGTATTACTCAATGATGTTAATACGTACGAGAGAAAGTCAATTAAAGTTCACTAAGGAACTTTTAACCCATATGAGGCTGTTCGTTGAAGCATTGCTCGCAAACAAACCTGTGTGGAAGGAATCAGGTGTAATCCATCAAAGACAGCCTATCCAGGGTTGTTTGTCAAAGTAAAAGCTCAGTGATGTTAAGCCATATGGAAGATGTTTGATCTAATCCGCTTAGGGTTGATCGTGCTCTGATTAACATGCAATCGAAGTTGCATATTTCTTCGAAAAGAAGAATCTCACGGACCATTATCTTATCGGTTCATTTTGGTAAAAATCAAATGTATTGAACTTAAACATCACATGATCATGTGTGTTACTAAAGATTCAACATAGTTGTGCTAAATTGTAGTGTTAACGTCAACCTGCGACTTGTAGAAAAAAACAATTAACCCAATAATGAATGTCAAGACCCGGCAAGACGGCCGAGCAATACAAACTCCGAACGCCTTCATGATTTCAATAAACTCAGGTGCCGACATAAATCGTATGTCGACTCTCAAGGTTTGTTCATGAACAACAATATACAAAGAAGAAGGAGAATACACTTGGTCGGCTAAAGTCAGCAATTTCACCACAATGTCGTTCGGGAAGTAATACTACTTTTGAAACAAAAATAAACACTCTCTGTTAGAATTGACACCACATCCTCCACGATATGATTCTTGTTTTGGTTCTCAGCGGAGCAAGGTTTTTCAGTTGTCGCTATTTCTACAACGTGAAAGAAGATTCAATTACTCTCCTGCTGCACAAAACGGGCATAACTTTCCTCTTCGTCACAACGTAAAAGAATATCTTATTGCCCTATAATATGTAGGACATAGATGACTTTCATCTTCACTGCAATGAAAACTAAGATCTCGTTACTCGTGTGCTACGTAGGACGAGAACAACTTTTATCTTGACCGAAACACGAAAGAATATCTCATTGCTTGTCTGCTACGTAGAACAGGGAAACTTTTCTCTTAGCCGCAACGAATGAAGATCCCATTGTTTGTCTACTACGCAGGACAAGGATGACATTCATCTTTTTAAAAATCTCGCTAGTAGAAAACTCCACTCTCCACTCTCCCCCTTTTTTTTCTCTTTTATTTCTCCTCACTTGTGGTTTTTTCACTCACCCATTGTCTCTATTTATAGATTTAAGAGGGAGCCAAACATTAAAGACAATCATTTAAAAAAAAAACTAAAATTTGCATTAATTTTGTCATTTCACCTTCCAACTTTTGGTCTTCCATCTCTTGGCCTTCCTCATTCATCATTCCAATTTTAAAAATATAAATCATAAAATATTTGAGGTATTTAAGAAAAAAATTCTTCATGATCTCTTCTTCAATTATTATAAGTTAAATATATTCAACATACTTCAGATATATTCAAATAACTTTACAAACCGACTTTTAATATAAAAGAAACTAAATTTCGCTTCGCATTTTAAATTCATGCCGGATTCGGATTGGTGCAACCCGAAAGAATATCTCGTTGCTCGCTTACTACGCAGGACCACTTGCTACGCAGGACCGCTTGCTACGCAGGACGAGGACAACTTCCTTCTTAGCCCAAACATTAATGAATATCTCATTGCTTGACTGCTACGCAAAACAGTGACAAATTTCCTTTTGGCTGCAACTAAAGAAGATCCCGTTATTTGCTTGATATGTAGGACGAAAATGACATTCTTCTTTTGGAAAATCTCGCTAACAGAAGACTCTACCTCCATTTTTTTCTTATTTTTTCTCCTCACTTATGATTTTGCCACTCATCCATTGTCTCTATTTATATGCTTAAGATTGGGTCTAGCATTAAAGACAATCATTAAAAAAAACTAAAATTTACATGAATTCTCGTCATTTCCCCTTCGAGTCTTAGGTCTTCCATCTCTTCGCATTCCACCTTCCTCCTTCAATTTTAAAAATAAAAATAAAAATTATTTCAGGTATTAAAAAAAAATTCTTCATAATCTCTTTTTAATTATTATAATTTAAATATATTTTACGTACTCTAAATATATTCAAATAACTTTACAAACCGGCTTTTATTTTATATATATATATATGGAAAATGAAATTAAATTTTGCTGCACATTCTGAATTCGTGCCGGTCCGTATTCCGTGCCTTTTAGTCTTTTTGAATTTCCTCGTTACAGATAAAAAAGGGGCAACTGTTAAAAAAAAGGAAGAAGAATTTTCCTCAAACTGCACCTTTTGGGTGGCTAAAATATGCTCAAATTTCACCTTTTTCGATCTAAATCCCGCAACCGGTCCAATTCTCGCAGGCCCAGCTATGTGCCGGTCCAAATCCCATCGGTTGAGCTTCTGGACCGGTCCAAATCCCGCAACGTGCGGTCAGAATTCTCCGTGCCGCTCCAACTACCACTGACCAGCCTTCGAACCCACCAAATTCCCGCAGTCCCGTCACGCCGATCAGGCTATTCACTCACATTTACGTGGCCTGCTGCGTCAGGCCGCAATTGCATGACCCGCCTGGCTCGCATAATGTCCAACAAAAATAATATTTTTCATATTTAGCAGAGGATTCGTACCCCAAATCTAACACAAGGAGCATAATAAAGGCACCAACTAAGGCTATGCTCAATTTTCTTCTAAAATACATATTTATTTTAGTTTATAACATTTCAAATGTACTATATATATATAATATATATATATATAATATGATATATCATAAAAATAAAAATGTTTTTTTCCTTTTAATATTTTCGGACGATGAAATTGATATCGCCCGAAAATAGAGGGGCAACTAATACGCAATCAACAATATTCTATCATTCGATATAAATCTCTAGGCATTACACAAATATCGAATAGATTATTTTAACAATAAATATTCCAATATCAATAAAAAGTCATACAGAGCTATGATCTCAGCAAAGTTACAGTCAAATTGACCGGCTCGACAATAAAAACCCAATGTTACCAAAATCTGTCCAATTAGAGCAAAATGAAGTCCATATCAAGCCATTAAGCCGTTTTAGATGTTTTATGGACATATTTGAAAGGTCAACAAATGTCGATTATGACGAGTCTATAGTCAAATCGAGCATTTTGACAAGACAAATCCAATAAACCCAAAATCACTAAATTCTAACAACATTAAGACACTTTAATATTCATCAAATACAGTCTGATCGAGTGAAGCCAAGATCACTCAATTAATTGCACCCATAACTATAAAACATAGAGCCCCACTTCTCTCAAAGAAAGGGACGAGAGCTTAAGGCATGAGAAAGAATTTGAAGCTTTGAGAAAAAACTGAAGTTCAACACTACTCATACTGTCGCTGACCGCCGTCGACAACCACCAACCATCGTCGAGCACTCCTATCGCCGTCAACCACCACCGACAATTGTTGACCACCGTTAATCACCGCAAACTACCGCCAACAATCGTCGACCACCACCAGCCGAACGCCGCCAATTGCTATCGGCGCCAGTTGACGTTGTAACTTGAAAAATCTAATAGCTCTTTCTCACCCGTGGGACAAGTGTTTGCAGTTGTAATCATCTTTTTATATTGGAACTATTAAACTGAGTCAATCCCTGTTATTTTTTCTTTCAGGGGCTTCCACATAAAAACTTATGGTGTCATTATGAGTTATTTTCTCATTTTCTGAGAGTGTGTTGAACATAGTACCATGTTAAGACAATAATTTGCTACTATATTATTACGAAGAATTTTCTAGCACATCAGCAATAAATACCAAGAGAAGTCACGAGAATCACAGAGAGAGAAAAATATCATAGACATTATGATATTTGATACCTTCAGAGAACAGGGAAGGGCAATTTATAGCTCGGGGAAGGGAAATCTGAGAGGAGATGATCTTATGTTGAAACAATAGCAGAAGACAAAGTGTGATTTTACAAGTGAGGAGGGCAAACAGTTAATATCACAATAACAAAATGAATACTGCAATCGAAGAATGTGCCCAAAACAACTTTGAATTGAGGCTTGGAATCGCGCCGCTCCCATGTAGAGTCGCCAAATAGACCTTTGAGGGTGTAATTATGAAAATGAGTGAAGTATTTTATTTCATTCATAACACCCAACAGGTATGTATTTATATTTCTAAAACCCAAACATTATTTTTAATATTTATACAACCCGAAGTATTTTATATCACTTAAAAAAATAGAACTTTTTTATTTTTTTATAAGTTAAATACATATCTTCATGCGTAGATAGGCGGCATCAATCTAGAAATTAAAGTTTAGGTCTTAGATATTTAAATGCATAAAAATTACGTGTTATTTATGTAAATCATTGAATAAAATAAACTATCACGGCTCTACCATGATCAAAACAAGATTTTGTTTGTGTTTTACTTGTATTGATACTCCAACAAATTTCGAACTTCTAACATGAATCAGGAGGTAAAACACTAATTTTGAGATAATTTTTTAACAAAAAACGTTTAAACTTCGATTAAAAGTCATACAGAACTTTGATTTCAGTAATCTTATAGGCAAATTGACTGACCCAATGAAACAAACCTAACGATACAAAAAATTGCTCAATCTAAGCCTAATTAATCCCAAATCAAAATGTTAAACTGCTTTTGAAAGTATTATGAGAATAATTGGATGGTCAAACAAATTTTCAAATATATCATACTTATAGTCAAAATTGTGCATATTGAGAAGACAAATCCAACAAGCCTAAGATCGCTCAATTTCATAACTTGCAATAATAAAATGTCCATCAAACAACGTCCAATCAAGGTAATCTCCTGGGGCATACGATTGTGAGTGATCAAGACTTCTTCTTTATTCACAACCTGGGCCCTATAAATAGTCACCACCAACCATCGGCCTCTTGCGCTTGCAGCCGCAAACCGTCACTGACCACAGTCGGCCTTTAGCTTCTGCAGTTGTAGACCAACCCTGCACGTCTAACTATAGTTGCAGCTGACCACTACTGTCGTCGTGAGCCAACTTTGGCCGCCACCTCTAATACCTCTGCTAGCCGCCTCCTCCAACCAACTCCGCTTATCGCAGCTCGCCACCAACTGGTCGCTGCCTCCGATACTTCCATCCGCCATCATTGACCATCATCAACTACCACATGCTCCTTCTAGTAATCTTGTGAAGTCACAATGAGCACCATGAAACACCGATGCACATTGCAAATTTACAACACACCTCACTTACGGTGCAATGACACCTCTTAAAGACGATGTAATATTGCATTCCAAAGACAATGACTTTCCCCATACTCTTAAATCTCTCTTTGTACAACTCTCAACACCGGCCCCTATGACCTAAGATCATTATTACAACTTACTACTATGACCTAAATGACCAACTACAGCCTACATGGTCCACGGCTCATGTAGCTCCCGACTCTGGCCTCCGCTTTCTACATTGTCATCAAAAACTCACCAATACGACCAACATGGTCCATTGCTCGTGCAGATCACAACTTTGGACTCCACAACTTACATGTGTCATCACAACTCACCGCAACTACCCACGTGATTTACTAAGACCTACATGGTCCATAACTCATGTGGCTTTGGACTATGGCCCCGCGACCTGTAAATTTCATCACAACGCACCATTATGATGTGGTTCATAAATCATTCAACTCCCGAGTCCAGCCTCTGCGGCTTACAATCACTTCTTCACAGTTTACCACTACGACTTATGTGACCAACCACGACCTACGCGATTCATAAATTGTGCAGCTCCTGCTCCGACCCTATGACCTACAAACATCATTGTAGCCCCCTACAGCCTACTTGGCTCACTACTCATGCAACTCCCGAGTATGCCCTCCATTGCCTACAAACATTATCACAACTCACCATTTACGACATATATGATCAATTATGGCATACACAATCTACCATTTGTGTAAATTCTGACTCTGGCCCTTGAGATCAATAGACGTTATTACAACTCACCACCATGACATACGTGAACAACTACGACTTACATGGTTCACAACGCGTGCAACTCCTGACTTAGGCCCTCGTGACCTACGAACATCGTCACATCTCCTACTATGGCTTAGATGACTAACGACGACCTAGGTTGTTCACAACTTGTGCAACTTCTGACTCCAACCCCTACAACATACATATCACCGCTCAGTAATATAATATATGTGACCAACTGCTACTTACGTAGCTCACAGCTCCCGTAGCTTCCGACTACAATCTCTATGGTCAAACGACGCTCCTGAAGCAATAATCTATGACCTATATGACCAACTACTACCTTGACTTTCAACTACAACCTATACGACAAGCTGAAACTGCTTCTACGGTTTATAAGATTCACAATGGATTACTACCTCCGTAACAATCAACTACGACTTTTACAACGTACTATCTTTTAAAATTGCATTCATTACAGGCAGACTATGAATATTATCAATGAACCACCGTTGTACATTTACAATAAACGTCTTTGTAACTATATCTTCTATAATTTATGAAAAAAGTTGATCTGTGTAACCACCATTCAAAGTGAATTATTTCGATTGGGCTGGATCCCGTTGTTTTCCTCCTTTTAGAGGTTTCCAGGTAAAAATCATGTCTCATTCTACTCACTTCTCCTTAACTATCCGAGTGTGTGCCGAGTTTTCGAGCAACACTAAAATGCTAAATTTATAACTCTACCCCTGCGGAACTTTCGACACACGTCAAATATAAACAAAGATTTTAACTTCCATGAAAAGAAAAATTAAGTTCTCGTTCAAATTTTTAGTTTGTTCAATTAATAGAAACAATACAAATATAAATGAAATATGAACATTAAAAAATTTAACCAAGCCAAATGAGCATATATGTGAAAGCTCGACTAAGCCCAAACTGAACATGAACAAATCACCATTTGACCAAGCAAGTTCAATAGACTATATAAATGACTCTTCTTGGCTCACTTATAACCATACCCACTCTACCATCATGCATTTTCTAACATACAAAATGTTTAAATAATACAAAAAAAAATATAATAATTTTATATAAAATAAAAGAATGGTACAGATTGAAAAATATAATAATTTTCTAACATAATTAGCCTCAGTTTTTGAGCTGATTATGAGATTGAAAAATCCCAATTTTTTGAAATTTAAAAGGCATGTCATTTTTAATTACGGAGCCAAATTTAGAAAATGATATCCGATTAAACTCGGTTAAGAACAAGGAGATCTATGCCGTTGATGCCCGAGAAAGCATATCAACGGCAGAACGTGCGCCTCGGATGCCGCGATACAATATATGACGTCCTAAAAACCCTAACCATCTGTCGCGTCTGCCTTCCTTGCCAATCCGAAACCCTAACTCACATCGCCTTCAATTCTCAATGGAAAGAGGCGGTGATCGCGGCGGATTTGGCCGTGGATTTGGCCGTGGTGATCGCGGCGGTCGTGGAGGTCGTGGTGATCGCGGCGGAGGCCGTCGTGGTGGTCGTCGTGGTGGCGGTCGCCGTGAGGATGAGCAGAAGTGGGTTCCCGTTACGAAGTTAGGCCGCCTTGTTAAGGAAGGAAAGATTGTAAGTCTTGAGCAGATCTACCTCCACTCTCTTCCAGTCAAAGAACATCAGATCGTGGAGACGATACTCGGTCCCCAACTCAAGGACGAGGTCATGAAAATTATGCCAGTCCAGAAGCAGACCCGCGCTGGGCAACGTACTCGCTTCAAGGCCTTTGTGGTCGTCGGAGATGGAAACGGCCATGTTGGACTAGGTGTCAAGTGCTCCAAAGAAGTAGCCACAGCGATCCGCGGTGCCATTATTCTTGCGAAGCTTTCTGTGGTACCAGTGAGGAGGGGATACTGGGGGAACAAGATCGGGAAGCCGCATACTGTGCCGTGCAAGGTCACTGGAAAGTGCGGATCTGTGACGGTGCGTATGGTGCCTGCTCCTCGAGGTGCCGGTATTGTGGCCGCTAGAGTTCCGAAGAAGGTGCTCCAGTTTGCAGGCATCGAGGATGTCTTCACGTCTTCCCGAGGATCCACAAAGACCCTGGGCAATTTTGTCAAGGTGCGTTCCATATCTACTCCAAGTGAGATTTTATGTGATATATGAATGAATGGTTGATCTTCTTCTTATTATTATTATTATTTTGATGCTTTACTCACTAGATTGTTAGTCTTTCCGTAGATTGTTAAAGTTCCTTCTGTGTACTTATCAAGAGAATTGTTTTATGTCCGTGGTAGAGTTTTAACTTTTCTTAAATTCACCATTTGAATTTTCGTCTTTGATGTGGATTTTAGTTGTATTAAACTTTTTTGTGATGTTTTGTGTTACAGTGCACCATCAAAATCCAATTGTTTGGTTCTTATTGCATTGAAATGTTGTTTTAGTGTTCAATAGCACTTCTATCGTTTTGTTTGGTGTATTTTTTCCATTTTGGAAAAAAATACTATGATTTTTTCATGATATTAATGATATTCATGGTTAAATGGACATCTAACTAGTTCCAATTTTAAGTTTTTATTCAACCAAATGCTTGCATTATCTTAATTAATTGTTATTTTTTAGTTGACACCCTAAACCTGATTTTACTGAGAGCCACCATTCTCATTGAAGCGCTAGCATCTATTGCCTATGTGCGCAATCGAAACCTAGAACTGTAAAATACCCATGTTATTTTAGCCATGTACAATAGTGCAAAGTGCTTCAATGCTTCTGCAGCTGTACTTCCTCATAGTCATTATCTAGTTTCTTTCCCCATCTGGCATCAGCTTCTAGCGTCTCTCCAAAGGGTGCCAGTGGTGCCTTGCTCTTCAGTTACTTCAACAATCTTGCTGTTTGAAAGAACTGAAGAAGAGGCCCTAATTCTTGCCTGCTCCTCTTCATCTTGCAGGTTCTTCCCTAATGTTTCTCTCTCAACAAAGCCTTACTTCTGCGGATAAGAAATCTTTAACTCTATAAAAGACAATATAATCCCTGTTTCTTGAAAGAATTATTCCCCCTGTCAAGCCCTGCAATTCTCATGATTATCATAAATAGGAAATTTTCAGTAAGCATACTAACATTTTAGATTAACACAACCCAGAAAACAAAAGGAATTTGGGGTTCAGAATGGTAAACAATGAAATAGAAAACTCAGCTTGTACAAAGACTCATAAGATGGCATAACTAAAGGGTTTTGAAGATCTTAGCATACATGAATTCATAAATACAGCCCGGATTTTAAGGTTTTAAGATATGCAGCAATAGAAAGCAGTATCATTCCCTGATTTTGCATTTTAGACATGAACAAGTGGAGCAAAGGTGTCAGTATGATATCAAAAGTTTGTATTAGGCATAGCATAAGTTTCAAAAGAATATACTTAAGACTTTCCCCAATTCAGCAGAACTAAAAGCTAGCAATAAGATGCACAATGCGTCTATTAATATAATTAATAAACTACTCAATTACTTTACACTTTTAGGAGCAAATGTTAATAATAACAAATTCCAACATCACTTCTGCCGCAAAGGGCATTCATAACACTAACAAAGTGTAAGGAAATCAATCTAAAAGTGCAATAAACCATGGCAAATTAGTTATGATAGCAGATTTATGGTGCATAATCACTCTCAGTGAGGCCAAAATTGCCCCATCGCGAGCAGTCTATTTCAACAAAGCAGGGTCAAATGTTCAGTAAAGGATAAATGCCTTTCAAAGAAATTCATATTACACTTCACATCTCAAACCATTGGGGATTTATGCTATCATTCTGCTTGATCACATTCTTACAGAAAACTGATGGTAAAATGCATAAAATAAGGAATTAGCAAAGCTTAGGTGCATGAGGAATGAAGACCATGGCAGTCGTAACTTCCTAATAGAGGAAAGGATGAACATAAAATAAATGCTCGTGCAAAGAGAATCCACCCAGCATTGACTCCTGCTTGCATGAGGTAAACAAAAATTTATGAACTTTCCGAAAATTGCCAAGCATGGATCAATTCATGTAACCCAACAAACTTATCCACCAAAATGAATGAATCGTGTATGGGTCAAACCTAACAAAAGACATTGAAATTCTTCAGATCACCAGGACCCATGGATCAACTTATGTTCATGCTAGGTTACTAACTCTAATTATAGAGCTGGCCTGGAGCTTCAGGCCACAAAATTTGAGACATTGTCATGTTCAAGAGCAGGGAAATGAAAGATAGTTTTAGAAATATTTAAGATTTAAAAAATAGTTAATAAGTCGTAAAGGAGTAAATGTTTCATTGATTTTAGAAATAGTTAACCAACAGAAGGGTTGAAAACTGTAACAAAAAGACAAATACTTAGGCAATATGAGAAGTAAATTAATGAGATGAGTGGAAACTACAATTCTTATTGAAAACCTAACAATAAATTATGGTTACTGGAGAAAATTAAGCACTGATGAGGTTACACATGAGCACAAGAAGGGAAAGATTTCTGAGAAGGAAGAATCAGCAGGACATACTTATCAAGAAGCCAATAACACTTGCGGTAAAAGTTTGGATCATCCTCCCCTCGTGCATGGTAAACATGGATTCTTTCTTCGTTGCCAATCTGCAAGCAAAATTTAAAGAAAAAGACCATGTTTTAACTAACCACACCAAAAATTCTGAGGCTGGAAAAGAAAGTTACAAATTAAGAGCTTAATCATTGTAAAACTGTGCCATCAATCAAGCATGATAGAGCAGCATAGATGCTAATGAATATGTGTTAGTATAGAAAGAAATTTGTAGAGGAAAAAAATTTTAAAATGCGGAACAACTTACAATAAAAAAGTATTAATAAGTTCACATTTCATCAAAAGTTTAATTTGATAGTTCTGTATTAATGTAAGAAAAAAAGCCATATCCAAAATTCCAAATATAGGAATTTTAACCATACAAAAGAGAAATTTCATACCACAAAAATTGGTAAGAATATTAAGAATATAAATGGAGACAAAGAAGTCTGTCTTGCAGGAAAAAACAATGAAATATAAATGTAAATGGCGAGCCTTCGAGCGGGGTCGAGAGGCTGGAGGCTTGCTGTGCGTGGGTCGTGAGGTAGGGGAGAGTCGAACAGCTGTTTGGCGTTCCTGTCGTTGAGATGGGGAGAGTGGGCGTCGGTGCAGGCGTGAGAGGTAGTGGGATCGAGAGATGTCTGGGAGTTCGAATGGAAGGTTTTCGGGTGCAAAGAGGAAGCGCTCGAGCAGGCTGAGGGTTAGAGGCCAGCAAATCGAGCAGAGGAGATGCGGGTGTTCGCGCAAGAAGGAAGGTGGGCGAGTGAGGCTGCGGCGAGCGGGAGAGCTGAGCGGAGAGTTCTGCGTCGAGGAGTGGGGCTTCTGCTCGCGTGCGAGAGGGAAGCAGGCGACGGTGAGATGAGGCGGGCAATAGAGGTCGATTAAACTCCGCCTAGCCGCTATGCTGTGAAGATATTATATAGTGTTCTTTTTAGCTCGAACGAACGGAAGACGAACGAATGGCAGACGAACGAACGGCGGAAGACGAAGGAAGATGAACGAACGAGCGGAAGACGAAGGAAGATGAAGAAGACGAGACGAACGAAACGAACATTTGAGATGACGAACGAACGAACGCTAGAGAAGATGGGGGAGGAGCAGAGCTTTCACGTAACAACCTGAACGAAGATCGAACGGGGCAACAGGGTAAAAAAGAACGGCGGAATGCTGGCCGTGGGGTCGATTCCGCGGCCCACTTTTTGCGAAAACTTACCAGGACGGTCGCCGCGAAGCTCCTGCGCCGCTCCCCCAAATAGCGCATCTCTGCGGTGATTTGCCGCGAAGCTCTGGAGCCGCGCCCCCAAACGGACCCTTACTAAATCTCAGATTTACGGTGAATTGGCATCATTTTAGAATTTGTCAAATGTCAGGATATAAGGAGATGACTTTTGATGTTTTGCAGGTTTAAGCCCAAATCCTGCATAAAACTTGCTTAAAACCGGCTATCAAACAACCTCTAAACCTGGTAAAAAACTGGATTTAGTAAATTTGAGATTTAAGGCAAAAACTGAGAAAAACTTGATTTACTAAATCCTTTGAAATTCCAGTTTTTGCTGTATGGCAAGCTTTAAATTTAATCATGCTCAACTCCATTACGGGATAATTCCTTAAGGGTGAGTAATTTTTGCAGATGATGATCAACTTGATATATAATCATGTGAAAGGATTATCATGTCTCGGAGAAACAGGCATATTCCATATCAAAATGCTGATGTTGCATGTATACCTGTAGCCTTAGATGCTTTATTTGACACAAGGAACTCAGCTCATGTTATTTTTCTTCGTCCGTTTACATTCTTATTGTCCATATACCTAGATTTCACCCGGTCTTCATTTGGGTGCTTTTTTTTCAGGGATATCATCAAGTTATTTGCACTTGTTCAAATAGGATCACTTGTCAAATTGCATTAGATGGACTTCTTACATGGATCTTGTTCACCTTTTCTTAGTTACATTTACTTCACGATAGGTTATGATCCTCACAGTTCTAGAAAGAGAAGTTGATGCTAGCAAATAAAAATAGAAACGGGGAAAGAGAAGACAGATAGGAAAGTGGAATCAATTTACTTTGAAATAAAATGAATTGGATTGTGCGCAGAACTAGGGTGAGGGTGTGTTTTTAGAAATACTACATGAGAATTATGCAAAGAACCCCCAATAGTAAAAAGGTTTAAAATAGCCCATATAGATAACAAAGTATGGAATTTAGACAACTAATGCAACCATTGATTTAATTTGCATGCAAGAGCTTAAAGTTCTAGGATATTAACTCTTGAATTTAATTGATGAAGGTGATGTTATAACTAGTGTGAATATTTGGGTATTTCTGGTGTATATGTTGCAAACTTAAATCATTTAAATGTATTTATTTCAAATAATCTATTTGGCAAAAATATGAACCTGTAATAAGGTGGAACTCCAAAATTTATCTTCTATCACTGGATAATTTCATGCGATTATATATGTATATTTTTTTTTTCTCTTTACAATACTCTCTCAAAATTAAATTAATAAGTTGTAAATATGATTATTACCTATGTAAGCTAGCATGTGACAATTCCGTCTCTTTGAGCGAGCGCAATGGTTTATGTTTGCCTAATTTTTTTAATAATATTGTTGCATGTTATTGATGATTTAGTATATTAAATGTTTAAAATTGTGCAAATGGGTATCAAGTTATTTTTCATTCATTAGAAAAATTGTAAGCCTCACACTTAAAATATTGCATAACGGAACATGGCTTTTCTAAACTCAAAGGTGTGAAGTTAGATGTAACATATACTATAATCTTGGCATATTAAAATATTAAAAAAAGTTAGCATATCTACATGCTAACAAAGTAAGAAATAACAATTTGCGCAAAGATGTGACAGACATCGCAACAACAAATCACGAAGCAAAATTATGCATGCCACATATAGTGAGTTGAGGCGCACCTCTGTGTGAGGTGTATGCCTTATGTACAATGAGGCGTTAGACTTGTTGTATTTTTTTGGTTAAAAAGCACCGATGCGCCCATTGTGTCATGCCTCAATTTTCTAACTTTAGACTTTGGTATATTATGAGTTTTTCTTGTTATATGTTTTATAAGTATTAATGTTGAAGTTTATACTGATTGTGAAATTACTATTTATAAGAATTTGCCCTACAAGTGTTTGTTCTTTTATTTTTCAAGAATTATGTTTCTAGTTCCTCCATTTCATAGTTTTGTATGGAGTTTGACTCGTACTGAATGCTGTTGCTTTACTCACTATATTGTTGGTCTTTCCGTAGATTGTTAAAGATCCTTTTTTGTGCTTATCAAGAGAATTGTTTTATGTCCGTGGAGGAGTTTTAACTTTTCTTAAATTCACCATTTGAATTTTCGTCTTGGATGTGGATTTTAGTGGTATTAAACTCTTTTGTGATGTTTTGTGTTACAGTGCTCCATCAAAATACAATAGTTTGGTTTTAATTGCATTGAAATGTTGTTTTAGAATGTTCAATAGCACTTATAGTTTTTTGTTTGGTGTATTTTTTCCATTTTGGAAAAAATACAATGGATTTTTTCATGATATTAATGATATTCATGGTTAAATGGACATCTTACTAGTTCCAATTTAAAGTTTTTATTCAACCAAATGTTTGCATTATCTTAATTAAATGTTATTTTTTAGTTGACAACCTAAACCTGATTTTGCTGACAGCCACCATTCTTATTGAAGCGCTAGCTAGGGGTGTAAACGAACCGAACACGAACGAACAGAGCTAGTGTTCGTGTTTGTAATATTCGAACACATCACTGTTCGTGTTTGATTCATTTAACAAACCGAACGAAAAAAAATTGTTCGTGTTCGCTCGTTTGCTTATCGAACGAATCGAACACGAACTTCATAGCGAACCGAACACGAACTGTTTGCGAACACGAGCTTTTTTGACAGCCCTAGTTTTGATGGCATACTTCCTCAAAATGAAGTAAATTTATCAGGTATTCCTTACACATCAGATAATTCATACTTCCTCAAAATGAAGCAAACCGAATAAGACGTTTAGTGTTTTATTTAGGGTTTTATTTTAATGTATAGTATAGTATATTAATTATAATATTATAATATTTATATTAATATAATTAATACTATAATATTATTATTGTTATTAATAATTTATCATATATTATAATTTTTAGAAGTTTAATTATTTAAAATATGATAAATTTTTATAATATATAATTATTTTTAAAATATCATAAAATTTTTATATATAATTATTTTAAATTATTTTATATTTCGAATAATAACGAATCGAACACGAACGAACACATCACTGTTCGTGTTTGGTTCGTTTAACAAACCGAACGAAAAAAATTGTTCGTGTTCGTCTCGCTTGCTTATCGTACGAATCGAACACGAACATTTTGGCGAATCGAACACGAACATTTTGGCGAATCGAACACGAAGTGTTCGCGAACAACGAGCTTTTTTGACAGCCCTAGCGCTAGCATCTATTGCCTATGTGCACAATCGAAACCTAGAACGGTAAAATACCCATGTTATTTTAGCTATGTAAAATAGTGTGCAAAGTGCTCCAAATGTCATTTTACAGATAGACACCTTTATCTACATGAGATTCAAGACATCCGGTTTCACTTTTATTTATTTATATTCAATAAATATTTTAAATACGTAGTTCAATTTTTAGAATTGAGATTCAATCACTTCTAAACACCCAAAACTAGCCCTTTAATAGAAGGATATTGACTGAATTTGATGACTCTGGCATTCCTTAAATCTACAACAGCCTTGGAAGACTATGATTACATAAGCAGCAAACCCTGTTAAAGCTATACTTTTTCTTGTAATATTGGGGTACTACACCAAATAGCCGATGAAAATTATATCGCTCAATTCTTATGTATTTACTTATCTTGCATCTGAACTTTAATTTTTACACATCCAGCGCTCATTAATGATTTGTTTAATCTGTTCAGGCTACTTTCGATTGTCTTATGAAGACGTATGGATTCTTGACTCCAGACTTGTGGATTGAGACTCGTTTTGCCAAATCACCTTTCCAGGAATATACTGACCTACTCTCGAAGCCAACAAAGGCCATTCTTGATGATGTTGAGAGGATTGACGCCTAGTTTTGTGATTTAAGTATCAGCAGGTCCGAGTCCTCTAGGTGTTTCATAAGGCTCTTCCCGCCTTCTAAAAGACCCTTTGCGTATTTTTTGTTGATGCTCTTAATTATTAAACTGTTCTTGTTGCTTGCTCCAGACTGTTCCCAGTCATAACTTTTTGATTCTGCTATTTCTCAGAAAATGTTAGCTTTTTTATTTATTTATTTTTTCTTTAAATGAATTATTATATGGGGCAATCACATACATCGCACTTCAAACATTGCTATTTACAAAACTAACATCTCGACTTCTCTCTCAAAAGATCAAAATTCACGATAAAACTCCGGTCAATGTTTCTTAATTTTTATCAAGTTTCCAATTTGTTTGTAGCATGTGTAAATGTATTGATTCTGTTGTTAAAAAAATCATCTGAGCGTTTGTTTTGTAAATAGTTCTGTTTTATGTGTTATGTATATAATTATCTCTTTCATGTTTGGACTTCTGTTAGTGCCCATTCCAGTTGATTTTCTACAAGGGGGATTCTAGGCTAACATCTGGTGGAGTTTGGTCTCACTGACAAAAGTAAACTTCTGTGATTGAGTGATGAATCTCCAGGCACCATGGAAGTTTCTGAAAATATGATTTGGTTTGGGGGTGTGAATGAGCCAAACTTTGAGCGAACCTAAGGCCAACTTGTATATGGCTCGTTGAAAAATATTACTGATTGTGTTTGGTTCATTTTCAATTTGAGCGTAAAAAATTTATTTGTGTTATACTCTTGCTCAGCAGCTAAAGATGAGCTCTTTTTGTGAGCATTGAGCTTTATTTGTAGCCTGTCAAGCCGTAGGTTAGAGGGTAGAGCTGATATTTAATTCTTTTTATTTATATTAAAATGTTTATTTAAGTAATATTTAATATATTTTTATTTTATTTTTTTCAATTAATAATTTTAATTAATTATAGATTTTTTAGCGTTGTAATTAATTAAATTATTTAAAAATAAAGTTATATATATTTTTTATTGTAATTATTTCGATTTGAAATGAGCTGAACACAAATCAACAAATATTTGTTTGTATTCAATCAGAAGTGTAAAAAGATTGTTTTCCACTCGTTCGTGTAGCGAACAAATCAAACATGAGTCTAATTTTGCTTGATATAAATAAATTTGCTAATTAAAATATTCAATCAGATCGTTGAAGTGCACATTACATGTTATAAAAAATATGAAAAATTGGCTTATAAGCTTTCAAGAAAACACAAACATATTAAAATTCATTATACCACCTCAAATAGGATTTGTAAGTGTGTTCAAAACTCAAAATGAGCTCAATTATTGTTTAAATGTAACTTATGTGCATCATAATGTGTTTATATGTACCAAACAATTTTGATTGTAAAATACAGAAAACCTCTTTTTAACACACACACACACACACACACACACACACATATATATATATATATATATATATATATATATATATATATATATATATATATATATATATATATATATATATTTGAACCAAAACAACTTTTCAAACTTTTGCTTGGTAAATTTTTTTTCAAAATTAGATAGGATCAGGACAATTTTAGCATTTGCTAAACTAATGAGGGATGAATTCAAGCGGATCAATATGAGCTCATTCGGATCTCCGAGAACTCAATATTAACTTCAAATTGGGATGACAATTATTGACTAAGCTAATATTTTAACATAATTTTTTGGAATTAACAAGAATGACTATAGACTCGCCCACAAGTTAGGCAGACTCTTTCAAGCTTATAGGTCCACTTATTACTAAATTCCTATGTATCTACTTGCTTGGCTCGATTACAACCGTATATTATTCTATTATCATATAACATGGTTAAAAGAAGTACAAAAAAAGATAATATTTTTATGTAGAAATAAGTGAATGATAAATTTCAATTTGGACCTTGAAAAACCTCAAAAAATTATAAATTTATATTTATGAAATTTAAATGCCATATATTTTTTTATGTATAAGTCCAATTTAATAAGTTAATCAATATTTTAAATATATTTTATGAGATCAAGAATAAAAAGAGCCCCATTTTAAAAAATAATATGAGATTAAGCTCGGTCAAAGACTAATAGATTTTTAATGTTTATTTGAGTCTTGTATTATTCACAAGTCGCCTCAATTTTAAATGTCGTGTTGATGCCATCAGAATCTAAAGGTTTGATCGAAATATGGGCCCGTAGGAAAAAAAGTCTTCCCTCGGCTCGGTAGCAATGGCAATGAGCATCCTTCCCGCCGACCACTTATAAAGGCTGTCTCTAGAGAAGCTTCAAAGCAAGATAATTTGTTGGGCTTACTGGCATCAGATTCGGAAGACTTCCCAAGCTTCTAATAAACCAAACTGTCCGCAGCATCCATGGCAGAGGGCAAATCCTTTTTCTTTTAATTTTTTAGAAACACCTTTATATTCATTATCTTTGAAGTTGTGAAAACTCTTATATTATCATTAATGTATTCACAAATTACTTGGAGAAGCCTCAAAATCTCTTCTGGATTTGTACTCTTTAAGAAATTTCTACTTTTAGTTTTCAATGCAATTGTGAGAGTCCGAGTGTGTTTTTTTCTTAATAATTTTATTTTATTTTATTTAAAAATATGAAATACACAAATTTTACATTAAATATGATGGTCGTATGGAATGAAATAAAATGCCTCTCGAAGAGATACTTCTATCTGTACTGCACTTAACCCTCAATATAGCCTCGAAACATAGATGTATAGATTGATATCACTAATAGATTAGAGATAGCGCACCAAGTGAACTAACATACTTAGAAAAAGAGAAATAACTTGTGAATGGTGCTTCGTAACATGCACGACTCTATATTTGATCATATAATTCTAATTTATTTTTATTTATTTAAGTAATCAAGGAAGCTTAAATAAGCCTCTCAAATACAATATATTAGTTTAAACATGGAATCATTTGTTCATTTATATTCGTGATATCACTCATTTAATGCTAAATCGTATTTAAAAATTGGCAAATGCCATATGTTAATATTTGTATAATAAAGTCAGAATTTGGTTGCACGCATGCTTCCAGGTGAGGTTGCTAAATCCTTGTAGAGGCGGAAGATTAAAGAGAGTAATTGATGCAAATGATTGCATCGATGATAATGACACGATTTCAAGAGAAGATCTAATTCAAGTTCCATGTGGACCAATTACTTGATACCATGCAAAGAGGTTGAATGAGGCTCTTAATTAATTGAAGAAAACCTTTCTCCTCTAAGGGCGATGGTTCTTGGAGCTTTCTTGCCCTAACTTTCTCTCCGCCTCCTTATCATCTTCTTTCGTGAACTTCTCTGGTTCTCTCACTATAGTCTCTCGCTATGGTGGTAGCTCCTTATCGGGAATGTTGCTTCCGGTAAGATTTCCGATGGTGGTGTTTTGTTTCCTTCGAGCTTTTTTGATCTTCTTGCCGAAGAAGGTGCCGATACTTTGCTCAAAAAACCTTCAAGAAAGAACGGTAAACCTGCTTTCATTTTTGATGAGGAAGAATCTTCTATGCTTTTGGAACCGCTTAGGTATACTCTCATTGGAAAGTTTTCTTATGCTCATCCTAGTATGGAAACAATGCGAAAATTTTTTTCGGACCTTCATTTGGAAATTAGGGTTAATTGATACTCGTAATTTAATGATCAAACTTCAACTCGAAGAAGATTATACCATTTTTTTCTCTAAAAAAATTCTTAGTATTGAGAAATGCTATCTCAAGATTCTCAAATGGACGCCGGATTTCAACCCTGCTGAAGAACCCCATGTGGTGCCGGTATGGATTCGTTTCCCAGGTCTTAAATTACAATACTATAATAAAAAAGTTCTTTATTTGTTGGGTTCTGTTTATGGTAAGCCATTGAAACTTGATTCTGCAACTAGTACTTTATTGAGACCTTCTCTTGCAAGGGTTTTAGTTGAGAGGGATGTTACAGCTGTTTTTCAGGACTCTATTTGGTTGGGGAATGCTAATGACGGTTACTGGCAGAAAGTTGTTCTCGAATTTGTGCCTCATTATTGTACTCATTGTAAGATCTTTGGCCATCTTTTTTCTAATTGCTTTATGGCTCATCCTGAACTGCGTAAGAATCGCTCCAATACTGTGCCGAATCAAGTTGTGAACAAAATGAATTCTAAAATTACTCCTAATACGACTCATAATATAGTTGATGGAGGGTGTTCTACCGATCCTGTTTCTTTATGTACTAACGATATCCAAGATCCTCAACTTTCTGCTATTAATTCTCTTCCTCACAATAATTTAGCTACTATGCATACTTCTACTCATATGGTTGAAGATATAATTGATTTTCAGAAGCCTGTTTCTGCTATTATTACTACTGATATGATGGTTAATCAGAATCTTATTAGTCCTGTTACTTTGAATAAGTCTCTTTTGCTGGAAGGCCCTGTTTTAAACTCGGATAAACAGTTGCTTCTTTTATCTAATACTGCTATAGAGCAGAGCACAATTGATGCAGTGGCTATGGATTCTTTGAAGCATAATAGTGAGTCCCATTTCACCCAAGAAATGGGAAGTGATATTGTTAATGATGACTGGATTGTTCAACGATCTTCTAGGAAGAGGAAAATAAAGAATACCCATGAGTCTGATTTTGTTTATTCTGTTTCTCTACCATCTCAGATGAAAGATCTGGATGCTTCTACTTCTCAAATTGGTAATAAGGTTCTTAAAGGAGGGTTTTAATCATTGAATTTCAATTCTATGGTTTGGAATATTAGGGGCATTGCTAAAACCAATGCTTCTAACGAGCTAAAAATTTGATTCGTACTTTTAAGTTCTACTTCTTTGGTATTTTGGATCCTCTTGTTAATATGGATAACAATGATGCTTATTTGAAACGGTTTAGTTCGTACAAGTGTTTTGTTAATTGTAATAATAAGATTTGGTTTTTTTGGAAGGATTGTTTAAATATTGATATACTTATCAATCATAGACAATTCTTGCACATTAGAATTCATTATGCTAATGTGACTTTTCTGTTTACCTTAGTTTATGCTAGTTGTATTAAACATGATCGATTTGAACTTTGGAATCTATTCCAAGGTATTAATACAGGTAATGAAGCTTGGATTATGGGAGGGGACTTTAATATGATTTCTTCTCCTTCTGAAAAGCAAGGAGGTATTCCTCCTAACTTATCTCTTATAAATGATTTTAATGAGACTTTAATGAATGCAGGTTTATATGATTTGGGTTATACTGGTAATATATTTACTTGGTTTAGAGGGAATACCTTTGAACATCTTGATCGTTTTGTTGCTAATTCTTGTTGGTTTAATATTTTTTCCCAGTATGTAGTTAAACATCTTGCTATTAATGCTTCTGATCATGCTCCTATTATTTTAAGTATTTTGAATAATTCTTCCTCTCATAATTATCATTTTAAATTTCTTAATATGTGGACTTTACATGAGACTTATACTAAATTTTTGCATGATAACTGGAACATTTCTTTAAATGGTTATGCTGGCTTTCGTTTATGGAAATTACAAAAAAACTTGGCTATTAAATTAAGGCATTGGAACTGGGAATGCTTTGGTAATTTACATAAAAATATTGAGTTGATTTAAACTAGGATTCAATCACTTGAGAAAGATTTTGCTAATAATCTTATTGATGTTGATGTTATTCTTCAAGAAAATCAGAATCTTAATGAAGTCATTGCTAAAGAAGAATTCTTCTTTGCTCAGAAAGCCTCTAAATTGAATTATTTAGATGGTGATAGAAATTCTAAGTTCTTTATGGCTTGTATTAAAGCTCGTAGGAATATTAATTCTATTCATGCTATTTTCAATGATTGTGGGAATAAGATTACCAATCCTATTGATATTGCTAAGGATGTTGTTAACTATTTTACTAATCTTTTTAATAATAATGATCCCTATATTGGGGTTGTGGATAAGGTTCTTTATAATGATATCAAGCCTTTTAATAATGACTTGCTTACTACTATTCCTTCTGGTGATGAAATCAAGTCTATCATTGATAGTATGGATGAGGGTCGTTCTGCTGGCTCTGATGGTTTTTCCTTGGAGTTTTATAAAAATAGTTGGCCTGTCATTCATAAAGATGTTATTCAAGCTATTCAAGAGTTTTTTCAAGGTATTGATTTACCTAGGTACTTCAAATCTTCTAATATTGCTTTAATACCTAAAGCTAAAGTGGCTTCTACCTGGAATGATTTTAGACCTATCAGTTTAAATACTATTATTACTAAAGTTATCTCGAAAATCATTGTTAAGAGACTTCAAACTATGCTTACCAATATTATTAGCCTTAACCAGGCTGCTTTTTTAAAGGATAGAAACATTTGTGATCATGCTTTACTTGTCCAAGAGTTACTGTTGGACATTGATTCTGGTTCTAGAGATGGTAATATCCTTTTTAAAATGGATATTAAAAAAGCTTTTGACACTCTTAGTTGGGACTTTATTATTGATGTTCTCAAAGCTATTGGCTTCAATAATACCTTTTGTTCTCTTATTTATAGAATTATTAATAATAATTACTACTCTTTACTGATTAATGGTAACAGTTATGGTTTTTTCAAAGCTTATAAGGGTATTAAATAAGGTGATCCCATTTCTCCTTATCTTTTTATTATTGTTTTTTATTATCTTTCTAGAAGGTTGAATGATTAATATAGTAAGTTTCCTTCTCTTAGTTATAAGAATAAAGGGAATATGTGTATCTCTCATTTATGTTTTGCTGATGATTTGATTATTTTCACTAATACTAATAAACGTTCCATTAAGAAAGTTTGGAATGAACTCTCTAACTTTTAAAAGTATTCTGGTCTTTCTTTTAATGTTTCTAAATGTTTCTTTTACTGTGTTAAAAGAATTAATGTGGCTAAAAAAGATTGGATCTCTAATTTCACTGGTTGTAGTAGGGCTTCTTTACCTCTGAATTATTTAGGCTTTACTCTTGATAAAGGTAAAAGTAGAAAAGCTCATTGTATAAGCCTTTTCGATAAAATCCGAATAAAATTAACTCTTGGGAAAATAATTTTCTTTCTTTTGGTGGTCGTATTACTCTTCTTAAGAGTATTCTTACTTCTATGCTTCTCTACTCTCTTCAAGTTATGAATATACCTTCTTATTTCATTAATTCTTTAGAGAAGCTTTTTAATAAGTTTCTTTAGGAAGGCAACAAAAATTGTTCTTATCATTAGAAAAGTTGGAATAAGCTTGTAGACCTATTGACAAAGGTGGTCTTGGTTTTAGAAGTATTGCTAATTCTATTCAGATTAATTATATGAAGCTTTGGTATCGTTTTCGTAAAGGAAATTCTATTTGGGCCTTGTATCTTAAGGCCAAATATTGTGCTGCTCAGCATCCTTTATGTATTACTCAGACTTACAAAGACTCTTTTATTTGGAAAGCTATGCTTAAAGTGGCTAGACTCACTGAGGTTTTAATAAGTTGGGATGTTGGTAAAGGTGGCTGTTTCTTTTGGTATGATGATTGGACATGACATGGTGCTTTATCTGATTGGTATGGAGGTCCTCAAGATGTTAATACCAATGTTAATGATTTCTGGTTTAATGATTCTTGGAATCTTCCTTTGCTGCTTGATTATACTCATCATAATGATGCTAAATATATTTCTTCTATGCCTATTTTCAATACTAAGAAGAATGTGCCTCTTATTAAGACTAAGCTTGAGGATTCTATATCTAAAACTTTTGCTGCCTCTTTTCAGAATTTCCAGGGTCAGGATTTAAGTTGGATTTAGAATTCTTGGCTTAAACCTTCTATTTCCTTTTTTATTTGGCGTGTTTTTCATCGTATAATTCCCACTGATGACTTACTTAAACTTAAAGGATTAAGGTTGACGTCTAAGTGCTGTTTGTGCTGTAATCAAGAGGATACTATTGAACATATTTTTCTTAACTGCAGTTTTACTACTGCTGTTTGGTACCAGGTTACTGTTAAGCTACAGATTAATGTGAATTCTTTAAATTTTACGTCTGTTGATGCTCTTTTTATAAGCTGGAAAAATCTGGGTAAGCCTTTTATGGTTTTTCCTGCGGTTGTTATCTGGTTTATTTGGATGGCTCGTAATAATGCCAGATTTAATCTTATTACTCCTATTGTTACCAATACTTGTTTGTGCTTATTCTTTGTTATCTTCGAAAGGTTTTAAATGGGCTTTTACTTCCAATTCTCCTGTTAAGATGCATAATATTTTGAGAATTTTCAATTTAACTGTTCCTTTTGCGGTTAAGTTTAACAAGGAGGTGAAATGGTCTAAACCTAAGCTTCCTTTTATAAGATTAAATTGTGACAGTTGTTGGTATACGAATAAAGCTAGCATTGGGGGTATTTTCAGAGATGTGTTAGGGCTGCCACTTTGTTGGTTTGCTTCTAAGTCTATTCCGGTATCTCCTCTTATGGCTGAAGCTGAGGCTATTGTCTTTGGTTTACAGGTGGCTATTAATCGAGGGTGGACTTATATTAATTTGGAAACTGATTCCTTACTTTTGTGGAAGTTTTGTACTTTGCAGGAAAATCATCATTGGAGCTTAAATGGGATTATGAAGCAGATTTTCTGGTTGGCTAATCAACTAACAGTTGTTTGGACGCATACGAAGAGAGATGGTAACAGAGTCGCCCATTGGGCTGCTAAGTTTGGTTTGAGTCTCTATTTTCCTTCTATTTCTCTGAACTTTCCTTATGAATTACATAATCTTATTTTATCCGATTGTTTATAGAGTCGTGTGTGTGAGTTGTATTTTGTATTTTTTTTTTTGGAGAGAGGACCTTAGATTCCTTTTTTGTGTGCGTTGTAAGGGTGGGTTTAGATAGGACCTCTCTCCCGGTTTTGTACTTCACCTTTTTAATTAACGCGTAGGGAGCAACAGTCTCCTTTAACTAAAAAAAAAAGCTCTTAATTAATTAGCCGAGGAGGCTTGGACTCAAGCCAATTCATGGGGGTGTAAGGAGAAAGAGCCACAAAGATTTGTCAATTTAATCTAAGTCCAATGACAAATGAGTCATATTATTATGGCTGGATATTTTTTCTTTTATTTCAGTTTAATAATGGCTTGTATGTCAACTTGATGTAGTTTTATTTATTTTTTTAAAAGATATTTTATCTTCACTTATTTTTTTATTTTGCTTGTAAGCTTTAATCTATATATAAACTTAATGAGTTCTTTCTTGACTTATCAAGCAGATTTCCACCCCGTTTGTGGCGTTTACCATAGTACCAAGGTTCTTTACTCGTTTCAAACATAGGGTGAAAGGTCATATACCAATGCTCTTGTTTGCTTGGTCAAGGTTTATCTCCATTCATCCATCTCTTTTACTGTCAGGTTCTATCCCTCCTTTAGCTCGGTTTGTTTCAGCTTCGGGACAATTTTCTTGTGTTGTTTCATGCATCTCATATGAATTTCCATCAATTCCTTTCAGTTTTGGCTAAAGACATCAGGTTTTTTAATTATAACATCGATCCCCACGGTCCTGCCTTGATTCTATTCACATCAGTAACCGAATGATATTTGGGAAGTCTTGAAGCTGGTGTAGAGATTATCCTGCGTTAATTTATATTTCAACAAGACAGGTATGAAGAAATATGACAATGCCTGCTGCTGAGAAAAATTATTTGGTGGGGTGCACTCTCTCTCTCAATAGCAATTTGATATGTTCTTAAATCCTTTTTATGGTAGATTTTTTTGTGACGTTAAAAAATAATTTAGTAGCTGCCGCTTGGGCTTGATCCCGCTGTTCATCCGCCGCCGTACTTCTTTCATCAATTCCTCCACCAATTGGTCGTTTACTTCCTCCTGCAAATATTAATGTTAATTTCGAAGCATGAATGAATAGAAGACGCAGCAGAAAAACGGCATAAGAGCTAACTAATAAGAAAGATAAAAGGCGTGCATTGGGAGTGTCTGGCAGCTTCTGCAGTGAACTATAATCCCATGAACTCGGTTGGTAGTTAGCAAAATCCCGAGCAAACATCTCGCTTGAAGTGCGCTTAGCCATCGTGAACAGGAAACAACTTAGCTGATCAGAAGGAATGTTGAAATATGGAACTGTTGCATATATTGTGTATGAGAAGCAGGTCGGATTTTCTGGCAATGGAGCTATGATATTAAATGCTAAATCGTGTATCGCGAGCATTTGACTTGTGAGGATTAAAAGAAATTCAACACTGAGTGTTATGTTTCTGAGGTCCTACTTATAATATATGTCGGCTGGCATTGCACATTTCAATCGTTTAATTTCTAGACATTTGTTATAGGACTTGTTAGAAAAGTGAAATAAAATGATATTCTAGAGACTAATCAATTAAAGGTTGACTAATCATAGGCCTACCAACTTAGAGACTGCCTCATCAGAGCCCTCTAGAGATTAATTAGTTGGGAGTCGACCAACCTAAAACCGATTTATCAAAATTTGACCGACCAATCAAAGATGATCATGATTTTTAAGTGTCCTTTCATAATAATTCTCTATATCTTTTTCACTCTAAAAAATGCTATATTTCTTGGGTGTGATTCACGAATAAATTTGGGTTTAACACCCTTGATACGACATCAACAAATTTTCATCATCCGACAAGAATATTGAAGCGTAATACAAATCTTGAGTCAATTTTTTTTAGAAATAATGTTCAAACTTCAACTAAAATCAATCAGAAGTCTGATTTCATACAGTTGAGTTGATCGGAACAATGCAATGACACCAACATTGACCCAATCTAAGTCAAATCAAGCCCTATGTGACACTATTAAGAATTATAGAGGAAAAAAAGAATTTAATAGCATTATCTTTAAAAAATTAAGATGTTCATAATGAGAAATACCAGCTTAGATGAGCAACTGACAAACTACATAAGCTTGTCTATGAGAAATGAAATAGGATCGATAAGTTGAACATATAGGTTTAACTTTTAAATAAATAAATAAATAAATAAATAAATAAATAAATATATATATATATATATATATATATATATATATATATATATATATATATATATATAATTTTGCCTAAAGAATATATCATAGATGTTTAAGAAAATTATTATTTTTTAATTAACTCACTAATTTAAGACGCGTATATCCTTTTTTATATTAAAAAAGAACATCAATTAAGTCAAGCACGTCAAGGACTTGTCTCACACATGTTCAGGGCGAGTGTCAATGCTCGAGAGGTGTCCGACATTCTACAATTAATTAAGCCTAGAGCATGTCATTAAACTATTTTCTAGATGCTTCTAGCATCCAAATAAAAGGTCAAACAGATTCAAAATTTGACAAACTTATTATCAAATCAAGTGTCTCGATAAGACGAATCCAACGAGCTTAAGATCACTTAATTCCCACATCATCAAGACATTCAAATGTTAGGATGTCGTTTGATTGAGGGAACTTCTCCAAGCCGTCAGATGGAGTGGTTTAAATTTTTTCCTTATTTGCAAATATACGACTCTCATACATATAAATAGAGCATTACCCCCTTTATGAATGAGGTTCAAGAAGCTAGACCTTGAATTAGAGAAAATTAGAGCATCAAGGAGAAGGAGTGGAACCCTCATATTCTACACTAAAGATTCAGATTTGTCATGTAATCATATCCAAGAAATATTGCATACTGATTCTGGGACAGAAACAAAAAAAAACTGGTAACATTTATAATTATATAGAGAATAATTTACACTAATAGTTTACAACACTTGTAAGTTAGAATTTGACAAATTCGTTACTCATCTCAAACATTAATTTTTAGATATCTTAAATAACACATGATTTTTTATGAATTCATAGATTCATGATTGAAACAATGGAGCAACAGATTAGGGCTAATAGATCTTGGTTGGGGGCTCATGCGTATCGTGAAAATTTGACAAAATTTATGATGTGAATGACAGCGTGTTAAATACAAGATTCCGGTCAAAAGGAAAATCAAGATATCTAATTTTGATGTTTGTGCTAAAACAAAATTAAATGAGATGACAAAGTAGACCACTATGGGATTCTCGATGTTGTTTGATTAACATTTCTTAACTCAATTGGAAGAAGTGTTTTCATATTCAACTGTGATGAATGTTCATAATCGTGGAATAAGGGTAAACAAACTGTGTAATATCGTAGAAGTAAAATTGAACAAAATATATGCTAAATTTGATCCTTTCATTATAGCAAGACAAGCATGTCAAGTATATTATCTTTTATATTCCATAGAGCAAGATATAAAGTTGGCTGGATAATAACCATAATGAGTAAATCTAGAGCGACTATTGATATTCATAATACTAATGAACCCGCTCAACAAGAAATAGAAATGACATATTTATGCAATCCACTCGATTCTATCTATATGAAGAGCAAAATTTAGAGAACGTTGGTGACGAACATGAAGAAATTACTTTCAATGATGAGTATGACTTTGAAGCTGTTTTGGATAAAAAAAAATTTAACTACTCCTCTAGTCACTCATGGGACGAGGCTGAATAAGATGTGTAAGTTACTCAAAATATTGTAAGCTTAGTATGACACATTCTGTTCACTACGTAGTTTTGTGTTTTCATCTTCAGTAGCTTGTACATTTTGTTCATACATGCATATAATATTTTTACTTATACTTCAATTATGATATTTTGTAGATTATACTTTACAATTTCGCATTATGTTTGCTACGTATTTTTGTGTTTTTATAATTTTAGTGCTAGGTAGATTTTACTTTATATTCTTACCTTCAATTAACTATGTAGTTTTGTGTTTTCAGTTTCAGTAATTTGAGATAGCACTTTACAACTTTTGTTTATTGCATTATTTTGCATTTATAGTTTCGGTAATTCGTAGATTACACTCCGTAGTTTCACCTATTGATTGGGTAGTTTTGTGTTTCAGCTTCATGAGTTTGTAGATTGCACTTTATTATGATCATACTTTTATTTAAAGTTATGTGCACTAATTAATTTAACTTTCTTTGTTGGAGATAGATTCTGGAGGTAGGGACGGTCTCACTCCTAGCGAGGGACATGTCATATGAAAGTATTAGAGGAAGAAAGTCTTCTTCAGCCTAGTCGGTTGCACTTCTTTGGAGGCGATGATTGCTTTGTCGCTCTCCACCACGACAAGCATTGTGCTCGACTCATCCAAGCAAGCCACCACCCCGACGCCGCCAACTTCACTATAGATCCCCGATTGATGCCCCTCTCCCACCACAACAGCACTGCCATCAGCTGTGACTACAACACCATCTACTTCGATGCAGGGCAATGCTGCTTCTGCCAAGCAAGAGACACCTATCAGTATAGTAGCAACCAATAGCTAGAGCCTACGGGGCAAATGTATTTTTTTTAGACAGTGACATTACTGCTTTATATTTTATTTTTTAATACAAAACTAATCATATGGTTCTCAGATTTTATCCGTCTATAGAGGCCATTCATGTTATGTGAGATATTTTTTTGGAGCAAGTACGACGCTACATACTTATCATGAAAGGAGATCCCGATGGTAACTCGAGATAAGTGGTTCAATGAGATTAGGGTATATACCAAATACGATAAACTTAAGTTACGTATATATTTTTATCAATGTAACTTTTTAAATTTTATTTTACAGAAACAGTTCTCCTAGCGCTTTGAGCAAGCACACATCCGGAGTTGCTTCTAGTGTAAAGGGAGCGAACATCTTCATGACACTTTTGGTTAAGTACGGAAGATACGTCAATGCCCCTTTTGGCTTAGTGAAGATGTTAGAATACAGAAGGAAGAGTGAGCACGACAAACAAAATCAACCCTGTAACTGTGGAGGAACAAAGTCTTCAAAGCATACCGATGGGGTGCTCCCACATACAGAGTATAAGAGGAGGCTAGTAAGAGTTAATCTTTGCATTAAATCTTATTGTAAAGTAAATATATTTTAACTATTTTATTACACCAATAGTCTTTAGAGTTGGGTTGTGAGCCCATCCTGTCGGGTTTTACGCTCGCACCCATACGTGGTAGTCGAACCAGACCTGGGTGGACAACAAATCCCATGGGACTAGATAATTCACAAGATTAATTATTATGCAATTCAAATAATTATTCAAATTTATTTAGCCTCTAACTCTCCTTAATCATTTTTTTTATAGAAGACCTTTCAGAAACAGAATAAGAGCCGAACCCATCAGTCAGGTGGTATTACAATCCCAGGTTGTGATCCTTTCAAGTACGAGCTATAGGGAGGTCGCCGGAGGCAAGAATAAGGGCTAGGTTTACAGATTGAGGTCTCAAACACAGGCTTATGACACTCATCCTTCCTCCAACGCATTAAATGTATTCATTTCTACCTCCAACGCAAATATTGAGACTAGAGTTGCTCCTCAGCCCACCTAGATGAAGTCAGAGATGAATGCTAAAATAAAATCAAACTTAGATGTGTTCCAGTACCGGGCAGTGCAGAGAGGAAAGCAACTGAAAATTGATGATTTTAACTATGGTGATGATGAAAGCATTGAGGAGGATTAGGAAATTTTTTTATTTTTTTCTGCTTATTTGAAATATTTTGATCAAGCATTTTATTTTTCTGTATAAATATTTTTCTTTTGCTTGGTATAATGCATTTCATTTGTTTTTGTGTTTGGTGTTTATGTTTATTAATGTAATTTTAGTCTAATAATTGCTTGGATAGGTAAATTGTGATGTTTGATATATCATTAATTTTAGTCTAACAACCATAACCATCTCCGCAATCACAATCACAACCTCCACACACCACCATAACCACCTCCACAATCACAACCATAACCTCTACACACAACGACGGCCACCACAATCATCTCCTCTCACCAAATTCACATAACATGCCATTACCACATCACCCAACAAAGGAATTGCAAAAAACTAAAATATGAGAACCTCCAAAATTGAAGGAACCTCACTAGTCCAATGCTCACAAGTCATATATTATAAGTAGGACCACAAAAACGTAACACTCAGTGTTGAATTTGTTGTAATGCTCACGATTTCGTATTTAATATCATAGCTCCGGTGCAAGAAAATCCGACCCGCTTCTTATACATATACACACACGCAATATATGCAAAAGTTCCATCTTTCAGCATTCCTTCTGATCAGCTACTTTGTTTCCTGTTCACGATGGCTAAGCGCACTTGAAGCGAGATGGTTGCTCGGGGTTTTGCTAACTACCAACCGAGTTCATGGGATTATAGTTCACTGCAGAAGCTTCCAAACATTCCCAAGGCACGTCTTTTATCTTTCTTAATAATTAGCTCTTTTGCTGTTTTTCTGCTGCGCCTTCTCATCATTGATGCTTTTATTTAAATTTATTTTTGCTCTTTTTCTGTGACGCGTGGAAGAAGATGAACAGAGAATATTCTACTTGTTCTTCTTTTTCACAGTTCCCTCAACAATTCATTGATGCTTCTTTAAATATTGCCAGAATGGCGAGCTTCATGTACCAACATGGAGATGGATTTAGTTCTCCGGGACATTGTTATGAAAAATTGCGCGGAGTAAAACAGGAATCGACACAATCCAAAAGAAGAACACAAAGGGATTTAACGAGGTTCGGCAAAGAAGTGCCTTCGTCCTCGGGAGCGAGCTGGCGAATGCACTATTTCAGAGGAGTTCAATTTTACATCCCATAGATTACACAAATATATAGACATATACTAAACCTACATATAAAATTACAATCACGCCCTCGCTCCCCCCAACCCACTAACTTTCAAGAGACACTCATTTTCACCAGGAGTCACACCTCTTCACCAAGAAACTCCAACCCCTAGATATGAGTCATACATAACAATTCTCCACCTTGGCGAATATCCAGTACCTTAGGGGAAATGCTTCACCCGGTATATGTGTCTACTAAACAAATCTCCACCTTAGCAAATATCTAGCCTCTTAAGAGAAAATACATCTAATAATCTCCACCTTTGTGAATATCCAGCCCCTTAGAAGAAAATCTCCACCTTGCGAATATCCAGCCCTTTAGGAGAAATAGATCATGAAGTTTCTTACATCAAAGTGGGTTGGACAACCAAACCATCTAACCTGGCTTGGTCAAAGTTCCTGTTGCATTTCCATCATATGTTCCAACAGAGTGAGCTCCACCTATAACTGTACTCCCCAACAGTTTATAGATGTTACCTGCAGTGATCTTCCCTTTCATCACAGTCAGTGCACCTTTAACAATTCTGATGGTTTCCCTATCCTCATCTGCCAAAGGAATGAAACAATTTCTGTGTAGAGTGCCCAAGGAAATCAAATTCTTCTTCAACTCTGGAAAATGTCTGACATCACATAATGTTCTAACAATGCCATCATACATCTTAATTCTGACTTTACCAATACCAGCAATATTGTAACATCTATTATCACCCAAATAGACTGAACCAGAATCAGATAACCTGTATGAAAAAACCACTCATTGTTCGGTGTTATGTGATGAGAACATCCTGAATCAAGAATCCATCTATCCTTTAACTGAGTTGTTGTAACTGAAAGCGCATCATTATCATTGTAATCTGTATCACTCTGCACCATATTCGCAGCCCTGGAAGATACATCATGAGTCTTCTTCTTGAGCATTGGACAATCTCTCCTCATATGTCCCTGTTCCTTGCACTTAAAGCAAAGAATCTTCTTGCCTTTAGGCTTTGACCTGGAATTTTGCCTTCCAGAATTCTCCTTTTCCTCTTTACTTTCACGATCATGATTACCCTTAGCATATAAACAATTACCATTAGAGCTTTCCTCTGCATTCTCCTTCCGCTGGTTGTGAGCCAACAATGCTGCAGTAATCTCATCAATCTTAATTGTTTTTTTCTCATATGTAAGAGTAGTCACCAGATGTTCATAAGAAGTACGCAATGAACACAAAAGAATCATTGCTCGGTCTTCATCCTCAATATTCACATTAAGCCGTGTCAGATCCGTGATTATTTGATTGAAGACATTCAAGTGCTGAACCAAATCAGTGCTTGCCTACATCTTCAGCCCATACAGCCTTTGCTTCAGATAAAGTTTATTCGTCAGAGATTTAGACATAAACTGAGATTCCAATTTCTTCCATGCTTCTCCTGGAGATTTCAGATTCATAACATGATACATAATCTCATCTGCCAGACATAAACGTATGGTACTTGCCGCTCAAAGTTGTAACTCTTCTCAACATTCATCTTCCATATTATCAAGTTTCGTAGCTCGTAAAGCCTTCAAAATTCCCTGTTGTGCCAACAAATCTTTTACCCTTGTTTGCCACAATCTGAAGTTCCCGGTTTCATCGAACTTCACTATCTCAAATTTTGCACCAGACATTGTCATTCGAATTTAATCCTGCACCGTATTTTCCTTTATTGCTTCGAAAAACAAAAGAAAATACTCCACAAATAAATTCAAAGAAACCTGAAATTTTTCCTATCAAATGCAGCATCTATCCAGCGATTCTCCTGTGATTCGTGAATTAAATTTTCCAAACGAATCACAATTCCTGTTCGTACCAGTACCTCGACCAATTGTTGTTTCCGCGAGCCACGAATCCCTTTGCACCTGTTCAAGGAATCCCTTTGCACCTATTCAAGGAATTCCTTTGCACCTGTTCAAGGAATAAAATAATATTGATTCTTGATTATTTTAATTCTTTTTTTTGGTTAAAAATTCTTATTTTACACATCAATTGCCTCTATTTGTGTAGGTATGTGGGCTCCAAAAATTTTTGCCCTAATATCCCTTAAAGATTTAATTAGTTTTATATGATACTCTTGGTCAAATTTTTATAAGACGGATTATATTGCAAATAAAGCATTGCTTAGTTATTGTATTTTGTGAGGATTATTTGATATGAGGTTTAAGGTTTCCCATTGGAATAAGTCCTTATGGTTAAATACATCTTCTAAAAATGATAGAATACTTTTGCTCAAGGTTTGCTATCTGTCGCTAATTATTTAATTATAGTAGCAGCAATTTGAAAATTAAAATTATAGAAATTCATTTATGAAAGCTTAAAAGATTATTACTATTTTGCTATGCGTTGGGCCTGCATTATCTTCCTCCATGTTTCATATTTTTGTATCTAATTTCTGCTATTATTTTATATTTATATGCATATGTTGTGAAAAAACGACGACAATAAAGCGAACAATGGAACGGGAAAAAGTTGCACACAGAAAAAACACAAAAGTGACACAGATTTACTTGGTTCGGCAAATTTGACTATGTCCACAGAGCTGCAGAGGATTTTATTACTTCGAAGAATTACACCGTCGAGCGTCTCGACGTTTACAAGAAAATCTTTTTTCTCTTCTCTCCCTTCCCCCCTCTCTCTCCTCATCTTTTTCTCTCTGAGAGGACTTGGCTTGGCTCTTGGCTTGGCTCTTCTTTCTCTAAGCCAAAAAAAGACTTTATAGCAACTAAAAGAGTGGTAGGTGGGAGGTAGATGAGCGGTAGGTTGGAAGGTATGTGAGCAATATGTGAGATTCTTAATTAGGAATCTAATAAAATTAATATGGACCGGGTCTCCACATTACCCAACAATTCTCCCACTTAACTGTACCAACATTTTCCTCAAACTATATATATATATATATATATATATATATATATATATATATATATATATATATATATATATAGTTCTTACTCTCAACTTCTCTGTTGTTAAGAAGAAGTCCATTTCTATTGTTAAGGAGTGCAATATCAACATCTCTCATTCCCACCACGTCTAGAGCTTTTCCATCAGCCAAATGTACATTCTCAAAGTAACCTGCAACATAATTTCGCATCAACTCCTGATAGGAAGATGCATGCAAGGAAGCCCCTGAATCCAGTATTCAGTCATCAACAAAACTATGAATTGTCAGCAATAACACATCTTGTATTTCTTCAGTTACAACATCAGCGCAATCATTCCCATTTTCCTTAGGATTCAGGCAGTTCCTTTTTATGTGGCCAACCTTGCCACAATTCTAGCAGGTTGCCTGCTGACCAGACTTTGATTTTGATCTTCCTCTATTTGAGTTCCTGTCATGTGATCTCCCTCTGAAATCAATAATCAGCGCTGAACTCAAACCCGAGTTCTCACCATAATCTTTCCTGCTCACCTCTTCAGGCAAAATTAAATCATGAATTTCATCATATTTCAGTTTAGATATAACTGTAGAACTGCTAACTGTCATCCTCATGGCTTCCCAGCTATTTGGCAATGAGTGAAACCAACAATATCAGCGCACGTATCTCATCATCAAAATTAATTTCAACAGACGACAATTGATTTGTGATAGAGTTGAAATCATTCAGGTATTGAGCAACAGACACACATTTTTCCATCTTCAAGTTGAATAACTTTTTTCATCAAGTGCACCTTGTTATTAGCCGATGGGTTTTCATACATACATGATAAATCCGCCATGAGATCTGCAGTAGTCTTTTCCTTGATGACGTTGTGGGCAACCGATCTTGACAGGGTTAATCGTATAACCCTCAGAACCTGTCGATCCAACAGATTCAATTCTGCCTTGTCTATTTTTTTCGGTCGCTCTTCTAGTAACAGAAGATGAAGTTTCTTCCCATAGAGGTTGTCCTCTATCTGCTTCCTCCAGTAACCAAAATTGTGTCATTGAACTTCTCGATTCCCGATAACATCACTTCGTCTCCGTCCATCCTTCTTCCTTATATTCGAACTGGGGCTTTGATACCATTTGTTGTGAAAAAACGACGACAATAAAGTGAATAATGGAACGAGAAAAAATTACATGCAGAAAAAACACTAAAGCGACACACAGATTTACGTGGTTCGGCAAATTTGCCTACGTCCATGGAGCTGCAGTGAATTTTATTACTTCGAGGAATTATACCGTTGAGCGCCTCGACGTTTACAAGAAAATCTCTATTTGCTTCTCTCTCTTCCTGTCTCTCTCTCTTCCTCTCTTTCTCTATTAGAGGACTTGGCTTGACCATTGGCTTGACTCTTCTTTCTCTAAGCCAAAAAATGCTATTTATAGAAACTAAGAGAGTGGTAGGTGGGATGTGGTAGGTGAGCGGTAGGTGGGATGTGGTAGGTGAGCGGTAGGTGAGATTCTTAGATAGGAATCTAATTAAATTAATGTGGACCGGGTCTCCACATTACCCAATAACATATATTTATATACATCTATATGTATATTCTCGCTTTGCCTAGCTATCCTCCCAAACGATCAGATTTTTGGACATGTTTGGGCTCGTCTCAAGCTTGCTTGAGCAGATTTTTTGGAGCATATTGTGCAGGTTTCGAGGCGGCTTTAGAGCAGTATGTGCAAATTAGATTGTTTGTTTTGGAGCATTTTCGAGCTAAATTGGACCTCGTCTCTCGTCTCGTCTCATAGTTCTCGAAATGTGGATACTATTTTTTTGGGATATCATTGCACAAGCTCGGCTCCGTACGTATCTATATGGCTATCTCGTTTGTATGTTTTGCCTCCCTTTTTCATGTGTGCACGGATCACCATTTTGGAGTTCAATGAGGATGAGTCTACGTTTTGGAGTTTTTGTATTTTTTTTGAGTTTTTGAGTTTTTGAGTTTTTGTCTTTGACATCCATAGTTATGATCCTTTCGTGAAATAAGCAGAGAACATTGTAATTTACAGTAGCAGTATAATACTTTAGAAGCACCAGAAATTATCGAACTCATCTTTTCTGAAGTTTTAAACCACAAAGGACATACTCTTAGATACAACATTAGTAATAAAAGTTTTATAAAGTTGTAAGATCTCAGAGCACAAAGTATAAATCAACGAATAATTTGTCACTGCAAGAAGACAATATATCTTTCAAAAAAAGGGATCTTGGTTGCTTTTAAATCACGTAATATCGGGCTCGTATGTGTCGTGGGAGCAAATCACCACAAAAGACATCTAGAAAAACCCAACAATCATTTGACT
This sequence comes from Papilionanthe hookeriana x Papilionanthe teres, assembly GCA_022702705.1. Taxonomy (NCBI): domain Eukaryota; kingdom Viridiplantae; phylum Streptophyta; class Magnoliopsida; order Asparagales; family Orchidaceae; genus Papilionanthe; species Papilionanthe hookeriana x Papilionanthe teres. The sequence continues at coordinate 53,279,431 of CM040427.1, read as the reverse complement.
AAAAAATAAGAGGTTATTAGTTGCCTTTAAACCATGTAATGCCGAGCTTGTATGTGTAATAAAATCATATCATTACAAAGGCCATCTAGAATAACATCTAAGGTCTTTTATATCATCATAGACCTCAAAACAAAAATTAAAAAAACATTTGAAGAAAACAATCTTTATTAAACCCACGACCGCCTAAAGGCCACACATGTGGGAGAAAAATGAAAATTTTATTTTTACCAGATCGAAATTCAACATGAACCTCATTACAATAAGAAATAGTTCCTTTTGCAACAAATTACACAAATAAAAAATATACAACTCGCAAAATCTTTTCACCTATTATCCATTGCACTTGTAATTTACTCTCTCAGCTTCATCATCTCCCCAACACCTTCCCAATCTTATGTACAAGACTCATGTAAATCAAATTCAGTTTGTGATACTAAATGGCCTAGGTGATATTCATATTCCTCGGCAAGGACATGTGATTGGTCCTAATCTGCATTATTGAAATCAATATCACCACCGCACAATTATCATTACCACACCACTGCTCATCACAACCAACACAGGACCACATCATCAAAACTAACACACCACCACCATCCTTTCTGAAATATCACTTTGAAATTCGTTGCCCTAGCCCCTCCCACATTGGGTCTAAGAGAGCAATTTGCCCCTAAACCCCCCTCCCCCCCCTTCCTTTAAAATAAGAAGTCGGTTCTACCCCTGCAACAACCACACCATTTGTACCACCAAGACACTAACACCACCACCACAACTCCTTCATGAAACATTCATATGTCACAAAATAAGAAATGCACGTGTCATATGAATTTCACAAATCCCTACATGCCACCATCTCTCATCTAAACTTGCATTTACCAATCCATCTCCCTCCATTTTTGTTTCCCGTAAGGACTAAGAAAATGCACTTGATATATGAACTAGAAATCACAAATACCAAAGAGCCAAAGCCAAATAGACCTAACATATTCCAAATTTCATAGAAAAATGATATGTTATATGTATTTTCCCCTCCCTTGTTTCATTTTCTTCATAGAGTGAAGCCAGAACCACAAATAACAAGCTAGAAACCTCGTTGAACCAGAAACTGCAAAGTACAAAGAGCTAAAACCACGAAGACCTAATAAATTCCAAATTTCACAATAAAAGGGATATGCAATCTGGTGTTTTTCCCTCCCTAGATTCTCAATTTCTCCATAGACCAAAGCCATAAACAGTACAAATCAAGTCACACAAGGCAACCACAAAGCCCAAATTTCACAGAAAATGTGAATTGCACTAAAAAATCATAGAATTTATTTCTCCATAGAGCAAAGTCACAAACCTCAAAAATCAAGCCAAGGGAAAAGAGAGAGGTTAGAAGAAACCACAAGACAGTAGAGAACAATGGGAACCAACGAGAAGACTGTTGATTCTCGATCGTTCTCCCATCGCGAGAGAGGAGGAACCGATAGGACTGAGATGCGAGAGAGGAGAAAGGGGAGCAGGGTGGAGAGAATGAATCACTAGGGCAGAGACGCAAATGCTAGGAGAAGCAACGCAGTTTAATGGCTAGCGATAAAAATGCGACCCCGCGGTCGCATTATGGCAAAATTATCCATATAAGCCACCGCACCATGCGAACCAAACAACAAATTGGGTATTTTCCACCACGCTGCTGCATATAAGTTGCCCCAAACACACCCTTAGCCTAGTTAAAGTAATCCACTTTGTAATTGTAAGTACATATGTTCATTCTTCTCCTTAATTAGAGAAGTTGAAATCACAATGCTAATAAGCTATAATAGTTGTAACTGGACTACAATAAATATAATTGATCATACGGCTGCAATATCGACTAGGGGTGTAAGTGAGTCCAGCTGACTCATGAGCCGGCTCGATAAGCGGCACATGAATTGATCTCCATGAGCTAACAAATCAAGCTCAAATTAATCCCCAACTCAATTTGTTGGCTCGTGAACCGGCTCGTTTAAAAGAATATTAATATAACATATTCTCAAAATATATTAAATTTGGACATTTTACAGTTAAAAGTATTAAGAATGTTTAAAAAATAATCTTTTGTATTTTATATTAAGTGATTTTATATTATTTCTCTCCTAATTACTCATTCTATTTGTCATTTTATTATAACGCTATCTTAAAATAATATTGTTTTCTCTCTTTTATGTTTAACAAGCCGAGTCGTGAGTTGGTTCGAACTAGTAGACTCGAGCTCGAGCTTGACAAAATAAATCAATTGAAGCACAATTTGAAGGAGGCTCAAGCTCGACTCGACTCGTTTACACCCATAATAGAGACTGTATGGTAATGTTTGAGCTAAAATTCACAGCCTTATTCATCAATGGTGTCTTAATGTGTCACCTATTTTATTTCTTAATTTAAATGCTGGATATTTGGGCTTATAAAATTCCCACAAATGCTCTGCGGGTCCTTTTTGTTTTTTTTCTCTTTTTGGACAGACAGATTTGATTGTACTTTCACTAAAAAAGAAAATCCAGATCGGCACCACCTTAAATTACATTTATATAAAAGCAATTCAATTCTTATGTATTTATATCTCTAAAATCTAAATTTTATTCTTTATATTTATATCATCTACATTTTTTATATCAATATACCACTCAATTCTTATGTATTTACATATCTACCCCCAAATTTTAATTTTATATTTATACCAATCAAAATTTTCATATCACATTAAAAATATTATCATTAAATATTTTTCTCATGCATAGAGAAAAATGACGTTTATGCAAAAATTGATATTTGGCTTTAAAAAGATCTGTAAACACATACGAAGTGAGTGGTATGCATGTAAATCTTTCTATTTAAGGTGACAAATATATAAAAATTAAAGTTAAGGAATCTTTCTAAATTAAAATTATGGACTAAAAGCGTTACACCACCAGCAAAAATATCAACGCAACTTCGTCCACCCCATCTCTTTTTGACATAATATTATATAAATATATATATATTATTTCATTTATAACTTACAAAATTGACATTTTAAAGGCTGGAAAAATGAAAATTGGGAAAATTTTTAATAGCTTGTAAGGACACAGAATCTTTACGAGCCAACAAACCTGCCAACACAATTTAAATTTATTTTTATATTTCTCGGTAGGGCTATGAGCCAAAACATTGAAGTAAAATTTTTTCGAGCTAATTTTGAGCCACACAAGAACCGACTTGAGCTGGCTCAAAATCAGCTTAACTTATTTTTATTTAGAAAATTATATATAATGCTAAATAAAATCAAATATAACGAGCTGTTAGCCTATTCTGCGTTTTTGAACATTCATTCTGCGTTTCTGATCATTCATTTCCCTCCCTTCCGCTTCTTCTCTCTCCTTCCTTGAATTCTCACACTTGATTCGATATAAGAGATTTTCTCCTTCATGCTAGCACTCCAATCGGAGCCATTCGGGGCCTCCAATTGCTTGCAGAGGTGATCGATCTTCTGTTTTATTTTGCCGTTTCTAACACTGCATTTTGTCCTTCTAGTTGGCCCATTAAATTAGGGTTGCAGAGGAATCAGCTTTTTTAGTGCAGAGATTTTTAGTTGAATAACCTGTTTTATAATGTTGTTCTAGGATAGGCATGTTTTGAATGCGTTTCAAATGTTGTTGCGCTTATTCAATGAGCCTTATCGCTATTTCACAAATAGTTTGATTATTCAAACTATTTGTCTCATTCATGAATTGAAACTTTGATTTAGTCCATGAAAGTTAGATTGAGCTGGAAGAGTGGTGGAGGTTTTGTTCGTTTCATTGAGGTGACTGTTTGGCACAAATATCTTCACTGTTATTTTAGAAGATCATTTTCTTGTCCTCAAGTAGCCGATATTTTACCTAAACTAGTTGACAATTCTTCTCTAGAACGTCTTCGCTGATGCGCGGTACCATAGTTCTGTTTGAATATATTCTTTTCTAAAGTAAAATTGCACTGTTGAATCCAGAAATGCGTTTGCTTCTCAGGTATATTAATGGAGAGGGTGCCTGGTTTCTAAGGTTGTGGATGGTTTAAAGGGATGAAAGGAGTGTCATGGGGACTGGTTGTAGGGGTGACAGTTGGCGTCGTGATCGGGATTCTTTTGGCAACAGTTGCTTTGTTCTGCAACTGGTTGAGGAAAAGACGTCCTGAGCTTGGAAATAGCAGCTCAAGGAGGGCTTCCACCATCCCTATCCGAAGTAATGTAGTAAATACCTGTACAGTACTATCGGACTCAACAATAGGCCTGGAATACCCGAGAATTCCAGAAGAGAGCAGCGTTTCGTTGTGGTTTGAGGGACCTAAAAGAAAAGGTGTGATCTCGGTGTCTGGCATACCTAAGTATGCTTACAAGTAAGATTATTTTAATTTCTAAAATTTTGTTTCTATAATGCCTTGTTCTTTCTGTTTTTGTCTTTCCCTGGCAAGTAATGCTGAATATGGCTGTTTTTTTTTTTTGCGCTATTGTTGGAATGGATAATATTGTTTTGAAATACTTAATACGGCTGTTGGCAGATAACTTTCCGAAGATCCTTGAATCCATTATCGCTGGTTCAGGTCTTGATGTTCCTAAATCATTTATTTTTTACTATTTCATAATTGAATGCATATATTAAATATTTATATATACTCCAATCTCCATAGATTAGGAATATCTCTAATATAGAAAAAATCTTGTACTTAGATCTCCTCTAATTTGGTTACCTAATATTAAGATTCTTGATATACAAATGTTAGGTGTAATGCTTTCCATAATACTCCCATTCAAATTAGAGCATAGATATTTGTTACGCAAGCTTGTTACAAATATAAGTAACACTAGCTCCATTAAGGATCTTTGTGAAGATGTCTGTTAGTTGTTCCCCATTATGAGCTTTAGAAATCAAATTTTGTTATATCTTTTTACAAACAATATGACCATCTATCTTAATGTGTTTAATTTGTTCATAAAAGATAAGGTTTGAAGTAATATAAATTGCATCTTAATTATCACACCACAACTTTATTGGATCTTGTCATCTTTAAAACCATTGCGGTCGGGAATTGGGAGATCCACATCAATTCACTCGAAGCTTGTGTCGGTACTCGATACTCAAATTCCGCACTTGATTGTGACGCTACATTTTGTTTCTTACTCTTCCATGAAACCAAATTACTATAAAAAAGCACAATATATAGTAATGGATCTTCGATTGAGCTTGGAACTTCCCAAATCTGCATCAGAGAAGCATTTAAAGTTTCTATGCTCGTGATTCTGATATAGAATTCATTTTCCAAGAACTCATTTGAGGGAACATGGTGTATGTTCTAGAGCTGGTCAATGATGGACCGTGAGGGGAAGATATGAACTGACTTATAGTGCTAACTAAATATGCAATGTTAGTGTGAGTCATTGTGAGGTAGTTTAATTTTTCTCACTAACTTCCTAAATCATTCAGGATCATTAAAAGGTTCTTTATCATTGATAAGATTTGATTAGGAAGTATCAAAATACTGTATTGTTTGACCACTATTTTTTTTTCATTTATGCTAACAAATCCAAAAGATAATTCCGTTGAGACAGAAAAATATCCTTCTTGCTCTTTGACATATCAATCCCCAAGAAGTACTTCAAGGAACTCATATCTTTATTGTTGAACTGATTATGAAGAAGTGACTACAATGATAAGTTCCTTGCACATCGCTTTCAATAATAATAATGTCATCAACGTACACCACAAATAGAATGATCCCAAAAACAAATTGCTCTTAAACTCTTTTACTACTTGACTAAATCTTCTAAATCATGCCTCGAGGCTTTGCTTTAATTCATATAGTGACTTTCATAGAAGATATACTTTCCTAGACTCTCTCTAAGCAACAAATCAAGGAGGTTGCTCCATTCATACCTCTTATAAACCATATAGAAATGTATTCTTCACATCAATCTAGTGCAAGGGGCAATTATTCATTATAGCCAATGATAGAAAGAGGCGAACCTAAGTCAACATAGCTATCGGAGAGAACGTGTCCAAATAGTCAATCCCATAAAGTTGATTATAGCCCTTAACAACCATCCAAGCTTTGAGACTAAGTATCCATCAAAATGAAATTTGACTGCAAGGACTCGTCTAACTGCTTTCTTATCAGCGGGCAATTCAACCGGTTTCCAAGTTCCATTTTCAATTAAAACATTCATTTCATCAAGTATCACTGCCCTTCACCAAGAATGGGATAGGGCTTGCTGAACAAATCTCAAGACCTCAATAGAGTCAATGGAAGCAATAAACAAGGAAGAAGCAGATGATACTGATGTCAGACTAGGATTTAGGGGATGAGGTTTTCTCAAGTAAACATTCGTGATAGGGTGATCTAGGCTCAAGCACTAGTGGTGGAAGTGAAGTTGAATTGACAATGTGATATATTAAAAACTTATCAAAATCTTGTGAGGATTTAGGTACCGAAGAGTTAGCAATAAATGGGGTTTCTCCATATAAGGTGACATTGGCAGAGACCATATACATTTTTTAGGAGAAAAATATTGATACCCTTTTTGCAAACGAGAGTATCCTAAAAGGACGCATCTTAATGACTTAGAACTTGTTTTAGGGTGGTTTTTCATCTCCTTTCCATTTTGAAAAGCATGTTAAGGGGGTGTTTGAGAGCCCACATTTTAGCCGCTTTTCTTACAATATCATTCAACAAATGGGAATTTTGTTAATAGCGGGGCGAAGTTGGGTTTCATGGAACGAACTGCAGCGGAATTGGTAAATTACAATGCTGCCATTTGACTTTGTTATTATTTTCTTATTTTATCAGTGATAATACTTTTGGTCTTGAGGCTTCTCTCTCATCTTTGCAGTGAGCACCATGTGTTAAAGTTTTATGTGGCATACCAGTGAGTGGCTTTTCTCGCCTATCTTCCTCCCACGGAATCCCATGTATGCATCTCGTTGTTTTTTCTTTTGTTTTTGATTGCATGAAGGAGCTTCCTTATGCTTTATTCTCATTTTTTCTTCTATGTTGACGGATTTCTAGAATATGATCTTCTTTGTGTAAGGATGTGTATGATTGCTAGTTTAGGGTGTGCATTCACACTATTTTGATTTTGCTTTCCATGTTATTTAAACAATGTCATTGTCGGGTAACACAACATCACAAAAACAGTTTATTACAGCTACAATCCACATCAGATACGAAAATTCAAATGTTGAACTTCAGAAAAGTTAAAACACCTCCACAGACATAAAACATCTCCCTTGATAATTACACAAAGATCTTTAACAACCTATGAAAAGACTAACAATCTAGCGAGTAAAGCAACAACATTCAGTACTAGTCAAACTCCATACAAAACTCTGAAATGTTAAATTATACTGAAATCTGAAATCTGCGAACACCGTGGTGTACATGGAGGGATTAGAAAAAATAATTATTGATAAATAAAAGAAACAAACACTATTAGGGTGAATTCACATAAATAGTAATTTCACAATCAATATATACTTCAAAATTAACACTCATAAAACATATGACAAGAAAATCTCATAGTATACCTAAGACTAAAATTAGGTAATTGAGGCATGACTCTATGGGCGCATCAATGCTTTTCCCTAAAAAAAGTACACTAAGACTTATGCCTCATTCTACATAAGGCATGCGCCTCACCTCACTCTATGAGAGGTATGCAAAAGTTTGCTTCGTGTTCTGATGTTGAGATGTATGTCAGTATGTCACTTCTTTGCGCAAATTGCTTTTTTTTTTTTTTACTTTGTTAGTAAGCGGATATGCTATTTTTTAAAATATTTTAATATACCAAGATTTTAGTATGTTACATCTAACTTCACTCTTTTGAGTTTAGAAAAGCTATGTTCTCTTGTGCAATATTTTAAGTGTGAGGCATACACTTTGTATCATGAATTTAAAAGAGCATGATACCCAATAGTACAATTTTAAACATTGTAATGTATTAAATCGTCAATAATATGCAACAATATTATTAAAAATAATAGGCAAATATAAAGCGCTGCACATGCTCAAAGAGATGCAATTGTCACAAGCCAACTTACATAGTTGCCGCTCCTATTTACTAATTATTAATTTAACTTTGAAAATTATTCTAAAGAGCAAAAAATATATATCACGGCATGAAATTATGCAGTGTGAGAAGATAAATTTTGATTTTCCACATTATTACAGGTTCAATTTTTTGCCAAATAGATTATTTGAAATAAATACATTTAAATGATTTAACTTTGCAGCATATACACCAGAAATACCCTAATATTCACAACTAGTTATACCATCTCCATCATCAATGAATTTCAAAAAGTTAATATCCGAGAACTTCAAGTTCTTGCATGCAAATTAAATCAATGGTTGCATACTTTGTTATCTAAATGGGATATTTTAAACCTTTTTAGTATTGGGGATCATTTGCATAATTCTCGTGTAGTATTTCTAAAAATAAACACTCACCCTAGTTCTGAGCATAATACCATAAATTTATTTTCAAGTAAAACGATTCTACTTTCTTATCTGTCTTCTCTTTCCCTTTCTGTTATCATTTACTAGCATCGAATTCTGTTTCAAGAACTGTGAGCATCATAACCTATAGTGAGGTTGATGTAACTAGGAAAAGGCGAACAAGAACCATGTGAGAAATCTATCTAATGCAATTTGACATGTTATCCTGCTGAACAAATGCAAGTAACTTGATGATATCACTGAAGAGAAAAAAAACAAAATGAAGATTTGCTGAAATCTTGGAATATGGACTAAAAGCATGTGAGCGGACGAAGAAAAGTAACATGGGGTGAGTTTCTTGTGTCGTATAAAGCATCTAAGGCTACAGGTATACATGAAACATCAGTTTTTTGATATAGATTATGATTGTTTCTCCGAGACATAATAATCTTTTCATATGATTATGTATCAAGTTGATCATCATCTGCAAAAATTACTCGCCCTTAGGAACTATCCCTGAGTTGAACATGATTAAATTTAAATCTTTCCAGAGAGAAAAAACTGAAATTTCAAAGGATTTAGTAAATCAAGTTTTTCCCAGTTTTGCTTTAAATGCCAATTTTACTAAATCCAGTTTTCGACCAGATTTAGGGGCTATTTGGTAGCCAGTTTTAAGCAAGATTTAGGCTAAATCCTGTCGGGCAACAAAAGGCATCTCCTTATATCCTGAGATTTGGCAAATCTTAAAATGACGCCGATTCACCGTAAATCCGGGGATTAGTAAACCCTGTCAATCAACAGATTTAGTAAATACATGATGAGTGAAGAGGAAGAATGGTGAACAGAATTACCTTCCTCATTGGTTCCGATAGGAGCGGAGTTGAAGGATGAGAAAGATGGGAGTTTCGTTGGTCTATGTAAGATGTGATCCCGTCATTGCCTTCACAGGTAGCTATGATGGCTACTGTATCTTGAAGGTTCGTTCATGAAGACAATGGTTTTAAGCGAAACTGTGAGGGAGTGGGAGATGAGCGAGGGTTTGGGCGGAGATGGGAAGGTTTCGGGCTGAGAGGGAAGTGAATAAATATTTCACTAATTTAATTGATTAATAATTAATAATTAATTTATATATCATTAAATTAATTATAATTAAATAAATTTAAATGTAATTATTTAACAGTTGAGTAATGAATAAAGATATTTTTAAAATTTTATATTATTTAATAAAATTTTAAGTAACTCTTAATTTATATCATTGGTTAATAATTGATTAATATTTAATTTTTGTTTAATAAGTAATTAAAAGTTTATTAATTATTAGTTTATATAGTTAGTTATTAATTAGTCGAACCAACTTAGTGGGATAGAGGCTTGGTGTTGTTGTTGTTATATAATTAATTATTAATTAATGTAAATGAGCTTTTAATGCATTTTGAGATGGTCATTTGTATTTTTTTCTTATTTTATTTTTTTTATGTTCACTCTCATAAATTTTGTTAAATTCTTCTATAACTGCAAAAATAGCTTTCAAGATTTATCAGAATTTGCTCACTAACATACCAAACAGATTTCAGGATTTAGCCACTTCAAAATTTAATAAATCCACGTTTACAGGATTTACTAAATCTTATTAAACAAAATCCTCCTTGCAACTAAGCAGCCTTTAGTAAATCCTAAAAGCCGCAGCCTTATAGCCATTAGAATTTTCAGATTTAGCTCAATGGGCACCCTACAACCAAGTTATACTAAGCGCATACCTAAGGGGCAGAGGTGTCTTGACTTAACCTCTTTTAAGTTTCAAAGCGAACACCAAAATCATCTTTAACAACATTATACAATAATTAAACCTCATATTACAAGTATAAGAAATCTTTAGCATAGGGGTCTCAATTATATCTCATAAATGAAATGACACCAATTGATCATAGCATGTGAGTTCATATCTTGGCTCTCAAAAAGTGAAAACAATTTCAATCTAGCAACAACATCAAAATAATAATAATGATAAGCATATCAACCCTTCATTTATATATCACTTAAAATCTCACTTTGAGTAGGCATGGTACGCACCTTGACAAAATTGCTCAGAGTCTTTGTGGATCCTCGGGAAGACGTGAAGACATCCTCGGTGCCTGCAAACTGAAGAACCTTCTTCGGAACTCTAGCAGCCACAATATTTGCACCTCTAGGAGCAAACACCATACGCACCGTGACAGATCCACACTTTCTAGTGACCTTGCACGGCACAGTATGCCGCTTCCCGATCTTGTTCCCCCAGTATCCCCTCCTCACTGGTAGGGTTGGCAATTTGGCTCGTTGTTCGCGAACAGCTCGTGTTCGGCTCGTTAAGTAGCTCGTGTTCGGCTCGTTCGTTATGTCTAACGAGCCGAACACGAACAAATTTTTAAGCTCGAAATGTTAACGAGCCGAACACGAACAACTGTTTGTTCGCTCGTGTTAGGCTCGAATTGGCTCGAAATAAAAAAAATAATCATATAATTGTTTATATAATAATTTATTATATATATTATTATATATTAATATATTATATATATTTATATTTAAGTTTAAATCATAACTGCTTGTGTGGTAGCGTGGTTATGCTTCTTGTTTCCATTCATTTGGTTCAGGTTCGAATCCGGCGCTAGACATATATTTTTCCAATTAATTTTAACGAGCCAATTTCGATCCGAACACGAGCCGAACACGAACAAGAATATTTAATTCGAGCCGAACACGAACACACCTTTCACGAGCCATTTCGAACACGAGCCGATTTCGAGCCGAGCTAATTTCGAACGAGCCGAACACGAGCCAAGCCTGAGCTCGCTCAAGCTCGGCTCGTTTACAGCCCTACCCACTGGTACCACTGAAAGCGTCGCAAGTATAATGGCACCGCGGATCGCTGTGGCTACTTCTTTGGAGCACTTGACACCTAGACCAACATGGCCGTTTCCATCTCCGACGACCACAAAGGCTTTGAAGCGAGTACGTTGCCCGGCACGGGTCTGCTTATGGACTGGCATAATCTTCATGACCTCGTCCTTGAGGTGAGGACCGAGTATTGTCTCGACGATCTGATGTTCTTTGACTGGAAGAGAGTGGAGATAGATCTTCTCAAGACTTACAATCTTTTCTTCCTTCACAAGGCGACCTAACTTGGTAACGGGAACCCACTTCTGTTCATCCTCATGGCGACCGCCACCACGACGGCCACCACGACGGCCGCCGCCGCGATCAGCACGACCTCCACGGCCTCCGCGATCACTACGTCCAAACCCACGGCCGAATTCGCCGCGATCACCTCCTCTGTACATTGGGAATGGAATACGATGTGAATTGGAGTTTCGGAGTAGTAATGGAGGCAAACACGAGAGAAAATGGTCGGTTAGGGTTCTTACTTGGGGGCGTCATATATGCATGGCGGGATCGGAGGAGCAAGATCGGCCATTGGTATGCTTACTTAGACTAGGTTATCAGATCAAAGGCGTAGATATGCTTGTTAAAAAGTTGATGTTCGAATGATTTTTTAAGTAAATGAGTCAGAACAAAATAATTTTTCATGTTCGACTTATTTTAATATATATATATATATATATATATATATATATATATATATATATATATATATATATATATAATATGAGTATTATTTTTAAATAATTTAATTCACTATAATATTACAAAAATTTATAAACAATTAAACATATTGATTAAAAATAGAATAAAAATATATGAAATTATATTCAAATGAATATCTTAATATAAATAATAATGAGATTTATATCTCGCCCTCCTATTAATATTTTAAAGTTGTGTTATTAGGGTTGTCAAAATAGCTCAGTGTTTCTGCATAGCTCGTGTTTGGCTCAATAAGCAAGTGAGTCAAACACAAATAAACTTTTTTAGCTCGATGTATAAATGAACTGAATATGAACTATGATATTTTTTAACAAACCGAGTTTGGGCTCGCTCAAACTCGGCTCGTTTGCACCCCTATTGGCTGCATGCATAACTAGGGTTGTGAAAATAGTTTTCTGTTCGCGAAAAACTCGTGCTCGACTCGCTAAGCAAACAAACTGCATACGAACAAACCTTTTTGTGTTCGAAATATAAACTAGTCGACCACAAACAGTGGTGTTTTTTACTTGGCGAACACGAGGTGAGCCTAGGCTCGCTTGTGTTCGGCTCGTTTATACCCCAACTTGTGATTGCTTGATCAAAGTAAAATTTTGATAAACTTATTAAATTGAAATTGTAATTAAAAATGACATGACATTTAATTAAAAAAAAAAAAAAAAGAGATTTTCCAATTTTATAATAAGCTCAAAATCTGAATTGCAGTTGCTTGGTCGAATGGTAATTTGTTCATGTTCAGTTCGAGGCTCGAACTGAACATGAACAAATCACCATATTACCAAGCAAGTATAATCCATTATATACATGACTCATCTTGACTCACTTACAACCCTACCCACTCTAAAATCATGCATTATCTATCATACAATATAGTTAAATAATACAATATATATATATATATATATATATATATATATATATATATATATATATATATACATATAAGAATGATAAACATCAAATAACCTCAGATTTTGAGCTCATTATGAGATTGAAAAATCTCAATCTTTTTTTAAAATTTTAAAACCATGTCATTTTTAATTACAAGTTCAGTTTAATAAGTTTATCAAAATTTTAATTTATAAGATCAAGCAACCAATGGAGCCAAATTTAGAAAGTTATATCTGATTAAACTCGGTTAAGACCAATCAGATATACGTCGTTGATCTGATAACCTCGCCCGAGTACGCTTACCAACGATAGATGGTGCTTCTAGGATCCTGCAATGCATATATGACGTCCCCAGTAAAAACCCTAACCGACCATTGTCTGTCGCGTTTTCCTCCATTGCCAATCCGAAACCCTAGTTCACATCGCCTTCTATTCCCAATGGATAGAGGCGGTGATCGCGGCGGATTTGGCCGTGGATTTGGCCGTGGTGATCGCGGCGGTCGTGGAGGTCGTGGTGTTCGCGGCGGAGGCGGTCGTGGTGGCCGTCGTGGTGGCGGTCGCCGTGAGGATGAGCAGAAGTGGTTTCCCGTTACGAAGTTAGGCCGCCTTGTGAAGGAAGGAAAGATTGTAAGTCTTGAGCAGATCTACCTCCACTCTCGTTCAATCAAAGAACATCAGATCGTGGAGACGATACAAGGTCCCCAACTCAAGGACGTGGTCATGAAAATTATGCCAGCTCAGAAGCAGTCCCGAGCAGGGCAACGTACACGCTTCAAGGCCTTCGTGGTCGTCGGAGATGGAAACGGCCATGCTGGACTAGGTGTCAAGTGCTCCAAAGAAGTAGCCACAGCGATCCGCGGTGCCATTATTCTTGCGAAGCTTTACGTGGTACCGAGTGAGGAGGGGATGCGAGGGAACAAGATCGGGAAGTCGCATACTCGTGTCGTGCAAGGTCACCTGGAAAGTGCGGATCTGTGACGGTGCGTATGGTGCCTGCTCCTCGAGGTGCCGGTATTGTGGCCGCTAGAGTTCCGAAGAAGGTGCTCCAGTTTGCAGGCATCGAGGATGTCTTCATGTCTTCCCGAGGATCCACAAAGACATTGCGCAATTTTGTCAAGGTGCATTCCATATCTACTCCAAGTGAGATTTTATGTGATATATGAATGAATGGTTGATCTTCTTCTTCTTATTATTATTATTTTGATGTTTTTTGCTAGATTAGAATTGTTTTTGCTTTTTGAGAACTGAGGTATCAACTCACATATGCTATAATCAATTGGTGTCATTTCATTTATGGGATATAATTGAGACCCCTATGCTAAAGATTTCTTATACTTGTAATATGAGCTTTAATTATTGTATAATGTTGTTAAATATGATTTTACTGCTCGCTTTGGAACTTGAATGAGGTTAAGTCACGATTCCTCTGCCGCCTCTAGATGGGCATTTAGTATAACTTTTTTGTAGGGTGCCCATAGTGTGACCTGTGATTTATCTTTATTTCAGGGTGGGTGCTAAATCTCTAAATGCTAAGGGCTATAAGGCTACGGCTTTCAGGATTTACTAGGGCTGTTTGGTTGCAAGTAGGATTTAGTTTAAATGGGATTTTGTAAATCTGGATTTATCAAATTTTGACGTGGCTAAATCCCGGAAACTGTTTGGTATGTTTGTGAGTAAATTCAGAAAACTGTTTGATATGTTAGTGAGTAAATCCAGATGAATCTCAAAAATCTGTTTGGCAGTTATAGAAGAATTTATCAAAAATTATGAGAGCAAACATAAAAAAATATTAAATATAAAAAATACAAATGATAATCTCAAAATGCATAAAAAGAACTTTTACATTAATAATGATTAATTATGTAGCAACGACACCAAGCCTCTTTCCCACTAAGTGGGTCGGCTAATTAATAATTAACTATATAAAATAATAATTATTAAACTTTTAATTACTTATTAAACAATAACTTAGCATTAATCAGTTATTAACCAATGATAAAATTAAGAATTACTTAAAATTTTACTAAATAATTTAAAATTTAAAAATATCTTTATTCATTAAAGAACTATTAAATAATTACATTTAATATTATTTAATTATAATTATTTTAATAGTATATAAATTAATTATTGTTATTAATCAATTAAATTAATTAAGTATTTATTCACTTCCCTCTGCTCGACCCCTCCGGTTTTATCCAGACTCCCCATCCCCGCCCAAATCCTCGCTCATCTCCCTCCCCCTCCCAATTTCGCTTAAAATCATCGCCTTAGTGAACGAAACTTCACAATACAGTCGCCATCATAGCTACTTGTGAAGGCAACGAAGGGATTGCAGCTTAAATAGACCAACGAAACTCCCATCTTTCTCATTCTTGTGCTCTGCTCCTACCAGAAACCAATGAGGAAGGTATGCATGTTCGCTCCATTCTTCCTCTTCGTTCGTCCTGGATCTACTAAATCTGCCGATTCACATAATTTACTAAATCTCAAATTTACGGCGAATTTGCGTCATTTTAGGATTTGCCAAATGTCAGGATATAAGGAGATGACTTTTGATGTTTGGCAGGTTTTTGCCCAAATCCTGAATACAACTTGCTTAAAACCGACTATCAAACAGCCCCTAAACCTTGTCGAAAACTGGATTTAGTAAATTTGAGATTTAAGGCAAAACTGAGAAAAACTTGATTCACTAAATCCTTTGAAATTCTAGTTTTTGCTATCTGGCAAGCTTTAAATTTAAACATGCTCAACTCCATTACGGGATAATTCCTAAGGGTGAGTAATTTGTGTAGATGAAGATCAACTTGATATATAATCATGTGAAAGGATTATCATGTCTCGGAGAAACAAGCATATTCCATATCAAAATGTTGATGTTGCATGTATACCTGTAGCCTTAGATGCTTTATTTGACACAAGGAACTCAACTCATGTTATTTTTTTTCGTTCGTGTACATTCTTATTGTCCATATTCCTAGATTTCACCTGGCCTTCATTTGGGTGTTTTTTTCTTCGGGGATATCATCAAGTTTTTTGCACTATTTCAATAGGATCACATGTCAAATTGCATTAGATGGACTTCTTACATGGATCTTGTCACTCCTCCAAACCACAATCCTTCCAATTGAACTATTTATGAGCTTCCCTAGACCAAACAAAGAAGATCCCCGCTGAAAGCCGCATCTTCCATGCTCTCTACACCTGACTTTGATCAAGGCTGCGCCACCTGTTGGAGGAACTCTTACTCAGACCTGTCCCCAGTGCAAGGTGGCACTTTGAGGAGGTTCATCAGACTCCACTGAAGCTTCTGCGAGTACCCAATCGAGGCCACACCTCTTGGGTTCAGGTATACACCATTCCCCCCAAACCGAGCTCGGTTTGGGCCTCTATGAAGAAAAATTCAATTTCATGCTTGATTAGCCGTATAGATGTGTTCCTTTAGACTAGATGAATGTGTAGAAACAAACCCCATGTGATTTCATTGAGTATTGAGTGATATATTAGGGTTATAGTTTGGATGATTTACGGGTTAGGCCAGTTGGGGACGAAGACAGAGAGTCGTTCGATCGTGCGTGTATTAGATAGACGATTGGGATTGCGCCAAACGAGGAAATGGATCATAAAGTGCGGGCTGAGTCTATGGCTACGTGGACGGAGGAATCAAATAGGTACACGCCGCATGTGCTTTCGAAGCCATCGCATGTTGAGGTGGCGCCGCATGGATAAGTAAGAAAATATGTTTTTTTGATTTATTTAACTACATAAACTTTAAAAATACATTACTATATGTAAAAAAATTATAAAAATGAAATAAAAATACCATGTTGCTCAGTGCAAAGAGAAGAAAATTATGAATAAAAATAAATTTTTTTTGTAATATTTTATTTTTAATTAATTAAATATTCCACATTGTATTTTAACTATATTCAATTAAATATTAATCATCTTGGCTTGGAATTTGGAGGACTTATTTTGCATGTAGTTAGATATGTTCTTTGATTTTTCCAAAATCAGCTAACTCCTCTAACCCTAAAAGCCCTAATTTTCAAATCTAATTCCATATTTTTGTTTAAAATAATTATATAAATTAAAATAAAATCAGAAAAATATGGTATCTATTTTGGTATGTTCCTTGTGGTCAAAGAACTCTAGAAAAAATTTCAAATGAATTTAAACAATTATGTGCATACTTTAGCTAATTAAGTCATTAAAATTCATAAAAAATTAAATAAATATTATATAATTCAAAAATTGTTTGGCACCATAAACAATGACCATTTCAACCCTTTGTAAAAATTGAAACCCATTTGAAATATATTTTATAATAAAGTCTATTTTTCAAGTAAAATGAGATTTTTATATTAACATAATTATAATAAATAAATATAACTAGAAAAATTATGAAAAGTAGTTTTAAGTGTTCCTTGTGATCAGGGGAACCTAAAAAAATTAGAATTGATGTTAAAATAAATAGTTCATTTTTGGGCTACTTTTAAAATTAAAAATAATTTAAAATGTTGAGAAGATCTGTTGTGCAAGATATTGGGCTTCAACTCTCTCTTCTGCAGACTCTGGTCTTCCTTTTGCCCATAATCTAGCTCCCCTTCTCAAGAGAGGGCATGACTCTATTTATAGAGTAAAAAAGTTACAAATAAGGAAGAAATCTCGATCACTCATGGTCAGACGACCCAAAGAGATCATCTTTATTGGATGGTGTTTGATGGACATTTTAGTATTTTAATGATCTCAGAATCGAGCGATCTTAGGATTGTTGGATTTGTCTTATCGAGATGCTCGATTTGGCTATAAGTGTGTTATATTTGAAACATGTTAGAGCAACTAAGTATGCATGAAAAGCTTTTAAAAGCGATTAAACATCTTGATCTAGGCTTGATTGGACTTAGATTAAGCCATTTTTTGTACCGTTAGATATATCACATCGGGAAGGTCAGTTTGCGTATAAGTTTGTTGAAATTAGAGCCCTTTTAGTCGAAGTTCAAACGTTTTTTCCTCAAAATTAGCATCATACCTCCAAATTTGTGTTGGATGTTGGAAATTTGTTGATGACGTATCAATACTAAATAAGTAAAACACAAAAAAAATTTTGTTTTGACCATGTTAGACTCATGAGAGTTTATTTTAATCAAAGATTTACATAAATAACACTTATTTTTTATGTATTTAAATATCTAACACTTAAACTTTAATTTTTAGATTGATCTCACCTTATCTATGGGTGAAAATATGTACTTCACTTCTTAAAAATAAAATTAATATTTTTTACGTGATTTGAAATTCTCAGGTGCTATAAATATTAAAAATAAAGTTTTAGCGTTAGAAATATAAATACTAGCTCGGTGATACGAATGTAAACGCCACTTTGTATATGTATTCATAATTAACACACGCACGCACATACTCAAAAATAATTTTTAAACAGTTCAAATATTTTAAAAAATAAGTATTTTTTTAACTCAATAAATCTATTTTCTTTCGAATTAAAATATTAATAAAAATAAAAATAATTATATAATATATATATATATATATGATCCCAAAGTTCTTACTCGACTTATTTTGATAATTACCCCCTAAGAGTCTGTTTGGCGCCTATACACGGCAGTGACCCAATTCGACGAAAAATTATTGCGTACGTTCAGTGTACGTAAAATTATGTCCGGAATTCAATTACATAACGACACGTCTTTGTGTCGGCCTCAGCACTAAAAAAAAAAATAATAAATTTAATCACGCGGCCCAACCCGACCCAATTTTTTCGACAAAAATAAAGTCGCGGTTGTATTCAAATATTCTGCGGTTTTATTGAAATATTCCTCAGTTTTATTGTGGTAGTATTCCAGTACCACAATAAGACTGAATAATATTCCAATAAAACCGCGGAATACTCGAATACAATCCTGTCGTTGTATTCGAATATTCCGCGGCTTTATTGGAATATTCCACGGTTGTATTATGGTAGTATTATGGTGTTATTGCAGGTTATTTACTCTGCCTGCAATAATACCGGAATACTACCATAATAAAACCGGAGAATATTCCAATAAAGCTGTGAAATATTTTAATATAACCGCCGTTGTATTCGATTATTCCACGGCTTTATTGAAATATTTTCGGTTGTATTATTGTAGTATTTTAGTATTATTGCAAGTAGAGTAAATAATTTTTCTACATGCAATAATGTCAGGTTACTACCATAATAAAACCGGGAAATATTACTTTTTTTGGTCGAAAAAATTGGGTCGGGTTGCGCCGCGTGATTAAAATCGCTATTTTTTGTGTTTTGAGGGATGAGACCGACACAAACACGTGTCGTTATGTAATTGGAGTCCGGACACAATTTTATGTACGCTGAATGTACGCAATAATTTTTCCAATTCGACATCTAGATTCAACGCTGTTTGTGGCACATATTGTGCTGCATTTTTAGTTTTGTTGTTATGATATCAACTGTTTGCCCTCCTCATTCATAAAATCATGGTTTGTATTATCTTCGTGTTTCAACTTAAGATCGTCTCCTCTCACATTTCCCTACCCCGAGCTCTCACTTGCCTTTTCACATTTGGGTGTGTTTCTCTAAAAGTATTGAATATCATAATATCTATGACACTTTCTCTTGGTGCTAAAAAATTCACGACAATAGAGTAACATATTATATTCTTAGTACAGTATGAGATTCAGGTCATACTCAGAAAAGATAAAATAATTAATAATGACACCATAAGTTTTTTTTTGTAGAAAATCCAGAAAGGAAAAAACCACGGAGATTGACCTAGCTGAAGTCCACTATAAAAGACGATTGTAGGGTTACTAAGTTTTCCAAGTTACAGAGTTGACTGACGGCGACCGATAGCAATTAGCGGCGTTCAGTCGGTAGTTGTTGACGGTGGTTAGCGGTGATCGATAGTGGTCAACGGTGGTCGACGACCGTCGGCGATGGTTGACGTGGCTAGGAGTACTCGACGGTTGTTAACGACAATCGACTACGATTGACGGAATTTCTTTAAAAGGATTTATATACAAGCCACTCAGTTCATTTGTATTTACATATTCAACACCTAAATATTATTTTCACATTTATTTCGACCAAATCTTTCGTAGCATGTCAAAATAACATCACTGTAGCTTCTTGTGCAAGACGACAGAGATGTACATGAAAAGGATTTAAAACTTAGGTTCTGTTTGGCGCAATTGCAAGCTTCTCGATTTTTAATTACTGGTATCTTTGCCTAGAAAGCTATTACGGGGAAGTTGTTGTATCTATTTGGTCAGTACTTGCCGAAGACAGTTGTTTCGGGAAAAATGACTATTCTGCCCCTGTTTTGTAAAACTGTTTAAAACAGAAGTGTTATAATAATATTTTAGACACTTATAAGGCAGAATTTTAATTCGAAACAGTTCAAAAATTCAGATGCCCAACTAGCTCAACTGTGAGTACCGAAAGTGAAAAAAAGAAAAAGAATTAGATCTAGGATTATGAAGTGATGGGAAATGTAATGCTCAAATTAGATCTGGGATCCTATCAATGGTGCTATTATTGGGATATACATGCTCACCATATCACTGATTGTATTTCTTGTTCATAGACCATGCCAACAACACCATCATCTCCAATACACCGAAATAATGCACCAACCAACCACCTGACACTGCCTCCAATTTGCACCAACAAATCATGTTTATGTTTGGTTCCTTCTTACGCGATATTTGTCTCCATCATGAATTGTCTACAATCTCAATTCATTTATAAATTCGTCATCTCTTATAGCATTCAATCACAAATTTCAGCATGCATTCATCGACATGGCTAGATCCAGCGTGAACAAAATTCAAGTTCCATGAGCACCTCCCAACCTCACAACCGCAATTCACAAATCTCACCACCAGCTAACTTCCCACATCATCCATGTATTCCTCATCGGAGACATCTTTAAGTTCCACCCATAATTCGTTGTATCTTCTATAAGTCATGCTAGATCTTGCTAAAATCTTCGAATAATGAGAAATGTTCACCCATATCCACTGGTGAACTCTGTCAATTCTATCATATCTTCTGCTCCATTGTTGGAAATTGCAACTACACATGTACAGTGGATGACACTTCCAAATAAATAGGCAAAATCGGCTCACCTCCGACAGTACTTCTTTAGTCAAGAATTATCATCAGCCTCTATTGATTCACAAAACCACCAATCCCGCAATAAATGATAGCCAAGTTCTGGCTTGTGGCATGTTAAGAATGATGTTGAGTTAATTAGCATTCGATTAGCTTTTTGGTGTTATAGTTGAGTTAGCATTGCATTCTATAAATACTCCAAATTAGTAGCATGATGGTAAAAATAAAAAATCAACATTTTCCTCTTTTTAATAGGTTTATCATCTCTCTTCAACTTTTGGAGCTTTGAGCTGCCCTAAATGCTCTAACTACATCAAGAATCGTATCAAAAATACCTTCAACACTGACACAGTCCACTCCTGCTCTTCAATCTCCACAAAATGCTGCTTCCACCGTTTCCAATCCCAATTCTTTAATTCCACCTCTTCCTCTGCCGCTGATTCCTCACTGTTCTCAACCGCGCCATCATTTCCCGGTTGCAAGACGCCAATATCGGAAAGTTTACGAAACGAATTTACGCAATCTTCCAGCCTCTTCACAGCGCTCCTCACGACGTCGTGCCAAAGCAAGTCCAACCTCCTCCAATCGCCATCTTCGCCGGGCGGAGGCGAGCCTGAATGAGGATTGCGGCAACGACAGATGCCTGACTCCAGTCTCTTCAGAGGGGAAAGCAGGCGCCGAGGGGACGCAGCAATGAAGCTAGGGAAGTGAGAGGAATAGCGGGTAGAGTTCGAATCGGCGTGCTTGAGAGCTGCGGACGATAGCCGAGGAGCCGATATCGATGCCATTGAGGGAGAAAGAGAGAGTACTGTTGAATCGACGTAGAGGCGGCGCGATGGAGAGATGGATCGATGGCGACGAGAAAGAAGGCGCGGGATCGCTAGGGCTGCGGGCTCGATACGTGGAAGACGAGGAGAAACAGCTCGATGGCGCGGGATCGCTAGGCCTTCGCTCGGGACAGAATACCTTCGCCAGCCAGGGCAATTTGAAAGATTAGGAGGTGAAAGTCGATCCCACGGCCCGCTTTCCCCCGCTTCGGCAGGGCCGCGAAGCTGCGCGTAAAACACAAATTTTATGCCGCCTGCGGCCGCGCCGCGGGAAAACAGCGGCCCCAAACGAAGTGTTAGATTTATGAATGCATATAATTTGAGTGGTACATATGTAAATCTCTTAAAAGGAAATATTTTATATCGCTCTTAAACTTTCACCATCCACAAAACAAAATACAGTGGAAGTTACCAAAAACTCTTATGCTAAACAAACTAATTATTAATTGTCAAAGATTCCTATTAAGAGATTTACATATATACCACTCAATTTTTATGTGTAACATCTAAACCTTCAATTTTTACATTCATATCACCCTTTTTATAAATATTGTATTTCATTTTTTAGCATCAAATTTGTCCAAATGTTGAAAGAATGATAGCATAAAATAGGAATGGATCACATAAGTTTAGATAAAAAGACACCTTAGTGCTCGCTACATACCAAACTCCATATAGTATTAATAAAAAAAAAATTGCCCATTTCTGAGTGCAGCATACTCACGTCGTCACAACTCACTACTCTAGCACATGTGACCAATTGCGGCCTAAGTGGCTCATAGCTCCTGCAACTTCCGAATATGATTTCTATGCTCAGACAAAGCTCCCGAAGCAACCAACTGTGACCTACATGAGCAACTACTACAATGACTTTCAATTACAACATATAAGACAAGCTAACACTACGTCTACTGTCTACAACATTCACAGTGGATTACTGCCTCCGTACCAATCGACTACGACTTTTACAACCTACTATCTTACATTCATTGCAGGAATACTATGACTATTATCGATGAACCACCTTTGTACATTTACAATTATCATGTTTGTAACTCTATCTTCCCTAATTTGGAAGGAGTAGATCTGTGTACTTATAATTCATAGTGAATTATTTCAACTGGGCTAGACCCCGTTGTTTTCCTCCTTTTAGAGATTTCCACGGAAAAATCATGCCTCATTCCATTCACTTCACTTTTAACTATCCGAGTGTGTGCTGAGTTTTCGAGCAACACTAGAATACTAAATTTATGACACTACTGCTGCGGATCTTTCTTTACGCATCAAATATAAACAAAAAATTTAGCTTCTATGAAAAATTAAGCTCTCATTTAAATTTTTAGTTTGTTTAATTAATATAAACAATACAAATATAAATCGAATATGAACATTAACAAAATTAACCAAGCCAAATGAATTATATGTGAAAGCTCTACTATGCTCGAACTGAACATGAACAAATCACCATATTACCAAGCAAGTACAATCCATTATATACATGACTCACCTCGGCTCACTTACAACCCTACCCACTCTACAATCATGCATTTTCTACCATACAAAATGATAAATAATACAAAAAAAATTATATAAAAATAAAAGAATGATAAATATCAAATAGCCTCATCTTTTGAGCTCATTATGAGATTGGAAAATATCAATCTTTTTTTAAAATTTTAAAGCCATATCATTTTTAATTACAAGTTCAGTTTAATAAGTTTATCAAAATTTTAATTTATAAGATCAAGCAACCAATGGAGCCAAATTTAGAAAATTATATCTGATTAAACTCGGTTAAGACCAAGCAGATCTACGCCGTTGATCGGATAACCTCGCCCGGCATACCAACGGCAGATCGTGCTTCTTGGATCCCGCTATGAATACACGACGCCCCAGCAAGCACCCTAACGAACCATCTTTCGCGTTTGCCTCCTCCATTACGAAACCCTAATTCACATCGCGTTTGCCTCCTCCATTACAAAACCCTAATTCACATCGCGTTTGCCTCCTCCATTACAAAACCCTAATTCACATCGCCTTCCGATGGATAGAGGCGGTGATCGAGGCGGATTCGGCCGTGGGTTTGGCCGTGGTGATCGCGGCGGCCGTGGAGGTCGTGGTGATCGCGGCGGAGGCCGTCGTGGTGGCCGTCGTGGTGGCGGTCGCCGTGAGGATGAACAGAAGTGGGTTCCCGTTACGAAGTTAGGCCGCCTTGTGAAGGAAGGAAAGATTGTAAGTCTTGAGCAGATCTACCTCCACTCTCTTCCAGTCAAAGAACATCAGATCGTGGAGACGATACTCGGTCCCCAACTCAAGGACGAGGTCATGAAAATTATGCCAGTCCAGAAGCAGACCCGAGCAGGGCAACGTACTCGCTTCAAGGCCTTTGTGGTCGTCGGGGATGGAAACGGCCATGTTGGACTAGGTGTCAAATGCTCCAAAGAAGTAGCCACAGCGATCCGCGGTGCCATTATTCTGGCGAAGCTTTCTGTGGTACCAGTGAGGAGGGGATACTGGGGGAACAAGATCGGGAAGCCGCATACTGTGCCGTGCAAGGTCACTGGAAAGTGCGGATCTGTGACGGTGCGTATGGTGCCTGCTCCTCGAGGTGCCGGTATTGTGGCCGCTAGAGTTCCGAAGAAGGTGCTCCAGTTTGCAGGCATCGAGGATGTCTTCACGTCTTCCCGAGGATCCACAAAGACCCTGGGCAATTTTGTCAAGGTGCGTTCCATATCTACCCCAAGTGAGATTTTATGTGCTATATGAATGTATGGTTGATCTTCTTCTTCTTCTTATTATTATTTTGATGCTTTTTCTAGATTAGAATTGTTTTTGCTTTTTGAGAACCGAGGTATCAACTCACATATGCTATAATCAATCGGTGTCATTTCATTTATCGGATATAATTGAGACCCCTATGCTAAAGATTTCTTATACTTGTAATATGAGGTTTAATTATTGTATAATGTTGTTAAATATGATTTTACTGCTCTCTTTGGAACTTGAATGAGGTTAAGTCACGATAGCTTTGCCGCCCCTAGGTGGGCATTAGTATAATTTTTTGTAGGGTGCCCATAGTGCGACCTGTGATTTACCTTTATTTCAGGGTGGGTGCTAAATCTCTAAATGCTAAGGGATATAAAGCTACCGCTTTCAGGATTTACTAGGGTTGTTTGGTTGCAAGCAGGATTTAGTTTAAATGGAATTTTGTAAATCTGGATTTATCAAATTTTGACGTGGCTAAATCCTGGAAACTGTTTGATGTGTTTGTGAGTAAATTCAGAAAACTGTTTGATATGTTAGTGAGTAAATCCGGATGAATCTCAAAAATCTGTTTGGCAATTATAGAAGAATTTATCAAAATTTATGAGAGCAAACATAAAAAAATATTAAATAAGAAAAAATACAAATGATAATCTCAAAATGCATAAAAAGAACTTTTACATTAATAATAATTAATTATGTAGCAACGACACCAAGCCTCTTTCCCACTAAGTGGGTCGGCTAATTAATAATTAACTATATAAAATAATAATTATTAAACTATTATTAACCAATGATAAAATTAAGAATTACTTAAAATTTTACTAAATAATTTAAAATTTAAAAATATCTTTATTCATTAATGAACTATTAAATAATTACATTTAAATTTATTTAATTATAATTAATTTAATAGTATATAAATTAATTATTGTTATTAATCAATTAAATTAATTAAGTATTTATTCACTTCCCTCTGCTCGAAACCCTACCCCTCCGGTTTTATCCAGACTCCCCATCCTCGCCCAAATCCTCGCTCATCTCCCTCCCCCTAATATATGTGAAATTTTTAATAATATTATTTATTAGTAATTCATACGAAATAATATTAATTATTATATACTTCTGTGAGTTTGTGTGTGTGTGTGTGTGTGTGTGTTTGTGTGTGTGTTTGTGTGTGTGTTGAAAAATAGTAATTTTTTAGTAAAAAATTATAAATATTTAAATTTTTATTGCTTTACTATAAAATGTCACCATAAACTTTGTAAATGTATAAGTTTTAAAAATTTTTTTATGTATACATATATAGGTTAAAGAATTTTTTGAGTAAGGAATTTAAACATTTTCTTTATTTTTTCAATCATAGCACTCAATCCGTTAATATAAAAGGAGCACGAAACAATTATAGTGCAAACTGTAGTACCCAAGATCTACTGTATTACAGAAGTAGTATGTATGTAAATCTTCATAAATATAATTATATAATAAGACAATAAAGATTTGAAATCATCAAATTGCTATACAAGCCCATCAAATCTGTTCGAAGCCAACTAACGCTACTCATTATAGTGCAAGCCATATGAAATGATAACATGTATCATGTATTCAGACCCAATATAGCAGCATAACTTACTAAACACTACAGAGCTGCTATAAATTCTAGAACTAAACAAATCTATAAAATCTCACAGAGCTTTAGAATGTAGTGACAACCTGCTACAAAATCAGAAAAATTCAGAACAAAAATTATCATAAGAATCCTGCTTAAATGCTACAACTGACAAAAACCTATTCAAAATCATAAACGGCAATGTTTTGTATCATTGACATGGATCATCTCAATACAAAGACATTCCCCTAGGATGAAATATTTGGAGTTTAACAACAATAATTAGATTTAAGAAGTATTTTTCCATCTTATAAAATATATAAAATGCAGTACTTGTTTCATCTTATAAAATATATTAAATGCTTCTGCAGCTTTACTTCCTCATAGTCATTATCTAGTTTCTTTCCCCATCTGGCATCAGCTTCTAGCGTCTCTCCAAGGGTGCCAGTGGTGCCTTGCTCTTCAGTTACTTCAACAATCTTGCTGTTTGAAAGAACTGAAGAAGAGGCCCTAATTCTTGCCTGCTCCTCTTCATCTTGCAGGTTCTTCGCTAATGTTTCTCTCTCAACAAAGCCTTACTTCTGCGGATAAGAAATCTTTAACTCTATAAAAGACAATATTATCCCTGTTTCTTGAAAGAATTACACCCCCTGTCAAGCCCTGCAATTCTCATGATTATCATAAATAGGAAATTTGCAGTAAACATACTAACATTTTAGATTAACACAACCCAGAAAACATAAAGAATTTGGGGTTCAGAATGGTAAACAATGAAATAGAAAACTCAGCTTGTACAAAGACTCATAAGATGGCATAACTAAAGGGTTTTGAAGATCTTAGCATACATGAATTCATAAATGCAGCCTGGATTTTAAGGTTTTAAGATATGCAGCAATAGAAAGTAGTATCATTCCCTGATTTTGCATTTTAGACATGAACAAGTGGAGCAAAGGTGTCAGTATGATATCAAAAGTATGTATTAGACATAGGATAAGTTTCAAAAGAATATACTTAAGACTTTCCCCAATACAGCAGAACTAAAAGCTAGAAATAAGATGCACAATGCGTCTGTTAATATAATTAATAAACTACTCAATTACTTTATACTTTTAGGAGCAAATGTTAATAATAACAAATTCCAACATCACTTCTGCCGCAAAGGGCATTCATAACACTAACAAGTGTAAGGAAATCAATCTAAAAGTGCAATAAACCATGGCAAATTAGTTATGATAGCAGATTTATGGTGCATAATCACTCTCAGTGAGGCCAAAATTGCCCCATCGCGAGCAGTCTATTTCAACTAAGCAGGGTCAAATGTTCAGTAAAGGATAAATGCCTTTCAAAGAAATTCATATTACACTTCACATCTCAACCATGGGGGATTTATGCTATCATTCTGCTTGATCACATTCTTACAGAAAGCATAAAATAAGGAATTAGCAAAGCTTAGGTGCATGATTAAGGAAGACCATGGCAGTCGAAACTTCCTAATAGAGGAAAGGATGAGCATAAAATAAATGCTCGTGCAAAGAGAATCCACCCAGCATTGACTCTTGCTTGCATGAGGTAAACAAAAATTTATGAACTTTCCAAAAATTGCCAAGCATGGATCAATTCATGTAACCCAACAAACTTATCCACCAAAATGAATGAATCGTGTATGGGTCAAACCTAACAAAAGACATTGAAATTCTTCAGATCACCAGGACCGATGGGATCAACTTATGTTCATGCTAGGTTACTAACTCTAATTATAGAGCTGGCCTGGAGCTTCAGGCCACAAAATTTGAGACATTGTCATGTTCAAGAGCAGGGAAATGAAAGATAGTTTTAGAAATATTTAAGATGAAAAAAATAGTTAATAAGTCGTTAAGGAGTAAATGTTTCATTGATTTTAGAAATAGTTAACCAACAGAAGGGTTGAAAACTGTAACAAAAAGACAAATACTTAGGCAATATGAGAAGTAAATTAATGAGATTAGTGGAAACTACAATTCTTATTGAAAACCTAACAATAAATTATTGTTACTGGAGAAAATTAAGCACTGATGAGGTTACACATGAGCACAAGAAGGGAAAGATTTATGAGAAGGAAGAATCAGCAGGACATACTTATCAAGAAGCCAATAACACCTGCGGTAAAAGTTTGGATCATCCTCCCCTCGTGCATAGTAAACATGGATTCTTTCTTCGTTGCCAATCTGCAAGCAAAATTTAAAGAAAAAGACCAGATAAGGATGAAAGTAAGCAGTTACTTGAAAATTGTGTTTTAACTAACCACACCAAAAATTCTGAGGCTGGAAAAGAAAGTTACAAATTAAGAGCTTAATCATTGTAAAACTGTGCCATCAATCGGGCATGATAGAGCAGCATAGATGCTAATGAATATGTGTTAGTATAGAAAGAAATTTATAGAGGAAAAAAATTTTAAAATGTGGAACAACTTACAATAAAAAATTATTAATAAGTTCACATTTCATCAAAAGTTTAATTTGATAGTTCTGTATTAATGTAAGAAAAAAAGGCATATCCAAAATTCCAAATATAGGAATTTTAACCATACAAAAGAGAAATTTCATACAACAAAAATTGGTAAGAATATTAAGAATATAAATGGAGACGAAGAAGTCTGTCTTGCAGGAAAAAACAATGAAATGTAAATGTAAATGGCGAGCCTTCGAGCGGGATCGAGAGGCTGGAGGCTTGCTGTGCGTGGGTCGTGAGGGAGGGGAGAGCCGAACAGCTGTTTGGCGTTCCTGTCGTTGAGATGGGAAGAGTGGGCGTCGGTGCAGGCGTGAGAGGTAGTGGGATCGAGAGATGTCTGGGAGTTCGAATGGAAGGGTTTCGGGTGCATAGAGGAAGTCTCGAGCAGGCCGAGGGTTAGAGGCCAGCGAATTGAGCAGAGAAGATGCGGTTGTTCGCACAAGAAGGAAGGTAGGCGAGTAAGGCTGCGGCGAGCGGGAGGGCTGAGCGGAGAGTTCTGCGTCGAGGAGTGGGTCTTCTGCTCGCGTGCGAGAGGGAAGCAGGTGAGGGTGAGACGAGGCGGGCAATAGAGGTCGATTAAACTCCGCCTAGCCGCTATGTTGTGAAGATATTATATAGTGTTCTTTTTAGCTCGAACGAACGGAAGACGAACGAATGGCAGACGAACGAACGGCGGAAGATGAACAAATGGCAGACGAACGAACGACGGAAGACGAACGAAGATGAACGAACGAGCGGAAGACGAACAGAAGATGAAGAAGACGAGACGAACAAAACGAACATTTGAGATGACGAACGAACGAACGCTAGATAAGATGGGGGAGGAGCAGAGCTTTCGCGTAACAACCCGAACGAAGATCGAAGGGAACAATAGGGTAAAAAAGAACAGCGGAACGCGGGCCGCGGGGTCTATTCCGCAGCCCGCTTTTTGCGAAAACTTACCAGGACGGTCGCCGCGAAGCTCCTGCGCCGCTCCCCCAAATAGCGCATCTCCGCGGTGATTTGCCACGAAGCTCTGGAGCCGCGCCCCTAAACAGACCCTTACTAAATCTCAGATTTACGGTGAATTGGCATCATTTTAGAATTTGCCAAATGTCAGGATATAAGGAGATGGCTTTTGATGTTTGGCAGGTTTTAGCCCAAATCCTGCATAAAACTTGCTTAAAACCGGCTATCAAACAGCCCCTAAACCTGGTCAAAAACTGGATTTAGTAAATTTGAGATTTAAGGCAAAACTGAGAAAAACTTGATTCACTAAATCCTTTGAAATTCCAGTTTTTGCTATCTGGCAAGCTTTAAATTTAATCATGCTCAACTCCATTACGGGATAATTCCTTAAGGGTGAGTAATTTTTCAGATGATGATCAACTTGATATATAATCATGTGAAAGGATTATCATGTCTCAGAGAAACAGGCATATTCCATATCAAAATGCTGATGTTGCATGTATACCTGTAGCCTTAGATGCTTTATTTGACACATGGAACTCAGCTCATGTTATTTTTCTTCGTCCGTTTACATTCTTATTGTCCATATACCTAGATTTCACCTGATCTTCATTTGGGTGTTTTTTTTTTCAGGGATATCATGAAGTTATTTGCACTTGTTCAATAGGATCACATGTCAAATTGCATTAGATGGACTTCTTACATGGATCTTGTTCACCTTTTCTTAGTTACATTTACTTCACGATAGGTTATGATCCTCACAGTTCTTGAAAGAGAAGTTGATGCTAGCAAATGAAAACAGAAACGGGGAAAGAGAAGACAGATAGGAAAGTGGAATCGATTTACTTTGAAATAAAATGAATTGGATTGTGCTCAGAACTAGGGTGAGGGTGTGTTTTTAGAAATACTACATGAGAATTATGCAAAGAACCCCCCATAGTAAAAAGGTTTAAAATAGCCCATATAGATAACAAAGTATGGAATTTAGACAACTAATACAATCATTGATTTAATTTGCATGCAAGAGCTTAAAGTTCTAGGATATTAACTCTTGAATTTAATTGATGATGGTGATGTTATAACTAGTGTGAATATTAGGGTATTTCTGGTGTATATGTTGCAAACTTAAATCATTTAAATGTATTTATTTCAAATAATCTATTTGGCAAAAATATGAACCTGTAATAAGGTGGAACTCCAAAATTTATCTTCTATCACTGGATAATTTCATGCGATTATATATGTATATTTTTTTTTCTCTTTACAATACTCTCTCAAAATTAAATTAATAAGTTGTAAATATGATTATTACCTATGTAAGCTAGCATGTGACAATATCGTCTCTTTGAGCGAGCGCAATGGTTTATGTTTGCCTAATTTTTTTTAATAATATTGTTGCATGTTATTGATGATTTAGTATATTAAATGTTTAAAATTGTGCAAATGAGTATCAAGTTATTTTTCATTCATTAGAAAAATTGTAAGCCTCACACTTAAAATATTGCATAATGGAACATGGCTTTTCTAAACTCAAAGGTGTGAAGTTAGATGTTACATATACTATAATCTTGGCATATTAAAATATTAAAAAAAGTTAGCATATCTACATGCTAACAAAGTAAGAAATAACAATTTGCACAAAAATGTGACATACATCCCAACAACAAATCACGAAGCAAAATTATGCATGCAAGTATAGTGAGTTGAGGCGCACCTCTGTGTGAGGTGTATGCCTTATGTACAATAAGGCGTTAGTCTTGTTGTATTTTTTTGGTTAAATTGCATTAGATGGACTTCTTACATGGAACTTGTTCACCTTTTCTTAGTTACATTTACTTCACGATAGGTTATGATCCTCACAGTTCTTGAAAGAGAAGTTGATGCTAGCAAATGAAAACAGAAACGGGGAAAGAGAAGACAGATAGGAAAGTGGAATCGATTTACTTTGTAATAAAATGAATTGGATTGTGCTCAGAATTAGGGTGAGGGTGTGTTTTTAGAAATACTACCTGAGAATTATGCAAAGAATCCCCCATAGTAAAAAGGTTTAAAATAGCCCATATAGATAACAAAGTATGGAATTTAGACAACTAATACAACCATTGATTTAATTTGCATGCAAGAGCTTAAAGTTCTAGGATATTAACTCTTGAATTTAATTGATGATGGTGATGTTATAACTAGTGTGAATATTAGGGTATTTCTGGTGTATATGTTGCAAACTTAAATCATTTAAATGTATTTATTTCAAATAATCTATTTGGCAAAAATATGAACCTGTAGTAAGGTGGAACTCCAAAATTTATCTTCTGTCACTGGATAATTTCATGCGATTATATATGTATATTTTTTTTTCTCTTTACAATATTCTCTCAAAATTAAATTAATAAGTTGTAAATATGATTATTACCTATGTAAGCTAGCATGTGACAATTCCGTCTCTTTGAGCGAGCGCAATGGTTTATGTTTGCCTAATTTTTTTAATAATATTGTTGCATGTTATTGATGATTTAGTATATTAAATGTTTAAAATTGTGCAAATGAGTATCAAGTTATTTTTCATTCATTAGAAAAATTGTAAGCCTCACACTTAAAATATTGCATAACGGAACATGGCTTTTCTAAACTCAAAGGTGTGAAGTTAGATGTTACATATACTATAATCTTGGCATATTAAAATATTAAAAAAAGTTAGCATATCTACATGCTAACAAAGTAAGAAATAAAAATTTGCACAAAGATGTGACATACATCGCAACAACAAATCACGAAGCAAAATTATGCATGCCACGTATAGTGAGTTGAGGCGCACCTCTGTGTGAGGTGTATGCCTTATGTACAATAAGGCGTTAGTCTTGTTGTATTTTTTTGGTTAAAAAGCACCGATGCGCCCATTGTGTCATGCCTCAATTTCCTAACTTTAGACTTTGGTATATTATGAGTTTTTCTTGTTATATGTTTATAAGTATTAATGTTGAAGTTTATACTGCTTGTGAAATTACTATTTATAAGAATTTGCCCTACAAGTGTTTGTTCTTTTAATTTTCAAGAATTATGTTTCTAGTTCCTCCATTTCATAGTTTTGCATGGAGTTTGACTCGTACTGAATGCTGTTGCTTTACTCACCATATTGTTAGTGTTTCCGTAGATTGTTAAAGATCCTTTTTTGTGCTTATCAAGAGAATTGTTTTATGTCCGTGGAGGAGTTTTAACTTTTCTTAAATTCACCATTTGAATTTTCGTCTTTGATGTGGATTTTAGTGGTATTAAACTCTTTTGTGATGTTTTGTCTTACAGTGCTCCTTCAAAATACAATTGTTTGGTTTTTATTGCATTGAAATGTTGTTTTAGAATGTTCAATAGCACTTCTAGCTTTTTGTTTGGTGTATTTTTTCCATTTTGGAAAAAATACTATGGATTTTTTCATGATATTAATGATATTCATGGTTAAATGGACATCTAACTAGTTCCAATTTAAAGTTTTTATTCAACCAAATGTTTGCATTATCTTAATTAAATGTTATTTTTTAGTTGACAACCTAAACCTGATTTTGCTGACAGCCACCATTCTTATTGAAGCGCTAGCATCTATTGCCTATGTGCACAATCGAAACCTAGAACGGTAAAATACCCATGTTATTTTAGCTATGTAAAATAGTGTGCAAAGTGCTCCAAATGTCATTTTACAGATAGACACCTTTATCTACATGAGATTCAAGACATGCGGTGTCACTTTTATTTATTTATATTCAATAAATATTTTAAATCCGTAATTCAATTTTTAGAATTAAGATTCAATTAGTTCTAAACACCCAAAACTAGCCCCTTAATAGAAGGATATTGACTGAATTTTATGACTTTGGCATTCCTTAAATCTACAACAGGCTTGGAAGACTATGATTACATAAGCAGCAAACCCTGTTAAAGCTATACTTTTTCTTGTAATATTGGGGTACTACACCAAATAGCTGATGAAAATTATATCGCTCAATTCTTATGTATTTACGTATCTTGCATCTGAACTTCAATTTTTACACATCTACCGTTCACTATTGATGTTTTTTTTTTAAAACTCTGTTCAGGCTACGTTCGATTGTCTTATGAAGACATATGGATTCTTGACTCCAGACTTGTGGATTGAGACTCGCTTTGCCAAATCACCTTTCCAGGAATATACTGACCTACTCTCGAAGCCAACAAAGGCCATCCTTGATGATGTTGAGAGGATTGACGCCTAGTTTTGTGATTAAGTATCAGCAGGTCCGAGTCCTCTAGGTGTTTCATAAGGCTTTTCCCGCCTTCTAAGAGACCCTTTGCGTATTTTTTGTTGATGCTTTTATTTATTAAACTGTTCTTGTTGCTTGCTCCAGACTGTTCCCAGTCATAACTTTTTGATTCTGCTATTTCTAAGAAAATGTTAGCTTTTTTTTTTCTTTTTCTTTAAATGATTATTATATGGGGCAATTACATACATCGCATTTCAAACATTGCTATTTACATAACTAACATCTCGAATTCTCTCTCAAATGATCAAAATTCACTTTAAAACTCCGGTCAATGTTTCTTAATTTTTATCAAGTTTCCAATGGCTTGGTTGTAGCATGTGGAAATGTATTGATTCTGTTGTTCAAAAAATCATCTGAGCGTTTGTTTTGTAAATAATTCTGTTTTATGTGTTATGTATATAATTATCTCTCTCATGTTTGGACTTCTGTTAGTGCCCATTCCAGTTGATTTTCTACTAGGGATTCTAGGCTAACATCTGGTGGAGTTTGGTCTCACTGACAAGCAAACTTGTGTGATTGGAGTGATGAATCTCCAGGCACCATGGAGGTTTCTGAAAAACTGATTTGGTTTGGGGGTGTGAATGCGCCAAACCTTGAGCGAACCTAGGCCCAACTTGTATATGGCTCGTTGAAAAATAGTGCTGTTTGTGTTTGGTTCATTTTCATTTTGAGCGTAAAAAATTTATTCTTGTTACTCTCTTGCTTAGCAAGCTAAACATGAGCTGTTTGTGAGCAATGAGCCGTTTTGATAGCCTGTTAATATCCTTCTATTCACCCAAAACTAGCCCTTTAATAAAGATTCACCCACAAGTTAGGCAGACTCTTTCAAGCTTATAGTTCCACTTATTACTAAATTCCTATGTATCTACTTGGCTCAATTACAACCTTATACTATTCTATTATCATATAACATGGTTAAAAGAAGTACAAAAAAAAAGATAATATTTTTATGTAGAAATAAGTGAATGATAAATTTCAAATTGGACCTTGAAAATTCTCAAAAAAAATTATAAATTTATATTTATGAAATTTAAATGCCATATTTTTTTTATGTATAAGTTCAATTTAATAAGTTAATCAATTTTTTAAATATATTTTATGAGATCAAGAATAAAAAGAGCCCCATTTAAAAAAAATAATATGAGATTAAGCTCAGTCAAAAACTAACAGATTTTTAATGTTTATTTGTGTCTTGTATTATTCAGAAGTCACCTCAATTTTAAATGTCATGTTGATGCCATCAGAATTTAAAGGTTTGATCGAAATACGTCCAGTAGGCAAAAAAGTCTTCACTCGGCTTGGTAGCAATGGCAACGAGCATCCTTCCCGCCGACCACTTATAAAGGCTGTCTCTGGAGAAGCTTCAAAGCAAGATAATTTGTTGGACTTACTTGGCATTAGATTCAGAAGACTGTCCAAGCTTCTAAGAAACCAAACTGTTCACAACATCCATTGTAGAGGGCAAATTCTTTTTCTTTTAATTTTTTAGAAACACCTTTATATTCATTATCTTTGAAGTCGTGAAAACTCTTATATTATCATTAATGTATTCACAAATTACTTGGAGAAGCCTAAAAATCTCTTATGGATTTGTACTCTTTAAGAAATTTCTACTTCTAGTTTTCAAAGCAATTGTGAGTGTCCTAGTGTGCTTTTTTCTCAACAATTTTATTTTATCTTATTTAGAAATGTGCAACACACAAGTTTTACATTAAATATGGTGGTCGTATAGAATGAAATAAAATGCCTCTCAAAGAGATACTTCTATCTGTACTGCACTTAACTCTCAATATAGCCTCGTAACATAGATGTATAGATTGATATCACTAATAGATTAGAGATAGCGCACTAAGTGAACTAACATACTTCATAAAAAGAGAGAAATAACTTGTGCATGGTGCATCTTATCATGCACGACTCGATATTTGATCATATAATTCTAACTTATATTTATTTATATTAGTTTAAACATTAAATCATTTGTTCATTTATATTCATGATATCACTCATTTAATGCTTGCCAATCTATTCAATGATGATACAATTACTTATATATAATTGTTTTTATATTTTTATAACATTTTTGTATATCCTATATAATTGAGAACATTGTTAATATTTGAGATGGTAACATGATTTACTTGCATTTATGAAAATTAAATGATTGCATATAAGCTATAGATCCCTCTCCCTCAAATTAGCAGAAGTGCTATTGAGGAGCAAAGAAATTATGGAAGCCTTAATCTGGTGTCCAGGAGAACTAAATCCAATTCCATGCTGGTACATGAAGCTCACCATTCTTGCAAGATATAGAAGCATCAATGGAATGTTGAGGGAACTGCGAATAATAAGAACAAGTAGAATATTCTCTGTGGAGCAACGGATTAGGGCTAATAGATCTTGGTTGGGGACTCATGCGTATCGTGAAAAATTGACAAAATTTATGATGTGAATGACTGCATGTTAAATACATGATTCTGATCAAAAGGAAAATCAAGATATATAATTTTGATGTTTGTGCTAAAACAAAAAATAAATTAGATGAGAAAGTACATCACTATGGGATTCTTGAAGAAGTTGTTTGATTAACATTTCCTAATTCCATTGGAAGAAGTATTTTCATATTCAACTGTGATTGATTTGATCATGTTCATAATCGTGGAATAAGAGTAAACAAACTGTGTAATATCATAGAAGTAAAATTGAACAAAATATATGCTAAATTTGATCCTTTCATTATAGCAAGACAAGCATGTCAAGTTCATTATTTTATATATCCCATAGAGCAAGATATAAAGTTGGCTGGATAATAACCATAACGAGTAAACCTAGAGCGACTATTGATATTCATTATACTAATGAACCCGCTCAATAAGAAATAGAAATGACATATTTATGCAATCTACTCGATTCTATCTATATGAAGAGCCAACTTTAGAGAACGTTGGTGACGAACATGAAGAAATTACTCTCAATGATGAGTATGACTTTGAAGCTGTTTTGGATAGAAAAAAATTTAACTACTCCTCTAGTCACTCATGGGACGAGGCTGAATAAGATATGTAAGTTTCTCAAAATATTGTAAGCTTAGTACGACACATTCTATTCACTACGTAATTTTGTATTTTCATCTTCAGTAGTTTGTATATTGCACTTTACATTTTGTTCATACCTGCATATAATATTTTTACTTATACTTCAATAATGATAGTTTGTAGATTATACTTTACAATTTCACATTATGTTTGCTACGTATTTTTGTGTTTTTATAATTTTAGTACTTGGTAGATTTTACTTTATATTCTTACCTTCAATTAACTATGTAGTTTTGTGTTTTCAGTTTCAGTAAATTGTAGATTGCATTTTACAACTTTTGTTTACTGCATTATTTTGCTTTTATAGTTTCGGTTCGTACATTACACTATGTAGTTTCACCTATTGATTGGGGTGTTTTGTGTTTCAGCTTAATGAGTTTGTAGATTGCACTTTATTATGATTATACTTTTATTTAAAGTTATGCGCACTAATTAATTTTTCTTTCTTTGTTGGAGATAGATTCTGGAGGTAGGGATGGTCTCACTCCTAGCGAGGGACATGTCATATGAAAGTTCCAGAGGAATAAAGTCTACTTTAGCCGAGGCGGTTGCGCTTCTTTGGAGGCGAGGATTGCTTTGTCGCTCTCCACCACGACAAGCATTGTGCTCGACTCATCCAAGCAAGCCTTCGCCCCTACGCCGTCAGCTTTACCATAGACCCCCGATTGATGCCCTTTTCCCACCACAACAACATCTCCATCAACGGCGACTACAACACCATCTACTTCGATGCAGGGCAATGCTGCTTCTGCCAAGCAAGAGACGTCAGACAGTAATAGCAACAACCAATAGCTAGAGCCTATGGTGCAAATGCATTTTTTTAGACAGTGACATTAGTGCTTTATATTTTACTTTTTAATAGAGAACTAATCATATGTTTCTCAGATTTTATCCTCCTACAGAGGCCATTCATGTCATGTGAGGTATTATTTGGAGCAAGTACATACTTATCATGAAAGGAGATCCCGATGGTAACTCGAGATAAGTGGTTCAAGGAGTTTAGGGTATATACCAAATACGATAAACTTAAGTTACGTATATATTTTTATCAATATAACTTTTTAAATTTTATTTTACAGAAACAGTTCTCCTCGCGCTTTGAGCAAGCACACATCCGAAGTTGATTCTAGTGTAAGGGGAGCGAACATCTTCATGACACTTTTGGTTAAGTATGGAAGATACGTCAATGCCCCTTGTGGTTTAGTGAAGATGTTAGAATACATGAGGAAGAGTGAGCACGACAAACAAAATCAGCCCTCTAACTGTGGAGGAACAAAGTATTCAAAGCATACTGATGGGGTGCTCCCACATACAGAGTGTAAGAGGAGGTTAGTAAGAGTTGATCTTTGCATTAAATCTTATTGTAAAGTAAATATATGTTAACTATTTTATTACACCAATAGTCTTTAGAGTTGGGATGTGAGCCCACTGCTATCGGGTTTTCGCTCGCACCCATACGTGGCAGTCGAACCAGGCCTGGGTGGACAACAAATCCCATGGGACCTAGATAATTCACAAGATTAATTATTATGAAATTCAAATAATTATTGAAATTTATTTAGCATCTAACTCTCCTTAATCATTTTTTTATAGAAGACCTTTCAGAAACAAGATGAGAGCCGAACCCATTAGTCAGGTGGTATTACAATCCCAGGTTGTGATCCGTTCATGTACGAGCTATAGGGAGGTTGCTGGAGGCAAGAATAAGGGCTAGGTTTACACATTGAAGTCTTAAACACAGGCTTATGACACTCATCCTTCCTCTAACACATTAAAGGGAGGTTGCTGGAGGCAAGAATAAGGGTTAGGCTTACACATTGTATTCATTTCTACCTCCAACGCAAATATTGAGACTAGAGTTGCTCCTCAGCCCACCCAGATGAAGTCAGAGATGAAGGCCAAAATAAAATCAAACTTAGATGTGTTCCAGTGCCGGGCACTGCAGAGAGGAAAGCAATTGACAATGGATGATTTTAACTAAGGTGATGATGAGAGCATTGAGGAGGATTAGGAAAATTTTTTATTTTTTCTGCTTATTTGAAACATTTTGATCAAGCGTTTTATTTTTCTGTACAAATATTTTTCTTTTGCTTGGTATAATGCATTTCATTTGTTTTTGTGTTTGATGTTTATGTTTATTACTGTAATTTTAGTCTAATAATTGCTTCGATAGGTAAATCTTGCTGTTTGATAAATCATTAATTTTAGTCTAACAACCACAACCATCTCCGCAATCACAACCACAACCTCCACACAGCACCATAACCACCTCCACAACCACAACCATAACCTCTACACACAACGACGGCCACCACAATCATCTCCTCTCACCAATTTCACAGAACAGGCCATCACCACATCACCCAACAAAAGGAATTGCAAAAAACTAAAATTGGAGAACCTCCAAAATTGAAGGAACCTCACTAGTCCAATGCTCACAAGTCATATATTATAAGTAGGACCACAGAAACGTAACACTCAGTGTTGAATTTGTTGTAATGCTCACAAGACACATGCTCGTGATACACGATTTCGTATTTAATATCAAAAGTCCGACCCGCTTCTTATACATATACACAAACGCAATATATGCAACAGTTCCATCTTTCAACATTTCTAATCAGCTAATTTGCTTCCTGTTCTTGATGCCTAAGCGAACTTCAAGTGAAATGGTTGCTCGGAGTTCTGCTAACTACCAACCGAGTTATTGGGATTATAGTTCACTGCAGAAGCTGCCAAACCCTCCCAAGGCACGTCTTTTATCCTTCTTATTAATTAGCTCTTATGCCGTTTTTCTGCTGCGCCTTCTATTCTTTCATGCTTCGAAATTAACATTAATATTGCAGGAGGAAGTAAACGACCAATTGGTGGAGGAATTGATGAAAGAAGTGCGGCGGCGGATGAAGGGCGGGATCGAGCCCAAGCGGCAGGTGGAGCTAATCGAGGCGGTTGATCGGCTTGGGCTGGCCTCACTCTTCCACGAAGAAATATGGCGAGTTTTAAGTGTGCTATCTGGTAATAACTGCGAAGTGGTGATTCCTTGTGGCCTTCGAACAACGGCCATCTGCTTCCGGCTACTCCGACGCTTTGGATTTCAAGTATCTGAGGGTCCGCTTTCAACTGATTAATCAATATCCGGAGTTTCAAAAGAATGCATCATAAATTAGTCTTTAGCAATAAAATATTTAATCATGTTTCTTCAAATTTAATGGTATCACAAAACAAATTCGTTGATCACCTTTCTGTCAGTCTTCTCGAAGAGAAGAAAAAGAATAAGCCGAAAGGTTCTGCTTCGCTCAACTCACCTCTCTCTGCCGAAGATCCCAAAGAAACTCTCTGTATCTCTTGGCTCTGTCCTTGCCACTTAAAATGAAAGATCAGAAAACTTGATCTATTAATCCAATACAAACTCAAATTAAACCGCAGTTCCCCCCTCAAACATGCAATAACACGATTTATATGGGTCACGATTCCTCTAACGTGAACATTACTTTCTTAAGTACCTCAATTCAGTGTAACAATTAACTTCATTATCGTCTCTCATGGCCTTATTATATATTCTTAAATATATGAATGAATGGATGCAGGGATTTTTGATGATTTCATGGATAGTGATCATAAGACATTCATGCCAAGGCCGTGTGATGATGTTGATGAGCTACTGAGCTTATACAATGCTTCTGATATGGCTTTTCACGGCGAGACAAAAATGGATGCTGCGAGATCATTTGCAGTGAAGCACCTGATGGTAAGTTCAAGGGATGACCGCATCGAAAGAGCTGTGAAACATGCTCTCGATCTTCCCCTACATCGAAGGATGCCATGGATGGAAGCTCGTGTATATATAGACACGTATGAAGATGAGGATGGCATGATCCCTGCTTTGCTGCAGCTCGCAAGGATCCATTTCAACGAGGTCCAAAACATTCACCAACAGGAATTAAAACAAGTTGGAAAGTACGCAATTTATTAATAATATTATTATTTTAATGCAAAATTATTAAGATAGATGCTAAATTTTTTTTTAAAGTAAAAAAAAAAAACTACCAAATAAAGAATTTATGAACATATTAAATTGCTATTGAGAGAGCCTCTCAGTCAATTCCAATCTATAACATCCAACTTTTATTTTTTACATTGATTTCACCTGAATCTTTCATATCAATTCAAAAATATCACAATTTTAACTTTATAAAGTGAAATATAAGGCATAGATAAGACTGATATGCATTTAAAAGCTGAAGGTTAAATGTTAGATATTTATATTCCAAAGAATTTAGTGATATATGTATGTAAAAGTTGAAGTTTAGAAGTTAGATGTGTAAATACAATTTTTTTACTTTAAGAATTGATAATACTTCATATTAATTTACATTGAAATTAATAGCTGGTGGGCAAGATTGGATCCGGGAAAAACTTTAAGCTTCTCAAGAAATAGACTTATAGAATGCTTCTTCTATGTTGTTGGAATAGTTCATGATCCTGATTATGGATTTTGCCGAGAAAAACTTACTCAAGTTGGCATGCTGATTGCAACTATTGATGATGTTTATGATATATATGGTTCCCTTGAAGAACTTGAGCTCTTCACCCAAATTATTGATCGGTTTGTTTCTCTCTCTCTCTCTATTCACTTATCATTGTTATATTTTTGTTATATATATATATATATAGATATATGTTTTAAGTCATTCTTATATATGTGATTTTTTGTTATGAATTATTCAGATGGGATATGAAAGGCATGATAGAACTTCCAGATTATATGAAGATTTGTTTTTCTGCCCTCAACGATACTATTAATGAAGTAGCAAGCCAACTTTCGCTGAATGAGAGATTGGAGGTCATGCCATACCTTAAGAGAGTGGTATTTTAATTTTCTTTTTTGCTCATGCATACACTTTCTATATAATTTAAACCTGAGAAAATAAACCGAAATTTTCATACACATAATTATTATTTATTTGGGGCATTTACATACATATATACTACCCATTTCCTATGTATTTATATGCCCATTTCCTATGTATTTATACCAGCCAAATAATTTATATCACATCTAAAATATATATTAACATCTTAACATTTAAAAAGTGAAATGTATCTTTTCATACATAGATAAGATGACATGCACGTGAAATTTAAGTTTTAGATGTTAGATATGTAAACACGTTGGAACTAAGTGGTATGTATGTAAATCTTCCTATTTATTTACATAAATAACACCCATAAATTGATATTTATGCTCATAATATATCCTAATGTCATAAACATATGCAGTGGGCAGATTTATTCAAGACATTTCTAGTGGAAGCAAAATGGCGAAAGGATAGATACATTCCAACACTTAAAGAGTATCTGTCAATTGCTACAATCTCAATATCAGGCCATGTCATACTTCTTCATACCTATGTCTTGTTAAAATGTAAAATAACTCAGGAGACTCTACAACAGCTTCAGGACTTCCCAAATATCATTCGATTACCCTCCTTAATCTTCCGCCTCTGCAACGATTTAGCAACCTCATCTGTAAGCATGCATGCAGCCAAATTATGACTTTATTATATAAGTATTAATATATTGCATTTGCTAATTTTTAATGATATGATACTAAATTTACAGGAAGAACGAGAGAGAGGTGAAACAGCGATAGCAGTTCAGTGCTACATGAATGAAAGAAAGGCTTCTGAGGAAGAAGCTCGTCTGTATATATCAGGATTGATAAGTGACGCGTGGAAGAAGATGAATAGAGAATATTCTGCTTGTTCTTATTATTCACAGTTCCCTCAACAATTCATTGATGCTTCTTTAAATCTTGCAAGGATGGCGAGCTTCATGTACCAACATGGAGATGGATTTAGTTCTCCTGGACATCAGATTAAGGCTTCCATAATTTCTTTACTCCTCAATAGCACTTCTACTAATTTGTGGGAGAGGGATTTGTAGCTTATATGCAATCATTTCATAGCACACATGCAAATATGAATCATGTTATTATCTCAAATGTTAACAATTTTTTTTTAAGTATATAGGATATAACAAATTGTTATAAGAATATAAAATAATTTATCAATGAGTAATTGTGTCATCATTGAAGAAAAATTTTATTGAGTTGATTTTTGAGCATTAAATGAGTGATATCAATAATATAAATGAACAAATGATTTAATGTTTAAACTAATATATTGAATTTGAGAAACTTATTTAAGCTTGATTGATTACTTAAATAAATAAATATAAATTAGAATTATATGAGAAAATATGAAGTCATGCATGATAAGATGCACCATGCACAAGTTATTTCTCTTTTTATCAAGTATGTCAGTTCACTTAGTGCGCTGTCTCTAATTCATTAGTGATATCAATCTAACATAATTTTCAAAGATAAATATCATGCTTAATGCGGCCATATGAGAACTCTCTCTCTATATATCTTGCTCTATGTATACCCCTCTCCCCACCTTCCTCGATCTCCCTCTCTCCCTCTCTTTCCTCTTTGTTTTCAACTATAAACTTTAAATCTCACCATCATTTTATTGAGAGTTTAGACTAATAATAAGCTCACTTGTTTTAGTTGTAGACTAAGTTCAAAAATAACTCCCAAGTTAGTATGTAACAACTTCTATTTCAAAAAACCTCTAAAGGGAAATATTGATTCTTGATTATTTTAATTCTTTTTTTTTTTTTTTTTTGATAAAAAATCTTATTTTGCACATCAATTGCCTCTATTTTGTGTAGGTATGTGGGCTCCAAAAATTTTTGCCCTAATATCCCTTAAAGATTTAATTAGTTTTATATGATATTCTTGGTCAAATTTTTATAAGACGGATTATACTGCAAATAAAGCATTGCTCAGTTATTGTAACCTCATTTTGTGAGGATTATTTGATATGCGGTTTAAGGTTTCCCATTGGAATAAGTCCTTATGGTTAAATACATCTTCTAAAAATGATAGAACACTTTTGCTCAAGGTTTACTTTCAGTCGCTAATTATTCAATTATAGTAGCAGCAATTTGAAAATTAAAATTATAGAAATTCATTTATGAAAACTTAAAAGATTATTATGGGGAGAAGGACGATGAACTCGACCAAGATCCCATAGTTTTGTCATCTTAGGTTATCATGAAATCTTGTTTACTTAATTGGAAAAGGTAATTGACACAACCTGACTGAAGGATCATTGTCAATCTCTATGGGTTGCTTTGTCTAAGAGAACATTGTACATAGACTTGTGGCGGATATTTATCTTAAGGAACTAATTTAACTCAATCATAACTAACGGAGGGCTTCATGCCTACCAAATTTACTATATGTTTTACGTCTCTAAAGGCATAAATTTATTGGGGAACATACATGTTAAAATTGTGAACGTATATTTATGGACTTGACATGTCAAATCAAGTGGATAGAGGACTCAGGTCAAATTCTTACTGAGACAAAATGACTTGTGTGAATGTCATAGTATATTTGACATGAGATTGATTTTATATGATCTTAGGTTATTAACATTATATTTATCACCCTTAATAAATTCATATGAAGAGTGATTGGGTTTTGAATTTTTTACTTGACTCTATTGCAACCTTACATATTCTATTATTATGCATTTATACCATACAATATGGTTAAAGGAAGTACAAAAAA
Organism: Papilionanthe hookeriana x Papilionanthe teres; assembly: GCA_022702705.1. Classification (NCBI taxonomy): domain Eukaryota; kingdom Viridiplantae; phylum Streptophyta; class Magnoliopsida; order Asparagales; family Orchidaceae; genus Papilionanthe; species Papilionanthe hookeriana x Papilionanthe teres. The sequence goes on along the minus strand of CM040427.1, from coordinate 53,234,644 downwards.
AAAATATTTTATGCAAAAATAGGTGAATGATAATTTTCGAATAGCTTTATAGATTTTGAGCTGATTATGACCATGAAAAATCTCAAAAAAAATATATATATATATATATATATATATATATATATATATATATATATATATATATATATATATATATATATATATATATATATATATATATATGATACCTAAATGCCATATTTTTTTAAGTATAAGTTCAATTTAATAAGTTATTAATTTTTAAAATATATTATATGAGATTAATAATAAAAAGAGCTTCATTTAAAAAATAATATGTGATTAGGCTCAGTCGAAGACTAACATATCTTCAAAGTTTTTCTGAGTCTTGCATTATTGAGAAGTCACCTCAGTTTTAGTTTTTCCTTTTAGTTTCTTAGAACTCCTTTATATACAAAATCTTTGAAGTCCTAAAAACTTTTATATTATCATTGGCGTATTAACGCGTTACTTGGAGATGCCTAAAAATCCGTTATGGATTTGTACTCTATAAGAAATTTCTCCTTTTTGTTTTCAAAGCAACTGTGAGGGCAGGGTAAGAAGGCTTCATCTATCTTGAAAAAAATATATACAATAATTATAAATGCTGAAATCAAATTTGTCATGTAAATCATATACAAGAAATAGTGTGTATGGATTACGGGAGAAAAGAGAAAAAATTGGCAGCATTTATTACTATATAGAGAATAATTTACCCTAATAGTTTACTACAAACATTAGTTGGAATGTAACAAATTTGTTACTCATCTTTCATATTATTTTTGAGATATTTTAAAAGATGCATGATTTTTGATGAATTCATAGATTTATGATTGAAACACTGGAGTAACAAATTAGGGCTTAATAGATTTTGGTTGGGGACCCATTGACAAAATTTATGATGTGAATGTACACGTGTTTAATACAAGATCCCGGTCAAAAGGAAAACAACACCAATAATTTTAATGTTTATGTTAAAACAAACAATAAATCTGATGACGAAGTAGATTACTATAGGATTTTCGAAGAAGTTTTTGAATTAGCATATCCTAACTCCATTGGAAGAAGTATTTTTATTGTCAACTATGATCGGTTTGATCATGTCATCATCGTGGAATAAGGGTAAAAAAATTATGTAATATCGTAGAAGTAAAATTGAACAAAATATACATTAAATTTAATCCTTTCATTCTAGCAAGACTAGCGAGTCAGGTATATGTTCTTTTACATACCCTAAAGCAAGAGATAAAGTTAATTGAACAATAGTCATAAAAAGTAAACCTAGAATGACTATTGATATTCATACCCGCTAATGAAGGAATATAAATGACAAATTTACGCATTCCACTAGATCATATCTACAAAGAGCTAAATTTAGAGAACATTGGTGATGAACATGAAGAAATTACTCGCAATGATGAGTATAACTTTGGTGATGTTTTGGATTAAAGAAAAAAACTTTAACTACATCCTCTAGCCACTCATCAGGCGAGACTGACTAAGATGTGTAAATTACTCCAAATATTGTAAGCTTAGTACATCACAGTATATTCACTATGCAGTTTTGTGTTTTCATCTTCAGTAGTTTGTATATTACGCTTTACATTTTGTCTGTACCAGCATATAATATTTTTACTTATACTTCAATTGTGATAGTTTGTAAATTACACATTACAGTTTCACATTATGTTTGTTGCATATTTTTGTGTTTTTATAATTTTAGTAATTGGTAGATTTTACTTTATAGTTTTACCTTTAGTTAACTATATAGTTTTGTGTTTTCAGTTTAAGTAATTTGTAGATTGCACTTTATAGTTTCAACTTTTGTTTACTGCATTGTTTTGTGTTTATAATTTTAGTAGTTTGTATATTGCATTTTGAAGTTTCACCTTAAGTTGACTGCATCATATTATGTTTTCTGTTTCATGAGTTTGTAGATTGCACTTAAAATTATGACCATACTTTTATTTAATGTTATTTGAGCTAATTAATTTTTATTTCCTTGTTGAAGATAGATTCTGGAGGTAGGGACGAACTCCCTCCTAGCGGGGCTCATGGCATAGGAAAGTACTAGAGGAAGAAATTCCTCGTAAATTGAGGCGATTGTGCTTCTTTGGAGCGAGCATTGCTTTATTGCTTTCTACCACAACAAGCATTGCACTTGACTCATCCCAGTAGGCCTCCACCCTGACGTCGGCAGCTTCACCACATACCCCGATTAACACCCCCTCTCCTACCAAAGCAGCACTGTCATCAGCTATAACTACAATGACATCTACTTCTACACTGGGCAATGTTGCTTCTACGAAGCGAGAGACATCATGTAGCAATACTAGCAACTTCCAGCTAGAGCGTATAGGGCAAATGTAAGTTTTTTTAGATAGTCAAATTTGTTTTTTATATTTTACTTTTTAATAAAAAACGAATCACTTGTTGTTCTCAGATTTTGCACACCTATACAGACCATTCATGTCATTAGGAATATTATTTGGAGCAAGTATGACGCTCCACACTTATCATGAAAGGAGATCCCGATGGAAACTCGGGATACGTTGTTCAAGGAGTTTGAGGTATATATCGAACACAATCGACTTAAGTTATGTCTATATTTTTATCAATCTAACTTTTTAAATTATATTTTATATAAACAGTATCCTAGCGCCTTGAGCAATCCAACATATGGAGGTGCTTCAAGTGTAAGGGGAGCGACCGTCTTCATAACATTTTTGATGAAGTACGAAAATGTGTCAATGCCCGTTGTGGCTCATTGATAAATAGTTTAGTTACACCCCATTAATCATTGATAAGCCTTTATAAATATATTAACTTAGAGAGAGAGAGATGAAATGACAGGTTTCTATTTTCTACTTGTTGCAATCGATGAGAAGTTTAATCTAGAGGTTACTAGTGGCGAATACTAAGAATTTAATGTCAGTGATAAGTACGGCTCCGACGATGCGTTAGAAGAGATATCATGACTACATCCTCAAATCACTCTTCAGAAAATGTCGAGTAAGATGAGTAAATTACTTTGAATATTTAAAGCTTTAGTCTCAGAACTCTATATATTGTACTTTTCGTTGAATTTCATATTTTAGTCTCAGAACTCTGTATATTGCACTTTACAATTTTGTGTTTTATGTTTATTACACACTGTTATGCTAATTAGTTTGGTACATAATATGTTGTTATGTGCACTAATTAATAAAATTTATTCTCTTTGTTGTAGATGTCAACTAAAGGTAGGGACGGTCTCCCTCCCCACTCGGGGGGGGGGGGGTGTTGAACTTTTGTGAAGTGACCCAGTTTTTATATGTTTGCAAATTATGTTAATAGCAACGACACCAAAAACTTGATCCCGTTTTAATATATATATATATATATATATATATATATATATATATATATATATATATATATATATTAGATTTTATGATGAAATGTTTAATGTGGATTCTACGCAAGTATACGTATCGTATCGAAATACGGAGCTACTAGTGGAGTCACGGTTATCGATCCACGGGGAAGTTTTTAACGATTTATATCGGCTAAAATTTAAAGGAATTACTTACTAATATAGTAAACGGAAATTTAAAGTAACTACAACAACTAATGTAAACTAATGCTTGAAATAAGGTTGATTTAAATGATTCAGAAAAAGTATCATTTTCCTTGTTTTTAGAAAATTAAGTGAATGATGAATTTAAATAGAATTCTTGAATTGTATTGTGACAAATAGGAGTATTCCTATTCTTTACCCTTTGGTCCATGTGCAAAGAACATTGACTAATCACATGTTTGATTATCGAATCTGCGGTGAAGTTTGGGAGGATGCGGTTGCCACTTCGAGCTCCACGTTCCCTCACTCGAGAGCTAACATCTACACTTCGGCTCTCGAAGCAATAGGACCAAATTAAATATTTTAGTACGTCACACTAAAATGTTCGATTCTACGTCCAGATAAATAATATTTCCTATTTATTTGCACCCTCCTTCGAGGCTTTTGACTTCACTGAATATTGGATGTAATTTTACTTATAGTTTATACTTGACATATTTTAACAAATCGATTGGCAGGATTGAAAGTGAATTAAGTTCTAAGTAAAAATTATCACAATTTATTTTAATATATTATGTATTTCTATTTAATTTCATCGATTCGTATAATTTTCATAAACGAGGAGAAAATTAAGAAAACTACTCGAATGCATGAGAATAAAACAAAGCATGGATTTCATTTAAAGTTAACAACGATAAACAAAGATACTTATCTCGATTTCCTCCGAGCGAGACTCATGAAGTTCATTTGACTTTTCCTTCAAGTACAGCACACCTCTAACTCACTAAAGATTCACTAAGACTCTCTAAATAAACTCACTTAAGACTCCAGAAACACACACAGAAGACACACACAAGACACACCAAAGCACTAGAATTCGGCCTCTATTTATAGAGGTAGGCAAAGGTCCAAGGGATGCTTAAACATCTCTTCAAAAAGCGTACAGGTTCAATGTATATGCATTTTGAACTGTCTCGCCGTCGGCGGGAAACGACCTCGCCGTCAGCGGGGCTTCTAGAAGGTCTTCAAACCGCGCGTTCTCGCTGTCAGCGGGCTTGGGCTCGCTGTCGGCGAGGTAGTTATAATTCCTTCAGAAATTCTCTTCATGATCTCGCCGTCGGTGGCCTCGATCTCGCCGTCGGCGACTTAGTACATTTTGCATGAATTTCTTCCTTTTTGATCCAAATTTGCTCCATTTCATGCTTTTTGCTTCCATCACTTATAAATCTTCATTTCTGCAGTAAAATAAAGAAAATACCTTTCTTTAAAGTGCAATTTCATCAAAAATAGATATGAATTTCTTAATGTATTTTTCTGTGATCATGAAGGTATATCATGAATGACACCCATAATTCATCTTGGGAGGGAGTCTATTAAAATTGACTTCTCGATCATATCGAAGACCCTATAAACCCTAAATTTTAGGGTAAAACTAAATTACATCCTTTTGAGCCTAAATTCTAGAGACATCCTAGATGAACCAAACAAATGACAATAAACCCTAATTTTAGGTCACATAGTCCATTTGGTCAACCTAAAGACCAAATTAATCAAACTTGGTCAAATTGTCAATTTTAGACCCATTCACAACCTAATTGATCACCAGGTCAACCCTTGACCTAACTAGGGCTGTCAAAACGGCTCGTTGTTCGCGAAAAACTCGTGTTCGGCTCGTTAAGAAGCTTATTTTGGCTCGTTCGATAAGTTAACAAGACTTAACAACCCGAACACGAAGAAAGATTTGTTCGTTCGTGTTCGGCTCTTTTTGGCTCGAAATACTATTTTTCAATTATATATATACATATATATGTATGTATGTATGTATCTATATACATATATATGTATGAGAAGTATTTTTAAAAATTTTAAAGATTTATAATCAATTAAAATTATTAATTAAGTAAATATAATAAAAATTATTAAATTAGATTCAAATGATGTTTTAATATAAACAATAATTCTTAAATCTTGTCACAATCATTAACATCTTATGGTTACGTGATTAGAATTGTCAAAACAGTTCTTTGTTCGTGAACAGCTCGTGTTCGGCTCGCTAAGCAAACGAGCCGAACACGAACACACTTTTTGGGCTCGAAATATAAATGAGCCGAACACGAGCTAGGATGAGCTCACTCGTGTTCGGCTCGTTTACACCCCTAGACTTAACTAATCAAACTTTGGTCAAATTTTAGTCAAAATAGACCCATTGACCACCTCATTGACCATTAGGTCAACCCTTGACCTAACTGGTCAAAATTTTGTCAGGCTCGATGACTACATCATTGACCATCAGGTCAATCCTTGACCTAATTGGTCAAACTTACCAATTTTGGACCCAATAATTATCTCATGGACCATTTCGTTAATCGAATGACTTAATTGGTCAAACTTGGTAAAAATTGTCAATTCATGACCCAATTACCACCATATTTACCATTTATTCAACCCAATTACCTAATTGGTCAAACTTTGTCAAAATGGTCAGTTCTTGACCCAATGACCACCACATTGACCCAAAGGTCAACCGAATGACCTAATGGGTCAAACTTGATCAAAACGGTCAGTTCTTTACCTAATGACCACCATATAGATCCAAAGTTCAACCCAATGACCTAATTGGTCAAAGTTGGTTAAAATGGTCAGTTATTTACCCAATGACCACCACATTGACCCAAAGTCAACCGAATAACCTAATTAGTCAAACTTGGTCTAAATGATCAGTTCCTGACCCAATGACCATCACATTGATCCCAAAGGTCAACCCAATGACTTAATTGGTCAAACTTGGTAAATATGGTCAGTTCATGACCCAATTACTACCATACCTAATGACCTAATTGGCCAAACTTGGTCAAAATTGTCAGTTCTTGACCCAATGACCACCATAATTACCCAAAGGTCAACCCAATGACCTAATTGGTTAAACTTGGTCAAAATGGTGAGTTCTTGACCCAATAACCACCATATTAACCACTAGGTCAACCCAAACACCAAAATTGGTCAATCTAGGTTAACATGGTCAAACCAAATCATTTGATCAAACCCAATGGCCCTAGGATTAACGCAACCATGACAAGGTCAAGTAAGTCATCCTGGTCAACCCTGAACCTAAATTGGTCAACTATGGTCAACTTGGTCAAACCTAGCCAAAAAGTCGACCTAAAATAAATTAAATGGTCAACAAACAAAATCAATTTCATCAATATATGGGTTAATATTATAATTTCATATATTTTTTATTTAATTAAGTAATTAATTCAAAATAAAATTATAATTAAATAGCCTTAAATTGAATTTAAACTCATTACCGATTCATTGGGCTCTGACCGATTCACCTGCTCGATATATCCTAGGGAGGCCTCTGCTTGCATGGAAATTGCATAACTTGATGTTATCTCCCCTTAATTTACCTTGAACCATTCCATATGTTTCATGGGAACCATGTGAAAGTTTTCCTAAAATAGTCTCCTCCATCTGCACGTATCAATCACGACGCAATAAATATTTTTTTGTGGAGAAAAGAAATTAGGCGATTTTGCGCCCAAACGGGCGCAAAAGAATCGGTCTCTCAGTTTACATCAATTTCATTTATAGTGCTAAAGTGGATATAGTGGCATAGAAGTGGAGGGATCTCGAGCTGGAAAATGCCGAACTAAGTACCCTAAATAATTAAGAGCCCAACACGAGAGCTCGAGCGCCCGCAGGCCAGAACAATGCTTTAAATGTCACTTGGGAGGAAGCAGAGACAAATGCACCCAATATGGGTGCTTGAGCGTCCATAGCTGCATTTAGCGCCTCCTTAGGAGGCACATAGCTGATGCTTAGGCGCTTAGGCTTCCATTTTGGATGCTTGAGCGCCCAAGCCCTCAATGGATAACCTTCTTCCATATGCTTTCCCAGGTGCACGCAGCTTCGCACATGTGACTTTTTTTGGATCCCTGGACTACTGGAAACCATTCGAGAGTGAATATTGGTTATCTAAAATTGATATGAACATTGGGTTGCACCATATCAAACAAAAATTGCTACTTAGGACCAAGTAAGACATGAACGGTTCGAAAGACAATTTTGCACCAGATGTGTGTAAGAGGGCTTTTACTTATTCAGAAGCTACAGAAAACCATGCATCATTAAATTATGACCTTGTAACTAAATAATAAAAATTCCAAAGGTTTCAAATTGGGGATTTGGTGCAGACATGCGTTCCAAACCCCTGCGTAGGTAGATAGGTCTGAAATATGATTTTTTTCCAAAATGTGCATGGGAGAGTTTGATGACTCCCCTTGACACCGTAGGTTCCAAATAGGAGGGGTATGGACTCTAAACCCCAAGATAGACATTAAAAATGTCTCGTGTCAGAATTAACTTCACCTTACCATGAATTCTTTTGGGTATGGCCAATTTGAGACCGACCCTAGTTTCATGCTCGAGGTGCGAACCGAATGGTCCGGACGGATGTCCTAGGCTATGGAAAACTGTAAAAATTTATGTAGCACTCAAGCAGACACTGCCATATATGAAATCTAAAAGTGATTCCAATAATAGATATTAGAAGGTTTTCCATTAGAGATAATTTCAGTTGAATATTATCATTTGAATGATGTTATAGTATCAATCCTATAAACCCTAGTAGTCATACAGATGAGGATCATACTAAATCAACGGGAAATGAGTGTTATTATCTTTGATCTCAAAAAAGGGAAAGATCAGACTAACAAAAGTGGGTTTTACAATTGTCCTATAGACAAAGTAGCTCGATCAAGAGTATGTTCCTTAATGATTTCTTAAGTCAAATTTTTTAAATGAGATTTTGTAAAATTTTAAAATACGTGCTTTTCAATGTGGAATGTTGATATGTGAAAATTTTTTGAAATAAATATTTAATTTTTCATTAGAAATTATCTCTTATATGATATATTTTATGATTTTTCAGGTGTTTTTGTGTAATGTGCAGGTAACAGGTAATGTTAGGATCAAATGAAGTGCCACCCAACCATGACCAAGCAACCTGCCAAACTGAGCACTAGACGCTCCTGCACCAGCTTTGGTAGTGCTCAAATGGAGTGTTTGGCGCTCCTACGCCCGCATAGACCCTCCCTCTTAATTCCACTGCAACGCTAAGACCGACAGTTTGGCACTCCTGTGCCAAGTCAAGGGGCGCTTTTACCCCCTCCCTCTCAAGATGAACATTGTTCCCGAGAGTCAGGCACTAAAGCACCATGAGCGCCCTCCCTTCTCATTTCAGGCACTAAGGCACTGCAAAGGATGTTGCTTGGGCACCTTCTACTTATGCATGTTGTTTCATTCTGAGAGTTCAAAACTCCAGCGCCACACTTCAAAACTCCAGCGTTGACGGTTGTTACGACAGTTCATTGTACGTGACAATCTGAGGCTTCATCTGGTGGTCAAGTGAAAGCTGATGGATCGAGGGAAGATCGATAGATGAGATAGAGATATAAGAGTTAGAAGACAGACGAACATGGGGCCTTCTCAGATCTTCATCTCTGAAGTTATTTTCTTGATTTTCTTTTTCCTTGAGCACGTGCAACCAAATTTGGAAGGGAGAAAGGGAGAGATTGAAGATTGATGAGGGAATTGGTGACGATAGCAGAGGAGAAAACAATTGCATCGCTTACATTGTCGTGAAGATGTAAATTTTGGTTTTATATTAGTGGTCTTTTTGTGAATTCTTTATATACGTATTATTCTGATTACTTTGATAAATGAACTTGTTCTTGTCCTTGTTTCCAAGCATGAGTAAGAACTAAAATCATTTTTCTTTCCTGATGTGGTGCATACAAATTCTTGAGTTTGTGAGATCAATTTATTTTAATACAGTGAAACTCAATCATTACAGTTGTAATTTACCTTAAATCAAGCCAATTAAAGCGTTAAAATACATTGTGGTCTTCATAATTCGGAAGAATTCATAGCAGAACAATTAGGATAGGGTTTAATAACTAAGAGAATAGGAACATTGTTTATATATTAGTGTTATCATTTATGGAAATACTTGCTTTGTGGGGATTTCACCAGTTACGGAACTAAACTGGTTGATGATCGTAACTTTCTTATTGCCTCCGGAAAGGGCCAAGGAAAATATTTGCTCTTGATAATCACCAACGTTTCACTCATAAGTCATATGTTTTTACGATCTTAAACAGGGGAGAAAATTTTTTCTCTAGAGTCACTTCCAATCTTTAAATTAGGATATCTATTTTGCTTAAATTAGACCTAGATACTTTACTAAAATCAATATTAGTCAAACACTCAAGCTAAGTTCAAATTTCGCAGGCTAGAACTTTTCTTTATTTGCAATTTAATTTGCTCCATGTAGGATCGATACATGAAACTAAATTTCGTATACTACTAATACGACATATTTACTTGCAAGATTTGACAGTGTGTCACTACAATTGGTTTGCATCACTTCTTAGCTTTGATTCAATCAAGTTATGATGGTGTCGACATTATTTCATATCATGTCCATGATACCTGTGGTATGTCCAGTATTACTTGGGTTCCCCAAGATAGCTCCCCATTTTTATAGTGATGCTTTTTTAAAGAGTTATTTATTTTGGATAGCCTCTATTACTTCCACCATCAAAACTCCTAGTGAAGTGGGTCAAGGAAGTTCATGGATCGATGGTGGTGGCCTTCTTTCATTTCATTGATTCATCGGTCTCGTGGGATATCAATCTTCATGTAATCTCCTTTATCTGTGACTTGGCCCTCCATGGACATACATGATTCCTCTGAAGGAGCCCTGGTGGGTGGATGGGGATTATGCCTTTACCTCCAACATTTTTCATGAGCGCTTCTCTTTGTGGGTACCAATTAGATGCACATGTCTTAGTGGATGAGGAATCATTGTCCTTTATAGATATGAGATTATTGGCTAGTTATAAAAGCATAGCCAATTTTCTAGACCCTTGTAGGCCTAAGGCGTAGCAGAACAAGTCCTTCCAAAGTCCTTGTGTAAGGGCAACAGGTGAGACCGTGAATTCAATTTCCTAACTTCCAGTATTTCCATTCGAAAGCGAGTTATGAAGGTGTGTAAGGGTTTGCCATGTACTTGGTGTAGTTGGGGGAGTGCTCATGAGTTTCTCTTAAGCTTTTATGCATTGAAAAGTTGAGCTACTAATATTCTTTTGAAGTATGTGAAGGAGGTGATTACCCTTAATCATAGGTTGTTGAATCATCGAAGGTTCGACTCCCTAGCTTTGTGAGGAATGGGCGCCTCTTGAGTACGTCGTCGATCCTTAGTAGCCATACCATCGATTCAAGGAGGTAATATGATCTGTCAAATCCGATCTTTCTTGATAGGGTTCTATTTTCATAATTTTGAAGTGTTTGAGTGGCTTGGCCTGAGATTTGTCGGGAAAAGGCTTTCTCAGGTTGAGTGGGTTCCAGTGCTTCCTTGTGCTTATGATTGTGATGGTTGAGCACTGTGAAACCTGCACTATCAGTGTAGTGTGTGTCTTGCCCTAGTTCTAAGGCAGAAGGGTTCCTTATGGCATTCAAAGTGGCTACCCTCCACAGGAGATGAGATGTCACCAGTCGTGGAATTCACAACCTTGCCGGAGCGAGTGTACATTTGATTACCTCTCTTTGAGTTTGCTGATCTGATGAGTACAAATTCACGAGTGCAATTCGTGTTGTAGAGGGCTTCCCCAGATTTTGCTCTTCTCTATGAGTCATTTCTCTTCTTTGTTTGTAACATGATTCCGTGCTCATCGCACCTTTTGGGGGTGTCGAACTCAAATTTGCAATGAATCACACTGAATAGAGCGTCAAAAATGGGAGAGGGAGAGAGGGAGAGAGAGAGAGAGGGAGGGAGAGAGAGAGAGAGAGAGAGAGAGAGAGAGAGAGAGAGAGAGAGAGAGAGAGAGAGAGAGAGACTTAAGAGCCTTATAAATACAATATAAGTAGTACATTGTGAAATGTTAATAATGCCTTTGAAATTCTTCATTATCGGTCGGCTGGAGTAACTATTATGATAACCATTACAATGGCCAAATATTTACTCTTGATATCTCCATTTTGCTCGCTCTTAGCTTAGTGAGCTATTTGTCCCCTTTCCAGTTCGATCAATTATATCATCTACTTTGTACCGATTGATAGCTATTTCTGCTTGCCAGGATTCATTCTTCGACACCTGTCCCATCCATGATCGCTTGATTCGGTTCATCTTACAAAATAATAATAATAATAATAATAATAATAATAATAATAATAATAATAATAATAAAAATAATAAATGTGTGCGTGTATTCTGCTTTCACATGCTCGATATTCATGAAGGGATTCACAAAATATTTTCGGCATTAACAATCGCATCGAAACAGATCATTTCACGGATCAACATTATTCAAGTGATTTTGATCATGACATGTATGCTCTCAACAAGATTTATATGCCTTCACATTCGTTATTCAGGTCCAATCATATTAAATTATGGACACTATAAATAGGTCCACATGAGAAATGAAGGTAACTCATGAAAGAACCTTGTTCTAACAAAAGCTTTGTTGGTGGGGGTGGCTCACCTAAGAACTGAGCAGAGAGACTTCTTATTGTCTGACATAAAATATACAGATGATGTTGGCGACCAACTTATTATTACTATGATTATTATCCTTTGATAATTAATGAGTCATCTTAGAAACTTCTATTATAGTTTTCTGTAATATTTTTTGCAGAACAGCAAGTAAATATAAAAATTGAATAGAAGTCCTCATTTGTTCACGATATTCACTTAAAAGAATCTAGCCATACAATCGACCACGCTGAACAAATCAACCGTTCTCTTTCATTTATTTTTTTCAAATTCTCGCTCAAATATCAAAATTCATGTTAAAACCGCAGCCCATATTTTTTCCTATCAAATTCTCAATAGTTTGATCATGACACGTCTAAATACATCAGTTCGGTAGTTCAAAAAAAATCACTTAGGTGATTAATTTGTAAATACCAATGTTTCAGGTGGTCTGTATGTAGTTATAGCTTTAAAAAAATATGATCTTGAGTTTAGAATTCTATAATTAAATTTTATAATAAAAATAATCGTTCTATTATATTATAACTCTATCTGCTTAACCAAATTGAGCACTAATTAAAAAGGCGAACACAAATAAGTGGTGTGTGACTGCACAAAGGATTTAGGTTAAGTAAGATTTAGTAAATTCGGTAAATTTGAATTTATAAAATTTTATGCTGTTAAATCTAAGAAGGTATTGTTTGAAAACTGCATTTCAGCGGTTTATCCGAAAATGCAGTTGATTTTTTACATTAAACGTGGAAAGCGGGTCGAACCCTGCGGTCCGTATTTCCAGATAAACGATGTATCTGAATAAGCACAAGTTGCCCCAAACGGACTCTTAAATTCGCTTGAATCTATCTCTTATGTTTTACATTTTATCAATATTTAATTTTCTTGCACACTGAGTCCGCTAAATTCACCTAAAAATTCGATTTAGTGAATTTAGATCTACATCGAAAAGTTAATGAAGGGAGAGATTCAGATTTAGAGCCCGTTCGGGGCAACTTAAAAGTGCGGCGGCGTTTTCAAAAACGTCGCCACACTGTTTGGATTGCACTTATGAGTAGCTTATTTAAAAACGCAAGGGGAGCCCTGTGGTCGGCGTCTTAAATCGTGTTTTTTCGTCTAATTACCCCGGTACCCTCTACGCCGCGATCCACTCGTCGTCTTCTCCGTCTTCCCAGCTTCCACGCAGAAACCCCGCGAAGATGATGGCTCCAACGAAGATGATGGCTCTCGCGAAGATGGCTCCCAGCTCCCGCGACGATGGCTCCCTCTCCCGAGAACTCCCGCGAAGATGGATCCCAGTTCCCGCGACGATGGGTCCCGCTCCCGCAAACTCCCGCGAAGATGGATCCCAGCTCCCGCGAAGATGGCTCCCGCGATGATGGCTACGATCAATTAACCATTGAATTTATTTATTTATTAACTATAATATTAATTATTTGATAGTATTTATTTATTCATTTTTCATGTAGAATTTATGTTAAATTAACTTAATAAATAATAATTAATTTTTAATTGATAAAGTATTACATGTTAATTAAATTAATTTATTGAACTATAACTGAATAGATTAATTAGGAATGACTAAATTTTATATAAAATTAATAAATTAAATTAAAATATTTGCACAGGGGCAGAAATGTCAATTATCCAGAACAGCTGCAAATAAGTTGCTTTTTCAAACGTACAAACTAAAGCAGTAGTACTGTTTATCGAGATCAGTGTCGATCGGCGAACTATCGGGATAAGATAACTTTATCGGGATAAGTACACTTATCTGAATAAGTTGGATAAGCTGCAGCTGCCCCAAACAGACCCTAAGAAAAATGTCGGATTATTTTAAGTATTTTTGTGTTCGGGTGAATTTACTTTAAAATTACCTGTAAATCTTATTAATTCTATGGTATCAAACGTCGCCTAAAATTGAGATAAAACTGAAATTGATCCGAATGGAATAATTTGATTTAAGTTTACTATGAGAGAGTATAACAACTTTGATTTGTGTTGATACAATTCATCAATTTAATCTAATTTATTGGTTCCTGATATGATTTTATATGTATTAATTGCAGATTTGGGATGAATGGTTATATCTTATTACATGACTCAATTATTATACATAATGAATTGTGGGTCGATGCATGATCTCTTAGACTAGTGGGAGAGAATGGTGCTCTCTTATAGGGATGGAATTTTCTCATCTACATAGGAGTTCCAGTAAAGTGAGATAGTCCTTGTAAACCTTATGGATGTAGGCAGCCTCTATATATTGAGAGGAGTTGAGTTGTTCCCATAACCAAGTGGAGTGAGATAGCATTTATATATGTTAGTTATGCCTCATATATTAGATAAGGGACAAGTGCTGGAGCCGAACGGAGCAAGCCTGTAGAAGTATTTGTCCAATTAGGGGAGTTTCGTTGTGTGGGTTAGGGGTGTGGGGGCAACGCCCCCGCAGTATGGTATATGAGTAATTATGTAATTACATATTGTACTTTGGGGTTATATATATATGATGTATTGTAACTCTAAAGGGGATTTGTACTCTTTTCTAAAATTAAGAAAATGCCGCCCTCTGCTCTCGAGGACGTAGGCATCTTTGCCGAACCTCATTAAATCTGTGTGTTTTTCTTCTTGATTTGTGTTGATTCTTGCGTTTCTATGCCCTAAAATTCTCAACAATATATCCGTAGAGTGGGGTGATCTCCATATACTCGATGAAATACTTGATAGTTGAGAGTATAGTATTTGAACTTCATGCTTATCTAACCCATTGCTTCATTGTGACTTTATTGCTAAGGGTGTTAAAACTTTATTTATATGGATTGTTGGTCAACCGCCAACTCAATAATCCTAAATATTCCATCATAAGGTTTTGTTTACTCTACCAAGGAGTAGGTGAACCCTTTTGTGAGGAGGTGTGAATGCATACAATGTACTCATGATCTTGGAGAATAAATCTACCTCAAATTGATCTTATCCTGAATTTGGAAGCATTATTTAGATATATACATCTTTGTTGCAGAGAAAAATATTCACGGAGATATGATAGAGATTTTTAACTTTGAAAGAAAATTCAATACACATGAATATAAAATAAAAAATTAGGAGGAGATCGTAGAGTTTTTAGATGGAAGATTTGAAAATGAAAAAATCATGGGATTTAACCTAATGGTTATAAATTATAATATTTTCATAATAGGGGAAAGGCAAGGTACACTATAATAGTTATGGATTATATAAGATGAGTTCAATGATGGAAGTTTAAGAATCATGGAAATACCATAGTAGTCTTCAAAATATTACTTTTAGTGTGCTTGGTAATTTTTCTCTTAGATGAGTCAGTAGATTAAGAGGCCCAATATAATTATAGACTGAATGGCATAGATTGGCTCTATTAGCAATTGTGTGCATTGATATTGTTATTAAAGGAAATCAAGGAAGGCAATATTAGATGTCAATATTATGGTTGACAACATATGTTGATCTTACATGCAATGATGATTCAAATCGAAATACTATGAAGTACTAATGATACATGTAAGCATATATGTCATTCTAGTAGTATATGAAATTAAATTTGTGTGTCGATCCCATGAGGAAACTCTCAAATTGAACAAGCAAACTCTCAAATTATGGAGAAGTTCTAGTTTACTAGTTTTGAATCTTAGCCTGAAGGTACAAGATTCTATGATTTTTGAAAGTCACTAATTCTAATTTTTGAAAGAGTAAAACTTAAGCTGAAAAAGTGAGAATTCAACAAGCTTTTCTGATACTTAAAAATTCTCCCCTGAATTGGTTCTGCACGCAAAATTCTAAGTTTGATTAGGTGATTAAAAAATATGAGTGACAATCGAAGCATTTCTTTTCTTATCACCTCCCTGGCATCTAAGAAGTTTCATTAATCGAACATGTTAAGATCCCTAAATTAAACGATTTGTAAACATAAAAATGTGTCCACGCAAATCTTAAAGTATGTGCTATCCAGGAAGGAAGTACGGTCGATTGGACAAAGTAACAATCATTTCCAGATAAGCGGCGACAAAAATCCCATGCCCAAGAGATCGACAGAAGATGACAAATCGAAGTCCCTCGGGATAGTAATCAGCCTATAGAACGATCGATGGGGGAGCACCCCTCCGGTCCATGAATCGATTGAACCAAAATCTATCAGAGGATCGGTGACCATTATCAATCAAATGGGTCCCAAATTTTATTAAATTATATGCAAATTATAAATAGGACATTTTCAGCCGGTCTACTATTGTTTCACACACACACACTCTCTCTCTCCCTTAATTTCCTCCTAATTGAACGTTCCATTTCTTGGGTGTGTTTCCTGAAAAATTTCGGTATCAACATCCTTTAAGGTGTGATGAGTGTGGAAACATATCTTCAACAAGAAAAGGAACCCAACAAAAATAACAATGAGAGTCTAGCTAAAGGAACAAAGGAGAAATAGAATGTACCTGAGATTTCATTGAAGAAATTGTTCAATAAGGGTTGCAAGAATTATGAATTCAGATCACAAACCAGTTGTCAGGAATGTTCGCTGAGGTCCTTAGGGTTGTCGTTGCATTGGCAGCCCCTCCCCCTTCCCCTCCCCCTCCCCAGTTCTTGTTGGAGAGCCAGTATGTCAAGGGACACATAAGCACCCTCAAGGATGACCGAAAAAAAGCCTGACAATAATTTGTACAAGGATAGAGCCGGATTGGCACTTGTGGAGGAAAAGAACCAAATGATGCAGACTGGGGCACAAAAACAACCATAGAATGATTTTCCCCTGCAGGTCTATGGTGTTGAACCCCCACAGAAGTTCAAAATTATGCTGCTAGAAACGTACAAAGGACGATCAGATCACAATGACCACCTCACGTTGTTTGAATCGTCTATCTACCTGCTGAAGATTTCGGATGCCTTCAAGTGCAGCCAACCAAACCCAAAAACATCAATCGTCGTACCACTAGGAGCAACCTCGGTACAACCACCAGGTTCCATGTGAGACACTGCTTAGAGTATCCATGGTAGAGATAGTAGACACCATCTAAAATAAAGACTTTTTCAGGAAGGCGAAACAGATGAGGGTAAGAGATTTCCTTCGGGATAGTAGGAAGTAATGCAAGTACCACAGAGACCATGGGCATGACACAGAGGAATGCATGCATCTATGAATCTTGATCAAAGAGCTGATCAGGGAAGGGAAGTTAAAAGAATTTGTCGCCTCTGGAGCTGCGACCCAGAGGCAAGGCAAGGCTCCCGTGAAAGGAACAACTGACGACCCCGTTCACACTAATGTCATATACATTGCAAGGTACGTATCTGCAATCTTCGGAGGAAGCGAGCCACCCAGGAAGTTGAACCAGAAAAGGCAACAAATAGGGGAGCTCTGCATCACCACCTTCACTCTGAAGCTTCATAACCTTCCACCTATTTCTTTTACTAATGAGGATCTTCCCCAAAAGGGAAATCGATATAATCATGTTATTGTAATAACTGTTATAATAAATAATTATCAAGTAGGAAGTATTTTAGTTAACACGGGTCACTTCGTGAATGTACTGTTTAAATAGATGTTCGATAAGTTAAGCCTCATCATTGAACGCATGATCGCACCAGCCGGTCCACTGTATGGATTCTCCTGCTAGAGGAAGGAGGCACTAGGAGTGATCAGGCTCCCGATAAGTTGGGGGAGAACGAGAAACCATTCTCCCTTACTGAGTTTTTCTTGTGGTGGATTCTCCCACAACCTACAACGCCCTCTTTGGTTAACCATTGTTGAACAACTTCAAAGCGGTATTCTCCACATGCCATGTTGCCTTGAAGTTTCCTATAGACAGAGAGATCATTAAGGTCAGAGAGGACCTAGAGCAGTCACGGGTCCGCTATTTAAGTTCCAAAAGAAATGTGGTACATGACCCCTTGGATATCGAGAACACAAAAGAGGATGGCTTCGAGACCAGCGAAGCCACTCACGAAGTCTCAATGATTGAGGGAAATCAAAGTAGATTTTTTCTGATCAGGGAGGCTTTGATGCATGTCATAGGGAGCTACTAGTTCAACCCTCTGGGAGAACCAATTCATTTTTGCATGGATGGTCACTAAGATGCCAGGAGTGTTGGTTGATGTAGCGTGCCACAGGCTGAATGTTGACCCATCAGCCCGACACATGAAGCAAAAGATCTGGAGCTCGGCAATGACACTAGCAAGTCCTATCCAAGAAGAAGTACAAAAGCTGTAGGAGATCATTTACATTCGGGAAGTGCAATACCCCACCTGGGTCTCCAGCATAGTGATGGTAGCAAACGAAAAGTGGAGCAAATGCGTAGACTTCACCAGCATGAACTCCGCTTGTTTAAAAGAATCTTACCCCCTACATAAGATTGATGCCCTAGTGGACTCAGTTATTGGTCACTCGGTCCCGAGCTTCTTTGACGCATTCTCTGGATACCACCATCAAAATGCACCCAACCGATGCAGAGAAAACCGCCTTTATCACTTCTGAGGGTGTCTTTTACTACAATGTAATTCCCTTTGGGCTAAAAAATGTTTGGGCAACTTATCTGCGCCTTATGGATATAATATTTACAAATCGTAAAGGAAGAAACATTGAGTTATATGTCGATAATATATTAGTTAAAGTCGGTCAGCGGAAAAACACTTTGAAGACTTAAGAGAAATCTTCCAAACAATTAAAAAAATCAATATGAAATTAAACCCGCTAAAGTTTTGCCTCGCAACTCAGCTCGTTTATTTCAATCCGATCTTAATCTGAGCCAAAATTCGAATCAAATTCAAGCGATTAACAATCTTCGAGCTAAATTCACAGCCCCATATGTCATCCAATTGAAATAGAAAAATAATTGGCAAACCTCATAGTTGTTAAACCCAACCCTAAACCTTAAACGCATTCGTTGAAGCAAATTGAAAAAAAAAAAAGAAAAACAAAAATGAAAATAAAAATTTCCTTCCTTGGTAGATTCCGCTGGCAGAGGAGGGGAAAGAGAAGAAAAATGGGAGTTTCCGGTCATTGTAAGTCGTGATCCCGCCACTGCATTCCCAGCTAGCTGCTATTCTGACTGTATTGTGAGGGTTTTGGGGACGAAGGCGATGGTTTTGAATGAAATAGAGAGGGAAATGTGAGGATTTCAGGGAGAGGCGAGGGTTTTGTGTAGATAATACGAGGGCCGAGATGAGAGATTAGGGCAAGAAGGGGATGGATGTGATTTCGGGAAAGCTATAGGATTAGTTCTGACGGCCTATAAACGGCTTTCATTGCGTCGGTTATTAACACTATTACCGACAGTCGTTCCCCCCGCTTAATAATAAATTATGTCGGTTAAAATCCCGCAGATAACAAGTTTGAAGATAACCAACAAAGTTAATATTTGCTTATAACCGACGGGTTATTCCGTCGGTTATAATTAAAAATAGTTGGAAAACATAGTAATATTGATAAACGATGGTATATGTCGCAGTTATGTTGTCGCAGATAACCAAGGTCAAAAACAGTCACAAAACCGTCGGTAATTATAATAATTTTTCTGACGTATAACAAGCTGTCAGTTTTCCCGTTCGTTTTAGTGCTTTTTCCTTTAGCGTTGTCAAAATTGTCAAATTTTACCAAATTTGAAATCCAAAGTCTATATCTGATAAAAATTGAGGGTCAGTTTGTAATTTTGATAGTGGCATATTATTAAATTTAGTCAAGCTCTTAAGACAATTTAGCACATGGCTTATTTTTATTATTTTAATTATAAATCATTTTTTTGAAAAATTTGCGTTAATGATTTTGGAATTGATTAATCTTAAAACTCATTAGATTTTTAATTGACGTACTCATTTTGTTTGTAAACATGTTTTTTTGTTTTTATTTATTTTGCTTAATAAATAATGTCATAAAGTTTCAAACTATGTACCATCCGTTTGTTGTGAGCTCTTTCAACTCTTTCAACCCTGTTAATATATATATATGTTTATGAGTAGTCTTTTTAAAAAATTTAAAAGATTTATAATCAATTAAAATTATTAATTAAGTAAATATAATAAAAAGTATTAAATTAGATTCAAATGATGTTTTACTATAAATAATAATTCTTAAATATTGCCTCAACCCTTAACATCTTATAGTTACGTGATTAGGATTGTCAAAACGACTTTTTGTTCGTGAACAGCTCGTGTTCGGCTCGTTAAACAAACGAGCCGAACACAAACACACTTTTTGGGCTCGAAATATAAACGAGTCGAACACGAGTTGCCTTGGCTCGCTC
Organism: Papilionanthe hookeriana x Papilionanthe teres; assembly: GCA_022702705.1. Classification (NCBI taxonomy): domain Eukaryota; kingdom Viridiplantae; phylum Streptophyta; class Magnoliopsida; order Asparagales; family Orchidaceae; genus Papilionanthe; species Papilionanthe hookeriana x Papilionanthe teres. The sequence goes on along the minus strand of CM040427.1, from coordinate 53,214,276 downwards.
GTGTTCGGCTCGTTTACACCCCTACACTTGAGAACTCCTCATTCCATCACATGAGATATTAGTTATTATTCATATCTATTATTTAATGCATCTTATAAAAGTATAAGTAATATTTACCTCATTATAGATAATGATTTCAATTTGTTTAAGTACTAAACATTTTTTCAGCCCTCAGAAATGTATATATATAATATCTTATTTGACCTATTTCTTACTCTCAACTTCTCAGCATAGTAGCAAAATTTGTATTCAAAACTCAAATGATAAATTATCTCTAAACATTATTGTTTCTAGTCGGAAGATTCACGGTGGTAGAGTTTTAATTTAATGTTTTAGTGTTGAATGAAGATCCAACACACATATAGATAAAAGAAAAATAACATGAGGAAACATTAGAATTTTTATGTGAAAAAATATTATAAAAGGAAAAAAACATGAGGCTTACAATTTGTTTGGGGCAGTTAGGGCTAACTAAAAAGCTGTTGTGCAGTAGCTGTTCCAGGAAGTTGTTGCGATGAAGCAGCGTGTTTGTTTGTTGTGTGCAGTTGTGCAGTATTTGTGATGTAGATGTTTATGATAAAAAAAGACATTTATGATATTATTATATTATTTATAACATAATCTGTTTTGGTTGCACATTTCATACATTGAAACAAATATTCAATTTTAATATCACATAATAAAAATTGATACATCACTAAACAGTGAGTAACACAATAATCAAAATTAAAAATAAAATTATTAAAACAACAAATAATATTATCATGATGTTGAATGTAAAAGTATATACGATTAATTTTACGAGATAATCTCTACTCCAACGAAACTCTTCATGTATTATCACCATCAAAGGTGGAATCATCAAACTGATCCATCCACCTGAAGAAGTAATAGTTTTTTTATTTATTTCTTAGAAATCTATAAAATTGCCTCTCATAGCTATGATTCTTTCGTGAAATAAGCAGAGAATATTGCAATCCACATTAGTAGTACATCTTGGAGGCACCAGAAAACCTCGAGCTCATCTTTCTGAAGGTTTAAAACCACAAAGGGTAAACATTTAGATGCAACATTAGTAATAATAATAATAATAATAATAATAATAATAATAATACACAAATAAAGTTTTTTTAAGTTGTAAGATCTCATAGCACAAAGTATAATTCAACAAATAATTTGTCCCTATAAGAAGAGAATAGATCTTTTAGAAAAGAGTTATTGGTTGTCTTTAAATCATGTAATATCGTGCTCATATGTATCACAAAAATATATTACCACAAAAGCCATCCAATAAAACCCCAAGAGTCATTTGACTGGAAAATAAGAGATTCTTGATTGCCTTTAAAACAAGTAATGTCAAGCTTCATATGTGCAATAAATCCATATCACTACAAAGGCTACCCAGAAGAACACCTGAAGTCATTTATCTAATCATAGACCTCAAAGCACCAAAAAAAAAAAAGTATGCAAGAAAAAAGACTATATTAAACCCATGGTTGTCTAGAGGCCATTCATGTGGGAGAAGAATGAAAAAGTTATTTGTACCGAATCAAATTTCTACATTTGCATATAGCGTCTTGCTTTTGAAATAAACTACACAAATAAAAAATATACAACTCACAAAATCCTTTCACTTATTAACTATTCCACTAATTTGCTCTCTCAACTTCACCAGTTCCCCAACACCTTCCCCATATTGCGTACAAAAATCATGTAAATCAAATTCAATTTGTGATATTAAATGGCCTAAGTGATCTTCATATGTCTTGGTGGGGACATGTAATTGGTCCTAATAGGCATTATTAAAATCAATATCACCACCACAAAATTACCATTACCACAACACTACATTATCACAACCACCACACCAATACTATTGTTACCTCCGCACACACCAACAACACTCCACCACAAACAAGGGGCAAACGCAAGTAGGGCTTGGGTGGGGGGGGGGGGGGGGGCGCTTGTAATTGCCACCCCTCAATTTCATTACTTATATGAGAAGACAATTTGGTCTTTTTTTCCCCTGAAATATTAGTTTTGCCCCTCTTAAAATATCACTTTGCCCCCTCTCACATTGGATTTAAGGAAGCAGTTTGCCCCCTTCAAAAAAGAGGTTGGTTCCACCCCTGCCACCATCACACTACACTACCACCACCACCACCACCACTCCTTCATGAAACATTCATATGTGATAAAAAAAACAAGAAATGCATGTGTAATATGAATTTCATAGATCCCTGCATGCCAACCTCTCTCATCTAAACCTGCATTTACCAGGCATCTCCCTCCTTTTATGTTTCCCGTAAGGAACAAAAAAATGTACTTGATATATGAACTAGAAACCGCAAACGCCAAAGAGCCAAAACTACATAGACCTGACCAATTCCAAATTTCATAGAAAAGTAATATGCAATCTGGTGTTTTCCCCTTCCTAGATTCATTTTATTCATAGAGTGAAGCTAGAAACCACAAATAACATGTGACAAACCTCATTGCAGCAGATACTGCAAAGTGCAAAGAGCTATAATCGTGAAACCTAATGACTTCCAAACTTTACAATAAAAGGATATACAATCTGTTGTTTTCCCCTCCCTAGATTCTCAATTTCTCCATAGAGCAAAGCCACAAAGCGTAAAATCAAGCCACACAAGGCAACCACAAAGCACAAATTTCACAAGGAACAAAAATTGCACCAGAACAATCATAAAATTTATTTCTCCATAAAGCAATGTCACAAATCTCAGAAAGCAAGCCACAAATGGCAAACACAAATCGCAAATGGGAAAGAGCATAATGGAAAAGAGAGAGGTTAGAAGATACCATAAGACGATATAGAACAATGGGAACCAACAAGAAGACTGCTAATTCTCACCATTATTCCAACATGAGAGAGGAGGAACCGCTAGAGCAGAGATGCGAGAGAGGAAAAAGGGGAGCGGGGTAGAGAGAACGAACCGTTAGGGCAAAGACAAAAATGCTAGGAGGGGCAACACAGCCTAATGGCTCGCAATAAAGTGCAACCCTACTGTTGTGTTATAGCAAAATTATCAATATAAGCTACTGCACCGCGTGAACTAGACAACAAATTGGGTGCTTTCCCACCACGCCGCTGCATATAAGCTGCCCCAAACACACCATTATCTCAGTCAAAAGTAATCAATTTTGTAATTGTAAGTGCATATACCCACTATTCTTCTTAATTAAAGAAGATTAAATCAGAATGCTAATAAGCTATAGTAGTTGTAATTGGACTACAATAAATATAAATGATCATAAGACTATAATCGGTGGTTGCATTAGCGACTAGGGGTGTAAGTGAGTAAAGCGATTTGTGAGCCAGTTCGATAAGCGGCTCGTGAATTGAGCTTGTTGAGCTAACAAACAAAGCTCAAGCTAGTCCCGACTCGACTTGTTGACTCACGAGCCAACTCGTTTAGAAAAATATTAATATAAAATATTTTCAAAATATTTTAAACTTGAATATTTTGTATTTTATATTAATTGATTTTGTATTATTTCTAACCTAATTACTCATTCTAATTATCATTTTATTAGAGCACTATCTTAAATTAATATCGTTTTCACTCTTTTATGTTTAACAAGCCGACTCATGAGTTGTTTCGAACTAGTAGACTCGAGCTCGAGCTTGATAAAATAAATCAAGCTCCAGCTCAATCCAAAGGCGGCTCAAGCTCGACTCGACTCGTTTACACCCCTAATAGCGACTGTATGGTAATGTTTGAGCTAAAATTCACAGCCTTATTCATCAATGGTGGTTTAACGTATCACTTATTTTATTTCTTAATTTAAATGCTGGGTATTTGGGCTTATAAAATTCCCACAAATGCTCCGCGGGTCCTTTTTGTTATTTTTTCTCTTTTTGGATAGACAGATTTGACTGTACTTTCATCTAAAAAAGAAAATCCAGACCGGGACCACTTTAAGTTACATTTATATAAATGCAATTCAATTCTTATGTATTTATATATCTAAAATCTAAATTTTATTTTTTATATTTATATCATGTACATTTTTTATATCAATATACCACCCAATTCTTATATATTTACATAGCTACCCTTAAATTTTAATTTTATATTTATACCACTCAAAATTTTCATATCACATTAAAAATATTATCATTAAATATTTTTCTCATGCATAGAGAAAAACAAAGTTTATGTAAAAATTGATATTTGGCCTTAAAAAAATCTATAAACACGTACGAAGTGGAACGCTTATCCTGTCCGGACTTCGGACGTAGAGGTACGTCCGGAATCCAATCAAATCACGCCACACGTAGCCCAACGTGAAATCGCTGAATAACACGAGAGAATATTTTTCATGTATTTTTCTGTGTTATTTAGTTGTTATTGTGATAGAATAACACATAATAACACCAGAGAATATTCTCTCGTGTTATTCTGTGATATTCTGGACTCACAATAGTGTTATAATAACACAATAACACCTGAATAACACAGAATAAAACATGAGGAATATTCCTCCATTGTTATTCTGTGGTTTGGAATGCCAGACAACGCAGCGTCATTTGATTGGACTTCGGACATATCTTCACATCCAGAGTCCGGATGTAATAATTTTTTCTACGAAGTGAGTGTTATGCATGTAAATCTTCCTATTTATGGTGACAAATTTATAAAAATTAAAGTTAAAAGAATCTTTCTAAATTAAAATTGTGGACTAAAAGCGTTACACCACCAGCAAAAACCTACAAGCACCTAATAATCAACGCAACTTCGTCCACCCCATCTCTTTTTGACATAATAGTATATATATATATATATATATATATATATATATATATATATATATATATATATATATATATATATATATAAAATTTCATTTATAACTTACGAAATTGACATTTTAAAGGCTGGAAAAATGAAAATTGGGAAAATTTTAATAACTTGTAAGGACACAGAATCTTACGAGCCAACAAACCTGCCAACACAATTTAAATTTATTTTTATACCCAAAAAATTGAATTAATTTTTTTTCGAACTAATTTTGAGCCATACGAGAATTGATTTGAGCTGGCTCAAAATCAGCTTGACTTATTTTTATTTAGAAAATTATATATAATGCTAAATAAAATCAAATATAACGAGCTATTAGCCTGTTTCAAGCTGAAACATGTCCAAATAATTCATTTGCAGCCATTTATTTTTCGATTTTCAAGCAGGATCGGTCCGATATCGAGCTGGAACAGATCGAAAAAACTCAAATTTGAGTCAACTCATTTTGATTTCGAGCCGGATCAAGCTCAATTCAATTCGATTAAGAAACCACAAGCCGATTTAGATCCAAATTGAATTCGTCAGCTAGAAATGGACTCATTAACAGCCCAAAACGGGTGCAGCACAAGCCGTGAATCACACGTCCCGTTTAGGCACGTCTAAATTAACTTTTAATATTTTTGGAGGCAACAGGAAGCGGGGCTGGTGATCTGATCGTGGGTCACGCACGTCTCGAATAACTTCCATTCTGCGTTTTTTGATCATTTATTTCCCTCCCTTCCCCTTCTTCGCTCTCCTTCCTTGAATTCTCACACTTGATTCGATCTAAGAGATTTTCTCCTTCAAACTCGCACTCAGATCGGAGCCATTCGGGGCCTCCAATTGCTTGCAGAGGTGATCGATCTTCTGTTTTATTTTGCCGTTTCTAACACTGCATTTTGTACTTCCAGTTGGCCCATTAAATTAGGGTTCCTGAGCAATCAGCTTTTTTAGTGCAGAGATTTTTAGTTGAATACCCTGTTTTATAATTTTGTTCTGGGATAGGAATGTTTTGAATGCGTTTCAAATGTTGTTGCGCTTATTCAATGAGCCTTATCGCTATTTCACAACTTCATTATTGCCGTCTGTCTGATGGCTGCAAAGATTTGATTATTCTAACTATTAGTCTCTTTCATGAATTGAAACTTTGATTTAGTCCATGAAAGTTAGATTGAGCTGGAAGAGTGGTGGAGGTTTTGTTCGTTTCATTGAGGTGACTGTTTGGCACAAATATCTTCACTGTTATTTTAGAAGATCATTTTCTTGTCCTCAAGTAGCCGATATTTGACCTAAACTAGTTGACAATTCTTCTCTAGAACTTCTTCGCTGATGCGCGGTACCATAGTTCTGTTTGACCTTTTTTTCGATACTTTCAAGAATATATTCTTTTCTGAAGTAAAATTGCACTGTTGAATCCAGAAATGCGTTTGCTTCTCAGGTATATTAATGGAGAGGGTGCCTGGTTTCTAAGGTTGTGGATGGTTTAAAGGGATGAAAGGAGTATCATGGGGACTGGTTGTAGGGGTGACAGTTGGCGTTGTGATCGGGATTCTTTTGGCAACAGTTGCTTTGTTCTGCAACTGGTTGAGGAAAAGGCGTCCTCAGCTTGGAAATAGCAGCTCAAGGAGGGCTTCCACCATCCCTATCCGAACTAATGGAGTGGATACCTGTACAGTACTATCGGACTCAACAATAGGCCAGGAATCCCCGAGAATTCCAGAAGAGAGCAGCGTTTCATTGTGGATTGAGGGACCTAAAAGAAAAGGTGTGATCTCGGTGTCTGGCATACCTAAGTATGCTTACAAGTAAGATTATTTTAATTTCTAAAATTTTGTTTCTTTAATGCCTTGTTCTTTCTTTTTTGTCTTTCCCTGGCAAGTAATGCTGAATATGGTTGCTTTTTTTGTTGGAATGGATAATATTGTTTTGAAATACTTAATACGGCTGTTGGCAGATAACTTTCCGAAGATCCTTGAATCCATTATCGCTGGTTCAGGTCTTGATGTTCCTAAATCATTTATTTTTTACTATTTCATAATTGAATGCATATATTAAATATTTATATATACTCCTATCTCTATAAATTATGAATATCTCTAATATAGAAAAGATCTTGTACTTAGATCTCATCTAATTTGGTTACCTAATATTAAGATTCTTGATATACAAATGTTAGGTGTAATGCTTTCCATAATACTCCCCTTCAAATTAGAGCATAGATATTTGTTACGCAAGCTTGTTACAAATATAAGTAACACTAGCTCCATTAAGGATCTTTGTGAAGATGTCTGTTAGTTGTTCCCCATTATGAGCTTTAGAAATCAAATTTTGTTAAATCTTTTTACGAACAAAATGACCATCTATCTTAATGTGTTTAGTTTGTTCATAAAAGATAATGTTTGAAGCAATATAAATTGCATCTTAATTATCACACCACAACTTTATTGGATCTTGTCATCTTGAAAACCATTGCGGTCGGGAATTGGGAGATCCACATCAATTCACTCGAAGCTTGTGTCGTTACTCGATACTCAAATTCCGCACTTGATCGTGACGCTACATTTTGTTTCTTACTCTTCCATGAAACCAAATTACTATAAAAAGCACAATATATAGTAATGGATCTTCGATTGAGCTTGGAACTTCCCAAATCTGCATCAGAGAAGCATTCAAAATTCCTATGCTCATGATTCTGATATAGAATTCATTTTCCAAGAACTCCTTTGAGGGAACATGGTGTATGTTCTAGAGCTGGTCAATGATGGACCGTGAGGGGAAGATATGAACTGACTTATAGTGCTAACTAAATATGCAATGTTAGTGTGAGTCATTGTGAGGTAGTTTAATTTTTCTCACTAACTTTCTAAATCATTCAGGATCATTAAAAGGTTATTTATCATTGATAAGTTTTGATTAGGAAGTATCAGAATACTGTATTGTTTGACCACTATTTTTTTCATTTATGCTAACAAATCCAAAAGATAATTCCGTTGAGACAAAAAAATATCCTTCTTGCTCTTTGACATCTCAATCCCCAAGAAGTACTTCAAGGAACTCATATCTTTATTGTTGAACTGATTATGAAGAAGTGACTTCAATGATAAGTGCCCTGCACATCGCTTTCAATAATAATAATATCATCAACGTACACCACAAATAGAATTATCCCAAAAACAAATTGCTCTTAAACTCTTTTACTACTTGACTAAATCTTCTAAATCATGCCTCGAGGCTTTGCTTTAATTCATATAGTGACTTTCATAGAAGATATACTTTCCTGGACTCTCCCTAAGCAACAAACCAAGGAGGTTGCTCCATTCATACCTCTTCTAAACCATACAGAAATGTATTCTTCACATCAATCTAGTGCAGGGGGGGCAATTATTCATTATAGCCAGTGATAGAAAGAGGCGAACCTAAGTCAACCTAGCTATCGGAGAGAACGTGTCCAAATAGTCAATCCCATAAAGTTGATTATAGCCCTTAACAACCATCCAAGCTTTGAGACTATCTACGGATCCATCAAAATGAAATTTAACTGCAAGGACCCGTCTAACTGCTTTCTTATCAGCGGACAATTCAACCAGTTTTCAAGTTCCATTTTTAATTAAAACATTCATTTCATCAAGTATCACTGCCCTTCACCAAGAATGGGATAGGGCTTGCTAAACAGATCTCAAGACCTCAATAGAGTCAATGGAAGCAATAAACAAGCAAGAAGCAGAAGATACTGATGCCAGACTAGGATTTAGGGGACGAGGTCTTCTCAAGTAAACATTTGTGATAGATGGTCTAGGCCCAAGCACTAGTGGTGGAAGTGAAGTTGAATTGATGATGTGATATATTAACAACTCATCAAAATCTTGTGAGGATTTAGGTAGCGATGAGTTAGCAATAAATGGGGTTTCTCCATATAAGGTGACATTGTCTGAGACCATATACATTTTTTAGGAGAAAAATATTGATACCCTTTTTGCAAACGAGAGTATCCTAAAAGGACGCATCTTAATGACTTAGAACTTATTTTGGGGTGGTTTTTCATCTCCTTTCCATTTTGAAAAGCATGTTAGGGAGTGTTTGAGAACCCACATTTTAGCCGCTTTTCTTACAATATCATTCAACAAATGTGAATTTTGCCAATAGCGGGGCAAAGTTGGGTTCCATGGAACAAACTGCAACGGAATTGGTAAATTACAATGCTGCCATTTGACTTTGTTATTATTTTCTTGTTTTACCAGCGATAATACTTTTGGTCTTGAGGCTTCTCTCCCATCTTCGCTGTGAGCACCATGTGTTAAAGTTTTATGTGGCATACCAGTGAGCGGCTTTCTCGCCTATCTTACTCCCACGGAATCCCATGTATGTATCTCGTTGTTTTTTCTTTTGTTTTTGATCGCATGAAGGAGCTTCCTTATGCTTTATTCTCATTTTTTCTTCTATGTCAACGGATTTCTGGAATATGATCTTCTTTGTGTAAGGATGTGTTTGATTGCTAGTTTAGGGTGTGCATTCACACTATTTTGATTTTGCATTCCATGTTATTTAAACAATGTCATTGCCGGGTTCCAAGCCCCGGATGTGAAAGTTGGAGAGTTGTGTTAGGTAATCGACAACCAGCATAAAATTTGTCAAAAAAATCATGAATCTTTTTAATCATTGTGTAAATGAGAGGGCGTCCTTTAGAAGCGATGCTCTGTATTGCCTGAATACAGTGAACAGTGTGCAAGGACTGCTACACCGGCGCCCGGGTGTAGTATCAAATAAGCATTAATTCACACATTACGGACGGATGCAGGTAAAGAAGTTAGTCAATGAAACAAATATCAGGATAGGATCTTGAAATATAGTACTCTCACAGGTAAATTAATGGAATTAGTTGATATTATGATTCATAGAAAGATAAATATCTTATGTATTCAAGAAAATTAAATGAGTTAGAGAAAAGACTAGGAGATTGATAGCTTAGGTTTTAAACTTTGGTATTCATGTAAGAGTCGCACTAGAAATAGTGTAGGTGTAATTATAGATAAGAGTTTGAAAGATAATGATGTAAAAATTAATAGAATTGGAAATAGAATTATAGCCCTTAAGATTGTTGTTGATACTAAGATTCTTAATATTATAAACGATTATACCCCTCTAGTAGGTTTAGATAGAGGTTCCAAAGAAATATTCTATAATGATCTAGAAAAAAAATACAAATGATACCTCTTGAAGAAATAATTTTTATTGAAGGAAATTTAAATTGACATATTGGTAAAGTGATAGAAGATTCTAGAAACATTCATGGTGGCTACAATTTTGGAGTGATTAATAAAAAATGTAGAGTCATATTATATTTTGCTTTAGTGCATAATTTTGTTATTATTAATACTTTATTCAGGAAAAGAGATTAGCATATTATTACTTATAAGAGTGGATTTAATAAAATACAAATTGATTATTTTTATGAGAAGAAAATATCATCGATAATATAAAGAGATTGTAAGGTCATTCTAAATGAGAATTTAAATACCCAACATCGATTATTAGTTCGGGATTTTAAGATGAAGAGTTGTAAAATAACAAATACTAGGAACCATTATCATAAAATTAGATTGGGGCATCTAAAAGACACAAATAAAATTATTTTTATAAGTAAACGTCAAGATTTTGAGATTTGGGATGCTCGTGAAGAAACAAGTTCTATGTGGGATAAAGTAATAAACACGATCAAACAAGTGTCAAAAGATGTACTTGGACAATCAAAAAGAAAAAAATTTTATAAATAAAAATAGTTGGTGATGGAATAAAAATGTGTAAGGTTGATAAACTAAAAGAAATTATGTTATAACAATTGGTTTAAATGTAAAAGTTTATAAAATTGAGAAAAATATATAATGGCCATTAGTGAGTCTAAGAGAATAATCTGTGATGTTAAAAATTTTGTTTTTAGTGATCTTTATAATATATTAGACATTAAAAATGGTGAAAAATATATGTATAAATTAGTCAAACATTGAGAAAAGAAAAGTAAAGATTTAACTCAAGTAAAGTGTATTAAAGATGAAAATGAAAATGTGTTTCTTAAAAAAATATGTTCAACATAGGTGGTGGAGTTATTTTGATAAGTTTTTCAATAAAGTTTCTGAAAATACAATCGACTTTACTGATTTTAATATCGTTATTAATAAATATTTTATTTTTATCGTCACATTAATAAAAATGAAGTTGAGGAAGCTTTAAAAAAAACTAAGGATAGAAAATTTGTTGGACCTGATGATATCACAATTGAATTATGGAAATATTTAGGAAATTTGAGAGTTTCTTGGCTTACTAAACTCTTTAATATTAATTTTAAAACTAAAAAGAAGCCTAAGAAGTGGAGGGAGAGTATTTTGGTCCCCATTTTTAAGAATAAGAGGATGCACAAGAGTTTGCAAATTATAGTGCTTTAAAAGTATGGAAGAGGGTAATTGAACATTAGTTAAGACGTATTACAAAAATTTCTCATAATCAGTTTGGATTTATGTCGGGCAGGTCTACTATGGAAGCTATACATTTACTGAGAGGTTTGGTGGAGAAGTATAGAGAGAATAAGGAGGATCTACGTATGATTTTTATTGATTTAAAAAAAAAAACTTACAATAAGGTTCCAAGAGATATCCTTTGGAGAGTTCTTGAAAGAAAGGTGTTGATATAATTTATATTTAAGTCATTAAATATACGTATACTAGAATTGTTTCATGTGTTCAAACAGGAGAATTGACCAAATTTTTTCCTATTTCAGTTGGATTACATCAGAAATCGGCTTTAAGCCCATATCTTTTTGCTTTAGTTATGGATGCTCTTATTGGACATTTACAGGAGGATGTACCTTGGTGTATGCTTTTCACTGATGATATCCTTCTTGTGGATAAGGCTAGAGAAAGAGCTCAGGAAAAACTTGAATTATGGAGGTTTTCATTAGAGTCTAAAGGCGTTCGTTTGAGTAGAAATAAAACTGAATACATGGAATGTAAGTGACAAAATTGTAATTATGCGTGATCTTAAAAGTTATGAATGTTTTAGATATCTTGGGTCTATTGTTCAAAGTGATGACGATATATATGAGATGTTATTAATAGAATTCAAGTTGTTTAAAGTGATGTTGTGAACGCTTCGGGCCTATTGTGTGATAGAGAAGTATTACTTTGACTGAAAGGAAAATTTTATAAGATTTTGGTGAGACCTGCAATGTTCTATGGCGCAAAATGTTGGCCTTTAAAAGAGAAGCATAAAATTAAGTGTTATCGAGATGAGAATGCTTAGGTGGATGAGTGGTTACACTTAAAGACAATGTGAAATGAATATATATTTGATGGGGTTGGTGTAGCTCATGTGGCGGACAAAACTAGGGAGAGTCGTCTTAGATGGTTTGGTCACATTAAACGTCGACCATCAAATGATCCAGTTAGGAGAGTTGAGGTTTTAGATTCGACTTATGTTAAGAAAGACAAAGGTAAACCTAGAAAGAATTGGGCATATTGTATAAAAATAATCTTAAATTATTAGAGTTAAATGAAAATATGACATTCAATAGGACGTAATGAAGAAAAATGATTCATGTAGCCGACCCCACTTAGTGAGATAAAGGGTTGTTATTGTTGTTGTTGTTATTGTTATCTACTTCGAATATGTGGATGGATATTTTGTTTTGAATTTTTTGGAATTTGTTATGTATTTATGTTGCTCTTTGCGTAATGTTTAAAGTTTAGGCGTGAGCTTTAAAAATACATAAGAATTGTGTTCTTTGTATATTAGTCCAGAGGAATTATGTGCTTTGTATACAAATTTTTTGGTTCATAGTGTTGCAGTTGCTTTGGTTAGAGATCGGTTTGCTATGGTTGAGGTTGCTCTTATTGAGGTTCGGTTGTCGATTGTTGGGATTGCTCTATTTTGGTTGTATTTATAGTTTGTTTTATTATGATATTGAAACTTTATGGTGTGTAATCCATACTATGTTTGTAGAATTCTTAATTTTATAATTTGTTTTTGATTAATTTCGTGGGTTCTGCATTGAATTTGGGTGGTAATGTTGTCCTTAAAGAGTATTTTTCATGTATTCTCTTCCAAGTTTTGAGATTTTAATTTTTAAAATTATTATAGTTGTATTTTTTTTCTTATATATATATATATATATATATATATATATATATATATATATATATATATATATATATATTATGAATTTTATTTTTTTATTTTGTTCTATTTCATATGTAGTCTAATTTGTCAATTAAACATAACATATTACAACCTCAAGAAAAATGAGTTTAAGGTCATCCAGTGCTTCAAGAGATTTGTACTGTAATTATGGTACACATTGTTTTGAGTGTATATCAAGAAGAGAAAATAATTTATAGGACATGTGAAAATTGCATATATTTTTGTTGAATTGTTGATATTGAGGAGTTTACTCCATATATTAACACAGTCAGGAGAGATATTATGAATAGAACGTTATTTTGAGAACTTAATCATCTGAACATGAAGAGAACATCATTATAATATTACTTATTGTTATTATAATTTTTATTATTATGATTTTATGCATAAAGTGATGTCTTAAAATTGATATATTTAGGAAATTGTACTCGTGTGTTTTTCTGTATTGTTGAAGTTGTTTATGTTATTCTGCTATTATTTTAAAAACTACAGTTATTTAACTTATTTATATCTATAAGGATATAATTTTTTTGTCAGAAACTGCTACAACACAGCAGATTATCCAAACAAATTGACAGCTACACCAATAACAACTTTTTGATAGTGATTGTGAAGCTCCTTCTAGGAAACAACTTTCAAAGCTGCTTGTTTAAAAAATAGCAACCGCCCTAAACACACTATTAGGGTCCAATTTAAAAACTTGTGGACAAGTGTCACAAACAAAGCACGTACACCCAAATATATGTGGTTCAATGTGAAATAGAGAGTTCGCTAGAAATAGAACTTGGCCGGGTATCTGGTTCTGTAAACTAGTAGAAGACATCTTATTGATAAAAGATATGCAGTAGAACTGCATCAACCGAGAACTTTTTAGGTATATTACTTTGAAATAAAAGATCTCTAGCTATCTCAAGAACCCTTATAATTTTGAGAGGCCTAGTAGTAGTGACAATGTGAGTTGACTGTGATCTGGAACCCTTCTAATTCTTTTTGAGCAACTTCTGACATGTTTTATTCGTAAGACCAGGTTCATGACAGTAATAGCAAACTACCCTCGAGCTTTTATTTCTAGAATTCAGAGTTCTACTTCCATAATTGCACTGAGATTGAGACTTACCAATGTATGCATCTTTCTGGCTAGCAATGGCGCTGGGTTATTGTACGGAAGAAGCCTGAGAACACAGAATGATACGCAACACTCTAGTATAAGCTTTCTAAAGAGTATGAACTCTTGGGTCAAATAAGAACTATGATTTAACACATTCATACTCTGAGTTGAGACCAACTAAGAAAATCGTCATAGCCATTTGTTCTCTTTGAGTGTGCTGAGTCTAGACATCAGTAATATTGGGCAATAGTGTATTCAATTCTTCATAAACACGTTTAAAGTGCATGAGATGTGTTAAGTTATTGATTTTGTTACTCGATAGAACTCCTAGCATACACCAAAGATTTCAGAAGTATTCTCTCCCAAAAAATATAAACGACAATTCCTTCATCACATTTTTAATGCAACAGCAATAAGTAATATGACCAGATTTATCAGGTTCGATAAAGTTTTGTATTGGTATCAAAACTTGGTCATCAACTCTCATCCACTCATAATTATTCGAATTAGGCTCAATTTTGTTATTATCTATGAGGTGACTCTCTTCAGAAATACTTCTTAAGTAGAGTTTCATAGTTTTATTCCAATAAAAATAACTACATTTAACTTTTCATCTGTAATTTTACCCATCGATGAGACCAAACTTGTACTAACATGTTTCTGTTTTATAGCCATAAGTATTATCAAATATTAAGGGGACTGAAACCAATGCTTAGAAAACCGGACTGGACATTGAACCGGTAAAAGGAGAGGTTCAAGGTTTGAAGGTTGAACCGGGGTTCAACCGGATGGCTTACTAAATTATAAATTTATTTAAATATGACAAAAATGATGTAATTTAAAAAAAAATTTATTGTAAAACATACAATAAATATCTCAATATTTAAATAACCAACATCATAATAATTTTAGCATGTTATTTTAAAAGTTAATGACAACTACTTTTAAAAAAATAAATATGAAATATTAAAAATTTTAGGGGCATTTACATACATACGACCCACCCGTGTCTTATGTATTTACATATCTAACGCTATTCTTTGTTTTTATATTTATACCACCCAAATCTTTCATATCACATCAAAAGTACTACTTTTTAAAATTTTATAAACCGAAATTCACCTTTTCATTCACAAGTATTGTTTGTAAAAATTAAAGCATGTGTCAGAAATGCAAATAGATAACAATCGAGTGGTACGCATGTAAATCTTCCAAAATTTCATAAGCCAACCGTAGATTGAAACTCACATATAGCATTAAATCCATTAATATATATTTATTATAATATTTGGCTATTTGTATTTCACGGTTTCCTAAATTATAAAAGAAAATAATACAAAAAAAAAATTGTGCAGGTAAATAAGGGCAAAGAAACATATTATTAAATTGTTTTAGCTTTTATAATTTAGTCCCACATCTTTAAATCTTGAGTTTCATCTTTCTTTTATATTGAAAAACATGGAGTATAAGATAACTACAACAATAGCACATAGGCTTTCCACCTTTAAATCTTGAGTTTCACCTTTCCTTTATATTGAAAAACATGGAGTATAAGATAGCTACAACAATAGCACATAAGCTTTCCACCTTTAAAATAAAATATTAATATTTGTTGTAGTTGGTTTAGAGGTTAAACCGACCAGTTTTTTGTCGATTCCAGGCCGGTTTGAACCGGTTCGATACAGGGGCGGTTATTAAGCCAACCTGAACCAGACCACCTGCCCGTTCACGTTCGAACTGGTTGAACCAGCCGATTTTCAACCGGTTCAGTCTGGTTTTCTAAACCATGACTAAAAGAACAAATCCAAATGATGCAGGGAAACCAATACGTCGAATTGCGCTTACGGATGGACTCTTTAACACAAGGGAACTGGCGAGACATTTGAAGGAAATTCAACCGAAGCTCTAGTCGATCTCGATATTCCAAGAGAAGGAAATGCAATCCCTCCCCTTAAAACAGTCGAATACGAAGCCAACGAACTGCCTCCGGATGAAGAAGCTGAAGACAAAGTCAAAGCAGATGAAAGAAAATGCAAATTAAATCGCTTCTTGATGAAGCTGAAGACAAAGTCGACACAGACAATGATGATGCAAATCGAATCGCTTCCTAACAAAGTCGAAGTTGAACAACAACCTTCCAAAGAATGACGAAGGCGATGTTTGTTTGATGCCTTAATCCCTTTTTATTCGACAAGTGATTCAAACGAAGCTGATGTGCTATTCAGACGATCGATTCAGTCCATGCAGATGACATTGCGGCAATTCTAATGACAGAGACAGTGTTCTGATCCAAACGAGGAAGACGAGTGATCGAAACACACGATTTAGTCCACACAGGCGATATGGATGAACGATTCTGACGACAGAGACGACTCTTTGATACCATGTAACGACAAAATTTCATTTCATCTTATTTAACACTTGAAAGTATATGTTACATATTTTTATACACTCCTAATTCTATTTATTAAAAATATCTCTACTATAGACAAAAATCTTGTACTTATATCTGCTCTAATAAGGGTATCTAATATTAAGTTTTCTAATATAGAAACACTAGATTTAATACTTTACGTAATAGTTATGACAGCAGCAATTACATTGGTTGTTGGACCTCAGCAGCTTTTATTCTTTAGTCCAATTTACCGGTTAGAGTGAGACGTGGTTTGTGTTGAATCCACGGAGACGCGACTGATTTAACTTGGCAGCAGAAATTACGTTGATTGTTTGATTTCAGCAGCTTTTATTCTTTAGTCCAATTTGCCGGTTAGAGTGAGACATGGCACGGAGACTCAGACTAATTTAACTTGAATTTGTAATTTTATATATCCTTTCCTAAGCTTAATTTATTACAAAAATAGATTATAATTTGTATTTCCTGCAAATTGCAAGTTGGTTGCATTGATTAGAGAATCTGAATCTATATGAACCCTAAACTTTATAATGTTCTACACCACAAGTTTTACTCCCATAGTCAATTTAATATACTCAAATCTTACTTCTTATTTATAAATTTTACCATGCCTGCATCTTAGCATGTTCACTGCAGTTGTACTGAACATGAATTTTTGTGACTTCTTTAACACTTGGATCCATATAGCAGGGCCAGTTTAATTGCATTTAAGAATTTTGCTTGTTAAGTAAAAGGATGAACAGGTCATTATACATGACCTCATACAACTTCTATTATCTAGCAATGGTAAATATTAGCTAATACGAACAATACCATACAGGCAAGAATGTTTTACGGCAATAAAACAACGACTTGGAGGATCTCTTGGCAACTAGTGTAACATTCTTAAAGGGGGTTGTTTTATGTTAGAAGAGGAATGCTGTACAAAATCCTTAGTTCAGTATCATTAATAATTTGGATGCCGTAAGTTTTTCCTCTTTTAAGGATTCCTTGATATTTCTGGCATGTAGGAGCTAAGATAAACCACTCGTAACAACCCCACTGAGCCCTTGAGAAACTTGTATTCCCAAAATATCAAAACTTAGCATATGAAATATTGCAAGAATATCCTAACTGCTTGTCGTCTTCTTTAATTTTTTGATTGCACTAATCTATATACTTTTTTTCGTATTTCAGAAATCCTAACCAGGTTTTCCATATGAAAAGAACATTCCAGGAAGATAATTAAATAACTGTTACTACTTTTCCACACAAAAGCTTTACCGTGTTGTCAGCTATAAGTTATTTTTTTCTTTTTTTCTTTTTTGTTACCGTTTCATCTGTAACTTGTTTAATTCGAATTGGTAGGGTACTGCACTGGAACTGTTCAACAGTGGGGCTTTAGTATCTTTAAAGTATTTATTTCGTTGTTGCTTTTCAGTTTAAGAAAATATAGTTCCTCCCCTTGTCTTTCTTTTGACAAAGCTGTACACTGGCAATCACAGGGATTTGCAGAAGGCAACTTGTAATTTTACAACTTTGATTGGTCAAGGTGCTTTTGGTCCTGTATACAAAGCTCAAATGTTAACAGGTGAGATAGTTGCAGTCAAAGTGCTAGCTACTAATTCTAAACAAGGGGAGAAGGAATTTCAGACAGAGGTAATGCGGCTTAGAGAATAATGATTTTTGTTCTGTTATAGTATAACTCTCATATCCTTAAATTAAGCACATCAATTAATGCCAATCACAACATGTACTTAACATACTTCTTGCATAAATTGCTTGCTAAATATGACCATTAAATTGTAATGGATCCAACAGGAGTCATAAATTGATTGTTAAGGTTGACAATCACTGCACTTAAATGCTTAAGTTGAGCTGTTGTGACCCGAATTTATTTTTTTAAAATAAATTTCAACAGCGGCACTCCAGTATATGATCAGCCAACAGGTTTACCAAGTGCTTACAAATAATTTGATAAAATCTCATAGTTTCAACTTCCTAACTATGCCTTATTGGAACGCTATCCTTTAAATTGCTTTGAATCATCATGGCTAGTGTGGCACTTTTACAATGCTTTTGCTGACATTTGTACTTCCCAGGTTCTTCTTCTCGGGAGATTGCACCACCGGAACCTTGTAAACTTGGTAGGATATTGTGCTGAAAAAGGCCAGCATATGCTGATATATGTCTACATGGCAAATGGCAGTCTTGCTTCTCATTTATACAGTAAGTTGGGTTTAACATGTACATTTGGCTGGTTCATGTGTTGATCATTGCCGTTACTTGTTACAAAGGCAATGGATTCTTATTTAATAACATGTTGATATGCATAGCTTTGTGGTTTGGAAGTATGATATTGTATTTTATTCTTACTAGGCAGTTTGCAATGTACATGGCAACACGTGTCAGCATACACTTACGTTCATGTGCAACAAAAGTGTTAGACTATCAATGCGACATTTCATTTTTTGGATGTTATCTGAAGGAAATTGAGTTTGCTATGTCAATAACTAAAGTTGTTAGACAATCCAATATGAAAGCTTAAGATGGTTACGTTGCACAGGTACCTACGGTGTTGACTTATTTTAGGCACAAGAATAAAAGGGAAATTTAGTCATTTGCTAGTTATTATTGTGGAGTTTAAGCTTAATATGTTTAGGGATAGGTTATGTGAGTGATTGTTATCTTAAATCTAGGGTATGGGTTTGAGAGAGATAATCAGGCTCTCGAATTGTAGGTGTTTATCTTTTATGTATTTGGGTTGTGTTGTTTTGTGCCGGCGAAGTAAACTATTGAATTTGCCCTAATTTCTGTGGAAAATGTTTGTTTCCTATCAAATTAAGTATCAGAGCAACTTCTTGCGAGTAATGGCGATGCAGTTGCGATTCAATTGCGATTTGAGCTAGCTGGGAAACCATTGTGGGATTGTGACGCGCAAATCTAGCTAGGAAGCAAACAATAGGATCGCGACGTGCAAATTTAGCTAGGAAGCCAACGACAAATCATGGCATACAGGGTTTCGCCTTCGTGACTGAATATTGTGATACAGTAGCGATTCGAACTAGCTAGGAAGCCGATGAGGGGATTGCAGCATACAGGGTTCCGCCTTTGTGATAGAACATTGCGATATAGTAGTAATTCGAGCTAGCTGGGAAGTCAATGATGGGATCACGGTTGGGAAGCCATTGACGGGATCACAGCATACAAAGTTTCGCCTTCTTGACTGAACATCGTGATACAGTTGTGATTTGATCTAGCTGGGATGCCAACGACGGGATCACACCATACAAGGGTTTTGCCTTCACGATCGAAGACCATCCTGGGATTAATGGAGGCCAAGAAAGTTTGTGATTTGATCTAGCTGGGATGCCAACGACGGGATCGCACCATACAAGGGTTTTGCCTTCACGATCGAAGACCATCCTGGGATTAATGGAGGCCAAGAAAGTAGATGCCTTGTAGGAGAAATTAGAGGGAGAGGTGAGTCAAATCAAATCTGAAATGGATCAATGTTTCTCGAGCATGGAGAGGCGATTCTCGTCGTTGGTGTAACGAGAAGTTTGCCTTGGGACACAGCTGTAAGGATCGGACCTTAATGTGTCAGAAGTTTTATTGAACTCGATGGTGAGGTTAACACCGAGCCACACTATGAAACTTCGGGAATAGATAGGAGAACAGGACGTAGTGGTGTTGGTAGATAGAGAGACCACTCACAATTTCATCTCTACGTAAGTAGTGAAGCAATTGGGACTTGAGATGGTTGACACAATAAGTGTTGGAGTCATTATGTGGATGGAACAGGTGGAGAAGAGCAGGGGAGTTTGTAAATGGGTGATTTTAATACTGTAAGTATTCAAGTGATTAAAATTTTTCTTTCCTTGGATGTATGGAACATTGACGTGATATTGAGTATGAAATGGTTGCAGTCCTTAGGGGATACTAAGATAAATTGGAAACTCCTGACAGTGGAGTTCGGGAGGGAGATAAGATTGTGGTGCTTCGCGGTGACCCTAGTTTAAGCAAGACATTGATGACATTCAATACCATTGTTTGGGCTGTACAAGATGTAGGACTAGGATTATTGATCGAATTGCATGGCATGGAAGAGATATGATACAAAGTTGGCAAAGCTTCCAGCACCGATCCCCACGGCTCCTACAAAAATTTGCATAAGTTTTCCAGTTGCCACGCGGATTCTCGCCTCGAAGGGAACACAAATATGCAATAATCATGAGTTTCTCCCATCAGTGTGTGCCCATACCGCTTACCTCAACTACAAAAGAGTGAGAACGAGAAATTGATCCGAGAGATGTTAGAGGCCGGGAGCAGATAGCCTGGTGTTAGCCCCTTTCTAGCCCAGTCTTGCTATTGAAGCAAAATGATGGAAATTAGTGTTTCTGTGTAAATTATCGAGCAGTGAATAAAAAATTAATATCTGATAAATTTTCCATCACGGTAATCGATGAGCTACTGGACGAGTTTTTAGGGGCTGCGATATTCTTCAAGATTGACTTGAAATTAGGATATGATCAGATTTGGATGCAGCCGACGGATGTGCACAAGACTGTATTTTGAACTGATGAGTCATTGTGAATTTTAGGTTAAATAGAAAGGATTGTTAGATTATGACATCACGTGGGAGTTATACGTCTTGATACATCAGCAGTCCTCTCCTCTAACTTGAGGATAATGTCTTTTTGGGAGGGGAGTAATGTTATACTAGCGACTATAGTGTCTTTCGCCTCATGCTCTACTGAGTCGACATCGAGCCCGCCAAATAATTTGAAGACTTGTTACAAGCACAAGATTAAAAGGGTAAATTAGTCATTTATTAGTTATTTTTGTAGAGTATACATAGGGCTTAATATGTTTAGGAATAGGTTATATTTGTGATTGTTCTCTTGAATCTAGGGTTAAAATTTGGTTGAGATTACTTACCTCTCGAATTATAGGTGTTTATTTTTTATGTATTTGAGTTGTGTCATTTTGTGTTGGTGAAGTAAAATGTTGTGTTTCCCCCAATCTCTTTGGATGCTGTCTCTTTCATATTAGTTTAATAATTTGAGGATGCTTGCTATTTAAGAGATCAAAACGATTCCGAGAGAATAGCAAAACTAACTTCATTCAATAAGTTGTTTCATTGTGAAGCTCTGGCTCGTTGATGTAGGACAATCAAGGGTCTAGGATTTCTAGTGGAATTTAGGAGAAATGCAATGGGAAAATGGGAAAAAGTTTTGCAATTCGCAAGTTACAAATTCATAATTTAGCAAAACTCTATTTTTAAAAAAAGAATAGCAAACGTGTTTTACTCATTCCAAAAGATAATTTAATAATCATACAATCTAAAATTTTATATAGAAAACATTCATAAACATAAAATTTTAACTATGATCAAGTTCACACTTCAAAGAGAGAGACTAACATATATCTTGAAAAATGACGAGATTAAGGACTAAGCCCAAATGGAATAATTAGACCTTACATCATTGCAAGTTGTATCCCCTCGAAGTAGTTGTTCAGAATGTAAAGCACTCAAAATATGCATGCAACACGAGCGCACGAGCGTGCACCCACACGAAGAGAGGAAAACTGAAATTTTTGTTTCTACGTCAATATTGATTCTCATTTTTATCAATGTCTAATATACTTTGCAGATGAGAATAAGGTAGCACTAAGCTGGGATTTGAGGATTAATATAGCTCTAGATGTTGCAAGAGGTTTGGAGTATCTTCATGATGGTGTAGGCTTTTATTTTTTGGAATTGTTAACAAATGCGATGGGCAACTCTTATTTTGTTCCATTGCTAATTTTCTTTATGCTTTTTGCGCAGGCTATTCCATCTGTTGTTCATCGAGACATCAAGTCTTCAAACATTTTGCTGGATAGAACCATGAGAGCTAGAGTATGAATCTCCATTATATTTTGTTTCAAATATTTGTGTGTGACAGTAGACTTCAATATAAATGTTTGCAGTAAAAAAGTTTTCTTGGTTTCTTTCATGACGTCAAGCATTTCTAGAAGGTTGCATTTGTTTTTAATTAGCCTAGGAGATGTTTGCTTGTGCTAATTGAAGTTCTCACCTTAAAGTAGAAAAAAATTGCATTGAGCTAATGTGGTCTGATGTAAGTTGATCGATAAGATATTCCGAAGTGAAAAATGGTTCGCTGAAGCAAGAATGGTTGAAATCTGTATTTTTTTTGCATTTCAGAAGTTAAAGCTTTTTTATTGAAAAAAAAAATCTTAAATACCAAATAGTTCAAACTAGTCAAATCTGCCGTTATTTGGTGAATTCTTCTGATTTTAGGCATAGAACTTTCGGGGGTGATTGTTTGAGTAGTAACTGATATTCTTTACTAATTGCACAGAGAAAATAACTTTTAACTCGTTTACTAGGGTGAGGGTTTATGTTCTCAATTAGCGTTTTAATGCATAACTTTTATTTTGATTAGGTTGCCGACTTTGGCCTTTCAAGAGAAGAAATTGTCAGCCGGAATGCACCAATTAGGGGAACTTATGGCTATCTTGATCCTGAATATGTTTCTTCGAAGTCTTTCACAAAGAAAAGTGACGTGTACAGCTTTGGAGTTTTGCTTTTTGAGTTGATTGCCGGAAGGACACCACAACAAGGTCTCCTGGAGTTTGTTGAACTGGTTAGATCTTCGTTAACTCAACGTCACGATTTTCTCTTGCTCCGATTAAGTATTTAGTGATGAGTTTGATGTTGGTTAGGTGGACTTAGGTTGAACTTTTATACCTGTTATTGGTCTAGACTTGTCATTGACTTTTATAATGGTTGGCGAATTTTGTGCAGACTAAAAATTGGTGTATTGTTCCAGGTAAGTGTGAGATGTTGCTTCTAACACAGGGATTGCTAAAAGTCAAATTCGGGAAAAAGAACCCATTGTATGGGAAATCCTTCAAGAAGTGATGCAGGGGCATCCTGTATTGTTGAATAGAGCGCCCACCCTGCATAGATTAGGTATACAGGCGTTCCAACCCATTTTAGTGGAGGGGCGTGCTATTTGTTTACACCCCTTAGTTTGTAAGGGCTTCAACGCAGACTTTGATGGGGATCAAATGGCTGTTCACGTACCTTTATCTTTGGAAGCTCAAGCAGAAGCTCGTTTACTTATGTTTTCTCAGGAAATGGGCTAAAGAGGTTAGTAACGCTATGTAGACTAGTGGTCTCACAATTGATGTCGTTCTAGTCAAATGTGAACAGTTGGGTTACTGAAAAAGGCCCAAACTACCGCTTCTAGTAGGACAAAAGGAGGCTGACCAATTAGAAGCAGTAATAAATTAACACCCGACAAAATATAGGGAACAAGTAAAAAAACGGGGGAAAAGAGAACACCAAATTATACGTTAAATTGGTCAAAAAAGGACCTGTAATCAGGGCAAGGTGCTCCAATGTTTGGTGCAGAATTTCCCTGGAGAAAGCTATTGAGTAGAGAATAGCAACTTCTCTCTCAACAAAAACTCAAATAATGCAACACCAACTTCTTTCTTCTTGTTATGCAATAAATCAATTAAGAGAAGGATGGACTAACTTACTTAGATTTCCCTCTTTTTTTCCTTCAACCTCTCTAGAAAAAGAAGTCGTTGCTTTTTTCCTTTCCACTTCTTCCCCTTACACTAAGAATTATAGTAAGAAAAAATGAGTAATAGGATGCAAAAATGAAAGGCGGGTCTCAGTTGGGGTTGTGAACTATTTGTTTTCGAGTAGATCAGACTCCAAGTCGTGACAAGCCAAGTCTGCCAATTGGTTGGCTTGATTTCAATTTCAATTTGAGCAAATATGAACGTTAAGTTCTATTCATGTTCAATCCAAGCAAAATTTTCACGTTGCATGGATCATTAATGCACATATATAGTTATATATTTTGATCTGATCTAAAGTTAGCTTGGTTTGATTTAATCTCAGCTCAATTCAAATTAGCTTATTGACTTCAATCTATGCTTGATCCCTAATGGTTTTACCTCTAAAGTTGTGAAATATTACTTGATAGAGTATGAAGCTCTATTTTAGATAAATTTGACTTAAAAAATGTCCCCTTGAACAAATATTCACCTCAAGTCTTCAAGGTCTCCTTGTACGAATCAAACTATGACCATTGACAAAGACCATTACGTTAGGCTGGGTCGATCATCTCTTTGACTATGCAGACAAGGATTATGGCAACCTCATATGATGGAACCAAATGATTCTGATCGCATTAGTCATCATTGTCTCTGCTATCCGCTTTAATCCAAAAATGGTAAATTTTCTAAATCCATTACCTAGTTGTTACTATTAGATGCAGAGTCCAAACACTTGGTGTTCTAACGATTAGCCTTAATTGAAAGTGTCCTCTTATTATCAAGATGAGTAATTAACCATACGGGCTTGCACCTATGGAAAAACTCAAACCAGCTCAAAGTACTGACAAAATGAGAATGAAATCATTGATTAGTTTCTTTTCTAAAAATTTAATATATCTTTCACAAGGTTGATCCAAAACACCACAAAAGTCTCATGCTGGAACTCAGAGCACAAATTTTGGGAACCCACAAAATAAGCAGATCTAATTAGGTTTGTTGATGTCAATTGACCCAACCATTTGGTCAATTGAGCTTGGTTTGAACCCAATTGGACTAATTGATGTCAATTGGGCTATTTATCTAGTCAAATTGGCCAGTTGATCAAATTAGACATTCAATTGAGTTGATTGTGTCAAATTTAGGGCTAATTAGTGCCAATTAGTATTGATTGATTTGATGAGGATTAATCAAAGTGATCGTGTTTCTATTTGATCTTATCATGCCAGTTAAAGTCAATTAGGTCAACGTGGGTTTATCAACTAGATTCCAGCGGTAATGTGATCTACTAAGTCAGCTTTGGGTCAGTTGGATCTATCCGAGTCCAATTGGATCAACCAAGTTGCCTAAAGTCAATAGGAACTACTAGGCTATAACCCCATAGATCAATCTGAGTCCAATTAACCTATTAGGCTTAATCAAGGACTTGAGTGAATTAAGATCTATGGATGTCGTATCTCTTCTATCGAGCGTATTTAAGTCTATCAGGATTGGTATAATGTATGGAGACATTTTGAAGGCAATAAGGATTGTGCTAGACCTGGTGGGTTCTATCAAGGCAACATAGTGGCCAGCTCAAGGTTGTGCTGACTCTATTAAAACTGTGAGGTTGTGAAGTGATTCTGATTTTTTATTGTATAGGCGGCCATGCAAGGCTACACTGGTTCAATCACAAGGCTACTACTGTTGATTCAGGATCGCGCACATATGATTTTCCGAGAGATAACAAAAGGCGGAATATAAAATTTATATGCTTTGGTTAAAAAATAAAGAAATCCTTTGTCATGAGGCAAGAGGGCACACCAAATAGGGAAAGCAACTAGAAGAGAATAGCAACTCTTCTCTTAGCGAAAGTCCAAGAATGCAGGAGCCACCCCTTTTTCCTTCGAGTGAAGGAGAGATCAACCACTAAGATTTCATCTAAATGTCGCTCTTCATTTTTTCTTACTCGACCTCCAAAGAAGAAAGTCCTGTTCCCTATCTCCTCATGTTAAGAAACAAAAATTGCAACTCTCGACCTGGAGAAGATGGGTAAAACCATAAGTAAATGCAAGGTGTAGCCCTCTAAAGAGCAGATTTCACAAGTGCTTTTAGAATTTGGGAAGATTTACATACATACCACTTAATTCCTATGTATTTATGTAATTAACTCTTAAAAATTTAATATTTACATATATGCCTAGGCATGAACATGTTTATTTCACTTTTAGAAGTTAAAAAAGCGGTATTTCTTGTGATATGAAAGATTAGAAGGGTGTATAAATGTAAAAAAGCAGAGTTTAGGTGTCAAATGGGTACATAAATAGGATTTGGGTGGTATGTATGTAAACGCCCCAATTTTATGCAATCCGGACATGTTTAATGGCTCAGTTGTAATAGAATGAGCCAAAGAGTTTGTTCTGCATTTACGTAACGATAGTAGCATTTCTTATTTCACATGAAAGATTTGGATGGCATAAATTTATAAAATGAAGCTTAGGTGTTAGATATGTAAATACATTGGAATTTGGTGGCATATATATATACATACACCTTTAAATTTAAATGTCCACATGTTTAATTTATAAATGTGATAGTTATTGAATGTATATTCTTCGGAATCATAACAAAATATTCATTGCAAAAATTTAGGCTGCCATAAATGCTGACGGAAGAGTTGGGTGGGAAGAGATTGCAGACTCCCGGCTTGAGGACTCGTATGAATTGGAAGAACTCAATGAAGTGGCAGCCTTAGCCTACAAATCGATCAACCGCTTATCCAGAAAGCGGCCATCAATGAGAGATTTAGTTCAAGCTTTGTCGAACACCATTAAAGCAAGAAACTACAGAACTCGAAGGAAAAAAAACTTCTTACCAGCAACAGTAGAACAGGAGGAATCAGCTAAACAGGAAACTCTCCCTTACACGCGACATTTCAGGGAGGATTCCACTGACAGTTTGTCTGATTTGGCAGATTTCTGACCCCCCTTTTTTTTTCTAATTTTGTAATTTTCTTATACTTTTATTTTTGGGATATTTGCATGCATACCACCCAATTCCTATGTATTTACATATCAAACAACTAAATTTTGCTTTTTACATTTATACCAATTAAATCTTTCATACCACATCAAAAAAAGATCATTTTCACTTCTAGAAAAGAAAATACACCTTTTTATGCACAGGTAAGGTGGTATGGTATGCATGTAAGATGGAAGTTTAGGTGTTAAATTATGTAAATACATTATTTAGTGGTATGTATGAAATCTTCCTTTTATACATAAATGTAAATCTAATTGCTTATTTTGTCTACGACATGTATCATTTCTCCTGACATTTTGCATATATATATATATGGCGTATGCTAAGGCCGATTCTTTCTGCAGCTCAGCCAGAATCTAAATATCTAATTCTCAACTTATAGCGACTGTTCATATAAAGCTGCGCGCATGGTAACAGTGTTATATTAAAGATGTAAATATGTTCACTGTCAAATCATCTTTTTAATTGAATAATTTTATTAGACAAAAAAAAATTTATTTCATGGCAAAAATTTTATTACTGGAATATAGAACATAATTTGAGTCGTAAATGATTCTCAATATATTGACGCTGTTTTTTTATTTCCATTATCGGTTTACAAAAACACAACTATGAATCATGGTTTATGAAACTACAATGTTAATAGATATTACTTCTTTAATTTATTGATTATCAAGATAATATTAGCAAACTGACATTCCATTCAAAATCAAGCGTGTTGATACATTCTCGTTCAAGTCAAAAAGTAAACCTTGATGAAGCCCGACATACTATTGGCCAAATTATTAAAAAGTAAAAACATAAAAAGCACCAAAATGAAGATAACTATATAAAATTTTCAATTTAAACAAAAAATGTATCACACAAGTTTATTAGTCCATGGGGTATTAAAGGCAACTTCCAGTTCGGTTGTATCAAATTTGAGAAAGCATACATGATAAAAAGGAAATTTAGAAAGCTATAATTAATTAAAGGACAATTTACATACACACCATTTAATTTCTATAATATTTACACATCTAACCCCTAGTGATGCGGGGCGGATTGGGGAGGCCCGCTTAATCGGCCGAAAGCAGGGGTTGACTGAACCGGCCAGCTTCTGTCCTTGTTCAGACTCTATAGGGGATGGAATTATTGCTCATTGCTTTCCCCCGGTTCCTTTTTACTTTCCCACCAATTTCCCTCTATTTATGTGTGTGTGTTTAAACTAGGGTTATGTTATGTGTGATTTCTCTTTTCAGATTGTGTGTGAAGTTTTCTTCCCCTTGCTAGAGATTTGCCCGACGACAAGTGGTGCTCCAACTGTGTATGTTGCCCCTATGTGGTGTTATATAGTCTTTGATTTCCACGCTATCAATCTTCACTAACTCCACTAGTCGCCGACCTGCATGCACCCTTCCTCCTCCAGCCCTCAAACAGCCAGCTGACTACTTCACCGCCTGTTGTAGCCGTCGGCCTGCACGTGCTCTATCTGCAACTCCTGTCGTCAGCCAGCCACTCCCCTCTCCAACCTTGTCGCCCACATTTAGCCCCCAACTTTATTGTTTCCCCTCTCCCTGTGCAGGCCCTCAACCCTTCATCTTTTTTCCCCTCCATTGCCCACCTGCAGCACTACCAAGGTGGCGTTGCATTCTCTCTGATTTCCTCTCTATCATCTTCTCTGCCTCCACTACATGTTGGCCTGCACCCACCCTTCCTCCAGCCCTCAAACAGCCAGCTGACTCCTTCACAGCCAACTGTAGCTCCACCCGCACCTCCTGACGTCAGCCACCCACTCCCCTCTCCAACCTTGTCGCTCACCTGCATCCCTAAACCTTATTGTTTCCCCTCCCTTAGTAGCCGCCCTCCACCTTTCCCCCATTTTCCCCTCCTGGCCACCTGCTACCGTAACCCCCACCTTCCAATGACATCTCCTACCACTACTCCCACCACCTTCGCCGTTGCCACCATTGCCCTCAGACCTTCTTTTCCAGCCCTAGTCGAGTATCAGTATTTGTTACAATTTCATTTCAATTTTGAGTGGTGTTAAAATTTGTCTGTCACCACAGGTTTAACTAGTTTCCGTATCACCTCAACTTTAGCTTATATATATATGAAGTGTATTCCACTTTTTGTAAAGTTAAAATGAGTATGGTCTAACATGAATTGCGTGTTGCAAATATTTTAACTGTTAGATATATAAATACATAAGAATTTGGTGATATGTACGTGAATGCCGCAAAAAAAAAATAATTGAAAAATAGCATACTGCACTAAACCAAAATTTTCTACACAAAACATGGTTAAAAGCAAGGGAAAAAACTTTTTTCTGCATTTATTTTTTTCTTAAACATCCCAAAAATGCTGGAAAACAGAAAATTGACATAGGACCACAACCGTTCAAAGAGAAAAAGTCTATTTATTTTACAGACCTGTCATCCCTGTACCCTCTGCATCAGTTTCTCCACCAAAATTTTTTGCTGTACATCACTCAAAAATTCAGATCTCATGATCGCATTAGATACAAGAATCACAGTGGATGGAGAAGCAGCATTCACCTAGATAAATAAAAAGAAATTAATATTCTGCCAAATTCATAAATATATATATATATATATATATATATATATATATATATATATATATATATATATATATAATAATAAAGATGATTTACATGCACACCACTCAATTCTTATCTCTTTGCATATTAAACACCTAAACTATAATTTTTTCATGTATGCCACCTTAACTATGCATGAAAAGATGTATTTCAATTTTTAAAAGTTAAAATAAGTTTTATATGATATGAAAGATTTGGGTGGTATAAATGTAAAAAGTCAGAGTTTAGGTGTTAGATATGTAAATACATAAGAATTGGGTGGTATGTATGTAAATGTCCCTAATAAATCAGATTAGTTAGAGCCATACCCAAACACGTCCATTCAATCCAACGGCTATCTCAAATGAAAGTTTCCTTCCAAGGGCTTCCAGAATCGGACATGTTGGGGAGCTTAATAGCCTGGACATAGAGAGAATTAGAGTCCAATAGTTTTTATTTTTAAATCAAAAATTATTTTTTTATTATTTTCACGACAAAAATTACATGAATATTAAAAGTTTGATGTCGCTTACATTCGTGCCAAACCTGTTGATGTGTCGAACATATAGCCTTCTTTCAAAGAACCAAACTCGGCAGCTTTCCCACTAGCTACCAGCAGCAACACAAATTTGTTCAATAGAAGAAAATTATGAAGATTGGAACAGTAAAAGTAAGGAAATTTTTTGTGAAAAAAAAGTGTGGAAAGGTATATGTTCAAAGAACTGATGGTGAAATATTATCAAGATAAATTTAATTTATTTAACTATTTCAGGAAAGAACTATAAAAATAAATAAATAAACAATATGCAAAGAAGAATATAATCATATTTGGACATCAATAACTAATTTGTCATGAAAGAAAAATGTAAGTTTATCAAAAACAATAAACAATAGTACAGAGAATTTATTTAAAAGGACTGGAGTCTTTTTTCTTAATAAGAACAATCAGATCAGTACATGAAATACGAACAATCAGGTAAGTCCATGAAATGCTCAAACAACTTCAGTCGTGTGCTCCTTATTACCAGTTATATCAAAAGAATAAAAGTTTACGTCAAATTAAACAATTATTCCTAGCAGAGTCAGTACGTTTGTTTTCCATCCATGTTTCATACCCGATGATCGTATATTACTACAAAGTAAAACAATGAAAGAAGGGGAATTTACATACATACCACACACTTCTTATGTGTTTACATATCTAACGCCCAAGCTTTAAAATTCACATGCATAGCAGTCAAATTTTTAATATCACCAACATTTAAAAGTTATACACATCTTTTCAAGCATACGTTTATCACAACTAAGTGTTAGTAAGTATGAAATTTTAGGTGTTTGATATGTAAAAAAAATAAAAATTGCGTGTAAATTTCTCAAAAAATAAATTACCATCAGTACATGATAACTCTGGATTCATACAGGAGTTAGCTTTAACAATGCGAGTATATAGCAGTGTACCTATCTGCAACAGATAACAAATAAATAACGCATGCCTTGAGCAAAAAACAATGAAGTTCAAAAACATATGGATTAGATTAAAGATGAATACTAAAGAATATGGTGCAACTAATATGTTCTTACAACAGTCAACATATACTTAAAAGGAAGCGTGTTTGCCTTCTAGAATTTAATATAGATAAATCATCCTTTAGTTGGTTGTCTTCACAAAAGCAAAAAAGATTTAGAAAAAATGAGTATGAAAAGCTTGATCTGTTTATTCCTCCAATAGATATATGTACACAGAGCTACCTATAGAACGAAAGAAAATGTATAACCTTAACCAGAAATACTAATTTTGATAATTTCAAAATAAAAAACTAAAATCAATAACATGTATGTTAAAGCCTGCTGTCAGCCTCTTATCCCCTTCCTAATTTCGGTTGGTGATTCTACTCGATTAATTTAGTTTTCCTATTGTCTGAACATAATTTGTAGATTTGAAAAAAGTTGGTAATATTTTTCATGTAATCAATGGCCCCTGAATTTATTATTCCAGTTTTAAGAAAACTACTTAAGGAATTAAAAATATAATAGTTAGAAATTTTCTCATTATAGGCTAGAGAGCAGACCCAAAGTATTTTTCTAGGAATTAAGAATGTTTCTTAGTTTATAAAATTTCTACTAAGTTGAAGCTTTCTGATTCGATGAGATATATCTATCCTTTTGATGGGCCTTCTTTATTTCCACTAGGGATTTTCATTGGAGTTTCCAAAATATCTTTTATATATGCATTTTTTGTAGTTAAGCCAAATGTTGTATTTTGGAAAAGTCTTCATCCTTAGTTTTGGAAAATTATGAAGCATGAAGACCCTCGCTTTTGAGTGACAATGGTTCTCGTGAAAGACATTTCAAAGTTGGAAGTGCCAAGCATCGCCATCCTTGTTCCATCTTCGATTTGAATGGGTTATAAGACCTCATTTTAAAGATGGTAGGCCTGCTCAGCACATGATATTAATATGAACTTGTTTAAATTCATCATCAAGTCCAACAATAAATTCAAAAATCATTTCTCTTCGACATTTTGTTTAAAAATAACCGTGTTATATTATACTTCATCTTTAGATCTTAATAATAATCTAGTTCTAACAAATAAGCTTCATTGCATTGAAATATTCAATAACAAAAGAGATTACATGGCTTGGTTGTTCAGAGCCTCTCATAGAAGAGAATGATAGCTTCCTACACATCTTTTGCAATTGTAAAGAATATGTATTATCCACTAATTTCAAGCGTAATGATGCTCTGAGGACACAAAATAATATGTTTCATCCCAAAGTGCGAACTTTGAATCTTTCAAATCTGAATGATCAACAACATAGATTTTTCCTTTTCTTTTCCTTTAGAAAGATCTTCATAATCTGAGATCACTTTAAACAGTCTAAGATCAAATTAAATAGTCTTTTTTATTTAAATGATATGAGTACTAATTCATGATGCTCAACTCTTTCGAAAGGGAAGTACCAGAGAACAGGCATGACCAGGAAAATAAGGAGAGAGAAAAGTTAAAAGATTAAAAAAAAAGAAACCTAATATTGCTCAGATATCATATAAAAAAGAAGTGACTGGAATTTTGAATTGCTTATTCCTCCAATGGATATTCATACACAAACGTGTATAGAGAATAAATGAAAATTACATAATCTGAAGGGACAATGCTAATTAAAATAATTTTAAATTAAAAATTTATTGTCAATAACTTTATTCTATGCACAAGCCTGTTGTTGTCCGCGTCTTGCCACCATCCTATTTCAATATGTGGAAGCAATCTGTGGCTATCCCCTTTTCATGGATCCATGCACATGTATTTTTTGTTTAACACAAGAATGTATGGCTCGTTACCCTCTCTATTTGCCAATCTCATTGATCTTTGGATAATCTCAATAGAAAATAATTTAAAACTTTGTAAATAGGGACAACAATTTACTGATATTGTAAACACTGACAAATAACTTAGCATGCATGTCAGGATTTTTTGAAACCTTAGCAACCAAGCCTGAGTTTGTTAAAACACTAATATTAATATGTAGCATGTCAGAAAACCTCCATATTACTACAAGAGTTTGTTAGGAAATTATGGCGCACAAACTGGGTATTACTCTTGCACCATGGTTCAAATAAACTCAAATAGCAATTTTAAGATTTCAAGAAACCTAGGACTGGAACACATAACACATTTGTTGGAAAAAGAACTAACAATATGTGGGTTCCGAATGCTCCCCTTGCAGGCCTGCCCAAAAAAATAAAAAATTCAACGAACCTAGAAATCTAGTAGTCTAAAGTTTCAAAAAAAAAAAATCGACACTCGTGCAAAACCTAGCTGCTCTTCAATAGTGTAAGCAATTATTTCGCAAAGGATCAAATTATAAAGAATTTTATACAAACATCCCATCACATATAGTGTGTCAATAAAATCATATTCCAAAATAATGCTAATCGTGCTTTTAGCAACCATTGTCAGGCTCCAAGCTCTGGATGTGGAAAGTAGAGGGTTGCGTTAGATAGTTGACAGTGAGCATACAATTTGTCAAAAAATCATGATATGAATCCTTTTGATTATTATGTAAATACTAGGGCGTCCCTGTAAACGACGCGCTGTATTGTCTTACTACAGTGAAAAATGTGCAAGGGCCACTACACCGGCGCCCGGATGCAGTGTCAAAAAAGCAAGGGTTCCCACATTACGTATGAACGCGGGTAAAAAAATTAGTCAATGAAACCAATATTAGGATAGGAGCTTGGAATATAGGTACTCTCACAAGTAAATTAATAGAATTAGTTGATATTATGATTTATGGAAAAATAAATATTTTATGTATTCAAGAAACTAAATGGGTTGAAGAAAAGGCTAAGGAGATTGATAATCTAAGTTTTAAACTTTTGTATTCAGGTACAAGCACTAGAACTGAAGTAGGTGTAATTATAGATAAGAGTTTGAAGGATAATATTGTAAAAATTAATAAAATTGGAGATAGAATTATAGCCCTTACGATTATTGTTGATAATAAGATTTTTAATAATATAAGTGCTCATGCTCCTCAAGTAGATTTAAATATAGGTTCTAAAGATAAATTTTGGAATGACTTAGAAGATTTAATACAAATGATACATCTTGAAGAAAAATTTTTTATTGGAGGAGACTTAAATGAACATGTTGGTAGAGTGGTAAAAGATTTTAGAAATAATTCATTTAGGCTACGGTTTTGGAATGATTAATGAAGAAGGTAGAATCATATTAGATTTCGCTTTAGCATGTGATTTTGTTATTTCTAATATTTTATTCAAGAAAATAGATAGGAATATTATTACTTATAAGAATGGAACTAATAAAACAAAAATCGATTGTTTTCTTATAAAAAGAAGAGATCCTCGAGAATATAAAGATTGTAAAGTCATTCCAAGTGAGGATTTAAGTACTCAACATCGATTATTAGTTCTAAATTTTAGGATGAAGAGTTGTAAAATAAACAATTCTAGAAATCATTTTCGTAGGATTAGATAGAGACGCCTAAAAGACATAAAATTATTTTTTATGAGTGAACTTCAAGGTTTCAAGATTTAGGATGTTCATGAGAAGCAAATTCTATGTGGGATAAAGTAACAAACACTATTAAACAAGTAGCAAAAAGATATACTTGGAGAATCGAAAAAAAAAATTTTATAAATAAAAATAATTCGTGGCGAAATAATAATGTGCAAGGAAAAGATAAAATATAAGAAGTTATGTTATAAATATTGGTTTAAATGTAAAAGCTTAGAGAACCGGAAAAAATATAAAATGACTCGTAGAGAATCTAACAGAACAATCTGTGACGCTAAAAATTCTACTTTTAGCGATCTTTATAATATATTAGATGCTAAATATGGTAAAAAATATATGTATAAATTAGCCAAACAAAGAGAAAAAAATAAATGATTAGCTCAAGTGTATTTAAAGATGAAAATCAAAAAGCGTCTTTCTTAGAAAAAGATATTCAACATTGGTGGGCAAGTTATTTTGATAAAGTTTTTAATAAAGTTTCTAAAAATACAATCGATCTTAGTGATCTTAATATCGTTAATAATAATAAAATGTTTTATTTTTACAGTCGCATTAGTAAAAAAAAGAAGTTGATGAGGCTTTAAAGAAAACTAATGGTGGAAAAGTCTATATGACCCGAAAATATCCCAATTGAAGTGTGAAAATATATAGGAGATTCAGGAGTTTCTTAGCTTACTAAACTCTTTAGATTATTTTAAAAGCTAAAAAGATGTCTGATGAGAGGAAGAGTATTTTGATTCCCATTTTTAAGAATAAAGGGGATGCACAAGAGTGTGCAAATTATAGAGGAAATTAAGTTAATGTGTCATGCTTTAAAATTATCA
The DNA here is from genome assembly GCA_022702705.1 of Papilionanthe hookeriana x Papilionanthe teres. Lineage (NCBI taxonomy): Eukaryota > Viridiplantae > Streptophyta > Magnoliopsida > Asparagales > Orchidaceae > Papilionanthe > Papilionanthe hookeriana x Papilionanthe teres. The sequence goes on along the minus strand of CM040427.1, from coordinate 53,178,739 downwards.
GAGAGGGTAATTGAACATAAGTTAAGATGTATTACAAAGATTTCTCATAATCAATTTGGATTTATGTCGGGCAGGTCTACCATGGAAGTTATACATTTATTGAGAGGTTTGATGGGGAAGTTTAGAGAGAATAAGAAGGATCTACATATGATTTTTATTTATTTAGAACAAGCATATGATAAGGCTCCAAGAGATACCCTTTGAAAAGTTCTAGAGAAGAAATGTGTTGATATGACTTATATTCAAGTCATTAAAGATATGTATACTAGAGTTGTTACTTGTGTTCGCACAAAAGGAGGAATGACCAAATATTTTCTTATTTCAATTGGATTACATCAGGGATCGGCTTTAAGCCCACATCTTTTTGCTATAATTTGGATGCTCTTACAAAACATTTACAGGAGGATGTACTTTGGTGTATACTTTTCGCTGATAACATCCTTCTCGTGGATAGGACTAGAGAGAAAGCTCGGGAAAATTTTGAATAATGAAGGTCTACATTGGAGTTTAAAAGCCTTCGTTTGAGTAGAACTAAAACTGAATACCTGGAAAGTAATTTTAGTAGTAGTAGCTCTAGGGACAGAGTTGTAATTATAAGTGCTCAAATTATTAAAAGGTATGAACGCTTTAGATATCTCGGGTCTATTGTTCAAAGTGATGGAGATATAGATGGGGATGTTATTAATAGAATTCAAGTTGGTTGGTTGAAGTGGAGGAATGCTTCGACTCCTATTGTGCGATAGAAAAGTACCGCTTCGAATGAAAGTAAAATTTTACAAGATGGTGGTGAGTCATGCAATGCCCTATGATGATGAATGTTGGCCGTTAAAAGAGAAGCATAAAACTAAGTTAAGTGTTGCCGAGATGAGAATGCTTAGGTGGATGAGTGGCTTTATACTTAGAGACAAAATGTGAAATGAATATATCCGTGATAGGGTAGGTGTAACTCCAGTGGCGGGCATAATTATAGTGAGATGTCCTAGATGGTTTGGTCACGTTAAACGTCGACCATCTGATTATCCGATTAGGAGAGTAATTGCTTTAGATTCGACTTATGTTAAGAAAGGCAGGGGTAGACCTAGAAAGACATGGGCATATAGTATATAAAATAATCTTAATTTATTAGAATTAAATGAAAATATGACACTCAATAGGATGCAGTGGAGAAAAAGGATTCATGTAACCGACCCCACTAAGTGGGATAAAGGTTTGATATTGTTGTTGAATGCTTCTAGGAACCAGATTTAAAAATTAAGCCAAAGCTGTCACAAAATTATTCCTAAACAACTGCTTAGAACTCAAAATAAGGAATTTAATATTTAGCTGTTCTCACTACAATGCACAATAAGTAGGTTCACATAACTAACAAATAGAATGTCCATTGATGCTCCCTAGACAGAGAACAATAGTTCCAAGGCAGAAAAAGTAATTAAAAGTTGTAAAGTTCATCCATAATAAACAAATACTACTAGGCAGTCTCTCTTCCACATAAATCCTAATAATTGGCATACTAATAAATCACAAACTAACAAAACAAATTTACGGAACAGCTGTTGGTTCTTTTAAATTTCTACTGCAGGTGTCACACTGATATAAAAGAAAGAATGTAAAAAGGATTTACGGTAAAACAGAGAAGTGAAAATTAATAATTTATTAAAATCATGATAATAGCATTTATTAATGGAAAAAAAAGTAAAACAGACCGAAGAAAAACATGAAAAGCAAAGGAATAAACAAAATTGAATGCCGTGTGAACGATGAAGAACATGATGGTGGTGCTACAAGACAAATTGCACGAATAATTTGAGTGCTATGAAAAAGCGGTGTAGTCCATGATGTAGGTGCAATAAGGCAAAGGTACAAAATAATTTATTTCGGTCTGTATGAATTTATTAACATAGAGATAACCCAGGCATGTATCATGCTTGAGAAAAGGGATATCAAGCAGCTTTGATCAAATTAAAAATATTAAAGGGTGAAAAAAGCTAGATAATTTAAGGGAAATCTAAAAAATGATGGAAATGTTTTTTTTTAACAATTTATTAAATAAAAATTTTAACATAAGACACGTGGCTTAGTGACTTTTTGGCCCCATTCGATATGGGTTCGACTACTAAAACAAAAATAACTTCTATAAAAATACTAATTTTAAAATTACTTAATATAAATAATTATAAAATAATCCCGATAATGGCCAAAATGATGAAACTGAGATAGATCAAAAAGGATGCAAAAAAATAAAGCTTTGTATTGTATCTACTGTTTTGGAAAGCCTTTGAAGATATTAAGATTAGATAGATCAATAAATCCTTTTATAAAAAATCTAAAGACCATAGTCAAGTAATTGAATAAGTATTATGCTAAAATGTATTTTCAAACAAATATGCATCCAGAATTGTGAAATTTCAAGGAAATCATACTTGTGCAATACAGTTGTTGAGGAGGGTAAATCCATACTTTATTTGATGCAAAAAAATTTTACCATATAAGGGATTTTTCTACAAATTCTATTTGAGAAAATGTTAAGGAAAACGATCATGATATGATTTCTAGCTTTTAAAAGGTTAATGAACGCACGTCAAATAAATTTTATATGGTGAACATGGCAGAAAAAAGTAGCAAAGGAACCAAAGTTATTTTAAATATATATATATGATCAAGTAGTGAGCATTATAAGTAGTAGTACTGAAACAATGCGCATTATAAGCAGCCTTGAAGGGTTTGGAGAATAGTAAAACACATAGTAATATATAAAGAATAGACTTATAGTTGCATCCTTTCTTTACTAAACTCACACACACACACACACAGCCACACCGCTATAGAATTATTGTTGTAACCTTTTTCTTACTAAACTCACACACACACACACACCTATAGAATTATTCTTGTACCCTTTTTTATTAAAAGAATTCATATAGCCAGCCCCACTTAGTTAGATAAAGGCTTCTTATTGTTATTGTACACACCCCCTTTATATATGCTAAGGGCCCGTTTGGGACAGCTTAAAAGTGCGGCAGCATTCTCAAAAACGCCGCCGTAGTGTTTGGATTGCGCTTATGAAGAGCTTATTTAAAAACTCCGTTTTCATTTTCTATTAGACGCGAAACGGAAGGGGAGCCCCGCGTTCGGCTTTTTCGTTCGCGTTTTCTCCTCTAATTACTTCGGTACCCTGTAAGCCGCGATCCCGCGTCGTCTTCCCCTCGGAGAATGGCGCGAACAAGTAGGAGAGGAGCGGAGCAGATCTCCTCGCGGCTCCATCCTACACATCCTCGATCGCTCTCTCCGCCAATTCCTGCCACTCTCCATCCTCCTCAGCCGAAAGTTGGATCGGAACAGGCGTTTCCTTTTTTTTCCCCTAGCCGCTCCTCATCATCGCGATTCCAGAGCTCTGCCCTAGCGCCCCTTCTCTTCGGCTTTCCTTCACTTCGCAATCGAGAGCTCTGCCCTAGCCTCTCTCTTCTTCTGTGATCCTCTTCGCAATTGAGAGCTCTACATGAACCGCTCCCTCTTCTTCGGCAATCCTCTTCGCTATCTGTTTTTTTTTTTTTCTGCTGCCACATGGATGACAATGATCTAGAGCTCTTTCACTCTCAAGGCAAATTCCTGCACTTGAAGTAATTTTTTCTTTAATCATTTGTCATTTTTTTTTTTTAATTTTCAATTTTATAAGCTTTGTATGAATCGATTTTGCAAATAATGATTACCAAAAAGCTTAATTTGTATAAGTAGCTGGTTTGGCAAAGAAGACCTAACCAGGGTGCTAAGGGAGGGTTAATTTCATATGCTGTAATATATTGTTTTAATTTGTTTAGTTTGTTAAATAGGCAAAAAAGACTTGTTCTAGGAGTGAATTTAGTATTTTTAATTTTTTTAAAAATTTAAATAATAGTATGTTTGATGTCATACAAAAGATTTAAGTGGTATAAATGTAAAAACAAAAAAAATCTCTCTATTTTTAGTCACAGAGAGAGCCATTGCCAATAAGGAAATGAATATAACATATTTTATTGATAAAAAACAAATTAAATTAAAATTTAAATAAAATAAAAATTAAAAAAAAAGATCTCAAACGTTCTTTTTAGTTTACTATTTAAGAAAACTTGCAAATCAGCTAATTTCAAAACGCACAAGCCAAACAGCTAAACAGTTTATCCAAAACAGGGGCAGAATGGTCATTTATCCTGGATCAGCTGGTTTACAAACGCACAAACCAAACAACTGACGATTATCTCAGATCACCATAGCGTATCACATGATTATCAAAATAACTCGCTTATCGACAGGTTCTGGATAAAGTTCGCATGCTACGCCAAACAAACCCTAAGCCTTGTACTTAAGATCTGGATTAAAATTGTATCCATTTGTATGACTATAGGTGCTTACAAAAGATACACAAAGCAACATGGCACTTACTATTTGCAAATAGCATTGAAAGGTGAACAATTTGTCACTTGCCCCTACTGTGATGCTGTTATGAATTCAAGGTTGTTAAAATCAACCAAGTGTAAAAAAAACAATAGTGAATTGACACCAGCACAGGCAAAGAGGAAGCTCTGGGAAAATCACGAGCATTCTTTCGCCTGGACTAAACCGGTCCAAACTTAAGAGGGCAGATCGACCATTCCACCGTGGATTAGCACCTCCTTTCCATCAGGGGATCCAATCTTAGTTATCTAGGGCTTATATATGTGTTTATTTTGTCTAAGGTTTTCAATTTTTCTAAGTTTTATGCTAAGACTGCCGCCGACGTCTCCTTGTTTCTTCCTAAGGCTGTATCCGAAGGCAAGAAGGTGCTCCAATTGTAACTTGTCCAGTAGTGGTATTATCTCCCACTGCCCCTCCACTGTTGCCTCCGCATCATAGTTGTTGGCGCCACCCGGAAAACAACGACCTCTTCGCTATTTTCCTGCACCCGAACATCGCCGCCAGACCTTCCAGTCGCCTCCCGCTTGATGCCACCACTCCCCCCACCTACTTGTTTTTGCCGTCTCGTGCTTGCTGCCATACCCAACTCATTGTTGCCTCTTCCAGCCACCTCTGGTTTGCTACCAGGTCCTTCAGCCACCTGCCTACTTGTTGTCGCCCGTCTCCAGCCACCTGCCTACTTGTTGTCGCCCCCTTCCAACCACCTCCAACTCACTGTCGTTCACCACCAGACCCACTTTAGCCGCTATTTCTCCTTAAATCGCAGCCCCACCGCCTTCGACCTCAGTCCCAGTTGAGCTCGTCTTATTTCCTAGTTCCAAGTGTCTCTGATCGGAACCTCTATTTGCTTTCAGTAATAATATTTGTTTTTTCTACTGTGGTTTGAGCCTAACTCCATTATTACGAAGTCTACACACAACAACATAAAGACTAAAAGTGATTCTACGGATCAATTGCAAAGTAAGAAAATAACATCGAGAACAAAATAAATATTTTATAAAACTACAATTGGACTAGTTGCTAATACGAAGGCATCATGAAACAAAGAAGCAATAGACAACCAAACTTAGTGTGATAAAAATAAAAAAATTAAGATGAATATTAAACAAAGTTAGAAGATATATTAAAAAATCTACATTAGAGAGATGTTGGGAATACACTTATTTTGAGACCAAATAAAAAAAAAAAGACATGAAAAATCAAGGATAAAAGATGTAATTAAAAAGTATTTATGTTAAAGTATCAAAAAGAAAATGGAAAAGGTTAATGGTTTTATTATAGAATTTGTACATAAAAACAGCTGAATTAACATGTTCATTCTCAAGAATAATTGACTAGTGCCAAATAATGAAAACATACGCACAAGAATATTTTCCGATGACAAAATGCATTCATTGTGTCCTTAGTAATAACTAAAATATTCACCATGAGTTTAAAATGTCAAACTTCGAAAGGACAGTACTAAATGTTGAACAAACACAACTGTTATATCCAGAGCAGGATAACTTTGCTCCAAACAGATATTACATATTGTCAAACAACTGAAACTTATTTTTAAAGGTAAAAAAACCAAAAAGAAAGTATATTATAGCACCAAGTTACAATATAGTGATACCTCAAATTTTGGTATATTTCTTCGTGTCCCTCCTTCAAATGCAAGTACTGGCAAAAAAGCTAATGTTGGGCCCTTTATGTCTACTAGAAAGTTCTGAAATCACAAAAATAAAATAAAAATCACCTCATGGACAACGAACTTGCAACATGTAAAAACAAAACAGGAAAATGGCAATGATAGAGAAATTTTACTACCAAAAATTTAACTAATTGCTAAGAAAGATATGGTTCATAAATAGGGAAATGTAGTATCACAAAAGGCCAAAAAAGGAACAATGAAACGAAGGCAGCAGTAAAAGCAACAGAAGCTGGATTAAATCATGCCCAAGATATGCAAGGTAGACGTTTTCCCAGCCATTACATTTATAGCTATATTGTAACTTGCTAACCCAGTTTTCAATAGAGTCAAAACAAAATTGATTGCTCAGCATAACTCAGGGTGGAGGAAATACACAAAAATAAATAAGGTTTAAAAAAAAATGTTTGCATACATACCTCTCAATTCCTATGTATTTAGCCATCTAATACCTAAACTTCAAATTTTACATACCACCTTACCTATGCATGAAAAGGTAATATTTCACTTTTTAAAAGTTAAAATTGTGGTATCTTTTATATGATGTGAAGGATTTGGTTGGTAAATGTTTACGCATTATATAAGTAAATACATAGAAATTGGGTGGTATGTATGTAAATGCCACTAAAAAATAAACATAAAATATCAGGTAGTACTCGAGCACGAGAAATGCTTACATCTGCTTTAGCGTCCACAACAATACCAAGAACTGTATCTTCTACAGAGGGAACATACTGCAAGATCACCCAAAAAAGCAGGACAGGGTATTAAGAGATGCAATGTTAAAAAGATAACTTCGTGAACAATATAGTAATGTCTAAAAAAATAAAATCGTCTTGTATCGTAAGTTTGACTAAGAATTGAATATGCTTCTCTTTCCTTTCATTTTTTTCTTTACTTTTGTAGTTTATCAGTCAGTACAGCCAACCAAAACAACAACAAAACAGAAGTTTTAGAGCGTTTTATAGCCAACAATTCAGATTTCAAGAAATCAAACACTTCACCAATAACTCACTCTCTTCTGCGAGCTTTCTACCCAGTACTTATTTGGCTTTTTGAACTTAAGCTTCCCAGCCTTCACCGCTGATAGCACATCACAGTTCTGAGAACATGCGAGTTTAAAAAGCAGCTCGTAACATAAGAGAATGAAAAATTTTGATCCAATAACTTAATAAATACCTGGCGCAACCCCGCTCCCAGTCTGATTGTCTGATCAGACAAGCTTGTTAGGTCCAAAGCAATGTCACCGGGAAGCTATTCAAAAACTCAAACCATGAAGGACTAGAGGAAGAGATCTACGTATTATAAAAAAATGGCGTGCAGAGAGGTGTTTCTCACGACAGCTTTGTTAACTAGACTCGACGTCGAAGAACTCGATGTTTCCACCTCCATTCTAGGGTTTAGAGCTTCTTCGCGAACTGTATTCAGTAGAAGAGCGAAGAGAAGCGGCGTCACGGAGGAAAATTAATTATAAAATAGTAAAGTTACATTGGGTTCTACTGGGGTATTTGCAGTCTTATAGATTCCGCCGAATTCTTATTTATTTACATATTCCTAATATTTATATTTTATTTACATATAACTAATATTTAAATTTAAATATTATAATTATTTATACAATAATTTAACATTTAAATCAAGTGATCAAAAAATATTTTAACAATTTAAACCAATAAATTTTTTACCTTATTTTCTGTTTGGGGTAGCTATTGATTATTTATAATTTGTTGATAAGCAGATTATTCTGATAATCCGATAATCTGCAGATTATCAGAATAAGTTGATTTGCTGCTTGAGGCATTTTATTCAGAATAGCTTATTAGTAATTATTTCTGTATAAATGACAATTCTGTCCTTATTTGATAAAACTGTTTGAAACATAACTAAAATGAATCATTAAACCATGAAGATAAAATCTTCTATGAATCATTAAACCATGAATATAAATTTATCTACTTCGAATATGTCCGCAATGAAGCAACAATAAACCATTCACTAAAATGTTATATAAATAAATAAAGATATTAAAAATATAAATACATAAAAATACAAGAAAAAATTTGCCCAACTTTAATATAGAGCTCTAAAAGCTTCAAAAGTTTTACCACGATTGAATTAAGAAAAAAAAAATCGATCAATCCCTGTTTAATTCTAGTCACAAACTTTAATAAAATTCAGGCAGGTCTGTTCTACTAATTCTCGACCCAACTCATAAGTCTCGATGTAAAAGCCAAAACACAGATCAAAATAACTAAACCCTCCCATTTTACAATAAAATCTCTTATTAAGTTTCAGTATAGGCCAATTTCATAAATAACAAATTTGAATGCTGCAATACAATTCTGATAGAAAAAATATATTGAATCAAAAAAACTTAGATTTTACTCTCAACTAAAAAAAATTAAGGCGGTTCTTTCTTCTTCTTTCCTCTTCTTTAATCTTAAAATCTAAGATCATGTTGACAAATGAACCAATGGCGGATATGTGAAGCCTCACTTCCAAGCCTTCCTTCCCTTGAACTGCTTCCCGGCACCCTTCTGCCGCTGCTTTTTCTCTTGCCGAGAGCGAGCGGCTCTGTGTCTTTTGGCAGCCAGAGGCATGGCTTTCTTGTGCTGTTTCTGCCGGTTGCTGAGGCCGCCGATCTGAATTAAACAACAATGACAAAACCAATTTAACTGCCAGACAGATTTGATTCAACAATACACATAGACACACACTAATATATATATATATATATTACCATCCCATTTCCAAACACTCTTGCCTTACAAGGCAAACGTTGAATGAACAAAAAATAAAAAATTTATTAGCCTAGTAGTTGTAAGTTTTCTCCGACCACAAGATCTTGGGTTTAAGAACTAGTGCATAAAGGTGAGTACATGAGTTTAAAAAGGGGAAGAAAAAAGAGTCCACTAAAGCAAAAGCTTATTCAACCATCTAAATCTAAGCATGTTCGATCACAATGTAGTGATTGAAAAAAATGAGAACTCTTAAGGAAAACCAAAGGTGAGAGTTGATAAAATTACCAAAAAAATAATAATAATAACTGGGTTTAGGTGTGTATGCATTATTAAATACAATAGAATTGCAAAGGGTTGAACTCATACTCATTAGCTAAATATGGAAAACTTTTACAAAATTCAGAAAGCTAAACACCATCTGGATACTTCTTTTTCCCTTGCGACAAATTTCAATTGATCCTTATAATAAATAAATATAAAAAGTGCATACCGATATGACTAACTGAAAGAAGCTTTTATATGAAACCTCTACCAAAATCAAGATTTCAATAAAGCTGTGTAGGAGCTCGAGCAATCCGCAATAGTATGATTTCAGAACTTGATCAAAGCTATATAAAGTTTGAATTTCAAACAAAATCTTGAAAATCACAATATTTGTATAGAAATTCAAAGAGTGCAAAATTACATTTCTCATTGTGTATGTAGTAAATACATGATTATAAGGGAAAATAATCTCGAGAAAATAAAAAAACTGAAAGATCAATTATCCATTGAACTTAAAGTAAAACATCTAAGCAAACTCAAATATTTTATTGGATTACAAGTGGCTCACTAAAAGGCTGAGAAATATTCCTCCAAAAATACATCGCTGGCCTACTAAATGAAATAAGTGCGCGATGGGATACAAACCCTCAAAAGTTCTGATTGATTTTGTCACGAACTTAGAGAGACACAAGGGACAAACCAAAAGTTCACCAAGGGAGACAAGATTTAACGAAAATCATAACCACTTTGCCCACACAAGATCGGACATTGCATGCATTGTGAGCGTGTAAAATCAGTTCCTGCTATAATAAAATTAATCTTTCAAGCTTCATTATGTGATGGTATTCATTTGAATAGTTCTTATATGTTGTAAAATATGAATGCTTTATTTTGTATCTTAAACAATATTTTTTGAAGTAATAGGTAAATGTTAACATACAATAATTACTTGCTGAAAAAAATGCAAAATGAGCAAATTTATTATGTGTTTGCATTGTCATTATATATTTTCAACGATAGAAGAGAAGAAGGTATCTCCATTTAAAAAAAAAAAAAAAGATCTTATACATTTATGCACATCATATTATAAACCCAGGCATCCTACATTCATCATATCATATGTTTTCATTCGTGTTAGATCGTGTGTACGTGTGTGCGAACGCGCGTGTGCGTGTAAATGACAGCTCTATTCATTAATGATAATCCCTAAATTCAACTATATTTGATTAAATCCATTTGGTTGGCTATGATTGGAACATGTTTATGCATACAAAATCTTTGTCCATTGTGTACGTAATCACAATTTATTGTTTCTACTAGCATGTGTTTGACAAGGAATCATAGAGTAGCAAGACTTAGAAAAACAAAATGATTTGGATTTTGGATTTTACATCCCATAAGATATGTTCGCTACTTTATCATTTTCCTGATGTTTTTACTTAACATTACTTGAAATTAGCGATTAGCACCTTAGGGCCACACATTATTCACACATAAGATGGATATTTTAGAATAACCAAAAAAAACCTAATCTAAGAGTCGTAGGAACAGTAATTGAGCATATGGGCTCCTCATGCTAAACATAAACATTTGACATATCTGCCTCTAGCTTTGTTGACGCATACAGATGTTATGATGCGAGTCTGCCTATAATTTAAAATCTACATTTAGGATAAATAACCTAAACGCTCACTTCTTATTCAGGCTAAAACCATCTAATTCTTTTAGAGAGTTCGCTTTTTTCTTTCATCAATATTTAATTGTCCCTAACTATATGCACATGCAACTAGGAGGTTAGTTGGAATTTTTGACCCGTGTAGGATGTAAGTCCAAGTTTTTATATTATATATTATATTCATAATATAGATTGGGTTTCCTTGGTCACACAAGACCAAGGTGTACGTCCCATTTTTTAGCCTCTTCTCCATCAAATATAGAAGATATATGAGTGTCTTGACTTAAGGAGATCAAATTGTAAGTTCATGTCTTTCATTTTTGTCGATATTTCTTGAGTCGTTCCCTTTCTCTTGATGTCTCCTCCCACAGTATTAAGGAGAATAATCATTTTTGAACTTCTCATACCACATTGAAGTAGACATACGTTCTATGAAGTACCAACACCCCAAATAGAAGCTGTACGCATGTCCAACACATGTCGGATACGGACACGTCTCCTACACGAGTCAATACCATGTCCGACACTTAATAAAAGTGTCGACACTTCTGCTTTCATGGACACCGCCCTTGACACGGAATGGATACCGCTCAACACCAAACGCAAACACAGGAAATAAAGTTCGAGCGATGAGGCATAATCCAAAGCGTCGATGTTTGCAGGCGTTTAGGTCTTACCAAAGCCTCGCAGCAACCTGTGAAGCAAGCAGTGTCCTCGTCGAGCATCACTGATCGAGGTTCCTCGCAATCCAGAGCTTCTAGCGTCACTTTGCCTCGTGATTCAGAGCTTCGAGTGCACTGATTGAGTCGCCCCGCGATCCAGATTTTCGAGCGTCACTTCGCCATTACTGATAGAGTCGCCTCGCGATCCAGAGCCTACGATCGAGTCGCTCTCGATCTAGAGCTTCGACACGAACTCCCTCGAGAAACAGAGCTTTGATGCACAGTTAAGGACAATCCAGAGAGAGGCGATCTACAAATGGCAAGTGAGGTTTCCTACTTGATTTTTTTTTTTTAACGAGCGGCGGAAAAGTTGTTTTCTTTTTAATTTTGGAGCATTTACATAAATACCACCCAAATCCTTCACTTCACATGTGATTTCCTTTTTGAAATGTCTTTTTATTTTTTTATTTTTTATTTGTTTTGGATGGTTGGTAGAAAACTTGAGGTTTTCTTTATAATTTTAGAGCATTTACAAACATTCCACCCAAATCCTTCACTTCACATCAAAAACACTTCCATTCTAACATTTAAACAGTGAAATACACATTTTTATGCATAGGGAATGTAGCCTCTATGCAATAGTTGAAGTTAGGTGTTATGGATGCTAATGCATAAGAATTGGGTGGTATGTAAGTAAATTTCCCAATTTTATGATCTATATATATGTATTGTAACAACCAAATAAATAGATCTTCCCACTTGCAAATACTATGAAATTTGGTATTTTATTATTTTGTTGATCAAAAACTCTGATTGAATTATACGTGTAAATTCCCCCATTATCCTTTCACTAATTATTATATGTGTGTGAATTTTAAATGTTTGTTTCTGCAATTGATTAATAGGATAATGACAACTATAAGTGACTAACAATCTCATTGAGGACTAGAGAAAGCCTTTATGGAATAATGCCACAAAATTAGAGAAATTGGGATCAATTAGAACAGAAAGAAACGTAGAATTTGAGCTTCATTTTTGTCAAGGAAAACTAAAGGCAACGTATTCAAGGGTTAGAGCAAACTTGCTTCGACAATCTGGAGTTGGTCTAGAGTGACTTCAACACAAATTCAAGAAATGCAGAAGTTAGATGTTGATGCAGAGCAGAAAAAGAAGTATGTTGCATTTAAGAAGGTTTCATATCCTTCTTTCAACCCCGGGCAAAGTGATTCTAATCAGTTGCGTGGCTCTCATGCAAGTGACCATTCATTTAGAGCGGAAGATTATAATTATGACCATAAGAAAAGAAAAATGTTGGGTAATAGTACTATAGAAAGAGCATTTAATTTGGAAGTCAGAGATCATTTGCATGAAGAAATTGCTAGTGTTTTATTATGCAGCTCTTCTATTTTATTTGGCAAGAAATCCATATTATTTTAGTGTGTTCTCATATGCAGCTAACAACAAAATCCATGGATATATCCCTCCTGGTTATAATTTGTTGAGAACAACCTCGCTTCAAAGAGAGAGCAATCTCGAGAGAATGCTTGAGCCTATAAATGAGACATGGAATAAGAAAGGAGTTACACTAGTTTGTGATGGTTGGACAGATGCACAAAGAAGACCTCTCATTAATCATGAGTGCCACGGAATCTAAACAAATATTTATAAAAGCTATTAACTATGAATGACCATAAAAAGATAAGTTATACATTGTCAATGAAAAAAAGAAGTAATTACGGACGTAGGTTCAAATAAAGTGGCTTAAATAATCACTGATAATGCACCTGTGTGCAGAGTAACAGGAGCATTGATTGAAGCTCAATATCCTCATATTTTTGTACTTCTTGTGTAGTTCATGCATTGAACTTAGCATTGAAGAATATATGTGCTCCAAATATATAAAAGGAAAGGAGACAAATTACGAGCAATGCAGTTGGATAATTGACATTATACGATATGTCAATTTTATAAAAACATTTATTATGAATCTTTCAATTAGATTATCAATATTTAATGAATTTGTAAAGCTAAAAATGTTGGTCATTGCAGAGACCCGTTTCGTATCAAGTACAATCATGCTTAGGAGATTCAACAATAAAACAAAGGCTACAGATAATGGTTTTCACTGCAAGTAAAATATATATATCGTGAAGACATAACCAAAGCAAAATTTTTGAAGGAAAAAACCTTGGATGATGTGCGGTGACATAAAATTAATTATGATATTGATTTTACAAAACCTGTGTATACTATGTTGAGATTGGCTGATACAGATAACCCTTGTCTCCATCTTGTCTAATATGCGAGCTTCTATGATAGAAAAGGTGAAATGCATTATATATCAACATGATGGAAAGAGAGATAATGAAGACTTCAATTTTGTCATTTATATACAGATAACCCTTGTCTCCATCTTGTCATTTATGGATTTCTCTTCACAGTATAAAGAGTTTACGTCACTTGATTTTCCTCGCACAATATTTAAGGAAATCATCTCTTGATTCTCCTCAATAGTGTGTGAAGAGAATCATCATTTTCGACCCTCTCATACTATATTAAGAAGAGTTTAAATCTCTTGATGCTTCCTCATACTATATTTAGAGAAATCATTATTTTCGGATTTCTCATCACACCATATTGAGGAGAGTTTATATCTCTCGGTCTCCCTTGTACTGTATTGAGGGAAAATTTATTTTGATCTCACAAAATATTATATTGAGAAGTCCATATTATTTGATTTTTTTCTCATATTATATTGAGAAGAAACTTCATATATTATGTGTTTACCCTATATTGAAAAGATCTTTTGGGCAGCTTGATTATATGCGATCAAACTATAAGACCAAATCCCACATCCTATATTTCCAACACTCTAGTCTTTGAGCTCATGTAATATTATCAGTATTGGCGTGCACCATCACTTGCAATGTTATAAATCTAATTTGAACTGAGCGTGTAAATGAGTCAAGCTGAGCTTAAGCCAAGCCTAACTCAACCTTGGCTCGTTCGTCAAAAGACAAGATTGAGCTCAAATGACAAACTCAAACTTAGCTTAGCTCGCGATACTAACCACAAGCTTGTGAGCCAGCTCACGAGCTTGAATGAAATTACTATGGGAGAAAATCAAAGAAACCATCAACGGAATTGATGATGACAGAGAAGAAGAAATGTCATAATAGCTCGACAGAAAGGGCATCGACATGACTGGAATCCAGCTAGTCGAGCTGGCTCACGGACCAAAGATTTGAACCTCGATGAGCTCCAACTTATTAATAGAGAAGCTTGAGTTTGGCTCTAGCTCACGGCTCAATAAACTCAACTCGTGAAGTCATTAACGAGTCGAGCTCGACTACGTAAGCATTCTTCCTCATATGAGAGTAGAATGTAAGTCCTGTCTACTAGCCAAAGAAAACGACCACACCCTTGGTCTAAGAGATTCATTCCATTATTACCAACAAAGATCTTTTAGTCACCGCTTAACTAAGTAGACATGGGAAATTGATGACCCAAAATGATAAAACCATAGGATCTTGATAGAATCTTGACCAGAGCCGTCATACACTTTGGTAGGTTAATCCTCATTTTTTACATCAATTTGAGTATCCTTGAGCCCATCCTACTTTGATTCCTAGAGGTTCCCACACATTCATCCTCTATAAAGACTCTTATAATAAATTCCTTCACCTGATAAATTTTTTTAATATTAATTAGCCTCAAACAAAAATATTGACTCCTTAGTCAAAAGTATTATTGGATAGGCCCAGGATATAATTATCTCAAGAGCTTTCTTCTTTGGGAAATCTCAACCCCCACAATTAAAAAAAGAAATACCTATTTGGAGATAAATTCCTTAAAAGATAAATCTCTAAGAAAAAAAATTCATTCTGGCTTCCATTAATCCCAGTGAGCCAATATAGTGCACTGATTAAATATAATCAGTTCTCAGCACCGCAAAGCACCTTTCGAAACCATATTAAGCCATTAGGTTTCCTATCTAACGGATTAGTATAGCCCCTTCTTAACAATCCTAACCTCTCATTATGAGCTTATGCAATAACATTGAGATAATAAGGAAGCATTTACATAACAAGCAATTCTTCTTTATTTACATATCTCACATCCAAATCTTCATATTTACCCACATACCAGTCATTTCTTTCGTATCACATCAAATCTACCACTAATTATTATTGTTCACAACTCAAATGCACTTTTTCATGCAATAGGTAAAATGGTATGCAGGTAAATATCAAAGTTTTGGTGTGGGATATGTAAATTCATAAGAGTTCCGTGTAATGCATGTAAATTTCCCTAAAAAATTGCATGCAATCAAATTCGCTCAACCAATATCATATCCCTATAAAACAGATAGGAGCATAACTTCATAGGTACCTACACATTTTTTCTGTTTTGCTACATCTTGAAATTACCAGATTATTAAAAAGAAATATAATGCTCTTATTAAAGACCATAAGGAAGAAAAACATTCAAAAAAAAGATCCGGACAAAGCATATGAAAAAAGCTAGAAAACATCAAGATTGAATAAATAACATTTCATAAAAAACAAAAAGAAATTTATAGAACATACCTTTTTCTGTTTCACAGCAGCTCTGGCCTGATACTGCCCTCTGTCTTCTCTGCCTGCTCGAACCAGAGCTAATCTCTCCTCCTTGCTAAGCTTACTCCTGATGTGTGCCTAAACATCACAACAATTACCGCATGCAGTATTAAAAACAAGAAATATTGCTCATGAACAAAAAATTTACAGACAACACAGTGGTCACTTGAAACGATGAATTATGCAAATAATATTTTAGACTACCACCAATCATGTATGGCAAATTCATTAGAAAACAAAAAAAAAAGGCTAAATGGGAAGCAAATCTAAAATATTCTCAAATCTTTCCACAATTTAGGATCTAGGATAACAAGCTCAATTTACTTTGTAAGATAAATAAGCATTGATTGTTGAAATTGAAAAGGATTTCATTCAAAATGAAGAAACCCCACTAGTGCTCACCTCTAGCTTAGCTGGATCCAAACGTTTTGTGCTTAACTGCTCAGAAGACGGGATTCTGAAAGTTGCTGATGTAGAGTTTGAATTCTTTCTCAAAAGACCATGTTGAGATAAGGCCTGCTTTGCTTCTTTCCTTGCCTGAGAAATTTAACCCGAAAAATGATGTTATCATGTACTTATAATGCTTATAGAAGTTGATCATCCAGTCATTTCATCATAATTAGAAAAAAATAGGGGCATCTACATACATAGCACACAATTCTTACGTATTTACATATCTCACATTTAAAGTTCCATATTTATACCAAGTCTCTAACATCTCATCAAAAGTGGCACAATCAACCTTTAAAAGTGAAATAAACCTTTTCATGCATAGGTTTAAAGCACCAAAGCTCTATATATGTAAATATGAAAGTTTAGGTGTGAGATATGTAAATACATAAGAACTGTGTGCTACGAATGTAAATTTCCCTAAAAAATGTTGATGGCTTGATATGAATTCCATGCATAAAACATTATCATTACCTTCAGTTCTTTAATACGTTGAAAGTCTTCGTTAGAAAGAAACCCGTCGACTCCATCGCTGGAAGCTTTAGCAGGCTTCATTCCTGCTAGTCTTTTCAGAGCACGCAGGCTTACATTAGCGGCATTCAAATTTCTTAAATGATCTTCTAGCTTTCTCTTCTTCTTCCTTGGCTCATCTTCCACTTTTTCAACATCTCTGTCTTCTCCATCATCACTGCTATCGTGATCATTATCTTCATCCTCCTCGTCAGAAGAAATCTGCTGCGCTTTTAGTTCTTCGTCTATTTCTTCATCAGCCAAGTCTTCGCTCTCTGAACCTTCATCACTCTCATCCAACTCAACGCCATCATCCAAATCATCATTCTCATCACTGGCATTGCCTTCTTCTCCATTATCTCCTGCAGAAGCAGCTTCTTCATCAACAGCATCCTCTTCATCCATATCATCTTCAGAAGAACTGGTGGATAGATCATCTT
Organism: Papilionanthe hookeriana x Papilionanthe teres; assembly: GCA_022702705.1. NCBI lineage: Eukaryota > Viridiplantae > Streptophyta > Magnoliopsida > Asparagales > Orchidaceae > Papilionanthe > Papilionanthe hookeriana x Papilionanthe teres. The sequence goes on along the minus strand of CM040427.1, from coordinate 53,161,260 downwards.
CATGTTGGAGTAACTCTATACCAGGCACATCACTGGCTACAGTAACTTCTCCAAATGCTTTTGGCCTAGCTTTTAGATCCATTGGACGACCACGGTCTTTTTTGACCAATAATGAAGGGCATATCTGCAAACATAGGCAAAGCAAAATTGCTCATATTTCGATTCAGGGCAAGGATGATTGAGTAAAATGACAAATTTGAAATGTACCTCTCTGAATAAAGTGATTAAGGAACGTGCAGCAATTGAAACAGCTTTCTCATGAGACTTCTTGTATAAGGCTAAATCTTGAAGCAAATCTTCATTCATTAACTAAGAACAAAATTGAAAGAAAACTAAAATAAAAGGTAGATAAAGCAATCAACACAATTTCAATAAAAAGCGTAAGAATTCCTGAATAACAATCCTAGCAGTTCCTTCGAAGTTCTAAATAGATAAAATTAACTCTTTATAAATCATGGTACAAAAAACTATTATACAAGGAGTAAAAAATATAATTAGCAACCCCTTCTAGTTAAAATACATGGATTAATGATGATAGATGAACATCATAAAAACTTAAAATTATAGCGCACACAATGCTTTCATTTTGGAGGCTGACATCAATTTTACTTGTGGTAGCCACCAACAAATATAGGCAGGAGTTGCCAACGGGTCATTTGGGATCACTTCAATTTTTGTTTTTTATTTTTGTATTTAATTTATTCTGTTTATGTTTTTACTTGAAATAAAACAAATTAGTATTTTATAACATATTTAGTTGTTTTTAAAAACACTCAAAATAACTTTTATGTTTTAAGACTTTTTAAAAATAAGCTAATTTGGATTTTTAAAACAAAAGACAATGACAAGAAAAAAAATGAACTACAAAAACATGTTTTTAAAATAAAACTAAAAAACAAAACAAAAAACAAAAGTGATCCCCAAAAAGTCCGGAGTTATTAGCTATGAGCCCACCTATTACACGTCAAAATCTATTTTGACATTACTATTCCCTAGAATCGTTCATTGTATGTTAAGGCTACATCTAAATTTAACACATAAAATACTAAAAATTTCTCCAAGAAACTTAAAACACCAGCTCTATTTCTTTTTCGATGGCACAATGTGCATAGACGCGGTCAAGTATATGATGTACACAAACCTTTGAAAATTCCTTCATACAACTAATAACTGAACTTTAACATAAGCACATTCCCCAAGACCATATGCTATAATAAGCATATCCCATAATTATGACCAAGCTTCCTAAAAGAAAAAAAAAGTTCAAATAAATGTGGAATCAGATATTCCTTATTACTGCATGATGGAATTTAGTGGAGGAAAAACTGAACCAACAAAATGTCGAAAGATAAAAAAAGACTAGGTAACCCCAAAGTTTAACAGGAACAGCCAACTAAAATAGAGAAAGAAACATACCAGAGGCATCCTTAGGCACATCTCTCGTACTGCATTTAATCCAACCGTGATTGCCTACCAGAACAAAGCAGATCGGAAAAAAAAGCATATTCTGTTGTAATACATAGACGACAAAATATGTGCTTTGTACACCAAGTATCTAATACCTCGGGACGAGAACGATCATGCACAAATTGATTCACAATTTGTTTGAATAGTGGTTCCACTGCCTCAGGAGGTACCTAACAACAATAAAAATCAGGACTGAGGCTATTTAATTCAAGTGCATAAAAATAAAGTAAATAATGAATAGATGCTGTGACATATAAAAGCACAACATTAAGAGAGTTGGGATTATCAGGCCTAAAAAAACATGCAGTTGGCAGTCTTTCATGTGCCGTACCATCCAATCTTCTCTTATTTATGTTGGGAAATTTACATACGTACCATATAATTCTTATGGTTTTACATGCCTAACACCTAAAAGTTTGATATTTACATTTATACCACCTTGCTGCTATAAACCTATTCATAAAAATATGCAATTGACTATAAGTTAGTATAAGTATTATATTAGATGTGATCTTAAAAATTTGGGTGCTATGAATGTAAGTACTAATGTTTAGGACTTAGATATGTAAATAGAAAAGAATTGTGTGGTATGTCTGTAATTGGCCCATTAAATGTCATGAGACATGAGAATTACAAGCCAATTTGTCTCCGTATTAGAAATTTATTTTTGAATACATTAATAAGTGCAAAAAATTACAGGTTTAATCCAATTAAGCAAAGGAAACAAAAAAAAAAAGTTATAAAAAAAGAGAAGAACTGCAACCTCATCATGGCATGCCTGTATTCCTGCAGCAAGTAAATTTGTCACATCACGCTGATGAGGCTGTCAAATTTTAAACATTCAATCATAAACATTGAAGCTTTAAGTTAAGACTAAAAGCAATTTTTCATAAATCAGACCTAAATAATTAACCACAGATGCAACTTAATACCTGAACATATCTTTGCAGGAATGGATAAAAGTTTAACAAGATGAGGCGGTGCAATCCAATTGTTCTTGCAATTACTTTCAGCATCATCATCCTAACCTGAAACAACCAAGCTCTGCTAAAGTTGCAAATAATAATAATAATTCTAAGCAGACATTAACCATGAAAAGGAAACATCTCGAGGAACCACAAAATTTTTAAGAAAATGGTCAACATAGTAAATAGCCTGATCCCAAAAAGTTAGAGTCAATTCTTATGAATTCTCATTCTCCATTTGTCCTTCTTTAGTGTTGCATGAAGCATGAAGCATATTATGTGTAAAATTTTCTAATAGCTTATATTTATGTTATCGTAGATTTACCCAATCTTCTTCCTAATCCTTTGACATCAAATTTATATGACTGTCCTATCAGTGCAGCATTTACCATTAACTGTAAAATTCCCAAAACATACAAGCAAAGTTTTAAAACCGTAGTAGACTGGCTAGTTCAACCAGTTCGACCCAGAACCGGCAGCCGACTCGGCCCGGTCAGGTTACCCCAAATAACCCTTTCAGCCCTTAAATAGCAGAAAACCAATCAAACCATTGGATGGATCAGTAAACCGGTAAACCGGTTCGACCCTTTTACACACAAAGCGGCGTTTAAAAATAGTGGTTTCCTTCCTGTGCTAAGTTTTTATCATGAATCTTCTCCCCATTCCGTCCTAGTCGCAGTCGAAGTCGCAGACAAAAGAGGGCAGCTCAAAGCTCTCCAACGCTCGAACCAAACCCTGCAGACGAAGACTATAAGGAGTAAGGATTGAAGCTCTCCTTCTATTGAATTCTCCTTCCCCATCCACTATAAGCATTTTCGGCCTTCTAGCTTTGCATTTTCTTATGGGTTCTCTTTTCTTCTTTCCTCCATATGCCGCATGCTATTTTGTTTTTGTTTTTTTTTTTCCTCCTCAATTCTTTCAAATTAAATTGTATTTTTTCATCATAATTTTTTTTTCCTTCCAAACTTTGATTAAATGAGGGCTTGATATGTTCTTGTACAGTTTGGGTAAGATCTTCAGCTCTTTTGTTTCGTGATTCATGTTGCACATAAGATTTTAAACTATCCATGCAATAATAAATTATATTTCTTCTTTGATCTCTGAGGATTATGTTTGTAATGCATATGTATATGTTTGATATTGTTGTTTTAATGGGGGTTTCTTCTTAATTTATCTCATCATAGTAGATTGTTGCGTGAGCTTTTGATTGTGTTGGATGGGACCAGGGCCAAGTGAGGTGCATGCAGTATGAGAATCCATGGAAGCTTTCGCCACATTTGAAATTGGATTAAGAAAAGGAGAACTTCTATGGTGAAGCGAGACATTAGCCAATGACTGGGTATTTGTCTACAATAAAGAACATTTATTTATATTACTAAGTGTTATTTCTTATTTTTTATCTCAAATAAGTATAATTTTATGAAATGTTTATCAAACTCTGAAGTTTTTTGTTTATATTTTATTTAGATTATATGTTTTGTCTAAGATTTTACTTTAATATGATTAATGAATCATGCTTACAACTTTTAATTTTTAAAATATTTATTATTTACATTTATTGTGTCACACGGTTCAACCCCCGGTTCAACCGATGAACTTTGAACATTTCTTTCTTTAGGTTTGATGTATGGTCTAGTTTTCAAAACCAAGTTAATTTTCACTGTAGTAGCTTCAATAGATACTACTCTTTGTATAACTCCGCTATAATCATTTCTCAATCTATCCTTCATGTTTTTACTACACAATAATTTTAACATTCCCATTCCACCACGATCAACCTGGCTATCAACGACTTCTTTACAACTCAAAATTCACATCCCCAAACATATTGTTGCTCTGATTGCAATTTTAAAAACAACTATAACACTATGATGCTTATCGTAAAGTACTACCAAGGCAATTTTCTATTTTAATTACCTCGTCATAACTTTATAATGTGCATCTCCATTTATATCGCTTACTCTCACTAAAAAAAAGATCCAAAAAATCATATTTACATATCACTTATTCTTCTAGTAATGTTGATAATATCAGAAAATACCGTGCTAACTAAAATTGTATATTTTATACTCATCTTTATTCTACAACACTACGTCCAGTTATTTTCTAAATATTTTCTTGAAATTGTTATCAACAAATATATAAAAAATAAAATATCTATGTTGAATATTGTTTGTAATCATCTAAATAACCAATGCAAAGCAGTGCAAGCTTAATATTAATTGGGAACACTCACTCAATATTTATTTCTAAAGCTAGCCATTATTCAACCACATTTATCTTCACAAACTTCAACATAACCTTTAACATGAATTTTTTTCATGATGTGCACTAAATAAATTTTGGTGGCAATATATGGTCACTAAAAAGATCATATGAAGATAAATTTTCTCTCTAAATATTTATATTAATTTTTCTAGAAAAATCATTTTAATAACAGATTTTTCAAGCATAAAACTATATTGGTTCTCAAAAAGAAATATTATTTTTCTAAGATCAATTACTCACTCCCATAATTTTCTTATGTAAGAATTATAATTTCAGTTTATATATAATTAAGATAATCATGAAAATCTTCATTCTAAAATAAGTAAACTAAAATGCCTCATTTCTAATCATTTTGAATCTTCAGTCTTTAAAATTCTATTAAAACAATTTATATCCAAACTATTATAATATTTCTTCAAATCTAAATAATATCTCATCAAGATCTGAATTTTTATCCTTGCGAAATTTCACCACACCTGACTCCACTTAAATTTCTGGATCAATCTATAACATATTTCATAATCCTATTCATTGTACCGTTCCAAAAAGAGCTTTACCTTAAAAGAACACCATCTAACAACTTCTCACAAGGCAAACGCACTTCCATATTTAGCTAAGTTCTCGTCTTTGTTATCATCTTATTATCGTTGCTTTTAATCAAAGTCTCCAAACCTTTTATCACTTGCTTGATGTACTTCGTACATCTCTTTTCTCCTCCCTCAATATCTAATCTATTATAAAATCATCAATAGCTATAGCTTTCTCTTTATTTATTATTTACAATAATACTAGCTTCTTTATTTTCATTATAAATATTAGTTTTTTTTTTTTTTTTGTCACACCTTAAAAGCACAAATTTACTTGAATAGCCATTGAAAACTCCTCATTCAGCACCAAGCCACCTCAATAATGTATAATATATTTCTAAACTCTAATAAAATTTTAGGCCAATCTTTTTAATGAAACCAACCTATAGAGTTTTCGATTGCCGTTTTTTAACAACATATCTTGAAAGATAATCATCTAAATTTTCAAGTTGCAACACATCATATCCTAGAGTAATTGCATATTTTGTTTGTTTTTCATTATGCTGGTGTTGTATACATTACTAGCAACCACCATGCAGTGAAGCCAAATTAGTTATTTAATTAGCTAATTCGGTGGCACTGCTTATGAAAACAACCAAAGCAAAGCATCCACTCAATCATGTAAATATATAAAGTTACAGCAAAATTATATGCTAGAGCAAGATCAACTACCAGTTCTCCAGTCTCATTTCTATCTCTTATTTCATCCTCATAATGAATCTTATCATAGCCTATCCTAGTAAAATCAATGTCCATGTAAATCACCCAAAATAACTATACTCCCTCCGCAAGTACATATTGCAATAGAATAACAATCCCTCCCCAATTTTGGTTTTTCAAGCAACACATTGAGCAATAGTCTGTCACGCTGGTTCAGGAAGTTTGTTACGCTGGTCCCTCCTAAACCGACCAAGACCAGCTTGACCCAGTCCAGCAAGCTGGCCAACCTGGGGGGGCGGAAACCCAGTCTCTGCCTCGAAGGATTTAAGCCCCAGGGCAGGGCCCGTTAAGCTCCTGATCACGTATGGAAGAAAAGGAATTAGGTGGGTGTGTGGGGGGTTTGGAGAAAAAGTTTAAATGTGTTTTGGGGGTGTTTTATTGGAGCCAATCACCTATGGTTTGTTTTCATATATGAATTTCTGCAATTTTCTTTTTGCCTTCTTGTTCCTCGCAACATCTAGGATTGTAGAGAGCATTTACCTCTCAAATTGTAGATCAATCGTTATATCTTGCTGGTTTGCTTGGAGATTAATCAAATCAGTTGTAATTATGCTTTTTTCGCATATTTTTGAAATAGGTTTGCTAATTTTGGCTCCGGTTCATATCAAATTGGTATCATAACAAGATCTTAGAGAGATGACAGCAAAAAAAGTGGATGTATTGGAGGAGCGATTGGAAGGAGAGGTAGGGCAAATTAAATCTGAGTTTGAGGAAAGGTTCTCAACCATAGAATGAAGGTCTTCCTCCATGAAAAATCGAATTGAGAGCTTGGAGATGATGAGGATGTTTGTTGAGATGCAAACCAAATTTCCGCTGATGGTTCATATTGCAAACCCTAACTAAGATTTGATTGAAGATCCTTGGCCAAATCTAAAAAGAAAGAGATCAGACAAAGAACATGAAAAAGAAAGCATCCACCATCAAGAACCTCCTCCTAGGGTTCTGATGGGGGTGGATTAAGGATTTTCGATTAAGTGGGTTGGGCTGAAAAGGGGGAAATGTGTTTGCAAGGGATATGGGTGGAGCACGAAGAAGAAAGGAGAGAAGTTGGGATTGGGGTGTAGATATGATCGAAGGAGGGATTTTCACCTAAATACATGGAAGAAATCACCAGAGGGAGAGAAAGTCGGGGTGGAGATGCTAGGATTTGGAAGTTAAATATGCCACTCTTCGAGGGGGAAGACGAACAAGATTGTGTGTATTGAGTGGAGCAATATTTCGCAGTGAATGGGCTAAATGAAGAGGAGAAGCTCATTGTCGCATAGTTATGTTGGCATGAAAAAGCCTAGCATAATTTCAGTGGATTATTAGGCCCAGTGTGACTTTATTTCAGTCCAGTGTTATTGGTGAAGAAGAATGATGTTAGCTAGAGGTTTTGTGTGGATTATAGGACTTTGAACAAGGAAACTGTAATGAACAAGTTTCCTATTACAGTGATTGATGAGTTGTTAAATGAGCTTTTAGGAGCAATCAACTTCTCGAAGTTTGATCTGAAGTTGAGATACCATCAAATCAAGATGAAGTCAGCTGATGTGCGGGAGACAGCTTTCAGGACTCATGAAGGACATTATGAGTTTTGGGTGATGTCATTCGGCCTTACCAATGCTCTAGCCACATATAGGTCTCTCATAAATAGAGGTTTTCAACTTTACCTCAAAAAGTTTGTCTTTCTTTATGACATCCAGATCTTCAGTAACACGAAGTCAGAACATATGAGACACCTAAGGACAATTCTTGAGACTTTGAGAGAGCATTGATTGTACGCGAACCTAAAGAAATGCTCTTTTGCACACTCATAAATGGAGTACTTAAGGCATGTGGTGACCAAAGCGAGGGTTGCAACGAGCTAGCCTAAGATTAAGGCTATGTTGAACTAGACTTTGCCTAAGAGCTTGAAGGAATTGCACAGGTTCTTAGGTTTCATCGGGTACTACCGAAAATTCGTGAGAGTATAGCATTATTGCGTGGTCGCTGACGAAGCAGCTAAAGAAAGATAGTTTCACGAGGAGGGAAACAACGACAAAGGCCTTCGAACAGCTGAAGAGGGCCATGATCAACATGTCCTATTAGCACTTACAAAACTTCAGTAGATCATTGGTGGTAGACAGATGTATTAAGATATGGATTGGGGCAATACTAGGGCATGACCAACGACCTATTGTCTATTTTAATCAGGTGCTCATTGTTCGGGTGAGGCTCAAGTTGTATATGAGTGGGAATCGATGGCTTTTATCTTGGCCATTTAAAAGTGGTATCCCTATCTACTGGGGCAACTCCTCATGCCATGAAAGATCATATGAGCTTGAAGTACTTGTTGGAGCATGGAATTGTGACTGAGAAGCATCAGAGGTGGTTCCAAGTTACTTGGATATGATTTTGAGATCCAGTATCGCCCAAGACTAGAGAATAAGGCCGCATATGCACTATCGAGGAAGGTGGAGCAGCCCCAGCTGACAGCTTTATCAGTACCCATGGTCTTCGATTGGGAAGCATTGAGGTAAGAGAGTGAACAAGATGAGGAGCTGAGGAAGATCAGGGCAGAGTCGTTACAGGATTCATCCAGAATATGCATTGAGAGAACAACACCTACTTTACCAAGGACGATTCATGTTACTGAGGGCATCTAGGTACATTCCCAAATTGCTGCAGGAGCTTCACAGCAACGCGATTGGGGTGAGGTGTGTAAAAGATATATATTTGACTGTCTGTAGAATTATATTGGGTGGTAATACAAAAAATGCAAAGTATATGGTGGCGAAATTTGATGTATTCCAGCGACACAAGTATTTGACTATGGCACCATAAGGGTTACTGCAACCACTAGCTTTAACTCAGAATGTCTGGGAAAAGGATACAATAGATTTTATAGAGGGGTTGCCACAATCAGAGGGATTTATTGTGATATAAGTCGTAGTGGATTGCATGAGCAAGTTTACACACTTCATTCCCTTACACTATTGTCTCAATCATTATTATGTTTTTTACAAGTGGTTTGTTTGCAAGATGCTCTGGAATCCATTATATCATAAACTGACAAGATGTTCCTCAGCCATTTCTAGAAGGAACTATTCATATTACAAGGAATAGTCTCTGAATAGATGCGCAAACAAAAGTGGTCAACATTAGGGTGGAGATGTGCCTTTGTTGTTTCGTATCAGACGTGCTGGAGTTTTCTGCAAGGTGGATTGCTTGGGTTGAGTATTATTACAGCACTTCATACAGTATTACAACACAAACCACTCCTTTTGGGATTTTTATGGGTAAGATCGACCTCTCCTAATACACTATGGGCATAGCACTATAGTGATATCCAATGTAAACTAGTATTTGGAGGAGAGGGGCAAGATATTAGCAGAGCTCAAGGGAAATCTATTTGAGGACCTAACGAAACATGAAGAGGAAGGCTAATGGATATAGGAAGAAGGTAAAATTTAAGCCCAAGGACATGGTATATTTAAATCTGAGACCTAACCGGCAAAAGAAACTGGCCAGGAGGAAGAGCATGAAGCTTTCCCCACAATATTTCAAAACCTAGGAGAGTGCATCACGCATTGGGGCAGTAGCAACCCGTCTAAGGTTATCACCATCATTATCACTACATGCATTATTTCACGTATCACAACTGAAACGTGTTATCAAAGACCACACACACCCTTGTTAACACTACCTCTGATGCTAATAGAGGACATGAAGGTGATTCTGGAACCTTTGACGCTAGAAGGGGAACGTTGAGGAGTGACGAGCAAAAAACATACTAGTTAAGTGGAAAGATTTGTCAGATTATGAAGGAATTTAGAAGCCTTATGAAGTGATGCACAAGCAGTTTCTATCATTGCACCTTGAGGACAATGTACTTATTTGGGAGAGGAGTATTGTTACGCCGATCCCTCCTGGATCGACCCGATCCAGCCAGACAAGTCGACCCAGCCAAGCCGGCAGGCCCATCCTAGGGGGCGAAAACACCAGTCTCCACCTGTAAGGATTTCGGCCCCCGGGTGGGGCCGGTTAAGCCCCTAATCATGCATGCAATGAGATAAATTAGGGAGCATGGAGTTTGAATATATTTTGTTGGTGTTTTATTAAGGTTAATCACCTAGAGTTTATTTTCATGTTTGGATTCTTGATATTTTCTTTTTGTCTTCTTGTTCCTAGCGGCGTCTAGGGATTGTGAAAAGCCGATCTATCTCTCAAATTGTAGATCACTCATTGCTTCTAAGTTTGCTTGGAGATTAATCAAACTAGCCCTAGTTTGGCGCCTATTTCTTGTCATTAGTTTGTTGATTTTGGCTCAGGATTGTATCATAGTCCACCCGATCCAACAAAATCTACTAGTTTGAAAGATTTTGACAAGAAAATTATATAAAATTAGAGCTAACAAATTCACTATTTGGCTGAAATTTTAAATTAAGCAATAATATAGATCATTTCTCATATCTCTAAAAAAAACACCGAAAAGACCAAAAGCAACCCCTTCAAAGCACTATCTAACCAAACAATTCTAAAAAGAAGTGAGCATTCCATTCATAAATACATGGCATGGTGATCACCAGCACAGTTGGAAATAGTGAATGATAATAGTATAAAACATTATTAGTAAGAGAATTGGCAGGAATGAATGTACTGGCTTTTCAATCCATAACCAAATTTTCCTTAAGCAGTAAATATTGATTTAAAAATTTCAAACCAAACTTATCTTCAGTATTCAAGCAATATTTTTCTATAATCAAAAACCAATTGCCTTCGAATCGAGAGGGTAACACTTTACAAGGAAAAAGATATATAAAACAGCAGCAAAATCTGGGCAGCTTCTTATGCTCGTGATAAATAATCAAACTGCAGTTCAAATAGTCTTCTGTATAACAGGAATTAGCATGAGGCATGAAAAAATATCAATAAACTCATCACTCGGCTTCCATATTTACTCATAGATTATGACCATCGATTTAAATAGGAACCAACAATCCTATCTTCTGAAATTCTCCAAATTCCATAAAGTGCCACAATTGGCCAAATGTAAATATTTGTTTCAAAAATCCAAGACAGCAGAAGGAAACATGGGGAAGAAAGTGCAGATGTAAGCTAGTAGCTTTCTGACGGCAGATCAAGTATAAAAATGGTTTCCATAAGAATAGTCCTTAGCATCAACCTTTTCCAAAAAAAAATATATATGGGGATATTACATACATAGCACACAATTCTTATGTACCTACATATACGCCCCAAGAAAAATGGATGAAGAAACATGGCTTAACAGGAATTGGGCCAACATCTTGATGTGAGCAGATCATGTTCAGCAGCCAAATTTTATATATGCAAATCTACAAAAAACTATTGTCAAAAATCATGTTGGTATGCCTATAATTATTACTTATGTAATAGCTTCCAAACATACACCAGTTCATGTTTACATCAATCTTTGCATGATTAACTAATTCTATCCACTAAGCCAACTCTCAATTCTATGTACATAAAGCCCTTGATGAAATTAAACTAATAATACCCTCAGAAAAAAGTGGTTAATAAAATTCTTCAAACAACTTTGCATTCCAAAAACAAATATTTGCACAATCATCCTTCCCACCAGCACTCCCTGCTCCTAACAGAAAAAACAAGAAGGAAAAAAAAAAGAAAACAAGTGATGAACAAAAATAACAACAAAGGTGATTTCTAAAAGCGGGTTATAGACCGCTCATCAATCATATCAACATATAGGTGTGAATATTCATGTGATGCTGAAAAGCCAAGAAAAAACCTCAAATTTCTCATTGCATGTATGAAGACGAGAGAAGAGCTTCTCAGCAAAACCCTGTAGGTGAGAACATAAAGCATGCATTATGAATTGGAAGCAAGAAAATTAACAGAAGAAAAAACTCATTGAACAATCAACTAGCCTGTGCATCTTTTAGATGAGTGAGAGGAGAATAGGAATTTGAGCCGCTCTTCTCTGATGATCGGCGCTGCTGCCTTTTCATACTACGAATAACCCTTTGCAATTTTGCCTTCTTTTTCCGCTTACTAGAAGCAGTGCCCTTGTGCTTTGCCTGAAACAAGTATGAATTTATCACCCAAAAAAAAAAATCTGTTACTTCTAACAAATCGCTGGTCTTCGACGATTCTTTGAAACCATTATCAATCCAAAAAATCAATTGAACACCCTATCTATTGCAAGTTTTCTTATGACACAAATAATGTTTTCTACCAATTATGCAACATGCAAAAAAATATACTTCTACAATGTCCAAAACTACAAAAATCAGATATCTACCCATCAAACTTCCATGTTTTTTACTAGACACTTTTGCTTTATAAATTAAAGATCATTAATCATTAATCAGCATATAAGTTTAAGAGATGGCCTTTAGCAATTCATTTAATGGTCCCAAAGTTTCTGGTTTAATGGACTTGACTTTCTGTTAATGGATGTTTAGCACATTTATATTTAAGACAATAGAAGATGAAGTATTAATCTGAAAGAGTGAAATGGATCACCTTCCACACGAAGGAGTGTCATAAAAATACCTTATAAACATCCTCCCTGCTAAGAACAACTTGTGGATTTTGACTAGTTTCATCATCATCGCTACTTGAGGCATCACTGTCATCAGCATCATCATGATTGTTTTCAAAACCAAGCAAGAAAGAAAGAGCTGCCACCATAACCCTGAACTCAACAAAATAAACATAACAAAAGAATTACTAGAACTTCATGGATATATGTCGACACCAAATTCGAAATAATCATTGAAGTCTCATGAATAGAGACGAGGAATATAAAGACCTTGAAGAACTGTGAAAGCATGCATTGCAGATGGCATTAGCTGTGCGAGCATCAAACCACACCTTTCTTCGATGAAGATCACAAAGAACAACGAGTGATCTCCTAGCTCGTAGTTCTTCATCTCCCTAAAAAGCACGTATTAAAAGAATCAGCTCAGAAATAATGGAGACATTTATATATATGTGAAACCATCTAGTAAGATAAACAACCATAACAAAAAATAATCAATTACAAAATAACTAACATCAACAAACTATCATTTAGGAGAGAAAGAAAAAGATAAAAATTGAACATTGGCATTAACCTGCAGCTGCTTGAAAAGAATATTCTGAAGTTTCTGATTTTGTGCCTCATTTCTATGCTTTTTATTCATGCGCCGAATGCTATGCACAACATGTGAGAAGGTAAGTTTTCTTAGTGTTCGATCGCCAATGACTTGGAGGTCCATGAACAGCTCTAGAGATCCCTCTAATTCAACAATCTGCATAAAAAAATGAGAAGGAAAAGTTCTAAAAGAATCTTTAGCAAAATGTTTATATGAAAACTATTTCAAAATGGGAAAATGGTCAAAATAGTCTCTGAACTATTCAGACACGGGAGGGGGCGTTTTTGAGTCCCAGACCATCAAATGTATCATAAATACATATATGATCCAAAATAATTTGTTGGCTCTCATATATGATCGAAAATAATCAAATAGCCGAAACTATAATGGTCCATATGCAATTAGTTGAAATTTTTAAACTTTTGTTTTTAATCTTAAAATATTAAAGATGGATTTCAATTTAAGAGTAGTAGTATTATTCATCATATCCTTTAGAGAATATAACATATCAACCCTTTAGTCCCAAACTATAATATGTATCCAACTTACTCTCTTAACTCCTCAAATATAATCCAAAACAATCTCTAGACTCGCATATCTGATCCAAAAAAAAATCAGATTACGAAGCTACAATGGTCAATGCATAGTTAGTTCAGATAACAATTTAAAGGTTTCTTTCTCCTCTCAAAATATTAAAGATAGACTTCAATATAAGTGTGAGTACCATTATTCATCATATTCTCTAGATAATATAGCATATGAAGGCTCATTTGGTTGCATAGCAATAGAATTCACCTTTTAAAGTATTTTTTTCCACTCAATTTGTGTTAAAGTAAAACCATCATCCTTGAGAGGTTTTGAAGGTGTTTGTAGACTTTAAAACTAAGCACACCAAACCAAGTGATCGGATCTATAAATTCATGGCTATTAAAAAAAAACAAATTTGTAATCAAGCAACCCGAAAACAAGTTCAAATTCAATTTTGGGTATCAAAGAAAGTTAAACAGATTGCCAGTAAAAAAAAATAGTTGAGAGGCAGAGATTTCACCTGTAATCAAAAGAATTTAAAATATATAACTTCTTCATGTCTTACAAGATTCAAGCACCGATCAACTAAGTAATACATATGTATGTATGTAAAGTCACGACAGCATGTTCCTTCGTTGATTATCATTAACATAAATAACCCACTTTAGTGTGTTTGGAAGCTACAGCACCCACCGCAAGGACATGGGTTACAGGTCTTCCATATAGGGAAGTGTGCGGTATTAAATTCGCTAGAAAGTTGAAAAATAAAGGGCTGGTATTAACATGAAATACAAAAAGAAGCCAAATGTACCAAACAGTGTGGCCAAGATCTCACATTTCTATTCACAAGTAGAATGATGGATTGCGCTAGGTGACAACGGAGGGAGGAGGGAAGTGCCCTTGCATCGGTTCTAAGGAGCTCGGAAACTTGGTGAGGGAATTTGGCCAGGCGGAGAGGATAGAAGGGAATCATATGCGCAAGGAACAACGCGAGATCACCGAGATCCTTGGAGAGCACTGGATCCGAAGTAGGGCTGAGCGCAGATTGTTGGCGAAATAGATGAAGGGTGGATTCGAAGTGGCGATAGATGAGGAGCATCTCCGCCTCGTATCCTTCCGGATCTAGCTTCATCCTCGATTGAAGCAGCGGCAGGCTAAGCCTTTCCGCCGCTTTACCAGAGGCGGAGAGGGATTCTGGAGCGAGCAGCTGAGTTACGTTGGTGGCTGCCATTTGGGATAGCAAAACCTAGACGATAAACCTGGATTTAAGCTAAATCTTGCCAGACGTTCTTCTTGGACAAAATAAATCTTGATTTCGTGGATTTCAACCGTAAATGCGATATTTACTAAATCCTCCGAATAGGTGGATTTAAGTTGGTACTGCGAATTTAACTCCGGGACGGACCGCTTCCCGCAAAAATAAGGAAGTGAAGTTAACTTCCTTTCGGGTAGGATCAGAGCGGCGGGAAGAGAGAGATTGGAATTTTGGATCTAATCGCGACTGTATCGCTAGGATTCGGTCACAAAGTCGATGGTTTGGGGCGAACCCGGGAGGGTGAGGAACATCGAGGGTTTTGAGGAGAGAGGGGACGAGGGTTTTGAGTGGGGAGGGGAAGGGCGTTTCGACCGAGCCATCAGCTCCCAGTACTCATCTAATACCCTCTCAATACTCATTTAATACTCATCTAATACCTAATACCCAATACCCAATACTTAATATCCTGCTAATATCAACCCAGTACCCTTAAAATCCGCACCCGTACGTGCTCCGGATGGAATAAATAGGCCGAGAGGCGAAGAATAACTTTAATTATTTTTAGTTATGTTTATTTAATAATTAATTAAAAAATAAAATATAAATTTAATATTTAAAATTATTTAAAATTTAAAGTAATTCTAAAGTAATATAATTATGAACTAACTAATTATTATTTAATTAATTTTAAATTAATTAAATTTTATTACAACGTTTAATTTACTAAATAATTAATTATTAATAAGCTTAGTTAAAAATAACGTTTTATTTTAATTAAACTTAATAATTAATTTTAATAATAATAATAATAGCACAATCACAATTTAATTATATTTGTTTTATAATAACTAAATAATAAACTTTTAAACCCTAATAGAAGTGTCAACAAGTTTAAGGGCTTTAAGAACGTAGTTGCATTCAATGTTGTGATTTAAGGGTCCATTTGGGGCAGCTTATTTGGCGCGGTGGCGTTTTGAAAATGCACTTGGCCTGTTTGCATAAACTACGTTTTGGTAACTTATACGTTTTCAAAACTCAAAAAACAATTTTTTCACACCGCACCTACTATCTTCTCCAAAAAAAATAAAATTTTGTAATAGCCACGCATACCTAACTTATCGACAGATTATTTTAAATCGGTTTATCAGCCAGATTATTCAATAGTTCATAATTTGCTAAACAGTACTCTAAGTCTTCTGGATTTATTAAAATCAGATTTACTAAATTCTAATTAACTTCAGTTTTTTATGTTGTTATACACCTCCTTAAATCCTAAAAATTATTTGACAATATGAAAGTTATATTCCATTAAATTTTGAAAATATTTATGACAACTTATTTTAAAATTTAAGTCTATTACAACAACAACAACAACAACAACAACAAAGCCTTAATCTCACTAAGTGTCATTGGCTACGTTAATCCTTTTTTTCTCCATTGGGTCCTATTTAGTGTCATATTTTCATTTAATTCTAATAAATTAAGATCATTTTTTAAACAATAAGCCCAAGACTTCCTAAGTCTACCTCTATCTTTCTTAACATAAGTCAAATCTAAAAAATCTACTCTCCTAATCGGATCATCAGATGGTCGATGTTTAATGTGACCAAACCATTTAAGGTGACTCTCTCTAATTTTGTCCTTCACTAGAGCTACACCAACCCTATCACGGATATATTCATTTCGCATTTTGTCTCTAAGTGTAAAGCCTCTCATCCACCTAATCATTCTCATCTTGGCAACACTTAACTTAATATTATGCTTCTATTTTAAAAGCCAACATTCAGCATCATAGAGCATTGTAGGTCTCACCACCGTCTGATAAAATTTTCTTTTCAGTCTAAGTGGTACTTTTCTATCACACAATAGGCTTGAAGCATTCCTCCACTTCAACGAACCAACTTGAATTCTACTATTAACAACCCCATTTATATCACCATCGCATTGAACAATAGAACTAAGATATCTAATTCGTTCACACCTTTTAATAATTTTATCACCCAAAGATATACTTTTTTCACTATAGCTACTATTATGAAAATTACATTCCATGTATTCAGTTTTAGTTATACTCAAATGAAGGCTTTTAAATTCCAATGTAGACCACCAAAATTCAAATTTGTCCTGGGCTTTTTTTCTCATCTTATCCATGAGAATGATATCATCAGCAAAAAGCATACAACAAGGTACATCCTCCTGTTTGTCCAGTAAGACCATCTATGACGAAAGAAAAAAGATAAGAGCTTAAAGCCAATCCCTAAAGTAATCCACAAAAATAGGAAAATACTTGGCCAATCCTCCTTCAGTTTGTACACAAGTAACAACTCTAGTATACATATCTTTAATGACTTTAATATAAGTCATATCAACACATTTCTTCTCAAGAACTCTCCAAATGATACTTTTGGAATCTTATCGTAAACTTTTTTTATATCAATAAAAATCAAATGTAGATCCTCCTTGTTATCTCGTTACTTCTCCATCAAACCTCTCAATAAATTTATAGCTTCCATAGTATACCTTCCTGGCATAAATCCAGCTTGATTATGAGAAATCTTGGTAATACGTCTTAACCTATGTTCAATTACCCTCTCTCATAATTTTAAAGTATGACACATCAATTTAATCCCTCTGTGATTTGCACACTTATGTACATCCCCTTTATTCTTAAAAAATGGGACCAAAATACATTTCATCCCCGACTCATGTGTCTTTTTAGTATTTAAAATAATATTAAAGAGTTTAGTAAGCCAAGAAACTCTCGAATCCTCTAAATATCTCCACACTTCAATTTGGATATCATTAGGTCCTACAGACTTTCTACCCTTTGTTTTCTTTAAAGCCTCCTGAACTTCTTTTTTACTAATGTGAAGGTAAAAATGAAACATTTATTATTATTAACGATATTATGATCATTAAGATCGATCGTATTTTCAGAAACTTCATTAAAATTTTTATCAAAATAAGTCACCCACCTATGACATTTTTTTATTTTCATCTTTAATAAACTTTACTTGAGTTAAATCTATACTTTTATTTTCTCTTTGTTTTACTAGTTTATACATATATTTTCACCTTTCTTAATATTTAATTTATTGTAAAGATCACTAAAATTAGTATTTTTAGCATCACAGATTGTTCTTTTCGATTCCCTACGGGTCGTTTGTTATTTTTCTCAGTTCTATAAGCTTTTACATTTAAACCAATTTTTATAACATAACTTCTTATATTTTATCTTTTATTACACATTATTACTCCACCAACATTTATTTTTCCTTTATAAAAACTTTTTCTTTTGATTCTCCGAGTATATATTTTGTCACTTGTTTAATAGTATTAGTTGTTTTTTCCCATATATCATTTGCTTCTTCATGAACACCCCAAATTTTGAAATCTTAAATTTTACTTATTAAAATCATTTTATTTGTGTCTTTTTAAGTATGCCATATAATTTTATGATGATGAATCATAGTTTTCTTTATTTTAGAACTCTGCATCTTAATATCTAAAACTAATAATTAATGTTGGGTACTTAAATCCTCACTTTGAATGACATTACAATATTTACAATATCGATGATACATCTTCTCATAATAAAATAATCAATTTGTGCTTTATTAGATCAATTATTATAAGTAATAAGATGTTCGTCTCTTTTTTTGAATAAAGTACTAGTAATAACCAAATTACATGTTAAAGCAAAATCTAATATGACTCTACTTTCTTCATTAATCACTTCATAACCGTAACCATCATGAATATTTCTGAAATCTTCTACCACTTTACCGACGTGTCCATTTAAATATCCTCCAATAAAAATTCTTTCTTCAAGAGATATAAAGTGTAATAAGTCTTCCAAGTCATTCCAGAACTTATCTTTAGAACATATATCTAAATCTACTTGATGAGCATAAGTGTTTATAATATTAAAAATCTTAGTATCAATAATAATCATAAGTTCTATAATTCTATCTCCAAATCTATTAATTTTTACAACTTTATCTTTTAAACTCTTATCGATAGTTACACCTACACCATTTCTAGTGTGACTCTTACCATAATACAAAAGTTTAAAGCCTAAGTTATCAATCTCCTTAGCCTTTTCTCCAACCCATTTAGTTTCTTGAATACATAAGATATTTATCTTTCAATGAAACATAATATTAACCAATTCTATTAATTTAACATTGAGAGTACTTATATTCTAAGACACTATCATAATATTAGAATCATAGACTAACTTATTTACCTGCATCCGTCTGTAATATGAGAACCCTTACTTATTTACACTAGACCCGGGTGTCGGTATAGAGGCCCTTGCACACTTGTCACTGTATTCAGGTCATACAACGCGCCGCTTTCAAGGGACGCTTTAACACTTACACAATGATCAAAAGGATTCATATCATGATGCTTTCGACAATTTTTACGCTGGCTGTCGACTGCCTAACGCAACCCTCTACTTTCACATGCAGGCTTGGGATCAACAATAATAGTGTTGCCGAGATGAAAAATATTTTAAATTTAAGTCTATTAACTCAAATAAAATTACAATAAAAATATTTTATGATTTATTTAAACTATGTTATTTAAGTATATTAATCAAAAACAATAAATAATGTGTTCATCAATTAAATCCCTTAAATCTAAGAAAGTCATTATCCTTTTTTTATCTGTACGTGAGGTAAATGAGAACTTGAACAACAACCTGAACTTATTTCCTACGATGACAATTACACATTAGTGAATTATAAATTACAAAAACAATTAATTTGAAAGTAATAATGGTTAGCATCCCACACATTAGTGGCAATTACTTGTCTAACAAAATCTTTATGAACCCTCTGCCCAACAATCACATGCATGATTTTGCCTTCATTGGCAACTACCACTATACCCAACTCAATATCATGTTTAATATCAATTTATGGCATGTTAAAGCACAGGCCATGGCCATTATAACGACAAAAACAAAAATTTGTAATATTGCACAAGTAATAACAATATAGCCTACTCGCTCTAAGAAAATTGTCACTTGTGAGTTGGCCATTAAAGCTTTATCTAAAGAGACCAGAAGTTATCTCTTTAGTGATATATGGATGGACATGATGATTTCTGTAAAACTCAAGTGTCATTGAATATCTACGTGTTGTGCCTCCATGTTAGTCGCATAAAAGAATGTGTCATAAGTTTGTTAGCATTAACTTAGCCCAAGATAATTATGGGTTAGTTTTGGGGCAGCTGTAGCTTATTGAATAATATGCTGATAAGTCGATTAAAAATAATATGATGATAATCTAGATACGGTGGCTATTACCAATTTTTACTTTTTTGGAAAAGCCAGACTGCAGATAGAAAGTTGCCACCGCACCAAGATAGGTGCGGTGTGAAAACGAAGTTTTCAACGTTTTGAAAACGCATAAGCTATCAAAATGCAGTTTTCCCAAACAGGTCTGGTACGTTTTAAAAACACCACCGCACCAAATAAGCTGCCCCGAACGGGCCCTAAATAACATACTATTTGTGGTACTAATATACTTTCTCCCCCATCGACTATCATATCAACCTCATATTTGATGTGCAACCCTTCCATCTAAAAGTAAAATAAGAAAATTGCCAATCAAATGAGTTATCATCACTATACGTTAAGGCAAACATCTTTCAATTTTAGTATTTATTGTGTGATTGATGATCAATATATGTGGGCACATAAATATGATGTATCGCTTCAATTGTGTTCTGAAAGAATGGATGAATTTGTGTATTTGCACTTATGTACAAATGATAGCCTACTTTGACTAGGGTCAAATATATGAGCTTATTTTCTTGAGATAATTAATTTTAACACACTTAAAGAATTAGAGCATTATTTTGAGTGAATTTTAGAAAATTTTGCAAAATTTTTTATAATATAGGCATGTCTATCTCTTTACATGCATTTTGTGAAGCATAGCCTAACTTAGACATACGACCCTGTAGGCAAGCTTCTTCAAAAAATTCAAGCATCTCAAACTACATGCATCTCATAAAATAATTTTTATGATACATTAACATTTACACATGCATTGATACGTGTGAACATCATTGAATATTGCGCATATATGCTTAGACCAACATGTTAAAACCTTGGGCTTTATGTCTAAGAATGTTATACGTACCAACCTAAAATAAATTTTAGTAATATGCTTGTGTCTGACCAACTGTTCAAACACCAAGTTCAATAATAATGCTTGTCATAAAAATAAACTTAATTTGTAAGTGCCTCCTCTGTGATAAATGCACAAATATTTAAACATAATAAAATCCCTTTCTAAAAATGGCTGAAATTAAATATGTGATGTACCAAATAGGTTGTCTTGGATATAGTGCAACTTGTTAAGTCGCACAACGGTCAATCCAATCCTCTTTCTTACAATGAATGGAGTTAAAAAGAATGTGACCCGATATTGGTCTGTCTGATCATCTTCCTTAATTTGGATCGAATTTGATAACTTTAAACCCCTTATTTAATAATTTTGATTATCATTTGATAAGGATAAGAGTTGGCATGATTATTTCTTTTAATAATTTTTTTAAACAGCTGATAAATATAGCCACATTAAATATTTTTCTTCATCAATCAATCCATGGTGATGGTCGTGTTGAAAATGATTCTCAACTTAATAGGTATATTAGTAAATTTTAAAATTCAAAGTTGATTATCATCTACAATTAGTGGAAGTCATATAAAATATAGTATGATATTCAAGCTCCAGATAATCTAGTGTTAGTAAGAATGTGTCAAGAGTTTTATGTCTATACGGTTTGAGTAATTAGCTATACAAGAGAAGTGATTATGATTATATGTATATACATGGTTGATGATGTGCTCTCATATTTTGATTTGAATTATTGATCTTAAGATGGGGCAATTATAAGTCTTGGTTTTATTTTAGATTATTGTACTTGATTTGATGATTGGGACATCATGTTTATATTATTGGTGCTCTATATCACTCTTATTGAATTTTATGTTAATAAATATACAATTGAGTCTTAAAATAGCTTAATATTAGTCCTTAATTGAGCTTCTTAACGAGTATATTTATGTGCTTAAAAAAATTTTATTTACAATGAGAAATGAATCAGCACCAAAGTGTTTTAATTCGTTAGTTTATGTGAAAACCGAATTAGGTCATATCTCTTGCACAAATCACACAACCCGCATATCCTAAATCTTAAACTAACATAATCTTCTATTTTTCTTGGATATTTTTGAAACCTCAGAGTCTTCGGGTTGTTTATTTACACGTTGTCGTATAATTCCCTTATCCGAATAAATCTCTCTCATAAATCACAAAAATGATTTGAAGATGAGAATAATCGAAAAGAATGATATACAACAACAAATAGACAAATAAGTAAAAATAAACAAGCGGAAGACTTCTATTTAGGTAATCCTTGTGTGATAGTCAAGAATATATTTTTGAACATGATTGATTTCAAATCCCAATTTGGCGACCGACACGATGACACCGCGTCTATGCCTCGTTAGCCCACAGTTAACGATCCTTCGCCTCATTCGATGTGATCCGAGCCGTTCATCCAATACACGTGCGATCGGATGATTTTATTTCATCATCCCCGATCTCCCTATCCCGAGGACCGTTCATTTTCTAGACTTAATATCTCGTTCGATACTCAACCAAAACACATGGTGTTTGTTTCTATAGCTTCATCTAAGTGAGACGAACCTATCTATATGGTTACATGCATATGAAATGTAAACTTTTTTTTACAAAGGCTCAAACCGAAGCAAAAATGGTATTTTTCGATCCATACCTTGGTTTGAGAGGTGTGGCCTCAATCTAATGGTTGCATAAGCTTTGTTGAAGTCCCACAAACGTCCTCAAGGTGTCACCTTGCTCTGGGATGGGTTCTGTGTATGAATTCGATCGGAAGGTGACTTGGCCTTGGTCTCGGTCTATGTTAGAGTGCTCGGGAGGGGGGTTTTGATTGGGGAGCTAGTTTTGAGTTATGGGGAAGCTTATGGAATGGTTAATTTTGGATTTTGGTGGAGTTGAAGGTATGACCTTGAAATGTCCTGATTTTCAGTTGAAAATTTGAAGCTTCTCAGTGAGGATGAGGGGCTGAGGATGGCTGGATTGAGCTTAGAACTAGTGGAAATAGGATTGGGAACAATTGGGTATATTTTCCTTGGGATTATTGCTGCAACCTCCTATGGCCATGAGATGGTGGCCAATTTATAGAGGGGGAAGGAAGCTCCAATTGGGTAAGCTGAGGTGTCAAAAAGGCCAGTAGGGTGGAGGGCTGACGCGGCCTATTGTCCAATTGAAGTGAGCCAGCTTTGATGGGTACAATTTTGGATTTAAGCCATATGATCCCTCTCAGCTATGGTGTTTTTCTACAACCAAGGTAGCCAACCGACCAGGGAGAGGTCACCATCCCACTGAGGATGATTAGTGGTGAGCAAATGTGAAGCCAATAAGGTTTGTGCATGGGTAGGGAAGCTTAATTGAAAAAAAGAAAGGGGTTTGGGTCAACTTGGGTTTAGGTTGGGTCTAGGCTCACCAAAATGGCTTGTGTCACTCCCAAGGTGGTCAAGGATGATGAGAAGGGCAGCTTGATCAGTGGGGTGAAGTCCTAATCAATCTTATTTAAATTAAATTTTGGTTTAGGTGAGCATAGGAAGGGTTAATCAATTTTTAGGAGGTCGTTAAAAGTTCTCCGCCTTTTCCATTTTAAGCATCGATGACATGACAAAGCTCCCATGGTTTCCCTATGGCTTGAAGCAAAGCTTCATGGCTCACCTTTGGCTTGAAAACTTTCATGAGAGTATTTATGAAGATTGTTCATGAGGCTAAATATGAGTTGATTAAATCATGTCATATGGAACTTTAGGGTCGATGATTTTAATCAAAATGTGATGAGGAAGGGCCAAAAATTGTCATGTGGGCTTGGGTTAAGGAGAATTTGAATAGTGGGCTTGAATTTGGGTTTTTAAGGTGGGCTATGGATAATTAATTTTAGGTTTAAAACTGGGTTCTTGACTTACTGTAAACGATATTTAAAATTGGTTATGTGGAGTTTCATGAAGCTCTCGAGTTTATCATGATGACGTTTCGGACACAATTTCCGTAAGATTTGGATTTTTGGTATATGGGCTTAAATTTGTTCAAAATTGGATTTATGGTTAATTTGGGGTGGTTTAGCTTGAACTTGAAACTTTGCTTTGGAATTGGGTGGATTGACTTTAAATTTGTAATTGGGTAGATTTGAAATGCATTTGGTGGAAATTGGGATATTTGGTGGAAATTGAACATTGGGCATGTTGGGAATTTTGGTGGATTTTGGGTATTTGGGTTAATTTTTGGCAATTTTATGGTGATTGGGCAATTTGGAGAGGTTTAAAATGATTTTTGTTGGAAATTTAGGTATTTGGACAATTTTAGGGGTTTTTGGGAATTTATAATAATTTTGGGCAATTTGGGTGATTTTGGTATTTTTGGTCAATTTTAATGAAGTTGGAGCATTTGGGTAATTTAGAGGGGTTTAAAGATGATTTTGGTGAAAATTGGGTGTTTTGGGGAATTCGAGGGTAGAAGGCCAAAGCTGGATATTTTGGTAGAATTGAAATTGATTCGTTAGGGTGATCATGCAAACCGTGAAGCCTTTCCTAAAGCCACAAGGTCCATAGGAGAGCTCAATTTGTATTATCCACATGTTGGTCCTATCCATCTTAACCAAATGCTACTGGCTTAAGGCCACCCACATGAATTTCCAAAATGAGCTAGGAGGTAGGTTAGTGTAAGTGACTTTAGGGTTTGAGGTTTGTGAATTTGGCGGGTTAAAATGTGTATGTGTGTGAGACCAATCCCGAGCCACCCAGTGTTGCCCTATGGCCTAACATTCCTATGGGAACTCTCTCTGAGCTTTTTCATATTAGTTTTCCACATTCTAAGTGCTAGAGATTAGAATTATATATATGATACTTCAGAAAAATTAAGAAAAGTATTTAGAGTATTTATGAGGGTAGGATCTATCACTAGTTCTCTAGGATAGTCAACAGAATCCTATGAATAGATGCTAGACTTCTAAAAAGGAGAAACATATACCTCACAAAAAATGAGGTCAACATGTTGTTGACCTCATTTTTGATAAGGTCTTCTCTCCTTCTTTTTAGTACTTAGGATCTAGCCTTAGGCTTTTCCTTTGACTATCCTAGAGGATTAGAATCGGGACCCACCACTTAGAAATTCAAACCACTTCTTAACTCCCTACAAACTCCACAAACTTGATTGTAGACCCCTAATCACCTAGAGGGTTGAAATCAAATCCGGAAGTTTAAAGGATGAGTTCCTATAGGACTCTTTGGCCTTAGGATCGCTCCCGGTGGCTCTGGTCCGGTGAAGGGTTGACTTACACACACACTACACCTATGCACTACACTTTCACACACCTCTTAAAACCACACCCATACCCAATTTGACCTCCCGACTCATGCGGGTGATTCACATGGATAATCTTTAACCCCTAAGCCCTCGCTAAGAGGTTAGGAACAACATAGTGGGTGCCTCAAATGAGTCCCTTCATGGCTCATGTGGGCTTGATATGGCTTCATGGCTCAACTAAAATGATTTCATTCCACTTACATTCACCCAATCTTCAATTTTCCAAATTTTCAATTTTTGACCCCGGACCCTACACTCGCCAAACTCTACCCAAAACCCTTGAAACCACCCAAAATTTGCAAAATCACCTAAATCACCCAAAAAATCCTCAAGACCAATTCTAAACATTTCCTCCCCACTCCAATTGATCATCCATAGCCAAAAATACCAAAAATTCCAAAAACACCTCCCAGACTCCTTCAAATACCCAAAATGCCCTTCTTGGCCAAAAATCCAAAAATTCAGAAAATTCCCAGAAAATTCCAGAAAATCTCAAATATTCCCAATTTCATTTTGTTCAACTACATCATGGGCCAATTTTGTCAATTTACCCCACTTTTATCAAAACCCCCAATTTGACCCATTTTAACCCAAAATGAACCCAATGTCAAACCAAACCTACCCAATTGACCCAAATTCTGGTCCAATTCAATTCTAAACTTCAATTCAACATCCCCAACACCAATCTAGACCAAATTCAAGCCCAATTTTATTGGCATTGGGATCCAATTTCACTTTGGGCCTTAAAGCCCAATTTGAACCCATGACCCAAACTTAGCCCAAACTCACCCAATTCAACTCCAATTAACCCCAAATCTTTTCTAAACCTTCCTTAACATTCCCATAAACAAAACACTAACATGATTTGCCCAAAATTTAGACCCAAACCCCACTCAAATTCAACCCAAAATCAAAAGGCCCAATTTTGACCTAAACCTAAACCTAGCCCAAATAGACCCAAACCCCAAAATCAAAACCCAACCAAAGCCAAAACCTCTTTGAAACATTCCCATAAACATTTCCCAACATTAATTTTACATCAATTTCAACTTTAGCCCAACTTTGGCCCATGTTAGCCCAATTTGACCTATATTGGCCCATGTACCAAATGAACTCAAATCCAACCCAATTCAAGCCCAAACCACCTCAAATTTATTTCAAATCATTCATGACACATCCCTAAACCAAACTCAACAATTATTTGGCCCAACCTCTTTACAAAACTACCATCCATAAATTCATTTTTAAACTTAAAGGCCCATTCCTTAAACCATTTTAAAAGTCCATCTTTTACCACATCCAAAGGCCCAAAATTGGTCCCAAAGCCCATATGAAATTTCTCCTTATCATCCCTTTAATTGAAATCATCCCTAAATCCTAAATTCATCATTGGATTATTCCAAAATTAAACCTCATGGAAACCCTCACCAAAATGCCAAAAGTCACAAAACCCATTTTCATGAAATTGACTAAACTTTTCCCTAAGCCACATGGAGCCATGCATGAGCCATTCACAAGCCATAAGAAGCCATGAAAGTTTGGCATGTGACCATGCCATTAATGGTAAAAGGAGGGGCTCCTTTCCTAACCTTTCATTAAGCCTTTTTAACCTTATCCATGACACACACTAAACCATGTTAAGCCACCTCATCATGGATAGAGACCACACCATCCTCTCTTGGCTGACACAACTGATCCTCTCAGCCCAAAATCAGGCCATGGGGAGGTGCACCCAACCCAAACCAATGGGTTGACCAAATTGAAGCCAAAATGACCCCTTCCCCATTCCATTTTAATTCAGCCCCTTTACACATGGCAATTGCCAATTGCTTGCACCAAGTCCCAGCCCTGACCCACCTGACCTTGAGGGTGACCCATGCCTGGCCGGCCAGCCACCACAGCCGCCGGAAACCACCAGGCCGAGAGCTCACATGTGAGCCCAAACTTGGAATTCTCACCTGCTGAGCTGCCTCACTCCAAATGGTCATTGCAGCTGTTCTTCTCCTCACCTAAGCAGCTGATCCCAGCCCTCAACTCCCCCGGGAGGCCCTCCAGCCTCTCCTATTTAAACCCCTCACCCTCTCGGCCAAAGGAAGTGCTGAACCAAACCTTAAGGAAACTCGCCAAAATCATTCCGGATCACTCTCCACACATGGAGCACTTGATCCCCACCGAATTCCAGCCCAATCCCCTCCAAGCTGAGCTCGATTTTGAGCTCAAACTTTAGCCCAAAAACCAGGACACTTCTTCACGGTGAGCCAATCCCCAAATTGATTGGTCCTACACCTTCACCGGATCAAGAGGAGAAGTTTCCCACCGAAAGCCCCATCTCCGAGCCACCCGGTTGCTCCAGACCTCCAAGCTTTGTGATCGGCCGTGGTCACTTTCATAGCTAGACAATTCACTGTGCCAAGGACTTCATCCGGAGCTTACTCGGACCCAATCGAAGGTGACACAACCCTCGGATCGAAGCTTCACTTCTCCGAGCAAAGGTATGAACTCCCTCTTCGCCCGACTTCGGTCAATTCTCCATTTTGATTGGCTTGATTTCATAGCATGTTCACCGTATGGATGTGTTCGTCTCTTCAAGACGAATCCATGAGAGCATAAGAACACGAAAATCGGTTCGAGAATCGAGTGAGTTCTTAGGGTTAGAGTGTGGACGGTAACGGGATCGCACCGGCCGTAGGCGATGACCGAGAACCGTCGGATCGCGCGTGTATCGGATGGACGCGCTTGGATTGCGTCGGGACCGGCGGATGGTACGTGAACCGCGGGGCCCCGGACAGCCGAGTCGGATGGCGGCGCCGAACCGGGGAGCGACGCGTGTCGATTCGGAGCCGCCGAGGTTGAGTCGGCGCCGCGTGGATAAGTAGATAAATAGGGTATTTTCCGATTTATTTAAATCCCGAACTTCAAAAATCCATATCTTTGTGTAGAAAAATCACAAAAATAAAATAAAAATACCCGCTTGCTCAGATGAACGGAGGAGAATAATGTGGAAAAGAAATTAATTAATTTTGTCCAGTATTTTATTTTTAATTAATTATTTACTCCCTGCATTGTTTTAATTCTCCATGCATTCATACAATTCACCATGGCATGAGACCATAGAAGCTTTTAAGCCTCCGAACTTGGGAACATTCCCTGAATTTTCCAAGGTCGAGGCCATCTCTGTGAAAAGTTATTGATTTTTCAAATGCATATTGCTGTTTTGAGTATTTTAATTCCAAAAATTAGCATGTTGTGAAATAAATTCTAGGAAAATTTGGTGATGTTCCTTATGACTGTAGAAGCTTAGGAAAAATAGAACTCGAGTTAATTCACTCAGATTAACCCTAATTGGCCTAAATACCCAATATTAAACTTTAATTAATTAGAGTTAACCATAGATCAAATTGACTTGAAATCAATTCTCCATTGACCTTTAGGATCAGAGGAATCCACTATAAAAATTTCAAGTCAATTGGACTTGGTTAGCCCCATCAAATGGGTTGATTAAGCCATTTAGCTAAAATTAAACTTTAAAATTTCATAACTTTCAAAATACTTTTCAAAAATTCACCAAATTAATTTTGAAGCCTCTCTGATATCAAGAGAATTCAATAAAATTAAAATTGCAATTTTCTAAAAAAGTTGATTTTTATCATTATTTTAATATTTTAATAATTAAAAAATAATAAAAATTACAAAAATAATAAAATTCACCAAAATGTCATATTTTGAATTCTAACCACTTAGGAACAAATCCCATATTTTTCTTATGTCTCTATGTTGAGATATTAAATTTTAAAGCCTTGGGGTAATTTTTAAAATTAAAAAATACATTTTCTAGCATTTCCACTAAAATAATTCCAATAAATTAAGGAAAAATTATAAAATTGTAAAATTTGGTTCTTTGGAATCCTTGATATCAGAGAGAATTTTAAAAATTATAAAATTCATTTTTCAACTTATATTCTATTTTTAAATTAATTAATACTCCATAACTTAAAATAATTTTAATAAATAAAATATAATTCAAAAAATCACAAAAATTGGTCCAAGTGGTCCTCTAGTCATGGGGAATATTCCATAATTTTCTTAAGGACAGAAACTTTCCCTTGGTCATATTATTAAATTTTCCTTGGAAATCCTTATTTTCCACCAAAAATAATTACATAAATAGATTAAATATAGAAAAATCACATTTTCTCCTCTAATGTCTTTATTGACATATGAGTGAGGTCACATAAAAATTTCAAATTCATTTGAGCTCAATTTAGTGAGTTATGAAATTATTAAGCTTAAAGGGCAAAATGGTAATTAAAATTTTAACCCTTAATTAAAACTTTAGGCTTAATAAAATTAAATAGTAAAATATTTGATCCTAATCTGATTTGGATGATTTAAATTTAAATAATTAAAGGGTAGAAACCTATTAAACAATTCAACAATAATTGAAATGAATTTTAATTAAAATAATTAATTAAATTTGGAAGAATAATAAAATTGGAATTATTAAAATAGGGATGTTATTAGGAAGAAATTTGTTCTTTAATTTAAGAATCCCTAAATTAATCATCTCAATAATATTTAATTCCTAATTAAAATGATAATCCAAGTTTAAGATTTAAAATGCTAAAAGACTTAATCATTAAATTAAGTTAAGGTTAAATTATTTAAAGCAAACCCTTTTAAAATAAAATAAATTAAATTAAATTAAATTAAATTAAATTAAATTAAATTAAAATTAAATTAAATCATATTAAATTAAATTAAATTAAATTAAATTAAATTAAATTAAATAAAGTTAAACTAAATTGAATTAAATTAAATTAAATTAAATTAAATTAAATAAAATTAAACTAAATTAAATTAAATTAAATTAAATTAAATTAAATTAAATTAAATTAAATTAAATTAAAACTAAATCAAATTAAATTAAATCCAATTGCATTAAATTAAGCTAAAGCATATCATATTCAATTAACTTAAATTAAATTAAATTAAATTAAACCACATTAAATTAAATTAAGTTAAGTTAAATTGAATTAAATTAAATATGACATCACCTAAGACATGAAGAATTCAAAAATAAATCTAAAATAACTTGAACACTATTCCAAACTTAAATCATTAATTTGAACTTAAATTTGAATCACAAATCATTAAATATCGTTTTGCTTCTTGGGAGCTTTTACTTATTATAACTCCTAAATCGAGTATCAAATGAAATGTCACTTCACTCATAAGGATATTCAAACATCCTAATTCACTCGAGCAAGAAATAAAACTTAACTTAAATACCCCTGGATGATTAATTCACTCGCACAATGAATTCATTTAAACTTAGGACAATTCCCGAAATATTGAAAAGATGTTTAAGATTCGTCTTAAACACTTCCTCAATATGATGGAATGTCCTTAAGAACAAATTGAGCTTAGTTGTTCTTTGGTGAAGAAAATCATCCTTAAGACCAAAATTGAAGACCTAGACGTCATAGGAATGACTAGCTATAGGATTAGGGACTTGGTAGAAAACCATAACCCTCCCCTTAGCTTTACCTAGGAGCTTACTTTAAATGCTTAAATATTCTAACTGTGTTTTAAGTGCAGCTTGGGATGACGGGAAGACCCTCCAGGTACGCTTTTATTTTATTGCAATTTACTTTACTGCAATTTATTTAATCACATTGCACTTACCTTTCTTGCATGATAAACAACAGTTGTATGAAAACCTACACCTCTAGGACAGAAACCAAAACTAAAACTCATAACTAAATTAAAAGACACTACAAGATAAAATTCACCACCACAACATTCAAAATATAAAACAACTCAAAATTTAATCTCAAACAGAACAACAAAACTACAACTACAACTAAATTAAAACGTCTCGTTGAATGATCGGGAATACCTCGGATGATGTAACTCACGTATTGCTAACGGGATTTCCCACGGTCTAAATGAAAGTGCGGAACTCATTTAGTTGAGTTTAGCAAATTCATCTGGACTAAGTGAATTCGATGAAAATAACGGTGCCGGGATGACGGAACCGCGGGATCTTAATCGGTTCTGTTTAATCAACTTTAAGACCTGTTTTAATTAAAATATTAAAGACACATGGAAATTAAGACTTTCTCTAAAACCAAACACTTCTCTCATCTCCTGATTTATGACTTCTAAAACTAAACCTCTGCAACAACAAGGAGCTCGGAGCATGGTTGGCAGCACGGACATCGTCATCAACGAAAACCCGAGTCTACTTCACAGAAACTTTCCTTAGAATTAAATAACCAAGCCGTAGGACTTCGAGGTAGTTCGTCTAGTGCAACATAAATCCTCAACTCTTCGTTAGGCATTTGCATGATCATATCATGTAAATTAAGCCCTAACCGGTCTTAGGATTTCCGAGGTAATCGTCCGATACGACATAAACCCTCACATCTTGGAGGCTATTTGTATGATTTTATCATACAAATATAAGTCCTAACTAATTAAAATCGGCAAGATCAAAACATTAAATAAACATTAGGACTTTCCTAAATTCAAACCAAACAAATAGGATAGTCGGGAAATTACCGAAGTTCGCTTCGAATCTGTGATTTCTCCTACTTTTCTTCCTTTGAGTCCCCAAAATAAAATGTTCCAAATTTGATCCAGTCCTTATTGAAATTCCAATATATTCAATCCTCGAAAACTTAAACTTTGAAATTCTTGAGAGCAGAACTACTCGATTATTATCGAGAGTTTTCTTAGGTGATTCCCGTCACTTAAGATGTAATTAACTATAGGGGCTTGCCCTTATAGGAATTTTAAGAACCTGAGTAAAATAAACCATGTTTAATGTTTTCATATTAAACAGGGAATTTGTCGGCTTATAAAATTGGTTCGCGGACCAAACGGATGTCACAAATCTTCTAGTTTATTTAATCGAGCCCCATCATCAAGCAATGTGTCTATTCTTCGGGATAGATACATGGTTTCGTGATACGGTGCTCGTTTATATAAACTATTCGGGATGCGAGATCGAGCTTGATTTCATATCTTAAAATTTTTCAAATTTAAAATTATTTTCAAAAGCAAATACTATTTTTCAAATTATTTATTTAAATTAAATTAAAATTCGCCGACAATTTCTGTAGGCGACCCCCTTTTCCAAATAAAACACCAAAACCTAAAAATAAGCCGTACAATTTCTGGCGACTCCGCTGGGGAATAGTTCCTCTCTCCATTTTTAATCAAATAGTTCCGCTTTCAAAAATCGGTAGTGTATCCATGTCCCTAATGGATCAAACTACCCTTCTTTCCGTTGGAATACTATGTTCATTTCTACCTTGAATGAGTATAGCCAACATTCTCTCGGATCAGGAGCCATCGTTTCGTACACCCCTAAACGAGAGGTTCCGAGATCCTTTTACCTCATTTCGAGGTGGGGTGGACCCCAATAGGTGTTAGTTTAGGAGTAATCCTTCGAGTCGAGAAGTCTTGCATAAGACTTTCTTTTCCTTTCTAACTCTGAATCAGATTCATTACCTTCTCTACACCTTCGAACATTCCGTTCTAAATAAACAAACCCCCTAATGAATGACTTTTTTTAATAAACATACATGAACAAGAATGTGTTCGGACTCTTTTTGATTCCTTTCTTTTCGTCCTGATGAGAAGAAGCATAACTCGAGACCGACAATCGAATCTACCTTGCAGAAATGGAAGCCCCAAAATTGATTTTCTCCTTCACCAATGGACCTGGACTTCGCCGTTTACAAGGATGAGCCGCCCGACAATGGGATCATCCGGCTTTGGACGAGGATTCGAGAACACAAATGTCAAAATCACCGACGTTACTCTCTTCGCACCGATGGACAAAGTGTCGGAACCGAGAAACTCATGATCGAGTTCAACCTTAAATCAACCCAAGAGTTTCCTCCTCTACAAAGGGTTCCAAACTCGAGAGGAGTACCGCCGTCCATGTGAAGGACCGTTATCTCTACCCCCACCGGTCTAGTCGTCTCGCTCCTACCCCGGCTCCCGCCAAACCGAAGGGGAAGGAAGTTCAAATTTGTAACGAACATGTTACCATGGAGGGTACGCATTTCCGTGCAAGACCTTCTCGTTTTGAAATTGGGTCCAGCCTCAAGGGTTCCACCCCTAACACGGACTCAGAGGAGAAACAGAGGAAGGAAGATTGCCAAGAAGGCCAGAGCTGCTGAAGTCGCTTTCCTAGAAGAAATTCCCGAGCACACACCATTACCTGAATACATACCATTGTCTGAGTATACACCCCTTTTGGAAGGGAGCGCATTCCATCCCCTTTCCGCGCAGCTCGACGAGGAAAATGTCCGCGGGATCGCTTCTACGTTACCTCGACCCGCATACTATAGCGACAACAGAAGAAAGAGGGCTAGGGTTACACCACTCGCCCGACTACGTACCGTGATTAAAAAGTTAGCAAAGAAGGAAAGATACCCCGTATCGGAAATTTTAAGAAGGATGTGGCGGGTGCCGCCCAAATCCCGTCTCTGGGCCGCGAGTAGAATCCGCTATCGCCGCAGAATAGCTTAATAAGAAGATGAAGGCTAGTCCGCCCGTTGTTGTTTCGAGTTTACGGATCGTGGAGGATACCACCTTCCAAGCATTCGGCTGACGGACCATCCGGTCCTAGGCCTTATACTTGCTAGATGGATGGTATGGTGTCCCACTACCGCCAATTAAGACCGAAACAACGACCGTAAAAGGAAAGTCTCGTCAGGAGACTTGAGTCCGAGGAAAGTGCTACCGCAAAGAAGGGGACTCATGAGAAAGAAACTCGACAATTGTCACATGACAACCGCAAGGATGTACGTAAAAGACCTCTAGAAGATGCTATGGAAAAGTTAAGAACCGATATTCGGCGACTAGCAAGGGAAAGAGAAGAGAAGTTCGGAGATGAAGTTGACTCGTCGTAGTTCATGGATGATGAGTATGCAGTAAATTAACATGGTAGAAACACGAGCTTCGTCGCCTTCACAAGGTGCTCTCCGTGCACCACGCGAAAGAGAGGAGCCGGAAGTAATGAGGAGGCAGCTTCAAGAGAAAGATGATACGATCGCCCAAATGGCGAAAAGGATGGAAGAGATGGCTGTAGCCCTAGCCACTCTCCAGAGTCAGTTTCAACCCCAAAGGGAAACACCCCCATAAGTCATTCACATTGTAGACGGAGGAAAGGAGATTACATCCGTCAACGGGGATGATCAATTAAAGAAGGATACAACACAAAGTATGATTCCGGAAAAGGATATTAAGAGCTTGGTGGAACGACGAAGTGCGAGAAGCCTTGGCACAATCAAAAGCGGGACATCCATTCGGACGGCGGACCTTACCCGAAGAATTCGACGCCGTTCAATATCCGAAAGGCTTTGTACCACCTCTCGTTCAAAACCTTTGATGGAACCGAAACCCTCGGCAAGCATGTTGCACATTTTCGTGCCGGTTGTTGCAATGCCGGCGGAAGTGATGCTTTACTCTTCCGACAATTTGTCGGCACTCGTCGTGGATCGCCTTGATTGGTATGCGGAATTACCAAACGGTTCGGTGAAGACATTTTCATAGTTAGAGAACCTCTTCATCAAGCGATTTGCCGGAGCTCAGCACCACATCACTATAGGTGATTTAGTGGTAGAGAAGCAGAAGCTGAATGAAACCTTGGTGGACTACATACTTCGATGGAGGAACCTAAGTATGAAGTGTGAGCCACAGTTACAAGAACATCATGCAGTTGGCATTTTACTAAAAAGCATCCATGACCCGATAGCACTTCTCCTCAAGGGATTTACTATTAAGACTTTCGAGAAGTTGTTAAGCAATGCCGGAAGCTTGCAAGAGGAGGCGAAGCAATTAAGTTTCACCGATAAAACAGACAAACAGAAGCCCGTGAAAACTTTTGAAAAGAAGTCTGGGATCGTCGCAGCTAGCCGATAAAGGCAAGCAACCGATACAAATATCGTCGAACGACCGCAACGAACCTCAACGTAATTACCAAGAACCCCGACCCGGCTTATCAGTCATCTCAACAATATGAAAAACCGCCTCGTCCACAACGGACGTTTAGGGAGTTCCTGAGCAGGGAGTATCCGTTCAAGAATGAGGCAGTGCCGAAAATGTTCCGCAGCCTGATGAAGACTCCAGATTTCCAATTGCCAGAGCCTAAAAGACCAGAAGAAGTCGACAAGAAAGGTGATCCCAACTTTTGCCCTTACCACCGGATGCTTGGGTCACAAGATAGAAGATTGTATTACCTTCAAAAGTTGGCTCAACGACAATCTCCGGAAAGGAAATATAACGATCCCGAAAGAATACATGAAGGAACCCCAGAAAGGAGGTTCCGTCAATGTTATCTCGACGGATTTCATTGTTCCGATAGATCCCTATGCGACTGATGATGGATGGACTACCGCTTGGACAAAGTCTTCGAAGAAGATTTTAGATTACATCCAAACCGCTTCGGTGCGAGCTTCAATTCAAAGTTCGAAAACTGTCAAGTCGGCGCTATCACTTGAGATAGAAGAACCACCTCAACAAGAGACAATTGAAGAAAAGAAGAAAACTGACGAAGAAGAGAAGACCGAGGCACCTAAGGCTAGACTAGGGGCCGCTTATCCTAGGATAGCTGATTCCGATTCTGGGGAGAAATCCCTCGAACCTCCGACTCGTATGATTATCCGCCCACTCCGGTGGGATCTTATAATGATGAGGGTTATGGCGTCGGCTACGTTTTCGATCGTTTCTAACGATTACGTAACTAGCGAAAATCAACCTAATCCGGACGTCGATTCCGATACGTATAACAATTCTCAAATCATACACAATCTCGACGATCACAACGACAAAGAAGACATCCGCCGTGGAGGCTACGAGAGTTCAACAAGCAACGAATCTATTTGCGAGTTTCGAGGAGCTCCAATCACAATAGAGTTAGAGCCTTCAGACTCCGAAGCTAATCCTGGAGAATCTGTCATTCCAATTCAGAAGGACGCATCAACAAACTCAATGCTAAATTCAGAAGAAATCACAGAAGTCAACTTAAGAAGTGGAAGAGTTCTACCTCCGAGAATGGGTCCAAAGGACAAAGGAAAGCAGTGGTTGTTCGGAAGAATCAACCCTGCAGAAGAAATACCCATTCGAGAAGAAAACGAGGCACATGAAAACAAAGTGGACTACAACGTGCTAGCCCATCTTAGGAAACTATCGCCCAACCGAGCATCTATGACGCTCTCATCTTATCAAAGGAGATGAGAGAAGCTCGATCAAGGCCTTACTTGATCCAGTAAATTTGCTTAGCTCAAATGGCCGGAGATTCCTTAGATGAGGTTTGCTCGTTAAAGGAACAACGAGGTGTTACCTTCACGGACAACGACCTACTACTTGGGACAGCAGACCACAACCGACCGTTGTACATTTCGCTTACAATCGGGAAGTTTACACTCTCCGCAGTATTGGTGGATCCAGGAGCATCAATCAATATAATGAATCTTCGAACGCTAGCATACTTGGAAATTGATGCTCGCGAGCTCGAGGCGGACAAAATGTTATTAAGAGGATTCAACCAGAAAGGAGAAAGAGCCCTCGGATCAATAACACTGCGAATGAAGACCGGTGACTTAGCAAAGACAACCGCGAAATTTCACATAATCGATTCGAAACGTCGTTCAACGCTCTACTCGGGCCGACTATGGATACATGAAAACAGGATGGTACCATCATCTCTACATCAATGCATTAAATACTACGATGGAGGGGAACAAGTGTATTAAAGGTGACTTACAACCGTTCTCCGTACATGAAATCGGAATCCATGAAGATGCAGCTTATTATGCACCTCCGAAGAAAACAATCTTCTCCGAGATACCATAACAAACGAAGCAAAGGAAATTTGGGACAACGAAGAACCCGAAATTCTAGTCCAACAATCACTCACCACTCCCTTACGGCGAGATGGTGAAGGTTTCTCCACAACTCGCATCCGAGGTCGAGGCCGGGGACGAGGCCGCGGCGAGACATTAGGACGATTGGACAGAGGAAACCGACCATCAATGTTGATCGGGAAGATAGTTCGAAGAAGAAAAAGAAATCAAACAAGAAGCAGCGACAATAAGTCTGAAGAAGCCGCAATTCGAATCCCTCTCGAAGATGAAAGAAACGAAGAATATAAATCGATGTACGAGAAGATTAACCACTATGTACATACTATGACCCTGACCCCGATCCATTCTAATAAGATCGAGGGCATGGAGGTCAAAGAGGTACGTAGCGGTGGTGCAAAGCCCATCAAATTCTACCGTGGTGCTCCTTCCTCCAAAACTGAAAATAATGTACAATTTGAAGACTACTTCATCAGAATTAATGAAATCGCCTTTGAATGGTACTCTCCCAAGTGTTCAAAATTTAATTCAGCCGTGGTTTCTTACCTCGACAATGGACAAAAGGTCGATCACAACGTTTTGAAAAATTATGGAATAACTCCGTCGTCCACCCAATTCAAAACATGGTCTCGGATTCGACACAAGAGGATCGACTGACGATACCGAATTTTGCATGGTTGTCACTTGCGAGTCTAATGAAAACCGCATGGAAACTACGAAGAACTCGAAGATTTACAAATTGGAGATGTTCCACCGTAGTTCGAAGAAGAGATCAAATCTACAATAGATGAGTTAACGAAAGTTAACTTGGGTACTAGCGAAGAACCTAGACCTACCTTTGTTAGCTCCTTACTCAATAAAGAAGATTCCGAGGAAATAATCAAGTTATTAATGGAATTTAAAGACTGTTTTGCTTGGAGCTACGATGAGATGCCGTGATTAGCTCCGGAGGTCGCAATCCATAAGCTAGGAGTAGATCCCGCTTCGTCTCGACCGACAAGGTCCCGTAAGAATGCGTCTAGAAATCGAACAACAAGTCATAGCTGAAGTTAAAAAGCTAATAGACGCTAAATTTGTCCGTGAAGAACAATACCCGACTTGGTTAGCCAATGTGGTACCAACGTGAAGAAGAATGGTCGATCGAATTTGTGTGGATTTCGAGAGATTTAAACAAGGCATGTCCAAAAGATGAGTTTCCCTACCGATCCCGAATTAATGATCGACATTGCTTCAACACATGAAATATTCTCATTCATGGATGGATCTTTAGGATACAACCGCTAAAAATGGCTCCGTAAGATGAAAAACTTACAAGCATTCGAATGCCGATCGGAGTATATTGCTACACAAAGTGATGCCATTCGGACCGAAGAACGCAGAGCAACCTACCGGAGAGCAATGACAAGAATTTTTGATGATCTCATCCACAATCAAGTCGAATGCTACGTGGATGATGTGGTCATCAAAAGCAAAGTAAAGGAAAACCACTCGTATGATTCGAGAATTGTTTTCGAACGATTAAGACAATTTAA
The DNA here is from genome assembly GCA_022702705.1 of Papilionanthe hookeriana x Papilionanthe teres. Taxonomy (NCBI): domain Eukaryota; kingdom Viridiplantae; phylum Streptophyta; class Magnoliopsida; order Asparagales; family Orchidaceae; genus Papilionanthe; species Papilionanthe hookeriana x Papilionanthe teres. The sequence goes on along the minus strand of CM040427.1, from coordinate 53,122,502 downwards.
CCTTAAGATGAATCCCTTAAAATGTGCCTTCGGCGTCACCTCCGGAAATTCTTAGGATTCGTTGTCCCGCATCGTGGAATTGAAATCGACCCGAAAAGATTAAAACTATCTTAGAAATGCCGCCTCCCGTAACCTTAAAACAACTACGATCTTTTCAAGGAAGCCGACATATCTTCGACGCTTTATCTCAAACTTGTCGGTAGGTGTCAGCCTTTCTCGCATTAGTTAAAAAGGACGCCAAATTTATTCGGGAAGAGAAATGCCAGTAGGGCCTTCGAGGACATTAAACAATATTTAATGACACCTCCCGTCTTAGCAGCCCCGGCCTCAGTGTAGACCGCTAATACTTTATACCGCGGCTTTAGACGACTCTCTCGGAGCCTCGTTAGCCTGTGTCAATGATGAGGGTAAAGAAAATGCTCTTTACTACCTAAGCCGTCGTTTACTTCTGATGGAAATAAGGTATCCCGTAATTGAAAAGCATTGTTTGGCCCTGATCTTCGCCGCTCAAAAGCTCAGGCATTACATATTTTCTCATAAGGTCAACCTGATCTCGAAATTTAATCCATTGCAATACTTGATGACCCGCCCAACGCTTTCCGGCAGACTCGCGATGGTCGATGATATTATTGCAATTCGATATAACTTTCGTGCCTCTTCGTGCCGTAAAAGGACAAGTCCTAGCAGACTTCCTCGCAAAGACACCCTTTGCCGGCAGAATCGCCTCTCAATGACGATTTGCCGGATGAACAAATAATGAGCTTAGAAGACCCCGATGATCGACGTTGGGAATTGTATTTCGACGGAGCATCTTCAAGCACACAAAGACGAAGAATCGCAAGTGATAGTGCTCGTAAGGCGGGGATCGACTAATCTTTATAACACCGGAGCGGGGGATGTTAAGATACTCCTACCACTCGACGGAGCCGTGTACAAATAACGAAGCGAATACGAAGCCCTCATAACAGGACCGGAATTAACTATTCAAATGGGCATAACGGACATCAATATCTACGGGGATTCGCAGCTAATCATTCAACGGATCACCGGACAATACAGAATTTTAAAACCGAGACTCGAGCAATACTTCCAAGATGCCATACAAATTGTTGAACGCATTCCAAATGTGACAATCTACAAAATTCTCAGAAAAGAAAACATTTTAGCGGATGCGCTAGCCCGTCTCGCAAAAGAATTTGTCTGTTTGCAAGATGAATCAGTGGAAGTGTCAGTTCACGGACGTCAGGTCCTATCACAGCTCGACATAGACACAATACACAAATCGAAAAGGAAAAAGGATCAATCGCAGCGAAGGATGTAAAACACGGAAGATCGGCGACAACCATTAATGACTATCCGCAAACAGAAAACTACCGGACGATAGGTCGTTAGCCCATCGATCAAGAAAAGAACTCGTCCTACGCATTAATAAACAACACATTATACGTAAGGTCTTTTGATCAAATGTGGCTAATGTGCCTAAGCGGGTCCGAGGCCCGTGAAATTGTTAAAGAGGTGCATTCAGGACTCGTGGCGCTCACCGCCGGTCCGAAGATGAAAATGAAAATTAAAAGACTAGGGTACTACCGGCCCTCGATGATGACCGACCGCATGAAAATCGCCAAGAGCCGTCACCGATGCCAAGTGCACGGAGTGGTTCTACACCAACCTCCAAATGTGCTACATCCGACAATCGCATCGTGGCCATTCGAATGTCGGGGCACGGATATAGTGGGTCCAATAGAACCACCATCTTCAAAAGGACATCGCTTCATTCTTGCGGCTACGCATTACTTCTCAAAGCGGCAGAGGCAGCTCCACTCGTAGAAGTGAAAACACATCACGTGCTACAATTTTTCAAGAACCAAGTTGTCTACCGTTTCGGAGTGCCGCGCGAATCATCTCGTATAATGGGTCGCATTCGAAGCACACAAATCAACAATTTTGTCGTGAGACACGGAATCGACCGACGATATTCAACAATTTACTACCCAAGAGCGAACGGCCTACGTCGAGGCTTTTAATAAAACTCTCGTTCAAATTTTAAAGAAGACTTTAGACGACAATAAGAGAAATTGGCACGAGAAGTTATTAGAAGCCTTATGGGCCTACCGGACAACCTTCGTAACTCCTACTCAAGCTACACCTTACGCTCCGGTGTATGGGTCCGAGGCAGTGTTACCCTTAGAGGTCCAAACTTCCTTCACTCGTAATTGCAAGCCGCAAACAAAATCACGACAGAATAGAATGTCAAATTGCGACTAGAAGAATTGGAAAGTCTGGAAGGGAAAAGACTTGCAGCGCAGCAGAATTTAGAACTATACCAAGCTAAGATGGTTCAAGCCCATGACAAACTGGTCCGCCCAAGAACCTTCAAAGTTGGTGACTTAGTTCTCGTTCTCAAGAGACCTATCCTTGCACACCGCAAGATAGGAGGAAAATTTGAACCCACTTGGGAGGGACTGCTTCGTAGCTGAGGCAGCCTACTCGGAGGCTCCTACCAGCCTAGTGAACCGCCAAGGAGAACGACATATGCTTCCGATCAACTGGACGATACTTGAAAAAGTATTACGCTACCTGATGTTTCGAAGGAATGAATTTTCCATCCCTAGAAGCACGGGTGAAGTAATTACTTATGACTGGGTCCGAACCCAAAATAATAAAAAATGTGTTAAAATAAATAAAATCATGATAATAAAGTTTTCCTTGTTTTCTCCCTTCCAAATCAAAATCTCTTTTCTGATCTTTTCCTACTTCATTCCTGTTGAATTTAAAAAATATAAAAATAAAAAAATTGTCTTCAATAAACATTTTCTTAATGTTCTTGTTCTTAGTACAGCCCCCGATCCTTTTCCTCTGTCTTTTCGCAGGGAAATGTCGAACCGGCGGTTGGTCCCGAACTTTAGAAATGGCATAAGCCTCGCATTCGATGAAAAGAGGGTGAAAGATGGAGCGATAATAGAGATCGACTCGACTTCGCACCAGCGGGCCCGCAATACGAGGAAAGTGACCGGGTCCCGGTTGACCGAGAGGAACCGCCGTCGGACGACGAATGAAAGTGGGTGGCCCAAGCCACCAATCCAAAGAAGAAGAAAAGAAAAACAAACACCGAAGAGGACAAGAGAATCAAGTATGTAGTCGCATACGAGAGGGCAAGCTTGTCGCGCCGCGCCTACGTAAACTCGAGAAATACGAAGAGCTACTCTCACAACAACTCAACGAAGGAATAAAAATCGCCGTATCCGCAAGATGTTAACTAAATTAGCAATGGACCAGCACGACGAGACAAGCTTACTACCGCCAAGCACATACACTTCAAGGACACCACTTCACCGAGAACTCGAAGGAAAGAGGCCAGCTCCGAGGATAATAGAAGAAACCAGGGAAATCTTAAGAAGAACGTAAGAAAGGAGGCTACTACGCCACCGGATAAAGTCACCGCAATGCATGACCTTGTTGCGGAAGCGACCCCGGAGGATGTCCCGACGGACATCATCCCCGAGGAGCCGAGGTATGCAGGAGAACGTGAAGGGATTGAGCCATACATCCCACAGTACGTCACCAGGCCTCGCCATTTGCAAATTATCCCAGAATACGAGCTAGAAATAATACAGAATGTCCAAAAGAAAACTTTTGAATACTTCGAAAGAATCAGAGGCAGGAGGATCAATATACTAGAAGGCCTCGAGTTACATACAGACGTATTCTCAGAATACGAACAACAACAATCGTGGATCGCATCCGGATTTGAAAAAGATGGGCCGAGCAGTGTCGCTTAAGAGAAAACACATACTCGAACCCCGGAGATGGATGCCGGGGAAGGGGAGAATTACAATACAATGTGGATGTTGCTACAACTTCGCGTAAGACGAGAAGGGAAACCCACCGGGGATACTCCGTCATGGCCAGTGGATCCAATGCCATTAGTCATTAAAAGGATGGTAAAAAGGATGATAACATGGAGGGTACCGCCAGCAGATTGCATACCCAACAGCTGCATCATTAACATTTACAAGAATGGTGACCGCATTCCCCACACATAGATCACCACGACTTTGTCGGACCTTTCGCACGCTTCTTTTCCGAATGAGTGTAATATCATGTTCGGATCCGACCTCCGGATAGCGGACCTGAGTGAGTTCCGAGGGCCGCAGAAGATACCATTACCGGTAGGTTCCGTCATGATACCGAAGGGCAACGGAGCGGATGTCGCTAAACATTGCATACCGAGAGTGCCGATGAAGCGGATCTCGCTACTTTCAGAAGGATGGACGACAGGAAAGCACCTTACCACTTCCAGCCAGACCCGGAGCTAGAGAGCCTCCGACCTTACGAGCTGTGAGTTACATGGAAAATATCACACCTCCAACATACATCCATACGGCATCCTCGCCAAGGATGGCTTGGAAGGTGATGTTATTGACCATGTACCTCACTATTCGTACATGGATTTTTCGACGGATACCTTTTTGGATGGATCGACAAAGATCATACATAGTCCGTTTGGAGTCTACATGGATTGTATGAGATGTATTCCAGATCGAGTTGTATGATGTATTTTCAACATGATTGGAATGAAAGTGACCATGTCACAATTTTGGCCTTCACCTCTTTTGTGCAAATTGACTGGGAAACGCCATTAAAGTTAAACGAACTTCGAACAAAGAACAAAAAAAAGAAAATAAAAATATAAATAATAAATGAGAATTATTTTTCCTTAAAAAATCCAAACATAAAAATAACTTCAAAATCCACGTGAACGCTAAATAAAATTCACATGAACATTAAATACACAGCTAAAAAAAATTTTGAAAGTTAAAGGACAAACAAAATCAAAATGAATCTCAAATCGGATCTCACTCTAAATTCATCTTTTCAAACATTTCAAATCAACTCCAAATCGAAATTTACCTCAAGAAGCTTTGAAATTCTCTGTCAGGACAACTTTTCCTCACAAGAGACCCACACTTCAATTTCGTAACCCTAAACCTTTTTTTCGTCACATCGAAATCATTTCGACTTTTGTAGCATACCTTTCTTCCTGTATGGAGATAGATTAGTGTCTATTGACACGGAGCCACGAGCTTTGTCCGATTTGGTTCCGATGACATGGACTCGGGTCCCTCTTCACACAAATAAACTTCCGAGATCGGAACCTCGTTCCAATTCTCATTAAACTTCCGAGATCGGAATCCAGTTCCAATTCTCATTAAACTTCCGAGATTGGAACCTCGTTCCAATTCTCATTAAACTTCCGAGATTGGAACCTCGTTCAAATTCTCATTAAACTTCCGAGATTGGAATCCAGTTCCAATTCTCATTAAACTTCCGAGATTGGAACCTCGTTCCAATTCTCATTAAACTTCCGAGATTGGAATCCATTTTCAATTCTCATTAAACCTTCGAGATCGGGAACCGCTTCCATTTCTCATTGAGACCTTCGAGATTGGAACCGGCTTCCATTTCTCATTAGACCTTCGAGATTGGAACCGCTTCCATTTCTCTTTAGACCTTCGAGATTGGAACCAGCTTCCAGTTCTCATTAAACCTTCGAGATTGGAACCAGTTTCCAGTTCTCATTAAACTTCCAAGATTGGAATCCATTTCCAATTCTCATTAAACCTTCGAGATTGGAACCAGTTTCCATTTCTCATTAGACCTTCGAGATTGGAACCAGTTTCCATTTCTCATTAGACCTTCGAGATTGGAACCAGTTTCCATTTCTCATTAAACCTTCGAGATTGGAACCAGTTTCCAGCTCTCATTAGACTTTCGAGATTGGAATCCGTTTCCATTTCTCATTAGACCTTCGAGATTGGAATCAGTTTCCAATTCTCATTAGACCTTCGAGATTGGAACCAGTTTTCAGTTCTCATTAAACCTTCGAGATTGGAACCAGTTTCCATTTCTCTTTAGACCTTCGAGATTGGAACCGCTTCCATTTCTCTTTAAACCTTCGAGATCGGAACCCGCTTCATTTCTCTTTAGACCTTCGAGATTGGAACCAGTTTCCATTTCTCTTTAAACCTTCGAGATTGGAACCGGTTTCAATTCTCATTAAACCTTTGAGATTGGAACCAGTTTCCATTTCTCTTTAAACCTTCGAGATTGGAACCAGTTTCCATTTCTCTTAAAACCTTCGAGGCTGAAACCTGATTCCAGTTCTCTTTAAACTTTCGAGATCAGTACCTAAATCCTGATTCTAACCCCTTCAATCATCACTTAAACTCTGATTCTCATTTTGCGGCAGGTACCCCGATTCCAGTTTTCTCCACAATCCCGGGATTGGAACCTCGTTTCGAATCCAAACTTCAGATCCAAATTTCCTCAAATTGATTTTAAACCAAACTTCAATCTAAATTGAAACTCAAAATCTAAACTTACGCATCAAAACTTAAACTAAAACAAAACGAAAGTCTAAATCGAAATTCCCCCAGATCATGTGATTTGGGACTCACCTCCTTTTCCTTTCCCTGCCGAGAGTTCGAGAATCTCCAATCTCGGAGATATACTCGACACTCCCCAAATGGAAATTCTTCCACTTCGTCCTAAGTTTGTCACTTGGACATCCGTGTTGGTTTTGTTGATCTTTTCGGTCAACGCCAATACGCGCGTGTGCTTGGTTAGCACACCACACCTATCGGGGGTCCATTTGTTGACCTCATTTTTGATGAGATCTTCTCTCCTTCTTTTTAGTACTTCAGGATCTAGCCTTAGGCTTTTCCTTCGACTATCCTGAGAATTAGAATTGGGACCCACCACTTAGAAATTCAAACCACTTCTTAACTCCCTGCAAACTCCACAAACTTGATTGTAGACCCCTAATCACCTAGAGGGTTGAAATCAAATGTGGAAGTTTAAAGGATGAGTTCCTATAGGACTCTTTGACCTTGGACCGCTCCCGGTGGCACAGTCCGGTGAAGGGTTGACTTACACACACACTACACCTATGCACTAAACTTTCACACACCTCTTAAAACCACACCCATACCCAATTTGACCTCCTGACTCATGCAGGTGATTCACATGGATGGTCTTTAACCCCTAAGCCCTGCGCTAGAGGGTTAGGAACAACATAGTGGGTGCCTCAAATGAGTCACTTCATGGCTCATGTGGGCTTGATATGGCTTCATGGATCAACCAAAATGATTTCATTCCACTTACATTCACCCAATCTTCAATTTTCCAAATTTTCAATTTTTGACCCCTGGGACCCTACACCTGCCTAGCCTACCCAAAACCCTTGAAACCACCCAAAATTTACAAAATCACCTAAATCACCCAAAAAATCCTCAAGACCAATCCTAAACATTTCCTCCCCACTCCAATTGATCATCCATAGCCAAAAATACCAAAAATTCCAAAAACACCTCCCGCACTCCTTCAAATACCCAAAATGCCCCTCTTGGCCAAAAATCCAAAAATTCAGAAAATTCCCAGAAAATTCCAGAAAATCCCAAATATTCCCAATTTCATTTTGTTCAACTACATCATGGGCCAATTTTGTCAATTTACCCCACTTTTATCAAAACCCCCAATTTGACCCATTTTAACCCAAAATGAACCCAATGTCAAACCAAACCTACCAAATTGACCCAAATTCTGGTCCAATTCAATTCTAAACTTCAATTCAACATCCCAAACACCAATCTAGACCAAATTCAAGCCCAATTTGATTGGCATTGGGATCCAATTTCACTTTGGGCCTTAAAGCCCAATTTGAACCCATGACCCAAACTTAGCCCAAACTCACCCAATTCAACTCCAATTAACCCCAAATCTTTTCTAAACCTTCCTTAACATTCCCATAAACAAACACTAACATGATTTTCCCAAAATTTAGACCCAAACCCCACTCAAATTTAACCCAAAATCAAAAGGCCCAATTTTGACATAAACCTAAACCTAGCCCAAATAGACCCAAACCCCAAAATCAAAACCCAACCAAAGCCAAAACCTCTTTGAAACATTCCCATAAACATTTCCCAACATTAATTTTACATCAATTTCAACTTTAGCCCAACTTTGGCCCATGTTAGCCCAATTCGACCTATATCGGCCCATGTACCAAATGAACTCAAATCCAACCCAATTCAAGCCCAAACCACCTCAAATTTATTTCAAATCATTCATGACACATCCCTAAACCAAACTCAACAATTATTTGGCCCAACCTCTTTACAAAACTACCATCCATAAATTCATTTTTAAACTTAAAGGCCCATTCCTTAAACCATTTTAAAAGTCCATCTTTTACCACATCCAAAGGCCCAAAATTGGTCCCAAAGCCCATATGAAATTTCTCCTTATCATCCCTTTAATTGAAATCATCCCTAAATCCTAAATTCATCATTGGATTATTCCAAAATTAAACCTCATGGCAACCCTCACCAAAATGCCAAAAGTCACAAAACCCATTTTCATGAAATTGACTAAACTTTTCCCTAAGCCACATGGAGCCATGCATGAGCCATTCACAAGCCATAGGAAGCCATGAAAGTTTGGCATGTGACCATGCCATTAATGGTAAAAGGAGGGGCTCCTTTCCTAACCTTTCATTAAGCCTTTTTAACCTTATCCATGACACACACTAAACCATGTTAAGCCACCTCATCATGGATAGAGACCACACCATCCTCTCTCGTCGACACAACCGATCCTCTCAGCCTCAAAATCAGAGCCATGGGGAGCCGCACCCAACCCAAACCAATGGGTTGACCAAATTGAAGCCAAAATGACCCCTTCCCCATTCCATTTTAATTCGAGCTCCTTTACACATGGCAATTGCCAATTGCTTGCACCAAGTCCCAGCCACGACCCACTCGACCTCGAGGGTGACCCATGCCCTGGCCGGCCAGCCACCACGACCGCCGGAAACCACCAGGCCGAGAGCTCACATGTGAGCCCAAACTTGGAATTCTCACCTGCTGAGCTGCCTCACTCCAAATGGTCATTGCAGCTGTTCTTCTCCTCACCTAAGCAGCTGATCCCAGCCCTCAACTCCCCCTGGGAGGCCCTCCAGCCTCTCCTATTTAAACCCCTCACCCTCTCGGCCAAAGGAAGTGCTGAACCAAACCTTAAGGAAACTCTGCCAAAATCATTCCAGATCACTCTCCACACATAGAGCACTTGATCCCCACTGATTCCGACCCAATCCCCTCCAAGTCGAGCTCAATTTCGAGCTCAAACTTTAGCCCGAAAACCAGGACACTTCTTCACAGGTGAGCCAATCCCCAAATTGATTGGTCCTACACCTTCACCGGATCAAGAGGAGAAGTTTCCCACCGAAAGCCCCATCTCCGAGGCCACCCGGTTGCTCCAACTCTCCAAGCTTTGTGATCGGTTGTGGTCACTTTCATAGCTGGACAATTCACTGAGCCAAGGGACTTCATCCGGAGCTTACTCGGACCCAATCGAAGGTGACACAACCCTCGCATCGAAGCTTCACTTTCCGAGCAAAGGTATGAACTCCCTCTTCGCCCGAGCTTCAGATCAATTCTCCATTTTGATTGGCTTCGATTTCATAGCATGTTCACCGTATGGATGTGTTTGTCTCTTCAAGACGAATCCATGCGAGCATAAGAACATGAAAATCCGTCGAGAATCGAGCGAGTTCTGTGGTTGGAGTGTGGACGGTCGCGGGATCGCACCCGCCGTAGACGATGACCGTGAACCGCTCGGATCGCGCGTGTATCGGATGGACGGCTTGGATCGCGTCGGACCGGCGGATGGTACGTGAACCGCGGGGCCCCGGACAGCTCGAGTCGGATGGCGGCGCCGAACCGTGGAGCGACGCGTGTCGATTCGGAGCCGCCGAGGTCGAGTCGGCGCCGCGTGGATAAGTAGATAAATAGGGTATTTTTCGATTTATTTAAATCCCGTAACTTCAAAAATCCATATCTTTGTGTAGAAAAATCACAAAAATAAAATAAAAATACCTTCTTGCTCAGATGAACAGTAGGAGAATAATTTGGAAAAGAAATTAATTAATTTTGTCCAAGTACTTTATTTTTAATTAATTATTTACTCACTGCATTGTTTTAATTCTCCATGCATTCATACATTTCACCATGGCATGAGACCATGAGGCTTTGAAGCCTCTCGAACTTGGGAACATTCCCCGAATTTTCCAAGGTCGAGGCCATCTCCGTGAAAAGTTATCGATTTTTCAAATGCATGTTGCTGTTTTGAGTATTTTAATTCCAAAAATTAGCATGTTGTGAAATAAATTCTAGGAAAATTTGGTGATGTTCCTTATGACTAGAGAACCCTAGGAAAAATAGGACTTGAGTTAATTCACTCGTATTAACCCTAATCGGCCTAAATACCCAATATTAAACTTTAATTAATTAGAGTTAACCATAGATCAAATTGACTTGAAATCAATTCTCCATTGACCTTTAGGATCAGAGGAATCCACTATAAAAATTTCAAGTCAATTGGACTTGGTTAGCCCCATCAAATGGGTTGATTAAGCCATTTAGCTAAAATTAAACTTTAAAATTTCATAACTTTCAAAATACTTTTCAAAAATTCACCAAATTGATTTTGAAGCCTCTCTGATATTAGGAGAATTCAATAAAATTAAAATTGTAATTTTCTAAAAAAGTTGATTTTTATCATTATTTTAATATTTTAATAATTAAAAAATAATAAAAATTACAAAAATAATAAAATTCACCAAAATGTCATATTTTGAATTCTAACCACTTAGGAACAAACCCCATATTTTTCTTATGTCTCTAGGTTGAGATATTAAATTTTAAAGCCTTGGGGTAATTTTTAAAATTAAAAAATACATTTTCTAGCATTTCCACTAAAATAATTCCAATAAATTAAGGAAAAATCAGAAAATTGTAAAATTTGGTTCTCTGGAATCCTTGATATCAGAGAGAATTTTAAAAATTATAAAATTCATTTTTCAACTTATATTCTATTTTTAAATTAATTAATACTTCAGAATGTAAAATAATTTTAATAAATAAAATATAATTCAAAAAATCACAAAAATTGGTCCAAGTGGTCCTCTAGTTATGAGGAATATCCCATAATTTTCTTAAGGATAGAAACTTTCCCTTGGTCATATTATTAAATTTTCCTTAGAAATCCTTATTTTCCACCAAAAATAATTACATAAATAGATTAAATATAGAACAATCACATTTTCTCCTCTAATGTCTTTATTGACATATGAGTGAGGTCACATAAAAATTTCAAATTCATTTGAGCTCAATTTAGTGAGTTATGAAATTATTAAGCTTGAAGGGCAAAATGGTAATTAAAATTTTAACCCTTAATTAAAACTTTAGGCTTAATAAAATTAAAGAGTAAAATATTTGATCCTAATCTGATTTGGATGATTTAAATTTAAATAATTAAAGGGTAGAAACCTATTAAACAATTCAACAATAATTGAAATGAATTTTAATTAAAATAATTAATTAAATTTGGAAGAATAATAAAATTGGAATTATTAAAATAGGGATGTTATTAGGAAGAAATTTGTTCTTTAATTTAAGAATCCCTAAATTAATCATCTCAATAATATTTAATTCCTAATTAAAATGATAATCCAAGTTTAAGATTTAAAATGCTAAAAGACTTAATCATTAAATTAAGTTAAGGTTAAATTATTTAAAGCAAACCCTTTTAAAATAAAAAAAATTAAATTAAATTAAATTAAATTAAATTAAATTAAATTAAATTAAATTAAATTAAATTAAAATTAAATTAAATCATATTAAATTAAATTAAATTAAATTAAATTAAATTAAATTAAATAAAATTAAACTAAATTGAATTAAATTAAATTTAATTAAATTAAATTAAATAAAATTAAACTAAATTAAATTAAATTAAATTAAATTAAATTAAATTAAATTAAAACTAAATCAAATTAAATTAAATCCAATTGCATTAAATTAAGCTAAAGCGTATCATATTAAATTAACTTAAATTAAATTAAATTAAATTAAACCACATTAAATTAAATTAAGTTAAGTTAAATTGAATTAAATTAAATATGACATCACCTAAGACATGAAGAATTCAAAAATAAATCTAAAATAACTTGAACACTATTCCAAACTTAAATCATTAATTTGAACTTAAATTTAATCACAAATCATTAAATATCGTTTTGCACTTCAGGAGCTTTTACTATTATAACTCCTAAATCGGAGTATCAAATGAAATGTCACTTCACTCATAAGGATATTCAAACATCCTAATTCACCGAGTAAGAAATAAAACTTAACTTAAATACCCTGGATGATTAATTCACTCGCACAATGAATTCATTTAGACTTAGGACAATTCCCGAAATATCGAAAAGATGTTTAAGATTCGTCTTAAACACTTCCTCAATATGATGGAATGTCCTTAAGAACAAATTGAGCTTAGTTGTTCTTTGGTGAAGAAAATCATCCTTAAGACCAAAATTGAAGACCTAGACGTCATAGGAATGACTAGCTATAGGATTAGGGACTTGGTAGAAAACCATAACCCTCCCCTTAGCTTTACCTAGGAACTTACTTTAAATGCTTAAATATTCTAACTGTGTTTTAAGTGCAGCTTGGGATGACGGGAAGACCCTTCAGGTACGCTTTTATTTTATCACGAATTTACTTTACCGCAATTTATTTAATCACATCGCACTTACCTTTCTTGCATGATAAACAACAAGCTGCATGAAAACCTACACCTCTAGGACGTAAACTAAAACTAAAACCCATAACTAAATTAAAAGACACTACAAGATAAAATCCACCACCACAACATTCAAAATATAAAACAACTCAAAATTTAATCACAAACAGAACAACAAAACTACAACTACAACTAAATTAAAACGTCTCGTTGAATGATCGGGAATACCTCGGATGATGTAACTCACGTGTTGCTAACGGGATTTCCACTGTCTAAATGAAAGTGCGGAACTCATTTAGTTGAGTTTAGCAAATTCATCCGGACTAAGTGAATTCGATGAAAATAACTAGTGCTGGGATGACGGAACCGTGGGATCTTAATCGCTTCGTTTAATCAACTTTAAGACCCGTTTTAATTAAAATATTAAAGACACATGGAAATTAAGACTTTCTCTAAAACCAAACACTTCTCTCATCTCCCGATTTATGACTTCTAAAACTAAACCTCTGCAACAACAAGGAGCTCGGAGCATGGTGGGCAAAGCACGGACATCGTCATCACAGAAACCCGAGTCTACTTAACGAAAACTTTCCTTAGAATTAAATAACCAAGCCGTAGGACTTCGAGGTAGTTCGCTTAGTGCAACATAAATCCTCAACTCTTCGTTAGGCATTTGCATGATCATATCATGTAAATTAAGCCCTAACCGGTCTTAGGATTTCCGAGGTAGTCGTCCGATACTACATAAACCCTCACATCTTCGAGGCTATTTGTATGATTTTATCATACAAATATAAGTCCTAACTAATTAAAATCGGCAAGATCAAAACATTAAATAAACATTAGGACTTTCCTAAATTCAAACCAAACAAATAGGATAGTCGGGAAATTACGGAAGTTCGCTTCGAATATGTGATTTCTCCTACTTTTCTTCCTTTGAGTCCCCAAAATAAAATGTTCCAAATTTGATCCAGTCCCTATTGAAATTCCAATATATTCAATCCCTTGAAAACTTAAACTTTGAAATTCTTGAGAGCAGAACTACTGATTATTATCGAGAGTTTTCTTAGGTGATTCCCGTCACTTAAGATGTAATTAACTGTAGGGGTTTACCCTTATAGAGAATTTTAAGAACCCAGGTAAAATAAACCCTGTTTAATGTTTTCATATTAAACAGGGGAATTTGTCGGCTTATAAAATTGGTTCGCAGACCAAACGGATGTCACAAATCTTCTAGTTTATTTAATCGAGCCCCATCATCAAGCAATGTGTCTATTCTTCGGGATAGATACATGGTTTGTGATACGTGCTCGTTTATATAAACTATTCGGGATGTGAGATCGGTTTGATTTCATATCTTAAATTTTTCAAATTTAAAATTATTTTCAAAAGCAAATACTACTTTTCAAATTATTTATTTAAATTAAATTAAAATTCGCCGACAATTTCCGTAGGCGACCCCTTTTCCAAATAAAACACCAAAACCTAAAAATAAGTCCGTACACATGTTTTCATTTTTTATGCATAACAAAACTGATTATGGACATGTATGTGTGTGTGTGTATATATATATATATATATATATATATATATATATATATATATATATATGTATATGTATATATAACTAAATTAAAATTGAATAATAAAATGAGAGTTGAGTTATATACTTATGAGGCAGTATTACATTAGAAATGATTGAATGTAATATATAAAATTGATATTTATTCAATGACCAGTTCATCACATATGATATATTAGATTTAAGCACTATGTTGTCATGGAGATTCGACTAAAATTTTAATAAGATTTATTTTTTGATAAATAATAATAATAATAATAAAATTATTCATTATGTTGAACTTATTTATGCTCCATATTTATCGTTTATACTTAAATAAATAATGATTTTTTTGTGGGTTTGATCAAACCCACTCATTGATATTTTCTTATAGTAGGTTATATCGATATGTTTTGAAAATGTCGCTATAAGAATAGTTTATTCAACGTTAGATTTACTTTTTGTATTTTCAATTTATATATTAGTTATTATGTTTTTCTTTAGGTTTGAATAGCTGTAGTTGTTTCATTTCATTATGTTTTATTATATATTTTACTTTCTTGCTGACCAATTTCTTTGTGTTTTAGTAAATAAAACAACTACTTATCATTCCTTATGTACTCATATTATTTATATGCAATTTTTTTTGGAAGGAAATAATTTTTTATGCTTTCATCACATCCCAAGTATCTATACAGATGTTCAAACATGTTTAGGGGTGTAAATGAGCTGAACACGAGCGAGCCCAGCCTCAGCTCGTGTTCGGCTCGTTTATATTTCGAGCTCAAAGAGAGTGTTCGTGCCCGGCTCGTTTGCTTAGCGAGTCAAACACAAACGAGCCGAACACAAGCTGCTCACGAACAAAGAGTCGTTTTGACAATTCTAATCACTTAACCATAAGATGTTAAGAGTTGGGACGAGATTTAAAAAATATTATTTATATTAAAATATCATTTGAATCTAATTTAATAGTTTTTATTCTTAATTAATATTTTTAATTGATTATAAATCTTTG
Organism: Papilionanthe hookeriana x Papilionanthe teres; assembly: GCA_022702705.1. Lineage (NCBI taxonomy): Eukaryota > Viridiplantae > Streptophyta > Magnoliopsida > Asparagales > Orchidaceae > Papilionanthe > Papilionanthe hookeriana x Papilionanthe teres. The sequence continues at coordinate 53,107,278 of CM040427.1, read as the reverse complement.
TAGCTCTGTAGTCAATTAATTTTTTAAAAAATACTACTCATATATATATATATATATATATATATATATATATATATATATATATATATATATATAATCGATGAATAGTTTTTCGAGCCAAAACGAGTCGAACATGAAAAAACAAATCTTTGTTTGTGTTCGGCTCATTTACTTAGTGAACGAGCCGAACACGTGCTTCTTAACGAGCCGAACACGAGGTGTTCGCGAACAATGAGCTGTTTTGACAGCCCTAAACATGTTCAATTAGTTAATGAGATGGTCATAAATGAGCTCTAACCAAGCAAAGCCACAAGTAATTATCAAGTGATTGATTAAATTGTAACCCTTATAACAAGGTTTGATAAGATGATGAATAACCGCTCCATCTATCAAACCATACAAATTGAAATGTATATTTAACCACATGATGGAAGATAACCTATCATCAAAATATCAGAGAGATATTATTGGAGTAGGTATGAATAACTAGATAGAGACTATTTTATCATGATGAGGAAGATATATCAATCTATAGAGCGATATTATATGAAGGTGAATATAGTTTTGCTAGAAACCCAATTGCTTGAAACCAAATGATGTTAGAACTATGTGTGTATGCATAATTCATCTATGCATAAGTGTTGACCTCATTTTTGGCGAGGTCTAATTTTCTTCCTAGGATTTTAGGATCTAGCCATAGGACTTTCCTTTTAACTATCCTAGAGGGCTAGAGATGGGACCCACCCTGTTTTAGAGACTCGAACAGACTCTTTACTCGTCTTGAAATTCTGCTCGTATGGTTGTCGACCTCTAATATTTAGAAGGTCGAAACTAACACGACGGAGCTCAAAATGAGTCCCTATAGGACCCTTAAGCCTTAGGGTTGCCTTGTGCACTTTTCGCACCGACGCACGAACGAATTTCACAATTCGGACCCTCGACACTTTTAAACTCTGAAATTCACATCACTCGAATTTTTATTTAATTCAAAATTAATCGAAACTAAAATTAAATTTTGAAACGATCGACCGCGAGTCGAAATTTAGATAAAACTTGAATTTGACACGTTTTTTGACGCGACCGTCGACGAGGTTGCCCAAACGACCTCGGATGACGAAACGGAATGCGCCGTTGCGCTCAGAACGTCGAAATTACCTAGGAAGGACACTAATTTTGATGTGATTTTGTGCGGGGTCGAATTTTGTCCGAAACAACGAAAAATTGAATAAAACATTGTTTTAAAATTTAAAAAAAAAAAAAATTCTTTGAGCTTAAGTGTTACTATTGTTGGCATGTTTTAAATATTATTTTGAAGCCCTCTTCGTTTCATATTTGGCTCTCTTTTAATTAGTCTTGGGGGTCTTTGTAAAAAAAAAATAATAATCAAATAAAATAAAATAAAATAAAATAAAAAATCTGAAAAGTATAGGTAGTGGCTTGTGGAAAAATTGAAGTTTGCATGCAACTATTTTATGAAGATTTGAGGTCTACATTGCTTTATCTTGCAAGAGACCCGGAATTGTTTGCAATAACCTTGAGGAGCATTTTTTTTTTTTTTAGTAAGACATATGAATAGCATTACCTGATCATAGGGGGGTGAAAGATGCAAAGGTTATTTGAAGGGTTTATTTTTACCTGTAAAGAAGTTTACATGTATGCAGACTCCAATTCTTTCATGTGTCTCACCTATTTCTTATGCACTTATATATCCAAGCAGGACCTACATTTACTAATACGCCACTTCTATTCTTACATTTCTAGCACCCAAATAAAGTATATGAGAATTAGGTGGTATGTTTGTAAATCTGCTTTCCTTAGCAGCATTTGTTTCTATAAAAGTGTGGCTTGGAAATTTTGCTCTTATGATTTATTGCTTGGTGACGTGAGTAATCTTTTTAATCTGCGTCACTTGGGATTGCTCCCAAATGTATTTCCTAGTGTGCCTGGAATTGGGAGATTAAAGTCACGGCAAGAGCTAAATGAGTTTAATGTTAAGAATGAGAGTGATTATAGAATTGAGGTGCTGGAACATATGAGGGAGTTGCGCAAATTAAAAATACATTTTCTGGAAGATGTGAAGGATGCTAGAAAGACTTTCAATATAAAATTATTTGAGAAGAGAAAGCTTGCAGATTTATTTTGAATGGAGGCAATTACATTCATGCCACCCACTTCTTCTATGTTTCCATACTTAACACCCAATGTGTATTTGTTTATACTTATAACACCAAAAGATTTCATGTTTACACACATACCACTTGCGGGAAGGTTGAATTATTGTTCCTTTTGGGGAGGATATGAAATTGTAGTAGTTTGGGTTCTCATTTTGTAAAACCTGAAATGTTTTAGGCTTTCGTTTGCAAAAATCTGAAATGGTTGAGAGGCTTTTCTTTGCTTGAAATGTAGTGGCTTCTTTTCTTCAAAATCTGAAATGATTGGGAAACCTTTGACGCTTATGTTTCGAAAATCTGAGGGCTTCGTTACCTTATTTGCAAATGTTGGGAAGCCTTTGATGCTTGTGTTTTAAAACCTGAAAAGTTTGGCTTGCTTATTTGCAATAATCTACCTCGAGGCTTTGCATTTTGAAAATTTGAAAAGTTTTATTTGTCATTTGCAATTATTTGAGAACCTTGGTGTTTGTTTTTTTTTTTAAAAAAAAACCCGGAAGGCATGGGTGTTTCTTTTTGTAAAAATGGGAGAAGTTTGGATGGCTTATATGTGAAAACTTGAAAAAGCTTTGCATGACTCTTTTGTGAAAATTTAGAGGTCCCGGGTGGCTTATTTGAAAAATCTAAAACTTGATATAGCTCTCTTTTAAAAATGTGAAAAGGTTTGAGATGTGATCTTTGAAATGGGGAGAGGCCGCCTTCTCTTTGTATTTTGGATTTGGGGCTCAGTTTGGCTCTTTTAGTTGTAGGGAGCTGCTCCTATTTGCACTAAAATGAAGGGCTCGGTTTTCATGCTTCTAACATGCTTTATACATGCTTCGGATGGATGGAAACAGTGGTTGTTACATATACATATGCTTGCGACATCTCTTTTTATGCAAATTGCAGGTGTGGAATATTCATTTTTATGCCGTTATGCTGCCCGATTTTTCTTGGTTGGTTTTGTTCTTTTTCTACTTCATTTTTACTTCACTCCGTTTTATTTTCCTTTCCCGCAGCTTTATTTTTCCCTTTTCTTTGCCATTACTTGAGTGTCATGGGGATGGGTTTGGCACCACCCTAGAGGCCTAGGTCACTTCAAGAGTGTGGCGACACTTTTAGGTCTTTCCTTTAGGACGAGTGAGGATTGTAGGGAGTCCGGGGTGATTGACTTGAGTTGATTAATTTTGAGAACCAATTCACCTCATTTTACGATTCTGTGTTAGGTGAATTATTTTCTTCTCTCTTCTTGTTTTGTTCTCTCGTCCCTTGATTTTCTCCTTGCTTCTTGGTTCAATGTCCGCACCTACAGGGGATGTGTAAGTGTGCACATATAACCCCTTTAGGCTATATGTGGGGCCATCAAGCAAGGCTGTACGTGTGGTGGGGACACTGATAAAATTGTATAGGGAAGGTTACGAGAAAATTATAGAATGGTGCCGCCCGACTCGGAGACCTTGGAGAGGGTAGAGCGAGGAACTCGAGACACTATTCGCCCGTCCTTGGGGTTTCTACTGCCGGTACGTCTAAAGATGTTAGCAGTCATAGTCCGATTAGGGTAGCCAACCTGTGGACTAAAAAATATATATATAAAATATAATAAAAATACATACATTTGAAAAAATACAAAAAAAATTACCTCCACCACAACACAGCCTACTTACCTACAACTTTTTACTTGCATGCAAACCCAAAATGAAATGTGTGAAAATTTACAAAGGTCCACGGTCGGCTACTCGAGTCGGGTTAGGGTTGCCTTCTGTAGAAAGTTGGTCTAGTAGTCAGTACCTAAGGTGGGACATACAGCGCAACTCTGAGTCCTTAACACCACCATGCTTACGGTCCTTTTCAGATGCCCCATGGCTTTCTTACGGTGTTTTTGTGGTTTTCGCTACGACTTTGTTTTGTTTTCATTCGCGATTTCTACGAGGTTTCCTACTGGATTTCTTTTTCTTCTTTCTAAATTTTCTTTGCTTTATTTCGCCTTTATTTCGGGTTTTTTTTCTTTCTTTCGCCTTTTTCTTTTTGGATTTATCCCCAAATTTTGCATTTCGCTTTTCCTGCACGTATGGTAGCGTACTTAGTCATGTTTCCCTTACTACGTTCACTTCTGTTTTGTTTTGGTGCTGATGCCTTTTCTGCAGGAAACAATAAAAGTGATAATAATAAACATGTAACAATACGCCGCGGTTAATCAACGCCTACGGTACACTTATAGCACTGTCACTTCTTTTATTTACTGCTTTACCTGCTTTACTTTTTAGCATATATACCTGCTAGCGTAGCATGTTTTACTTTCCTCAGTACCTGCTTCAGTTAGTATAGCATGTTTTACTTGTTACAGCGCATATTCCTGTTAGCGTAGCATGCTTTACTTTCCTTTGTACTTACTCCTGCTTAGTGTAGCATGCTTCTCGTTTATCAGTAGCTTATACTCGTTTTCCTGTTCTCTTTTACTACTGCTCCTCTCATTGTAACACACACTCACGCTTGCAACAAAAAAATAACGATAATAATAATAAGATGAAATAAAACGATTTGCATGTTCACTTTAACTTAAGATTTAAATCCAAACTGCGATCTTGCTACGACGTGGAGCTTGGAGCGCGGTGGGCAGCACGGCCATCTTCATCAGCAGAACATGTGTCGACATCAGCAAAACCAATTCTTAGTCTAAATAACAAGCCATAGGATTCAAGGTAAGCCGCCTAGTGCGACATAAATCCTCACCTGTTCTTTTAGGCTTTTGTACAGTCTTGCTGTGCAATATAAGCCCTAACTCGCTTAGGATTCTGAGGTCGTCGTCCGATACGACGTAAATCCTCCTACCTTTCAGGTTATTTGCATAATCAGGTGATTATGTAAGTGTAAATCCTATAATTAATTGGCAGGATTGAAACTTAAATAAATTCATTTTTTCAAAATTCAAAGCCTAACATTAGGATAGTCTGGGAAGTCACCGAAGTTCACTTCGGGTCTGTGACATCCCCTACTTCTCTTTCTTTGGACTCCAGAAATAAAATGTTCCAAATTTGAGCTAATCCCTTTGAAATTCCAAAATCCAATCTTGGAAACCTAAACTTTGAAATTCTTGAGAGCAAAACCACTGATCATTATCGAGAGTTTTCTTAAGTGATTCCCGTCACTTAGGATGTAATTAACTACAGGGGCTTGCCCTTATAGGGAACTTTAAGAACCCAGGTAATATAAACCGTGCTTAATTCCTTTATATTAAGCAGGGGAACTTGTCGGCTTATAAAATTAGTTCGCAGACCAAACGAATGTCACAAATCTTCTAGTTTATTTAATCGAGCCCCATCATCAAGCAGTGTGTCTATTCTTCGGAATAAATACACGGTTTGTGGTGCGGTGCTATTTTATATAAACTATTTAGGATGTGAGATCGGTTTAATTTCACATCTTATAATTTTTCAAATTTAAAATTATTTTCAAAATCAAATGCTACTTTCTAAATTATATATATATATTTAAATTAAAACCTAAAAATATGCCGACAATAAGTCATCCAAAAAATTGGTGTTAATGTTTGAAGAGTATGTGATGGTGACACCAAAAGACACATCACAAATTCAACTTCTAACACATTTCAGAGAGTTATTGAGAAAAATAGAGGACATAGATGATCGAGCTCACTTTATCAACATAAATACCATATTAGACAAGAGAATTATACAAGCTATGTTAAGAAGGCTCCTATAACAGGTTCTTGTTCTTGTTCACACGACATCATCGATCCATTGATGCATGACGCAAATGTTCTCATCACGAACTTCCATTCTCTTTCACAAGTGGATGTTAGTCCGTTAACCCTTAACTCCAACATAGCCATCACAAAACTCTTCTGTCGTATTATATGCTATTACAGGTTCATCGATTCTTGCTCTAGGACTCCCGTCATGAATTTCTCCTCATTTACATGTCATCATTTGTTTGGTGATAGATGCCTATAACACTCTTGCTAAAAACTTCTTTTTGCTTCACACACTAAATTTTAATCAGTTTTTATTGGAATTTGATACATCTAAAATATATAGTGTTTTATGCACATTTTATACCTATTTTTGATGATATTGCACTTTAATCAAAGATATTTTCATGTTTTTCTTGCAGGTATGATTAAAATGAGTGATTTTGATGAAATGAGCAAAAAAGGATCAAATTTGGAGCAAAAAATGAAATGTCTGCAAAATTAGCCTATAGCGCCCAAGTGCTGATGGCTGGCGCATAGGCGCGACAGTTAAAAGTGATGAATTAAATCAAATTTGGCGTCATTTCCAAGGGGCCTTTGAAGCAACTTTTGGTTTAAACTTCCTTAACTTATCTTGGGCGGAAAATTCGAATGAAGAGATGCATATTTTGGTAAATACATTGAATCTGGACATGATTTGAAGAGACACAAAAACACCTTTCGAAGAAATATTAAAATGAAGACATGAAATCAGTTAGTGAGTTACTTAGTCTTCTTTAGAGTCTATGAGTCAATTTTTTTTTTGTGTGTAGTGAGTTAAGAGAGTTTTAGAGGGGAAAGAGTTGGTGTTGAAGCCTTCCTCTCACCAATTTCTCTTTCATCCATTTATCTAGTTTTTATTTGAGCTTGGAGTCCGTTAGAGTCTACAACGTTGGGCGACCCACTCTGAGGAGTCTTTTTAGTGGAAAGAAAAGTTTCAGAGGAACTTCAAGAGTCTTGTGGAGATGAATTTCAGATAAGTTTTTATCTTTGTTTTTACATTTAGTTTTAAAGTAAGACTGATTGTGTTTTCACTATGATTTCTACTTTTAAATCAATTTGTGTTTGTGTTTTCTCCATGAGTTCTGAGTAAATTTCTATCCTTTTCCTTTCAAATGATGAAGTAATTAAATTATGGAAGGAAGTTGTGTGAAGTATAGATGTTCAATGTTGGAAGAAGTTATGATGATTCCACTATCTTGCACTTCATTTACCTCTTGATTTGGCCAATTGAGATGTTAAAATTTGTTGTGAGAACATGTAAGAACCAATGTGGTATTGTCTCAAACAACAATTGGAGTGAATCACATGAAATTGTATGAGTAAGAATTGTAGTCCATATAGTTGAGTGCAAATAAATAGGAAGATATGCTTTTAATGAGTGTAAAATTAGAGGACTTTAGTATGATAGGCTAAAGCCCCTAATTTGGTTTGATGTTTTAAGTTTTGTTATGAGATGTTAGCCCCCGGGTGGAGGGATAAGAGGGAACTCTAGAGTGAGAGCTAGTATTTTTCATGCTTAACCCATCTTTAAGATTTCAAAATATCAAATTAACTTATGTTCATTATAGAACCAAGTAAGGGTAAAGAATATAAATGCTCCTATTTGACACAACACATTTAGATACTTCCAGAACAAAATTCTATAATTATTACTCATTCATTGAAATATTAAAAATATATTTTATTCTCATCTGCTTTCATATCATTTAATAGTCTTGTTAATTTTAGTTGCGTACTTTACTTTTTCTAAAAACAAAATTATCAAAAAGAATTTAAACTTTCTATCTTTAAAACATAACATACAAAATCACTTTGAAAAGTAAAAAGTTATTTTTCTGCTTTCTTTAATTTTTTAGAACATTTCACTGTGGGTTCGATATCTCAGAGCTTAATCAGAAAGTTTTATTTTACTTGATAAACGATATGTATACTTGTGTAGAATCTCATATTAAAAATAATTAAAGTTGATTTCTTATTTGCTTCAGAATCATGTTTTTGGTACCGTTATAAAGAAAAATATATTATCATTGAGAAGAAATATAAAGTGTAAAATGTAAGCATAAATATTCGGGGATCATGATTATTGTGTCAAACTCCTCTTCTCCCTCCATGGCCATTAATAAGCTTTCAAAATGAATCACAAGCGAGCCAAGTTCGAATGTGAGAGTTCGAACAACACTTCAAATATGATTCAAATTAATTCAAGTTCAAGCTTACTCATATCAATTTTAATAAGCAATCAACATGATATGTTAATTTTTATTAACGGACTCTCGGTATTCCTTACATGAGATATAAGAAATTTACACACACACAAATATATATATTAACTTTTATTAAAGACTCTCAATTTTTGCGGTTTGTGGCTTTAAGCCTTTCGTGGAATGCTATTTCGAAGTTGTGGCTATTTACTACGGAAAAATAATGAGTTTATGCTTTTAGAATGAGGTAATGCTCGATTGCATTAAATTTTTTCTATAAAATTTGGATGTCTGTGTTCTTTGTGGTTTTGACCTTTTCGTTTTTGCAATTATGGTTCTTTGCTCTTTGTTCTTTGCAGTTTCTGGTTCAATGATGTTTGTGTTTTGTGCCTTTCCTCTATGGAGGAATTGAAGTATTCATTACAGTGCATTGCTTCTGGCTTACTGCTTGAAGTTTGTGGCTTCTTTGTGACATTTGGTGGTCGCGATCAGTGGTATGCGGGTGGTTATTAGTGTTTTGAGTCCATTGTCTGTGTGGGTGGCTATTAGTTTGTGGCTTTTTTGTATATGATGGATTGATATTGATGCTTTGCGACTATTATCTATGATGGATTGCTCTTAGTGGTTGGTGGTGTGTTGGTTGTGATGTGATGGTGGTGGTGTATTGGTATTGATGATGTGGGGGTGGTGGTGTGTCGGCGTCGATGATGTGTTGGTGGTGGTGTGTTGGTGTTTAATGTGTTGATGTTTAGTGTGTTGGTTGTGATGATGTTGTGGGGACAGCATGTTGTTGTTGATGATGTGGTTGTGTGTTGGTTGTGATTGTGTGGTGGTGGTGGTGGTGTGGTGGTGGTGGTTGTACTTCAATAATGATGAGGCAGTGATGGTGGTGTTTTGGTTGTGATGGTGTGTTGGTGGTAGTCTATTGGTTGTGATGATGTAGTGATGATTAATGTCTGGTGGTAGTGACATATTAATAAATTTCAAATGTTTCTTTTTTATTGGCTTCTCAAGATGTGGAAATTTGAACGAGACTTCATGTTTTCAAGTGGTAACCTTATATTCTCTGCCACATATTTATGTTGCTTAGTTCTTTTCATGTTAATAGTCTTCATGTTTAAGACAAAACAAATCTCATATGGGATAAATAGAAAAAACTAATATTTTGTGATATCTGTCTTAAATATGTGAAATTGGAAAATATATCAACTACTTATTTTGATAATGAAGAATGACATTACATAATAAAAAAGTTCAAGAAAAGCATCAAATCAATCCTCTAAATTTTAAATTAAATATTATGATAATATTTATTATTATTTTAATATTTTTATTTTTTATTTTGATTGTTGTGTTACTCGTTGGTTATGTTTAGTGAGGTGTCAGTTTTTATTATGTAATATTCAAACTCAATTCAAACTGAATATCTATTTTTATGTATAAAATATACAATCAAGATTGATTTTATTATAAACAACATAACAATGCAGCGGCTGAAAGATTATTTAACATAAAAAATTAATAATAACAGCAACACAACTATATAAAATAAACAAAGATAACTAGTTGATCATATAGGAGAAATATTTGCATACGGATAACACACGCAGCTCGGCGTGCGTTCTCCCAATAATCCTGTCACACCCCCATAATAACCTATCAATAACACTAAAATGAAACCCACAAAGTTTATTGAGAGGTTATTGGGGTTATTGGGTATTGGTTATTGAATTAATACTCAATAACCTGTCAATAACCCTAAATAACTCTGCAATAAAATTTATGGATGTATTATTAAGCAAGCATTCAAATATTTATCTATCATACATACGCAATTAACTGATAATTTTCAGTGTAAGAACCCGACCAAATAAATCTCTTCACGGGACAGAAGGAGAGAAACGAGCCATGGCCACTCCGCTCCCAAATCCAAAGCTCTTCTCTTCTCACTCCCTGATAGATTCCAGATGCCCTTCTCTGTACTCCCTTTACCACTTCACCCTCACCATAAATGGCGAGAAGCTTGTCCAAGCTTCAACAATCTCGTCCCGCCCGCGGAGACAATGCGCCATCAGTTTCGCTTCTCGGAGGCGGAGCCGAACTTCTTCCACCAGCGCTTCCATGGTCTCCGAAGACGAAGAAGAGAATTGGGACGAAGAAGATGAAGAGAAGGGGGAAGAATTTATGCCCTTGCGGGAGATGACGCGGTGGCTGCAGAATAAGCCGGCGGGATTTGGAGAGGGATTGAAGTACAATACGACTTTGGAGGACAAGCTTCTGGAGGAGATAAATCTTAACCAGAAGGATCAGCTTGAGAGGAATAGTAAACCGAGGGCAAGCGAGAAGGAGATTGCAGGAAGTGTTAAAAAGCAAGAGAAGCAGAAAGGTATTGCTTTATATCTCCTTTTCCTTAAGAAATTAATTACTTGTTTTTTATGAGATTTACTTCTGAATGGTGTGCTCTGAGCTCATTGTTTCATGAAGAACACGAGATTCTAATATCTGTTGCTTCTACAAATGAAGATTGAATATGTGGCAAGAGAAGTGTTGTACAGTATGCTTCAAATAGCTCCATAGTTTATTTTTTATTTTTTCAATTTGATTAATGTTTTCATGACCATTCTCATTCTAGATTTTTTTTTTCATCTGCAATCAAGGGTTATAATCGAACTGGTATCCAAAGAGTAATGATTGTTCCTCCGCCTTTACGCCTCCCACCGTGCATGTTATGATTATTTTTTACCACAGTTTTGATCGGCACTAATTGTTTGTTCCTTTTGTGCTCAATCAAATTTTTAGACTCTCATTTTTTTAGCTCGTTGTAGAGTTATTATAATCCATATAATTTTTTTAGCTTTGTACCATTACAAATAGCAACTTTTGAATGTTTTCAATTAACTTATGGCCTAGTGTTTCAGATAACTATCCAAAATTATTGTTTGTAGCATTTTTTCTTCATCCCAACCAAATGGAAAATAGGCTCATCAGGAATTATATGTACAAATTATAACATGTTTGTCTAACATTTATGACTTCAGCTAAGGTTTTGTTATGGTGATTTACAGTTGCTGAGGTCATAAAAACTGATCCTGAAGTCCGTGTGTGGAATCTTCCGAAGAAAAAGAATATCAACAGAGATTTGTGGAGGGCCTTCAAAGGGTTTCCTGGTATTACATCTATAAACCCTGCTGTCATTGGAAACAGAAAGACCAGGGATCCCATCTGCAGGGGCTTCGCATTTATTGGGTTTGAGTCTGATGATGCTGCATATAGGTAATATTGTTTTTATTTGCATGTTTTCCTTCTTCCATTTAGCAATTTAAAATCACTTTTGTTTTGTTGTTGAGTTATTTAGGACCAATTGGGGTTAGGCATAGAAATTGCTCAACTTTAAGGGTGACGAGAACCAACTCATTGATAAGAATGACATGCTTTGAAATTGAATGATTGGGAGAACGATATCTCCTAAGACCTATGCTAGGTCCAATAGGATTTCCTGCAGTCATGTTAGAGGTCATATTGTAATCAGATTGAATTAAGGGCTTTAATAAGGTTTGTAGCTGGATTAGGTTAGGGGAAAACTATTAATAGTCTAAGAAACGTGAATTAAGTTTGAATTGAGAAGGAGGGAATAGCCTGAAATTAACTTTAGGAGACAGTTAGAGATCAAGCAAGGAAAATGTCCTAATCAAGCGCGAATGATTGAGTTTGGGATGACAAACCCATTCTTAATTGGAAGAGCAACCTGAACTAGTCAAAACCGTAATTTAAAGCGTACAACATTTATAATATGTCCAATCTCTTCAATGTACTTTTTTATAACCATTTTAACATCTTTATAACCTTCTTTGAATAAGAACTTCAATCAATTGACTCTAAATAGGATTTTTCTTGGATAATTGACAAAAAATTCACGTAACTTTTTCTTATCGCTGAATATTCAACCATCAACCATAAGAGAGAAACTATGTTTGAAATAATATTCTTTGTGGTTTTGTATCACTTATCATGTGTTGTATTTATATTTTTTAAGTATGAAGTATACACCTCATAATAACTTGAAGGCTTTTTTTTATGACCAAATTTTTTAAATACCTCAACTACTACTAGAAATTTATCATAATTAATTGCATTGAAGAGATGCCTATATCATACATCCGGCAATATAACATTTGAATTTTATTTCCCTCGTCCCCTTCCTAGTAACATCCTTTAATTTATTTGTATTCTACTCCTTTTTTTGCTCACTGCTACAAAGGGATTCAGTGGTAAGGAAATCTCCAACGGTCTTTTAACTTGATTTTTTAAGCATGAAGCAATCATTGAATTTTGAGTTAACGAATTTGATTTTGATTTGTAGTGCTTCTTAGATGGTTTTAGAGCTGAAATGTCATCATCCATTTTGTCATAATCATTTCCTTCATCCATGTAATTATGTTGCATCTTATAATTTTCTTTTTGAATTATTTGTTCATACCCTTTCTAATTTTATCACTCAATAGAATGCAGTGGTTTATATAGCCGAGCCCATTTAGTGGGATTTAGGCTTCTTGTTGTTGGTACTCTTTCTAATTTTATCTTTCACAAGTTGAGGGCAGCTACTAACTTAAATGTTTTTATTATTCTCAACCAAGTGTTGTTTCAAGTTAGTAATTCCTCTTTTCATAATATTTTAAAAATTTAGATATAATTCACATAACTTAGCTTATATCATTTATCTTTCCCAACATTGTATAGTCATGCTGGATCATCTTTAAAAGCTTAACCTAAATAGAAATTTTTTTATAGCTATAAATATAAGTGTGGATCAATATGGCTTAACACTTCCAATGAATAATAAGATGATAGTCATGTAAATTAAATGACATAAAATTGGTTTGAACCAAATTTTTTTAAACAAATTAGAACGTATGATAGACAAAAAAATTGAGTTAAGTTGAAGGAAGAAATTACTATGGAAAAATTACATAAGAAAAGACAAAATAGCTAATAAAGAAGAAGGAAGAGAAAATAGACTCATGGCTTCTAAATTCTAATAGAGAGGATGTAAGAAGTTTTATGGTTGGGACTTACTCATTAAGAAATAGAATATAAATATGAACTTTCTTGTTTTAAACTTGAGGGATGGCTGTGTTTGATGATGAAGACAAAACTTAGCATTTGGCTTGTGAAGCAAACTCTTTGTTTGAGTCAAGAAGAGAAGAGATGCTTTGCATTCGAAGAGGAGGCTTGTGTTCATTTTGAGCGATGAATATGTCATCATTCTGCTCATCACACCATATTTCAACTATCGTCTTCATATTTTCACAATATTTAATCACAATTCAACTCTTCTTCTTTTAGTTCTCGATGTGAGATGCGAAAATCAATTCAAGAGATCTGAAGCAGAACTTAGAACAAAAGCATACAAAACAAGAAATCACAGAAAATATAAACTAACACCAAGATTTAACGCGGAAAAACCTGAGAATAGGAAAAAATCATGGAGCCACACCACACTAAAAAATTCAATTTAAAAAATGAGGAGAATTGTACAAATTACACCACTCTCAAGCCTCCACATTTTGGAACTCAAGAATGCTCATTCCTCTCATCCTTACGCAAGAGAAAACGAAATCCCGTCCTAACACACACACACACATTTCCTGCATAGAAGTCGAAACTTAAAATTATGAACTGCTGAAATCGATTACTAGCACCAGGGGTGTTGCGATAGAGCTCAGCGTGACGCTGCATCCGAGTGTTACAATGTCATACTTTCAGGTTTCTGAATCTGGACTGGGCACTGTTGGTCTCGGTGCTACGTTGCTCCTCTCTGAGCTCTGGAGTGTCGTGCTGTCGGGTTCTGAATCTGGACTTGGACGCTGCAACGCCCTCTTCCTGGCATTGGGGCGCTTGGTACAAAAAAAAAATTATATGATTGAACCTATCATCCAAATGACGGGCAAAAGTCCATCATATGGTTTTAGGTTGAATTTATTGGGTTCTGGTTGGATTTCTTTGGTGTATTTAAGCCCATAAAGTATGGTTTAGTTAGCCTGCCCAAGTTGATCAACTTTTACCAAGTTGCTTGGATTTTTGATCAAATTTAATCAGGTTTGACTTGGGGGAGGCTTTGAATAAATACATAACGAGATGCTTCATTATACGTGTCAGAACTTACCTAATTAGTTCCACCCACAAGATGTTAACACTGATGTCCTCACGGGAGGGATAATAAAAAAGTTAGGTAGATCACTATCACATTCACTCTAAATTATGATGAAGATGCAATTAATGTTGCATTTAAGATTTATTTTAGATCAAAATGATCTTTGATTGAGAGAATTTTGTTTCTCCATTTGATTTGAGAGTGGGGTACCAGGTTGTTTCATTATCAATCTTAACGTGGAACTATCATGCTTCTAATGTTGACGAATGAATTGATGTAAGATTTTTGACATTAGCAATGGAGTTGGATGATTGAAACCAATTTTTGGCTTTGAAGAAAAAAGTTTATAATGGTGATGTAAACTGAATTTTAAGTTTGGTACTAATGAGATCGGGTTGATGGGTGGGTTGAAACTAATCCTATGTTGAATAATTTGAAGGTAAGAAAAACCATTGCCTCGTTCGGTCATGGCGGTGGTCTTTCAACACAAATCATGATGTCATTGATCAGATGATTATTGATTCTCGACTCATGAGACCCTTTAAGCCATATCAATAAGGCTAATGGTCAATATTCTCTGTATTAAATCTAGGTTTACCTTAATGTTGACATGCTAATCAGCTAATGTTAATCATGATTTTTCATAAGATATCCATGTACATGGTTATTTTTTGATAACACCTCAAATGAAACTTATTCTTGGTTTATAATAGTCTAAGCAAGGCTGTCAATCATGATCATCATAATTAGCCTAATGCTAGTTATTAGGGTTCACCAAAATATGAATTGAATAAGTTTAAACTCTTCTGCAGCACTCACCGTGAAAGAGTGAAAAATGAGGATTTATAATGCTGTACCCAAATAATTGGGACAGTGCCAGTAATGATGATGACAAAAGATTGGTCACTTTTTACCCATTATTCAAGTTAGTCTCTCCCTTTTTCAACTCATAACATCATCATTAGTCATAATCAATCAAGCATATTAGTCTTCATTCTCCATTCTCCATTCTCCATTCATTCCTCTTTAGTTATATTTGAGTTGCTAGATTAATTTTGTGCAAATCTATTTACACATGATATCCATTCATGTTTGTTTTGTCCTGACTATTATCATCCTTCCATGTTAAAATTAGCTACATGATTAATAATACATCTTCTATCCTCTATTATAATCTACAGACTGATTAATTTTATCATCTCTATTTTTTTTTTTTTCAGTAGGCGCTATTCCGACAATCTCCCTCATATGGTTATTTCTGTATTTTTTTTTTAATTTTACTACAGTTTTAACTCAAGATTTTTTTATTTTCACCACATTCAGTTTGATTATCACCATCTCCCCTTTCCCACTGCTAGACGAACAGGCTTTCCCACCAAATGAGGTTCAATAGTTTTTAGGGCATTTACATAAATACCACCCAAGTCCTATATATTTACATATCTAATACCTAAACTTTACTTTTTACATTCATACCATCCAAATATTTCATATCACATAAAAATTCCACCTTTTAAAATTTTAGGCAGAGAAATATACCTTTTCATCCATAGGAAAGTTGGTATATATGTAAAAATTGAACTTCAGGTATTAGATATGTAAATACAAAGAACTGGTTGATATCTGTGTTTGTATATTACAGTTATCCACCCATGTGATATAAATATCATCTATTATCCCGTAATCAATCCTTTCCACTGTTATTCTAGATTTGTTCAGAAGTACTCCAAGCAAAATTTGGTTTTTGGGAAGATACAAAAGCAGATATCCTGTGACGTTATCAATGTACACGGCGTCCTCAATTCTCCCGAGTCCAGCAAAGGCACCTGTAGTACTAATGGCATAAAGCCAAACAAGGAAGAATTCTCAGTGCTCCCACATGATACAAATATTTCATTAACAAATAATGAGAATGCAGTAAATAAAGACAACCAGCTTAACCCCACAATGCTCGCCAATCAAAATCTAAAAAAGATTGCGAAGAGGGATAAAACAAAGCCACCGAAGTCATCGAAAGGGCAACTTCTTGGTTCATTAGCTAGGTATGTATAATTTGAAATGTTTGTCTTATTTGTTTACTTGTTTGAAGTTAAATTTGGGTCATTTATGCTGATTTTAATGCTTCCAGGTTAAAGATAAAAGATAGAGCTGTTTTGACTGGTGTTTTCTCTAAATATGGAGAATTTGCTTCAGCTGCATCCAAAGAAATCTGATAAACAAGTAAAATGCCAAAATAGTCCTTTGACTTGGTACAATTTTTTTCTCAGAGTATATGCCTTAAAATAGTTCTCTAGAAGGACTATTTCCCCTCCCGGGACTAAAATGACTACTGATAAAGAGTCAGAGGACCATTTTGACATCTTTCTCCCCGTTTAACTTATACTGGGCTAAAGCAGAAGGTTAATATCTACTATTGTTCAATCTATTTCTCTAAACATTAAGCTGTTGGCAAAACGTTCTGCAAGTTGAAGGTAGCAATGTAATAGATGCATAGCGGTTTTAGCAATAATGGAGATTAATTGTGGGACTTTTGCCTATTTTTTAATGGGAACTTCCATCTACATATTAAGCAATCATGCGGACAATGTAGCCTATATCAGAAAAGATATTAGGCGTACTTATCCTGATTTAATTTTGTTACATCAATTAGGGGCATTTATGTACACGCCAGTCAATTCCTCTATAATTACATATCTAATACCTAAACTTACCTTTTTAACATTTATACCGCTCCAATCTTTCATATCACATAAATAATATCACTATCCGAACTTTCAAAAAGTAGCATACACTTTTTTATGCATGAATAAGGTGTCATACAAGTAAAAATTATAATATACGTAGGAGTTGAGTGGTATGTAATGCAAATCTTCCAATCAATTAACTTCAAATATTAGCGATGCAACTTCAGCTGAGCTGTTAACTGTTTTGATCAAGACGAACGACACTCAATTTACCTACTACGGCTGTCAAAAAAAGCTTGTTGTTCGCGAACAGCTCGTGTTCAGTTCGCCAAAAAGTTTGTGTTCGATTCGTTTGATAAGCAAACGAGACGAACACGAATAATTTTTTTCGTTCGATTTGTTAAACGAACCAAACACGAACAGTGATGTGTTCGTTTGTGTTCGGTTTGTTATTGTTCGAAATATAAAATAATTGAAAATAATTATATATAAAAAATTTATGATATTTTAAAAATAATTATATATTATAAAAATTTATCATATTTTAAATAATTAAACTTCTATAAATTATAATATATGATAAATTATTAATAACAATAATAATATTATAGTATTAATTATATTAATATAAATATTATAATATTATAATTAATATACTATACTATATATTAAAATAAAATCCTAATCAAAACCCTAAACAACTTATTCGGTTTGCTTTATTTTGAGTAAGTATGAGTTACTCGATGTGTACGGAATACCCGATCAATTCGCTTCATTTTGAGGAAGTATGCTATCAAAGTTAGAGTTATCAAAAAGCTCGTTGTTTGCGAACAGTTCGTGTTCGGTTCATCGTAAGTTCGCGTTCGTTCGATAAGCAAACGAACCAAACACGAACAGTGATGTGTTCGAACATTTCAAACACGAACACTAGCTCTGTTCGTTCGTGTTCGGTTAGTTTACTCCCCTATTACCTACTCTTATACAGCACGGCATTAGTATACCAGATATAAAATTTTCATGGAATGAATGACAACATTTCAGTGTGATTTCAGATACTTACAATGTTCAGATTAAGAACAGAAAAAAAAAGATGAATTATCAACCTAGTGATGAACAATACAATTTACAAGAGTAAATGATGATAATAACACCCTATTTGCCACCAACATTTAGTTAAAATTCCTCATCTTCAGAGCTGAAATCCTCCATCCGTCGGTCTTTGATTGCCGGAAATAGCAACTGCCGCTGGCGGTCTGATATTGATTTTGTTATCAAATTACTCTTACTAGTTTTACTTATCACTTTCTTCTGTGCTTCTCTGACTTCCTTACAGACATTATCTGACATCTCAAGGAAATTCCTCACAGTGACAAATAATCTCAGACCTTCATCTCTCCCAGCATTCCCATGGAAATAATCAGTGGTATGCTTAACTATTGATTTTATTCTCTTTTCTTCCTCCAAAAGTTGGGCAATATCAGCCTCAGCATGCTCAACAAAACGTTTCAAAGAATCATGAAAACCACTTTCCTCCTCCAACTTACTCATATGCGTGTTTAAGAAGTCTCTTGCCTTAACTAACCTATTAGCAAGACTCACAACCGCACTGGTTAAAGCATCAGCATCGAGTCCAGCAGCTTTCCTGACATTCTCGAGTTCATATTTCAGACTAGAAACAGCCCTAAGACCGAGTTCGCGATACTGATCTTCAGATTTGTCCGGAATGTCATTAGTAAAGTCATCTGAGTTAAAGCTGCAAACCGTAACGGTCGAGTCACACCTATTATCTCGAGCTGCTTGCACGGCACGCCTACCTTCGGATCGGATAATCTCTTGCACAACAAAATGTAGGAGTGTGGTCTTCCCATCGGCACCTTTTACGTCCGACAGTTTCAAGAGTGTGTCTAGCTTGAACGCCATAGCTCCTCCACGGTATGTGCCATCATTCATACGGTTCCCGGTTTTGAGAACAGCCTCCAACAATTTCAAAAACAAACGGCTATTTCTGAGATCCTGGCAGGCTTTCTAGTACAAAACAAAAGAAGATAACTAGTTCTTAGCATGTCTGCATGGTGTAAAGTTTGAAATTAAAGAATGTAATAAACTGATTGTGTAGAAAAGTACATTAGTAATAGGATTATTAATACTTTTTGGCCATAACAAAGCGCAGATTAACTTGTGTGCATGCTTTGCAAAACATTTGTCCTTTTATATCATAGTGACTCAAAATAGTCCCCTCACTGTTTGCATGGTGTTATTTTAGTCGGTTTATAAAAAAACCAAATTAGTCCTCAGATTTTTTAAGTTGAAGGTGCAATAGCCCATAGTGGGGACTATTGCAGTTTAGATTAAAAGAATCTGGAGATCAAATTGTCACTTCTATACAATTTGGGATTACAATAACATGCAGCAAAAAGTCAAGGGATTATTCTGACACTTTTCCCTTGTACTAAACATAACTTGATCAAACCAGGAGAGAAACTTACTTCCAGAGTCGCAAATGATTCCTTCACACTTGAGGATTCCTCTTGCAATGAAGCCATGAAAAGTAATGTATCAATCCTTTTGAAGGCAAAAGGAATATTCACCAATGCTTTTAGGAACTGTTCTGCAGGTCCGAGGAAAACCGAGTCGTCGTTGAATAACCTAAGCTTCAGCTCCTCATCCGAGGTCGGTGCCATCCTCAACAATGTTTGTAGCAACTCTATTGGAAGCTCATTTCCTGGTTGGAGAAGACATTACTCTGATTTTTAATTTTTGTCATCAGTAGGCTATATCCCAACTATTTTGGGGTTGGATTTTATCAACTTCATGATCGTTATAAATGTAGAAGAATGCATATTGTCACTTTGTCTAAATTGTCTTTGAGTATTTAACCAGAAAATTAAGTAAAAAGGCATATTTGATGGCAACTAAGAGGATATTCATAAATATATGAAAATTTTGTTGTGGAGGATTAACAATATGTGAGATTATGATGATCATCATCATTATTCTTATCCTAACAATGTGCTTAGTCAAATTTATTAATCTTTCTTCTCAAGAACTTTGATCCAATCCGATTGAATGTTGCATGTATTATTGACTAACAACCATGTAAAAGACGTCCATACCTATTAACAAATTGGCAAGGATAACAGGGGATCTTTAAATCAGAATCAAAAAGAGTACCAAATAAAATGTAGTAATAATTCTAAGTCAATTCTGTGACAATTCTAATGTCTATATCAAACTTCAAAGTATGGAAGATAAGGGCCATGCATAAAAGAATTTGTAATATTACCTTCCATTAACGCATTACAAACTTCTTCTATTTTTACATTTTGGGCCTTTAAAGAGATGGCCAAATTCTGTGATTTCTTCTGATCTAGAATCTGTATGTGTTGTCCTGAAGAATCATTTCCAAACTCCTTTTTGGGATCAGCAGCATTGTAGCCAAATAACATTTCTATCATCTCCTCATTAAACCTGTAAAATTAACAAAAATCTAATGTTTCATGATTTACAACGATGAAGTAGCAAGTGCTGAGTAACTTGAAAAGGAAAGCATTTAATTCTATTTTGAGGAGGCTTACTGGAATGAACCCGCTTTTAGCTGATGCCAAACCATGGATTGATCAGGGTTGGCCACCTTATCCCAAAAGAAGGGCTTCAGCTTGGTCTTGGCACCATCGGTATCAACATTAACCATTGAAGAAGCACTTTGCATAAGTTGAGAATTCACAGACGAACCTGAGCTCACTTGTGAAGGAAAGGGGGCGCCTTTTGGTGGCGGTGGCCTTCTTGGGGGTGGAGGAGCAGGCTTTGGTTTAGGAAGCGGAGGAGGTGGGGCTGGTTTAGGAAGCGGAGGAGGTGGGGCAGGAGGAGCAGTAGAAGTTTTGCCGGGAGGTGGCAGAGGCGGTGGTGCTGGTGGAGAAGGATTAAGAGCTGCATTATTAGTAAGCTTGGTTGAACTTGAAGCTATAGAATTCCCTTCAGCCGCGAAGGATGTGAGCTGACCACTTTGGGTTGCGTCAGTTTTAAAAGATGAACCAAACTTATCAATGTATAAACCAAAAGAATTCTGTGATGAACCTGAAAATAAGAAATTGCACGTTCAACATTCTGTACCATCATTTTATAGTTGGAAGAACAATTAAAAATTTGCATACCAGAGAAGTCACTAAGGCTCAAGGATAAAATTGGCCTTTCTTCCTTATGCCCATACATGGTCTGGTACTTACTTCCAGCATATCTATTACAGCAACAAAAGCAGAGTGCAGCAATTGCAAATGTAGTTGTTGCAGTTAGAACCACAGCGATAATGATTTTTTTAATATTGTCGCTTCTTTGTTTGGGTGGAGCACCAGAAAGATGAGGCGTTGGGTTAACAAATTCCAGTTCAGGGAGTTCATCTGGAGATAAGCTTTGAGAAGAATCCTCAGGATCTTCTTTGGGTAAGGAGAGTTCTTCACTCGGAGGTAATGAGGGGACAGGAAGTCCAATATCTGGGCTTGGGGCTGGAGGTAGGACCAAGATTGGTGCTGGAGCTGGAGCTGGATCTGGAGCTGGAATTCTGCTTGGAGTTTGGATTCGAGGACGTAATCTTAGGGTTGGAGTTGACGATTGATCAGTTGAAGAATTCTTGCGAACAGGTTGTCCTTCAAGTCGCCTCCTTGAAATAGAATCTTGCTTGCTTAATCGTGAAAAATGTGTAGCATACCTGTTTATTAGACTAATATCTCGAAAAAAGTTAAGTAGCCTTTGCCTGATCAGACAGTTGATAATAGAGCGCTTAAGGTCAGGGCATGTCTTAATTAGAATCTGGAATTCTGCTTGAAGGTGATTGAGGATCTCTGGCATGTCTTCCCATAGATTTTCAGTGGAGAGATACAGAATGATATCTATTATTATTAAGTCTGAAGGACTCATAACAGATTTCTTTTCCAACAAATCAAGCAAGCAATTTGAACCTATATTTTCCATCTGCAACTCTGCATCCATATGATCTTGTCAGAAACTATAGATAGAATAACAGATTGATCAGAGAAGTTAAAATTATGCATCAGAAATTGATGACAAATGCTGCAAATTTATTAAATAGAATCTCTATGATTGAATGATGAAAACTATATAGATCTATGAAAATTTAGGTAGCTAACGGATATAATGTCTTACAGCGAAATCTGGGTAGAAGAGAGCCATTAACAAATCCATTAATAACTCAAATTGGTGCTAGAAGAACAGAAGAAGTGCACAAATTCTATGAAAGAAATCCACAAACATATCCTACAGTTCTCCCATCACTTAATTAGAAATTCATCAAATTCATGCGGACAAAAGAAATCACCAAAACACAATAAAGCTAGAGGAAAATTGATGACAAGGAATTACTATTATCATTGTTCCAAGAGAAATTATATCGTTTAGCGATCAGATAATAATAAACTGGAGATATTGCTAGAAACTACCCGAGGATTAAAGAAGCATACTAAAACAATTCGTGTTATCTGTATACGACAATGCTCCCCTTGTCTTTCACAATTATTTTTAACGTAATCAACGCCGCATCAAACAAAAAAACATTGCGATTTTGCTACTAAATTTCCATCTTCGCATTATATGATTATAGCATTACCAATCACAAATCAGAATTTCCACGATGAATTCAGAGAGAACACATAAAGAGAAAAAGGATCAAGTTCTTACAAAGAATAATAAACACATCCATTCTTACCATTTCTAACTCATACCTGACATTTCCATCTCCTTCGCATCCTCGGATCCGAAGAACAATCCATCGGCTCCTTTCCATCCTCCCAAGCCCCTTGGTACAGCAAATGCTAGGTAAAAAACAGTGCACGCAGCTAAAAGTATGACGCTCTTCATAGCCATCATTCATCGGTACGATCTCTCAGCGAGGCCCGATTCGTCTTTATCACAGATCGAAAATGTTAAGCAATCGAATGCCGGGCCGGCCCCGAATAGTCTATCCTCGATAACAGAAATATGGCTGACTCTGTTTATGGCCGTAGAAACCACAGCGCGAAATGCGGAGAAAAGAGGAGAATGTCGATGGAGAGAAGGAACGAAGCCTTTAATTCTCTTCCGGCAAGATAATCTCCGGCGAGGTTCTCAGAAACAGATTTCCGGCGCTGTTGGAGATTTGGACCTGCCGGAGATGTAGGGTGGTCGGGTTTGTCACGGACGACGAGTTGGTGATGAGCAACGCAAGTTAATTCAATTAGAACGCTCCCAAACGTGCGGGGAGCGATTAATGGTCGTACCCCTTTTCTTCTTTTTTTTTTTAATTTTTTTTTTAATTATAATTTTGTTTTGTTGTAATAAGCTCTTTATTATGCTTATTTTTAATGGGAAATTAGAGGCGTAAGTTTGCGTGGTCAAGCTCAAGCGGGACCTTAGATTAGTTAATTAATCAAGTTCAAGATTAGATTAGAATTTAATGACTTCTTTATTCTGAAAAGGAAAAAAAAAACATCAATTCATCAATAATTTTTTTTATTTGACATTAATTTCAAGATGTTGAGATATGAATTTGATAGCATTTTTGAATGATAATTATTTAAACTCAACTTATAATCAAACTGAACGGTTCGGTGAGTCAGACTCAAGCACACTAAAATTGGTTCAATTTGAGTCAAATTAAGTCTGAATCAACCCATTAAATCACTTTTAGAAGCTTTGGGTGATCGATTATAGGGTCAAATGGATATCTGATAAATTTATAGTCAAATTTTATAACTTAGTGAGATGAATTCAACTAGTCCAATATCACTCAATTTTGACATATAATTCGCTTAAATGTCCGTAAATATTATCTAATTAAGAGAATCGTTCTGGGTCGTATGATGGAGTGATTGAAATTCCTACTTTATTTACAGCGGATGCACTCTCGGACTCTATAAATAGAGTCATACTCTCTTCATGATAGAAGGAAGAGCTATATCTGGAGCGAGATCAAGAGAAGGAGTCAATTTCAGAACTATTCTGGACTGAAGATGTAACGATTACTTTTGTAGCTTTTGACGTGTCATTATTGGCGGACCCTACAGAGTGACGATAAAGTACTTTACAGAGTAGCGACTTTACAGAGTAGAGATGTGCGTTGCAAAATAACAAAACATCCTACAAAGTAACATAGTGTTCTAAACACTCTTCAACTGTGTATCTCACATCTTCACCGATAACTCCCAATGGCAACTGCTCCATGACCACTATGTTTACAGACATTTTATTTGAATAAAGCTTGTAACTCTTTCCTGGCTATGGGATACAGTTTTGCATTCATAAACTCATAGTAGATCATTTTGATCGAGTCTGGTTTTTGTGATTTTTTCACTTTCTAGATTTTCAACTTGAAAATTCTTAGTTTTGTTTTTTTTATTATTATTTATTTATATGTTTGATTTTTCGTGCAATGATAAGATCTTAAACAACACTCTATCGCCGTGACCGTCACACAATAGTTAATTTTATAATAAAATAATAAACAGAAAGAATGACTATAAATTAATTAATAAAAAAATTACTTGATATAAAATATTAAATATCATTTTTAAATTTTTTAATAATTATTTTTTTTAATTTTCTATATTTTGATTATATTTTCTATTAATATTTTTTGAGCCAACTCATGATTAAAATAGTAAAGTTGGGCCTGGCCTGAGCTTTACTTTTTAGCTCATCAAGCTTAGCTAATGCACCATTTATTGAGCTAAGCCCGAACCAACTCACCACCTTATGTAATCCACATTCAAACCACATTATTTATATATATAACACTCTGGTTATGTTTGGGGCAGTTTTTTAGCTGTGGCGTGGCGAGAAAACGCAGAAGCTAGCATTTTGAAAAAAAGTTGGTGGCTTTTCAGCTTATTTGAGTCAACTGCAGGTTGTGCGTCCAATCTTGAGACCCTCGTTTCGTTTGCTTAATAATACCTCGCTTGCCCTGGACCCCACATCGTGTTTTGTTAGGTAATGTGGAGACCCGGTCCACATTAATTAAATTCATAATTAAGAATCTCACATACCGCGCACCTACCTTCCCACCTTCCGCTCAACTACCACATCCCACTTATCGCTCACCTATCTCCCACCTACCACTCTTTTGGTTTCTATAAATAACCTCTTTTGGCTTAGAGAAAGCCAAACCAAGTGAAGAGTCAAGCCAAAACCAAGCAAGGGCCAAGCCAAGTCCTCTAAGGGAGAAAGAGAGGAAGAAAGAGAGGAAGTGAGAGAAGAAAATAGAGATTTTCTTGTAAACGTTGAGGTGCTCAACGGTGTAATTCCTCGAAGAAATAAAATCTTTTGTAGCTCCGTGAATGTAGGCAAGTTTTCCAAAACACATAAATCTGTGTTGCTCTGGTATTTGTTTTTCTGTGTGCAATTTTCTCGTTCCATTTTTGCTTTATTATCGTTGTTTTTCACAAAAACTAGTATCAGAGACTTGAGTTTGGATCTAAGAAAGAACGATGAGCTGAGTTGAATTGATCACATCGGGGATCGAGAAGTTCAATGACACAGATTTTGCTTACTGGAGGATGCAGGTAGAGGACTACATCTATGGGAAGAAACTTCATCTTCCGTTACTAGGAAAGCGATCGGAAAGATGGACGAGGCGGGATGGAATTTGTTGAATTGATAGGTCCTGGGGGTTATACGATTAACCCTGTCGAGATCGGTTGCCCGCAACGTCATCAAGAAGAGGACTACTGCAGATCTCATTGCGGCTTTATCAGGTATGTATGAAAAGCCATCTGCGAATAACAAGATGCACTTGATGAAAAAGTTATTCAACTTGAAGATGATAGAATGTGTGTTTGTTACTCAACACCTGAATGATGTCAACACTATCACAAATCAATTATCGTCTGTTGCAATTGATTTTGATGATGAGATATGTGCGCTGATATTATTGACTTCAATGCAAAATAGCTGGGAAACCATGAGGATGATAGTTAGCAGTTCTGCAGGTAAATCTAAACTGAAATATGATGATATTTGTGATTTGACTTTGGCTGAAGAGGTGAGCAGGAAATATTCTGGCGAGAGATCGGATTTGAGTTCGACATTGATTGTTGATTTCAGAAGAAGATCACAATACAGGAGCTCAAACCGTGGAAGATCAAAATCAAAGTCTTTTTAGCATGCAACTTGCTGGAATTGTGGCAAGGTTGGCCACATAAACAGAAACTGCAGAAATCCTAAGAAGGAAAATGATGACGCTAATGTTGTAACTGAAGAAATACAGGACGCACTATTGCTTGCAGTTCACAGCTTTGTTGATGACTGTATATTGGATTCAAGGGCTTCTTTCCATGGATCTTCCCACCGAAAGTTGATGCGAAATTATGTTGCAGGCGACTTTGGGAAGATACATATGACTGATGGAAAAGCTTTTGACGTGGTGAGGATGGGAGACGTTGATATTGCACTCCCTATCAAGAACAAATGGACTTTACAAAAGGTCAAACACGTTCCTGAGTTGAAAAAAACTTCATTTATGTTGGACAACTCAATGAGAGTGGTCATTCGGTAGTGTTCTCAGATAGCACCTGAAAGGTTACCAAAAGAGCATTAGTACTGGCTCGGGGTAAGAAAACTGACGCACTATCTATGACTACTGATTTACTCAACACTGTTGTTACTATAGTTGCAGAGAGCACGAAAGATCTGCGGCAATGCGGGCTTGAACACATGAGTCAGATGTGCATTATAGGGAAGCAGAAGAAGGTCAATTTCTTGAGTAGTGGCAGACCGCCAAAGGCAGGAAAACCAAATCTTATACATGCAAAAGGTAAAGAACCACAGAACTATAAAGAAATTTTGCAAGAAGAGAATTTAAGCAAGTGAGAGCTGACCAAGAAGGAGGAGACAAATTCCCTGTTAGGGAATCAGACTTGGGAGCAGACAGAACTTCCACCAAGGAAGAAGGCATTGCACAATAAGTGGGTGTACCGGGTGAAGACAGCTCTTGATGGCAGTAAGAGGTACAAGACTGGACTTGTTAAAAAGGGCTTTTAGCAGGGGCAGGATAGTGCTCATGCAGTGGGAGTCGTAAGCAGATACAAGAGTAACACGTGAATGAGTTTGGTGGTACAAGACTACGTTGACGGTGATATGTCAACTGATGATGTTATTCGTGAGAAGCTGAAGTTGTGTTCGACTTCAATTGGTCTTCTGGCATGAAGAAAAGGGCTTCGAGTTGCAGAGGTGGAGGATGATGCAGTCAGTGTCCCAATCTCCAAGTGGTTAGGTTAATCAGTTTTGAACAAATAGTGCACATCCCTTCCAGTACTTATATATATATATATATATATATATATATATATATATATATATATATATATATATTGAATTTAATAATAATAAATTAATAAAAAAATTTAAGAAAAAATAATGAATTTTGAATGTAGAATATATAAAACTCAATGCTTTGCGTTCTATGTATAAAAATCTCTTGTTTTCATTTTTATAGTTATAAAGAAATGAAAGGTACAACTTAAAAAAATAAATAGAAAAAAATTATCCAAATAATTATTATTGTGTTAAAAAAAAATTCATGGTGGTAGAATGATAATATAATATGTTAATATTGTATGAAAATCTAATAGAATAAAAAATAAATAATAGGAGAAAAATACCAAAACTTTGTGTGAGAGTTTCTGAAAAAGGAAAAAATCACAAGGCATAGCCCAATTAAAATGATCCACCATGAATTACATAGATAAAACATTGTCATATAAAGGGTTATAATGTTGCACAAAGTACAAATCAAGTTCATACACAATATATAAAAATATAACTTGCATTTCAAATACAAAGATAGTGAGCAATTATTACCAGAAGTTATTGACAGGTCTCCAATGTACCCTATTTAGGCTACGTTTGTTGCACAGTATTTGAGATATATTATTACCATGTAATTAGGATACTTTGTTACTCAATAAAGTTAACAAAAATACTTTGTTACTCAACATAATCCACCAAAATACTTTGTTACTCAATAAAGTCTACTAGAGAGCAATCAACGGTGGTCGACGGCGGCTTGCGGGCAATGGTTCACAGTTGATGCATGCTAGAAATTCGCGGCGATAATGGATTATCGTCTTAGTGTTGCACGAGAATTCAACACAAAGTTAAAAAAAAAAAAAAGGAAGAGACATCTCGACTTTTTACATTGAAAACCCTTAAAATGTGGAAAAACCACGGGGCTTAACACAGTTAAAAGAATCCACTATGAATGATGATTACATAAATCCATTGTACAACATAAGGGAAATGGTAACTATATTTTTGAGTTTACATTGTCAACTGACGGTGTTTGGTTGGTGGTGGTTAACGACGGTTGGCGGTGTTCGACGGAGGTCAACTGTGGTCTCCATCGTTCATCGGTGGTCAACTACAGTCGGCATTGTTCGGTGAAGGTCGGCGGTGGTCGACCGCAATCAACGGTGGTCGACGGCGGTTGGCGGTGTTCGATAACAATCGACGGTGGTGCTGGAGTTAAACTCCTTCTTAAAGCCTTAAGTTCTCTCCCATGGCTTGAGCTCCCCTCTCAAGAAAGGGGTAATGGTCTATTTATAGTGTTCTGGGTGCAATTAATGCAGGAATACAAACCATTTTGATTGGACAGTCCAGAAAGCTCCCTTTGATCAAATGACATTTAATAAACATTTAAGTGCCTTAAAGATGTCAGAATTGAGCAATCTTGGGCTTGTTGGATTCATCTTGTGGACACGCTAGATTCAAATATGAATTTGCTAGGTTCGGCATCCAATAGACCTTCCAAAAGTGTCCATAAATCTTTCAAGGATTGTTTAATGACTTGATCTATGCTTGATTTGACTTGTATTGGAATAACTTTGATATCATTAGGCCGTCTCATCGAATTTGGTCGGTCTGATTATAAGTTCGCTGAAATCGGATGATCTTTTATCAAGAATATATATATATATATATATATATATATATATATATATATATATATATATATATATATATATCTATAATATAAGTTGTAATTAATCAGGTTTTATAGTGTTTTTTCAAACAAAGGGCTAATTACATGTTCTTTAAAGCTCCTGGCTAAATGATGAATTTGAGCTCAGCTCGTAATTATGACAGCACACACCAGCTGACGAGCTGGCTTGAGCTAAAGATAAACTTGACATGTAGGAGCTCAATGAAGAATTCGTGTCCAAGTGATCAATGGCTAGTAAAGGAAAAGAGGTGTCTCAAATAACTCAATTGAAAAATCATAAACCTGACTAGTGGCCGACTAGTCAAGCAGACTCGTGAGCTAAAGAGTAGAACCTTGACAAGCATGAACTCAAGCTCATTTAAGTGATCGATGGCCAGAGAAGATCGAGTGGTATCACGACAGCTCATTGGAAAAAATATCAAACTGACAAGTTTTCGCCTAGTTAAGCATAATTGTGAACAAAACAATCCAGCCTTGAATAGATTGAACGTGCTTGAGTTTATGTTTGTTGTGCAATTTAGGGCGAATAAAATTCAATTCCATAAAAAGAATATAGAGATTTAACGAGGTTCGGAAAAGATGCCTACATCCTCGAGAGCAGAGCGGCGAATTCACTATTTCAAATGAGTTACAAGTTCGGTTCACATACCCATAGCGTTACACATCTATTTATAGATAAAACCCACACAGATAAATTACTAAAACGCCCTCGCTCCCCCCAACTTACTAAATTCCAAGAGATATTTCTTTTCACCAGGAGACACCTCTTTATTCCAAGAGACTCCAAATTTCTGATATATGAGCCATACCTAACAAATCTCCACCTTGGCGAATATCTAGCCCCTTAGGAGAAATGTATCACCCGGTATATGAGTCATACCTAACAAATCTCCACCTTGGCGAATATCCAGCCCCTTAGGAGAAATGTTTCATGAAGTTTCTTACACCATAGTGGGTGGGTCAAAAATGTCAATTACAACACTTATCCTGTTCGCACCAGCACCTCGGTCGACTACTATCTCGCGAGCTCTGAATCCCTTCGCGCCTCTACGCGGAATACCTCTGTGAAACCTCTGTTCGAGAATACTCACGGTTGCTCGCTTCCTGCATCCTGCCGAACTCCACCTGTTGCAAATCCTCATGCGACAAACTGGCGAATTTCGCTGGTCGAACTCCTCTGTTGGCAAAATGAGGCTCCTGTTCGCGATAACAGCACACGAACTCCTCTCCTCTGTGAAACTGACAAACCACGCGACAAACTCCTTTCTTAGTCACGAACTCCACCTCGTCGAACGTCTTCCCGCAAGCAATTGCGAATCGTCGCGACACCCCCTGCGAACCAGAAGCACGCCCGTGCAAACTGTCATGACTCGAAGGACTGCAGGAAAAGCCTCTGCTCCACCTGTTCCGCACGAACTGTTACGCCTTTGGAACCGCTTCGCCGCTGAACTGATTCTGCGGACTGCTTCCCGTCCGAACTGCTCCCATCCGAATTGGACTGTTCGCAAAACATGGTTCCTATTCGTCGTAACCAAACTTCACCTGTTGCAAAATCACTTGCAACGAACTTGCAAGCTGTGATTTGCCTCTGTCGCGATTCACCTGTCTCAAAATCACCTGCAACAAACTTGCAAACTCCACTGGCCAAACTCCTATGTTCGCAAAACCAGGTTCCTATTTACCGGAACCAAACTCCACCTGTTGCAAAATTCTTATGCGACAAACTGACGAATTTGCTGGCTCCACGTGTCGCAAATCTTCATGCGACAAACTAACAAATTTCGCTGGCTCCACTTGTCGCAAATCCTCATGCGACAAATTGACGAATTTCGCTGGCTCCACATGTCGCAAATCCTCATGCGACAAACTGGCGAATTTCACTGAGTCCACTTGTCGCAAATCCTCATGCGACAAAATGTACTTCGCCAAACCGCGAAACTGTACCTCATCAAACAGCGAACTGTCGCGCATGCTCCGCCTCCTCTGCTCGCACGGAACTTGTGGAAGCCTGCTGTATTCGTCGAACTGTTTTTGCTCGCCACTCTCGATCGAGATGTCGAACTGTTCCTCCGATCTGTTCCTGCGAGCCAATTGTGATTCGCAAATACTTCCCTTGTCGAACTCCTCGGCTCGGTTGCCAAAATGCTGAAGCTAGAAAATTTCTTGCTCAGAATCTTTCCTGCCCCAGAATCTTTCCTGTCCCGAAATCTTTCCTTCAAGCAAAAATTAATTTTTTGATTAATATTTCCCCGGAATCTTTCCTTCCAACAGATAATTTTCTAATCAGAAATTATCAACCTTCTGATTAAGATTTTCTTTGTCAAGCTTGCCTTCCTCAGCAAATTTTCTAATTGAGAAACTTTCCTTTTTCTCTGCTTCAGAATTTTCCTTGATTTAAAGTTCCTTAATTAAGATAATACCCTTAATTAAATTTCCCAAAGCAATTTCCTTCCTTTAATTCCCCGAAAGCATCTAATTAATCCAGTCTTGATTAAAAACTTTCCTTGATTAAAGTTTTCCTCTGCCAGTAAATTTTCCCGTCTGCTGCCTTAAACGCCCGTCGCTTAAGAAGGAAAAATCGCGTCCTGCCTTAATTGCCGAGGGAATATTCTACAAGATTCCTTTCCTCCTGAATCTTCCTCCGCGCGACTGAACTTCGCTCCAAGCCTCCGCTGTTTGCAGAACCGCTCGTTGAACTGCTTTTGCAAAGAATATCACGTCGCTGCCTGTCACGCGCGCTTCTTGTCGCAGAACCGACAAACTCCACCTGCGTCGCGCGAACCCGCGATGTTCCTCCTGCAACACCTCGCCGAACTCCGAACCTGCTCCTGTCCGGATCCGGAATTTCTCCTACAACAATGTCAAACTATCACGCCGGAACCGAACTCCCTTCTCTTCTGCCGCGAACCAAATCTCAAAAATCTTTCTTCTTCCCTACGCCGATTTCCTCCGCCCTCGAATCAGGCTCTGATACCAATTGTTGTGAAATTTAGGGCGAACAAAATGCAAATCCAGAAGAAGAACACAAAGATTTACGAGGTTCGACAAATATGCCTACATCCCCAGGAGCAGTGCGGCGAATTCACTATTTCAGAGAAGTTACAAGTTCGGTTCACATACACATAGGGTTACACATCTATTTATAGATAAAACCCACACGGATAAATTACTAAAACGCTCTCGCTCCCCCCAACCCACTAAATTCCAATAGATATTTCTTTTCACGAGGAGACACCTCTTCATTCCAAGAGACTCCAAATTTTCGATATATGAGTCATACCTAACAATGTTCTTACAAATTTAACTCGCGAGCTCCTTAACGAGTCAAATTCAGTCCGACTCGGCTCACTCACACCTCGACCACTAACCAAAGGAAAACCAATCACCATATGATATCAAAACGAATGTTTTTAATATTCACATGACTTCTTAACATTTCATTCAAAATAAAATCGAAACATCAAATACATAGACCAACAAGGGGAAAGATTATTATTAGATTTCATCATCAAAGGCCTCTTTCTCAGTAGACAGAGGAACAAGAAAACAATGGATGGCGGGTGTGACACCACTATTAGGTATTGTCACATTCTCCATCAGCTTAGAAAGCTCTGTATCATTCCTTACAGCAAGCTGAATGTGCCTCGGAGTTATTCTCCCCTTCTTATTATCCCTCGCCGCATTTCCAGCCATCTCTAAGATCTTCTCACATTTTGCAACCAAAAACTTAGTCAATTCATGGTTTTACGGGGGTAAAAATGAATAATGACAGGACAAATAAGTTAATTATGGACTAATTACTTACCAAGGTAATTAATTTTTGAAAATATATGAGATAATTCTTAATTAGAATAATTCTGCCAAAAATTTTCCAAATTTGATGGCAAATAAAATTTCAATATCACGTAAAATTAAGAAAAGGATTAATCTAATTCGAATTCTGAAACGGGTAGGAAAAGTTGAATGAAAGACCTCAGCGGCGAGATACTCCAGGACGGCGGCGAGGTAGACCGGCGCTCCGGCGCCGATTCGGCTGGCGTACTTTCCAACCTTGAGAAAGCGAGCTATTCTGCCGACCGGAAAACGGAGATCGGCTTTGCTGCTCCTTGATCTTTTAACCTTCTTCTCACTATGCCGAGCTTCCTTCCCCTTCCTTCCCCTTCCCCTTCCCCTTCCCCTTCCCCTTCCGGCCATTGATGATGAATGCAAGCTTATTAGACATAAGTAGATGAAGGCGGGTTTCTGAATTTATAGGGTTGAAGTTTTGAAGCAGATTGCAGGAGAAGCTAATGAGAGGGGGAGTGGGGACCACGAGGAGCTGTTAATACTCGGCGGCATCTGATTGGCTGACTCCGTAAGGCGGATGGGTTGTCCTCCATGAAAAAGGGATAATTACGTACAGCCCATCCGAAATATTCATATTTACAAATAAACCTAAAAGGTGATTTTTTTAACCCACCAAACTGAAAATATGACAAATATATAAAAATTAAAATTTTGATATTAGAGACATATATACGTACAAATTAAGTGGCATGCATGTAAATCTTCCTTAATATTTGTGACTACTTCGTACTCAAATTCAAACTTCTTCACAATAATATTAACTTAATGTTGAGCAATTTATGGCGAAGAAAAGTCAGAGATCGATACAAAATAAGAAGAACACATAAAGATTTAATGAGGTTCAACAAAGATGCATACGTACTTAGGATCAGAAATTTAAACTTTAGAAGCCTCTATAGGTAAGGATCATTATTTAAGGATCATTATTTAAGGCTTTAAATGTGAATCCCCCCACAAGAAAAATCATCCTGTGAATCAAATATATATCTAATTTTTTTATATTATGTTAAATAAATTGTAAATCGTGCAATAATTGTTGAATGAAGATGGTCGTATAATGATAATGTAATGATAATGATTGGATGTTGGTGATTCGGTGATATTGTTAAATGAATAGTTAGATGATGGTAAATGAATTATGATGGCAGAACGATGACGACTGGGTTACATTGGTTTGATGATAATGGTTGAGCAATCACAATCAAATGATTGTTAAGCTAAACTTCAAAGTTTTTAATATCAATAATTTTTTCTCCAAACTCAAATTTAAGCTCTCTTCACATTAAGATTAAGCATCTATTTATGATATTTTAGAGCGATATTATGATGAGTCAGGTCATATTTCAAAACCACTTCATCGTATGATGTATCCTCGTTCCCTTATAAATAGGTTTGTTGGATTTTGCTTATCGAGAAGCTCATCTTAAGATATTTGGCCACGATATCAAAATGCTCAGTTTACCCATTAATATAATGAATATTGAGTGATGTCGTTCTCTCAAGTCAATATCGCATCGACCTTAAAAGATGACTCTGTCTACGGAGTTAGATAAACTTACCAACGATAATAACACACAAAGGTGGACTTGACAACCAAGAAATCCTCCTTCTTCTTTTTCATTACTCAATTAAATAGCCTATTAAAATACTAAATTTTCATCCTAGTTGGGAAAGCAATAATTAGAACAATAAATTACGAAAGCAACAACATTAATTCTCCATCCTAATTGGGAAAGCGTTAACTAGGAATTAAAAAAAACAATAAATATTATTTTCCTATTCAACTAGAAAAGTAATTCAAATTTCAAAAAGCAGTAACAACAGAATAATTATTTTCCAAACACAAACTTTCAAAATTTTATCCGTGATTGCCTGAATTATGGAGTTAATTTATTCTTCCGGATTTGCACTAATTCCTCCTGGATCTGGATTAAGGCTTTCTAAATTTGCATCAAATTCTGGATTTGCATTAATTCTTCCCTGATCTGGATCAAATCTTTTTTTATTTGCATTTTTTTTTAATAAAAGAGCACTTTAGGCTCAATTTTATTCCATCAATAAAAAAATACAATCCCGGGAAAAAGGTCCCAACACACACACCCTACAAAATCACAAAAAAATAAAAATTTTGAGTCCTTTTTCCAAAAAAAGAAAAAATACAAAACGCACACGACCAAACAAACATAAAACACATCAAAAGCAACCACAAGCTAAAAATCTAAAGCAATAATAGATTTTAAAAATAGGAGACGAACTCGGTAACAACGAGCTTGAGAATATTAGTTCCAAGTTTAGCAATCCAATCCGCCACCAAGTTGCGCTTCACGTCTAAGTATGAGACCAAGCCACATTCAATCCAACAAAAAGCGCTTTAATTCTTCCGATCCGTAACATAACACTCCAATGACGAGTTTATATTTAAGGAAAAAATATCGAAAGAATTAATGAATCGGTTCTAGAATAATATTCTTCCATTTTTTATGTCTAGCAATAAGTAAAGCAAAAACGACAACTTCAAACTACGCGATTAAGGAGTCGAAGCCACAAACATAGGAGCAACAAACCAAGCTAAAACAAGACCATTCCAATCCCGAATAACACCACCAATACCAGCTTTAGTAAGGTACCAAGAAGCATCCGTATTAATTTTCGAAAAGGAGCGAGGTGGTTCTGCCTAACCGAAGAACAGTTCTATTAACGGGATTCTTAGAGCATTTAAGATTACTTATCAAAGCGAGTAATAAAATTGTTATTAGTAGATTTAAAATCTACCAAAGAAAAACATTTAACAATGTAAGAACAAATTTGCCCAAGTAATCTTAAAAGAACTATAAGAAATACCATCATACTTTATATTATTACGAGTCATCCAAATAAACCAAATAATGATAGCGGGAATATTATTCGGGAACATATGACCCTTACTTATTCCAGTCTTGAAACATATCAAGAATGGAATTATAACCAATAAAAGTATCGAGTCCGCCACAAAGAGCAAAAATCTTGGTCCAAATATCAACAATGAATCTGCAATTTATGAAGGTATGTAAACAGTCTCTTCCGCAATATTACACAAATAACATTTAGAAACTATTCTTAAACCCTTAAGTTTAAGAAGATCATCAATAGGAATGCAATTATGTAAAAGCCTCCAAGTGAAAAACGAAATAGAAGGCTTTAGCCACTTGTTCCAAAGCCAACTAAGGTCATAGCCAGCAGAAAAAGAATCAGCCAAAGCAAAAGTTTTAGTGACAGAATCACCAAACTTACTCTTAATCTTAGGAATATCTCTTCTACTATTATCAATAGGAATAGTAGCAATGACATTAACATCCCTGTGACTAACCGTAGAGCATAACTTAGAAATGTTCCACCGAGAGTTATTCCAAAAGTCATTAACAGTAACATTGATGTCATGAGGACCATCATAATAATTAGCAAAAGGACCTAAAGTAGTCCATTCATCATACCAAAAAGAAATAATACCAACACCAACATCCCAACAAATTAAATTCTCAACATCATGAGAGACCATTAACATAGCTTTCCAGATATAAGAATCATTAGAAGTAAGCTGATGCTTGGAAAGAGGATGCATGTTATTACGGTATTTAGATTTAAGAAGCCGAGCCGCAGAGAGTTACGCTCTCTAAAATGAAGCCAAAGCTTCATATAACTATATCTAATAGAATCATTCAATTTTCTAAAACCCGACCCCCATTCGAAGTGGGCTTACATAATTTCTCCCAGCATTTCCAATGTAACCCTTTCTTACGGCAACCATCCCAAAGAAAACTGTTAAAAATAATTTCAGTCTTCCTAATAATAGCTTGGGGCACATTCATCACTTGAATAGAGTAGAGAGGAAGTGAAGTAAGAATACTCTTTAAAACAGTAATACGCCCACCAAAAGAAAGAAACTTATTTTCCCAACAATGAATTCTCATTCTAATTTTGTCAACCAACTCAGTAAATAAAGCAATTCTCTTAGGGATTTTGTCTAAAACAAAACCAAGATATTTAATAGGTAAAACAGCATGGTGACAAAAAGTATAGTCAGCAATCCAATTAAGCTTTAAATTGCTGATATACTTAGACCCAAAAAAATTACACTTATCGAATTAAAATGTAAACCGGAAGAATTCGAAAATGAGTAATAAGCTTCCAGATTTTCTTAATTGATCTTTTATTGGAATTAGTAAAAATAATAAGATCATCGGCATAACATAAATGTGAAATGCTAATGTTGCCTCCGTGCATATAATTAAGAGACGGATTATCGATATAAAGTTTATTGATGCATCTAGAAAAATAATCCAAAGCAAGGATAAATAAATAGGGAGAAAGAGGGTCACCTTGCTTTATACCCTTAGTAGCCATGAAATGTCTCGTAGAATTACCATTAATAATAATATAATAGTAATTATTATTAAGGATTCTATAGACCAGATTACAGAAATCCAGATTAAAACCATGTGCCTTCAAAACATGTATAATAAATTCCCATCGAATAGAATCAAAGGCCTTCTTGATATCTAACTTGAAGATAATGTTCCCATCTCTCTTCCTTTTATCAAGATCATATAACAGCTCTTGCACAATAAGAGTTTGATCAATAATATTTCTACCTTTAATAAAGGCAGTTTGATTCAAAGATAAAATATTGCATAAAACGAGTTTGAATTCTCTTAACGATAATCTTAGAAATAATTTTAGAGATAACGAGTATTGATACGATTGGTCTAAAACTTTTCCAAGTTTTAATACTCGTGTTCTTTAGGAATGAGAACAATACTTGGAACTTTTGAAAAACTTAGGCAAATCAATACCATTAAAAAAATCTTGAATAGTACCGGTAACATCATTCTTAATAATATCCCAACAATGTTTATAAAATTCCACGATGAAAGCCATCGAGCCCAGCGACCTTACCATCAGCCATACCATCGAGAATGTACTTAATTTCATAAGTATCGGGCATATAAGTGAAATTCTTACTATTAATAGTAGCGGCATGTGGAAAAACGAGCGAGGTTAATCATCTCGAGGATACTATTATCATTAGAGAATAAATTAGCAAAATAGTTAATACCATCAGTAACAATATCATCCTCCATAGTTAAAACATTACCATTGTCACTTTTAATAGAAGAAATAAAATTTCTATTTCTCCTATTCTTAATGCAGGCATGAAAAAAGGAAGTATTCCTATCACCATCAATGAAATTAGACTTGAAAGCCTTTTAAGCATAAAAATTTTTCTCAATATTAATAGCATAAGTAAGATCCTTCTGAGCTTGAGTAAAGAGATCAAAATTAATAACATTGTGATGATAAAGGATCTCTAAATCCTTAACTCTAGTCTCGGCATCAACCACCATTTTATTAATATTACCAAAAATATTCCAATTCCAATCTCTTAATTTATTTGCAAGATGCTTATGAAGATACCATAATTTCTGCCCAGAATTGGGATTCTGACCAACATACTCAACATTATTAAAAAGCCAGTTGGATTTAATGAAATCCAAAAAATGAGGATGATTAATCCAGGTATTCAAAAAACTGAAATGAAAACATTTTTTCCTATTATTATTATTGAAAACCTTTAGTAAAATAGGGGTATGATCGGATGCATTGAAAGCAAGATGTAAAATCTCAAAATTAATGAAAATATTATACCAAGAAGCATTCGCAAAGAATGCATCTAATCTCTCAAAAACATTACCTCTATGCCAAGTAAAAACATTACCATTATAACCCAAGTCAAAAAGTTCGGCATCGATAATGGCAGAATTAAAATTAGAGATAAGATTAACATTAGGAAAATTACCACCTTTCTTCTCATTAACGAAGAAATAATATTAAAATCCCCACCAACCGACCAGGGGTCCATCATAGGGCCGATGGAATTAAGTAAATTCCATAAGCGAAAGCCTTTCCTGCTTAGTACAACCGGCATATATAACGAGAAAAATGAAAAGAGATGTCCAAATATGAAATAAAGACATGGAGAAGCTGAGCATGATTAATAACAACATCAACTTTAATAAAATCTTTCCAAAAAAACCATATCTTATTATTAATATTAGCCATGAAATGAAAATTACCAATCTTATTAACATATTTAAAATTATTATCAGGATTAACTAATGGTTCCAGGATGCCAAAGAAATTTAAATGATGCTTTCTAATAAGATTCTTAAGCCTATTAGAGGCATTACTTTTAGCAATACCTCTAATATTCCAAATCAAAGTATTAAAGTTAATCATCAATATCTTTCCTACTCCTAGTAACCCTAGAAGTAGAAGCAACCTCATTTAAATCAGACATACCATTCATTTGATCATTCAAAACATCAGGGTTAATGTAGCTTAACTCACGACTGCCTTTAAATTTTCTCCTTCTTGAAGATTTTTGAGTCAGCCATTCTTCTTCAATCTCAGTCCTGTTAACATTATTGAATTCTGCATTCATATTATCAGAAATCATATTGCCTATAAAATCATTATTCTTGGTACTAATAGACATATGCACATTATAAATAGCCTGCTCCACAATAGGATCAATCAACAAGATTGATTGATTACTATTATTAGGGACAGTTATATTCTCATTACATTCATTTAAAGCATCAGATTTTTGATTTGAATCATGAAGCAGTACAACAGGTGATAAATCTTTAGCATTAGATCCATTATGTGGTAATTCTTGAAGAAACAATCGACCATCACGTACAACATTATCGGGAATAATAATCACATTTGAATCGACAATATTAGAAGATCTCGCATCATTAGTATGAAAATCTTTTTCAAGAATAGGCAGAGTTATTACCATCCTTATTAGAAACCTCGATATCTTTACTAAGGTTTTTAATAAGATTCTTTTCAAATGCGGATGAGCAATATAACGATTACTAAAATTATGTCCGAACATACGACATTTACTTGCGGTAAGGTGGGATGTACTCCATTTCTACGGATCGCCGATAGCTCGAACCTGAGTCCTCGATCCAAACAGAATCACACAAAGGACCTGTTACATCTATTTCAATAAGAATTCTAGCATTTGACGACCTGTTATAATTAACAGATGCCATGTCGATTTTCATTGGTGTGCCAAAGATTTTGCCAAGAGAATATAAGACTTTTTTGTTATAGAATTGTAATTTTAACCCGAAAAACGAAACCGGATAGGAACGATAGGTGGTTCTTCTTTGGGGTTAAAATCAACTGTCCATTTAAGTAATTTCATATAGACTTTTTCTATTTGAATTACTTTTTTGAAAAGAATTGCGTATAGTCGGATTCGTTTTCAAGTTTTATCATCAAATTCCTACCATCGATAAGTCCTACATTCCATTTTCCTAAAAGTTTAAGAACGATGAAAATACGCGCGAATAACCTCCATCCTAGGATGAGCGTAAGTGAACTTACCAATCAAAGTATACTTTAGAGGTTCACGAAGTGCGGTTTCCTCTTCATTAAAGATTAAAGCAGGCTTTCCATTTTTCTTTGAAGCTTTCTTGAGTAATCCATCAGATTCGTCATTACCAAAATGATCTCTAAAAGATAATGGAAATAAACAAATATTAGTAGAAGAAGATGATACTTGATCCATGTTACCCTTGAGAGCTTCCAAAAAGGATGGTCGATTGAGTAGATCGGCCATCTTGGAAGCGAAAAATTGTCGGATCTTAAGAAAACAGACGAAGAAAAAAAGAGGAAATCAGAAGAAAATGAGAGAAACATCAAGCGCAGTCGGACGAGGCAAGAAACCCTAGCCGAGCGTCAAGATTTATGATCATAAATTTATGATTAAAATTTATGATCATAAATTTATGATTAAAATTTCATCCAACATTATCTAATTTTGTGTCAAATCATAAGGATTTTGTTGTGCACATATTATTTTATTACTTTATTAATTCTTGCAATGGAAACAACCTAAAAAAAAAATAACAAACTAATATGTTTGAAATAAACTTATGCTTGGTTTGAAGGAGCTTTGTCGTTCTACGAAGCTCCTTTGAGAAAGGTGTTGGCGGAACGAAAAAGGCATATGAAATTTAAAATGATGAAAAATTATAGTTCTTATAAAATTATTTTGAAAGACTTCGGAGTTTAGCGATATGATACTTTACCAAATAAAAATATATTATTATTTCACAACTAATTGTATTAATTATCATGAACAGGAGAAAATATTATGTCTAGAGACTAGACATAAGTTACGTCCAGACAACAAATACGATGCACAAAATACATGAGATGCATTTGGTTGTCTATTTATTTTATACAAAAAAAACAACTTATTTATTTTATACGAATACGATGCACAAAATACATGAGATGTTTTGTTATATAAAATAAATACATTTTGTTATATAAAAATTTTATTTTATGAAAATAAATTAAAAATATAAGATGTAATTTAAAATAATATAATAGAAGACTAACTAATAATCCATACACTGCATTTATCTCAATATAAATTAAAAAAAAATAAAAAATATCATAAATACACAGTGATACGTCACCAATAAATTTTCATTATCCGGCATGTATTTTGAGATATGATACGGATCTCGAGATAATATTTTGAGTAAAGAATATTAAAATCTTGATTAAAATTCATCGATAACTCCAATTTCAACAAAATTATAGTCAAATTGACCGGCTTGATGAGACGGACCTAAATGAAATCAAAGTAAGTACAATCTGAGTCAAATCAAGCCTATATCAAGTAATTAAACCGTTATTAGAAGATTTCCGGAAGCATTTGGAACGTCAAACGGATGTCGAATCTGGCAATTTCACAGTCGAATCGAGTGTTTCGATGAGACAAATCCAACAAGCTCAAGATCACTTAATTATGATATTATTAAGACATTCAAATGCCCCTTAAAAGTGATTTAATCAAAGGAAAATTATTCATATTTCAGTATTAATTGCATCCAAAATATTTTAAATAGACCCTCACCCTCCCATGAGGGCAAGCTGAAGCCTCGAGAGAGCTTGAGGCCTTGAGTAGAAGTTGCAGTTCAGCATCACTATCAACCGCCACCGACCGCTGACAACCACCGACCGTCGTCAATCGCCTAACATCGTCGAACTGCGACCTCCGTCAACCACCGCGTACCGTCGTCGACCACCGCCGACAAATATCAACCACCGCCAACCGATGTTGACTACCGCATATCGTCGTCTACCACCGCCAATGTCCATCGACTACCTTCAATCTTCGTCGACCACACCAACCTCCATCGACTACTGTTTATCGTCGTTGACTGCCGTCAACCTTCGTTGACTTCCGCCAACCGTCGTCGAACATCACTAACCACCATTATCAATTACCACCAACTAGAAGTCGTCAACCAACATTGTAATATGAAAAATAGAGTTATCATTTCCTGTCTGTGGGAGAAGGGATTTCTTTAATCATCAATCAGTAGTGGATTTTCGCAACTGTGTTAGGCTCTATCTTTTTCACTTTATTGGTTTTTCACGTAAAAACTTCTGAAGTTGTCACCGCTTGTTTCTCTTTCATCTCTGAGTGTGTGTGTTGAATTCTCTTCAACACTAAGATGATAATCTATCATTATACTGCTACAAATTTTCTAGCACGCATCACACACAAACAAATCAAAATATTTATATTTCTCATATATGATATATATTTGTGCGTGTGTTTATGTTAATCTAAAGAGGTTCTTTTCAATAATTTAAGTTGAATTTAGTAAATCCGCAAACTCAAATTTAATAAATAGTATGAGAAACGCGAAAAATATTATGATATGTTAACTATCACATTCAAACAAATAAGATAAATTTGTATCTTATTTCTATATCAATGAATTCTTATATTTTTAATATTTTCTAATATTTAATTTTTAAATCATTTTAATTTTAGATAATTAACTCATAATTAATTTTGATATGCATGCCACCAAAATGCTTGACAAATTTGATGCAAATCATAAATGAATAACTAATATAATTAAGTTAAGAACCGCCCAAACTTCAATTTCAACAAATTTATAATAAAGTTGAATGTCTCCATAAGGCAAATCCAACAACATTAGAAGGAACCCAAATCTTGACTCAATTGAACCAACAAGACCAAACATTGAAAGTATAGTATGTAATTTTGGTATATCTGTTGGAGGACCAATAATACTTTATTATAAGGTTCAAGTAAAATTTGTTTAGCCTATGTTCATCATATTATTAAGAAGACTAATGAAGTTAACTATCATGTTGATCAAGGGAAGCCTGATCTGACCCATTGCATCAAGGATTAATCTAAGAAGATTCTAATAAATCTAAAAATTATATGAAATTTATTTGGGCTAGTCTAAAAGCTCTATGTATTTCCAAATAGTGCTCAAGATGGTTTAGATTCTAAATTTGCTAAATGATTGACCTACATTCTTACTGAACTAACCTAATGATGGTAGTGGATGGCCTTTTCTTAAAATGAACAACTAAAAAATGATATGAGTACTTAGTTTTTAGTGGAATGTTAAAAAGTATGTTATAGTATGATGGTTGGAATGCCCAAACTAGTTCAAATTAGACTAATTTAAGCTATTTTAGAAGATATCTGGAGGTAAGCAGTTCAGGGTTGGGTATGGATTGTAAGCTTAGAACATGTACTTATAATTTGAAATTGATTGTTAGATTTTGATGATTTTGTGGAGGAGAACGTAACAAGACTAGGTCTTAATGTTCTCTAGCTTGGCCAATGGCCATAACTAGGCATTTAGAATTGTTTAGAGTCTTTACTTTTTGGTTTTTTAATATTAGAAGATGCTTGTGATGTGAAGAAAGATTAGTGAAGAAATATTTTGAATTATTTTTTTTATTATAGACAACCCATACAAGCCTCTAATTTTGAAAAATCAAACTTTTCTAGAAGCAAATATAAGAATTAATTAATTTTTCATGATTAAACTATTGTGATTGTCACTGAATTGACACATGCATGAGCTAGGTCTATTATAATTGGACATTTGCTTCATTTGTCCAATCCATTCGCTGTGTTATACCAAATAGTTCTCTCTATTGCAAGTTACAATATGGTCCAAGTGACCATAGGCCCAATCGACCGGATGGTATTGAGTTCAACCTAACATATTATGTTAAATGATTCAATATCA
Source organism: Papilionanthe hookeriana x Papilionanthe teres (assembly GCA_022702705.1). NCBI lineage: Eukaryota > Viridiplantae > Streptophyta > Magnoliopsida > Asparagales > Orchidaceae > Papilionanthe > Papilionanthe hookeriana x Papilionanthe teres. The sequence goes on along the minus strand of CM040427.1, from coordinate 53,063,350 downwards.
ATGAAGCGAAGAGTGTGCACATTGATCATGCGAAACCTAATCAGAAATGAGCTTGGATCATAAACTAATCATGATTAAATTGAGGGACTGTTTGGAGCAGTTGCAGCTTATTGAATAATATGCTGATAAGCTAATTAAAAATAATCTACTGATAAGCTATGTGCGATAGCTATTACAAATTTTTATTTTTTTTTGGAAAAGTCATACCACAGGCAGAAAGCACCCGGTGTGAAAACGCTGTTTTTAGCATTTTGAAAAAGCATAAGCTATCCAAACGCGGTTTACCCAAACAGGTTATGTGCGTTTTCAAAACGCTACCGTGCTAAATAAGCTATCCCAAAGAGACCCATAATTCTATATATATAGATGCCAATAAAATTTAAACTATTAATTTCAAAAGAACTAACGATTGGCGCCTCTCTCGGAGATGAGGGTCCCAACAGACGCTATCCTTCCCACGTCATTCCGCAATCGCCTCTTTTTTATGAATACCTTTCTACGGATGAGAGGCCTCCAACTTATTTATAGGAAAAAACCGGTTCCACTCTGGTTGTGGTAATTCTACCGGGGGAGTAAAATTACGGGAGAGAGAGTTGGCTTACAACTGCTATAAAAGGATCGCAAACCATCGAGACGGAGATCGTTCTCATTCTCCTCTTCTCGCGACTTGATTGGTGTTCTGATCCTCTCTCAAGGTACCTTTTTTGGCTTCAATCTTCCAAAGTTTGAAGATATTGCGATTTTATTTTTCTTTCTGTGATATTTGGTGAATTATTTCGTTTTTTTTTTCGTTTGTTGAAAGCCGTGCTCTCTTTGATTGATCTTGATTGATGCATGATTTTTGATGGTTTCTTGTTCTTGTTAATTTTTGGATAAGATTTGATCGGACATTTTGTATGAATATGTTTGATCGATTTTTTTTTTTTTCGAGTTGTGTGTTGATTGAAATGTTAGGTTCGTGACTTCATACACCTGTTTCTCATCGAAGATTTCATAATCCTGGGACTTCTGGGGAAGAAAGATTATCGCTATAACTCTTTAAGAGCATCGTTCTTCTCCATTGTCCATGTGAAGTGGCTCTAGATGTAATTGAAATATCAATTACGTTTGAAGTCTATCTAATTGCTTTGAGATATATGTTTCAACCATTTTATTCTGATTTTTTTCTTCAACTCCCTATTTTATGATCGTGTACGTTAGCATTTAGTATTTATTTTCTGATTTTGTTCGAACCCGTTCCTGGGGTTGCGCATTGAGTTCTGATCAAATATCCGGTGGCTCTTTTGGTATTGTTACAGATGCAGATATTTGTGAAGACCCTCACCGGCAAGACAATAACCCTTGACGTGGAGAGCTCTGATACGATTGAAAACGTCAAGCATAAAATCCAGGATAAGGAAGGAATCCCACCGGACCAGCAGAGGCTGATCTTCGCCGGCAAACAGCTTGAGGACGGCCGAACGCTCTCCGACTACAACATCCAGAAAGAGTCTACCCTGCACCTGGTGCTCCGTCTTAGAGGTGGGATGCAGATCTTCGTGAAGACCCTGACTGGTAAGACCATCACCCTTGAGGTGGAGAGTTCAGACACCATCGAGATCGTTAAGACCAAAATCCAGGACAAAGAGGGGATCCCACCAGACCAGCAGAGGCTGATCTTTGCCGGAAAGCAACTTGAGGACGGTCGCACCCTTTCCGACTACAATGTCCAGAAGGAATCTACCCTTCACCTCGTTCTCCGTCTCAGAGGAGGAATGCAGATTTTCGTCAAAACCCTCACTGGCAAGACCATTACCCTCGACGTGGAGAGCTCCGACACCATCGAAATCGTTAAGTCAAAAATTCAGGACAAGGAAGGCATCCCACCTGACCAGCAGAGGCTGATCTTTGCCGGAAAGCAGCTGGAAGATGGCCGCACCCTGTCTGACTACAACATCCAGAAAGAGTCTACCCTGCACCTTGTTCTTCGTCTTAGGGGGGGAATGCAGATCTTTGTCAAGACCCTCACCGGCAAGACCATCACGCTTGAGGTGGAGAGCTCTGATACGATCGAAAATGTGAAATTCAAAATTCAAGACAAGGAGGGCATCCCACCTGACCAGCAGAGGTTGATATTTGCCGGGAAACAGCTGGAGGATGGCCGCACCCTCTCTGACTACAACATCCAGAAAGAGTCCACCCTGCACCTGGTGCTCCGTCTCAGAGGTGGGATGCAGATCTTCGTGAAGACACTCACTGGCAAGTCCATTACCCTCGAGGTGGAGAGCTCTGACACCGTCGAGATCGTGAAATCGAAGATCCAGGACAAGGAGGGCCTGTCTCCGGACCAGCAAAGGTTGATATTCGCCGGTAAGCAGCTGGAGGATGCTCGTACCCTTGCCGACTACAACATACAAAAGGAATCTACCCTTCACCTTGTTCTCCGTCTTCGCGGTGGGCAGTGAATGGCCCTCCTGCTTGGTCATTGTGTCTTCGTTATGTGATGCCTGAAAGGTGTGGAAGCTTGTTCGTATTTGTCTAGTTCGTCTGATACTCTTATCTTCTTGAGTTGTTCAAGAACTATGGTTTTATTTCACTATGCTTTTTATCTGGTTTCTTGGTTGTTTTTTTTTTTAATTTTTTTGGGGCTCTATTTTCATGCACTCTATTATCGTCGTTAGACTTGATAAACACTCAATCAACCGTAGTGTAGTAATCGCAGTTAATCTCATATTACTTGATATTTGAATATATTCAGCTTAGATGCAGCTATTTATTTGTTCCATTATTTTATTATTTTTTTTCCCAGAGCTCCTTTCACCGTAGCCAAAGTTGATTTTTGTTTTTTTTTTTTTTTTTTTTAATTTGATTTGTGGTTACTCCGAAACTTCTTTTTTTTTCCAAGATGTCGGATCTGTGTTGGTTTTGCCAGTGAGGGTTTTGTTAATTCACATTCATAAATGGAGATTAGAGGTCTGCTTATTATGAAGTCTATTGTAGGGGTGATCTTATTCTATTATTATATGTGGAGTTTTATGATGTGAGATGATGTACAAAAGATTAATTTAGAAGGGGAGAAGATTTTGAATTTATCTCTTATTCGCATAGATCAATGAGATCAGTTGGGCTTATTGATGAATTGATTGTAATGGATGGATTTATTCTGTTGATGAGTTACATTTTAGGGGGTGGTTTTACTCTTGTGGATATGTAGAGTTTTTAAGGATGAAATGATACACAAGAGATTAATTTTAAAGGCTTGGATTTCAAATTGATCTTTGATTCACATCCATCAAAAAGGCCTATCATCAATAGAGATTTGGTAGGTTTATTGATGATTGAATTGCATGGTGTGGCCTTATTCTATCGTGAAGAATTATGTGCTATGCCTCTGAATTTTCCTATAATTTTTTTTTATTACTGGGAAAGTTTTTAATAAGGAATTCATTGAGCTTTAAAATTTTTTGCAACAAATGAGGCGGGCCTTATTGCATGTTTTAGTATTTTTTTTCAAAAAAGGAAAAATAATCGTTTATGTATTATTTGATAATTTAGGTCATGATTGAAATCACTTTTTATTTTCTATTTTTTACTTTTTTTTTTTTTAAATAAACAACAAAAAACAAAGCCTAAATTAGTGTTTGTTTTTTCATTTTTTAACTTTATTTTTAAAATAAATAAGGCTTGTTTTCAAAATATCAGAAACACAGAAATTATGTTTTTGTTGTTTTAAAAACATGCTTTTGGAGCATTACCTGTGCGAGGCTCCGCTGCTCATCGGCCGCCGGCCATAGCACATCGGCTGCCCACTGCAGCCTCTGTCGTTGACCGCAGCCTGTTGCTGCCGCATGTCGTCGTTGCCGGCCCCCCACTGCCCGTAGCCGGCCCGCCTCTACTGACCACTGCCGGCCCCCGTTGGTCTCCATCTTTCGCTTGCTCTCCCTCTAGTAATGCTTTGTACGGGGTGGAATGAGGAAGACATCTCATACATCATGGGCGGCAGAGCTTAATACTGGAACACACATGGACCCAACTATTTTAGAAAAAGTATAGTTCTTACAAAATTAAAAAATATTTAATTTTGAGCTAATCTCAAGTTGGTCTGATCTTACTCTTAGCTTAATCTACCTAAATTTTCAAATAGTTTAAAATTAAGAAAGATGTACACACATACCCCTCAATTCTTATCTACTTACATTGCAAATAATATTTAGAGTTTCATAAAGTTGGAATTCAAGTGGGCCTTTTATATACTTCCATATAATCCTTATTTTTGGTCATTTATTTGACTAATAATTGAATTATAATGTAAATTGATTAAGAGCTCAACCCATACTAACTTTTTGCATTGTGAATTTTGATCAGTGATATGAATATTATTTTGAATAAAAGATGAATATGCATGTAATATTACCATGAACATTCCTTCCTTCAACAAAAAAATATTTGGGGGCATTTACAAACATACCACCCAATTCTTATGTAATTACAAATTTAACACTTAAAAGTTTACTTTTTACATTTATATCAACTAAATCTCTCATATTACATCAAACATGATTCATTATTAATCGTTGACCTTCACCCGAATGACTCTGCCCTTTGAGCATATATGTTGACACATACAAACACATAAAAGGTCAGAAATATGATCCATTAACCTTCTTCCATGACTTCAATAGGGTTACTTTATTGATTGCCCTAAGAATGCTCCAAATTTTTAATTTTAAAATATTTAACATGCCATTCATTACCATAAAAATAGCTAATGGGCAGACCTCTAAAATTTAAAAGTTGTATAAAACCCTATTTTGCAACTTAAATCATTTAACAGTCTATCCTTAAGGACCTATGATGTACATACAGTTCTAATTAAAGAGTCGTGTCGTGTCGGATACGGTTCTGACACGTATTTTATACGGCATAGAAGTGTGATTTAAATAATACCAAAAAAGAGGACATGCATATGGCACACATAGGATAACCACAAGACGTGTGTCATAAATTAATGAATTAAAATTTTTTGAAAAATATTTTTATACTTATATATATATATATATATATATATATATATATATATATATATATATATATATATATATATATATATATATAAAGAGATATTTAAATACATATCAATAAATTTTTTTATATTTACAAATGTGATATGAAAGATTCGACCGATGTAAAAAAAAAAAAATTCAAATTTTAGGCATAAGATATGTAAATACATAAGAATTCGATGTCAAAGAAGTTAATAATCATTTTATTTCTTTTATTGAATAATTGATTATGATGACTTAAATCTTGATATACTACAAAATAATGCATGCTTATTTTTATACCTTTTATTATTTTTTAATAAAATATAATTTAATTTTAAAGAAAAAAATAGAATATATAAAAATTATATTAACTAAAATGAGAAACATCTGTGTTGTCAAACAAGCTCTAAGTTTTAAAGAGTTATTTTTATTAAATTTTTATTTTATCTTTTATATTATTCTTAATATTATTGTTTATTTACTCTGTATATATATTATAATGACATGTTTGATGTGTATCGTTGTTTCAATCTTCCAATAATAAACGTGTTTTATGTCTACATCCTGTTATATCTTGTTCGTGTCCTCATGTCCATATCCGTACAATATAATTGTTCGTGTCCTCATTATTAGAGAAAATTTGGGCACAGTGATTAATGAAGCCCTGCATTGAGGTGGGATATTTAGGTGACATCTCAGATTCACTTAGCTATCATGATGTTGATGTTATTAAATCGTTTTAATTAATATAAGTAACATTAATGCTTAACCCACTTTCTTAACCACTCTTCTTTAATAATAATTCTATGAAGAGATTATATTTGTTCAAATCAAATTATTGCAAACTAGGCTCTACCTAAACTTGGAAATGTAATATATAAGTATTGTTATGTTAACATATTTACAATGATAAAGAGATTTATTAATAGTAATATATAGAAATCATGCACACACATTATAAGGTTTAGAACCTTACTAAGCTCACAAGGTTTAGTAAGGTTTCATTATGTTATTGTAGGATGCTTTGTTTAGTTGATATTAATCATATTAAAGCCAAAATATTTGTTTATGGGCATGCTTTCTATCTTTCATGTTTATATATCAAAATGATGTGTGTATAAATAAGCATAGCATGTTAGAAAATGTCATAGTTGGAATAGAATTTTAAATCATAATTTGACACCAAGACGAAGATAAAGTAATAGAATAAGGATGCCGTCTTATTTTTTGCATGAAAACCTCTTAAAGAAATAAAATTATGCGGCCTAATTTAAATGAAATGATGTATTATATTGTTGAAGATTACGAAACATTATTCTTTTTTCACATTCAAATGTGATGAGATTATAGAGCAGAGAAGTCAATCAGTTGCAGAAAAAGATATATTAAGTGATGGTAACAATCTATAAAATAGGATGGGTGATGATGGTTGGGCGATGAAAATCAAATAATGACGGATAGATGGACGAAGATTGAGGAAAGATGAATAAAAAATGGGGTTTCGAGTAATTGCGGACATATGATTGTGGATGAGTGATACGATTGAGCAAATATGAGTCGGACGATACAGTTAGGCCTCAATGAATGGTGTTAGTATTCATAGGAGTCAACGTCAAGTGAAAGTGTGAAACTCTAGAGTTCTTCAAATTCTCACGCTCCCTTCTTTTTAATCTAATAGCACATTACGTAGAAAATGAGAGTTTATTTATAATTTTTACAAGTAATACTTCATTATTTAAAGTTTAAACCAATATACTCAATGAAACATTTCATACAAGTTCTTTTAATCACTGATCATTTTTTATTATTTAAGTGTCATTGTCACCCCCATAATTAAATAATCTTCATTTTTGTATTGAATTCCTCTCATTTAGTTGTTTGTTTTAATTATAAGTATGTGATAAATTATAAATTGTTTCATCTTTTAATTAATATATCAATTTTTTCTACCATTTTTTAAAGTATTTGTTTTGACAAAAGTGATATTGTATGTATGTATGTGTGTGTGTGTCTGTGTGTCTGTGTGTGTGTGTGTGTGTGTGTGAAGGAAACTAATATTTGGCAATTTTTCATACGCTACAACACGTGATGAGGCCTTATATCATGTGACTATTAATTCGACCCCCCACGCACCACCGGAGGATCGAATACTCACCTGAGAGGATTTCCTGTGACCCCACCACCAACTGGACAAAGAATACAGCACGGGCGCACGCTCACATAAATATATATATATATATATATATATATATATATATATATATATATATATATATATATATATATATATATATATATATATGTGTGTGTGTGTGTGTGTACCCTGTAAAGTTACGAATCGTACAAAACATAAAATTATTTTGTCGGAACATATCATAAACGGATCATCTAAGAGAAGATTGCCACGATGGACAAAAAAGATAAGGGGCGAGTGGGGTCCACACCATCCTTATCTCTTATCTATAAGATCTAATAGAGTTTTTGGGAAAACATTTTAAGAAGAAGCTTGAGAATGTCGAATAGATGATTATATGGTTATTTATTTTAAAGATATTTTGTCTGGATTATCGGCTGTCACATTGTCAAATATCTCATTAGCAGCGATGATTTCATCACGTCCAAGGAGAATATTTTTCCCATTAAAAGAATATATTATTAAAACATGTGCACTCAAAAAATAAAATAAAATTATGTGGCCGTGTTGAAAACTTGAAATTTATGTAGATCATTTTGACGAAAAATTATTGCGTCCGGACAGCGTACGTAAGGTTATGTCCAGACTCCAATTATACGACGACACGTGTTCGTGTCGGCCCCATCCCTCAAAATATAAAAATACAACCCGCATGTTGTATTGGAATATTACGGATCTTCATAATATCTATCGGGAATATTCAATACTGATCGCGGAATATTCGAATCTGTTAGGGTTGTATTCGAATATTCCATGATTGTATGTATTCTGGAATACTTCTCACGATAAAATCGGGAATATTCTAATACTAATCAGTGGAATATTTGAATACAATCACGAAGCTTTACTTCGTCGAAAAAATTGGGTCGGGTCGGGCCGCGTGATTAAATTTGTCGGTTGTATTATGGTAGTATCTGAAATATTTCAATACAACCCGCGGGTTGTATTTTTATATTTTGAGGGATGGGTCCCCGACACGAACACGTATAGTCGTATGATTGGAGTCCGGACACAACTTTGCGTATGCTATCTGAACGCAATAATTTTTCCATTTTGACATACTGTCTTTTGAGTAGAAAATTTTAGTTTAGAGGTCGTATACGCATTACATATATTTGCGATTAATTTTACCCAATTATCTTTATTTAATCAAATCGAACTGAAATTAACTTAAATTTAAATTAAATTTAAATAGCCCGATATTAAATCAAGTTATACGTTAAATGTAACACAGCTTTAGATTGTATTAATTAATTTTGCTTGATCTTATGTATTTATATGTCTCCTGCTTAAGTTTTAATTTTTTATACTTAGGTTAAATATGTAAATAAATAAAGAATTGAGTCATATATCTCTTTGTACCTCCGTTTGTCTTATCGACAGCGGTGAAAGCTAGCTGGCGCCTGGCCCTAAATATTTGGGCAAAAAATACCAGAAAATTTGGATGCAATTAAAATGAATTTAAATTTATTTCTATTTATTTATTTTGAGAGAAATATTATATTATTATGTAAAATATATATTTACATAATAGACTTTTTTCACAACTAATATGGATGATAATATATTGAGCTATTTTTACTTTTATTTTTATTTATATTAAGAGTCGTCCAAAGCTCTGATTTCAACAATCTTACAATTAAACTATCCAATTTGAGGAGACGAACTCAGTGATACCGAAATTGTTCCAATTCGAGTCAAATGAAGCTCAAATCAAGCCATTAAACCACATATAGAAGCTTTTTGAGAATATTTGGAAGGTCAAATCAATGTTGAATCCGGCGAGTTCATAGTCAAATCGAGCTTCTCAACGAGTCAAATCTAATAAGCCCAAAATGCTCAATTTTGACATCTTTAAGGCACTAAAATATTCATCAAACTCTGTATGATCAAATGAAGCTCTCCAGACCATATGATTAGATTGTTCATATTTCTGCATTAATTGCACCAAAAATGATATAAATAGAGCATCAACCTTCTCATGAGGGGGAGGAGAGATTGAGACTTGAGAAAAAACTTGAAACTTTGAGAATGAGCTGAAATCGAGCACTCATTACCATCAGATTAATGTTATCATTACTGATCAGCCATCAGTCGAACATCTATCAATCGCCTTGACATCGTTTGCATTATCGACAATCACTAATCGCCGTCGACCACTATCTATCGCCCTTTGTCAATCGTTATTGGTCGCCACCCATTCCTTGCTTAAAGTTTATTCACAAATCGACGTTGTAATTCATAACACTTTGTAAACCTTTCCCTCATGTGGGAAGAGATCTCTGAAATTATAAACTTATAGTATATGTTTACAACTAAGTCAGACCTCATGATTTTTCTCTTTACAGGTTTTTCATGTAAAAATTCTGGCATGTTGTTTTATTTTATCTAAACGTGTGATGAATTATCATGCAACACTAAGATGATAATCCATTACTCAACCGGTACGAATTTTCTAGCACACATCAATTAAAAATAATTTTAGATGAAAATACACATCACACCACACAATTCATTATCGAAACTATCAATCAAGTTTAATTGAAATCGGGCAAAATTAAGAGTTTTTTTATTTAAATTGTTGTATTAAATTATGTATATTAATTGTACATACTCTTTACTTATAGCTGAACAGTTAGATTTGGAATATATATAATTACAAATTATTTTGTATTATTAGAATTCCTAAATTAAATTGTATGGATTATTATTTATTGGAATGAAATCAAAAGATCAAGACAAGCAGTCTATTTATTCAAAATATTAATAGAAACTTTGATATTTATACTTATAACATCTTAATATTATAAATCTAAACATAAAAATATGTAATATTAATTAAAATAAATTAATAATAGTGCTATCTTTGTTGTGGTAAAAGATGTTTAAAGTGCTAGGCATGTAAATATGAAATGTTAGGTGTTAGTTTTGTAAATATGCAAGAATTGTGTAGAATGCTTGAAAATTACACTTTAATTAAATGTTAATTTTCTGAAAATTTTGAATATCAGACATTTAACAGTTCAGCCAGTTTAAAACCCCCTCAACGAGGAGGAGAGAGGAGAAAGGAGGAGGAAGAAGGATTCCTGCAGCGATGGAAGCTCGGCAGCAGATATCGAAGTCTAGGGTTTTGAAGGTTGAATCGAAGGAGTCTTGGGAGTCGTTCATGGCTCAGGCCAAAAATCAGGGTTCCCCTGTAATATTTCTGATCTATTTTTGCTGTTCTCTACTTAGGGTTTTGATTTCTTGTTTTATGTTGATGGGGTTTTTCTTGTTTTAGGTTTTTGTTCATTTCAGTGCTTCATGGTGCGTTCCATCGCTTGCCATGAACTCCTATGTGGAAGAGCTCGCCGCGAATTATCAGGATATACTTTTTTTGAATGTGGATGTTGATGAAGTAAAGGTAAGTGAACTAAACCTCTTCTTCTTTTTTGATTATACTAACTGGTTTGTTTTTTCAGAGAAGTATTTTATTTTTAATCAATTTGATTTGGGCTTGATTTTGTTGGTTGATGTGATTAATGCATGAACCGATACTTGAATTCGTTTCCCTTTTTTTTGTTGTTTTTAGTGATTCGTCATGGAATAATGGAGTTGCAGTTCTCACCGGTACAAATAACTTCAATGGAATTTATGTTTATCCGGAAATAAAACAAAATCAATGACAAATTATACTGCATGATCTTTAAAACGATGTTTCTCTAAGACCAATTAACAGATTTGGATGGAAGTAATTTTGAATTTTGAATTTCAAATATGCTTTTTAGTTATGGTAAATTTGATAATTGTTTAACTGTGATTATGTTGTTTAAACTCACTGAGTAAATGGTGGAATGCATCAGATGAAATTGTTTTACTAAACATATTTGTTCCAAAACAAGTGAGCATTTGGTCTAAATCTATTTGAAACATTTCTTTATATATATATTCTCTTGGTTTGAATTAAAAAACAGTGTAGTTATAGAATGAATCCAGTTGGAGTAATGGTGGAATTAGGATTTAATTAAGAGGGGATGAAAAGGGTTTATCCAAAACTTATGGTGGAGGCAAGACTTCTATAATAAAAACAATGGTTCCAAACATGCCACACAATTCTTATTTTTTATATATATGTTTAACACATAGGTAGGCTTTGATACTTATATACACTCTATTATCATAATCACATTAAAATATATGCATGAGAGGTGTGCTTCACTTTAGAAAAATTGATGTTAAGTGTTATTTTTCATTCAATGTTAAAGATTTGATTTTTATGCATGTGTTAGGGCTAAGGTGTTTGACTAGACTCCCTAGTTTTCTTTTTCTTCTATTGAAGTTTTTGATGGTTTTGGTCCCTCTTCTAAACAACGACGCTGATATCGAAATAACTCATTCCTTTGGATTGCATAGAGTTGCCATTTATCTTGCTTGATGAGTTTCATCTCCCTTTGATGTTTTTCCATGAGATTCAAGCCCAAGAGGACAAATAAATCATGCATCTATTTGAGAATTCAAATAGCCAATTCAAGTCATAAATCAAAACCCAATTCACATATTAGATTTCTTTGATGCGGATGTTTCTATCTCTGTTATTGAAAGATATCTGTTCAGCCATACTTTATATTATATATGTTCAAGAACTAGCTTTTTGGAGGTAAAATTTTGCAAAAAAAGGAAAAGTGAAAGAACTGTCTTCCATAAAGGATATCATTTTGTGTTGGTTATTTTCTTAGGAACATATTGGGGTACATATTTAATACCCAAATTTTGATATTTACATTTACGATACTTTGGTGTAGGGGTGTAAACGAGCCAAGCGACTTGTGAGCCAGCTCAGGCTAGGCTTGATAAAGTGGCTCATGAATTGAGCTTTGATGAGCTAACAAACAAGCTCAAGCCATTCCTAACTCTACTTGTTTGTTTGGCTTGTTTAAAAATAAATAATATATATATGCTCTATTTATTTTAAAATTCAATATTTTACCTTCAATTATAAAAAATTTTAGAAAGATAAATAATTTTTTACATTTTATATCAAATAATATCTTATTATTTATCTCTTAATGACTCATTCAATTTGTCAATTTATTATAACACCAGTTTGAATTAATATAATTTTCTCTCTTTCATAATAAACAAGCCAGCTTGATCTCGAAGAGCTAAGCTCGAGGTTGAGCATGAGCTCAATTAAATAATCAAGCTCAAGCTCAAGCAGACGATGGCTTGAGCTTGACTTGACTCTTTTACACCCCGTACTTTGGTGTCATGAATTTATACATGAAAATGTGTATTTCATTTTAAAAAAATTATCAATAGTGGTATTTTTAATGTAATATTAAAGACCCGAGTTTTACGCATGTAAATATGATGGTTTAGGATGTTAGATGTGTAAATACGAATTACGTGGCTTGTATGTAAAACCCATTCTATTTCTACTTCTACTTCAAAAGCAGGATTATCACTGATCATTTTACTAATTTTGCTAACGAAATAGTTCACAATTATTCAACTTTGAATGATAATTTTTCTGAATACTTTGTATCATTCACCATACAATCTTCCTCATTTCAAACAAATTAAGAAATGATTAAACCACATTAATTTTGATTAATCTGCAATTTTTTTTTATAGGAAGTTGCTTCAAAAATGGAGGTGAAGGCTATGCCTACTTTTATAATACTCAAAGATGGAATCCCAATGAACAAAATGGTTGGAGCCAACCCTGAAGAGCTAAAGAGAAGGATCGAAGTTTTGGTGAACCATTGATGTGATTAGTATATCTGCTATGCTGTGTGAAAATGCTTTACTTTCTGTATATTTTTGTCATATAAACTTTGTTTTCCTGTGCTCTCCTTTGTTAGCAAGTGAATACTATTGCTTTCTATTTGCAAGCTATGATTGTTATATAGTTTAATGAACCTAACAGATATGGATTTGATCACTCAGTTTTAAAGTTTGTGACGCAATAAAATTGCATATGTGTATATATTATCTGAAAATAAATATAATAATATTATAAAATTTGTGTCAGACTTTTGCATTCTGCACAATTATTTACTTTTTTATATATATATATATATATATATATATATATATATATATATATATATATTAACAGGTTGTGACTCGACGCGCACACACACATATATAACTCGATACCAACAACTTTCTTCTGATAAACTGAAGATCTTCGTGAGAACATTATTATTTCTTTGGTGAATGCTGAAGAGGCAGCTGGATGTTTCTATGATACATAGAACTTATTTTCTCAATAATATTTAAAATAATGTTATTATTTTCAATTCATGGCCGTATCTTAAATAATATTAATGAGAAGGCTATATTTGACAAAGAAACCTCGATTAATGAAAATTTGGAAAACATGTACAACAACAACAACAACAAAGCCTTAATCCCACTAAGTGGGGTCGGCTACATGAATCCTTTTTCTCCATTGCGTCCTATTTAGTGTCAAATTTTCGTTTAATTCTAATAGATTAAGATCATTTTTTATGCAATAAGCCCAAGTTTTCCTAGGTCTGCCTCTGCCTTTCTTAACATAAGTTATATTTAAAACATCTACTCTCCTAATCGGATCATCAGGTGGTCGACGTTTAATGTGACCAAACCATCTAAGGCGACTCTCTCTAATTTTATCCGACACTGGTGCAACTCCAACCCTATTACGGATATATTCATTTCGCATTTTGTCTCTAAGTGTAAAGCCACTCATCCATCTAATCATTCTCATCTCGGCAACACTTAACTTAACATTATGCTTCTCTTTTAAAGGCCAACATTCAGCACCATAGAGCATTGAAGGTCTCACCACCATCTTATAAAATTTTCCTTTCAGTCCTAAGCGGTACTTTTCTATCACACAATAGGCCGGACGCATTCCTCCACTTCAACCAACCAACCCGAATTCTACTATTAACATCCCCATCTATATCACCATCGCTTTGAACAATGGACCCAAGATATCTAAATCGTTCACACCTTTTAATAATTTGATCACTCAAAGTTACACTTCAGTCACTAGACCTACTATTACTAAAATTACATTCCATGTATTCAGTTTTAGTTACTACTCGAACGAAGACCTTTAGACTCCGATGTAGACCTCCATAATTCAAGTTTTTCCTGGACTTTTTCTCTTGTCTTATCCACAAGGAGGATATCATCAGCAAAAGCATACACCAAGGTACATCCTCTTGTAAATGGCCAGTAAGACCATCCATAAATAAAGCAAAAAGATATGGGCTTAAAGCCGATCCTTGATGTAAACCAACAGAAATAGTAAAATACTTGGTCAATCCTCCTTCAGTTCGAACACATGTAACAGCTCTAGCATACATATCTTTAATGACTTGAATATAAGTCAAATCAACACCTTTCTTACTCGAGGACTCTCCAAAGAACATCTCTAGGAACGCTTATCGTAAGCTTTTTCTAAATCGATAAAAATCAAATGTAGATCCTCCTTATTATCTCTGTACCTCTCCATCAAACCTCTTAATAAATGTATAGCTTCCATGGTAGACCTGCCCGGCATAAATCCAAATTGATTATGAGAAATCTTCGTAATACGTCTTAACCTATGTTCAATTACCCTCTCCCATAACTTTAAAGTATGACACATAAACATGTATTTTAAAAAATTAATTTAAATGGAAGAGAATTTTTTTAATTAATTAATTATTTAAAAAAAGGATTTTGGATGACATTTTATTGAAGGGATAATTGCATATAGGGCTAAAAAAAAACTCATTCCCGAACAACTCATGTCCAGCTTTTTCGTTAAATGAGTCGAATACGAACAAATTTTTTAAGTTCGAATCTTAAACAAGCCTAATAGAAATAACACTTTGTTTACTCGTGTTCGACTCATTTTAGCTCGAAATAACATATATATATATATATATATCTAAATTTAAATCTTAATAGCTCATGTGGCAATCTAGTTATACGCTTTCTTTTACATAAATTTAACGCACTTTCGAATCCAACACTTTACATCTATTTTTTTCAATTAATTTAGCGAGCCAATTACAAGCTGAACACGAACAAGAATATTTAAATCAAGCCAAACACGAACACGCTCTTCACGAGCCAATTTTGAATACAAATAATTTTGAACGAGCCGAACACAAGTCAAGCCTGAGCTCACTCAAGCTCAGACTCGTTTACAGCCCTACTCGTATATGTTGCTCTAGTAACATCATTATTTTTAAAATCTATACTTGCATGTGTGACAATTCAAATCATTGTGAAAATTATGATTTTAAATTTTCTCATTAATTTTTATGTTTGAGTGAGAATTTGAAATCTGAATGAAAGAGGGTGTTTGATTTGTAAATACAAAAACACTCTTAAGAGATACCCTTAGAAAGATTGAATTTGACATCCCTGATTAAGCCCATAAAAAATTAATTTTCAAATTGCTATTCCATCTTCAGAAACCTATTTCTCATTTCCCCACAATCCATTGGAACTAATATCATAGAAATTAACAAAATAAAAATAAAAATTACTGTACAGCAGCCGGAGCCATCGGCTGTGTTCAATCAAATTCATGGCGTCAGTATCTTTCTAGCATTCTGCTACCCTTTTGACATCCTAAGAAAACTTAAGTTGTTCAATCTTAGGGGTCTGAAGATCTTGCCATTGTGACAATAATAAAACAGATCTTGGAATTTCAATATGTAGTTACCCATTTCTAATATAATACAAGAAAGTAGACCATCCTACCTATAATATATAACGGTTGGTTGAAATAATTTCACTAGAAAAAATATATTCAATTCACAGCAGAATAGATTAATAAGATGCATACCTCATCAGCAACCACTTGTGGAAATCATCGAGTCAGAACTGTAACAACGAAGCTCCAACAAATTAGAACACATTTACCAGGAATAAAAGATGGGGATAAAGAAAAAGAGGGGTTTTTACATATATACCACCCAATTCCTATGTGTTTAGATATCTAACACCTAAACTTTACCTTTTACATTCATACCTTTTTAGATAAGGAGGTATGTATGTAAAAATTGACGTATAGGTGTTAGATGTGTAAATACATAGGAATTGAGTGGTATGCATGTAAATTTCCAAAAAATTAATGTGAAGATGATATTTACCCAGAAATGAGAAGCATAAATTAAAAAGAGAGATGATATAATGCATACCTTTTTTATTATTATTTTATTATTTCAAGCAACAAGTCCTTTTGGTTAACTTTCATATAGCCTGTCAAGGGGGTTAATTCTATTAAGGATGCATAGCAATCAACTCATCATCTCTACATTTTCTGATGTTGACATTCATGACTGCTTCATGAGAAGAATTTAAAACATCACAACAGCGTCTTCTAACAGCCTGCAACTCACTAAGAATAAAAAATATCAAAAAGATGATTTACATAAATGGAAAATCAATGTGAGGGGGCAGTCTGGTAACGGATTTAACTTGCAAATTTTGCCAGACAGCAAAAATGGCACTTTTAAATTCAGGATTCCATAAATCCTGTTTCTTCTGAGTTTTCTTCTCAGTTTTGCCTTAATTCCTGGCTTTACTACTAAATCCCGCTATTTTTAGGATTTCGTAAATCCAAATTTACCTAATTTACCAAAGCAGCTAAAACCGTTACCAAATAGCCCTGATAAATGTTGCAGAGACTGGAGCTTATTGAAACATACCTTCCTGATTTCAATATGATGATTCTCCGAAGAAACAGATATCCGTTGAAGTTTCTGCGTTGAAACAATATTACCTGGGCAATTTACAGACATAAGTCTGCTGTAATTGCTTTCTGTTCTACTCGCAGAGGAATGGAGATTTTCCCAAAAGAAAATGGCAGGTCTTTTACATGGATCTCTTGGAAACTCCCTCGTGTTGAACATATAAACACCCGAAGTTGCTGTGCGGCCCCTCCTCCACGGCCTGAACGTCTTTTGCAAGGTCAAAAGATCAGTGAGGAGTACATTGCCGTCAAATATCTGAACAGTGAAACCCCAAGAAACGGACACGGTGCGAAAGTAATTGCGGTCGTAACAAACAGTTTGCTGGAGAATCTGTTCTGGATCAATAGTTGTGGCTTTCAATAAATGGCGTAAAGATTCTGAATGGTTCTTGCCAGGAAATAAGGGATCAGCTGAGTCGAGATGATGGAGGGATACTAGAGGTGGCAATGGATGGGTGGATAGAAGACCAAAGAGGTCTCCTCGTAGGTCAACCTGTGGATGTAAAAAAAGGCCTTGCTTGGTTCAGCTTTTGTTTTTCTAAAAAATTGTTTAAAAAAAAAACAGTGCTTTAAAGTCATGTCGAAATCACAATCTAAAATAACTATAAAATAATGTTTTGTGAATTGTGAGGAGCACTTTTAGGAAAGTATGTCAATCAAATGAAGCCAAAAATGGGAAAAACTGTCGTCTATAAAAGGAAAAGCGGTTTTATAGATTTTACAAACAAAGCCTAAGGTTGGTCATTTGGTTTGCTTGTATGCATCATCATCATCGTTAGCCTCAAGGTATGCTGCGAGCATCATGCTGACAGTAAACTAATAACAGCACAACAAATTCATGTTCTAATTCAAATTACAATTCCGTGTTGCAAAACAATAACATTGATATCATACAATCTTTCCATCATTATCTTATTATATGGTTTACGGTCAAACTCAGCCCTTACCTTACACTTCTCTGGTATCAAGCAGCAAGCATTCTGTTCAAACAGCCTTCAAAAACATTGATATAGAATCATTATGACCGAGAAAAACTTACTTAGAAGTCCGAGTAAAAAATAAATTAAAAATTATGAGGTATAATGAAATTCCAAAATGATACAAATAAAGAGGGTAACAAGAAACCTTAAACAAGTTTTATCATACTAAAACCGAATCAGACAACCCGTTTATATGATCTTAAGCCCTTTATACAATCCTCAATTTTCTAAAGATCATATTCTAATTTCAAACCTGCATATGTGATATACACTCATCAAGAAAATTGAAGATCTTAAACATGAATTTCCCAATTTGTGAAAATATTATACTTATCAACTAGATTGTTTCTATGGTTGACAAAAAACAAAACATATCCACTATCGCCTGTGACTTTGCCGCCAACAATATAGTTAATAACCACCTCTTCTGCCCGAAAATAGAACATAAACAAGCCACCTCTTCTGCCAGAACAATCACAGACATTCAATTACAACAGCCAGGAACATCCACATCACTGCATTAGAACCACCTCCTGCTACAAAAACTAACTCGGCTTATTATCTTTGCTTTTTCTTTTTTCAATTTATAAATATTTGAATGTAATACACAGTTGGTATGGAATGAAATACATCTTCTACACAACTCATATCTCCATATCATTCTTTGCTTTCCTCCATAATCATCTTCTAGGATTTTATGGTATCGGAGAGTAATAGCTTAACAGCGCTCTCATTTACCTTCTCTTTCTAAACCTCAAGCGTGTTTTCTTATTTCCATGGAGAAATCCAATGCCTTGTCACTGAGTAACCAGATAACTGTTGTCTCTGCTTCCATCATTAATGTTGACACGTATTCTTTCCTCAATTTAAGTTTTTGATGTAAAACATCAAACGTATTATCAATACACAACTCCTCAATGAAAATATCCCAGTTTGGTGATCTCAAGTCCATAAAATATTCAAGGCGAATAGTTTTTATGGCTTCTTCAATTACTCCACTCCCTGTCCAACCAAACATACCATGAGCAAAGAAAATGAGATGAACCAAAACCGATTGGCTCCTCATACACCACAATTTGAGTACAGTTACATGCAACATAATGACAACCCCCACTGTTCCCTATGTATTGACACCTGCTCTTGAATTTGGAGAACCATCCGAAATCCCTGCAACCATAAATCACTCAAAAAGTCAGTTCAGTTTAAAAAATGAGCTCCAATATATTTTCATGAAAAATCAAAACATGACTCCATAACTTTCCTCGATCAAACCCTGTAAAGACAACGTCGTTACTGTCGGATCTAGCATTGAGCATGAAGATGTCATAGTATACAACTTCAAAGCCTAGCAGCCGCCTACCAAGCTTTCAAGACATCCAACGCACTAAACTCACTCCCGTAAGCTATATGATGACTTCTATCCTCTCCTACATTATGAGAAAAAAACATAGCTGACGAAATGGCCAAGGTTACAACCTCATTCATATAGCTCTTTCTACCTGTGGATAAAAGCGAGGCAACAGCATCACTTCCCGACGATATAGTCACATTTCTCTAGGCTTCTCCAAAAGTGACATTTACTTCCTTTCAAAATAGGAAAAGATCAAATAGCTCTCAATCTACTCCTTTCATCTCTCAAATTATGGTAAGACTTGACACTCAATTTTTAGCAATAAACATCACGCCAGCCTCAACAACAATCAATGTAACTACTATAGACCTCTATTCACTACACACAACTCTTCATCTTCTGATCGGTTTCTTGACAAGGAGTTACTTTGCATCTCGCCTTATTAGATATTACCCACCTGTGACAGTCTCAACTTTAACACCGTACTCAAAGGTGATGTCTAATAATGAATATTCTTTCCTTATCTCCAACACTAGTCAAGGGCTTTATGCAAACTATTACTCGCAAGCTTCATCTCCCTAATCTCTTGCATGTTCCTCCATTCTCACAATCTCCATTCAATCCATAACCTCACCGATGAGAATAACGACCCTTCTTATTTTGATGCTTTAAATTATCGCAATTATTAACAAGACAAGTAATATAATTCTTAAGGGCTGCTGCCATAATGACATGTATAACATATTTGCTCAACGCCACCTCATTGCCATCTTAATCAATCAAGCTCTCTACTGCTAGCCCATGGCACTAGCATCTTGGCCACCCCAACAACTCCATCCTCTTATGTTATTCTCAGCTAAAAATAAACATTTCTGGATTCCCTCTAGTTCTACCTTTTTGTGACTTTTAAGTCGATCTGCCAAGAGTCATTGACTTCCCTTCTTGGAGTCTACTGTTTAGTTCACACAATATAAACTAATAAAGTTTTTATTCATTCAGGTCATCCCCAATTGCATCATGTTTTATTCATTGATGATTTGTCGTATTTTTTATAGGATTATCCTACTAATAAGTTACCCTTAAACCCCCAAAACAAAATGGGCCAAACGCAAACATTGACTACTCATTGGAACGACCCCATTCTCATCATTCAGGCTATAACTTACCATACAATCTATGGACTGAGACACTAATAACAACAGCGTAACTAATCAATAAAATGTCCAGTTCACACTAATCGATCTGCCAAAGCTACTGCCATACAATCACCATATCACCTTCTATACAACAACTGCCAAACTCCTCTCGTCTTAAAGCCTGTGCCTAGCGCTTCACCAACATTGCTCAATAAATCTCATACAACGCCTAAACCTATTCCACCCACATTTCCAGCACAACCAAATCCTCCCATCACTATTAATACATCCCAACTACAAGCAGCAATGACTCCCAATATCACAACTCAGCTTCTCAATTCCCCGCGCTCAACCACAAATGCAAGCCTCACTTCTCATATTTACTCGATGAAAAAAAGGCAAGACACAGTTTCTTAAGCCCAAGCAAATATACTTCATCTCATTCACACTTCACCCTCTACCTCGACTCCTACTTGTTACACTCAAGCCATAAATATCTGAAATGGAGACGAACAATGTCCCAAGAATTTATTGCACTCAAATAGCAAGGCATATGGGTATTAATACCCCTACACATCACATTGGTCTCCACTGTCATTGGATGTTTAAAATAAACTTAAATTTAAAATGGCACTGATACAGGAGGAGAAAGCCCAAACCACAAAAGAAACACAAATATTATTATTGAATTTGAAATCGGTTAAGAAGACTCTTCAATACATGAAATAAACGACAACAAATGCAAAGACAGAAGCCAACACCTCGAAAGTGTAACTCAAGGGCGGTGAAGGTTGACCCAGTAGATCTGGAGGCTTGGCACATCAAGTCTGAATGCGGGAGGAAGGTGAACTAGAAGAGGGAGGCAGGAGGTTAAAATAGCGGGAAGGTTTGTTGGGCAGCTGGAAGGTAAGTTGGAAGGTGGGGTAGCAAGCTGGGAAGGTGAGGCAGCAGCGGGGAAGGCTTGTCAGTACTTTTGGAGGGTGGACAGCAAGTGGGATGCGCTAGCAGTGATGGGGAAGGCATAGACAGCAAGTTAGACTGCTGGAAATGGGTCGGCTGAATGCTGGGAGGAATTCTGGGCAGGTGGACAGCAAGATTGGGTTGCTCAGAAAAAGCGGCTGAGTGTTGGGATGGAGTATGGGGAGCTGCAGCTTTGTTGGGAGAAAGATGGCAGCGGGTTGGAGTGAAGACAGCAGTCGGTAGTTGTTGGGAAAGAGGTGTGGTGGCCTGTTGAAGGGTTGGGAAGCTAGTGGACAACAACAAGAAAGGTGGATAAATATCTCGTCGAGGTTAAGCTACACCCGGAGCACCACCTAGGCCAGTGTAGTCTGGGCAGGTGGACAGCTAGATTGGGTTGCTCAGAAAAGGCGGCTGAGTGTTGGGATGGAGTATGGGGAGCTCAAGCTTTGCTGTGAGAAGGATGGCAGTGGGTTGGATTGAAGACAACAGCAGGCGGTTGTCCGGGAAGAGGAGCGGTGGCCTGTTGAAGGGTTGGGAAGAGGGTGGAAAGCAGTAGGAAGGGTGGATAAATATCTCGTCGGGGTTGAGCCACACCGAGAGCACCAGCTAGGCAAGTGGAGTCGATCACCACCTCGGACGAAGGATAGCCGGAGCACCACCTCGACGTCAAATGCAGCCTCAGAAAGAAAAATACCAAGGCTAAAACCTTATTTCAGACATAAAAAATAAGACCCTAAATATAGACACATCAACTCCTATTTATAAAAGAAGATCCAATTTATGAAACATTTAAACTAAAAAAGGAGAATAAAAATAAAATCAATACCTCAGATTTTAGGCAAGGTTTAAATTAAGGAATGGGAATAAAATTAGGATATATGCTTTTAGGAAATGATTTAAATTAAGAAAAGGCCCAGAAAGGAGAATAGAAAGAAGAAAAAAGAAAAAAAGGGAAAAGGAACACAAAGAGGAAGGGACGGTGGCCCCCCTCCAAGAGGACTGGCCGGTCCAGTAAGCTGGACTTGCGCCCAGCCGGTCCACCATGAGCCCCGCGGCAGTCTCTTGGAGTTGGGGGAGCTTCAACCTCAACTATTGAATCCTCTGATCCTCAAAGTACGGCGTTAAATCCCCTGGTAGGTCGATCATATAGGCGTAGTCATTCCACAACACATTTTGGTAGAATAGATAGTCATCTTCTTTTAGCACATCCTGAGCAGGAGCTGCATATAGAGGTAAGTTCCCGCGATGCAATTCTCGAGCCCTAAAATTTGAGAACTTCTCTTCCACTTCTCGTGCCTAGCGTGCAGTGGTTAGGTATCAAGCATGTCAGGAGAACTCAATTTTAAGATGACATGTGTGGCAAGCTGCGCCACTCTCACTAGCACCCACTTAAGAGAGACCTCCCCATAAATAGGACCTGAATTCCATTACAGAATTTTCGCCCCCAACAAGCTCCTCGGGTTCGCTACAAAGTTGGGGTTCTCTCTCCCGTCTGGACATCTGATGAGGTGTCCCATGCTGACATGAAAGTAACCTCTAAATATCTCCATGTAATGTTATCGACATGGCACACAATGACCTCATTTCTGACATGTTGAGCCTCCCTCCGTCAAGGCAACTCAGGAGGAGGTCTATCTGAAAAAAATCAGCATCTGGACTGTATCTGATGTCGGCTCCTCAAACTTATAAACCTTATAGACATCCAAGGTCATTCCTGTTGATACTCCTCACACCACTTGCAAGATGCTAGTTCGAGGCACCATAATCTCAGGCTCTATTGGGCTGCCTATTAACTTAAAGTTACTACCTTCTAAAGCAAAGTTTGTTACCTCAATTGGATTCTCTATCTCGGGGCCAACTGGATTTGGTCGCATCTCTTCCTCGTCGACTGAAAATGAGAATCCTTTCTGAAGTTTTGTATCTTCTTCCTAATTGTCGTTCATATCTTTAACTGGAAGCAGGTTCTCCTCGTTTATGTCATCATTTCTTTAGTGCTTGTGGTAGGTATCTTTACCCAACTGTTCAATGACGCCCTGCTCAATAAAGTTAATCACACCTCTTGTTGTGCATTCTGCCTCAACATGTCGAAATCTGTAGCACTTGCCACATTTTATGGCAGTGACAGACTTGAGGATTTGTTTTGTTGGATAGTAGCCAGGGGGTCGCTTGGTGATGTGGTCTCTCCACTTCGAACGCTAGAATTTGTAACTTTTACGGGTGATATCTAGGTAGGAACTGGCACTGTGTTTCCTGATTCATTTCCATATCTTCTCGTTCTTCCCTTCGACCTTCCAAATCACGGTCGAAGGTAAATTCCCACTGAATTTTCTCTTCAATATTCATAAGCCTCTGTTAGAGGCGACGGAGTTCTCGTCGTATCTCTTCCCGTGTAGGCTCAAGCATATTTCTTCTTGGCAAAATAGTTGACGATTTTGGAATCTGTAGAAGAAAAGAAAGAAGGAACAAAGAAAGAAGAGAAAAAAATACAGGAAAGAAAAAACAAAAAAAATTTAGTGTGGTGGATTAGGCACAGGCGGATGCTAGAAACCCTTGGAAAGGACTAGGGTTGTGCTAGCTCTGATATCAAATGATACCGGAGAAGAAAGCCCAAATACCAAGAGAAATACAAATATTATTATTGAAATTGAAATCGGTTACGATGACTCTTTAAAACATGAAATAAACGATAATAAAACACAAAGACATAAGACAGCACCTCGAAAGTGTATCTCAAAGGCGGTGGAGGTTGGCCCAGTGGATCCGAAGGCCTCGGACAACGGCCGAGGTCGAAATGTGAACTATAAGAGGGAGGCAGCATGTTAAGGTGGCTGAAAGGTTTGTTGGGTGGTCGGAAGGTAACTTAGAAGGTGGGGTAGCAAGCTGGGAAGGGCAGCAGCGGGAAGGCTCTTCAGCACTATCGGAGGGTAGACAGCGAGCGGGGAAGCGCTGGTAGCGATGGGAAAGGCTTGGACAGCAAGGTAGACTACTAGAAGTGGGCCGACTGAGTGCTAGGAGGAATTATGGGCAATTGGACAACAAGATTGGGTTGTTCAGGAAATTTGAGCGTTGGGATGGAGTATGGGGGTTACGGCCTTGTTGGGAGAAGGCTGGCAGCAGGTTGGAGCGAGGAGAGCAGCCACAATTGTTGGGTAAGAGGTGCGGTGGCTTGTTGTATGGCTGGGAAGTGCGTGGACAACAACAGGAAAGGTAGATGGATAGATAAATATCTCGTCGACAAGAGAAAAAGTCCAGGAAAAACTTGAATTATGGAGGTCTACATTGGAGTCAAAAGGTCTTCGTTTGAGTAGAACTAAAACTGAATACATGGAATGTAATTTTAGTAATAGTAGTTCTAGTGACAGAAGTGTAACTTTGGGTGATCAAATTATTAAAAGGTGTGAACGATTTAGATATCTCGGGTCCATTGTTCAAAGCGATGGTGATATAAATGAGGATGTTAATAGTAGAATTCGGGTTGGTTGGTTGAAGTGGAGAAATGTGTCCGACCTATTGTGTGATAGAAAAGTACCGCTTAGGTCGAAAGGAAAATTTTATAAGATGGTGGTGAGACCTTCGATGCTCTATGGTGCTTGAATGTTGGCCTTTAAAAGAGAAGCATAATGTTAAGTTAAGTGTTGCCGAGATGAGAATGATTAGATGGATGAGTGGCTTTACACTTAGAGACAAAATGCGAAATGAATATATCCGTAATAGGGTTGGAGTTGCACCAGTGACGGATAAAATTAGAGAGAGTCGCCTTAGATGGTTTGGTCACATTAAACGTCGACCACTTGATGATCCGATTAGGAGAGTAGATGTTTTAAATACAACTTATGTTAAGAAAGGCGAGAGCGGACCTAGGAAAACTTGGGCTTATTGCATAAAAAATGATCTTAATCTATTAGAATTAAACGAAAATTTGACACTAAATAGGACGCAATGGAGAAAAAGGATTCATGTAGCCGACCCCACTTAGTGGGATTAAGGCTTTGTTGTTGTTGTTGTTGTTGAGGTCGAGCTACAGCCGAAGCAGCACCCGGACCCGTGGATACAATCACCACCTTGAACAAGGGACAACCGAAGCACTAACTCGACATTGGATACAACCCTCGAAGAGGAAAATACCAAAGCTAAAACTTGATTTCAGATATAAAAAATAAGACCCTAACTCTAAACACATCAACTCATATTCATAAAAGACTTGGCCCAATTTAGGAAACATTTAAACTAAGAAAGAAGAATAAAATTTAAATCAAGATCTTAGATTTTAGAAAAGGTTTAAATTAAGGAAGAAGAATAAAATCAGGATTTAGGCTTTTAGGAAAGGATTTAAATTAGGAAAAATCTTAGGACGAAAAATAGGAAAAGGAAGAAAGAAAAGAAAAAGAAAGGGAGAAAATAGGAAGAGAAGGAAGGAGGGGACGGTGGGGTCCTCCTCCAAGAGGACCGGCCGGTCCAGCTGGGTTGGACCTGCGCCCAGCCAGTCCCCCATGAGCCCCACGTCAAGCACAATCTTTAGACATAAAGTTTGACTTTTTGCCCAAGGTTTCAAACAAGAAAAAATGCATTGATCATACAAGAGACCTTCAGTCCTACGCCAAAATCCCCACCATTTGAACACTTTTCATTGTAACAACTTAATTCAGTTGGGACATTTTGCAACTTGATATTTTCAATGCGTTCCAACATGGCAATTTTCTAGAAATTGTGTACATGCATCAACCCGGAGGCTTTCAAGACCAACAATCTCCCAACCATGTATGTCTCCTCGAGAAGGCCGTCTATGGCATCAAACAACCACCGTGATAATGTTTCTCCAAGTTAACAGGGTCTCTAAACACGAGATTTTCAATTTAACATTTTGATCCATTTCTCCTCATCTACCATCAAACTCAAATAAGTAATATACCTCCACAATTAAGCTGATATACACATCATTTGAAAAAACAACCATGCTATTATTTCACTCATGCAGAAACTAAACTCAGTGTTCCACATGAAAAATTAGATCCAAGTTCTTTCTTTCAAGGCATATAGGCCATCAAAACATCTCATGGCTTCCTACCAAACAAGCGAAATACACAACAGAATTACTTCAAAAATCAGGCGTGCTTGAACGTAAACCTGCCCTCAATCCCATTTCCTCCAAGCCGCAAGTCGCCCTTACCTCCACTTGACTAGTTGAAAATCCCACACTCTATTGACAATGTGCAAGTTAAGTACAATACCTTATTATCACCCATCCAAAGAAATCAGTTGTTGTAACCCAATTCTGTTAAAATATGCATCATCACTCAAAAGACTTCTTCAATACATCAAAGGGGCCTCCCACTATGGCCTTCCAACTAAAAGAAGGACCCCACAGCTTCACTCCTAATTAAACACCGATTAGATCAGTGCTACACAAGATAGAAAATCAACCGCAAATATTTTTCCAACCTCGCAAAACTCATCTCATGGAGTGACAAAAAATAAGCAGTTGTGGCCAAATCCTTAATAGAGACCAAATAAATAGCTCTAGACTTTGCCGCAATAAATATTACATGGCTTCACCAACTAATTCAAGAGTTTCACGTATCACGCAATCAAACCACACCTTTCCACTGTAGCAACATCTCCAACATGGCTCCTGCCAACAACCAGATCTTCCATGCTCATACCAAACACAAAAATTTAGATTGTCCTTTATTGGATAATACATTCACTCTAATGGACAGATGCTTCAAGGCACCCCACATGATCAAGCCAAGAAATATATTCACAAAAGTACTCTCCACCAATAATTTTCACAGAGTACATCACAAATTGACAATTCAACCAAGTATCACCAACTTGACAGGAGACAATACTCTATCGCAGCAAACAGCACTTGGACAAGCCACCCTCTTTGCCAGAACAAACATGGTCATCCAATTGCAACAGCCAAGAAATATACACCGTTGCTTTAGAACCACCTCCTACTACCAAGTCTAAATATGCTTATCAATTTTGCTTCTCCGTTCTCATTCTATACACATACTGGAATGTAATTCAGAATTAGTATAAAATGAAATACTTTCCGCACACTTATAAATCCATTTCATTATTCATAGACCCTATATTACCAAAGGAAAGGATTATGCAACTATCCCTCCACAGACATTATGTAAGCTCAATCGAGGACAGCAACAGGTAATGATGCCAAAGAAATCTTCATCCTCCATTTCATTATTCATAGCCTCTCGTCGCCGCCGCCGCCGTCCCCTACCACATCCCACCTCACAATATCGCCGGCCGCCGGCCTCCCTTTGTCGAGAAATACTTTCCGCACACTTATAACTCCATTTCATTATTCATAGACCCTATATTACCAAAGGAAAGGATTATGTAACTATCCCTCCACAGACATTATGTAAGCTCAATCGAGGACAGCAACAGGTAATGATGCCAAAGAAATCTTCATCCTCCTCAGATGAAGGCAGATGCTCCTTGCACCATCAAATTTTTTCTCAAAACTCGACAATGCGTGGTGAAAAATTCCTACGAAGTCTCGTACAAAATAAATTTGATATTGGTGAGATGCATGAAGGAAAACCGATAATGAAACGAGAAAAACAAACATCTCACCAAAATTGAAGCTTCCTCACGCTACTACTGATTTTGTTGGAGCTGAGTAGCAAAGAAAATCACAAGCTAACCAAAGCCACTCTCCTTAAAAAAATAAGTTGAATCATACAAGGTATTATAAATATAGATTATTCAAACTTTTCATTTAAAGTTATAAGATCTACAAGAGTATGTACATATTATTAATTACCATATGGTCACGGAGTAAAGAATGACCGCCCACCGTTGCCCCTGCGCGCCATTGCCGCTCTCCACTCGCCTCTCGTCACCGCCACCGCCGTCCCCTACCGCACCCCGCCTCAAGATGTCGCCGCCCGCCGGCCTCCCCCCTCCCCCCTCCCCTCCCCTCCCCTCCCATCCTCCCCTCCTCCCCCTATATTACCAAAGAAAAGGATAAGCTCCTCCCTCTCTTATGTAACTATCCCTCCACAGACATTATGTAAGCTTCAATAGAGGACACTAACAAGCAATGATGCCAAGAAATCTTCACCCTCCTTAGGTGAAGGCAAATGCACCTTGCACCATCAAATTTTCTCTCAAACTCGATAATGCGTGGTGAAAAATTCCAAGCCCAAATGACCCTTAGTCTTAAGTCAATGGCACCTTTTATGGCTTGGGTAGAGGGGCCAAATCCCAAGTGCTACAAATGGCGACACCACACATACCTTTTATGGCTATTTTGTTTTAGCAACACAAAATCTCTAAGTACTGCCAAAATTTCTACGGATTCTCGTACAAAATAAATTTGATATTGGTGAGAGGCATGAAAGAAAACCCATAATGAAACGATAAAAAACAAACATCTTGCTAAAATTGAAGCTCCCTCACGCTACTACTGATTTTGTTGGAGCTGAGTAGCAAACAAAATCACAAGCTGACTAAAGCCACTCTCTTTAAAAAAATAAGTTGAATCATACAAAGTATTATAAATATAGATTATTCAAACTTTTCATTTAAAGTTATAAGATCTAGAAGAGTGTGTACATATTATTAAATTACCATATGATCACAAAGTAAAGAATGAACGCCCGCCATTGCCCCTGCCCCTGTCGCGCGCCACCGGCGCTCTCCACTCACCTCTTGCCTCTCGCCGCCGCCCCCTATTGCACCCCGCCTCACGATACCGCCGGCCTTCCTCTGTTGCCGCCCACCGTGCCCTACTACCCCCCGCCACAGCCGCCCCCAATCCCCCCTTCCCGACAACCACTGCCTGCTGCATTTTGTTCGCCTCCCAAATAAATTATTACATTATTATTAATTTACTTTCAACCAAACAAAAAAATATAAAGTCACGTGTTTATTATACAGTGAACCAAAAAATCTTAAAAGTATTTCCAATACATTATAGTAATAGTACTCTGTAAATCTTTTACATTATATTTCATTTTAGCAAACCAAACAGCCCCTTACATTTTGGCCAAGTGTTTAGGTACAATAGGTTAACACTCAATTCTCTAATAGCATAGACATAGTAATTAGGATTTTTAATATTTTAAAGAAAAGATAATCCTGAAATTTTTCTAGAGTTTAGACAACCGAACCATAATATACATCGTCATCTTAAGTCTTGATTTAGGAGATGAGTTGTTCTCGATTGACAACAACGTATAGGCAAACCTAGCACAGATTTACATAAATTTTAGATACGAGTTCAAAGAAACTTTATCATTTGAAAGCCCTAGACAAAATCTTATACTTAGCAAAATTCTAAAAATGTACTTTTTCAATTGGATAAAAATATGATTTTAAGCAAAACTAGTACTTAATCTAAATTTTGATCTAGATCCTTGTGAGAACAATCTCAAACAAATCATTTTATTACTTGATGATGCACTTGCCTACAACATTTTTCAATTAACCAATACCCAAGTCGGAAAACCTGATACCTTTTCAGCAATCAACGACCTAGAACTTCAAAATTGTAAATCAACCCAAATACATTTTCAAATCCAAACAAATCCCTCGGAAATTAAATAAAACCATGAAAATGCCTGAGAAACATATAGAAGTTCATGATCCTCCAATAGAATGATTGATTTAAATAGCAGCTAGAAGACTTCGACATATTGTCCAATTAAATCATGCTAAGATAGTAACTCGCCCAAAAAACCATATTGGCCTGATAAATCATAATTGACAAGACAACACATTGAGACTCCAATTTGGCACAAATTGATCCAAAATAATGGTCTGTACATTACCATCAATGATTTATATAATGACTCAAACTTGTACAAGTGCTCCCACCATGATTTTCCAATCAACATGCCAACAACCACAACCGCCCTAGAAAAATACAATGAAATCTCAATCTACAAAGCATGCTCAATCCCTATGTTGACCTCATTTTAGTGAGGTCTTAGGATATTCCTCTTAGACCCTAGGATCTAGCTTTAGGAGTTCCTTATTGACCATCTTAGAGGACTAGTACGGGACCACACCACTTAGAAAATTCGAGCGAGTTCTCAGCTCCTCCGAGCCTCACATGAACGGTCCCAAATCCGGCATTGCGGCTAAGTTGATTAGGACCGAACAAGTGAAATTCGAAGTCGAGTTCTACATGAATAGGGGCAGCCTCGAGGGAATCACCGCATGCTCCGACGACTCGCGGACATCACAATTCGACACTTTTTTTGGCCCGACCGTAGGCGAACTTGTCCAACGACCTCGGATGACGAAACAGACCACACGGATGAGTCCGGGACATCGAATTTAGCTAGGAAGGATACCCATATTGCTATGGTTCTACGCGCGCACGAACGACACGGAAATTGATGCGCATTTTTTTTAGCGGGGCACGAGTTCGGACTCAACCCGGGTTCAATTAGAGCCCGACATAGGCTGAACACGAGCTTGGGCCATTTCAAATTTCAAATTTTTAAAATTTAAATCGATCGACTGATTCCTCTCGATTAAATTTAATTAGGGGTTAAAGTCTACCTTATCAAGCTGTCCCTGCATGGAAGTCATTTAATTTGGCGCCCAATCACACGTAACGGACGAACGCGGCTATAGCATGGGCGGGAGGCTTTACTCCAGGACATTCGATATCAGCTCCTCTGCTCGCGAGAACCCCCGAGTCGTCCTTCTCCTGCTCCTCTCGGCACCAAAGCTCTCGATCCTGCACCCAGCTCCTCCTTTCTTCCTCGCCTCTCCCACGCGACAAACCCTCGCGCACTACCCCTCATACCGCTCGACCCAGCAAAGCTGCTCGATCCCTCTCCCTCACGCTCGCACAGAAGCACCCGGCCTCCTCCGCTCGATCCCGCCTGCCTCTGCACCGAATAGAACCGACGCCTGCTCCCTGCGATCGATCCCACCTGTTCCTCGTGTTCACGCCGAAACCTCCGCCCCTCTGCTCCCGTCGACTCCCAACCGCTCGACAATCTTCCTCTCCCGCTCTTCTTCGCGCGCGACAAAGAACTGAATCCTTCCCTGCTCCTCTGAATCCCGCTCGACCTCGCCTCCTCAGCTCTCCCGCCCTCACGAACCGCTCGCCTCTGCTCTTAGAGACGGAAGCCGACTCCTGCTCCCAGGACTCGAATCGCCTCCTCTCTGCAAACCGAAGCTGCTCGCCTGCTTCCTCCGCTCGCCCCAACCTCGTCCGGTCCCGCTCGCCTCTACTCCTCGACAGAAAATCTCCATCGCTCAACCTTGCCTGCTCTCGCGAGATCGAATCCGATCCCTGCACCGAACCAGCTCGTCTCGCCTTGCCTCGCTGCACCGAACTCAAACCATCGCCTCTCTCCCTGCAGACCGAATCCCGCTCGCCCCGCACTCGTCTCTTCTCTGGAGACAGATTCGACACCCCTGCTCCTCTCTCCCGCTCCAATCTCGACTCGACTGCTTCACCTCTCCCTCTTCGGCCCGAAGCTCTCCGGCGACTGGTGCTCCTCCTTGCAGGTATTTGTGCTGTGAGTTGGCCGTTACCTCCAGATCTGAATTTTTTATTTTTTATTTTTATTTATTTTTATTTTTTTTTGGGATTAAATATGAAGTTTAACTTCTAAGCAATTTGGTATGCTACTCTTCTACTTGTGCATTCCAACGTCTCTACCATTCTATTTATGTTTAAACCCAGATACTTAGATCAAGCTGATAGTGGTGATCATGATTTGTGCTGTTGGAGTTATTTTCTATTCCTGCACTCTTATGCCTACGATTCAATTGATTTTCTTTAGTCAGGGAAGAATTACATGCATATGATTCATCACTTATGTATTTACATATCAGCACCTAAACTTAAATCTTAGGTTGCCACAAGATGTCACAATTCATGCCAAACTATTCCTAAGCATTTACATGCCTTACACCTGAACTTTGCTTTTTCATCTATACCACGCAATATTCCAACTATTTTGGAGTCGTTACTGGTGTCGATTTTGAGCTATTTAAGTGATGATTTGGGACGATTTTGGGACTGATTTGGGATTTTTTTATGTGATTTTAGGACTGATTTATGGCTGTTTTAAGTATCATTTTGGGGCTGATTTTGAGAGTGTTGCCTACTGTTTTGGGGTTAAATTTGATAATTATATTTTATGTTTTGGGGCCGGATTTGAAGAGTCTTATTCTTGTTATGGGTTTCGTCGATTACCGATTTCAATGTTTTTTTTATGCCGATTCACTTACTATTTTCCGTTCTTTTTGACTTTACTAGTTCTTTTTAAGTGGGTCAGTCTTCTCCTTTCATTTGTTTTTTTCTTGCTTTTGTTAAATGGTTAAGTCACAAAACGGGGAATTTCCGATTTAATTGGGAAACACTTAGGGGATATTTGAGGTTTAGTTAGAAAACGCTTAAGTGAGTGTAGAACACCTTAAATCACTCCAACATGAGTCACAACATAGGTTTTCAGACCACAGGTGCACACACTGAGTGAGAACCCATCCTCCTAGATCCTTCATCTGTCGGCTTCAGGCACTTAGGTGTAGACGCTTCGGTGAAGCCTCCTTTACCTAATTCACGACGTATGCTTCACTAAACCTAGGAGTACTGACCTTAGGTGAGTCGCTCCACCTAACCTTAGCTGCGAGCTTCCTAAGCCTGTAGGAGCACACCCAGAGTGAGAGCCGTCCACTTAACCTTCGAATGCGCGATGAATCGAGCACCGACCCTAGTCACAGGTCGATCGAGATGCTGGGACCAGGAGAATGCGCAGTGGCTGGTTCACGCTTCCTTAGTCAAATCAATCATGGAGTCTGCGAAATGACTTAACCGATATTAAAACCCGTCTGCACGGGATTTGAGCGCAGCGTTACACTCGAATCCTTCGCGATCGGGGACGTTTGTTTTGCTGCATATGGATCATCGGCTGAGTATAAGTACGAGTGCTAGGTGGCGAGGCGATGATAATAATGCTTTATGTGTCTTTATAACGAGGGATACGAGGGATACGAGGGATAATTAGAATAGTATCTCTCACTCCGGGACCTCCATAGGGGAGAGGAAAAGGATCGATGGTACTTATTCGCCGACTTCTTGGTGAGATTGCCCCGACGCTCTTAGGTCGCCAGGTAGTCACAGCGACGATTAGAGTGGTAGCGCATGGACTCTACTTATTTTTTATAAAGTAATTACAAAATAAAAAAATAAAAATAAAAAAAAATAAAAATCTCTTTTGCTTGTTATCGAAAAAAAATTTAAATAAAAACTTAAACAACTTTTGCATGAAAATCGAAGAATATTTTTATAAAATATATAAAGGTCCATAGTTAATCACTTGGATTGGGTTAAGAACTACACTCCATAGATTGTTGGGTCGGTAACTCTTATTCGAGGTCGAATAGCACATGTGCAGGCTACGAGCTACTCTGCCTCTATCGATGTCTTATACCCGGCTTCGATATTTCATATGTATTACTGAGTTTTACGTGTGCTTTCTACGACTCGTTTTTCTTTCGACTTTCGTGATTTGAGTTTTCTCGCTCTGCTTATTTTCCGTAGATCAGTTTAAATCCACCTGCAAGTCATGTCATGCTTGCAATACAAATCATACAACGGTAGCAGATGCCTGAGTACGTTTTTACGGTTTATTTCGATAGAATTGCTCAATTGTGATTTATTTTACTGCAAGTTACTTTTCACGTACCTTTTATACACTCGCAATATATCTACTCGCATGCAAACACCGAGCTCGAACCGAAACCAAAGCAAAAATCAAACTTTGACACCAAAGCGTTGGAACACACTCGACAAAACGCACTGAGCCTGAGACATTGGGATTATTACTCAGATGAAGCCTGGAGCCGACTCCGTGGGCAGCACAACGAGGAGTTTGGGTCGAACAACAAGGGGATCTTCAACAGCAAAACTCTTTCTAGTTTAAATAACAACAAACCTATAGGACTTCGAGGTAGCTCGCCCAGCGCGACGTAAACCCTCACTCTTCTCTTGTAGGCACATGCTGGCCGTGTTGCGCGACTGAAATCTAGCTTCGGCTTTAGGTTCGAGGTTGTCGTACGATGACGACGTAAACCCTCATATCTCTGCGAAATTATTTGCATGATTGGGTATTATGCGAGTGTAAGTCCCAAATAATAAAATTAGCGGGATTAAACGATTAAATAATATCTTCTCCAAAACGCAGCCATGCATAGGATAGTTGGGAAGTCACTGGGTTCTATCGGATCCGTGACATCCCCTACCTTTTCTTCTTTGGACTCCGAAATAATGTTCCATTCGAGCCACTCCGACTTGCTTTTCCACGTCCTACTGTGAAAACCTAAACCCTTGATCTTGAAAATAACCACCGATCACTATCGAGAGTTTTCTCAAGTGACACCGATCATTCGGGATGTAATTAACTATAGAGCTGCATTCATAGGGAGCTTCAAGCCGGGTAAAATAAACCCTACCTAGTCTTCTACTATTAGGTAGGGAAGCTTATCGATCGCACATAAAGGTTCGCGGATCAAACGGATGTCACGAGTCGCTTTAGTTCGTATTATCGGGTCTACTGTCGCGAGATACGTTACTCTTTCGAGAAGGTGTATCATTTGTGACACTGCAGCACGATTATGCAGATTGCGTGACAAATGGGATCCGGGCGGTCTCATTTTCCAAAATTAAAATGCACTATTTTCAAAACTATTTTCAAAATCATATACATTTTTATATTAAACTAAATCACTAAATTTTAAATTCTTTCAAAGCAAAGAAAAAAAGCTGGCCGACACCCTAAGAGAAGAAGGTTAATCCAGCATTATTGGCGCACCTTTTAACCTTCAAATCAAATCACTAAAAAAGCCCGCAACAAAATGGCTTTAATAAAGCTGTCAACGATCTAATAGATTATAACTACTTATAAAATGCATGCCAAGGCAGCAACACCCTCAAATATCGAAAATAAAATGACAATGTGAGCAGAAAAGTATTTTTGTTCCTTGTAATCTATAACTCCTTTTGATTTCTTTGAAATTAGGTTTTTGTGCCTATTGATTTTGACTCCTTGTGTTCTCATCTACTCTTGAACTTTCATTCCTAACTTTCCAACTATTTATGGGTCTCTTGACATAGGTATACGTTTGCCAACTTTATTCCATATTTTTTATTGCATATTTAGGAAGACTTAGTGATTATAAATCCATAAATCCAAGGGATGCATAAATATTATGCGTAATGATTACTTTAATTCAATTGATTCAATATATCTCACATTAGATATGATTTTTCCTAACCTTCTAGTAAAATTAGGAATCAAAATTATGGAAAAATTATCTCATAATAGTTGTGCGAGGCATAATACTACCATTTAGTAATCCATCACCTTTTCTTTATTCTTTAATTTTTAGTTATTGGTTTGCATGTTTGATTAAGTTTTATTAGGTTTATATAAGTTGGCTTTCAACTGTAACATGATTTTCAGTTGTACATATTATTTTGTGCCATCATATTTATTTATTATTTAAAATAGACAGTTATTAAGTTATCATTTATTTTGGAATTCTATTTGTTCTCTGGCTATCAACTAAAATGATGAATTTCTGTCTAATTTAAGAGTTTGTGAACTATAAATTTGAATGTGTCTGCATATCTGAATTAAAAAATTCTAAACCCAAAGACATATTTCATTACATTTAATATCAATATTTAAGGTTGCATTATAATGTCGAACGTTGATATAATAATTGTGTAAATAAAAAAAAACAAAAAAATTATTTAAATGGAATTAAATAAACTATGATTCCAAACAAATTCAACATAGATATTATGAGGTCCAAACCTATATTCCTGCATTCAAAAAGAGAAATAAGTTTGGAGAATATTAAACTTGTTTAAACATTTTAAAATATTTATTCAAAAGCTACAATACGTCTAACTCCCATGAAGTGTTAAATTGTCCACAACATTAATAGAACGTGACTCAATATTATTGACACAGTGTTGATAATGAATGTACATGGATTGACTATAAGATGATTTAAAAAATAATAATTATCAGTGCAAGGGCTAACTACATGATTAATTTAAAAACTTCTAAGAAAATAAATATTTTTTAATAATACATAAGGCTTAATGGTCTTTTAACCAAATATTATTTGCCTCTAAATTGCTATATAATAATTACGTATTTCACTAAAGATATTAGGAAAAAAAAATTAAAGGTGAACTAAGCCATACTCGACCAAAAAGCACTACATGAAATTTAATATAGAACTTTAGACATAAATTATGATTATTCTCACAAGAACTACATCACATAAGATTAACATTCTACCAACCAAAAAAAAAATAGTACTAACTTTAAAGCTTGGCACACAACCATGAAGGAAAAACAAATCCTATGGCTTTTTGTGTCCATGTCAGGTGTAAGGCACGGGCACAACTCTAGCATGCCCCAATGTGTATAACATTCTAAAAATTATGTCTAATAAATTTTCTTTCAAAATTAGAGTAGAACACAACAAGGCCATTGCATAACAAGGATGATATGTGCTAAATGCTAATATTGAATTATTCTTTTTCACAGAAAGCTACCTCTATAAACTAGATTTTTCTCGATGGAGGTAAAGGTGTTACTAAAGAATTGCTATTAGTGATGATGGTTAAGGCAACACCCAATTTGTTTGGTATAATTAATGATACAACAATGAGTTTATATTCTGTGGGGTTACTTTAAATATTATATACTCTTTTTAAGGTTTTTTGTAATTTTTATAGGCAATACAATATTGATATTGAATAAATCAGATAAGATTATTAAAGTTATGTTTGTTGCTGATAATTAAGTACACTTGATGAAATATTAAAATATACTTATATGAAACCCATGTTAAATTTATTTTGTTGATCTTTAAACTTTTTCTATTTGGTGATGTATGATATTATATGTAATTTTTTTAAGTTTTTTTTTTTATTTAAAATATTGACATTGGATATTTTGAATACACTTTTGATGTCGGTACTTTATAAAAGCAAATGGTATGCTAATGAGGTGACGTATCCTACTTATAAGAATTTTGTGTCCAAATGTCCAAGCAATGTTGTGGTTGTCATTTGTCAGTGTCCATGTCTCATAGTTATGAACATGCATGGTTGAATCTGATTTTATCAAATAAATTATAGTTGAAGTATATTCATTCAATGATGCATCAAATATAGAAGAAAACTTACATATATAGTATATTCTACATCTTGAATTGTTGAATCAAAATTTGCACCAATATCAGAATATATTGTTGAATCTGAAACTATACTTGAACAAGAGTCAAAATTTGATTCCAAAACTAAAATTAAGCATCAAAACATATATGGATAAAAACCTCTAACAGAAATTGAATACATTCCTAAATGTGAAACTAAACAAGTCTTGAATATTATAGCCCATGAATAAATTTAACAAACTAATACACAACTCCTAACAAAATGATCTATGAAAAATATCCTTATGATGAAGAACCAAATTAAGACTAATTTTATTTTTTAAACTTGATTTGCAAATTTATATAAAACAATCTTACACAAAAAGTAAAATCAGATAAAAAAATCAAAGAACTTATGATAATCTTCTTCAAGAAAATATGACAACTCAAATATTAATTTATTAAGTTGAAAACATCATCATCAGCCATTGGGATCAATATCACGAATCTTCATTTTGCATTCATTACTTGTGAGTGTTATTTGAAGAGTAAACATATCATCCCAAATTATTTTGAACAAATTCTATCCATGTAACCTTAGGTTTATCCCTCTCCTTAATCATCTAAAAATAATTTTATTCACTCATCTAATAAATTCATTTTCAACATTTCATTGTACATGATTTAATATTTAAACAAACTGGTTTAATCATCTTTAAAGAATAATGTCCATCCATCTGATAGAGACATCATATTTATATAATTTGTTTGTAATAAAAAAAAAAAAAAAAAACTCAGTACCTAATAAAAATTATTTTAATTTTTCTTAGTTAACTGCATAAGACAGAAATCGCCATTTGATTTTAATGATAGCAAACACATGACTAAATGTTCTAATAACTTTTTAAAGTGTTTCAAGTACACATTTAATTCAAGTAGATTATAAAATCATGCTTGAAAAAACATATTTAGTCTATCTTAGCAATCTCATAAGGTATCTACCGTATATTTGATTTGAAAATTTAATAATCTCACATAAATAATTAAATTCATTATCTAAATTGTAAATAATTAATTTTTTTGTTAAATGAAATTTGAATTAAATATCTATGCCAATTTTTTATATGCTTTATTTTTTGGCTTAAATATACTATTGTAAAAACTATAATTAATATTAAGCTAATATCATATATTTATTCAACTATTTCAAAATGAAAATTTTTATATTATTCAAAACATGAATCATATTGCATTAGTGTAATTTATCAAAATGAAAACATTATGAACAAATTATCTACAACTGATTTATAGATTTAATGCATCTCAAAAACAATTGTAATTACATTAAATTAATAAAATTATTCTATATAAATATATGTATTTAATTATAGACTATTTGATTAAACAAATCTTTGTACTAAAAATTACACAATTTGCACTATCTTTCAGAAGGCCAAATTTCAATTGGTTTAAAAATCTTTATACTAATTTATTGGCCTAGTGTTTTGTTAATCAAGTTACAATCAATCACTAATATTATATTACAGTTCAAATCTTATAGATAATTCTATACACATGTACTGTACAACATAAACAAAGCACTATGTAATTATTACATGCGTTATTCACAACATGCCTTGAAAAAAATTTAGGAGTTTTAAATCAAGCTGTTGGCCGAAATATTAAGCATGTAAAATAGTGATTTAATTACGCCCATTTAATTTAAATCCCTTGCCATACTATTAGTTAATTTAAATATGATTTGAAATTAAAAAAAATCTCGCTTTCCTAATATAAATTGGTAAAAAATCTCATGTGCATACGGCTAGATTTGTGCTATTTTAATTCACTCAAATGAAACTATGATTAATGCTTCATTAGGCCAATTAGATATATTTAAATCAGTTATTTAATTTCCTATCCGTTTGCATTAATTTTATTCTAATTATTTTCACAAAAAGCTCAATATTTAACTCAAACGTAGGACTAATTTTGGAGGGACATAGGGCCAGCCAAATAAAGAAAGATAGGCTAGAATTAAACAAATTTAGTCCCTTTAGAACACTTGAAATACCTAGATAAAACTTTTTCCAAGAGGTGGATTTTCTGTGAATGAAATTCAAGTTGTTTTCTTGGCAAAGTCTTTTGATTTTTAATTAAAATTTGAGTAAGAAATCTATTAAGGTGATTGTTTTGTGATATTTATAAAATGACTTTCATTTTGAAATGTGTTGTCAGCGTAAATTATAAAAAATTTGTATTTAGTTAGTGAACGATTTATCATTGTATATAACATCTATAGAGAGATTATAAGCTTTATAGAAGGTACCCTTTTTCGATCACTTACAAATTTCAAACAAATTTAATTAAAGTAGTTTGAGTTGCAATTGACCGAAAGGAGAGTGTATATAATTAAAGTAGTTGGGTTTATACTTGTTTGATGTAAGAGAGCACGTTGGGTTGCATTCACCACAGAATAGTGTGTACTAGTTTAGGGCTTCTCCTCCTTATTAAATTGAAGGAGGTTTGTCTACTTTTAATAGTAGCGTGGAATTGGCTAAGCACGAACGTAGGCCCTAGGTTAGTTTTTAAGACATACCATATAAAAATCTTGTGCCTGCTCTTTTCACTTTTGTTTATGTTTATTCATGCGTGATTAAGATTATTTCCTACTATTTCAATTTGATGCAAAATAGTTATTTTATTCAACAATATTTTAAATGGTAACTTAACATAATTTTTAAATCACCAAATTCACCAATTATCTTAGATGTCATAGTCACTTGTTCTCCATGATGATCTCTTCCCTAGGAATTAGTTATTGTTGTTTATTAATACTCTTTAGGAAGCATATAAATATTTTAGTACTTTTTCTTACATTCATCACATTATATTGTGTATCAAATACTTTAAATTTATTTTAAAAATCCTTAAAAAAAAACTATTAGAAAAAGAGACCAAAAATAATATTAGGAAATTGATCTTAGAAGAATATTTAAGAATTTGATTATGCTTGTTCAACATCTTTGTTTTTATATTATTATTTTTATTTTATCAAAAATATTGAGCCACCAGATAGTTGGCACGATTGGTGATGGAGTAATACATTAAACAAAAATTGTAAAAACTCTTGCATGGCATGATCTTGCAAGCACATTGCTTGGAAGAAATTTATTGATTAGTGAGGTGGGATGTTGATGATGCAGGGCAATGCCATGCATATAACTTGCAATTAGTGTAGCACTAATAGAATCTAAGCTGACCACATTCATGGCACCTTATACAAGCTACGACACCATCTAACAAGTATAATGAAATCAGGTAATTAGTTCAGACCGAAGGTAATAACCGAAGAAATTAGTCTAAGAAAATGAAGACAAACCTGTTTAAGATCCATTGGCAAGGGCCAATAATGATTGTCATCAGTAAAAATGGGAATTTGAAACACGGTAGAAACCACCCAGTAAGTCAAGCCTCACATAAATAATAATAATAATAATAATAATAAATAAATAAATAATAAAAAAAGAACAACACCCCACTCAATTCAATCATGTAAGAAATGAAACCAAAATGGGAGGCCATCCCGTTTTTCGATCATTTTAAGGGAGAATTTAAATTTGTAATCTAAATAACGACTTTCTTTGAATAACATAAGGGATAAAGTTAAACCAAATAGTTGGTATTTGCAAGATTGACATCCATTTCTACTAATTTATGATCGTATGTTGCTTCTTCATCTGCCTAGAGGGGAAATAGGACTAGAATCTTACGCGGTTGTATTTTACATTTCCAAAAATGGAAAGATTCAGTACCAACGAGATGAAGTACATAGTAATAGTACAAAGAAGAAGAAGGATGGGAAATTCCAAAATAGAAAAAATTCAGTTCCAACGAGACGAAGAAAGTAATAATAGGAAAACGTAAAACAAAAAGCGAACAAGACGGTGGAAATTTGAAGTGCCAGGAAGTGGAGTTACCTGATGAAACCCTGGTTCACGAGTCAGCCCCACACCAAGTTCTGCCAAACAAGCAAAAACCCTAGCATCGCTCCCAAACAAATGCGCATACCTTATAAGACACGAATCCATTACCTTCGAAAGAACCTTCGCTAACGGATAGCTGATCGCAAAACCCCCTCCACCAAAAGCCATTTCAAAGAAATGCTCCACGTTCTGCTCCGCGCTCTCCGAATAACTACCAACGTAATACCACTGCTCCCAATCATATTTCGCCAAAGTTCCAGCAAGGTTTTCGAGGAAAAATACAGTGTCATCGTCCCCGAGCACGATCCACCTAACGTCACCGTACGCAAGCTTCCCATCAAACGCGTCGAAGAGCTCCTTGGCGATCCGTGCAACGCGGATGGCTGATCGCTTTCCCCCTTTAAAGGAATATGGTAAGCGGGAGGTGTCCGCAGAAATTCGTAAGGGAGGAATGTCTCGATCATCGGAGGAGTAAGATTGGGGTATGGAGTCGAGAAAGACGATGCCTCGGGTGATTCCAGGGCGCCACCAGGCTCGTACATAATCGCTGCGGTGGGGCCAGGTGCGAGAGGAGGCCGCGATGCCGAAGAGAAGGTGGCCAGGTGAAGTGGTAGCGGTGTTAGACAAGGGCGAGGAAGAGGACGCGAAGGCGGAGGAGGAGAAAGGTGAACTGTATGAAACAAGTATGCAGAAGAGGAATAGGGAGACTAAGAGGAGGATAAGGATACGAGGGCCGAACGAGGATGTTAGGGCTTGGCGGATGAAGCTGGGGGAGTTCGCCTGCATTTTGGAGTTCCGGCGATCTAAGCCAAGTAGGTGTGGACGGAGCAGCCTCGCTCTCATGTGAAGAGAAAGTGCGGCCAAACCGCTGAAGGAGGAACGGAACTCCTCAACCCCAAAAGAAAATAAGAGCCAATTTTGCAATTCATCTCGTGCGGTGGAGTTTTGAAAACGCATTTGATCTAAACTGTATTTTGACAGCTTATACATTTTTAAAACGCTAAAAACAGATTTTTCATACAGCACTTATTTTAGTGCGTTAACAACTTTCTGTCTGTGATTTGACTTTTTCAAA
Organism: Papilionanthe hookeriana x Papilionanthe teres; assembly: GCA_022702705.1. Classification (NCBI taxonomy): domain Eukaryota; kingdom Viridiplantae; phylum Streptophyta; class Magnoliopsida; order Asparagales; family Orchidaceae; genus Papilionanthe; species Papilionanthe hookeriana x Papilionanthe teres. The sequence continues at coordinate 53,020,729 of CM040427.1, read as the reverse complement.
AAAAAAAAATTATAATAACTACCACAGCTAGCTTATCAGCAGATTATTTTTAATCAGTTTATCAGCAGATTATTCAATAAGCTACATCTGTCCCAAATAGACCCTAAATCTTGGTGTCGGATCTATAGATACAGATGAATTTTGTAAATTATTTATAATTTTTTTTCAAATAAATATTATATATATATATATATATATATATATATATATATATATATATATATATATATATATATATATATATATACACACACATGACTGTATATTAAAATATTATTACTATTGAGTTAAAATTATATAAAAAAAAAAAATTAATGGCACACATATTTGTAAGGAGCAATAAATTATTATGTGTGGCAGCCACACGTCTGGAAAATGATCTGAACGCACCGTTATGTAATAATGATGGTGTGACTGAATGTGAAATGTCATTAGAACACGTGATCAATCGCAGCTATTTTTTTTTTTTTTTTTTTTTTTTGGAGGAGGTGATAACTAAAGATTGAAGCAATGAATTCTCATTGAGAATAATTTATTGTATCAAAAATTAAATATAATATTGAACAATAATTATGTAAAAAGTAAATTAAGCCTTTTAATTGGTTGATTATTATTATCTCCCATCAATTAAGGAATTTCATGATATGTTGCTTTCCTGTAAAAAATTCATAAATTCCATACACTGAATTTTCAATTTCTATAAAATTTCATTTTATAATAATAAATTTATTTGGACCGAGTACGCTCAAATTAATTTTGATTAAATTAGTTGAATTATTATAAATAATAATAGGATTCAGCATGTACTACTAGTGGCTTATAACAGAATTCATTAAGATACTTGCATAAAAAATAAATCCTATTTGGCCCTTATAACTAAAAAAATGAACTTCCTCGAGCGTCGTTTTGCCAATTTAGATTATATTATCATTACAATGCATTTGAAATATTTTTGACTCATTTAATTATTTAATTCACTCCAAAATAAATAAAGGATTTTATATTTTTTTTATTTGTTTTAAAGTTGATTGAAATTAATGTATTTATTTAGGTAAAGTATGACAAATAGTAGAGGTCGGTGGTGGGTTGTGGGTGATGGACGACAAGCGATGACAGCCAGGGACAACAGGCAGTGAGGGACAGGGGGTGGAAAGCTATGGGTTACTGTTGGTGGACAGCAACGGCAGAGGACAATGACGACATACGTCGAGGGGTAATTGCGGAGGCTGCCGATTTCAAGCAATGGTATGTGGCGACGGGCAATGGCAGATAGCGGCGCTGGGAGCAGTGGGCTGCAGCAGGCCTCTGCACGAAAGATGTGTCGAGCTGTTGTAGGTAATGTGTGGCAGATGACGAGCAGTGGGTGGCGTGTGGCAGGCATCAGCTGCGTTAGGCAATTGCGGCGGGACAGTGGCGACTTGATTATAACATTTTAAATAAACACTGTAATTCAAATTTGAAAAATCAACCCAATTCTAAATTCAATCAAAATGAACTAAAGTTTAAATTTTAAATTCATTAAAATTGTACATTGTATTTATAAATTTTGATACAAAACATAGATATTTCTTAAACCCTTGTATGAGAATTATGATACACCTCTAAGGGCTTGTTTGGGGCGCTTATTCTTGCGTTTGGCATTTTAAACCCACGCAAGTGGTGTTTGTTTCGTGCTTTCAATCAGTGTATTCTGCCATGCAACTTGGATTTGTCTATTAGACGATGCCCGCGGGATCGACTCCGCTACCCACGTCTTCAGTTAGATTATTACTCCCTTACCCCTCTATTCGACCTTCTCCCACTCAAGCCTTGCTCATCTCTCTCCCTCGGTTGCTATTATCTTGCTCGCTCACCTCTTCCTCCTACCACTGATCCCTGATAATCGTGCTCTGTAAGTATTTTCGATGGAATGTGGTTGTAAATGAAAATTTTGTCGATTATTATTGATGGAATGGTTCCTCTGCGCGATTTTCCATTGAAATATCATTCTTTACAAGATTTTTTTTATTTGGATAATTTGGAGAATGAAATGGAACTTGGTATATATGAGCTGGTTCAATGCCTCTGACTTTTTATTATGACTGATTGCTCCATCTGTTATGTTTGTTCCAAGAGTGTTAGTTGTGCGTGATTTGTTTGATGGTTGTGTGTGTTGGTGGTGATTGTGAGTGAATAATATACATTGATATGATTACTTCATCATGCTTATGGTGTGAAACATTGCATGATATGAAGCATTGTATCAAATAATTATGGTAAAAATAAATAATTTTCACACACAAAAACATCATGCTATGAAACATTGCATGAAATATCATCAGCTAATATGTTAGAGAGAATATTATGAATTGACGACCCTTAACTATACTCTGTAAAATTTAATAAGGAATATATTCTAGTTGCTCTTTCAATAAACATCATTGTCATAACCACTACCATCATTGTTTTTGTATAAGTTGATGCTATTTACGAACACTTGTAGATCTGTATCGTCAAAGCTTTGATGTCGGCTGGAGAATCTCAATGAGAAAACGAATAAAGAGCAACAACCTGAGGAGATAAAGAGCAGTGGATGCGAAAAAACTATTTCTTCATGCCTAAAATTTGTTCTTTATCATTTGCTCCTCTCTCTGCGAGAAATAACCCTCTTTTGTTCTTCCTTTGTTCCCTCTCTTGCATGTGCCTTCTCCGATTATGCACAGTTCTGTCAGCTATTACGCGGATCTCTTTCGCGTTAAAAACATGTGATCCATAGTATAGATTTTTGTCGTTCAGTTCCATATTTAAGTTCATCTTAGGTAACTTATTTTAGTAACTTGAACATATCCTTTGATTATTCTTCTTAATTCACTACTATTGTATGATTGTTAATATTGAATTAGCTTTCACGTTCTCATGGAAATATTTATTTAATTTTATTTTGTATTGGTTATGTAACTATTGAAAATTAATGAATTTTAAATGAAACATTAACTGCCTATTTTCACATCATATATTCACCTTTCTATTTTTTATTCTAGCTTACAAAAAGATGGTTAAGCTATGCTTTTGATGAGTACTGTGGAGGGGGAGAAAAATATTGCATCCGGACAATGGATGTGATGCAGGCAATGCAGCTGAGGTTCTGAGGAAAAAAAAACATACTTGTGCATTTTGTTCATCGCGACCGTTGTTCGAACGCAGTTTCCGCCTGGACTCTGAACACAATATTTTATCGAACTTAGAAGCCTCAATAGAAGTGTAGAAATAGACATAATTCTTATTAGAAAAACTTCATGAGGAAAAAATGAATGATATGATCTTAACTCATCTAAGAAATAAAAAACAACAAGAAAATTAAAAGATACATATTTTCTGAAAATCTTACAAAATGAAAATTTTATAAGATATCGTAATCCAAAAAACACAAAAATTAATAGTTTAAAATAAACGAGCTCTTAAAAATTATCAAATTTTCTCCAAAATTCTTAAACAATAGAAGTTATAAAAAAATCTTAAATATAAAATCTTAAAAAAAATATAGATTCTTAAAAAATCTCAAAAGAAAAATCTCGTACATTAAAGATTTTCTAAAAATCTAAAAAAACACAAGTTATGAGGCACATATCATTTAGAAACTTTAGAAGATAAAACCTCAAAAGAGCATGAGGCACTGCATCAAAGAGCATCATAAAATTTGTTTGACGAAATAGCATGCATTGATAGACCTCTGCTATACATTATAATATTTTGTAAAAAATCTCAAAAATTCTTTTGTTTTGGTCATTGATCACTGATAGGAGCCAAATACAGTAGGTTTGTTTCATCATGCTCGTGCAACCCCAGTTTCAACAAAAATGATAAAAAAAATTTCTTAGAGAAAATAGTATGCATTTATGAGGTTGGTTCGTCATGATAATGCAAAACTAATTTCATAAAATTATGGTGAAGCAAAATTCTTTTCACACACAACAACTTTATGGTGCGAGGAATTGCACAAAATTAAATCATAAAATTTGTTAGACAGATTAGCATGCATTTATAGGGCTTGAATATTTTTATTTAATTTTGTGAGAAATGACTTCTCTTTACTTCATCATTGTTATGATTACTCTAATCACTGATAAGAGTCAAACAATGGGACTGCTTCATTGTACTCATGTGAACCCAGTTTCAAAAAATAATGGTAAAAAAATATTTTTGTACATAATTGTATGCATTGATATGGTTGCTTCATCGTGCTCATGCAAACCCATTTTAAAAAAAATTATGGTGAAAATATTTTTTTTCACAAACAACTAGATAACGTGAGGCATTACATGAAATTACATTAGAAAAATTTGTTAGACAAATTAGTATGCATCATAGGTTTTGCCTATAATTTGTATAATTATGTAAAAAATGACTCGAAATATCTTTTTGTTTACTTTATCATTGTTATGTTCTCTTTGATCACTGATAAAAGAAAAATATAATGAGTTTGCTTCATCGTGCTCTTGCAAACGCAGTTTCAAAAAAATAATGGCAAAAAGATATTATTAGATAGAATAGTATACATTGATAGTGTTGCTTTATCATGCTCATGCAAATATAGTTTCAAAAAATTATAGTAAATATAAATTCTTTACACACATAGGAACTTCATGGTGTGAGGCTTTGCATAAAATTGCATCGTAAAATCTATTAGACATACAATATGCTTTCATATGCCTTGCATATAATTTGTCTAATTATATAAGAAATGCCTCAATTTTTCGTTTTATTTACTTCATCATTACTATTATAACTATGATCACTAATATGAGACAAATACAAAATATTTTTTCATCATGCTCGTGCAAACTCAATTTCAAATAATAATGATAAAATATATTTTTGGACATAATAATATGCATTGACAGGGTTGCTTCATCATGCTCATGTAAACCCAATTTCAAATATCATAGTAAAGAGAAATTCTTTTCACACACACAAAATTTATGGTGTGAGGCTTTCAATGAAATTGCATCAGAAAATCCATTATACGGATTAGTATGCATTCATAGGTCTTGTCTTTGCTTTGTTAAATTACGTTAAAAATGTCTTCATTAAGTTAATGCAAACCCAGTTTCAAAGAATAACGTTAAAAAATATTCTTTAAGAGAATGTTATGCATTGATAGATTTGCTTTATCATGCTTATGCAAACCTAATTAAAAAAAAAATTAGTAAAGATATATTTTTTTACACACAACAACTTCATGGTGTGAGCATTACATGAAATTTCATAAGAAATATGTTAGGCAAATTAGTATTCATTTATAGGTTATGCCTATAATTTGTATAATTATATAAGAAATGCCCTAAAGTTTCATTTTCTTTGATTCATCATTGTTATGATCGCTATTATCACTAATAGAAGACAAATACAATGAGTTTGCTTCATCATGCTCATGTGAACTCAGTTTCAGAAAATAATGATAAAACTATATTCTTAGGCATAATATTATGCATTGATAGGGTTGTATCATCGTGCTTATGCAAACTTGGTTTCAAAAAACCATGGTGAAGATAAATTCTTTTCACATACAACGACTTCATGGTGTGAGGCATTACATGAAATTTCATAAGAAAACCTGCCAGATAGATTAATATGCATTCACAGGTCCTGTCTATAATTTGTATAATCCTGTAAAAAATGTCTCAAAGTTTTTTATTTTTGCTTCATCATGCACGTGCAAACCCATTCTCAAAGCTGGTGGTTGCGTTTGTTGGTGGTGGCTGTGATGAAGCCTGATTGATTCATCTTGGGTGTGTGTGTGCCAGTTGTGGTGTATGTGTTTAGATGGTTTTGGTGGATGTGCGTGATGTGCTTAGCGACTGAGGATGTTGCATCACATATCATTACAAAATTTCTTGTAAAATTATGTAAAAAAGGCCTCAAAGTTTATTATCTCTGCTTTATCATTGTTATGAGTGTGTGTGCTTGTTGTGGTGTGTATGTGTGATGGGGGTGGTGGTTGTAGGGGCTATGCGTAGTTGTTGTGTGTGTTGGGGGTGGGTCTGTGTGTGTGTGTGTGTGTTTCTCGGTTGTGAGTGTGGGTGTGTCTCTCCTCTGGTTGTTCCGAAATATTAATGTTTTTTTTTTTTCTTTTTTTTATTAGTAGTGTAATGTTTAAGAGCAAATAAGTCGCTCCATCAGCAACGTGTGATAGGAAAGTCACAATCATATTTTGTAATATTTGTATTAAGGAAATCGAGCTTGGAAATAAACCCACCACTTACTTTGACAATGAAGGGCATCATAATATTACGAAGAAGTTTCATGAAATGACAAAAAGGGACTACGATAGATTAAAATTAAGAATAAGCGAGATCAGTTGAAGAATGACTGAAAGTTATGGAAGGAACTGAAATGAGGATCCACTGGCTTAGGCTGGGATCCTATGTAGCAGACAATCAATGCTCCAGAGGATTGGTGGACTGAGAAATTGAAGGTAGTAAGTAAACCCCTAAATACTTGTTTTTTCATTCGTTATTCATGTAATATGTTTTAACTAATAAACTTTCCCACACGATGCAGGCACTGTCAGTTACCAAATAATTCAAGGTAAGTGGCATTGAGTCGAACCTAAAGGAGTAATTGGACCTTATGTTTAGTGGATGCGTTCACCCCAAGAGAGCAAGAATTTGCAAGCATACCAGATGACTTGGAGACCGAGCACGTAGGTGGGTCAGGAGAAGATCCCAACCTAAACTAGAGGGAGTTAGAGTCCACATGACAGTCAAAGCAGCTTAGAGCGGAGAAAAGGAAAAAAAGGATGAAGCTGCTTCAGTCATATGCTCAATAAATAAACTAATATAAGTATGCAAAGCTCAACTCAAACCTTCAAATGTCACCACCACAAATGACTTTCTTCGAGTTCTATATACATATCCCGAAGCTAGGGCTGATACGCCACCTGGATTTTAAAATTAATATTATCATATTTTTATTGTAATTTATTATTTTTTCTTATTTCTTAGTACACTTAATACTCACTCTTAAGTGAGACACGTATCTTATTTTTTCTACTGTTCTGAAATGGTTTTTGCTTCTCGAGTATAAAATATATTGCTATGATAATTCTGTTGCAAACAAAAATACTTCATAAGGGTAGAATTATCATTTGTTGCAAACAACAATACTGCACAAGAGTAGAATTATCATTTATCCAGATACAACTGCAAATTAGTTGTTTTCAAACAACACAAACAAAACAGTTATAAGCTGTTGATCAACAAATTATCATTAGATTATTCAATAAACTGCAGCTGCCCCAAATGGACCCTAATTCACTCATCCAAACTGTCACCTCATGACATAAAGATGACCTACTTTTTATATCATGTTGCTAATAAAAGTTGTTTATTCAAAACTCGTCTATTATAGGGGAGTAAATGAGTCGAGTTGACCTCTAGTCAGTCACAACTTGAGCTTGATTAATTTTATCAAGTTTGAGTGCAAGCTCGAGCTTAAGTTTACGAGTTCGAGTCGGCTCATAGGCTATTAGGAGAGAAATAATATAAAATATAAATTATTATTTTTTAAATATTTTTAAAAACTCCATCAAATTTAATATATTTTAAGTATATTTTATATTAATATTTTTTAAAAGAACCGGCTCACGAGTCAATGAGTTGAATCGGGGCTTGCTTGAACTTGGCTTGTTAGCTCATCGAGCTCAATTCACGAGTTTGAGTTGACTCACTTACATCCCAAATCTATTAACCAAGAGTTTAGGGTTATTTTATTCAAAAAATGTCGTCGGTCCATAATTCTTATTCGATGAACAACTATTAAACAAGCTTCCATACATTCATTACATAAAGCCTAGTTATATAATATTGTAATTTTGCGCAAATGACAAATTTCGAGGCTCGACATGAATCTCAAGATAAATTTTTAGCTAGAAACATGCAAACTCAATTTAAAAATCATTCATAACTCCAATTTGAGCAAACTTAAGGCCGAACTTACTGGCTTAACAAGACAGATCTAATGACACCTAAATTGGCTCAATCCCGAGTCAAACCAAACCCATATCAAGTTGTTAAACAATTTTTGAAAGTTGTCATTAGCTAATCAGAAAGTCAAATGGATTTCAAATTTGACAAGCTTGTAGTCAAATCGAGCGTCTCGGCTAGACGCATCCAACGAGTCTTATATCACCCAACCAACATCATTAGGATATTAAAATATCCACAATATGTTGCTCAATCATTGAAATCTCTCGAGGCTGTCTGATTAAGTGATCCAGATTATTTCTTTATTTACAGAGGAGACCACTCTCATACTCTATAAACAGAGCTCTACCCCATTCATGAGAGAGACCTAGAGCTAGACTATAACTTGAGAGAAGGACCCGATTTTAACAGTTATGCTTGATTAAAGACTCGTCGACCACTTCCAAATCCAATAGACGTTGACCGCTATCGATCATTGCTTGTTGGTTGTTGTCGATCAGTATCAGCCGCCCCCGTCCTTCGCCATTGATGTACCTTACAGAGTAATGATGTATGTTGCAGTGCAACAATGCACATCGAAAGCGATGTAATAACACAACACGAACGAAGCTCAGCAACACAACCTAAATCCGGTGTAACAACTCACCCCCAATACGCAATAACAAATAATATCGTATTACGGATTCGACTATTGTATAAGCCCGATTGAATCGAACTAATAAAAAAAGTATGATAATTGATGAATTATCTCTTTTTGTGTAAGAGTTATGCATATTTATAAGAACTTATCTCGCTAATAAAACTATGATATCTAAATTTATTTAAGATGCATTTGAAAATTCAAATGTTATTACAAATTCAGTATGTTACGCTAGAATATTTAAGTCAACAATAAAAATATATTAAACTTCAGTTTTTTTAGACTTATATTTTTTCGAGATTTTTTGATGAATTAAAAACAAGTATTTAGTGAGATTAATTATATGTAATATGTTTGGATGAGTTGAGAAACCAATAATAAATATTAATATATATTGTTAACATATTTAAAAATTATGTGAATGAGAGAAAATTTTATATATTCATAGGCTTTTATATTTGAGAGTTTTGAAAGAATCTAGATTTTTTTTAGGCTTTTATATTTGAGATTTTTTAATAGCTTTTATTGTTTGAGAATATTGGAGAATATTTGATAATTTTGAAGAGTTTGTGTATTTTAAAATTTTCATTTTTGTGATTTTTGAATCACGATATCTTATAAAATTTTCAGTGCAAGATTTTTAGAAAATACGTATCTTTTAATTTTCTTACGTTCTTTGATTTGTTGTTTGATATTTTCTTAGATGAATTAAGATCATATCATTCGTTTTTTTTTTCTTATGAAGTTTTTCTAATAAGAATTATGTTTACTCCTACACTTCCTTTGAAGTTCTCTCTTCAAGAAAATATTGTGTCAAGAGTCCGGACGCAAGCTACGTCCGAACAACGATCACGATGAATGAGATGCACATATATATATATATTTTTTCCTCAGCTGCATTGCCTGCATCGCGTGTTGTCCCGATGAAATATTTTCTCTCTCCTTCCACGCTACTCATCAAAAGCATAGCTTAATCACCTTTTTGTAAGTTAGAATAAAAAAATAGAGAGGTGCTTCTTTTAAAATTCATTAATTTTAAAAAGTTACATAACGAATACAAAATAAAATTAAAGAAATATTCCCATGATAATGTGAAAGCTAATAAAATATTAACAATCATACAATAGTAATGAATTAGGAATAATAATCAAAGGATTTTAAGTTACTAAAATATGTTTACCTAAGATGAACTTGAATATGGAACTGAACGACAAAAATCCGCACTAAGGATCACGTGTTTTTGACGCGTGAGAGATCTGCGTAACAGCCGACCGAACTGTGCAGAATGGAAAAAGGCACAGGCAATAGAGGAACAAAGGAAGAACAAAGGAGGGTTCTTTCTCACAGAGAGAGGAGCAAATAATAAAGAACAAATTTTTGGCATAAAGAAGTAGGCTTTTTTGGGCATCCGCTGCCCTTTATTTCCTCTGGGTGTCGCGCTCTCAATCGTTTTCTCATTGAGATTCTCCAGCCGAGCCATTGAATCCCGGGATGGAATCGATTCTTGCCCGGGCTCTGGAGTACACGCTCAAGTACTGGCTCAAATCTTTCTCCAGGGATCAGTTCAAGCTCCAAGGCCGCACAGCTCAGCTATCTAACCTAGGTTTTCCCTCCTATTACTCTATTTTTGGTTAAAAGAATAAGTTTTGAATTTCAGTGCTTGGCTTGTTCGTACTCCATTAAAATTTGCTGCTTTATTTGACTGATTTGAGCAGACATCAACGGGGACGCGCTACATGCGAGCCTCGCGCTGCCTTTGGCTCTGAATGTGACCACCGCACGAGTTGGGAAGCTGGAAATTACGGTATTTTCTCATTTGGTGGTTTGATCTGATTTGGAGGCAGCGTTGTGATGTTTAAGCACTTTTTTTTTTCTGTCTCTTGATTGGAATTGCAGCTACCTGCTGTTTCTTACGTACAAACAGATCCGATTGTTGTCCAAATTGATAGGCTTGATCTGGTTCTGGAGGAGAAATCTGAGGAGGATGAGCGGAGTTCGAGCAGGTTATCATTTTCATGAGATGTTTGCTTTTCATTAAGGTTGGTTCATGGTTTCTGAGTTTTGTTTATTTGTTACAGTGCCCAATTATCAACAAGCGTTGCAAAAGGTAGTGGATATGGATTTGCTGACAAGGTATAACTTTGGTTTCAGGTCAAGTTTTTCATTTTATGATTTTTAATGTTTTATATCCTGCTATAGGGCTGTTTCTGTTTTGTGTTTTTCCTTTATGCTGTCATTTGATATACATAAAATTGCAAACATGTTTGGTTTACAGATCCACCATTATTTGATATTATGTTATTAGCATAAGATTGTTATCTGGTTTGTTGACATCTTTAAATAAAATTTCCGAAATGACCCTAATCTTATTTTGCTAACATCACGATGCGCTTAAACTTCTAGCATCTAGATGTTAGATTATTGAATGGCCATTATAAACAACAAATCTAAAGATTATAATCATTAACTGTCATCCTAAAATGTTACATTCCTTAAACAATATACAATTAAACCAAAAACTTCATCTGAGCATCAATACTATTTTGTGAATAAGTTGCTATTTAGATAGCACAACTAAACAAGCCCAAAATTTTGAGAACTATGTAAGGACCAATGGAAGCATAGGATTTTATATAGCAATTTGTTTTACTTAGTTTATGAGTCTGCTTTGATCTCTCAGAGAGTAATGCAGTACTAATCATAGGTTTTCAGATTGCAGATGGAATGACTTTGGAAGTACGAACGGTTAATCTTTTGCTTGAAACACGTGGCGGCACTCAACGAGAAGGAGGTTCGACTTGGTAAATTGACTAGTTGTTTTACCTTGGTGATTTTGCACTAGCATTTCTTTTTGGGGAATTTACATTCCTAGCCCACAATTCTTATGTATTTACACATCTCACACTAAAATTTTCATATTTACACACATAGCATTTTGGTATTTTATACCTATGAATTAAAAGGTGTATTTCACCTTTTAATAGTGTTAATAGTGCTATTTTTGATGTGATGTTAAATATTTGATGTTATGTGTGTAAATATGAAATTTTAGATGTGAGATATGCAAATACATAAGAAATGTGTGTTATTTATGTACATGCCCCCTTTTTTATGATAAAATGTTGATGTAGCTTGAAACATTTTCCATAGATTTCCAAGAAAATGTTTGCTGATAAACAGTTCTGTAATTGTTATTGATAAAAGTAACTCATGCGTGATAGTGAATCATTTTGTAGTTTCAATTGAGGCCCTTTTCCATGCACAAAATAACTTATTATTGGGAAGTATTAAATTCAAATCATGGCCTTCTTCCAAATAGCATATTCTATGCCATCCTCATTCCCTTTTTTCTGGAGGAGTTGGTTTAATCTTAGAAGAAGGGTATCGGTGGTCTTTTCATTAATTAAATGAAGAAGATTGATGACTATTTCTTAGGTAAGTGCAGAAGGAATTTTATTATTATTATTATTTTGAATCAAAGTTTCAGTAAGTGCAATATAGGCTTGAAAGGAGTAGATTAGAAGAAGCAGTATTAGATGAAATCATTTAATTGTTAATAAGTGAATTTGTTCTTACTGTAAAAATCACATAATTGGTAATTTCCATTTTTTGGTTATTTATGTTTCTTGGATAAAAGAGTAATATTTTTACTTAGTTTTAATTATTATTGTGTACTCTACATTTCGTGTCTACAAATTTTCTAAAATAGCTCTTTGATGCTGTTGTAATTTGTATTTTCGCTACTATCTTGTCTCATTTTATCAATAGCTGATGATAAAATGTTGACAAAAGATTTTATCCAGAATTCCAATGTCACCATCGAGGATTGTTGTCAAGTTAAGGTGGTTAGTTTACACTTTTCCATTTTAATGAGGGAGCTAAATCATCTATATTTAGTTTCTAAGAAAAATCGTAACGTAAATTATGTTAGTTCTAATGGTGTATTTATGAATCCTGTTGGCAATGCAATGTTCCTCAGTGTGCTGAAGTGTGATTTGGTAGAAAAAAATTGAGCTCTATGCTATTTTAATATACTTCGAAAAACAAAATTAGTAACAAATATATATGAAAATTAGTTCTATTCATTGCAAATAAGAACGTTATTATTTCAGATTTTGTAGACTATCTGCATGATTGATGAGAATTATGTCCAGTATGGTGGGATTTGACATGGTGCGGAATGATAAGTCTTGAAAAAAGAGATGAATTCATATGATTATGATGGATGCTACTTACATTTCAAAATTGACATCAAGATAACCTTGGCCCCGCCAAATTATGAGTATATCTTCGTTGGAGGTGTTGACGCACACAATTTTGAAGCATATGTGAAACGCTTTGGAGGACATCCTGCTTGTTGAAAGTATAGCTATGTGTTGACACTTAATTAAAATAAGAGCAAATAACTAAAATGGTCTCTAGATTTTTTTCAGGTGCCCTATTTAGTCCTATATTTTTTAAACGTTCAATATATTCCCTCAAATTACCAAATACGAGTTAGATTGTTCCTACTGTCAATGTTGTCATTTTTTAAGACATGAATTAGCAGAAGGAAATTTTTTATGAGAACATTTTAGTTTTTCAGGGTCAATCTCACTACTTAATATATGCTTAAACCAATGAAAATTTTTCCTGAAATGTCCAAAACACTCCAAGAAAATGCATCCTTTCACCAGTTTTTGTCTAAAAAGAGGTAAAAGTTGTTGTTATGATCATATTTATTTAAATTTTATGAGTTGATGGATTGAATTTAACACTTCAAAAAAAATTTTAGTTTAAAATGAATACATCCAAAAAGTTTATGGGTGTTTTTGATCATGCACTCATTAAAATAATAACAGTGGCATGCCATCAACTGCTTGGCTCACTTTGATTGCCATTTTTCTTTGGGCACATTTCATTTGTATGGATGCATTTGTCAAGAATGTATTAAAAGTAAGAGGTATTGACTGGAGAAATGATAGTGTTAGATTGTGTGGGAGTGTATTTATTGAATAATATTTTATAGGAGATGAAAGTAGGCGTGTGAACGCACAACAGAGTATGGAACGTTCACTTATAAGGGTGCCAATTGATATATGTGAAAGGAATTAAAGGTAAAAGTGAAAAAGATTCGGGGAGCATTGAATTTATAAAAGGATTTATTTCAGCTGAAGTTAGCAATTTCAATAAAACATAAACTAACAATAAGCGAGCGAGGTAGGTGGAATCTTAGGAAGAAGAGAATGATGATATAAACTATAACAAGAGAAGGGTTACCAGGGTGTGTTGGATATTATTTAAGTGAAATTCTATAAATAGATAGCGAGACTTTACGGAGAGATCCATGGAATGACTGATGGCCTCTTTTGCATAAAGAGCTAACTTTTCTTCAAGGTTGTTGTTTACTTTGTGAATCCAAGGATCTCTGTTTGCCAAGTTTAGGCAGTATTAAATTTTACCTTAAGCCTCGATGGTGTTTTATTTTTTACTACTCTTTAGAAGCTCATTTCTTTTTCTTTATAATCACAAATGATTTATTTATAGGCTCTCTTAAAACTCATATGACATTTTTTTAATAAGAACTAGCAATCACCCACATGAAGTTTGATTTAAAGGTGAATAATTCCAATTTCTTTCTTTTAATAATCTATTAAAATCCCAGGACAATTCTTTCTTCTGATCATTTTCTTTCTGTTCTTATCTTAAGCATTCTTAGTTATTACTTGATATTACGTGGTCAATTATTCTGCTAGAATTATCTTCTTATCATTGCAAAATGGTTTTCTTTTCTTCCAAGTAAATATTTGGGATGTGGTGACTTCACTTTTCAAAGTAATTAAATGTTTTTTTTAGTTTCTTATACGTGCATTCATTGTTACAAGATTATATGCCATTGTAAAATCAAATATAGTTACTCTCGTCCCATTTCTTTCTCCTATTCTGTGCCCTTATGAACCTTCCCATAACTCATCCGTTTAGAATCAACTTTTACATACAAGTTACCTAGTAATCAACTTAAATTTAAAGGTTTAATAAAAAAATAAGTTATGAAATATTGTGATAACTAAGTTATATCTAAAACTAATAATATATATGACAAAGATATCATTACATTGTGGCTAAATAATGTCTAAGCTGACTGTGAACTCGCTTTTAATCTTTACTTTTCTGCTGAGGTATGCTCAGGGAGCACCTCCAAGTCAATATTTATCATTTTAGCACAATGGGCGTTTTTTTAGAACTTTTTTCATGAATTCCTGCAAGATTTCAAACTTTTCAATGTTCCTTGAGAGCTTTTGGAAGCTCTTCGAATTGAAATTGTACAAAAAAGTCGAAACTTCCAAAACTAAAAAATCATCTGAAGCTGAGAAGATGACTAATTTCAATGAACATATCACATTTGGAACTAATCCATAGCCACCGAATTGAAAACTATGCTTTGGGGGAAATTTCATTTTGGCAAACGATGGTAGTGATGGTAAAGGAGCTATGATTGTTCTTTCATGCCATCAGAATATTAGGTCTCTTTTGTGGCTGCTTGGTTGTTGGAAATTGGGCACAATGTTTGGGAGTAAAATGGTGTTTTTTTGCATTTATTGAAAGGAAAAGTTGCAAGGTTGAAATACACGATGTCGCATATTTCTCTTCCTGGATGAAATTAGACAAAAGTAGCACATGATTTATGGCACATACGGAGACCAATTCTATCTGTCATTATTGAATTTTGGGGCATTTACCTACATAGCACACAATTCTGATGTGTTTACACACCTCACATCTAAACTTTCATATTTACACACATCACTCAAATCTTTAATATCAAATAAAAAATAACACTATTACCACTTTTTAAAAGTGAAATTTACCTTTTCGTGCATAGGTTTAAAGCACCAAAGTGCTAGGTATGATTTTCAATCAAAACTAAAAAAAATTGGAAACTACTGCAATCACCTGACATTGCGCACTTAGACAAATTTCGCATGCCCAAGAAAAACCTGAAGGATACTCAGTTTTTTAAGTTTCTTAACATCTATAGGGTGAAACCATAAGTGGGAGAAGAAAATCTAGTAATAACCATTAAAATGGCTTTAATTTTCACCTCATAACCAAAATTAGGATTTATTAGCTTTGCCCTTATTTAATTTTTTCTTGAGTTTTTATATTGATGTAGAGATATTCATTGCGTTGTGTGCATGAAGGTGTGAATTTTTTGAGCATTAACAGGAATAAGATTTGATTTGTTAAAGATGAGGAGTATAATTCTATGTGATTCAATCGACTGTTTAGATTTTTTATTAATCTCACAAAATTTTGTGAGGTTATTTGAGCTTTTGCCTGAAAAATTTATGTAGAAATTAAGATTTGGCAATTCTTATAATAACTAGTCAAAAGATTTGATTAGTCAATGAGCATTCTTTGAGCGTTCTGTTCTGCAAATGCAAACTAAAATGACAATCCTTTTGGTTTCATGTCCATGCACTGCTTTGTTCATTAAATCCTTGATTTTATGTATTTATCTTAATATATCTCAGTATTAAATCCATCGTCTATACATGATTTAACACTTGCCAGGTCACCCCCATTGGCATCCATCACAATTCGCAACCTTTGGTTGTATACTACAAATGAAAATTGGGAGGTGATTTTTATCGTGCAGCTTATTTTTTCTTTTATTCAACTATCATCTCAATTTCCTCATTAGATGAGTATTACGGTCCAGGTTGTCAATTTGAAGGAAGCAAGGGACTTCTCCAATAATAAAAAATTCATTTATGTGTTCAAGGTTCTTATGCTCTTGAATCCCTTTTTGGCCAGGAACTTTTCGCTGAAGATTTTTCCTGCCACATTTTTTGTAATTTAATTATGCTATCTCCGCCATCTGCAGAAGTTGGAATGGGATTCTCTATCAATTGATCTTTTACCTCATCCTGATATGCTTTCGGATTCACACTTATCCTCAAACAATGGGAAGAATGGAAGAGATAACGATGGCGCAAAAAGAGTATTCTTTGGGGGTGAAAGATTCTTGGAAGGAATTGCTGGACAGGCTTATGTAATGGAGTTTTTTATGCGACATTTACATACATACCACCCAATTCTTATGTATTTACATATCTAAACCACCCTAATCTTTTATATCACATAAAAAATATCACCATTTTAACTTTTAAAATGTAAAATACACATTTTTATGCATAGATAAGGTGGTATGTATGTAAAAATTGAAGTATAGGTGTTAGATATGTAAATACATAAGAATTGAGTGGTATGTATGTACATTTTTTTTATTTTATAGAAAGAATAAAATTAGTATAATATTACCATGACTTATATTTCTGATTTCAACAACTTCAGATTACAGTGCAAAGGACTGAACAAAATAGTCCACTAGGTCTAGAGGTTCAATTACATGTCAGTGAAGCTGTGTCTCCTGCTTTTAGTGAACCAGGTATAGATGGTGTCATAAGTCAGCAAATATAATCAGAATTTGCAATTTTATTTAGTGTTTTTATACTTTTGCAGGCTTACGTGCTTTTCTTCGGTTCATGACGGGACTGTATGTTTGTTTAAATAGGGGAGATGTTGACCCGAAGGCTCAGCAGGTTTTATGGATCCTTGATTTTTGTGATTATTCGTTGTGTCTAGTGGATGTAATACTGATGTTACGATCCTTAATCTGATCGAGTCCAGAGGTCTGCTGAGGCTGCCGGTCGTTCGTTGGTTTCAATTATTGTGGACCATATCTTTCTCTGTATCAAGGATGCTGGTATGTTTCCATTACCATACATTTAACTAAAATGGATGGATGATTCTTAGCTTTTAGATTGGGGCCGACATTCAATTTTAGTGCCTCTGTTATTTGTTTGTGGATAATCATAGTTTTATTTGTCAATTTCAGATTTTCAGCTTGAACTTCTCATGCAGTCGCTTTTTTTCTCCAGGGTAATGCATTTTCTTTAAAAGTTTATGCGCGCTCTTCTAAATTGTACTCTCTTATTATCTTATTTTTAACTACACTATGATTTTTAATGGGTGATGAGCTTATTTTTCTTTATTCTAGGGTTTTCAAGTAGGGTTTGTAGGTCTTGTTTGGGTCTAACCTGAAATTGACTTGACCTGAATGTTTAATGGGTTAGAAAATCTAACCTTAACACCACTCGTCTTCAACCCTCCTGGCCAGGATGTGACTTACATAACAAATTTAATACATACATATTCAGATCAATTTCGAGTGAAGTTTGGGTTGACGAGTCAAATTCGAGTCATTTTCGTGTTTATGAGTCAGTTTTTGGTTGGTGGGTCAACCTGAACCCACACTGCTCAAATATTAAACTAACTTGGATTTCTGACCTGAACATCATCTTAAAATCAATTGGGTCAATCCAAACTCATATTTTCTAAGTCAGGTTTGAGTCGGGTTGGTATGCGGGTTAATTTTTAAAACCTTTACTTATTCTGTATGTTATTATGGAATTGATAAATTTGGGTTCTTGGAAGGTAGGATAAAAGTATTTGTAGATGGTTGCACTTTACATATTGTCAAACAGGTAAAACCAAAATTGAAGGTGGAATCCATGGTTTGAATTAATAGCCTGTTTGATGGTTGTCAAACAAACAGATGCTTACCATTGTTTAAAATGATCAAATAATAGCTAAATGCGATCAACTCCTCCATTTTTTAGCAGTGTTGGTTGGGTTTGATTTAATACTTAATAATTAACATTTTTGGCATGGTTAGATCATAGTTATATGAGCCAGATGATGGCATCAACAGGTGATTTAACATTATTAGGCTCATGAAAAACCCTTTGATAAAACACAAAAAGTTCTTTCTTAACTTGAGAAGCATTTTTAGGTATTAAACATAGTTAAACTGGATGATCAAACTATTAGGACCATCAAAACTATCCATACTGACAAAATTTGAATCAAAATTGAAATTTAAAACCTTGGTGTCTAACTATATATTGATGGCTCTCCTATTCATAGGCATATGTCAACTACATCAATTCAATGATTTAAGCAAAGCTAAGACAATGCAAAGACTCATTCTCACCTTAATTAACTCAATTTTAATGTTCAACTAGAGTCATTCTATAAGGATATACATCAAACCACGATGATCATGATCCTAAAATTAAATCAATGCAATTTTATGTGTATCTAGCTGATTATAAGTTTTTAGGAAGCTTTTTAAGACATAACTTTTTCAAATAACTCCTGCTTAACAACAATAAGGAAATTCAAAAACTTTGGAGCAACATCTGACAACTCAATAGTAACGATGGTTTACACCTTATCTGCTCTCTTTCTGAAATGCTAGCTAATTTATAATATTTAAGGACTTCCATTTTATTAGGAACACTAGATTTTGATGCTTTACACTCTCTTTCTCAAATGCAAGTTAATTCATAGTATTTAAAGACTTTTATTTTATTGGGAACACTTGATTTTTTTTGTAGATTTAGTTTCACTCATACATGTTGTATGTTTTAGAAATTTTCTTCTCCTGCCTATCTTAAAAGGATGAGTATTTGACCGTCGAAAATGAGCTATAACAAAGATCTATCTACAATAAAATTAGCATTGTACATGGATGACACATCACACCAAATTCGATCAATATAAACTGTTTACGAATTAAACACCTTTAGGGCATGGGAATAGCAACTTTGTTTAGTTAGGCCATCTTATATTGTTGTGAGTGTTATTCATGTATTAGATTTATATGATTTATGTTATTGTCAAACATGACATTCTCATAACTCCCATTATTAATGATAAGCTGGTAATGTTTTCGTCATGTTTGAAAATTATTTGAAAATTTTTAGTTCTCTTCCAATCAATCTCAATCCAAGGTGTAGCCATGATGCAACTCATGACATTCAATGAATTTTCAACTAAGACATCTTGATAATCACTAAACTTCTCATCAAACTTTTTTTCATATGACATAATGGCCAATTTTGTAGCATTTTAAACATGCATTGACAAAAACCTCATATTCATGTCTAGATGCAAATAATTCTCTTAGTGTCTTTATCAGTTGTGGTGTTAGTTGTGGCTTAAATGTAGTAGATTTGACAGACTAAAGTTGACTATGTTGATGAATTAAGACACTCTAAGAATATGCGCTAAATTTGTTAACCTTATGAAGCTTTAACATTTACTCATAATCTATTAGAAATTGAAAATCATTCTTAAGCACTATAAAATGGCTCGATGTCATCTCTTTTTTTAAGTTTAGGTCTATATTTACATCTAAATATTGAGAGTAGTGTTCGGATACTCAATTATCACACAATGCAACAACAATTTTTTAAATATTTTTTGTATTACATTATAATTTAGTTCCTTAATTTGAAGGATTATGCTTGAGCAAATGATCATGATATGATAAATATAAGCATATTTCTTTTAATTCATTTTAGCCCAATTAATTGATGGTGGCTATAAATCCCAATATATTTTAGCCTAGCCAACTAAATTTGACTTTGCATATTTTACCAAATGTTCCCCAAACATAGCTTGTCATTGAAAATAAATATGTAAAACCATTGCCTAGCTTAGAAAATTTTTTTGAAGCAATATTACCATCAAAAGTAAGCACAATTTAGCACTTCTGGTTATAAATCATTTATATCACAATTTTGACATCAAAATATTGAGAATACTGTTAAGATACTCAATAATCACAAAATGTAACAACACTTTTTCAAATGTCATATATTATGTTACAACTTTGTTCCTTAATTTGAAGGATTATGCTTGACCAAATGATCATAATATGATAAATATAAGCATATTTATTTAAATTTATTTAAGTCCACTTAAGTGATGTTAGCTTTCCCTCCCAAATTCTCTCCACTCTTGCATACTGATCCAATATATTTTAGCTTGCAAAACTAACTTTGATGTTTCAAATTTTACCAAATGTCTCCCAAACATAGCTTGTCACTGAAAATAAGTATCTAAAACCATTGCCTAGCTTAGAAGAATTTTTTGGATTAATCTTACCATCAAAATTAGGTACAATTTAGTACTTCTGGTTATAAATCATTTATATCACAATTTTGACATCTATAATTTTCATAAACCCTTCTATCAAACTCCGTGTATACATACATAAATAAATATATATATATATATATTATTATTTGTCTCCTATCATCTCTAATATTTTGTTGGATTTGTTCATCGTTATGTTCAAAATTAACGCAGTCAACGTCTTCTTTATGACATTGAATTATTTTGATAATTAGTCTCGGTTTTGAGTTATATATTTACACAACTAAACTTTTGCCGTTGATGCATAATGCTTAAAGGCCTGGGCTCTTAATACAATTAAGATGATCTAATGAATGTAAATCACACATAAAAATATGGGTTCACATTTCAAAGACTATTAATTCAACAAAGCCTCCTTTTTTAGGTGTAAATTTGGAAATACGATAAATTAAAAAATAAATATAATTTTCTGATTTATTAAATTTCAAAAAATCAAGAAATTTTTTTAACCACAAAAATTAATCACTAATTAAAATTTTTTGCTACAATTGAAATCCTATAGTGACAAAATTCACCAAAATTTTGACAGTTGCAATTCCACAAAATAAATATTTATGAAAATAAGGAGAGATTAGAAAGTGAAGATTTTGTCTCTATATGGTAAAAGATGATAACTTCTTCGAGTTGCTTTTCAAACTTATATGCACATGAGGGTATCCCACATGCATCAAGTATAGAAGATATTTTAAAAAAGATATGAAATTTTATTGAATAAAAAGTTTTATTTACATTTCTTGGGCAACTATTTGTAAATTTCTCAGCCCGGTATCAGTAGATATGGTTGGTAAAAAATAACTCATTTTAATTTAGAAACTTAAATTCAATTTTCATATGTTTTGATAAGTATTTAGGGATAAGATAGAAGATACCGTGGTCAAAATTTGTGCTCGTTTAGCCAATGGTATAATGTGAAACAATGAATGATTTAATTCAAGGAATGGAAACCATTCGTGATTTGTTGCCCATAAAATGGACCCATATCTAAAATTAAATAGAAAAAAATTAGTAAAATAAATTTTTTCAAATCACTTATTTGATTGATGTTTATGCTAAGTGTAAACATGCAATCCTTCATCACATTGCCAAAAAATTCAATTAAAGGTCATTGGCTAGTTCAAATTTCAAAATAAATGTCATTCTTCCAAATTATCTATGAAAAGTATACAAATATCTACATAATGCTGCGAAGTATTTGAAAAAAAAAAAAAAAAACATAAGCCAATCAGAGATCGATTATGATTACGTCCACTTAAGCAAATGAGTATTAATTTAACCATCAGCACTACAAGCAGTTAACACTCAACAATGGGCTAACTACTCAACTAGTTCAGCAATGTACAAGTAGAGAGCAAAAAATATTGAGTATGATTTGCATAATGTCATGCCTGGATGTATAAAAAAAAGAAAAAAACTACCCAAACCATGGCAAAGCAGATCAATAATGATAACCGACGGCAATGGCAAAGCTGGCAACATTAAAGTGAATCAACAAAGAAAGTTAAAAAAAAGGGGGCAATTACATACATAGCACTTGAAACATTTCTATTTACACATCTAGCACCCTCTTTCATCTATTTTTCAATTTCTTATTCAAATATCAAAATTCACGATAAAAATACAACTCATTTTTTTCCGTTGTTATCAAATTCTCAATATTTTTATCATGACACGTGTAAATGCATCATTTCGGTAGTTCAAACATTACAAGGGTGCTAGTTTTGTAAATAGCAATATTTCGAGTGCTAATGTAATCATCCCTAAAAAATCCCTCTTATGCATGGTTTAAATTAACGTTAAACCGATTGAGGGTTAAGCAATGTTTGAATAATGATAAACCGTGACAACGTGAGCAAATAACACATAGTGCTCTAAAAGTCATCATTGTCAATTTTTTTTTCCTTGAAATTCAAGAAAGAAATTGATCATTGGAAGACATAAGTAGGATGGATATTCTATAAGTAAACCATAATTTGATGCCAGTGACGATGTAACACCATGGCTCTTAATCTTAGGATCATCAATGAGAGGTGATGATATGTTGGAGAGTAAATTGTAAGAATGTTGGGTAAAATGCTGAAAAGGATCTTCTTGGCCTTTAAAGGGAATCAAGCAAGTTATAAAATTGCCACACCATGGCCCATATTTATATTTCTTCATTTAACTGTCTAGCATGAATTGGCCCCTTCATCCAAACAGAAGTTCATAGGCAACAATGAGGCTTGCTGCGTAGCAGCGATAACACATACTTTCACACTTCGGCATCTCATGGTGAAATTTAATCTCTTCAGAGTTGGCTTGAATTTTGTCTCGCTTTGCTTCAGAAGCACTTCGGTATCTCATGGTGAAATTTAATCTCTTTAGGTATTTAACAACAATGCATAGGCCCTATGCAACTTGTGTGAGGAATTGTATGCCAACCTTCTCCAACTAAACGTTGGTTGTGTGATTTTATGTTTATGGAAGTGAGATGGCTATTTTTTTGTCTGTGTTGAAAACAAATGCTCGAGTGTTGGATTATAAATTTACAAATAAGGATTCTTGACATTGAAAACCACTAATTCGAGTATTTTTTTGGCATTAGGCATCATACCCATTGATTTTTTCCTACATGAAATAGTGATCTAAAGAAAACTAATAATTTTTTGGTAGATCACATTCTCTATTTGCTGATTGTCTTTTGTTATCTTAACATTTTTTCAGGCTAGTATATCTGATGGAGAAGTTTCAAAAAATTTAACTCGAGTTATGGTTGGTGGATTGTTCTTGAGGTATTCAAAAACTTCATGAATTTATTGCCATTATTTCCTTTACATATCTGTGAATAAATGCATGCTATTTTACAGAAGGACAAGCACTAATAATAACAATAATGGCATGTTTTTGGGGAGGCTAGAATTTGTTTTAGGAAGCGTGATGTCTACATGGTTTTCTTTTGTTTCAAAGGCATATTTGTGAGACAAATGATTTAATTCTACTAATTTAAAGAAATAATTACTAGCTTAAAATAAATTTGCATGCTTCTAAGACTTCTCACGGCCTTTGAAGGGCTGATAATTACTATGTAGTTTAATGCACACAAACAAATTGATTAAAATCTTGAAGAGTTCTTATTTTAATTATTAGCAGACTTGTTTGGGAAGGTTAAATTCATCCCTCAGTTTGGGCCCCATTGAGAAATTGCATGAACGTTCAAAATGTAATGCCCAAGTAGAAAACATTCAAACATGTTTGAATCTTGATGAAAATGATTAATCATTTTGAATTCACTAAATATTCTAATCTGAGATATTCTATTCACTAAACTTTAGAAAAAAAAATGAATTACTATAATTAATTTATAATTAATTTCAAAGCACGACATTAACACAAATTCATTATATTGGTATATGTTATCCTAAATTATTACAATTAGGGACCAGAATTCCCAAATTTAATTAATTGAAGGTAATGGTCAGATTTTCATTAAATTCAAGCTAACCCAACATAAATATGTGGTTTGAGAAATTATTTAGCAAACATGACTTTTCCCTTAATCCAACCAAATTACTTCATATTAGGAAACCACTTCATCATTCCAATAAACTTTTTGTTTTTGCATGAAGTTTGGGGAATCAGGCGGTAGAAGTAGATTGCTTAAAGTTCCAAGGCCACCACAATGACGCTTCCTTTCACCAAGATACGATGAAGATGATAAAAGATAGAAACATGTCTAGAAGAAATAAGATGCATTTGGCTTTCCCTCTTATGTCTGCTTCCTTATACTGTTTCTTATCTTTTATTTTTATTTTTATTTTATTTTATTTTTTTTATTATATATTCCATTAGGCATCCTAATATTTGCATCGAGGCATGTAAAGGTATTTCTATGGATTAATTTAAAAAATATGGATATGCAAATTATTTTTCTCCTCTTGATATTTTAATAATTGATTCTTCTTCTCTCGAGACTCTGATCGGTGATCGAGTGTGTGATTTGAAATATTTTAAGAGAGGCTTTCTTTCTATTCAAGCTTCTGCTTGATTATGGTGATTTTTATCACTTCCCCCTCTTCTTGTCTCTTCATTCAGCATTATTAGTTGAAAGCATGATTGAATTTTGTTAGATCAACTACAATCTAATTTTCTTTCTTTTGCATTAAATTTCAAGCATTTTTATTTTATTTTATTTTTATTTGTAGATTTTATGTAGAAGGCGAAAATCTTTTAATTTGAATTTGATTCATGACTTTCAACTTCCATTAGAAGAATCGAATAATTGTTTTGAGATTAGTAAGTTAGATTTTTGCTATCATTGATGTACATCAGAAAACATAACTCTTGAAATGCCATATATTAGTATAGTAATCAACCCCTTTGTTATGTGAAAGTTAGAGGTTGTAAAGTGATGTTGATTTAATAGTGTTCCACATTTTATTAAGTTTTTTAAATTTCATTTAGTATTTAGTTCATAATTTTTAAGTCAGAATATTTGATTTTTCTCAGGGATACCTTTGCAAGCGCTCCATGCACTTTAGTTCAACCACAAATGCAGGCTGCTCAAGAGGAATCTCTGCAAATTCCAGAATTTGGTTTGTTTCCTGTTGTTTTTTTTTTTTTTTCATTTTTCTATAACTGACCCAGTCAAATTTTTGTGACAATATATCACCTTAAAATCATATATATATATATATATATATGTATAGGTTAGGCTGATCATATTTATTTTGTTTCAACCAGGGAAGAATTTTTCTCCACCAATCTATCCTTTTGGAGATTCGCAGATAAAGTTTGAAATTGATGTGCCTCTGATTCGTCTTCATTCTCTTCAGATTACTCCTTCGCCTTCCCCCCCTACTTTTGCTTCACAGACGGTCATCGACTGTCAACCTCTTTCGGTACGCTGCGTAATTTATTTATTCAGTCATAATAATGAGCAATAAAATACATTTTCTCTTTGTTTTATTTCAGATTATTCTCCAGGAAGAATCTTGTTTGAGGATCTCCTCTTTCTTGGCTGATGGGGTTGTTGTAAATCCCGGAACTGTCTTGCCTGATTTCTCTATCAATTCATTACAGTTCACCCTTAAAGAATTGGATCTAATTATTCCTCTAGACTTCAAAAATTCTACAGAACCTCACTCAACTAAAGAATTGCATTCTCCACCCTCTTTTTCTGGCGCAAGGCTTCATGTAGCAGACTTGCTTTTTTCACAATCTCCATCAATAAGATGCAATTTACTAAACTTGGATAAAGATGCTGCTTGCTTTAGCTTATGGGAGTACCAACCGATCGATGCGAGCCAAAAAAAGTGGACTACTCGAGCTTCTCACCTTAGTCTTTCACTCGAAACTTCAATTAGCTCATTGACAAAGCGGGCGGGTTCAGCTGATTCGCCCACCGGGCTCTGGAAGTGTGTTGAGGTGCACGAAGCCTGCTTTGAGGCAGCTATGGTTACTCCAGATGGCAAACCTTTGGTTGAAGTGCCCCCTCCAGGCGGTGTTGTTAGAATAGGAGTTTCCTGTGAAGGATATTCATCCAACACTTCTGTTGAGCAGCTACTCTTTGTCTTAGACATCTATGCTTATTTTGGTGAAGTTAGCGAAAAGATAAAAAAAGTTTGTAGAAACCATAATAGCAAAAGCAGGTTTTTGGGTGATAAGTTCATGGAAAAACTTCCGAGTGATACCATCGTTAGTTTAGCTGTTAAAAACCTTTGTCTTATGTTTCTCGAGTCGAATTCATTGGATGTTCAAGGAATGCCTTTAGTTCGATTTGACGGGGAAGATTTCTTCGTGAAAGTTTCTCACCAGACTCTGGGCGGCGCTTTCGCTGTGTCGACTGGTTTGATTTGGAAAAGTGTCTGTATCACTTGTGTGGATGATGGAGTATTAGCTCACAGGAGGTCCATAGGTGCTGCTTCTGAGCACGAATTGCGGGGAGCATGGAATGGTTATCCTCAAATGAGACGTGTTTGTTGGATTGAAAGCGAGAATCAAACCCCTACGGTCCCATTTCTCGATGTGTCGGTCTTGCATGTTGTGCCTTACAAAATGCGAGATATGGAGTGCCATAGCTTGAATGTCTCGGCAAAATTTTCTGGCGTTCGACTTGGTGGTGGAATGAACTATACAGAGACACTTCTGCATCGATTCGGTATACTTGGACCGGATGGTGGACCTGGTGACGGGCTAACAAAAGGATTGGAAAATTTATCTTCCGGGCCTCTTGTAAATCTCTTTAGGCCGTCATCTATGGTGGATACCAGCAAGGAAAATAGTATGTACCTCTTTGTCTTTGCTTTGGGCTACACAGTAGTTTTTCTTTGGCATTTACATACATACCAATTCTTACATTTTTACATATCTAACCTTTAAACTTTATTTTTAACATTTATAACACCCAAATCTTTCATATCTCATTAAAATATCACTATTTTCAAATATGAGAAGGTGCAACGCACATTTCATGCATAGGTAAGGTGACATATATGTAAAAAAATGAGCTTTAATTGTTTGATTTGTAAATACATAGGATTTGAGTGGTATCTATCTAAATCTTCCTTGTTCTTTATGATTAAAATGCTTGAAACATCAATAGTTGTAGAGTTTTGTTTTGCATGTTGGAATTGGTTTGCCATATTTATCTGGTTATTTAATAATATGTATTGCTACTCGCAATGGTGACAATTTCTCCTGCTCAAAAGGTTTATCATGACAGCAACACTTTTATTTTTTAGATTTTCCCCCAAAATTTAATTTGTTTACATCTTTTGGATAATTTATACTTTCATAAATATCATCTGATGCAAACTTTATTGCTCTATAAACTCAGAGGAGGAGGATCCATTGTTGCTTTTGGAGCTGGGAATGCCAGATGACATTGATGTATCCATAGAGTTGAGAAATTGGCTGTTTGCTCTTGAAGGAACTGAGGAGATGAGAGAAGGCTGGCTGTATAGCAATGGGGAGAATTTCAGGAGAGAGGAAATGTGTTGGCACACAACATTCCAAAATTTACGAATGAAAGCAAAGAGTGGTTGCGCAAATAGTTCATATGGAACAGAAAAGTTGCAGAAGTTCGGCGACCATCCTTTGGAATTGATCATTGTAAGAACGTCTATTTGTGAAAATATTTTTAACTTATTGCGTATTAAATAACTAAGGTTTTGTTTTGTTTCGTTTATGTTTTATTTGAATTAAAACATCTCTGGCTATGTGATTAAAATATGATTATTTTTAAAAACACTCAAAATACCTAAAAGTTATTTTTTGAGTGTTTTGAAAAATACGTTTATTTGCTTTTAGAAACCAAGAAAATATATGTAAAAATACGCTAAGCAAATAATTTTTTTTAAATAAAGAGAGAACAAAAATAAAATTGATCTCAAACAAGCCCTAAACTACAGTGAATAGCTTTATAACACGATAGACTAAACCACTCGACATAGGGGGTCCCACTCTAAATAAGGGAAGTGGCTAGTCACTTTGAGTTTAGATAAAAAATGTGACGATGTCGAGTTCTGTTGGTGGCCTAACTCGATGACACGCTTATAAAGTTTTCTTCCTGCATAAAGTTCTTTGTTGCTCGATGGTTAGTCAATGAAGTCGTTCGGGATCCCTAACTCGTCTCATTCTGGGCCTTTGGCTTGGGTCAAGTCATTGTAGTTGTTGATGTGCACGAAACATGCATGTTTATGTTAAATTTTAAGCTCATTCTTCACAAATCATTTTGAACAACTTCTATCCCCCATTTGAACTTAGGTCTATTTCTTCCCTAATCCTTTAACGCTGAATATATCTACTTGGATGCATTTTCTATCATTTGTTACACATATGCAACCCTCTTATATGATTTCATTTTTAACAATCATGTTTCAATAGTTGTCATTTTTCCTCTTTATATAATTATTATACAATTTATATGTTTTCTAATTTTACTACACATTTAGAAGAAAGGTGTTGATATGACTTAGATTCAAGTCATTAAAGGTATGTATACTAGAGCTGTTACTTGTGTTCGAATTGGAGGATTGACCAAATATTTTCCTATTTTTGTTGGATTACATGAGGGATCGGCTTTAAGGCCATATCTTTTTGCTTTATTTATGGATGGTCTTATTGGACATTTACAGGAGGATGTACTAGTGTATGTTTTTTGCTGATGATATCCTCCTTGTGGATAAGACGAGAAAAATCCCGGGAAAAACTTGAATTATGGAGGTGTACATTGGAGTCTAAAGGCCTCTGTTTGAGCAGAACTAAGACTAAATACATGGGGTGTAATTTTAGTAGTAATAGCTCTAGTGACAAAAGTGTAACTTTTGGGGGATCAAACTATTAAAAAGTGTGAACGATTTAGATATCTCGGGTTTATTGTTCAAAGCGACGGTGATATAGATGGGGATATTAATAGTAGAATTCAAGTTGGTTGGTTGAAGTGGAGGAATGCTTCAGGCCTTTTGTGTGATAGAAAAGTACGGCTTGGACTGAAAGGAAAATTTTATAAGATGGTGTTGAGACTTGCAATGCTCTATGGCGTTGAATATTGGCTTTTAAAAGAGAAGCATAATACCAAATTAAGTGTTACCGAGATAAGAATGATTAGGTGGATGAGTGGCTTTACACTTAGAGATAAAATGCGAAAGGAATCGCCTTATATGGTTTGGTCACATTAAACGTCGACCATCTGATGATCCCATTAGGAGAATAGATGTCCTAGATTCGACTTTTGTTAAGAAAGGTAGAGGTAGACATAGGAAAACTTGGGTTTATAGTATAAAAATGATTTTAATTTATTAGAATTAAATGTAAATATGACACGAAATAGGAGGCATCGGAGAAAAAGGATTCATATAGCCGACCCCACTTAGTGGGATTAAGGCATTTTAACTGTTGTATCTGTGTAGCACCTCTTAAGCTATGTTAATCGGGCTGAAAGTCATATCCTTAAAAGGCAAGTATTACATTTAGCACATATGATTTTTTTTAGGAGCATTTACATACGTACCGCCCAATTCCTATGTATTTACATATCTAGCACCTAAACTGATTTTTACATTTATACCATCCCAATCTTTTGTCGCATAAAAATACCACTATTTTAACTTTTAGAAAGAGAAAGACACATTTTTATGTATATGTAAGGTAGCACCAATATATATATATATATATATATATATATATATATATATATATATATATATATATATATATATATATATATATATATATATATATGCATTGACGTCAGGGGTTTGAAATGTAAATGCATTGGAATTGAATGGTATTCATGTAAACCTTCCTTTTTTTTAATAGAATTTTGACTGATTATGTAGATAATATATATTCTCGTGCTCTCGCAGGTCGGCATTGAAGGTTTGGAGGCCTTGAAGCCTCGCTCCGGCGATGGCCGCTCTGAAGCAGGCAATCCAGGAATTAAATTAAACAGTAATTCAAGCAGCTTAGCTCCCATTAGTGACACCGGAGGCATTAACATCGAAGCTCATCTAGTTCTTTCTGATTCTGAGAGTGCAGAGGAAGCTAAGTGGGCTGTAGAGAACATCAAATTCTCAGTTAAGCAACCGGTAATTCTTCAATTTCACACCTTTGTAATTCTTCTATTTTCATCAGTTTGAATGAAAGGTACACAGATCATTTTCACCTGATTCCCCTGTGCAGATTGAGGCTGTTGTCTCGAAGGAGGAACTCGAGCACCTCGCTGTACTCTGCAGGTCAGAAATGGATTCGATGGGAAGAATCGCTGCAGGAATTCTCCGTGTCTTAAAGCTCGAGGAATCGATCGGCCTGGCTACCATAGATCAGCTCAGCAATCTTGGTACAAGTATTCGTAGAAATATATTGGAAGGATTACATCCATACCTATCAATTCTCAAGTATTTACATATCTAGCACATAAACTTCCACCTCTTGCATATATGCCATCCTACCTATAGATGAAAAGGTGCATTTCACTTTTCATTAATGTGATATAGAAGTTTTTGGTGGTATAAACATAAAAAAATTGAATTTTAAATGTTAGATATGTAAATACAGGATTTGTGTGTGGGTATGTATGTAACAGCAATATGTTTTCCTCTCCATGAGAATCAAAGATTATGCATCAATCTACCTTTCTAAAACTTATAAAAATTCTGCTTGCAGGAAGCGAGAGCTTAGACAAGATATTTACGCCTGATAAACTGAGCAGACGCAGCAGCATCAGCTCTATAAACTTCACACCTAAATCAAACGCCATTGTTGGGAGTTCAAATTCTAACTTGAATTACACCATTTCTTTACTGGAAGCTGAGGTTGAAGAATCAAAGGAGAAGTGCTCCGAGCTTCTTTCAGCATTAAGTGGCTCGATCGATTCATCGGAATATGATTCGGATGTTAAGCAGCTTAAGCGAAAGCTGGAGAACATGCAAACTCTGTTGACGAGAATGAGGACTCTGCTTTGATTCAGAAGCAGCTAATTTTGCTCTACTTTCTGCACATTTATTCTTTTATAGTGCATATTTTGTTTGTAAAGGAGGTTAAAATAAGAAGTTTTGATGAGGTTGAAGCATGCTTTGAGGTCAGTATAGGTTGGTGAGAAACTTGGTACATTAGATGAATAGTTCAAATTCTTTTGGACAATGTTTGTTTATATATATATATATATTATTTAGATAGTAGGAAGTAGTTTGAATAAAATTTTTAAAAATTTGACATATGAATGAAGAAGTTTGAATTTTTTTGTTTGAATACTAGTTTTTTGTTTCATCAAAAGCACTCTCGAGTATTTTTGAAGGAATGCATATAATTTTTAAGAACTGTACCAAAACATACAGAGGAAAAAGGGTATGACAGCTTATTGAATAATCTGTTGATAAGTTTATTAAAAATAATCTACTGATTAGTTAGGTGTGGTGGCTATTATAATTTTTTATTTTTAGACCACAGCAAGAAAGATGCAAGGTGCGGTGTAGTAGAAATGCTGTTTTTAGCATTTTGAAATAGCATAAGCTGTCTAAACGTAGTTTATCCAAACAGGTTTGGTGCATTTTTAAAACGTCATTGCACCAAATAAGCTACCCCAAATGGACCCTAAGTTTCAGATAAAATCTTAAAACCAGTGACTGTTGCAAAATGCAAAAAGAGAAAAAACGAAAAAATTGACTAATTTTACAAATATTAAATTAAGGGGCATTTAAATGCATATCACCCAATTCCTATGTAACTAGCCCCCAAGATTTTACATTTTACATTAACACCGCTCAAATTTTTCATATCACATAAAAAATGTTATTATCATATAAAATTAAAGTTCAGTTGTTAGATATGTAAATACATAAGACCCGAGGGATATGTATGTAAATCTTTCTTGAATGAAATGTTATGTTAATCTGGTATTTGATGAATAACGATTCATATTTCAGTTACAGGATAATTTTTTATTCAAACCAAACAATCTGCCAATTGATACATCTCCCCATATACATAAAGAAATAATAATAATAATAATAATAATAATAATAATAATAACAATAATAATAATTGAAGAAAAAAATAAAAAAGCATCAAATTTGGATCATGATTCTAAAAATCATGCATAGACAACAAGGTACAGCAAGATGACAGATCGAAATGTATTCAGACAATTTCTCATTTATAGTAGAGAATGCAATCTATATACTTGATGAAGAAGACAAGATGAAAACTGGAAGTAAAGCAATCTGAGAGCTTCGTGCATTTAAAAACAATGCCATCTGAAATACCTAAACATTCTTTAAAAATTCAAACAAAAGTCCTGAGTTAATATGCAAAACAAACATCAAATCGGAATAAAGAAATGTTTAAGATTCATTGATTTGGCCAGAGTTAAATTGAAGTTTGAACCGGATGATGTAATAAATTATAAATTTATTTAAATATGATATAAATTATATTTTTTTTAAAAAATTGATTATTAAAATATAAAGTAAATATACCAATATTTAAATAAAAAGCACCACAATAATTCTGAAATATTATTTTAAATTTAATAATTAATTTTCAAAAAATTTAAATATGAAGGGTTTAGGGTTTAGATTTGTAAATACATAGGAATTGGCTGAATGTAAGTAAATGCCCCTTTTAAGGTTTCTTGAAGTCACGAACTGACTCATTGTTTGTCCTAACAATATTAAGTTTAGTAGAAGACCACACATACATTCGCCCTTCAAGCAACTTTTGCCATTCTGGCTTTATAGTCTTCAAGCACCTTTTAGTAGTATCTATTTTACATTATTAGCCAAATTGCTAATATATAATATATTCATTAATAATTATAAAACATAAAACAAGATTCAAAATTAATATAGAATACAAAAAAATATGATACAAAAACTTGGAAGGCACATATTAAGAATGATCTTACAATTAAAATTTCAAATAATTTTTTAAGAATTTGAAGAAATGATAAAAAATATATCTATATAATATTGTGCTATCCGTCCCATAGGGATAGAACCCGGGTCAGAGGGGTTTTATGAGTGACAACGTAGCTGCCTACCAACTTGCCACCCAAAAACCACATATATTATATATATATATATAACTTATTTTGTATAGTTGGCCACGTTTCTTAAATATTCAAACAAAAACAAAGATAACCAAAATTGATACATCTACATTTCAAGTACCAATAAATAAGTAGATCTTAACACAAAAATATTTACATTACTCACCATTGTCCATTAATGACTGCAAGCAAGAAAAAACAGCAATTCTAAATTGAAATACCACCAAAAATAGTCAGCCTATACGCAGCTACTGTTTCAGACCGCGAGAGCAACGCTGCATGGCTCACTACTGTTCTATATCCACTTCACCATTCAGATCAATATCAATCATTTCTGAATCCACCTTCTCCACATCTATATCTACATCTTCTTCATCACCCTCGTACTGAAAATAACGGACAAAACTGTAAGTTAGCATAAAAAATAGATGAAAGAGAGTGCTAGATTTATAAATAGCAATGTTTCGAGTGTTATGCATGTCAAAAACCGGAAGAAATATTGTAATGATATTTCTATACTATTATGCCAAACAGGAATGAGGCATTTACATACAAGAAAACCAATTCCTATGTATTTACAAAATATAACACCTAAACTTTACTTCATAATTATACCACCCAAATCTTTCATATCACCTAAAACCCTCTATTTAATTTTTAGCAAGTAAAATACTCCTTGTCATGTATAGGTAAGGTGGCACAATTAAAAATTGAAGGTTATATGTGTATGCAAATCTTCCAAAAGGATGCAATCTAGCAACATGAACAAACAATAGGCATATAACAAAAAATTATAAATAACAAGTACCAATGAGCATTAAAAGAATTTTTACTTGGTGCGCCAAAAGAAACTGACCATTACAAAAAGAAGAGGATATTCACCTGCTTGTAAACATTCTGATTTACAGGTGGCGGTAGAGGTGGAATATAGGACGATATAATTTTGCTGTCGATGGTTCCATTTTCATTAGGTGCTGCGACAGCATCCATTCCACGAGATTTTTCATCAATAGCAATGTCTTCAATGAGTTCATCTATAGCATTAGCAACCAGACTTGTATAAGGTAACGCATGTTCGGTCTCAGAGCTCCGGTTCTGCAAAATCATCAAATGCGCAGATAATAAGAATGTGACAAAAAAGTTTCGTAAAAATGGGGTTGAGAACATTTTTTAAACAGTATTCACTCATGCAGCATATAACTTCCATACAACCTTAGATAAAGAACCAAATTTTGGAGAAAATTTTCCACGTTTCCGCTTGTAACCATCTAGTAGTGACAAAGGCAAGTCCTTTTCTTCCTGGTTTGATTTAACTGTCTCAGTATCCTTCGGAGCATCTTCTGACCAAGTAGGTTTGGATAATGTTGCAGACAGTTTACTTTTCTTCGACACATTTCCTGCATTGTAAAGTCAAAAATCAGATCCGTTAGGCCTGATTACAAAATGGTTGGATATGCAAGGTAAAAACACAACTGAGAGAGAGAGAGAGAAAGGAGGAGGGAGGGGCAGGGGGTGGAGGGGGGAATAGATTGTATTTGACATGGTAAGCCTATAGCGGTATAAATCACAAGCTTAAATTTCAAATGAAAACATTTTGCAACCTACCAAACTTCACTTCCTCAAGGGGTGCTGGGTGGACAAGTTGTCTTTTTTTCAGTGAAGAACCGCCATGAATCAAGTCACCATTAGGTTCTCCATCGCTTATAATATTAATGCTCGAGTCTTCTTCATTGGCGCCTAGCTTTGAAATATCTAAGCCAAGTTGATCTCCAAACTTCTGAAAACGAGCTTGTGACCTGCCGTTTATATAAAAAAATTAATTAGTAGTCGATAAATACGGTTTCTTAGATAAAATCAATACTCTTCTCAGTTATACTCTAGCAACACATAAAATATGACATATCTAGTCATATAACTTTTTTAAAGAAATAAATTTAAAAAAAGGCACTAAACAAACTTGCCTTTTCATTTCGTCGTGTTTGATTACCGTCCATAATTTAAGAAATAATTTTAGCCATAATACAAACTTTTTTGTAGACCATAAAAAGAAATGAATATCAAACAAACTCACCTTTTCAATTCTTCCTGTGCTTTAATGTACCGACCATAAGCTTTAAAGAATTTTTCTATTTTCGAATTTATCCTGCAAAAGAGATCAATATAGTATAGACAGGAAATTAAATAAATATATTCCCAAGACTGATAACTATAGACTACATCCCATGGATAATGATCATGTTTATTGAGAAAAAAGAAAAACTAACCTTTTAGAATCTTCCTGTTCTCTGTTTAGCTGGATCTCAAGATCCTTGATTTTACTCGACAATCTCTGTGCTTCCTCAAACTTTTTCTCCAAAAAAACCTAACAATATACAAAAAATAAAGCTATTTTGTGCCAGTGAATCTAAAAAGGAATGACTAGCAAACTAGTGAGCAATATTCCCCATCCAAACATACAAAACTAATAGAAATTTACATATATTAAAAAAAAAGTAACTTAAAAGCACAAGATGGCAAATTTTATTTTGTCATTAGATCTATAGTCAAAATATAAACCAATTCTTGGTACAATTAAATTGTAGATTTCAATATTGAAATCCCAAGGAAAGCTCTAAAATAACCAACATCATCAAAAATTTGGGAAAACAGCATGCATAGAAATGTGGAAATGACTGTTTTTAAGAATTAGACAAAGCATAATCAACAAGTGGGAAGGCCAAGGATTGAATAGTTGTCCAATCTAGCGAAATATGATCTCACCAAACAACTTCTTTCTGGCTGATTGTGGTCCAATAAGGCTTCTAGGGATCATGCAAGCTTCTCAGCAACAAATACATTGCCATCTTTTCTCACATATGGATAATTTTCAGTCCAATGCATGTCTAATGTTGCAAATGTACAGGTTAACAAACAAGAATGCTCAATGACCAGTTGAGTAAAAAACTTACCACATATCTTTTCACATCCACACAAATGTGTATATTAAATTTTATTTTAAGAGACTGAATATGGGCATCAACAATGCCTATGACCATATTGGAAGCTAAAAATCAAATAATTGTAATTTAACACCAAATTTGACGGCCACTCTTTTGGGCAGTTAAAATTTAATCGTGGTAAACCGTGATCTAAATAGGCAGTAGCTCAAAAGATGGCTTATCATCATGTTAGCAATTCAAAAGTAAACATGCATTTCAGCCCCAAAATAGTCAGTAGCTCATTGACATGTTATATAACTAGACTTGAAAACTGTTCGTATTAAACCAAGAACTTATACCATAAAAGATCAGATTTATTGTACAGCAGTAATCAGACTAGAATAGTAACCAAATCCCTTAACCTAATTAGATTTTAAAACCAAAACTTCTTCATGATTCTTCTTAAGCCAGGAAAGTAACTACCTCTAATCACTGAAACTGGAAGATGTTTATAAGCATAAAGCAACTTGTTTCTTGATCATTACGTTGTAGCCCTAAGAGTCTATATTGCTTTTATGTAATATGTCTACACAAACAGCCGCTCTCTTTCTAGCCTCCGTATTATTTATATGTTACGATTATTTATTGTTCGCCAAGCATAATTCTACAAAAAGTTGCTTTCAAATTAACCGATTGCAAGTTCGATTTTCTCTCTACCCGCTAAAAAAACCATCCTCTGTTAGGCAGAGGGGAAAACACTTACAATCATGAACTGGCTTGCTAAAAAGATTATGATTGATGTACCAATTACAAAAGATCACTGAGAATCCCATCAAATCATACAGAGAACAGATGATACTAAAGTATATTAGACAAAAAACTAAATAGCTAAATATACTGAAAGCCTTATTGGGATTTAGTTTTTTGTCTAATATACTTTAGTATCCCCACAAATATGCATAAATATACACACAAATCTTCACGCATACACAAACCAGACAAACAAGTTCATGCACACAGATCGTATCATAGATGCAAAGTACTTCACTCTATTTTCTGTGAACTGCAGCATTTCTTAACTTCATTATCAACAAATGTTGTTGGTATGAATGTTTTCAAATCAACATTATCATATGTTCTAAATTCTGGGTCATAAAAAAAAAAAAAAAATTTAGGTTCCTATTGAAAATAGAAATCAACTGTGCACATTATTTAACAAGTGATTTTTTTTTTTTTTTTTGTGCATCAACTTCAGATGTCAAAGGCAATATCATTCAACCATGTAGTCAATAGTTTGTGATGGTTAATATGAATTAAATAAGGAACTTCATAAACTTTTGAAGAGATTGCTTGACAAGAAGCCATGTATTAAACTTGGCATACCAATTAAATCACAAGCAACTAAATCACAGGTCCATGAAGTACATTATCTCATATTAAAAATGTTGTTTACAACTGTTACAACTTCATCTATTTATCATTCAATTCAGAAGTCTATAAAATAATAACTGATACTGGTGAACCTATGAAATCAGTCAGCTAGGTCGGATCAAACAAGATTCTGATCCATGTTTATCATCCTACCACCTGCTCAGGAAACCTGGCGCATTCCCCTTTGCGCTAGGTCTACGCCATGTGCCAATTATTCGAGAATCCCGCGTCACGGCGGATAGAACCCTTGACCTGATAGAACTTACAGTGAACCCTGCGAACCAACAGATATATATATATATATGTGTGTGTGTGTGTTTGTCTCTATATATATATATATATATATATATATATATATATATATATATATATATATATATATATATATCTATATATATATATATATATATATATGACATATATATATATGACAAACCTTATCACGCTCAAAGTTGAGTTCAAGCCATTCAAGCCCAATGACACACCACTTAGCACGGGAAGCATGTGGGGCACCTTTTTATTTTTTTTTAAAGCCACGGTTCAGCTCTCATGGTATAAGAGCACGCACAATCAACTTGGCTTCCATCCCATGTTATTTCTGTGCACCAGTTTCATCATAGCAACATTTTACTCCGTTTATCTTGTCCAATACAAGCATCCGTTTCTTTTAGGCATCCTCAAAACTGTTTAAAAACCAAACCAGATCGACAGTTCCAACTGATTTAACAACGCACTAATCCTCCAGTTGGTTTGGTCTAGTTCTGAAATCACGTTTGCGTCGAACCGATCGAAACCAACAGTTAAATATGGAATTGTTAATTGGTCTGATTTTTTTATAAACTGCTTGGCTCTAACATAAATCAATGTATGGTTTTTTTAAGATTTAAATAAAAGAAACTTAAATCTATATACCAGAATTTGAAATTGCATGCGTTGTAAATATAAGAAGAAAGATTAAAAAAAGAAAAAAAAGAAAAAATAAAGGTTGGGGAAATTTCTTTTAATTTTAGTTCTTACTAGCTTTCCAATCAAGTGGCGATACTAAATACATTTTTGCAAGCACTCCTACAAGTGAATAACTATATAAAAGAAAATAATCAAAATATCATATCCCAATATTTTGATTTAGAATCATATTTATAAAAATTCAATGGCAACTAGAATATGATATATTAAAATGGTTAAAAGGTCAGTATTGCATCATTATAATGCCATGTAAACCATATTAAAGTAAATTAAATATTTATTATGTCATCCAATTTTAACTTAGTTAATTATTTTATAATTTGATCTTCTCCATTTTATGTTTTAAGGTCTGATTTGATTTTCAAAATTTTGCTCACATCTCTAGGTCTTCAAAATTTTGGCTTTGGCTTGCTCCCATTCCATGCTATTCCTTCATTCCTTCGTCTTTGAAGTCTCCCTCTTGCTCTCTACCACAGGCTGATGACCACCATGATCTAAAGCTCCACTCGAAGCCTAAGCAACTCTTTCCCTACAACATTGATCCCATTATGATTGCAAAGTTGATGCTCGGTTCCAATTGTAGCCCTAGCATCCAGCTCTTCGTTTCACTCCTCTACTCAGATATTATGGCTAAAAGTTAATGGTTATAAACTGTAGAAAACAAGTTCCGGAGAGGGATAATTCCCTTTTATGTATGTATGTATGTATGTATGTATGTATACACACACACACACATACATAAATAAATATATATATATATATATATATATATATATATATATATATATATATATATAGAGAGAGAGAGAGAGAGAGAGAGAGAGAGAGAGAGAGAGCAACCAATCCCTCATAATTTACAAAATTACCAAATATATATGATCTAAATCAAGAACGAAACTAATTGTTAAATAAAAATAAAATAATAAAATAGAAAGTTAATAACAACTGATCAGGAGGTTTCCAAAAAATAGTCTCCTAACCAAACTCTCATGATCTATATGGAGACCGACCGGTCCACCCTAGAGCAGAAATCCTTCTCAAATTTTCACTCCCTCTCAAGCTAGGTCGTAGATGTTGTAGAGGCCAAGCTTGGTATTGAATTGAGAAGATGCTTAAAGGAAGAACTTTAGTGAAGACATCAGCAGCTTGTCGGTGTGTCGGGATGTATAGTCTCCTAACCAAATCCCTCATGATCTCTATGGAGACCGACCAGTCCACCCTAGAGCCGAGATCCTTCTCAAACTTTCACACTCCCCCCCAAGCTAGGTCGTAGATGTTGTAGAGGCCAAGCTTGGTATTAAATTGAGAAGATGTTTAAAGGAAAAACTTTAGTGAAGACATCAACAACTTATCGGTCTGTAAGGATGTATAATTCCACAATAACCTTTTCAGAGATAAAGTGTTTATCAACTTCAATATACTTAGTTTTGTCATGATGCACATGAATCTCGGCAACACTGATAGATGATTGACTATCACCACACATTTGTATAGGCTTATTGAAGGTGCACCCAATTCCTTTAACAATTTTTGAATTCAAATCGCTTCACAGATTCACAGGTAAATGCCCTATATTCTGATTTAGCACTACTTCTAGAAATACCAACTTGCTTCTTACTTCTTCATGTAACAATTTCCACATATATAAGAGTAATAACCAGTGAACTTTCTGTTAGTGAGTTCTCCAACACATCTCACATCAATGTAGACTTCTACCTCTATTTCTAGTTTCCTCAAAAATTAATCTATAGCGATGAGTCTTCTTGAGAAACCTTAGAATCTGGTACACCATCTCCAAATACTCTTCATTTAGGTTATTTATATGTTGGCTCAAAATGCTGACAGAGAATGCAATATCTGACCTTGTATGTGACAACTAGATGAATTTTTCGACAAATCTTTGATATCTTTCCTCATTTATATATTCACTTTTCTCTCCCATGTTAAAATTCTTATTGGGATCCATTAGAGTACTAACAAGCTTGCATCAAATCATCTCTATCTCCTTTAGTAAATTTATGATGTGTTTTCTTTGTGATATAACAATGTCATTATTGGAACTTGCTATCTCCGTACTTAAAAAATATCTCATGGTTCCTAGGTCATTGATTTCAATCTCAATGGCAAACACTTTGTTTATCTTGAGAATCTCTTTTTCATTATAACCAGGTGCATCAATCTTAACTCCTTGAGTGTGTTTTATGAACAGAGTATGATCGACTTGGCCTTGAGAATCTCCATCAGATCCCATAGTTTTATCAAACATTTCAAACCACGCTCTTAGTGATTACTAAAGAGACATTCTGAGTTTGCAAACTAATTGTTTGTTGGACTCCTCAAGTCCTAGTGGTATCTCCATGTACACCTTTTCTTTTAGATCCCAATTCAGAAAAACATTTTTTATGTCGAGTTGATGGAGTCCCTATTCCTTATTTACTATCACTGAAAGAAGTTTGATAGTATTCAGTTTGGCAAATAGTGCGAAGATCTCCTGATAATCAATGCCACATGCTTGAGTTAAGCCTTTTGTAACCAGTCTAACCTTGAATCTCTCAATACCCCCATCAACTCTAAATTCGATGTTGAACACCCATTTGCATCTAGCTAACTTCTTATCTGGAGGGAGTTTAATAAGAATCTGTGTCAATATGCTTTAGTGCTTGTATCTCTTGCTTCACTCCATTTTGGATTTTCAATATGTTCATGAATCAACTTAGGGTTTGTTTGGGGCAGTCGCAGCTTAGTGATTACTAAAGAGACATTCTGAGTTTGCAAACTAATTGTTTGTTGGACTCCTTCTCAAGTCCTAGTGGTATCTCCATGTACACTTCTTCTTTTAGATCCCAATTCAGAAAAACATTTTTTATGTCGAGTTGATGGAGTCCCTATTCCTTATTTACTATCACTGAAAGAAGTTTGATAATATTCAGTTTGGCAAATAGTGCGAAGATCTCCTGATAGTCAATGCCACATGCTTGAGTTAAGCCTTTTGTAACTAGTCTAACCTTGAATCTCTCAATACCCCCATCAACTCTAAATTCGATGTTGAACACCCATTTGCATCTAGCTAACTTCTCATCTGGAGGGAGTTTAATAAGAATCTGTGTCAATATGCTTTAGTGCTTGGATCTCTTGCTTCACTCAATTCTGGATTTTCAATAGGTTCATGAATCAACTTAGGGTTTGTTTAGGGCAGTCGCAGCTTATTGAATAATCTGCTGATAAATAGCTGATCTTGATAAGCTGCTGATCGGCAGTTATCCGGATAAACTGGCTAGCTGTTTGGTTTGTGCTGTTTGAAAATAACTGATATGCAGTTGTTTATGGATAAATGACCATTTTGCCCATGTGCAGTAATGTTGTTTATAAAATACCATACAAAGTAAATTGTTATCCAACATCGTTATATTTATAAGTTTAACGGGAGATCAAAAGAGTATAATTTAATTAAAAACACGAGTTATAAATACCATACAAAATATTGTAAAAGAGAATGAAAGCACACCTAAAATTTCTCCCTAGCGCATAGGATCACCTCTTCATTGACTTCACATCCTTCGGAAAATAAATACATCACTTAATTATGAGGAATTCATTTAAATCTTTGCTTAAAATTAGAATCATTAATTTGTAATGATTGTTGAACTTTGAAAAAAAGTTTTTGTTTAAAAAATTATATCTAAAATTCACAGTTTTTTTAAATGAAAGTATAAGTTGCAAGCTTTATTTATCATTTTGATAAGTTCGTAATTGATATAGTGGGAGAACTCCTTACTCAGCGAACATCATTTAATTATAATTAATTTAATATTATATAAAGTAATTATTAATTATCAACGGATTAAATTAGTCAAGTATTTATTCATCACTTCGCTTCTCTGCCCGAAAACCCTAGCATACATTCTCCCCTCCCGGTTTCGCCCGAACTTCCCATCTCCGCCTAAACCTCGCCTATCTCCCCCCCTCCCGATTTCGCTCAAAATCATCACCGGTGAATGAACCTTCACGATACAGTCACCATTAAAGATACCTGGGAAGGCAACGAAGGGATCACGACTTACATAGACCGTAGAAACTCCCATCTTTCTCATACTTCCGCTCAGCTCCTATTAGAAACCATTGAGGAAGGTAAGCTTGTTCATGCGATTTTTCCTCTTCACGAGATTTACTAGGCGAGGTTGAAGGCAGCATGGTAAAACAATTGCGAACAAAAGCAGGCCACGGGGTCGATCCCATGACCTCGTTTATTAAGAAATCAAATACAATGTTTTCCAAAACACTACCCAAACGTACAAATCAAACAAAATAGCGGCGTTTTGAAAATGCCGCCTTTTGTTATAAACTGCCCCAAATGGGGCCTTAAAAATATGCACACCATCAAGGTTACAAACAAAAGCCTTGTACGATGAGTATGTAGCTTAGAGCTTCCCATAAGCTACATACTCCTGAATTGGGTATTTAATGGAGCTTTCCTTATCACCAGCATCATAAGCGAAAGGAGATAACTCATTAGTACTAGACTCCTCCTTACCTAAAATTTCAGGTGAATGCGAATTCAAATTTTGGTTTGAGCAGTTATGCACTTGCAAGTTGTCTTTCACTTGTTCAAGTTTTTTCTTCCTCCTTATATACACACGAAGTTCCTTGTTATGGAATTCAGATGGAGTAGGTGGTGAGGCGATGTGAGTGTCATCAATTGGATCCCATAATTGATGTTCATTTGCACTCTCCCCTGAACATCATATTTGGGATAGTAGAATTGATTTTTAAAAAATGTGACATTCATGAAGTTTTATTTTTCGTAACAAAAAAGTAACATTTATACCTCTTTTTGTTGGAGGCATGCCTAAGAAAAATACACTCGATGATTAAGGATCAAAGTTTGTGTGATTTTGGGAATGGATGTGAACAAATGATGCACACCCAAAAATTTTAAGTTGTATAATATAAGAGAGTTTTGATGTGAGGATTTAATCAAAACATGATGTGTATTGAAGTTAAGTACCCAACTAGGCATTCGATTGATAAGATAAATTTCAATAAGAACTAATTCCCCCAAAATTGTATTGGAACTTGATAAAAAATCATATTTGAGTGGGATATCTCAAGGAGAGTGTTTATTCTCTCGTAGCTATCCTATTTTATTGTTGGATATTAATACATTAGCTCACATGGATGATTCTATTTTTAGAAAGATAGAACCCAAGGATGGAATTGAAATATTCATTTGAATTACAGTTTTGAGGATCTGAATTTTAACATTGAAATTGTGTTTGAATCATATCATGGAAGATTTAGAATATTTGGGTTGTTTCATATTTCTTCTTCACTAAAATTACCCAAGTAGTTCTAGTGTGATCGTTAATAAGCGAGGCAAACCATCTAGCCCCACTTAGGGTGTTCAACTTTAAAGATCCCCAAATATCACCAAGAAAAATTAAAAAAAAGGTGTCAGGGTTTGTACCGGATCATAAGATAACTATGTCTAGTGTGTTTGGCAAGTTAACAAATTTAACATTGATAAAAATTATACATTTATTGATAAACAAATGAGAATACAACCTAGCAACATAATTCAAATTAGAATGACACAAGCAACAGTGTCATAAAATGTCCTATTTTTCTAGACATAAACTCAACTGACTCAAAAATTTGAAGCAATTATAGAGGTGGGAACATTTGCTTGTTTAGAAAGAAACTTTTCTTGAACATACATAAGCTTTGATGCATTTTAGCACTGTCAATCATCTTCCCCAACTCCATCACCTGAAATTCACATGAGTTTGCAAAAAAATTATTTACACATTTCATATAAAGAGTAAGTTCACGGATTGAAATCAAATTGCTTTCCACTTGCAGAACATATAGAACAGAGGAAAGAGTAATATTCTGAGAGAGCTCCACAACTCCTTTACCAGCAATGTCTAATTGTGATACATCACC
The DNA here is from genome assembly GCA_022702705.1 of Papilionanthe hookeriana x Papilionanthe teres. Lineage (NCBI taxonomy): Eukaryota > Viridiplantae > Streptophyta > Magnoliopsida > Asparagales > Orchidaceae > Papilionanthe > Papilionanthe hookeriana x Papilionanthe teres. Next base: position 52,976,293 of record CM040427.1, on the reverse strand, counting down.
AAGTCTTACCGATCTAAATGTAAAAGTATCTTGATTGTTGACTAGAGCATTGATGTATCTGTTCATATGCTTATAGGCTCCTGAATCCATGATTCAAGTGTTAAATCTCTCATTACTGACAAGATGGGAGAATGACTACACTGGTGTGTCACTAGGTTGGTGTGCTACTCTGAATTACATCTAAGGAGTCTTTTTAGTTCAAGTTATTCCTTGGTAAATTAGAGTATTTTTCGTACTTCAAGTTGTTCCTTGGTGAATGATACAACCGACCCATGGCATGTTGTAGTAGCACTAGCCATTTCCCCCTGATCTTTCCTTTCCTATCTAGGTTTCTAGTATACAGGCTTTCCATGAAGCTTCCAACATGTCTGTGATGACCAAACTTCTTACAATAGATGGTTCTTCTTGTGGTTTGAGTCATGGGAAGAATTATAAGTGTACCAGACCAAGCTTTCAGCACTTGGTAAACATCCATTTCTTGTCAGCATCAGCTTCTTTTTACTCTCTTCACAAGTAGATGGAAGAGGCTTTATTCCCATGATCCCCCCTCTCATCTAATACAATTCTTGAGTTAATCCTACTATATTACAGTTCCTTTCTTCTTGATGATGGATTTAAACAACGTGACATCATGTGAATATTTTCATACATCTGCCTCGAAAATATCTAATTGTAGATAATACTTTATCATGTTGTTGAAGTATTGTGCAGCACTTAAGCTCTCCTTGACGGAGGTTATGAAGCTTGGTCTCAATTTCCAACAACCCTACAGTGTTCTCAGTGTTGGAATACATTTCTCTTGCAGCATCCCAGATTTTTTTGGTGTTTTTGTAAAGCAAAAAGTTTTATCCCACTTCATTGGTCATTAAGTTGATTAGCCAAGACAGCCATATGGTCTCAATTCTTTCATGTGTGGTGGTGGAGTCGGTGATCTTAGAAACTGCGCCCTCTCCTGTGAGATGATCATCTTTCCCTTTACCACAAACGTATAAGAGGATTGTGACAATTAGAGAAAGTTATGGCCATTGAATTTATGATTTGTGAAAGAGAGTTCAGAAGTCATCTGTAAAGAGTCATTGGCTCAAATTCAATATTATCCTTGAAATAGAATTTGACGTCTTCATCCTGTATTTGGTCACCAATCAGAAGCATATTTAGGGTTGCTTCAAGTTGTTGGACTTAACTTGACTACAACTAGGGTTGTAATCAAGCCGAGTATATAATAGTTTGGACTTGGCTCGGCATAATTGTATGTTGTTCATGCTCGACTTGAGCTAGTGTCGAGCTTTCACATATTGTTCAAACTTGGCAAGTTAAAATTTTCAATTTCTAAACTTGGTTTGTACTAGATTTGTTTATGACAAGCAAATATGCATTTAAATGAGCTAAAAATTCTAACGAGTATCTAAATTTTCATATAAATATATAATAAATAATTTAAAAAATTTAAATAAATAATTGAATAAATCATATAAGCAAATGAACTAATTCACACGCTAACATCTAATGTAGAGAAAAAAATATTGAAACAAGAGCAAAATTATTTAAATGAACTAGTATTACAGAGTAACTCATAATGTAAACCATTCAACAAATCGTAGAAATCATTGAGAAAAATCAAAAGCAATCAGATTAAGCATAATAAAAAAGGATGAACAAAAGTGATGTTCACTTAGTGGATGAGTTGAGTCGAGTCAAGTTCGAGCCAAGCCAAGTTCAACCTCAGCTTATACTGGTTGCAGTAGACTCGCGAGCTTGAACGAAAACTCAATTTTCATGGGAGCTTGCTGAAGAAAGTATTGATGGTCGAAGGAGAAGGCAGCACCAGCTTACCGAAAAATGTATCAAAATGACTCTTAGTAGACTAATCGAGCCGACTCGCGAGCCAACAAGCCGAGCTGAGATGAGCTCGAAACTCGTTTAATAAACGAGCTCTAGTTTGAGCTTGAGCTCGAGTTCCTAGCTCGATAAACTTGGCTCGTGGGCTCGTTAACAAGCCGAGCTCGAGCCGGCTCGGCTCATTTGCCCTTATGTTCACTTTCAGAATTCCATCATATTGACTTTCAAATAGTTAATATTAATAATAAAATAAATATATATTTAAGAAATAATCTAAAAATATTCTTGACATAATAATATATTACTATTAAATTTATAATTAAATAAATTCCAGCTAATCAAATTTTATTTAAATAATATATCATATATGATATGAGCTATATATTCGAGATTAATATCGAGTATTTAACAAGTTACTTGTTTAGCAACAAACGAGTTTGTTCGTGAACATAAATGAACAAATTCTACTATGTTCATGTTTAGTTCATTTAAAATTTGAGTTTTAAAAAATTATTTAAGCAAATTAATAATTTGAACAAACATTATCGAGTCTTAATCGAGTCAAGTTAGAGTTGTTCATCGAGTGCACTAGTTCATTTACAGCCATAATTGCAACTGCTTGCTTCTGGAGGGTTCTGCAGGAGGGCCTGCGACAAAAGATTTCAAACTTCAGGGACAATCCGACGATAAAGGGGCCTACAACAGGGAGAATCTCTACTGCATGGAAGAGCTGAAAAAGGGCCTGCACGAAAAAATTCGATTAAGGAATAGTTCTGACTGTCTGTAGGGAAGGGTTTTCAATTCTGGCAACTGCCTGCAGAAGGGAGGTCTGAAGGCTCTTTGCCTGTGGACAAATGAAATACAGTGCCTCGATCGATAACAAGGCCAAATGGTTCTGTTGTGATCGAGCAAAAGATAGTGAGTGGAAACTCCTTACAAAGCATACAATGTCGGGTCAAATCACGACAAGGGGGACGTTCAGAGTACAAGCAAACATAAAGGAGTAGAACCCCTTACGAAGGCTCTGCAATCATGTCTGTGAGGAGACAAGGCAGTATCTTCGATTGGAAGAGTCGAACGGCGAGCCAGGTCGACCATATGTTAGGGAGAGACACCTCTGTGAATGGAGCGGATGAATGAGGACTGGAGAACTTTGTAAGCTGCAATCGCCATGAGAAATAAGGCTACCCGCAAACTCAAACGAATAAGATTGGCTCTGATACCATGTAGAAAACATGATTTTGGAGAGGGGAACAATTCTCTTAATTTTTCATTCATGAGTAAGGTGCATACATATAGGGAAACCAATTCCTCCGAATTTACAAACTTACCAAATATATCTAATCTAAATTAGGAATGAAAATAATTCTCAAGTAAAAGAAAATAAATAAAATAGAAAGAGAATAATAACTAATCGGGGTCTTTAAAAAGTCTCCAATCAAAGCCCTCACGATCTCTTTGGAGACCGGTCTGTCCATCCTAGGAAGAACCGAAATTCTTCTTAGATTTCCACAGACACCTTTAGCTTTATTCCAAAAACCCAAATTTCAATTTTTTATTCTTTACTGGTTATAGGATCTTTAACACTTTATTATCGATATTTAAGAATTTCTTAAAAAAAAAAACGATGTTTATTTTTAATATCAATAATGAAGTTTTATAATAGTATTCACAAATAATCACATGTGCAATGGATAATAACTTCTTAAATAATCACATGTGCAATGGATAATAAGACTGGAAGGTTGTTGCCAAACTAGACAAAATAGGAGTGACTGGTGTATGAAGAGATAGAATCCAAAAATAGGTTTGGTCAAAAAAATTATAAGAGAATTTTTACTAAAGTGGGAGCTCAGCCATAAAAATATAAGAATTTATCATTCTAAAGTACTATTCCTTCAACCCTAATTTCTTTTTTTTTTCTCTTTCCTTGTGAAAGTAAAAAAACAATTTTATAAGTTTTGTCAAGGAAAGTAGAAGAGAATTTTACTCTAAAGTGAGTGCTCAGCCATAAAAATAGAAGAATTTATTCTTCTGAAGTACTATTCCACCAAACCAAATTTCATTTTTTTTTTCTTTCCTTGTCAAAGTAAAAAAATGACTTTATGTTTTTTTCTTAAAAAATTTATTATGATATTTCAGGTTTCAAAAAATTTGATTTTAAATATTAATAATGAGATTTCAAGATTTTACTCATTGATAATTTACTAGTTTTAACTTTTCTTTTTTATTTTATAATAATATACTCCCTAATAATCACAAATGCAAATGGCAATAATCCTTTAAGATTTTCTCAAAGAAACGATGTTGATTTTTAATATTAATAATGAAATTTCAGAATATTATTCGTTGGCAAACTAATGTTGTTTGCTTTTTATAATACAATAGGATAATGACCCCTTAGATAATTACAGGCGCAATTGATAATAAACCTTTGTGGAAGTATGCTACCAAACAAGACAAATAGGAGTGTTGGCGTAAGAAGAAATATAGAATTCAAATATAGTTTGTTTCAAGGAAAGAATAAGAGAATTCATTCTGGAGTGAGAGCTCAAACATAAAAAATAAAATAATTAATCCTTCAAAAATACTATTCCCCCAACCCAAATTTCTTTTTTTCTTTTTTTTTTTTTGCTTTTCTTGTTAAAGAAAAATTTAATTTTATGTTTTTTATCATTACAATTTTATAGTAAAATTTAAGTTTTTTCTCAAAAAACATAAATTTTAAATATTAATAGTGAGATTTCAAGATTTTACTCGTAGGTTAATTACCAGTTTTAACTTCTTTTTATTATATAATAATGAGATGACTTCCTAACTAATCACCAATTCAAATGACAATAATCATGTGTGTTACCAATTAGACAAAATAGAAGCATTTAATGCATGAAAAATATAGAATTAAAATGTAAGTATTGTCAAAAAAAAGGTTTAAGAGAACATTTATAAGAGTGAAAACTCGCTTGGAAAATCCAAGGAAAGCGCATCTGATCATGTCCAAAAATAACATCCATAAACCTAGAAGTATTTAAAAAAAAAACATAATGTCTTAGCAAAGGAAAAGAGAATGCCTCATTGAGGAAGGTTTGCCTCCTAGACAACGTAGCTCCTATCAAGTCAATTTCACAATCAATTAAGGATTTATTTAAGAGAAAAATTTAGGGTTCAGTGGCAGACAAGATTAGAGAGAGCCGTCTTAAATGGTTTCGTCACATTAAACATCGGTCATCTAATAATTCATTTAGGAGAGTAGATGTTTTAAATTCAACTTTTTATGCTAAAAAAGAAAGAGGTAGGCCTGAAAAGACTAGAACATATTGTATAAAAAATGATCTTAACCTATTAGAATTGACAAAAAATATGACACTCAATAGGACAAAAAGGAGAAAAAAGGATTCATGTATCCGACCCCACATAGTGGGATAAATGCTTGTGATGTTGTCGTTGCTGTGAAAATTTATGGCCCTAAAACAAGGAAGATATTTAGACGAAAAACAACTACGGCATATGATTAAATTTGTAGAGATTAATTGTATAAATAATTATCTCATATGTTTTATTCAACATTCCTTTTATTTCACTTAGCAAGAAATCAAGATTATTTTAGTGCTTTTTCTCATATAGCTAATAGCACTCTCATAAGATATCTCCCACGGTACAATCTTATAGGACAACACTTGATGGAAAAGGTTGAAGCTCAAAAAATGCTTAGGTCAATCAAAGAAAATTGAAATTAAAAGAGAGGTACATTTATTGTGATAGTTGGCATGAGGCACAAAAAAAACTCTTATTAACTTCACGGGAGTTAAGAAATATGGATTTATGTTCACAAAATCAATCAGTTGAGAAGAACATAAAGATAAATTTTGTATTGCAAATGATATTAAGAAATAGTTCGAAATGGTATAAATAATCACCAATAATGCACTTATCTGCATGGCGTAAATAACACTATTTGAGACAAAATCCTTATGACATAATATGTCGTTTGCTCTTAAAATCTTACACTAAATGCTTTATTTGCACCAGAGAATGCATAGGGTAATGAGAACGTAAAAAATAATAATAATCTCAATAGTATTGTAAGAAATTCAAACATCATAAATAATTTCAGCATTAATCAGCAAATGAGATTTTAAAACTTTCAAAAAATTTGGGCAGATAAAAGTATTGGTTGTAGTAGATAGGGATTTAAACGAGTCGAGCTTGGTGTTCAGCTCGTTCAAAATTACTCGTTCGAAATCGGCTCGTGAACAATGTGTCGTGTTCGAGCCGATTTAAATATTCTTGTTCGTTGTCGGCTCGAAACTGGCTCGTTAAAAATAATTGAAAAAAATAGATGTAAAGTGTTGGATTCGAACCTAGACCAAATCTATACAAAAGCAGGCGGAAAACCACATTACCATAAAAGATAATTATTAAATAACTATATGAGTTTTTTATTTCGAGTTAAAACGAGCCGAATGCGAGCAAACAAAGAGTTGTTCGTGTCCGACTTGTTTATAATTCGAGCTTAAAAAATTGATTGTGTTCGACTCATTTACTTAACGAACGAGCTGAACATGAGCTACTTAACAAGTCGAACACGAGTTGTTTGCGAACGCCGAGCTTTTTTGACAACCATAATAGTAGACTCCTTTGCAAAAAAAAATCATTAAGCTCAGGCAACCCCTCACTATATAACAAGAATGACAAACTATGGTTGTTAGTGACAAGTGGAGGATCAATAAAATAAAGTGTATAACTCCAAGTTTATGGAGTAGATGATATTGGAAGAATTGTGGTAGAACAAACCACAATACATTATTCATTTTAGCCCATATATTAGATGTTAAAAGTACAAGTCACGTCTCTAACTTATGTATGAGATGTGGGATTAAATGATTGAATAAGTGCAAGGAATGACATATTGAAGTGAAGGAAACCAACATAACGAGGAGTCTACCTTTTTTAACTTTTCATGGTCCTAGTTATTGATCTTATGAGGTAATAGTAATGAAAATATTTGATGGATGAGTGTAGTTTAAATTTGTGTTACTAACTGCATAGTTTAACTAATAAATTGTGAATGCTTTGTTGAATTTGTGTAGCGCCAAATTTGTGATGGCACCTTTTCAGTAAATCTGCAGTTCTAAAGACGGCCATAAAACAATGTTGTATGCAGATTTTACACATAAGTTTTGCATTGAGCCCGATTACTTATACCCCCCTTTAATTCCCGACCAAATTCATTTTTGTCCTAAACTGTGAGTCGTAGACAATATAGCGGAACGGGATCTTCAGTTGGAGAGTAGAGGACAGTCGCACATCTGTTACACACTGCATATTGTTCTCTCCCAATTAAATAAATTTCATTATTTCACATGCAAACTGAAGCATAAAAACGGTCTGAACCTCTAGTTAAAAGTACAAACGTACAAAGTGAAACATACAAAATGTCTGAATTTCTGGTTAAAAGTACAAACATGAGACGAGAAAAATACAATTATAACGTCTATATGCTAACATGGAGCAGGGGCTAAGCGATCAACACTTAAAAGTCTGGGTCCAACTGGACTGGAAGCATCTACAGGCTAAATTATAATTACCAAACCCCTCATTAGTATTGACAGCTTAGCCAAAACCAACCTTTCTAAGCAACTTTGTTCCAAGGATGCAGAATTTAAAAAAGAAAGTGTTATGACAAACATACATGCACATTAGTAGAGAACGATTCTGAATAATTCTCTATAATATCATTTTATAACATTATCACAATATACTTGCTTTACTACGGACACTCGAGGATTAGTTTGGGGTCACCTAAACCATGATGTGCGGGTGAGCACCATTCTCACTTGCCCGCATGCATAAAAAGCTATGGGACAGGCTGCATCAATTAGGCAACCAATGTCTCACTAAACTCGCCCTATGTAAGCCATAGTATGTGAAAAACACTCGGTGAAGAAGTGAATATACAGCTAAAAGCAAAAAGAACAGAAGCTCACCGCAAGCTGAGACTTATGATCTTCAAGCCTTTCAATATCAGACTTTGCTTGTCTCAACTGCGGAAAGTGATAATTGCATAAGTTGTCAATAAAAACTGCACAAGATCGCATTACAAAATCATTTTAAGTGTAAATATAAGGTTTTCAATTTTTTATCTTTAAATTCCTTTTAAATCATTATTCAGACCTGCTCTTCATATTTAACTTTTCTGTCAAATGATGAAACATTGTTTTCTTTTCTTGTATCTTCGAATCCGTCAGATAATTTATGGCTTTCAGAAATATCACTTTCTCCATTCACGGATTGCTTCTTTTTTGGCCTTCTTTCACTGTCAGACAAAGAGGAACAATTTCAGAGGTGAAACAATAGAAACATTAATAAAGCAGAAAGAAAACAACATTCATGTTAGCTAAGAAATTGAAAAAATATCTACAAGTGCCAAATTTCAATTGGCATGATAAAAGTTCCCGAGGCCTTTAAACCCTTATTAAAGGCATGGGCCAAGAAGATCTAACTAACAAAGTCAAATGGAAATTTAACTCTTAAACAAAGACAAAAAGGAGGTTAAAATTATCCCTGGATGACTAATATAAGGACATTTTAGTGCCAGATATCTAATAAGTTCAATTTAATCTCTTGAGTACTCAAGTATGATCATAAAGAATCCCTTCATTGGATTAATTTGAATCTAACTTGAGAAGTAAAGGGATAATTTTGAATCATATTTGAAGAGTCAAGGTACTAAATTGAATGCATTAGATAGTCTCTGACTAGAACAACCGACTCCAGGAACCCATTTTCTCTCGCAAGAATATAAATGTAGAAAATTAATGCATAGAGAAAACATTAAAAAAAATAATAAAATCATGACAGAAAGGATCTCATGAAAGATAATGTTAAAAAAGGAAAATTAATAAGATGCAACATTATGTAGAGCTTTGAACCTTCTTCTTATAGGAGATCTTGAAAGGCTACTGGCTGCAAGTGGAAAGAAAATAGATTCTCATTAGGTTATACACGATCAAAATTTAAAAATAAAATAAAGGGACTTCAAGTAGAAGATTTCAATTCAACTAAAATAAAAAATTAAAAGCCACTAAAGGAATAAGTTTATCAAAGCAGGGATGAGAGAATAAAGAGAAGAAAAGAATCAAGGAAAAAGAATGCTCACCCCTATCACGAGAAACAGCCTTGTGACTCCGAAAATTATGATGAGCTCTTCCATCTCGCCCTGGAGAATATCTTCGGATTGGAGACTCCCTTCTATCAAGCTTATCCCTTAAATCACTACTTCTATAATCCCGCCTGCCTGTTGGTCGAGAAAGGATTAACTACGGTGAAGAGTACCCTCATTATCATGGTAGGAAACAAACAAGGACCCAAAGAAAACATAAATTTGCAGGTCTTACCATCTCATAATTATGAGAAATTCATAAATAAAAAGAAGTTGTGCCTCCATGAAAATTCCAGATGGTCATATATGGTAGCCCATATAATAAATACATATTGAAATAGTCACTTATGATCTTAGATCTCTGAGAGTCCTTTATCAGGCATAAAAGTGCTTACAGTGAATAGCAGTCATTGGGAGCCATGCAAAGAGAAATTTCCCTCAATAGAATAGTTTTTATTTTGATGATAAGAAAACCACATCTGTTGGGTAAGTTCAGACCAGAAAAAATAGTACAATCCAATCATAAGCTTCTTTCCTCTTCAGTCACAGCTTTTGAGCCTTTGGATAATGCTTCCCCCAACTGATAACAGTTATAAAAAGATAATCCAATAGCATAACTTTCTAAAGAGAACTCCAAATATTGCTGAAGATGCTAAGAGTTTATAGAGCACAACCTATCACATTTTGCATATCACTCAATTGACAAACCTAATTCTACAAGCTTAGATAAGCTTTTGGCAAAAGGAACCAATAATGAATCATATATAAGTATACCAAAAATTGATTATGATAGAAAACTGGCACCAGGATAAATAATCCTTCTAGTAGAAGAAAATAAATTAGATCTTTTATGCCACATTAAATCAACTGCATAAAGATGTCACCAGTAATAATAGTGAGTTCTGTTAGGGAGGCACTTGGATAGCTTGACGACTAACAAAACCCAAAAACAATGAAATATGCCTCATCCATTCTGCAATAAGCTTTCATGAAATCAAATCTTCAAATAGAATGAAATAAAGATATGGTTTTGATCTCCAAAGCTGTTTAGTCCCGTAACAGGAAAAAAAACAAATGTCAACAAAATAATAATTAATCGCCATTTAAAGATAAACACGGCATGGTAAAAAAAATAATGACAGGTCATGAACACCTAATATCATTCCTGATCCTCATGAAGTACTTAAATGTTCTTTACTATCCCATTCTCATCAGAGAGCTATAATTTTCACATCCATAAAAAAGCAAATAAGCAGTTGATCTTTTCCTTCCATTATAGCCCGAGAAAATGTAAATAAACTTTCACGAGCTATACACACGATTAGAGAAATATTCAACAATTAATTGGGAAGCAAAAACCTATGACAAGTTGTTAAAGGAGGAAGTTCGTTAACTTAGCCGTAAGTAAACAAAGTAATATACAATATTTATCAGTTTTTTGGTTGAGATCAAAAATACAAAAAAACAGAGTAAATTTCAATTTTTCTACAAGCCTTAAGCAACAATTTTTAGGATTTTACAGCTAATTCATTTTCAAAGTTCAATCATCATTCTCTTGTTGTTACTAAACATACAAATGAACTAGCCCTAATGCAAATTACATTAAAAATCCTTTACAAGGACAAGAATGAACTACAAACAAAATTGCATCATTCCATAACTCACCACTTCTCTAACCATGAATCACATTTCTCATTCAGACGAGCTTAAAAAACTTAAAAGTTCAGAGGCATATTGCATACCCCCACAATATAAAATGTTCTAGATAAAACGCCATCAACAGTAAAACAAAATGCACAACTAAACTATGACAGGATAACTAGGAATTGTTTGGCCGCGAGGGCTACAAGGAAAGAAATCGAAGAGACAAATTCTAACAATGAATACAAAAAGGAAAGTTCAACATCTGAAAGAGGGCCATATCACTACTTCACTTCACCATCTTCTTCAGCTAACAGTGCCGACCAATTTAAGGGTTCATTTGGGATAGCATTTGTGCTATCTTGCAAGGTTTAAAATTGTGCAATTGGGTATTGAAGTTTTTTTGTCAGTGGTGAGGATAAGCCTCAAAATTAATAAATTGTGTGGAATAAGAACTATGTATGCATATCAAAGTATGAAGTAAAAAAGAACATATTATCATTTTAACTTATTAACATAATAAAAATCTTAGTAAAAAATAATAAATTACATAGAGTATCAAGTAACGTATTAACATCCTACTGTCAAATCGTGAAATAATAAGTGCTTTACAAATAAAAAAAGTAATAAAGATATCAAAATAAAAACTAATAGCATAATCACACTTTATCTTCCACTCAGATCGTTTGCGTCATACTAAAAACATAATAAATTACCAGCCACCAAGATTAAAATCAAAAGCCCTCAGCACTCGCCACTTAGTAGATCTTCATTGGAATTATCAACATAATGAATCATTTTCTATCCTATCTCATCCTTCGTTGTATCAATAATCTTTCAATCTTCCTCCTCATCTTTGATTTCAATAACCTTCCTCTTCCCTGATCAATAATAATCAATAAGTGTACTAATTTAAATTTAACATAATGATGATCACAACTTTAAACATAACATTTTATAGACATTTCTTTAATTTCTTGTCGTCTTGTGTTACACCTATTTATCTTATCTCTGCCCCCATTGAGAAAATCAACATTCAGATGTTTATGTTGCAAATTGGATGCTATTACTCCATTATCATCATCCAGAAACCATATATCATTTAAAGACGCATCAATATAAACTAAGGAATCTTCATCATCCTTTGAAGACTTTTTTCTATTATTTAATCTCTTGATGTAGATGACATAAACCAAATAGCTTACTGTCAAGCACTTTCTCATTTTAATATGACTTTGGTTGTTTTTTACTCTAATCTCTCTCGCAAATCAAATGACAAGCATGTAAGGCCCAAAACTTTTAACAATAAATCGTAATAACTATGGAGTGTTGTTACTTTGAAACTATTGATAAGCTAAATTTGAAGATAAAATACAATTAAAGTAGGGAGAATCATTCCTTATTTCAACCAATAGATATTAAAATTTACCTATAGAATATTTGAAATTGTATCTTTGGCTCGTTGCGGTCTAGAAAACCTTCATTATTGCCAAATGCTACAAGTTATAGATCAACTTTCACCCATGCAATTGAGTCAGCAATTAAACTATCCATGCAATGGTGCAAGTCTAATTTGATCTCATGATTAGTCCATTTGTTTTCAGCATTTTGTAATGGAGAATTAACATAATATTTGGTGGCATACTAGCTAAAGCTCCAGTTCTTTACCAATTATTTCCCAAATCTCATTTTAGTTGGACTTCTCTCTTCCGAAGTTACGCATCATCAAGCCTATAGACTCGTCTATCTCATTGTAAATGAAGCCAATAGGTAGCCTTTTCTCCGCAGTAACCTAAAAACTAAAAATTATTATTATTACATAACACTTAACTAAAAATTTCATTCAAAACAAGCTTTCAACATCTTTTGCTCCACATTGCTTTGTTTGGGCACAATTAAACAAGCTTTCAACATCTTTTGCTCCATATTGCTTTATTTGGGCACAAGACGACAATAAATTAAAGCCTTTAGAGGTTGCTTTTTTTGTAGGTTGTAGCAAATCTATTTGCACCTAGCCATAAAAATTATTGTTTAAATTTTGTTTTCCATCAAAGCCAAAAACTCATGAATGGCCAAAGATGAATTTTCTATCCTCCTTCACTTTAACCATTCTTATATTAAGGCAAAGCCACCAAATTTCTAAAAAATAAAATCTACACATGATGCATATGATGTTCAATAAATATGTTTTCTCATCTCTATCAACTTATTTATAACTTCCTTATAAACACTAGCATTGTGTATCACCAAATGCTCTCCAAACTCCTCTATGCTCCATCAAAAACTAATTCTCTGCATCCTTTATCTAATTTGATGCTTCAACAAACTTTACAAAAATAGGAATCATCACTCAAAATGTTTATCAAGCTTCCAATTTTGATATCAGATCAACCCTGAAAAAAAAACTTCACTCTAGTTTGACTCCGCGTTCTTGTAATGTCCTCAGTGCTCATTTCAATGCCTTATAGTTCGTATTTTAATACACAATTTCCTATATCAAATATTAATGGTGGTGGCTTCAAGCCTCAATAAAACAAGAACATTTAACATATTATGTTGAAATATGAATGGGAGGTTCCCACATTAAATAAATGTCATTTTCATGAGCTTCTCAAGCAATTAGGGGTGTAAACGAGCCGAACTTGACTGAACTAAGGCTTCTGATCGTATTCAGCTTGTTTGCATTAGCTCGTGTTCAAAATTGACTCTTGTTTGAACTAGGCTCATAAGAAATGTATTCATGTTTGTCTCGATATTAAATATTTTGTTTGAATTGACACGTGTTTGGCTTGATTTGTCAAGCATTAACAAAATTAATTTGAGTGTGTATGGTGCGAGTGTCATCCCCGCACTCTTCCTTTACAATAGAAGATACCTCACCACTCAAACACATAAGTTATGGTGATTTAATCTTATATATATATATATATATATATATATATATATATATATATATATATATATATATATATATATAAAATACATTATTATATGAATAATATATATAATTTATTTATTCGAGTTAAAACACGCCGAACACGATCGAACAACTGGTTGTTTGGGTTCGGCTTGTTTATAATTTGAGCTTAAAAAATGCATTCGTGTCCAACTAGCTTATTTAACGAACGATTAAAACACGGGCTACTTAACGGGTCGATCACGACATGTTCACAAACAAATTTTTTTTATATCCCTACTATCAATGTCAACCTCTACAATTATCATGTAATGACCCATAGATCCCCTTGCCTCTTTACTTGACATCTCTTGCAAAAAAAAGAGAGAAATCTTTGCCACTAGAGCCATTACCAAAATAAGATCCACAATTTACTCTATCAATGAAGTGTTTTTATGCTACAACATTGAAATTGTATCATTGTTCATATATCCACTCTTTCATCTCGTAAGGAAACACTGAACAAGTACAAAATGTTGGTGAGAGACAAAAAGGTGCTCTCTAGTACTTGTAGCACCCCTTTTAATAGCCTTCGCACAATACTTGTACTTATATAAACATGTCATTCATTCCAACTTCACCTTACACAACAAGCCTCCATGCCATACCATTCTATGTCCCATTGTAATTTATCCTTACCGCATACAACCTTAGAAGACTCAAAAAAAAATAATTTAAACATAAGTTGGAACAGCAAATAACAAAATCCTTAAAGAAACCCTAACATAAATAAAGCAAAATTTCTCTTTTAAGGGGGGGGGGGGGGAAATGTACCGTTATGGAAAAAAGCAATATGGTGGAGGAAGAGTAGAAGGATATGTGTCCCTAATTGAGGAAGAAGCTTTGGCATATAGGAACCCAACAGCGGCAGTGATAGCTAGGAGAGACAAGGAAGCCAATGACGGGAAGGAAGGCGGCAGAGAGGCAAGTTGTGGAGAAGTAGAGCTGAGAGGAGAGAGGGGATGATGTGAGATTGAAAGCAAGCAGGGTTGCACGAGAAGTGAAGCATGAGGGAGAAACAACAATTGGGGTTATAACTTTTAAAAATCTTTTAATATTTAAAAAAATGTAATGATAAATAATATGAAATGCATGTCTCATATTTGAAATGGTGTGTGCCTCACCATATGTGAATTTTGAGGTGGACCCCTCACATTAGTCCATGAGGCACATGCCTCATAGTAAAATTGCTTAAAAAGTGCTGAGATGTGCCTCAAATCACACAATTTTAAACAATACCACCTTGCTTTAAAAAAATATTTATGCCTTTGTTTGGAACACAAGTTTCTAATTATGTTTCACAAATATCAATGGAAGGAGACCAATTTTAACAACCAAACAATCTTGATCAAGTTCTGCTACATCACCCAATGTCAATAGCAATATAGAAGGTCTCTCCAACAAGATTTCAGGTTAGAGAAGAGTAACTTAGTTTCTTATTTTTTTAAAATAAGAATGTGCAATAGAAGAGATATCCTATGATAGTTTTTGTTGTTTCCCTATTTTCAATGTTTTTTATGAACGATTTCTTTGTTAGTATAATTTTTATTTTATATCACTTGCTTAAACACTATTATATAATAGTTTTACAAATTAATGTTGTATTTAAAAAGTAATAACTATTATAAATATGGTTTAAAAATAAATAAGCTAGCTCATTTGATTACACAGAGCATCAACACAAACCTATCAATTGGATTTTCAACACAAGATTAACTATTAAGCTACAAAAATTTTTATAATGGCTTTAACAATGACTTTTCCGATATATCGAAAGCCCCAAACACACCATTGGTAAATGAATTATATATAAACGATGTTTACGCTTCTATCATTCCTTGAAAATCATTCTTGCTTAAAAAAATGCATTATTACCAGCAATCACTCCGAGACTTAAACAAATCACAAATTTCATGTTGTACAAGAGCAATCATTTCCAGTAATCAAACATTTTATTTGGATGTAAGTGATAATTGCATCAACAGCTAAACTAGGATTAAATAAACCATTATAGCTGAATGCTCACATGCTAACACATATACTTTTAGTCTAAATTTAAAAATATATAGCACTCCATCTTGGTTCCATGAGAATATTGGAATTAGCCAATCACTTAGGGGATATCTAAGATTTGGAATAAGTAATTAATTGACTACAGTTGATTTTAAAACCACTTGTATTTCAGATTTGAAGAATTTCCCAATTACATTAACAACACGTGTCATACATCGAGAGAAAATAAAATTTCCCTCTCATAAAATAGAAAAGTTTTCTTGATCGAAAATTCAATATATCCCAAGCCTTTCTGTAATACAGGGAAAATCAAATTTGGCAACAAATAATAACAAGTTCCAGAAAGCTTCCAAAAAATACATTTACACATTGGTGTATTTCCTTCGTCACTAATTAGGAAAAAATAAAAAAAGGAACAGTAAATTGATCTCCACTAAGAAAATTTCAAGTAAACCAGCATCCTATTCACAATATGCAGTGTTGATAATGCTGTGCAAAACATCTAGAGGTATTTGTCTAATAGTAAGATTTAATTAAAATATAATTAGGTAAATCTTGTAAATAAAGATTTTCCAAATCATGGAAGCATGAAATACTGAAAATTCTTTGGAAAGATAGATGTTAAATCTGGTTAAATTGCTAAAAAACTATCTGGTTGCACATATCATTTACATTAGAAGAGGCACCCAGTAAAGAAAACTGGATTGAATCTCTTGAATCATACACGCTCCGTGAGTACTAAATCCGGAATTTGGCCTAGAGGTAGCAGGGTTTATGGGGGCTCAATAAACTGTTTGGAAAATTTTAATATAAATCCTAGCTCAATTTTGCCACCAAACATCCCCTAAGGGCTAAGAAACCAGTTTTGATACAAGTGTCTCATAAATCAAGCACACAAGGTTATCATGCACGGCATGCCAAAAAAAGCCTCTAAAAGGAATAATTCGTTGTAAAATTTGGTAAACGGGAACTTTCATGTGCAGTATCAAACCCCTACCATTGAAAGATCCGCCGAAACGCCTGAGCTCGACTTCTCCATGTGCAAAGGAGCAATTCTGACGAGGACAGCGTCCTCTCTGGTACAGTAAACATAGCTTCGTCTTGTACATCTTCCTTCCTAGCATCGCTAACGGTAATAGCAGTTGACAGATCCAAACGTAAGAGATCGAGAGATTCCAAGAAGGAAACCAAGGTCTGAGAAAAGGAATCAACGGATTTCAAAAACCCTGCAAACTACAGCACAGATATGAACGATGAAGCGTTTGGTTCTGTCTCTGGGGAACGCCGATGAATAATGCAGGCCGGAAACCCTAGAACTGTCGGCGGAGATGCGAAGCGAAGCTTCGTTAGTTTATATTTTAATATATACGTTTTAAAATTTTGAATATTAAAATATTTCTTTTTATTTATTTCTTTATATATATCCTTATATTTATTTCATTATATATATTTCCTTATATTTAAAATGAAATGAAAATATTAAAATATTTCCTTATGTTCATTTCCTTATAAGGAAATGACTATTTAAAATATTCATTAAGGAAATAAATATAAGAAAATATTTTAATAGGTTACAAATAAACTTTTATTTATAACCTATTAAAATATTTTTTGAATGTTTATGAGTTTATTTGATAACATAGATTTATTAATAAAAAATACTAACAGTTAATTATAGATATAATTATTAATAAAATGAAAATAACACGTGCAATTACGAGAAAAAAGAAATTATTTATACCACTCGAAAAACATTTACTACACATGAAAAATATTAAAATTTTAACTTGTATTGCAGTTGTATTAACCGGTGTTACTATTGTTGTATTGAGTTAGCAAAAACATGAAAAAATCATCAAAACTACACCTAATAACTCACTCGAGAATAACACAACACCGCCGCCGCAGTTTCACTAAAAAACACAACAATAATATGATAATAACACTCTCTTAGTACCGCACAGTATCCAATAGCACCGTAGAGTTTTTCAACGGTGTTATTGGAGATTTTTCGTGGTGTCATTGGCGTTGTGTTTCGACAGTATTTGTCTTTTCTGTTGTTTTAATGGAGTTCTCTGCGATTTTATGGAAGGATGGCTGGAAATTCGGGTCAGGTCTCGCAGCAAGAAAGTGCCTATTTTTTTGTTTTTTAAAGGGAGGGACTCTCATTTGCACATGATGATTTTTAATTGACATCCGGACGAAATAATTTTTTCGTTGTGCGGTGGTTCGAATATTAAATATTATCTATTTGACTCAATTTAACATAATAAATAAATACATAAAATTTTTTTTATTTTTGATAGATAAAATTGGTATAATATTATTTTTGAAATTTCTGATGTTTAGTTAAAAAATAATAATGAATGTGAAGTAATATTTTTAAGGTATTTGAAATTTCTTACTTGGATCATTTTCAAAATTTTAAGAATCATTTGCATATATATAGAAATTTAAAATGTCATATTGTAAAATACAATCATTGTACATATATAATATTTAAGCACGAACCTCAAGATATATGAACTGTTTTGGAGGAAGGAATGGTTGATCGAACGTAGCTGTTGATGATTGTTTCGGACTGGATGACGGCTAGAGGGGCATCTTGTTCTGGCAATTAGTGGAACATGCCAGAAGATTTCCTGTAGAGCGGTGATCAACCCTCAGGACGATCGACATGAAGCATCATTTCAGATTAAATATCGATTCATTTGAGGCTTATCAATCAATTCAGGCTCCTCGTCGTATGTGAATAACTCTGTAATTACTTAAAAAAATCATCTTGAATGTCAATGGTAAGGGCTAACATGCACTATTATAATGATGGGACATATGTCTATAAATAGAGGGTCTATGATATGAATAAAGACTACACTCTTTTTACTACTCCCTACAGTGCTCTCTCATTCTCTACATTTCTCACTATTAACCCTTTATACCTTAGGTGTGTTCTCCGGACATTTTGGGATTCAACATCCTTAAAGATATGATGAGCGTGATAACATGCCATCAACAATCAGAGAAGCTCTACAACAACAACTGGGAGAATCCAGCCAGAGGAACGAGGCAAAAGCAACATGCCCCTGGGGGTTCATGGATGAATTCGTTCAGCGAGACCTGCAAGACTTGAGGATCCAGATTACCAAAAAGATGTCAACATAGTTTGCAGAAGTGCTCAGGGCGGTCACTGCCCTAGCAACGTAACCATTTCCAAAAGGAGGACTAGCCCAACCAGAGGCATTAACCCCCCTCAAGAGGAACAACCGACAAACAACAAGAGAAGAATGATTCATCTACAGGAGAAGCCTAACGATGGGTTATACCAAAACAACAACGGATCCACCCTGTGGAGGAAAAGAACCGACCAACGCGAACAGAGGTACAAAGGCAGCCGAAGAATGCTTTCTCTATAAGTCTCGGGAGCTAAACCCCCGGAGAAGTTCAAGATTCATGTCCTAGAATCATATAAAGAACGATCAAATCCTGATACGCCTAAAATTTCATTTTTGATATATTTTTTGTGCTTGTTTTTAATGGTACTGCACTTTAAATGAATTTATTTTTCATATTTTTTGTTTCAGGTACAAAAATAAACTTTTGGAGAAAATGAAGCAAAAACAGTGTAATTTGGAGACAAATCGAGTAAGGAAGGAAATTTTGATCTGGTGTATTTTGATATGTCTTTCTATGCATAATCTCTTTTACATTTATCACATGTTTTTAAATGAAATTGCACTTTAAAGAACAGTTATTTTCATATTTATCTTGTTGGTATAACACTTGGAGTGGATTTGAGCTGAAACTGGGTGAAACAGAGGTGTTGCCCACAGGGTGGTGCCTAGGCGCCAATATCGTCGAGAAAACGGAGCCTAGGCGCCACTCACTAGCTCATAGGTGCCAGAAACGGTTTTTGGGCAGGTTTGGGGGATTTCAGGCTATTCTTGGTTGTTCTGGAATACTTCGGCAATTATGAACGCCCCAAAGATTTATACAACGAATTTAGACATTTGGAATGTGAAGAGGCATGTCTCTTGAAGTGAAGAGGTGTGTCTCTTGGAAAAAGGTGGTGCTTGACTTCTCCTTAAAAGGGGGAGTGGGTATCTCTCATGAGAGATGATTAAGAGTTTTAGAGAGAGTTTGGGCATGCTACTTCTGAAAGGCGTGTGTGTGTGCGTGTGCGTGTGAGTAGGAGATGTAGAATTCTATATTTTCTGTACAGATTGGTGAAGGATTTTGAAAGATAAGAGTAAGGAATGTATAAGCGGTGCATGAATCAGCAAGAGGATTTGTTGGAGAGATATTATTCTTTCTTTTAGAGGGAAAAAAATAAATATTGTATTCCCCATTATCTTATAATTATTGTAAACAATTTCTACTTCTTTTGTTTTGATTTAATGAAGTTTTCCGTTGTGTTTTATCCACGCTCGTGAGTAGTTTTATTTACCATTTTCTTTTAATACGAAGTTGTGGCATGTGTAGGAAAATTTATTTTATGATAAAATAACTCTTACTTCCATTTGATGAGTAATATCTCCTGTGTTTTATTGACATAACTTAAGTGACAATATGTTATGTTAAAATCTGTTGTAAGTGAACTAAGACCCGGGAGAGCAGTTTATCTCACAACTTGAGTACACTCACATTTACCGATTGGCTAATAAAATAGTTTAGGCAGCAATGCAACTTTTAAGGAAATATAATTTAATGATATGTTTCTATTAGGAGCTTCTAGGTGACAGATAGTTGCATAAAACTAATAGAATACTAAGCGTACTTATACACTCATAAGAGAGTAGGTAAACATAGGTCTCTTGTTGGCCGTTAATTATTACATAATTCTATCATTTCTTTTA
Organism: Papilionanthe hookeriana x Papilionanthe teres; assembly: GCA_022702705.1. Lineage (NCBI taxonomy): Eukaryota > Viridiplantae > Streptophyta > Magnoliopsida > Asparagales > Orchidaceae > Papilionanthe > Papilionanthe hookeriana x Papilionanthe teres. Next base: position 52,955,829 of record CM040427.1, on the reverse strand, counting down.
CTAATTATGTCATTATTTACATTTTACTTTCCTTTTGCAATGAAATGAATGCATATTTTGGAATTTAAATTTGCTTAGATAGTTTCTTATTTCACTAATGTGATGGTATTTTTACCGGCTCTTAATTTACGCTGCAAACTGGTCATTTGTAATGTTAAAATCTATTGTGAAACATAATGATCCGGGAGGGCAATGATTTCACTCAACTAATGAATACTACATTAACCTTTAGGATGGGAGGGGACTCAGTTCACTGGTTAGTGCAAAAAGATATGGAGATCAGTTTTGATGGGTGTAGAATTGGTGTTTCTAGGGTGAAATGTTAGATTATTTACCAATTTAGTCTAGAATTGGATCTAAGTGTCCCTAGTTAGTCCTATAAAGATGACACAGTGGGTAAACTATAAGTGAGAGACTAGAATCTACTCATCATAACCATACAAGCTGAAACTAACTTTAAATTAACTAATGTTCTTTATGATCGAAGGGGTAAAGAATATGTATGCTTCTATTTGTCATTGGCTATATTAAGTCATAAGCTTTCATTCCTACACATTATCTAGGACGCTACATGAGAAAGGTAGTTTTTATATCTCAAAATTCTTCAAACCAATTAAGTTTATCTTTATATTTATGTTTGTATTTAGGATTCATTATTATAAAAGCACCCTTAATCGTCATCCCAAACTTAAGCCTGACAGTAGTAGACAAGAATTAGACTAAGGTATTTCTTACCTCGCTTCTCTGTGGGATTGACACTTTAGTCTTAAAAGAAAATCATATACTATTTAAAACGATACGTGAGCACTTGTGTAGAACCCCTAGTGTGTGAACAATAAATTAAATTCTAAAACTCTTCAACATATGTGTTTGCATACTAACCGCCATAATTATATTGGGTCAAGTTTTTGGGCCATGAAATTAAATATCTATATAATTACGGGTCAGATCAAGTATTTGGTCCCGCTGCGAGAGATTGAAATTGAAGTAAATACATATTAAAATATGCGCATATTTAGGGGTCATCAGATCCCAACGACCATCTCGCTTCATTCGAATCGTCCATATGCATGTTGAAAATTTCTGATGCCCTCAAGTGTAAGATATTATTCACAATGTTGAGATCAACCGCAATTAGGTGGTTCAACAGTTTGTCTATGGGGGTAATCACTTGTTTTGTAGAGTTCAAAAGACTTTTTCTATCGCAGTTTGCCAATGCCCTGAGGCCTAAAAAGCACTCGATCCCTATAACAACTGAAGCAGGGAGCCGACGAGAGTCTGTGGTCATTTATTGCACGTTTCTAGAACAAAACGTTGGATGTCAAGGATCTAAATACTAACATGGCCCAAGCTGCATTGACACAGGGATTGAGGTAGGAAAGATTGCGTTTTGACCTCGAACTTGCAGAGCCACACTTAGCAGAGTTGTTAGAGAAGGCCAACAAGTATATCCTCGCGTATGAGAATGCCCCAGAACCCACCGAATAGAGACAACAAAAGCGACTGCTATAAGGCAACAAAAAACAACCCGAAAAAGCACATGACCGACAGTCTACCCACGCTACGAGAACCATCATGATAACAACCCTATCCATCGCCACGAAGATCGAAAGAGCCAAGTGAAGGCCCCACACCATTGATCATCCCAACGCCATGAATACTAAGGCAATCATGGGGACCCTTGAGAAACGCCACTAAGGGCGTACACGGTAGAAATAGTGGACATCATTCGGGATAAGAAGTACTTCAGAAAGACACCCCAATTAGAGATGGCACCCTTCTTCGAGATAGTAGGAAGAATTGCAAAAATCACAAAGATCATGGGCATAACATGGCAGAATGCAGACATATGCGGAGCCTGATCGAAGAATAGATAAAGGAGGGGAAGTTGAAATAAATTGTCGCTCTAGGACCCGCGACCCAGAGGCGAGGCAAAACCCTCGTGGGAGGAACGATCGACGGACCCATCCGTACCAACACCATTCACATCGTGGGATATGTGTCAGCAATCTTTGAAGGAAGAGAACCATCTAAGAAGACAAATCGAATGAGGCAACAAAGAAGAGAACTCTGTGCCGCAACCTTCGCACCGAAACTGAAGAGTCATCTGCCTATCTATTTTATTGATGCGAAGGTACCTTCGAAGGGAAATCTGCATAACAATGTTATTGAGACAGACCCATCCGCACCAACGCCATTCACATCGTGGGATATGTGCCAGCAATCTTTGAAGGAAGAGAACCATCCAGGAAGATAAATCGAATGAGGCAACAAAGAAGAGAACTCTGTGCCGCAAACTTATCAGTGAAACTGAAGAGCCATCTGCCTATCTATTTTATTGATGAGAAGGTACCTTCGAAGGGAAATCTGCATAACAATGTTATTGTGATAACTACAATAATCAATAATTATCAAGTTGGGAGCATCCTCATCGATATCGGGAGCTCTATGAATGTACTGTTCAAACAGGTATTCGACAGATAGAGTCTCACTACCGATCCAATGACTTCACTGGCCAAACTGTTATATGGATTTCAGGCGAAATGAAGGAAGTGCATGGGGTAATCGGGTTCTCGATAAGCTGGGGGGAAAATGAAAAGCAGTTCACGCTAACAAAGGATTTCATCATGGTGGATTCTCCCCGACATACAATGTTATACTCGGTCGGCCACTTCCAAACAATTTCAGGGTGGTGGTCTCCACTTATCATGTCATTGTCAAATTCACTAGAGATGGAAAAATTATCACAATCAGAAGGAACCAAGAATAGTCTCGATCTGCTACTTGCGGGCCATAAGCAACGTGGAGCACAAACCCCTTGACATCCCAAACGGAAGCGAAGGTGGCTTCAAGACTTACAAGACCACCCGCGAAGTACCAGTTATTGAAGAGGAGCCATGTAAATGTTTTATGATAAGTGAGGCTTTGATGCAAAACATAGGGTGATGCTGGTTTGGACCCTCCAAGAGAACCGAGTTGTCTACGCATGGGCGACTGCTGAAATGCCAAGTGTGTTCATCGATGCAGCCTGCCACATATTGTATGTCGATCCTTTAGCTCGGCTTATGAAGCAGAAAATAAGGAGCTCAACCATGAAATTGGCATGACCCATCCGAGAGGAGGTACAAAAGCTGAAGGAGGTTGTATACATTCGAGGAGCGCAATACCTCACCCGGGTCTCTAATGTGGTGATGGTGCAAAAAGCTAACATAAAATGAAGGATGTGCACGGATTTTACAAACTTGAACTCAGCCTACCAAATTACGCATAACCGCTGCCAATGATCGATGCACTATTATATTCGTCGGTCAGCCATTCTATCCTAAGCTTCCTCGACGCGTTCTCTGGATATCACCAAATTAAAATGCACCATTCTAATGTAGAAAAAGCTTCTTTTCTTACTTGTGAATGAGTCTAATGTTACAATGTAATGCCATTTTAGCTTAGAAATGCAGGGGTGACTTACCAACACTTAATGGATGTAAACTCTACTAACAAAAAAGGAAGAAACATTGTGTTCGTTAAGAGTCGTTTAGTCGAGCAACACATTGAAGATCTAAAGAAATATTTCTAACACTTAAAAAATTTAACATGAAACTAACCCATTAAAATGCATCTTTGGGCCTACAACATGCAAATTTCTATAGTACTTGCGAACCCTCGAAATCATAAAAGCTAATTGGAAAAGTTCCAAGCTCTCCATGACATGTCCTCCATAGAAACACAAAGAAAATTAAGAAGCTGACCGGTCGGATCGCAAATTTGAGTGGGTTGATCTCCAAATTAGGTGATAAATGTGCCCCGTTCTTCAAAGTGCCCAGGAAAGCCAAATGAACATTATCAAACTTATTTTAAAGTTCAGAGCTTGAACTAAGCATAAACATTATCAAATTTTTTTATTTATGTTCATGAATAAACTCGTTTGTTATTCAATAAATCTATTAAATACTCAATATCAAGCTCGATGATAACTCGTAGCATATATGATATATTATTTAAATAAAATTTAATAAACTATAACTTATTTAATTAGATTTAATGGTAATATATTATTATATCAATAATATTTTTAAACTAATTATTAATTATATATTTATTTTTATTAAAGTTTAGGTATTATTTCTAAAAAAAACATAGGACTTAATGCCCCTTAAAATTAATTTTAAACCCTCGCAAACCTCACTTTCCATGTGCCCTCTCACAATTTCACGTCTCCAGGTTTCACCTGAAACATACGAAACCTTGAGTTCTAGGGTGTGCAAGCATCAAAGGCAACGATGAGATCATGACGTGCAAGGATCTTTGAAATTCCAATCTCTCATATATCTCTGATTTCCTCTCTTCTCATAAGTCATACTCGATTAAAAAGTGGTGTCAAGATAGTGCATAACAACCATTGTAAGTTATATATGATTAAGAAAAAGGAAGGTACAACAAATCAATATAAAGACATCTAAAAAATTATCCAAAAAAACTAGAAAAATGATAAGTGCAATTCACTATGGGAAAACCAACGCCTATATTTGAATATGAGAGTTGGGTGCAAACTTGAAGAATGATCATATTATCTATAGAATTTATAATCAATAAATTAATAGATGTGATCAGATTTGTAAAATTATTTATTAAAATTTTTATATAAAAATCTAGATACTTGTTTGAATTTTACTCATTCATTAGCTTGTTTAAATACTAGTTTACTTGTCATAAACAAATCAAGTTCAAACATTAAAAATTTTAAACAAGTTGAGCTTGAACAATATATGAAAGTTTGACACAAGATCAAGCCGAACACGAACAACTTATAATTTTACCAAGCCAAGTTAGAACAATGATATACTCGACTCGACTCGATTAAAGCCTAATAGAGGCATAAAAGAGTCAAGTCAAGCTCAATGTATGCCTAACTTGAGCTCGGTATGCCATTCAAAATGAATCCCAAGCTCAAGTTGAACTCAAATGGCGAGCTTGAGCTTGACATGTAATGATGGCAATCAGATCGTGGTCCAACTCGTAAGCTCAAGTTTACTCACCAAAGAAAGCATTAGTGAATGTAGGAGTGTAATGACAGTTCATTGAAGAAGGTCTCAACACGACTATCAATTGGCTAATCAAGTTGGCTCACGAATCGACGAGTCGAGTCTAGACAAGCTTGAACTCGAGCTAGTTTAATGGACAAGCTTGAGAAACTAATCTCGTGAGCCGAATCATCTCACTTACACCCCTAATTACTTGCCTATTGCCACCGCTCGCCCATTATCGCAACCCTCAAACCAAAATGAATATGTTATTCTAAGGGGATGCAGTTAGTTAGAGGGTTGTGTGCAAACAAAGAGAACGAATACAATCAGGTTGCGGACTAGAGGTTATGAAAGACGACAAATTAGGAGGTTTGACAATGGTTATGCAGAGTAAGTTCTACGGTAACATGGTCGAAAATGGTGAGATAGAGGTTGAAGACAAGGCATGGCGATTAAAATTCATAAAAAAAATTGGCATCTCGGGGTATCACAAATCTTTTATATAAAAACTTCGCATTTGTTACTCAATGATTTGAGCAATGTCTTGACCTCAGCCCAAATGGATCTAAATAACTATAACTAAAAAGTTTGCAAAGCCATATGAGATATAAAATTACCTCCAATTCATGCATGTTAATTGTTAAATTGAGAGACTCAACGAGAGAATTCAATAAGCCTAGTTATTGAATTCCAATATCATTAATATATATAAACAAATCTAAAAAAATATTTATCTTCAAATTGGATTAACATAAATCACTAATGACGAGATATAACTTATGATAAAAAATGACTAGAAAAGACTACCCTGAAAATCTTTAAAATATACCTTATATACATTCGAAAAGGCAATTAAAAGATCACAAGAATTACTCTGGAGAACCGAACCCAAAGCTTTATAAACCCAACTCTTGAAACACACTTTTGCCTGAAGGCTAACATACATCATCGTCATTAAAGCCAATGTCAGCCATTGCCGCCAAGGCGACTTGGCGGCATTAGGCACCACACAAAAGTAGAGACTTGCAATTGTAACCGAGGCAAACACCCACAACAATAAACAAAGCTAAACATTCACCCAATAAAACAAGGTTTTGAAAATTGGAAGAATGAATGATTCAAGGTTTAAAGGTTTAAATTAATATTAAATGCATCTTGGAATTTATTTTTAACTTCTATCATTCCGAACAAAAACTCAACTTGCTTTAATTTCATTAACAAAGTTGTAAGAAATTGAACCACCCTCTAAAAAATGAATGTTCATGTTTGTTTTGACTTAGATATTGATAACATAACAAAAATGAGTAGATAAATGAACCCCTCTTAGATTAAGGTTTTATCTCACATTATAGTTTTTACAATTTTATCATTCCTATATTATAAATAACATTCTTCTTGAGTCCAATTGAAAATAACAAATAACAAATAACAAAACACAATAAAATATCATAACATCATTATCCACCAATAATTATGGATCTAAATATTGGTTTGTGCTCAACCTATCTTGCATTAATAGTCCAACAAGATTTAGGAGATAATAACTTCCTCTATCGCTTTAGTTTGAAGCAGTTTTTAGTGTATGATAATTAATGTTGAATTTCATTTTCATGTGAGAGGTACAAGGTCAATGTTTGTCAATTCAAAGAGCTCTCAAATGATTGAGAGATTATTTATCCACATAGAATTAGATTAAATTCCACATCAAATAACTAAAAAATATATTGAAGTAAAAATGAAAATAGCATTTGGATAACATTTATATATTGAAAATATATAGTATCCGACGACAATTTGAACTTTATTCAAATCTTTTCTAATAATCTTGATAGTGATTGGAAAAACTAAGTGCAATTGCAATAGCCATAATGCACCATATTACAAAGGAAAATATAATAAAGTAATCTAAGAACTATGACACAACACAGAGCCATTACAGTAACCATGAAAACATTTTATTAGATGACAAGAATTACATTAAATGACAAAGATAAGAATTACATCATATTTTTTTAGTATGCATTACATAAAAGAGATATAACAAACAAGTATAGCACAGCCAAATGCAATTTAAGAGATAGTACAACATCAGTAATAGAATATCATAAAATCAATGTCATTGTGAAGTGTTATAGCCCCTTTGAGAACACATCCATAACAAGACATATACAAATCAAGAAATTGGCAACAATAGCAGTCATTTAAAATTTATATGTAATCATGAGTAACTTCCAGTATGTATTCTAGTTGCACACCTTTGTTCATCATCTGACATTATCATTAAAATAAATAAATTTAGAATCACATTAAAACTAATAAAAAAAATTATAATACTCATTATAAACCAGCACAATTTACACATAAGTGAATATATAAGCTCATGAAGATCATTGGGATTTAAATGGAACTTAGAAGAATGAATGGAAATATGAGATTAAATTTCCACTTATACAAATCAAAACAATAAGACCAAACAAAGACTTAAAAGTCAATTTTGAATAACTCAAACAAAACATATCTAACATATTTATTATACATATATAAAGTCAACCTGACATGAACAACTTGATCAAAATACTGATTTAGACTTTGTAATTCCATTATCTCTGGTAAAAGACAATGCCAGAATTTTGTAACATTTACCTTGTATTATAGACCGTTTAAGTCATGAAAGTACTCATGATGTTTTACTTTCACGTATTTTTCCAAAAAAAAAAAAAACTTGTTATGTCGTTTAGACTCTTATGAGCTTCATTGACATTATTTATTTGCGTGCAGAACTTTATACAACTATAAGATAAATTTCACTCTATCATCATAATTATTGTAACATTCAACTATTCAATGTACTTCAAATGTTAAAAAGCAATAGCATGAATAATTGATAAGAATTATAGTTAGAAAATCAATGTTTCAACCACTAAACATCATTATGATCTATGTGTATTCTACCAATTTGCAGTTCAAATCCCCTAGCCTTATTATTATTATTTTTCAAACGTTGTTGTACTCTACTCGCCATCATGATTTTTGAATAATCATTTTTTTCTAATGAAAATTATTGAATTTTATTAAATAGCCAAAAAAATCAAACTAATCAAACTTTTAAAAAAGCTACACTAAGACTCTGTTTGGGGCAGTGTTGTAGTAGCAGGGTGGCGCCGCGCAATATTTTCAGGCATTTGACGACCGTGTTTTGTCTAGTTTTTTATTTTTTTCAAAAACTAAGGCAGGAATCTGGGTTTTGAATCCTGACTTTGCTAATTATGGTGGCCGCCGGAAATTAATTTCTTTAAAATAAAATAAATCTGTAAAATAAATCACAACTTCTGAAATAATAGCTTTCTCTACAACAGCTTCACCAGTGTTTCTTCTGGAACTCCTCCAAACAAACCCTTACTAATATATGTAGGTTCTACTTTATAATTGATTTAATGGTACTTACTATAAAGTTTTAATATCATTAGCACGTAATTTTGACTAAAGTAAACTTATCTTTTTTTAAAAAAAAAAAATAAAAGATCAAGTTTCTGTTATTGTTTAGTTTGGGGATTTTATTGAACCAAATGGACCATTAAAGTAAGAAACATTTACATACAAAATAGCTACTTCTTATATACTTGCATATCTAACACCTAAATTTTACCTTTTACATTTATACTATTCAAATCTTCTACATCACAACAAAGATGACACTGTTTTAACTTTTCAAAAAGGAAACAAACATTTTCATGCATAGGTAAGTTGGCAATGATTGAGACAATAGATTATTATTATATAAGAAACGATTAACATTAAAATGCAATATGTTACATATATAACTACATAAAAGTAATATGATATGCATTTACATATCTCACACCTAAACTTACAACTTTACACATGTAATAGTGAAATCTTTAATATCACATAAAAAATAGCACTACTACCACTCTTTAAAAGTGAATTACATCTTTTCATGCATAGCTTTAAAGCGCCGAAGTGTATGCATGTAATTATGAAAATTTACTATTGAGATATCAGATATGTAAATACATAAGAATTGTTCGATACTTATGTAAATTTCCCTTTATATTTTTAATCACACGAAGTTGAAGACTAAGTATGCAGTGTTTCCAACGTTCTACCAGGACTGCATGTAGCTCAGATCAAGTTTTGACTAACATAATGATCGAGCAAAATTCAAGGGCAGATGACTATGACACGAGATTCACATGGTGGAATGAGATCTTAATTTACCACATTTGATATTAAAAAAATTTAAAATTTTGCACAATATGGGAGATTGTTGATTTACACAAGACAGCGAAGAATAGTCTCACAAAAATGGAAAACAAGAGTTTGAGTTCTTTAAATTCAAATTTATTTGAAGCAGATGAATGGGGTCGTTTTTAAGAACCTGAATTTTTAGGGTCTTTCTTAGAAAGTCGCCTAAGAGTAGCTGATTGCCTCCTCCACTGATGGATAGGGACCTGAAAGAAGGAGACGTAACACAAGTCTTTCACGGGGAAATAATCCAGAAGATTAAAAAGAGAAGAAAACAAAAAGAATACAATATACCGCTGGAAAACCGGCATAGTCTCCAGGTTCTCCGATATCCTTAGTAACACAGCTATTTGCCGCGAGCCGGACCTGGCAGTAGTTTAAACCATTAAAGAGCAGTAAACAAAAGCAGAACAATAAATAATTCATCATTCTGACCCGCATTAATCTATTAAATATCAGTTATTACAGGAAGATAATGGTTGTGATGGTAATAGAAGGCAATTATTATAATTATTTGCAATGTTGTAGCCAGACATAAAGAAGAGTGTATTGATTTAAAATAAGATTTCAAAGAATTATACAAAAGCTTTGCAGCAAAACTATATTGAATCATATAAATTTACAATCATATGCACGAATATAGAAACTTCTAGCTTGTAAGACCAAACTCCCAAAAATTACTCTCTCTCTCTCTCTGAACTTGTGTATTCTAACTCTGTTGTTTAAACCAAGTTCCTGTTGTGTAGCTATTGTGAGAGAGCTAAGTATTTAGACCTCAATTCAGCCCAATTAGCCAATCTCGCATCAACAATCTTTAGAACTATACTCGGGATTTTTTTTTTTAATTTAATTAGAACTACAATACGAAAGGTATCTTCTAAAATATGTAGATCTAAAAGCTAAATCTCATTCTAGTTTCTTGTTTAAAGCCCATCACAAAGTTGTTAGCTACCTACCAATCTTAATCAATACAATGTACTCTAGCTAAAATGAGTGTTTACATCGTAAGTTGCTTGCATTATATTTTGCCTAAAGGCTAAGAGTTGGCCATACAATTTCTAATCATGTTGTCTAGGCTGGCAATTTGATCTTCACATTTCTTTCATTTTTACCCATATTAGTGCATTTTGATCATTTATTTGCAAGTAAATTTCAGCAGGTCCTATCAATTCAAATAACATTAAAACTTTGGCATTTATCCACACTATAATAATTAAAAATATATATAAATCCATTTGGTCAATCAATTTAAATATTGCTGGTCTGATACACACCATTAAGGTAGGGTACTTCTATTTTATTTTAGTGAAAGGGTCAACATGTGCCTTAATGTCATTTCTAAGCCAGCATCATCGGACAAACAGTTTCCTGTTAAAATATTTCTCTCCACAAGTAGGGCTTTCAACGAGTCGGGCTTGAGCAAGCCCAAGACTTGATAGTATTCAGCTCATTTGAATTTTTTGTTGTTCATGTTTGACTAGAGTTCAGAATGGTTTGTGAAGAGCATTTTCGCGTTCAGCTCGATTTAAGCTCGTTTGTTCGAATTAACTAACATTCGGCTCGTTTGATTATTTAACTAGCCGGGTCAAATGTCAGCTTAATTAATAATAAAAAAAATCGATTTAATTATTTACAAGCCACTCTACAGTAAGACCACTCTTCCAAGAATTCATAGAGCTTCTCAATTTAATAGTTTTCAACAGCCTAATATCGGACTAAAATATAGGTGGGGCAGAAGACCGCGACAAGGTAGGGACGCGGGATACTTACATACACGCCAACCTATATAGATGTATTACATATATAACAAGTAATGAGCCTTCTTGAATCCCGTCCGCAGCTAGTCATCTATATTTCTTGGGCATTGACATGGATACCACCCAAATTCTATGCATATACTTATCTAAAACCTAAACTTACATATTTATAATTATATCACCCAAATAATCTTAAAAATAACAAAATTTAGCATTTTTAAATAAATATAAAATTAATATAAAAAGAATGTAAATAAATATTATTTTAAATATTTAATTATTTCAAGTCAAAACGAGTCAAACACGAACAAACAAACATTTGTTTGCCTCGTTTATAAATTGAGCTCAAAAAAATATTTATATTTGACTTGCTTGCTTAACGAACGAATCGACAAGAGTTATTTAATGATCCAAACACAAGCTATTTTCGAATAACAAGCTTTTTTGACAACCCTAACTACAAGGTCATAGATGGTAAATTTTGTAGTTCGTTTTGCTTGAATGCTATTATGTTTTGTAAGACACTAATAGCATTAGTGTTCCTTGTTAAAGTGCCAGAAGTAATTTTTATATTCTCAAGTATTTCATTATTATTTTTTTGAAGTCTTAAACATATTGGAGCAAGTTCTTAAATTGATTTAGTTAAGTTAATTTTCGAGGCATGATGATAAACGCATGATGTAGTGTTTTTTATTTTAAATATGTTTATGCAGTAATAGATACAAGTGAATGATAAATTTTGGCAGATTCAAACATTTGTAGACAACTAATTTTCATTAAAATAAAAAAAAGATAAGTAAGCATATACCATTGAATCAAAAGCAAAGCAGTAAACATAATTTTATTATTAATGCTTTAAAACACATTCAATAGTTGAGATATTAAAATGGATCAAGCCGGCACAGACATGGGCCTCTCAAGTGTTGGTGGGTGGGGCAGGCTTATGCTGGGATTGGTTGTATTTTAAGTGATCGAAAACTAGATGAAGGTAACGCTAATTCACATCATTGTTGAACGGAAATTTCTCTATTGTCATTCAAAGATAAACATATCAAGGCAGAGAAATGTAAAACCTACAATTGCATATTTTACCAAAAGTGGAGAATAAATCACTGCTTAAAGTTGCTTGTGAATCGAGGTGCCTTGTTTGTTACTATGAATGCTCCTTTACATAGTGCCTCCAAAACTTCTTAGAAGTTTGACTATAGGTCTGTAATCCTTAGCTTTGATGCTAATTTAATGTTTTGGCAGTGAATCTTTGAGAGACAAGCGACCCAAGTCAAGAGGGCTAAACCAGTCTAAATTACCTTACACAATTGTCCACAATAACTAACCCAATACCATCATAAATTTCATTTACAACATATCCCCAAAGGAATTGTTAACTAATAACCAAAAGAGAGAAGCTGGTCCAAGAAGAACTTAAAAGAAATAGCACTCGACAAATGGCCAACTAGAAATATTCACAAATTGACATAGTTGAAAAATAGCGTATTAGCAATCCTCAATAGATAACCTACTAGCAGTAGTTGACAAGAAACCAACTAATAGTCTTCAAAAGAAGAACTAGATCAAGAAACTTCTTAAAAGCTTGGCTACACGCCTACAACTTATATGCAAAAAGTTGTTTGACTACACTGGTTTACTCTCACCAATAAATATGTAGTCAATTTTCAGTCGTAGGACATACGACTTTGTGATCAATCTAGAAAATTTAGAAACTCGATCAAGCCTTTAATCAATGTAGAAAGTTTAGACACTTGATCAAGCATGTGAGATCAAATTACCTCACTCTCACTCTCTCGTGCACATGTACTTTAACTCAATTGTCTCAATCAGGTTTTCATTGTGACAATTTATGTCAGAGATTCAAGGTCGAAAGCTCAGTTCAGCCCTATTAGTTCAATCTAACATCCCTAATCTTGGCTCATGTCCTCAAGTAACATACAATCAGATTCCACCAATAATCATGGATCCAATGAAAAATTGGTGCTCTCTCTAAAAAAGTATAATAATTTTATGGGTAATTTACATTCGTAGTATAATATTTTTATGTATTCACAAACCTAGCACTTAAATTTAAATATTTAAGTACATAGCATTTTGGTGCTTTAAACTTATGCATGAAAATGTGTATTTCACTTTAACAAAAATGGTAATTGTTCTATTTTTTATGTGATATTAAAGATGTGAGTGCTCTGTGTGTAAATATAAAAGTTTAGGTATGTAGATGCCCCTAATTTCATACAATAAATACATGCAGTTGTTAATAAGAGGCCAAACCTTTGAAGAAATAGTAACATGGTCCTTCACAGCTACCCGCCCAGCCAAAGTGCAAAAATCTCCAATCCTATAATCCAGCACAAAAATAAAGGAAGTTATCATATCTACAGTAAGCCTGAGATGAAACATACTTTTATAATGGTTTCCAAAAGCCTCATAAAAACAAAAATAGATCAACAAAAAAGGAAAAAAAAAAGGTGGGGGGGGGGTGTGGGAATTGAATGGTATGTATATAAATCTAATGGTTTCCACCTAATTCCTATTTATTAACATATCAAACATTTAAACTTTTATTTTTTACATTTATAGCATCCAAATCTTTCATATCACTGACCATTTTAACTTTTAAAAATTGAAACACTTTTTCATGCATAGAGAATTTGACATTTATGTAAAACGTGAAATTTAGCTATTAGATATGTAAATGTATAGGAATTGAATGGTATGTATATAAATCTACCAGAAAAAATAGATCGTCAGTATAAAATGGGAAATAAATATATATAAATGCTTACGTAACAGAACCAGCAACACCAACTTGTCCACATAGTATGCAACACTTCCCTATAACAGCATTATGACCTATCTGCAATAAAATCGTTAAGAGAGAAATATCTAAAATTACAAATTCACAGAATAATTCATATATCCATTTCTAGGATAAACATAATCTGATACATTAATTCTTTAAAGCCTACCTGTACTAAGTTATCAATCTTGGTATAATCTCCTATAACAGTGTCTCTCCAGCTACAAGCAAACTCAAATATAATGCTTAATCCTTAATATGTAGTTTGATACAATAATTTATTGCTTAACAAAAATTAAAATCCACATTTTTGAGGAAAAAAACAATAGTGGGGAGACTACTAATGATGAAAATTATGTAAGCAAAGCATTCAACAATATAACATGCTAACCTTCCTCTATCAATACAAGAATTAGCACCAATCTCTACATGGTCTCCAATCCTGACGCAGAGCGACTGTAAACCCAGAACTTCAGGTATAAGTAATCTACATATTATGCTGAATGTGAAGATCATTTTAAGGCTCTTAAACAATTAAAAATCATAATGAGCATTCTTACTAGTTAAACGACAGTAACAGCTTCATAGATCATAATAGTAAATTTGAAATTTTCATTAGTTTTACCAGATATCAGAGAGACACAGTGCACATAAACGAGATAATTCATGTCATAAATATATAACTATCAGTGCTTGGAACTGTGAAACCCAAGAAAACTTTGAAGGCGGAACAGTTGTGCTATATCCAGGTATGGTAATCATGCCTGGTTTACCTCATTCATCCGTGATCGCTATTGGTCACGATTTTTGTAGTATTAGGTGGCTGGATTCTTGTCTTCTTTTCAAAAAAATGACTAAAGCATGAGCTACAAAAGCAATATATTGATTTTCCCCCCCAAAACTCCCTCGATATGGTAGCATTGTCCTTTGTTAATGATAAAGACTGGTAAGTCTATCAGTCCACACAGTTGCCTATGTACCGATAGAAGATTTGGCAGCTACCGCAGACCCCGCTTCTTCAGGCGGAACTCCGGTTAAGGGGTTACTCGAAATGCTCCCAAGATCTCAGTCTCTTTAGTTTCGTAATCAGAGTTTTAAGAAGTCAAAATGAAAATCAAGAAAGATCAAATTGAATAGCAAGAGAATTCTCAATTCTCAAAGGCTGGGCAATTACAACTGTAATCAACTTCATTCTCAACCCAAAGAATTAAAATTAAGATAAGAGTTAACAATGTTTATACAATTATATATCTTTCAACTTTCTGATGTGAGATCATACACAAAAACTCACACACCTTATCAATCTTCCCCTCACTTGGAAACTCTCCACATTGAAAATCACCGCCTCAGCCTTCTCAATCAAAAAATCATCAACATAAACTATCATGATAAGGAAACCACTCAAAAACATAGATTAGTTGTGAGGGTTCTGTTGAGAACGATAAAATACATGAACCACTTAACCCAACTGAATCTTTGACTCTAATAACATTGGCTAGCTTACACCACCGGTGAGACCAATCAACAACTCAAAAGCTTAAACCTATAATGAGAGCAAGCAACTTAGAATTTATATAACATCATATTATTCAGCTATCTAAAGTGAGATTAAATCCAAAGCCTCACATTCTTTAACAAATAGTTTTCATGAAGGTGCTACCAATAATAATTTTCAATAATTCATTGAAGCATTGAATTAAGCTCTAGAGATGACAGTGCCCCGTACAATCCAACTCCAAAAAAAAAACTTCCCAAGGTCCAATAGTTGATATCATATATATGTATATATATATATATATATATATATATATATATATATATATATATATATATATATATATATTAGTGATATATAAATGCTATCCATAGAGGCAAAGTTCAACATCAACTGGTAAAGCATGACCATTCCTATTGACTACATTACATGGGAGATAACTTCGTAAATAAAATCTCATTCTTGATTAGAAAAACTGTGATTTTTAAATGAAGCTTTATTTTCCTATTGACTAACATACTTTGATTTATTCAGCACATCATGGGAATCTAAAGTAAACTATGGCATTAGCAACAGCATGGACAAGGTTGAGCTGAAATTACATAAAACACAAGTAAATAAACTACTATCCAATTTTTAAAAATACCGTGCAACCCTATCTAAGCAAATTTAAACAATCTATGAGTTCATATGGGAAAAGACCAATATGTAATTGAAGCCCCAAAAAGAAAAAATAAAAAAGAGTTCAAAGCAGCACCAACTTGAGGCTTCTTCATCATATTTCCCTCCTCATCAACGAAAAATCCGAAACCTGATGAAGAAAGTATGTGAAATTCCATGATATAAAATTCAGTTGGCATCACTAAAAATGGAGTAAAACAAATCACCTTAATGGGTGGAAGCAAATATCCTTGCCTGCAGGCAAAGACACACGTAAGGAACAAGTTCTCAAGCGTAGGTTTTTCCTCATTTAATAAAACCTCTCCTAGCTAAGTTGGACAATTAAAACAATTGGGCGCGCTGCCGTCGAAGTAAGGCAAAATTAAGTGCGCTGGCCATCTTACCATGGAAATTACTCAAGAACTCTATTTAATGTCAAAATGAAACATCTATATATATATATATATAGCATAACATAAGAGGCTAAGAGCATTGCTTGGAAGCATAACACAATTTTGTACAGACATGCTATTTGAGAAGAGGCATTCAAAAGTAGAAAATAGCTAGAATAAGTTTAACTTTTTATAGTCGTATTTTGATATTAGTATGTTACTTATTATTTCATTGTTTTCATTAAGTTAATCATTTAACTTTGAGGTTTACATCTCATCTCACGAAAAGGAAATACCCCAATACCTGATTGCAGGATTTCAAACCATAACTACAATACTTCATCAAAGGAATTATCTATCAAGAAAGATGATAATGATATTTAGCATGTTCTCTTTCTATCTACTTTACGGAACATTTGGAAGGAGAGGAATAACATGTTTTTCCAAAACAAATTAAGAAAGAAAAAAATAGTATGATTCAATATCATATCAAAAGTACTTTTGGATGGATTCTAATTAAAGAAAAAAAGATGTTATTATCATGAGGAGAGGGAGAAAGGCGTGGTAATCTTTATTCTAGATAAGCATTTAGGATTTGTCGGTGCTACTATTTAATCCTTTAGTTCTTCTATTTCTGAATGCCCTCTTTCTCTTGTGGTAAATTTGTAGTATTGTAATTGCCATCTTTTCTATTATTTAATGATAAGTTAGTAACCCAATTTTTTAGTCCAAATAAGAATAATCTAGACTTGGCATGACATTCAGCACTGTAAGGATTAATCAATCAATCCAATAATTTTTCTGAAACCAATTATGATTTTGATGATATTTGTGGCAAGAATGAATATATGCTAAAGTGTGACATGCCTTCATATTTAAGAAATTCGAATCAAAACTAAAATTACATGAAGCTGATATTTTTGCTGGAATGCACCCACAAGTATAGTTAATATTTTAGCTAAAACGCTACTGCACGCAAACAAACATTACCCACAATATTCAAAGATAATGAATAAAAAAAGAGAAACCTAATAACACAGGCATTGATAGCCAATGTCGCATAAGTCACCAGTACAAACCTGACAGCAAAATATTATGTATATAGCCAAAGGCTATGAAAGACGGATGAAAGCAAAAACATAATTTACAGAAAAAATCATGATAGCATAATTGTGAAAAATAAAGGCACAAAGCCTAGCGCTCACCATCTTGACCAATAGAGGAACCATTGTGGATAACACATGACATGCCCACAGAGCAATTGCTTAATACGGTGTTATACCTGAAAATATATTGGAATTATTAAAATTAGAATAAAAGATTAATGGATAAGAAACAAATTTCAGATCAACGGCCAAGTGAAATACTTCAGTGTGATTTTATATCCAACTAAGATATCATGCAGATGGCTGATGTGGGACTTGACTTGGCTGAACCAGTCGGTTCCGGAACAAGGATGGACCGCTCCAGCAGGAAGGCTAGACCGGTTAGTGTTTCTTAGGGCAGAGGCTGCCGCCTCCCCCTCCCCCTCCCCCGGTGATTATAAATATGTTTGTTTGCTATCTTAGGGTTTAGTTTTTGTTTTTCTACTTTTAGAATTTTGTCCAGCTTGCTGTTAGAGGTTGTTTTCCCGTCTAGGGCTGTATCTGAAGGCGAGAAGGTGCTCCGGTTGTAACTGGTCCAAGGTGATGATTTTCTCCAAAGACTCGAGGGGTGCTCCCACTATAACTCGATCCCGCGGGGACACATATCTTCCCCAACTTCCACCCTATCTCCCCCTAGCCTATTTCCACTGTCGCTACCCTCCATCACCTCCCCTCCATCACCTCCCCTGCTGTGTCGTCACCTTCCTATTAAACTGTTCTGCTTCCCAGCATGCACCCCACCAACTGTCCAGCCACCACCATTTCCCCCTTAGTCGTTTCCTTAGGTTGTCTTTTTATGCTTATTATTGTTTATTTCATCTTTGAAGAGTCAACATTGTAACCAATTTGAATTTTCAACAATAATATTTATGTTCTTATTGTGGTTTGGGTTAACTCCTGTAACATTTGGTATCAAACTTGCCTAACCCTAGTCATATCCTAAAATTTTTTAGCATCCGTCTTATCCCTCCACCTAAAATTTTCTTTCCAATTCCTAAATTATAGCCAAACTTTGACTCAACCCTAATTTTCCTTTACCTATTGTCAAAATCAGCAACCCCAATTGAATTTGTAGTCCCTCTTTCACCGCCTAACTCTAAACCTTAGCCATGCCACCAAGGAGATACATGTCCGAGCCAACCCGAAAAGAGAAACAGTGAGAGATCCGTCGACTTTAGATTAAACTTGCGGACATTGAGGATGAAACCGATGGGGGACTTACCCTCGATGGCGATAGGGAAAGTTGAAAAGGCAAAAGAGATGGGAATTTCAACCTCTTTTAAAAGAGGATTTCAATGATGAAGAAGAAAGAACGCGGAGTTTTGGAATCTAGTATCAGAAGAGGCCTAGAGAAGAGACATCATTTGGAGGACAAAGAGACTACGAAATCAAGGTGGATCTACTAGAGTTTGATGTTAGTATGGATCAAGACGACTTATCGAATGACTACAATCAGTTGAGAAAATTCTTTAGTACAGTGAGATGCTAGAAAATAAAAGGGTGAAGCTTGCAGCTATCAAATTGAGAAAAAGCACCTCCCTGTGGTGGGAAAGCTTGCAGAAACAGAAGAAGAGATAATGCAATAACAAGATTAACAATGGGAGAAGATCTGGAAGGCGGCACATAGAAAATACCTACCTACTCACTACAGTCAAGATATGTTTTTGAGACTCCACCACCTGCAATAGAAAGACCTATCAGTGGAGAAGTTCACGGCGCAGTTTGCTAGCAGCAGATGAAGTGTGATTTGGTTGAGCCAGGGAACACATCATAACCCGTGTCGGCATATTTTTAGGTTATGATTTAAATATATATATATTTTAGAAAGTAGCATTTAATTTTGAAAATAATTTTAAGTTTGAAAATTTTAAGATATGAAAAATCAAACCGATCTCACATCTCAAATAGTTTATATAAGCTGACACCGCATCTTAAACCGTGTATCTATCCCGAAAAATAGACATATTCACTGATGATAGGGCTCGATTAAATAAAGCTAGAAGATTTGTGACGTCCGTTTAGTCGCGAACCAATTTTATAAGCTGACAAATTACTCCGTTTAATATAAAGGAATTAAACGAGGTTTATATTACGCAGGTTCTTAAAGCTTCCTATAAAGGCGAGCACTCATAGTTAATTACATCTTAAATGACGGGAATCACTTAAGAAAGCTGCGATAATGATCGATGGTTTTGCTTTCGTGAATTTGAAGTTTAAGGTTTGAAAAGATTGAATTTTGGAATTTAAAAGGATTAGTTTCGAATTTGGAACGGTTTATTTTGGAGTCCAATGAAAGAGAGGTAGGAGAAGTTCGGAGATCCAGAAGAATCTTGCAACTTCCCGAACTATCCTATTGTTTGGACTCGATTTGGGAGTTTATTTAATATTTTCAATCTTGCCAATTTTATTTAATTAGGACTTATACTTGTATGATATGATCACACAAATAGCATCGAAAATGTGAGGTTTATGTCGTACTAAACAACTACCTCAAGTCCTAGGCAGGTTAGAGCTTAATTTGCATAACATGATTATACAAATTTTAACAAAAGTTGAGGAATTATGTTGACTAGTTAAACTATCTCGAAGTCTTATGGTTTGGTTATTTAGACTAAGGGTTGGTTCTCATTGAAGTAGTGACATCGTTTTTGTGATGACGATTAGTCGTCTTGCCATATTATGCTTGCTCAAGTTCCTTGTTGTTGCGAGGGTTTAGTTTTGGAATGTGAAAATCGGGGATGAGAGAAGTGTTTTGGATTAGAAATCTTAAAGTCAAAATGTCTTTTAGTGTTTTAATTAAAGCAATCTTAAAGTTGATTATAACAACAGCCGGTTAAGATCTCGCTGTTCCATCCTTCGGCATCGTTATTTTTATCGAATTCGACTTAGTCGATGATTAATTGCTAAACTCAACTTAATGAGTTCACGCTTTAATTTAGACGCGTGAAATCCAGTTAAGCAACACGTAGGTTATATCATCAGAGGTATTCCGATCATCCAATGAACGTTTTAATTTAGTTAAAGTTGTAGTTTTGTTGTTCGTTTGTGATTAAATTTTGAGTTGTTTTATATTTCGAATGTTGTGGCGGTGGATTTTATCTTTGCGGTGAACTTTTAATTTAGTTTTGGTTTCGGTTCGAGGATTATCACTAAGGTTTTGGTTTTCACATGCAGATCTTGTTTAACGTACGCAGAAAAGTAAAGCGCGATCTGATAAAGTAAATTGCGATAACGTAAAAGCGTACTGCAGAGTCTTACGATCATTCCAAATCTACACTTTAAAACACATGTTAAGGCGTTTAAATATTTCAACAAGTACTGGTAAAGACTAAAGGAAGGGTTTTGGTTATCGCGGAATCACTAATCACTATAGTTGATCATTTCTATGACGTCTCGATTCTTGATTTTGGTTAAGGATGATTTTTTCATCGAAGAACGATTAAGTTCAATTGTTCTTTAAAACATCTCACCATATTGAGGAAGTCTTTGAACGAATTCTAAACATCTTTTCAATACTTACGAGATTAATTTGAGTCCAAATGAATTTTATTGTCTTGGTGAATTGATCATCCAGGGTTTAGTTAAGTTTTGTTCACTTGCAAGTGAACTAGGAAGTTTGATTATCCGCATGAGTGAGGTGACATTTCACTTAACGCTTCATTTACTTAGTTATAATAATTTAAAGGCTTTCGAGGTGAGTTAATTTGTTGAACATTTTAATGATTTGAAGTTAAAGTTGATGATTTACTTTAATGTGATTTAATTATGAAATTTTAATCGATGATTTCGAGTTTGGAATGATGTTTGATTCATTTAAGTTAAACTTTTTATAAATGATATCAATATTTTATGTTAATTTAATTTTTTTGATTAATTTAAAAGAGGTATTCAAATTATTTATTAAATTTTGATGATTTAATTTGGATTAATTAATTTAATTTTTACATCATGTTTTAAGATAAGTTGTTTTTTTTTAAATTATTTAAAATTTGTAATTTTGATTTAAGTTTGTTTTGAAATGATTTTAGATTGTTTCAAATATTTTAATTTACTTTTTAATTATTTAACATTTTAGGTTTTAATCAATTGTTAAATTATTTAATAATGTAGGTTTTAATTAAGAATTATTTACTTTTAATCATTTAATTATTAATTTCATTTATCTTCTTAAGTTATATCCCCATTTAAATAATCCAATTTCAATTAATCTTCCAAAATTTAAATTATTTAATTAATTAAAATTTCATTTTTTTGGTTTATTAAAGTGATTAATGGGTTCCTACCCTTTAATTTCCCAAAGTTTCAATCATCTATGAGAAGATTAAAATCGGATATTTTACCCCCATTTTGATTAAACCTAAAGTTTTAATTAGGGGTTAAAATCTTTTAATTATTTTTATGCTCTTTAAACTTATTTATTTTATAACTCATTAAATTAGGCTTAAATGAACTTAAAATTTTTATGTCACTTATTTCACATGTTAATTAAGACATTAGATGAGAAAATGTGATTTTTCCGAATTTAATTTATTTATATAATTATTTTTAATGGAAAATAGTGATTTTCAAAGAAAATTCACCAACGCATGTACAAGTGAAAGTTTCATGTCTTAAGAAAATTATGGGATGTTCCTAATGACTGAGAATGACCACTTGGACCAATTTTGTGATTTTTTGAATTATATTTTATTTATTATAATTATTTTAAGTTTTGGAGTGTTAATTAATTATAAAATAAAATAAAAGTTGAAAAATGAATTTTATATTTTTCAAAAATCTCTAACCTCAAGAAAGTCAGAGAAACAAATTTTATATTTTTATGATTTTTCTTTGATTTATTAGAATTAATTTAGTGGGGAAGGCTAGAAAATTCATTTTTTAATTTAAAATTTGTTTTAAAGCTTTAAAATTAAATATCTTAACCTAGAGACTTATGAAAAATATTTGATTGGTTCATAAATGATTAGGAGACCAAATATGACATTTTTATAATTTTTATTATTTTTGTGATTTTTATTATTTCTTAATTATTAAAAATATCAAGATATGCTTTAAAAATGAAAATTTTTAGAAAATTCCGATTTTAATTTTCTTTGACTTCATCCGATATCGGAGAAGTCCCAAAATCGATTTAGTGAATTTTGAAGTCGTATTTTTGACGTTATGAATTTTAAAAGTTTAATTTTGATTATGTGGCTTAATTAATCCATTTAATAGGGTTAAACATTTCTAATTGACTTTAAATTTTTATGTGAGGTTCCTCTAATCCTAAAGATCAGTGGAGAATTATTTTCAAGTCATTTTAATGTGTGATTAACTCTAATTAATTAAAGTTCAATTTAGAGTGATTAGGCCAATTATGATTATTTTTAATGAATTAACTCAAACCATAATTGTCTACAGGGTCCTACTAGTCTGAGGAACTTCACTAAATTTTCCTAGAATTTTTTAAGCAACATGCTTAATTTTTGGAATTAAAATGTCAAAAACGAGTAGCATAAACTCGAAAAATACATAACTTACCACAGGGATAGCCTCACGCCTCCGAATTTTCCCAAGATCGGAGGCTACAAAGTTCTCACATGGTCTCGTATCATAGTGAAATGTATACATGCATGGAGAATTAAAATGCTCAAAACAGTGTTAAATTAATTAAAAATAAAATACTCAACAAAATAGATCAATTCATTTTCCACATTATTCTCCTCTGTTCACTGAGCAAGATGGTATTTTTCTTTTATTTTTATGATTTTTCTATGCAAAGATATCAATTTTTGAAGTTTCGGTATTTAAATAAATAAGAAATATCGGATTTTCCTACTTAAACCGATCGGCGCCGCGTCAACCTCGGCAGCCTCCAGGCTCTACGTGTCGCGCTCCCATTCGACGCCGCCACCTGAGTCAGCTGCCACGCGGCCCGCAGTTCACGTTCCATCTCCTCGTCCGACGCCATCTGAGCCATCCGTTCGATACACGCACAATCCGACGATGGCCGATCATCGTCTCCGACTGGTGTGCACCCGTGACCGTCGACCTTCTAACCCTAATATCTCCCTCGATTCTCAATGGATTTTCGAGTTCTTATGCTCTACGGATTCGTCTTGAGAAGACGAATGCATCCATACGGTAAACATGCATTGAAATTGACTTGAATGAAATGAAGAATCGCTGGAAGCTCGGGAGGAAGAAGAGGGCAATACCTTGGCTCTGAGAAGTGAAGCTTCTATCAGAGAGGCTCGGCACGTTCGTTGGAGTCCAAGGAGGCTAGGGATGAAGCACGGAGCCGTGGTGAAATGTCTGAGCTTGACTTCCACCGAGGCCGATCACAAAGCTTGGAGAGCTGGAACAAGCTAGGTGGCTTCGGAGAGGGAGGGGGGCTTTCAGCTGGGAACTCCTTCTCTACCTCGCGGTGAAGGTGTGGGAAGAGTTAATTTGGATTTGGTGAAGTTTCAAAGAGTGTCCTGTTTCGGCTTCGATTTTCAGTCGAGAAATCGGGCTCGACTTGGGGATTCGTGGCGAGGAGAACAGTGGGGATGAGCTTCTCTTGGCTAGGAGGAGCTCTGGGGATAGTTTGGAGGGCTTCTGTTGAGAAAAATTTCAACACCTCTCTCATGGCCAAGAGGTGGTGTTTAAATGGCTAGGGCCATTCAGCATGGTTTGGATTCAATTGGTGGGTGGATTCCACTGCTTAGGTGGAGGGCAGAAAGGCTCCAATGTTTAATTTGGCTGAGGTGGCCAATTGGTGGAGTTTGGGTGAGTTTAGGTGGGTGGTGGCTCTCGGTTTTGACCCCCTCTGGCAGCTAGGCCGGCCGGTAAGGACAGGGGAGCTGGCTCCTGAGGTCAGGTGAGTCATGGAGAGGTTTAATGGTGATTAACAGTTGTGAGGATGTTTTGGGATAAGGCAAAAGAGGATTTATCCACTTAAGGGAACAGATCCCTTAAAATGGGGAAACCTTGGTCCATGGCTCACTTAGCTTGGGCTAGGTGGATCTAGGGTGGTTCCTAGGGTTCACTTGGTGGCTGTGGAAAGGTTGGTTTAGCCACACTTGGTTCAATTTGGTTTGATTAGGCCATAGGTTCAAATTGGCTCACTTGGGTTTGGGTTTGATTTAGGTCCAAGTGTCTTGAGCAACATTATAGAAATGGTTGCCATGAAAAACTTTCATGAAGACATGGAATGATTTTGAGTTCAATTAGAAGGTCAATTTGGTGGATTTTGGTATTTTGGTTAATTTAGGGAATGTTAAATCAACTTGGGTCCAAGTTGGGTTAAGGTGGGGTTTAGGCCCAATTGAAAGTTTCAAATGGTCTAGGGGAATGAATTGAAGAGTTCCCAACATCAATTGGGAAGAAATTTTAGGGTTTGGCTAATCAATTTGATAGGTTTAGGGCATGGATCCACTTTAGGCTAAAATGGGGGTATTGGATTTCAAATGAAATTGAATTCAAATGTGAATCAATTTGGACTTGGATTTGGTTTAGATTGATAGTGATGATGTTGAATCAAAGTTTAGAATTGAAATTGGGCAAAATTGAGGTCAAATGGGTTGGTTTGGTGTGACATTGGGTTCATTTAGGTTAAAAATGGGTCAATTTGGGGATTTTGATAAAAGTGGGTTATTTTGGCAAAATTGGGTTATAATGTAGTTGAACAAAATGAAATTAGGAATATTTGGGATTTTCTGAGAATTTTTGGATTTTTTGGAATTTTGGATTAATTTTTGGAAGTTTTGGAAAATTTGGGGCAATTAGGTAATTTTAGGTATGTTTGAAGGACCCAATGTCACAACTAGGCATTCTGGCAAAAGTTGAATTTTGATCATGATAAAGCTTAAAGTGAGCCATGGACCAAGGATTGTCCACCCTGAACATCTCATGGGTTGTTCCCAACCCTCTTAGCCAAAGAGCTAGGGGTTTGGACTTAGCCACATGAGTGCTCAAATGAACCAGGGGAGAGAATTGGGTAAGGATGGTGTGTGTGAGAGTGCAGTGTGTGTAAGCCAGATCTCACCAGGACCAGGCCACCCAGGGTAGTCCTAAGGCTTGAACAACCTTATAGGAACTCACTATTGGTTCTCCATATGGTGATCTTAACCATCTAAGGTGATTTAGAGGTTTGCGACCATCCAAGTGGGATCCCAAGAGGAGTCAAGAAGTAGCTGAATTGCTAAAGGGTGGGTCCCAATTCTAGTCCTCTAGGATAGTCAAGGAAAAACCTATGACTAGATCCTAAGAAGCACTAAGTAGAGAAGAACAAACCTCACCAAAAATGAGGTCAACAACCTGTTATGAGGGGAGGCCTAAAGCCCGCTATTATCAATGTAGTGCAGCTACAACCTTATTAATCACTTGGAAATGTCCAGACCTTAACATTGAAAGTGGAATGGCGGCAGAAACAGATTAGGTAACCACAAGTCAGGTAGCCACCCACAGTTCAGACGCCAGTAGTACGCCTCAAGGAGTTGAGAAAAATAGTTCGGATAAGGATAGAGCCACTCTCAGTGAGAAGAAGTCTGAGAAGAGTAGCACGTCTACTAAATCCACACCAGAAAATGCTTCAAATGTCACAAATTTGGGCACATCGCCACCAGCTGTCCGACGAGTCTAGTTATCTTTAGCCGAGAAAGGCGTTGTGGAGGAGGTTAGCGATGAGAAGATAACTGAGGAACATGGTGAAGTGTATCATCTCTAACCAGATGAATGTGAGATGCTCGCGATTCGACGGATTTTACAAACCGCGAGGGATTCACAATGGTTGTCACAATATATTATACACTCATTGAACTGTGAACGAGAATGTATGTAGCCTCATCATCGATGGAGGGATCAGTAAAAACGTGACATTTACAAAAATTGTGAAGTTGGACCTCATGACTCAGAGGAACACCAAATCATATTATCTGACGTGACTGAAGAAGGAGAACGGGGTCAGCATTAACCAGAGGTGCCTTGGAGTATTCATTTGGGAGCCAACTGCAGAATCATGTGTGGTGTGATGTAGTGCCCATGGATGTCTGTTGCCAGTTGTTGGAGAGACCATGACAGTTTGACCATATAACTCAGCATAACGAAATCAGAAACATATACTCCTTCACCAAGGAGGGGAAGTGCATCATCCTTCTCCCTTATGTAGAGCTCAAGATCACAGGCGCCCTTACCAACAGAGTAGTATCGGTGATACCAGTTTTGGTGATGATAGAGGGGGATAGGACTAAGACGCCAGGTCCAAACACAGACAATCACGACAAAGAGCATTTCAAGACATCACGATCGATATCTTACCACCATGGCCACTACTATTCAGGGAGGTTCAGGATACCCTCACTTCAAATCAAGTTGAGTCAACATTGGTTTCTTTGGGATATGATTCAATAATATATGTGTGGCACATAGACCCAGCTCCATTCAGTAGTGGACACTAGGGAGAGTAGATAGATATGGATGTATGCTCGTGTTGACCTCGTTTTGTCGAGGTTTAGTTTTCCTCCTAGGATTTAGGGTTCTAGCTTTAGGAGCTTCCCCGACGATCTTAGATTCCTAGCACTGGGCCCACCTCGCTTTAGAATGCTCGAAACCAGCTTCGACACTCTTTTGGAGTCCGGACGGAGTTCACGACCTCCAGCTCACGGCGGAGTAGGTTGGAATTAGCGTTAGGACTCGAAATCGAGTTCCTATGGGACCACCTGGACCTCAGGATAGCCTCGTGCACATTTTTCGCACTACTGAAGCACAAATTCATCGAGCCGCGGCCTCGACGTCTTCAAATTATTCTCGACGGATCGAGATCGGAAGTCGGAATGTCGAACGAGCGACATCGAAGTCAGAATTTCAGCGAGATCGAATTTGACGCACTTTCGACTCGACCTGTGACGAGGTTCTCCGAACGGCCTCGGATCGCGAAACGGACTGCGCCGTTGCGTCCGGAACGTCGAATTTGCTTGGAAAAGACATATAACTTGCTATGTTTTCGAGCGTGGGCTCGTGACGCGAAATTTGGCGGTTACTTTATTAAAATAAATTCTATTTTCCTATTTTTAACCCCCATTTTAAACCCTAATCCCGTTCTTTTGACCCGGGGGCCTCGCCTTTTCTCCTTTTCTCTCGGTCCGAGCCTTTCTCCCTCGCTCTTCCTGCGCGAGCTTCGACCATGGTCCCCGTACTCTCGCCACTTCCCCGGTATCCTCGCCGTGGCGGCAGCCTCTTTCGGCCTTCCCTGCCTCCATTGTCGCCCTTTTCAGCGACTTTGTCGCCACTCCCTCCCGTCTCTTTTCCTCCTGCCGAGACTCCCAGGTAGGTGGTTTGGTTCTCCTCTGGCTATTCTCCTTGAGGCCGGCTATAAAAGCCTCTCTTGGATTAGGGTTTAGGGTTGGCTCTTGTTTTGGTTAGTTGGTATTGTGTGCTGCCATTGCCTTGCTTCTCCTCCTCCCTCTTCTTTTTCTCTCTTACTTACGGTTCTCCCCGAGTTGGTTGCTCGGCTCCGAGTTTGGGTCGTGCTAGTTGAGTTCTCGTCGTTTCTTTACTCCTTGAGATTATTGAGGCTCCAGTTTGCTCGGTTTGGCCTGGTTCACGCCGTTCGACCCTTGCTGTTGGATTTGGTGTGTTTTATTTGGACGTACACTGAGGTATGAGCATCTTTAGCTCAAATTCTTTTTATGTTTGAGGCCATATATGCATTGTTTTTCTAGGATTGGCCATGGTTTTCTTGGTTAAATGGCATGCTCTTATTCTCCTTTCTTCTTTATTCATGTTACTTGGATGTGGAAATATGGAATGGTTTGCACTATCTATATGCATGTGGAGCTTGCTCTTTTGCTCCGCCTACTTCTTCTTTGTTTAAAAAAAAAGAGAAAAGAAAGCATGTTAGGGAGACTTTAAGTTGATTTGGAGAACCCTTATGCCTACTTTCGTTTGAAATATGTTGAAGGCTTATCTTTGATATGTTGGATGAATGGAAATGTTGTTTAAGCTTATGTTTAGCTATATTCTAAGTCTTACTTTGGCTCATAAGTGAGCACTGATTGAAAGTAAATTTTATTTCATGTTAAAAGAGCTTTGGGAGCTCGTTCTTGTTGGCTTTGTTTTCCGGTTTTGACCCATGTTGTTCTCTCGATTCCAGGGTATTTTGAGCCTTGTTTTTCTCTCGGTTTTGAGGTCTGTTTCAAGCCTCTGTCGTTGCTCGGTTTTTCTCTCGCTTTCTGTGTGCCTTATGGCTGCCCCTTTGCACTATGTGTGGGGCTCGGTCTCCTGCTTTGCTGCTCCTGCAGCTGCTCCCCTTTGTGTTTGATGTAGGGGGCTCGGTTTCTTTTTTTGTTTCTGTTTGCTGCTCTTGCAGCTGCTCCCTTCGCTCTTGATTTGGGGGCTCGGTCTCCTGCTTTGCTGCTCTTGCAGCTGCCCCCTTTTTACTTGTTGTTGGGGTTCGGTTTTGGTCCCTGCTGTTCTTGCAACCTCCCTCGGTACAGCCTTTTAATGGCTCGGCTGCACCCTTATTCGGAGCTCCTTGAGGGCTCAGTTTTGGCCTTGTGGTAGGCTGAGTGCTTAGTGGTGGCTCGGGTCTATGTCTTGAATTGGCTTAAGTGTGGCTATGTGTGAATCTAAGTCCCATGGCTATTTGGTTGATACCTTTATACATGTTGTTATGAGCTTGGAATTGAATTGATTTGTTGAAGCTTGTCCTTTCATTGGAATTGGCCGTGAGCCTCATTGTGGCGATTTGAATTGTCGGGGCTTTACCTCTTGCTGCCCCTTTATTGTAACTTAGGCCGTGAGCCTTTGTTCCTGTTTTTAGCCCTGGCCGAGAGCCTTATTGGAATGATTATTGTGATGGTGGCTTTGCTCTTTGCTACACTTGTCTACGAAATTGATTTAACGAAATTTGGAAGAGCTTCCTAGCTTATTTGTGGGAAATAAATTGAGCACGATATCTGGAATACTTCTTGGAGGATTTATTTGGTGAAATTGATGCTAGTTTGGTGGCTTATGGCATTGTCCATTCCCTTTCTTATGTATCGAAAGGATTATTGATTCTCCTTTTCGTCGTAGCTTGAGTCCCGAGCTCGTGGGAGAACGTATCGGGAAGTTTGTGTTTCGGGAATTGAAAATCAATGTGGGTTAAGCCTCGAAGTTTTGTGAGTAATCTCTCGGCTTAGTGGCTCGGAGTACAGGACCCGAGCAGTGGCTTTCTCTTTTTTTTTTTTTTTTTTTTTGATTTTACGATCTTTGTTGGGAAAAGGAGTGCGTTCTTAGGGGTCTAGTCTTCACCTTCTCCGAGAGCATCGATGTGCCTCTAGTCCTTTTCTTAGGATGTGTGAGGTCGGTCGGGAGTCCATGGTGACTTACGTGTTTTCTGATTATTGGAAATCGACTCACTTCTTTACGAAATTGTGTTAAGTGAGCCGCTTTCCGTCCTCCTTTCCCTGACCTCTCGTCACTAGTTCACCTCGTTTTGCGCTCAAACGACACACCTACGGGGGACGTGTAGGTGTGCATATATAACCTCCTTGGGTTATATGTGGGGCCATCAGCAATTGTGTAAGTGCGGTGGGACGTCGATGAGACTGCAAAACGAGAAAAATTACGAGAGCGCAGTAGAATGGGCCGCTGACTCGAGACTCGTAGAGAGTAGAGCGGGAATCGCGGAACCGTTCGACCGTCATCGGGGTTCCTACTGCAGACGATCTAATGTTCGTAGGCCTAGTCACTATTAGGATAGTCAACCGGTGGATCGAAATGTTTTAAAACAAAAAATACATATGTTTGAAAAATATAAAAACTACTCAACTACTACTATGCACTTACTTACCTACGAGCTTTTACTTCGTATCTGAAGCTAAAATGAAATGTGTAAAAATTTATAAAGGTCACGGTTAGGTTATTCGAGTCGGATTAGAATTTGCGCCTCGCAGAAAGTCGGTTGCAGTAGTCGGCGCTCAAGTCCGGACGTTAGCACGACTACTGAGTCCGAAACACCACCGTGCTTACTGGTCTTTCTTCCAGGAGGCCATGGACTTTCTTATGGTTCGTCGTGAGTTTAGCGAGTCGTCCGTGGGTTCTCGAGTCTTTTTGCGGTTTCTACGGTTTTGTTTTGTTTTTGTTTGTGGGCTTTTCGGAGTTTTCTACGGACGTTTCTTTTCTTTCTTTCTCGACTTTCTTGGTTTTTCTTCGTGATTTTCCTCGCTTTCTCGCCGTTTTCCTTCGTTTTTCTTGTTGAGTTTTCAGACTTTCTTTTCTTTGTCACACTTATAAGTACTCTTGTTTAGTAGGTTGTTTTCACTTACTACTTACTCCTCACTCTTTTAGATGCTGACAAATCTAGTTGCAGGAAATAAAAAAAGAAAATATAAAATAACGATAAATGCGTAACTAGCATATGAGGGATAATGAAAGCATACTGATCTTCAGTGATGATCTTTACTTTCCTTCTTATTATACATCATTGTCATATTTTCTTTTCAATGATATCTCCTACTTAGTACAAATGCATTACTTTCAGATGCATATCTTTACTATAGCGTGTTTTACACTTCACGTATCTTTCTCCTGCTCGACGTGTTTTACTTGTTATAGCGTATTACTTACTGCATAACTTAAGTATACTCTCGTTTAAGCATGACATGTCTCTTGTTTAGCTTACTTTATAACATGTGCTTCTATAGTATTCTTTTCTTTACTCATGTCACTGCAGATTACACTGCACTCAGCATGATAAAAATAAATAAACGACTTGCATGCTCACTTTAACTTAAGGCTTGAAATCTAAGCTGCGGTTCTCTTACTGACGTGGAGCTTGGAGCACGGTGGCAAGACGGCCATCTTCTTCAATAGAAACTCGTGTCGACATCCAGAAAACCATTCTTTAGTTTAAATAATGATCTCAGGGACTTCGATGTAGTTCGCTGTGCGCGCATAAATCCTCACCTTTCTTTTAGGCACTTGCTAGCCTCTCACGTGCGATATAAGCTCCTAACTCGCTTAGGTTTTCGAGGTTGTCGTCCGATACGACGTAAGCTCTCCCTGTTTTTCAGGTAGTTTGCATAATTAGGACATTATGTAAACGTAATTCCTATAATTAATTTGCAGGATTGAAATTAAAATAAATCCCTCTCCAAAATTCAAAACCCAACCATAGGCTAGTCTGGGACGTCCTCGAGGTCCTCCCCGAGATCCGTGATATCCCCTACCCTTCTTTTCTTTGACTCCAGAAATAACTGTTCCTCTTGCTGCCTTTCACCTATTGGATTTCCTACTACCGAAATTTCGTCAAAACTCTACTTTTGATTCGTGAAGATAAAACCCGCGATCTAAATCGAGAGCTTCTCCAGTGACTTCGGTCGTTTGAGAGTAATTAGCTATAGAGAGCTGCATACATAGGGAGTTTTAAAGACCGAGATAATATAAACCCTATTTAATTCTTACGTATTAAATAGGAGAATTTGTCGATCCACATAAAGGTTCGCGTGACTAGAACGGATGTCATGAATTTTGTGGTTTATTTGATCGAGCGATATTGTCGAGTAGGTGTCTATTCTTCTGGAATAGATGCGTTACTCGCGATATCGCGCTCGTTCATTCAACTCGCTAAACGAATGAGATCCGTCCTTTCTCATTCTAATATTTTAAAATTTAAAAAAATCTTGTTTTCAAAACTAATATGCATATATCCATTAAATTTAAAAAGACAAAAGACGCAGCCCCTAAAGCGGCCGACAGCTCGCAAGTGAGAAAACTCCTCTACTGTTTTGGGGGGCAAGTGCAGTCGTCAGTGGGATCCAGGTGCTTCTTAGACCGCAGTAAAGTACATCAACTACATTGCCGTCAACATGCATCCAGAAGCTTCGACAGATGAAGTCGAAACTTCCCCAACCCCGAGAAACTGATGCGGGGCGTGACTGAACAGAACCAGTCGGTTCAGCTATAAGGATGGACCAGTCTAGCAGCGAGGTTGGACCAGCTAGCGTTTCTTAGGGCAGAGGTTGTCGCCTTCCCCTTCCCCTCCTAGTTATTATAAATATATTTGTTTGTTCTCTTAGGGTTTAGTTCCTTCTGATTTCAGAATTAGTCCAGCTTATTGTAGGAAGTTGTTTTCCTATCTAGGGTTGTATCTGAATGGGAGAAGATGATCTGATTGTGGCTCATCCAAGGTGGTGACCTTCTCAAAGGATTTGAAGGGTGCACCAGCTATAACTCGATCTTGTTGGGACACTTATTTTCCCTAAGTTCCCTTTGTATCCCCCTCTTCCCTATTTCTAGCCACCAGTCCCATTTCTTTTCACGTGTTGTTTCCACTTTTGTCACCCTCCAGGCACTCAACTGTCGTTGGATAGTACTCTGTTTCCTAACCCAATACCGCAAATCATTCCTTTCCTGCTATGTCACAAACTTTCCAATCCACCCTGCTGTCGTATCCTACTATGCCGCCCAACCTACCACAATAAGCCACTTCATCACCTCCCGCTGTGTCTCCACCTTCCTATTCCATCAACCTGCTGCTGTGAAACGTTATACCTCCCAACATGCACCCTACCAATTGTTCAACCACCTCCATCCCCCCTTCGTTGTCGCCCTAGAGTGTCTATGTTATGTTTGTTATCATTTATTTCATATTTTGAAGGGTCATCGTTGTAACCTATTTAAATTTCAGCAATAACATTTTCATTATTATTGTGGTTTGGGTTACTCTAGTATCAATGACATTCATGAACAAATAAGTAATAAATAGAAACTTGAATTAAGTATTATGTCAACCTACATGCATTGTAAATTTAAACAATGCATTCCAATAAAGAACTGATATTGAGCTGAGTTCATCAAACAAGAATTGGAAAATATCATGCAGATGACATTCATGAACAAATAAGTAACAAATAGACACTTGGATTAAGTATTATGTCAACCTACATTCATTGTAAATTTACAGAATGTAGTCCAATAAAGAATAGGTATTGAGATGTCTGTCAAACATGAATTGGAAAACCAAAAGAAAACTTGGAGAAAGCTGCAAAAATGGCTTCTTCCAGGGTTGTCCATGTGGCAAATTATTAAAAAATAAATAAATAAATAAATAAATAAAAAGATGTTTTTCCCCTAAAATTTGATGCAACCAACACCAACAATAAGTGAACTTGCACTATCAAAGTAGTTGTATAAACTTGCCTACACCATTAACTGACCATGGAAAAAGCCATAAACCACCCTAAAAATAACCCAAGTAAGATCTCCCGTTGATTAATGAACACCATGGTGTGACTAACCTCCTTATGAAAATCGGAACACTAGGCCCAATAAAGGCGGAAATTGAGAACTCTAATGTCAAAATTTAGACCAACAAGGGTAATCGAGGGGAATGATGCACCTCCATGTAAATTCAACTAAACTCTCAACAAACAAAAAGGAAGACATTATTTGCATGTGAAAAATAACGCTAATTATTCTAGAAGCATGGCACCCCCATGAAAACATGCCTCATGTGTGGTTGTTATAAGTAGACAAATTATATAGGAGATCAAGTAAGATTCTTAGCTCTTCTCCATGGAAAAAAATGAGGATTCATGGAACAATCAACCATATGTACCGCAAGCAACACAACTTAGATGCATGTCAAGTACTTAGAGCCAGAAGTTGACTCTCTTGTGACAAAGAAAACATCCTAAATGAAATATGAGAAGATGAAGCCTCTAAGGTGAATCATGATGGAGGTTGATTCTAGAATAAATGACTATGTAACCCTTAATCTCAGAGACAAAGACAATAGCCCTTGACTTGTTCAACTCAAATAACATACAAAGTCTATTCCTCTCTCTCTCTCTCTCTCTCTCTCTCTCTCTCTCTCTCTCTCTCCAACTCTCTAAATACCTTTTGTATACTTCACACCTCAAACTATTTGAGTACACCTATGTCTTTTCCAATCTAATTAATTTATAACTTTGATTAAGATTATGGCGATCTTAAGGGAAGAAAACAACAAGCCTTTATCCCACTAAGTGGGGTCAGCTACATGAATCCATGAGTATCAAATTTTCATTTAATTCTAATAAATTAAAATTATTTTTTATACAACATACCCAAGTATTTTTAGGCTTACCTCTGCCTTTCTTAACATAAGTCGAATCTAAAACATCTACACTCCTAACTGGATCATTAGATGGTCAACATTTAATGTGACCAAACCATCTAAGATGACTCTCTCTAATCTTGTTTGCCACTGGAGCTACAACAACCCTTTCACATATATATTCGTTTTATATTTTCTCTTAAGTGTAAGGTCAGTTATCCACCTAAGCATTTTCATCTAAGTAACACATAACTTAGTTTTATGCTTCTCATTTATAGGTCAGCATGCTGCGCTATAAAACATTGTACGTCTAACCACCATCTTATAAAATTTTCCTTTAAGTCTATGTGGTACTTTTCTATTACACAATAGACCCGAAGCATTCCATCACTTCAACCACCAAACTTTAATTCTACTAACAACATCCCCATTTATATTAAAGAGAGCAAAAAAGATGTCCTTGCAAACTGAAAAAACAGTAATAAAAAGATTAAAAAATAAGCATTTATAGTTAGAGAATAACTCATACCCAATGCTAGTTGATTGCCCGATTGAAACAGAAGGCCCCACTATGGAACCGGATCCAATATGCACTTCAGCTCCAATAGTGGCTTTCTGATGGACTATTGCGCCGACTTCTATAAATACACTAGGATCAACATAAGCAGACCTATGAAAAAGGCCGCCACCATTGTGCCATTCCACAAACCCTAACGAATCCCTGATAGTTTCCTCTGCTTCCATGAAAATCAAACAAGTGCATCAGAGAATTAAAAAAAAAAGTTAAATTTATATACCTACCGCACAATTTTTATGTATTTACATATTAACAACTAAAGATTGATAAATACATTTATAACACCTTGGATTCATAAACCTATGCATGAAAAAAATGTATTTCACTTTTAACAAAAATAGCGATTTTAGTATTTTTTATGTGATGTTAAAGATTTGATTGGTATGCATGTAAATGTGAGTTTTGGTATTAGGCAAGTAAATACATTAGAATTGTGTGGTATAAATGTACATGCCACCCCCACCCACTTAAAAAAAAGGGAAGAAGAGAGTTAAACTGTTGTATAATCTCATTGCAATATTCTAAAAAAAATTGCAACTTTCACTTCGATCAAATTGTCAAGCCATAGAATTTATTGCTAAAGATTAAGTGCGAGGAACATATTTAAAGATGCCCACCACTGAAATGCTTATCCATTACAACAATGTAGGGTTACTCGATTGCTTAGAACACAGAAATGAGGTACTTAATAAAAAACAAACAAGAATCAAATAGTGTCCAACAGTGCAAAAGAGATTTTTTTCTCTCTGGCAAATTTGTATGACTAAATATAAACAAGACACAAACATTTCTTTTCACTAGGACTCGTGAAGATTCAAAGTACCCTTGACTCAAGCAGAAAACAATTTAGACAGGATTAAGTAGTTCAAATTCAAGTACTAAAGACTTCATCTCATCTTTAAAGAAAACTTCTTTAAGATGCACTCACCATGGTCAGCGGGTTTGGAATGCAAAATACTCTTACTGGCACAAGACGCCTCAACTTGACGCTGCGATAATGCCCTCTTCGACAGAAAATACAGGGCAGAGACAGCACGTCTACCAGAAGCTAACATATCTACCGGACCAACAGAAGCAATTCAAAGATTAAACTAAGCATTGGTTTCAACATCAAAGTAGAAGAAGAAGAACGAATAACAGAATCGCGCTTTAGTTCGAGAAAATGTCGGAAAAACGAGGCTTTTATAAGCATGAAAAATGGCTAACTTTGGTGATCAGGAGAGCTCGATATGTTATTAGCGTGAAAGACTGAGATGTATGGCGCCGCGATGGAATCCGAGGAGAGAGCAGACACTAGAGTTCCTGGTCAGAAACCCTGTTTGACCGTCGAGGGCGGCGGATACCTACGGTCCCGAGAGACCGGAGTCGGAGACGGAGAAAAGGAGGAAATATTAGATGAGTTAAGTGCGGAGTCCAGCGTGACAGGAAAAAAAAATAATAATAAGAAAAATTGTCGGCTAATAAATGTTATTATATATTATTTATATATTATTAACGTGTTGATATTAATATCGATAATATTCTCATAACAGAATAATATATGAATAATACATAATAATATTGAAATAATACACAATAACACCTGAATAATACGGAATAATATAGGAGAATATTCTCTGTTACCGGACGATTTTTTTTTTATGTCACGCGCTACGTGGCATGATTTCATTGGACTCCGCATTTAGCTCTATAGGTGGAGTCCTGATATAATATTTGAACCAAGATCTTCGGACTCGTCCGGTTCTGGCGTGCGGTATTCTCTCGAAATTTTAATGATTGGACCGGGTTGAGCTGATCGGAATTCATTTGGACTATTTAGATTTGTGCCAACCAATTTTCGAACCTTCTCTGCCGAATTTCAAAATAAATTCTAATCAGTAATTTTTAATCTAATTATAACTAAATTTCAACTTTTTTCTAAAAATACAAAAAGTTAAGCTCACACTATATCGGATGTAATACATATTTAAACTTTAATTTAAAAATAGTTTTTCTTTGAAATCAGTTTAACATTTTAGAATATCCTTTCTCAAAACTTACTATTTATTTTATTATGTCAAGCAAAAAAAAAAAATTACTTTCAAAATTTCAAAATTTTTAATATTTTTTGTCCTTTAAGGTGTGCTAAAAAAATGAGATCACTGTAATCAAATTTGAACTCGATCCTCATAGGCGTGTAAACGGCTTGAATTCGTAAAATTAAGCTCACGAACAATTAATCAAATTTAAGC
Organism: Papilionanthe hookeriana x Papilionanthe teres; assembly: GCA_022702705.1. Taxonomy (NCBI): domain Eukaryota; kingdom Viridiplantae; phylum Streptophyta; class Magnoliopsida; order Asparagales; family Orchidaceae; genus Papilionanthe; species Papilionanthe hookeriana x Papilionanthe teres. The sequence continues at coordinate 52,918,426 of CM040427.1, read as the reverse complement.
TCATAGTACAGGTGGCTCAAAATTGACTCAGCTTGTTTACACTCCTAAATGTAACAAATCTAACCGAATGTAATTTAATTTCATTCTCATCAACTGGATTTAATCATACTTTAATTCACTTATATTTACAAATTTAATTTTTTAATTGAAAAGATTAATATAAAAAGATTTCAATAGAAATTTTAATTAAAACATAACGCATCAAAATGCATATCTTTCTCTCCACTATCCCTGCAAACCATTGAGGGGAATTCTGACCACTTTATCCTCTAGAATATTCTCTCGCTTTTACTCACATATATATTTATATTCCTGTAATAGCATTGTTTCAACTTAAGGGAAAATCATTTTACTGTTTACTGTGAAGAAGGATTGTTCTGCCACTTGCTTAATATCGCATATATGGAGCATCTCACTTCCAATGCTCCAGAATTTTAACATGGTATCAGAGAAACCAGGGAATTCAGACTCTACCTCAAATCCCTAAATCCCTTTCCCTCTTCTATATCTGATTCCCCCTTCTTGTCGTTAATGTCCAAAACTTCCTCCTAAACGAACCGCAACTCAAATCTTGCTGGGATAGACAACAGAGCAGAATTGGTGGCAGAGAGGATGAACCGGACTTCGGTGGAGAAAGTTTGGTGTATGTTCTTCAATGTATGGTTGAATAAAATCTATTAGGCCGAGGCCATTGGCTTTAGGCATGGAGTCAAGGGCTATATGATCAGTAAAAAATGAAGGTTGTCATTAGCAATGATGTTACATTCAATGAGACAAGCTAGTTGAAAAATTGGGACTCAAAGCAGGTGGAGAGTGCTATTGAGACCACAGATATGCAGCGGAATTTAAAGTTTAATACAACTTCATTTGTCACACATAATTCTTCCCTTTCGAATCATATATATGATTCAGTTAAAGCTCAAAAGTTATTTGTTTATGGAGCTCAAGAGGAGGTGGCAGAAGAGATTGAGGATGAGACTCCTGCTCATTGATCTATTGCTAGGAGTATGACCAGACACCAGGATGTCCCAAAACCAAGTTGGTTGAGAGAACATATTGCATTTGCATTTTCAACGATAAAGATAGAAATTTCTTCTCACTTCAAAGAAGTGAGGGAGAGCCCGGACTGTGATCTTTGTAGAGAGACAATGGATGAAGAGATGGAATAACTTCGTAAGAATGGTACTTGGAGGTTCATGAAGCTTCCTCCGAGATGGGAAGTCATCGGGTACAAATGAGTGTATGCAAAGAATGAAAAATCTCATGAAACTGAGTTGCGGTACAATAAATGATTAGTGGCAAAAAGTTGTTCAATGAGAAAGGATGAATTATGACAAGGTGCTCCCCCGGTGGTCAAGTATCCCTCAAATTGTGTTCACTTGACGCTTATAACACAGTATGTTCTGATTTGGAACAGCTCGATGTGAAGACTGCATTTTACATAGGAAATTAGAAGAGAAGATCTACATGTTACAGCTATATGGATATAGAGCATCAAAAGACTTGATTTGCAAACTAGATAAGACTTTGTATGGGTTAAAGCAATCACCATGATATCGGTATAAAAATTTTGATCTCTTCATGAGGGGAGATGAGTACATGACGAGCCAATATGATCATTGCGCATATTTCAAGAAGTTGGCCAACGGTGAGTTCATTTTCTTATTTTTTATATATTGATATATGTTGATTGCATCTACGAGTCAAATTGAGGTTGATTAGATGAAGAATCAACTATCAAAATATTTTGAAATGAATCAGTAGCATGGAGATTCTCAGAGACAAGGCTGTTGGAAATGTTTAGCTTTAGCAAGGATCTTATGTTCGGAAGGTAATGAAGAAATTTGAGGTTAATGACTCGTGTGAGGCAGCGAGTTGACCCATTGAATCTCAGTTTTATTTGAATTCAGACCAGGAATGAAAAGATATGTGATCGGTTCATTTTGCTAGTGCAGTGGGCAGTGTGATGTATGTCATGGTTTGTACTAGACCAGACATTGCACAAGCAGTTGGTGTTGTAAGCATGTTCATGCATGATCCAGGAAGGAAATATTGAGAGATTGTAAATAGTATTATGAGGTATATGAAGGGTACAGTTGATATTATTTTAGTGTTTGGGAGGCAGTCATCTATTGTAGATTTGTGTGTAGGCTACATTGATTTAAACCATGCAATTAGATGGATAAACATAATATTCACGGCTATTTATTCACATTGATAGGAGGATCGATCAGTTGGAGGTCAGTTCTTCAAGCTACTGCTTTGTTTACTATGGATGTCACTACATGACGGTCGTGGAGGCAATAAAAGAAGCAATATGATGCGGAGCATATTAGATGACTTGGGAGTTGATCAGAAGCCACTGATGGTGTATTGTGGCATTTAGAGTGTAATATTCTTGACCACAAATCTAGTTTAACATACTCGTATCAAAAACATTGATGTGAGCCACTTTGTTTGAGACTTAATTTATGACGACAAGGTTCCGTTGAAAAAAATAAATAAAATGTACTACCAGTCCAAAAGTTCAACTATTGTGGGATTTTGGGGAATATCTGAGCTCAAGGCTAATTACTAAGTTTATCATTTTGAAGAACTACACATGACTTGATCCTTTTATGAGGGGGTATTTAGGCAACCATCTTAGTGCAACTGACTTGGATATAGAACTCATTTGATCATCTCTTGCTTATCTAGAAGAAAGAGATGAGGTGGAGATTGTTGCATCTATTATGACTTGTTTTAAATTAGGAGTAATTTTAGATTTTAGCTTTATTTATTTGTATGTCACGGTCCTCTTCTATAAAAGTGATTTAGGGCTTACGAGAGATATATAGTAAGAAGTGTGAATTGTAACCCCTAGTCATTTTCTTTCTCCCATCCGGTGGTAGTGGAATCTTCCTTCATGTGGAAGTAGGTGAATCAACTTAACGCCAAATTGCGTAAATCTTTTGTGTTTGATTGTTGTTGTGTGAATTTCTTCATTTTTCATATAATAATCCCCTCTTTATCTTTGTTTTCATATTATCGATTGTATCTGAGCTCTCTACTTTCAGGGTGATGGTCTTCACAAAAATCTGCATACCACCACGAAGACGGAGCCCCAGGTGAAGAGTTGATTCCTTCTGAATATTGTTGTTCTCTATGGTGCAGCCATCCTCAAGCTGCTTGCTAGCAAAAATTAGCCTCTGTTGACTAGGGGGAATGCCCTCCTAATCCTGCATTTTAGCCTTCATATTGTCAATAGTATCATAGCTCTCTACCTCAACTGTGATAGTGTCATCAGTCAAGGTTTTAACAAAGATCTGCATCCCTCCCACGAGACGAAGGACAAGGTGGAAGGTGGACTTCTTCTGAATGTTATAACCAGCAAGAGTGTACCCATCCTCGAGCTGCTTGCCAGCAAAGATCAGTCTCTGCAGTTCCGGTGGAATGCCCTCCTTATCTTGGATCTTGTCCTTCACATTGTTGATGGTGTCGGAGATCTCAACCTCACGGGTGACCGTCTTGCCGGTGAAGGTTTTGACAAAGATCTACTGTCAAAAATAATGAAAACTTCAATAACATTAGAAGATTGTCCTGAAAAAATATACTAGCAATAGTGTCCATGAACTTGAACAGAACAGAGTGACAATTAAAAAGAGAAAACAATATGAGGGAAAAATTTACTGTCACCAACCACTAGTTAATACTATAGAAGACAATGAATCAATTGATGAAGATGCAAGACACAAATCAATATGATCCAAACAAAAGAATGATTCAGAAATAAGGCATATTATCCCTAAAATTCAAACCACCACTCGACAAAAGGAACTGAGAAAGTACCTTGAATGAAGTTGGGAGCTCTACACACTCGTAAGGAAAGCACGCATGAGATCGGAGGAGACCGGGTGCACTTATACAAGTCAAGGTCGCACTATAACAATTATAGTTATTGACGATACTGCCAGAAGTGATTGGCGATGACGTTCGGGCAACGAAATCCTGCGAAAATAATTTGGCTATTGATTTGTGGAATTTAGTATAAATTAAGATCATGAACACTTTGATGGCAAAGCAATCGAGAAGCTAAAATGTAATATGTTCATTCCATTAGTATTTCTGGGTAAGTTTCGTGGTATTTGGCTTTAAATTTGGGTAAGTTTCGTGGTATTTGAGTTTAACAAAATTTCAGTACAAAATATCTATATTTAGAAATACTTGAAGCATCCCTTGCATCATACAAGTGTATTTTAATTTCAAATCAAATATATAATATAATCTTCTATATTAATTTCAAATACATTATTTTACTTTATATTATATTTCACGTATTTTAAATTCTAAATCTTTATAATCAGATAACACTTTAATGAACTTTGCCTTCAAAATGATGCAACCCGCAAGTCAGTTCAAATTAGACCACATATGCACTAGCTGAACAAGTGCAAACAACTCATCAATCCGCTCCGAGCTCATGGTAAATTGTCGAAGCCACCTAACGAGCCATCCAAAAACAAACCGAGAGTTTGCAGGGCAACCAAAAATCTACAAATAAATCAACTTACTCAAGTTTGATCTGATCATCGTATATTTTTATAATCCTTATGTATTCAGTCAAGATACTACTTTTATATCTATACAACGGTCACATGTACAAACATGAAGGGTACAAAATATTAACCTCATTTCTCTCCACATTCACTAACTTTATAATGAGGTGAGTTCCCAAGTTGAAAATTCAAACTATGAAATAAGAAACTGCAGCGTTCTTTCATACCATCACACACCATTCCACAAGCTCAAATCTATCTACAAAAGAGCAAAATTTACAAACAAATTTGATTTGTTATAAAGCCAACTACAAATAGTCATACACGAGTTGGCTATAGTAATTATAGTGAAATTCTCTATAAATCTTCCACTTTAATGAAATATTAGCCAAAAATTGAACTTATTATATCATTCTCAACAATGTAAGAGAATAAATAACTGGCTGAAAGATTAACAATGTACAATTTTCTATACTGAGTTTGTGACTTACAACAGATTATAACATCACAACAATGGCATTGATTCAGGCAAACCAAACAAGATAAATCTGAACATATAAAAAAAAGGGAGTTTCAAACTCAAATACTGAACGGACTTTTCTTTCCATTACTTGAAATTGTTCTTAACCATTCTTAAACTTCCGTGTTGAGGTGGAAGAAAAAATCAAAATAATGAGTTGCGCAGATAGAGCTGTGATAATGGCTATGGAATGAATTTAAACGAGGGAGGAAAACTAATGGAATGCCGGACTGAAACAATTGTCGTCGACAATTCAACTTTTATCTCTGGCCAAAAAATGTCTTTGATCACTTGTGAAGATACAGAAATCATACCAATGAATAAGTTACTGCTGATATTTACATAATATTCAAATCTTCTTATAAAGATTTGAGTGTATCGAGTGCATCATCATTCTTATCCCTAGAATTATAAATGTATTCACAAATCCTACACGAAATTAGACGCATTATGAATCTATTCACAAATCCTACACGAATTTAGATGTGTATTGAGTAACGCGTGAATTTATATGATAATAAAGCAAAGGAAACTTATTATGAATATCAACTTTTTTTTCATTTGTTTTTATTGACAAATGTCTAAGCCTCAGAGTAGCTAAACTTAGGGTGCGTTAATACTCTTCACAAATCTTAATGAATAACTTGAACTTAGGTCTAACAATTCCTCTTCGTGATACAAAATTTTGAATAACATTTGTGAGCATATCCATAACCAATAAAAAGATACAAACTCAAATGAGACCAGATGGGGAAAAGCAAATTCATAACACTGATTACTAAAAACATAATTATTTAACCATCTAGAGGCGACAAAGCGGAAGTTAAAATAACTATGAATCAAATGTCATTATGTAATTTAATGATTATTTCAGAGAAAATATTTTAAATATTTCGTAAAGACAAAAATAAAATTGATGAATTAACTTTTGTAAATATTCACAATTTTAATAGTCATTTAAAGAATTATAGGTAAATTCGCCACAAATTGTTTAAATCTATTAATGCATATCCTCTTCCTCCTGTTAAGATTTATTAGCACCTTGCATTTCCAAGATACAACAACAACAACAACAAAGCCTTAATCCCACTAAGTGGGGTCGGCTACATGAATTATTTTTCTCCATTGCGTCTTATTTAGTGTCAAATTTTTGTTTAATTCTAATAAATTAAGATAATTTCTTATGCAATAAGCCCAAGTTTTCCTAGATCTACCTCTGCCTTTCTTAACACAAGTTGAATCTAAAATATCCACTCTCCTAATCGGATCATCAGGTGGTCGATGTTTAATGTGACCAAACCATCTAAGGCGAGCGATACCAACCCTATTACGGATATATTCATTTCGCATTTTGTCTAAGTGTAAAGCCACTCATCCACCTAATCATTCTCATCTCGGCAACACTTAGCATTATGCTTCTCTTTTAAAGGCCAACATTCAGCACCATAGAGCATTGCAGGTCTCACCACCATAGAGCATTGCATTTCCAAGCGATACTTTTCCAAGATAGAGTTTAAAAAAAATCAAAATAAAGTTTTAGATGCATTTTTTATAGTTTTACCGGCCATTAAATTTAAGTGATATTTATCATTCCCTTGGTGCTAATAATTTTAAATATCATGTATTCGTAAAAAAATGGAAATTTATTTTTAAATTTAAATCAAATTGACAAGGTGGTCTTCTTTTTTGGAGAGATTTGTGAATATTTATTGTTCCACAGTTAGGTCACCTACTCAAAACCCCTTCGTTTAGTTTCTATAATCTATTTATATACTTTATTTTTATATATTCATCTCAAGTGATAAGAAACTTCTGTTTAGAATATCAACACATATTTTCCCTTATTTAATTGTTCCATGGTTAGGTAGGTGAGCTAAACCAGCCCCTTCATTTCGTTTCTAGAATTTACTTTTATATATTCCTCTATAGTGATATTGGACAAACTTCCCCTTATTCTTCACAAGTAAAACCAACTCAGCTTTTTATCTTCACCCAAACCCAACCACTAAAACTTCCTTTAACTCCACGCATCAAAACTTCTAAGCCACAACAACCCCTAACGACTCATAAATTCTCTTCAGAACAATCCAATTTTTTAATGAAATAGCTACAACCATCATATATGCATACCCTAGGATTTCATAGATGCGGAGCTTAAATGAATTAATCAACTCCCTTCAGAAACCAAATAGAACAATATTCCCACTCTTCGTAGATAATTCACATATGCAGGATTCAAAACATAAGTAATTCAAATATTCCGTTTGACAAGAACAAAAAGAGGAGAGTAATTTGCATTCCATTAGCAAGAAGTCTGAACAGTCAAATTGAACCATTCACATCGTTTCAGAAACTCCAAACCATTCAACATCAAATCTACATAAGCAGAACCATTTACGCAAATTTCTTTTAAGAATTTTAATCTTCTCAATGAAATAGAAACATAAATAGAGAATTCTTGGGAACAAATCAAAACATAAGCAAAATCAGATGTCAAATTCACAAGCTAAAAAATCAGAATCTGAATGTCTCTCCCTTAATCCTATTAAATAGAAGATTGTTTGTCGATTGACATGCTAAATAAGAGATATCGACTGTTTGAATTGCTAAACTCTTTAGACAACAAGGAATAAATTATCACATTTAAATACAAGCAAAATCAGAATCTGAAGTTACATTTTTTGCAATCCCAGATATACTGCCATGTTAAATATAGACAATGAACAAAAAATAATATAAATATTGATAAACCAACTAGCAACTTAGCCAATTCAAAAAGCATCAATCCAAGAAGAGAAAAAAAAAAGCTTCCAAACCAATTCAATCCCTGCAAAATATCACAATCTCAAGCACACAAGTCCAAGTGGTAGCATTCCCATTTTAAATTCAAACAATGACACAGCATGAGCACCCTTACACCACAGCACCTAATAGCACACATCACAGATGAAACAAACCAAAAAAAGGCAGCAATATAATCAAGATACAACAGCATAAGCACCCTTACACCACTGTACCTGATAGCACGCATCACAGATGAAACAGACCAATAAAGGGCAGCACTACAATAAAGATACACTGATTGATTTATTAGATAACCTGAATATTATTGAAAGCAGTGTTAAACTACATAAGAAGAACATAGAGAATGGAAACACTGCATGGAGTTCACATTTCAACAGCTAGATAGGCAACAAGCAGTACATAAAAACAACAACAAATTACGAAATACATCAGCACTAGCATAACATGATAAAGACTATGGAAGCAAAGGGTCACCGGTCACTTCCCACCACGGAGGCGAAGGACAAGGTGGAGGGTGGATTCCTTCTGAATGTTGTAATCTGCAAGGGTACGGCCATCCTCAAGCTGTTTTCCAGCGAAGATGAGCCTCTGCTGATCTGGCGGTATCCCCTCCTTGTCCTGGATTTTTGCCTTCACGTTATCAATTGTGTCAGAGCTCTCCACCTCAAGGGTGATGGTTTTCCCGGTAAGTGTTTTCACAAATATCTGCATACCACCACGAAGACGGAGCACCAGGTGAAGAGTCGATTCCTTCTGAATATTGTAGTCTGCCAGGGTGCGGCCATCCTCCAGTTGCTTGCCAGCAAAGATTAGCCTTTGCTGGTCTGGAGGGATGCCCTCCTTGTCCTGTATTTTGGCTTTCACGTTATCAATAGTATCAGAGCTCTCCACCTCAAGGGTGATAGTTTTGCCCGTAAGTGTCTTCACAAAGATCTGCATGCCACCCCTAAGACGAAGCACAAGATGTAGGGTGGATTCCTTCTGGATGTTATAGTCAGCAAGGGTGCGGCCATCCTCAAGCTGTTTTCCAGCAAATATCAGTCTTTGCTGGTCTGGGGGAATGCCCTCCTTGTCCTGGATTTTAGCCTTCACGTTGTCTATAGTGTCAGAGCTCTCCACCTCAAGGGTGATGGTCTTTCCCGTAAGAGTCTTGACAAATATCTGCATCCCACCCCTGAGGCGAAGAACAAGGTGAAGGGTGGACTCCTTCTGAATATTATAATCAGCAAGGGTTCGGCCATCCTCGAGTTGCTTGCCAGCAAAGATCAGCCTCTGCTGATCCGGGGGAATGCCCTCCTTATCCTGGATCTTAGCCTTGACGTTGTCGATGGTGTCAGAGCTCTCCACCTCGAGGGTGATGGTCTTGCCAGTAAGGGTCTTCACGAAAATCTGCATCCCACCCCTAAGACGAAGCACAAGGTGTAGGGTAGATTCCTTCTGGATGTTGTAATCAGCAAGGGTGCGGCCATCCTCGAGCTGCTTTCCGGCAAAGATCAGTCTCTGCTGATCCGGCGGGATGCCCTCCTTGTCCTGTATCTTAGCCTTCACGTTGTCGATGGTATCAGAACTCTCCACCTCAAGGGTGATGGTCTTGCCTGTGAGGGTTTTGACGAAGATCTGCATCTGGCACACCAAATTAAAAGAAGAAAAAAAATCAGCAATAATGATCATAAAACAAATAATTTAAGAATATAAAAAACAATCACAAGGTCGATCCATATCCACCCCCTACTCTATAAGACAGATCGTCCATAAAAGGCAAAGCAAAAGAGAGTCCATGATCTTGCAGAAAACAGATGGACAAAAAGAATTAAACCTTAGACGGTTAACCCTAAAATTCCAACCCAAGCAACAAACTGTGTAGGATCCAGGCTCGCTTTTGCAAAAAATTCATAACAAAGATTACATAACCCAAACAACCAATCCGAAGGAAACCAGATGCAAACAACTAGACGCCTCCCCAAGCCCGCTAACCCTACGAATACTTCAGGAAGGAAGGGAAGAGATGGATAGAGAAAAAAATACCTTTGATGACTGCTCCTCTCTTTCCTAATGCTACTCGAAACTTTGGTTGTGTCAGAAGAGTAGGGATTTGGGTTGGCTTTATAGCGCTCGAAGGCCGGACCTCTGGGTTACGAATACTCTCGCTGTACTTACCTCCATGAGCACCAAACACTTAGAAAAAGGGTCGACTTTAAGTGGACGCGCGGGTAACCTTGTGGAAACGGTAACGGGATTCTAGCTTGCCTTTCAGGACAGATAATTGCCAGCTGTCAGGATGTCGATGACGAAGCATCGCGGAAATTAGATATCCGACGGAGGAAGGCAATTTCGACTCCTCTATATTTTAAAACCCGATCTTTGTTAATTATAATTTATTTTCTAATCGCAAAATTCATTCACATGTATAATTTATTTTATTTTCGTTTATTTAAAATTAAATATAACTGCAAATTTGATTGTACATTAAAAAAAGAAGTTAATTCTTAGAAATTTTAAAAATATCCATTCTTTCAATTGCAATGGGACAATGATGCGACAATAATAAATTTTATTATTTATTACGGATTTCGAGGTATAATACGAAACTTAATGTAATTATTTGAGCAACAAACGTTCAAATTTTGATAGAAAATCATTCAGATCTTCGATTCCAGCAAATTTATAGTCAAACTGACCGGCTCAATGTGACGGATCTAATGATATAAAAACTAGTCCAATCTGAATCAAATTAAGCTCGGATCAAGACATCAAACCACTCTTAGAAGATTTTCAGTCTCATCTGGAATGTCAAACAGATGCCAACACTAGCAAGCCTATACTCGAATCAAACGTCTCGACAAGACGAATCTAACTTGCCTAAGATCACTCAATTCTGACACTAAAATGTCTATTAAACGTTATATGATCGAAGGTACCTCTCTGGACCATCCGATTAAAATGGTGTACATTCCTGCATTAATTGCATGTATAATATTATAAATAGAGTCTCAACCCTCTCATGAGGGAGGAGGCTGAAAGCTTCAGAGAGAACTTGAAGGTCTGAGAAAGAGCTGAAGTCCAGCACCATCCCGTCGTCGATAGCCGTCGGCCACTGTCGACCGTCATTGACCACCGTCGATCGTCGTCAACCTCCCCCACATGGTCGGGCACTAGTATCACTGTCAACCACCACGGACCATCGTCAACTGTTGCTGACAGTCATTAATCACCACTATTCACTGTCGACCACTACTGACCGGAAATCGTCAGTCGACGTTGTAACTTGGAAGATCTAATAATCATTTCTCGTATGTGGGACAAAAGCTCATCACTATTGTTCATGTGGCAAAAACGACCTACTTGGTCATCAGCTCGTGCAGCTTACAGCTCCAGCCCCCGCGACCTACGGATGTCATTCATATTCGCAAAAACAGACTACGTGGTTCATAACTCGTGCAGCTCTCGACTCTGGTCCCCACGGCCTACAGACGTTATTAATACTCGTCAGCTACGGCCTACGTGGTCCACTGCTGCTTACTATGATTTTTCTGATCAATCAACGCTTCAAGAGCAACAATCTACAATACTCACGACAGACCACTAACTCCACAACAATCAACAATGACTATTGTAACATGATGTCACCAAAAATTACAACCAGATTATAGTTACACAACTTTGTAACTTCATCTTTCCTGATTTAAGAAAAGAAAGAACATTTGTATTCATCATTCATAGTGCATTTATTTTAACTGGGCTAGACCCCGTGGGTTTTCTTCCTTCCAAGGGTTTTCCACGTGAAAAATTGAGATGTCTCTTCCTATTTACTTATCTTCTTTTACCTAGGTGTGTGTTGAATTATCGTGTAACGCTAAAGCTATAATTCATTACTCTGCTGCCACAAATTTTACGGCACGCATCAGACAATAATTAGGGAAACAAATTTTTATTATTCGGCATGAATAACGATGCATGACATAGATCTCGAGATAATATTTTGAGCAAAAAATATTCAAATATTGATCATTTATAACTCTAATTTTAGCAATTTATAGTCAAATTGACCAGCTCGATGACAATAACATAATGACATTAAAGTTAGTCCACTCAGAGTCACATCAAGCATGTATCAAAGTCATTTAACTATTTTGGAATGATTGTCAGATACATTTGGAAGATCGAATGGATATCGAATCTAACAAGTTCATAGTCAAATCTAACGTTTCGACAAAGATAAATCCAACAAGCCCATGATCACTCAATTTCGGCATCATTAAGGCATCCAAATATCCATTAAACATCGTCTGATAGAATGAAACAATATAGACATATTTATGCATTAATTGCACTCAATACTATAAATAGAGTTTCACCCATCTCATGATGGATAACTTAAGCCAATATAGAGAGCCTGAGACCTTTAGGAAGAGCTGCAGCTCGATATCACCGTAGATCTCTGTCGACCACCGTCTATCGTCAACGACCACCGCCGACCTCCGTCGACTATCGTCAACCACCTCCGATCTCTGTCAACCACCGTCTACCGTCGTTGACCACCACCGACCTCCGTCGACTACCGTCAACCGTTGTCGACCACCGCCGACCTTCTTCAATCACCACCAACCAAACGTCGTCGGTCGACAGTGTAATATTAAAATTAGTATTACCATATCCCAACTTGAGACAAGGTATTTTTATAATTATCAACAAATAGTGAATTTTAACAACTGAGTCAGACCCCGTGATTTTTTCCATTACGGGTTTTCTATATAAAAATTTATGGAATCGTCATTGTTTGTTTCTCTTTCATCCGTGTGGGTTGAATTCTCATACAATATTAAAACGATAATCTATTACGCATTTTTTAGGACTCCTCAATCACATTTTAATCATTTTTATTGTACAACTAAATAAATAAAGAAAATGTTATGTCTACTTTAAAAAAAAATGTACATTTTTCATTTTTCTGATTACACCGACAAAATTATAATTAAGAATGAACGATAAAATTTTGATTAAAATATTTTAACAAATTTATAGTAATAGGCAAACCAACATTATTTTGCGTTACAGTATTCCCGTGACAATGAAAATTTATTTAATATTATGGATGGCAAGAAGAGTGCTGATTTTATCAATAACGTCGACATCAATTTTTAATTTAACAATGAATGTGATGGCAATATTGAGTGTCCTCAAACTTTAAGCTATTATTAGTGGCAAGCAAGTGTTGATGGTGGCAGTTGATGTGAACAACATGCATCTACTTTATTAAGCGCCAATATTAGTGTTGGCAACATATGTTGGCAATAATGTTAAAAGATAAGCATAAGCGTTGGCATTGATCAAAACCACCGACTTTAGGCATTGCATAAGTATTAGTGTATGCATCAAAAAATGCCAACTTGAATCTTAAAGGAATCGAACGATTGAATATGATGATCAGACAATCAAAGAGCACGATATGAACCGCCTCGTTTGATGACCGAACACTCGATCGAGTCGACAGACACACGAAGTCGATGGATCCAGTCGGCGAACCTTGCTTACAGGCGTAGTAGCTGCATAAACCTCGCGTTGGGTCGTTTTGTCAAAAATAGTTGGGCGACCATTTTCGCCTACATGAGTGATCTTTATGCGACTGACCGCCTCGGTCGACCGAACTCAACATATCTACCAATTGATAGTCGTCGTACTCAAATTGTAACGCGGATTTGGTATTAAATTAGCAAATTAATTGTAATTGGAATGGTTTCATAATGGTTTCATCATTTCCATAATTGTATAAATATACCTCTGGGAGGTCCAAAGATGAATAAAAGACTTTTCCTCGAATTCTCTACTCCTTCGACTTTCTCTCACTTTTCTTCACTCTACTCCAAATCTTAAGGTGAATACATATGAAAGATAATTTAGGATTTAACATCATAAAATATGGTGTGGTGAGCGTGCACATGTCTCAAACGAGAAGCGGAGCAAGCTACGATGCTGAAACCTCACAAAGAGGCGTAACACCCAAAATTCAATAGAGAGACAATGTGTTGAAACATTTGGGAGGAGGTCTAGGTGTTGCTAGCTCAGATGATAGGCTAGTTTGAGACCCTCCAAGTGGTCACAACTTAAAGAAATGTTCAACCGGCACTCGTGGATGGACAATCTCGAGGAACTCACTCTCAAAGAACTCCTTTCGAGAACTCACTAGTGTTCAGTGGTCAGGCTGATGATAGGGTTATCAAAATGGCTCATTGTTTGAGAACAATTCGTGTTTGGCTTGTTAAGAAGCTCATATTTAGGCTCTGTTTGGATCGATACGCAGCTTATCAACTTTGCTAGTACATGATATTGTGAAACTATTATGAAGTGAAAAATAACTGATTGCCCATATTATTAAAACTGTTTGAAAATTTTCATTTATTAATATAATATAAAGGATTTACAAATGAAAATTTTTTAAAAAAATTTATAAAGGATTAACTGAATTCAGCCCCCTGAATTCAGAATTTGATATAGAAACAACACATAATAACTGAATTCATAGATTAATAACTGAATTCAGCCCACTGAATTCACATATAAACTGGAAAAATAGAAATAAGCTCAAACCTAAAGTCTATCTGTTGAAGTCAGTCCAGCATCAATTGAAATGCTATAAAGACATTCAAGCCTTACTGATACCAATGCTAATGGCTTAAGCATCGTTGTAGCTACAGAGCAAATCTTACCCACACAAGAGAGGAAAAAATGTACATAAATTCCAACCTATCTAACAGGATATGCAGTAGTTCTAAAGGACCCGAAACCAAAGAAATACTAAACAATACTGGCATTGATCTCATAAGCTTTCCAACAGAAAATCCAAAACGATCAACAGTACAAAATTCCAACATAACTACAGAAAATAAAACGGAAAAAGGATCACTGCCACCTCCAAAGAAAAAGGCTCACTCCCGTTAACAAATTCATAAATCTAGGGAGAGTTAAGCAAATTGTTTGCAAATCCACCTCCAACCAAAATCGGCAGAGAAGTTTGCCTATTAACAAAATCATAAATCTAGGCAGAGAAGTTTTCAACGCCGTATCGAGTACGAGATCGACAAATTACACATGAAAAATTTCTTCAGCGAGATCGAAAAATTTCATAGACTTTATGAGTACGACATTGTAGATCCGGATCCAAAAACGAGATCGAGTAAAAATTGCTACTTAGATGGAAGGAACGAGAAGAGAGAAGGAGAGGGGGACGGGACCTCGGTAGAGTAGTTAGATCGAAGTTATGATACCTTGGATTCGATCGAAAATCGATCGCGGAGGAAGAATGCCGAGATCGACATAACGAGTTCGGGAGCGGATGCAGGCGAGGGCAGCGACAGGAAAAATAACTTCACAGCCGAGTGAAAATCCGCGGGGTTTAACCCGCGGTCGGCTTTCACGCGACTTCGCGACAGACAGCCGCGAATCGGGAGGCGCTTCCGCCCCGCTTCGCCAAAATTCTACAGCGCGTCATAGCGCCGCATCTCCTAACGCTGAACCAAACGGGCCCTTAATTCGTTCGCTAAGTTAGTGAGTCGAACACAAACAAATATTTGTTTATTTGTGTTATGTTCGATTTGGCTCTCTCTCTCTCTCTCTCTCTCTCTCTCTCTCTCTCTCTCTCTCTCTCTCTCTCTCTCTCTCTCTATATATATATATATATATATATATATATATATATATATATATATATATATATATAGTGCAATTTAAAAAAAATATTAAATGGCAACAAGCCTACAAAGATTTATAATCAGTTAAAACTATTAAATCAAATTATATTAAATTATATTTAAATGATACTTTAATATAAATAATAATATTTAAATCTCGCCTCCACTCTTAATATCTTATGACTGTATTATTATGATTGCAAAATGATTCTTTGTTCGCGAACAATTCGTGTTCAGCTCACTAAAAAAATGAACTGAACACGAACTTATTTTTTTTGTTTGAAATATAAATGGGCGAACTCGAACGACAGTTTTTTTTTTTAAACGAGTTGAATACGAGTGAGCCGAACACAAGCTAAACCTGGGCTCACTTGTGTTTGACTCGTTTATACCCCTAGCTGGCGAGCGGCCGACCGACTGAAGGGCAAGGAGACTCTCCACACATTAACAATGCGGGATTTCCTTTCAATGGTCAAGCATCAGGTGGATCAAGTGGGTGCGCTCGCCCGAACGACTGCAGGCAGTGCCTTTTCTAGGCGAATCCTGGAAAATATCCATTTGGTAAAGCGAAGAATTCCCCATTTGGATCCTTACAAGGGGAAGAGTGACCCCGTCAATCATGTGGCTTCTTTTGAATCATCGGTCGAAGTCCTGCAGATAGATGATGCGATGAATGTCGATTTTTTTTACCATGCTAAAGGAGTTAGCATTTCGATGGTTCAAGAGCTTATCAGATGGGATCATTCCAACATTCTATGAATTTAGAAGACTCTTTTTGGCACAATTCACCAACGTACAAAAACTAAGGACAGACACTAAGACGTTGTTTCATATTAAGCTGAGGGAGAATGAAAGCATATGAGTTTACATTACTCGCTTTTCGGAAGAAAATGCTAGAGGTAAAAAACCTGGAGTCTGTTACCGCTCTGACTGCCCTGAAGCAGGGAATCCACGACAAATGATTTAGGTCCAATCTGAATTTGCTCAAACCAAAATCTTTTGTTAAGGTCTTGGAACTAGCTAACTACCACATCTTTGTTGAGGAAGATCTTATGGACTCCTCAGGAATCCGACTAGAATCATCTGTGCGCCGATTGAAAAAAGGAAAGATTAAGATAATGGAAAAAAGCTAAAGGGAGATTGTGTCCTTAACAGTCGACAGAGCGATAACCCTCTATCCCGGGATAACCAAGGGGCAATCGGGGCATAAGGGTCACAGGTACCATTATGACCAGTGGTCGTCCCAGTACTACAAGAGACCGCAGGTATATCGAGAGATGCAGAATTTGACAACCCTGAATGTATCAATGACCGAGCTAGACTAGGCCATTCAAAATAAGAAATATTTCAAGAAGACCCCCCTCCACTGAAAACCGCACAAGCTCTTTGGAATCCAAACAAATATTTTGCTACCATTGAGACCATGGGCACAACACGTGGAGTGTTGTATCTCAAGATTCTAGCGAAGGAGCTCATCAGGGCCGGAAAATTAAATAATTTCGTCGCTATTGGAGAACCCACGTGATGACAGGGCAAGGTCTCAATCGAGGAGCCCACGGATGGACTCATATGGGCATATGAGGTCCGCTTGGCGGGTATCGTTCCATCTATGTTTCGAGGAGGCAAAAGATTATCTCGGCAGTCTAACCTAAAGAGACACAGATCGCAGGAGGTACGTTCCATTCCCTTTTATACTCGTACTCACCCCCGATCATTTTTACAAATGCAAATTTCTTGCCAAAGGGAAACACTTACAATTAAGAGATTGTAGTCATAATGCTTATTTTCAACTACCAGGTAGGTTGCGCCCTGATCGACACCAAAAGTTCGGTGAATATTTTATTCAAAGCTGTGTTTGACAAAATGAGACTCAAATTTGACCGATTAGTGACACATGCCAGAAGGGAAGCAATTCACCAACACGAAAGAATTTCTGGTGGTGGAATCTTTGTCGACTTACAACGCAATATTTATCAACCATTGTTGAATAATTATTAAGAGATGACTTTAACCCACCACATAGCCGTGAAAATCCCGGTAAATGGAGGGGATAATCACAATCTAAAAGAACTTGGAGTAGGCAAGGACCTATTATCTTCAAGTAGTCGCTAGTGTCAATCACGAGTCTTTTGATATTCATATTCAAAGGGAATGAGGTCTCGAGTTCAGCGAGACATTCCTTCGTGTGCCCACAACCGACGAGGAAAAATATGGTAAGGTTTTTCTATTTAGTAAGAATATTGATGCAGAACACATGACCTGCTGATTCGGACCCTCCGCAAGCATCAGGTCAGTTTTGCCAGGACGATCGAGAAGATGAGTGGAGTTATGATTAATGTCACGTGCCCTCAGCTCAACATCCGCCATTTTCTTGACATGTACAACAGAAGCTTCGGTCGACTGCAAGAACGTTTGTTGAACCAATAGTTGTGGAGGTCCAAAAGTTGAAGGAGGCAGACTACATTTGAGAAGTGCAATAACCTACCTATCTCTCGAATGTAGTGATGGTTCAGATGCCCGGTAGCAAATGAATAATGTGTGTCGACTTCACCAACCCTAACATTGCTTACCCGAAGGATGCCTATCCCTTGCTAAGGATTGACACACCGGCGAATGCATTAGTCGGCTACTCCGTAATGAGTTTCTTCAATACTTACTTGAGCTATCACCAAATAAAGAAGCATCCTACCAATCCAAAGAAAACTTCGTTTATTACTACATAAAAGATTTTTTGTTTTGATGTGATGCCCTTCGGGATAAAAAAATACTGGGGCACTTATAAGCGCCTTATGGATGTAATATTCCAAAATAAAATGGAAAGAATATGGAGGTGTATGTAGATGATGTTTTAGTTAAAAGTAAATCGATCGAACAACATATAAAAAAATCTAAAAGAAACATTTAGAACTCTTAAAAATTTAAAATTAATTTGAATAATTTGAAATGCACTTTCGAGGTGTGACCGACAAATTCCTTGGCTTTTTGTTGAGTGTCGATGGTTTAAATGCCAATTCGGAAAAGGTACAAGTGATCTTGGATATTTCATCCTAGCGGAACAATAGAGAAGTCCAAATACTACCGGATGGAGTAGTAGGAGTCAGTCGGTTAATTTCAAAATATAGAGACAAATGTATGGCGTACTTCAAGGCGCTAAGGAAAAATCAACACTTTGAATGGATGATTGACTACGAGTTGTCATTCCAAAGTCTAAAAGACTCGCTGACATCACCACCACTGTTCTAGAGTTTAAAAGTGAAGATCTGTCGCTATATCTCGGAGTCGGACGAGAGGTTTTCAGCCTAGTGTTGGTCAGGGAAGACGCGGATTTTTTGGTGTATTACACCAACATGGTACTATAGGGATTGGAACCGTTTGAAGGACATAATGTTGCTCATCCTTCGCCTTAGTGAAAATTAGCCCCCAGTAAAGCACTTTTGACAGCGTGCCGAAAGCTTGAAATCGATTGTCTTGAGCTTGGGAGGTTGTGCTCGCGTAAAGCATTCATGATCATTCCAGAGACACTATACACCTTGACATCAAAAGATAATACCGACATAATCATATATCTATGCTGACTTTGAGACCTCACTTTCTTTTTAATTTTAATTGTATTACTGTTATTCTTGATTTTTTTTTTGTAAATATGAAACATAAATAGAAGCAAAATTTTGTTTATTAAACTATGGTTTGTGAGAAAATATGAGTTCAAAGGCTTTTATTGCCTCTAGTGTCAAATACCACAACTTTGAATTGCAATGTTCTCTATTTACAACACATCAAAAAACCTATTACGAGAGAAAATTCTATAGGCATAAAAAAAATGAATCAACAGAGGATGGTGGTGTATTTAGATGGGTTGATGAGTTTGAGGAGCATACTTCAAATAGTGACT
The DNA here is from genome assembly GCA_022702705.1 of Papilionanthe hookeriana x Papilionanthe teres. Taxonomy (NCBI): domain Eukaryota; kingdom Viridiplantae; phylum Streptophyta; class Magnoliopsida; order Asparagales; family Orchidaceae; genus Papilionanthe; species Papilionanthe hookeriana x Papilionanthe teres. The sequence goes on along the minus strand of CM040427.1, from coordinate 52,898,989 downwards.
ATATGTGAAGAGTAACATCAAAAAAAGTTTTTTCAATATACTCGATTAGTTGAATTTTAAATGTAATATTACTTTTTGCTATAATAATTTAATTTTTTTTAGATTATCTGTGTCATGTGATTTACGTTTTATAATTTAATATTTTAGACTAGTTATTTTTTCTGATTTTTTGTATTTTATTTGTGTTATTATGTATGTGTTCATTTTGAAATGATTAGCTTACACATAACATATGTATGAAAAGTTAATACGATCTTTATTTTAGAAATAGTTGCAATAATATTTAACTAATCAAATATATACATAACTTCACCCGCAATAGCTTTCCCGCAATAACTTCTTCTGCAGTTGATACGCAGCTGCTGCCACAAACTACAAAGATTTGTGGCGGGATCGAGACGAGGGCTGGAGGGTAATAAACGTAAACGAAAAGCTGGAAGCTGGAATCGAAGCGCGGCAAGAAATTATAAGGAATAATGAAGAATTCGCGTTGCGCGAATTCTTACCACCATACTTAAGCGCGAAACAAACGCTCCTAATGCGTTATAAAAACTCCCACGCACCTAATAAGCTGCCCCAAACGGGCCCTTAATCTGCTCGCAAAACAACTACTTTTATCTGGCTAATATTATTCCGCCCAAAGTTAACTATTAAATATTATAACAATCATTGAATCGTGCATTATGTTAAAAAAAAATCATAGTTTAATATAATTTTAATTAATTAAATAATTGCAATTTAAAAGTAACTAATTAAAAATTTACCCCACGGCTAAAATCCACCTTGCCTATTTCGCTCCAACCGTAGCTCATCAAACCCTCGACGGCGAAGCGGTGGGACGCGACTGAGCTCGCAGGTAAGCATCGATGGGACCAGCGTCTAGTGACGAAATGAAGCTCGCGAGACTTGCGGATTTACCCTAACTGCCCAGTGCTCAGCTTCGTTTCTGCACCGATGGTGGAGATGACGACGGCGAAGATGAAGAGGAGTTAAAACCCGGAAGTCACGACGAGCTCGACGGTAAAGGTGAAACTTCGAATTCACCTAAGATTGCCATTTTTTTTTCTTTTGAACCAGCAAAAACACCTCTTCATTGTTTCACAAAATCCGTTTCGTTTCCCCATTTGCTGTTAAATGATCCAAAGTTGCTGGTTCTGGTTGATAAAATGCTCCAGAGAGCGATACCTGGTAAAGAACGAAATCAAACAGCAGAACTTATATTTTAACTTCAATTAGTTCTCAAAAACCCGTTCCCCCTTTATTGTCAAGATCTGGGACCTCTTTGATGAAATGCTCCATACAATGATCCCGAGTAAAAAGCATGCCTTCTAAGCTCAATCAATCAAACCAACATTTTGAATTGTATTTGATCATTGTTTGTGGTATTTAACTAATATAATCTATCTTTTAACTATTTCGATGGAGATACAGGCTAGATTCTGTGGGAGAGACTGCCATTCTGTTGCCCTAAATGCACATACGCTTGCCTCCGCCACCACGCATCCTTCTCAACAATGTCTCATGCATGCGTAACGCTCAGACTATCCTCCGGAATATCAATGTTACAGTCCATGATGGCTCTGCATTAGTGTTGACTGGCGCTAACGGCTCCGGAAAAACTACCTTCCTTAGATTGCTAGCGGGATTCTCCCGCCCCTCTGCTGGAGAAATCCTCTGGAACGGCCATGACATCACTTCTCCTGGAGTCTACCAACAGTACAAACTTCTACTCAACTGGCTTTCCCTCAAGGACGCCATTAAACCCAAGTTCACTGTCTTGGAAAATGTTCAGTGGTATGAAGTACTTGAAGGAAAAGATGGAACTGCATCTCTTCCAGCTCTCGAACTGATGGGACTTGGCAGACTGGCTAATGAGTTGCCTAGGATGCTCTCTATGGGTCAGAGAAAGCGGCTGCAGTTGGCCCGGATGCTGGCTATTGGCAAGCCTGTGTGGTTAATGGATGAGCCTTCGGTTACTTTGGATGCAGAAGGGGTCCGGCTGCTCGAATACATAATAGCCGAGCATCGTAAAGAAGGCGGAATAGTTTTTGTGGCGACTCATATGCCTATTGAGATCGAAGATGCCATGTATCTCAGGCTGCCTGAAAGGTTTCCTCGAAGGAAAACATTGGTTGATCTTCTTGACTGAGGTAAATATCTCACTGAATGAATAAAGTTCAATTATAAATTTTCCTCCTCCATTGATGCAAATAATAGCAAGTTGAAATAGCAAGCATAGCCTGTACTTGAAACATGATTTGTTCTGAATCCAAAAGTCCTGAATCTAAATGATCTGTCTTGCTTGTTGGACATGGGTTGTACTCTTTCGGAATTCGGAGTAAGGGGTGAAATGCACGGTACATGTGTGACTCGTTTTAACTGTCTATTTTTTGGTTCAACGTTCTAGTTTCTATCCTTGTTTAAGCCTCTTGATAATTCTTATTAATCTATTATTCGCAAATCACACTTAGTACACTTGATCAAAATTTAACGTTTAATTGAGATTAATGATATTTTCCTTTTTTCTCTTCTTCCTTTAGTTTGAAGTTTTTACTTGGGAGTATATGATATTGTACTTATTTTTGTGATATTTTTAATTGAAATGCTATTATTAGGTATTCTAATTGCATATTTTATGTTATGATGTGTTCATAAAATTGTTGTCTTTTTTTTGTACAGTTATCTCATGTCAAATTGGGTCGTATGGATTGTGTAGTGTTCGTGTGCTGTGTTATCTTCATGTTTTATAGATGTAGACATTTATAGAGCAGCTCATATATCAATATGATAATAATTTTATTTCATTCAACTCAATAGAATAACTACAACAGCATATTCCTACCAAAAGAGGCCTTCATCAAGACTCGTCAACTTTGATTATCAGGCAACCCAAACTCAAGGCCAAGCTAAGCATGGAAAATATGAGTGTGTTGATTAAACCATGAATTTTCAAATTTCTAACATAAAAGTTGAGAGCTATTTATATAAAATAGATTCTTGTGGGTCTTTGGCACCGCAAAATCTTCTGAAAAAACTCTAGGCACGCTTGCCTTAACGTTATATCCTGAATCATCATTAATCCTTTACATTAACCTTTGTATCCTGAGCCATCAAGGAAATGTAATTAAAGTGTATTAACCAACTATTTTTAAAGCAGCATCAAACATTCAAAAAATATTAAATTACTAAAAAATCCATAAACTAAAAAACTCTTCGATTAGAACTTTACATGACTGTTGCAATTAGTTTCTTGAATCTTAGTTGGAGAAAGGGCAGTGAAAGGCAACTGTTCAGTGGCATTATCTCCAACCAGACTGAATTCATTGAATAGATTGGATACATTGAAAATTTGATGGTTGTAATGAAGGAAACCCCAAGCGTAAGTTTGGATACATCTTTCTACAGAGAAGAAAGTTGTGTGAATCAAAATGAAGAAAACAATAAGAAACAAGAAAATGAAGATTGTTCTAAAATTTTTTCAGAAAAGATACAAGGAACGCAGTTCAGAATGATGAAGGATGAATAAATCAATATTTTCTCCTTGTAATTTGGGTAATTTTTGAGTTTATGGTTTAGAGTAATAATATTGTAAATATAAACTTCACCTGTTATTTTCTGTTAAGTAGCTTGCTAATTACTTTTGCATTTTTTGAACTTAGTTAGGAATTGATGCTAGAATGAAATTTTAATGTTAAATTAACAAATAAACATCTTTTAATTGATGCACTCAGTTTTGAACTTCATATATATTACTTGTTTGTGGAAATACCTAGTTAGATATTGTTTTTATAATGAAGTTTAATTGCTTAAAATTATAAATAAATTTCTAGGGGTTTTATATTTTCCAGAGTTTCTTGTTATTTAATTCATCATCATTTTCTATTTCTTAAATGAACTATGAGTGCACAATGATGTTCATTCATTAAGACAAATATGTGAAATTTTATTTCAAATAATGTAAATTATTCCATGATGTGCTACATTGAGATTTAAGGGAAAAAAAGGAAAAAAGGCCTTCGCATGACAAGCTGCGGCTGGCCTCCAAATCTAAACTAGAGAAGTCAAACCATGTGATAAATATATGATCATTCTCATTTCTTCAACTCTTTGACTTATTTCTATGCATTATAATAATCTGATAAAAATTTCAAATATAAGCTTGAATTGGATCAACCTAAATTCAACCCAACCTTATAAATCTATCAGAGAAACCTAAGTTTCAAGTAATTATCTTGCACAAGAAACCCATAGTGCTCTTTTCAATTCACATTATAGGTTGGCGCACATTTCACAAAATTTCCTATTATTTTGCAAAATGAGGATATTTGATGTTCTAAGATTAAAATTTCAAGCTTTATTGTAGAGCGAACCTTTACTCATTGCCTCTTTGAATCTAACCACCGCCAAACCCTACAACTGACAATGTTTTTATTGGTGCAGCACAAGAGAGAAAGGACTTTTCCTAAAAGAATAACCAGGTCTAAAAGCAAAAATGCTTAATGGACTGTTGAAAAAGCTGCTGTAAACGATTACAGGGGTCCTATTTCACCACCACCCCTGGGTGACCATGTCAATTAGCATTACTAAGGCTAATTATTATTCATAAACAACACAATAAAGCAACTAATAATTTATAATATGGCAAAACAGTAAAAACAAACAGGTTGTTGCATCAGTTACTCTCCACTTCAGAAGAACTCGAATCTAGTTCAAAAAAATGAATAAAACCTTTATATGGTGGGTGATAGGCATAAATGTCATATACATTGAATGTTGAAGAGATGTTGAGTTTCAATGGCAATTGAATTACATAAATGTTATCATTTATTTTAGCTGAAATAGTAAATGGTCCATATTTTGTGGATTTTGATTTGGATGGTGCTTGTAGGAAATTGCTCTTTGCAAAGGTATATCATAAAAATGTCTCCCACTTTGAATTCATTATGTCTCCTATGCTGATTGACTGCTGTTTATACTTTTCTGCGCTGTTTATGAGTTCATTTTGGATGTCTTATAGCATGGTAGAGAAATCAACGCCCAGCCTATTCGCAACCAAGCTTGTTGGTTTAGGAAGAACTCCTAAGTCAACAATGCGATTGGATGATTTTGTGCACACAGTACCGAACAGTTTGTTGCCTGTAGATCAGTTATCATAGAATTGTAGGCAACCAAGCTTGTTGGGTTAGGAAGAACCACTAAGTCAACAATGCGATTGGATGATTTTGTGCACATAGTACCGAACAATATGTTGCCCGTAGATCAGTTATCATAGAATTGTAGGCAATCCATTGCGGCTTGGCACTTTATCCCATGTAATAGGTGGCTCTCCACCAAACATCTGATCATATTTTTCAAAGTTCTGTTGGTGACTTCTATTTGACCGTCTATTTTCGGGTGATGCGTAGAACGAAGTTTAAGTTTTGTTTGAAATTGTTTTCACAATTCACGCTAGAAGTGGCTTACAAAATTGACATCCCAATCTGAAGTTAAACTCCTAGGTATGTTGTGCAATGAGATAATTTCCTAAGAACATTTAATCTACATTAAGAGCGGTAGATGTTTGCTTACATGCAATGAAATGCGCCATTTTAAAAAAATCTGTTCACTGCAATTATAACTGAGGTTCTGTTTGTGACAGCTTTCTGTTTGCATTTTAGACCGTCACCACATTTTTGTTGGGGGAACTGTTTTTTTGCTATTTTCTAGAAATTTTGTGGTGGGAAACTTCTTCTTTAGCCCGACCTATTAAAATGCGGTGGCTGTAAGAAAGATGCTCTTATTTTTTCGTAAAAAAATATATATATATATTTATAATTCTCACTATAATTTTCTAATAAGTTGCTTTCTCCATCACAGCTTTACACCCGCATTTCCTTAAAAGTTACAATCAACCTAAACAGACCTCGAGTCAACACCACTCTTTGTCTTGGGCAATCCCTAAATAAAATCAAGGCTCAAATTTTCCCAAATTGTGTGTGGGATAGGTAATGGCGTATATAAACCCGTGTTTTGAGGACTCCTCTTGGAGTTTTGACATGTATGGAATTTTTTGACAAATCTAATTACATCACGTTGTAGTTTGAGCCCAAAGAAACAAGCTTGCAACAATGCCGACGTTTTGTCTCTCCAGGGGTGATCTTGACAGGCCCCCACATTGTAATTTCTGAATGAGTTAAGCTCGCAAAGACGTGTTTGGAACTTAAATTTGATTGAATTTGAACAAATAACCTTGTTTGAAGGAATAATCAGAAATAGGCTGGTTTGTTTTACGTCGATTCCAAAATTCAAGAAATTCTGAGTCTTCCTATTATAATTCTTTGATGGACTGTATACTTATTATGTTGTCTTTAAAGAGTTTAGAAGGCTGGCTTCTCTTTAAAGAGCTTAGAGGGTTGGCTATCTTTTTAGTGAATCCTGATTTCTGTTTAAGCATAAAACTAAATTTTCGCAGAAACACTACCCAACTCATATGCATTCGGTTCAGATTTTTCTGAGTTTGCAAGATGTAAGTAAGGAGTGGCGGTCACTAAACAATACAAATCCTTGATGGAGTATATAATTTTCCCAATGTTTAGAAGCTCTAACACATATAATTCTTGTTCGTAGTTTGACCATCTTTGACGAGCTGAATTAAGCTTTTCACCAATGAACTTGGCAGGTTTATACCCTCGGGAATGTATGCTCCAATTCTTATGGAGGAAGCATGAACCTCGACCTGGAACGGTTTGGTAAAATCTGGATTACTGAGTACTTGAGCTGAACATGGCTTTACTTGTTTCAATACTCTTTATGCTGATTGGCACCCTAAGTGAACATTTTCTGTTATAGAGCATCAATAATTAATCCCATAATTTCACTAATATCTCTTATAAACCTATGGTAAAATGTTGGCGTGGCCGTGAAAATTTCTTATTTCTTCAAGGGTTGTAGGCACGAACCAAGGTTGGATAGCTTCAATCATTGATGGATCTTTTTGGACACTTTGCTCATTGATATTGTAGTCAAAAAATGAAAATTTGAACTTGCAAATTCGTTTTTTACTTTATTAAGATGCATCTTCTTTTTAAGACCAACATAGCATCGTTAAGGTGTTTCAAATTATCAGTAGAGTTGCCTTATAAATTAAACTGTCATCAAAATAGACCACACAACACATATCTTGAAATAGTTAGAGCACTTCATTAATTAGTCTAAAAAACGTACTGGGTGCACACCACTTATATAAGCCTTCCCTAGTCTTGAAGGCCATCTTCTATTCATCTCCTGGATGAATCCACACATGAAGGTACCCGGTCCTTGAGGGTCTGTTTGGATGAATCCACACTTGAAGTTACCCGGTCCTTGAGGGTCTGTTTGGGGCAAGTGTGGCTTATTAGTAAACTACTGCGCAGTAATTGTGTTAGGAAGCTGTTTCGCAGAAGCTGCTGCGGAGAAGCTATGTTTATTTTTTTCAGTTTTGCAATAGCTGTGTTGCAGGTTATTTTTAAACAAATGACATTTCTGCCCTTGTAGTATAATATTGTTTATAACATAACCAAATCTGCTAGCGCATTTCATACTTGACACCAAATATCCAGTTTGAACATTACAAAATAGAAACAAACACCTTACTATGCAGTGAGTAACATGACAATCAAAATAAAAAAAAAAGATTATTATAATAACAATTACTAATATAATAATATTATTTTTAAATGCACTTGGTTAATGTCACAAGATAATTTATCCTCCAAGAAAACTCTCAGAGTCTAATCACTATTGGCGGTGAAATCCCCAACTCATCTGCCCATCTAAAGAAGTCGCAGCTTTCTGTTCTTTCTTGGACACCTTTAAAACTGTCTCTTGAAGCTATGTGGTTGGCGTGAAGTAAACAAAGAATATTGTAGTCCATAGTAGCCGCACAATGCTTTGAAGGTACCAGAAGTCCTTGAATTCATCTTTTCTGAAGGCTTAAAATAACTAGACACAAATCCTTAAATGCAACATTAGTGAAAAATAATAGTAGAAGTAATCATTCAAGTTTTATGAAAGTGTGATGTCTCAGAGAACATAATATAAACCAAATTAAAAGATGACTGAAAATTTTTAAACAACACTCCATAATCATTTGATTAGGTTACATATAGGGCAACCAAAACTTGCTATCAACCAATCAAGCACCCTCTTTCATCCATTTTCAAATTTATACTTAAAAATCAGAGGAGGTTAACTTAAAGAAGACTCTATAATCATTTGATCAAGTTACATACAGGACAACCGAAACATTGCTATCAATAAATCAAGCACCCTCCCATCATTTTTTCAAATTCTCACATAAAAATCAGTGGGGGTGAAGAATAAACACTCATAATGGTAAAAAACACAATTTTAAGAGAGAGCCATCCATCGAACTTGGCAAATCAGAGCCATTCTACTCTTTCATCCATTTTTATCACAAACACAACATTAAAAACACTATCCCAAATTGCAAAATCCAGCTTCCCAAATCCTTAAATCAGAGGAGGTAAACGAGATAGTCACAAATCTTAAAATCCGCAATATTCTAATGGTAAACTGCAAATGATAAAACAATAAATTGCAAAGAGAAAATCATTCCATTGAAAATGAGCAAGAAATTACATATAGAGCACAATAACCGAAGATTGGAGGCAAGAGAGATGAGAAAGGCAACTCGTACACACTATAGAGAGGAGCGAGAGAGATACCTACAACGCAAGAGCAATCGAGAGAGGAACTTAGGCCAGAAAAAGCACGAGAGAGAGCTATCCATGGGTGAAACGATCGCGACAGGCAGAGGGGTAATAAAATTGTGAAGAAACCATCGTGTCACACTATCTAAACATGTCCACCTTTGTTATTAAATTGCACCGCGCTACACCGAAAAAGCTGCCTCAAACTGACCCTAAGTCTAGCTTGGAGAAAATTGATGCACTAGCAATCAATGAAGGTCTTCAAATCGTGGCACGTGAAACCAAATTTGGTTGTCATTTTAGTGGTTGTTTTGCAATCAACACACATACGTCACCTCCCATCTGTTTTTTTGGAACTAGTAGGGCGGACACAACACAAGGACTTGGGCTTGGGCGAATTTAATCTTTACTAAGTGTTATGAAAATTCAGGGCGAACAAAACGCAAATCCAGAAGAAGAACACAGAGATTTAATGAGGTTCGACAAAGACATGTCTATGTCCTCAGGAGTAGACCGGCGAATTTCACTATTTCAGAGGAGTTACAATAGTTCGGTTCGAACATACTCATAGGATTACACATCTATTTAGAAAAAACTCACGGATAAATTACTAACTCGCCCTCGCTCCCCCCAACCCACAAATATGAAGAGACACACCTCTTCACCAAGAAACTCTAAATACCGGTATATGAGCGCATACCAATAAATCTCGCGCTTGGCGAATATCCAAGCTGCCTAGGAGAAAATACGCGTAGGTTTTACTAAAGCCAAGTGAGTTGAGCAGCCAAGCCAACTAGCAACTGCTAACATTCAACATATTCAAGTCACGTAAGAATTTGTTGAGAATACCTGGCTTGGTCAACCGTGCCATCTAGCACCTAAAGTACATTTCTATTTGCACAAAAAATTCAGTCGAACTACTGCAAACACATTGCCCGAAGCATTTTCTTGTTCGCATCAACGCCTCAGCCGAACTCCACCTGTTGCAACTCTTCCTGTGACAAACTTACGAACTGTGCTTTGCCTTGCAATTCATCTGTCGTGATTCACCTGTTGCAAAATTACATGCAACAAACCTGCGAACACCGCTGGTCGAACTCCTCTGTTTGTAAAACTAAGTTCCTATTCACCGAAACCAAACTCCACCTGTTGCAAAACCACCTGCAACAAACCTGCGAACTCCGCTGGCCGAACTCCACCTGTTCGCAAAACATGATTCCTATTCACCGGAACCAAACTCCACCACGCAAAAACTTCTTCGTGAAATTCTGTCACGCGTCCACCACTAAGGCTATCGCTCCAACCGCCTATCGACAAGTCTGCCGCCCAAACTGGCAGCAACTGTAGGAACCTCCGGCCGTTGCCCGACCTGCTCCGCTCAATCCGCGAAGTCCTTTCTGTCGCTTCCGCCTCGCAAGTCCTCCGCCAAACCAACTGTTCGCGGATCCTTCCACCCGCGCAATCACTTTCTTGTCGCTGACGATAATTGCCCTCAAGTCCTCCGCAGAACCAAATGTTCGCGGTAACTGAACATCCTCCGGACTTTCGTGGATCTTTCCTTTGCACTTTTTCGTTAAACAGCTCTTGCATGAATTAAAAAATTCCTTCTTTGAATGCTCTCGGCCTCCGACAAATTGGGAGCCTTCGCCAAATAAAGAAATCTCTCCGCCATCTCACTTGCTGGAAATAAAAATTTCATCTGGACTCCACAGGAAATAAATCATTTATTTCCATTTCTTCAAACATAAATTAATTCCCTTAAGAAGTAATTAACGCTGACAGGGTTAAACACCAAATTAATAGCTTCAGAAGCAATGAATCCTTATTTTCTCTCTAGCCAACGTTAATTGAGAGGAATATTCCTCTGGCGTCGAGGAAAGATTCCTAGATGCCTTTGACTCCCCTGTCACTCAGAAAAATTTTTCTCTGCCCAGGCAACAACGGCTTAATTTGAGAGCAGGGAGAGAATATTCTTCTAGTATGTGCGGCAACTGCTCCCGCAACCGCGCATCGCCGAACTGTCTGGATGTGCGAACTGCGCCGACCTGCTCCGCGTCGAACTACGAACCGAACCTCTGACGGTTGCTGCGGAGGACTCCTGCAAACTGTCGCGGACTGCTCCGAACTACTCACGAACCTGCCGCGACCTCCGGCGTCAACCTGCTTACGGCGAGCCGGACTCCGCCTGCACCGAGCCTCCACTGTTCCGCACTCTGTCCACCCAACCTGGAACCCGAATGACTCGCGAACTCCCGAAGCAGATCTTGCCTCTATCGTTGCACTCCTTCGGACCGCGAAGAGTTATACCGGGCGACCTATTACCGCAGCGAACAATGCCGCTCGCCTGGTCCGATATGAGAGTCCTTTCGACTCCCGCAGCGACTGCATGAGCCGTCGCCGAACTGCACCTCGACCGAACTGCTCCACCTCGATCGCGACCCACAAATTCTTTTGTGCCAAACTGTTGCGAGTCTTCCAGCGCCCAAACTGCTCCTTCATTCACTCTCTGCAATCAGAATCACAAATTCTTTTTGCGCCAACTGCTGCGAGCCTTCCAACGCCCAATCTGCACCTTCATCCACTCTCCGCAATTTGCGCCAACTGCTGCGAGCCTTCCAACGCCTAATCTGCACCTTCATTCACTCTCCACAATCAAAATCCTTCTGCAGCGCACCGGAACCGAACTTCTTCCTCTATCGCAAACCAAATCTCAAAGTCATTCCTTCTTCGATCTTCCTGCGCCGATCTCTTTCGCCCTAGAACCTTAGCTCTGATACCAATTGTTCTGAAAATTCAGGGCGAATAAAACACAAATCCAGAAGAAGAACACAGAGATTTAACGAGGTTCGGCAAAGACATGCCAACGTTCTCGGGAGCAGAGCGACGAATTTCACTATTTCAGAAGAGTTACAATAGTTCGGTTCGAACATACCCACAGGATTAAACATTTATTTATAGAAAAAACTCACGGATAAATTACTCACTCACCCTCGCTCCCCCCAACCCACAAATATGAAGAGACACACATCTTCACCAACTCCAAATACCGGTATATGAGCCACGTACCTAACACTAAGTAGGTCATCCACATCTCATTCAAAACCATTTCCTTCTTCAGACTTAATCAATAATATGCTAAATTAGGTAAAATAGCACCCTGCTGCAGTTTTGAAAGGAGGCAGCTACTTTGGTAGTTCAGTAGGCGTGGTATCAGAAAACAGCTCACGTACAATTGAGGCTCCTACTGATAAAACTGAATTGTTTTCAGCAGGGATGCGACTTGTTTCAGTTACGACAGCCGCAAGTAGTTTATTTTGTTCTCTCCAACCTGCTAACAATTGGGATCCGGGAACGATTATAAATGCGGCCTTAGCATTTTTGTGCTGGTTTCCCGTCGGTTCAGCTCCTGGGCTGTTTGGATTCTTCTATCCTGCATTCTAATAGATGTGCATTGCATCGACTATCATACCACGCCATTGTATCATATTGGCAAGATCTTCCTAGCACGATATGGCACATGTCCATGTCATGCCATATCAATAAAATCACAGAAAGCCCCGCATCTATATTTTTTTCCAATAAAGAATGACAATTTGCATGATTCAGTACCACCAACTTCCACATCTTTTTTTACCCAACCAATCTGGTAGGGATTTGGATGTTTTGTAATCTTCAAATGTAACGCCTTAACTATCTTTTGCAACACAATATTTTCGGTACAACCACTGTCAATAAGTAAATCACAAACCTCCTTACCCATTAGAGTGCATCTCGCGCAGAATATGCGATGTCTCTGGTTAGTAAGCAAACACTTAGGGGACATTGTCAACTTCTCTATTATGCAGGTTAGCAATTCACCTTCATCTCCAACTACATCTTTACAGTCCTCGATCGACGACAGCAAGGACCAACCCTCTTCATTTCCTTCATCAGCCTTGAGTAGCTTGGCATGACGCCGATGTGGGCATTCATTGTACTTATGGCCCGGTTGGAAGCAATGACCCTATGTTTATTATAGATAATTTCTTTTGAGTGAGTTGGTTTGGCTTCTTTCCTATTATTGGCTCTCGAATTACCAGTTGGATGCTGGGCTTGAAGAGAGCTCGACTTTGTATTGCGGTTGATTTCTTTTTGCAACCAGCGGGTAGCTCCCCAGTAGAGCGTTTCCATTTCTTAATTTTGGGATTCTAGATAGGTGCAATTCAGCTTTTTATGCAAAATTAATTGCTTGAGAGATACAATACCGCATTCATTTCTAGTTTGTCTTGAATAAACTCCTTAAGGTCATCTATGTATCTCGTCACCAATTGTTGATCAGTTTCATTCAAGTTATTGCAAACACTTAAGCGATAAAAATCCTCAATATATGGGTTGGCTATGAGCCTTCCTTGGGCGCACTTTTGCAAGTAGAGTACCTACTGGTAATCAGAAGGTAAGAAATGATTTCGTACCAACTTGGCCCTCTCTTTTTCGGGATTGTGCGAGCTGTACCTACCATGCTCCAGTTGCAATTTTCAGTTTACAGGCAACATACTGCCTGAATCTTCATGTAATTGAAGAATGTCTAAACAGATTGTTCCCAGTCTAGATAGTCTTCTATGTGCAAATGTCCCTAAAATAAGGTATGTTAATCTTTACCTTATATTCTTCACAATTTCTAATCTCATTTGGGTATTGACTGGGATGCCACATTGGTAACTCAGCATCAGAATCGGAATCATACTCTACCTGTCGCCAGGGAGTCTATCTACCATCTCTGGTAATAGGGTTTTCAGATCGGTTAGTTAGCTCCGGCCTTTGTGTTCTCTCACGTGAAGAGCTAAAACACTGTTTCTCTTAGAGCTGGTGTGGTTGCCATGCTCACTATTGTGGTTGCCGGTGGGAAATTTCCATTGCTTCGAAGGCCACGCAAATCCATCCCCACATCTTCCATGAATTCCATGAAATCTATTGTCAGTTGGTCTACTCGCAGTTCCAGATTGAATGTGAGTTCACGTATGACTCCCAACTGCAATCGTCATCACTGGCGGGATTCTTTCCGCCGTCTGCCATGGGCTCTAATACCACGGTGGTCATCACTGGCAGACCCTTGCCTATATATATATATATATATATATAAATCTGTTTAAATGGAAAAATTATTGAGTACGGATAGCGTACGCAAAATTGTGTCCGGACTCCAATTACATGACGACACGTGTTTGTGTCGGCTCCATCCCTCAAAACACAAAAATACAACCGCGTTTGTATTGGAATATTTCAGAATACTACCATAATACAACTGGAGAATATTCCAATAAAACCGCGGAATATTTCAATACAACGATGAGAATTTACCGGAATGCTACCACAATAAAACCGGGGAATATTCTAATAAAACCGCATAATATTTGAATACAATCACGGTTTTATTTCTGTCGAAGAAATTGGGTCGGGTCGGGCCGCGTGATTAAATTTGTCGGTTGTATTATGATAGTATTCTGAAATATTCGAATACAACTGCGGTTGTATTTTTGTGTTTTGAGAGATAGGGCCGACACAAACACGTGTCGTCATGTAATTGGAGTCCGGACACAACTTTGTGTACGATATACGTACGCAATAATTTTTTGTTTAAATGCTGTAATATTTATTTGAAACTCTATAAAGTTCCAAAACTTTCTGAAAGGTAAAATATATTTTTGTATTTACATGCAGCCAAATGAGCCTTAATTTTGAGTGTGAAATAAAAATCATTGTATTGAGGGTTCTGTAGATTATAAAATTTATATTAATATCTAATATAACACAAACAAATTGAGTGAAAATTCTTACAGTTGTATTTTCTATTAGTGGATAGGATAGACGACTATTACTATGAAGAATTATTGCGTACGTTCACCAACGTAAATTTGTGTACGGTAAATCAATGAAAATCTCTACTTACCAGAAAGTGTACGGTAGCGGCCCGAGTACTTAAAGAGTCATTTACAATCATACCCTCCCATTTCTATGTATTTACAAATCTAACCCCATATTTAATTTTTTGTAAACTATATTAAGTGTAGGTATTGTTTAGAATTTTTATGTTTCAGTTATTTATTTATTTATCTTTTAAATATAAAATTTTGATATCAAACAAACGCGCTTCTTACTAAAATGAATAAATTGGGCCAGGCTATTAAAATGTTACAAATGTGTGATAGAAAAAGCCCAGTAGCCCACAATAGGGGCCTGCAGGATTGGATAAGTTTGGTGACCCTAATAAAGACCTGGCAGTTAACGGCCGTTTTTGTTTTATGTGAACATTTATTGTGATCCTTGATTTAGTGGTTGGATAAAATGATAGAACTATACTAGGCTTATTAAAATATTGAAAGATATACTCACCACTCAATTTCTTATTTATTTACATATCAATCACCTAAATTTCGTGGCTCGAAAATCTTAACAAACATGCATCAAATAAATACAGATAAATTGCAAAATAAATTAGAAAAGTTTAATTTAACTGAAATGAGACAGTAGGAACACCAAAACAAATTTTAATAGAAACAGTTTGAATAGTTTTCTTTGAAATTTAAAAATTACATTTTCATATTCCTTTCAATTGGTCATTACAAATTACATTTATTTGTTAAATTACATCTTTACATAGCTATTTCATCTTATATTTAATCTTGAAGCCTTCAAGCTTGCATAGCAGGGTTGTATTTATTAGATAATAGACACATTTATTATATTATTATACTTAAGGGTGACATTTATTATATTATCACACTTAAGTTACCATATTTAAGTTCTCTTAATATATATATATATATATATTATTCTTGTAATTGAACTATACAATACAATGGAAATCCTAGCCGTCTTTTTTGATCTCTTCTCTCTTCTTCTCCTTTGTAATTCGTAATACGCTATCAGAGAAAGGTTTGAGGGCATAGAAAAGATCGGATTTGGAGATTTTGTTCGGTGAGAAAAGAGGAGAATACTTCGGTGCAAGAAGTACGAAGAAGATTTGGCAGAGGAGGTTCGCATGAGGTTTGAACAGGCCTTCGGTAATTTCACGAAGGAAGTTCGGATTGCGACAGAGGAAGTTTTGCGAAGGAGGTTGGCGACCTAGAGCAGGGTAGTTCGCGAACAACAACTTCAGCGGCAGCGACCAGACGCAGGGAAGAGAATCGAGAAAGTAATATTCCTTCCGTTTTGTAAATTTTATGCAGAGGAGACAGGCAGGATGGGTCGTAGTTGTAAGTTACAATGATTAGAATCGGTCACAAATGTCGTAATTGATTGCTAAGAAGGTAGTTGTTTACATAAATACTGTGATTGGTGGCTGCAATTGTGGCAATAGGCCAAAGAGATGGTAGTTGGAAACTATAGCATTAGTAGTCTGCCACAAAGCCCATAGTTGGTTAGTGCGATAGCTACATCTAGCCATAAAGGCTGTATTTAGTAGATGTAACCATAGTAGCAATCGCAAAGGTCGTACATAGTCGGTCGTTGTAAAAATTACATTTTGTTGCATAGGCCGCATTTTGATTTTGACGATTGCAAGCATTGTTCGTTTGTGGCAGGTGGTCGGAGACGGCAAGAGGTGATGGCGGGCAATGGTTGAAAATGATTGGTCACTATGGAGACTAGTGGTTATCATCGAGTATTCAATACATGTACTAAACAAAACAACCATATTTAGGCTATGATGTTTACAAATAGGGGTCAACGACAGCGGAAGATAATAGCTAACGGTGATTTGTGGTTTTTGAGGCCAGTAGTTATTGTCAGGTCTTCGTACATGTGTTAGGCACTACAGTTGTATTCATACTATGCCATTTGCAAACAGGTATTGCTGACAGGCAGTGGTTGGCGATGACGGGCAATGATGGCTGACTGCGGTCGACGACTACAGAGACTGAAAGTTATTGTAGAGTTTTCAATACACGTGTTAAGCACAACACTCATATCCAGACTATAACATTTGAAAGCAGGGGTTGCTGACAGCTGGTGGTTGGCGTAGGTGGGCAGTGACTGCGGCGATTATCGACGACGGCCGACATACCGTAGTAGACGATGGCTTGCGGTTATGGAGGCCTGCGGTTTTATCCAAAATTTATGTTGAGAATGGGCTCTAGAATTCTAATTCTCTTCCTTCTAAGTGAAGAGGGATGGTTGATTTATAGGCATTTTAGAGGGGCATTTTCGTTTTTTTGTAAATAATTTCTCCAATCATATGATCGAACGGTCTAGATCGATCCCCATTGATCATATATATTTCTTTTTAATGATTTGAAAGCCTTATTGCGTCAAAATTTAGCAATCTTGGGCTCGCTGGATGCATCTCGTCGAGACGCTCGATTAACCAATAAATATATCAAATTTGAAGTTCATTTGATAACTCAATTGACGATCTAATGCCTTCAAATGTGCTTTAATGATTTGAATGGACCCGAATTGAACAAATTTTGGTATCATTGGGTTAGTCATGTCAAGGCAGCCAGTTTTAGTGTAAGCTTAAATGAAATTGGGACCCAAATGATCTTAAATTTTGATTTGAAAATTTTATTGATGTCACATCAATAATAAAAAATAAAAATTATTATTTTATAATTTAATTTCAAGTTTATTATATATATTTATAGTGTTATGCACGTGTGGATCTAGAGGCACCAAAATACTTATTTTAACTTTTCATGAATACATACTAAAACTAAGTATTAAATAAATACAACAATAACCAGCCTTTACCCCCACTAAGCGGCGTCGGCTATTACGTGAATCCTTCTCTCTTGTGTTCTACTGAGCGTCATATTCTCATTCAACTCTGATAAATTAAGTTTAATTTTTATACAAATCAAACAAATAAATATTAAAAAATTTTACTAGTCATTGCTATATAAATAACAAAAATATGTTAGATATAATTTTTCAAATATAATAATTCAGACTTTCCTTTAATAATCTCCTCCAACTGCTCCAGTGGGATGTATGAACAGTCAATACTAAAAATTTTCTGCAGACATTCACATAGATATCTCAATTGTTGCAATGTAGTACAAGAATTATTTATTGCAAAATAAACAAACTCACTGGTTCACGGCGGTAGAGCAATACATTACCGTCTTAGCGTTGCATTAGAATTAAATACACACACAGGTAAATGAAACTAATCAGTATTGATACCATAAGTTTTCTATGGAAAAACCTATAAAGAAGAAAAAACCACGCGGTCTGACTCAGTTTTAAAAATTCATTATAGCTTGATGATTACAGAGAACCCTTGTCCCATAGACGGAAAAATGTTACCATGTTTTCTAAGCTACAACGTCCACTAACGGCTTCCGATCGACGGTGATCGACAATGATTGATGGTAATTGACAACCATTAGCCGTGGTTGACGACGGTCGGTGACAGTTGAGGACGTCAGAAGTGCTCGACGACAATCGTCGACCGTTGGCAGTGATCGACGACAGTCGATGGGTGTCAACGACGGTCGACGGTGTCGACGACGACATGGGTGGTGCCGGACTTCAGTTCCTTCTCAAAACTTTAAGTTCTTTCTCAAGTCTTAAGCCCCCTCTCATAAGAAGGGCGGGGTTCTATTTATAGTGTTCTGAGTGCAATCCATGCAGGAATATGAACCACTTTAATCAGACGGTCTGGGGAGCTTCTTTAGATTAGACGGTGTTTGATGGACATTTGAGTGCCTTAACGATGTCGGAATTGAGCAATATTGAGCTCGTTGGATTCGTCTTGTTGAGACTCATGATTCTACTATAGACTTGTCAGACTCAGCATTCGATTAATCTTCTAAATATGTCCATAAAACTTCAATTAATGATTCAATGACTTGATCTGAGTTTGATTTGACTCATGTTGGACTAATTTTGGTAACATTGTGTTCTTCTTGTCTAGCCAATCAGTTTAACGGTAAGTTTTCTAAAATCGGAGTTCGAGATGAGTTTTTATCGATGTTTAAATATTTTTTGCTCAAAAAGTCATCTTGGGATCAATTTCATTCCTTCAGATTCGTGTCAAATGACAAAAATTTGTTTGGATGTATCAATGATGAAAATCTTTTATGATTTGTAAGGGTTTAATGTATCATTTGCATCAAAATTCAAATGCTTTAGAGTCGAATTGAGCTTGAGTCATACTAACCTCATCGAATTGAGCTTAAGCCATACTAGAACTCGAGCTCTTCTCATGAGGTGCATGGCCGGCTCGAGCATGAGTTGGCACATCTCATTTATGTTTATTTACAATCATGAGTGTTAACTCAGATTTGCGAGTTGAGTTACCCAAATCAACATTATTTGAACATAACTTAAGATATTAAATGGGTCTAAAAGTCTAATAAATGTAGATAACTTTCTCAATTCAAACTTTCATTGTCACAAATTCAAGTCAAGTTTTCCTGAATTTTCTTTTAGTGGGTCTATTTCAAATTTATTGGTCAATTTTTCGGTCGACTCATCATTTTTCGGCTTATTTTTGAGTTGCTGCGACAATTCAAATTTACATGCGTTAAAATTCTAAATTCAAAATTGATTCGAATATGAGCGATTATTGCATTAAGACACCTGACGTAAATTTGGTCAGATATCTTATAACAGGGGTCACGTGATAATTTGGTCCCACTAACATACACGATTCGGGCTCGGGGTTGACATGTGACATTCTGTTATTGAACACTCAACACAAATTTATATCAGGTGTCTTAATATTTTTAACACGTGTATCCAGCGAAAAAATACGAAGCAGCGGTGGTCCGTCCTATGGACGATTGGCTCGCTCGCTTGTCGAGAAATAAGAATCGGAGGGCAAATCACATTTAGTGCAGTCAACCCTCGCACTGAAGCGAAGGAAGATTTTTCAGAGGTGGAAGAGCAAGGCAGAGCGACTTTTCTAAAGGGTCAGTAAGAAGCATTTATTTTATTTCATTTTCGAATGAAAAATGTTTAATTTTGATCAGTTTCTAAATTAAAATATTGAAAATGATTTTTTAAGAGTTCTGAAGATATTGATAAAGAAGAATATTATGACCATCAAATAAATTTATTCAAGGAATTGTTGTATCCGAAATTGTATAGAACATGAGAGATTCTACTTATACGAATGGTTTCATATTCTATAAAAGTACATATTGATCCCCTCATAATTAACCTTTAAAGGGTTCTTTTGGTTATTAGAAAAATATTCACATGTAATAAGATTGGATGACTGATTCGATCGATAGGAAGCTTGTCGGTCGTTCGCTGTGACTTGAGTCCACCGACAGTCAGTTTAAAAAGAGATTATCTTGCCGACCGTCCTGAGGGCTGATCACTTCCTTGTGAGAAATTCCTTGGTATGTTCCTCCGATCGCTAGAACTAGACGCCTCTTTCGCCAATATATATTGTACATAAAAAATGTGTCTGCACGAATCGTGAGAAAGTTCAATGATTTCCACTGACAAACACTAAAGAACGGTGTATCAGGATAATCAAAAGACATAAATATCAAGCGTTGTTCCATTCGATCAAAACTATGAGTCGATCGAACGAAAGCACAATCGAACAAAGAGAGAGAACGAGCCTAATCCGACTGGCAGTCGTTCATGATCAACTCTCTCAACTAATTATGAAGCTCCTTATAAAATGGCTAAGGGGTCCCTCACAAAACGACTCTCTGATTCACTGAGAAGGCTCCTTATCGAAGGTGGGCTGTCCATTAAATTACAGTGATACACCCTCTCTTTGCGGCCCAATTTATCCTAACGTCATGAGTGTTCCTTCTATAAAATCTCCCTTGAAAGTACCAACCAACAACCTTTCGAACCGACATACATCTTCCGGCCGACCAAAAGCGGTTATGAATACAAAAATGTGCCAAAAGCAGTGTTTATGAATATAAAAAGGAGTCAAAGTCGACTATAAATACAAAAAATGTGTCATAATATGTTGTAATGCCCCTATTAAAACAGGGACAAAACACTTGGTACCCTTGAAATCTATAAATACAATGTCATTTCTATAATAAAGTACTATTAAATTGGCTCGATATAAATGTATATTACTATGTACTCTCTCTCTCTCTCTCTCTCCGTTTCTCTTGTCCGTCCTACACTATACCTTGGGTGTGATTCATAGGACATATATGAATTCAATAATATATATATATTATTGAATTTAAAGAATATCATTTTTCTTGCATGGTTAATTTGTAAATTAGTATAAATTCTATAAATTCTTCCATAACAATTCATTTCATCTATATCTTTGGGAAAAATTTTTCGCCGTACATCCGAATAACGGCGATGATTCGACCACATCATCTTGCATTTCGTGTGGCCGATCTTCGTCGATGTCCCGACGTTCGAACAACAAAGATACTAATTTCTCCTATCTTTGAAATGAACATAAGAAAACCATTATTTTAGTTGTATCATTTACTCGCGTTTATTTTGTTTTATCTTTTTGAATGTTTATAACATCTAAAGATGATATGAAAAGTAAATTAGGTGTTTCCATATGAGAAGTATTTATGCAAATCACTTGTTTATGAAAGGGGGCATTTGTATAGATACCGCCCAATTTCTTTGTTTTAACATACCTAATACCTAAAATTTACTTATTTACATGTTTGCCATCCAAATATTTTATATCATGTCAAAATATAACTATTTTAAGTTTAAAAAGTGCATCATTCATTTTTCATTATGATTTTAGCTTGGGGGAGATAAATAGAGGATGCGAAAGTGTTGGGTTATGTTTATAAGCAAAATGGAGTCCATACGGGCAGTCAAGCTTGACTTGTTAACATGCTCGCAAGCTGAGTTTATTGAGCCGCAAACTCGAGCTCAGACTCAAACTTGTTTATTGAGGGAGCATGAGCCTGAGCTCATCGAGGCTTGGTATTTTATCTCGTGAACTGGCTTGACTACCCAGATTCGATCACATTGATGCCTTCTACGATAAGCTCTCGTGATGGTTCTCACTCTCTACCGTCTTCGATTACTTAGACGATTTATCTACTGTGCTCCAATGATGATTTCATTCGAGCTTACGAGTCAGCTTATGAGCTTGAAGTTTGTACCACAATGCAAACTTTGCATGCGCCCATCATTTGAGCTCATGAGCTCAATCCTGAGAAAAAATTTATATCTCTTTACAAAATGAACATTAATGTTGTTTCTCCTTAGCGCTTCATTTTGGTTGCATTGTCTTACATTTTTAAATATATTTATTTCATCTTGGATTTGGTTAAAATTTTTATGAATTATAATTGAATTCCAAAATCATTTTTAGAATATATAAAAATACCAATCCTACCCTTTTATATTGAAAATAAACAAAAAATAAATTATTATTTATAAGCTATAATTTCTATTCATAACATTATGATAAACATTAATTGAAAAAGTAATTTTGAAGCATGATGATTGTTCTCTGGGGAATTTATATACATACCACACAATTGTTAAGTATGTATATATCTAAAAATCATATATATATATATATATATATATATATATATATATATATATATATATATATATATATATATATATATATATATATATTTATTTATTTCAGGCTGGTTGAGCACTTGAATCCCACACATGAAGATTTTCACTTTATTTTCAAACCAATATATCATTCATTATTCGAGCTTAATAAATTTATGCATATAACTAAAATCATTAATGTTGGATCCTAAGTTGTCTTTGTGAACATGCATCGAGAGTCAGAGCCGGGAGAAGGGATGTAGAGAGAAAGATTAGGCCAATTCCTTTAGAGAAGTCGGGGAAATGTCCTTATATTTGTCTTTTAGTCTCATATTTATAGAGGTGTATTTGTACAATTACAAAAAAAATGGAATGGCTATGGAAATTGCTCTTAATGTAATTAATTGTGTTGATCTTATATCTATTACAACTTGAATTTGAATATGGCGGTAATCGGATGGCAGTCGCGCTTGCTGAAGTAAAGAATATGTCGGTCGAATAGCTACAATCGGGCGCCCAACATTTAGCCCATCGAGACTGCGGCCATGGTCTGCATATTGGGTTTCTTGTCATAATATGTTAGTTGACTTCGGCCAAGCGATCAGTGTTTCAATGAACGGTTCAGATTATGCTCTTTTGATACGACATCTTGATCATCGGGCTACTATCCTGAGCCGTTTGATTTTCTTGATATTCATGTTAGTAGTTCTAGCATATACCTATTAGTTCCCCAAGTTTTCCAGCTCCATGAAAGTGATAGCTACGGTAAAAACAAATAAATTATTTAATTATCAATGACGTTAAAATCAAGAAAATTAATGCGATAAATAACTTCCCATTGGATTTTTTGCTCGACGTGCTCTATAAATAGAGTTGTAGGCACGGCATGGCATCTGTTGCCGTTATTTTTTTTTTCTTTTTCAGTTAACCGAGCATCATGGCTGATGGTTCAAGCCGGATCATTGTGGACCTCAAAATTCTTGCCATGGCAGCCGAGCCATTGGTCCCTGTAAAGAAGAATGTGGTTAAGAAGAGGGAACGGTCGAGCTCCGAACCTTTGTTGAGTGGTCAAGTGGACTCGCCTGGGGAACCCAAGGGGCCAATGCCAAAAGTCTCTTGTCGAAAGGCAGTGGCCCCTGACTTTGACACGGGAATAAGTGTTGAATACCAGAGGGTCTTGCTTGCTGGAGGGGCTGAAGAGAGTGGAGTGGAGCCAAGGGGAGTGGCCATCACCATCTCTTTTTAGCCGTAACTGTAGGGAGGTGAAGGTACCTCGCCGCAAGAGAGAGAGAGAGAATTTTCGGTGACTCTTTCTTCAATTGATAGATTTATGGGTACGTAAAGCATTTTTTGACCGTTGACGGTATTTAACAATTTCTCAAAATTATTCTTATGTAGATGAATTGATCGAGTCAGAGGATCGACAAGACAATGGGCAATCAAAAGATGTTGCTGAGTCTGTTCCTATTGTGGTGTCCAAGTGTAGGTCGAATATGTGGGGCTTCCGCCAACAACCACCTCGGAAGGACACCGACCCCCTGACCCTTTGCCCACCATCAGCTTAAAACAGGAGTGAACATATGGTGGACGTCCGGCTCTAAAGTCATGGAGCAACTGGCAGCGGTTAGTCCTTGGAGGGGAGCGGCCAGAGGTCCGAATGTGGGTATTTTGCGGGAGTTATCAACCTATCGGGCAACCATGGGCTCAGATGTATTGGCACTGCATGCCGAGGTCGCCACCTTGCAAAGTGGACAGTTCAAGGTACTGCATGAGTTGGGGGTGCTTTGTGAGTCGAGCGATCTGGGCAAATTTCAATGGAATGTTGGCCCGATGGATCAATTTAGATTAGGCGGGTCGATGGTCCTCTTAAGGTTAACCTAGATGGGGTATGTCCCGATTGAGGCCTTAGAATGCTTGTTCACAAAACACATCATTAAAAATCTGTAATAATTTTATTTGAAAATGAAACAACATCTAAATAAATTTGAAAGATGTTTGGTGTGACACTTATCATTATGCTACATTTCGTTTTACGCGTTCGTCTTATAAATAGGGCAAGGAACCGCTTCTTTTTACTTTACACGTTCTGGTTTCTTTCTCTACGCTTTTGATTATCCTTCTCCTTTCGTCTCCCGGCGGACTTGTGTTATTTGTGATGGCTCTGAAATATTCCCCTACCCTCTTTGGCTTTATCAAGGGTAATGACCCTTTGCTTTTGACGGAGAACGAGGTGAAGCAGTTGCAGCGATAGCATGTTCTTCACGATAGCATAACCCTTCGGAAGCTGTTGGGGTCAGCTCGAGCGACGACGTCGTGGGCAGGGACCTGGTCTTTTATTGAGACCAGTTCAAATATGGTCTCCTATTACCCCTGTATGATGAGCTCTGAAGTGTTTTCAACACGTACGAGGTTATTTTAGCGCAAGTATTGCCAAACTCCATGGCCGCCATAATGGCCTTCATCCTTTATTGTTGTCGGAAACGTATCCCATGTTCAATCAACTTGTGTAAGCATTTTTTTCTTGTTTAAGTTCGATAAGGAGTGCTTCTCCATGTTTTCAGCATGTAAGGAACTCCACCCACTGGGAGTCAAGAATAAAATAAAGGATCAGAACAAGAAGTTTCTGATTGGATATTGTATTGGTGCTTGAGGGATTCAGATCGAGCCATCAGAAAGAGCGATGTACAAGTAAAAGTCTCTTCCAGAGAGTATGGAAGCCAGCAAGGAAATGCTAGAAAATTCTTCAGATCTTGGACTTATGGTAGTAGATGGCGGCGCAAAGTGCTCACTTTTTAAGGTTAGCCGTGCTCGACCTGGAAGAGTCATTGAGTAGGGCTATAAAGAAGGAGGCTCATTGGAAACAAACCTTAAAAGGACCCACGACAACCGGGATAGCCTAAGGCTTGGGCTTGACAATTCCGGGAGGGCCAACCAGAAATCTGTCAGCTCAATATTGACCCTGAGGAAGGAGATATTTGAGCTAAAGGAGAATCTCACTTCTTCTGTCTCCAAGGAGGAGCATGGGGACGGCTTGCCGGGTAATTTTAAACTTGGAGTGGGCTTTGCCACTCAACAATTTATTCATCATGGCCTGCTCGACCCCAACTTTTATGATCTTAAAGAGTTCTCTGCTCTAACTCTGGATGAGTCGACAAAAGGTTCCAAAGAAAAAGATTCTTCAGGCATTGAAGGGGGGTCGACCACCAATTAGGGTCTTGCCAACTGAGAATTTCTTTCTGTCCTTCCTTTTCTTTAATAGAAGGAAGATATTTGTATCGCTCCTTTGGATATATGAGAAAACTTTGTTATTTTTTCGCTTCCACTTTTTGGATTGGTTATGTTTTATTGATCGTATACTCATCTTGTGAGTCGATCTGTCACATGGGATGGTCGACCAAGATATTTCGTAAATCCTGTTTGATTGGGTCATCACTTCCGGAGAGACTAGCATTTGAGGCGACCTTGAGGACTTGTTGTGGATCTTGTCACTGGCGTGTGTCTCAATTGCTCTTATAGCTAACCGTCAAATTTTAGATATAACTCATTCGTCAATCTTTCCAATTACGGAGTCGAATCAAACTTAAGTATCTGTTGGGACTTGAATCATAATCACAACCGATTCCTATAGTGATCAGTTAAAACATGTCAAAGGGAGTCTAAGTCACCGCATGCCTTCACTTTATTTGGTCAACAGGGCCTTTGCCTTGTCAGAGTTTATAACCTTTTGTTACCCGTGGATCATGTCATCACCTGACGGTGTTACCCTTGAGGACTTGTCTTCGAGACTATTTGCTCTATACCCTTTCACGTAGTTTGTCACTCAACATCTCTAGAGACCAAGTCTTTTCAACTGTAAAGGCTTGTGATTGCAATGCAAAGATGGTGTAGATAGTCATTCGACCCATCATAATCGTTCGTTAGGATCATATTCATTATTATTCATTTATCACACACACACACACACACACACACACATATATATATTACTTTTCTTTTTATTGTAAGTTCGGTGTGCCTATGTCATGCGAATTCCAGAGTTGGCAAACGAGTGGTTCTTGCGGGGTTTTACGTCCGGGTACAACTTCCTGAGTGTCAAGATTTGACAGTTGACCATTCGGTGGGCCTGGAGCCACTGTCTCATCACGAATCATGATGGGTCAACATTAAGTTTTCAATTGATGGTGATGTGAACTTCTTTTCTCTTTCTTTTATGGGAAACTAGCTACCGAGTTTTAATGCCTGAGTTAGATCGAAAGGTATCAAGTTGTCTTGTCACAGTGGGCCCACTTATGGGCTTTTGTAGTTTTATGTAGTTTGAAAATTGTATCTTTGCATTAGTATCATAGGTATTTCCACCTTCTTGTGAGATCGATACTTAGGACTCCATTAGAGCTCTATATTACTTGTATGATACGTATACTTGAGTTTACATCCTAGTGACTATTTAAAATTGAAAATATATATTAATTCGCTAGAAGTGATAGCTTTAAAGATTTTAAAAAGGTAAAATTGATTGACTGAAATAATATTCGTTGTGTTTGTTCTGCAAGTTTAGTAGTTTATCTGTCACGTGTTTTGTGGTGTTGTAAAACATTCGACAACACACGAAATCCACATCATATGCCTCACAAAAATGAAAAACTTTAGATAACAATATTTTCAAATGAGGAAATTGGACTTGTCTGAAAATATGGGGGGTGACTGATAAGCCACCAACAAATCTTCATTATCCAATACGACCCTCGAGGCATGACACGGATCTCGAGATTATATTTTAAGCGAAGGATGTTTAAATCTTGATAAAAAGTCAACTAGAACTTCGTTTTTCAGCATATAGTCAAACTGACCGGCTCGATGAAACGAACCCAATGATATCAAAGTCAGTCTAATCTGAGTCAAATGAAGCCCAGATCAATTCATTAAACTATTCTCGGAAGATTTCCGACACATTTAGAAGGTCAAGCGGATGTTGAATCTGGCAAGTTCATAAATAAATTGAACGTCTCGATAAGACAAATCCAAAAAGCCTATGATCATTTAATTCGGACACGATTAATACATCTAAATGCCCCTTAAACGTCATCTAATCAAAGAAACCTTTTCTGGATCGTCCGATCAAAATATTCTATATTCATGCATTAATTGCACCAAGAACACTATAAATTGACCCCCACCCTCACATGAGGGGAAGCTTGAGCCTAGAGAGAGTTTGGGGCCTTGAGAAGAAGTTGCAGCTCCACATCACCGCCAACCGTCGTCAACCGCCTATTGTTGTCCACCACCACCGACCATCGTCGACTACCATCAACTGTCATCGACCCCGCCGACATTCATAGACCATCGCCTACCGTCAATGACCTCTGTAAACCATCGTCAACCCCCGATAACTATCATCGTCAATCACCACTAACCAGACTCAATCAGTCGACACTGTAATCTGAATTGAATATTCACCGCTTGTTACTCTTCCGTCTGTGTGTTTGCTAAATTCTCGTGCAACGTTAAGACGATTATCTGTTACTTTACAACCACAAATTTTCTAGCACGCATCAGCTACAAAGAATTATAATTAATTGAAATTATTAATTTAAAAAATAGAATAAAAATATATTAAAATTAAATTTAAATGATGTTTTAATATAAATAATAAAATTTATTTCTTGTCTCGATCTTTAATATCCTACGGGTGCGTGACAAGGGTTGTCAAAACAACTATTTGCTCATGAATAGCTTGTGTTCGGCTCGCTAAGCAAATGAGCCGATTAAGAATACATTTTTTTGTTTGAAATATAAACGGGCCGAACACGAGTACTTATATTTTTTAATGAGCCGAAAACCGGCTGAGCCTGGGCTCGCACGTGTTCGGCTCGTTTACACCCCTATATGTGTGCCCCTCTATTGGGTTCTTTCCCGCCCGGATGAGCTCCTCTACCAAGTTTTTGTGGTGTTGTCCTAATGGTAGGCACAATATTTATTCGGATCGTGCTCCTTTGCTCCGACATCTTGATTATCCGGCTACCTTCCCGAACCATTTGATTATTTTGATATATGTGTCGATAGTTCTAGCGTATACAATTAACGTCACATTAAAAAAAATATCTTTATAATCTGCTTGTTAAAAATGAAATACAATTTTTCATAGTTAGACTTGTCACACCTTAGTGTCATACATGTCAATATGTAAGTTTATAAGTGCTATATTGTTATTTAAATACATGGGAATTTTGTGTGGTATATATGCAAAAAAAAATTTGCATTTTTAAACTATGATATTGCTCTACATTTCATATAAATAACTAAAATGAATAAATGTTATGCTCCCCCACCTTCGAACGACATTTAAATTTTTAAATTGATGCCGTAAAATTTTTTTTTCTTCCATTTTTTTAAATCGGTTAATTATATCCGACTAATCATTCTTTATTTTCAAGTTAACCATTATAAAGAAATATTACCAATTAAATACATAAATATTATTCAATTTCGACGCAATGCTTATGATATTGTTCGCGAATAACTCGTGTTCTGCTCGTTCACAAAGTTAACAGGCCTTAACGAGCGGAACACAAACAAAGATTTGCTCATTCGTGTTAGGCTCGTTTTGGCTCTAAATAGTATTCATCGATTACACACACACAAATATATATTTATTTATTTATTGATAGCAGTATTTTTTAAAAATTTAAAAGATTTATAATCAATTAAAATTATTAATTAAGCAAATAGAATAAAAATTATTAAATTAGATTCAAATGATGTTTTAATGTAAACAATAATTCTTAAATCTTGCTCCAACTCTTAACATCTTATGGTTATATGATTAGGGTTGTCAAAAAGACTCTTTGTTCGTGAACAACTCGTGTTCGACTCTTTAAGCAAACGTGCCGGACACGAACACACTTTCTGGGCTCGAAATATAAGCAAGCCGAACACGAGCTGAGTCTAGGCTCGCTCATATTCGACTCGTTTACACCCCTATCCGCCGGTGCATCCAATAGATTTGATATGCTAAAGTGGGACAAAAAATCGTGTGGTATTTTAATAATTTAAAATATTATCTCTAACTCATAGTGCAATAAGGTAGTATTTTATGATATTGATATAAATATGAACGCCTTTGCTTCAATCATTAAAAAAATATTTCGACACATTATACGAAGTTATAGTTTATTTATGCTGATTTGGGAGGTGTTATATGTAATGCCAGAGCAATGAATTATTGTTAATATTGTAAGAGAATTCAATACATACTGATGTAATATAAGTGATAGGTGAATATATAAGAAGTTTTTACGTGAAAAATTAAGAAAAAAAATCATAGAGTCTAGTCCAGTCAGAATAATCTTCTATTAATTCGTGATTACACGTACAAGTCTTTGTTTAACTAGCAGGAAATGAGTACACTACTCGTTAACGTACGATGTTCATTGTGTATTGATTAGGAGTGGTTACAGTTGGAAATAATTACTGTAACCAATACACTATCTTTGAACTACGTGATTGCATGGCATACTGGTGACAGACTGCTCCGCCTGGTGCTGCATTATCAGACAACGCATGCACGTTGGGATTCCACAGTGCACATTGTTACTCTGCAAGGAGTAGGTGGCGGCTGATGGTGGTCTGCGGTGGTTAACGAGCGGTAGTCGATGGTGGTGTGCGACTTCACATGCGGGAAGATTTCACTAGATCTTCGGTGCAGAGAACATGTTAGGCTTCAGTTTCCACTCATTCTTCTCCAACCTCAGGTCTTCCTTTGGCTTATAGTCTAGGTTCCTCTCAAGAGGGGAGTTGGGCTCGTTTTATTGAGTTTGGGAGAGGTTTTTTTGTAAATAAGAAAAGAACTCACACCACTTCATCAGAAGACTCGGAGGAATTCCCTCGATCAGACAATATTCAATAAACATTTAAGTGTCTTAATGATGTTAAATTGAGCAATCTCGAGCTCGTTGTATTTTTCTCGTTGAGACACTCAATTTAACTGTAACTTTGTCATATTTCAAATATGTTTAACATTCAAATTATATACTAAAAATTTTTAAAATTGTTTTAATAGCTTGCTTTAGGCTTGATTTGACTCGAATCGAACCAATTGTACCATTGGGCCCTTCACGTTGGACCGATCAACTTGACTATAAATTTATTGAAAACAGAGTTCTGAATGATTTTTAATTGAAATTTGAACGTTTCTTGTTTAAAAGATTACATCGAGATTCATGTAAAATGTTAAAAATTTATCGATGTTGTATCAAATCTATAACTCAATTCTCATGTTATTGAATTTCACACACTAATTGACATTTTTTATTTAAAAAATGTCATAAATTTTACTAAACCTTTGAAAAACAGTTTCTCATATTTAACTTCTATATTTCACAAAAAATATTTTCTCCCTTAAAAACTATCAATATTTTAATATTTCGTACATAAGTGTCATATATTTAAATATTAAAAATTTAAATATTATATATATAAATCATATAAAACTTGTATGTAAATATTTTATTTATTTATTTATTGGGCCATTTACAAATTCTATCGTATTTATATATCTCATTCCTAAATTTTGATTGCATTTAAAGCTTTACTATCACCTAAAAAATAATATTAGACCTTTTAAAAATCAAATATATATTTTTAATCATACATTTAAAACATCAAAATGTTACATTGGTAAAAATAAAAATTTTTGTATGAGAAAGATAAATACATAAGAATTATGTGCTACTTTTGTAAAATTTTTTAATTTTTTATTTTTTGACAGAGTCAAACTACTGTAGACAGTGATAAATAAGCAGGACAAGCGCATTAACCCCAACGACCTCTCCCAAAAACCCATCCCCCCACCCTCCCACACAAGGTCAACCCCCTCGCCGACATCAGTCACAAAACAGGTCCCCTTCTCCGGTCTCTTAAATCTCAGAAAGAACTGTACATTGCCATACATGCATGTAAATACAACAGCCAGCTAAGCGAGAGAGGCATGAACGTAGTTAATGGCGATGCGTTCTCTTTCCCTCACCCAAAGCAGTACCTATTTGGTGCTCAGAGCCATTAATGGCGGAAGTTCGGAGCTTCACAATGGAAAGAAAAGGGAAACAGGGTTTGGACCTCAGAAGGCATTTATTGTGGGGGGTGGAGAAGGAGTGGTGGTGGCCTCTCTCTGCTGAATAGCAAAACCCTAGCTGCCAGTTGCAGCTCAGTTCATCATGAGAGATTCTATCTATCTTTTATATCTCTGGTCTTTTCAATGCTATGGAGCTTTGCAGGATGACAGGAAGATGGTATCGAGTTGCTTTAGTGGGGTTCTGTTTGAGCTGTTAAGGATGTCTCTGGAATATATGAGCAAGTGATTTAAATAAGAGAAAGATATCAACTTTAAGCTGCTGCTACTTGGAGAAGTTTGGGTTTAACTTAAGTTTTACTGTTTCCTAGGTTTGGATGCACATAAGAATGAAATGAAAGGTTATGAGATAAGTAGCCATTTGAGAGGTTCATATGAGCTTCTATGAATTTTGGTTACTTTGGTGTCATGATTAATTGGATGATATTAGAGAGATGTATGAAATCATATTTTGAGATTGATGTCAAATAAAAATAATGAGATGTAAGAAATTTTAAACGTAAAATCTGAAAAAGAAAGTATGAATCAGACTCTTTGAATCGAACAAGTATGTTGTATAAGTAAGATTATAGATGTTGGGCAATGAAAGTCGGACGAAAGTGACCATAGATTTTATAATTATGGTTCAAGTTCTTTGTGTAAGTTTATTTAGAATTGGATCGAACCTCTTCTATCGTAGTTGTAAAATTTATTTTTTGGTTGTAATTTGTTATAATTAAAGACCGACTGATCTTGACTTTTATCTGGAGCCTTCTAGTTTAAGTATTTTTTATCAAAATACATGTATAATCAAGTATATTTATTGGATAAGTATTAGTTGTCGCTAATACTTTAACTTTGAAATATATTTCATCTAAAAATAAATTGAGCATTAAAAAATTTTTGAGTTAAAATTTTAACTTTGAAACAATCATACGACACTATCATTCTTTGGATGTTAAGCTAAACCTCTGATTAGAATTGTGAAGCTAGTAAAATATTTTTGAATCTAAATTTTAATCTTTTAAAGTTATAATGTCGATTGGAGCAAAAATTATCCATAAATTTAGCCTTAAAAATATTTGCAAATAGGTGTAAAGAAACTTTTTGACCAAAAGTGTTCTAAAATAGAGTCCACAATTTCTACAATGACTTTAAGGGCCTCATATATCCCTAAAATGCTTGTCTGGGCTAAAAGTTGAAGTTGTCAATTTGCACTAGGTCAAATTGGTTGATTGCCCGTGAAAACATGTTTTATTAGACAAGTTGTTCATAATAAATCACAAGAATTAGTTGGTGCATCAAAGAATTTTCTTATTTTATAAAGTAAGTTGAATTATCAAAAGCTGAGGATGTCTTTTAGACATAATTGAAGGAAAGTTCCAACAAGACTCATGACACTTTATGGAAGAAACTGTGATAAAGAATGTGTTGATAGAGGAATCATCAATAAGGATAGATTAATGATTTACATAGATTATGCTAATATTAGAAATGAGTTAGCTTTAATTAGAAAATTGGCAGATAGTGGGCATAATATATTATTTTGCAATGTGATGAGCAATGATTTTGATGATGATAGAAGAGGTAATGACATGAGCCAGGTAGAAAGCTGGTAGGTCCTTTTGAATAATCAAAGTTGCTAATGAGAGCTGTAAAACTAAACAATAATGGAGGTGTATATAGATAATATGTTGATCAACGAAGATGATTGATAGATAAAAGGCACTTTTATTAGATGTTATTTGAGTTTGGTTAGTAGTTGGTCATTGGGCACTAAGGTCACAAGACATCATCTTGGCATGTGATAGGAAATGATTTCAATATAATAAGTGGAAGCTACGAATATAGACAAATGAACATTAGATCCAATAAGATAAGTCCTAAGAATTGATATATTTCGTTGTATTCTAAACTTGATAGTTATTGTCCATGTTTGTAATCTTGCTTGGATGTCAAAAATCACATGTCTTAGCCTTAATGCCTTCCCATAATATCAACAATGTTTTACATCAAATTATATTAATTTATTGATGGTTTTTGAAATCTGAAGAGACATAAATAGTAGTTGTTTACCACCATAATTTTTTCTTAAGCCCTTATTTAGATTCCACTTATATTGTTGGTATGCATGTTTATTGATTCATTTTATAAAGCCTTCCATTAATCTTTTAATGATTCATATATCCTCATAATAACACAAACATAGCTTATCCTTTCAAAGTCATTTTCCTAAAGTTAAGCCAAATCTTTATAAAGTTAACCAAATTTTGCTTAATTCCTACTTTGGAAATTCTTCCTAAACTAAATGGCTACAAGAAAAATTACAAACTATAATCAAAGCAAACAAAATGTATACTATGTTAAGGTTGATCCTTTTTATTTTTAAGGACTCAAATAACCACAACCATAGCTACCCTCTTGTAGAAACCTTTTGTTTGACATCTTCTCTCTAAAAATTGGTTCGTTCTTTCGATGATTGTCTCATTTGTGGAGGGTGTTGATTTCATTTTTAGCATGCATATTTTTGATGTCATACTATATTCAAGCATCGTAAGACTCATCTTCTTCCATTTTTAGGCAAACATATGAATTTGAAAATTTTGGGTATAGTGTCGGGGTATCATGTTTTGTGTTTAGGCATTACAACACCTGGGTTCTATGTTTGGCGCTTAAGTGTCATAACACCGGAGCGCTGATTTCAAGCATCTAGGCGCTATGTAAAAAATTTTATCTCTTATGTTTCATCTCGTTGTCTAAAGGTGCCACGTGACAATACTAGGGTGTTAAATCATGATGTCACGACACTGTAAGTCAACTTTTATGGTCTTCATGGTGGTGCCTCATTAGATGAGTGTTAGTACCATGCCAATAGCATCGAGGCAACATGCCATGAGGTCATGGCATCGTGCTGACAAATATCTAGTCTTGAGCTGCGAACCGTGTCTTGTTGACAAACGCAACATTCGTCATGTCAACACAGCACAACACCATATCACAGCACCACAACGACATAATCTAATTTTTCCTTTTAAAAGAGGCAATATATAAGTTAGATTATAAACAAGCCACCCCCTTGGGCTCCCAATAGTGCAAAATGAGAGCCTCTCCTCATTTTTAGTGGTGAGTCCTTTCCTTAGGATTTTGTGTGTGGGCTTTCCTCCACACCCCATCTCCCAAATCTTCTTGTTCTAAAAAATTTTCAATGTCGTGGGTGGTGCTTTTTGTGGTCTAAGGTGTCTGGAGAGCTAGCAATGTATGAGGCTTTTGAATCAAGAGACAATGTCAACCTTCGTACATGTTAGATTTCTATAAACCCTTATCAATTTCTTTTATGGTTAGGTTTTGAGTTAGAAAAAGCCTCTAAGTTTGGTTTCTTACACTTTTTACTGCACTTTCTGGTTGTACATAGTGGTTAAACCCTATCAATTTTGCCATGACGTTACAACATTATCTTTGAGCACCGTGGTGCCACATCCCCATTTTGGGTTTGCAGCTTAGATGCCTTTGTTTAGTGCCTAATTGCCACAACATCATTTTTTAAGATGTCGTGATGCCTTTCTATCTCAGATTGACACAGTGTTGTGATGCTACTTTTAACATTGTTACTATGCCAAACTACTTATATGTATGACC
Organism: Papilionanthe hookeriana x Papilionanthe teres; assembly: GCA_022702705.1. Taxonomy (NCBI): domain Eukaryota; kingdom Viridiplantae; phylum Streptophyta; class Magnoliopsida; order Asparagales; family Orchidaceae; genus Papilionanthe; species Papilionanthe hookeriana x Papilionanthe teres. Next base: position 52,864,090 of record CM040427.1, on the reverse strand, counting down.
TATAGTTGAAGTGTCATTTCTTGATGTTGAGGCAAATATGACTTTAATCTTGGTCCTTCTTAGGCTGAGAACACCTGGACTAATCATAGGCCATGGGCCCCAAGCCATGACTACTTGGCTTGATACTATGACATTGACTTGCAGCATCGCGGTGTGCTCATCGCCTCACTTTATTGACATTGTTGCATGAGGACTACCACAAAAAATTTTTTTCTCGTTAACAAGTAGTCGATGCAGCATCTTTGTTGTAGTACATCAATGGCGATTTACCCCACAAATTAGTCAGGTTCAACTTAATGAAATATTTTTTGGCTTCTTCACCTTATAGGTCTAGGTGAGCATCATGTTAGACATGGGTACTTTGGTACACCCATCCGTGTGGGTGGCGGCCATCATTTTTTTTATTATTTTTTGTTATAAGAGTTCATTTGTTTCAAACAATGTCCATCTAACCATTATAGGTTGGGGACTTAGGGATTTGTATCCCGAACTGTTGGAATACCCTTCTGCATGAATGACTGTTTTTCAGTTTGACTAATCGATCGGAGCTTATAAAAATTCAACTATTACCTATTTGATCGTTTTAAGTATTCTCAACATTTTTTATTTTACATTTATCCTTCTAGACCACCTGGTAAGGTGTGTAGGGAAATGCTAAAGTTCTATCACTATTAGAAGTAAATGTCGGTATATAGAGTTTTACTGCATCAGCACAATCCTTACGCTAGTTCGAGGATCAAAAAGACTAGCGCCATGGTGCCAACCTCGTTGCCTTTTGATTAGAGGGGTTATGCTATACTTAAATTGACTTCATGATATTACAACATCATCCCTCTTATCTTGATGTTGTACTTGTATGCATTTGTGCATTTCTTTACATACACATGTCTGTAATTATTTTGACTTGCCTTTTATTTTTCATTTATATAGGTTGTGTTGCGTGCTTATTGTTTGGTTGTTACATGTTTGGTGATTTATCATTGTTACGCCTAGAGTTATAGTGGTTGGTGCCGCCTCAGTGGCGCCACAATGCCAACTTTGTTTCTTTCTAGGACAGAAGATAGGTACCATGAGATCGTTTATACGACCTCAGGGTGCCACTCTTTTGATTCAGAGATGAGTTTTACATGTGTTGTATGACTTATTATATGTTTGATTGTAAGTCCACATTTGTTGCATTTATCATTTGCCTAATGTATTTGCTACATCATGATGTCTTTATTTATATCATAATGACTTTATTATGTCATGCTTCTTAGGGCTAGTTTTCATGCACTTGCTTCGCATATTGTGCATTTTTATATATTGTGTGTTTTACTTTTTCCAAGTAAAACACCCATTTTTCTTTAATACTTCTAGGTTGCATTTGTCAATACATTAGTGGCTAGCCTTCAATTAATTTTAGATAGAGCTGTGATGGTAATAATAAAATGAGTATTATCTGATGGTTTATCCAGTTGGACAATATGAATGATCCTATTGATGTGTATTGAAAATGTCATCATATATGTTTTATTTTAATATGATTTTATATTAATTTTATGCTTTTGGGAAGATGTGTATGATGTCTTTAAAAGGATTCAGGTAGAATGTTCATGGGAGCTTAAGAAGTGAAGAATTGACCAAATAGAGGAGTAATGCTCAAATGCTGGAATAGAGCACCTAGGCACCCAAAAGTGCAATTTTGAACTTGAATGACAGAGAAGCTGGGAAACAAGTATTGGGTTGGCAGCACTTAGGCGTCATGACCTAAGCGCCCAGGTGCTACATATGGGCGCCTATGATCTACATATGAGCGCCAATAACCCTTGTATGCAAATCAAGAGTAGTTGCTCATGTCCCGTACCTTAATTTTGAATTTCTATTAATGCATAGAATTAACACCGAACATATATATGCAGAGTTTGAGCAAAATTCTTATTTTTGTTGGGATATGTTGCAGACTCAGCGAATTGGACACGGATTAGACCATTTTAATTTGGTGTTATTGTTATCAATTTGATTGTAAGTTTGATGAAATCGAAACAATAAAATATTTTAAATTCGGGTTTGAAATTTCTTTCTCAAAAAATAATCATGAGATTGTATCACCTCAAAATCCATGCCAGATGATGAAAATTTGTTGATGAAGTATTAATAAATATGTAATATTTGACTATTACACTCCAAAATAAGTGTTACGATAAATATGAAAGCTACCTTATATTTCTTAAGATTTTTTTTATTTTTTTTTCCATAGCAAGAGCTATGATTAATATTTATCATTATTTTTAATTAGATTAAAATATTAATAAATAATAAAACTTCTCTTGTATTAACAAAAAAAAAAGTATAATTTCCTCTGAATAACAAAATTGAAAGAATAAATGAATAATATAATAAAAATAATAATACAAGAACGATAGTAATTATAGATTTCTACAATGCATCATTCATGATTCCATTTTACTATTGGCATTGGAATTTGGTAGCACTCATCCCTTTCACAAAATACCCTTTACCCAAATACTTCAAACTAATAGTCTCCTCTTTATATAACTTTCTTTTCTCTCTCACCCTCTCCATTGATCCTTCTCTCTCCTAAGCAATAACACCATCTTCACAATAAATGCAATTGCACCCTCTCAATACGCTCTGCAATAACTGCACTCCTCCCACATCCTCTTCACCCGTTCCCCCTTCCTTGCTCCTCACCCTTTCCTCTTCCCTTTCCCTGCAACCCTTTTCAGCTTCCATGGCATCCCTCTAATCCTTTCATACTCTCTTTCGCTGCATCGACTGCATCTTCTCTCACCTCTGCATGCACTCACGTAGATCTTAGCTCTTCTATCCATTCCTTCGCTTTTCTCAGCTTTCTGGTGATATATTGCTCTTTTAGCTTTCTTCTTTCTAATCTACGAATAACTGAGCTCTGAAGAAATGGAGGAACCAAAAATAGGGTGTAGTGAACGGAAGCCCATGAGTGGGAGAAGAAATTAGGGTTTGTTAGAGCAAAATATGCTCGCCGGCGTCATGATTCCGGCAAGACAGGTACCTTCGATGATCGGCAGGAACTCTTCAGCGTTGACCTTAGCTCAGGTCAGTAGAGTCAAGCAAAGTCAATTCATGTATTTATTTCCTTCTTTTAAATAATCTGTAGGCTGATCATGATATCTATGCTTGTATACAAAGTATAGGTTACAAAGTATTAGGGTTTCTGCAGTAGGAATGGTTGGCGAAAGCTTTTTAACCTTGTAGTTGACTTTTTTTATATATTCACCATAGAGAGAGAGAGAGAGAGAGAGAGGTTTTTCTCATTGCTCTTTGTATGTGAAGATCTAGCCCATTACTGCTGATCTTTCTCATTGCAGTGAAATTTATGATGTTTGAAGGATCATAGTTATAGATCTAAACCAGATCTTTTCCCCCCATTATCGAACATCATTGTAAAACTATATATATTTATATATAATACTATGAACCATGCAACATCAATAAATGTGCAAGGGAGATGCTAATTTATGCTTATGGAGAATTATACACGATATTACTCCCATTGAACTTACTTTCTCTAATTCATAAGCAGATCTTGCAATTCTTCCTTGTAAACTGCAGATCAACATCTTGGAAGGCCAACAACTCCCTCTTCAGCACCAACTCGCTGAACTGACAGCACAAGCGACGACGGCGGAGAGCGAAATGATGAGAGGTCGAGAAGACGACTTCGAGAGCAAGTCCGGCAGCGATAACATTGAGGGCGGCTCCGGCGATGAACATGATCCCAATCAGCGACCGAGGAAGAAGAGATACCACAGGCACACGCAGCACCAAATTCAGGAAATGGAAGCGTAAGATTTATATGCACAAGTTAGCAAGGTTTCAATGCAAGCGGTAGAGTTAATGAAGTAACTTATTGTTATAATTTCTTTAGTTTTTTTAAGGAATGCCCGCATCCGGATGACAAGCAGAGAAAGGCGCTGAGTAAGGAGCTGGGATTGGAGCCTCTTCAAGTGAAGTTTTGGTTTCAGAACAAGCGAACGCAAATGAAGGTATACTAAACCCTAAAGCATGAGAAAGTGGTGATAGGGCATAGCTCATGATTTTGGGTCTATTTAGAGCAGCTGCAGCTTATTAAATAATCTGCTGATAAGTTGATTAAAAATAATTTGTTGATAAGCTAGGTCTGGTGACAATTACAAATTTTTATTTTTTTTAGACAAGCAAGACCGCAGCCAGATAGCTGCCACTATACCTAGATATGTGCGGTGTGAAAACGCTGTTTTCAACATTTTGAAACGCATAAGATGCTAAAACACAGTTTACCCAAAAAAATTTCGGTGCGTTTTCAAAACTCTACAGCACCAAATAAACTGCCCCAAATAGGCCCTCTCTTGCGCGCACAATAATTAAAGTAGGATTTTAAGTGGGAGTCACACCTAATTTAACCATTCGTTCTTATAATTTATACTATTTTAAATTATTTGTTTTATAGTGCATGTTGTTTAGTGTTTTAGTCATAAAGTGATTTGTTATTTTCAAAGACCCGCATCTAATTAGGGCTATGAATTTACGAGAATATTATGTTTGAATACCTGTATATGTGAATGGGATATATTAAATCCATGTTGTCATCCATACATCGAGATAACAAAAGTAATAATTTTCTATTTGAATTTCACTCAGTGATTCACTAAAAAAAATGGATTAATTTTTGTCTAATGTAACCATAAAACTATTGACAATTAAGGTTGATTTTTTACCCATATAAAATTGACCTTTAATTGAGTCCATAATCTTTGAAAAATTCTAAAGAGACTTTGTAAGGGAAAGTTTTAGAATATTCTTTAAAAATGTTTTAAAATGGCGATTTATAAATTTTCAGAATATGTAATTAATGACTCAGGTAAAAGAATATATATTCTTTAGAGTCAACAGTAATTATAGGATTGAAATGTATTTGCACAATTATACTGAGAGCATCATTAACATAAATTAGTATGTTGTATTTCAGTTTTGTATAAATTTCTGACCAAAACTAGCAAAGTTCAAATTAGATTTGACCCCTGAATCAATTAAATATAGTAAGAGATCCAAAAGAATATAATTTAATGACGGTATATGTCTATATTTATTTACATATGTGCCGTGTACCCCAACCTATTAGTTGGCATCAGCGAGTCAGTTGCAAGTTCCCTGAGGTCTGGGGTTCGAATCCTCCTCTGACGACGACCGTATTATGGAAGGTGACACTTGAATCGTTTGACACAGTAGGGGTCACTGGAGGCTCATATAATAGTCTCTAACTATTCCTTTCAATATATATATATTTAAAAGAAATCGATATTTATAGTTTGCTGGTCCAACTATAAATATCGATTTCCTATGTGCCTATCCGACCCGTCCGCACCATGCGGTAGGGATCGAATCCGAGACACCTCGGGACTTACAGTCGAACCCAACTCAAACCACCAGGCCACGGCTGCGTGGACTTTCAATATATATATATATATATATATATATATATATATATATATATATATATATATATATATATATATAATATGGATGCATGTTTATAATTTCTTTATATATAAGGATATAGTTACAGATCAAGATAGCTGCTTCAGCAATAAAGATCACCAAAATAAATAAATAAAATAGTAGGTAAAATTGGGTTTGAAAAGAAAAAAGGAAGGTTACGTGAATCTAATAAATAACTAAAATTTCATTCGAACCAAATGAATGGAATCAGTTTTTAGAGAAGCCGATCTAAAGCAAGAATTTGCGCCGGATCTTCACAGGTTCTTCCTTTTGCCTTAATTTGTTCACATCCGCATATCTACTAGCTATTAATCACAAAGAAGTTATAATTCATCAATAACTTTAGAACCTAGAGTTCAAAGTTTAATCTTTGATCTTCTCCTTCTGCAAACAGACACAGCATGACAGACAAGAGAATTCACAGCTTAGGGCTGAGAACGATAAGCTGCGGAATGAAAACCTCCGGTATAAGGAAGCACTGAGCAATGCCTCATGCCCTAACTGCGGCGGCCCAGCTACCCTTGGCGAGATGTCTTTTGACGAGCACCACCTCAGGATTGAGAACGCCAGGCTGAGAGAAGAGGTAATTAACTATTTCAATCAGCTCTGAGAGTAGCGTTAATATGGCGCATTATCAGTTAATTAGTTATACATTTTATATTAGCTTACATAATCCTATTTCATAAATAGAGTTTACTTTAATTATTTGGTTTTTTATAAATTATCATAAAATAAGTTATATGGTGTTTAAATTAGAGTTTATTGGAAAATGATTGATTCCAAGTAAATTAAGTTCTACAATTAAGTTCTTCCACATGTGGTTTTAATCTTAACTTTAGGCTTACATACAGTTCTACTCTTTCTAATCCATGAGTAATTTAATTTACAGATAGACAGGATCTCCGGCATTGCCGCAAAATACGTAGGCAAGCCAATGAACTCATACCCTCTCCTCTCCCCCACTCTCCCATCCCGCTCACCACTGGATCTCGGCGTCGGCGGATTCGGCCTTCACTCTCCCACAATGGGCGGCGACATGTTCTCCCCTGCGGAGCTACTGAGGTCCGTCGCCGGCCAACCGGAGGTCGACAAGCCCATGGTCATCGAACTGGCGGTTGCAGCCATGGAAGAGCTGATCAGGATGGCTCAGCTGGGGGAACCGCTGTGGACAACTAGTCCTGGTTTGGATGGAGGCAATGAGGTTCTGAATGAAGAAGAGTATGTGCAGAATTTTCCAAGAGGGATTGGGCCGAAGCCGTTCGGATTGAAGTCGGAGGCGTCGAGGGAGACGGCGGTGGTGATCATGAGTCACGTTAATCTGGTTGAGATTCTCATGGATGCGGTATGGATGCTCCTGTTCTTTCAAAATTACGTTCATATCTCCCAATTCTTATCTATTTGCATATCTAATACTTAATGTTTGCTTTTCACATTATATTGCTTAAATCTTTCCCATCATATCAAATCTTTATTTTATCATTGTATTAAAATGACATAATTAAAAATAAATTTCTATTAAAGTGACATAATTAAGAAAAATTATTCCGTCCGAAATCCGGATGCAGAGCTGCGTCCGGACGACGGCCGTGGTACAGTGAATGTCGGAGATCACAGCCATGGGCTATATCACAGCCTACCTTCCACAGTATTACAGCCGTCGTTCGGATGCGGCTCTGCGTTCGGACTCCGGACGGAATAATATTTTCATAATTAAAAATATAATTTACATCTTTTCTAATATTTTGCTTTTATTTTATTTTATTTATTTTTTTGATTGTAGAATCAATGGTCGACAATGTTCTCCGGCATTGTATCCAGGGCTATGACTCTTGAGGTACTATCAACTGGTGTGGCAGGAAACTACAACGGTGCACTGCAAGTGGTATGGTTTACATATATAACACCTAAATTTGGGTATATATAAGTTCAGGTAGTAGATATGTGAATATATAAGAGCTTGCGCTGAATTCCTCACATTTCCAAATGAAGGAAGATATTGAAACTCAGAAAAAATGGCTGATTTAGTTCATTCACTTCATCATAAAGTATAAAATCCTCAGAACTTTTTTTTTATTAATATTTGTAATTCATAAAATATCTAGGCTGCAGTGGATAATATCAACGAAAGCATTATAATCGATTTGCTGAGACCCATATGGCTCAATCTTCAGATGACAGCTGAATTCCAAGTTCCATCTCCTCTGGTTCCAACTCGCGAAAGCTATTTCGTTAGATACTGCAAACAACATCCCGACGGAACTTGGGCGGTCGTCGACGTCTCCTTGGACAGTCTTCGCCCGAGCAGTCTTATGATGAGGTGTCGAAGAAGGCCTTCAGGATGTTTGATACAAGAAATGCCAAATGGCTACTCTAAGGTGGAAATTATAGCTTGAGTTCTTCAAATTAAGACATGTTAGATCATTTATATTCATAAAAAAGTCCTTTTTTTGATATTTGTTTAGGTGATTTGGGTAGAACATTTTGAAGTTGATGATAGGTCTGTTCATAGTATCTACAAGCCATTAGTGAACTCAGGCATTGCATTTGGGGCCAAAAGGTGGGTTTCTACTTTGGATCGACAGTGCGAACGCCTTGCAAGTGTCATGGCTAGTAGCATTCCATCCGGAGAAATTGGGGGTGAGGAAGTTACAATATTTCTGCATAAAAAAGTTTATAAAAATTATATCTTGAGCTATAGACTGACATTTGCTTTTCTCTGTTGATTTGATTTGACAGTGATAACAACATCGGAGGGGAGAAAGAGCATGCTGAAGCTGGCAGAGAGGATGGTGCTTAGCTTTTGTGGAGGGGTGAGTGCTTCAACCACTCATCAATGGACGACGTTATCTGGAAGCGGAGCTGAAGATGTAAGGGTGATGACGAGAAAAAGTGTAGACGATCCAGGCAGGCCCCCTGGTATTGTTCTCAATGCTGCAACTTCATTCTGGCTTCCTGTTTCTCCAAAAAGGGTTTTTGATTTCCTCCGTGATGAGAGTTCTCGTAGCGAGGTATGTTAGCTCGAGTTGATTAAGCGTTATAACTAAAGATGAGATAGATGAAAATAGGTACAGATTTGATAGTCTTAGATGGTATTACGATAAAATATCATCACAATACCACCTAATACTGCCTAATAATACCCTCTCAATGGTGATTTAATAACTTCATGTTTTCAATGACGACTGCAGTGGGATATCCTCTCGAACGGCGGTGTAGTTCAGGAAATGGCTCATATCGCCAATGGTCGAGATCATGGCAACTGTGTTTCCCTTCTCCGTGTCAATGTAAGTCATTCTAAACTTCCAAAACGAACAAGAAATTTAACACCTTTGGCTGATCATCCAATCTTCTCTGATTTTAGAGCACAAATTCAAACCAAAGCAACATGCTGATACTCCAAGAGAGCTGCACTGATCCAACAGGCTCTTATGTGATTTATGCTCCAGTGGATGTGGTTGCCATGAATGTAGTTCTCAACGGCGGGGATCCCGACTATGTGGCTCTATTACCTTCAGGTTTCGCCATCCTTCCTGATGGCTCGAATGGAGTTCAGGGTGGTGGAAGTGGAATCGGTGAGGCTGGATCTGGTGGTTCTCTGCTTACAGTTGCATTCCAGATACTGGTTGATTCAATACCAACAGCAAAGCTGTCACTTGGTTCGGTTGCGACGGTTAACAGCCTAATTGCGTGCACTGTGGAAAGGATCAAGGCTGCAGTAACGGGGGAGAGTCCCCAATGAGCCTAAGGGCTCCTACAAATCAATGGTGAGCAGTTAAGTTTCGGTTTTTGGTGTTTGTTTCTGAAGTTCTACTTTCAAAGGTCCACCACTGCTTTACAGTTTAAATTTTTGGCAAATCAATGAATAGTTTAGTGAAGATTTATATACCACACAATTCCAACGAGTATACAAATCTAATATTTAGATATGAATATTTGTATTTCACTTTTTAAATGTTAATAATGATGCTGTTTTTTTGACCTCTAACTTTAAATTTCATATCTAGAGCACAAATTCCTCTGTTAGCCGAGAATAGCTCAAATTAGTCCCTTTGGATATCTATCACCGTAAGTCGATAAGATACCCTTGACAACACGATCTATGGTTGCTAACAACGATCTTTTAGTAAGGTTGAGTAGACGGGCTCCCCTGACTATGGAGACTATAGATTATGACAATCCAGGGGAAGATGGAAACTACTTAGATCTTGATCAGATTCATCATCATTCTCTTACCATCCAGTAATTTTTTATCTTTAATTTAATTTGCATTTAGAAAAATTAACCCTTAACTGAATAAAATTCTCTCTAATTTGAGAGATAACAGGTCACAAATTTTTTAAGTCAATGGCATTTTTATTTGATAGAAAAATTTTGAGCGTTACTAAAGTAAGAAATCAAAGTTTAATGTTATCTTTTCCTTCTAAATACATAAGAATTATGTAGTATGCATGCAAGCATATGGTCTTAAGTTTAATTTCTTAGCAAGTGAATGCCCTTCATTACTATGTTTTTTTTCTTGTTATTTTAATGGTAATGAAAAAACTTTTTGCCCTATCATTGCACTAAATCATAAATGAGATTTAATATGTGATAAATATAGAAGAAAATTGAGAGCTTGCTTAATTTAAATGTTTCTACTAATTGAAGTAAATTAATGATTACAAAATGAGTGTGCATTTTCAAAAAGAAGAGAAGATGTTAACATAATGTTGCTCAACGGCTAGCATAGAGAGATGATGGGAAGAAATTATCTAGAATCAGCCATATTATTTTTAATTTATCTCCACTAAAAATCCTATCTTGAATTTGTAAAGATATGACATTTATAGATTTAGAAGATGGTGCTCTTGTCATTTCTACAGGGATCCTAGACACTGTAAAAGATTTAAAAAACCTCTTGAATATTTTTTTTTTATATTTTTATAAACATTTTAGCATCTTAATAAACTCAACATTAAGTGATTATGGAATTACCAGATTTGTAGCCACTCTTGTTTTGATTATAAGTCCGTTTAATTTGAAAATTTGACCTTTAAATGAACATTGTTGAGTGATTGATTTGCATATATTTGAACATAAATCGAGACTTACTTGATTTTGGTGGTTTGTTAAGTTGAACTACAATATCTCAATCATAAGTTTACCAAAAATTGAGTTGTGATGACCTCATAGCTACTTTATGAAGTTTTACACCCAAGATTTGGGTGTTTTGAGCTCTAAAAAAATAAGCTAATACATGAGCTTGATTAGATTAATCTTTAGGCATGCTAGAAAAAAAAAATAATAAAACCAAGTCATTACTTTGATTAGCATGTCTTAAAATCACAAGAAATAAAAACTCACAAAAATAAGAAAAAATACTTTTCAAATAGTGAAAAGTAATCATTTCCATTTAAATAAAACATCATTTTCATTTTTGTTTCCTTTTCTTTTTCTCTTAGTCACTTAAACAAAAACAAATTTTTTATTTGTGAGGATTTTTCTAATGGTCCAAATTAATTCTCTTATTTGCTTTATTTCCATTACTTTATCCCTATTATTTAGGAACAAATTCATGAATCTTCATACTTCATTCACATTAGTTGAATATAGCATGAGATGTTAGAAACCTTCTAGCAGCTAAATCTTTACAGCATCATCGATTTGTTTGTTCATTATTTTATAAACTTTATCTTAAATTCTTATATGAAATAGGTCCCAATTGCACGAAAGTAACCTCACCTCTGTATCTCTCTAATCAATATAACAAACTTCACCATTCTTCATCTCTGAAGATTCTTTCTTCTACAGGCAATGAAGAGGACTAAGCCTCAGAGGGAGCAATGGGATCAATTACTGGACGTCGGAAGTAGTCAAGAACGCACCTCAGACAATCCTTGCCACGTGGCGTGTTTCTGTAGTTCTTAAAATAGAGTTTTAAGTGTAGAGCACTCCACCATGCAAGGGTGTTGGTTCGGGTATTGACTCCCCCTTTTCTCTGTCACTCCCCTCCCTTTCTCTTTGTACTTCTGCAGACAAGAAGAAAAAAAACTTGTTTTAGCTTCTATTAGTAGCTCTCTCTCTCTCTCTCTAGGGTTCTCTCCCTCTCTCTCTCTACTAGATTGATCACCAACATATATAAACTTCATCAAATTTGTGCATTATCATCCCATGTTGGAGTATTTTGTGAGGGATTTCATTTGCTAAAATCATTATTTTTTTCCTTGATAGCTTTACGTACATTTCATTCAACTCCCATGTATTTACATATCTAACAACACCTAAAGTTCTATTTTTATATATATGTCACTCTCCCTATGCATGAAAAGGTGCATTTTACATTTTAAAGGGTAAATTGATTATACTTTTGATGTGATTTTAAAGATTTGAGTGGTATAATTAGTGTAAAAAGCAAAGTTTAGGTGTGTTACTTATTTGTTACTTATTTTAAAGTTTATGTTAGTAGATATGAAAATTTGTTAGCTTATCAGTCTTCGATTGTAATTTTTTATTGATAATTATAGAAAATTGAAGACTGAGTTAATTGGACAGGCAGTAAAAAGGATTACTTATTGTTAGTGAAATTGGCATTTGGAGTCGAACTTTAGCCTGCTAAGATGAATGACATTATTGTTTTGGATTGCGTACAAGGAAAGTAAATAAAGGAACAATTTAACTGTAACAAATGTAATAATTAGAGGCAGAAAATGTGAATTTTGTTGCAATTTTTTCTTTTTTTCATTGAAATGGTGAAGTTAAGATCCAATAATAGTGGATTGGTTGCTCAAAAAACGAAAAATTATTCTTAATATGGCTTTCTTCTTTGGGACTTCACATATCACACAATTCTTGTGCGTTTATATATTTAGCAACTAAATTTGATATTTATATTTATAATTTATTGGTGTCATAAATACATGCATGAAAATATACGTATTTTAGTTCATAGTATTTTTTATGCGATATTAAAGATTAAGCAGGAATCTTTGTGCTGTGTGATTGGCTTTCAATGACACTGGCCTTGACTTGAGGCTCTCAAAGTGAATTGCTAACAAAAATTTAAAAGTAGTAATATATAAAAAATAATCATAACTCGATTTATTTATCAAAAAATAGAAAAAAATTAACATAAACAATTTTAAAAATAATATTTGAAAAGGGAATTTTCACCATTCAGGTGCGCTGGGAATCATCTGGTAATCATTTTAAGCTACTCTCAAGGGCATTAGTTATTGCACACAGTTTATCTATATTGTATTTAAGTTATCATATATATGTTTACTGCGTAAATTATTCGAACATAACCCACTTTTATTACAATATTGATTTATGTGGACGATATTATAATCACTGGTCACTGCCTAAAATCTCATCTTCATATCAAACTGCGAATAAAGAATCTTAAAAAACATTAGTATTTTCTCAGTCTCGAAATTGTTGGGTCTAATAGTGAAATGCAAAGAAGAAACACAGCATCATGGTTTTCAGCCGAAGCAGAATATTGAGCCTTTGCTATCAGCGTAACTTGGATTACACAACTTACAGAGGACCTCAATATCTATACACAATATTCGACGCTAGTATTCAGTGGCATTCAAGCATCCATTCACATTACTGCAGATCAAATATTTCATGAAAAGACCAATCGTATGGAGATCTATTGTCATTTCATTCGAGACAACAATTCCATCGGCTTCATCAAATTTAAGCCACTTCGTTCAAAACATCAACTAGCCAATCTTTTCATCAGATCATTATCACAACCTACCATGAACTATCTATTAACCAAGATGCGTGCTAAAGAGAACCACATATCATTTTGAGGGAGAGTTATAGATACTTGGTTTTTCTATAATTTATCTAAAGCATCATTAGGGGTGGAACTACCTTTATTTCATTCAAAAAGTTTTGTTGCATGACTATATGATACAATCATTTCCCAACAAAATGCCTCTATAGGTGGCGCCCGCACAAAGTGGGTCTCTTATCTTTGACTCCCAAGTCTGTAGGGTTCAAAATGATATTCTTGAGATCTCCCAACCTACCTCCTTTTATTTTCCTCATGCTACTCATGCTACTAATATGACTAACAAATAATCTGATTAAGTCTATTAATTTTGAATAAACCCTAAAGCATCATGTTCATGAGACCTCTGAATGAAGGCATGCACAATGCATGGATCTCTTAATCTATTAGCTCCAACTCCTTCCTAACTTATATACATAACTCCATAGGATTTGTAATTCGTGGATTGCCCTAAAAAAGCAATTATGTTTCTTTACGATCTCCCTTTGCATCACAAATTCCACAAAAGGTCATTAATCTCATTATGAAAGGAAGTGTTGCACTTGTTTATTTAGACATCTAAATCATTTTCACCTTCAACCTACTGTTCTCGTGGATCAACTCGAGCCAAAAGACTCCAATCTTTCTCTATGTTAACTACTTTACACTATGGAGTATATAGCTCATGACTGTTCCAACTATGATTTAAAATGCTAGTCTAAGAAATGTTGTGTGCGAGTTGTTCTAGTGTTGAAACGCAGAGCTAAAGAAATTTTCACTATCATATAGGGTTGACAAAATTGTTAGTGATGAAATTTTATTTTGAAGCCCTATACTTATAACACTTTGAAATAGGGATAAAGTGTTATATCTATAGCTTGTTGGAATTTATAAAACTAAGCTTTTATAAACACAAAATTACAATATGTAACTCTCACAGTCTCGCAAACTCTATTTAGAAGCTTCTCTCCTGTACAGTTTTGCTTCACTTGATACATATCCCATAAGGCATTTATATATATTTAAAAGTAATCAGTATGATATATTAGCACCAATTAAAATAATCTCAATCATTAATATTTTTACCTATCAAACCTACCACACACACATCTATCGCATGTTTCACCTAACATTTAAATTTTAAACATTTCAAAGTTTTAATTACTTTATTTATTAAATTATTCAAAACAAATTCATTTTGATCTTTACTTTTCATATACCTATGAAAGTTATGATTAAATTAAAGGGGAATTTACATAAATAGGACACAATTCTTCAGTATTTACATATCTGACACCCAAATCTGCCCATTTAGTCACATACTACTCATTCCTTTCCTATCACATCAAAACTACCACAGATTAACATTGTCACAAGTCAAATCCACTTTTTCATGCATAGTAAAGTGGTATTCAGGTAAATATCAAAGTTCACATGTGAGTTAGGTAAATATATAAATATTGTATTTTTTTATTTATATGCCTAGCATATAAAATTAACTAGTTGCTAATATGTTACTCGAATAATATAAGTACAACAAAAATACCAATCGGCTTTTCACCTCATGTTAGAGATAACGAGAACTCCAGTGAGATGGAGGTGAGTGAGATCCAAACTCGAGTAAATTAAAGGTGTCATGCTTCAATACATTTGTCTTCTTCGATGACTGTGTTACTCTCCACGTTGACATCTCACCCATCTGACATTATTTGGGTCACCTACACTTTTTTTGAACCATGATTATCTCCTTAGCAAAGTTTGCATCATCCTACCATCTATGATCAAGAGATTCTTTAACCAGGCTCTTTCAGCCTATTAGGTATCCTAAACGACAATGCTTGTCTTATCAGTGCAAACATTTATAGCTTCTCTAGCTATATCAAACCTCAACTCTCTCATTTTATGGTGCATGAGAAATAAATATTATAGATCACTCTAAATGAAAGAGATGTAAGATTGCCGGTGTTCATGACTGAGATTAAAAAAGTAAGAGTTATATTATGTATCTCATGTAAGAAAATGAATTAAATATGTCTAAGTAGAAAGATTTATTATGGAGATAGAAAAATTTAAGCATTATTATTGTGTGTTAGAAAATTCACGATGATAGAATAAAATATTAATGTATGTCATATAAAAATCCACAGAAAACACATAAAAAGAGTGTTAAAAGAACGGACATAAAATATTTACTAGGAAAACTTGAAAAGGGAAAAAATAATGGATTTGGCCCCTGTCGAACTAATTCACTATATTTTTCAAGATAAATGATTTCACTCGTCTTTATGTAGACAATATGACTATAATGTTCTAACTGAGATTCAATGATTAGGCATCAACAATCTGTGTCACAATAACCACTAATAATGGCTAGCAATAATCTTTGGTTGGTGTCCGCTTCCAGTCTTTTTCAAGGTTGTGGACTGAGCTCCTAGCTTCCTCTGTTATGTTTAGAATGAGGTCCTATTTATATAGCTTTGTAAATGTCTTTTAGTAAATATAGCCAAAATACCAAAATAGCCTATTCGACAGTTCGTATTATTATTTTTTTATTATAGACTGTACTATTTGCTTTTAACTGCTCTAATGATCTCAGCGTTGAGTGATTTTGAGCTCTTTAAATTTCTCCAACTGAGATGGAGAATTTGACTGTAAACACATCCAATTTTAAAATCATTTGATAATTTCATAATACTTTAAAACTTTCAAACATATTCCTAGTGTTTGTTCAGAGCTCATAGGGGCATAATTTTAAAATAATATATCAATTAATATAATAAAATAAGGAAAAAAAGTGTTAGGTTTAAAATGCGACAGAATAGTTTTCAAATCCACGCCCCTTATTCCAAAAAGTCGGGTGTTTTATTTACACCATAATTACTAAAATAAAAAATATTAATATTCTAGACACGTGGCATAATTTTAAGCAGCAAGCAGCAAAAATTTTTACGTCAAAGTTAGCGTCCAAAAATTAGAATTAATCGGCGTTAAACATGTAAAATATTATTCAACTTTGAATCAAGCCGTAGCTATTCGGTTCGGACAACTTACAGTGTGCTGCTTACAAAATTTTCAAATAATCATTGAATATTCAGTGAATAATTTTAAAATGAAACTGTGTAGGTTATTAGAAAGTTATTGCAGCGTTATTTGAGCAATAACCTCCTAATAACCTCACAATACCCCGAATAACAAATAAAAAATATAAAATGAAATCGCGGTGGTTATTAGGGTGTTAATAGGAGGTTATTCACTGATTATTTGAATAATACCGCAATAACCTGCTAATAATCTCTCAACAATCTTAAAATACAGGATCGCGGAGGTTATTAGTTGATTATTCGGTGATTATTTTTAAGATTCCTGTATCTATACAGGGCTATTCCGGGAATATTCTGAAATTACAGAGATTTTATTTCTCCTCGCCAAAAAATCTTCAAATCCTCTCCCTCCTCTTCAGAATTCCTGTCCTCACTCACAAATTTTGTGCTCCGGCAGATCTCGACTCTAGGGTTTTTCACACAAAATCCCTGTTCTTCCCCAATTATAAAGTTCTGAACTTTTCTCGTTCCGATAGCCCTTCCTGGATTTATAGATTGAAGCTACTTTGAGATCCTACTTATTTAAAGGATTTGTAGATCGAATCTACGACATGATCTCAGCCGTGAAGCCGCCTTCGACGACGGCGTTTATTGTCAATGATACGACACGGACTGGATTGTTATCTCTTCGGAGAAAGATCTCCTTGCCACCGCTTCCTGCCTCAACGCATCCCTTCCTGTTGTGCTCCTCATTGCGCTTGTCGTTGAAGCCGCTGTGTGTTTCTTCGTTGCCGAAGGTTTTGCGATCACGCGATGATGGGTTTCAGTTCAGGTGCAACTCCTACGGTGCTGAGAGGTCTGAGAGCGTGCCGGTGCCGGCGGAGGAGCCGCGATCCTCCGCTGCCCAGAAGCTGAAGATCTCGATTTACTTCGCCACCTGGTGGGCGCTTAACGTGGTGTTTAATATCTACAATAAGAAGGTGCTGAACGCGTTCCCGTTCCCTTGGCTGACCTCGACGCTCTCGCTCGCTTGTGGATCTCTTCTGATGCTGCTCTCCTGGGCCACTAGGGTCGCAGAGACACCGAAGACCGATCTTGAGTTCTGGAAGACCCTCTTTCCGGTGAGCAAATTTCGGCCTTTTGGATGACATATCTTTGATGTTGTTGTTGTTGTTGTTGTTGTTGTTTTCTAGCTTTTAGATCTCAGTTCTCAATGTCCTGAGAAAACTTGGGTTTTGAGTTACTGAAATTTGGACTCTCTGATTTTCATTTGCCTTACTGAATTATCGTTTCATTGTTACTTTGTTTGATGTTTCTTTATTTTGTTTTCTTAAATTAATTTCATGAATTTTCTTTATGTTCATAAGAACTTAAAGTTTCCTTTTGGTTTATGCGATTTGTAGATTGTTCCGTGGGAACGGTCTTTATTATAATGTTTGGCTGGTTTTGTAATGGAACAGTCTATATTATAATTTACCTGAGGTTGGGAATCTGATTTTATTGTTTAGTTAGTGATATTTGGGGTTCTCATTTTTCAGGTCGCAGTAGCTCATACAATTGGACATGTTGCAGCAACGGTTAGCATGTCAAAAGTGGCAGTGTCATTTACTCACATAATCAAGAGCGGAGAACCAGCTTTTAGTGTGTTAGTCTCAAGGTTTTTGCTAGGGGAGACATTCCCTGTGGGAGTCTATTGGTCACTTTTGCCGATTATCGGTGGTTGTGCTTTGGCGGCAGTGACGGAGCTCAACTTCAACATGATTGGTAATTGAATGGTTACAAAATGTTGTAGGATAGATTTACTTTTTTATTCCAACTTAATTTTGATTGTAGAGGCTCTAAAATGAAATCAATATTTTTTATTTTTGGCGTATCCCATGAGAAATAGCTAATAATCAATAGGTGCATTTAATTTCATACCACCTTATTCTTATGTATTCACATATCTAAAACATGAAGTTTGCTTTTTTTTACATTTATACCTGCCAAATATTTCATATCAAATAAAATATACCATCATTTTAACTTTTAAAAGTTGAAATGCACCTTTTCATGCATAGGTAAGGTGGTGTAGATATTTAAAAATTGAATTTTTGGTGTTAGATATGTAAAAATATGTAGGAATTGGGTGGCATGTATATACATTTTCCTAATCAATATTCATTATATTTTATGATGACATTGGTAGACATCTAGTGATCTAACTCAGAGAAACAATTAATGGCGTGCATTTAGTGATGCTCTCAAGAATTTTACTATTTGAGTTTTTTTATTATTAAATTAAAGCGAGTGATCTTGTTCTTAATGCTTACACCTTCATATAAATTCTCATGCAAATTAACTGTTATAGAGATTAGTAAATGTTGTGTCATACTATTTGGAACTGGAACCTCTTGAAAACAGGGAGATAATGATCATCCCTTAATGAAAAGTAGAGATATTCTTTACTGTGGAGATAATGCTAAATGCTGTTGATTTTCATTTTGAAGTATCTATAATTTTCTTAAAAGAAAATTGATAGGAATGTAGTCTTATAGGGCTAAAAATCAATCATTTTATTGTTGTCTAAATTATTTTAAAATTCAATAAATATTGATCCATATGTTGTTTCAAGGGTGAAAATATTGATTAATGGTGTTGTATTTTATTTTGGACTATCTACAATCCCTTTTGTCTTTAGAAAAAAAGTAAAATTTATAGGAAATTTGAAGTTAAAGTTAATCAGACTCTAGTGCAAGGTTTGCTCGATAAGGGTCTTTACAAGTTTTGTCTAATGTAGTTTCAAGCCAAGCATTCCTTGTAAACTATGTTTCAAGCCAAGAATTATCCGATTTTGGTTATTTTTGATTTTATAAGGCGAATATATAGTTCAACACACATGCATACACAAATACATACATAAATACATACATATACGTATGTATTGAAATATCAAGTACTTGTGAGCATAAATGTTGAAATAATACATGCTAATATAGAACAACATCTCCATGGATTTTTTTTTTCTTCCTAAAGTTAAAGCAGCTTGATTAGGTTCTCAAGCAATTCAAACCTTTGTCCCTGACGCAATCACTCAAATATGTAAATAGAACTCTAATAGGGACAATTAAGAATTTAACTGAGAAATGCTATGCTGCCCAACATTGGCTCTGCCTGAATGGTAAGTTGATTCAAGTGGTTATTTCTACTCCAGAGAACTATCAAAATTTTACTTCTCCAAATTCTGCTTCCACTGTTGGATTGTTATATCAGCAGCCTGATTTCGGCCAATATTTTGCAGCTGTTTTGAATTACCTTGATGGTGCTAATTGGTGTTTGTTGTAATTTCAGGATTTATGGGTGCAATGATTTCCAACCTTGCATTTGTATTTCGGAATATTTTCTCCAAGAGGGGAATGAAAGGGAAATCAGTTAGTGGGATGAATTACTATGCTTGCCTCTCTATGATGTCCCTCCTAATACTCACACCTTTTGCCATTGCGGTCGAGGGCCCCCAAGTATGGGCTGTTGGTTGGGAGAGTGCCGTTTCGCAAATTGGTCCCCAATTCATATGGTAATTGTGCTATGGTCTCTTCTTGATTCTCTTCTCCAATTTGTCTGTTGGTCACATATTTTATGCATAATCTATTAGTATAACTAGTGGTAGAGGTTAGTAGTTAGTGTGTGCTTCGAATTTGGGAGAGAACCCTCTACCAACTCTTGCACAAGTTAAGGGCTACTTTTAATACTGTCTTATTGGTGAAAAATTTTACTGATAATTTTAAACTTTGGTGATTTTTAAAATTTGAAGACGATATTTGTATCTTCTTTTTTCAGATTCCTTTAGAAAAAGGAAGATTCATAAACACACCACTCAATTCCTATGTATTTTCATATCTAACACTTAAGCTTTTTGCATACATGCCACCTTACTTATGCATGAAAACGTGTGTATTTCACTTTTTAAAAGTTAAAATAGTGGTGTTCTTAATGTGCTGTGAAAGATTTGGGTGGCATAAATGTAAAAGGAAAGTAAATCATAGGAATTGGGCGGTATGTATGTAAATGACCCTAGAAGGAAGGATCTTCTTTGTCTGTTGTCTCATTTTTATCGTTTTCTTTCTTCACCGAGATATTTTTCTCTATTGCAAATTGTTGGCTACCCTATTTTCTTATTATCTCCATTTTTGTTTTTTTGGCTACTTCTCCTTGTCCCTTGTCATCGTTTGTTGTTTTCTCTGTATAATAACTTGTTTGTTTCTCAACTTATTCTTGAGCATTTACATACAGACCACTAAATCCCCAAGTATTTGCATATATAACACCTAATTTTTTCTTTTTTACATTTATACCAGCCAAATTTTTCATAGTACATAAAAAATACCACCATTTTAACTTTTAAAAAGTGAGTACATCTTTTCATACATAGCTATGATGGTATTTATGTAAAAATTGAACTTTAGGCTTTAGATATGTAAATGCATAGGAATTGAGTGGTATGTTCTTATTTTTCCAAGCAGTTTACCTGATTGTGTGGCTGTAAAAACCTTGCACATTGCAGGTGGGTTGCAGCGCAAAGTGTGTTTTACCACCTGTACAATCAAGTTTCATACATGTCTCTCGACGAAATCTCTCCGCTTACATTTAGCATCGGCAACACGATGAAGAGGATATCTGTCATCGTCTCTTCGATCATAATATTCCGCACCCCGGTCCAACCCGTCAATGCACTCGGAGCTGCCATTGCCGTCCTCGGAACTTTCATCTATTCACAGGTAACTTTCAGAGGACTTTGCTTCTTCTGGTGATATCTATTTACATGCCTAACACCCAATTCCTTGCTTTTTTTACTTTTATACCACCCAAATCTGTTATATCACATAAAAAAAATCCCACCTTTTTAACTTCTTAATCTTGCATTGGCACTTAAATGCATTTTGATTTTCCCTGTAAAATCTCAATCTCTTGCCATCTATATCAGGTCTGTTGATTGAAATGTCATTTATTGAGTTATATATATATATATATATATATATATATAATTTACATATGGAGCACACAATTCTTATGTATTTACATATCTCATACCTAAACTTTCATATTTACAACATAGCACATTGGTGCTTTAAACCTAATGCATGAAAAAGAAGTATTTCACTTTTAAAAAATGGAAATAGTTCTACATTTTATGTTGATGTTAAAGATGGGAAATTTACATATGTACCATAAAATTCTTATGGATTTGCATATTTAGCACCTAAAGCTTGATATTTATATTTATACATCATTGGTGCCATAAACTTAATCATAAAATGGTGCATTTGACTTTTAAGAAGTTTGTAGAAGTTATATTTTTGATGTGATGTTAAAGATTTGAGCATTATAAACTTAAAAATTAAAGTTTTGTTGTTTTATATGTAAATACATGAGAAATGTCTGTTATGTATGTAAGTGCCCCATTAAAGATTTGAGTTTTATGTGAGTAAACATGAGAGTTCAGGTGTGAGGTATGTAAATACATTAAAATTGTGTGCTATGTAATCTTCTCTTTGATTTGTAACCAGCCAACTTAACCTAATCACTGTTACTGCAGGCAAAACAGTAAGGGTGGGCTGCTACTCTGCAACGATGTCGAAGCTTTTCTTCGGCATGGCTCGTGCAGAGCGTCGCCGCACAAGTGGATACAGTTTTTGTCCTGCCCAAGCAGCTGTCTTTTGTTTGTAGATATAAGATAGTTATAAATAAGGAACAGTGGTTTGATTATCCAATAATCCTTGCTGTTTTGTGGAATCAAGGTTTAGGGTATGTGGTCAATTTGGAAGGAACCCTATTGCTTTATCAACTTCATGAGTTTTTCATAAGCGATTGTTTTAAGCAGTTCAGAAATCATTTGGCAAGAGTTTTTGGTTATATGATATTTGATGGGGTGTATAAACCTTGATGACTATATTGGTTGTGAATTTTGGACTTTTGGCTTCTTTTTTTAATATTTTTTTTTAAATTTTTTGAGATAATTACATATAGAGTATCCGAAATATTGATATTTACAAATCAAGTGAATTATATTTTCACGTGTTGCGATTAAATCATTGAGAATTTGATAAAAATGAAAAATAAGGGTTGGGGTTTTATCATGAAGTTTGATGTTTGAGTAAAGAATTTATCATGAGTGCTCTACTAGTAATTGTTCCCCATTTTTTTGGTGGTTCTGTTCTGTCATTCCCTCTTAGAGGATAAATTATTCCATGCGGAGAACGTACCCAGCGGCTGGGTGCGGATTTTTTGGGTACTGGAGGGGTACTGGAGGGTATGGATGGGTATGGATGTGTATTGGATATTGGGTATTGGATGTTAGGTGAGTATTGATGGGTATTGGAGGGTATTGGATGGGTATTAGAGGGTATTGGATGGGTATTAGTGGGAGATGGGTGTGGATGCGTACGTTCTCCGTATGGAATTATTGCATACATAGCACGTACGCAGTCAGCACGCAGCTCTTCCGATACTCATTCAATACTCTCGTAATAACCTATCAATATTCAATAACCAATACCCTGTAAATACTTTAATAACCAATACCCCTTTCCAATACCCTCAAAATGAGGGTATTGAGAGGTTATTCTGCACCCAACACTGGGTACGTGCTCCGTATGCAATAATTTTCTAAGAGATGGCAGCTTTTAAAATAATAAATAAAAATAAGATTTTTCATACATACTACTCAATTCTTATGTATTTAAGAATATAACATCTAAATTTCAATTAGTACATGTAAATCACTTCATCTATGCATGAAAATATGTAATATTCTTTTTAAACTTTAAAATGGTGGCATTTCTATTGTGATATGAGAATTTTAGGGTGGTATTAATGTAAAAAGTTAAATTTAGTTGTTTGATATGTAAATAAATAGGAATTAAGTGATATGTATGTATGTATGTATTTGTATCTAGACACCATTATTGCCACTTTATAATAATAATTGCAAGATTCTAAATTATTTTAAACTAATTTCTCTCTCTCTCTCTCTCTCTCTCTATATATATATATATGATATTTTCAGATGCTATTGAAATTGTTGAGACGTGCACACATTTATAAATTCTTTAAATTTTTCATTATGATGTCATACTATTAAGAGGACCACTGCAATGACGACCTCCAGCAGAACTAATACCAATCAGAATTTCCCGTAAGGTTAATATTACATAGTTGAACTCAATTTATTAATCTAATGGCTTAGAAGTTGTTTAGATTTATTTTATTATTTTAGCATGTTCATTGGTCAACTTGATTTTCCTTTTTTTTTATGCTTCCGGAATCAAAATAAACAATCCTACTTTGAATTTAATAAATAATAACCAAGTTTTGCTCATAGTTTTAGGAAAGAATATTCCATCCAGACGATCACATGGCCAGCCGCCGGGCATTATGTAGCCCAATGCTGACATGTATGATGACGTGACGCCTGACATTTGGTTGTCCAGACGTATGATGTTCAGACGGAATACTTTCTGCCCAAAATTTCTAACGAACAAGTAGACTCTGCCTAGGTTATGCCTACATCAATTTTTAATTTTACTGAATTTATATCAATATTTTTTCTTGGGTCCATCCAATTCTTATGTTTTTACATAACTAAGACATGAACTTTTCTTTTTTACATTTATACCCCCCAAATATTTTTAATTAACAAAAAATGAAGTACACTTGTGCATAGGTAAAATGGCATGCATGTAAATATTTCAAGTGAAAATATGTAAATATATAGGAATTGGGTGACATGTATGTAAATTTTTTCTCTTTTCTTTCAAGCAGAAGAAACAAAAGGTGAAAGAAACAGATCCTCTCTTTCAATTGATGGACTCTCCCGATTATTTTAAAATAATTGTAATACATACCACACAATTTTTATTTGTCTGCATATTTAAGAACTAATTTTGAATATATATATATATATATATATATATATATATATATATATATATATAATTGTATTTCATTTTTAAAAGGTTAATATTTATGATATTTTTTATGCGATGTGACAGTTTTCGAGCATTACATGAATAAATATTAAAATTTAAATATTAGATATATAAATACAAAAAGTATAATGTGTGATGTGTATATAAAGCCCTGTTTTTGGAATAATGTAAAATTTAAATATCTGATATAAATACAAAATCATTATGTGTGATGTTTAAAAATCCCTGTTTTTTTTTAAATAAAATGACATTATTCTAAGACTTAAAAAAGGAAGATTTTTTTTTTGTGAGCGCGCGCAGACAAAAATGTGCAAATGATAAGAGGGACATTTACATACACACCACATAATTGTTAGGTATTTACAAATCTAACACGTAGACTTAAATTTTTACATTTATAACACTGACTCTTTCATACCCCATAAAAATACCATTATTACTAACTTCTAGAAAGTGAAAACACGTTTCTACAGATAGGTAAAATGGCATTGATGTTAAAAATCAAATTTTAGGAGTTAGATATGTAAATAGATAAGAACTAAGTGATACGAAAGTAAATCTTCCTCATAGTTATGTTAGGTTATATGTTGAAATTCAGAATAATGCAGAATAAAAGTAGAATTCGAAATAATATTATTGATATGAAAGAGAGTATAAATAACATTTACATGAATCCTAGAATATGAAAGATAGTAAAAAAAATAACTATAAATATATATATATATTACCTAACATAATCAAATCATATTAATTATTTGAAAATAAAGAAAATAACATAAAATATGAAATAAATATAAAATAGGAAAGAAAATAACTCCTTAATCCAATGAAATAATTTATTCCTCGTAATTTCTCACAGGAATAGATTATTTACTCGTATAACTCCTAACATTATATATGCTGACAGCGTAAATAGAATGAAGAACTCGAGGGAAACTTCGAAAGGGCCAAAACTAGATAAAACCTCTCAATTTGAAGTTTGATAGAAAAGTAACGAAAGCAATAACAAAAACCAAAGCATTCACATACATTTGCTTCTTATTGTCATGTGAAGGAAGAAGGTTTGGCGAGCAATTAGAGCTGTAGGAGTTTCAGAGCAGTTTGAACATCTTTGTCCCCTCTGCCACTACAGTTTATAACCACCTTTGTTCCATCTGGTAGAGTTGGACACAGCTTTTCCAAATAAGCTAACGCATGTGAGGTTTCCAGGGCTGGAATGATCCCCTCCAGACGAGATAGTCGCTTGAAAGCTGAGCAGAAATGAGCTCGACGAGTAAGCAGTTAATCATATTTAAAGAAAATCGTAAGATGAAATTTCAGGGGTTTGAGCCGCAACAACCTCAGATGGGAATATGATTCCCCAAAAGTATGAGCGGAGATAAGAAAATAAAAAAAACAAGTATTGATCAATTAAGTCCAAACTCCAAAAAGCTGAAAGCTAACATCAAGATGCTGCATGGAATTTTGGAGAACAAACTAAGGCTGTGTTTGGGGAAGCTTTTTAGCTGCGGCGCAGTGAAAAACGCTGGTTGGTGGTGTTTGGAAACAACTTTGTGGTGGCTTTTCGGCTTATTTGAGTAAAATGTGGGCCGCAGGGTACATTTCGTCCGCATAAAATCCCTCAGTTGCACCTCGACCATGTGCTTCGCTCGAGTATGTGCATTCTCGGTTCTGCCCTAGCTCCTATCCTCCCAATCGCACTTCAACCTCATTCTCCATTCTGCTTTAGCTCGTCCGCCCCCCCTCCCCCCCGCCCCCCCCACAACTATATTTGGCGGGTTTCGGTGGCATTTCCCTTCTCCTACCCCTTCCTAATTTCTCTGTTCTTGTGGCATTCTCCCATTGGTAATTTCTACAATACCCTAAACTATTGGCGTTGGAATTAGCTTATGGTTTGGAGATGTCATTACTGGCTTGCTCCTTGCGATATATTTTTGGCTTTTTGCAATTTCTGATTTTTCTATCATAGTCCTTAAGTCAATCTTGCGATTTTTTTGCCCCGTGCGGCATCCTTGCCGTTTCTGATATTTTTTTTTTTTTCGTAACTCGAATAGGCTCTCTCCTCTATTTGTTTTTTGGCGCAATTTCATACAGAACAGAAAGAACGTTGCCGTTTACAAATCAATTGCATACATTGATTTGCATGCATTATTTGGTTCTTTTTTGCGCGATTCAATAGAGAGCACAAGAGACATTAACCTATACATACCGATTCCCATTGGTGACTTTTTGAATTATAAATCTGATGCATTTGAAAAAAGATGGTGCTTGATTTGTAATTATCATTGTTTTGGAGTTTTATCATGACCTCAGATATTTGATTGAGTATTTGAAAGATGGATGAAAGAGGGTGCTTGATTTGTAATAGCAATGTTTTGGGATTTTATCATGACCTTTGATATTTGAATGAGAATTTGAAAGATGGATGAAAGGGAGTGCATGATTTGTAATAACAATGTTTTGGGTGCTCGGTATGTAAAATTCCCTTCATTTTGTTGGTTCAATTGGAACAGCCTCGCTGCACTATGTTGACCTCACTTTTGTCGAGGTTTAGTTTTCCTCCTAGGATCTAGGGTTCTAGCTTTAGGAGCTTCCCCGACGATCTTAGATTCCTAGCACTGGACCCACCTCGTCTTAGAATGCTTGAAACCACTTCGACACTCTTTTGGAATCCCGGACGGAATTCCTGACCTCTTGCTCACAACTGGTAGGTTGGAATTAGCGTTAGGACTCCAAATTGAGTTCCTATAGGACCACTGGACCTTAGGGTAGCCTTGTGCACACTTTCTCACCACCGAGCACAAATTCCTCGAGCCCCGGCCTCGACGTCTTCAAATTCTCCGCGACGGATCGAGATCGAAGTCGGAATGCGGAACGAGCGCCATCGAGGTTAGAATTTCGACGAAATCGAATTTGACGCACTTTCGACTCGACCGGTGACGAGGTTCTCCGAACGACCTCGGATCGCGAAACGGACGCGCGCCGTCGAGTCCGGGACGTCGAATTTGCTAGGAAAAGACGTATAACTTGTCGTGTTTGGAGCGCGGACCCGCGACGCGAAATTTTACCAATTTTTTATTAAATAAATCCTTATATTTTCTATTTAAATCCTATTTTAAACCCTAACCCCACTCTCTCATCCGAGCTCGCCCTTTTCTTTTCTCCCGGTCCCGATCCCGCTTCTCCGGCTCTCGCGCGAGCTCCGACCTTGGTCCTCGTACCTTCTCGCCACTTCCCCCGGGGACTCGCTCACGGCGAGCCCCTTTCGGCCTTCCCCTGCCTCCATTGTCGCCCTTTTCGGCCGACTTTGTCGCCACTCTCTCCCGCCTCTTTCTCCTCGCCGAGACGCCTGGTAAGTGGGACGGCTGCTTCTTGCTCTTCTTCTTGAGGCCGGCTATAAAAGCCTCTTTTGGATTAGGGTTTAAGGTTGGCTCTTATTTTTGTCGGCTGGGGTTGTGTTACCATTGCCTTACCTCTCCTCCTCTTCTTTCTCTTCCTCCGTTGCTCACGGTTTTCCCTGAGCTTGTGTTCGAGTAAGGCAGAGGTGCTGTTGGCCTTGCTCCTTGAAATTTCTGGAGGTCGGCTGATTGGTTTTTGGCTTGGTTTGCGCCCTTTGGTCTCTGTTGTCGGATTTTGGGGTGCTTTGCTAGGATACACACCGAGGTATGAGTTTCTTTGGCTCGCATTTTCACATGTGAGGCTATTTACATATTGCTATGCTTGAGTTGGGCGTGGTTATACATTCAAAATGGCATGGGGTTGCTTCTTGCTCTTCTTTACTTATTTTGCATACTTGTCCTAATCTAATGTGAAGCATGGGAATGTTTATTTTAGCTTTATGCTTAGTTTAATTTCAGCCCTTCTCATGGCTCATTTCAAACTCATTTAGGGGCTTGGTTGGCTTGCTTTAGCCCTTACTCGTGAGCCTTTTATCTGGATGCATGATTGCTGCCCCTGTTTTAATACTTTGAAAATCGTGTTTTGGCTTTACATGTGAGTTTGTTTAGCATGAAATGGTGGGGGATTCACTTGGGCCTTGTAAACATGCGGGCCTCATTTCCGGCTTCCTTCTAGCTCTTCCTTATCAAAAGGCATGTCATGGAGAAATTTACTTTAAGTTTGGAAAAGTTCTACGCTTATTCTTGTCTGAAATATATGGTGGCCTTCTATTTTGATGTATTAAGGGGTAGAGAACGCTTATTCCCTTGAGTTGGGTGCGGTTTTGGCTTTCCTGTATTCGGTTTTGGCTTTCTTGTATTCGGTTTGGCTTTGCTGGGCTCGGTTTAGACTTGTTGTGCTTTGTTTTGGCCGAATGGAGGCCTCGGTTTTGGCTTTGTGATGCCTCAGTTTTTCAATCTTTGTGAAGGCTTGATTACTTAGCCTTGGGTTTGATTTGATGTCGGCCTTTTAGTAGCTTAACCGTAGACTTTGTCTTGGACTTTTGGTGGCTTTGTATTCTCGGTCCCGCCCTCCCCCGCTACTTTCTCCGGATCGTTTTGAGTTTTGTTGTTTTTTTTTCTTTCTTGCTCTCGGTTTTTGGGATTGTTTTGGCTTGCGGCTGGATCGATCCTCACGACGAGTAGTGGCTCGGGTCCGGCTTTGTATAGGTCGGACTTGTTCCCCGATTTGGTTATGGCTCGAGTTGGCTCTTTTAGCTTCTTCTAGCTTTAGTCGCATGTTGGGGATCGTTATGGTTTAAGGTTGGGCCCGTTGTAGCCTTGTCATGGCCGGATTTTGATTCTTTTGAAATTGCTGAGTCCTCGCGGATTTTTCGGATTGTGAGTCTGTTTTGTGTCCTCTTCGTTGCCGGTTTTGGTCCCTGGAGCTCCCTTGAGTTGGCCTGATGTGGGGAGTGTGTTAGCTTGAGGCTTGGCTGATCCTGTGAGCCTTATAGGGGCTCGGTTTGAGTCCTGTTTTCCTTTCTTTTTATGAATGCGGTTGAGGCTTGCTAAAGCTGTGTTTTAAGCCCAATTTAAGGTGATGTTTGGGGCTCGGGTCTTGACTTTGTAGTGAGCCGGCTGCACCTTCTATTTGGAGCCTATAGATGGCTCGGGTTTGAGGTTGGCTGGGCTTTGTTTGGGTTGATTTGCTTGGCTGTCTAGTGATCTTAATCTTGAGCATTTTGTGGCGAGCCAGGCTTGATGTATTCGGCTCCCTAGGTCTAGCCGTGAGTTTCTTTATGAAATTTGGAGTTTGGTGGGAGGGGGCTTTACCTCTTATGGTTCTCATCTTTGTGATTTTGGGCTGTGGGTTTCGGCTTGGTATGTATCTCGGCCGAGAGCTTTAATAGGTGTGGGGATGCTCCTTCTTCCTTATTTCTTACTACATCTATTTGTGAGATGATTCTGGATACATGTAGGCATTGTTTCTTATTTGCCTCAACCAATATTTGATGGTTAAATGTTAAAATTGATAAAGTTATACAAAGTTGGAATTGTGGCAATCATGTGATAAATTGATATCGGAATTGACGGGCCTTGTTTCACACTTGTTTAAGGCCTTGAATTTTATGAAAATTAAAAAAAAAAAAGAAGAAGGAAGAAAGAGAGGGAAGTGAGGGGTCGAGCCTGGTGCTTTGTGGTAGTACTCCTAGTTTAGTGACCGGGATCCGAGATCCGGCAGACGGCCGCTTCTTTTCTTTATTTTATTTCATTTTATCTTCATTTATGATTTTACCGTAATTTGGGAAAACGAGGAGTGTGTTCTTGGGGTCTAGTCCTCACCTTCTCCGAGAGTGTCGAGGTGCCTTTAGTCCTTTTCATAGGACATGTGAGGTCGGTCGGGAGTCCGGGTGATTTACTTGTCTTTCTCTCCTTTTCCTCGACCCCTCGTCCCTAGTTTTCACCTCGTTTCTGGCTTAACCCACACACATATAGGGACATGTAGGTGTGCATATATAACCTCCTGGGTTATATATGGCCATCAACAATGTGTAAGTGCGGTGGGGACATTGATGAGACCGCAAAACGAGAAAAATTACGTGAGCCATAGAACGGGGCCGCCCGTCTCGAGACTCGCAGAGAGTAGAGCGAGAGTCACGGAACCAGTTCGGCCGTCCTCGGGGTTTCTATCGCCGACAGTCTAAAGTTTGTAGTCTACAGTCCTATTAGTGTAGTCAACCCAGTGGATCGAAATGTTTTAAAACAAAAAAATACATATGTTCGAAGAATACAAAACTACCTCCACTACTACATGCAGCTCTACTTACCTATAGTTTTGGCATTGCATGAAAACCCAAAAAATGAAATGTGTGAAAACTTATAAAGGTCCACGGTTCAGCTATTCGAGTCGGATTAAGATCGCCTTCGCAGAAAGTTGGGATAGTAGTCGGCACTCGAGTCCGGATATTAGCACGTACTCGAGTCCGAAACACCACCGTGCTTACGGGTCATTTGTAGGTTTCTTCTAGTGTTTTCCTACGGTTTTGCTTTGTTTTCGTCCGTTACTTTTCTCGGAGTTTTCTACGGACGTTCTTTTTCTTGCTTTCTCGATTTCCTAGTTTTCTTTTACGATTTTTCTTCGTTTTCTCGACGTTTTCCTGCCGTCTTTCTTTCGCTTTACTTATCGGGTTTACGTACTTTGTCTTCTTCCTACACACCGTAATACTTCGTTTAGTAGGTGCTGTTTTCACCTACTACTCCCGCTCTCCTGCTCTTTTCGATACTCGACTTGTTGCAGAAATAAATAGAAAAAGACCATAAAAATAATCATAAACAGAATACAGTAGCATCGAGGATAAGCGGATCATACTGATACTCCAGCGACTACGCTCTTTACTTTCTTTATCGTTGTACTCGCTTTACTTTTTAGCATATATTCCCGCTAGTCTAGCTTGTTTACTTTTGCTTACACCGCTTAGCGCGTCTTTACTTTCTTCGCACTCTTTCCTCGTTAGTATAGACTCGCTTACTTTCGATACACACTGTCTAAGCATGTTTACTTTCAAAGATGTATTCCTGCTTAGCATGTTTCTCGTTCGCGTTAAGCATGTTTCACGTTTAGTTTAGTATACCTGCTTGTGACACCTGTTTACGGTTTTCTTTTTACTACTCCTGTCACAGTCACACACACTCACTTGAAAATAAAAATAACTTGCATGTTCACTTGAACTTAAAACTTAAACCTAAATCGCGATCTTGCTACGACGTGGAGCATGGAGCACGGTGGGCAGCACGGCCATCTTCTTCAGCAAAACCCGTGTCTTCTTCAGCAAAACCCATTCCTTAGTTTAAACAACAAGCCTTAGGTTTCGAGGTAGTCCGCCCCGTGCGACATAAACCCTCACCTTTCTCTTTTGTAGCCTCTGCACACCCCTTCGTGCAATATAAGCCCTAATCCGCTTGTGTTTCCGAGGTTGTCGCCTTATACGACGTAAACCCTCCTGTCTTTCAGGTAGTTTGCATAGCCAGGCATTATGCAAACGTAATCCCTATAATTAATTTGCAGTATTGAAATTAAAATAAATCTCTTTCCAAAATTTAAAGCCCAACCATAGGATAGCCTGGGACGTCCTCGAGGTCCTCTTCGAGATCTGTGACATCCCCTACCCTTCTTTCCTTTGACTCCAGAAGTAAATGTTCCTCTTTGCGCCTTTCACCTATCGGATTTCCTACTACCAAATTTCGTTGAAAAACCCTACCCTTTGACTTCGTGAAGATAGAACCCGCGATCTAAATCGAGAGTTCTCTGTGTGACTTCGGTCATTCGAGGGTAATTAACTATAGAGTCGCATCTATAGTGAGTTTTAAAGCACCGAGATAATATAAACCCTATTTAATTCTTTTATATTAAATAGGGAATTTGTCGGTCCACATAAAGGTTCGTGGACTCGAACGGATATCATGAATTTCGTGATTTATTCGATTGAGCGATATTGTCAAGTAAGACGTCTATTCTTCGGGATAGATGTGTTACTCGCAATATTTCGCTCGTTCATTCAAACTACTTAACAAATGGGATCCGTCCTTTCTAAATTTTCATATTTTAAAATTTAAAATTTTATTTTCAAAAATCAATGCGTATATTATGAATTAAATTAAATTTCCAAAAGAACGCTTTCCAAACCTCCCTAAAGCGGCCGACAACTTCTGGCGACTCCGCTGGGGAATAACTCTACTCTCCATTAAATCAAAGGTTTCTATCTTCACACATCGACAATGTGTCCATGTCCCTCATGGTCCAAATTGTCATTCTTCCGTTGGCTTGCTTCGCTCATTTCTTTCTGGGCGAGCACGGTCAACTCTTTTGGATTTCGTAACCGTCCGTTTAAATCACCTTTAAACGGAGTGGTTCGGAAACCATAGGGTTTTTTCTTTTGATCTTGTGGGGTCGGACCCCGATAGGTGTTGTGCGCGAGGTACGCCGTGAGTTTGGCTCGGGACCGGGTCCCGAACTTTCTTTCCCTTTGCGTCCTTTTCGCGTGCCGTTAATGAATTAAATCGTAATCCAAGATAAAATTGAAATAAGCTAAAACATCAAGATAATAATAATAAAGTGTTACCTAGTCCGTAAGACGACCTTCGTTGATTTTAGTTTTCTATCGAAATTGCAAGGTAGGCCGTGACTAACCTTTTGGAACTTTTCTCAACCGACGATTGGAATGGCGTCACCAAAGTTGATCTTCTCGTTCGACGGAAACCTACCCCGCGACAAGTGCCGCGCTCCACCAGGGAGCAATGATAAAGTTTGGTACCGGCTTCGACGAGGTCGAAGTCATACTTGGAAAAGCGCCGTACGTAGTCATGAAGACTGCCCCGTCAGAGGTCGCCGAGCCTGCCCTCGAATACGACTTGAATGAAGATACTGATTTCCCCGCAATCAAGAGGCCGAAGACCAGGAGTGCTCCTGCTAAGCCTGTTGCCCCCTGTCCGCTAAGTCCGTTGTCCGCGTGCCGAGGAGGATCGTTACCGCTACCGCCTCCGGGTTCGCAATCACCGCACCGACTCTACCGTCCGCAAAAGGAAAGGAGATCTTGTCCGAAAGGGATTCTGTAAATTTGTTCGCTCTCGCACCGTCGCATTCGAAGTTGGTTCCGGCTCGCAAGCCACGCCGTTAACTAAAATACGAGAGAAAGAACCTAAGACGAAGAATTCTGAAAGCTGCAAAGAGATTTACTTCCGTTGAGCCGACCTTTCAACCGGGAGAGGATGCAGAATTTGGAACTTCTCATCTCCTCAAAGGGAGTAGGTTTCATCCGTTGTCTGCTTCTACTGGAGAGGAAAGTCTTCGTGGGATTGCTGCTACGCTACCACCACCTCGTGTTCCAGCCAAGTTACGACTAGGGAGCCGTGTTTCTACTTCTGCTACCGTTTCAGACGTCGCTACAACAGTTCAGAAGCCCGTCAGTCGCAAATCAGTCAAGTCTCGCCTGGGTCCGAGACCATTGCCTGCTGCTTGTAATGAAGAGCTTTCAAAGAAGGATAACGGGAAGAGATCGCTTCCTATAGCGTCGGGTTCACACTTTAGGGACCATACCTCCTTTCGACACGCTGATCGCACCACCGAGACACCCCGTCTCAAGGTATCAACGTTGAGAAAGAAGGCTTGGATACCTAAAGCCGCAGGACCGATGCTTTTGAAAGGATCACAGGAGTGTTCCCCTGAAATGGATAATAAGTCCGATACTCCAGTTGCTACTACGACTGCTTCAAAGCTCGCTACGGGAAACATTCCAGAAGTGCCAGCTGATCTCAAGATGGTTAAAGGGAAAGAAGTTGATGATAAACTGAAGAAGCTCAGAGCTGAAATCACCGGGCTAGCAAGAGAACGAGGAGTAAATGTTAGCAATGAAGACTACGACCTGTCAGACTACATGGAGGAAGAATTCGCGGAGCTCTACGTCGTTGAAACCCGAGCTACGTCGTTTGCACGTGATGCTCCGTCTACTGAGGAGAACACGGCGGATGAGTGGCGAAGGTCTTCACGACGAAGGACGAAATCATCAACCGCCTCGAAAAGAGGATCGAAGAGATGATGGCCGTTATGGTCGCCGCACGAGGACGGTCACACTCGCGACGAAGTGGCATCTCCGCAGATGAATCCGCCGGAGATCGTCCATATCACCGATGAAAGGAGGGAAGTCGCTTCGCAAGCCGGGATGGGCCGCCGAAGAAGGATTCAACTCCGAATATGGTGCCCGAAAAGACATTAAGCAGGTTGGTCGAGCGACGAAGTGAAGGAAGCGCTTAGCCCAATCGAAAGGGGGCACGTCAATTTCAAAGGGTAGCCCTACCCGGAGGAGTTCGATTCCGTCCCATATCCTAAAGGTTTCGTTCCACCAACCTTTAAGACTTTCGATGGAACGGGCAACCCCCGTCAGCACGTTGCACACTTCCGAGCGAGTTGTTGCAATGCGGGGGGTAGCGAGGCGTTGCTTTTCCGTCAGTTCGTGAGCAGTCTTTCAGGGATCGCATTTGATTGGTACGCAGAGCTGTCGAATGGGTCGATAAAGACGTTCGCGAGTTGGAAAATTTGTTCGTAAAGAGATTCGACGGAGTACACCATCACATCACGATCGGAGATCTTATAATGGAGCGGCGAAACCTACGGAGACGCCGGTAGAGTATATTCTACGGTGGAGAAACTCGAGCATGAAGTGCGAGCCCCGATCACGGAGAGCAACATGCAATCGAGGTCTTACTCAAGAGCATCCACGGACCAATAGCTTTCATGCTTAAAGGACTCACCATCGAGTCATTCGAGAAGCCTACTCCGCAAAGCCAGGCAGCCTACAAGAAGAAATCAAGCATACGGAATCTCAAGAAAAGACCGAAAAGCCCGGAGTAATAAAAGCGTTCGAGAAGAAGTCCGGAGTAGTAGCGACGATGGACAAGGGTAGCGGCACCATGCAGATTCGAGTCGAGCCGTCACGACAAAGACGTGCAGCAGCCACAGACGGCTTCAGCAGCTCAGCTACCACAATATTCTGCAGCCGCTACCGCAGTACGTTCAGCAGCCGCCACAGTTCGTTCAACGACCGCCGCAATATGTTCAAGCATGTCCAGCAGTTTAGCCACTGTCAGCAGCCGTTCCAGCAGAGGCCCTATAAAGAAGATAGAAGACAGGTTCCAACGATGAAGACCCGACTCAACCGGTGTATTCCTTCGTGGATGACGCCGTGGCAAAGATGTTCGTAAATTTAATCAAAAAGCCGGAATTCGCGTTGCTGAGCCGAAGAAACCGGAGGAGGTTGATAAGAAAGATCATCCCAACTATCGTCCTTACCACAGAGTTACTCGGCCACACTATGAAAACCGGCTTCGAGCTTCAAGGATTGGCTTGAGAGGAACTATAAAGAGGGGAATATTGCTATTCCGAAAGAATATTTAAAAGAACCTGAAAAGGGTTCTGTAAATATGATTTCGGATGAGCATGTTCACCTAGTGGAATCGCATCCAACGAATGAAGGATGGGACACAACTTGGACCAGATCTTCCAGAGGAATTCAGATTTCGACCACGTCAGCACGAGCCTCAGTTCAGAGCCTGCAGCCCGCTCAGCCAGTAATCACCGTTACACTGGAGAAGTCGCCGCGACAGGAGATGAAGCAGAAGAAGAGCGTGGACGAAATAAGGACCGATAGCGCGAGGGGTAGGATAGGGGCTGCTCCTGTTAGATCAGTTGTCTCGGATTTGGGGGAGAAATTCCTCGAACCCCTGACTTTGTACGATTTCCTCTTCGTCCCTTTAGGACGCTTTGAATTTAACGATTTTGATTCTGGTTACGTTTTGGTTGTGTCTACTAACGATATAACTGATCATAACCAATTTAACCCCGATTTCGATTCTCAAAACGATCCTCAAGTCATACAAAGTTCCGATGAACGTGTCAATGAAGATGAAGATGTCAACGACACCGGTTACGACAGTTCAGAAAGTGACGAACCCGTTCTCGAATGTAAAGGCACACCAATTGCCATCGACTTGGATTTGTCAGATTCAAATTCAACACTGTGAAAAACGACTACAGCGCCAGAAGAGATAACAGAAGTATACCTAAGAAGAGGAAAAGTGTTGCCCTCGGGGACGACCCCGGTGGATAAAGGAAAACAGGCAGTTACTCAAGAGGAGCTACCTCCAGCAACGGAAGAGACACATGCCCAAGAAGAAACCAGAAGCTCGAGCAAAGTGGATTACAACGTACTAGCTCATCTTAGGAAGTTGCCAGCCCGACTGAGCATTTACGACGCCCTGATCCCGTCAAAGGAGTTGAGAGAGTCTCCGGTTAAAGCCTTACTCGATCCGGATATTTGCTTAGCGCAAGTTAGGCAAGACATCCTCGGATGAAGTTTGTTCGTTGAAGGAACGACTCGGCGTGACTTTTACCGATGAAGATCTGCTACTTGGTACTACGTGAGCATAATCGTCCTCTCTACATTTCAGTCAGCGTCAACCGGTTCGTGCTTTCCAGAGTTTTGGTGGATCCCGGAGCATCCATCAACATAATGAGTCTACGGACATTAACGTACCTGGACATCGATGTGGAAGAACTCTCCGCCGATAAAATGATGTTAAGAGGATTCAACCAGAAAGGAGAAAGAGCTCTTGGTTCGATAACGCTACTAATGAAGGTTGGTGACTTAAGAATAACCGTGAAATTCCATATCATCGACGCGGACACTTCGTTCAACGCCTTACTTGGCCGACCGTGGATTCACGAGCATAATATGGTTCCGTCATCGTCGCACCAAGTGCATCAAATACTACAAGGATGGTCGAGAACATTGCATAAAAGGAGATCTACAACCGTTTTCAATACACGAGGTGGGCATTCACGAAGACGCCGTCTACTACGCACCTCCGAAGAAGACCGTTCTGTCCAGAGATGTCATGTTAAACAAGATCGAAGATTCCAAAGGATCGCAAGAGCAAGACCGGTCGATTCCAGTTCGACGATATTCCACCGTTCCTTTACAACAAGAGGGTGGAAGTTCTTTTAGCCCACGCATCCGAGGTCGAGGCCGGGGACGCGGGCGAGGAAGAACTAACAATATTGTTGAACGGAAAAGACCGACTATCAGCATAGACGTGGAAGAAGATGCAATGGCAATCAACCAAAAGAAGCCTCACTCGAGATCTCTCGGAGGATAAGGAGAAAAGTGAGTACGAGTCGATGTATGATCGGATCAACCACTATGTTCAAGCCATGACCTTAACCCCAATCCGCCCTCGCAGGTTGGGAGCTTGGAGGTTAAGGAAGTTCATAGTGCGGGCATGAAACCGATCAAGTTCCATCGTGCTTCTCCTTCTAGTTCGGAAATCCTTGTAAATTTGGATGAGAATGTTTCTAATGAATTAATGGAATTACCTTTTGGTTACTTCTCGCCGTGTGTGCAAAAATTAATTCAACAAGGATATGTGCCGAAACAAATGTCAAAGGACAAGTTGCAATCGTTTGAAAAGTTATGGAATACGAAAGGGAAGAAACTCAATTCAAAGGAAGGCCTTGGGTTTGGTACGATAGGACCAGTCGATGATTCGGAATTTTGCATGGTTGTTACTACTAGAACGGAAGAAGAATGCTACAATACAGAGGATAACTACGAAGACTCGCCGATAGATGATGCGCCACCAGAATTCGAGGAGGAAATCAAGTCAACGGTCGATGAGTTGAAAGAAATCAATCTTGGAACAGAAGAACAACCTCGACCTACCTTCATAAGTTCTCTACTCAGCGAAGAAGAATCTAAAGATTTGGTTAAACTCTTGTCAGAATTCAAGGATTGTTTTGCATGGAGCTACGAAGAAATGCCAGGCTTGTCTCCAGATGTTACAGTCCACAAGCTTGGATTGGATCGAAGTATAACTCCAGTGAAGCAAGCTCCTAGAAGAATGCGCCTCGAAATAGAGCAACAAGTCATTACCGAGGTGAAGAAGCTAATTGACGCTAACTTTGTGCGGGAGGAGCAATACCCCACGTGGTTAGCCAATGTCGTACCTGTTAAGAAGAAGAACGGACAAATCCGTGTATTTGTCGACTTCAGAGACTTAAATAAAGCGTGCCCGAAGGACGAGTTTCCGTTGCCGATACCAGAATTGATGGTGGACATTGCGTCTTCGCACGAAGTTTTCTCTTTCATGGATGGATCTTCAGGCTACAATCAGATCAAGATGGCTCCAGAGGATGCAACGCTTACAGCTTTCAGAACTCCAATTGGAATCTCATCGCTACACCGTAATGCCGTTCGGTTTCAAGAACGCCGAGCCACTTACCGCCGAGCAATGACCAAGATCTTCGATGACCTCATCCATAACCAAGTTGAATGCTACGCGGACGACCCGGTCATCAAGAGTAAAGTGAAGGAGAATCATTTGTATGACTCGAGGATTGTGTTTGAACGATTACGGCAATATAATCTCGAGATGAATCCCTCGAAATGCGCCTTCGGCGTTACCTCCGGAAATTTCTAGGATTCGTTGTCCGTCATCGGGGAATCGAAATCGATCCAGAGAAGATTAAAGCGATATTAGAAATGCCTCCTCCCAAGGCCCTGAAGCAATTACGCTCTTTTCAAGGGAAGTTGGCATACCTAAGACGCTTTATATCTAATCTGTCGGTAGGTGTCGACCTTTTCGACTCTACTCCGAAAGGATGCTAGATTTGTTTGGGGAGAGCCGTGTCAACGGCTTTCGAAGATATTAAGAAATACCCGACGACACCTCCCGTTTTAGCGGCCCCTATCCCGGTAGACCGTTGATACTTTACACCGCGGCTTTAGATGACTCCTCTGAGCCTTACTCGCCCAAGTCAATGACGAGGGTAAAGAAAACGCACTCTACTACTCGAGTCGACGTCTAATACCCGCGGAGGTAAAGTATCCTCCTATCGAGAAACATTGTCTAGCCTTTAGCTTTCGCCGCTCGTAAGCTTAGACATTACATGTTGTCTCATAAGGTCGACTCGATTTCGAAGGTTAATCCGTTCGCAATATTTGATGACCCGACCAACACTTTCCGGACGTTTAGCGAGGTGGTCGATGATATTATTGCAATTTGATATAACGTTCGTGCCTCTTCGCGCTATCGAAGGGCGGATTCTTGCGGACTTCCTTGCA
This sequence comes from Papilionanthe hookeriana x Papilionanthe teres, assembly GCA_022702705.1. Lineage (NCBI taxonomy): Eukaryota > Viridiplantae > Streptophyta > Magnoliopsida > Asparagales > Orchidaceae > Papilionanthe > Papilionanthe hookeriana x Papilionanthe teres. The sequence continues at coordinate 52,824,748 of CM040427.1, read as the reverse complement.
AGTCGCACCCACTACCAGTGGGTCCCCTCTCAACGACGATCTACCGGATGAACGGATAATGCGAGTAGAAGACCCCAATGCTCAACGTTGGGAGATGTACTTCGATGGAGCTTCGTCACTGAAGGGATAAAGGATCGGGAACGGTGACACCCGCAAAGCGAGGATTGGTTCGATCTTCATTACACCGGATCGGGGAATGTCGAGATTCTCCTATCACTTGTCGGAGCCGCTGCACCAATAACGAAGCGAATATGAAGCGCTAATCACGGGATCGGAGTTGACAATTCTAATGGAAATAACGGACATCGTCATCCACGGCGACTCTCGGCTCGTCATTCGAAGAATAGTCGGACAAAGGTACAGATCTCGGCCAAGACTAGCAGAATATCACAAGTACGCGATGAAGTTGTTGGAGCAGATCCCCCAGTGTGGTGTTCTACAGGGTCCCTCGAGCGGACAATGCCCACGCGGACGCTTTAGCTAAACTTGCTAAGGAATTAGCATGTCCACCGGAGAACTCTGTTGACATCACTGTGCAAGGAAGACAGGTTTTGTCCCGAGTCAACCTCGAAGATCTACAGAAATTCGAAGAAAAAGGAGCGACAGTTGATGTGGCTGATATCAACGAAGATTGGCGTAAGCCATTGATAGAATATTTGCAAACTGGGAAGTTGCGCGTAAGATAAGTCGCTGGCACATCGGATCCGAGAAAGAGCAATGTCGTACGCTTTAATCGACAATGTTTTGTACAGAAGGTCCTTCGATCAGATGTGGTTACGATGTCTGAGCAGGCCAGAAGCGCAGAGTATCGTCAAAGAAGTTCACGCCGGATTGTGTGGTGCTCACCAGTCAGGACCGAAAATGAAGATGAAGATTAAGAGGCTCGGATATTATTGGCCAGCGATGATATCCGACTGCATGGAAACAGCGAAGAGGTGTCACCAGTGTCAGGTGCACGGAGTGGTCTTGCACCAACCTCCGAATGTGCTACACCCGACGGTTGCGTCGTGGCCATTCGAGTGTTGGGGCACGGATATAGTGGGTCCGATAGACTCTCCGTCTTCTAGAGGACACCGATTCATTCTCGCAGCCTACGGATTACTTCTCCGAGTGGGCAGAGCGATGCGTCGTTACGAGAAGTTACAGCGCAGCACGTTCTTCAGTTTTTCAGAAATCAGGTTGTCTACCGTTTCGGTGTTCCGCGCAGGATCATCTCCGATAATGGGTCCGCCTTCAAAAGCACAAAGATTAATAGCTTCGTCAGACGACACGGGATAGATTGGAGGTGATTCTACAATCTACTACCCTAGGGCAAATGGCTTAGCGGAAGCATTCAACAAAACTTTGGTACGATTTTGAAGAAGACGCTCGAAGACAACAAACGACAATGGCACGAGAAACTGTTAGAAGCCTTGTGGGCATACCGTACAACTGTCAGAACGCCGACGCAGTCTACACCATACGCTCTTGTGTATGGGTCCGAAGCCGTTCTCCCGTTGGAAGTTCAGCTACCTTCTCTCAGAATCGCCGTCGCCAACAAAATTACAACAGAAGACAACGCCAAACTACGACTTGAAGAACTAGAAAGCCTTGAAGGAAGAAGACTGCTCGCGCAGCAGAGCCTGGAACTTTATCAAGCGAAGATGATTCAAGCCCACGACAAATTGGTCCGCCCGAGGTCGTTCAAAGTTGGTGACCTCGTCCTTGTTCTTCGAAGACCTATTCTTGCACACCGCAAGATAGGTGGAAAGTTTGAACCAACCTGGGAAGGACCATTTGTAGTGGAGAAAGTCTATTCTGGAGGGTCGTACCAGCTAGTGGATTCCCAAGGCGGAAGACCCATGTTGTCGATTAATGGACGTTACTTGAAGAAATACTACGCTACGTGACGCGTCAAAGAACGAGCTCGAAGACGATACTAGTTCCTATGGAGTAGCTTTACTGCCGATGTCTAGGACTCGGGTTCCAAGAAAATTTTTGTAATAATGAAATTTTAATAAGATGAACTTTCACGAGATAATAAAAAATGTTAATGTTCTTCCCTTAATGGTTTTGTCACCTTCGTCGACTCCCGCTTTCCTAAATCGAATTAAATAAATCTCACCCCTTTAATTGGTTAATGCACTTAATTATAAGTTGTTTTGTTCTTGTTCGTTTTCAATTCAAGACGCCGACAAGTCCCCCGTTTTCCGCAGGAGGATGACGGGTCGAAGTTGGTTCTCGCTTTTAAAGACGGCTATAATCCGACGCTAAATGAAGAGAAAGCACCGAAGGCGGTGTGGCAGAGCTTCGACTTGGACTTCTCACAAGTCAGTGTGGACTACGAGGGTTCCCTCATGAGGTTAGTCCATCACTCTGAAATGGCCAACATGAAATCTGTTGTCCGGATCAGTCACCGGGAAATTGGGGAGACGTCAAGACAATATGGTACCGGAGGTTTCGTCGATTCACACCTCCTAGCTGAAGATAAAAGGATTCCGTCGATGGTTGCCAAACCAGGAGGTGACCTAGTCACCGCAGACACGGGACGACTTCCAGATCCGCCGAGGACACACACATGGAAGAGAAATGTTTACCGCCGCAAGCGCCGTAAGATCGAAACACTCGAAAGAAGACAAGTTCGGAGAGCAGCCGCGGAGCTCCCGCCACTCTCGAAGAAGAAGACCACAATCCGTAAATGAAAGAGACATCGCCCGCTTCTCCCGCTACCGAGACGAGCTCTGAGCACGCTTCGCAGCCGTGCCGCCGGCCGACTCGCTCGAAGAAATTTTCACGGGATGCCCGAGGTGCGGCACGGACTTTCCTCGACGACCGACACGTGTAGGAGCGTTCTCAGAATGCCCACAGTGTCACGTACTTCACCTGGAGGAGTTCGGGACCTACGAGGCTTACGCAGCCGCCTCCCTGAGGAGGAGAGAGGGAGAGCACCCCGGTGTCGAGCCCTACGTACCGCAGTTTGTACAGCCTAGACGACGGCAGATAATTCCAGATTACATAATGGCTAAGATCAGAAAAGTCAGAAAACAAGAATTCGAGCATTACGAAGAAATACAGTACAAGGCTGTGAATATCCTCGAGGGACTCGAGCTGTATACAAATGTCTTCTCGAGTAGGGAACAGAAAGAAATTCTACGTTGTGTGTACAAGTTACAGAAGCAGGGCAGAGAAGGACTACTGATGGAGAAGACCTATTCCGAGCCTAGAAAATGGAAGCGTGGCAAGGGCAGAATCACGATTCAGTGTGGTTGCTGTTACAACTTCGCCAAGGACAAGAAAGGGAATCCCCCGGGGATCCTACCATATGATGAGGTGGATGACATGCCGCCGGAAATTAAGAAGATGATCAAAAGGATGATAGAATGGCACGTGCTCGCTCGCAGACCGTATTCCTAATGACCGCATAATAAATATCTACAAGGAGGGGGACTGCATCCCGCCTCACATCGACCACCATGACTTCGTTCGGCCTTTCTGCACGGTCTCGCTTCTCAGTGAAAGCGATATTCTCTTTGGAAGAGAGATACAGATCGTCGGGCCCGGAGAATTCAGAGGTTCCGTGAAAATTCCGCTGCCAGTCGGATCTGTTTTGGTTCTGAAAGGAAATGGAGCAGATTTAGCCAAGCACTGCATCCCAGGAGTCAGATACGAAAGAGTCTCAGTCACTTTCCGAAGAATGGACATCGACAAAGCACCGTACTACTACGAGCCAGACCCAGAGCTGGAGGGACTTCGTCCGTTACCGCTGTGACATAGCCTGACCTTCGTACGTGAGGGAACTTTTGTTCCGGAGCGTAGCCTCGACAGGTTGGCTTGTTCGCGCGACGACTTCGTAGAGCAGATGTTTACTGCTTTGTGCTGCGTCATCGCTCACCATACAGATATTCCAGCTTACTTTCGGATGTACCGCAGATACTTTTGGATGTTCTTCTCAGCAAGACATCAGCTGTACCAAATTTTGGATCAGAATTAACGAAGAAATTCTCTTCTGCAAGTCGATATTTATGCTCGGATGCGCCTTGCATTGCGCTACGAATGAAAAGCCGTACGACTATGCGTTGGTCAAAAAGTTGCGACGAACGAAAGAACGAAACAAAAATTAAATTTCAAACTAAAGAAAAGAAAATTAAAATTAACGAAATTTTAAAGCAAATTCCTAATTCCGCGTCTCTCTTGCGAGTAATTCCGCGAACTCGGTGGACTCTTCGAAAGCCTCATAAATCCTTCATAAATCTCATGCATATTCCATAAATTTTCCATAAATTCCATAAAATTTTGCATGTTCTCCATAAATTGCATGCATTTTCATAAATTCTCCATAAATTCCATAAATTCTCCATAAATTCCATAAATGTCATAAATGTTCCATAAATTCCATAAATTTTGCATGTTTTCCATAAATCACATGCATTTCATAAATTCTCCATAAATTCGTAAATTCTCCATAAATCCCATAAATGTCATAAATGTTCCATAAATTCCATAAATTTTCAGATGTTTCCATAAATTGCATGCATTTCCATAAATTCTCCATAAATTCCATAAATTCTCCATAAATTCCATAAATGTCATAAATGTTCCATAAATTCCATAAATTTTGCATGTTTTCCATAAATTGCATGCATTTCCATAAATTCTCCATAAATTCCATAAATTCTCCATAAACTCCATAAATGCCCCATAAATCCTCCATAAATCCCATAAATTCTCCATAAATTCCATAAATTCTCCATAAATTCCATAAATGTCATAAATGTTCCATAAATTCCATAAATTTCGATGTTTTCATAAATCGCATGCATTTCCATAAATTCTCCATAAATTCCATAAATTCTCCATAAATTCCATAAATGTCATAAATGTTCCATAAATTCCATAAATTTTCAGATGTTTTCCATAAATTGCATGCATTTCCATAAATTCTCCATAAATTCCATAAATTCTCCATAAATTCCATAAATGTCATAAATGTTCCATAAATTCCATAAATTTTGCATGTTTTCCATAAATTGCATGCATTTCCATAAATTCTCCATAAATTCCATAAATTCCATAAATTCTCCATAAATTCCATAAATGTCATAAATTTTCCATAAATTCCATAAATTTTGCATGTTTTCCATAAATTGCATGCATTTCCATAAATTCTCCATAAACTTCATAAATTCTCCATAAATTCCATAAATGCCCCATAAATTCCATAAATCTTCCATAAATTCCATGAATCCTGCATAAATCCCATAAAATTTTGCATGTTCTCCATAAATTGCATGCATTTCCCATGAATTGCCATAAATTCTCATGATTTGCATCAAGTTCCATGAAATCCATAAATTTTGAAGGCTTTCGCGAGTTTCCACGAGTTTTCGTTGGTTTTCTCGATCTTTCCGCCCTCCTAAATTTGAAATTCCTCACTAAAATTTGAAATTGAAACTCCAAATCGAAATCGAAATTAAAATTGAAATTTGAAATCAAAATTAAAATCGAAATTGAAACTGAAATTGAAAGAAAATGAATTAAATCAAATTTGAACTTAATTTGTCTTCGCAACTCGAGGTCGCAGCCGCTTTAATCGGTTTCTCTTTCCCTCTTGTTTCCCCGCGGAAACTCTTCTCTCTCTCCCGTTCTTGTGGCCCGTCCCGAGTACCCTTTACTTACGACGGCTCCGTGTTGGTTCGTTGATCTTCTTCGGTCAACGCCGATACGCGCGGTGTGCCTCGTCCGGCGCACCACACCTATCGGGGTCCATTTGTCGACCTCACTTTTGTCGAGGTTTAGCTTTCCTCCTAGTGATCTGGGGTTCTAGCTTTAGGAGCTTCCCCGACGATCTTAGATTCCTAAGATCGGACCCACCTCGTCTTAGAATGCTTGAAACCACTTCGACACTCTTTTGGAATCCCGGACGGAATTCCCGACCTCTCGCTCACAGCTCGGTAGGTCGGAATTAGCGTTAAGACTCCAAATCGAGTTCCTATAGGACCACCTGGACCTCAGAGTAGCCTTGTGCACACTTTCTGCACCACCGAGCACAAATTCCTCGAGCCCCAGCCTCGACGTCTTCAAATTCTCCGCGACGGATCAAGATCAGAAGTCAGAATGCCAGAACGAGCGCCATCAAGGTCAGAATTTCGACGAAATCGAATTTGACGCACTTTCGACTCGACCGGTGACGAGGTTCTCCGAACGACCTCGGATCGCGAAACGGACTGCGCCATTGCGTCCGGGACGTCGAATTTGCTAGGAAAAGACGTATAACTTGTCGTGTTTGGAGCGCGGACCCGCGACGCGAAATTTTACCAATTTTTTATTAAATAAATCCTTATATTTTCTATTTAAATCCTATTTTAAACCCTAACCCCACTCTCTCATCCGAGCTCGCCCTTTTCTTTTCTCCCGGTCCCGATCCCGCTTCTCTGGCTCCTGCGCGAGCTCCGACCTTGGTCCCTGTACCTTCTCGCCACTTCCCCTGGCGACCTGCTCACGGCAGGCCCCTTTCGGCCTTCCCTGCCTCCATTGTCGCCCTTTTCAGCGACTTTGTCGCCACTCTCTCCCGCCTCTTTCTCCTGCCGAGACGCCCAGGTAAGTGGGACGGCTGCTTCTTGCTCTTCTTCTTGAGGCCGGCTATAAAAGCCTCTTTTGGATTAGGGTTTAAGGTTGGCTCTTATTTTTGTCAGCTGGGGTTGTGTTACCATTGCCTTACCTCTCCTCCTCTTCTTTCTCTTCCTCCGTTGCTCGCGGTTTTCCCCGAGCTTGTGTTCGAGTAAGGCGGAGAGTCTTGTTGGCCTTGTTCCTTGAAATTTCCGGAGGTCGAGCTGATTGGTTTTTGGCTTGGTTTGCGCCCTTTGGTCTCTCGTTGTCGGATTTTGGGGTGCTTTGCTCAGGATACACACCGAGGTATGAGTTTCTTTGGCTCAGATTTTCACATGTGAGGCTATTTACATATTGCTATGCTTGAGTTGGGCGTGGTTATACATTCAAAATGGCATGGGGTTGCTTCTTGCTCTTCTTTACTTATTTTGCATACTTGTCCTAATCTAATGTGAAGCATGGGAATGTTTATTTTAGCTTTATGCTTAGTTTAATTTCAGCCCTTCTCATGGCTCATTTCAAACTCATTTAGGGGCTTGGTTGGCTTGCTTTAGCCCTTACTCGTGAGCCTTTTGCTGGATGCATGATTGCTGCCCCTGTTTTAATACTTTGAAAATCGTGTTTTGGCTTTACATGTGAGTTTGTTTAGCATGAAATGGTGGGGGATTCACTTGGGCCTTGTAAACATGCGGGCCTCATTTCCGGCTTCCTTCTAGCTCTTCCTTATCAAAAGGCATGTCATGGAGAAATTTACTTTAAGTTTGGAAAAGTTCTACGCTTATTCTTGTCTGAAATATATGGTGGCCTTCTATTTTGATGTATTAAGGGGTAGAGAATGCTTATTCCTCGAGTTGGGTGCGGTTTTGGCTTTCACGTATTCGGTTTTGGCTTTCTTGTATTCGGTTTGGCTTTGCTGGGCTCGGTTTAGACTTGTTGTGCTTTGTTTTGGCCGAATGGAGGCCTCGGTTTTGGCTTTGTGATGCCTCAGTTTTTTCAATCTTTGTGAAGGCTTGATTACTTAGCCTTGGGTTTGATTTGATGTCAGCTTTTTAGTGGCTTAACTGTAGCTTTGTGCTGGACTTTTGGTGGCTTTGTATTCTCGGTCCTGCCCTCCCCCTGCTACTTTCTCTGGACTGTTTTGAGTTTTGCTGTTTTTTTTTTCTTTCTTGCTCTCGGTTTTTGGGGCTGTTTTGGCTTGCGGCTGGACTGATCCTCACAGCCAGGTAGTGGCTCGGGTCTGGCTTTGTATAGGCTGGACTTGTTCCCCTGATTTGGTTATGGCTCGGGTTGGCTCTTTTAGCTTCTTCTAGCTTTAGCTGCATGTTGGGGGACTGTTATGGTTTAAGGTTGGGCCCGTTGTAGCCTTGTCATGGCCAGATTTTGATTCTTTTGAAATTCGTTGAGTCCTGCGGATTTTTCTAGATTGTGGGGCTGTTTTGTGTCCTACTGCTGCCCGGTTTTGGTCCCTGGAGCTCCCTTGAGTTGGCCTGATGTGGGGAGTGTGTTAGCTTGAGGCTTGGCTGATCCTGTGAGCCTTATAGGGGCTCGGTTTGAGTCATGTTTTCCTTTCTTTTTATGAATGCGGTTGAGGCTTGCTAAAGCTGTGTTTTAAGCCCAATTTAAGGTGATGTTTGGGGCTCGGGTCTTGACTTTGTAGTGAGCCGGCTGCACCTTCTGTTTGAAGCCTATAGATGGCTCGGGTTTGAGGTTGGTCGGGCTTTGTTTGGGTTGATTTGCTTGGCTGTCTAGTGATCTTAATCTTGAGCATTTTGTGGCGAGCCAGGCTTGATGTATTCGGCTCCCTAGGTCTAGCCGTGAGTTTCTTTGTGAAATTTGGAGTTTGGTGGGAGGGGGCTTTACCTCTTATGGTTCTCATCTTTGTGATTTTGGGCTGTGGGTTTCGGCTTGGTATGTATCTCGCCGAGAGCTTTAATAGGTGTGGGGATGCTCCTTCTTCCTTATTTCTTACTACATCTATTTGTGAGATGATTTGGATACATGTAGGCATTGTTTCTTATTTGCCTCAACCAATATTTGATGGTTAAATGTTAAAATTGATAAAGTTATACAAAGTTGGAATTGTGGCAATCATGTGATAAATTGATATCGGAATTGACGGGCCTTGTTTCACACTTGTTTAAGGCCTTGAATTTTATGAAAATTAAAAAAAAAAAAGAAGAAGGAAGAAAGAGAGGGAAGTGAGGGGTCAGGCCTTGGTGCTTTGTGGTAGTACCCCTAGTTTAGTGACCCGGGATCCAGCATCCGGGCAGCAGCGCTTCTTTTCTTTATTTTATTTCATTTTATCTTCATTTATGATTTTACCGTAATTTGGGAAAACAGGGAGTGTGTTCTTAGGGGTCTAGTCCTCACCTTCTCCGAGAGTGTCGAGGTGCCTTTAGTCCTTTTCATAGGACATGTGAGGTCGGTCGGGAGTCCGGGTGATTTACTTGTCTTTTCTCTCCTTTTCCTTGACCCCTCGTCCCTAGTTTTCACCTTGTTTCTGGCTTAACCCACACACATATAGGGGACATGTATGTGTGCATATATAACCTCCTTGAGTTATATATGGCCATCAAGCAAGTGCGTAAGTGCGGTGGGGACATTGATGAGACCGCAAAACGAGAAAAATTACGTGAGCCATAGAATCGGGCCGCCTGTCTCGAGACTACGCAGAGAGTAGAGCAGAGTCACGGAACCATTCGGCCGTCCTGGGGTTTCTACTGCCGACGATCCAAAGTTTGTAGTCACTAGTCCTATTAGGGTAGTCAACGCCGTGATCGAAATGTTTTAAAACAAAAAATACATATGTTTGAAGAATACAAAACTACCTCCACTACTACACAGCCAACTTACCTATAGTTTTGGCTTGCATGAAAACCCAAAAAAATGAAATGTGTGAAAACTTATAAAGGTCACTGGTTAGGCTATTCGAGTCGGATTAAGATCGCCTTCGCGAGAAAGTTGGGATAGTAGTCAGCACTCAAGTCCGGATATTAGCACAGCTCTGAGTCCGAAACACCACCGTGCTTACGGGTCATTTGTAGGTTTCTTCTAGTGTTTTCCTACGGTTTTGCTTTGTTTTCGTCCGTTACTTTTCTCGGAGTTTTCTACGGACGTTCTTTTTCTTGCTTTCTCGATTTCCTAGTTTTCTTTTACGATTTTTCTTCGTTTTCTCGACGTTTTCCTGCCGTCTTTCTTTCGCTTTTACTATCGGGCTTACGTACTTTGTCTTCTTCCTACACACCGTAAGACTTCGTTTACTGGGTTGTTTTCACCTACTACTCCTGCTCTCTCGCTCTTTGATATTGACTTGTTGCAGGAAATAAATAGAAAAAAGACCATATAAAATAGTCATAAACGGATAACGTGCGCATCGAGGATAAGCGGATCATACGGTACTCCTGCGACTACGCTCTTTACTTTCTTTATCGTTGTACTCGCTTTACTTTTTAAGCATATATTCTCGCTAGTCTAGCTTGTTTACCTTTTCGCTTACACCGCTAGCGTGCTTTACTTTCTTCGCACTCTTTCCCGCTAGTATAGCTTGCATACTTTCGAGTACACACTGTGTCTAACGTGTTTACTTTCGAGACGTATTCTGCTTAGCATGTTTCCTGTTCAGTTTAGCATGTTTCCTGTTTAGTTTAGTATACCTGCTTGTGACACCTGTTTACGGTTTTCTTTTTACTACTCCTGTCACAGTCACACACACTCACTTGAAAATAAAAATAACTTGCATGTTCACTTGAACTTAAAACTTAAACCTAAATCGCGATCTTGCTACGACGTGGAGCATGGAGCACGGTGGGCAGCACGGCCATCTTCTTCAGCAAAACCCGTGTCTTCTTCAGCAAAACCCATTCCTTAGTATAAACAACAAGCCTTAGGTTTCGAGGTAGTCCGCCCGTGCGACATAAACCCTCACCTTCTCTTTTAGCTCGCACACACCTTCATGCAATATAAGCCCTAATCCGCTTAGGTTTCCGAGCGTTGTCGCCTTATACGACGTAAACCCTCCCTGTCTTTCGAGTAGTTTGCATAGTAAGGCGATTACGCAAACGTAATCCCTATAATTAATTTGCGGGATTGAAATTAAAATAAATCTCTTTCCAAAATTTAAAGCCTAACCATAGGATAACTCGGGACGTCCTCGAGCGTCCTCTTCGAGATCTGTGACATCCCCTACCCTTCTTCCTTCGACTCCGTAAGTAAATGTTCCTCTTCGCGCCTTTCACCTATCGGATTTCCTACTACTAAATTTCGTTGAAAAACCCTACCATTCGACTTCGTGAAGATAGAAACCCGCTGATCTAAATCGAGAGTTCTCTCAGGTGACTTCGGTCATTTGAGGGTAATTAACTATGAGGACATTGCTCATAGGGAGTTTTAAAGACACAGATAATATAAACCCTATTTAATTCTTTTATATTAAATAGGGAATTTGTCGATCCACATAAAAGTTCGCGTGACTGTAACGGGTATCATGAATTTCGTGGTTTATTTGATTGAGCGATATTGTCAAGTAGGACGTCATTCTTCGGGATAGATGCGTTACTCGCAATATTTCGCTCGTTCATTCAAACTACTTAACGAATGGGATCCGTCCTTTCTAAATTTTCATATTTTAAAATTTAAAATTTTATTTTCAAAAATCAATGCGTATATTATGAATTAAATTGAATTTCCAAAAGAACGCTTTCCAAACCTCCTTAAAGCGGCCGACACACTACTCGTTTGTTAGCCTTATTGGTGGATTGCCCTCCTTGTCGGAGGAAGGATGGTGGGTTTGGTATTGTTGGTGGTGTGTGTTGGTGGTACTGCCGGTGGTGTGTTAATGTTGGGGTTAGTGTTGGTGGTGTGTATTAATGATGGGGTTAGTGGTGGTTTGTGTTAATGTTGTGGTTGGTGTTATTGGTGGTGAAGTTGGTGTTTGTAATAATGTTGGTGGTGTGTGTTGATGTTGGGGTTGGAATTGGTGGTGTGTTGATGATGGGGTTGGTGTTGTTGGTGGTCTGTGTTGATGATGGAGTTGGTGTTGTTGGTGGTTTGTGTTGGTGTTTGTGGTAATGTTGGTGATGTGCGCTGATGCTGGGGTTGGTGTTGTTGGTGGTGTGTTGATGATGAGGTTGGTGTTGTTGGTTGTGTGTGTTGATGATGGGGTTGGTGCTGTTGGTGGTGAAGTTGGTGTTCGTGGTAATGTTGGTGAAGTGTGTTAATGTTAGGGTTGGCGTTGTTAGTGGTGTGTTGATGATGGGGTTGGTGTTGTTAGTGGTGTGTGTTGATGTTGGGGTTGATGTTGTTGGTGGTGAAGTTGGTGTTCGTGGTTGGCGTTGGTGTTATTGGTGGTTTGTGTTGATGTTGGGGTTAATGCTGTTGGTGGAGTGTGTTGATGTTGCGGTTGGTGGTGTCGGTTGATACCGTAGTAGGTGCAATTGGTGGTGTGTGTTGATGTTAGAGTTAGTGTTCGTGATTTGTAGTGATGTCTCCTTTCAGTTGGTTTTTCGAGTTATGGCTTTTTAAATGACAGTTTGCTTTTCATCTGTTATGCATTTATTTTGATTGGTTCTTTTTCATGCTAGTATCGTCATGGTAAAGAAAAAAGAAATTAGTTCGTCAGCCATGTGGGATAAAGATGTCAAAATTATCTTTTGCGACATCTGTCTTAAAGAGGTGGAATTAGAAAATAAGTCAAAAACTTTTTTAATGAGGGCTAGCAAAATATAATAAAAAACTTCAAAAAACATACATAAAGAGAATGCGATAGGATGTAAATGAAAAATAAGTTGAATCAGTTAAAGAATGACTGAAAAATATGGAAGAGTTAAATCGTGGATCCACAAGCTTGGGTTGGGCCCATAAATTGAACCATAGATGCTTGTGAAAAATGGTTGGGTCGAGAGATTGGAGATGAGAATTTATGATATTTGAAATCCTTTACCAATTATTTACTTCTTCAATTACATCAACATTTGAAGAACCCAATAATTTGTAGATCGTTTCAAATGCTAAAAACTTCAAAGTACAGTGGCATTGACCCTGAGCTTGAAAAAAGTATGTTTGTTGGAGTCGTTGCAACGGGCGATCATGCATAAACCACTAGCGAGAGAGGGTTTGTTGGCATAGTTGAGTATGTGGATATCGAGCTAACTTCTAGTTCAAATGAAGCCCCCACCTCTAATGTTAATAAAGTTAAATCTACTTGTCATTCTAATTTGTCACAAGAATTCATAAATACAACTTTTCTCACTCACCTCTAGGTTTGCCTGAGTCTGAACTAATGAGATATTGTTTTCCCTGCAATACTAACTATTGTATTTAAGTTAGATAAATATTATTTGGTCGATGTTGGATACACTTTATAAAAATAACTTCTAAAGTTATTTCCGGATACCAAATATCATATTCCTGATTTTGAAAGAGCAAACAATGTCGCTCGGGGTAGGAAAAATGTGTTTAACAAAAGACATTCATCATTACGTCGTGTCATTGAAAACATATTTGGAGTTTGAAAGAAAAAATAAGTTATAATGCGGAATATGTCGACATATTCATTTCCTAAACAAAGTGCATATTGTGGTCGCTACAATGACTCTCCACAATTATATTTGGTGGCAACCTTCGACATCAACTTCAACAGAGCTGACGAAAATCAGTTACATGTCCCTATTGAACCATATGAATATCGTTGTGGGTGGCCTCCAAAATTTCCGACCTCTCTCTAGGACAACTCTCTACAATTATTTTTATTTTTATTTTGTTGAGAGTTTTGAGGAGTTAAATTTTCAGAAAGTATATTGAACTGCAGATAAGAAACTACTCAGAGATTTCGGCCTCATTTTGGGAGCGGAGGACTTTTTGAGCTGGGGTTCAAGATTTCCCATAGGCACAATCCCTTATGGTTAATTACACCTCTCGATAACAGGAGAGCACCTTCGATTAAGGTTATTCATTAATAATTGAATATTTAACATATAACCGCAACAAACATAAAATTTAAATTGATAAATTCACCACTTGAAGCTTAAAGCGGATTGTGAGAGAATGAAGACAAAACCCAATCAAGAGCCCATGGTTCCATCATCCCAAGTCGTCATGGTCCTTGAACTAATTAGTCAGAGAAGGTAATAAACCCAACTTGACAAAAGAATCCTTACCAGCAACTATGAGTTGTGTCGTCCAAGGTATCCTTATAGACCTCAAGATATTTTTTAAATTTTATGAGCTAAAATTTTAAAATTCAAAATCTTAACATTTTAAGTATTAAAATTTTATATTTTGATGGCCCAGAACTTTAACATTTCAAAACCCTAAGAGCCTAAATTTAAAAGCCCAAATTTTGAAGTAATTTTATACCTAAAGAGGCTAAACATTTAAAAGCCTGGTTGAAACCCTAAGAGCCTAAAATTTTGAAAAGCTCGAGTTTATAAGTCATTCTAAAATTTGAGGGATGTTATATTTTACTTTAAAAGTTCAAAATCCCAAATGTTTTAAAATTACCAGTCCAAATTCACAGAAAATTTTAGCAGCCTCCCGACATCGACACCCATTGGGGACACCGGAGGATGTCAACCTTCTTAGCTATCTTAAAAAACGAGCTGGTAAGTGTCGTGAGACACTGCACTCAAGGAGCAAAAGTGTGACTTAACCCATGATCTTAAAAGACATAACGAGCCTTCAATATACCTACACAAAAGGGCTAGCTCGCAAAATAACATTTCCCGAGTAGTACTTTGTTTTCTCTGAACGACACTCAATTCCTCATGAACGAGTACTCACTTTCCCACAAGCGTGTATTTTAAAATCTCCATTTTTTAAAAAGATATTCCAAATGAGTCTGCGTTTTTCCTCCAACAGTGCTTAATTTCCCCATGAACAGGTACTTGCGCTTCCTCGAATGGATATTTAAAAAATTTCCATGCATTTGCATTAAAATATACCTTTCAAGCCTCCACGTCGTTGACGACAATGACGACAATAACACAATAAAACAAAAAGTACAACATAACTTTTTCTTCTCTTTTTTTTTTTTGAAAATTACATCACAGTAAATAAAATAAAATAAAAAAGTAAATAAACAGTAAAATTGTTGTTTGGAGTTCGGATAGGTCTCAGCCAAGGCAAGATTAATCGGGCCAAGTAAGGTGCTTGAGCTCAAATACAAATCACAAAGAAGGGGCTTGGTTCAAGTAGGGAAGAAGAGGAGATTCGGTGGAGGTGTTGGCTCGGGCAGAGAGTCGCACAGGGAGAAGAGCTCGAACACGGAAGCTAGGGAAAAGACTGCGGCAGAGGAGGCGTGACAGGTAGGTGTTCGGTGTCTGTCTCATATGAACAGGTGAGGAGGAAGAAGAAAGATTGGAGTTTTGGGTCTCTGTAGGTCGTGTGAGGGAGAAGCAGCGAGGATGACAAAAAGTATCGCGACAGAGTAATCCGTGGCTAGGGCAGAGAGGAAGAACAAGCTCGACAGAAGGGGATCTTTGATTACTGCGGTTTTCGAACAAGGAAGAAGAGGGCGTCAGTCTTGTAAACAGGGAGGCATGACGTCGAAGAGGGCTTTCGGCATTTATTTTTAGTGAATAGGTGAGGAGGAAGATAGGGACGAAATCGGCAGGCACTTATGCGATTCCAATGTCGATCGTGGAGCGACGGTGCGGCCTTCCGTGCGGGACAAAGGAGTTGAGTCGCACGGAGGAATGATCGGCTCATGACGGGTGTTTCACGCGAAGATAGGGAGACGTACAGGATGGTTGAAGACCAGGTCAGGGAAATTCGATCTCTTGTTTGAACAACTAAGAAATAGCAACTTTAATATGGGGAATGCACCAAACACTCACAAAAGAAAATAAACGAAGAGAAGAAAAAATAAAGTACTTCCGACTTGTGGCTTTGAACAACAAGAAAAGACGAAGTAGAAAAGAAACAGTGCAAACCAGTGTGTATGTGGTGAAGAGCGACAACACTTCGACGATTTGGAGGGGAAGACGCTAGTTGCGAGTGAAGAAGAATGGCAAGGGAGAGGCGAACAGAAACTGACGGAGGAAGAGATGTACGAATGCAGGCCTCTGGGGAAAGTTTAGTTCGTGCTTTTAATTGAAGAACCGGGAACAGGTACTTGAGTGGGGAACTATTTAGGGGGTGGGGGAGAGGTAAGCAAATAAGTACTTAATTAATTAATAATTAGTCAAATAATTAATTAATTAATTTAACTTTCCTTTTATTTACTCTCTTCTTTTTATTTCATGGTCAACAATCGCGTTGGACAATCTTTATCACACACTAAAAGTGATTTGCCTTAGACTTGCACCCAGGATGAGGAAGGTGCAGGAGAGATTATAGAGTTGAGAGAGATAATTACGAATATCATTGTTGGCGGTTGATTTGAGCGATTACATGATTTTTTTGCCGTCACTTTATTTGCAATGTATCGTGAAAAGTTTATTATTTATTGTTTCAATATTTTATGCAATCAGGTTTATTTTGAATCTCAATTTTATTTGTAGTTCTTTTGCATGTATTTTTTCCCACTTGGATGGTCGATGAGGCAACTGTGTATATAATATATAGTATAAATTTTTATTGCATGTTCTCATTTTTATTTTGAAGGTCTATGATGAGACATTCAACATTAAAGGTTCTTCTGGATGATCTATATGTTGTTATTAGTTCTTGACACGTGTGAAATCTCAATGAAGGCAATCAAGTTTCTCTTATTTTCAATCCTATGGTTGTTGTGGTTCTTCTGGATAGCTTTTTTTGGTGACATGTATATGTGACACATACGAGCTAGGTATTACGTGGTTTAAAGGCAACCACTAACTCTTTTTTTATAAGGTCTATTGTCTTACTTAGTGATAAATTCATTAGTTTATACTATGTTCTTTGTAACCTCATAGTTTAGTAAAATTGAATTGATTAGTTTATTATTCGTTTTTGCACTAATGTTGAATGTAAGAGTTTGTGCATTGTTGTTTTAAACATTCAAAAAATATGAGCTAGAGGACCTCCAATACCTCCAGAGCATTGTACTGCTACTATGAACTACAACATTCTTTGTTTACTTCACGACAACCACATAGCTACGGGAGACTGTTTTACATGTGTACAATGAGAAGAAAGAAAACTATGACTTCTTTAGGTGGTGTTGGAAGATTTCACCGCTGATAGTGATCAAGCATGAAAAGTTTCTTTGTAGGACGGATTATCTCATGATATTAACCAAGTGTAATTTAAAAACAATATGGTCATATTATAAACTATCATTTTAATAGTTTTTTTTTTTATTTTGATTGTCATGTTACTCAATAATTAGTGAGATATCTATTTTTATTTTGTAATATTCAAACTAAATATTTCTTTTCACGTATGAAATGCGCTAGCATGATTGGTTATGCAATAAACAACACTATAGTACAGGTGCAAATGTCATTTGTTCAGAAACAGCTGTAGCAGAGTTATTTTAAAACTGTAAAAAACAAACAGATAGTCAGCTTATCCACAATAGTTTTTTAATAACTGCCCTGAGAGTCTGTTTGGGACAACTTTTTGTTTTGCATTTCAGGCTGTCACTTTGCTTAAAGAATTATTTTCCTATTGTATTTTAAAAAATTGTGGTTGAAGCTATTTTTCGAAACTAGAAATGTTAAAAAGTGTGCTGGATGTAAGAAGGCAGTTGTTTGACTTTTCTCACAAGTTATAAAAAAGCTGCTTTTTCGATCTTAAGTTTACAATCATCTTTATAAAAAACTGTAGCCTCTCCGTTTCCTACTGCTGGTTCATCATAAACCACCATACAATTTGATGAAGTCAACTCATATCAACTTAGGTGACTAGAGCCTTGCAAAACCATCATGCATGTGTACCGGTTGAATGAAAAATATTAATTCAACTGAATAATATTTGTCAAAAAAAATAAAAAAAAACGTACAAGGAAGGCTTGATCATCTCCAAAGAAAGGAGATTCAATGTTTGAAGCATGAGATGGAACTAAATCTTTAATCATGTCCTGCTATGTGATTCAATGAATCCATAAAATAGCGACACTTCTTTGTTCTCGATCACTAATAAAAATATTTGGCACTCCGTCTATAACACCTATTCAATAGATCGTGATGTTGCCCGGGCAATTGAAAGTTCGAAACCAAAGTGAAGACCAATGGAAAGCAAAAGGAAAAGTTATGCGGTAAAAGCTCATGAAGTTGCCCAGGCATATGAACCAAAGACCAAAGTGACAACCAATGGAACCCAAGAGGAAAAGTTATGCGGTAGAAGTTGAATCACAACAAATATATGAAATGAAAAGCCTAGAAAGCATTGCCATCTTAAATAACTTTATTGAAGAAGATTGAGTACACCTTCTTTTTAGACTAAATCATTAGAATTTGATCAAGGGTTTAAATTCCTGTATGGTTGAAAACAACCCATAGCCTCTCTGTTTCTAAGTGTGGTTCATCACAAACCACCGTCCAATTTGACAAAGTCAGCTCATATCAACTTATCAAGTAAATGCATAATTACAGACCATCAGACCTATCTATGTAGCGATAGAATGAAAAAGATTAATTCAAATGAGAAAAATTATAATAAAATACATAAAAGGTTAAAAATAGGCTAGAACTCCAAAGAAAGAAGATTCAATTTTTGAAGCATGGGATGAAATTAATTCTCTTAACATTTCTTGCTATAAGATTAGATGAATCCATCAAATGGTGACCCTTATATGTTCTTGATCACTACCATGACTATTTGGCAATCCGCCTGCCACACCTATTCCAAAGCTCGTGATGTTGCCCAGGCAAATGTAACAACTTATGTGATAAAAGCTAGATCACTATAACATATTTGAGATGAAATGCCTAGAAAGCATTGCAATCTTAAAGTACTTGATTGAAATAGACCAAGTACACTTCCTTGTTGGACTAAAACATGAATTTGATCATGGCTTCAAATTCCTGAATGGGAGTGTTGACCTCATTTTCGGTGCGGTCTTGGCTTCTTTCCCCTAGAACCCTAGGGTCTAGCTCTAGGAGTTCCTTGTTGACCCTCCTAGTGGACTAGTAATGGAGCCCAACTCCTATAGAACTTCAAACCACTTCTTGACCAATTTTTGCGAAGACCTCGGATGAGTGGTCCCAAGCACTCAACTTTTAGTTGCAAGGGCGAAGGACCAATATGTGGAGGGCCGGAAAATGAGTTCCCATAGGATCAGAATGACTTAGGTGAACCCTCCGTGACTCGGCAACGCGAACACTACAATTCACACATTCGACGCACGTAAACTTAGCAATTCACATCACCGACACTCACACCTATTGCACCGACAATTAAACTGAAATCAATTTTTAAATTGACCTGACACGGCGTAAAATTCAAAGAATATTAAATTTTGACGAATATTTAGCCCGATCGTCGGCAAATTTGTCCGAATGATCCCAGATGACGAAACGGACCGCGTCGGCACATCTGGAACGTCAACTTTAGCTAGAAAGAACACTCATATTGTTATGATTCTACGTACGCACAAACGACACAAAAATCGATGCAAATAATTAATTAATTAAAGAAGGCGGGTGCAAACTCAGCCTGGGTTCGATTCAGATTGAACAAAGCTTAATTTTACCAGGTCGGGCCGATAACCCGCTTCTTAATTTCAAAATTCGAATTTCAAATTTCAAATAATAAATTACTTAATTTCACCTTAATTGAATGAAATCAGGCGTTAAGAATTTGCCTAATTGAACCGGCTGCACGAATGGAATTCATTCAATTCCCCTCCAATGTGTCGTGTAACGTCTCTGTCTCTTCAGCTATATGATTTGACTCCTTCCTCTCTCAGCAAAAAAAAAAAATTCCTCATTCGACTCCCAGCCGCTCACCTCCTCCTCCGCTTGACTCTCTCTCCTCTCTCACCGAAGACCTGCTTCACCTCTCCTCTCTCACCGAAGATCTGCTTCACCTCCCCTCTCTCAACAGGTTCAACCCCTTCTTCCTCGCTCACCTAGAATTCGCGAGCTCCTCTCTCGATCCGCCTCTTCCCCTCTACGTCGAA
Organism: Papilionanthe hookeriana x Papilionanthe teres; assembly: GCA_022702705.1. Classification (NCBI taxonomy): domain Eukaryota; kingdom Viridiplantae; phylum Streptophyta; class Magnoliopsida; order Asparagales; family Orchidaceae; genus Papilionanthe; species Papilionanthe hookeriana x Papilionanthe teres. The sequence goes on along the minus strand of CM040427.1, from coordinate 52,805,121 downwards.
GACCCCCACTCACCACCTCCTCCACTCGACTCATTCCTTCTCGCGCACGACCGAGAACCTCGCCTGCTCTCCCCTCAGTGAACCGAAACTTCAATTACGCAGTCCCCTACTCCTACCCCTCTGCATCGTGACCAAACCGCTCGACCCAGCTCCGCTCTTCCTCTCGGTGAACCTAAGCGCTCGACTCCTCGCTGCGTCAAAGACCTTCGCTCGACCCAGCTCCGCTTTCCCTCGTGCGATCGAAGCCCCACTCATCTCAGCCACTCTAAACCGGAGCCCCCCTTTCTCCTGCTCGACTTCTTCCCCGAGACCGAGACCCAGCGCCTACCTCTCCTTTCTCTGGTTCGATTCTTCTCTTCCCCTCTTCCTCACACCAACTGCCAGCCGTTTAAGATTTTTTTTAGGGCCAAAATGCAGCGAGTACTTTCATTCTTTTTCCCAAACTGAATCTAACTTTGCTTTGGATGCTTATGAGTTTCTGGGAAACAAAGGAGGGCCTTTAGCCTTTTCTCAGTTTGCAATATGTTGTTTGTTCTATTTTTAGTGCATTTTTTTTAAGATTCCTAATGATCCGTTGTAGTTAAACATATATATGATCAAAGGTTACATATTCCAAAGCATAATACTTGTTTTCATGGTTCACTACAAGTTTGATAACATTTTACCTTTTAATTTGGAGCATGTCAACCTGATATTTGTGCTTGGAAACCTTGAACTTGATTGAAAAGTCTCCTGAAATTTACAAGGATCTGTTGGTAACTGAGGGAAACATTCCACTCAATTCAAATCTATATTTACATATCCCACACATAAACTCTGCTTATTACATCCATGTCACGTGAATCTTTTATATCATATAAAACTTACTACAAGTTTGGGTAAGAAGTTGAATGTCACTTCTGATTATTTGGGGGCTGTTTTACTCACTGTTTTATAGGCATTAAACCTATCATTCGGGGGTTTTTTTACTCACCATTTTTGGAGCCTCTAAAAATATGTTTTGTGAGTTAGTAAAAGCAGTTTGGAATCACTTATTGTTATTTGGAGTTGTACGAGGCTATATAATTGTTGTTTGGGCTCATATTATTACAGTTTGGAGTTGCCAATCGCTGTAGGATGTTGTCGGGTGCGTCGAAGTTGCTACTAGGAGCTGTATGAAGCTTAGGATAGCTGTTAAGTGCTGTTTGGAATCTTGAAACTGCTTTTTGGTGCTAGGAAGTCTGTTTGGAAGCTTGAAACTGTTTTTTGGTGCTAGGAAATGTTGTTTGATGATTAATAGTAGCTTTTCGGTGCTTAGGATTGTTGTTCGAAAGCTTATAGTTGCTGCCCAGAGCCATAGGAGGTCGTAGAACCACCATGTGAGCTTGCTAGTTGCTGCGTGGAGCCGTAGGAGATCGTAGGACCACCGTGTGAGCTTGCTAGTTGCTGCCCGGAGTCGTAGGAGGTCATAGGATCACCGTGTGAGCTTGCTAGTTGCTGTCGGAGCTGTAGGAGGTCGTATGATCACCGTGTAAGCTTGCTAGTTGCTGTCCAAAGTTGTAGGAAGCCTTAGGATGTTTGTTCGGAGTTCGTAGCTGCTATCCGGAGTTGTAAGGAACCCTTTTGCCCACTGTTTTGGGGTTTCATTTGATTATTATTTAAACACTTTTATGCCTGATTCACTTGTTTTTCCCCTTTTGGCTTTGCTAGTTTTTGAAAGTGAGTCGGCCTCCTCCGTTCTCTTGTTTTATTTTTTTTCTTGGTATAATGGTTAAGTCACAATGAGAATTTCTGATTTAATTATTCGAAAGACACTTAAAAATATTTGTGGATTAGCTAGAAAACACTTAATTGAATGTAAAGTAAAACACCTTAAATCACTTTAAGATCACTTTAAACATAGGTTAGAGTGTGGACATCCTAGATCTTATGAGCACACCCTAGGTGATAGTCTATCTACCTAATTTTCAAATGAATAATGAGATTAAGCACTTGACATTAATTCACAAATTGATTAAAACGATAGACATGAGGATGCACTAAGATATGGTTCACAATTTCCTTAATTAAATCAAATAGTGAAATTATCATCAATGACTTAACCTACAGTGAAACCCAATACACGGGGATTTGAGCTTAAACCTTACGTTCAGATCCTTCTGGCAATTGGAGATATTTGTTTTTGCCACGTATGGATCATTGGACCAGTATAAGTTTGAGGTTTAGGTGGTTAGGACAATGACGATAATGCTAACGTATGGATCATAGGTGGGAATTTTTAGAATAGTATCTCCTACCTCAAAGACTCTTAATAAATGAGAGGAAATGACCGATGATACTATTCGCCGACTCTTTGTGAGATCGTTTCTCCTGATGCTCTTAGGTCGCCAGTAGGCCTAGCCCGATTAGAGTGACTAGCCCGTGGACTACACTACTTTACAAAATATTTACAAAAATAAAATAAAATTTATTTTGCTTGTTAAAAAGAACTCTGCATAAAAATTCAAACAACAGTTTTGGCATGAAAATTAAAGATTTTTTTATGAAAACTTATGAAGGTCCATGGTTATTCATTTGGATCGAGGTTAAGGACTGTCCTTCGTAGATTGTCGGGTCGGTAGATCTCTTTCAAGGTCGGGAAGCACACAGTTCAGCTCTGAGCCCCCACCTTTACTGACATCTTGTACCTAGTCTCGGTCTTTCATATATGGTCACGGGTTTTCTTTGCTTTGTCTGTTCATGTTTTGTTACGACTCGTTTTGTTGTTTTCACACTATAATTCTTGCTCTCCTGCTTTTTTCTGCAATTTATTTAAATTCCCTACGATTCATATTATGTTTTATGGACTAATCATGGAGCGGTAGCAGATGCCCAGGTATGCTTTACAATTTATTTGTTGCATTTTACTTTACAACACTTCTATTTACATACATTTTATTTTACAGTTTATCATTCATGCTTTAATTGTAAAACAAAACAAAAAAAAAATTAATACACTTTTAAATCTAGTGAACGCCCTTAATTTCCCTTGAGCATTTCAACATTGGAACAACAATAACGATCAAAATGTGACACATAAATCACCAACCTCAAACCCTAGAGCCACTGCTACAGTAGGAGGTTTAGAGCTAACTCCATGGGCGGCACAACGGGTAGCTTGGATCGAGCAGCAAGATGATTTTCTTCAACAATTTCTCTCATTAGTTTCACAATAACGACTCATAGGACTTGGAGGTAGCTTGCCCGGCGCGACTTGAAACCTCACACCTTATTTAGGCTCCTGTGTAACCATGTTGTGCAGCATAAGTCCTAAGTCGCTTTAGGTTCCGAGGTTGTCGTGTGGTACGACGTAAACCAAACTATCTCTGCGGCATTTCAACATTGGAACAACAATAACGATCAAAATGTGACAAATAAATCACCAACCTCAAACCCTGGAGCCACTGCTACAGTAGGAGGTTTAGAGCTAACTCCGTGGGCGGCACAACGGGGAGCTTGGATCGAGTAGCAAGATGATTTTCTTCAACAATCTCTCTCATTAGTTTCACAATAACGACTCATAGGACTTGGAGGTAGCTTGCCCGGCGCGACTTGAAATCTCACACCTTCTTTAGGCTCCTGTGTAACCATGTTGTGTAGCATAAGTCCTAAGTCGCTTTAGGTTCCGAGGTTGTCGTGTGGTACGATGTAAACCAAACTATCTCTGCGGCTATTTGCATAATCAGATATTATGCAAGCGTAAGTCTCAATTAATAAAATTGGCTAGATTGAATTAAATGACATATTCTTCAAACGCAACCACACAATAGGATAGTTCGGAAAGTCACTGAGGGTTCTCTTTAGGATCCGTGATGTCCCCTACTTTTTCCTTCATTTGGACTCCTGAAATAATTGTTCCTAGTTGAGCCTTTTACACTTGTTTTTTCACGTCTTACCGTGAAACCCTACTTTGAATTCTTGAAGACTGGTATATTTGATCATTATTGAGAGTTTTCTCAAATTACCTCAGTCATTTGAGATGTAATTAACTATAGGTGCTTGTCTCTATAAAAAATTTATAACCCAAGTAAAATAAACCCTACATAATCTTTATATTAGGTATGAGAACTTGTCGGTCACACATAAAAAGGTTCGCATCCATAGTCTGTACGATTGGGTCTACCGCCACAAGATACACTTATCTTTCAAGAACGTGTATTATTCGTGGTATCAAACACGATTATGCAAATTATCGGACAAATGAGATTCATTTGGTCTCATTTTCCAAAAAATTAGAAAACAACTATTTTCAAAACCAAAATTACATATCTTTTATGTCAAATTAAATTTAAAAATTATTTTCAAAACGACAAAGTTGACCGACAGGGCGAAAACACCATCTGCAAAAGAAGTGATATCTACAATTTAAGCACATGAAAGTAGAAATATATGGCGTTTAAACCTCAAAGCTAATTCAGCCTTAAAAACCATGACTAAGCGTCATATGCATCTATCCAAATAATTTGAGAGACAACATGGACAATTCAAGTCGCTCATATTACATAAAAACAAGTCATACAAAAGGAGCATTGTTGGAAACTAAAAGGTAAACTAACAAAGTAAAAATGGGAAAACCAAGAAGGATAATAGAGATCTCAACCTCATGCTCATCTGATATAATAAAATCACCATTATGAAGACCAATATAAAGGGGGATTCAACATTGAAGAAATTAAGAAAATAAAAGGTCAAATAAATATATAATCCCTTGGTAAACTTTCTAGTGCATGTTCATCAGCACTCTCAAGCATATCTCTATTTCTCTTTAGGTTACATGTCTCTAAAAATAATTTAGCGTTCATACTCCATGCCCTAAAAGTAGAAAAATTATAGTGGCAATTAGTTCTCTTGCTACAATGATAAGGGTAACAAATATACACGTGACACCCTCTCTTACCCCTAAAAAATATTCTTCATGTACCAAAATTAGCTCGAGGCGAACATGCATAACTTTTAGTAAAACCAAGCCAAGTCCAATTCATAAGTTGCTCAACCCAACTCAGCTGGATTCCGTCTCTATAGCTATTAAGGGGCTAAAAGGAATATGTACGGGCTAAGGCAATGACCAAAAGTTCCTTTTGGAGCATTTGCCAAGGTAATGAAACCGATAAGATATAAAATAGAGTAAAAGATGTTACACACTCCTCATCAAGCATTCAAGCAAAGAAAGGAGAAACAACTCTCCTAGCCTTTGATGATCTTAATGTTACCATGAATGATGAGGAACAAAATACAAAAGGATCTGATCAAGAAAATTTGAGATAAAAGAGCTTGAATGATTGAAGCATTTTCTTAGAATTGAAAGCAGGGCATATTCACCTTAAAACCAAAATATGAGACAAATCTCTTGAACAAAATTGCAAACCTAGGGTGCAAACCTAGGTATGTCAACTCATACATGATCCAAGAAGAACACAGAAAAGATCCTTATCATATGCAACATAATCCAAAATGTAATATGAGAAGATAAGTTCCATTTAAAAAAAAAAACCAATTATGCAGCTTAAATACGGATAAGAGATTAATATTCGTTTAAAGCAATTTCCGTAGTGGAAATTTAGTAGTCACCTCATACATGATCCAAGAGGAACACAGGTAAGATCATTGACATATGCAACATAATCTAAAATGTAATATGAGAAGATGAGTTTTATTAAAAATAAAAAACCAATTATGCATGCCGAACACGGGATAGGAGATTAATGTGTTTAAAGCACTTTACATGGTGGAACATTAGTAGCCCAAAGAATCTTTAAACTGCTATGACTGAAAACTTATCTTGAATGAGTCAAGAATTAAGTGGAAAGGCCTGTTGAATTTGTACGAGAGATGGAAGAATGAGACGAGGAGTTAAAAGAATGCATGATCCCCATGCCCTATATACCCTCAGAATGTCAACTAGCATGTGTCTTTACTAAGAGCCTTAATACTTCCGAGTTGGGATAGAAGATCTTTATTTTCGAACTTGAGGAAAATGTTAACTGGATCTTCAAAATTGATCAACACCTGACCAAATGGAAGTGAGGGACATCTCCACATGCATTGAAGGCTCGACAACCCCATTTAGATAGTCCAGGATGCATTAGGATTGAATGAAACGCTATAAAATGGAAATTAAAGGAAGGTAATTATTTGTTATTGGTTTTTCAGCCAAGAGATATAATGTGGTAAATATTTTACCTATTTTTGTGTAGGCCATTTTTCTTTTGCCCTCCAAATGCATTTGATGTATACTTACATCAATTAACCAATATTAAGAAGTAAAGAGATAACACTGCTTTCAGTCCCACTCCCAAACCTCAATGAGGATGAAGCAGAAGTTTTTAGTTTAAACTTCACTACATGGTGTACTATAGCTTTTACTAACACTCCTTGTATAAAACAAGCTTCTGATAACCAAGTAATCTACCAGCAAACCTTTTACTGCAGCTTACCATACACAATAATCAGATTTAGAATATCATTTGCACAATGATACCAAAACAGCCAAAGGGCAGTCACAGTTAAATTGAGTACTTGAAACCAGCAAAGTTATGATCAACAAGACCCTAAAAATGCCTAAAAGAACTCCAGCATCTAACTTGAAACATTCACATTCTCTCTATTGTGTGTCTAATGTTTGTAGATAAATATTGACATTTCAGACTTTTCATAGTAATTCATAAGTAATTTCCTCAAAAAGAACTTCATGACGAAACCCGTTATCTTAAATCGACAAATTGCTATAGGAACATGAATACTATGTATGCCAAATGAGAAGTTCAAACTCCAACACAGAACAACAAAAGCATGAATTTCATAAGCACACATTACATTTAGTATATATTACGTGACCAAAAGAATTTGAAAAATATATTGCTCATGTAAAACATTTTGATGAATAAGATATGAAATTGAAAAGCATCAGAAGTTTAAATTACCTTCCAATGCCTCATCATCCGTCACACTGTAATACTCAGCACGCCCAATATCCTTCAAAAAACTATGCTCAGGCCCAACACCAGGATAATCCAAACTGTAAAATACAGCAATATCATCAACAGTTTAAAAAAATTCATAGGATCATAAATTCTTATAAATCTAGAGAACAATGTTACTAACCCAGCACTGATTGAATGTGGTTCAACAATTTGTCCATCATCATCTTGTAGTAAATAGCTCATGGCACCATGTAGAACTCCTACCTCTCCTTTTGTCAATGTTGCTGCATGTTTTCCACTTTCCAAACCAAATCCTGCAGCCTCAACACCAATCAACCTAACATCTTGATCATCAACAAATTCATGAAAGAGACCCATAGCATTTGAACCGCCACCAACACAAGCAACAAGTACGTCAGGCTTGCCACCCCATTTTTCCATTGCTTGCCTCCTCGTCTCCTTGCCAATCACAGCATGGAAATCTCTAACCATCATTGGATATGGATGTGGACCCGCAACAGATCCAAGAATATAGTGGGTGGTCTCAACATTAGTTACCCAGTCTCTGATGGCTTCTGAAGTGGCATCTTTCAGTGTGGCTGTCCCAGAATGAACGGCTCTCACCTGCATAACATAAGTGCCAAAGAACCTCATCAATTGGAACAAGCAATAGAAATAATAATAGCAAAAAAAACAGACTTGAAATAAGGTCAACACCAAGTTATTGGAATTGAATGGATAATCCAGACCTTCAACAGCACACAAAATTTATGATTTTGGTAAAAAAGTAATAAGGAAGGACAGAATGAATCTCTCTCATCATCCACTTCCTCCATATACACCTTCTAAATGATTATTTTCACCAATTGATCAATATCTAAGTAGCGCCAAAAATTGCTACAATGAATTAACTTTTTTTCAGACGGGGCTTTGCTTTCATTTCCATTGCAGCAATTACAAATCAAGGGTTAGAATGGTAAAAACAAATGGATGCTACATAATTTAAAAATTATAAAACCTCAAGAAAGACAGGACCTTTTGCTAGAAAAAATCTACAGGCATAAATTGTACAAATATGAAAGTTAACAAGCATGAAAAATTGATCTACAAACCTCGGCACCCAGAAGGCGCATGCGAAAGACATTTAATGATTGTCTTTCCATGTCCTGAGCGCCCATGTAGATAACGCACTGCAATCCAAATCTTGCACATACAGTAGCTGTTGCAACACCATGCTGGCCAGCGCCAGTTTCTGCAATAATTCGTTTCCTCCCCAAACGCTTTGCAAGCAAAGCTTGCGCAACAGCATTGTTGATCTTGTGTGCACCAGTGTGGTTAAGATCTTCCCTTTTCAGGAAAATTTGTGGCCCCTTTCCTTCAGAATTTTTGTAGTGCTCTGTAAGTCTTTCTGCAAAATAAAGTGGGCTCTCCCGTCCAACATAATCTCGAAGAATGCCATCTAATTCTTTCTGAAAATGAAATAAAGAAGCAGGTAAAATGAGAGTTTTTTTATAAATTATAATAGATGAAAATTGAGGAAGTAGTGTCGTCAGAAGATGGCTTGATACTCCAATAATCATCAATCCATTGTACGATAAATAGTGTTATAAAAGAAACTTGATTATCAGTAAATTTAAGAGCAAAATAGTTTAAGTTCCAATGATTTGGCTGCAAATTAGAATATTATGGATCAAGTAAAATGACAAAAAAAAAAAAACAAGTTACTGAAAGGAGTGAAGGTAAACCCAACAGATAATGGCACTAGTAGCCAGGCATAACAAATTAAGGCTCTGTTTGGCTGCAACCTGATTTACAGTAAATAGGATTTATCAAATCCAGTAAATCTGGATTTATCATATCCTCTGTAAAGGAGATGAGCTCTTGAGTGACCACGGAGTGAATCCTTTAAACCCGTCCCACGATCGGATTTAATAAATCAGGATTTACATCGTACAAGAGACGGAACGCAAGAAACAGATAGAATGCAAGTTTTGGTTTAAAGGAGATGTTTGGCTCAGTTTACCAAAAATTCATGCCTAAATCCTATTAAAAGTACGCTACCAAACACTCCCTCAAGGCAAGAAATATGGCATTTAACATACAAATTTTCATTTCCACTAAACCCGTGACAAAATCGTGAAATCTCTCCCTGGATAATGAGCGGAAGGCAGATTCAAGCTAATCTGTATATAGATAATCTGTATACGACATATGTCAGATAAAGCACAGAAATAAAATATATATAGCTAATATTGTATAACGACCTGGAACTCCTCATCCGTAGATAATGAGCGGAAGGCAGATTCGAGCTCCGTGAGGGCGTGCATTAGGGTCTCCGGCACATACTTGCCCCCAAACCTCCCAAAACGTCCAAAAGAATCTGGCCTCTGCGCGGAGATCCCCATCCCGGTTTCCTCCACCGCTACAGCAGCGACGGATACCTCCTGCACGGCCGACGCCGCAAGCAGATGCGAGCCGATCCCGCGGCTCGGTAGCGGGAAGCTGACGGAAATTGGAGAAGAGGAAGACGGGTACTTGGATGATGAGGAAAGAGAGTTGATGCTAGGTTTTCTGAATATCGGGTTGGCAGTGGAGGCGGCGATCGCGGCCATGAAGGCAGAGTAAGAACGGCTGGGTATCGCGGGAGGTGACGGAGGAGGGAATGGTTAGATTGTATGCTACTGGCCACCTCATTCGACTCGATCCTCGCTGGGACACGTCTTCACTTGGTGCTCACCAAGCTTTCTTGTTTGGCCACCTGATTTGAGTCGGCCCCCAAATATATATATAGAAAAATATGCATCGCTTTTAAGACTCAAAATAAAAATGATTAAAATTTAGTTGCTTCTCTTCAAAATGTAGCCAATAAATATGTAGTTTTGTACATTTTACCGTCATATCTTTCATAAATAGGAGGACTTTATGATGTCAAAATGGGAGCGGATACTTCTTTGGGTGAATCCCTTATTTGTAACCTCCGATTTATGGTATAAAAAAGGGACAACGAGCCTGGGAACACTTTATTTTTCACCCTGGCTGGTAAAATTAACACCCGACAGTGATAAGCTCCACAGGGGGTTCAACAATCATCGGAGGCCTATGGGACGTCTCAACACCTTGAAGTGACAAGCTCCGCGAGGGGTGCATAAATGATCGTTTTGTACCCAAATTATAAAGTTAACACCCGACAGCGACAAGTTTTTATGTGGGGTGTATAATGATCTCCAGAGACCTATGGGATGTATAGGTACCCAACAACAATATAAGCTCTGTGAGGGATGCATAAACGATTGTCCTATTGTTGACCTCATATTTGGTGAGGTCTAGTTTTCTCTTTAGGATTTAAGATCTAGTTATATAACTTTCTTTTTGACTATCCTAGAACCTTAGTGATGAGACCCACCTCATTTAGAAATTGAAACCAATGCCTAGCACTTTTTGGGGTTTCACATGCGTGGTTTTTGACCTGCAGCTCTTGAGAGGTTGAGACCAACATGAGAGAACTTAAAGAATTCACCCAAAGGACCATTAAGCCCAATGATGGCCTTACCCCTCTCGGACAAAGAAATAAAGGATGAAACACTAGCCTAAGGATCCAATAGAGTGGCAACAGTCAGTGATACACCGGCCTGCATACCAGCGACAGAATAAGAGGGAGTTGTGGTCGCGGCTCTGTCCGGAATCCCTTTAAAATTGGGCTCCCTTTCATAACATTTTCTTACATTAACAAAATGAGAAGAATGTTTCAAGGAAAAACAATGACCCTGTTAATAACTTGATCTTGAATAACAACGCTATGAGCAAACATACAGAGGTAAAGTATTTCATGGTTGCATTATAAGGGGGTGGATCTTCATCACCTACAAGATCACTTAACTTTGAGGGACGCTTCTGCTTGCGGCGCTTAACAGTCAGCTTTTCCTTCGCATCCCTCGCTCGAACATCTTCCACGATGTCTGAATCACGTCACAATGCTTGTAATCTCACCCGATAATGCACAAGTAATTGTTGCCTCTGTAGTATATTACAGGACCGACAGATATTTGCTGGTCAACATCTCCCATGCATTTTCCACGCTCTCCGGGAGAGGTTTAAACACCGAACATCTTGTCAGCTCATTTTGAATCCCCAAGCATCAGAACAAGAACCAACCAAGAAATTTTTCCAATCTTTTATTTTATTATCTACTCCTATCAAGTGGAGCTCCTTTCCAACTACGAACATGGTGAAGCCCTCTCTGTTGATCTTAAATAAGAAAAAAATACTTAAAGAGATAGATATTCTATATAATATGCTCCCACCAACAGAAAAGAAGGAACGTCATTATCACAGCTATGAAATTTGGCATTGCTTGTGTCGGAATAACTCTATTTGTGTTAAAGATTCTCCGGAGTTCATTATATAGAGGCAACCGGAGGCTGTATTTGAACCAGTCTTGGTAAAAGACCATATCCTTACCCAGAAGGTCTGTCGCCCACGCTGACCCCGGCAACTTCCGAAGGGTGACATTGTCTCACAACATTCCTCCTCTACAACTCCTTCACTTTGTTATCTATCAAGAACAAAGCACCAGCGCCTTTAACAGAGCCGAAGAGAGTACTTCTAGGCCATTACAGAAAACTGAAGACGACCAAAAGGTTGAATGTAAGAACTGGAACACGTAAGTTAAGAAACAACGGTCATGTGCCCTATTTATAGGGTGACACAAAAAATGAAGCATTACACAATGATGAGTAACATACCAAACATCTTTTCAAGTTTAGTCAAATATTCTTTTTTTCATTTCTAAATAACATTATTACATATCTAAAATGAAATACATTATGAGCAGGTCACCAAAGGTCTCAAGCGCGACAAACACTTTTTGAGTTAAACCTTCGAAGGACCATCACACCTCCCATCATAAGTTGTTTCATTTGATCGGTCCAAAGTGATCCTAGCTCACGCAACACATTGGTCGGGACATCCTACAAAACATCAACCTCCGCTTGTAGGGGCGCCACGATTGAGCCCATGAACACTGGAGGAACTGAGAACTCCCACACATGATCAGCGACACGTCTTTCAGCCGGTTCATTACTCGTCATTCAGCCGATTCCGCCAACGAACCGGCCCTTACCAATAAGAACATGGTCCCTCATGCTTGCAGCCTCGCGACTCTAAGGGAGGGCGAACAATGCTCCATTCGCTTCTGTCTAGTACCAAGAGCTGGCAAAGGAGCTGACGACCGGTACCCTCCCAAAATAATTACTGCAGGACTTTCGTAAGCTCGGCCTACAGAGCGGCCACTATAGCAACGGTCTCCACAGCGTCTTTTAACTGCCCACCGTCCTAGTGACCTTCCGACTCAGTCAATTCATCTGCACATTGGAAAAGTCAAGGAGTTGTTAAAAGATCGACGAGGACCAAAAAGAGTCTTTACGTACTCATGATTCTATCGATTAAAGAGATGGTCTACAGACATCTTCCCCCCTTCTTTTGCTACGAGGTGCCTTCGCCTTCGTGCAGTAGTGATTGGGGAGAGATACTGATGTCCTCTCCCTCCAATCTCTTATTTTCCTCCTCGACGCCTTAGCCAAGCAAGGTATGTTGGCCCTCGGAGCTTGCACCAATGATCGACTCAAGAATAAGGTCTCCCCACGGGGGACCTTCGACATTTACCACTTAGGGTCCCTAGATGAGCCGACTTGATCAGCCGACACAGGTTCGGTCGTCGACCTCTTTTCTTTCCTGACCTTGATCTCCTTACAAAAGTTGAAGTTTTGTAGCCCACTTTCGCTAGAATCTTAGAGTCGACATGGAGTTTCCTCAGATCATCGACCATAACTCAAATCAACTGGTTAGGGGAATGACAACAACAGATGCGTTGTCAAGCCCATGACTCTATTTACAGAAGTATATGTTGACCTCATTTTTGATGAGGTCTTCTCTTCTTCTCTTTAGTACTTAGGACCTAGCCTTAGGTTTTTCCTTTAACTGTCCTAGAGGATTAGAATTGGGACCCACCACTTAGAAATTCAAACCACTTCTTAACTCCCCGCAAACTCCACAAACTTGATTGTAGACCCCTAATCACCTAGAGGGTTGAAATCAAATGTGGAAGTTTAAAGGATGAGTTCCTATGGGACTCTTTGGCACTTAGGACCGCTCACAGGTGGCACAGTGCAGTGAAGGGTTGGCTTACACACACACTACACCTATGCACTACACTTTCACACACCTCTTAAAACCACACCCACACCCAACTGGACCTCCTGACTCATGAAGGTGATTCACATGGATGGTCCTTAACCCCTAAGCCCTTGGCTAAGAGGGTTAGGAACAACATAGTGGATGCCTCAAATGAGTCCCTTCATGGCTCATGTGGGCTTGATATGGCTTCATGGCTCAACCAAAATGATTTCATTCCACTTACATTTACCTAATCTTCAATTTTGCAAATTTTCAATTTTGACCCCGGGACCCTACACCGCCTAACTTACCCAAAACCCTCGAAACCACCCAAAATTTGCAAAATCACCTAAATTACTCAAAATTCCTCAAAATCAATCCTAAACATTCCCATATTACTCAAATTGATCATCCATACCCAAAAATACCAAAATCCCAAAATACCTCCCAATACCCTCCAAATACCCAAAATGCCCCTCTTAGCCAAAAAATCCAAAAATTCAGAAAATTCCCATAAAATTCCAGAAAATTCCAAATATTCCCAATTTCATTTTGTTCAACTACACCATGGGCCGATTTTGTCAATTTACCCCACTTTTATCAAAACCCCCAATTTGACCCATTTTAACCCAAAATGAACCCAATGTCAAACCAAACCTACCCAATTGACTCAAATTCTTGTCTAATTTAATTCTAAACTTCAATTCAACATCCCCAACACCAATCTAGACCAAATCCAAGTCCAATTTGATTGACATTTGGATCCACTTTCACTTTTGGTCTTACAGCCCAATTTGGACCCATGACCCAAACTTAGCCCAAACTCACCCAATTCAACTCTAATTAACCCCAAATCTTTTCTAAACATTCCTTAACATCCCCATAAACAAAACACTAACATGATTTGCCCAAAGTTTAGACCCAAACCCCATCAAATTCAACCAAAAGCTAAAAGGCCCAATTTTGACCTAAACCTAAACCTAGCCCAAATAGACCCAAACCCCAAAATCAAAACCCAACCAAAGCCAAAACCTCTTTGAAACACTCCCATAAACATTTCCCAACATTAATTTTACATCGATTTCAACCCTAGCCCAACATTGGCCCAAGTTAGCCCAATTTGACCTACATTGACCCACTTACCAAATGAACCCAAATTCAAACCAATTCAATTCCAAATCATACCAAATTGACTCCAAACCATTCATGAAACATCCCTAAACCAATTGTAACATTTATTTGACATGGTCCTTCACAAAATTTTCACCCAAATGCCCATCCTAAAATCAAAAAGCCCACTTCCCTTAAACCTTCCTAAAAGCCCACTTTCTTCAAATTCAAAAGCCCAAATTCATCCAAAGCCCACATGACACTTCCCCTCATCATCCATTTAATCAAAATCACCCCTAAGTTTCAAAATCATCAATTAAACCATTCCAAATCAAGCCCCATAACAATTTCCATTAAAATGCCAAAATCCACAAAATCCCTTTTTATGAAATTGACCCGATCTTTTCCCGAAGCCACATGGAGCCATGAAGCCACATGCAAGCCATTGGCAAGCCATGAGGATCTCTAAGTTGTCAACCCTCCTTAAATGGCAAAAGGAGGAGGTCCTTTAAGCACCTCCTAAAAGTCATTAACCTTAAGCATGTTTCACCTTAACCCAAATTTAATCCAAATATATTTGGATAAGGACTTCTCCATGTCAAACCAGCTGATCCTTTTGACTCCCCACAACACCCAAAGCCACCTTGAAGGGTGAACCAAGCCCAAAATGATGGGTTGACCCAAACCAAGCCAAAATGGCCTCTTCCCCATTCCATTCCAAGCCATCCCCTTTACACATGGCAAGGCCCGATTGACTACACTAAACCCTAGCCACGACCCACCCGGACTACGAGGGTGACCCATGCCTGCAGCCGGCCACACTGGTCGCCGGAAAACTCCATGGCCGAGACATGGGGAGGAGCCAAACTTTGGAATTCCACCTTCGTCGAGCTGCCCCATGCCCGATGGCCACCATGACTCGTTACGCCCTTGACCTAGCTAGTGATCCCAACCCTTGGCCATCCACTGCGAGGCTCTCCGGCCACCTCTATTTAAACACCACCCCTCTCGGCCATGGAAGGTGCTAAAAACAAACCTTAAGGAAACTACGCCAAAATTGTTCCGGACTACTCCCCACACATAGAGAACTTGATCCCACTCGAAATCCCCCTGCCATTTCCTCTCTGCGAGCTCGATTTCGAGTTGAAATCCAAGCCCAAAACCGGGACACTTCTCCGCGGTGGATCAATCCTCAAATTGATTGGTCCTACACCTTCACCGGACCGAGGGAAGAAGTCCACCAGGCAAAGCCCCTCTCCGGAGCCACCCGGTTGTTCCGGCCTCCAAGCTTTGTGATCGGTCGTGGTCACTTTCATAGCTAGACAATTCACTGGGCTAAGGGACTTCATCTGGAGCTTACTTGGACCCAATCGAAGGTGACACGACTCTCGGATCGAAGCTTCACTTCTGCGAGCAAAGGTATGGACTCACTCTTCTTCCCGAGCTTACGGAGATTCTCCATTTAATTTGAGTCGATTTAAGTACATGTTTACCGTATGGATGTGTTCGTCTCCTCGAGACGAATCCATAGAAGCATAAGAACACGAAAATCCGTTGAGAATCGAGTGAGAAATTAGGGTTAGAAGGTTGACGGTCACGGGTGCACACCAGTCGTAGATGATGACCATGAGCCGTCGGATCGAGCGTGTATCGAGTGGACGGTCTGGATTGAGCCGGACAGCGCGATGGTGCATGAACCGCGGGCCCTCGGATCGCTGAGTCGGATGGCGGCGTCGAATCGGAAGGCGCCACGCGGCGCTTCGGAGCCGCCTAGGATGAGTCGGCGCCGCCGTTTTAAATAGAAAATTAGGGATTTTTCGATTTATTTAATTCCCCGAACTTTGAAAATTCATAACTTTGTGTAGAAAAATCAGAAAAATAAAATAAAAATACCCTCTTGCTCGGTGAACGAGAGGAGAATAATGTGGAAAAGAAATCATTTAATTTCATCAAGTATTTTATTTTTAATGATTTATTTACTGTCTGCATTGTTTTAATTCTCCATGCATATAGGAAATTCACCATGGCATGAGACCATAGGGCTTTTGAAGCCTCTGAATTTGGAAACATTCCCTGAATTTTCCAAAGTCAGAGGCCATCCCTATGAGAAGTTATTGATTTTTCAAATTCATGTTACTGTTTTGAGTATTTTAAATCCAATAATTAGCATGTTGTGAAATAAATTCTAGGAAAATTTGGTGATGTTTCTTATGACCGAGAGGACCCTAGGAAAAATAGGTTTTGAATTAATCCACTTGGAATAACCCTAATTGGCTTAAACACCCTAAATAGGTCTCTAATTAATTAGAGCTAATCATACATCAAATTGACTTGAAATCAATTCTCCACTGACCTTTAGGATCAGAGGAACCCACCATAAAAATTTTAAGTTAATTGGACTTGGTTAGCCCTACTAAATGGGTTGATTAAGCCATTTAGCCAATTTAAACTTTAAAAATTCATAACTTTCAAAATGCTTTTCAAAAATTCACCAAATTGGTTTTGGAGCCTCTCTGATATTAGGGAATTTAGGAAAATTAAAATTTTAATTTTCTAAAAAAGTTGATTTTTTGCATTATTTTAATATTTTAATAATTAAAAAAATAATAAAAATCACAAAAATAATAAAATTCACCATAATGTCACATTTTAAATTTTAATCACTTAGGAACAAATCTCATATTTTTCTTAAGTATCTATGATGAGATATTAAATTTTAAAGCCACTAAGGTAATTTTAAAATTAAAAAAATGTATTTTCTAGCATTTCCACTAAAATAATTCTAATAAATCAAAGAAAAATCAGAAAATTGTAAAAATTGATTCTCTGATTTCCTTGATATCAAAGAGATTTTTTAAAAATATAAAATTCATTTTTCAAACTTTATTTTATTTTTAAATTAATTAATACCCCAAAACTCAAAATAATTATAATAAAAATAATATTATTCAAAAATCACCAAACTTGGTCCAAGTGGTCCTCTGATCATTAGGAATGTCCCATAATTTTCTTAAGGACAGAAACTTTTTCTTGGTCATATTATTAAATTTTCCTTGAAATCCTTATTTTCCACCAAAATAATTACATAAATAAATTAAATACGGAAAAATCACATTTTCTCCTCTAATGTCTTGATTGACATATGAGTGAAGTCACATAAAAATTTCAAATTCATTTGAGCTCAATTTAGTGAGTTATGAAATTAATAAGCTTGAAGGGCAAAATGGTAATTAAAATCTTAACCCTTAATTAAAACTTTAGGCTTAATAAAATGAAAGAGTAAAATATTTGATCTTAATCGATTAGGATGATTGAAATTTAAATAATTAAAGGGTAGGAACCTATTAAACAATTCAAAAATAATTGAAATGAACTTTAATTAAAATAATTAATTAAATTTGGGAAGAATAATAAATTTTGAATTATTAAAATAGGGATGTTATTAGGAAGAGATTTATTCGCTTAATTTAAGAATCCCTAAATTAATCATCTCAATAATATTTAATTCCTAATTAAAATGATAATTCAAACTTAAGATTTAAAATGCTAAAAGACTTAATCATTAAATTAAATTAAATTAAATTAAATTAAATTGAAACATATTAAATTAAATTAAATTAAAACACATTAAATTAAATTAAATTAAATCAAATTAAAATTTAAATTAAATTAAATTAAATTAAATTAAATCAAATTAAATTAAATTAAATTAAATCATATTATATTAAATTAACTTAAATTAAACTAAATTAAATTAAACCACATTGAATTAAATTAAGTTAAATTAAATTAAATTAAATTAAGTATAAACATCACCTAAGACATAAAGAATTCAAAAATAAATCTAAAACAACTTGAACACTATTCCAAACTTAAATCCATTAACTAAAATTAAATCATGAACCACTTGAACATCCATTTGCCCTCGAAAGTTTTTGTTGTCATAACTTCTAAACGGAGCGTTAAGTGAAGTGTTACTTCACTTATAGAATATTCAAATGTCTAAGTTCATCTGAGCGAGATAACAAAACTTAAACTCCGGACGATTAATTCATTTGTATAATTAAATTCATTTGGACTTAAAATAATCCTAGAAATGTTGAAAAAATGTTTAAGACTCGTCTTAAGCACTTCCTCGATACGATAGGATATTTATAAGAACAATTAAACTTAGTTGTTCTTTGATGAAGAAAATCGTCCTCAAACCAAAATACAAGAATCTAGACGTCATAGGAGATGACTAGCTATAGGATTAGGAACTTGGTAGAGAACCATAACCCTTCCCTTAGCTTTACCTAAGAATCTGCTTTAAATACTTAAATATTCTAATTATGTTTTAAGTGCAGCTCGGGATGACGGGAAGACCCTCCAGGTATGCTTTTATTTTATTGCAATTTACCTTATTGCAATTTATTTAATCGCATCGCACTTACTTTTCTTGCATGATAAACAATCGTTGCATGAAAACCCACACCTCTAGGATAGTCCACTAAAATTGAAACCAAAACTAAATTAAAAGTCATTGCAAGATAAAATTCACCGCCACAACATTTCAAAATATAAAATAACTCAAAATTTAATCACAAACAGAACAACAAAACTATAACTACAACTAAATTAAAACGTCTTGTTGGATGATCGGGAATACCTCGGATGATGTAACCTACGTGTTGCTAACGGGATTTCCCACGGTCTAAATGAAAGTGTGGAACTCATTCAGTTGAGTTTAGCAAATTCATCCGGACTAAGTGAATCCGATAAAAATAACGATGTCTGGAAGGATGGAACCGTGGGATCTTAACCTAGGTGTTGTTATAATCAACTTTAAGATTTGTTTAATTAAAATATTAAAAACACCTGAATTTTAAGATTTTCTCTAAACCGAACACTTTTCTCATCTCCTGATTTATGACTTCTAAAACTAAACCACTACAACAACAAGGAGCTCGGAGCATGGTGGGCAAGCACGGCCATCGTCATCAACAAAACTCGAGTCTACTTCAAGCAAAACTTTCTTAGAATTAGATAACCGAGCTATAGGACTTCGAGGTAGTTTGCACTAGTGCAACATAAATCCTCAACTCTTCGTTAGGCATTTGCATTGCAAATTAAGCCCTAACCGGTCTTAGGACTCCGAGGTGGTCGTCCGATACGACATAAACCCTCACATCTTCGAGGCTGTTTGTATGATTGTGTCATACGAATATAAGTCCTAATTAATTAAAATTGACAAGATCAAAACATTAAATAAACATTAGGACTTTCCTAAATTCAAGCCAAACAATAGGATAGTCGGGAAATTACCGAAGTTCGCTTCGAATCTGTGATTTCTCCTACCTTTCTTCCTTTGAATTCCCAAAATAAAATGTTCCAAATTTGATTCATTCCCTATTGAAATTCCAAAATTCAATCCATTGAAAACTTAAACTTTGAAATTCTTGAGAGCAGAACTACTGATTATTATCGAGAGTTTTCTTAGGTGATTCCCGTCACTTAAGATGTAATTAACTATAGGGGCTTGCCTTTATAGGGAATTTTAAGAACCCGAGTAATATAAACCTCGTTTAATGTTTTCATATTAAATAGGGAATTTGTCGAGCTTATAAAATTGGTTCGCAGACCAAACGGATGTCACAAACTTCTCTAGTTTATTTAATCGAGCCTCATTATCAAGCAGTATGTATATTCTTCGGGATAGATACACGGTTTGTAGTGCGACGCTCGTTTATATAAACTATTCGGGATGTGAGATCAGTTTGATTTCATATCTTAAAATTTTCAAATTTAAAATTATTTTCAAAATCAAATACTACTTTTCAAATTATTTATTTAAATTAAATTAAAATTCGCCGACAATTTCTGTAGGCGACCCCCTTTCCAAATAAAACACCATAACTCAAAAATAAGCCGTACAGTATAGTGGGCACAAAATCCTAGGGGAGTTGGTAATTAAATTGATCTTCTTGATTTTAATATCATTGAATACTAATAAGTTATTTATTCTTATCGTAGCTATCGCTTTCAAGGAGCGGGAAAATTCAGGGAACTAATATGTATACCATGACTGTCATAATCAGAACAGCTCAGACAATGACCAAACAACCAAAGCGTCCTATCGCCTTACTGCCAAACGCGTGGTCGAGAATCGACCGACACGCCATAGCAAGAGACTCGAGCAATTGATCCAAACAACACATATTTCAGAGAGCACAGTCACCACTCAGTCGGACGTCTTAATCAGCCGAATTCAAGAAAGTCGGTCAGTCAATTACCGCCATGTTAAAATTCCAATTGTAAATACATATATGGTATAAAATTCATACGACTAATATGAGTATACATTGTATTAAGGGTGGTTTCCATAACCGTTCCCTCCTTTTCGTAATAGTACAAAATAATTTCCTATAAATAGGAGGAAAAATACAAATAAATTGATCACTTTTCCTAGCTCTCTCTACAGGAAATTCTAAACTTATTCTACTCTCTTTCCTTCTTTGTTTAACTCTCGAGGCGTATTCACTAAGGACAAATTTGGATCCAACAGGAAGTATGATCATACTAAAATATGAGAGATTGCATCTCATATGATCATTGTTCATGAGCTACCATTCATTTTTATAAAATTCATTGAAAATCAAGATACTAGTAAGTGCAAAAATTTATATAATTACTTACTGAATTTTTAATGTGAAAATCTAAATACTTGTTCGAATTTTACCCTTTCACTTGTCATAAACAAATCAAGTTCAAGAATTGAAAAATCTAAACAAGTTAAGCTTGAAAAATATATGAAAACTCGACACAAGCTCAAGCCAAACATGAAGAGCTTATAATTATACTATGCCAAGTCCAAACTTGCCTCGACTCATCTTGATTACAACATTAGTTTCAGGTAAATTCGGGACGGTTGCTTCACGTGAAAAAGAAGATATGAATGTACCATCAATGATTTCAGGTAGGAGAGGAGCAGAATGAGGGGAAAAATGGAAGTTTTGGATCTTAGTACGTTGTGATACAGTCATTATGTTTCCAGCTAGCTTTAATTGCAACTGTATCGTAAGGGTTTGATGACGATGTCGATGATTATGGACGAAACAGAGAGATGTAGAGGGACATCCATGGGTTTTGGGGGGAGAGGAGTGATGCACGAGAGATAAACACATATTAGGTTCGTGGTACTAATTTAACTTTATTTAAGTTAATTTATTAATTGAATTAATTAATAAATAACAACTAATTAAAATATTATCATATTAATTATAATTAAATAAATGTATACATATTGTTTAATTATTAATTAATAAAATATAAATAATAATTCTTTATTCATTCAATAAATTTATAAGTAATTATTAATTAACATAATTGATAACTAATTAATTTTCCTCTTGTAAATGTTAAATTTATAGTTAATAATTAATTTAATAAATTTTTTATTAAAATTAATTAGTTTAGTAAATATATAATTATTAACTATCATAATTTGAAATAAAACATTACATAACTTTAATAAGAGATTTTTATTTTGAAATGTTTTAAGAAGTCAAGTTTTATAGGATTTATTAATTCTCATTGTGCTTTATTATTAAAGTCAAACATACAGTTTCACAAGATTTTATAGAATTTACAAAATCTGTTGCTTAGGATTTACTGCCCGTTTGGAACAGCTTATAACTGTGGTGTTTTTGAAAACGCCGCCGTAATGTTTGATTATAGCGTTTTAAGTGCGTTTTCTAAAACAGAGTTTTACAGTTTGTACTAAACACGGATCGCGGCCAGAGGAGTGTGTATCGCGTTCGCAATGCTCACTATTACAACCCTGCCCCGCGATCCTACCCCTTTCGTCGCCCTAGCTCTATCGACCGCACTCTCCCTTCCATTGCCCTAGCTCGTCGGGGCTCCTCTCTCACGATCATCCATCGTTTCTCCTCCCTCCTTTGTTCTCCCGCGACGCCCCAGCTAATCGACCGTGCTTCTATTTTTTTGGGCATGGCCTTGCTCTCATCATTCCCTGGTGAAGATCCCGGTTTTGTTTTTGTTTTAACCTTCCTCCTAACATTGACAGAAATCTCATGTATGCTGTTAAACATAAATCGACTTTTGATATGTAGCCTTGCTCTCGTAACTGCTGCTCTACAGTGAGATTGAACATAAATAATTAGTATTTGTTGTAATTCCTCTTCTCTTCTCTCGCTTATGTTGTAATTTGTTTGGGGTTAATTATTTTTAAAATGTAGCAGTAGAGGAATTCTCTTATCTTATCTTCTTCTCTTCTCTTATTTTTAAAATAGAGCAGCAGAGATATACATAATATTGATGTCGGTACTAGCAATGAGGCAAAGTCAAGCTAGTGAGTCAAATACTAGTTTTCATGAACATCAAGCAATACTCATAACCCTACATAATATTGATGCCGGTACTAGCAATATCCATGGAAATATATATTTGCACGCTTTCATTTTCATAGATATGCAAATGGTTAAATTTTACATTCCTCGGAGACAATCAGTAGATATTTCTCGGTTGATTTGAATGCACTAGTGAGCATGTCACACCAGGTAGTTAAACCCGAGGATCCAACGTTCCAGTCCATTCCCACACATATTGCAAATGACCCTCGATACATGTCGTTCTTTAAGGTATTTCTTTAACATCAAATTAATGTACAGTAATGATATAAATGCTGATGGAGTACTTCTTCAACAACAGGACTGTATTGGAGCTATTGATGGAACAAATGTTGATGCAAGACTGCCTGCTACAGAAAAGGTTGCCTACATCGGACGCTGTGGATCCCCAACACAAAATGTAACGGCCGTGTGTGATTTTAATATGTTTTTCACCTTTGTAATGGCTGGATGGGAATGTAGCGCACGTGATAGCCGTGTTTTCAGGTCTGCCACCAGAAACCGAATAAATGATTTCCCTCATCCACCTCCAGGTAAGCGTATGTAACAAGTACGTATCGTTTCATAATTCTATTGCTAATTACCTTAACTGAACATGTAAGTATTATTTAGTCGATGTTGTATATTCCTTACAAAGGGGGTATCTAAAGTTATATCCAGATACAAAGTACCATATCCCCGATTTTGAAAGATCAAGCGGAGCGGCACGAGACAAGAAAGAATGTTTTAACAAAAGATATTCATCCTTACGTGGTGTGATTGAGAGAGCCTTCAGAGTATGGAAGAAGAAATGAGTTATATTACGTGATATGTCGAATTACCCATTTCCAAAGTAGGTGCAGATAGTAGCGGCCACAATGGCACTACACAACTTCATCCGACGGTATCACTCAAGATCGGATACAAAATTTGCAGTGGTTGAACAAGATTCGCTACAGATCTCACCCGAAGCATTTGAATTTCATGTGGGACGTAACATACCACAACTTAACATGACTTCGCTTGAAGCACACACCAAAGATGGTGAAGGTGCATCGGAGATGACAGCTTTAAGGGAGCGAATAGTAGATGACATTATCCACAATGACACTGTACGGTGTCGGCATATTTTTAGGTTAGGTGTTTTATTTTGGAAAAATGGGTCGCCTACAGAAGTTGTCGGCGAATTTTTGATTTTAAATTTAATTTAAATATATATACAGTTTAAAAGATAACATTTGATTTTGAAAGTAATTTTAAGTTTAAAAGTTTTAAGATATGAAATCAAACCGATCTCACATCCCAAATAGTTTATATGAACAAGCACCGCACCACAAACCGTGTATCTATCCCGAAGAATAGACACTTTGCTTGATGATGGGGTTCGGTTAAATAAACTTAGAAGATTTGTGACATCCGTTTGGTCTGCGAACCAATTTTATAAGCCGACAAGTTCCCCTGCTTAATATAAAGGAATTAAGCGGGGTTTATATTACCAGGTTCTTAAAGTTCCCTATAAGGGCAAGCCCCTATAGTTAATTACATCTTAAATGAAGTGAATCATTTAAGAAAACTCTCGATAATGATCAGTGGTTTTGCTCTCAAGAATTTCAAAGTTTAAGGTTTTCAAAGGATTGGATTTTTGAAATTTCAAAAGGGAATGACTTAAAATTTGGAACAATTTATTTTTGAAAATCCAAGAGAAGTAGGAGAAGCTGAGGATCCAAGAAGAATCTTGGCAACTTCCCAAACTATCCTATTGTTTGGCCCGAATTTAAGAAAATCCTAATATTATCTGATATTTCAATCTTGCCGATTTTAGTTAATTAGGACTTATATTCGTATGACATAATCATACAATCAGCCTAGAAGATGTGAGGGTTTATGTCGTACCAAACGACTACCTCGGAATCCTAAGACCGGTTAGGGCTTAATTTACATGACATGATCATGCAAATGCCTAACGAAGAGTTAAGGATTTATGTTGCACTAGGCAAACCACCTCGAAGTCCTATGGCTTGGTTGTTTAAATTCTATGAATGATTTAGTTGAAGTAGAGTCGAGTTTTGCTGACGACGATGGCCGTGCTGCCCACCATGCTTCGAGCTCCTTGTTGTTGCAGAGGTTTAGTTTTAGAAGTCATAAATCAGGAGATAAGAGAAGTGTTTTGGTTTAGAGAGAGTCTTAAAATTCAAGTGTTTTTAGTATTTTAATTAAAACAAATCTTAAAGTTGTTTAAACAGAACCGATTGAGATCCCATGGTTCCGTCATCCCGGCACCGTTATCTTCATCGAATTTACTTAGTCCAGATGAATTTGCTAAACTCAACTGAATGAGTTCCACACCTTCATTTAGACCGCGGGAAATCCCTTTAGCAACACGTGGGTTACATCATCCGAGGTATTCCCGATCATTCAACGAGACGTTTTAATTTAGTTGCAATTGTAGTTTTGTTGTTTTGTTTGTGATTAAGTTTTGAGTTGTTTTATATTTTGAAATGTTGTGGCGGTGAATTTTTATCTTGTAATGACTTTTAATTTAGTTTTGGTTCCAATTTATGGACTATCCTAAAGGTTTTGGTTTTCATGCAACAGTTGTTTATCATGCAAGAAAATTAAAGTGCATTTGCAATAAAGTGAATTGCAATAAAATAAAAGCGTACCTGAAGGGTCTTCCCGTCATCCCAAGCTGCACTTAAAACATAATTAGAATATTTAAGTATTTAAAGCAGATTCTTAGGTAAAGCTAAGGGAAGGGTTATGGTTCTCTACCAAGTTCCTAATCTTATAGCTAGTCATCTCCTATGACGTCTACGTTCTTGTATTTTGGTTTGAGGACGATTTTCTTCATCAAAGAACAACTAAATTTAATTGTTCTTATAAATATCCTATCGTATCGAGGAAGTGCTTAAGACGAGTCTTAAACATCTTTTCGACATTTCTAGGATTATTTTAAGTCAGAATGAATTTAATTATACAAATGAATTAATCGTCGGGAGTTTAAGTTTTGTTATCTCGCTCGGTGAACTAGGACATTTGAATATCCTATAAGTGAAGTAACACTTCACTTAACGCTCCGTTAGGAGTTATGACAACAAAAACTTTCGAGGGCGAATGGATGTTCAAGTGGTTCATGATTTAATTTTAGTTAATGGATTTAAGTTTGGAATAGTGTTCGAGTTGTTTTAGATTTATTTTTGAATTCTTTATGTCTTAGGCGATGTTTATACTTAATTTAATTTAATTTAATTTAACTTAATTTAATTCGATGTGGTTTAATTTAATTTAGTTTAATTTAAGTTAATTTAATATAATATGATTTAATTTAATTTAATTTAATTTAATTTAATTTAATTTAATTTAATTTAGTTTAATTTAATTTAATTTAATTTAATTTAATTTAATTTAATTTAATTTAATTTAATTTTAATTTTAATTTGATTTAATTTAATTTAATTTAATGTGTTTTAATTTAATTTAATTTAATATGTTTCAATTTAATTTAATTTAATTTAATTTAATTTTTTTAATTTTAATTTAATATTTTATTTTAAAAGGGTTTGATTTAAATAATTTAACTTTAATTTAATTTGATTTAATTTAATTTAGTTTAATTTAATTTAATTTAATTTAATTTAATTTAATTTAATTTAATTTAATTTAATTTAATTTAATTTTAATTTTAATTTGATTTAATTTAATTTAATTTAATGTGTTTTAATTTAATTTAATTTAATATGTTTCAATTTAATTTAATTTAATTTAATTTAATTTAATTTAATTTATTTTTTTTAATTTTAATTTAATATTTTATTTTAAAAGGGTTTGATTTAAAACAATTGTTCTTATAAACATCCTATCATATTGAGGAAGTGCTTAAGACGAGTCTTAAACATCTTTTTAATATCTCTAGGATTGTTTTAAGTCCAAGAGAATTTAATTATACAAGTGAATTAATCATCCAGGAGTTTAAGTTTTGTTATCTCGCTCAGTAAACTTAGGACATTTGAATATCCTATAAGTGAGGTAATACTTCACTTGATGCCTCATTTAAGAGTTATAATAATAATGGCTTTAAAAGGGCAAATCAAATTATTAAGTATTTTAATGATTTAAGCTTAATGATTTAATTTTAATTTTGACTTAATTATAGAAAATTAGTTTAAGTTTGGAATAGTGTTCAAGTTATTTTAGATTTAATTATTAATGATTTCATTTAGGTTTGTTATTAAATGATTTTAATTTAATTTAATTCAACTTAATTTAATTTTGATTTAATTTAATTTAATTTAATTTAATTTAATTTAATTTAATTTAATTTCAATTTAATTTTAATTTAATTCAATTTAATTTTAATTTAATTTAATTTAATTTAATTTAATTTTAATTTAATTTGATTTCAATTTAATTTTAATTTAATTTAATTTAATTTAATTTAATTTTAATTTAATTTAATTTTAATTTAATTTTAATTTAATTTCAATTTTAATTTAATTGAGATTATTCTTTTAATTTTCTTTTTAAGTATTATTGAAGTGATTTATTTAGGGATTTTTTAAATTAAAGAATAAATATCTTCTTAAATAATATCCCTACTTTAATAATTTCAATTTTTCATTAATCTTCCAAGTTTAATTAATTAATTAATTAATTAAGGTTTACTTTAATTATTCCTAAAATGATTGGTGGTTTTCTACCCTTAACCATTTAAGTTTCAATCATCCAAAATCAATTTAAATCAAATATTTTACCCTCCCCTTTTTGATTAATCCTAAAATTTTAATTAAAGGTTGAAAATTTTAATTACCATTTTGTCCTTCAAGCTTAATAATTATATAACTCATTAAATTAAGCTCAAATGAACTTGAAATTTTTATGTAACCTCACTCACATGTCAATTAGGCATTAGAGGAGAAAATGTGATTTTTCTTTATTTAATTTATTTATGTAATTATTTTTAATGGAAAATAGGGGTTTTCAAGGAAAATTCAATAACATGACCAAGGAAATGTTTCTGTCCCTAAGAAAATTATGGGATGTTCCTAATGACCAGAGGACCATTTGGACCAATGTTGGTGATTTTTTGAATTATATTTTATTTATTAGAATTATTTTTGAGTTTTGGAGCATTAATTAATTTTAAAATAAAATTAAAGTTGAAAAATGGATTTTATATTTTTCTTAAATCTCTCTAACCTCAAGGAGTTCAGAAAAACAAATTTTATATTTTTTTGATTTTTCTTTGATTTATTAGAATTATTTTAGTGAAAAGGTTGGAAAATACATTTTTTAATATTAAAAATTACATTAAGCCTTTAAAATTCAATATCTTATCCTAGGGACTTAAGAAAAATATTTTGTTTGTTCCTAAATGATTAGAATTCAAAATGTGACATTTTGGTGATTTTTAATATTTTTATAATTTTTATTATTTTTTAATTATTAAAAATATTAAAATAATGATAAAAATCAACTTTTTTAGAAAATTATAATTTTAATTTTCCTAAGTTCCTATGATATCAGAGAAGCTCCAAAACCATTTTTGTGAATTTTTGAAAAGTATTTTGTGAGTTATGAATTTTTAAAGTTTAATTTTACTATTTTTGCTTAAGAGGCTTAATCAACCCATTTGGTGGGGTTAATCAAGTCCAATTGGTTCAAAATTTTTATGTGGTGTTCTCCTATCCCTAGAGGACAGTGGAGAATTGTTTTTAAGTTAATTTGACGAATGGTTAACCCTAATTAATTAAAGTTCAATTTTAGGTATTTAGGCCAATTAGGGTTGTTCTAAGTGAATTAACTCAAAACTTATTTTTCCTAGGTTCCACTGGTCATAAGAGACATCCCCAAATTTTCCTAGAATTTATTTCTCAACATGCTAATTACTGGAATTAAAATACTCAAAACAGTAACATGAACTTGGAAAATCAATAACTTCTCATAGGGATGGCCTCTGACCTTGGAAAATTCAGGGAATGTTTCCAAGTTCAGAGGCTTCAAAAGCCCTATGGTCTCATGCCATGATGAATTGTCTATGCAAATGGAGAATTAAAACAATGCAGAGAGTAAATAAATCATTAAAAATAAAATACTTAATGAAATTACTTGATTTCTTTTCCACATTATTCTCCTCTCGTTCACTTGAGCAAGAGGGTATTTTTATTTTATTTTTAGAATTTTTCTACACAAAGTTATGAATTTTTGAAGTTCTGGTAATTAAATAAATAGAAAAATAGCCTATTTTCCTACTTATCCACGCGGCGCTGACTCAACCTCGGCGTCTCCGAAGCTCCAAGCGTCGTCTCCTGATTCGGCGCCACCATCTGACTGGGATGCCATGCGGCCCGCGGTTCATGTTCCGTTGCGCTGTCCGGCTCGATCCAGACCGTCCGCTCGATACACGCTCGATCTGACGACTCCCAGTCATCGTCTACGACTGGTGTGAACCCGTGATCGTCAACCTTCTAACCCTAATTTCTCACTCGATTCTCAACGGATTTATGTGTTCTTATGCTCTATGGATTCGTCTTGAAGAGACGAACACATCCATACGGTAAACATGCATTGAAATTGACTCAAACTAAATGGAGAATCTCTGGAAGCTCGGGAAGAAGAGTGAGTCCATACCTTTGCTCAGAGAAGTGAAGCTTCAATCTGAGGGTTGTGTCACGTTCGATTGGGTCCAAGCAAGCTCCAGATGAAGTCACTTGGCACAGTGAATTGCTCAGGTACAAAAGTGACCACGGCCGATCACAAAGCTTGGAGGCTGGAAGCAATGGGCGGCACAGTGAGGGGGCTTTGGCTGGGAAACTTCTCCTCTTGGTACGGTGAAGGTGTAGAGTCAATCAATTTGAAGATTGACTCACCGTGGTGAAGTGTCCTGGTTTTGGGCTTGGATTTCGACTATGAAATTGAGCTCGCGAGAGGAAATGGCGGGGGATTTCGGTGGGGATCAAGTTCTCTATGTGTAGAGAGTGGTACGGGATGATTTTGGCGGGGTTTCGGTAAGGTTTGGTTCGAGCACCTCTCTTGGCCGAGAGGAGGGTGTGTTTAAATAGGAGAGGCTGGAGGGCCTCCGGGGGGTTTAAGGGTTGGGATCGGTCTGCTGCGAGTGAGGAGAAGAGCAGTTCGCAATGGCCATTTGGAGTGAGGCGGCTCGAGCAAGGTGGAATTCCAAAATTTGGCTCCTCCCAAGGTCTCGGCCATGGTGTTTTCCGGCGATCCGGGCGGCTGGCCGGCAGGCGAGGGTCACCCTCGAGTTCAGGTGGGTCAGGGCTGGGGTTTTGTGTAGGCAATTGAGCTTTGCCATGTGTGAAAAGCTTGGATTAAAATGGCATGGGGGAAGGCCAATTTTGGCTTGATTTGGTCAAGTCTACCTTTTGGGCTTGGTTCACCCTTCAAGGTGGCTTTGGGTGTTGTGGGGAGTCAAAGGAATCGAGTTGGTTTGGCATGGAGAAGTCCTTATCCAAGTATATTTGGATTAAATTTGGGTTAAGGTGAAACATGTTTAAGGTTAATTACTTTTAGGAGGTACTTAAAGGACCTCCTCCCTTTGCCATTTAAGGAGGGTTGACAACTTAGAGATCCTCATGGCTTGCCAATGGCTTGCATGTCTCTTCATGGCTCCATGTGGCTTGGGAAAAGTTTTGGTCAATTTTCATAAAAAAAGGATTTTGTGAATTTTGGCATTTTGATGGGAATTGTTATGAGGCTTGATTTGGAATTGTTTAATTGATAAATTAGGACTTTAGGAATGATTTTAAATTGAATGTGTGATGAGGGAAAGTGTCATGTGGGCTTTAGATTGATTTGGGCTTTTGAATTTGGTGGAAGTGGGCTTTTAGGAAGGTTTAAGGGAGTGGGCCTTTATGTTTAGCAATGGGCTTTTAGATGAAAAATTTGTAAAGGGCCATGCCAAATAGATGTTGAGTTTAGTTTAAGGATGTGTCTAGAATGATTTGAAGCAAATTTGAGGTGGTTTGGAATTGAATTGGGTTGAATTTGGGTTCATTTGGTAAATGGGCTAAATTGGGGGTTTTGGTAAAAGTGGGGTAAATTGACAAAATTGGCCCATGGTGTAGTTGGACAAAATGAAATTGGGAATATTTGGGATTTTCTGGAATTTTCTGGGAATTTTCTGAATTTTTGGATTTTTGGCTAAGAAGGGCATTTTGGGTATTTGGAGGGTATTGGGGGGTACTTTTGGAATTTTTGGTATTTTTGGCTATGGATGATCAATTTGATCGGTGAGGAAATGTTCAAGGTTAATTTTGGGAAATTTTGGGTGATTTGGAAATTTTGGAGGATTTGGGCAATTTTAAGGGCTTTTGTTAGGCTTGATAGGTGTAGGGTCCCCGGGGCCAAAAATTGAAATTTTGGAAGAATGAAGATTGATCAAACATGAGTGAAATGGAATCACTTTGGTTTAGCCATGAAGTCATATTAAGCCTATATGAGCCATGGGAGGACTCATTTGAGGCATTCATTTATGTTGTTCCTAACCCTCTTAGTTGGGGGCTTAGGGGTTAAGGTTCATCCATATGAATTACCTACATGAGTCAAGGAGTCAAGTTGGGTATGGGTGTGGTTTTAGGATTTGGATTGTGTGTGTGAGAGTGTAGAGTATGAGTGTAGTGAGTGTGTAAGTCAACCCTCACCAGATCAGGCCACCCAGGGTAGTCCTAAGGTCGAAGAGTCCTATAGGGAACTCATCCTTTAAACCTTCACTTTTGATTTCAACCCTCTAGGTGATTAGGGGTCTACAATCGAAGCTTGTGGGGTTTGTAGGGAGGCAAGAAGTGGTTCAAATTTCTAAGGGATGGGTCCCAATTCTAGTCCTCTAAGATAGTCAAAGGAAAAGCCTAAGGCTAGATCCTAAGCACTAAAGAGGGAAGAGAAGACCTCATAAAAAATGAGGTCAACATACAGCTTTAAGGGTTTTTCATGTCGTGGACTTTTTTGTTCTTTTCATCCTGATTTGTTATCTTGTTTTGTGTCACTTGTTGTTGTTGTTGTTATGCTACACATATGGTTGGCATAATTTGGGATTATTTCAGATCACTTTTGATCTTGAGCTTAGTTGAAATATTGTTTTGAGTGACTTTGCCAAAGCAGTTGCAGATTTTGAACTGGATAGCTTCTTAGTTGAAATATTGGTTTGAGTGTCTGAGGTGCATGTAAATTTTTTTTTCTTTATATTTTGAACTGGATAGCTTCTTAACGAAAGCTATAGAGTATGCTTTACTGATTTATGTTGGTTTGGGAGGTTAGACTGCATCAGATTAGTCTATCTAATTAATTGACATAACATTTGTTGAGTGGTGATTGCCAGTATTTTTATTTCCTGATGATGGTGATTTTCATTTTTTAGTTACTTTATGGAGAGGACATGTTGGTTATTGCCCAAAAAATAATTGTTTTGGGGGAGATTGGTGATTTTACAAGCAATCAGAAGTATATAATTGTCTATAATTCTTAAGCTTGTCTGAGTTAAATGTGAGAGAATAGATGAAGTTAAGGAAGATGTTCGTATGTCATTTTTTATGTATTACAAAGAGAAAGACATTTTTTTTATCTGTGTATTTTTATTAGTGCACATTGGCATTTCCTGTTAGCTGTGTTTTTATTTTAGTAGTTATGTAAATGTTGTTAGGCGTTATATATGGAAATATGTTGTTATGCTATTAATTTTTATCTACTGGGGCTTCGAATGAAAAAAGCTTTGCTTGAAATGCCTTTGTTGGTTTTGGGAGCAAAATGGTAACTTATTGGGCATATAGTGGCTTGATGGAAGGACATATTATGAAATACACATGCATAGAGGCATTGGAAAGAGAGGCATTGAAAATTCGATACATCTTCCATGCTTGAATTTATCTCAACTAGCACTCTTTGCTATAGTCATGCTTATTGTCATCTGGAAATCCATTGACTATTGCTCCTATCTTGCGCAGTTTTTTTCCCCTCTGTTTGTTGTGTCCTTAAAGCTGTCATGGAAGTGGAGCTTATGAAAAAGTTTGTGCTATTAGAATTAGTGCTGGATGTGTTGAAATTTATTGTTTTTTTATCTTCCATGCTTGAATTTTTCTCAAGAAGAAGTGCAACTGAGATATCTGAGCTATTTTTATGACCTGCAATTCATAATATCTTTGCATTGGAAAGAGAGGATTTCTGGATGGCTTGGTTCATTTCAATATTTGTGAAGTATAACTCATTTTAAAAGGGGAGATTGCAATGAATCCCTGCCAATTGAATACATGTATCCATTTCATGGTAAATTGAATTCCTGTATCCATTTCTGTTTTGCCACTATCCATTTCATGGTTATTTGAATATCTGTATTGCTGGAATCATTTCTGTTTTGCCACTATCCATTTCATGGTTACTTAAGTTGGACTGTTTGTGAAAACATACACGTATTTATCACTTTGGTTGGTTCATCAAATCATGGAGGCAATTAATGTTAGACTCATGGTAGTGGCTTCTGTAGTTTTTTAACTATTATTCAGAGGTTTAAGATCTCGAGCATTCTACTAGGAAGATGTGTATGAATTTTTTCATTCCAGAGCAGTTACATAAAAAATGTACCACAAAATGTAATATTTCCTGATTTCATAAGTAGCAGGATAAATGCTGAAGCTTACATTTCCCGTGTATTGTTGGATTTATCTATTGGGATGCTATTGCAGTAAATTATTTCCTTGCTTGTGAGCTACAACTCTCTTTGTGGTGAGATGGTAACAAAAATTTTGATTGTCTTGTTTGCGGGTTTTCCCTATCTGTTCTGTTGCAGAAATTCCATTCTGTTGCAGAATTTTCAGTCTGTTGCCACGTTATTTAGGTCAGTTTTATTTTACGTTTGCTAGATGGCCATTAATTGATGGTGGAGATATCTTTATGTATTTCTTTTGGGTTATAAGACTTGAACCTCATACTTTGTCTAGTGGCACAATATTTGTCATGGTAGGATGCATTCCTTTATTTCTACAGTTTAGGGGTGTTATAAGGAATCAGCAACTTCGAATTTTCTGAGTGGATTTGTTTCCTTATCCTCCCTCCCGTGGGCTTTCAATGTCACCTTCTAATAATTTGGTTGGGGTGCTTCATTTTTATGTTGAATAAGTGCACATTTTTAGTTGTTTTGCTTAATCTTCTTCCTGCTCCAAGCATTTGTATTTGATTTACATAAGAGGAATAATTTTCTGATATCCTCTGAAATTTACTTTAGTTGGCATAAACTATGGACAGTTTTCTCATTTTTTGTAGCCAATTGATTCAAGTGTATGTCTAATTTTACATTTGCTCCAAAAATGCTTATTCATCGTGAGGTTGTTTCTCATTTGGGTGAATTTTCGTTCAAAATTTATTTTGGTGAACCTTAACCCAAAAAAAAAACAAGTGGCATATATTTATTTATTATATCTTTGGAGGATTTATAAACACATTTTCTGTAGCAGTTTGATGGTCTCTTTGATGGAGCAATTGGGGAACTTCTTATGTTTACATTCCCCTCTGTTTGCTTTATTAGAAGTGGCATGTGAATTGAACTTGTTTGCCAAAATGGGTGTCATTGGGGTCAGAAACTCCCATATAGGTGAGATGGCTGATCCCTTCTATCCTCTTCTCTCTCTATCCCTCTTTCTCACCTTCTCCCCCTTCTATCTAAAAATGGAGAATATATCTGCAATATTTTTTTTGTTAATATAATGAATTGTATGGAATTTTCTGCTGTCTATGCCAATGCAGTGAAAGAAGGAATGTTGTGTAATTTATGTCATTTACTTTGGATGGGCATGTTGGCTTTGCTGCAATAATATAGGAGGCTAGTTGGCTTTCAAAATTACATAGGGGCCACTTTACTTTTCACATTCGTGCCACCCAAATCTTCTAGTATGGGTTCAGTTGCAATCTTTCTTACCAGAAATGCATATGAATGGAGTGGAGTCTCATCCGAGCATTCTTCTTGTTCAAGGCTTCACATTTTTTTCAATGTTGTTATATGTGTAAATACATATGAATGGAGTGCTATGTATGACAATCTTACTCCCTCTCCATATAAACAAAGGAATTAGGTGTGGTATTCATGTAAATGCCCCAAAATATTATGCAAAGTGAAATGTCCCGTATCTATAAGCTGGCATCTTGGATGGCCCAAAATATTATGCAAGCATTGTGGTGCCCTTTCTTTTGTTAATACAATTGTTACACATGTTGGGTGATTAAGCAGCTTGGATGGCCCATGTCTTTAGGTGCAACTGCTGCTCTAATGAGGCAAATGTTGTGAAATAGTTATATGTAATTATAACTTGGGTGAGTTAGTAGTTGGCATTTAAATACATTTCTTTTGTTTTTTTTTCATATGAAACAACTGTGGAGCAGCTTGGATGGCCACAGAACTTTGTTGTCGGCAACCGCTGAGTCCACAATTTGGTATGTATATTGTCTTTATTTTCTCTATTTTTTTACTGAAGCAATCAATTCTTAATAACTGCAGGACGATGAGTTCCAGGTATTCAGGGAAATCCAAACAAGTGATGTACCGCTGCGGGCTGCCGTCCTTGTTACTTACGTCACACAAGCAACATAGCTATGAACGACAGTTCTATTGTTGCCCAAAGTGGAAGTAGGGACTGGAGGACTGCAAGTTTTTTAGGTGGGCAGACACCCCTTCAGATTCAACTTTCTCCTAATCTGACAACGTTGCACGGGGTTCCACGTTATCACAATTGGAGAGCATCACTTCTGGTTCGAGTGTTTCTGAACCGCATAATGTTGTTGGGCAATTGATCATGCAACAACCAAACAACGGTTCTCCTGAGATGTTCCTTTTGCATTTTAAATTGAACGTTATAATTCTTTTACTAGTTGTAGTTACAATATGTATTTGAGTTTTAATTGGGTATCTTAAGATTTATGTTGAGTGAAGAGAGCATCACAATTATAAACTGTTATATTATTATCTTGTTTTGACTTATCTAATGTCTAATGTAAATGCCTACAATTTGATATTTGTTTGTGTCAATAGCATTATAGAATTATTTGGTTTCAGTGGCATTTGTCAACTGTTTATTATTGATTTTTGTAGCATTACGCAAATACCTTTAATAAATATTGGATAAGATTTACATACACACCTCCATTACTATGTATTTACATATCTTGCACCTAAACTTCAATTTAAATTAATTTTAAAATTTGTATAAAATGTAAATTATTAATTAGAAGTTATGTTAAACATAATTTAAGAATAAATTTTTATAAATTTATGTTAAACATAAATTATAACGTAAAAATTAAATTATAACGTAAAAATTTGATAAATATATCTTTTGTTACAATAAGATTTTATATTTTAAAAAAATATTTTATTTTTAAAATAATCCTTTTTAAATTTAAAATAAGATTTTATATGTTAATGAAATTTTATTAATTTTAGAGGAGCATAAATTGTTATTTTTCTACAAACAGCTACAAATAAGTTGTTTTCAAACCGCTGAAACCAAACAACTTAACAACTTATTCATTTCAGAAGCGTAACAGCCATTTATCCACAAACAGCTGCAAATCAGTTGTTCTCCAAACGCTCAAACCAAACAGACAAACAGCTTATCCTGATCAGCAGCTTATTAGAATAAGTTGCTTATCAAAATAAGCTGCTTATCTAGATAAGCTGAATAAGCTGCAGCTGTCTCAAACAGACCCTTAATGTTTTCAGGATTTACTGAATTTGGATTTATATGATTTTCTAAATCCTTCTAATTTAAATCTCCTTCGTTGTCATATAGCCCGCTAGGGTCTCTTTGGGATAATTCACCATCACACTTATAAAGTCTATTTGGAGCAGTTTGTGTGTTTCAGGCAAAACAGCTTATCCTGAAATGCAGCCAGCGGGTCGACCGCGGGGATCGACCCGCGACCCGCGTTTACTATAAAAACCCCAAAAACGGCAGACAACATTCTCAAAAACATGAAACCAAATGGTTAGGCGGCATTCTCAAAAATGTCACCGCACTTATAAGCTGCCCCAAACAGGCTAATAATAATTTTTTTTTTGTCGCTAAATTATTTTTTCAACCAGACATGTTAAAATGGGATGGTCGTGAGAAAATTATTGTCTAATTTTTTTTAAAAAAATATATATTTACAATTCTCATGACTGTAAAAAAACTATTATGTGATTTACAGGAAAGATATATACTTATAATTCTCACCATGTTTTTTAAAAAAAATTACTTTCTCCATCATCACTTCACAATTATCTTTTTAAAAAACTGTATCCTTCACACGTGTGCTCCCCATGGTCTATGGGTTTA
Organism: Papilionanthe hookeriana x Papilionanthe teres; assembly: GCA_022702705.1. NCBI lineage: Eukaryota > Viridiplantae > Streptophyta > Magnoliopsida > Asparagales > Orchidaceae > Papilionanthe > Papilionanthe hookeriana x Papilionanthe teres. The sequence goes on along the minus strand of CM040427.1, from coordinate 52,768,203 downwards.
TGGTTTACAGTACATTGAATGTCCTCGGTTCTATATGAATTGTAATGCAGTTTAAATTAAATAAAGAACCTAACAAATATATTTACTAATAAGACAAATTAGAACTCAATTGTTTTGAACTAACAAATTGATGCATTTAAATTGAATGTAAAATATGTCAAAAGTAGCAACGCAAGCAGCAATAGTGACGGCTATGATAGGGGTGTAAACGAGCAGAGCACGAGCTAGAACACGAGCGAGCCCAAACTCAGTTCGTTTTCGTCTAATTAAAAAATATCATTATTCATGTTCGGCTCATTTATATTTCAAACACAAAAAGTGTATTCGAGATCAGCTTGTTTGCTTATCAAGCCGAACACGAGCTATTCATGAACAAAGAGTCGTTTTGACAATCTTAATCATGCAGCCGTAAAATGATAAGAATTGAGACAGATTTAAATCTTATTGTTTATATTAAATTACTATTTAAATATAATTTGATATATTTTTATGATTATTTTTTAATTAATAATTTTAATTGATTAAAAATCTTTGTAGCCTTATAGTCAATTAACTTTTTTAAAGATACAACTAATAAATTAAATAAAAAATAATAATAAAAAATAATAAAAAAAAACACCGAACACAATCGAACAAATCTTAGTTTGTGTTTAGCTCGTTTATATATCGAGCACAAAAAGGTGTTTGTGTTTAACTCGTTAACTTAGCAAACGAATCAAACACGAGTTTCTTAACGAGCCGAACACGCGCTGTTCGCGAACAACACGCCGTTTCGACAGCCCTAGCTTTGACACATTTTCACTTAATTCGAAATTTGTTTTAATAGATCAAATTTCAAGTAAAATGAAAAAGAACTAGGCAAGGAATTCTAAACACCTCAAAAGATTATAATACCTCTTTAAATGCGGTTAAACAACAGGAAAATAAAGTTCTTTGATGTATGCATTGAGAGAGTTCTTAGTTGGTTGTTATTCTTTTATAATAAATAAAAAAAAAAATTGTACAGTAAATCAAATCCAGTTTATTACTATGCACTCTTTTGTAGAACTACATTGCGGTCAAATAAAAAAACATGAGATATTTATCCTTATTTTTAATGTAATTGAAATTTAGGATTTCTACATGATTATATACAAACTAAACTATTACCCGTGCAATGAGAAATTTGGCTGAATCAGGTTAAGCTATGTTGCAGGCTTCCAATGGCGTCTTCTGCCTTGATAAGGAGCCTGCACGGGATCAGCTCTGCCAAGAAAATGACCTGGAGAAAGCTACAAGTGCACGATTTTAAGGTCTGATTCTGGAAGAAATATTACATCAGGACTCCGCACGTAGAGCTACATGCGGAGTCTAATAATATAACTCCAGATGTGACAGAAAAAAAAAAAAAAACGGCGCGATAACATGGGAGTAATACGGGGGAATATTTCTTTCGTGTTAATCTGTACTATTAAGTGTTATTGTAGTGATTTTGATATATTATTGACGTTTTATTGTGTTATTATAACACAGTGAATATTCTCATAACACAATAATACACAATAAAACACAATAACACCTGAATAACACGGGAGGAATATTCCCCTATCAGCCCAGTAACACAGAAAATATTCTCCCCTTATTATTTTGTGTTATTCAGATGTTATTATGTGTTATTCATGTGTTATTGATGTGTTATTGTGTTATTATAACAACGAAAATATTCTCATAACACTAACACATCAAAACTACCACAATAACACTTAATAATGCGGAATAACACAGGGAGAATATTCTGTCGTGTTACCGCGCTGTTTTTTTTTTTTTCTGTCACTTCCACGTGGAGTCATTTTATTGGACTCCGCACGTAGCTCTACGTGCGGAGTCTTGATGTAATATTTCTTCCCGATTCTAAACTTTACCGCCATAACGAACCTTCAACTAGAAATTGCAAAGAAAGTGCGTGATCTTCTTATGAAGATAGATTGCATAAATAATTGTGAGTGTTTTTAAATATATCATGATCTTAATCAATGATAAAAATATATTTTAGTAAACTAATCAGCTTGCTTAAAATTAAAATCAAAATAGATCGCTGTTAACTTTTTATTTTATTTTTTTGAAGTGGCTTAAGTAGCACTGAATTTTCCAATTTCAAACAGCACGAGAATATTGATTATGACTGCCTCAAGCAACCATAACTATTAATACAAAGTAAGACCGTTGAGACTTAGCAAAACTTCCTACTAATTTGAGAAAGTAACAAATTGCTAACCTAAAACTCTCCCTGAGGACGGTTGTGATCACAAACTGCTCACAAATGCAACCCAAAGAGATGATTGCATGACTTACCATACAAATCGAGCCAAACACAAACAACCTGCACAGACCATACAACTCGAATGTTGAAGATCCATAACACATAATATGCATATCACTCCATATACATTAACAGTAAAATGTCAAATGAATAGATAGTTACGATTAGTTGACTACACAACTAACATTGGCTTGATATTGGAATGAGAGATTGAGACAACAAAATTGTAATAAAAATTTAAAAACATCATTGTATGCACATTATTAATCTAATATTTTTAAAAAAAATGAAAATCCAAAATACAAACTAAACTTTATGGGCCTTACCAGTGTGTCGTGTTGGCCTTCCATGGAAAAAATATTACATCAGGACTCTGCAAGTAGAGCTACGTGCGGAGTCCAGTAAAATCGCGTCAGATGACGTGTGACGGAAAAAAAAAATCTCCCGGTAACACAGAGAATATTCCTCCGTATTATTCCGCGTTATTCAGGTGTTATTGTGTGTTATTCATGTGTTATTGTATTATTATAGCACCGAGAATATTCTCAGAACAGAATAACATTTGAATAATACATAATAACACCTGAATAATACACAATAACGTCTGAATAACACGGAACAACACGGAGAGTATTCTCTGCGTTACCGGGCATTTTTTTTTTATTTTGCCATGCGTAACGTGGCGCGATTTTACTGGACTCAGCACGTAACTCTATGTGCGGAGTCCTGATGTAATATTTTCTCGCCTTCCATGGAGCTTCATGAGAAGCAACATTGTTATTTTCCCAAACATCTCTCACGCTAGCAAACTCTTATAATGCCCAAGAGAAGCAAACTAGGAAAAAAAAATGATTACTACATTAAAAAAAGTAAAACTAAAAACTAAGAGATTATCATATGATATAAATATAAACTAAAACGAGGATAACTTAACCATGCCTCAAAGTGAAATAGTGGCAAGCATAACACCAAATAAGGGAAGGTTGGATAATGACAACCGTGAAATCCTTGAATAAGGCTATCAAAACTCAACAATTGATAAAACTAAAATAATACAATATGCTCAACTTGATATTAATTATAATATGAATGTTAAATAAACAATCATAATTTTTTTAAAGAAATCAGTAATATAGGGTCGCTCTATTTTTCTCCACCCTGGCCCGGAGAAGATCATCCACTTTGTGAGTCCAACGGCACAACAACACCCTAACTTGAAGAGCAAGAATACCAGACTTCCTGATCACATCCTCCACCTCGTCCTCTAACCATTTCATATCACCATTATAACATTGAAATTTGATTACCCTTAAGTTTAAAGCATGTTCATTCGCGACTTAATAGTAAATTTGAATGCTACACAATGCTTGTTATAATTGAACCGAAACTTAAGTGTAAAATACAATACAATTAAAAATACAGATTTAAATGCAACTTGTACTATTTTATACGTTGAGCAATGCTAATTTTACACTAATATAATTGAAACATACTAAAATAGATAAGCACATACATTACTACAATCACACACCTGATTCTACAACCATGAAAGAGTTAATTTATTCTACTTCTCTTCCTCACCCGTCTTTGATTTATTTACAAGTTCACAAACTACAAAATCTTCACCCGCTAAAGCAAAGAATAAACCTAATTTTATTACTACTCTGTCCATACTGTTGAAATAACAATAGTAGGATCTCTTCAATTTTTGGGCCGAACAAAGTTCAGGAGTACTAACGTTAACATCCGCCTCCTCAACAATCTCTTAAAGCAGTAATGCTCTTGAATCAATTAGCTCAAAAGAATGTAACATAATTTCTGTTAAGTGTTTTGATTCTTGATAATAACAATTACGTTGATCTTTAATGTCTACAAGATTCTGTAATGATGAGATAACGTATCTATCGCAAATAAAAGAACATCCACTTCTAACTCTTTATTTGAGTGAATAACTTGTATAATAAACCTAATGTGCCTGTGAAGTTAATATAGATGACCCATAACCCAAAAATTGTAATCTATATTTAATTTCAATTAGTCCATTGTATTTATATTACATCCCCTTGTAGAAAGAAATATACCAACCACATTTGAGCACACTACACTCCATTCAAAATATATAATTCAATAACCTTAGACAACGTTCCATAGAAATCAAATCACAATGCCTTTTCCACTATTTTACTAGTCACAAGGCTTTTATCGTACCCATAATAACAAGTATGAATTTTGAAACCATTGACAATCACCAATACCGTGATGGTCATACCAAAACGTAACGCAAAGATGTATCCATTTTAATCACCCCAAGTGAAAAGCTGGTCCTAATGCATATTAAAAAAAGAATCTAATGAAAAAGAGGTTTTCTCTAAGAATTAGAAAAAAAAAAGAGTAAAAGAATCTACGCAAAATACTTGATTTTGAAAACAAAAACTGCACTTTTCTTTATAAAAGTTCCGACATAATTGAAAGATCCTTTAATAACCAAATAAATTTATGAACACAAAACGCAAGTCTTTGCTTCTACTAACCAGTCCTTATGATAGTTGAAGACTTTTTAGCTCTATGAAACTCACAAGACTTGCACTTTTCTGAGAAAGGTTTAAAATTAAACAATTGGGTATTGAGGTATTATTTGTTTGTGTAGCACGGCGAAAGCCTCAAAACTGACAAATTGTGCAATATATATATATATATATATATATATATATATATATATATATATATATATATATATATATATATATATATATATATTATACTAAGTTCAAAATATATAATAAGAAATAACATATTAACATTCTAATCTATTAATACATTAAAATATAACATAATAACATTCTAATATAGTAAAAACAAGAAATTATCCAACATAAAAAGCAACATAGTAACATCCAAATATTAAATCATTAAATAAAAATTATTATATAAATGTTAAAAAATATAATATTATAACAATTTAAAATACTTGATACAAGTAATCTCTCTCTCACTAATATTTCCCTCAATTGAAATAAAAAAACAACAAATCACCAAGGATAGAAATTATAAATTCAAAAGTCCCTAGAATTGGTATAATTCAATGAATCTTCATTAAAATCATCAAGAAAATGATTTAGGGTATGTTTGGCGCGGTGTTTTTGGTGCAGCGCGGCACAGCGCCGCGAGTGACGGCTGTTTGGGGCGACGGTGGCCGCGATTTCAGTTGAACGCCGCCACGAATTTAGTCGAAAGCCGACGCGAACTAGTTCCCGTGGCCTGGGTTTCTCACACAGCTTTTTTACTTCCACTACCCCGCGATAATATTTCGTCTCTCTCTCGTTGCCTCTCCACCGCTCCTCCTCTCCAACGTGTTTCACGGTAACGCCTCTTCTTCCTCTTCTGCCCTCTCTCTCGACGTCGACACCGACCAATCTCTCCACGCCGCCGTGCCCCGCGATGCCCCTACGCTATCTCTCGACGCCGACACCGACCCTTCTCCCCAACCACTCCTCATTTTCTCACGGTAACACATCTTCTTCCTCTTCCGCCCTCTCTCTCGACGTCGACACCGACCAATCTCTCCACGCCGCCGTGCCCCGCGATCCCCCTGCGCTATCTCTCGACGCTGACACCGTCGCTCACTTCGCCGACCCTTCTCCCCAACCACTCCTCCTTTGCCCCGCGATCCCCCTGCTGGTCTCGAACATCTCGCAAAGCCTCCCTCGAAGCCGCCTCGCCTGCTGCTTCCTCCCTCCACCGTCGCTCACTTTGGGTATTCCTATTCATTTGTGACCTCCGTTTTACCTTGCCTTCTAATTTTTATTTATGGAATGATTTTGGGTGTTATAAATGTAGAAGTTAAAAATTTGGTGTTAAATATGATAATACATAAGATCTGGGTGGTATGTGCGCAAATGCTCCTTTTATTTTTTGTAATTTTAAAAGTTTCCCAACCCTTGTTTATTTATGCAATTTATGTTCCAAAAAAAATTTTCCTAAACAGGGGCAGACTGGTCATTTTTCTAGAAACAGTTGCCTCACAACTGTTTCCACACAGCTGCACCAAACAGACAGTCAGCTTCCGAAGCATCTTACTCTGCAATGAACTTACGAGCAGAGCAATACTGAGTGAAAAGTTCGAGAGTTCGCAATTACGCCAAACAGACCCTTATCTTCTTCCTCATCTTATCTACAATTGTATTCATATTTTCTCATTTCTCATCATCTTAAATCTCAGTCATATTCCTTTTTAAAAGTTAATGTCAGTTAATAAGACTATTTATTAAATTTTAAAATAATCAAATATGTTAATATAGACAACTTCAAGAATTCACGTACATCCTCAGCTATATATCATTCGGTTACTTATATTTATTTTAAGAAAAACCTTAGATCTAGTAGTGCATGCCTCGTTACAACTGAAGTGAAGAGAAACTTGAGGCGAGCCTCACAATATCTGAGGCATAAGCATTATGTAGCACCCAAAAGGGCTTATACCTAATGAGGTGTAATCCTCACTGCAAATTTTTCAAAAAGAGATTGAGGTGGCCTCATAGTGCACAATTTTAAACCATTTCTTTAAGATCTTGTTTTGTACCCTTTTGTAAAAGGTCAAGAATATTAATTAGTTGATTGGCCTTGCAAGAAATAAATAAATGTTGGAAGTAGTAAAAGTCCATACGTAGTGCTCATGTTAGCAAAAATCTAAATTTGTAGGCTAAAAAATATATTTTAAGGGAATATGATGAACATCTAAAGTATTAATAAATAGATCAAACACTATTTTTTTCATTCTTCTCTTGCTCCTATTCTTCCCACTTTCCTAATTTTAATTATTTTTTTTAAACCTTAAATACAAAATGAAATTTCATGCACAATATTTTTTTATAAAGACTTAACCTTGATATGCATGAGACAAATCACCTCAAGGAAAACCAATTCGGAAGTTGGGAAACACCATCGCTCATAAGGGAAGTTTTAGGGCACAAGAGAGATGTTCGTCAGTATAGGGCGTGGAACGGTGGAGAGGAGCTGGAGCAGTCGATCAACGATGTCTGAAGCATGACACATGCACGTCATCAAAAGAAGAATACATCAGTTGAGTCATTAATGGCTAAATGTCGGTTCCAGAAAGAGGGGGCAATCACACAAAGATAAGTGACAAGAATTAGGCATTTGGGAGAAAATATAATGATGGATACAAATGAATGAAAACAAAATGATCCTAAATGCATGTTACTTGTGAGATGAATATGATGACCCCACTCCTTACTAGATCTCGTCAGTGATAAATTTGTTTCTTACATCTTGTAACATTAATCTTTATTCTTTTCCAAAATGTTCACCTCTCATGCTCACAATTAGTCAATATTACCTATTTTTTTCTTTAATAATTGAACAAGAAGTCCACGTATTGGTCACCAATCATACTAATCCATAGCAGGATCCAATTTTTCCTTTAAATTTTACTTTTAATGATTAATGGGAGTTAGTATTCCGAGTTTTTTAGTAGGTATCTTAATTATCATGTTATTCATTGCATCTTACAGTTTGATTGTTATGCACTAGTATAATTTTTTTCCATAATCAACAATGCAATTCTACAATGCAGAATTCTTGAACACGGGGAGAATTATTTCAGGATACTAAATTAATATTTTGATGTATTAATGAGTTATCATCTTATCTTAGAAAATTAATGATGAATTTATTTATTAATATAAAAGGGTGAAAAAAATAATGTAGTGATAGTAACTATACAAATTAGTTTATTTCTAGTTCGCCTTTATAAGCTAAGCAATATACCCAATCACATACATATATTTTTTATTAGTTTTCTCCATTGATTTATTCACTATTGTTGCATCACTCTCTAAAAGTGAGAATTCTTTATTCTCAGCCTAGTGTGAAATTGATAACCCGATCCAAAGGGTTGATTTGGATTAGTTATCCTTCACAGATTTGGAAAAAGAACTAGGAGATTCCTATTGGGGGCAAAGAACCAAAAGTAGTCGACAGTTCAAAGCATGTTATCTTCTTCAACTTCACGTCAGCCACCTCATAACTCAGCCTAGGTGAGCTTTGGGTATAGTCATGACAATTGGTATAAAATATTTACAGACGTAGATTTCTAGGCAGTGAGTAGAACAATGCAAGTTAATACATTTTTACTACTTAATACCACAAATCTTTGTATTAATGTCAAAAATTTTCTCTTACAAAATGGCACAACATGAGGATGGAGTTGACATTAAAGCGACCAATGTGTTGATAATAATTGATGCTGAAAGAATGTTAAGACAACCTCAGGATACTATAGAGACTAATGGAAAAAATTTTCATAAGCCAACGTCAATGATGGAGACTCGTTCTATGATCACTATTAAGCTAGCCGTCAGATTAACTCCAGAGTTAATGGCATATGCATGCCTTGCTTAATTACGCTATCGGTGGAGTATTTAACTCGATTAGTCAAGCAAAGTTGGGATACCAGTGGCACAAGGGCTTCTTGAAACTGAAGCTTGTAGAATTTGCGGGAATGATTAACCTCTTTGTAATAGATAACTGGCACTCGTAGGTTGAGAAGGAAAAGACATCTTACATTGGTGGCATACCCAAAAAAATGGATGTTGGCCACGAGTGAACAGCAAGACGACATATACAGGTCGTGATATCTTCGGAGGAGTTCACAAAAGATTTTCAAACTAAATGTATACTCATGTCAAATTGACCTTAAATGATGCCAGGGTTGGGTCAAATTATTCAAAAATATATAATGGTGGTTTCGTACAAGTTCAATTTTACTAACATGTCACACTGTATGCTAAAGTTGGTTCCTAGCCAAGAGAAAATGTGCTCTCACTTTTGAAAGGGATAGATAAATTCCATCCAGCAACTAAAATCCTTTGCAATGATAAATTATGAGGTTGTGGTGGAGGATATGGTTTCTATCAAAAAAAAGAGTTCAAAGAAAATTCAATCCCAAAAGGACTAGGGAAACAGAAGAAGGGCCTTCAAAGGAGAAGGATCGTAGACTAAAAAGAATAACAGTTCTGCCCCAATATGTACATAAAGGATAGTATTATTTGGGGACGACGCATGTTTTATTGCAAAGGCCATGGAAGCTTTGCATGGGATTTGTTAAAAATTAGAATAGACCAGCACAATTTTATTAATAGAAGAGAGGATATTTAAACCCAACAGTATGCATAACAATAAAAAGAAATAAAACAGAATAAAATAAATAGGAAATGAATAAAACAGAATAAAGAAAAAAGAGAATATATAATAAGGGAATTGTAGGGAAGCAATAATAAGTATTAACGGCTACGGATTTGATTGTTATTTGATTGTCGTTATAAATCTAATACTCCCTCTCAGTTAAAGCATAAGTGTCAATCATGTTCAACTTGGATTTGAAGTCATCGAACAAAAGTGGATGAAGATTCTTGGTAAGGATATCCACAAATTGACCACTGGAGGGTACATAAGGCACACAAATTTCCTCAGACTCAATCTTTTCCTTAATAAAGTATATGTCAATCTTCACATGTTTGGTACAATCATGTTCGACTGAATTGTTAGCAATGCTGATAGCGGTTTTATTATCACAGAATAGTTTCAGCGGGTGGGACTGAGTGTTGGGGTGTGTGTGGACCCGAAGCACAAACAAGCACCCAACGCATAGGTGCATGAGCGATCAAGCGCCCATTTGGGCACTTCTCACAGAAAACGCCCACTTATAATGGGCGCGTTGTTTCAATCACGAGAGGTTGGCGCTTATGCGCCAGCCTATTGGCGCGTAGGCACCCAACATCAGGCGCGACACAAAGACTTTAGTGCATAGGCACCAAGTCCAGCCGCCTATGCAGCAGGAGCAGTTTTTACACGAAATAGTTGTTTTTTAAGCCAATTTTGAGAGGTTGCAGGGCGTATCTTTCTTTGGTGTTCTACAGATTTTTGGTGAAGGAGTGAAAATTCGTAGAGGAGGATTCTGGAATCTCAACATGTGTTTTCGCGTCGAATCGGAAAGGGGAGAATGAGGAACGCGAGCCCTATAAGTTTCCTTGTGTGTAGAGAGGAAAATGCTGAGAGTCCTTTGAAAAACTTTCTAAATTTTGAATTGAAATTTCTAGTAGCGTGGCTTCGTAATTTTTTCCCGTTCTCAGAGTTTTCCACATAAAATTCTCGTGTGCTTTCTGGTTGGTTTGATTGTGTTTTTTATTTAAATTTTTGTTCTGGTTTTTTCGAATAGGTGTGATCCTGTTGTTCCATTGTATTGTTTAGTTTCGAATTGATCCTAAACTCGGTAAATTTTTGAAATTCTTTGTTTGAAATTTTTTATCAAATTGGTATTAGAGTCAGGTTCGATTCGAGTGTGAGTAATGACCGAAGCAATATTCAAGGTAGAGAAGTTCAATGAGACAAACTTCGCTTTCTAGAAGATGCAGATGGAGGATTTGTTGTATCAAAAAAAATATATATTTGTCACTACAATGAATCACAAGGAAGCCTGAGTCTATGCCTATGGAGGAATGAGAAATGTCAGATCGAACAACATTGTAAATGAGAAAACTACGTGGATCTCATGGCGGCACTAGCGAAGATGTATGAAAAACTTTTTGTTTCCAAAAAGGTTTTTTTATGAAGAAGTTAGTCAACATGAAGATGGTGGAAGGCAATTCAGTGGCAGAGCATCTCGATAACTTCAACACTGTAACAAGTCAGTTGCGTTCTGTGAGGATCAAACTTGATGATGGGGTCAAGTACTAGTGATACAATCTTCATTGGCGGGCCGTTGAGATGGTCTGATAACAACGGTGAGTAATTCTTCTAGGACTTCAAAGTTGAATTTTGATGATATCGTGGATCTAATACTGAATGAAGAAGTTCGCAGAAAAATAGCGAACGGTGAATTTTCAAGTTTTGGGTTGAATGTTGATCACATGGAAAAGAATCTGGGCAGAAATACGGGTAGAGGCAGATCTAATTCCAAGAAAGGAAAGTCCAAGTCAAGCAGATAAGAATGCTGAAATTGCGGTAAGAAAGAACATTTCAAGAAGGATTGCAAAGCTCCAAGAAAAACAGGTGGTGGAGGACAGGAAAGTAGTTGCACCACTAATGTCTCCATTGGTGAAATTCAATGTGACTCCTCAGTGTTATCCCTAGTCAATATTGAACCTCTTTTCATGCTTGCCCCAATAAAGAGGTATTAAAAACTAAATGTTGGGTGATCTAGGGAAGGTTTATTTGGGAGATAATAAAGCCTGCAATATAGGAAATGGTGATATTGATATCAAGTTGTCGAATGGAACAGCCTGGAAGCTTACTGAAGTTAGACATATTTCATCTTTAAAGAGAAATCTTATCTCTGTGAGCCAACTGACAAAGTCAGGACTCTTGACTAATATTACAAATGATTCGTGGAAGGTAATCAGAGGGGCATAAGTGAGAGCTTGGGCAACATTGAATGCACTCTTTATCTGATCAATGAAATTGTTGGATTCATTGATGTGGTTGGAACCATGGTGGATTTAGGCCTGTGGCACGATAGACTTGGCCATATGAGTGACGAAGGTATGAAGTCCCAAGTTTTGAAGAATAGACTTTAGAGTTTGAAATCAGTTGATCTGAATTTATGTGAAGATTGTATATATGAAAAGCAAACAAATGTTTCTTCCTAGAAGAAGAGTCAGTAGTGAAATAAAAAAATAGAGTTAGTGAATACTAACATATGGGGTCTTACTCCAGGTCAGTCCATTGGAGGTTCTTGTTATTTTGTCATGTTCATTGATTATCACACCAGAAAGGTAAGATTTATTTCTTAAAGCAAAAATTTGATTTATTTGAAGTCTTTAAGAAGTTGGAGGCTATGATAGAAAATGAGACAGGTTTGAAGCTGAAGTATCTTTAGATCAGGTAATGGAGGCGAATATCGTGATCAAATGTTCATATATTTCTGAGGTTAGGCATGAGTTCACTGTCCCAAGGACACCGCAACAGAATGGTGTAGCTGAGTGTTTAAACATAACGATCACAGAGCGTGCTAAGAGCATGAGGTTGCATGCAGGCTTTCCAAAATAGTTTTAGGTTGTAGCAGTTAACAATGTAATTTATCTGATTAACAATAGTCTATCAGCACCTTTGGAGGAAGGTTTACCTGAAGAAGACTGGAGTGAAAAAAAGTATGTTTATCTCATTTAAGAGTATTTGGGTGTTATACATATGTACATATTGATGCGGGATCCAAGATCAATCTCGACTCAATATCCTGTCAAGTTCACCTGGATATGACTCAGATGAATTTGACTATAAATTTTGGGATTATCAGAATCAGAAATTCATCAGAAGCAGAGATATCACTTTCAATGAAACAGAGATATATAATGACATTGTCAGAACTCAGAACAGTCCGTCAGCTATTTCTGAAGAATCCAGATATATTAAGATAAAAGAGATTGGTGACCAGAAGGATAAAGAAAGAAGTAGTGCTCAACCAGAAGGAGCCTTGAAAGTTTCTCAGTCATCTGCTACAGAAGTTAGAAGATCCAGCAGAGTAATTGTTGACCTCACTTTTGTCGAGGTTTAGTTTTCCTCCTAGGATCTAGGGTTCTAGCCTTAGGAGCTTCCCCGACGATCTTAGATTCCTAGCACTGGACCCACCTCGTCTTAGAATGCTTGAAACCACTTCGACACTCTTTTGGAATCCGGACGGAATTCCTGACCTCTTGCTCACAAGTGGTAGGTTGGAATTAGCGTTAGGACTCCAAATTGAGTTCCTATAGGACCACTGGACCTTAGGGTAGCCTTGTGCACACTTTCTGCACCACCGAGCACAAATTCCTCGAGCCCCAGCCTCGACGTCTTCAAATTCTCCGCGACGGATCAAGATCAGAAGTCAGAATGCCAGAACGAGCGCCATCAAGGTCAGAATTTCGACGAAATCGAATTTGACGCACTTTCGACTCGACCGGTGACGAGGTTCTCCGAACGACCTCGGATCGCGAAACGGACTGCGCTGTTGCGTCCGGGACGTCGAATTTGCTAGGAAATGACGTATAACTTGCTATGTTTTGAGCGCGGACCCGCGACGCGAAATTTTACCAATTTTTATTAAATAAATCCTTATTTTTCCTATTTAAAAAAATCCCATTTTTAAACCCTAACCCTACTCTCTCATCCGGGCTCGCCTTTTTCTTTTCTCCCGGTCCCGATCCCGCTTCTCTGGCTCCTGCGCGAGCTCCGACCTTGGTCCCTGTACCTTCTCGCCACTTCCCCTGGCGACCTGCTCACAGCAGGCCCCTTTCGGCCTTCCCTGCCTCTACGGTCGGCCTTTTCCAGCGACTTTGTCGCCACTCTCTCCCTCTCCTCTTTCTCCTGCCGAGACGCCCAGGTAAGTGGGACGGCTTCTTCTTCCTCTTCTCCTTGAGGCCGGCTATAAGAACCTCATTTTGAGAGGGTGCTAGAGGTCGGCGATTTTGGTGAAGTTGTTTAGGTTGGATAGTTTTGAGTGAGGCTACTATTACTTTCCTCTCCTCCTCCCTCTCCTTTTTCTCTCGCTACCTGCGGTTCTCCCTAAGTTGGCTGCTCGGTTTTGAGTCTGGGTTGCGCCGTTTGTTTACTGTTGTTGAGCCGTGGTGTGGGTTTGCTTGAGTTCTCACTGAGGTATGGGCTCCTTTGATTTTAGCTCTTATATTTGAGATTACTTATGTGTTTGCTCTCCTTAGGGTGGACATGGTTTTCATGGTAAAAATGACATGCTCTTGCTCTTTTCTCTTCTTTATTCATGAGGGCTTGATGTGAAAATATGGAGTGGTTTATTTAAAGTATATGCATGTGGAGCTTGCTCTTTTGCTCCGCCTACTTCTTCTTTGTTTAAAAAAAAAAAAAGGAAAAGAAAGCATGTTAGGGAGACTTTAACTTGATTTAGAGAACCCTTATGCCTACTTTCGTTTGAAATATGTTGAAGGCTTATCTTTGATATGTTGGATGAATGGAAATGCTTGTTTAAGCTTCATGCTTAGCTATATTCTAAGTCTTATTTTGGCTCATGGTAAGCCTGATTGAAAGTAAATTTTATTTCATATTAAAAGGGAGTTTTGGGGGATTTTGTTTCTCAGTTTTGGCTCCTGTTGTTTCTCGGTTTGCCCCTGTGGATGGGCTGATTTGCTTTATTTTGCGGTTTTCTGGATTTTAAATTCGCTTTGAGCCCCATTTTGGTTCGGTTGTGGTCGAAACCATGCTATACTCTCGATTTTATGCTCGATTTAGGATTTGGTTTTTAGCCTTATATGGCTCGGCTCCTTGTTGGTTTTGTTGTTTGGTTTTCTTCTCTGTTTGATCAAGTGTGGACTTGTTCCCTAATTTGGTTATGGCTCGGGTTGGCTCTTTTAGCTTCTTCTAGCTTTAGCTGCATGTTGGGGGACTGTTATGATTTAAGGTTGGGCCCGTTGTAGCCTTGTCATGGCCGGATTTTGATTCTTTTGAAATTGCTGGAATGAGTCCTGCGGATCTTTCTGGATTGTGGAATTTGTTTGTGTCCTATCTGTTGCCTGGTTTTGGTCCCTGGAGCTCCCTTGAGTCGACTCGATTTTGGGGGTTGTTCTAGCTTGAGAATTGGGTTATTTCTTTAAGCCTTGTAGGATGCTCGGGTATGAGTCCGGCTTTGTATTTAGTGAAGTTTATTGGGGCGTATGTTGAGGTCGAATGGCTCGGCTACTTAGTGAGTTTAATCTTGAGCATTTGTGGTGAGCTAGGCTTGATGTAATTGGCTCCCTAGGCTCAGCCGTGAGCTTCTTTATGGAAATTTGGCATTTGGGCGGGGGCTCTACTTCTTGTTGCCTCCTTTCGCTGTGACCTTGGCCGTGGACCTCTCCTTGCTCTTGTCTTGGCCGAGAGCCTTGGTGGATGTGGTAATGTTATTCTCGCCTCTTGCTACACTTGCTTATGAAGTTGGTTTGGAAGAATTTAAGAGCATCTCTTATTTGCTTTAATGTTTGGGAGTTAAATGTTGAAATTGATGAAGTTATGCAAAGTTGGAATTGTGGCAATCATGTGATAAATTGATATTGGAATTGGTAGGCCTTGTTCCACACTTGTAAAGGGCCTCGAGTTCTATGAAATTGAAATAAAAAAAAAGAAGAAGAAAGAAAGAAAGTGAAAAGGGGCTAGGCCTTGGAGTTTTGTGATAGCCCTCCTAGTTTAGTGACCCAGGTCCAGCACCCGGGCAGCAATTCTTTTCTTTTATTTTGTCTTATTTTCGTTTTATTTTTATTCATGATTTTACCGTAATTTGGGAGACAGGGAGTGTGTTCTTAGGGGTCTAGGCTTCACCCTCTCGAGGAGTGCCGAGGGTGCCTTTAGTCCTTTTCATAGGACATGTGAGGTCGGTCGGGAGTCCAGGGTGATTCTACTGTCTTTTCTCTCCTTTTCCTCGACCCTCGTCACTAGTTTTCACCTTGTTTCTTGTAACGCCACACACATACGGGGGACATGTAGGTGTGCATATATAACCTCCTTGGGTTATATATGGCCATCAGCAAGTGTTGTAAGTGCGGTGGGGACGGTGATGCGGTTGCAAAACGAGAAAAATTACGAGAGCCGTAGAATGGGGCCGCCGACTCGGAGGCTACGCAGAGAGTAGAGCGGGAATCGCGGAACCATTCGGCCGTCCTTGGGGTTTCTACTGCACGCAGTCTAATGTTCGTAGGCCTAGTCCTGATTAGGTAGTCAGCCTGTGGTCGAAATGTTTTAAAACAAAAAAATACATATGTTTGAAAAATACGAAACTACTCATCCACTACTACGCGGCCTACTTACCTATAGTTTTGGTTTGCATGAAAACCCAAAAATGAAATGTGTGAAAATTCTAAAGGTCCACGGTTGGTTATTCGAGTCGGATTAGAATTGCGCTTACCGCGAAAGTTGGGATAGTAGTCGGCACTCAAGTCCGGATATTAGCACGGCTCCGAGTCGAAACACCACCGTGCTTACGGGTCACTTGTAGGTTTCTTCAGTGTTTTCCGTGTTTTCCTACGGTTTTGCTTTGTTTTCGTTCGTTACTTTTCTCGGAGTCTCTACGGACGTTCTTTCTTGCTTTCTCGATTTCTAGTTTCCTTTTACGATTTTTCTTCGTGTTCTCGACGTTTTCCTGCCGTCTTTCTTTCGCTTTTACTTATCGGGTTTACGTACTTTGTCTTCTTTCTACACACCGTAGTACTCACCTGTTTAGCTAGGTTGTTTTCATCTACTACTCCTGCTCTCGCTCTTTTGATCTCGACCATTGCGGAAATAAATAAGAAAAAGACCATAAAAATAGTCATAAACGAGTAACGGCGCATCGAGGATAAACGGATCATACTGATACTCCGTGACACGATCTTTACTTTCTTTCTTGTTGTCACTGCTTTACTTTTTAGCATATATTCATGCTTAGTACTAGCTTGTTTACGCTTTTTGCTTACACTAGCTTAGCGTGCTTTACTTTCTTTGCACTTCTTTCATGCTTAGTATAGCATTGCTTGCTTTCGATGACTACACTTGTCTAGCATGTTTACTTTCGGCATGTACTCACTTGTTTAGTATGTTTCTTGTTTAATCTGTTACGAGCATGCTCTTATTCTTGTTACTTTTCTTACTCTTATCATGATCACTGTACACTCACTTAAAAATAAAAATGGTTGGCATATCGACTTTAACTTAAACTTAAATCGCGATCTTGCTACTGACGTGGAGCTTGGAGCACGATGGACAAGCACGACCATCTTCTTCAGCAAAACTTGTGTCTTAACGCCAGAAACCCCTCCCTAGTTTAAATAATGAGCCTTAGGTTTCGAGGTAGTCAGCCAGTGCGACATAAACCCTCACTGTTTCTTTTAGGCCTTTACTGCGGCCATACGTGCGATATAAGCCCTAATCCGCTTAGGTTTCAGAGGTCGTCGCCGATCCGACGTAAATCCTCCTGTCCTTTAGGTAGTTTGCGTAGCTGAGAGCGTTATGCTGAACGTAATCCCTATAATTAACTTGCGGGATTGAAATTAAAATAAACTCCTTTCCAAAATGTAAAGCTCGACCATAGGATGAGTACGGGATGTCCTCGAGGTCCTCACTCGAGATACGTGACATCCTCTGCCCTTCTCTTCTGACTCAGAAATAAATGTTCCTCCTTGCACCTTTCACTTATTGGATTCTTACTCTCGAATTTCGTTGAAAAAACCTACTCTTTGACTTCGTGAAGATAGGAAACCCGAGATTCGAATCGAGAGTTCTCTCGGGTGACTTCGGTCGTTTGAGGGGTAATTAACTATAGGGGCTTGCCTCATAGGGAGTTTTAAAGACACGAGATAATATAAGCCCTATTTGATCCTTTTGTATTAAATAGGGAATTTGTCGATTCACATAAAAGGTTCGTGAACCAGAACGGATGTCATGAATTTTGTGGTTTATTTGAGCAAGTTATATTGTCAAGTAGGGTGTACTATTCTTCGGGATAAATGCGTTACTTGCGATGTTGCGGCTCGTTCATTCAAAGCACTTAACGAATGGGATCCGTCCTTTCAAATTCTCATATTTTGAAATTTAAAATTTTATTTTCGAAAATCAATGCGTATATATAAATTAAATTAAATTTCCAAAAGAACGCTTTCCAAGCTCCTTAAAGCGGCCGACAGTAATAAGACCCCGTACACAAGTATTCTCCTTCTTTACACTATTTGATATTAATTGATAGTCGTGAACCAGTGTGCTTTGAGGAGGCCATTTAAGTTGAATATTCAAGGGAATTGGACCTTGTCAAGGATAAAGAAATGTAATATTTGGAGTCAAATAAGACTTGGGATTTGACGGTACCACCAAATGGCAAAAGAGCACTACACAGCAAGTGGGTCTACATGCTGAAAGAGAAGTCCGATGATAGCCAGCGTTAACAGGCATGACTTGTTGTAAAGGGTTTCCAACAGAAGAAAAGAGTGAATTATACAGAGATCTTCTCCTCAGTGATGAAGTAATGACTGTGAAGGTTGTATTGAGTTTGGTAGCAGAAGAAGATCTACATCTGGAACAGATAGATGTAAAAATAGTTTTCTTACATGGAGATTTGGATGAGTTATACATGGTGCAACCACAAGGTTACAAGGTTCCAGGCAAATAAGGTTTGGTTTACATATTGAAAAAGAGCATCTATAGCTCGAAGCACCCCCCGAGATAGTGGTGCAAGAGGTTTGATAGATTCATGTCAAATATGGGTACTTGAAGTGTCAGGCAGACCACTATTGTTTTATCAAACACTTCGATAATTGTTATATCTTGTTTTTTTGGTATGTGGATGATATATTGTGTGCAAAGGCAGATATGGAGAGAATCAAGGACAAGAGTACAGAAACACAGTTGTCTCAGACAGAGTATGTTGAGAGGATCCTATAGAGGTTCAACATGATTAAGGCAAAATAAGTTAGCACTCCCTTAGGTAGTCACTTCAAACTATCTAAGGAGCTATCGCCTAACTTTGAAGCAAAGCATGAACGGATATAGAGAACTCTGTATGCTTTAGCAATTAGAATTTTGAAGTATGTGATGATTTAAACCAAATAGATAATGCATATGCAATGGGAGATGTTAGAAAGTACATGGGCAATCCAGACAGGCATCATTGGGAGGTGGTAAAGTGGATTCTCAGGTATTTGAAGGG
This sequence comes from Papilionanthe hookeriana x Papilionanthe teres, assembly GCA_022702705.1. Taxonomy (NCBI): domain Eukaryota; kingdom Viridiplantae; phylum Streptophyta; class Magnoliopsida; order Asparagales; family Orchidaceae; genus Papilionanthe; species Papilionanthe hookeriana x Papilionanthe teres. Next base: position 52,749,238 of record CM040427.1, on the reverse strand, counting down.
AATAGTCAACAAAGCACTTTGCAATAGAAGTGCAGGGATCAATCTACAGGAATTTGTAGATTCAGATTTGGCAGGAGATGTGGATAGTAGAAATACAATAGGGTATATCTTCACATTAGGGAATACAACGGTGAGTTGGGTTTCCAGGTTATAGAAGATCGTTGCTTTTCAACTACCGAGGCCGAATATTTTGTTATTACTCACGCTAGCAAAGAGATGATTTGGCTACAAAATTTCATGACAGAATTGGGCAAAGAGCATGGAATTGGAAAACTCTACAGTGACAGTATGTGATTCATCTTACTAAGAACATTGTTTTTCATGTCAGGACAAAACACATTAAGTTGAGGTATCATTTTATTCGCTCTTCTTGAAAATAGGTAGTTTTTCCTGGAGAAGATACATGCAGCTTAGAATCTTGCAGATATGTTGATGATGGTGGTGACTATTGAGAAACTAAAGCTATGCTAGGCCTCAGTTAGGTTTCATGGAGGTTGAGACCGAGGGTGAGCCACGCCACGATACGTGACCACAGTACGAGACAATAAAGGCGATTCAGATGGAAGTGCAGATAGAGAGGACTAGTGCGCAATTCTATCGTCTCCATGTGAGAGATTGTTGAGTTGTATGTAGAGTCGAAACACAAACAAGCACCCGGTGCACATGTGCCAGGTTGTGTGTGTATATGCGCCCACTTCCGGGCACTCAAGTGCCCATTTGGGCACTACTCACAGAAGAGTCGGCGCATATGTATTGGCCTTTGGCGCATGTGCATCCATTGATCTGCCTCAGCTATTATAACAATAATGTAACTCCTAATAATGACACCAAAAAACTTGATCTGCTCCTTAGCAAATTGATTAAATTCTTAAAATCAGATTTTCCTGTACACCGAGGTTCCTAGCTCAAGTATACGTATCGTTTCAAGAATATAGACACAATGAGAATCCAAAGTAGGAAAATGTCCTAGTCTACTAAATTTGTTCTTAGTTTGGAATTTCTAATTACTAGAGTTTTTCTAATAAACCTACTACAATTATCTAAAGTTGCACCTACAAAATTTCTAACTACGAGATGTGAAGTAGTTTTGCCAAGTGTTAAGGATACTTTTCCTTTAAGTGTTAATAGTATAGTGTGGAAGTGGAAGAAATATGAAATAAGGTAAAGTTTTGTGACAAATAGAAGCATAAATCCTATTTACCCTTTCCCGAGCGCATAAAGAGGCTTAGTTAAAGTGAGCTTAATTCCTGAAGTCCCACTTTGAACCCAATGAAAATATATCCCTATTTATTCGCATCTCCCTATAGTGTATTTTAATTCATACCCTATAGTTCAACGTGATTTTCCTAATCGTTCATGTTGTAGCTCTTCCGAGTCCTCACGGGTTCACAACACATTTTAACATTTCAATTGACTAAATTGAAAACTGAACTAAGTGCAGAAGGTAATCATCACAATTATGGAATATAAACTTTTTAAGCATTCAATCCACATTCTTACACATCTACTACATCACCACAAGGAAAAGCAAGTAACTCTACTCAAAAAGCATGAATAAGGGGTTCAACATACAAATGTATTTTAGAAAACCACAATTCCAAATCACAAATATGCTTATTTGTCTCCCCCAATTTGCCTTGAGGATGCTCCAACCAAGACCTTGCTCTTCTCCTGCAACTCCTTACACAACAACACTCACAAATCACCACAAATCACACCCATAGACTTGCTTAGAACAAGCCTAGAACACTACAGACACTGGAGGAAAATTCCTACACGCTCCAGAAATCACCACACACACCCTTTTCCGGACTTCTGACTGAACCCCCCTTCAAGTTCTCCTTCTCCTCTAATTTCCCTCCAAACTGCTCTACAAACCGCCTTGAAACAGATGGTGAACTGCTCTGAACCATCTCGAAACTGTCAATATTTCGGTACTGTCGCCCAGGCGCCACTCTATTATGACGCCATAGCCTTGGTCTTCAGGACTGTAGCCATGGCGCCCAGTGGGTGGCGCTTAAGCGCCAACCTCTCAATTGCATGTTATTGGACAAGCACCTAAGCGTCACACTGATCTGGCATCATGGTCTTAGCCTTCAGGACTGAGGCCTAGGCGCCCAGTGGTTGGCGCCCTTGAACCAATCTCTCGGGTTCCAGATTTGGCTAGCGCCTAGGCGCCCAATACTTGGCGTCATGGCCCCAGCCTTCACAAAATGTTTTTTTCTCAAAATCTTCATATTTTCGCTCTAAATTTCTTCCACTTCGTTCCACTCCTAATACATGTTATACCTGCAAGAAAAACATATAAATACATTTATTTAAAATGCAATCTCATTCAAAAACATGTGCAAAAATAGAAAAAAAATCATGCAATATTTTCACACATCACCCATTTATAATGGGCGCGCTATTTTAATCCGAGAGGCTGGCACATAGGCACCCAATATCAGGTGCAATACAAAAACTTTAGCGCATAGGTGCCAAAATCGAGCGCCTATGCGCTAGGAGCAATTTTTACACGAAAAAATTGATTTTAAGCCAATTTTGAGTGGCTTCAGGGTGTATCATCCTTTGGTGTTCTTCAACAAATGGTAGAGAGAAAAGTCGGAGAGGAGGATTTCTAGAATCTCGACGTGTGTTTTCGCGTCAGATCTGAGAGGGGAGATTGTAGAGCGCGAGCCCTGTAAGTTCCTTTGTGTGTAGAGAGGAAACCGGTGTTAGTCCTTTGTAAAACTTTATGAATTTCATAGTTAAGCATTTGGTGGTGTGGTTCCATGTTTTTTTTTTGTTCTCAGGCTTTCTGTGTAAAATTCTCTTGTGCTTTTATGGTTGACTTGATTATGTTTTTTATTTAAATTTTTGTTTCGATTTTTTCAAATTACTGCGATCTCGTTATTTCGTGGTGTAGTTTAGTTTATAATTGATCCTAAACGCGGTAAAGTTTTGGAGTTGTTAGTTTGGAATTTCTTATCACGGATGTTGGCATACAAAGTTCACGGAACATAATGTGTAACCAGAGGGTTTCAAATCCCCAAGGCCTTGGACTAGAATTCAACTTCTGCACTGCTCCTAGCAAACACAGACTGTTTTTCCATGTGATCAGATTTTCTCATACAAATAAGCAATACCTCGAGGTGGAACGTCAATCATGAACCGACCTGGCCCAATCAACATCTGTATAAACAACAATAGACCGATATGTTTGACGAGAGAAAGTAAACATGAGCCCAGTGTACCTTTTAAATAATGGAGAATCCGGTGGACAGCTTGGCGATGGTGCTTATAGGAGTCATACATGAATTGATTTACTATACCAACTGCGTGGCACATGTCGGGGCAAGTATGAGCGAGGTAGATGAGTTGCCCCACAAGGCGCTTGTAGCGAGTCTTGTTGGCAGTCACAGCATTGAGAATGTCAGATAATTTTTCATTGCGATCCATAGGGACAACCACTAGTTTGCACAAAAGAAAGTTGTTCTCTTTCAAAATGTTAATCACATATTTGCGCTGAGATAGACAAATGTCCCGAGATGATCGAGTTATTTCCATACCTACAAAATAAAATAGAGACCCAAGATCCATCATTTCAAAGGATTTAGCAATAATGCCTTTTTAAGGACACTTGTGCTGGAAGGTCATTACCTGTAAGAACAATATCGTCAACATAAACAATAAAGATAGGTATTTGGCCACTGGAAGAATGCTGCAAGAGGAGAGTGTGATCTAATTGAGCTTGAGAAAAACCATGACCCATGATCACCTTTGTGAACTTGCCGAATCAGGCCTTAAGAGACTGTTTTAGCCCATAGAGAGACTTTCACAGCCTCTATACTTGCCATTTGGAGGCAATAGAGTCAATGTTAGGAGTAAGAGACATGTACACCTCTTTTATAAGCTCTCCATTCAAGGAGGCATCCTTGACATCCATTTGGAATAAAGGCCAATTCAGATTCACTACAAAGGATAATAGGACCCGAAGAGTGTTTAACTTAGCCACTGGAACAAATGTCTCCTCACAGTCAACTCCATAGGTATATGAGTACCCTTTCGCAACCAGTCATGCATTGTTGCGTTTAAATGATCCATCAAAGTTGAACTTGGTGTTGAAAATCCATCGGCAACCTACAACTTTCTTACACTGAGGAAGATCAACCACATCCCATGTATGGTTCTGCTAAAGGGCATTCATCTCATTCATTCTATCGTTTTGCAGACAGAATAAGCAAGAGCAACTTTAATAGTACCAGAGATCTAATGGTTCGTCCGGATAGTGGCAAATGCTTTGTACATCGGTGATAAACTACAGAAATAGATGTATTTTTCCCAAGATTAGAGGGAGCATGTCAGATTGCATAACTAACTCGGAGAACTCACCTCCTAATTCGGATGAGGGGTGCGTTGATGGTGTCGCACAGAGTGGAGTCAAGATCCTATGAGGAGGTAGCGGGTTCTAGAGTAGGAGCATCGAAGAGGAGATGGTGCATTCACCGGATCCAGGAAATCACCATATGGTGCACTCACCGGAACATGGGACTCATCAGTAGTGAGAACAATGGGGGGAACATCCATAGGAGTAGGATAAGAGATAGTGTCTAAGAACCAAAGCTCCCCCGTCACTTGGGGTCGAGCTAGAAAAATAGGAAACACTTTCATAGAATGAGACATTAGCACTCACACAAATTTTGTTAGTGGTGGAGCAAGACACTGATACATCTTTTGAGTGGCGAAGTACCTAAGGAAGATACATTTTAAGTATCTGGGATCAACTTTACTTCGATTGGGGGCAAGGCTCCAAACAAAAACAGTGCACCCAATAATCTTTGGATATGGTGTGGAAAAGTTTCGATTGGCAGTGAACCATGACATCAGGACAGGCCAAGGGGGTTTGAAACTTGTGAATTTTATAAGAGACTCTATTTATGAGCTAAGTGAAGGTGACAATGACAACATTCCAAAAACATTTCAGGAAATTAGATTGAAATATAATGGAGCGCAATGTGGAGGAGGTGACGGTTTTTCCTCTCAGCTACCTCATTTTATTGAAGAATGTCAGTACATGAGCTAAGGTGGAGGGTGTCCTTACTCATAAAAAAATTTACCCAAAATAAAGTAGAAAAATTCACAGTCATTGTGGGTCCGAAGGACCTAAATAAGAGTTTTGAATTGAGTTAAAACAAATATGTAGAAGCTTTGAAAGGTGACGACAACTTCTGATATGTCTTTTAAAATTTAGACCGACGCCAACTGAGTGTGGTCATCAATCAAAGTCACGAACCATCTTTTATTGATATAGTTGGGAGTGCGAGAAGATCCCCATAAGTAACTGTGAATGAGGGGGAGAGACGTGGAAGGAGTGGAAGTATGAATAAATGACCCAATGATGTTTGGTTAACTCACATGTCTCACAATTGAAATTAGAAGGATTTTTATTAAAAAAATCAAAGAATACAGCCTTTTTAAATATTGGAAACTAGGATGACCTAAACGACAATGCAATAACATAATGGGATATTCAATGACTCTAAAAAAGCTACAACTCCTGAGAGGTGTGTTAGTATTTTTCAAGCTTTTCTCTTGGAAGTAGTAGCGTCCAGCTACCTTCTTAGCAGTTATAATCGAACGATGATCATAAAAAACACAATCATAAAAGAAAAGTTAGCAACGCAATCAACATCATTCGTCAACATGCTGATAGATAACAAGTTATATTGCAATTGGGGTACATGTAAAACTGACTCCAAAGTAAGATTAGTTGTTAATACAATCGATCTTTTTCCCAGCAATTAAACTACAAAAACCATCAGCAATTCTGACTGTATCTTTTCTAGAGCATGTATGGTAAGTCGAGAAAGCTTGCGAACATCCGGTCATGTGATATGTGGCTCCTGAATCACTAATATACATATTAGAGGAGGAATAAACTATGAGGCTATAGAAATAGTACATTGTTGGACGTGAGAGGTCAACGGACCTGAAGAAAATTGATTGACTCCAAGAAGCTTTATCAATTACTCCATTTGGGTTTTTAGTGATTAGAAGGGTTCTGGGATGTTACAGGTATAAGTCACTTGAGCCTTGCTCTATTCGATCGTCGTCGTGAGTCACTTGGCAGCAGAAGATTTGGTTGAAGGTTTGTATATTGGCTTACCGTGAAGTTTCCAACACTTGTCCCGAGTGTGGTTGGATGTGTGACAGTAATCAGAAGTGGGGAGACCAATCCGTGATGGCATGAATGAGGGCTTAGCACTATTTGAGATCAAGGTTGATGACTCAGCTGAAGGTGTAGAAGTGTCGAGCAAGACAAGTCTCCTGCTGTCTTCCCGATGAATCTCAATGAAAGCAGTGCGAGCGAAAGGAAGAGGATCCCGATTAATAATACGACATTGAACCTCGTCAAGGTTTGTGTTAGGGCCATAAAGGAATTGGAATATACGATCCTTTTCTACGATCTTTTGGAAGAGACAAGTTGAAGGGTGAATCCCAAGGATAGTCGTAATACGGGCCGCATTAGGGTAACGGTTTTTTACCCCTGTTTTACCTCCCATATATTTTTAGATACCTCATAGAGTTGATCGGAATTTCCTACTTCTGAGTAGGTATTACGAACAATTGTCTAGAAAGCACTAGCTGGGAAGGAACATGTATGAATGACCGATTGAAGTTTCCATATAGTTTATCATCCATGACATGAGCATGGAGTTCTCCACCTCCCAAATTTCATATGTCGGGTTGGCCTTTGGAGACTTACGAATTATACCGGTGAGGTGACTGAACTACTCACATCCTTTGATGAACGAAGAGACTGCTTGGACCATTGGAGGAAGTTGTTGTGCAAGGAAGCGGAGGTTAGAGTCGATCCTTCACTGGAATAAAGAACACATTCTGAAGGTGACTCAGTGTTGGAGGAATCTGCCATACTTCCTACTGAGCCAAAGGATATGTGGTTGTCATTCTGAGCCATCAACGAATTCCAGCAGGATCACAGCTGCCAGACACCTGTAGGGATGCTGGACAGTCTCTGGAGAATTCTGTTGTCGGTGGGAGGTGTCGGACAAGCAAAAGAGAGAACCTTCAGGTATCCGGTGGCTTGGTCTTGTAGATGGAAGGCAAAGGCTTGTTCCTACAGAAAGGCAGAAAGAGCAGGGAAGCATCAGTTTGCTCTTGTAGATGGAAGGCAGAAAGAACAAGGTATCAGTGGTTTGCTCTTGTAGACAAGAGGCAGATGGAACTTGCGACTGCTCCTGTGAATTTCAGAAGTAGCCGACTACAGGGAACCGCTAGTGGAGACCGGCGACTAGAAGTCTTTGTGTGGTCGGCCGCGATCTAGAATTAGACTCTGATACCATGTTGAAAATTGGGATAGTCAGCACAATTTTATTGATAGAAGAGGGGGCAATTAAACCTAATTACAGTAGGCACAACAAAGGAAAGAAATAAAACAAAATAAAATAAATAGAAGAGGGATAAAATAGAATAAAGCAAAATAGAAATACATAATGAGGGAATATTAGGCAGGAAATAGTATTAACGGCTAGGGATTTGATTGGGATATGATTGTCATTATAAATCTAATAGGATTGTCCTTGGAAGTGCTTTTGAGTAACGAATGTGATTCAAAGAAGTGCAGTGCCGACAAGAAGCATAATGGAAGGAGTTAGAACATAGAGGCTTAGAACTCAAAGTCTTTAAAACAACCAATCAATCAATCGTAAAATTTTTATACTGGCCGTCACATTATTGGTACGATATAAAATCGAGATAAGTTTATACATATATTTTTGTTTGATTTAAAAGCATCTCAATTATTTCTAGCGGAAGTAACTTCTCAAGAATTAGGAGTTCAACTTCGCCCTATCCCACCGTTGACTAGTGGCAACTTTGAGGTTCCGCATTGAATGCATGAGTCAATGTGTTATCAACATCTTGCATTCATTTCATCTCCATTTGTTATACCTATGATCGAGTTTAATGCAATCATCAGAATGAATTGGTTATCTTAAAACTTTGCCCACATAGACAGCTGCGAGAAGAAAATTAAATTAAAAAAATAAACTTAGCCTCATTATATCTTAGACAGCCGAGTGCTATCACTTATAGTACCTGTCCTTAAGGTGTGCAGGTCGATTGCTAAGGGATCTCAGACATACCTTATCCATGTTTTCGGTTAGAAGAAAAAGTTTTTATTTAAGATACGTGTTAAAGATTGCATGGATCCCTTCCTAACGGGCTTGAGTTAGGAAAATTTGAAGCTTTAGAAACAAACAATATATACTGTCTAACTTTATAAGGAATTGAAATGGCATTATTTCTCAATTATTGGATTCCACAAATTATGTAGAACAAAAAAATATAGTCCAGGCGAGTAATGTCATCATAAGATAATTTATCTGAAATGTTGAAAAACTAGATTTTGAATATTTAAACTCCTTGCAATAAAATTATTCGAGCAATGACTAATTTTTTAGAAAAAAATTTCAATATTTATTATAGAAAAAAGCATACCTAAACATTTTCACAGAGGGTATATAGGCAGGCTTTCTTTAATCTTCTCCCACAACTCGGCATTTGTCGAGAATTTCCCCTGCACTATTCCAAGGATCTCCCTAGCCTCCCTGACCTGTGAAGTACTTACAAGCCCATCCACAAGTGCCTTCATCGTAGAAAACCGTGGCACCCAGTTCCTTTCCATGCTCTCCCTGCAAACCTCAAAAGCCGAAGCAAAATCCCCACCTTTACAAAGATAATGTACCAAACTAAAATAGCAACTACTCTGTGGAACAATCCCTCTCCTACCCATCTCCTTAAACAACTTCTTTGCCTCATCCAAATTTCCTATGCAACAATACCCTAACACCAAATGATCATAAGTCACACAATTCGGCTTCCTACGCCTAACTCTCATCTCCCTCAACAACTCCTTGGCCTCATCCGGTCGCCCAAGCTTGCATAAGCTCTGAATTCTAATATTATATATAGACAGCCCTGCATGCCGGCCATGCTTTTTCATCAACCAAAGGACCTTCTTCACGTCATCAACCCGCTCTTCGCTGTAAAATCCCGCGAGAGAAATGCTGAATGTAGTTAGATTCGGTTTGATTCCTTTGCGGACCATTTCATCCAAATATGAATAAAACGTTCTGGATCCTCCGGACTCGCAGAAGGCCTTGATTACAGTGTTGTAGGTGACAATATCTGGTTTAATACGGTACGAAACAGGGAGGTCGCGGAAGAATTCTCCGGCTCGGTGGTGTTTATTGGAAAGGATGCAAGCGAAAAGGAGGGAATTAAGAGAGCGGAGAGAAGGGGACAAGCGGAAGGCGGCGATGGCGTCGTCGAGGAGACCGGCTTGGCCGAAGAGAGAGATGGCGTGGGGAAGATGGTGATCCGAGTGTAGAAGAGGCGTGAGGAAGGAGCGTACGTGGTGGGGGGACGAAGAGAGGGAGGAAACGGCGACGGAAAGAGTCGCGCGGCCGAGATGGTGGTCCGGGGAGATAGATGCGGAGCGGCAGATTGTGAGAATTCTAGAGGGATCGGTTTCCGATTTGAGGAGGGACAATGCGGCTAAGGCGCGTTGCTTGAGATCGCCGACGGCGAGGGTGTGGACGGAGTGCGGTGGACAGTTGGAGGTGGAATCGGAGGGACAGAGAAGGAGGGATTCATGTTGGGAGGGTGAGATTGAGAGGCGACGAAGTGGGAGGTAGTAGAAGGAACGACGGAGGACAGAAAGTGCCGGCATAGACGATTGAGGGTGGCCTGAGCCGACAACAATACGCGGGTAAGGGTTTATAAGAGTTTTCCGACAGCAATACGTGGGTAAGGGTCATAAGGAATATACATCAGCTTTTATCATTTATGCCGCAGATGTGTACTCATACAGTTGTTTTTGTAGCAATATTGTACGGTATCAGAATGATCATTTATCTAAAAAAATTATAAATTTGTTATTTTTCAAACACATAAACTGAACAGCTAAACAACTTATTCATATCAAAGACAGAATGATCATTTATCCAGAAACAACTCCAAATAAATTGTTTTTCAAACGCACAAACTAAACAGCCAAACAGATTATCAGAATAAACTGTTTATCTGAATAAGCTGGATAAGCTACAGCTGCCCCAAACGCATAAACAAAACAGACACTAAGAGATAGGGTCATTTACAGGAATACTATCCAATTCTTATGTCTTTATATTTCTAAACTCTAAATTTTACATGTGAGATTTATGTCAGCTTATCTGTTTAAATATCTCACCTTTAAACTATCATATTTACATACAAAGCATACATACAAAGCATATTGATACGTCATCAAATAATTTTTATTATCCAGCATAAATCTTGAGGTACTACACGAATCTCGGTGCAATCTTTTGAGCAAGAAACGTTCAAATATTGATGAAAAGTCACCCAGAGCTCCGATCTCAGCAAACTTATAATCAAATCGACCGGCTCAATGAAACAGACCCAATAATATCAAGATTAGTCCAATCCGAGTCAAATCAAGCCGGATCAAGTCAATTAACCACTTTTAGAAGTCTTTCAGACACTGTGGAAGGTCAAATGGATGCCGAAACTAGCAAGTCCATACTCGAATCGAGCGTCTCGACAAGACGAATCCAACGAGTCCAAGATCACTCAATTTCGACATCGTTAAAGCCATCAAATGCCCCTTAAACGCCATCAGATCGAAGGGAGTCTTCTGAACCGTTCGATCGAAATGGTTGCATTAATTGCACCCAGAAGCCTATAAATAGACCCCAACTCTCACATGAGAGGGGGAGGGACCAAAAGAGAGAGTCTGAAGACTTGAGAAGAAGAAGTAGTTCTGCATCCTCGCCGACCGCCGTCGACCACCGCCGATAGCCGTCGACCACCGCTGAAGGTCGTGGACCACCGTCGATCGTCGACAACTACCATCATCCATATACCGTCAGTCGACGTTGTAATCTATATCATGTAATTACCCTTTCCCGTCTGTGGGACGAGGGATTTCTGTAAACATCAATCAATAGTGGATTCTCGCAACTGGGCCAGGCCCCGTGGTTTTTCCCTTTACGGGTTTTCCACGTAAAAACTTCGGAGTCACTCGCTTGTTCCTTTTCATCCGTGTGCGTCTTCGAAATCTCGTACAAAGCTAAGACGATAATTTGTTACTCTACCGTCGCGAATTTTCTAAGCACGCATCGGTTTGGCGCCGTCCGTGGAAACTCTCATTCCTATCACTGAAGTACTTGTTCAATTTTCCTACATGGAAAACATTAACAATATTCGGGACAACGGAGCAGCTCGCTCCAACACCCATCGTTCCAGGAATCTGTCACGTAGTCAAGGGCGATATGTTTCTTCATCTTCACGTCCTGGAACACGCTATCCTGCCAACGAGGGGGTTTCAGGTCCTTCTATGGAAGAACGCATGCGAATAATGGAGGAAGCTCAACTGCAGATCTTACAATTTTTACGTAGGACCCAACAACCATCGATGAATGAAAATCGTCCACCATTGAATCAGCGTCTTATGAGAAACATGCCCGGAAGAAGTCGTACCAGCCCCCCTCCCCAAGAAGGAACACTTCCAGTACCAGGTCGTGATGCTGAACTCTTAGACACTGCAAGTTCCACCCATCCATCTCATGCAGTTCACCTAGCACCGCCACATCTCGCTACCATTCCAAATAATGTCATCCATAACGAATTACGTCGCCTCGTCCGAGAAGAGTTCCCATCGAGAAAAAATATCGCTTCCACACTCATCATAACATCAAGGAATCTTCTCCCTTAGCGAATGCAGTCCTCCAACACCCCATTCCAACTGGCTTCAAGCTGCCGAACATTGACGCGTATGAAGGGATAACTGATCCCTATGAACATATTGATCATTATAGAACCATCATGCACATTCAACGTGCCTCTGACACGCTTCTATGTCAAGTGTTTCCTGCTACTCTTAAGGGACAAGCTCGGACCTGGTTTTACTCTTTGCCTGGGGGCATTGTAAACACCTTTAACAAGCTTGCCAAACTATTTGTGGAACAGTTCATAGCAAATCGAAGGATCATCAAGGATTCATCTCATCTCTCGAGAATTCGTCAAAGTGAAGGAGAATCACTCAAAGACTACTTCCACAGGTTTTCTACTGAAGCCCGTCAAATTCCAGGAGTAGATCCAGAGTTGCTTAGGGGAGTCTTTCTTGGGGGACTCCGCCCAGGACCCTTCTACTCATCACTTATGCGAGAGAAAATTCATTCTTATGCTGACCTTGTGCACCGTGTTGAGGCACAAATCTTTGCAGATGAGGCCATCATTGCTCACAAGGAACAATTTGAGCGATTGGGGGGCAAGCGTAAGAATAACGTTGAGGATACCAAAATTTCACGACGAAAAAAGTTTAAACCACAGGGGAATCATGAGCAACGATCAGAAAAAGAATACACGCCACTCAACACGTCTCGTGTTAACATCTTAATGGCCATCAAGGATGAAGATACTGTCAAGTGGCCAAAGCCATTAAGAGATCCAAATGGTGGAGACCAGTCTCAATATTGTCATTTCCATCGTACAAAGGGACATTCAACAGAAAAATGTTTTCAATTAAACGAAGAAATTGAACGTCTGATACGCCAAGGACATCTGGGTCGCTACTTACAAGAACAATGTGAGGGAAACCAGAACATAATCGTTGGAATTATCGAATGAGAAGTATAATTCCAACTCATCTTATCAGAGTAAAAACTGGCTTATAAACTCTTAATTTTAACAAAATCTTCATGTGGTTTTAAAATTTCATTTCATTTAAATTTTTTTTAATTTTCTCGTGAAAGAATTTTGTGTAGAAAGTCCTCTTGATGAAAAGAGGTGTTATACCCCTAGAAGTTGAGCCCAAGAGGCAAGACTCGACGGGAAGATACGGTACTCCTAAAAGTCGAGCCCAAGAGGCAAGACTCGATGAGAAGCTACCATGCCCTCGGAAGACGAGCCCAAGAGGCAAGTCTCGATCGAAGTTAGTAGTGGACGGGGTCCTCACTAGAAAGACTCGACGAGAGCGAGTGGTTGACGAGGTCTCCACTCAAAGACCTCGGAAGGCTACAAGCCTCGGAAGGCACGAGTATACTCAAAGACCTCGAAGGCTACAAGCCTCGGAAGGCACAGTACACTCAAAAACCTCGACGAGCTACCGACCTCAAAAGGTGCGAGTACACTCAAAGACCTCGAAGGCTACGAGCCTCGGAAGATACCGGTTCAAGCTCCTTTAAGGCATAAGTCCGAGAGGGCACAATCTCAAAAACATGAACCACAAAAAGACTTTCGTTTGATTGAGTAGTCACAACAATCGTGGAAGACACAAAGAAATACATTGTCATCATCTACAAATGCCAGATCAGATGATTAAAAATGTTACACATATAAACATATACTTGTACAAGGGCTACAACAAATCAGTTCATCAGAGTCGACGTCGCCTTCTCAAAATTTCAGTACTTTTGATGATCATCAAGGGGTCTTCAGATATCGCAGTCACATAAGCATGAAAAGTCTTGTCTCATGGCACGACGAAAAAACTACAACATTTATTCAACACTTTCAGAACGTGCAAGAGTGGCACAAAAATCTCCTCCGGAATGCGAGACATCAAGTACACGATCTACGATGCTCCGCCGCAATGCATCACAATGACACCCCGCCGTGATGACGCGTCACCGCGACGCTCCGCCACAATGCTTCACCGTGAAGCTTTGCAGCAATACGTTGCCGCAACACACTGCCGTCATGATTCGCCGCAACGCTTCGGCACAACGCTTCTTCACAAGCTTCGGCTCACCGTTTCGGAGCAACGCTTCAGCGCAACGCCGGCATAACGCCTCGGCGTAACGCTTCGACGCGACGCTTCGACGCAACACTTCGGCACAATGCTTCTTCACAAGCTTTGGCTCACCGTTTCGAAGCAACGCCTCAGCGCAAAGCCGACATAATGCATCTGCGCAGCGCTTCGGCACAACGCTTCTTCGCAAGCTTCAGCACACCGTTTCGGAGCAATGCTCCAGCGCAACGCCGGCATAACGCCTCGGTGCAACGCTTTGACGCAACATTTCGACACAACTTTAGTGTGATGCTTCATTGCAACACTTTGCCGCAACTTTACGCTGCAACCAGCGCCACAACTCTTCACCGAGATGCTTCACCACAACATGTCACCACGTTGCATCGTTGCAACGCTCCACTACGATGCCTGCAGCAACGCATCATCATGACGCCCACAGCAACACATCGTCACGACGTCCCGCCGCAACACGCCACACCACATGTCGCTGCGTTGTGTCACTACGACACACCGCCGCAATGCTCTGCTGCGACGCACCACCGCAACGCCTCGCCGCGACGCTTCATCGCATTGCCCCATCGTGAGGCTTCGTCGCAATGCCCCGTCGTGAGGCTTCGTCGCCATGCTCCGCCGCAACGCACCACCGCAACACGTCGTTGCGTTGTGCCACTACGACGCGCCCCCACGACGCCTCGCCGCGACGCCTTGCCACAACGCCCCGTTGCGACGCTCCGCCACAACGCTTGCGGCGACTCTACCCTCCCTCCATTGGGCCTATTTATAGGCTCAAAAAGAGCCTTGGTCATTAAATTGACATTAATATATAAATTTAAAAAAAGAAAGTAAAAATATTAAATGCTCATTAAAAAAAAACTTTTCATTTCATATTCTTTTTTATTTTGCCCGTTCAAATTCTACATTTATAACTTAAAATTAATTAGAATGTTTTAAAAAACAGCAGTTCAAAAAAAAAAAAAAAAATTGCATTAAAGAAACGTTTCTGATTCCCGTCCTTTGACGTTCTAGCATTTATCCATGCAACGTTTAAATTAAAGGCTAATGACTTAAGTGTGGGATTATTAAAGAAAATTCAAGAATTATCAGATTAATATTTGTTAGAGCAAGTAATAGTTTCTGGATGCATCTCGGAAAAGGATTGAAAGTCATAAATATATATATATATATATATATATATATATATATATATATATATATATATATATATATATATAAAAGATTGTTCATGTCTTAATATTTTCAGACGATAAAAATGATATCGCCTGAAAATAGGGGGGCAATTGATACGTCATCAAATAATTTTTATTATCCAGCATAAATCTTGAGAGTCTTACACAAATCTCGGTCACAATCTTTTGAAGCGAAACGTTCAAATATTGATGAAAAGTCACCTGCAGGCTACGATCTCAAGCAAACTTATAATCAAACCGACCGGCTCAATGAAACAGACCCAATAATATCAAGATTAGTCCAATCCGAGTCAAATCAAGCCCGGATCAAGTCAATTAACCACTTTTAGAAGTCTTTCGACACTGTGGAAGGTCAAATGGATGCCGAAACTAGCAAGTCCATACTCGAATCGAGCGTCTCGACAAGACGAATCCAACGAGCCCAAGATCACTCAATTCCGACATCGTTAAAGCCATCAAATGCCCCTTAAACGCCGTCAGATCGAGGGGAGTCTTCTGAACCGTTCGATCGAAATGGTTGCATTAATTGCACCCAGAAGCTCATAAATAGACCCCAACTCTCACATGAGAGGGGGAGGGACCAAAAGAGAGAGTCTGAAGACTTGAGAAGAAGAAGCAGTTCTGCATCCTCGCCGACCGCCGTCGACCACCGCCGATAGCCGTCGACCACCGCTGAAGGTCGTGGACCACCGTCGATCGTCGACCACTACCATCATCCATATACCGTCAGTCGACGTTGTAATCTATATCATGTAATTACCCTTTCCCGTCTGTAGGACGAGGATTTACGTAAACGTCAATCAATAGTGGATTCTCGCAATCGGCCAGGCCCGTGGTTTTCCCTTTACGGGTTTTCCACGTAAAAACTTCCGAGTCATCGCTTGTTCCTTTTCAATCCGTGTGCGTCTTTGAAATCTCGTACAAAGCTAAGACGATAATTTGTTACTCTACCGTCGCGAATTTTCTAGCACGCATCACATATGATGTTTCAAACAATATATAAAAAAGGTGTATTACACTTTTTAATATGATAATGATGCTATTTTGTATGTTATATTAAAGATTGGATTGTTGTTTGTGGTTGTATATGAAAGTTTAGGTTTAGGCATGGGATATGTCATATGCCAA
The DNA here is from genome assembly GCA_022702705.1 of Papilionanthe hookeriana x Papilionanthe teres. NCBI lineage: Eukaryota > Viridiplantae > Streptophyta > Magnoliopsida > Asparagales > Orchidaceae > Papilionanthe > Papilionanthe hookeriana x Papilionanthe teres. The sequence continues at coordinate 52,733,083 of CM040427.1, read as the reverse complement.
TACATTAAGGAGGCATTTGGCAGCATTTAGGATTTACATCAAATAGAATTTACTAAATTTGAATCTATTGAATATGCATGCTTTTAAATCCAGAAATGTGTTTGTTATAGTTATGATTAAGTCCTAAGTGAATCTTGTAGATATGTTTAGCGACGGAGGCAACGAGACATAGGGGTGTAAACGAACCGAACACGAACAAACAGAGCTAGTGTTCGTGTTCAAAATGTTAGAACACGTCACTGTTCGTGTTTGGTTCGTTTAACAAACCGAACGAAAAAAAATTGTTCGTGTTCGTCTCGTTTGCTTATCGAACGAATCGAACACGAACTTCCTGGCGAACCGAACATGAACTGTTCGCGAACAACGAGTTTTTTTGACAACCCTAGCTTTGATAGCATGCTTCCTCAAAATGAAGCAAATTGATCAGGTATTCCGTACACATCAGGTAATCCATACTTCCTCAAAATGAAGCAAACCAAATAAGACGTTTAGGGTTTTGTTTTGAGTTTTATTTTAATTTATAGTATAGTATATTAATTATAATATTATAATATTTATATTAATATGATAAATACTATAATATTATTATTGTTATTGATATGCCACCAATGATTTTTCATTATCCGACACGAATATCAGTGCAATCTTTTAAGCAAGATATATTCAAATTTTGATAAACAGTCATCCAGAGCTCTGATTTCAGAAAATTTATAGTCAAACTGACCGGATCAATGAGACGAACCTAATGATATAAAAATTAGTCCAACCCGAGTCAAATCAAGCTCAAATCAAGTCATCAAATCACTCATGGATGATTTTTGGACATATTTGGAAGGTCAAACAGATGCCAACACTAGCAAGTCTATACTCGAATCGAGCGTCTCGACGAGACGAATCCAACGAGCCTAAAATCAGTCAATTCCAACATCGTTAAGGTCATCACATGTCTCTTTAACGCCGTTTGATGAAAGGGAGCATTCTGAACTGTCCGATCGAAATTGTTGCATTAATTCCACCAAGAACCCTATAAATAGACCCCAACTCTCACATGAGGGGGGGAACCAAAGGAGAGAGTCTGAAGACTTGAGGAGAAGAAGCAACTCTGCATCATCGTCGACCGTCGTCGATCACCGCCGATAGCCGTCAACCACCGCTGATCGTCGTAGACCACTGCCGATCGTCGTGGACCACCGCCGATTGTTGTCCACCACCATCATCCATATACCGTCAGTCGACGTTGTAATCTACATCATATAACGTCAATCAATAGTGGATTCTCACAACTGGGCCAGGCCCCGTGGTTTTTCCCTTTACGGGTTTTCCACGTAAAAACTTCCGAGTCACTGCTTGTTCCCTTTTCTGCTGTGTGCGTCTTGAATTCTCGTACAATGCTAAGACGATAATTTGTTACTCTACCGCCACGAATTTTCTAGCACGCATCAGTTATTAATAATTTATCATATATTATAATTTATAGAAGTTTAATTATTTAAAATATGATAAATTCTTATAATATAGAATTATTTTTAAAATATCATAAATTATATATATATATATATAATTATGTTAAATTATTTTATATTTCAAACAATTATGAACCGAACACGAACAAACACATCACTGTTCGTGTTTGGTTCGTTTAACAAACTGAACGAAAAAAACTTGCCCGTGTTCGTCTCGTTCGCTTATCGAACGAATCGAACACGAATTTCTTGGCGAACCGAACACGAACTGTTCGTGAACAACGAGCTTTTTTAACAGCCCTAACGAGACAACGTGTTTCATTCTCTTCGAATATATTAAATTCACCTCACCATTTACTAATTCTGGATTATGGTTGAAATTGAGAGTAAAATGTGATTTAGTTAATTATCAGACTTTTGCTCCTTTGTTTATTGTATTTGCGTAGATTTATGTTAAATCCATAAAAATTTAGATGTATATCGTGTTAATAAAGCTACCAAATATCCCTTAAAAAATTTCAATACATTAGATTAATGGGCTATTTATATAATATATCTCAGGAAAAGACATATCACTAAATTATGCGAAAGACCAAGGATCAATCTTTTTCCACGACTGTGCCTCTGACTCAGGCATCAAGAGTCTGAGCTTTCCACCGTTTTCGTATTCTAATGAACGTTAATAGGAATTGACGAAATAGCATATCTTTATGTTCTTGGTCCAAACCATTTTTGTTCATTAAATTTAAGTTAGCAATAAATTTTGAAATGGACTAAATCCCAACAAATATTAGACAATAATTTAGTAAATCTAATTAAATACTAAAAGCTATTTAATAACTTATGTAAGAATTTAAAATTTTAATTTAGTTGTTATGATAAAAGAATATAGTTAAAATTTGATTATTTCATTATTATGATAAAATTAAATATTAATTTAATTTAATATAATTAATTAGTCACCAAATAATTATATAACATTAATTGCATACTAATTTATTAATTATTAATTATTAATTATCTTTAAGTAATAATATAATTTAAATTGATTAACTATTAAACAATTTAAAATAAAAATATATTTTTTTGTTAAATAATTACATATAAATTTATGTAATTATAATTAATTTTATAATTTAATAAATAAAAAATAATTATTAATCATTTAAAATAATAAAATTAACTCGAGCAAAAAGTTCCTCTCTCAGCCCGAAACCCTCGGCTACATCGCTCCCCTTCTACCGGTTTCGCCCAAAACCCTTCCCCTCTCCTGCCTGAAACGCTCGCCTAAGCAGGTGTCATCATAAGTTTTCTTGTTTGCATGACTATACGGGGTTTCTCCTTTGCCTTCTTCTTCTGCAATTGGAGAGCATGAGATTTGATTACTATGTTTGCCGTTTATTTAAAAGATCTGGAAATTAAAAGTTATATTTTTAAAAACTTTACCTTTGGCCTTTTTCTAACTCTCGGTGAAAAGTAGAGTTTTTAGTGGCTTCGCATAAAATCTTGAGTTCCAATTTGGTTTCGCCTCTCTCCTGAGATTGTAGATGAGCTAATTGAGTTTATTTTTAGTTCTGCTCTAATGTTTTAGTCCCTGCGTAAAATATAAATCATAGATAGCACAAGAAAACCTTCTAATTTACATATCTTACAGTCATTAACGCCTGCGTCGCATCTATGTTGGAGATAACTCCGGCGACAGTTTGCGAGATGCGGAGTTGCCTGATCCATTAAATCAGTCTCTTTTTTCTGTCCATTAGATACGGATCATCTTATAATCCAAGTTAATATTGAGAATTTGCATCATAGAGAAGTAAAACATCTGAGGCGATTAGAGAAGAAGAGAGAAGGAGAGGTTGTTCTTCTTTGTGGGAGGGCTAGAGCAGCAGGCAGGAAAGGTGCTAAAGGAAGCGGCGGGGCGATGCATTCGATGCGGCAGAATAGCCGATTTGGTAGATTGCGAGATTGTACTTAAGCTCTTCTTTGTTCCCGTGTGGTGATGGACGGGCAAACAACCAGTATTCTTTTTGTGTGTGAGATATGTAAATTAGGAGGCTTCGCGTGCTATGTACGGAAAAAAGCTTTTCCTATTTCAATTAGATGCTCTGGAATTTTCAATGAAATGTTTATCCTGAGTAATGATATCTGTATTACAATCTGTAAGCTATCCATTTTTTTGCAAATTTGTTCTAGATCTATTTGCTTAGATTATGGAAATGCTTTGTTTGGGTTCTTTCTCATTGAATTTTGGGGAAGAATAACATATGGCACAAATTCAGATGGCAATTTCTTTTATCAGGAACTCGTGGTTCCTTACAACAAAATGGAAAATTTTGAAAATTTTACTTTAAATTGAGGTTGATGTGATTTGAAATTGATTATGTTGATATGCAACTTGCAGAGTCTTTACTCCTTTAGATCAAATATGAGTTCTACGCCTGTTCCAAGAAGAGAGAGTCCTTGGGGTTTGCCTGATGGGGATACAAGACAACCTCAAGCACATAGATGTAATGATCGCGCAGAGGATGTTATTCAGGTGCTGCTTACCTATTTTAGCTTATACCCACAATCCCTTTTTTTTTTTTTTTTTTTTTTTTGTTGCAATGTCATGATGATACTTGCCATTTAAACAATGTTGGGCATTCATTCATTGTTGACATTCTTTTTTGGAAGATTGGCATACATACCTCAATTCTTATGTTTTTACATATCTAACACCAAAACTTTAATTTTTACAGACATGCCACCTTCCCTATGTATAATTTTAAAAGTTAAAAATGGTGGTATTTTTGATGTAAATACATGAAAGATTTGGATGCTATAATGTAAAAATTTAAAGTTTAGGTATTAGATATGTAAATACATAAGAATTTGTCTGTATGTATGTAAATGCCCCTTTTCTATTTGGCCTGATATTTTTATTCTGCCCCATTGCTTATGTGTGCATCCTTTATCTTGCCCACAAAACTTATCTTTTTAAGTGGTATGTCTTCTATTTTTAGTTTATACAATGCTTGGTTTCGGTTGGTTTCTTAACTTAGATACATTTCCCTGACCAGAATTATTGATTGATGGAGTTACCTAGTTTTAGTGATCCAATGGTATCATTTGTTTTTGTATTTTTTGAGCCCTTGATTAGAGAAATCAACCTATCTATTTACTTGATAGATTTCTGAACGTAGGTAATGTATTTAGTACACATGTGTATATTGGTACTATAATGCTACATTACAAACACTTCAACGTCTTTGAAGATTCAGTTAGTTGCTCAAATGCTCGTGATCATCTAAATTATTCAAAAATTTAACCCCCGCCCCCCCTATTGTTCATATTTATCTACTTTATTACATTTCCTTGACAACTTTCCCATTGCCAAGATTGCTAAAATGTAATATAAGGGTTATTAACATAGTTCTTCTATGTTTGGGTTGGGATAATTGATGAATTAATCGTTGTATATATAAGTTATTTAGTTGTTCTGCTCCTTGTCTAGGGAGTCACTTCCAAGTTATGCGTGACGCAATCTTAACTCAATTATGGTGAAAATTGAACTGGGTTGACTAAGTTATAGCTAAGATTATATTTATTGTGCTGATTAAATCTAAAACTAAGAGAAGTTTTGTTTCGTGGGATTTGTGGACTTTGAGTGAGAGAATAAGAGTTTTGTTGAACATGATAATTAGACAAAAAATAATGAGTTTTCTTGCAAAATCAATTAAATAAAAATGTAAATCTAATGATAATCGAGAATGCTGTACATTACTGTATGTTGCTAAGGTTATTGGTAGAATTCAATTTGGATAATGCTGGCTAGTGAGATGAAATATAAGATTGTTAAATTGAACAGGGTTAACGATAGGGTGATTGTTAAATTAAGTAATGATGAGGACATTATAGATGTGATTAGTGTTTATGCTCCTCAATTATGATTAAAATATAGATCGAATAATCTGCTTTTAGAATATCAATTAACTATTGTAATGTACAGTTGATGATGAAAACATATTTATTAGGTTTGGCTTAATTGATCTATAAGCTCTAGTAGGATGTGTTAGGTGAGAAATCATGGTTGGAAGTAAAATGCATTTGTAGAAACTATACTTTGATCTCATAGCAGCATTTGATCCCTCCCTAATGTTTATGTATGTGAAGAAATGAGAGGTACACTTCATTATTTTTGAAAGTGTATGCACTAAATCAGAAATATGATTCCTTTTTCTTCACTAGGAACGAAAAAAACATATATTTTGTGTGCGTTGTAAGGCGCTTCTAGGAGCAATTTTGACTACACAATATGTAAATAATAATTGGGGTTTTTATATATGGAGGTCTCCAAACTTTGTAAATTACAGGTAAAGGCCCTAAAATATTTAATTTACGCCTGAAAGACTCGGTCATGACTTTGTTGCAATGCTTGCTGTCTTCTCTATCGACCAACTCATCCCTCGCAATGGCAGTGCTTGGGCCTATGAGTGGGGTGCAGGTGAGAAGGGTAGAGATCAAGAAAATGGCATGTCAAAAACATATTATGTATGTCTTAAGTGCTTTTTATTAATCAATTATGATGCGAAGTCTATCAATAATCTCTATGAACTTTTATTTTCCCGAACCTCGTTACTCATAATGCAATCACACTTTATTGATGCATGATATTTTTCATATTAGTTGGCAATTGTCGTTACTATTTTGAAACTGACCGTATTATATTTTAGAAAAGTGGAATGCATCTAATACATCATTCTCATATAAGAAATTAACTTCGTTTATTCTAGCATGATCATATTTTTGTTCGTCAACATAACCGCCACTCACACAATCTAACTTACGTGTTGCAATGATGGTTTTATGATGTCATTAAATTTATCTTTGAATGATAAGTTTCTTCTCCCACCATAACATTTAAATGTCATTTGTATTTTGTAGTTTCACCCCTATGTTTTTAATGAGATTATGCTTGAAATGATTATTTTGCATCTTCTCAATGTTATCTTGAAATTTCAAAATAGTAAATTCTTGCCAAATTGATTTTTCTGTCTTCTTTATTTTTTTCAAAAGCATGATTCTATTTATCCTCATCGAGAGTATGCATTTCTCTTGCCTTTTTATATTAGACGAATGGTTGGAGTAGCAACTATTGAAGATAAGGCTTAGATAGTTGTGACATACACAATGAATTGTAAAAAATGCACCCATTAAGCTGGCAGGTAAGATTAGACTTATACGAGTTAGAAAAAAAATGATTATAGATTTCTGGTAAAATAGATAGAAATTATTCAGAGATATTCGAGGAGAATACGTTCAACACCTTAGGCAGATCTCTACGTAAAGACTACTTGAAATATGGATTCATAAAGAGAACCTTATTTAGCTTAAAGTTAATGATGATGATAAGAAATTTTTTCCTTTCTTCTTTTTTTTTTTTCCTTTTTTTCTTTTTTTCGTTGGCAATCAAATGTGTTATATCATGATGTTCTAGCTGCCAAACGATCTTTTACATATGAAATTTTGTTGTGGAAAGTTTTTGGTCAATGCCTTCTTGTTTCGCTTGTCCCAGGTTCCCACTTTGCTAACTCAAACTGTAGACTTTACTGGTTCAACAAACTAGATGAAAGGAAAAAATTAAATTAGCTTATGTTATTTGGGTTTAGGTGTATTTTACTATCATTGTTTTAATCTCTTATTTATGGAATTGTTTCTTCTTTTATTTAACATGCCATCTTCTTTTGTTAACAATTCAGCCCTTTTATTTTAAAATTTTGACTTGCTTGCAGGCTTGTTTTGAAGGAAACCCTTTTAAAACGGTTCCGGGTCCTTTCAAGCTCTTTTGGCGATGCATGCGATCAAAACCTGGGTATGTGTTTCTTCATTTTCCTAGGGGCCATTTGTGGTCACTTTTATTTTTTGTTTTTATATTGTTTTGCTTATGTTTGGATTTGAAGCACAACATTTTTTATTATTTGATTTAGGTGTGGTTGCTTTTAAAAATACTCAATACCTCAAAAAAGTTATTTTGAGTCTTTTCAAAATTAAATTATTTTATTTTTTGGAAACAAAAAATAATACAGGTAAAAGATATATTAAAAAATATGCTTTTAAAAACAAAAACAGAAACAGAAATAAAATTGATCCCAAATAAGCCCTTAGCCATTTATTTGATCTTCCATTGACATACCACCTTGATAATGGATTCTTTCTCTCTGCAAATTTTTCTTCTTTCAGAACTGATGACCACACCTGCTTTATTAGTTTCAAAAACAGCCAGTACTGTGAGCTACTTTGATTTAGAGAGTTCCTTCAAGAGTGAATATTTTCCAGTTTATAATAAATTAAGTTCTTTGCAGATCTATTTTTTTCTTGCAAATTCCCACTCCTACCCTCCAAACCTAAGTCGGATTCATCAATTTCTCTCTTTTTAAATGAGATTGAGAAGTTTGGTCATCAAAGATCTCAAAAACAATCTATAAATGTCAAAATTTCTTAGCATTTTCTCTTTTGTCTGGTTGCAGCTGATGGTTCCCACCTCACCACTTAAAATGCTCATGTGTGCATTGTCCAAATTTTTCTATTTGTGATCACCTTGTTAACTCATCTTAGCGGAACTCTAATACAAAGTCAACTTACAAGCCATTTATAAAATTTCAAAATTTATGTATTGCTGCGTATATTTACATACATTCATACAAATATAAATGTATGAATTCGAGCATACACCATCGATTCATGATCCTTATATGTGCACACATAATTTCATAAATATGTAATACTAACATATATATATTTATATTTATATATAGATTTTTCAAAAAGGAATGACTAGAGGTTATTATACAAGCCTCCAGCTACTTCTAATGTGCCTAACAATTCGAGTACCACCTTCTTAAGTTCAACTATGTCAGAGAGGATTCGATCCTCTGACTTGAGGGGTCTTATACCGTGAATGTTAAGCAACAGGTCGGGGTACCCGCCACTTATACTTACATGTATTATGTATATGTATGTATAAACATAATCATCCTATAATATATGGAGACAAACATGGTTGAACACGGTGTTGCATGTATCTAGCTTGTTAAATTTACGAGCTTATAAAAACTAATCTAACAAGAGCAAATTATCGAACCTGGCACGGACAAGTTTTTTTCGCGGTTTTAAACATAATCTGTTTATTTACAGGGAGGAACCAACTGAACCTTTCTACCATTTGCAGCTTGATCCGCCGAGGAGGGAAGAAGTCAAACTAGAGTAACCATACGATAGATAGGGTGTAGAATGACAAATCGTTTTTTTGCATCCTACACCATTTGTAATCCTTCAAAAACTGGACCTTTTCTGGAAGCTTTCATCCCTCTGACTTGTGGTTAAACTGTATAATCTATTATTGCTTTCTTAAGCTTAATAATCAACATGTGGTAGCCATTTTTTCACATCTAAACGTATAATTTCAGCAATTTATGTGTAGTATCTTTTCATTTGAAGCTTTGTTGTTTTATACACATACACATTTTTTTAATTTTTTTATTTTTTTTTTCTGTAATGAGTAGGGCTGTCAAAAAAGCTCGTTGTTCGCGAACAGTTCGTGTTCGGTTCATCAAGAAGTTCGTGTTCGATTTGTTCGATAAGCAAATGAGACGAACACGAACAATTTTTTTCGTTCGGTTTGTTAAACGAACCAAACACGAAGAATGATGTGTTCGTTTGTGTTTGGTTCGTTATTGTTCGAAATATAAAATAATTTAAAATAATTATATATGAAAAATTTATGATATTTTAAAAATAATTATATATTATAAAAATTTATCATATTTTAAATAATTAAATTTCTATAAATTATAATAAATGATAAATTATTAATAACAATAATAATATTATAGTATTAATTATATTAATATAAATATCATAATATTATAATTAATATACTATACTATATATTAAAATAAAATCCTAAACAAAACTTTAAACTCCTTATTCGGTTTGCTTCATTTTGAAGTATGGATTACCTAATGTGTACAGAATATCAGATCAATTTGCTTCATTTTGAGGAAGTATGCTATCAAAATTAGGGCTGTAAACAAAGCTAGTTGTTCGTGAACAGTTTGTGTTCGGTTTGCCAGGAAGTTCGTGTTCGATTTGTTCGATAAGCAAAACGAGACGAACACAAATATATATATATTTTTTGTTCAGTTTGTTAAATGAACCAAACACGAACAGTGATGTGTTCGAATATTTCAAACACGAACACTGTTTTTGTTCGTTCGTGTTCGGTTCGTTTACACCCCTAGTAATGAGAATGAGGTTGTATTCAAACTAAGGTATGGTTTTTTTAACTTACCAAGGTGTGGTTTTAACCTGCCCTGTAAAGGAATAGAGTTAAGGAAACTATACTCTTGTTCGCTCTTAATAATTTTTTTCTTATATTATGCTTGAGCCTTATTTGAGCAAAATTGTAATTTTAAAATTTTATTCAAACTTATTTATTATTTTTATCGATTATGAGTCCTAATCAAATTATAATTAATTAATTTTCTGATGATGACTTGATAACAGACAAATATAGGCATTTATGCTCTAATTAAAATTAAGATGATTAATCGGTTATAATCTATTAATTTGTCTGTATTTTGTTGGCCTAGATCTTATTTTAACTATAAATACTATACACATGTTTTAAAGTGTATAGTTTATAAGAAAATCAATAATCAGTATAAAATATAAATAATCATTCTTAATGAAATATTTGTGATTGGTGAAATAATATATATATATATATATATATATATATATATATATATATATATATATATATATATATATATATATATATATATATATATATATGAAATAAGTCATTGATCACATATAATGGAAGTTCTAAAATTTAATTTAAATTTATTTAGTAAATAAATCAAATAAACAATTTTTTAAAAATAAATAAATTTCAAATTAGTTTTAGAATGCAATAGTTTTCTCAAGGGAAAAAATTTGTGTACCTAAACCGTACGTAGAGCTGCGTACGTAAAAAAGTACACGGGGTTACAAAGAGGTTATAACTCTCTTGTACCCCCGTGTAACTCTTTTGTAAATCCCCTGTAACCTATAAATGGATGAAATATAAGCGCGTGTTACAAGTGAGTTACACGGGAGGTACAATGAGGTTATAACATGCTTGTAACCCACATGTAACCTAGTGTATCTTTTTACGTACACAACACTACATTCAGTTGCATTCGGTTGACGTACTCAAATATTTTACTTTCCCCGAAGACTTTTGGCGAAGACTGCCAACTATTTGAAACCCAAGTTTTACACCAATCCTATCACCATGATCATAACTACAGATTCCTTCGTCAAAATCAGCCTTCTGTTTCAGTATCAAAATATTGATTTTTCTGCCAGGATTTGATCGAGCTTGGTGGGAAGAGCTTGTTCCCGCCAGCATAGCAGCTCCAAAACCTGGCTAAGAGGTGGCCGCTCCAATGGAAATCCACCATCTCCATCCCCTCATCTTCCCTCCACCTCAGGAAGAACTCCACTCATTCTTTCGCCGCCAAAGAAGCAAATTTTGGGCTCAGCTTCCTCGCCACCCACCAACATCCCGAAATCTCCCTCTTCCATTCGAAGGGCTTCTCGGAAATCTCCTGCCTCGCCAATGGAAGGGCACTTCACTGCTTCTGTTTAAAAATCCCTTATAATCTCAGCGTCTTCCACACCAACACTCTCATCAACCTGTACTTCAGGTTCAGCAAGCCATCTACTGCCATCAAGCTGTTCGATAGAATGCCTCTAAGAAATCATGCATCTTGGAATACCGTTATTTCCGGGTGTGTTCGAGCAGGCTGCTCTTCCACAGCAGCAGAACTCTTTAGGCGGATGAGAGAGACGGGGGAAAAGCCCGGAGGATTCATGCTCGCAAGTCTCGCAACTGCTTGCAATCACGGCGAGGAGAAGTTTGATGAAGGAATTCAAATACATTGTCTTGTCCTGAAACTTGGGCTGATGTGTAACGTTTACGTCAGCACTGCAATTTTGCATTTTTATGGAAAAAATGCTCTCTTTTCTGTTGTTTGGAGATTCTTCGAGGAGATGCCTGAGAGAAATGTAGTTTCTTGGACTGCATTGATGGTGGGCTGCTCCGTTAATTCTCACCCTGGGGAAGCCATAAGAGCTTATCAGACCATGAGACGTGAGGGTGTAGTTTGCAATGAGAACTCCTATTCAACAGTGATAAGTTCATGTGGCCTTCTTCAAAGTGAGAAGTTGAGCCACCAGGTGCTTGCACATGTAGTGGTTTCAGGTTTTCAAGCTGAAGTATCAGTCGCCAATTCTTTGGTGACATTGTTTGGCAATATGGGGAAAGAAAAGGAGGCTGAGCAAATATTTTTCCGGATGGAAGAAAGAGATACAATATCCTGGAATTCGTTGCTGTCCGTTTATTCGCGGGAAGGAATGTTCAAAGAGGCATCGTGGTGCTTTTCTGAAATGCGACATCGTGATTTCAGACCTGATATCACTACACTGTCCTGTGTGATCTCTGCCTGTGCTAGTGTTGATCATCTGAAGTGGGGGACGGGTCTTCATGCCTTTGTCGTGAAAAATAAGCTTGAATCAGTTGTCTCGGTATGCAATACTTTGATAAGCATGTACTCCATGTTAGGAAAAGCTGAGATTGCAGAGATTTTGTTTTGTGGAATGCCTGTGAAGGATGTTATTTCATGGAATACTATAATGGCTTCATACAATCAGAGCGGAAACAACATTGGTACCTTAAAGCTCTTATCTGAGATGCTTCGACTAAACAAAGAATGCAATCACGTGACATTTGCCGCCGCATTGGTCGCATGTGCGGATCAAGAGTTTTTACTATATGGAAAAATGGTTCATGCGTTTGCAGTACTCATCAGTCTTCAACACGACTTGCTCGTAGCCAATTCGTTAATCACCATGTATGGCAAATGCGACGCGATGAGAGAGGCTGAAACGGTGTTTCGAACAATGCCTGAATGTGATGTAATCACATGGAATGCTCTTATAGGAGGATATGTTGAGAATGAAGAGAAAAATGAGGTGATTCAGACTTTTAATCAGATGAGAGGAGCTGGTTTTTGTGGAAACTACATTACTGTTGTGAATGTTTTAGGAATTTGCTCCACTTCTCATGACCTGGAGAACTATGGGAAGGCTCTTCACGCTCATTCAATCTCAATTGGGTTGGAGATCAATGAGTTCGTCTCAAACTCTCTGATTACGATGTACGCAAACGGCGGCGATTTCGATTCTAGCAGGTTTATCTTCGATCACATGACCTGCCAAAATGTAGTATCATGGAATGCAATGATTGCATCCAAGGCTCATCATGGCTACGGGGAAGATGCAATGAAGTTCTTCAAACAAATGCTTTCCTCTGGAATGGAGCAGGACCAGTTTAGTCTTTCAGGAGGTCTTTCAGCGAGTGCTTGTTTAGCATCAAAAGGTGAAGGACAACAGATCCATTGCCTGATCATTAAACTTGGATTTGATTCTGACCTTCATGTGATCAATGCTGCAATGGACATGTATGGCAAATGTGGGAAGATGGATGATGTTCTGAAACTCCTTCCTGAACCAACTAAACGCTCTCGACTATCATGGAACATAATGATATCATGTTATGCGAGATACGGTCGATTCCTTGAAGCCGAGGATACTTTCGACAAAATGCTTCTGATGGGACCTAAACCAGATTACGTTACCTTTGTTTCTCTCTTGTCTGCCTGTAATCATGCAGGACTGGTAGACAAAGGTCTCACATATTATAACCTCATGACTTCTAAGTTTGGCATCCATCCCAAAGTAGAACATTGTGCTTGCATAATTGATCTCCTTGGACGTTCAGGGAGGCTAACAGAAGCGGAGAAGTTCATTGAAAGCATGCCGGTGAGACCTAACAGTCTCATATGGCGGAGTTTATTATCAGCGAGTAGGACTCACAGAAGCTTGGAAACTGGACAGAAAGCAGCCAGGCATCTTCTTCAGTTGGATCCTTTAGATGACTCTGCTTATGTTCTTCTAGCAAACACATATGCGCTGAGTGGAAAGTGGGAAGATGTTGACAAGTTGAGATCGCATATGAGATTGATTGATCTGAAAAAGAAACCTGCATGCAGTTGGATCCAGGTGAAGAACCAGGTGAGTAGGTTCGGAGTTGCAGACAAAACTCAACCTCTAGGGAAAGAAATATATTCCAAATTGGAATGGATGCTGCAGCTGGTTAAAGAAGCAGGTTATGTTGCTGATACGTCTGAATCGCTGCATGACACTGATGAAGAGGAGAAGGAATGTAGTCTCTGGAGCCATGGTGAGAAACTTGCGCTGGCTTTTGGACTGATGGCCTTGCCGGAAGGGTGTACGATTACTGTGTTTAAGAATCTTAGAGTTTGTGGGGATTGTCATCTGGTGTACAAATTGGTCAGTAAGGTTGTTGATCGGGAAATTGTGTTGAGAGATCCTTACAGGTTCCATGTTTTTGGAGGTGGGGTTTGTTCTTGTTCAGATTACTGGTAAAAAGAAGATTTAGTGTGGGAGATTTCTGGGTTAATTTGCTGATTACGAGGGGTGAGGCTGTGTAATCTATTTATTATTCGCTCACATCACACAGATTTTTTTTACGAGGAAACATGAATAAAAGCTTGAGAACTCAGGTGATGAGATTTACAACGTTTTGTTCATTTTGTGCAAATAAGTTTAAGGACACAGTAAAAACTTGCTCTGCCGTTGGATTTTATTTCTCCCGTTGACAACCTCCGCTTCTACATAGGAAGATCTAACAAACGGCGCTCCATTTCTATTCCCTCATTTGCTTTATTTTTAGGAAGATTTTCATGCATACCATTTAATTCTATGTATTTACGTATGTAACATCGGAACTTTAATATTTACATATGACCCCTTACCTATGCATGAAAATGTGGATTTCACTTTTCAAAAGGGAAAAAATTTGCGTACGTAGACTGTATGCAGCGCTGTGTACGGTCTACCAAGTTACATGGAGGTTACATAGATAGTTTTCATGTTTTATCTCGTATAGCATACATAGTAACATTCGTATAGCTTCACTTGTTATTAGTAGGGTACATGGAGGTTACATACATATGTGGCCGCCTTCTACTAGATGACATACGCGAGCTGCGTACGGTCTACGTATGCAAATTTTATTTCTTTCAAAAGTGTAATTAGTGATATGTTTGATGTGATGAAAATTTTGCATCATAAAAATGTAAAAAGTAGAATTTGGTGCTAGATATGAAAATACATAAGAATTGAGAGGTATTTATATAAATGCTCCTGATTTTTATAGACTGTGACATAGAATATATAAATTCATGTTACTGCATGTGTTATTGAAATACAATGGATTTGGATTTTGAGATTCCTATGAGAAGAATGAAGAATGGAAATTGCTCACCCCTCCTTAAATTTGAAAAATAAAATCATAGAATTATGTATAATATTCAATATTTATCAAAATTTAATTATAAAAATAATAAATATAAGCAAATCTTGTCACCCTCACTTAAATTCTACTGATGAATTGATGGTCAAAATACACAATTCTTATATATTTATATATTATATAACACTATAGAATCAATCATATCTTAATATATCCATGAAAAGATATACTTTACTTTCAAAATATGAACCTTGACCATAATTTTGATGTTATGACAATTTTAAGTATTATATAAACAAATATTAGAGTTTAGCCATATGATATATTTAAATACGAATTGTATGATGTCTATGTAAATCCCTCAATAAATTTAGTAATTTTAAATTTCATCTTTATGTACTTTAAATTTAAAGGAAACTTACATATTTACATATACAGCACTTGGTATTTTAAAATTATACATGAAAATGTGTATTTAATTTTTAAAAAGTGATAATAATGTTATTTTTACTGTGATATAAACATCTGTGTGTTGTGTAGGGATGTAATTGGCCCAAATATTGAATGTTGTTATTTACAATCAGTAATAAATAATCACTAATGCCGTCAAAAGCAGAGATAGATTGACGTTTTAATGATCATCCATACTTGGCAAAAGCGTTAATAATAAACTGTTATATGGATTGTTCTCAATTAGCGCACAAGCCCAAGAAAATATTCAGAATTATACATCTTGACTGGACGTAATAGATTGATCTGAATCTTCTGCACCTTTACCTCTCCATAATATAATTTGTTCATCTTTGAACAGTATGGGAACACAGGGCACCAAATCCTGCAGTAAATTGCATAAAAATAACAATTAAGACGTTGGCAGAGGAGATTATTACATTTGATTTTATAAGACATTTAAGTAAACTTCGCTGATTGATTATGCAAATTCAAACTGTCCATATATGCAAATTCTAAACGCACAGTATAATTTAGATGTGTAAGAACCAAAAAGCTGCTGGAAGGAGCATAGTAATAATATACCCTTAGCTTTACACCAATCTTCTTGCAGTCACTGCTTCCTGCATGGCTACAGTCCAATCTCACTACCTCTAAAGTTTTGAAAGCCTCCCTAACTCTCTCCACAACAGTAATATACACGCCATTCCTAGCTTAACACACAAAACATAAATAATTAGGCACAAAAAAGAATATATACATATACATACATACATACACATATATATAGTTAAGAGAAGCTACTTAACGCATAAAACAGCAGAGTTAAGCCTAAGCTAACTTACAGAGCTTCATCAAAGAGGGGGAATTCAGTCCTTTGTTCCTCATTGCTTTCGTTTCCTCAAAGGTCAGGCCGTCTGCAATATTTTTCACAAGCCTTGGATAAATTGGCGCCAGTGGCTTCCATAGCATTGGAGGAATAATTGGCCTATTTTCGGAATCATAGTTTCGACCACGATACAAAAGGAGCATGTTAATATTTCGATAGATGATTTTTCCGCCTGTTTTATCCTGTCATGGTCATAAAAGGATCGCAGGATTACCCTTGACACAGGACTCTTGGAAGCATTGCATATACATACATACCGCCCAATTCTTATGCATGTGTACATATCTAACATCTAAATTTTACTCTACATATTTATACCACCCAAATATTTCTTATTACATATAAAATACCACTATTTTAGTTTTTAAAAAGTGAAAAAATACACCTTTTCATGCATAGGTGAGGTGGCATATAGGTAACAATTGAAGTATAGGTGTTGGATATGTAAATATATAAAAATTAAGTGGTATGTATGTAGATCTTCCTTCATTTTTTCATCACTACCTCAAGGTGGAAGCAAACATTGTCCATGTCAAGTGTTGGAACTCCAAGACACTTTATTCTCACAGCCTCAGTTCTTTTCCAGTGATTGTGGATGTCATCTATCATATTATGAGTTACACCACCTCTTCCTAAAAGAAGCAAAATAGAGAAATAAAAACCATTCATCATCGAAAATTACAGTACATGAAATAATGTTACATGTAATACTTTATTCTAAAAATACGGGGTCAATTTCATGAAACATCTTTTACATCGACCTTTTCTAAGCGTTATGCTAATAATGTACTGAGCGTAAACTCTAGGTAAAGGAGACTTTTTGCATAATTTTTAGCCTTCTTATATATGATATATCCCATCGTTTTATCACATCTCAACTAGTTATGCTAATAATGTACTGAGCGTAAACTCTAGGTAAAGGAGACTTCGCATAATTTTTAGCCTTCTTATATATGATATATCCCATTGTTATCACATCTCAACTAATCCTACATGCATACCTTTTCTACAACATCTACCATGTTTGCTAAGTTGACTGCGGTAGTTATAAGAATGCTATAATGAATTTGCGGACCTGTGGTAAAACTAAAATGATAGCCTAAGAAACGATTTATATTAAAAGAATAGGAGAAGAAAACTCAAACAAGAATTGGTGTGGTGTGGATCAAAGTTGCGAAAGAACGGCAAAATAGATTTTTAAGATTTCATACAGTAATCAATCCAAATTAGGGGCATTACAAACATACTGCAAAATTCTTATGTATTTACATATCTAACACCTAAACATCCATATTTACAAGCATTCCACTCAAATCTTTAAAGTCACTTCAATAATACCATAATCACTACCTTTTCAAAAGTGAAATACACCGTTTCATGTACAGGTTTATAAAGTCACTTCAATAATTACATAATCACTACCTTTTCAAAAGTGAAATACACCATTTCATGTACAGGTTCATAACACCAAGGTGTTACAAATGTAAATATCAAACTTTAGGTGTTAGATAAGCAAATACATAAGAATTGTGCGGTACGTAAATTTCCCTAGAAATTAATGAAGAATGATGATGCACAAAGCAACCACAAAATCTCTCTCTCACCCTGGATGTTATCTTCAAGTCAAAACAAAATCCATCGAAGCTAAATTATTGTAGACCGAATCAAATCCTAGCTTTTAAGTCCGTATATTCCAAAATCAGAAATATTAGGCCATGATAAGCTAAGCTCATAGCAGGCTTTGCTTAGAATATATCAAGCCAAAAAGCTCTTCGAGGAAAGTTTTCAATATGACACTTCGATGAAATATAAGGAAACCTCATTATTAATCCTAGCTAAACCCCAAATAAAATCTCATGTGACTTTCCAAGTCTCACAAAGCTTCATACTCCAAAAGCAAGCTACGAGATCCCCATATTCGTGCATAAACCAAGTAATATGTGTTATGTGCCAAGCTTCTAAAACTAATTGATTAAAATGTCCACTAAGTTTCAAAATTATAAAAATTGATGAATCATACCTATTTACAATGAGTTATACATAGCATAGAAATTTCAAGTCACATTTCCATACTTCCATTTTTTGGATTTACTGAAAACTACAAATTATCAAATCACCACTACATTTTCAAAAATTCAATTAAATTCCATGAAATTCTAAAAATTATGAGAGCCTCCTCATATCAAACAATATCCAACATTAAATTTTTAAACCAATTCATCTAACTTAATCACAATAATTCCGTCTGCCAAGGTTATGCTCTAGCTTTCAGAATTCGGTTAAATTAATTGGGAAAAAAATATACAAATTACTAAATAGCCTTCCCTCACATATCCCCGGCCCAAATAAAAGTCTCAAACATGAAATTTTTTTTTATATAGAGTGTGAACGCAGTTTTGTGTGCGGACTGCAAAAATATACCGCCACGTGTGCTACATCGGGAGGTTATTGGAAAGTTATTGAAGTGGAACCGCGGAGATTATTATGGGTTTATTGGGGGGTTATTGTGATGTTATTGAAGAGGTTATTAAAATTGTTCTGCGGGAGTTATTTAAGTGGAACCACAGAGGTTGTTGGGGGGTTATTGTGGCATTATTGAAGCGATTATTGACATTATTTTGCGGGGTTATTGAAATGGAATCGCAAAGATTATTAAGGGGTTATTGAGACATTATTAGAGTTAATACCCTAATAGCATTGAAATAATCCCTGAATAACCTACGCGGTTTCACTTCAATAACTCCCGTAAAAAACATTCATTTTTCTTAATATTTTATGAGGTGGGTCTGGTGTAGCACACGTGGAGGGATATTACTGAATTTTGCTCGCAGATCTCCGTCCACAATATGTATGGAAAAATTTTCCCACAAACATAAACTCTAATCTCACGACCTTTATTAAAATTACCAAAATACACTCTTTATTTCTTTTCACAACAAAAGTATAAAAATAAGAAACATCTAATTAACGTGTGTTAATATTCCCTGAATCATCAAATAACATTAAATTTGGCCAAGTTTGAGGCTTCTCTATCTTTCCTCAAGGCTTAGGTTAACTATCCCATGGGACAAGGCTAAACTATCACAGGCTCGCAGCTAATAAAATCCCTCATCTTCAGTGTAAAAAGAAAAAACAAAAATGTCTGGCTACCAAGAAAGTAAAAGATCTGAGCATTATGAACGCAAGTTTGGTGAATCCTGCATGAAATTTTCTCAAAAAAAGAGATAAAAAAGAGAACTTCAAAGGATATATATATATATATATATATATATATATATATATATATATATATATATATATATATATATATATATATATATATATATATATATATATATATATATAATGTAGCAAAAACAGACCTAGATTAATCTGACGAGAACAATCATTGTGTCGGTACCGCTCAACGAGCTCCTCGACCTCCTCTTCGCTCAGCGGCTCCCCAAGCACAAGCCTCCGTTGCTCTTCCATAACTCCTTCCGGCAGAAACTCCCCAACTGTAGGAGCAGAGACGCCGTTCCATTTCCGGTCAAGCCGGCCGGGACCAAATGGAGAAAAGCGCGGGGGCTCGCGGAAACCTATCGGTCGCACTGAAACATCAGTCTCAGAATAAGAGAAGCGAAAATCAAATGGGAGGTCAGAGTGGAATGGAGCCGGGGTCTTTCCCTTGCCAGAAACTAGGGTTCTGGGTGGAAGCTCGGGTTTCGGGTGTTTGATTTTGGTTAATGGGGAAAAGGGAGGGTCGTCGGATTCGTCGCGCGGAGCTGCGATTTTCTTTTTGGAGCGGGAAAGGGAATGATGCGAGGGGAGAAAGAAGAGGAAATTATTGTGGCTTGGTGTTAGGGTTAGAAGAGCTGGGCGGGTGGATGAAAGTGGATTACGGCGCATCTGGAAGACGGTGGCGACGGAGGTTTACCGGCGGTTTAGGCTGATTGGTGTTCAACTCAAGAGTTTGGTAGCCGATTTAACAAAGGATTCTGCTTAAATCCAACGCTCCATTAAATTGAATTTTCTAGTATTTTATATGTTTTATTTTATTCTAATGATTATTCAGATTTATTAAATTTTGAATCGTGGGCTGATTTACGAGATTTAGGGTCTGTTTGGGGCAGCTACAATTGTGCTGTCTCATGAAGCAGCTGCGAGGAAGTTGGCGGGCTGTTTATTTCAACTGATTGAAAATAGCTATGTGGCAGCTGTTTCTAAATAAATGATCATTATGCTCCTGTTTAGCAGTATTATTTATAATAAAACTATCATCCCCATAATTTTGACAATTCATAAGCAAAAAGAAATACATGGTTTAATGGTGAGATAAATGTAGCATTTATAATTTGATGTGATGCGTGCTAGAAAACTCACGGTGGTATAGTAACTGATTATCGTGTTAGTGTTGTACGAGAATCCAACGCACACACAGATGAAAAAGAAATAAGCGATGACGAATCCAGAAGTTTTTACGTGGAAAACCCGTAAAGGGAAAAACCACGGGGCCTGGCCCAGTTGCGAAAATCCACTATTGATTGATCAGTACAGAAATCTCTTATCCTACAGACGGAAAAACGTAATTATATTCTTTATATTACAGTGTCGATTGACAGCGTCTAGTAGGTGGTGATTGACGATGATCGTTAGCAGAGGTCGTCGGTGTTCGACGACAGTAAGTAGTCGACGGAGGACGGCGGTGGTCCACGACGGTCGACGGTTGTCGACGGCGGTCGGCGGTGATGTTGAGCTGCAGTTTCTTCTCAAAGCTTTAAGTTCTCTCTCCAGACTTCCGCCCCCTCATGTGAGAGTTAGGGTCTATTTATAGGGTTCTGGGTGCAATTAATGCAGTCATTTTGATCAGATGGTTCAGAAGGCTCCCCTCGATCAAACAGTGTTTAAGGGGCATTTGATGGCCTTAACGATGTCGGAATTGAGTGATCTTGGGCTCGTTGGATTCATCTTGTCGAGACGCTCGATTCGAGTATGAGCTTGCTAGTGTCGGCATTTGTTTGACTTTCTAAATGTGTCCGAAAATCTTCTAAAAATGATTTAATGACATGATTTGGGCTTGATTTGACTCAAATTAGACTAGTTTTTATATTATCAGGTGCGTCTCATCAAGCCGGATAGTTTGACTATAAGTTTGTTGAAATCGGAGCTCTGGATGTCTTTTTATCAAGATTTAAATGTTTATTGCTCAAAAGATTGCATTGAGATTTGTGTCGTGCCTCGAGATTCGTACTTGATAATAAAATTTGTTATTGTCGTATCATGATGAAATCCATGTTGTTTCATCATAGTTGGGTTTGCATAATTATATTTTAAATTTAATATATTTTCTCATGTATAAATTTATGACGTCAAAATGATATTATTATAAATATTAAATTTTACATGTTGGATATGTAAATATATTCGAATTATGTGGTATGTACGTAAATTTATTTTTAACTCAAATGCTCGGAATTCTGATGAATTATAAAATCGTTATCATGAGAATAGTGTTAGAAATTACATTTAATTATTTTTTATAAACTATTTGGCTATTTTGGGTCTGTTTGGGGCAGCTGCAGCTTATCCAGCTTATCCCGATAATCTGCTGGTACGCAGCTGATCCGAATAAACTGTCTGGTTGTTTGGTTTCTGCGTTTGAAAAACAACTGATTATGTATAAATGACTATTATGCCCCTGTTTTGGATAAGATGTTTAGCTTTGTAGATAAAAGATCATTCAGACAGGCTCAGTGTTGTAGTCTACACTAGCGACTACATATCGACAGATGAGAACCAAGATTTTCTCTCATCAAAGCCACCAAAATCATCGCTGTACTGATAAGAGATAAATAATTAAAGGGGCAGTTACACACCTAAGACCCAATTTCTATTAATTTACATATTTAACACCAAAACATTACTTTTTACATTTATACAAGCCAAGTCATTTATATCACATAAAAAATATCACCATTTCACTTTAAAAAGAGAAGGGCAACTTTCCATGCATATGTAATGTGGCTCGATGCCAAATTGAAATGCAAGCTAGATGTAAAATAAATCAAAAAGTTCGTGATGTAAAAACCTGAAGTAAAGCGTAACACTAACATAAACCACAAAGCTATAGTTCTTGGAAATCAGCGCAGAAAAATGAATCAACCTATCTAAAAAGTCAACCAACTATAGAAGTCTCACTTTCAAATTAATAATGTCATGTGATAAGCACTTCACTAATGTTCTGAACTATCATCGTCTAGACTGATCAAACGCAAAACAAACCATCGAGATCGTCGCCATATATTGCTTTCATTGGAACATTCTTTTATAACTGAAGCCGTGACGAGAACAATTTGAGAAGGCAACCAAATGAAGTTAAAAAGAATTTGGATATGATGCGAGCCGTTGTTGAGGAGTGATCCATATTGGTTTCCTTGAGCACCGCATATATATCAGAGTCGGAGTGGTTGCCGACAATTTCTCTAATTGATTGGATAGTCTTCCGAATGCGAACGGGGATCGTCTGTCCACACCCGACTTCAAGCCGAGTACCGGACACCATCTACCTCACACGGCGATTGGAAGACGGCGAGATTGAAACCCTAGCGCAGTGACGGCCCACAGAAGGAGAGCATCAAAGGAGGCCTGCATGCGAAGAGAAACAAACAATCGAGCGGCCGATATGGAGGATGAATGGAAGCGAGACGCAGATTCGAGAGCAGAAGGGGCATCAGGGGAAAATATCTTCGAACGCATATTTGAGATGCGGGCCTAGCGAACGATCCCACGGCCCCGTTTCTTAAGAAAATAAAAAATGCGTTCTCTCATAATCTGTTCCAACACGAAATCCAAACGCTACAGCAGCGTTTTCAAAAATGTCACCACAGTTATAAGCTATCTCAAACTTGCTCTTAACATAAGATTTTAAGTTTAAAGTTCATACATACTTTTAATATTACATGTTGATGACATAATTGTTGAGATTTTAGTTAATTAATTTTTTGTTGGGCTAAATATTTACTAAATAATAATTTAATATCCTTCGAATAGCTTGAGATAATATATCAATGAATTATTAAATTGTAATTTACAAAGCTAACTAAAGTAAATGTATATAGTCAATTTAATATAAAACATTAATTCCAGTTAGGGTTAGTTTGAGAAAATTAAGGTTGTTTGAAAAAATAATTGTGAAACTCTTGCAGAAGGTTATATTGTTTAAATATTGCGACGGCTACAAGAATTTTTTTTTTTCAGCTTTTTGACACACTGCTCTTAGGGTTTGTTTGGGGCAGCTCCAGCTTATTGAATAATCTGTTGATAAGCTGATTAAAAATAATCTGCTGATAAGCTAGGTGCGATGACTATTTCAAAATTTTTATTTTTTTGAAAAAGTCATACCGCAGTCAGAAAGCTCTCACCGCACCTAGGTAGGTGCGGTGTGAAAACATTGTTTTTAGTGTTTTGAAAATGCATAAGCTGCCAAAATGCAGTTTACCCAAACAGGACATGTGCATTTTCAAAACGTTATCGCACTAAATTAGCTGCCCAAAACAGGCCTTTAGTTAGGACAAGATTATAAAATGCAGCTTCGCACCACAGCTTCTTGAAGTAAGCAAAACACAGTTTTGTCAAATGCCACTAAATGCGATGCGACACCATACAACTGCCCAAATATAACTTAATTTGGAACTTTTAACTTAACCAAAATGAATCGAATGCAAAATTCTAGAAATTAAATCCAAAAACTCATAAGTCCATGTAACTCAAGCTTTCATATGTTTTGTTGATCTAGTAAAAATAAGATTTATGACAAAATAAAGATATAATGGGATTTAAGATACCCCTTAGGATTTAAAATGACCATTTTGATTGTTTGGCAAGACTTACATTATGTAAATCCCTGTTGAATATGGCTGCCAATAGGCCCTTATATTATTTCATGTCATTTATAAAATATTTTTGCCCTTCTTAATTATACACATAAATTGTTAAATGAATGTGATAATATGGATGCATAAATTGTATCTCACGAAGATAAGAACATAGAATTGAAAAGAGTCAGGCTCGTTTAATAACTTACAAAATAGGAATAAGTTTGCTAATACGAAGTAATAGAGTGTAAGTTATTATAATTATAGGATGCACCTAGTTAAATAAATCACTGACCTTGAGCTAGTTTAAGTTAGCTTTAATTCGATACTTGCCAAAATTTGTAGTCACCTTGAATCTTAGAGTCATTGAAATCCTTTAAATTCCCATAGCTAACACTTGTTAGGTTAAAAAAAAAGATAATAATAATAAGTAAATAAAAACTATTTTATCAAAACCAAGTTGTTAAACTAATCTCAAAGAATTGTTGTAATTGTTTGTTTATCAAAGATATTTAACTATATAGATTGGTTGGCCATTAAGAGTATTGAATCTATAAATTCGGGAGTTCTAAAACGAAAAAAAAATGTTAAAAGATACTCACCGTAAATATAAAAATATGTCCACAGTTTATGGATAACTATCACCTAGTCTTATTCCCCATATAATTAGGTGTAAAAATTATGTGTAAAAATTATCTCTCTGCACACGCTTACACACACACCATACAATAATGTTGACTTTAGCTTTTACCTATAAACAAAAGGTCACTGATAAAGAGTTCAAAACACAATTCGGTACTTCAGAGAAGATTCTATCATAATGAGATTTCGCTAAATTCTCCCAAATTTCAGCTTTTTTGAGAATTATATGTAACTTAGCTATGACACACCATCTTTCTATTTAAGATGAAATCTTCTATAAATCTAAACTTTTAAATAGTACCGCTAAATGTAATATTTTTTTTCTTCTCTATTTCTTGAGATTGAGCTTAATTAGTCATAAGGTAAAACTGTGGTTTTATAGATTATAACATTTCTAAACTATGGTGAGTATGATACATGATTAAAATATGAATTAGAATATGGAGAGATAAAATCCTTATATGATGAGTAACCTAATGATCATGCAATCCCAAATAAATATAACCCATAAGGACATTTATAATGATGATTAAAGAATTCATTGAGTACATTACTGCTAATTTATCGAATATTATTAAGAGAGCTAATTAGTCTTATCTCATAGGTGTCTTTACCAGACCAAGAGTTTTTACATTGACTTCATTCATCTGTGACCCATATCTCTTATGTCAATTTGGAGAAAAAACTCTTCTTTCTTACTGCATTAATAAGCATCAAATATATACTACAAAATTTTATTTATAACAAAGTCATTGAAGATATACATCAAAAGTAATTAAACATGCCTACCCTGGATTCTTATACGGAGTGGTTGGCCAGGTGCAATCATACCACTCATTTTGATTTTTTTTCCTTAACTAGTAGTGATATATAGAGGTGCAATCTTATTCCTATTCATGGACTTAAAGTGGTAGTTCATTATGTATTTCATCCTTATATAGAAATAGATTATCAAAAAATTAAAAATCATTGTTAAATATGATACATGTGTCTAGTGCATTACTCGTTCACTTCTCTCATGCTTTTAATACTATAACTTAAATTACAACATCTGAACACCATTGTCACATAGGCAACACTCACTCAACACTTTTAGAATAATCATATTATGCTATCATACTACATCAATAGAAGATGTAAATTGACTTATTGTAGTTTGCTAACAATCACATTAGTGTAAAAGGGTGAAACAATGCCACTTTAAAATTCCAATTGATACTATCACAAACCAGCGTAAAGCTCATGAAAACATCCTCTAATTCATGAAATATAACACCAAAAATAAAGATAAATTAGTCAGGAAGTTACATCATCATCATTAATGAGTGTGCCAATATAAAGACTTTTTTTTCTTGAAAGATGATAAAGAAGCATTCCACTTACAACCCCTATGCGAACATTCAAAGCCCATGCTTTTGACAAGAATGAGAGAGAGTACATGTACCTTACATTCGAAAATGGAGGTAAAGAGATCATACAAGTATTATTATTATATTATATTTGAAGGGAAACACAGAAAAACCAATGCATATAAAATAAGACAGAGATTTATAATTTTGTAGTTGAAAGGCATTTATTTATTTTTAGGGCAATGAAGAATAAATAATCATTATTTGAGAATCTAAGTACAGATAGAGAGTTTTGGAGTAAGAGAAGCACTACACACGAGGGATAGAGATAAGAAAGAGAGTATAAGAATTACAATAAAAAGAAATTACTTATAAGAATAAATTCAAGAGGGAAGAAGGAAGAAAGAGAAAACAAAGATCATAGAGCCTTCAACAAATATTTATTCCAATACTATAACAAATGCCTTCATTAATACTTCACTTATATGTATATGTATTTGCTTAACCCTCAAAATGAGGTAATGAAAATGGTATTTATAGAGTCTTAAATTCCTTAAAAGTTTGAAATAATAGTTATGGCAAATCGAGGATACAAAGACAGTGGATGCTAGATTTATCTAAGACATTAATAATGTCATAACAAGTTACACGACATAACACAGAAAATATATCAAAAAATAAAGGTTCACAATGTTGGCACCATAGTTGTACGACAAAGTCTTATAAATTATAACTTTAAGACATGTGCTTTTAATGAAATTCAATTAATGATAGATTGTTGTGATTTCCTTAAATTCTACCTAATTCTAATGATATGTATATCAATAATGCTATTTAAAAGAAGCTCAGACAGTGGTACTTAAACCTCTAAGAGAAAATCTAACTATTTTGAGCTTTAGGAGACACTCTCAAGAAATTCGCAACTATGATATACTTCAGAGAAGAATTATTGAGAGAGCCTGCCAAGATGATCACTTGAGAGTGTGATTGAGTTAACAACATTTAAATTTATCATGCTAGCACAATCGTATGCAAGATATAGATTATATTAGAGGTTTAAAATGACATAGAGGATCACACATTGCCCCAAATTTGTACTCCTATAAATGAAAAGCATTGGATTTTGAAATATTCATTATTTCTATTTAAACTAAATGTATTGCCTAAAGATTGAAACTCTTTATTTCTAGGTAGGTGAAGCAGCAAAATTGGCGTGAGAAAATGACGAAGATTATGTAGATTTAATAGTTATAACAAGAGGATAATTATGTGCCCCTTAAATGGATGGCTTTCAGTTGCAAATAGGTTTATGAAATAAAAACAAAAATGGATCTAGTAAATCTTGATGTTAAAATTGATACTTGAATTGACTCGAGTCATCTAGGACATCCAAGTCATTTATAACTTGTTACTTGAAAATTTTGAAGTGGCCTAAATTCTCGAGTTGATGAAGGCCTATAGTTGCTCGGGGTCAAGATACACCAGTTTGCTCATGATGCTCAACTTCATATATAGCGCTATTGAACTCATCGTAGAGGAATCTCGAAACTGTTTAATCACAAATTTTATTCTCCTTCAAACTAAGCCGCTCATCTAAAAAATTGCATGATAATTATAGTTCTTTTCGAGAGAATCATAAAGGTTAATTGTACATGATTTATCAGCCAAAGTTCTGAGCTCATGTACAAATATCGATCACGCTCGTCCATTACAGATCTAGCTTATATAATTGATATCTATACATTTTGTTGTTTTCTATTGCAACTTATCATTCATTGTTGGATTGATATATATATATATACACGTCTGTGATAATGATTTGTGGACTTTTGCAAGTATTTATGGGGTGAACGGGTCATTGTGGAGCTATGAACCTGCTCAAATCAAATAAAAGAATTTGATAAAATATCATAATCAAATTAAATCAAATTTTAAAAAAAATCAAATCAAAATAATCAATTTATTTGATATTATTGAAATTTTCAGACGTATCTGTTCAACTTAAACCCAACTATGAACTTGTTCTAAAATTTTAATTATTATATCATAAAACCTTTTATTATTTCTTATTTATCAATTAATAGTTTTAACAAAATATCAATCTGAATTAGAAAAACATTAAAATAAATCAAAGCAAAACAATCAATTAATACCAAGATCCTCTCTCTCCTTATCTTTTTATTCTAGCTTTTGATTATTTATCAAAATTTCTAAATAAGCTGTTTGAGCATTACCCCAGTATTAACTATATTCATAAAGGGGTATTAGCATTTCTCACCTTTGCTTTGCTGATGATCTTATTATCTTTATGAATGCTGATAAGAGGTCCCTTAAGAGAATCTGGCAAGTTCTTTTACATATGCAGAATGCTTCTGGTTTGGTTTTTAACACTTCTAAATGTTCATTTTATTGTTCCAAGCATGTTACTAATGCTATGAAAAATTGGATTGCTGATTTTACTCTTTGTAATAAAGGTAGTCTACCTATTAAGTATTTAGGTTTCATTTTAGATAAGAAGTCTAGAAGGAATTGTCACTTTATTGAGTTATTTGATAAGATTAGAGTGAAACTTTTGTCTTAGGAGAATAAATTTCTTTCTTTTGGGGGGCGTGTTACTCTTCTAAAGAGTATCCTTACCTCTCTTCCTCTTTATATTCTCTAAGTGATGAATATGCTTATTGGTATCATTAAGAAGCTAAAGCTTTTATTTAATCATTTTCTTTGGGATGGTTGTGGCAAGAAGAGTTTGCATTGGAAAAGCTGTGATAAGCTTTGTAAGCCTGTTAATAATGGTGGTTTGGGCTTTCACAAGCTTGTTGATTCTATTAAAATTAATTATATGAAACTTTGGTTTCATTTTCGTAAGAATTCTTCTATCTGGGCTTCATTACTTAATGCTAAGTACTTTCTCATCCCCTTTATGTTTCTTCTTCAAAGTCTGATTCTTTTATTTGGAAGGAAATGATTAAAGTTTCCTCCCATGTTGAGGATTTGCTTTGCTGGGAGGTGGGGTGGGTAAAGGTGATGTTACTTTCTGGTTTGATGATTAGCTTGGTAATGGTTCTCTTGGGGATTATTATGGTGGTCCCTAGGATATTAATGTTAAAGTTAAAGATTTTTAGGTAGATTCCAATTAGAATTTACCTAAGCTTTTTAATTCTGTTAATTATAATGATGTTATCTTCATTCTAATATTCCTATTTTGACTAATAGGAAGGATGTGCCTAAGATTAAAGGTAAGATTGGTGAGTCTGTTACGAAGACTTTTGCTTCTAGAGAGCAAACCAGTTAGGGACTGGATCTTTCTTGGAATTGGAACAAATGGGTTAAGCCCTCTATCTCTTTTTTTTTATTTGGCGTTTTTTCATAATTGTATCTCCACTGATGATATTCTTAGGCTTAAGGGTTTAAGAATGACTTCTAAGTGCTATTTGTGTCACAATGAGAAAGAATCTATTTTGCATCTTTTTAGCTATTGTCTTCTGACTTCTGAAATTTGGAGGAATATTTTTAATTTATGTGGCAGACAAGATTTGTTTTGTAGTTATACTTCTTTTAATGCGGTTTTTGATGATTGGAGGAATAACAGACATGCTTTCTTTGTTATTTTGCCTTCTATTGTAACTTGGTTTATTTGGATTTCTAGAAATGCTGGGATGGATAAGGATGAGCTTGTTAATGTTCATCATATTTTTAGCCAAATTTGCTCTTATATTTCTAGGAGTTTATCCTTCATTACTATTAAGATTACTGCCATTAGTTATATGCATTCTATTGCAACTAATCTTGGTATTACTTTTCATAGTTATCATAATTAATGTCATAAGATAAGGTGGATTAAACAGCTGCTCATTTCTTTAAGCTGAATTCGGATGGGTGTTGGAAGCAGAACTCAGCTGGGATCGGGGGTGTTTGTAGGGATTGGAATGGTAACAATCTTTACTGGTTTGTTGCTCTGTCTTTGTCGAGTTCTTCTATTGTTCTGAGGTTGATGCTGTCGTTTTTGCTTTGTTAATTACTAGGAAGGTGGGTTAGTTTAATATTATTATGAAAGTTGATTCCCTTATTCTTTGGGATGTTTGCAAGTTTAATAAGCTTTGCCATTCGAGTATTAATTTGCAGGTTAGAAGGATTCATTGCCTTGCTACTGGACTTAATATTCTTTGGTCTCATACTAGAAGAGAAGAGAATCATGTTGTTGATTAGACTGCTAAGTTGTGGTCTCTTTTACATGCTCCTTTTGTATCTGATTGCTTACCTGAGGATTTGAAGTGTTTGGTTATTTTTGATGTTTAGTTTTGTTGTGTTTGTGTGTGTAGTGTTGTATTTTTTTATTTTTTTGGAAGGAGGACCCTTTTTATTTTCTTTTCATGTAAGGTGTGTACGTATGACCTCTTTCCAGGTTTTGTATTTTTCTTTTGGTGGAATAAAATGAGAGCTGTTGTGCTATTTTGCTAAAAAAATCAATTAATTTAATTTTATTAAAATTTTTGGATGAATAGCTTTATCCCACTCAGCATTTCATTTGTTCAGTATTTTTGTTCACTATGTAATTTAAATCTATTAGTTGAAATATAAATTTAATAGTACATATTAAAGATATAATTATTAAATCTAATTAATGCAATTTAAATTGTATTCCTAATTTACTTTTCAATAGTAAATTATTCAATAAATTAATAAACCATTAAAAGTAATTTTATTATACTAATTATTAATTAATCAATAGTTGAATATTTACTAATTAATAATTAATTGTTTATTTATTTTATTAACTAATATTTAATTATAAATTTATTAAATAACTTAAATTTTAGTGATTATAAGTTTTAATTATCAGTTGAATAATATTTTAATTAATTAGTAATTCTCAATTAGTTAAAATAATAAAAATTAATTTAAATACCCAAACCTTACCCTTCGCCTCCTCTACCCGAAACCCTAGTCTACCTCGCTCGCCCCCTCTCCCATTTAGCCCGAAACCACTCCCTCGTCGCCCACACCGTCGCGATACAGTCGCGACTTGACCTAGCTGGGAAGACAACGAAGGGATCGCGGCTTAAAAAGACCACGGAAACTCCCATCTTTCTACTCCTTCCGGTCCGCTCTACTCCTTCCGGTCCGCTCATCACCGAAACTATTGAGGAAGGTAAGCGATCTTCCACTTTGCGCCTCTTTGAGTGAGGTATTGGGACTTTTGCGCGTTAACGAATTTACTAAATCCGCCGAATAGCAGGATTTCATTAATCCTTGATTTACGCGGAAAATGGGCGAAATCTAGATTCATTAAATCCGGGGATTTAAGATGTGCAAAATGACCGCTTGGGAAGATTTAGGTTAAATATCGCTTATGTTCTCTTTTAATCCAATACCGGACAGCTCCTTACTCCTGTACTTCTGTATTAGATATCTATAGCGGCAATAAAGCTCGTCTTTGGTCTCTTGCGGTTGGAGATCGCCGATAGGTATTTGATGCTATTTTCTTGCAATGAATTATGCTGATTGTGTAAATTCCGAGGTCCATTTTTGGTTTAAAAGAACGCCTTACATGTTGAGTTTTTTTGGGACTTGGCATAATATCAGCTTTAAGTTTTACATGGCTATAGGTTTCTTTGGTGCGCGGAAATTTCCTTTCGAAGTGAAACAATTATATACAAAATAACAAATTTTTTTTTTGGCACGATTCAAGGAAAAAAAAGACAGTAATTTACTTAATGATTAATTTTCTTCACAAATTTGCTTGAAAGTAAAAAAGCTTTTGAAAAGTGTTGTAGTAATTGTAACTTCAGCTAGGCATTTTCCTAACGTCAAAGTAAGCTTGCTTACTTTGTCACTCTCCTTGAGTTCTAGTTGACTTTGTTGAATTATAATCTGTAATATTTAACTGCATTTGTGTTATTTATTTTTTGTTGATTTCAATTCTCAGTTTTCTTTTGTGGATAAATAATTTGCTTTAGTTTCCTTATATTGTAGGTTCTCTTTGCTCTTATTTTAATCAGCATCAAGCTTTGATTAAATCATAGTGTGACCATGGCAACCTTTGCAAAGCCAGAGAATGCTTTGAAGCGGGCGGAGGGTGAGTTATTTATTACCATTCAATTATTTAACGACGATCATTTTGCATTAGAAATTATCGTCGGATCATGTAGTGTTATTTTGATAGCTATAGAGCATTTCACATTCACAAAAGTTTTTTTTGACTTGTTTTTCTTTCTCATGAGATTTATAGTTCATGTTTATGCCCCCTTCGGTATTTGATGCAACCTTTCTTTTTTCAGTTTTATTC
The DNA here is from genome assembly GCA_022702705.1 of Papilionanthe hookeriana x Papilionanthe teres. NCBI lineage: Eukaryota > Viridiplantae > Streptophyta > Magnoliopsida > Asparagales > Orchidaceae > Papilionanthe > Papilionanthe hookeriana x Papilionanthe teres. Next base: position 52,700,725 of record CM040427.1, on the reverse strand, counting down.
TTTCTTAGATTTGTCACGGTGAACCCTCTGAAGAATATCATGTATCTATTTTATCTTGTATATTAAACAACTAATTTTCTATGTTTTGTGTGATTACAGAGTTGATTAATGTGGGTCAAAAGCAAGCAGCCTTACAGGCCCTGCATGATCTCATCACTTCAAAGCGCTACAGGGCTTGGCAAAAGACTCTTGAAAAGATTATGTTTAAATATGTTGAATTATGTGTTGATATGAGAAAAGGAAGATATGCGAAAGATGGTCTTATACAGTACCGCATTGTTTGTCAACAAGTAAATGTTAGTTCCTTGGAGGAGGTTATAAAATACTTTATGCAGCTTGCTACTGAGAGAGCTGAGCAAGCTCGGAACCAAGCACAAGCTTTGGAGGATGCATTGGATGTAGAGGATTTGGAAGCGGATAAGAGACCCGAAGATTTGATGCTAAGCTATGTGAGTGGGGAGAAAGGAAAGGACAGATCTGACAGGGAGCTTGTGACCCCATGGTTTAAATTTCTGTGGGAGACTTACAGAACAGTTCTTGAAATTCTAAGGAACAATTCTAAGTTGGAAGCTTTATATTCTGTAAGTTACTTGTAGTTTCTAATTATTGCAAAGAAACTTTCTATTAGATTTTGAAGTAATTTTCTTTCAACTTGATTTGGAGCCTCTTCTCATAATCATTAAATTCATTTAATACAAGTAGCATTTTATTTTATTAACATAATTTTGCAATTTTTACTTCACAACTACTCAATTGAATGTTGATGTAATTTGGTGGCTCTGGCATCGGATTTTACTTCCATCAGTTGTAAGTTTGTTTGTATTGGTTTCAAGTAATGTACTATACTTTCTATAAATTATACATTTCTGATGTTTGCAGTAAATCACAATATATACTTCTTACGTTATACATTTAAATTTATTTATTTTTTTTAGTTAGTTTGCTATCAAATTTGAAGTTGATTATTAAAGTGTTAAAAATCTTTCACATGGATTGGTTTTGTGAATATTGCAAATATAAAGCTCTTCTTTTTTAGTGATAAAATGTTCTTTACACAGATATTGATGTTAACTTTTTTGAAACTTTATTTAATTTTGTACTACTTTCTCATCTGCACTTTTCCCGTTTGTTATTATCTTTTGTGGTTGCAGACTAATTTTGCAAATTATTTCTTTGGCAGATCAAAAATTATTTTAGATAGTCAGCAGTGTATATATTATTACATATTCTTTTCTTGCTGGTAGGAATTGATGAATGGATAGATTGAAAGGTTTATTTGAAAGTGTATGTTATAATTGTTAAATTGAAAAAAAAAATATATTTTACATTTTGTTCCTTGAATTGATCATGAACTTTTTTCTTGCTCTAATGACACTTCAATTGAGGAATTATGTTAGATTTTTAATGTCTAAAACATCATTTTAATTTTTTCATTACCGTGAAATTTATAGATGACAGCACTTTTTTCATTACCGTGAAATTTATAGATGACAGCACACCGAGCGTTCCAGTTTTGCAAGCAATATAAGAGGACAACTGAATTTCGCAGATTATGCGAGATTATACGTAACCACCTCGCAAATTTAAACAAGTATCGTGATCAAAGGGACAGGCCTGATCTCACAGCCCCTGAAAGTCTGCAACTTTATCTAGATACGAGATTTGAGCAGCTAAAAATAGCAACTGATCTGGAGTTATGGCAGGTTTGCAATGCTATGACTTTTGGATGTCTTTCTACTTTATGATGCAATTTTTATTACTATTTTCTGATATTTTTTTTTTTATTTTGCTTAATGGAATAGGAAGCCTTCCGTACTGTGGAGGATATTCATGGATTAATGAGCATGGTGAAAAGGCACCCAAAACCTTCCTTAATGGTTATATATTATGCTCGTTTAACAGAAATATTCCGGGTCTCAGAGAGTCATCTTTACCATGCATATGCCTGGCTTAAGCTTTTTACCCTACAGAAAAGCTATAATAAGAATTTAACCCAAAAAGATTTGCAATTAATAGCATCCTCTGTTTTGCTGTCTGCACTGTCAGTGACCCCATATGATCATTTTCGTGGTTCTTCCCATATCGAAGTTGAAAATGAGAAAGATCGCAATTTGCGAATGGCTAGTCTAATTGGTTTTAATATTGATCCTAAGAAAGAAGCTAGAGAAGTGGTATGTTTTTAATTCTTTTCTCATGTGTTTATCTTTGTTAATTTCTTTGGTCATTCAACCTTGCAGTTCTGTCTTTTGACATTTGGTTTATAATTTCCAGTTGTCTCGGGAAGCACTCCTTTCAGAATTGGTATGATTCTAAACTTATTAATACATTGATGATAATTTGCATTTCTGAAAAGCGCAATTCAGATTGGCTGTGGAAGTAGTTTGTGTTTTGCGTATAATTAGATTGAAAAGGAAAAATAACAGCAAATTAAGTTCACATTAAATATCTTGACATGCAAAGTTAGTTGGATTTGTTTGTAATTAGATGTGTTTTTGGTTGTGTTTTATTTTAATTATTCAATTGCTCCAGTCTTCTAAAGGTGTGATGGCATGTGCTTCCCAAGATGTGAAGGACCTTTATTGCCTCCTCGAAAATGAATTCCTGCCACTTGATCTCACAGCAAAAGTTCAGCCTTTTCTCACAAAAATTTCCAAACTCGGGGGAAAGCTTGCGTCAGTTTCTTCTCTGCCTGAAGTGCACTTGTCTCAGTATATTCCTGCTTTGGAAATTCTGGCTACTTTAAGAGTTTTACAGCAGGTGCCCAGCTCTCATGACTCTTGTAGTAGTTCAACAATTATTAATCTGCGAACTTTTATGAATTATTCTAGAAATGTTATTTGGCTATCTGCCTGATTCTTTTGTTCAATTGTAGTGTCTTTTAGTATAACTTTTCAACTTTCCATAATGTTTGGGAGAACTTGGAAATGTCAATCCTAGGATGTATCTTGTGCTTTTGCCAAAAATCTTATTATGAAATGTCTATTTCACTAAATGAGCATCCTTTTTTCTCCTGCAGGTTTCAAAAGTGTACAGATCAATTAAAATTGAGACACTGTCCAAGATGATACCATTCTTGGATTTCTCTGCAGTTGAAAAAATTTCTGTTGATGCAGTAAAATATAAATTTGTTGCTATGGAAATTGATCATCAGAAGGGCGCAGTTATATTTGGTAACGAGGTATTCACTCACTTTCTCCTTTATTAGCCAGATTGGGAAGATTTACATTTATTATTTTATCCACTACTTAATTTGATCCATGTTCTAAATTTGTGACGGCATTGTGGTTAAATACTACTCAACTTTTTCTAAGGCAAGGATTATGTCCTCCAGGGAGTCCATTGATGTGGAAATTTATTCTTTTAGTAAGAAATTGTGTTCCGGTGGCAGTGTATGCTAGCACTGATTGTCAGGAGTATTTAGGGTTTAGGGTCTGAATGGGGAAAATTGATCACATTATATGAAGTTAGGGTTCTTTGAGATTATATATGCCAATATATTGATGAAAACCTGTTGATGTTATGGGTTTTGGTATTATTTTTCGGGCTTTGATTCACTATGATGAATCTTAAAAGCTAATTCGGTAATTCCTCTGCGCTTGAATTTTTTTTTTTTTGTTTTCGGCTTTCTTATTTCTTGTCAATTCACACTCTTCTTGAAGTAGGATGTCAATTTGGAGAATTATTCCATATGGCAACGTACGCAGCGCTGCGTGCGTAATTAGCCCCCCAATAACTTTCATACGGGATTATTGGGGGTTTATTGGCAGGTTATTGGGTATTAATTCCAATAACCCAATAAGCCCCCAATAACTTTTCCACCCCAATAATTTCACCTGGTTTTATTTTGGTGTTATTCTTAGGCTATTATGAGGGTATTGCAGGACTATTAGAGTACGCATGCAGTGTTGCGTACGTTCTCCTTATGGAATAACTCGTCAATTTGGGTCAGTAGGTCGGTTTAGGTCCGACCCAAAAATGATCCAACATGTGTTGGGTCAATCCAAACCCGACCCAAATAATAAAATGGTTGAAAACTAACAACACCCAAACCCAAGCTTGACCCGCTAACCTAGACCCGACCTAAAATTTTGTGTTTATCCGGATAATGTTTGGATTTTTTGGTTCAACCTGAACCTAACCCAAATAATAAACGTGCCGAATTCTCTGACTCAAACCTGACTCGGAAAAATATTCGGACCAACTCTAACCCAAATTTTTTCGAGTTGGGTTCAAGTCGTGTTAGCGTGTCGGGTTAATTTTTGACACCCTTATCTTCAAGGCCCGTCATACTTTTCTATCCTTCTCTCTTTTTTTAAATTTTGAAGATATGAGATATATTAAGTAACTGATCATGATTCTCTATCATTTGACAACTTTTATTATCCTAATTGGAATTCTCTTTGTCCATTCTTGCTTACTGTTATTTATCTTATGGAATACAAATACATATGAAAGTTTATATAAGAGGATTGTGATAAATATTGCCTTTGATTAGATCCAATAGAAGTGTGAGATGAGTATTATTAGCAGCAAAAAAATGGAGCCTTAATTGGGATGAACTTTCAATTAAGGACCATCTTTGATATTGACATTTTTAATCACAGATGTAGAGATGACACACATGGAAGAAAGGATTAGGAAGTTGTTTACAATTATGTTCCATTTTAATTAATGGAACTATCATACAAATAATACCCATATTTTCCCTATTTATAGAACTAATAACCAACGAAAATTACCACCCAAAATATTGATGAGTACAATAAAACTCCAATTGTATTTTTCTCTCATTTAATTTTCAATGGTTCGATTGTAACATGTGCAAGTACACAGATTTGGAAATTCATATGAAAATGGATGCATGTTATGGGTAGACATCTAATTGCACCTTTATTTATCTCTCTTTCATGTAATCTTTCAATTTATGTTTTAATAAAAAACCCTACATTTTTGCTAACTAAGCTCGTTGCTCTTCTTACTCTGAGTAAGCATCCTTGCAGGGGGTTATTTCTTCATAAAGAAAGGAATCTTCTGAGTTTGGGGCTTCATTTTTTTTTATTTTCTTCACTAAATCGACATTTGGTCTGCCTGTGGAGGTTTGGTGGCACCGTGGCTATAGTTAGTACCAAAATGAATCTAGGATCCATTGTAGTTCTATCTGTCACTTTTATAACTACACCATGCTGTCTATTCTGCTCCTCCCTTTCATCTCAAGCTTTCAACTTTAAAACATCAGATATGGAACTCGTCTCAAGGATAATTACAATTAGTCATTTTTTATGTTAATCTGCATTAAGAAAGCACTCAGCGTAGATTATTTTCTTGCAAAATTCATAGATATAGAGAGAGGGAGAGAAATGAGAATTTACGTGATTCTAATGAAAAATGTGAACCAATGAGTTGAGTATATTAGATAGGGCGCATTTTCTGATGGCATGAGTTTTCTTTCAGGACATTGAATCTGATGAACTTTGTGATCACCTCATGGTCCTCACCGAATCTCTTAATAAAGCAAGGAGCCTCATTTATCCCCCATTGAAGAAGCAATCAAGATTAGGTGAAAACCTTTACGGTCTAGCAGATATTGTTGAGAAGGAGCATAGAAGGCTTCTTGCTAGAAAATCCATCATTGAGAAACGCAAGGAAGAACATGAACGTCAGATGCTGGAAAAGGTTGAGTTTTTGACATTCTCCTGAATCTCTGTTAAGATCAGTTCATTTATTATGCTTTTGTACTCATTGAAGGAAAGAGAAGAAGAATCCAGAAGGCTAAAGCAACAGAAGACAACTGAGGAGGCCGAGCAGCGGCGACTTGCTGCTGAATATACCCGAAGAGAGGAGCAGAGAATTCGTCGAGAAATCGAGGAAAGGGAACTTCAAGAAGCTCAGGCATTACTTATGCAATCAGAGAAAGGACCTAAAAAGAAGGGTAAAAGAGCTGTGCTTGAGGGGGTATGTTAAGAATCTTTGTTATTATGGAAACTCTTTTAAAACAAAAGCATTTGATATTCTCAACTATTTTACTCTATCATACAACATAAATTTTCTGGATTTTGGTTCGGGCACGTGGTTATCTTATTTGAAGGTGAAGATCACTGTCTTGTTGGCCATTATCTGCTAACTAACAAAGTTTTTTCTTCCCTCTGCTTCCGCCATTGTTGCGGAGGTAGGATTACTGGAGGTTTCAGGCTGTTGTTTACTTGTGTCTAGTGAGAGAATCTTAGTAGATCGTTCAGATGGTGTATCTTTAACGTTACACTTGCAGGATTATTATGACATCATTTATTGCAGCTGGTTTACTGACATTCTTTTGCAGTTTCCCCCCTAGACAGTTAACAGGGAGGGTCTTTCCTTGTTCTGTAAACATTTTGTGATTGCAACTAACTTTGTATGATGTTTTTTTACCCACTTACAGTATGGTTCTTTTGGTAACATAATTCTTATCCAAACGTACATTCCTCAGCAATTCTTTGTCATTGTTTGACTTCGCATCAGACATCCATTGCTTTTCTTTACTTCTCACACTTCAGGTCTCATTTATTTACAATTGACGGAATGGAGCCATCCATTTTAATTGAGTGATAATTTTTCTTCCAGGAGAAGGTTACAAAGCAGGCTCTTATTGAGTTGGCTTTGAGCGAACAACTCAAGGAACGGCAAGAAATGGAAAAGAAACTTCAGAGGATTGCAAAAACTATGGATTACATGGAAAGAGCAAAGAGAGAAGAGGAGGCTCCCTTGATTGAGCAGGCATTTGAGCAGCGTTTGGAGGAGGAAAAAATAATTCATGAACTAGAACAACTGGTTTGTTTTTGATAACTTCTGTTCTGGAGAATTAATTATTTTCACTTTGCTTTTTTTTATTTAAAGTTTTTCTTTCGAATCCATCATTCTACTTTTGCAGAAGGAGATTGAGCTCAGCCAGCAGCATCATGCAGGAGATATCCAAGAAAAGAATAGGCTAGCTCGGATTCTGGACAATAAGGTTTGTTCATGGTGTCGATCCTTTCCTTAAATCAGCCTTTTAATTAATTCCTTTCTCTCATTGATGAGTAGCAATTCACCTTTTGTTGTCTTTGCTGAACTTACTATAACCAGGGAAGCTCAATAATTTCATGAAAGTCACCAACATAGCTTGTCTTGACTAAGGTCATGGATTATGGACTACTTTGGAGTAAATATAAATAGATTATCCATCAATGGCTGTGTTTAATTTTATATATTTAGAATGCTTTTCGTTTTTTCAACAAGTATGCGTCTGACATTATGAATCTAGCTTTTGTAAAGTGATTATGTTTTGACAGTATACATCCCTATCATACAGCATTTAAATGTTATTTTTTGGGGGCATTTACATACATAGCACACAATTTGTTATATATTTCATATTTAACACCAAAATTTTTCTATTTACATACATAACACTCAAATCTTTAACATCATATTAACAATGCCACTCTTACTGACTTTATATAAGCAAAGTACAGTTTTTCGTGCATAGGTTTATAACAACAAAGTGTTATAAATGTAAATATGAAATTTTGTGTTAGATATGTGAATTCCTAAGAATAGCCCGGTATGCATGTAAATTTTTCTATATATTTTATTATATGGACGATATACTTAAAAGATTGATTGAATTGGCTTTGGCTTTCCATATAATCCAGCAGGACTTAGTTGTTGATTTCTTCCCCCCACAGGTTACTCTACAGAAAATAATAGAAGGTCGTCGAGAGGCGGAATACAAACGCCTGAAAGAAGAGGGAGAGTATCGCATCAACGAACAAAAGGAAACCAGGAAGCGCGAGAGAGAGATCAAGCGTAAGCTTCTCTACTACATAAAAACCGAGGAAGAAAGGTTGACCAAGATTCGGGAAGAGGAACAAGCTCGAAAGATTGAAGGTTTGGTTTTAGATCTCAATTATTTCTCAGAGTACACTGATTCCGTATGACGAAAATATGATTGTTATAGATTATTACTTCACATATTAACACCTAAAATATGTATGTAAATGCCCCATATTACTTCACTAGAAATTTTCTGAATCTTTTTATCCTCTGCCTCAGAGGAAGAAAGAAAGAAGAAGGAAGAGGCTGAGCGTAAGGCTAAGCTTGATGAAATCGCAGAAAAGCAGAGGCAAAGAGAGAGGGAATTGGATGAGAAGGAAAGGTTGAGAAAGGAAGCCCTCCTTGGAAAGAATTTAGATGCTTTGCCCAGGCCAGCTGACTCTATCACAGGTCCTCGCCCTGTAGAGCCTGTTGCAGCAGCAGCAGCCGCCGCCGCCGCCGCCGCCGCTCCCCCAACTGCCACAAATCCTGGTAAGTATGTCCCCAAGTTTCGCCGTGAGGGTCTGGCCGCTCCTCCGGCTGAACCTGATAGGCGGCGCGGGCTCGACGATCACCCTCAGCAGTCCGGCGACAGATGGCGGAGTGACGATCGTGACCGTGATCGCGATCGTCGAACTTCTTTTGGTGGTTCGAGATTGCCCCCGCCATCTTCTTCATCTTGGATGTCTTCGAGAACACGGGGTTGATGCGTGTTGCATGGTGAGCTGCTAATAAAAAAATGGGGGCTAAAAATTAGTTTGCCGTTGCTTTTATTTTAAGTGGATGGATCAGGCAACGGTGCTTTTGCTGAAACGTCAGAAATTTTGTGAGAATTTCTGCTTCCTTCCGAGTCTTTTTTATTGTGTAATTTAGTTTCATTTGATTTCTGGAAGTTAAGAGGGGCAACTTTCCTGATTTGTTATGATATCATTATGTGTGTAATGGATGGAGAAGGATTAATTATTTTTTGTGATTTTATTGTTTTTTTCTTTTTTTATTTAGAAACTCACCTGCTTTTTTTTATAAGCTGTCGTCTATGAACATAGATGTGGGCAATACAAACAAGTTGTCATCTTTAAGATTGGCGATTTAATTATGAACATAGATGTGGGCAATACAAGTAACCTGTCTAATTTGGCAAAATATTGCATCCGGACGTAGAGCTACGTGCGGCGGCTGATCTCAGCCGCACATCGCGGCAGTTCAAATTTTTTTTTTGAAAAAAAAAAAAAAATTTGAAGTGGGACCTGCTCCTATACATTCTTCACCGGATGTGTGGTTGAGATCCATCACCGCAACGCACGTAGCTCTAAGTGCGGCATCCGGATGTAATATTTTTGTCGTCTCATTTTGAGTTTTTTCGGCTTATAACTGAGATTGGCTTTACGGTCATTGATATATAAAATTTGATTGATTAATCATGTTTTATACTCATTTTAAAATAAATATACTACTACAAAAAATTACCTGATCACTATAGATTACATGCTAATGCTCAATTTATTGGAAAATTTAGAGGTAACACAGTTCTTATGGGATTACCATCATAAAGTTTGGCATTTATATTTGTAAAACTTTGGTGCTATAGACCTATACATGACTAAAGTGCATTTTATTTTTATTAAGTTATTAAAATGATATTTTTGATATGATGGTAAAGATTTGACTTTTATAGATGTAAATGTTAAAATTTTGGTGTTGATGATAGCTTCATTGTATCATAAAATTAAAGTATACACTGAAAATAATAGGAAAGAGGAAAATTGTTCATTAGTCATTACTATTACTAGCATAAATAAAAAAACCATAATTCTGAAAAAAATAATAGCACAATATATCGACGGTAGATGAAAGATTATTTCAATTCTATAAAAATGGTACGCATTAATGATCTACTACTTAAAAGCTGTATTTTATAATCTAATCTGATTAAGTGCAGTGAGCCAAAATCTGATTTTTTTAAAATAAAATAAAATTATAGTTGTAACTATAATTTTTTGAACATCAATTTTTTCTACAATAATTTCATAGCTGCTTGTCACGGACATTTAGTCCCACATCGGCTATGTGTAGGGCCGAAAAGCAGTATATAAGTCCTGGGCTGCCCACCTCTCTTAAGAGCTCTTTTGGGAGTGTGACGAGTGGTGTCGGAAGCGAGATCGTGTCTGTCGGGTGTGGGGACTCTCCACGGTGTAGAGCCTCGGTGGAGCCGATCCGTGACGAGGGCGTCACGTGATCGGGTGGAGGAGAATGTCGCTGGACATTTAGTCCCACATCGGCTAGGTGTAGGGCCGAAAAGCAGTATATAAATCCTGTCGTCGCCCACCTCTCTTAAGAGCTCTTTTGGGAGCGTGACATGCTGCTTCAGACAATTCCAGCTTCACCAGACAGATTAAGATGATCATTGAAGGTTGGGTATATGTGCAACTTTGGGAATCATACATCGTGGTGTTGAAATATATTTTACACAACCCATGATAAGATCATTATAAGCTATTATCTCTAGCCAAGGCGCTCAATGTTTTCAGTGACTCATAGTTGGTATTTAATCAAGTCTTACGCATATCTAAGGTGACAGAGAACATACTTAACTCTATCACTCTACATCTCTCAAAGATAAAAGACAGATTAATTATTTAGTTTAAAAATCTTTTTTATGCATCAGAATATGTATAACATAAAGGAATTGAATGGCATGCTTGTAAATCTTCCAAAAATTTTTTCTATCCAGAATTGACAAAGGACAAGTTATCATCCCTAAAGAGAGAACAGATGGATAACTATAGTAAATCTGTTTATATATATATATATATATATATAGATGCGTTTACTACAACATCAATGGTAAAAATAAACCTTTCAAAATCAAATTTCATTAATGAATGTAGAGAGAGAGAGAGAGAGAGAGAGAGATTCTCAATAGTCTGTCTCAAAAAACTATAATCATTATAAAGAAATTTAAATAATGAGATTATGAAAGAGCAGTAAAACAAAAAATATTATATCTATTTTGAAGGGAAAATTTAGTTTTATGATGGAAAGATCCATTATAAACAACTAGGGTAACCAATTTATAAGAACCCCATTGTTAAGCAAAAAAAATGATTACAAGTATAAATATAAGTATAAAATAAATAGATTTATACTTTTTTTTTTTCTTTTTTGAATTAAGCATTAAGGTAGGCCATGGGGAAATAAGAAGCTCAATGTAGCAAAAAGCGAAAAATAAAAAATTATACAAAGTGCACAGCAAGACAATGATTACATGTATAAATACCTCTCTCAATTCAGACCAGAATGGTGCTAGATTTTCTGTCTGAGAACATGGCGTAGCTGAGTCTTGTTGTTCTCCATCCTTGCTTCCAAGAGCTTTGCTTTCAAGCTGTGCTTCTGTGGAGCTCGTGGCCAGTCCATGCATCCCTTCATCGAGCGGGCTGCATGGGGACTCAATGATTCTGGCGAGCTCCATTGATCTAACCTCGGCGGACTGAGCCCAACTTCACCAACTCTGCAGTCAGAAGATAGAGCCGCATTTGAAATTCTTCCATCAGAAAGCCTTCCATTCATCAATTCGGCTGAGTTTTGCTTGAGGATTTCGCCATTATTAGGACATGAAGACCTCCACAGCCTAGTTATGGAGGATCCCTTCTTTGGTTGTCTAGTAGCTTGAGGATAAGCCTCACTGATTTCACCATGTACTTCACAATTCTCTCTGTTTCTTTCACTGTTCGTTCCACTCAGAGATCCATGGCTTCCTTCACACCTTGCATTCACTGAGGGCTCACTGCCTGAAGCAGAATTGGTCAATTCTTGCTCTTCATCAGGACTGAGAGTTTCCCAATCACTATCTTCATCTGTATCTGCGTTAGAGTATCTTCTGGTTTTCTCTAAAAAGATATCAGTGGCAGGACTTACAGAGTGTATGTTACAGTCCCGACTTGCAGGGCTATATGCATAACAAAGCTCAATGTCCCTCTCATCAGTTATTTCTTTTGGCTGAAGTTCTTCAAAAACAGCAAAAATGTCCTCAGAAGCAGGCGGAGGCTGGTAAGTAAACTCCTTCATTTCTTCAACTTTGACAAAATCTATCGCCTCTTTGAGGAGCGCTGCTTGTCTAGCATGTGATTCATCCGGCTGTGTCCTCAAAAATGCTTCTAGTTCGCCTTGCAAGTTGCTCAATTTCAAATATTTATCCTCAAGGGCCAGTTTTGCATCTAATAGCTTCATTTGAACCCTCTCCTCACGCCAGACCTCAGCCATTTGCAACATCTTTCTCTCCTCCTCCACTTCCTCTCGTATCTTCATGGAGTCCCTCTTCAAAGCTTCAGCCTCAGCTTTGTCTTCTGCGATCTCCTTGGTTAGCTCCTCACAAACCTCCTCCATGACAGCTCTTGCTTTCCTTTCCTTGTCATAGTCCTGCATGAGCCGCTTCACAGACAACTTGGCCTCTGCAAGCTCATTTACCAAATTGGAGTTCACAATTTCACATCGATGCTTGTTTTTTCTCTCCCTGCTCAGATCACCCTTCATGGAATCAATTATAGCCCGAAGTTTCTCGTGCTCTTTACTTCGCCATGATGCCTTCTCTTCTGCAAGTTTTCTCAAGAAACGATCCAGCTTAGAATTTACTAATTGCCGCTCTGATTCAAGTTCAGATATCCGAGATTGAGCCCCTTCAAGCTCTTGCTGGAGTGAAGAAATAATGGACGCAGTGGAGACCTGTTGACCTTCAAGAAGCTTCAGCTGGTTAAAGATTTCAAAAACCTCCACGGATGTTCTTGGGCATCCGGCATCCCACTTTGTGGCCCTCTCCATTGTATGATTAGGCAACACAGGAGAAGCAAGCTGAACACATAAATTGGATAAACAACTAATAAGAAAACTAAAAAATCAGATAGAGATGATAAAAGGAAGAAAATATCGGTGATGAAGAACGTAAGTTACAGATTACTTTATGAAGGGGAATAGAACTTGAAAACCCTTTCTTTAGACCAAAATGGAGATTTGCATTGTTGCCATTGCAGGCCTGTGCAGGCTGTAAATTTCCACTAACATGCTGCAAAAACAAAAAATTAATAAATCACTAATCAAATGAATAATCATCACTGAAAAGCAAGCAAGCATACGCTCCATTCATGCAAATATGATTAGTTAATTCCATCAAGAATAAATGGACTTATCTGGACCTTCATGAGAATAAGAGTAAAATAAGTGAAAAAATAGAACAATAAAAAAAAGTTTAGAATATAGTAACTTAAAATTCGGATAACATCGACACCAATAACAAGCATTTATGCTACTATGTGGGGTCGGCTATATGAATCATTTTTCCTCTAGTGTGTCCTATTTAAATGAGAAGTTTATTTGGAGTCACAAAATCAAGTTTAAGAGGGAGAGTTGAAATATAAACTTGATTTTTGAGTTGATTTTGAGTTATTAATTTTTGGGCCTTAGTTGTTTAAATAAAACCCAATAAGAGCCTAATTTCTAGAAGCATGTAGAAAAGTCTCATCTAGAAGCTTATTCAAGAGTAATCCATAGAGTTGTCTAGAATGTGTGGAGGTATGGAATTATGAAGATAATTCTAGAGAGTCATTTGTAACCATCAGATTAGAATTGTAGTGGCAAAATCCTAGCCATTAATTTAGGAGGTGCCACTAGTATAAATAGGGGTGGAGACTTTGAGTTTGTATTAAGCCAAAAAAATCTGATAAATAAAAGTGTAGCTTCTTCCATAAATTTTCTTCTTAACTTTTGTCAAATCCTAAGGTTCTCCATTCCAGCAAAGTGGTATAAGACACTAAAAGTTCCTTTATAAAGCAATGACAAACGGTGACATGGTTTCCTTCCAAGTACTAATGCTTAAGGAAAACATCTATAATAATTGGAGTATCAAGATTAAGGCATTCCTTGAAGCACATGACGTTTGGGAGTTTGTGGAGAATGCCAAGCGATGAGTCCGCTCTATCCACAACACAAAAAAATAGCTTAACAGACTTGTGAAAGAGAGACAACAAGACTCTTTTCCTCATCTATCAAACATTAGATGAAGATTGTTTTGAGAAGATCTCAAGTGCTATTTCGACAAGCTAACATAGTAGAGGCTCGATGTCTCGTATAAGGGAAAAGAGAATGTTAAAAATGTATGACTTCAAACTTTAAGAAGCCAATTTGATGCTTTGCATATGAAAGAAGGCGAGTTAGTCTCCGATTACTTTTCTAGAGTCATTACTATTTCCAATCAACTAAAAAGAAATGGTGAGAAGTTAGAAGATGTGGCTATCATGGAAAAGATTCTTCGATCGTTAGATTAAAAATTTGATAGTATCACAACCATTATCGAAGAGACCAAGGATTTACAAGCCACGACGATAGAGTAACTTCTAGGTTCTTGCAAGCCCATGAAGAAAAGAAAAAAAGAATGAAGAGATTGCCGAACAACTCCTTAAGATGAAAGCTTCAACAATATCATAAACCAACATGGAAGAGGTAGTGGACAAGCACGAGGTCATGCTAGCAAGCAAGGATGGGGTACCAACAATAACTATGAGAAAGGAGAAAACTCTATAAGAGGACGTGGTAGAGGACAAGGACGAGGTCGTGCTAGCAATGAATGATGAGACACCAACAATAACTATGAGAAAGAAGAAAGCTCTACAAGAGAACGTGGTAGAGGGCGCTCAAACTAGAGGTATGATAAATCTCAAATTAAGTGCTATAATTGTAACAACTTCGGACATTATGCGAAAGAATGTAGAGCACCTAAGAACAAAGTTAATAAAAAAGTCAACTACATATAGTAAAAAAGAGAAAAAAATGACACTCTACTGTTAATATTCATGGACAATTAAAGAGGTGAATATAGTATATGGTACCTGGACACCGGTCAGAAGCAATCATATGTGTGGGAGACGAAACATGTTCGTAAAGCTTGAAGAATCGATAAGCGGCAATGTGTCTTTTGAAGATGTTGAAGATAGAGGTGAAAGACAAAGGTAACATTCTCATCCTTCAAAAAATGAGAAGCATCAATTAATTTCTAATGTTTCTTTGTCATAGAATATGAAGAAGCAACATCTTAAGATTTAGAGTGAACTCTTGGAGAAATGATATTATATTCACTTGAAAGAAAATACTCTCTTCTTAAAAGACAATATTGGTAACTTGATTGCTAAGGTGTCAATGTCTAAAAATAGAATGTTTTTGCTCAACATTCAAAACGATATTACCAAATGTCTCAAGACCTACTATAAAGATGCTTCTTCGGTCTGACATCTTCGATTTGGGCATATCAACTTCGGAGGACTCGAATTACTTTCAAAGAAATAGATGGTCAGATGATTACCTTGCATCAACTACCCTGATCAATTATGTGAAGGATGTTTACTCGGAAAGCTGACTTTAGGAAAAACTTTCCAAGGAGTCGAGTTCGAAGCCCAAAGCCTCTTGAACTCATATATACTGGATGTTGCATCGGTCCAATAAAGCCTGATCTCACTCAGTAAGAGCAACTATTTTCTTCTCTTCATAGATGATTTTTCACGAAAATATGGGTGTATTTCTTAAAACAAAAATAACAAAAATCAGAGGTTTTTGGAATATACAAGAAGTTTAAGGCAGATGTAGAGAAAGAGGGTGGTCTCGAGATCAATGCTATGCGGTCTGATCGAGGAGAATTCACTTCAAAAGAATTTCAAGAATTCTGTGAAGCCAACAAAATACGTTGACTCCTAACTGTTCCAAGATCCCTCGAACAAAATGAAGTGGCGAAAAGAAAGAATAAAATCATCATCGACATGACAAGGAGCATGTTAAAAAGCAAGAGATTGCCGAAGGAGTTTTGGGCAGAAGCGATTACATGTGCTGTTTATTTGGCTAACCGATCACCAACAAAAAGTGTGTTGGGAAAAACACCACAAGAAGCATGGAGTGGAATTAAACCTGACATCTCTCATCTACAAGTGTTTTTGATGCATAACTCATGTACACATACCCGACGAGAAAAGAAATAAGCTGGATGACAAGAGCAAGAAGTTCATTTTCATTGGTTACGACACAAACCAGAAAGACTACAAATTATATAATCCAAATACAAGGAATACAATCATCAGTAAAGATGTTATATTCGATGAAGGAGAAAAATGAGACTGGGACAACATCATGAGGACTACAACTTTTTCCATACTTTCAAGAAAAAAGACAAAACACCCAATGATCGAGCAAGCAAGAGAATAGTCTACTACTCTACAAACAACATTAACTACAAGTACTCAAAGTGACTCATCGTCGCCAACTTCAAGAGAAAATTTAAGTGAAAGAGTACCACGCTTCAGAATATTACAAGATATTTATGAGGTAACTAAGAATCAAAATAATCTTACTCTCTTTTGTCTCGTTGTCGACTGTGAGCCCATGGATTTCCAAAAAGCCATACAAACAAGAAGTAGAAAGATACACTGGATGAAGAAATCAAAGCAATAGAGAAGAACGTCACATGGGAGCTAGCTTCACTTCCCAAAGATGTGAAGTGGGTGTACAAAGCAAAGGAGAATTTCAAAGGAGAAATTGAATGATACAATTGTGGTAAAATGCTACAGTCAAATAGCAGACATCGACTATGATGAGGTATTTGCCCCTGTCACTCGATTAAAAACTATTAGATTAATCATCTCTTTGGCAGCTCAAAATAAGTGAATAATACGTCAAATAGATGTAAAATTTATCTTCTTGAATGAAATATTTGAAGAAAAAATCTACATTCTGTAACCACCGGGATATGAAGTCAAAGGATAAGAAGACAAGGCTCTCTACGGGCTGAAGCAAGCACCAAGAGCATGAAATAGCTGAATAGACAAGTATCTGCAAGAGAAATGCATCATAAAGTGTCCTTATGAGCCTGCTCTTTACATCAAGAATGAGGATGAAAATATCTTAATTGTTTGTTTATATGTCGATGACTTGATCTTCACCGGAAACAATCCAGGTATGTTTGAAAAGTTCAAAGAAGCGATGACAAAGGAGCTCGAAATGACAGATATTGAGCTCATGACATACTACCTTCGCATTGAAGTCAAGCAAACGGAAGTTGGGATTTTCATCTCTCGAGAAGGTTACGCAAGAAGTTCAAGATGGATAATTACTGACCTATAAATACCCTTATAGAATGTGAAGTCAAGCTATCAAAGTATGCTAAGGGAGAAAAAATTGATCCAACTTTTTTCAAAAGTTTGGTTGAAAGTTTGCGCTACTTGACATGCACAAGATCCAATATTCTTTATGCTGTTGGATTTGTCAGTCGCTATATGGAGACCCCGATTGCTACCCACCTGAAGACTGCTAAAAGAATCATGTGTTATATCAAATGTACAGTTGATTTTGGCTTACTTTACTCATCATCTAACAATTTCAAGTTTGTTAAATATAGCCACAGTGATTAGACTGGAGACAGATGATAGAAAGAGCACTACGTGGTTCGTGTTCTTCATAGGAGACACTGCTTTCACTTGAATGTCAAAGAAATAACCAATTGTCACTCTTTCTATTTACGAAGCAGAGTACGTGGCTGCAACCTCATGTGTGTTATGCAATTTGGCTTCGAAACCTACTAAAGGAGTTAAGTTTACCACAAGAAGAGGTGATCAAGATTTGTATCGATAACAAGTCTGCAATAGCGCTAGCAAAGAATCGAGTTTTCCACGATAGAAGCAAACATATTGATACGCATTATCACTACATTAGAGAATGCATCGAAAGAAAAAATATAAAAGTGCAGTACGTAAAGTCTCAAGATCAAGTTGTAGATATTTTTAACAAGCCACTCAAGAATGAAGACTATTAATATGATAAGTTTACGTAGAATCACAAAATCAAATCTAAGAGTGAGTGTTGAAATACAAACTCAAAGACTATCACTACTTGATTTTGTGACTCCAAGTAAACTTCTCATTTTAATAAAGTCTACAAACTTGAGTGACTAGGTAAAAATATCTGCAACCTGACCTTGAGACTTTACATAATGCACTTGTATTTCCTTTCTTTCGATGCATTTTCTGATATAGTGATAAGCACGTATTAATGTGATCGCTTCATCGTGAAAAACTCGATTTTTCTTAACGCATTATCGTGCATCATTATCGATATAAATCTTAATCGTCTCTTCTTGTGGTAAACTTAACTCCTTTAATAAGTTTCAAGGCCAAATTGCATGACACACATGAGGTTGCAGCCTATGATCTACTCGTCAGAATAAAGAGTGATAATTTATTGTTTCTTCGACATCCAAGTGAAAGCAGGTGTCTCTGCTTAAAAACACAAACCATGTAGTGCTTCTTCTATCATCCATATCTCCAGCCCAATCACTATCATTATATCCTACAAGCTTGAAATTGTTAGATGATGAGTAAAGTAAGTCAAAATAAATTGTACCTTTGATATAGCACATGATTCTTTTAGTGGTCTTCAATTGAGTTGCAGTCGGAGTTTCCATGTAGCGACTGATAAATCCAATAGTATAAAAAAAATTAGGACTTGTGCATGTCAAGTAGCGCAAACTTCAAACCAAACTCTTGAAAAATTTTGGATCAATTATTTCTCCCTCATCATACTTTGATAGCTTGACTCTACATTATACAGGAGTATTTATAGATCAGCTATTATCCATCTTGAACTTTTTAAATATCTCCATTGCGTAACCTTCTTGAGAGATTAAAATCCCAACTTCTGTTTGCTTGACTTCAATGCCAAGGTAATATGCCATGAGCCCAATATTTATCATTTCGAACTCCCTTATAATTGCTTCTTTGAACTTTTCAAACATGCTTGGATTGTTTCTAGTGAAGATTAAGTCATCGACATATAAACAAACAATCAAGACATATTCATCTTCATTCTTGATGTAAAGAACATGCTCATAAGGACACTTTATGAAGCATTTCTTTTGCGATAATCGTCTATTCGACTATTCCATGCTCTTGGCTGCTGTCAACTAGTAGAAGCCTTATTTAGACTTTTAGACCTTGTCTTCTTATTATTTGATTTCATAGTCCAGTGGCTGCAGAATGTAGAATTTTTCTTCAAAATTTTCATTCAAGAAGATAAATTTTACATCCATTTGATGTGTTCTCCACTTATTTTG
The DNA here is from genome assembly GCA_022702705.1 of Papilionanthe hookeriana x Papilionanthe teres. Classification (NCBI taxonomy): domain Eukaryota; kingdom Viridiplantae; phylum Streptophyta; class Magnoliopsida; order Asparagales; family Orchidaceae; genus Papilionanthe; species Papilionanthe hookeriana x Papilionanthe teres. The sequence continues at coordinate 52,681,764 of CM040427.1, read as the reverse complement.
AGCTACCAAAGAGATGATAGTCTAATAGTTTCTAATCGAGTAACAAGGGTAAACACCTCATCATAGTGGATGTCTGCTCTTTAACTGTAGCCTTTTGCCACTCTTGTCTTTTCTCCTTCGGAATTCTTCTTTGCTTTGTACACCCACCTCACATCAATTGTCTTATGCCCTTTAGGAAGTGAAGCCAGCTCTCATATGTAGTTCTTCTCGATTGTCTTGATTTCTTTATACATTGCATCTTTTCACTTCTTGCTTTGTATGACTTCTTGGAAATTCATGGGCTTACAGTAAGCAAAGAGACAAAAGAGAGTAAGATTACGCTGATTCTTGCACTTCATAAAGATCTTGCAATCTTCTGAAGTGTGGTACTCTTTTACTTGAATTTTTTCTTGAAGTTGACGACGATGAGTCACTTTGAGTATTTGTAGTCAATGTTATTTATGTAGTAGACTATTTTCCTGCTTGCTTGATCGTTGGGTGCTATGTGTCTTCTTCTTGAAACTATGGAAAAAAATTATAGTTCATCATCATGTAGTTCTCAGTCACATTCTCCTCCATCAAATAACAAATCTGCTGGTGATTTTCTTCCATGTATTTGGATTGTATAGTTTGTAGCATTTAGAGTTGGTGTCGTAACCAATGAAAATGAACTTCTCGCTCTTGTCATCCATCTTATTTCTTTTCTCGTCGGATATGTGTATATGAGTTATGCATCCAAAAACTCGTAGATGAGAGATGTCAGACTTTCTTCCACTCCATGCTTTTGCGGTGTTGTCCCAACACACTTCTTGTTGGTGGTCGGTTAGTCAAATAAACAACACATGCAACTGCATCTGCCCAAAACTCCTTCGACGATCTCTTGCTTTTTAACATGTTCATTGCTATCTCGAGAATGGTTCCATTCTTCCTTTCCGCTACTCCATTTTGTTGGGGGATCTTGAAACAGTTAGAACTTGACATATTCCGTTGGCTTCACAGAATTCTTGAAATTATTTTGAAGTGAATTCTTCTCCTCGATCAGATCGCATAACTTTGAACTCGAGACCACTCTCTTTCTCTACATCTACCTTAAACTTCTTTAATATTCCAAAAACCTCTGATTTTTGTTTTAAGAAATATACTCATATTTTTTGAGAAAAAATCATCCATGAAGAGAAAACACTAGTTGCTCTTAACGAGTGAGCTTAGCTTTATTTTACCGCAGACATCTGTATGTATGAACTCAAGAGGTTTTTGGGCTCTTGAACTTGACTCCCTTGGAAAGCTTTTCCTGAAGTGCTTTCTGAGTAAACATTTTTCACATAATTGATTAGGGTAGTTGATGCAAGGTAATTATCTCACCATCTATTTCTTTGAAAGTAATTCGAGTCCTCCGAAGTTGAGATGCCCAAATCGAAGATACCAGAGCTAAGAAGCATTTTTATAACAGGTCTTGAGACATTTGACAATATCGTTTTCAATGTTGAGCAAAAACTTTCTATTTTTAGACATTGACACCTTAGCAATCAAGTTACCAATATTGTCTTTTAAGAAAAGAGTATTTTCTTTTAAGTGAATATCATATCCTTTCTCCAAGAGTTACCCTAAACTAAAGATGTTGCTCTTCATATTCGGCACAAATTAAACATTAGAAATAAATTGATGCTTCCCATTTTTCTAGAGGATGAAAATGTTACATTTGCCTTTCACCTCTATCTTGGACTCGTCTTCAAAAGACACATTGCCGCTTACCGATTCGTCAAGCTCTACGAACATGCTTGGTCTCCTACACATATGGTTGCTTGCATCGGTGTCCAGGTACCATGTACTATTTTCATCTCTTTTATTGTCATTGTATACTAGCAGTAGAGTGTCGTTTTCTTCTATTTTTTCTTCTATGTAGTTGACTATTTCATTAACTTTGTTCTTAGGTACTCTGCATTCTTTCACATAAGATCCGAACTTATAACAATTATAGCATTTATTTGAGATTTATCATACCCCGAGTTTGAACGCCCTCTACCAAGTCCTCTTGTAGAGCTCTCTCCTTTCTCATAGTTATTGTTGGTATCTCATCATTGCTTGCTAGCATAACCTCGTTCTTGTCCTCTACCACGTCCTCTTGTAGAGCGTTCTCATTTCTCATAGTTATTGTTGGTACCCCATTCTTGTTTACTAGCAAGACCTAGTCCTTGTCCGCTGTCTCTTCCATGTTGGCTTCTAATATTGTTGAAACTTTCATCTTTCTGAGTTGGTTGGAGATTCGTCTTCAAGAGTTGTTCGGCAATCTCTTCATTCTTTTTCTTTTCTTCATAAGCTTACAATGAACCTAAAAGTTGCTCTATCATCATGGCTTGTAAATCCTTGGTCTCTTCGATAATAGTTTTGATACAATCAAATTTTGAATCTAACGATCGAAGAATCTTTTCCATGATAGCCACACCTTCTAACTTCTCACCATTTCTTTTTAGTTGATTGGAAATGATAATGACTCTAGAAAAGTAATCAAAGACCAACTCACCTTCTTTCATATGTAAATCATCAAATTAACTTCTTAAAGTTTGAAGTCGTACTTTTTTAACATTATCTTCTCCCTTATACAGGACCTTGAGCTTCTCTCATACTAACTTGGTCGAAGTAGCACTTGAGATATTCTCAAAACCATCTTCATCTAAAGCTTGATAGATGAGGAAGAGAGTCTTCTTGTCTCTCTTTCACAAGTCTCTTAAGTTATCCTTTTGTGTTGTGGATAGAGCAGAATCGTCGCTTGACTCACCGCAGTCTTTCTCCACAACCTCCCAAACATCATGCGCCAAGGAGGGCCTTCATCTTGATACTCTAATCATCGTAGATGCTTTCCTTAAGCATCGAGACGTGGAAGGAAACCATGTCACCGTTTGTCATTGCTTTATAAAAGAACATTTAGTCTCTGATATCACTTTGTTGGCATGGAGAAGCTTTTAGGATTTGTCAAATGTTAAGAATAAATTTTATGGAATAAGCTACACTTCTATTTATCACATTTTCTTGGCTTAATACAAACTCGAAGACTCTACCCATATTTATACTAGTGACACCTCTTAAATTAATGGTTAGGATTGTGCCACTACAATCCTAATCTAATAGTTACAAATGACTCTCTAAAATCTTCTTCATAATTCCATACCCACCACACATTCTAGACAACTTTATGGATTACTCTATAATAAGCTTCTATATAAGAAATTTCTAGAACATGCTTCTAGAAATTAGACTCTTATTGGACTTTATTTAAATAACTAAGACCAAAAAACTAATAACCCAAAATCAACCCAAAAATCAAGTTTATATTTCAACAAGCATTTATTCTACTATGTGGGGTCGGCTATATGAATCTTTTTTCCTCCACTGTGTCCTATTGAGTGTCATATTTTCATTTAATTCTAATAAATTAAAATTATATTTTATACAACATGCCCGTGTCTATTTAGGTCTAGCACTACTTTTCTTAGCATAAGTCAAATATAAAATATCTAAACTCTCCTAACAAGAGATGGTCAACACTTAATATGACTCTAATATTTTTTGTTGCTGGAGCTATTCCAACCCTTTCACGGATATATTCGTTTCACATTTTATCTCTTAGTGTAAAAAGCACTCATCCACCCGAGCATTCTAATCTTAATAACACCTAACTTAGTTTTATGCTCCAACATTTTGGGCCATAAAGCATTGTAGGCCTCATCACCATCTTATAATTTTTCCCTTCAAGTATAAGCAGTAATTTTCTATCACAGAAAAGGCGCAATGCAATGCTCCACTTCAACAATCCAACTTGAATTCTACTAATAGCATCCCCGTCTAAATCACCGTCACTTTGAACAATAAATTCGAGATATCTAAAACATTCACTCATTTTAATGACTTAGAACACCCATTGTTACACCCCACCACCAGATCTAATATTAAGAAAATTATATTACCTGTAGTCAGTCTTATATCTACTCAAACAAAAGCCTTTAGACTCTAAAGTTGAACACCATAAATTAAATTTCCTGAACTCTCTCTTTAGTCTTATCCACAAGAAGGTTATCATTAGCGAAAAACATACACCAAGATACATCCTCCTGTAAATGTCTAATATGAGCATCCATAACTAAAGCAAAAAGATTTGAGTTTAAAGCTGATCCTTAGATGTAATCCAACTGAAATAGGAAAATAATTGGGCAATCCTCCTTGTGTTTGAGCACAAATAACAATTCTAATATACATATCTTCAATGACTTGAATATAAGCAACATCAACACATTTCTTTTCTAGAACTCTCCAAAGTACTCTTGAAATTTTTTTCTAAATCAACAAAAATCATATTTAGATTTTCCTATTCTTTCTATACTTTTCAATTGAACCTCTCAACAAATGTATAACTTCCGTAGTAGACTTGCCCGAAATGAATTCAAACTGAATTTAAGAAATTTGTGTATCATGTGATAACCTATGTTCAATTAATCTCCTATAACTTTAATGTATGACACATTAATATAATTTCTCTATTATAACTTACACACTTGTGCATCCGCTTTTATTCTTAAAACTATGAACTAATAGACTATTTCTTCACTTATTAAACATCTTTTTAATTTGTAAACTAATATTAAAAAATTTAGTAAACCAAGAAATTCTCAGATCTCCTAAACATTTCCACATTTCTATTGGAATATCACGAGATCCTATTATTTTTTCATACTTTGTTTTCTTTTAAGCCTCAACTTCTATTTTACTAATGAGACAATAAAAATAAAAAACTTTGGTATAATTCATGATATTAATATCACTAAAATCGATCGTATTTTTACGATGTTCATTGAAAATTTTATCAAAATATATCACATCCCTGCGTTGGATATACTCATCTAAGAAAAATACTTTTTGATTTTCATGTATCATGTATCATATATCACCCACCTATGTTATCTAACATTTTATGTTATATGCACCTGCTTGCAAAGCATAGTCTGCATACACATTGATATTAATTCATATGTCATACATGATACATGATACATGATACATGATACATGATACATGATACATGATTCATTGAATACATAAACCTTACATGTTTCACTGATATGAACTACTAGCATGCATATTATTTTGTTTTTGTGCATTATTGGAGTATCTAGACTTATTACTCACAATACGAATACTTGTATATGCCTTAGTTTAATGAAAGGGAAGGAGCCTGAGAAGTAGAAGTTGAATCTAAAGATTAATAGACAATATTTTGATGTACATGATACTTTTTGTAATCACAATTTACTGTACGTGTTTGGATGATGCAAATAATAAAAAAAAAACATGATCATTGGATCATTGTTAGAAGTTATATTAGGAAATTTATTCATATTAGAAGTTATGAGGATTATATTTATTTCCTAATAATTTTATTTCCTTTCATATTTTAGATTTATTCCTTTCATTGGATATATTTCCTTGCATTAGATTTATTTCCTTCCTATTTTAGGTTTTTGTATTTTTATATTGTTTCTTTTAGCTCCAAATAATTATTATGAATTAATTAACTGGAAATATTAGGTGTTATATCTTTCCTTTCCTGTTATCTCCTTTTTTTATTGTCTTTTCTAATCTAGGGTTCATGTAAGGGTTATTTAGAACCTCTTATGATATCAATAACATAATTTCGCATTATTATGAATTTCAACATGATAACAGAGCCAAATTCCTCACCCTAGCTGCCGGTCCTTCCTCCAAAACCACCAGTCGCCCTTTCTGCCATCCTCTATGCAGAAAGAAAGTGACACTTTCACTTTTATGGAATTAACTTCATGTCCTCATAATTACAATGTGATCAGGAAATACATTGTGGGTTAAGTGGACTGATCTCCGTTGCCAACTTTCTTTTCCTTGGCGACGTAGGTGTGCGGGGAGAGGAAGAACAGAGAATGTCCAAGCTTTGGGCGGGAGTCGGCGCTTTAAGCGGAGAGCGCCGAGGCCGAGGAGTGCGAGCATCCAGAAGCAGCAACAACAACCTCCGTATTCACTTATAGCCATCCCACTCTCCATGAAGACGAGCCATCCCGTAGCTTCCCTAGTGTCAAGGAGGCTAACACGAAGCCCAAAAAGAAGAAGGGTGTCACGCTTACTCTTACGGTGTTCACCACCGGAACATACGTCGGTCCCGGTGGTGCTCGTAGAGAACCGACTTTCGAGCCGAAGGGGGGCCTTACTCACGGAGAGATGCTCTGCCTTCCCATTGGCATCTGTGAGCGCTCCGTCGGGGAACTTAAAAACACTCGCCTTGGTGGCAGCTATCGCTCCTATGGTTATGGAGGAAGTGGAGTGGCCGCTTCTCCTTGTCGGCGACTTGATTTCCACAAGGATGATGGATCGTGGAGGGGCCCCCTCATGCCCTCTGATTTCGATCTGCGATCGAGGGCCGATGAGGTTGATAATTAGGCTTCATCTAAGAAATTTGCTCCGACTATGTATTTTGTTTGGCAAGAGCGCTACAACTCTATTAGAAGCGGGGGCTTCTCAAAGGCGGACAATATCGATAATTGGTCTTTTGGAAAGAAATCAACTGCTCCTCCTCAGAACATGTACTCCAGCTTGGGATCTGGATTCAAAGATACTCTCATGCCTGGTCCAAATTCTGATCGATGGTTTAGAGGAAGCAGGAGATCTATTTCGAGCGCGAGAAAGGCCCATACTCGTCCTTGATCCTTCAAAGAAGGATTCTATATCAATGCCTAAACCAACTCCTTCAAGACCACGCCCGTTTAGTGATGCTGGGCCGAGGGAAGAGTTGTCTAAAAGGGGTTTGGATTAAAGAAATTGTGAAAGAGATTGAGATGAAGAAATTTGTGAGCCAGCAAGCTCTCAATCCAACATACCATCTAGTGTGTATTCAAGTGGAGTTGTGAGCCCAGTTTTGCAGGTATCCGGGGAAGGTGTAGCTCCAAAGCCTCAACCTAAGGTGAACCCCTTTGGTGATGCAAAGCCTCCAGAGGTCATTTTCGAAGAGAAGGACATGGATTGGCTAGGGAAGATTTACTGGGAAGCCTTATTACAAGTTTTAGTTGAGGATATCTGGTTTAGTTAGGGATATCCAGGGAGAAGGCTTCCCTGATGATTTTTTCACCAACTCGGTGTTCCTTAACCTTCAAGCATTGCTCCTTGCAGCAAAAAAGTTAAATCGGCATGGTGTTCTTTGCTCTTTCTTACCATGCATAGAGTAGACGCTCTTGTAAAACTTTCCTGCAGCAGGCCCTCCTTTGGAGTCTTTTTCTGCTGCAGGTCTATCTCCGGAGTTTTTTCCTATAGCAGGGCTACTTTCGAAGCTTTTTCCTGCAACAGACTCTCCACTAGAACATTTTCCTGCCAGAGGCCGTCCTCCGGAACCTTTTCCTGCCATAGGCCCTCCTCTGGAGCAATTTCCTGCCGCAGGCCCTCCTCCAGAGCATTTTTCTGCCGCAAGACCTCCTCCGGATCTTCATTGCAACAGACCCTTCTCCGGAGCTTTTTCTGCACCAAAACTTCCCCCAAAACCTTTTCATGTAGCAAGGCTTACCTCCATAGTTTTTCCTTTTTTCTGCAAGTCATATCCCGCAACATTGTCTTTAGGAGCCTTCTGCCCATCTACAGACACCGTTGGAACTACAGTTAAAGACAATGACAATCAAATAGATGTCAGTTTTTCCTGCAGTTTGTCTACTTCCCTGCAAACTCATTAGCATTATTACATAAAGAAGTCTTTTACCTACCTACAGACACTGCAGGAACTGCTGTTAAAGAAAACCGCAGCCAACTAAAAGTTAGCTTTTCTTGCAGGTTGTTCATTTCCCTGCAAACTCCCCTGCAGCATTACTTGTAATGCATGAGCCTTATACCTACCTACATATACTGCAATAACTGCAGTCAAACACAATCATAGTACGGGATGAAGAATTCAAGTTCTATTTCACAAGATCTTCCTCGCCCATTGTTTGATATTTTCAAATCTAAGTTGAACATATTTTTCAACCATGTTTCAACTTGAGAGAGAGTGTTAGAAGTTATATTAGGAAATAATTTATTCGTATTAGAAGTTGTGAGGATTAGATTCATTTCCTAATATAATTTTATTTCATTTCTTATTTTAGATTTATTTCCTTGGATTAGATTTATTTCCTTCCTATTTTAGGCTTTTCTATTTTTATGTTATTTCCTCATCTCCAAATAATTATAATGAATTAATTAATCGGAGATATTATGTGTTATATCTTTTATTTCTTGTTATATCCTTTTTTATTGTCTTTTCTATTTTAGGATTCATGTAAGAGTTATTTGTAACCCCTCGTGATATCAATAACATAATTCCACATTATTTTGAATTTCAAAAATTATAATGTATGAATTTTTTGGAAGAAAAATATTGCAATTGGAACAAAAGAAAAGAAAAGGAAAACACTAATTTTCTTATATGTGATATGTCAGTTAATAATGTTTCAATGTATACAAATAGAAATATAGTCTAATCCAATTGATTTCATTCTTTTAGGGAAACTTTGTCATGAAAGATAAAAATAACCTGTCTTTGACAAGTGAATGCCACTCTCATTTGCCATATCCAGCTTAATGTGATAGGCCATAATATAATTGTTACTTTAGATTGTGAATGCACATACAAGAGAAAAAATTTTAGTAGGTATAATATTAATAATTTATCAATAAATATTATTAAAATATAAAGTGACACCAAAGTGAGATGAATTTAAGCATATTGAGTCTATTATATAAAAGAAAGCAGATATAAATTTTAGACTTCAGATTGGGCGTCTATAATGAAGAAATGCCTAGGGACTGTTTTGCAATCAGAGGATACTTATAGGGACTTGCAATGCATTTACGATGGCTTTTTCATAGCTTTAAGTTCTAGAATTCTATCACACTTCCATGTGATAAAAAATTGTTGCTTCTTTTTAAAAATTGATGTGGCAAGAAATTTTTTAAAATCAAATATATTATAATGTGGTAGCTATAAGAAATATTATCTATTTTTTTAAGGAAAAAAAAAAGTCTATATCAACAACTAAAGCATTAAAAACTCTATTTTTCCCACAATGATTATACAATTAATTTAACAAACAGTTGTAGCCATCACAAACTGACATTTAAAGGTAAATTTTATAAAATTACAATTAAACCGGGGATGTTAAATGGATTAAGTGTTAGACAATACAACAATGGTTGATGTTTATGTAGAGAGCAGAAAAAATGAGAATAGTAAGATGTGCGTGCGACAAAAAATATATGGATGAATCAATGAATGATAATGTTAGAAGAATTCTAAAAGTTTAAGTGACAGCCACTGAAGATTAAAAAATTGAAATTTTAGATAGGAAAAAGATGGAGACAATGCTTTTATTAGATGATTAAATAAAAATTATGCCAGTGGATTAAGAAAGAAAATAAGTAGACCTGAGCTAACATGAATAGAACATGTTCAAGATGATTTGCAAAGAATAAGTTCACATGTTAAACAACATTCAGCAAGAACAAATGAAAAAGAAAAAAAAGGAGAAATTATAAAGCCAGCCACAAACATTTAGGATGAGGCTAATGATGATAATTATCTAACGAAAAGTTGGGCGAAAAAGAAAAATTAAGTCCATGAGAAATAATCCATAAACCAACTCCAACAAGTTGCGACTAAGGTAATGATGCAGTAATCATAAGATGAATAGGTCAGTTTCTGTACCAAAAAACATAATTCAAGTCTATAAGAAACCTGAGATCTCAACATCACCGCCAAGAATCCTAGTCAGGGAGCAATTCACATTCAAATCCTAGCGCGATTGAGTTAAATGACCAAATTTCAATCTTTTTCCCCCATAATGTCAAGCAAGAAACCGAATCTCCCCCACCAAAAAAAAAAAAGATACTAAAGACTAAAAGGCTTTAATACTGAAAGTTGAAGCGGTGCATCTCAATTAGTCTCACCTCAAAACCTAGCGAGGCACCAGCCGACTCCTTTCCACTCCCACCTCTCAACGTCACCTCCTTGAGTTGCAAATGCCAGATCCCTGCGGCGAGTTTCCTCGCCGTAACAGCCTCCTTTCTCCTTCCGCAAGAGCTCCCGACATTCCGAGTCGCGTTACCTCCGGCCTCAATCAAGGGCTTACGGGAACAGTCCCTGTCTTCAAACTTCCAACTCAAAAGCGGAGTACCAGAGCCGCTTCTTCTTCCATTTGCAGCAAAGCCATCCGTCCTCCGCCCCTTATCGGAACGGCGAAAGCTGTGCTTCCGAACCCGCCTGCGCGGCTGGAGATACGAATCCGGTCGGCGTGCTGAAGTTTTAACCGAAACATTAACCGGAGGTTCTTCCGGCGGATGGCTCGCCGGAGCGGATCCCGGCATCTTCTTAGGATTTCGCGCGAACTCTAGTCGGCATTGATGAGAGAGAGAGAAGGAAGAAGAAGACGAGGAAGACTGTATGTGGATGAAACAGGAAAGCTTGGGGAGATGTGAATAAAAGGGCGGGGCATGATTCATGAACTAAACATATTGCTAATTACTAATTTATAACTCCTAATATAATACTTTATGATTTGTTAAATTGAAATTTTAAATAAGATCCGTCAAAACCTATATTGGGCCAATTACGTACACACCACCTAAAATTTCCTATTTACAAAAACATCCACTTTTATCTTTTTTTTTCCTTAAATTCCCACTCGGATATTAAAATTCCTGATGAAATCTCTGTCACGCTCTTTCTCTCCACAGTGTAGCGCTCGGTGGAGCTGATTCGTGACGAGGGCGTCATGTGATTGGGTGGAGGAGAATGTAAGGGACATTTAGTCCTACATCGGCTAGGTGTATGGTCGAAAAGCAGTATACAAGTCCTGAGCTGCCCACCTCTCCCAATAGCTATTTTGGGAGCGTGACAAGTGGTATCAGAATATGATACTGCCTAAACTTGTGAATATAGAAATTTGGTTGTTAGATATGTAAATCTATAAGAATTGTGCTCTACATTTGTAAATTTTCCTTTTATTAATTTCTCAATAATTTGATTTTAACAAGAACAAAGTCATCAGCTTAAAGATTTAAGTTATGATTAAATTATGATTATATAAATTTTTAAAAATTTAGATTACATATACATAAATCTTATATTAATTAAAGCTACTTATATTAAATTTATACATATATAAAAAAAGAGTGTAAACAGTTCCTCAAGGATGAAGTTAAACTAATCATGCTTCAAGGTCAGTTTCCAAAGCTAAGTTCTTTGCTTAAAATTGTTACACTTTTGGGTGATGTTAAACTAACCTTTTAAAGATAAATTAATCCACTCGCACTCTCAAGGCCAACTTGAATTCTACTAATAACACCCCCATCTATATCAACATCACTTTAAACAATAGATCGAAGATATCTGAAACTTTCACTCCCTCTAATGACTTGATCACCAATTATTACAACCTTGCCACTAGATCTACTATTACTAAAATTAAATTGAATGTATTCACTTTTAGATCTACTCAAACGAATGCCATTTGGATTCTAAGTTTTATCACAAATCAAGTTTTTTTCTAAACTCTCTCTAATCTTATCCACAAGAAGGATGTCATCAGTGAAAAAGATACACCAAGGTGCATCCTCCTATATATGTCTGGTAAGAATGTCCATGATTAAAGCAAAGAAGATATGGACTTAAAGTTGATCCCTGAGATAATCTAACTAAAATGAGAAAATACTCCGTCAATTCTCCTTGTGTTCAAACACAAGTAACAATTTTATGTAGATCCTTCTTTCTTTCTCTGCACTTCACCATCAAACCTCTCAATAAATATATAGCTTGAATAATAGACTTATCCAATATGAACCCAAACTAATTTTGAGAAACTTTTGTAGCACATTGCAACATATATCCAATAATCCCTTAATTTTTGTATCACATTGCAATATATATTCAGTTATCCTCAATAATATGCGCACTCTTGTCAATCACATTTATTCTTAAACATAGGAACCAATAGACTATTTCTCAACTCATCAAACATTTTTCAAATTTTTAAATAATGTTAAAAAGTTTAATAAGCCAAAAATTTTATTTTATAAGTATACTATCAAGTTGTATTTTTTTTCAATACTTTATTTCTTTAATGCCTCCTTAACTCTATGTTACTCATGCGATGATGAAAGTAAAATAAAAATTGATATTGTTATTTATATCAAGATTACTAAAGCCGATCATATTTTCATAATCTTTATTGAAAAATTTATTAAAATATCTCTCTCACATATGTTGAATATCCTCATATAAGAAAATCACTTTTTGATTTTCATCCTTAATACATTTAACTTGAATTTCCTTATATATTTATTTGGCAAGATTGTATAAATCTTTCACCCTCATTAGTATTTAATCTATCATAAAGATCATTAATGGCAAAATTCTTATGCTTATAAATTATTATATTAGACTCCCTACAGGTCATTTCGTATTTTTCTCAATTCTCTAAAATTTTTCATCTAAACCAACTCTTACAATTAGGAAACACGAGTTGTTCGCGAACACGAGCTGTTTTGACAACCCTACTTACAATATAACCTCTTATATTTTTATGTTTTCTTGTATATTATTATTCTACCACTAACTATTTTTATTCCTTTGATGCCTATCAGCACACCATCTATACGCCCTTTCAGAGCAAAATTTTTTCTATTTATCATTTTTTTCTTCTTATCACAACTCTCTATAAATCAAATATACGAACATGTATGCTTTCTCTAAGGGCGTTATCATTTATTGCAAATCTTTCTAACATATTTCTAAGCTTTATAAGGTGATGTTTTGTGTATACTTGTTGGATCATAATAAATTCATCTGATAAGCCTCATAGTGAATGTAAGTTTTTTCAAAAAAACTACTCTAAAACTCTTAGTGGGTTATCATCATTCTCTTTCTTTCTTTGTTGAAGGACTTTAATCTCCTCATTGAGTAATCTCCAAGCATAGTGTATTTCTTCTTTCCATATATCGTTAATACGAGTACTCGTACTATTTTCCCCTTAGCTAGACAGGTTTCTACATCACTAGTGATTGCCTAAACTCCCATGTTATTAAAACAACAACAAGTCAACCATTCATTATTGCTCAACATGTGATACTTGATCATTATATGATGATTACTTATAAATAATATGTGGTATTCATCAACATTTATGTTTAATACTAACTCTGACTAGGTTGACAATTCTTAACATCTAACCATCTTCTTCCAAATTACTTTAGGGGATCTTAAACCTGAAAATATATGAATATCACTAAAAAAATCAGCAATCAAATTTAACGACACTCAGATTTTTTTATTTCCAAACAATTTATTTGTGAGATCTACATACTTATCAGTGTATCACATAGTTTATTATATTTCTAATATTCAAATTTTAATATTTTTCATATAGTACTTAACATTTTAATATCATCCAAAAAAAATATTACTTATTATTAATTTTTTTACGCGAATATACCTTTTAAGTATATATTTTGACGTAACTGTAACACTCACAATTATATATATATAAATATTTGATATATAAACATATAAAAAAGTTATATATATATATATATATATATATATATATATATATATATATATATATATATATATATATATATATATATATATATAATGCGTGCTTAGAAAATTCGCAGTAGTAGAGTAAAAAATTATTGTCTTAGCGTTGTACGAGAATTCAACACGCACACAGATGAAAAGAAAACAAACAATGACTCCAGAAGTTTTTTACGTGGAAAACCCGTAAATGGAAAAACCACGGGGCCTGACCGAGTTGCGTAAATCCACTATTGATTGACGTTTACAGAAATCACTCGTCCCACAGACAGGAAATGTTAATTATATGTTGTAGATTACAACGTCGACTGACGATGTATGGTTAATGGTGGTCGACGACGATCGACAGTGGTCCAAGACGATCGGCGGTGATCCACGGCGATCAGCGGTGGTCGACGGCAATCGGCGGTGATTGACAGCGATCGGCGATAATGCAGAGTTGTTGCTTCTCCTCAAGAGTTCAGACTCTCTCCCTTGACACCCCTCTCATGTGAGAGTTAGGCTCTATTTATAGAGTTCACGGTGCGATTAATCGCAGCGCATTTGATCGGATCATTCGGAGAACTCCTCGATCATACGACGTTTAAGGGGTATTTGATGACTTTAATGATGTCAGAATTGAGTGATCTTGGGCTCATTGGATCAGTCTTGTCGAGACACTCGATTTGAGTATGGGCTTGCTAGTTCGACATCCATTTAACCTTCCAATGTGTCCGAAAAACTTCTAAAAGTGGTTTAATGAATCGATCCGAGCTGATTTGACTCGGATTGAACTAGTTTTGACATCATTGGATCCGTTTCATCGAGTAGTTCAGTTTGACTATATAAATTTGCTGAAATCGGAGCTCTGGATGACTTTTCATGGATATTTGAATATTTCTTGCTCAAAAGATTGCATCGAGATTAGTGTCAGATGATAAAATTTTGTTGGTGGCGTATCAATATATATATATATATATATATTTTTGTGTGTGTGTGTGTGCGTCGATCGTGAATTGTTAGTAAACGAGCATGTCTTTGAAGGTCGCAAGTCTCATCAAATCACATATTCAAATCCCCTCTGGTCAAATTAGGGATAATGAGGGAGGTCTCAGAACTCGTATAATAACCTCTGAGATTATATATATATATATATATATATATATATATATATATATATATATATATATATATATATATATATAAAACCGACAATGAACGAGGTTGAGTGAATTTAACAGGGAAGCGAAGCAGCACTGTATCTTCATCACGATGTAGTATTTTAAAAGCGGGCGGCAAAGAATAAGACGGAGGAAGCCACGGCAGTATTAGATTTGGAATCCAGTGAGGATATTTTCGGAAGTTGATTAAATGGGTCCCATTCCTAATCACGTGTCATATGTGTCCAACTTAATTCTAGCAATGCTGCGAAGCAGCTTACAGTATTATAAACCAATCAATATGTATAGAGAGCATGCCACAGGTAATTGGGTTCGAGGAATAGCTGTTTGCTGTTGTATGCTTTGTATGAGCCGACTGTCGAGATCGCTGGGGAGGTATCCGAGGTGGTGCACGAGGGACATGGGAGACCCGGAATTCAAGAGTGGCCGGTCGGCACCGCTGGTGCGGCTACCTCACGTTAACCGTTAGCGGTATACACGAATTCCGCCCCGGCTCGTTCTAATCTCACGACTTCAACTTAACTCTGGAGTTTTATTCTAGGAGTTAATAAAATGGCAAATAGAATAAATAATTTGGTTTAAAATAAATATATTATATTTTAAATATTTTTTACAGTTTAAAGATAAAATTTTAAATAATATTATTGATGCGTCTTTAGAAAATTCGCTACGGTAGAGTAATGCAGTTATCGTCTTAGCGTTGATACGAAATTGACGCATACATGAATGAAAATGAAGAAAGCGATGACTCTAGAAATTTTACGTGGAAAACCGTAAAGGAAAAACCACGAGCTGGCGATTGCGAAAATCCGCTATTGATCGACTTTTACAGAATCCATCGTCCCACTGGACGAGAAGAACAATTGTATGATGTAGATTACTGACGTCGATCGACGGTCGTATGATTGACGGTGGTCGACGGTGATCGGCGGTGGTCGGCAGCGATCGGCGAGGATGCGAGACCGATTCTTCTTCTCGAAGTTCGGTCTCTCTTTTGGCTCTCCCTCTCATGTGAGAGTTGGAGTCTATTATAGAGCTACAGGTGCGATTAATGCATCCATTTCGATCGGACGGTTCGAAAGCCTCCTCGATCGGATGGTGTTTAAGGGGTATTTGATGGTGCTTAACGATGTCGGAATTGAGTGATCTTGAGCTCGTTGGATTCGTCTTGTCGAGACGCTCGATTCGAGTATGGGCTTGCTAATGTCGGCATTCATTTGACCTTCCAATGTGTCTGATAATCTTCTAAAAGTGGTTTAATGACTTGATCCGGGCTCGATTTGACTTGGATTGGACTAGTTTTGATATCATTGGGTCCGTTTCATCGAGTCGGTCGGTTGACTATAAGTTCTTTGAAATCGAAGCTCTGGATGATTTTTTATCAAGATTTGAATGTTTACTGCTCAAAAGATTGCGATCGAGATTCGTGTCTAGCTTCGAGATCCGTGCTCTGATGATGAAATTTATTGGTGGCGTATCGATTGCTTTCTATTTTCGAGCAACCTCATATTTGTAGTCCGAAAATATCAAAGTCCGGAGCAAGCGTGTGTGAGTGTGTGTATTTATATATATATATATATATATATAATATTCTTCGAAATTTTATATTAATATTATACAAAACCATTTTTTTTTTGTGCAAAAAGTCATCCCAGCCTAGTGGCTGCGTCCCTTTGCTTGGAGCTGCGAGGGGGGAGTTCGATCCCTCCTCCAGGCAGTTTAAAACTTTTTTTATTATTATTATTATTATTATTATTATTATTTTTTATTTTTTAACAGAATCTGAACAGCAAAACTAATATAGAGAAGCGAAGCGTGAGAGGAAAAGTCTAAAATTATTATCTCTTTAACTTCAAAAGTTGTCATTTAAAAGGTAAGAGTATAACACCATAAAAGTTATAGTATGCTTAAATTCTAGTCATTAAAAATTAAGAAGTTACTGATATATAACATGTTATATTTATATAGCGAAATTAATTTCTGTTATATATAAAACTGCTATATAATTTAATACATATCTAATCATATAAACTATATATATATATATATATATATATATATATATATATATATATATATATGCAGAAACTTTTTTTTTTTTTTTTTTTTGCTTTAATGAGCTGTCGTTTTTTGTTTTTTTTTTTAATGGGCTGCCGTTTTTTGTTTTTGTTTTAATGGGCTGTCGTTTTTTGTTTTTAATGTTATAACATATTCCAAGCCTATAAATAGAGCCCATGGATGAGGAAAAGAATCACAAGTGAAGAGAAGGAGAAAGACATCCTGCGTTGCGGCATAGAGTTGCGGCGAAGACTTGCGGTGAAGACTTGCGGCGCAGAGTTGCGGCGAAGAGTTGCGGTGAAGAGTTGCGGTGCAGAGTTGCGGCGAAGAGTTGCGGTGAAGAGTTGCGGTGCAGAGTGTTGCGGTGCAAAGTTGCGGAGAGGCGTCCCGACGAAGTGTTGCGGCGAGGTGACCCGGCGAAGTGTTGCGGCAATCCGTTGTGACGAAGAGTTGCAGAGAAGTGTACCGACGAAGCGTTGCGGCGAAGTGTTGCGGCAAATCGTTGCGGCGAGCTTTGCGGCGAAGTCGTTGTCGCGACATCTCGTTCGTTGTGAAGCGTTGTGGCGTCTTGTTGCGTTAAGCGTCGCGACGTACCGGTTGTTGTAAGCGTCGCGGCGAATCGTTTCCGTGAAACGTTGCGGCGTCTCGGAGCCGTGAGGCGTTGCGGAAATGACGACGATTCGAGAACCCGGTTCTGCGAGAACCGGAGGAAAGTCGGAACCCGGAGGATGCCGTATCAATTTTGACGGAGAGCGACTTAATCTTTTTCGAAGAAGTTTTACTTCCCGACCGATATGGTGGTAAAATTGCCAACTACAAATGATCGAGCATATTCTCCTCCTTCTGGATATTTTGCTATTCACGAGGCAGCCTTGAGAGCTGGTCTTCGATTTCCACCTGCACCTGAGTTTATTGAAATAATGAAAGCGTTCGGTGTTTGCATTGCTCAGTTGTCTTGTCGGGTGGTGACGGTAATTATTGGATTGATTGTTTTCTTCAGAAGCCGTGGGTTGACGCTAACTCCGTCAATTTTGGCAAGGTTGTGCGGGTTTTTTAGCGATACGCATGGTCGTATAATTTTTAAGCAAAAGATGTTGGATTTTCGCTTAAAGGAACCAATACGACAATGGTCCGTAAGATTTTTCTTTGCAAAGAATGATTGGGGGCTCCGCGAGAGGCAAGGAAAGTTTCAACAATTGCCTGTTTCTCTTCAAACTACCGAAGATGGAATATTGCAGATGTTGGGATTTCATGATTTTAAAGAGATGTTGTTCGAGACGCAATACATTTACGAATTTGTGAGTGAGGAATCATTATTCAAGGTAAAACTTTCTTTTCAACTAGAACGGTCTACGGCTATGATATTAAAGAAGTCCAAGAAACGACCTTCCGAGCCAGCTCCTGCAGAACCCTTAAAGCAGATTTTAACAAGCGATGACTGTGAAATACTGCCTCAAAAACAAAAGAAAGTTAAAGCACCGCGAGATCCCTTGCCAAGTCCTTCGACTATTCGTATTCCTGAGAGTGTCTTATCTCATGAATGTACTGGGCTCCTGGAAGCCGAGAGTTTGGTAAGTTTCTTTTATCTTCTCTCTTTGTATTATTTTGTATATCCGACCCAAATTTCTTTTCTTTTAGGTGGATAACATGATGGAAATTCATAAGGGGTCAGCATCGGCATTGAGAAACTGGAATTCGAGTTTTTTAAGATTAAATATTTCAAGGCGAGTACAAGCGTCGATATGAATGCGAGGTTGAAAAAGTTACATCTCCGGAATCACGATTGACGAGTGCGGGACGGAACTTTCAACAATGGCAACCTCCCTCTCATTGCGGCTTCGGGATGCTGAGAAAACCCGAGAGGGGTTGGTGGAAGCACGAGCCAGCATTCGCGAAAGTAATAAGAGTGTGAGAGCTCTTAAATCGACTGTGTTAGCCCAAGAAGAGGAGATTCAACTTTTGAAGTCCACAAAAGAAGTTGATGCTTCAGAAGTTCAGCGTAAAGCGGTTGAGGACTTCAAGAACTCGTTAGAGTTTAAGACTATCATTCGAGACCGTGTTCAAGAGGCTCGTGATCGGATGCTTGATGTTGAGGTGAAGGAGCATCAAAAGTGGTTCACTGAGGAAGGATTCATCCGGGGTTTTATGAAGGGGAGTCGAGCGGTGCAACGTCGAACAGGGATTAAAGTGGAAGGGGCTTACTCCCAGCCGAGCTTCGAAGGATTCTTCCTCGGATTCGACGGTGAAGACGTAGAGAGCGAAGCGAGGAAAGTGCATTTCTATGATGAAGAGGGGCGAGAGGAGAATATTGACGTTAATTAGTGCTCTATTCTTCCTTTCATGCTTGTAGTGTGTTGCTTTTGTCGCATTGGTTGGACCTTACTAATTGTTGTAATAATGTTGTATGTGACGCATGTTAGTTTTTTGTTTGATTGTTCGATTGTGTTAGCTATTTGCCCCCCGAGTACATTCTCTTCCTTTCTATGATGTTGTTGAAATATTTTTTCCTTTTATTTCACAGTGTATAAAGATATCTCAGAAGTTCTCACATGTGGGAGAGTTACTGTGGGGATAAATCACCAAGGATATTTGACTTTGTTGAGGTTATGTATCAGAGTTTTACTTGATGATGTTAACCTGTATAAACGGAGACCAACGAAGGTCCATCGAGACTTATTAGCCCATCCGAGGTTGTTTCTTTGGAGCATTGCTCGCTTATAAACCTATATGGAAGGGATCGAGCGTAGTCCACCAGGATCGTTAACCTATCCGGAGTTGTTTATCGAAATGCAAACTTTGCGATGTTAACTCTTATGGAAGAGGTCAAACCAAATCCCCCGGGATCGGTCATGCTCCGATCGAGATTCACCGGAGTTGTGCATTTCTCGGGTACAGAGCGAGAAAGTGACTCACGGATGAGTCGTTGTACTTTTTAAAGATATTCTCTTTTGTAAAATAAAACAAGTATTTAATAAGTTTGAGATACATTACTAACAAATATATTATAAAACGTGTGTGTTACTGATAGTATTTGCGAAGATTTTCAGCATTCCAAGTTCGGGGCAGTATTTTCCCATCTGAATCTTTGAGTTTGAAGGTTCCAGGTTTGATCATGGCTACCACGACATATGGGCCTTCCCGAGAGAGGAGATAATTTGTTGCGTTGGGGACCATGACCGGCGGCTTCAATACTACGCAAGACCGAATCACCGATGGAGATAGGTCGAGGCTTAACCCTTCGGTTGAAATGACGAGCAACTCTTTGGCGGTAGGAAGCGGCTACGAGGTGGGCCACATCACGTATTTACGGGAGAAGATCTAGCTGTTGTCGGAGCTTTTCTTCATTGTCATCCGAGTTGAAAGTTTTAACTCGTGGGTTTGGAACTCCGATATCGATAGGGATGACGACCTCGGTGCCGAAACATAAGTTATATGGAGTTTCCCGGTTGGAGTTCATGCGGTGGTGCGATAGGCCCGAGAGGACGTTGTGCGACTCTTGACCCGCTGCCCTCCGAGCCTTCTCGAGACGAGTCTTCAACCCTTTTAGCACCGTTCGGTTTGTTACCTCTGTCTGCCCATTCGTTTGGGGATGCGCCACGGCAGTGTGCACTAACTGAATGTGAAGATTCTTGCAGAATGACGTGAAGATCCTTCCAGTGAATTGAGTCCCATTGTCAGTGATAATCTTTGCAGGAAGCCCGAAGCGACATATGATATTTTTCCAGACAAACTGTTTAGCATTTGCTTCAGTGATCTTAGCAAGTGGCTCGCTTCTACCCATTTGGTGAAGTAGTCGGCAAGCTAAGATGATGAATTTACGATGTCCGAGTAGCTATCGGAAATGGTCCCATGATATCTACTCCCCAGTTGAGCGAAAGGCCGGGGACTCGAAAAGATGTGAGTTCTACCGGGGTGCATGCATTAGGTTGGAGTGTAATTGACAACTCTTGCATTTTTGCACAAACTCTAACGCGTCTTGCTTGATCGTAGGCCAGTAGAAACCTTGTCTCATTATTTTCAGAGCGAGAGCCCTACCTCCAAGATGCTCTCCACATATCCCGGAATGAACCTCTCGTAGAGCGTAATCAGCTTCAGATGGTGGAAGACACTTAAGGTATGGACCTACGAACGCCTTCTTATACAACTCATCCCCAATAAGGATGAAGTTGGCGGCCATGCGTCGGAGACGAATTGATGAAGTAGTATCATCTGGCAGTGTTCCGTCTCGGAGGAAGGATATGATGGGGTCCATCCATGATGTCTCCCCTGGGTCATCTATAGACAGTATCACCAATGGACCCTTGATACTGGAAAAATGTATCTCCTCAATACACCTTCTTTTATAGAGATCTCCAGTTGTTGAATTTGCGAGCTTTGAAAGAGCATCAGCTCGGGTGTTATGCTCCCGAAGTATGTGAATGAGTTGGCATGTTTCAAATTGGGCAATAAGTGTTTTTACCAGACCGAGATACTGCACCAGTTGTGAGTTATGAGCCTCGAATTCTCCTTCTACTTGGGATGCGATGAGTTGAGAATCAGTGTAGATAATCATGTTTTGTACTTCACAATCGATGGCAAGTTTTAATCCGGCTACAAGTGCTTCATATTCGGCAACATTATTGGTGGCTGGAAATTTTAGGCGAAGCCCGTACTCCAAGATGTCCTGCTTCGGGGAGATGAGTAATATTCCTGCACCAGCTCCCGAGTTTCCGGATGCTCCGTCCACGTATAGTGTCCATTGGGGTGATTGTGGAGGAGAAACAGGTGGTTCGACAGAGGTAGGTATTGTACATTCTACCACAAAATCAGCCAACACCTGTGATTTAATGCTTGGTCGTGGTAGGTAATGAATATCAAATTCTCCCAATTCTACCGAGCCACTTTACTAATCTTCCCGACGCTTCTGGTTTTTGTAGGATAGCCTTCAAAGGGAGTTGTGTGTAGACTCCGATAGTGTGGGCCTGAAAATACGGACGAAGTCTCCTTGCTGAGAATACCAGGGCTAATGCAGTCTTATCCGCCATTGGATAACGACTTTCTGTATCGGAAAGAATCTTGCTGACGTAGTATACTGGTTTCTCGATTGAATTTTCCATTCGACAAGGACGAGCTTATTGCGTGAGGTGAAATAGCCAAGTAGATATATAACATCTCCCCTTGGACGGGTTTTGAGAGAAGGGGCGGCGAAGCTAGATATGCCTTAAGTTGTTCGAAAGCAATCTGACAGTCATCTGTCCATTGGAAACCAGTGTTTCGAGCACCCCTAAGTATCTTGAAGAATGGAAGATACTTGTCTCTAGAACGAGCTAGGAATCGGGAAAGAGCAGCTATGCGACCATTCAAGCATTGCACCTCTTTGATGTTCCTCGGAGGCACCATCTCTCTTAACGCCTTGATTTTTTCTGGGTTTGCTTCAATTCCACGATGGGTAACCATGAATCCTAGAAACTTCCCCGATGTGACCCCGAAAGCACATTTAGTCGGGTTAAGTCGCAAATCATATTGACGAAGGAGTTGAAAACACTCATCCAGATGAGAAATGTGTTGAGAGGCTTCCAAACTTTTTACTAACATGTCATCAACGTAAACCTCCATTGTACGCCTGAGAAGATTTTTGAAAACCTTGTTCATGAGACGTTGATTAGTTGCACCAGCGTTTTTTAATCCGAAAGGCATAACCTGATAACAGTATAAGCCTTTATCTGTTTGAAAAGATGTGGCCTCCTCGTCTACTGGGTTGATCCTTATTTGATTGTACCCTGAGTATGCATCCATAAAGCTAAGCATTTGATGCCCAGACGTGGCATCAACGAGTTGATCTATGCGCGGGAGAGGAAAGCTATCCTTCGGACAAGCTTTATTAAGGTCTGTATAATCGACACACATTCTCCATGAACCATTAGATTTTTTCACCATGACGACATTAGCTAGCCATGTGGGGTGGTGTACTTCCCGTATGAACTTTGCTTCAAGAAGCTTGTTGACTTCTTGTTCAATAGCTTGTAAGCGATGCGGGGCAAAATTGCGTTTCTTTTGGATGACCGGTTTAACAATTGGATCTACCTTTAAAGAGTGCATGATTATTTCGGGATCAACTCCGGGCATGTCGAGCTGGGGTCCATGCAAAAATGTCTTGATTTCTCCGGAGGAGAGCTACGTATTCGACCTTTGCTCATCGGAGAGTAAGGAACCAAGCTGCACTTGTTTTTGACGGATGTTCATTAGATAGCGGGATATGAACCAAATCTTCTACGGGAGAAGCTCTTTGAGATACCTCTTCATCTCGGAGATCAAAGTTTTCAATGCTAAGTGTCATTGACGGGCGAGGCTGAGCTTGTCTGAGATAACATGATTGTGCTATCTGTTGATCTCCTCGTACGATGCCTATCCCTGCTGGGGTTGGAAACTTAAGCTTCAAGTGTAACACAGAAGTCACAATGCTAAAAATAGATTGCAGAGGTCTTCCGAAGATGGCATTGTATGCTGATTCTAATTTGACAACGATGAATTGTACAGAGTGAGTTATCTGTCGAGGAAAATCACCAATGACAATAGGGAGACTTATTGTTCCCTCGACCCTTACTGGTCGATTATCAAAACCATATAATGGTCCTGATGCAGGTTGAAGTCTTTCTCTTGTCAATCCCAAACTGAGGAAAGTTGAATAGAATAAGATGTCGACAGAGCTCCCATTGTCGATCAGGATTCTTTTTACGTTATAGCAGGGTTCGCCAATTCCTGCGCTAATGACGAGAGGATCTTGATGAGGGACTCGAACTCCTTCTAAATCAGAATCATCAAAAGTGATAGGGTCGAGGCGTAATTTCTTCTGTACTGGTTCACCAGGTACAGTGATAAGGACTTGATCAGTAAGCAACGGGCCTCCAGCAATTGTTTGAATTTCGCCTATGAATGGGTGACCCCCATTTTGCTGCCTTTGTGTATGTTGTCCCCCAGTAGGAGCATTATCAGTACCGGCTGGTTTACTCTGTACAAATCTACCAAGATATCCCTGCTTAATTAATCTTTCAATCTCTTCCTTGAGTTGCTTACATGCTTCAGTGGTGTGTCCACGACTTCGATGGAAATGACAGTATTGTTCTTGATTTCCCGAGTTAGGTTTTAGGAGGTGAGGCCACTTAATATTTTGCTCATCTTTAATGGCCATCAAGATATTAGCACGTGAAGCGTTGAGTGGTGTATATTCTTTATTGGGCCGATATTCGGTTCGTTGTCCCGCGGATTGGAGAAGGAGGTCACGATTCTTTGGTTGTTCAGATTTTCTCCGTTGTGAAGATTGATTGTTATCTCTGGAGTTGCCTTTGCGCTTTCCCCCAAATTTCTCAAATTGCTCCTTATGTGCGGTGATGGCTTCATCCGCAGTGATTTGAGCCTCAACACGGTGGACCAGATCAGCGTAAGAACGAACTGTCTCCCGCATGAGTGATGAATAGAAGGGTCCTGGGCGGAGTCCCCCAAGAAAGACTCCCCTAAGCAACTCTGGATCTACTCCTGGAATTTGACGGGCTTCAGTAGAAAACCTGCGGAAGTAGTCTTTGAGTGATTCTCCTTCACTTTGACGAATTCCTGAGAGATGGGATGAATCTTTGATGATCCTTCGATTTGCTTATGAACTCGTTCCACAAATAGTCTGTTAAGCTCGTTAAAGGTGTTTACAGTGCCCCCCGGCAAAGAGTAGAACCAGGTTCAAGCTTGTCCCTTAAGAGTGGCGGGGAACACCTGACATAGAAGCGCGTCAGAGGCACGTTGAATGTGAATGATGGTTCGATAATGATCAATATGTTCATAGGAATCAGTTATCCCTTCATATGTGTCAATGTTTGGCGGCTTGAAACCGGTTGGAATGGGGTGTTGGAGGACCGCATTCGCTAAGGGAGAGGATTCGATGATGTTATGATGAGTGTGGAAGCGATCCTTTTTCTCGATCGGGAACTCTTCTCGGACGAGGCGACGTAATTCGTCACGGATGACATCATTTGGAATGGTAGCGAGATGTGGCGGTGCTTAGGTGAGCTGCATGAGATGGATAGGTAGAACTTGCGGTGTCTAAGAGTTCGGCATCACGCCACGGTATGGGAAGTGTTCCTTCATGGGGAGGGGACCGGTACGACTTCCTCCAGGCATGTTTCTCATAGAACGTGGATTTAATGGTGAACGAGTTTCATTCATAGGTGCTTGTTGGGTCCCACGTAAAAATTGTAAGATCTGCAGTTGAGCCTCCTCCATTCTTCTCATGCGTTCTTCCATAGAAGGACCTGAAACCCCCTCGTTGGCAGGATAGCGTGTTTCAGGACGGGACGATGAAGAAACTTATCGCCCTTGACTACGTGACAGTTCCCTGGAATGATGGGTGTTGGAGCGAGCTACTCCGTTGTGTCGAATATCGTTTCTATTTGCCATGTAGGAAATTGAACAAGTACTTCAGTGGTGGGATTGAGACATTTCCCACGAGACGGCGCCAAGCCGATGCGTGCTTTAGAAAATTCGCGGCGGTAGAGTAACGGATTATCGTCTTAGCGTTGTACGAGAATTCGAGCACGCACGGAGATGAAAATGAAGAAAGCAATGACTCCGAAATTTTACGTGGAAAACCCGTAAAGGGAAAAACCACGGGGCCTGGCCCAGTTGCGAAAATCCACTATTGATCGACTTTTACAGAAATCCCTCGTCCCACAGACGGGAAAGGGTAATTGTATGATGTAGATTACAACGTCGACTGACAGTGTATGATTGACGGTGGTCGACGGCGGTCGGCGGTGGTCGACGGCGGTCGGCGAGGATGCAGAGCTGATTCTTCTTCTCAAGAGTTCAGATTCTCTCTTTTGGCTCCCCCCTCTCATGTGAGAGTTGGAGTCTATTTATAGGCTTCTGGGTGCAATTAATGCATCCATTTCGATCGGACGGTTCAGAAAGCTCCCCTCGATCAGATGGTGTTTAAGGGGTATTTGATGGTCTTAACGATGTCGGAATTGAGTGATCTTGAGCTCGTTGGATTCGTCTTGTCGAGACGCTCGATTCGAGTATGGGCTTGCTAATGTCGGCATTCATTTGACCTTCCAATGTGTCTGATAATCTTCTAAAAGTGGTTTAATGACTTGATCCGGGCTTGATTTGACTTGGATTGGACTAGTTTTGATATCATTGGGTCCGTTTCATCGAGCCGGTCAGTTTGACTATAAGTTTGCTGAAATCGAAGCTCTGGATGATTTTTTATCAAGATTTGAATGTTTCTTGCTCAAAAGATTGCATCGAGATTCGTGTCCTGCTTCGAGATCCGTGCCTGATGATGAAATTTATTGGTGGCGTATCAATTATATTTTAAATATATTTTATATTTATTATCTTTAAAGTTAGCCTGCTTATGAGTTAACAAGTCCAGTAAAGGCTGAATTGAGCAAGTTTGTTAGCTCAATGAGATCAGTTAATGAGCCCCTTATCGAGTGGGATTCAAATGCTCACCAAACTTGAAGGTTTTTTACATACGTGCCACGTTAATTTTCTATTTATGTATCTCATATCTGAAACTTTAATATTATGATTATCACAAACAAAATCTCATAATACCTCAAAATCAGCCTCACCTTAACCCCTCCATCATCATCTCCCATTTCAAACCGATAGGACCATTAACTCCATCATCATCTTCAAGCTCTGTCCATCTCTTCAATCCTCATGCTTACAACTTGTTTTTATTCATTCTCCACTAGAACTAGCTACAATATCTACAAATTATACTTTTCTTGTTGATCTATGTAATCCTAGTCCGAGCTTAATTAGTAGGCCAAGAGGTATCACCACATCTTTTTTTTATTATTATTTGAACTTCACATTCAAATCTTCATTTATACTAAATTAAGTGATCAATCTTATTGATCCATGTTATCCAAGTCCAGAATTAACTAGCCAACCAAGACGTACATTCATGAAGCCACTAGAATAAAACTTGTCCTAAACTTGTTTGATGCATTGCCAAGTTTAAGTCATCCAATATAATTTAATTTTACTCGGACAAATGGCAAACAAATTACCCACAAAACGGCTCACTTGCATTCTAAAGTTGCTGAACTAAAAGCATGATCACAGAGTAGAATGATTTATCTTGCGATCATATATTTGATATTTTCAAAATAACTTTGAGTTAAATTTTGCAACAAAAAAGTCCCAAGAAGTGATATCAGTTATAACATACGCAAACGCCTCATTATTATTGTTAAAGCAACATGATAAGAGGATAGGAGACTGTGGTAGGGCACATTGATGTTAAAGGCAAACCACCACAGGTGGCAAGTGGCTTCCTACTGTGGTTATCATCTCTTGCAAGGAAAGAAACAAAATGAGTCCTATTACACTAATTAAATTGAACATGATTATAGCGATGACACTTGCATCATATTCATGTCGGGATCTTCTATTCATATTTTGGAAATATGTAGTTTGCATAAACCAAACTTTTTAGTATATATATATATATATATATATATATATATAATTCTTATGAATTTACATATCTAACACATATAGTTTGATATTTACATTTATTGCATTTTTGTCGTGAATGAAAAGAGCATTTCATATTTAAGAAATTAATAATGATGATATTTTTGATGTGATGCTGAAATTTAGAGAGTTATAAATGTAAAAATAAAAATTTATGTGTTATATGTGAATACATAAGAAATATGAATCTATAATTATGCTTTTGTTAGAGTTATTAATATCATTTAAGCTGTCATATTCTTACTTCTTGGATATCATAATACAAGTGATAAGATGATTATGGTTTTTATTGATTAGTATTTTGCTCCAGAGCAATTATGTCTATTCATACATAACTGTATGAAATAATGAGAAAAATGCGATAAAGTATATGTTGAAATCAAATTTATTTGTGAATCACGCCGAAATAATAGAATATAATAGATGAGTAGAAATGTAGAGTGAGAGGAAGCCAGTGGAGCTATAAGCTCTAGAATGAATATAATCATGTAAAGGGGGAGCCACTCTGTAATAAATGCTTCATCTATTTATAGAGGATTTAGTATAACTGTGATAGTGTAGTTTTTTTGTTATTTGGATGGAGTTTATACTGGTATTTTAGGTTCTTTAGAAGTGACTCAAATGTTTTTTTGGTTTGACCGTCTAAGCTTTAGCTAGCTTGGCTCGACTGAGTTAGCTCAGTAATTTGCCGAGCTTGATGGGCAGAGCTCGGTCAGCCAACCTAGCCCGGTTGGCTATCTTTAATCTCCGAGAAGAAGTCGATAGACCTCCGTTAGGTGATTGAAAATGCTTCGTGGAAACAATTCTTCCATCAGGTTAGCTCTATTGCACGATAGATTATCGCATCAAGTTGGCATTTTATAGTTAATGTCTTGGACACACTGCTTACTCATTTCCGAACGAATGGATCTGGATTACCTAATTGTTTTCTCGTAAACTTTTAGACTCAGTAGGTTTTGACCTAATTGACTTGTCTCGTTCTGCTTCATGGGTCTCACGATCTCTTTGCAGGGGATCTGCCTCCATCGTATTCTTTTGTCCTCGATCGATAGGTCCCTGTAAGATCAGGACATACATCTTTTTAATGTACAATACAACATCTTTCAAAATAAGAATATATTATAACAATAACATATATTATAAATTTGAAGTCAATTTTATTGTATTAATGTTAAAATAATAATCTAAAAACTTTAATAATCCTCCTCCTTCAACTACCTGTCAAATCCCAATCTACATTTATGCACATATACCAGTACTACTTATTTACTATTTCACCCACATATTGATTACTTGGTCTCCTCCTTAGATGCAAAGAACTAAAGATGAAATGATACTTGATATTTTACTTTTAACTCGAACTATACATAAAGAGAAGCACTAATAAGAGGAGCAATGCGATATAACTAATGTAGGCATTACAAGTTTACACATCTACCATCCAAACTCGTACTTTTTATATTTATACCACCTAATTCTTTTAAATCCCATAAAAAATATCATTAATTTAATTTTTAAAAATAAGTGAAATACATATCTTCATGCAAAAAGTTTAGATGTTAGAAGTGTAAATACAAAGATATTAAATGATATATACGTAAATCTTCCTAATTAATAATACAGCATGCATGTTCAGATTTAAGCGCCATGCATGATTACGACGTAGCATTATGTTTGTTAATTATTAATAGTGAAAGCAAGACTCTGCGCACTGTACTTCGATGAAGACTTGAGGGGTGCATACGACAAGGCTCAATTAATTGTGCATTATACTTAGTGCAAGCTTCGAGTAGTTTTGGAGTTATAATAATGGCAGTCTGTATATATTGGTTAGTGGGCGCCAACTCCCATGTACACGAGCTGAAGACTAATGGCTTCGCTGCTTTGAAAGTTTTTGAAGTTCTCATTAAACTTAAGTTTAGCTCCATATTTAATATGAAGAGAGGAGAATAGAGTTGTATTATTTAAGAGGAGATGAGGACTATATACAGTGGGTGGCAGATGGTGCATGTGTAAGTTTTGATCCCGATATAAAAATAGTGTTGGAAATATTGTCCGGATTAGAGAAAAAATTATTAGATATAGGATTCGTATGTATGTGAATTTCTTGTACAAATACAAATGTATAATATTGTTGTACAAAGAGTGGAATAAACATGTATAGTTAGAAGTGGAGAACTTTCAGCTCTACAGAAGATCTATAGCTCCTAAACATCGAGGAAAATACTTTATTTACAATGGCAAGTTGTGTGCAGTTTTTCATTCTTTCTGTAAGGATTATGATCAATTTGTAACTGTCTTAATAGTTGGATTTTGTTATCGGTGAGAGCGAGGATGCATCAAATGGCCTAGAGTTGGAAGTTGGTAGTTGGCTTTAATTCATGCCCGGTGTTGGATTTTAGTTTGTTCGTGGGTTCATCCTATCAGGGAAAAAGCTGAATAAAAGAGAAGTTTGAGAAAAAGAAGAAAAAAATGGGATAGGAAATAAGTCCCTTCTTTATCTATTTTGAGATCCATCATGTGGGATCCTCCCGTGTATTACACTGATCTCCTTTATTTATACAGGAATTTATTTATACGTTACAAAATATTGCTTTAATTATACACAAATATCAAGTGATGTTTAGGATATGTTTGAGAAAGCTGCAGCTGCTTGAACAAGCAGTTGTAAAGCTAGTGAGAAGAAACTAATTTTCAAATGTAACAATGACTGATATGACAACAACAAATTTTCATTATACAGCACGAATCTCGAGGCATGACACGAATCTCGGTGCAATCTTTTGAGCAAGAAACATTCAAATCTTGATAAAAAGTCATTCAGAACTCTGATTTCAACAAACTTATAGTCAAACTGACTGGTTAGATGAGACAAACATAATGATATAAAAACTAGTAAAATCTGAGTCAAATCAATTACATATCAAGTTGTTAAACCACTATTGAAAGATTTCTTGACAAATTTGGAAGGTCAAACAGATGTCGACACTAGCAAACTTATACTCGAATCGAGTGTCTCAATAAGACAAATACAATGATCCCATGATCACTCAATTTCGACATCATAAAGGTCATCAAATTTCTCTTAAATGTCGTTTGATTAAGGGAAGCCTTCTGTACCGTCTGATCAAAATGGTTGCATTAATTGCATCCAAAATACTATGAATATACCCACAACCCTCACATGAGGAGGGGGCTGAAGCCTAAAGAGATCTTGAGGCATTGAGGAGAAGCTGCAGTTTAGCACTACCGCCGACCGCCGTCAACCACCACCGACCTCCGTCGACCACCGCCGACATCTGTGATTACCGCAGACCACCATCGACCGTCACCTACCGTCTTCAACTACGGTCGATCTCCGTCATCGACCATCACCGACCTCTGTTAATCTCTGCCAACCGTCGTCGACCATCGCTAACTATCATCGTCAATTACCACTAACTAGACCCTGTCAATCGACACTGTACTCTGAAGAATATAATCATCATTTCCCATCTGTGGAACAAGGGATTTTTATAATCATCAATCAATATTGAATTTTTGCAACTGGGCTAGGCCCCGTGGTTTTTTCCATTTACGGCTTTTCCACGTAAAAACTTTTGGAGTCGTCACTGCTTATTTTCTTTTTCATATGTGTGTGTGCTGTATCTCGTAACAACACTGAGAAGATAAATCTGTTACTCTATCGCTGCAAATTTTTTAGCACGCATCAGTACTATTACAAATTTATTTTATTCTCAAAAAGACATATCACGACTTTCTGACAACCACCACACTTTAATAGCTCAAGTTGAAAAAAACTGCTTTTTACCACACAAATTTCGAAAAAACAATAAAAAAGTAGTTCCCCAAACAAAACTATGATAACGGTCTAAAAAGCAAAATAGGCAGAAAATTGTCCAAACAAACCTGTAGTCTACATTTTTCTTCTTTTTTGACTCATGATGATAAATGTATACGAACAACCATATTATCTCTTTCTTCCTTTAGCGTATGCATTAATATTTTATGATAACTAGTTTTAATAATGACTCTACATGAATACTGATCCTTAGATGTTTTTCTTATGGTAATACTCTTATCGACTTGTTCGACCATAGGGTGAGTTGGCAATGTCATTCTGGTTGTCAAGACGAACTCAACATTGAGTTCGCTGCATATGCCCGATAAAATTAGTTCTAAAGTAATCATAAAAAAAAGGAGGAATAAACAAGCCAATTTTGGATTACGACAAGTGGTCAGTTGCTTGCATTGGCAAACAAATGTATTTGATAATTCAAACTTGTTAGCTTGTACTAGGTATTTAGTATTGCACAATTCATACTTGGTAGCTCATATACATGCGATTGTCAACTTATACTTGTCAACTCATCAACTTGTACTTATCAACTAGTGTTTCGTTGCTTGTACTCATCAACTTATCAACCCAATAGATCAACATGACAAGAACTAGGTAAGATAAATTGACAGTCCACCTAAGGGGTATACATTAACTAATTCCTTGATTTTCTTTTGGAAGGCAGTTGTGAAAAGAATAAAATAATAAAAAATTCATTCATTGCTCGGTAATGTAGTTTATATCTTGCTAATCTATCTAGAATGAGTGTGTCTATTAATTCATGGCTTAACTGTGTAGTTGATTAGCATGAGACTAGTTAAAACAAATTCTATTAGCAATATACTCTTTCATCATGAAGGGTTTTATGTTATATATAGTTATTGAGATTGTCAAGCTCTCAGTGTCGAGTTAATTTTATGAAATATGTAGTTTTGTGACATTTTCATTATTTTAAGATGGTGAATTCATCATATTTTTTTTTTCTTTGAAACAAAAATTCTTTTAAGTAAATAAAATGGGATTGCTTTGCTAAGTGTGGATAGATCATCTTTTTATAGGCTCATAGCTCTTATGCAGTGTATATAGAGGGCTTTTTGGCTAAACCTATATATGTCCAATATTGAGCATTTTGGCTCACCTTTAGAAAATAATATAGTAACTTATCTACTTAAAATAATGTCAAGGTTGCGCAAGGTAATTTTTTTTGTATTTTATTGTATTATTATTTTTATGATTTGCTTAACTGACATGATGGTGAAAACCCCTTATATGACTAGTCTCCTAAGTGTTGTTAAATTTTTTGTAAGGAGTTTAATCTTCTTTGCATCACTAGATATGCTATAACACTACTCCATTATAAGAGAATTTAGGCGGTCTTGCTAAATTCAGAATATCTTTCCTGGTGATAGTACAACTTTGAACCTATGCTAAGAATTAGAAATAACTCACTTCAACAAGAGGAGAAAAATCAAAATACAACAAAAAGTATGGAGAATTAAGAATTTATTATTGGAAGAAAGCTCACTGAGAGGGCAAAAACATTGATAAACATGAACCATGAAATGTTAGAGCACATTCATGGAGCCACTCTTGAGGGAAGAAATTTGATGGATCATATGATTGTATCATCAGCAGCCAACACTCATGTTTAAGATCACTACACTTTACGCCAAAAAAGTAACCAAACTTATTATCCTAATAACAATGAAGGTTCTAGCATCCAACCTCACTAGCGAGAGAATCAAATTAAGAA
Organism: Papilionanthe hookeriana x Papilionanthe teres; assembly: GCA_022702705.1. Classification (NCBI taxonomy): domain Eukaryota; kingdom Viridiplantae; phylum Streptophyta; class Magnoliopsida; order Asparagales; family Orchidaceae; genus Papilionanthe; species Papilionanthe hookeriana x Papilionanthe teres. The sequence goes on along the minus strand of CM040427.1, from coordinate 52,648,828 downwards.
GTGAAAGCTTCAGCTAGGCAATTTATTCTCAAGAAAAATTGCAATGGTGAACTTTTACAAAGTTTCAAATCCCTCACCTCAACCCTTGTTATAGGAAGAAAGATTTTAATAGAGAATCAATCTTATGGCCTATTTTGAGTATTTTGTTTTCTTATTTAATATCATTTCACTACAGAAATTTAGCTTATTTTCAACGGCCTAATAATGTAAGAGATTATTTAAAAGCTATAATTAAAGTCTTTTCTGATGATTTAACAACGATTAATTTGACGTAACACAAACATTTGTTGGTAATTCATTTACCTACGAAATTACCGATGGTTTTTTTTTAAACCCCACGTGTTGTTGTTGGTTCAAATCCATAACAATGTTACGCCATCAGTTTCCATAGGTACTATAAGCGATGCCCTTACTCATCGGAAAAGTGTAGCACTCTTGTAGCAAAATTTGTTAAACTACAAGTTGCTCTTTACTATTTTCAAGAAGTCAATTGTCAAGTAATTTTTTTTTTGCCGCAGAGAATGATTACTTCATTATATGAGTTCAAGAAACAATTTATTACTCAATTTATTAGCACACAATTGTCTCTGCAGAACTCAAAGGCCTTACTGAAACAAACACAAGAGCTTAGCAAATCACCAAAGAGCTTCATTATAAGGTTCTGGAATGAGATGCTTAATGTAAAGGTACGCAAGTTGGCTATGAGCCAAGCCACACTTTCTTAAGGTCTAAGAGAGGAACATTTCGCTATGCACTCAGCCTAAAGATGTTGATGACATTGGTTGAGTTGTTTGAACTTTCCAATAGTCACGTTTATGCAGAGGAGTCTAATTACATTTTCAGTGTTTATTTTTAAATATGTAGAAGAATTTCAACTTAATATAAAAATTTAACATTTTTTCAAAGATCATTGAAGTTTTTCCAGACATCCAAGATCAAAGGACATGCCACATTATTGATAGTAATATCATTAGTGATGACATTAATATAAAGAGCAAGTATAAAATGTAAATTATTCTACTAATAGTAGGAAAATGTCATCTCATTCACTCTCTAGTCCTTGGCTATCACCTCACTAAAGGTTTTAATATCCAACTTACAAAAGATAAAAAAAAAGACTAATTCAAATAACTAGTGTCAATGATGGCTAGAACCGAAGTGAGAGTTCCATAAAAGTCTTATGATTTTTATAAGAATCACAGGTATAATATGGAGCTCTGTCAAACTCTTTAAAATTTTGTTAGATAACTAATCAAAGTTGAAATTTTATAGGAGTTTTTTCTCAATGATCTTGGGAGGAGATAATGATTAGGCCAATGGATGAGCAGCGAAATGAGCTTGTTCCAACATAGTAATTCATATAACTAGATTTCGCCATTATTCTTTGTAGATCAAGAGAAGGGGCTTAGTTAGAATTAAAAGACTTCCATCGGGAGGTGTGAACTTAGCATGTACATCAAGAGCTCTAGTTATGAAAGTAGTGTCAATCACACCAACTTAATAAACATGTTTGTGAACAAAATTTCTTATAATAATGCAATTGCTATTAAAATGATGATTGCAACTTATCAAATTAACATATTTTGATTGAAATTATAATTTTGTTTGATATTATTTACAAAAATATATTTGATAAGATGAATTTAAGGGTTTTTCCTTAACTCGGAACAATGAGCCTTTCTTCAATTTTTTTTAGAGAATGAAGAAAAATTAAATTAATACTGTATTATGAAGGAGCCAAAGAAACAATTTATGGCTATGGGCAACTTCTTCATCATAGATTTGTTGATTGCTTAGAATGCAATCTTTTGTTGGCCTCTCTTAAACACCTTAAAAATAATAATATTTGTATATCATGTCACCATAAAGGTTATAACTATAAGAGGAGATTTATTGCAATCATTAAAATTTATTAGAAATTTTCAAGAGGAAGTTCCTTAACTTAAAATTCAAAGAGGGTCTAGACATGAAATTAAGCAGTAGTAAAATCTCTAAATACCATCAAAATAAAACATTTTGTGCTAGCACATTTTCAATGAAGACTACAAGGATAATTTCATTAAAGTTCTCCATTTCTGAGAATGCCAATTTTTTTCTTTTAGTTGATAGTGGAGATGTCATATGTTAACATTAATATTGCATATCATAAATTAATTGTCGATAAGAAGATTATGCGAATAAAATAAAATTTTGACCAGTTGATGCAATGTTGATAGAATTAATTTATTATGAAGTTGAAAAACTTTTAAAGTTGCTTTTACAAGAGCAATATGATATCTTCATTGGATTTAAAATGTGGTGATAATTCAAAAGTCAAATAAAATGTTGATGAATTTACAAACTTAAACTCAGAGTATCCCAAGGACAATTACTCTTTCCAAGAATCAATGATTTGATCAACTTTATTGTTGGTTATTTTATAATGAGTATTCTAATGTGTTCAATGAATATCCTCAAATCAAAAATAATACCAATGGATGCACAATGAAATGATCAAATGATCTAAGTGTAAGCCATTTGGAAATGGGACAAGAGCGTTTGAGCCTTCCACTGTAGGAAAGCCGACTCGATGTAATAACCCATTTTGTAGTGAAGTCCACCCAATGGAAGATTCAGTTCCACACAGTATCTTCGATTGCCCAATGGAGATCCAAATACTTCTTACCAAGGATTGAAGATAGTTAACCAGGCTGGATCATTTGACAATATCATATCGACCGAGCTCAGCTGACCAAGCTGACTCAATCAAGCCAAATTAGGTAAGCTTAGCTGGCTAAGCAAGAAGCAATTAGCTAATATGCCAACACTTGTAAAATACCAGAAAAACACCCCAACACAAACCCTCTCCAAATGGGAGGTAAAAATATAATATCACTATTGTACTTCTATATAAATAGGGAAAATATTTTATGAAGAATGAACAATATTCATTACTGTTCTTCTCTCTCCCCCCCTCCTCATTTATGCTATATTCCTTAGGAGTGATTCACGTACAATCTCATATTCAATATTCTAAAAAGTGCGGAAAGTGTGAATCATGTCATCTTAAACAAAAAAAGACTTCAAAAGATCAAAGGCCACAAATACAAGACAAAAGTCCCTTGTATCCAGGAACCAACTTAACTCAGATATTGCAAACGACGTGGTAGGCTCATCAGGGAGCATCAGTGAATGCACGAAAGAACTCTAGGAGTCACTTGAGTTATTTGGTTGATTAGAGGGCCTTGAAGGATAACAAAAGGTTGAACATGTCTAAGCAAAGGTTAGGTCTGCCGGTAAAATGTTCCTCGACCCTATGTTGAGAATCGAATCAAACCCACCTAACCTGGCATTGGGAGTGCACTCCTCTTCCACTTCACAACGGTCTTCTTCCTCTTCCCACCCTATAAACAATCCCATCCTTTTGATTTCCAAAGACGGATTGAATCAGACTATTGGTGGAGACACAAGCCTGTGATTTCATCTGTCTGTCCATCACAACTCCAAAAACACAAAAATCGACAAACTCAAATAGAGGAAAGAGTCGAGAAAATTAAACATGGGAAAGAGTCCCATCACCTCTTTTATAAAAATTAATAGGCCTAAAATTAAGGTAACTCTATCGTTGAATCATTAATTAAATTGAACGAGATTCACTTTACATTTAATTCTTCAGTTTTTATTGCAGGGTCGCTTCAAGAAGTAAGAGGATTGATGAACTAAAATGAGTATATCAAAAAAGTGTCTGCAGTGATCATGTAGAGCTCTAATAGTCTAAAAGAGAAGAATATGATAGAGGGAAATCTACTGTAAGGAGATTGTGATGCCCACCTAACCGGCCGAGCCAAGCCATGCAAACTAAGCCAACTAGTTAGGCCAAAACCAACCTTGCCAAAAGGCAAGCAACGAGATGACCAGGCGGTCCAAGTATAAGCCACTAGACCAGAAGCGACATAAGTGAGCATTTGAGCCATCTGATCCACTATAGGAAAGCCGACTTGATGCAATAGCCCATCTCACATTGGAGCTGACCAAATGTAAGAGGTACTTCCTCAAAGGATCTCTAAGTGCCCAACAGAGATCCAAAGGCTCCTTATTAAGGATCGACGATAGTCAAACAACCTAGATTAGTCGACCAAACCCTACTGACCAAGCACAATTGATCGAATTGACCCACTCAAGCCAAATTGATTAAGCTTTGCAGGCTGAACCAGAAGGCAATCAGACAATATACAAACACTTAAAAAATACCAGAAGTATCGTATTACATACCCTCTCTCTAAATAGAGGCAAAAATATAATATCCGTATTGTATCGCCTCTTAAATAAATAGGGAAAATATTTTATGATAATCAACACTATTGATAAAAATATGACACTCCATATGACGCAATGGAGAAAAATGATTCGTGTAGCCTGCCCCACTTAATGGGATAACGACTTATTGTTGTTGTTCTCTCCGTCTCTCTCTCACCGTTTACGTTCTATTTCTTATGTGTGATTTGCAGACAATCTCGGACTCAACACTCCCCAAACAAGAAAATTTTTCCACATTGTTTATTCAAGCATTTCAAGCATATTAGTCACAACATTCCCTCAAATCTCAAGCAAAGCCATGACATCAAATTTAACCATTAAGTTGGCGGTATGATTCTTTGAAGACTTTGGTCTAACTAACTATTATAAATAGATTACATGCATCATGTGTTTAGAAAGAAATGACTATTGAGTATGGTTACATATTTTTCTTGTTAATGTGGCTTAATGTATGTCCTTCTATTAGAGCTGAAACCTAACATCCATACTATGATATTTACATTTATAACAACGTTGTGTCATACACTTTATTCTTGCAAAGGTGTATTTTTCATTTTTAAAAAGACACTTATGGTAGTTTTTCTAGATGTGATGGTATGCATGCAAATATAAATGTTAAGGTGTTAGATATATAAATACATAATAAATGTTTGATATGCATCTAAATGGAAAAAATTATTGCATCAGAAGTCTTGATTTAGTTTTACATCAAGACTTCAATCAGAGTTTGTCACGTATACAGATAGACATACTCATGTATTAAATTGGGTGTATGCCTGTACATGTGACAAACCCTAATTGGAGACCTGATGCAAAACTGTATAAAGACTCATGATGTAATAATCTGATGTAAATGCCCCTTAAAAATAATTTTGATGAGCGTGATATTCAGAAGCCTCATTTAGCTCGTTTTTATGGAGTCTTTTAAAACATATTTTTGAAAATGTCAAATTCACTTTTGGGCACATTTAGATGCTTAAAATTAGAACTCATAAATTAAAATGATAAAATTTGTTAAACCAACATTTAGTGATTGCCGTTACTAGACAATAATATTGATTTTAATTCCATAATTAATTTCACAATCAAAATAAATAAAAATGAAAGTATTGCTTTCTAATATATTTTTAAATTTTGTCAGAAATATATACCACTTAATTCTTATGTATTTACATCAATTTTTACATTTATGCCACCTTACCTATCTATTGCAATTATGATCTTCATACATCATTTATCATTTTTTTATTTTTTTTTTCCGATCAAGTTAAGTTCTAGAACTTTAAGCTTCTTAACTTTCTTGTTGATTTATGTTCTACACATTCAAATAATAAATCATTTATAATTATTTCAAATTAACTTTTAGTGAATTTTACATGCATACCACTCAATTTTTATGGATTTAAGTATCTCACATCTAAACTTTCTTACACGGGCGGACACGGTACTTTACCTATGTATGAAAATATTGATTTGACCATTAAAAAAATATAATTAGTGTTATTTTTGATGTTTTAGTAAAGAATTGGGTGTTATCGGGGTGTAAAAATGAAAATTTTGATATGAGATATGTAAATCCATAAGTGCATGTAAATGCCCGTAAATTTTAAAGTCACATTCTACTCGATACGACAATAACAAATTTTTATTATTCAGTACAAATCTCGAGGTACGACACAAATCTCGGTACAATCTTTTGAGCAAGAAACGTTCAAATCTTGATAAAATGTCATTCAGAACTCCGATTTCAGCAAACTTATAATCAAACTGACCAGCTCGATGAGACGAACCGAATAATATAAAAAATAGTCTAATCCGAATCAAATCAAGCCCAGATCAAGTCATTAAACCACTCTTAAAAGATTTCTAGATAAATTTGGAAGGTCAAATAGATCCCGACACTAGCAAGCCTAAACTCGAATCGAGCGTCTCAACAAGATGAATCCAATGAGTCCAATATCACTTAATTCTAACATAGTTAATGTCATCAAATGTCTCTTAAACGCCTTCTGATCAAGGGAATCTCTCTGGACCGTTCATTAAAATGACTGCATAGAGAGGGCTGAAGCCTTGAGGAGAACCTGCAACTTAGCACCACTACCGACCGCCTCGACCACCGTTGACCTCCGTAGACTCCCTCCGGCCACCGTCGACCATCACTTACCGTCGTCAACTACGGTCGATCTCTATCATCAACAATCACCAACTTTGTTGATCTCCGTCAACCATCGTCGACCACTGCTAACCATCATCGTAAATTACCAACAACTAGATGTTGTCAATCAACACTGTAATCTGAAGAATATAATAACCATTTTCCGTCTGTGGGATCATGAATTTCTGTAATCATCAATTAATAATGGATTTTTGCAACTGGGCCATGCCCCGTGGTTTTTCCCTTTACGGGTTTTCCACGTGAACACTTTTGTAGTCGCCACTGCTTATTTTTTTTTTTCATCCGCGTGTGATGAATTCTCGTATAACGTTGAGACGATAAATCCATTACTCTACCGCAACGAATTTTTTAGCACACATCATTGTTCAATAAATCTTTAATTTTTATTATTTATCATTCTTAAACTCTAATTTCATAAAATATTTATATTTTTCTAGGTACTTATATATCTAACATTTAAATTTCACTAATATATATATATATATATATATATATATATATATATATATATATATATCATAAAGATAATATATGATAGATTAACCGCCGTTATTATTGACCGACATGGACTGGCCCAACTCTATAGTAATATTTAAATGAACTAAATTCTTACAGGGCCTCTGCATTTTTTTAAATGGGCTAAATTAAAAAGCATCAATTTATTTAATTATTCATAAAAATAACTATGTGTAAATATTTTAGAGCCGAGGTGTTACATCATACATGAAACTTAGAATTTAATATATTTATTTAACAAATGAGATTGATTTAATCAATTTAACCAAAAATAATTATCAAATATAATATAAATTTAATTTGTAAGATGAAATAAAATATAATTTATTTTAGAATTAGAAATATTCAAATAATTAAAAAATAAAGCTCTCAATTAAATAGTATTTTTAGTAAAATATATGTTTTCATCTAAAACTAAAAGTATTAATTTTTTTTTTAATGAGAAGAGATGATTGATATTAATAATGATAAAATTTTTAATAATAATATTTTCTTATACAAATTATGTTCATATAATAATTTCCATATAAATTATTTAAAAAAATAAACACGTTATACTTTGAGATTTTTATTTTATTTTATAATAATTATCATTATATTAACAAAATAATTGGCTCAAAATCACTCCTAATAATTTACTTATAAAAAAAATCATAAAATTTTAGAATTATTGAATTGTGTCCCACTATTAAATAATTGTGGTCTGCCTGACTGCCTTTGGATTGAATAATTCTCGTTTTATTATTGTCCTTTTGGATCGGATATATTCTGTTTAATCTTTATGGCCTGTATATATGTTCATTGAATCATTGCACATGGTTCTTTGTACTACTCACAATATAATTGTTATATTTATTGTAATTGATACTTTTGTAAGATAGGATGATTAAAAAATTTAAACATATTTTCGTTGCAAAATGTTTATTGCGAATCTATTTTGCACATAGTTCACACTTAGATGAAAGAAAATAACCAATAGAAACACTATAAGTTTTTATTTGAAAAACCAGGAAAGAGAAAAAATCGCGGAGATATACTATAACTTGGTGCTTACATTTATAAGTTACAATCTCTTGTCCCACATACGAGAAAGAATTACACGATCTCTTTAGTTATAATATCGGTGCATGGATGAACTTGTCGCAAGAAATGGACGTCGGTCGACGGTAATCAACGGCGGCAGACTAGTGGTGATCGGCGGTGGTAGTGACGAAGTTATGTCAGACTTTAGTTACTTCTCTAAGCTTCAGTCTTCTTCAGGCTTCAACCTTACTTTTCTCATGAGAGGAGTGTGGCTCTATTTATAGAGTCTCGATTGTAATTAATGAAGAAATTTGAACCACTCTAATCGGACGTTTATGAGAGATTTTCTTGATTAAACAACATTTGATGAATATTTGAGCGTATTAACGATGTCAGAAATGTTGAACTCGTTGAATTCGTCTTGTTGAGACATTTGACTCGACTATAAGCTTGTCAGATTTGACATCCGTTTGGCCTTCCAAATATGTCAAAAAACTGGAAAGCTTCTTAAATTAGTTTAATGGCTAGGGCTTGATTTGATTTGAATTAGACTAATTTGATATCATTGGGTCCGTCTCAGTTTGACTTTAATTTTGTCGAATTCAGAGCTCAAGATGACTCTTAATTGAAGTTTGAATATTTTTTGCTTTAAAGATTATCTTAAGATCGTGTCATGCCTCAAGATTCCTGTTGGCTGTAGTAAATATGTTGATAGCTGACCTCGACCCGTAACTATGCCTACACTTTATCCTTTAATTTATATTTTAAAGGGTAGTATGCAAAAATAAATATATAATTTTAGAAAATATTTTGCACACCATAGGTATTACGCAAGTATACGTACCGTATCCAGTAATACATGGCTTTATTGGAGTCCTGGTTATTAATCCCACAGGGAAGATTAATTTTAGAAATTAATAGATTTTCAAATTAAAAGTAATTATAATTTTTTTTCTTTTCAAAAATCAGATTTTAAGTTTTATGAAATTTCTACTAGATGTAAGTAAAGTAGCAATAAAGTAAAGGTTGATGCAAGTATAAATAAAACAACATTCTCCTTTTCAACTAATCTAAGATTTTTCAGAAAAACTATCATTCGTGGAGAACTTGAAATTATGGTATTGCACCAAATAGAAGCATTCCTATTCTTTACCTTCGCTCGATAGTATAAAGAACATTGGCTAATCTATAGATTGATTCATGATATATTATTAGTAGAATGGGTTAATCTATATTCACACTTCTAGATGTCCAAGGGTGGCTATGGTTGGCCCTTCTATTGACCTGTTCTCTTTCTATAAACCAAATTAATAGAATTTAGTCTGTCACTCTAAAAACTAATTAATTATACGCCCAATAAATAATATTTTCCTATTTATTTGCACTTTACCTTGAATAACTCGCACATGACCTTCGATTACCTAATGATTCATGTGATATCTACTAGTTAAGAACTCATCTCCGGATAGGTCTCATAATTCTTAAACAGATTTTAACAATTCAAATGACCAGTTTAAAAAGTAAATTAAGATCGGGTATGAATATCATCACAATAATTTTAAAAATTAAGTTTAAGTTTTCCAACGAAATCAAATTATCTTTATTATCTTTTCATGGTTGAATGGAGAAAGAAAAGTAACTACTCAGAACACATTGAATTTACACAACAAAACATATTTATAAAACTTTGAACCAAGTTACAAATACTTATCTGAAATGTTCCTTCAAGTGATCCTTTAACTCATACTGACTCCAATGTAAAGTACAAGACTTCAACAACACTAACTCTTACAAACTCTCATTTACTACTCAAGGAATTGAGTAGTAACACTAAAAGTAACTAAAATAAACTAAAATAAACTCACTAAATTCTTAGAAAAGTATTTAGTGGCTCTCTAGAACTATTTTCGGGCGCGGGAGAGCTCTCTTTTCTTTATAAATGTCTCCTACTTATAGAGCTTCAAAAATGACCAAGGGTTGCTTAAGACACCTCTTCAAAATTCGTCCAAATTCAATGAATCTTTTAGAAAGTAACTGTGGCGCCTAGGTGCCGAACTCCGTGACCAGATCTTCGCACCCCTTCACTTTGGATCGCACCTCTTCGCGATTAAAACCGTTTTCCTGTGTCCAGATGCATTGTATCACATGTCCTATGTATTAGGAGTAACTTCCAGCATTCTAGAAGGTCTGATAACCGCTTAACACCGTCAAAATAACTGCCCAAAGTTTTCAAAAATCTTAACTGCTTCAGTATCGAACTGGCGCCTAGACGCCGGATTCTGGAGCCTAGGCGCGAGACCTATAATTTTGGCAACTAGCTTTTTAGCTCTATTTTTGCTCCTTTTCACTCCCTTTTCATTCTTGAACTATTTTTTTCATCACCTATATCCAAAAACATAAAAAAATACATTTCATTAAAGCATAATATCCTTAAAAATTAAACCATAAATAAAACATAAAAATATGTACTTTTTAAGTGGATTAATAGTGTATTAAATATATATTTTTTAACTTTTGCTTACATCCACAGAATTGCAGAGGATTTTATTATTCGAGAAATTTACATCAGCCGATAATCTCGACTTACAAGAGAAAGTCTCTCAATTCATCACGCTTTCTTTTTCTTTCTCTTTACACCAAGATATACACCGAAGAATATAAAAGTACAAGAGAAATACTATTTCTCTTCTGCCACAAGCCACCATGAAGAAGCCAAGGAAGAGCAATCTTCTTCTTCTTTCTTCTTCCTTATACCGCAAGGAACTATTGCTTGCACTTCACTTCTCTTCTGTAACTTACACCAGCAAAGGAACCAAATGGTAGGGGCCTTCCTTTTATCGCGACTGAGAGAGCTGATGGAGGGAACAGTTGAGCGGGATTCAAATCGCGGTAGGTGGAAGAGGCAAGGTGGGAGCGACTGTTCGCGAATGGGCGAAGACGGGAGCGGGAGAAATCAGTCTCCACATTTAACAAATCTCCCACTTGGAGACCGATACACAGTCTGCATCGTCTTCTTCCTCAAATTGATATCCTCCACCTCTGCAACTCAAGGCCCCTATCTTCAAGCTAGAAGACCAACTGAAGTTGCACACAACTTCAGCTTCTCAAGAATAACACCCCTTGTCAACATATCAATAGGGTTCTCACTTTCATAAATTTTCTCAAGCAACAACTGTCCATCATCTAACAATGACCGTATAAAGTGATACTTAATCTGAATGTGCTTGATCCTAGACTAAAATGCTGGATTCTGGCAAGGAATATGACGCTCTTTCTATCACTGTAGAGAATGCCCTTCTGATTCTTCTTGCCCAATTCTTCCAAGAAGCCTTGTAGCCATATCATCTTCTTTGCAGCATCTGACACTGCTATATAATCATTTTCTGTAGTAGACAATGAAACTGTCTTCTTCATATGAGAGCCCCATAATACTGCAGTGTCATCAAAAGTATAAATATAACCTATAGTACTCCTTATGGTATCAATATGTCCAGCTAGATCAACATCAAGATAACCCTGTACATCTAAACTCTTTTCTGAGAAACACAAGCAAGTTTATGAAGAGCATCTTAGGTACCTCAAGATCCACTTCACTGCTTTCCAATGTTCATTTCCTAGATTACTCATGTATCTGCTAACAACTCTCACTACATGGGCAATATTTGGGTCTAGTGCAAACCATAACATACATAAGTGAACCAATAGCTGAAGCATAAGGAGCCTTACTCATGTGGTTGCGTTCTTCCTCTGACTTGGGTGATTGATGCTTGTTGAGTCTGAAGTGACTGCCCAAAGGTGTGACAATTGGTTTGGCCTTATCCATATTGAACATGCTGAGTACCTTTTTCACATACTCGGCCTGAGAGAGACCCAACATGCCTCTAACTCTATCTCTGACAAATCTCATGTCAAGGATTTGCTTCGTAGCTCCCAAATCTTTCATTGCAAAGTGCTCTGATATCTGCTCCTTCAGATTATTGATCTCATCAATACTAGCCCCTACAATAAGCATATCATCCACATACATTAGTAGGATGATATTTGAATTGCCAAAATACCTGACATAACAACAGTGATCTGTCTGACATATGCTATACCATGCATTGTGCATGAAATTATTAAATTTATTATACCATTGTCTAGGAGCTTGCTTCTGGCTATACTAAAGCTCTTCTTCAGTCTGCAAACTGACTCTTACTTTCCCTTTACCCCGAACCCTTTGGGTTGGTGCATGTAGATGTCTTATTCAATATCCCCATAATGAAAAGCTGTCTTTACATCTAACTGCTCAAGGAATAGATCTTCAGTAGCCACCATAAACATTGCTATTCTAATGGTTGTAAGCTTCATCACAAGGGATAAAATCTTGGAATAATCATTATCATGTTTCTGCTGAAATCCTTTTACAACAAGTCTAGCCTTGTACCTCTTACTGCATCATGCTCAGTCTTCACCCGGTACACCCACTTGTTGTGTAATGCCTTCTTCCCTGGTGGACGATCTGTCAGCTCCATGTCTGATTCTCTAGCAAAGAATCCATCTCTTCCTTCATGGCCAGCTCCCACTTGCTCGAATTTTCATGTTGCAAGGTTTCTTCATAACTTTGTGGTTCTCCACCATCTGTCACCAAAATGTAGTTCAAAGTTGGGGAGTAACACTGTGGAGAACGTCTAATCCTTTCTGACCTACGAACTGCAACTGTAGGGGTGGACTGCTCTGAAACTGACTGTGGAACAATAGGAATGGGTGCCCAAGACCCACTATTCTCGTCACCTACATCTCTGCCCTGCACTGTGACCTCTGGTAAATCATTAAACTTTACCAACTCAAATTCATGCAGTGTTATTTTAGAAATTGTATTGGACTTGTCTTTGTACATAACCTTTTCATTGAAAATCAAGTTATGCTCCTTATAATTTTCCGATCCTGATCATCCCAAAAACAATACACAAATGCATCGTCTCCATAGCCAATGAAATAACACTTCTTTGACTTAGTCTCAAGTTTACGACGAGCATAATAAGAACATAAAAAGGCATCCAAAAGTCTTAAGTTGAGAAAATTTGACCTCTTTCCTACTTCAGATCTCTTCAGGCAATTCACAGTGTAATAGAATAGATGGCCCCCTGTTGATCAAATAATCTGCAGTGCTGACTGCTTCTGCCCAGAAAGTAGGCGGTAGTCCGGTGTGCAAACTCATGCTTTTAACCTGTCATTAATGATCATGTTCATGCGCTTTACAACACCATTTTTCTGTGGTGTTCCTGGAAAGGTTTTCTCCATGTTGATGCCCTGAGTTGCACAATAATTTTTGAACCCACCATCAATGTACTGACCACCATTATCAGACCTCAGACATTGCAGCTTTAAGTCTTTCTCTGTCTCAACCATGGCCTTCCAAGTCCTGAACACGTTAAATACTTCAGATTTATAATTTAAGAAATAAACCCATATCTTTTTGCTATAATCATCAATGAATGTGACGTAGTAACGAGAACCTCCAAGAGATGCCACTAGAGAAGATCCCCAGACATCTGTGTGTACTAGATCTATAGCTTTCCTGCCTTTGGCATCTTGCCAATTTTCAAGAAATTGACCTTCCTTTGTTTCCCTATAATGCAACTCTCACACATGTTGAAATCAACAGACTTCAATTTTGGTAATTTGCCTCTGGACTAAAGTTCATTCATACCTCTCTGGCTCATGTGGCCAAGTCTGCAATGCCACAACTCTGTTGTGCTATCTGCAACAGTAGTATCAACACTGTTAATTAAACTAGTAGTCATATACATCATACATGTTTTTTTACCCCGGGCTAGTACCAATGCTCCCTTAGTAACATTTAAGGTGCTATCTTAGAAATTACTGAATGTCCACACTCATCAAGCTACCTAACATAAATGAGGTTCTTCTTTAGTTCAGAAATATGTCTGACCTTTTGCAGAGTCCACTTGTTCTTGTTAGGAAGTGCGATGTCAATCTCTCCAATTCCTACCACATTCAAAGCTTCTCTATCTGCCAGATATATTTTTCCAAAGTCACCTAAAACATAATTTCACATCAATTCCCGATGGAAAGTTGTATGGAAAGAAGTCACTGAATCTAGTATACAGTCATCAACAGAACTGTAAACTGTAAGCAGTAGTGCATCCCGTGCTTCTTCATTTACCATATTTGAGTTGTCATTCTCCGTCTTCTTGGGATTTCTACAGTTCCTCTTTATGTGGCCAATTTTGCCACAATTCCAGCAAGTTACTTGTTGATCAGACCTTGGCTTGCTTCTGCTTCTATGCTTTGATTTTGATCATCCTTTGTTTGAGTTCCTGTCATGTGATCTCTTTCTGGAATCAACATTCAATGCAAAACTCAAACCTGAAATCTTACTAGAATCTTTCCTGTGCACCTCCTCAGCCAAAATCAAATCACAAATATCATCATATTTCAGTTTAGATTTACCTGCAGAATTACTGACATCCATCCTCATAGCTTCCCAATTATTTGACAATGAAGCCAATATGATCAGTGCATATATGTCATCATCCAATTCAATTTCTACAGATGATAATTGATTTGTGATAATATTGAAATCATTCAGATGTTTTACAACAGACATACTTTCCATTATCTTCAAATTGAATAACCTTTTCATCAGATATACATTGTTATTCGCCGATGGATTTTCATACATACCTCATAGAGCTGCCATATGATATGCAACAGTCCTTTCCTTGATGACGTTGTATGCAACGGACCTCGATAAGGTCGATTGAATAAACCTCAAAATTTGTTGATCCAACAAATTCCCTTCAGTCTCATCCATCATTTCTGGTTTATTCTCCAATAATGGAAGATAAAGTTTCTTCTCATACAGATAGTCCCTTATCTACATTCTCCAATAATCAAAATCTGCGCCATCAAATTTCTCGATCCTTGAAACCTTCACTTTATCTACAGCCATCGTCTTTCCTCGAATCTAAACTAGAAGCTCTGACATCAGCTGTTATGGTATGTATATATATATATATATATATATATATATATATATATATATATATATATATATATATAATGATCGATGAAGAAGCGAAAAATAGAATGAGAAAATTCACACCATAAAGGAACACAATTGTTTACATGGTTCAACAATTTTTACCTACGTCAACGAAGTTGCAAAGGATTTTATTAATATAGAAATTTACACTTGTCGATAATCTCGACTAACAAGAGAAAATCTCTCACTTCCTCACACTCTTTTCTTATCTCTCTATGCCGAGATACACACTGAAGAAGATAAATGTACAAGATAAATCTTATTTCCCTTCTGCCATAAGCCACCAAGAGGAAGCCAAGGGAGAGCAATCTTCTTCTTCTTCTTTCTTCTTCCTCCTGCCTCAAGGAACTACTGTTTGCACTTCTCTTCTCTTCAGTAACTTACACCAGCAGAGGAAACAAATGGCGGGGGCCTTCCTTTTATCGAGATTGAGAGAGGCTGATGGAGGGAACAGTTGAGCGGGATCCAAATCGCGGTAAGTAGAAGAGGCGAGAGAGGTGGAAGCAGGCATCGATTTGCGAAAAACAACCGAATCATAACTTCGTTCTGCGACAGAGGAAGGCAGGAGCGGGAGTCGCGACTGTTCGCAATCGAGCGAAGGCAAGAGCGGGAGAAATTGGTCTCCACATTTAACACTGTCACCCAATTCACAAAAAATTTAAAGAGAGTATGGTGTGATTTTTTGTCATGACATGTCCATACAATATGATGCGTGCTAGAAAATTCGGGGCGGTAGAGTAACAAATTTATCGTCTTAGCATTGTACGAGAATTCAACACACACACAAATAAAGAAGAAAATAAGCAATGGAGACTCCAAAAGTTTTTACGTGGAAAACTCGTAAAGAGAAAAACCACTGGGTCTGACTCAGTTGCTAAAATTGGGTATTGATTGATGAATAAATAAATTCCTTGTCCAACAAACAAGAAAGGGTAATTATATTCTTTAGATTAAAATGTCGATTGACATCATCTAGTTGATGGTAATTGACGATGGTGGATAGCGGCGGTCGACGACAGTTGGTGGAGGTCAACAGAGTTCAGTGATGGTCAACGACAGAGAACAACCGTAGTTGACGTCGGTATGTGATGGTCGACGGTGGTCGGCAGTGATTAACAGAGATCAGCGGTGTTCGACGGAGGTTGGAGGTGGTGCTAAGCTATAGCTTCTTCTCAAGGCCTCAGGCTCTCTCTATGATTCGACCCCTCCCCCTCATGTGAGGGTTGTGGGTCAATTTATAGTGTTTTTGGGTGCAATTAATGCAACATTTTGATTGGACGGTCAAGAGGGCTTCTCTTGGTCAGAAGGCGTTTAAGGGGAATTTGGTGGCTTTACCAATCTCAGAATTGAGTGATCTTGGGCTCTTTGGATTCGTCTTGTCGAGACGCTCGATTCGAGTATAGGCATGCTTGTATCGATATCTGTTTGACCTTCCAAATTTGTCCAGAAATCTTTCAAGAGTGGTTTAATGAATTGATCTGGGCTTGATTTGACTCGGATTGAACTAGTTTTTATATCATTACGTTCGTCTCATCGAGCCGATCAGTTTGATTATAAGTTTGCTGAAATCGGAGCTTTGGATGACTTTTAATCAAGATTTGAATGTTTCTTGCTTAAAAGATTGCGCCGAGATTCCTATCACGCCTCGAGATTCGTGTTGGATAATGAAAATTTGTTGTTGTCGTATCACAACCGAATAAAAATAGAGCAACTCACACCTGATGCACCAGAAGTTTAGATAGAGGACATAAAATACATATCATATATAAATAACCAACTATGATAGGATGACTGGATAACAACATCTGATGCTTTAGAAACTTTAAATATGATATCATGATATCCTTATTAATGACACTATCTAATTAATTAACCAAATATATACTAACAATCAACTAATTTTTAAAAATTTTGAGAGAGGATAATATAATAAACTAGTCGTGCCTTAATGAATAATCAGTCAGGATGGGATGACTTTTACCCAATACATTTTAAAAGAGGGTATAATATAATTTGCATCGCATAGACTGATCCAGGCAATAAATCAATGATAGAACAATCACTTTTATCCTTGAGAGAGAGAGAGAGAGAGAGAGAGAGAGAAGAATGATTATCACCGTGTTACAACAAGAATCTAATTAAGATATAACAAGTGATGCATAACAAACTTAGGGTCCGTTCGGGACGGTGGTGCAGTGTCGGTGCGGCATCGTCATATCGCACCATAGTATTGTTTGTTTGGATAAACTGTGTTTCGACAACTCTTTCAAAAATTACCGTTGAAATATGCATTTTCCCACCGATCCTGTTTAGATGCGGTGGCATATATCTATGTCTGGTCTAACTTTTTCACAAAAAGCCCAATAGGATATAAATTCTAATTTTGAGGAAAACTAAATATATATTCTTTCATAAAAATCATTTTATTATGAATTAAACCAAATTAAAACATTCAATATATAATTTGGAAATAAATAATATATTCTTTGGACTTAAAAGCACCTAAAGAAGCACAACCCTAATGAATGGGAGGGATTATGTGACCACTTTAACAATCCGATTAAATACAATGAGCAAAATAAAAATAAAAATCCGTAAAAATTTGATATTTTCGCCATCTCCAGAATAAAACAACAAAATACTGAAACTTTTAGGCTTTAC
Organism: Papilionanthe hookeriana x Papilionanthe teres; assembly: GCA_022702705.1. Taxonomy (NCBI): domain Eukaryota; kingdom Viridiplantae; phylum Streptophyta; class Magnoliopsida; order Asparagales; family Orchidaceae; genus Papilionanthe; species Papilionanthe hookeriana x Papilionanthe teres. The sequence continues at coordinate 52,631,105 of CM040427.1, read as the reverse complement.
ATTCATACCACCCGATTCCTATGCTATGGAGCGCCTAAACTTTACTTTTACATTTATAACACTCAAATCTTCATATCACATCATACTGCCATTATAAATTTAGGAGGCGTTTGGGGCAGCTTATTGAGGGCAGTTGCGTTTTGATTAAGTCGGAGCCCTGTTTGAATAACACGTTATGACCCGCTTAATCCTCCCGCCCATACCACGCTTAATAATTTTATTGAGAGGAGTCGGAAGCAGGCGGACATTAGCTTATCGCGCGGAAAGAGTTTTTTTTCCACGGGTGCCCTTCTGCTGCTCGTGCGCGTCGCCCTCCCCTCTCGCAATCCCCGGTGAGCACCATCCCAGATCTGCTCGGAGAATCGGCGAGATCGTTGAGCACCACCCCAGATCTCGTTCCCTGTTCGGCTAGATCGCGAGTTCTTGCCTCTGTTGTACTCCTAACCCGAGATCCACCGTATTTCACTGAACTTTCTTCCACAGTACGAGATCGAAGGTAAATTTCTTCCGCAGTACTCCTACCTGTCACTCATATTCTTCTGGAGAAATTTGTTTCCATTTCTGCAGCCAATCGAGGCTACGAGTTTTGGTTTAGGTTTTGGATTTACTGATTTCCGTCATATTGCTTTGTTTTCTTCTAAACAATCGCCAATAGTACCTTCTGGGTGGGTCGGTTGTTAAAGTGTTCTTTAGAATTTGATGGCCAACAAGAGGCTCCCCATCCCCTCCTCTTACTTGGTTCTTCCTGTTGCTTATTTTTCAAACTTGTGTATTGTTGTTATTAATCTTTGTGTTGATATCCCTGAATCTTTTTCCTATGCTTTATGAATCATAGAAGGTAGCATCTTTTTTATCTGTTTTCATTTGGATATGCTTGAACTAAGAGTTTTTTGTGTTAATAGTTTTTTGTCTGTATTCTCTCCAAATTTGCATCACTCAGTTTGTTGTGCTGACCACATAAGAGTTTTTTTGCTTTATTTTAAGATAGGTTTCGGGAGGGATTTCTTGTGCATTGCGACTAAAATTTTGACTGTGAAGTGTTAAGTTATTTGTCATTTCTTTATTCCAGTTTTTTTGTCATTTCTAAAGTGTGACAATAAAACTTTTGTAGTCATTTGATTCATCTCTATTTGTTCTTGAATGCAAAAAAACTTGGATTTCATCATCTATTTGATAAATAATAAAGTTCAATCAAATTTTATAACTCTTGTAAGGAAGATCTAAGATTTCACAAATTTGTTCTATTCTAGCTTTGACCAAAATTTAGGATTGATCAATTGATTTCTTTCTTATCATTCTAAACAAGTTATTTACCCTTATAGCCATTATAAGTTATTTGCTTACCCTTCCTAGCATTGCAAAAGATGTAGCATTGACTTTGCCTTCTCTTGTACATTGAGCTTTTGCTTAATTTAAACACAGATATTTGAGTACTGTCTTATCCCTTCATTTCTCAAAATTTGCCATGAATTGGTTTCAATTTTAAACACATCTTGTATTGGTTTTTTATTTGTTTCTTCTTTTGTTGGTGAATATTACATTAATATCTTTAGCTTTTTAGTTTTGCATGTATTGGATGTTATGTATGCAAAATAGAATTCATGCTTGTACTGTGCAGCTCTTGCATTGTTTTATTAGCAATGGTTAGGAAAAATGATGTCGGTACCTTAGCAATATGGGATAAGGAGGGTACGAACATTTTCTGCAAGATCCGCATCGAGTGAGATTGGCGCCGGTAATAGTGCCATCCACCCATTTCGAGAAGGAAGGTTGGCTGAATATAGCTCGGAAGTTCAAAGAACGGACAGGTAGAGATTACGAAAAAGTACAATTTAAAAACAAATGGGATCAATTGAAGAAAGACTGGAAATTGTGGAAGGGGTCGAAGCATGGATATACGGTGTGGTCGGGATCCCGCTAAACGGACAATCAATGCTTCAGATGCTTGGTGGGCCGAGAAAATTGAGGTGAGATTTTCTTGTTTGCAAAATTTTTACTCCATTTCTCATTTATTATAATTTTTTTTTCATTTAAGCTATTATGTCCCTAAACCCCAATCTCAACGTTCTGTTACAGGCAGTGCCAGCATTGAAAAAATTCAAACATAACGGAATTGAACCAGAGTTGGAAGAAAAATTGGACATAATGTTTAGAGGGGTGATGGCTACGGGGAAGTATGCAGTCAGCCCTAGTCATACAGGGTTTACTGGAATTCCAGAGGATTCCGCACAAGATCCAGTGTATGTTGACGATGAAATACATAGTGTCAACCAGATGGAGATGGGTGAGTCAAGCTCACAGTTGAAGAGGCCCAGGCAGGGGAGAAAGAAGAAAGAAAAGGACAGTATTCTGTTGGATAAGCTCGACCGTCTCATTGACGCTTTTGGAGCACCACCGCCGACTCCGGCCTCGATCGCATTATCTTAGAAAGTATTCGGATTTTGTCTTCTATCCCTGAAGTGGTTGCGGACAGACAATTCTATGCAATTTCTATGAAAAAATTGGAGGATCCAACACCCAGACAGATATTCATGGCGATGGAACCAGATATGCGCGTCGAATATCTGCGTGTTATTAGGGATGATCGAGCTTATTTATGTTTTTCTTGTCTTCTCGTATTGTACTCTTTAATGTTGTGTACGCAGCTGTTATTTGAACTTATGTTTTCTTGTTAACTGTACTTCTTCATGACTGAACTCAAAAGCTAATTAGTAGCGTTTTATGCATTTGGAGTTTTATTTTAATTGTAGCCGATTTGATCTGTCTAATATCTTCCTTGTTCTAGCATGAATACGCAACACGAACGTCGTAAGAGAATGTCATTGGCTGCAGCTATTGCCATAATATTGCTGGATTATTATCGATCAAGCAGCCTTCGTTTGCCTCGTATGACCTCCACCTATGTCGGGGACAAATGGGTGGGTGAGATGCTTTCGGGACATCCAATTCGTTTCAGCAACATATTTAGAATGTCTGTCCTGATATTTTTAGATCTTCTTCACGAGTTATCTCTAAACCATGGACTTCAAGGTTCTTCGAGAACATCACGAAGAGAGGTACTGGCCATAACCCTATATATTTTGTCACAGAATGAATCAGTTAGAGCTGCCATGGAGAGGTTTCAGCATTCATCCGAGACTATCAGCCGCTATTTCTCCAAAGGCATAGAAGCACTTGCTAGTCTAGCTACTAAAATCGTCAGGCCAGAGGATCCATCATTTGCTCATACCCCAGTTCAAATTTTAAATGATCCCCGTTACATGCCTTATTTCAAGGTAATTTTTATTTTCTTTACGTACATACAAAAAAAAAAATCTTCTAACATATGCAGAACAGTACTGCATAGGTGCAATTGATGGTACTCACGTACATGCTCGATTAGCCAGTAAGGATAAGGTGGCTTTCATTGGTCGAAGTGGTTCACCAACTCAAAATGTCATGGCGGTATGTGACTTCAACATGTGTTTCACATATGTTATGGCGGGCTGGGAAGGGAGTGCACATGACAGTCAAATTTTCTCTTATGCTACTACGAATAGATCGCTGGGTTTTCCTCAACCGCCTCCAGGCAAGATATGATTTTTAATAGTCTTACTTATATGTGCTTATTGTGCATAACAATAACTATCATAACAGGAAATACTATTTGGTCGATCGTTGGGTACCCTATGCGAGAGGGTATTTAAAGCCATACCCAGATACGAAATACCACATCCCGGATTTTGAGCGTTCTAATGGCGTCGCCCGGGGCAGAAAAGAAATGTTTAACAAGCGGCATTCTTCTTTGCGCGGTGTGATCGAAAGAAGGCGTTTGGAAGAACAAATGGGTCATCCTGCGCGATATGCCGCCGTACCCATATCAAAAGCAGACACACATCGTAATTGCTACGATGGAGCTCCACAATTTCATTAGACGTCATCCCTCCCGGTACGATACAGACTTCAACATGGCTGACGCTGACGAGAGTCATATCCCCTCTGATGAATATGATTCTCATCTTGGGGATTCTATTCTAGAGGAAGTCATACAGTATGAAGAATTTGTTACACAGGATGCGGAAGGTGCATCGGAGATGGCTGATTTGAGGGGGCGTATCACAGATGCAATATGCGACTCCTAAACTGATTTTATGTGACTTTGTACTGATTTTGTTTCAATATCTTATGTATGTGAAATATAAGACCACTTTATATTTCAATAGTTGAATGAACATAAATTATTTGGATTCATCAACTTCAACAATACTTTGTTAACAATTAACATCTTCTACCCTTCTTTACTGTGATAATGTTTTAACTATCACTTTTGCAAATTAGCCACCCAAACTTAAAATTTTACACCAATCACCCAAAAACTATCCAAAACTTTAAATATAATGGATTGACCATAATCTTGGGTGGTTGAAATCTAGATTTTAAATTTTGGTTTATAATTACTGAGCTATTGGTTTTAATATTTTTGGGAAGCTTTACATATATCCCACTCAGTTCTTATATATCTACATATCTAACACCTAAACGTCAATATTTACATATAGGCTCTTTAGCTATGTAAGAAAAGTTGTATTTATTTTTGCGAACTGATGTACTTCACTTTATTCTATTTTTATTTTTGCGAACTGCTGTACTTCACTTTATATCTACATATCTAACACCTGAACGTCAATTTTCATACAGCTGAGCTTTATTTTCAGGATGGGTTAATAATTTTCAGGATGGGTTAATAATTTGCTGCTTAGAAGTTATAATTTATCTGATTCTGAAAATTTGATATTGATGAAAGAACTTAGATTGGACATGTTAAATTATAGTGTTTGAGTTTATATTTGCTAAATATCTGGATTGATTGATAATTAATGTTTGAGTTTTAAACAATTTGATTTCAGTATGTTTGAATATCATTGTAAGTTTTACATGTCTTATAGCTACATGCTTTGCCTTTGGGTTATTTTGTTACTACTGCTTGATTCATTAAAATGAATTAAGCTTTAATTCACCAAGATTCCTATATAAAGTTTGTTGAGATCTTGCTTTCATTCACTGTTTAAAGATCATTTCAAGTACCATTAACTTATTAAATTTTGTTGAGATGTTGCCTTCATTTACTGTTCTGACTACTGGATTAGCCATCCTTATTTTGACCCCATCTGCTCTTATAATTACTGAGCTATTGGTTTTATTATTTCTGTTTTTTGCCGTTCAACATTATTCAGACATTTTGCTCTTGAATCTTTGTATCTTGCATGATTATACATGCATGTTGTCGATTTAGATTGTTTACATTTGATAGAGAGTGGCTGCAACCGTATCAATATTAACGGAGCATTTTCCCTATCAATTGTTTTACTGGTTCCAAGTTTTGATCGCTTTCTACAGTGTTCTTTCATGGTTTCCTACAAGCAAAATTTTACAATTTTTTAATCTTTATTGGGGCCACTTGTCTGCTGCTCTTTCTGAAATTCCTCTTATTTAGAACATGAAGATCTGAGCATTTGCTGTAACATAAATCTTAAAGAAGATTTATAAATAAGATTTATACAGCTTTACTTTTATGATAAGAGAAAACTAGGCGTGTAAATATGATATAACCACAGATTTGTTGATTCAATGCTACAAATTTGAGTATACATTCCAATTATAACCCAACGTAACTTGGCTCTTTGTTGAAGTAGCATTATCCTCATTATTATCAATGCATCATTTTACTGTCCCGAACATCAGCATTGTTAACTGCCTTTTATTTTTTCGTTGTTTTCTTACAAGCAAAATTTCCCAAGAATTTTGACCTCATTGGGAATTCCTTTCGAGTTCTCCCCTCGACATTCCTCTTATTTTGAACAGGATGATCTTAAATCCATAAATCTTAAATAAGAATTATAGGTCTTTTTTTCTTAATGACAGAAATCTAGGAGGGAACTAAAGCTACAACCAGTGATTTGTTGATTCAGTTCTACAAATTTATGTATACAGTCCAATTATTTCACTGTAACACTAAGCTTTAAATTGAAGCTGCAGCAGAGCCAGAATAACTTAACAGGCCAACATGCATCATGAAAGGTAGTACCGATATTTGGGGAAAAAACTATTTGCTAGGAAATGAGAGAACCAGAGCAGCTTTCCAATTTTTAAACCATGAATCACACCTAAACTTATTTATTTACCTATATGCAAGAAGTGCATATGGATCTAGAACAGTAAATGAAGGCACAGAATTTACATATCTCACACCTAAACTTATTTATTTACCTATATGCAAGAAGTGCATATGGATCTATTGTTTAAATCATATGTTATTTGCGTTGAAGATGGGTTCTGTTTACTTTATTTATATTAAATCCTTGGTTTGTCTGAGATATGTAAATATATAAATTTTAATTGCTTCTTACTCAAGAAATGTAAGGGAATCTAACTACCCATATTTGAATGAACTGGTATTGATCTGTTTTTCATATCCCTTTAAGATTTTGATGTTTCTGACTTTTAGAGCTTATGTTGAGCTTTCATTTCGAATATAAAGATAAGCATGAAATGGTTGATTGATTGAATGGGAATTGTGTTATGTATGTAAATGCCCCTTCATTTTTATAAAACTAATTTGGCAAGTGCAAATCATTGATGAAAAATGAGTTTGTATCACTCTATTAGAATGGCTTGAAATAAAATTCCACCTAAATATTAAAGTTTAGTTGTGAGATATGCAAATACATAATAATTGTCTGTTATATATGTAAATGCCTTATTTAATTTTTTTACTCTGTCTTAAATATTTGCAGGAAGATGAGCTACAGGTCACAGATAAAGTCCGAGCGAGTGCTTATGTCGCTGCGGCTTGCCGACCATAATACTCATGTCACGTCAGGAACATAGCTACGGGCGACAGTTCTACAGATGTCCTCGGTGGGGACAAGGATTAGAAGATTGCAAATTCTTCAGGTGGTTTGATAATATGTCTGTAACTACATTATCCCAACCGAACACCGTTGCTCGGGGATCCATGGTATCACAAGTTCAAGACATTGCTTTTAGTTCGACTGCTTCTCACACAGACAAGTTTACTCACAGTTCTGTGGTGTCAGAACCAAAGAACAACCATCGTGACATGCTCTTACATCATAAAATGAATGCTGTCATTTTTCTCCTTGTAATTTTAACTCGCTTACTTCTTCTTTTTATTTAGGTTTCGTGAAACTCACTATTAGGTGTGGTCTCCATGTATTTTGTATTTAGGTTTCAGATTGTACTTGTATTTTATTTGGATGTACGTTAGTTATGTAAATGTACTGTTGTATTTTGAAAACCTTTCATTAATATGTTTGATCTGGTTTTAAAATGAAAAATGTTTGAGTGGTGTATATGTGAATAATTCTTAAGCGATACTAATGCTTGTCATTTTCGACTTGTTCGAATATTTATTAGTAAAAAATGACTCATAGTCGATGTGTCATGTGAATTAAAGCTTCATATTTGGCGCAAATCAAATATTTTTATTCATTTTAAAGCTTGTTCTCAGCTTATATTTAACTTGAATGATTTACAAAATTATAAATTTGAATATTTTTTTGAATACAGTAAAAAAATTAATGATTGTGATCGAAATTTAAAGCGAGCTTAAGAACTAATGGCATAGCAGTAAATGATATTTGATGGTAGATTAGAAGCATATTGTACATTTGAAAGGGATTGGTTAGTGAGGTGAGGTATATAAGATTTACATAAGAATTGCATTGTATATAAGTAAATATTTAAATGAAAAATTTTTTATTTAAAAATATTTGTCGTTAAATTTTAAATAAGATTTTATACTTAATAAAATTTTTTAAGAAAAAAGTAACATAAATTGTTATTTTTCTACAAACAATCGCATATAAGCGAGTTTTCAAACCGCAAAACCAAGCAACTCAACGAATTTATTCATTTCGAGGCATAAGAGTCATTTATCCATAGACAATTGCTAATCATCTGTTTTCAAAACGCTCAAACCAAACAAACAGACAACTTATTCGAATCGATCGCTCATCGGCAGAACTTATATGAATAGCGAACTTATCTGAATAAACTGACTACCATTCAGCTGCCCCAAACAGACCCTTAATAAGAGAAGTACATTTTTTCATACATAGAAAAAGTTTAGGTGTCGGATATATATGAAATTCATTAGAAATGAGTGGTATGTATGTAAATTTTCCAAAAATTTGTGTAATTGCAACATTGTAGATCATTGAGTCATTGAAACTTCTAAAAGAATTTTCAGTAATGTTACCAATTGTTACCAATTGGAGCCCAGGTTAAAAAAACCATAACATAAGTAGGGGTGTAAACGAGCCGAATACGAACGAACAGAGCTAGTGTTCATGTTTGAAATGTTCAAACATATCACTGTTCGTGTTTGGTTCGTTAAAAAACCGAACGAAAAAAAATTGTTCGTGTTCGACTCGTTTGCTAATCGAACGAATCGAACACGAACTTCCTGGCGAACCTAACACGAAATTTTCGTGAACAACGAGCTTTTTTTATAGCACTAGCTTTGATAGCATACTTCCTTAAAAAGAAGCAAATTGATTAGGCATTTCGTACACATCAGGTAATCCATACTTCCTCAAAATGAAACAAACCGAATAAGGCGTTTAGGGTTTTATTTTAATATATAATATAGTATATTGATTATAATATTATAATATTTATATTAATATAATTAATACTAAAATATTATTATTTTTATTATTAATTTATCCTATATTCTAATTTATAGAAGTTTAATTATTTAAAATATGATAAATTTTTATTATATATATATATATATATATATATATATAATTATTTTCTATTTCAAACAATAACGAACCGATCACGAACGAACTTATCACTGTTCGTGTTTAGTTTATTTAACAAACCGAACGAAAAAAATAATTCGTGTTCGTCTCGTTTGCTTATCGAACGAATCGAACACAACTTGGCGAACCGAACATGAACTGTTCGTGAACAACGAGCTTTTTTGACCGCCTTTAACATAAGTGCAAAATTTTATGCTAGTACGAGTCCAAACATTTTTTGCGCCATTTACATGCATATCACATTATCAAATGTATTTACATATCTCATATCTAAACTTTTATATTTATACATAGCACTCAAATATTTAATATCACATCCAAACTAGCACTATTATCACTTTTTAAAGGTGAAATATATCTTTCCAAGCACGAATATTATGCGTGAATATGAAAATTTAGATGTTATATATATAAATACATAAGAAATATGTGCTAATTATCTAAATTTGATGTTATGCCTTTTAATAATTAAAAAAATCAATTTTATTTTTAAAATGTAGGCATGGAATTATTTAAATTTATGCAACCAAGTTTTATACAAGACACGAACGTCATCATCACTTGCACAAGTTTATTAATATTACCCACCACGACTTAAAACCACTTACCCTAAAGAAACATAAAGAACATCCATAGACATGAAACCTCAAACATCACAAGCAACACCAACTAGTTCCCCATGAGCTAGCCATATATATATATAGTTTATAATAAACCCGCGAACCGATTATTCATCATAGTGGTTCTTGTTGGCAAGGTTGCAGTGGCGGCGGATCTCACCATTCTCGCCGGTGAGCGGATTATTCTCAGACAGAAGCGTGATGGCCCGCGCAAAGTGCTCGAAGAAGTAATCTTGGCTCTTAGCCATCTTCTTAACATAGGGTCGGGTTTTCGGGTTGTTGGCCAACTCATGGTCCACCATGAGAAGACCCTTGTTGTCCAGGATGTTACGGTAGTAGTTGTTGTCCAACTTCATGGGAGTGCCACGATCATTTCTCACGTATTGTACCGATTTCGGGTCTGGGATCGGGTCGTAGCACTTCTTGAGCATGTGAGGGACATGATCCGGGTTCAGGGCTGGGTCGACTTCAGGGTACAATCTGTGCACTAGCTTCACGCAGTGTGTTCGGCCGACGCTGTGTGCACCTGCTCCCCGATTCGTGAATAATGATAATAATAAAAATGAATCATTCTCCCAAATTTCCTACGTACTGCCTACTAAAAAAAAATGAAGTTTAGATCGAATTTGATTGGAATACATGCAAGTCTTATTATCTTTAATGACATTAATATATGTTAGTGTTCTCTTAGTTTATATCACTTGATTAAGGGGTGAAGTTGTGGATGCCCATAGTGGAAAGAAGCTGAGTAGTTCTATATTTTAGGTGTCCTATATATATATATATATACACACACACACACTTATAGTATCCTACAAATAATGATTCATGATTTGCTGCTTATTTTGGTCTGTCATTTGGGTTGGTGGTAAAACAGTGCAGCTTTAAAGTTTAAGGCTGCATGCATGGCTGAATCAGAAACTCTATCAATATAATATCAGAATTTTAATATTTATGAATTAGCCTATGTGACTATTTACGTAAATGTGAAATTAAAATGTCTTTAAAATAACTAAAAATATGAATAAGCTTTTATTTACAATACTAAATTTGTGATTTTTAACGTAAATACCACCCAATTCCTTTGTATTTACATTTCTAATAATATCTAAACTTTAATTTTTACATTTATGTCATTTTATCTATACAAGACAAAATATGAAAAAAAAAAAAAAAAAAAAAAGTAAATTTTGAAATCAAAACATTATAAACTAATAATAAATGCAAATAAAATAAAGAAAATACGACGACACTAAGGGTCCGTTTGGGGCAGCTTATTTGGTGTGGTAGCGTTTTGAAAACACACATGACCTGTTTGGGTAAAGTGCGTTTTGGTAGAGTATGTGTTTTCAAAAAGCTGAAAACAACGTTTTCACACCGCACCTACCTATGTGCAGTAGGAACTTTCTGCCTGCGATATGACTTTTCCAAACAAATAAAAATTTATAATAGTAACCACATCTAACTTATCAACATATTATTTTTAATCAACTTATAATAAGCTACAACTGCCTAAAAAAGACGCTAAAATTATCACATCAATGACAGCTGTCGCTTATATTTTTTTAAGTACTACAGTGCAATTCAAATAAAAAATATACATTTTATTTAATGCAGATCTACCCTGTTCACAGCATTTCTATACAATAAAATATAATTTCAGAATTCTACTGGAGTGCTGTACTACCTAGCTGTTGAAAATGAAAATAAATAAAAAAAAATCCTATTAAATTTATACTTCAATATTACGATTTCTTGAAACCAGTAAATAAAGGTTGAGTTTGTCAAACCCTTCAACTTTACTTCATGACGTATAAAAGACAAATATTTTATAAACAAATTTCTTCATAATATCAATATTGCACAAATCAGTCATAAATATTCAACAATGCATGTATATATTTACCGTAAAAAAACTGACTTATGATTTTCTTCTTATTTTTTTTTATAAAATATTGAAATAATTAAATCACATTTCGACAATGCATTTTATCTCGGAATTCAGACAAAAAAAATATTATACATAAAAATATAAAAAGTTTAGAAAAATTTATAGAATTTATTTAATATTTTATAAAAAATTATATACTCAATTATTTATTTGAGAAAAGAAAGCCAGACGGCATGCTTTCAAATTCCAATAAACATTGCTGTCGTTTTATAATGAAATGAAGATGAAATCAAGCTCATGGCCATACTAAAATATAAATAAAAAACAGGCTGCGGCCGGCAGGCATATTTATTAAAATAAATAAATAAAAATAGAAGAAGAAGAAGAAGAAGAAGAAGAAGAAGAAGAGGAAGAAGAAGGTTACCAAGGAGAGCAACGAGTCCGGGGGTATCAATACCCATAGCTCCAAACTTATCCAAAACAGACGAAATACTCTCGTTATGATCAGGAAGAAACTTCTCCACCACCTCCGCCCTACTCTTCCTCCCATCCCTCCTCCCTGTTTTCAGGGGAATACTCGGTCCTCCAACCTTCATTCATTCCATCACAAACAGCTTCTTAATCGCTAATAAAGCATAACAGATTGAAGAAAAGAGTGAAAAGGATTTATAGAGTATTACTGCAACGATGCCATCTCTGGCTGAGAGAACTAGGATATCAGCGCAGGAGACAACTCCAGGACACTCCCTCTCTACCGCATCCTTGATTTCTTCCAAGTATCTGAAGTTCCTCATGCCAAAGCTTCTGTCTGTCTCCTTCTCGGAGAGAGTCTTTCTGGTCGAGTCGAGAAGCAGAGAGGCGTCGCAAGACTGTATTTTTATCCGAAGATCAATGCGACGTTAGAAAGAAATTAATGGTATAAAGAGATAGACTTTGTCATTTAAATTTTTCGTGTTCTCACCTGAACAGCGCAGTCATGGAAAATGTTTCTGATCCAGGAGAAAGCCGTGTTCTTGTGGCGCTTGTAGAGGAGTTTGACTTGTTCGCGGATGATGTCTTCGGCTTGAGGGCAGGACTCCTTGTAGAAGTTCATGGTGAGGCCGGAGGAGGAGGGGGTTTCGGCATTCGTGAGGGATGAGAGGGCGAGGAGGGCGAGGAAGAGTAAACTCCAGGAGGAGGAGGAAGACGAGCCCATCTCGTCTCAGGGGAGGTTTCTTGGTTGGAGAAGAAGAAGGAGAAGGATTTGTGAGCGGTAAGCTTGGCTTCCGACTCTTTAATAAAGCGTAGAAATTAGGTAAAGAAGGGGAGCGGTGTTTACATGTATACCACACAGATTTGATGTATTTACACTTACAAGCAATGTTTACTTGTATGACTCTTAAATTTTTAATATCTGTACAAAAAATATCATCATTAAATGTACACAATTTCAATTTCATGCATAGATTTATAATGCTAATATATTATAAATATGAATATTAAATTTTAGATGTAAGATATGTAAATATAAAAAGAATTGCGTGTATGTATATAATTTTTTTTGGAAATGAAAAGAATTGTCTCCTAATTACTTATTTACTCATTTAAATTAATATTTTTTATCTTCTTCTTACCACTTGAACTTTTAAAATTAAGCTCGAGCTCAAGCTAGAACTCCAATAATTAATTAAGCTCAAGTTCTAGCGGCTCCAGCTGGACTTCAATTTCTCGAAAATTTGTTTCAAAAAGAGATTTCATAACAAAAAAAGAAGTGAACCATTTTCATAACTAAAGAAAAACAAAAAGAATTAATATATGCCCAAAAAAATTAATAAAAGATACTTTCATTCAGATGTTATTTATCATAAAATATATTTGCTATAATTAATAAGAAGTAACATATAAGAGGGTGTTTGGTAGGATACTTTTAACACTAAACAATCATAAATAAGAGATAAATCCGTTATTAAATTAAATCTATGTTTTACCTTTTTTTTTTCCTGTTAAATTGAGATATACTAAGTCGATTTATTAGCGCACGAAAAAAATTATTTCAAATAGGTTTATCCAAATATCTCAAATGGATATAACTGAATTTAACCTTAATAGAATGAATTATTATTTTGAATTTAATAATATTTAGACCGAGTTCTCACTATGACTGTCAAAAAATCTCATTGTTTGCAAACAGTTTATGTTCAGTTCGTCAATGAGTTCGTGTTCGAATCGTTCGATAAGTAAACGAGACGAACATGAATAATTTTTTTTCGCTCGTTTTGTTAAACGAACTAAACACGAACAGAGATGCGTGTTTGAATTGTTGTTGTTCGAAATATAAAATAATTTAAAAGAATTATATATAAAAAATTTATGATATTTTAAAAAACTAAAATTTATAAATTATAATATATGGTAAATTAATAATAATAATATATTAATATACTTTATTAGTAATATACTAATATATATATATATATATTATATTTATATAATATAAGTTATATAATTAATATAATATATTATATATATATATTAATATTAGGGCTGACAAACTAGCTCGTCGTTCGTGAACAACTCGTGTTCGATTCGTTCGTTAAAAAACGAACACGAACAACGACTTCACGAACAATTTAGAACACGAACTTATTTCAAACAAACTAAATTTCAAACGAATTGAACACAAACACAAGTTCTATTCGTTCGTGTACGAATCGTTTACACCCCTAGTTCTCACCTCTCAACCAAGCCAAACAGAACTCTCACACATCCGCTCTTCGTAGTTCAGCCACTTATTCCAAAACCCTCCAATGTCCGCCTTCTCCCCCTAGCAAAGATGTCTCCTCCATCCCGTCTCTCCCATGACCGATACAACCCTAACGCCAAACCTAATAATAAAGGACAAAGCCATGCCCCCACCCCATAATTCCACATTCTACATCCGCCGCAGCTTTCGAAACTCCAATAATCCAAATTTCTCCTCCAAGTCTTTCCCCGCTACCGCCGGCGATAGAAGTGACGATGATACACAATCCTCTACGCCGCTCGCTGACGATCTCTTCCGATCTCCCCGACGCTCCGGGGGCTACACCCAAGGTGATGCTTCCTATCTCTCTCTCGTTAGCTTCTACTCCGATCCCCCGAACATTCCCGCCCTCCGCGCACTCCTCGATCGAATGCGCTCCGATCGCCGTCCCTTCCCCGAACGCTTGTTCCCCCCAATCATCCGTGCATTTGGCCGCGCCGGACTCCCCTTTGAAGCTCTCCGCCTGTTTGACGAAATGCTGCCCTCATTCCAGTGCACCCCTTCCACCTTCTCCCTCAATTCCGTCCTCTCATCCCTCGTCTCATCCCCAAACTCCTCCTCCCTAGCCTTCCCATTCTTCCGCCGCGCCATCTGCGTCCATCATTCCCTCAACCCCAACCTTCTCACCATCAATCTCATTCTTAAATCACTCTGCTCACCTCCTTCCCCTTCCCTCCCCCTCGCCCTCAATCTCTTCCGCTCCATCCCCCCACGTGGTCTCTACCCCGATGCTTACACCTACACCACCCTGATCGCAGCCCTCACACGCACTGGCCGCCTCGACGACGCCTTTGCCCTTCTCGACGAGATGCAGCTCGATGGCATCGCCCCCACATCCGCCACCTTCAACTCTCTCCTCCACAGCATCCTCCGCACCGGCGATCTCCGTCGTGCCGCTAATCTCGTCCGCTATATGCTCCTCAAGGGTTGCCCGCCCACTCTCGCCACCTACAACACCCTCGTCCATGGCCTCTGCCGCCATGCCCGCCTCGAAGAAGCGCTTGCTCTCATTGACCGTATGGTCCTCCGCGACGGCCTCGTACCGAACGAGGTCACTTATGGCGCTCTGGTTGACGGCCTCGTCAAGCTGGGCCGCATTGTCGACGCCCGCAGGGTGTTCGACACTATGTGTGAGAGGGGAGTTCGGGCTAACGAGTTCGTGTACTCCTCGCTCATCACAGGCCTATTCCGATCCGACGGTGTCGAAGAGGCCATGAATCTATGGGCGGTGATGATATCCGATGGTGTCAAGCCGAACGAGGTCCTCTACACCGTTCTTGTTGATGGGCTCGCTCGACACCAAAAGGTCGCCGAGGCGGAGGACGTGATCGCTAAAATGACCGCGGAAGGCTGCAATCCTAATGTCCGCACCTTCAGCGCGCTAATGTGGGGCCATTTCAAGTCCGGCAATAGCCATCAGGCACTTGCCACGTGGACCAAGATGGTCCGCTGTGGCTGTGAACCCAACCAAGTGAGCTACAGCATTTTGATCAATGGGCTCTGTGGGGAGGGTAAGGTGAAGGATGCTATGATGGTATGGAAGAACATGATCAGCCGGGGTTGCACCCCCGATGTGATGGCCTACACGGCGATGATCCAAGGGCTGTGCATAGCCGGGAGTGTGGATGGTGGGCTGAGATTGTTTTACGATATGATGGCCCGCGGCGATGCAGAACCAGATGCGGTGGTGTATAATGTACTGTTTGATGGGTTGATTAAGGCCGACAGGTTAGTCCAAGCCATTGATTTGTTGGGTTCGATGTTAGAGAGAGATTGTGACCCAGATGAGGTCACGTGCAATATATTTCTGAAGGGGTTGAGGTGGGAGGAGGAGAAGGGGAGGGAGTTGATGGAAGGGATGATTGTGAGAATGGTGAGGAGAGGGAGAATTAATGGTGCCACTAATATTCTTTTATTGATGTGTAAGAAGTACATGTTCCCAAGGAGTGAAATTTGGGAGAAGATGGTGAGTTTGGTTTGTAATATGAAGAAAGTGAGGGTTGGAATTGATAAGATTTTTGGTATAATCTCATGTAGAAATGATTTATGAAGGAAAATTTGGTTTTCAAAGGCGTGTGAATTGAACTCATGGATGCCCTCTTTGACATTGAAGCTCATGTCAACAACGGTTGTTTTTCTTTTAATTTTTTTCCATTAAAATGAGAATGTCTATAGTTCATATTTAGGAAGATTTACATGCATATCACTCAATTCTCATATATGTAAATATTTATCACTTAAAGTTTACATATGTAACCTCACTAATGTGTGAAAATGCTATTCTTAGTTTTGGTGTTCAAGTTGATTGGTATTTTAGGACCTATCATGGATGGTGAATGATCCAAGTACTGCTAGTTAAGGCCATTTTGTCATTTCTGGTAAGGTTTAACGCTCATGATTAATTAATACATAATTAATGGTGATAAAAAAAAAATCAAGGGTGTTGATTGATTGCTAAGATGGATAAGTATCTTGTTATTCTTGAGTTCAACGCTATCTCATATTGGTGTATAGATGTCACATAACCTGAATTGTTCAGGAACTTTAAGAGCAGCTTGATTTAGAAAGAATACTCAAACTTGCCACATTGTTGTCATCATGAAAAGTTTTAGAAAGAATACTCGAAGTTTTATGAGCAACAAATAAATGAATAGAACACTTTGATTTTAAGGAAACATATGGTTTAAAAGGCGTGCTTCACCTTTTGATAATTAGTATACATATTTCTTTATATTCATTGTCTGACGCTTCAGGTGAAACAATTATTCCTCTAATGAAGGAAATTTTTTTGTTCAATGATACATCTCTAGCAATTGAGACCATGTATAAGTAAAATGTTTGGTTTAAAAGCACTTCAAGTTTAAACACTAACAAGAACATGTTTGATTTTGGAGGATTTAATATTTTTGAAGTTAGAATTTTCTTTGAGTCACACCCAAAGAATAGACGTAAAACAAGAGAGAGAGTGAAAGAAAATTGTTTAAAGAGACGAAGAAAAATGTTTAAACAGAGGGAAAGTGAGATGTGTAAAGAATTAAATATATTGTCTAGAGTTCCCTTAATTCTCCCTTCCATTTAACATTATTCTATTTAGATGGAGAGCTAATATATATTGTGAAATGACAATCATATCCTTACCAATTTCTAATCAGCTGATTCTTTATCAATAGGATTCTTGTCGTGCAATCAACAGGTGTCCAGTGTTTCATCCTTATGTAGGTTGATTCTTTCCCGAGCGATATATGAATGGACCGATTTTTGGGTCACCTTTGCTCATTCTGTTATTCAGATGTTATTCGACTTTCTGGTTCTCAATCCCTTGGGTCGGTCGCCTAATTGATGTCATTGATCAATCCATCTTATGAAGTTGACTAACCTCTAGTTGATGGCTAGGTTGTGTCCTTTTCTTATCTTAATTCATTCCTATTGACGACATGCGCCTTCTTGTAGTCACTCGATCTAATCAAGGGCATTTGGATTACACATATTATAAGTTCTCTCCGCTGCCACAGAAAGTTTATCAAGGAGCCGACAATGTCAGAGAAGTTACTCTGTTTGGGTATTTTGAGCTTGAAATTAGTTTGAGAGCTTCCCCATTTTATTTAGTTCTGTAAGTTTTTTTTAAAATTTTTTTATTTTAGTCGTTGTGGATTCATATTTATCGAGTTTGGACAAATTGGGAGAAGAAAAAGATGTGGTGGAATGAGACGAAGGACTTGCCAGTGAGGATGGAGTCGATCTTCCCAAGGCGCATTCTTTCTAAGATACATGAGGGTAGTGCTGAGAGGTTTTAGGTGGATTGTGAAGTGCTGGCTCACCCCCCTTGATGAAATCTAAGATTCCATTGCACGCATGGCCATTATAGCAAGGTTTGTAGGAGAGCACCTTATCATCCCGTGTGGCAATACTGGAAGAGAAGGAAAATGTGGTGAAGAAAATGAGGAGCAGCCTTCACTGAGAACTCGCGGGCTTGTGTGAGGAGCTTTGAAATTCTCAAGCTCAAGCTGAATCTAGTAGTTTGTATCAGTTTAAATTCAGAGGGAATTTATGTTTATCATCTACTTCGGCTAAGTCATGTCTCTGCTGAGATTGCATTGGACCTTTGTATTAGTATTTTTCTTTGTTTGGGCTGAGTCTTGAAGGCAAGCTGCTTGTGTCAATTTTCTTTATTAACAAAATAAAGTTTATGATTTTTACGCTCCTTTTTGTCATGTAATTTATGGTTTTATTTTGCTCAGATGAAGGAAGGGTAGCTGGCCGGTCAAGACAACACCAACTGGAGTCTCTCTACGTAAGAATAAGCTGAAAATTTCATCAAAGGTTCAATAAGAGGCGTCTAAGGTCAAGGGGAAGAATTTATGCATCCACCGGTACATCGAAGCAAAGGTGATTGACAGTTGCTGGCCCCTCACGTCTATGAAAGGATGACAGAAGCCGACTAAATGGTCTCTGATGCTCCGCCATCTCTTAACTACCTAGTTATAAATGCATCTTGCATATATTTTATAGACTATTTCCTGCATGCAGTCGCCTGTTCAAAATCCTGTGTTGATGTGTTGTTCAAGGAGAAGCCTACATGTACGATCTGTAGGACTGCGTCATTAAGCAGTCCCGAAGTGATCAATTATGCGATCATCTGATTTTCTTTATTTTTTTTTTTTTATAATTTAGACTGCAATCTGTTTTGTAGGATTTGTTTGAATTTTTTTGGTGATATATAGTGAGAACAAGAAAGATTTGTGTCGGTTTTTGATTTTTTTTTTGGTGATATATAGAGAAAATATATTTGTTTAGTGATTTTTAACCTATTATTTTATTGATGTAAAAAACATATTCCAATATTGTTGAATTTATAAAAGATAACAAAAAAGAAAAAACATAGAGATGAAAAAGCTACAAATTTTAACTTTTATTTTGTTTTAACTATCTTCGAACTAAAATTGTTAAATTCGCAAATCTAACATCACTAGAATTATTAACAATTTGATTTCAAGCAGAACTAGGATCAGCTTGAAAAGAATTCAACTCAAAATTTTGACTTATAACTCCTCTAGTTTCTTTCAATCCAATCTGAATCTGACCTAAAATTTGAAACAATTTTTGATTATCTTCGAGCTAAATCCACAACCCTATGTACAGATGTATTATAAAAGAAACAACTAAATTCATACCACAACCCTATGTACAAATGTATTATAAAAGAAACAACTACTTGCATACCACGCAATTCTTATGTATTTACATATTTAGTATCTAATTTAGTATCTAATTCCTAATTTTCACAATACACACCACCTTATTTATGCATGAAAAGATATATTTCAGTTCTTAAAAATTAAAATGAAAATTTAATGTGATATAAAAGATTAGTGCTATAAACTTAGAAGTGAAACTGTATATAACCCAATATAAGAACTATAAAAGCGGATGCCTTCTCAATTTGAGAGGAGAACAAATATACAGGAATAAAAGATAGTATTAAATTATTTTTTTCACAATTCATTCTGCAACCCATAGAGAGTTGCAAATTCTTTTCTAGCTTTCTGCTCTTCCAGTCTAGTTCCAATCAGACTGTTAGGCAATTCATGAAAGCCAGCTTTCATAGCATTGCACAAGAGCCAACCGATAATGACGTCTTCGTAAATGAAAAGCAAGTAAATATGAACTTTTTTATTGCCCCCAAACTAACAGTCAATGAACATTAACATGTTAAGTAAATAAAAAAAAAGTTAAAAAAAAATTTTTTCTTCACAAAAATTTCTAGAAAACAGCAAGAAAATAGTATTTCAAAAAAAAAAAAAAAATGACGGCGATCTGAAATGCTGCAGAACAAACAGAAAATTATCCCAAATAGACTCGTAATCTTTGAAGCTGTACCTTGTTTTTTTTATAACTTAAAAAGATAACCAGCGTCAGTCAATTCCAATAGAACAAAAAAGCTAAATGCATCACAATTTTAAACTTTTGCTCACATCAGAAAAATTACAAATAAGTAAAATACAGTTCAAATTTCTAATCGACTAAGCTGCAGATCCATAAATTAGATTGATCAGTTCATCTATTAATTCACCAAAGGAACTTGAATTTGCTCTACATTTACCTCATCTCTATATTTTAATCCAAAAAGATAAAAATCTAACCTATATAAGCAGAATCTATAAAGTGATCCTGCAAGTAGAAAGGTTTTACTCCACAAGCCAATACTATGGGAATGTAGTTAAGGATTTGTTTGGGGCAGCTACAATTGATTGAAGCAGCAATTGTGAAGCTGCTCCAAAAGAAACTAATGTTCAAAAAAACTGCAGTGGCTATTATAAATTTATTTTAATTTTAGAAAGTCAGATCACAGCTTTCTGCCAACCACCTCACTTGTAACTTGACACTTGAAAAAAAATAATTTTCTACCGCAAAAAATTCTAGAAAAACAAGAAAATAGTTCCCAAATAGAATTGTGGTGGTGATCTGATGAGCAAAGCAGTCAAAAAAACTGTCCCAAATTGACCCGAAGTTCAGGCCTGAAACATGAGCATGAGAAATACTCGATTCCTAACATGTCCAGCAACAGCCAGGTTAGATGCGCCACACCAATCAGCTAAAATAAAAGGCTTTTTCAATATAAGCCCTCACAAAAATTTGAGCACAGTTACAAACCACAAAGAAAATAAGATTAAGCATTAAAAAACACTCATAAACGACTATGAGCTCACATTCAACAATTCTCAAATAGAACTTTTTGTATCTGGCATTAATTGCAAGAACGTCAAAATTAGAAACCTTATTTCCTCTAACGTAAAATTTAAAGATACTCAATACGGTTTCAGGCTTAAGTGCAGCGCAGTTATCAGGCCCATTACTCATTAAGACGAATTAATAAGGTTCCTGATTACATAAGGAAGAATGCCGCCATGATTGAAGTAGGCCAATTCCACCTGCCATTTCAAGTCAGAAAATTCATTAGCATCACGGCATGAGATGGACATATTTTGCCAGAGATAAAACAGCACAACTAAAGCGCTTTATAAAATGAAAAACATGCTTAAAACAAATCAGTAATATCAAAACTTTTAAGGATAGGGCCAAAAGAGGATAAATTATCAGATCGCCAACTCAATTTATACATCAAATTTTTAGGCATTTATTTACATACCACCCAATTCCTATATATAGTAACATATCTAACAGCAAAACTTTGGTTTTTTTTTTTTTATAAACATTTTATGCCACCCAAATCTGACATATCACATCAAGGATACAACCATATTGACTTTCAAAAGTTAAATACATCGTATCATGCATACATAACACGGTATGAATGTAATAATTGAAGTTAGGTGTCAGATATGTAAATACTTAAGAATGTATACATGTAAATCTTCCTAATTTTTACATTCTTTCTCACCCAAGGAACCAATACTTCTTGTACATTTAAACAGTGTGGTGTGCCACGTTCTATAAACAAGGAAATGCAAGCCTCGTTGATTACAGAAATCGGCTTCTCATTTTTCTATGCGAAGCATAGTAGATATTTGGAGCATTTACATAGGTACCACCCAATTCCAGTGTTTACACATCTA
This sequence comes from Papilionanthe hookeriana x Papilionanthe teres, assembly GCA_022702705.1. Lineage (NCBI taxonomy): Eukaryota > Viridiplantae > Streptophyta > Magnoliopsida > Asparagales > Orchidaceae > Papilionanthe > Papilionanthe hookeriana x Papilionanthe teres. The sequence continues at coordinate 52,609,407 of CM040427.1, read as the reverse complement.
ACACCTAAATATTTTTATTTTTTTATATATATATATATATATATATATATATATATATATATATTACATTTATACCAGTTGAACGCGGGTTTGCCTCTGAATCACGCCTAAGGAATAGAGCGTAAATAAAGAGAGAGAAAGTGAATATTGTGAGGCATGAGATAGGAAACATATGAAAGGAACAGAGACTAGGAAAGAATGCCCTCGTGTTAAGGTTTCTTCATTCTTAAACAAAAAGATCTCCTAAAAAATAAGTCCCTTGTTATATTTAATTTCATCTATTTACAGTGCGTAGGTCTTCGTAAAAATATGACTCAGATCCATGTCACCCTTTCTATCATAGTCAATATAACCTTGAATGGGGTCGACCACAGGTTAGGTCGGGTGGGGGGAGGGGTCACTCGTCCCTGAGTGATTGACTTCCAACACATACTTTGGGGTACCGACTACTTGCCTTGCTCTAGATACTCGTTCTTAACCGCTCAGCCATCAGTCTCCCAGCTCGAATCACTCGGCCTCAAGTGTTACACCTTGATCACTTGACCCTGGTTATTCAGCCTAGAGCACTTCACTTTTTTAACTTGTAATTATGTCCAGCTACCTTATCTACAGTTTCTGTTCACCTAAAATGATCTCCAATCACTAATGCGTTTTGAGACGTTTGATTTTCGATGATCTAAACCGCCCAATTTATCATGACTTGGACAAGCATTTTTTTGGCTATAAAATACCACTCAAATGTTGTGAAAAACGACAAAGCGAAAAACGAGACGAGAAAAATACATCAGAAAAGAAGACACACAAATTTTACGTAGTTCGGTAAATTGCATACGTCCACAGAGTTGCAGAAGATTTTATTACTTCGAGGAATCACACCGTCGACCACGTTGACTTACAAGAAAGATTTTCTCAACTTCTCTCTCTCATCTCCCTCTCCTCTCTCATCTATCTCTCCTCTCTCCTCTCTCCTCTCCCTCTCCCTCTCCCTCTCCTCTCCCCCCCCTCTCTCTCTCCTCTCTTGAGCCACGTGAGGAGAAGATTCCAAAGAAAGGAAAAACAAAGGCAAACGCAAGCCTTTAGTTTGCCTTTTCCTGTAAGCATTGTGAAGCCAACCTCAAGGAGTGGAGGGATTAAGCAGCGTATATCTTAAGCAGCGGAGGAATTAGCTGTTATTTATAAGTGGAGAAACTCCAATTAAAGAAATTCCCATGCCCGGACGGGTTTCCGCATGAGAACGGAGGCGGGACCGTGGAGAATAATTTGTCGGGATCCAGAAAAGGGAACAGAGGAGGCGGTTATTATGGAAGTGGTAGAAGAATTAATTAAGCAATAATTTAATTTGTTGCCTTAATCAACAGTGGACCGACTCCACATACTCAACAATTCTCCCACTTGGAGACTGGGACACCAGATATATCACCCACTGGCTGTATCATCTGCAGACTGCATTAACCTTTTCCTCCAACGTGATATCATCCACTTCTGAAACTTAAAGCCTCTGTCTTCAAACTAGAAGACCAGCTAAAGTTGAGAGCACTTTCAGCTTCTCATTAGTAACAACTTTAGTCAACTTATCAGTGTTAACATAGTCTTGTACCTCCAGACTCTTTTATGGGTTACTCATGTATCTACTTACAACACTTACTGCGTGGTCAATATCCTACTTCAACTGAAAGCATTTTTCAACAAGTCCAATATTGTACCTCATACTGCCATCAAGCGCAGTCTTCACCCGGCACACCCACTTGTGTGCAATGTCTTCTTCCATGGTAGAGGTTCTGTCAGCTCCCAAGTCTGATTCCTTGGCAGGGAATCCGCCTCCTCCTTCACGGCTCGCTCCCACTTGCTCAAATTTTCATCTTGCAAGATTTCTTCGTAGCTCTGTGGTTCTCTATCATCTGTCTGCGGAACAATAGGAATTGGTGCCCCGGATCCTCTCCTCATCATTTTCATTATTGCCTTGCACTGTGACCTCTGATAGATCATCAAATCTTACTTTTATACTGCAGTCACCTGTAGTCATATATAGTGTGTTCGTTCTCTTACCCCGAGCCAACACCAATGCTCTTTTGGTAACCTTTCAGGTGCTATCAAAAAACACTACTAAATAACCACCCTCATTGAGTTGTCCAACAGAAATGAGATTTCTCTTCAACTCAAAACGTGTCTGACCTTTTGCAAAGTCCACTTGCTTTTGTTACGGAGTGCAATACCAATGTCTCTCATCCCCACCACGTTGAGAGTTGTTCCATCAGTCAGATATACCTTCCCAAAGTTACCTGCAACATAATTTCGCATTAACTCAAGGTGAGAAGATGTATGGAAGGAAGCCCCTGAAACCAGTATCCAGTCATCAACAGAACTGTGAACTACCAGCATAGTGTATCATGTATTTCTTCAGCTATTACATTTGCTCTATCATTCTCCTTCTTCTTGGGATTCCTGCAGTTCATTTTTATGTGGCCAGCCTTGCCACAATCCAAACAGGTTACTTGCTGACCAGACTTTGATTTTAATCTTCCTCTGTTTGAGTTCTTGTCTTGCGATCTCCCTCTGGAATTAACAGTATCAAACTTGAACCCGAGGTCTCGCCAAAATCTTTCCTGCACACCTCCTCAGACAAAATTAAATCACGAATATCATCATATTTCAGTTTAGATTTACCCGCAGAACTGCTAACTGTCATCCTCATGACTTCCCAACTATTTGACAATGAAATCAACAAAATCAGTGCACGTATCTCATCAACAAAATCAATTTCAACAGACGACAATTGATTTGTGATATTAATAAATTCATTCAGGTGTTGAGCAACAGACACACCTTCCGCCATCTTCAAATTGAATAACTTTTTCTTCAGATGCACCTTGTTATTCACTGATGGCTTTTCATACATGCCTGATAAAGCTGCCATGAGATCTGCAGTAGTCATCTCCTTGATGACGTTGTGGGCAATGGACCACGACAGGGTTAATCGAACAACCCCTAAAATCTCTCGATCCAACAGGTTCCATTTCACCTCGTCCATCTTTTCCGGCTTCTTTCCCAGTAACGGCAGGTGAAGTTTCTTCCCATAAAGGTAGACCTCTATCTGCATCCTCCAGTAACCAAAATTTGTGTCATAAAACTTCTCGATCTCCGATGCCATCAATTCGTCTCCGACCATCATTTTCTTTCAGCCTCGAACTACAGCTCTGATACTAGTTGTGAAAAATGATGACAATAAAGCGAAAATGGGAAAGAGAAAAATACACAAAAAAACGATATAGATTTTACGTGGTTCGGCAAATTGCCTACGTCCATGGAGTTGCAGAGAATTTTATTACTTCGAGGAATTACACCGTCGACCACGTTGACTTACAAGAATGATTCTCTCAACTTCTCTATCTTCTCTCCTTCTCCTCTCTCATCTCCCTCTCCTCTCCCCTCTCCCTCTCCTCTTCCCTCTCCTCTCTCCTCTCTTGAGCCACATGAGGAGAAACATCCAAAAAAAGAAAAAACAAAGGCAAACGCAGGGCTTTAGTTTGCCTTTTCCTGTAAGCTTTGCGGAGCCAACCTTAAGGAGCAGAGGGATTAAGCAGCGTATATCTTAAGCAGCGGAGGGATTAGCTGCTATTTGTAAGTGGAGAAACCTCAATTAAAGAAATTCCCATGCCCAGACACGTTTCCGCGTGAGAACGGAGGCGGGACCGTGGAGAAAAATTTGGCAGGATCCACAAAAGGGAACAGGGGAGGCGGGTATGGATATGGAAGTCTGTAGAAGAACTAAATTAAACAATAATTAAATTTGCTGCCTTAATCAACAGTGGACCGGGCTCTACATACTCAACACCAAATCTTTCATATCACATCAAAAATAGAACCACTTTTAAATTTAAAATATGAAATACACCCTTTCATGCATGAGTAAGGTGGTTTCTAATTAAAACATTAAGTTTAGGTGTTAAATAAGTAAATACATAGAAATTGAGTGGTATGTATGTAAATCTTCTTAAACATTTTTACCCGCTGTAGCTTTACGGTTAAGTTGTGAAATGATGCACCAAAAGTATGTTATTATTCATATATATAAATTATACTCATTTTTTATAATATTGCACTGTAAAAGAGTATTTTTCATGTTTTGCTGCATGTATGATAATTTTAGGTGTTGAAGAAAAAGGAAGCGAAAATTAACGAATTTGGAACAAAAAGAGGTAAAATAAAGAAATTAGTTTAATGGCGCTGACGGCGGCGCCGTCGACTCTAGAGAGTTCAGAATTATTATGGCGGACCAGCGCCCTATCCAGCGCCGACGGTGCCCTAAGTCGGTGGAGGCCAAATTCAATGTATTTGGATGATTTTTAGAGGGTTGCTTGAGGAAACTCGGAATTCATTTCTAGGGTTTTGGAGAGTGAGTGTGTTAAAGTGTGTGGAAGTCTTGTTTTGTGAGAGATTCTTCTTTAAAGAATGTAGGAGAATGAGGAAAGTGAGAGTTTGCTTCTTACTATTCTAAAGAGAGAATTGAGTGTTGTTGTGAAGAAAGAAAAAAATTCAAAGGAACTTCAAGCGATTTGCTTGGGGAAGAAATTGAGATAAGTTGTATTTGTTTTTTGTGGTTTGTATGACTTTGCTTATATATATAAAATCCATGTTTTATTATATCTTCCTCATGAATTCTGAGTAGTTTACTTTTTCTTTCTCCTTGCAATAAGATGTGGTGAAGTGGTGATATAGATTTAATGTGTCATTTAAATGTTAAGAAATTGTGATGCTTTTCACTTTGTACTTCATTTATTTTTCGATCTGGTCAATTGAATTGTTAAAACTTGTTGTGAAACATTTAATCCGAGAGGATTAAGTGTCATACAACAAAAGTGGAGAATTCATTTAATGTCCATGAATGAGTTACGTGGTTCATGAGGGTTGAGTGCAAATAAATAGAGAAATGTGATTTGATGTGCATTGAATTGGAGATTTTAGGGTGACAGACTGAAATCCTCAATTTAGCCTAGTGTTTGGTAACTAAAACTAGGGTTAGCCTTCAGATGAATAAAAGTGGGAGCTCTGAAGTGACAGTCAGTATCCTCCCAACAGTAACCGTGAATTTAGGGACTAAGGGCACGTTTGGGAGGGATTATTTCCCAGCGGTGGCGTTTTCAAAACGCAATAGTCTGTTTGGAAATCTCATTTCCACAGCTTATTCTTAAATGGAGTTTCCAATTTACTATTAGAAGCGGATCATGGTCACTACCCTGCGATCCGCGTTTTCATACGATGAAAGACGGTAAACACCCGAGGGGGGAAGCCGCTACTCGAACTCATCTCCCTCCCCGATCCCGCACATCGCAGCACTCCCTCGCTCGATCTGCGTCTCCCTCCATCTTCGGCGTCGCTCGATTTGCATCTCCTAATAACTATCTTCGGCGTCGCTCGATCTGCGGCTCGCTCTGTCGCTCGATCTACGGCTCCCTCCGTCGCTCAATCTGCATCTCCATCTTCGGCGTCGCACATCGCAGCACTCCGTAACAACTTGCCCTAGGTACTATTGATCAAATGCCAAAGTGAAAGCTACACTCAAGTTTTGAACTTCTATGGGGAGATGGGGTTGCTGGAGAAGGCTGCAAGTCCTCTGGCTTTTGTAACTCCTCTGCAAGCCCGGCCATGTATCACTCCAGTCGGGTTCTAATCCTATCATGGATGGCTTCTGTAACTCCTCTGGCAGCTCAAAGCAGTTTGAAGGTGAACTGCTGGAGGTGATTTTGCTTCCTTCATCCTTATTTTTTCTGTCGTGGAGATGGGAAGGAAGAACGGGGAATCTCTTGTTTGATGCCATTGACGGTGTTAGATTCAAAGATGGTAACACATGATTCTCCGCATCTAGGATTGTTCTCTTTCTCAACTCCGCATGTGTGCTCCCCAAAGTAGGTGATCACATATGAGAAGGTATCGTCTTCGACTTCGCACTGTCTTGTCGCTTTGCGGCCTCTATCATACTTGTTTACGCAATCGAAGTAATTTCGCAAGATTAGAGTGTGCCGATAATTAGTGCTTGCTCAAGAGGATAATTTTAGACCTCAAAGAACCTCTAGGATCCGTTCTCATCTTGTAATCGATGAAGTAATGTTTCATTTGGGTTATTAGTCCTCCGGAAAAGTCAAGTCGTTCTCCGTAGATGAAAGTCAAGTCGTTCATTAGATCTAGTATACACTCGTTTTAAAGACATTTTTCGATAAATCATTCAGAAATCAATTTGGTCTCAAACCATCGAAACCAAACAATCTTAATGAATTTATTCGGAACGAGGCGGATTTGTCATTTAGCCACAAATAATCTAGATTCAATTCAGCTGTTTTCCAAACACTCAAACCAAACAGACAGACAGATTATCCGGACAATCTGCTTATCAGCGATTATCAGGATAATCTGCTTATCCTGATAATCTGGATAATCTGCAGCTGCGCCAAACAGACCCTAAGTTTATGATTTGTCAATGTTATTTACATAACTCTGAAGCAGGGGACTCTAGAGAGGGTAAATAATATGAATGCTCATATTTGACTAAAAATACAGAATTTTATCAATCTATATTATTCACTCATCATAGTATCATTGTAAGGGGAAAGATGCCTTTTTCATATTTAAACCTTTCATTACAAGTAAATTCTGTTTAAAAATTTAGAAAATAACTTTAGTTAACTTAGCTTTTAGTCATCGTTACACTAGCAACTTTAATATTTCCTGAATTTGCATTGTGAATTGAGTATTGGATTTCATTGCTCTACTATAATTTGAGTAGTTCCAACCATTCTCGTGGGATCGATAACCAAGACTCCACTAGAGCACTGTATTACTTGAACGATACGTATATTTGTTTATACGAGTGACTGCTTAATTATTAAATTGATCTTACTATGAAACTGAACTGAAACTACATTTTGAATATTAACACTTGTAGCAGCACCGGTCATGAAGCATTCCACGCAATTGTTAAACACTGCAGATTTGTATAATCAAGAAGGTTACTGATATTTTCTCAATCCCAACTGCATCGAGTTTAACACAAATGGCAATCCTTCTTCCCCACTAAGCTTAATATAAATTACATTAACTTGGATATTATTAAGCATACAATGATTTATGTTGTAGAAAGCGAACTTATTTGCTATACTAGGCTCAGAATTTTATTTTATTTTATTATTTATTTATTTCTTTATTATTATTTATTTTTTTAAAGTATGTTCAACACCAATCCTTAGAAAGCAAATTTATTGGCTAGTAAAGAATTCAGATGGACCTGTCATGTGCCTAAACTCAACATGTCTCCTGTAAATCTTATGTTCGATTAAGAACTAGGGTGTAGATGACTAGGTTGATCCTACTACCACCAAAAGACATAATAAAGTTCAACCACAATGAGAAGACTAAGGATTGGCCTCCCTCCAATCACACAATCCTAATCAAAATAAAGCAATCACCACGCAAACATAAACATAACACTCCAATACAAACAATCCGTAAAACAACAACAACAAACACAAACTTGTAAACTTGGTTTGCCTCCCAATAAGCGCTTAGTTTAACATCCTCAATCCAACGAATTCAGATATTTACTCTAGGATGACCCAACATAAAATCTCATTTATCATCGATTTCTCTCCTCCAAGGTAGGATTTAAGTCTCTGTCCATTCACTTTAAATAACCTCCCACTCTTAGGAACTTTAATAAAAATTGCACCAAAAGAATAAACTTTTACTCCAGTAAATGGTCTTAATCACTCGGATTTAAGTTTTCCAGGAAATAATTTAATCGTGTATTATACAATAAAACTTCTTATCCAAACTCAAAATCTTTCTTAAGAATCTTTTGATCATACCGCATTTTCATTTTCTCTTTATAAATTCTTGCATTTTCATAAGATTTTTATTTAATCTCATCGAGTACATTTAAATATAGTAATCATTTCTCACTAACTTCCTTCATATTGTCATTGAACTCTTTAACAACCCAATAAGTTTTATGTTGTAATTTCACTGACAAGCTTTGTCAAATAATAAACTATATGGAGACATTCTTATACGCTTTTTATAAGCAATTTATAAGCCCACAATGCCTCATCTATAATCTCAAAGGTCAATCCTTTCTATTATGATTGACAGTTTTCTCTAAAATCCTATTGATTTCTCTATTAGATACTTTTGATAAATGACTCATTTGGGGATGATATGTTGTGGCAATCCTATGCTTAAATCCATAATTTGCAACTAATCTCTCAATCTTTCTGTTTTTAAAATGGCTCCCCCCATTATGATCACTCTAGGCATACCGAATCTAATAAATTTAGCTACACTTTGAGCATCACAATTTAGTCGTCGCTACCTCAATATATTTTGAGACATAATCCGTAACTATCAAAATATATAAATTCTCTAACAAATACAAAGGGTCCCATAAATTCTAAACCACAAACATAAAAAATTTCAATCTTCAAAGTAAAATTCATGGGCATTTATCAACAACAACAACAAAGCCTTAATCCCACTAAGTGGGGTCGGCTACATGAATCCTTTTTCTCCATTGCGTCCTATTAAGTGTCAAATTTTCGTTTAATTCTAATAAATTAAGATCATTTTTTATGCAATAAGCCCAAGTTTTCCTAGGTCTGCCTCTGCCTTTCTTAACATAAGTTGTATTTAAAACATCTACTCTCCTAATCGGATCATCAGGTGGTCGACGTTTAATGTGACCAAACCATCTAAGGCGACTCTCTCTAATTTTATCCATCACTGGTGCAACTCCAACCCTTTTACGGATATATTCATTTCGCATTTTGTCTCTAAGTGTAAAGCCACTCATCCACCTAATCATTCTCATCTCGGCAACACTTAACTTAACATTATGCTTCTCTTTTAAAGGCCAACATTCAAGCACCATAGAGCATTGAAGGTCTCACCACCATCTTATAAAATTTTCCTTTCAGTCTAAGAGGAACTTTTCTATCACACAATAGGCCAGACACATTCCTCCACTTCAACCAACCAACCTGAATTCTACTATTAACATCCCCATCTATATCACCGTCACTTTGAACAATGGACCCGAGATATCTAAATCGTTCACATCTTTTAATAATTTGATCACCCAAAGTTACACTGCTGTCACTAGACCTACTATTACTAAAATTACATTCCATGTATTCGGCTTTAGTTCTACTCAAACGAAGACCTTTAGACTCCAATGTAGACCTCCATAATTCAAGTTTTTCCCGGACTTTTCTCTTGTCTTATCCACAAGGAGGATATCATCAGCAAAAAGCATACACCAAGGTACATCCTCTTGTAAATGCCCAGTAAGACCATCCATAAATAAAGCAAAAAGATATGGGCTTAAAGCCGATCCTTGATGTAAACCAACAGAAATAGTAAAATACTTGGTCAATCCTCCTTCAATTCGAACACATGTAATAGCTCTAGCATACATATTTTTAATGACTTGAACATAAGTCATATCAACACCTTTCTTCTCAAGGACTCTCCAAAGAACATCTCTAGGAATCTTATCGTAAGCTTTTTCTAAATCAATAAAAATCAAATGTAGATCCTCCTTATTATCTATGTACTTCTCCATCAAACCTCTCAATAAATGTATAGCTTCCATGGTAGACTCGCCGGCATAAATCCAAATTGATTATGAGAAATCTTCGTAATACGTCTTAACCTATGTTCAATTACCCTCTCCCATAATTTTAAAGTATGACATATCAATTTAATTCCTCTATAATTTGCACACTCTTGTGCATCTCCTTTATTCTTAAAAATGGAGATCAAAATGCTCTTTCTCCACTCCTCAGACATCCTTTTAGTTTTTAAAATAATATTAAAAAGTTTAGTAAGTCGAGAAACTCCCAAATCACCTAAACATTTCCACACTTCAATCGGATATCATCGAGTCCTACGTACTTTCCCCTTGGTTTTCTTTAAAGCCTCATCAACTTCTTTTTTACTAATGCGACGGTAAAAATGAAAAGTTTTATTATTATTAACGATATTAAGATCACTAAAGTCAATCGTACTTTCAGCATCATCATTAAAAAGTTTATCAAAATAACTCACCCACCTATTGTTGGATATCTTTTTCAAGAAAAGACTTTTCGATTTTCATCTTTAATACACTTTACTTCGAGTTAAATCTTTACTTTCCTTTTCTCTTTGTTTGATTAGTTTATACATATATTTTTCACCTTCCTTAGTATCTAACATGTTATAAAGATCACTAAAAGTTCGAATTTTTAGCGTCACAAATTATTCTTTTACACTTCCTGACGATCGTTTTATATTTTTCCAGGTCTCTACGTTTTTACATTTAAACCAATTTTTGTAACATAACTTCTTATATTTTATCTTTTCGTACATTATTATTCCACCACCAACTATTTTTATTTATAGAAACTTTTTCTTTCGATTCTCCAAGATCATTTTTAACCACTTGTTTAATAAGTATTAGTTAATTTTTCCCACATAATATTCGCGTCTTCGTACGAACATCCCAAATATTTAAATCTTGAATTTTACTCATAAAAATAATTTTATTTCATGTCTTTTAGGTGCCTCCATCTTATTCTACGATGTTGAATCCTAATATTCTTTATTTTACAACTCTTCATCTTAAAATTTAGAACTAATAATCGATGTTAGTACTTAATCGCTTCACTTGGAATAACCTTACAATCCTTACAATCTCGACGATCTCTTCTTCTCATGAAAATAATCGATTTGTGTTTTATTAGCATCCATTCTTATAAGTAATAAGATCGCTCATCTCTTTCTTGAATAAAGTATTAGTAATAATCATATCATACTGTTAAAGAAATCTAAAATAGCTCAACCTTCTTCATTAATCGCTCCATAATCAGTAATGCACTATGAATATTTCGAAATCTTCAACCACTCTACCGATACGTCCATTTAAATCTCCTCCAATAAAATTTTTTCTTCGAGGGTATCGAGTGTATTAAATCTTCTAAATCATTCAGAATTTATCTTTAGCCTATATCTAAACCAACTTAGGAAGCATAAAGACTCGTAATATTAAAAATCTTAAGTATCGATAATAATCTTAAGTCTTTATAATTCTATCTCCAACTCTATTAATTTTGATAACATTATCTTTCAAACTCTTATCTATAATTACACCTACACCATTTCTAAGTACGACTCTTACTGAATACTAGTAGTTTAAAACCCAAGTTATCAATCTCCTTAGCTTTTTCTCCAACCCATTTAGTTTCTTGAATACATAGGATATTTATCTTTCTATGGATCATAATATCAACCAATTCCATTAGTTTACCATTGAGAGTACCTATATTCCAAGATCCTATTCTAATACTAAGTATCAACGACTAACTTCTTTACCCGCATCCGTCCGTAATGCGGAACCCTCGTTTACTCGACACTACACCCGGCGCCGCTGTAGCGGCCCTGCACACTTTCCATCGTATTCGAGCTATACAATGCGTCGTCCAGTGGACGCCCTAAGCACTTACACAATGATTAAAAGGATTCATGTCATGATTTTTTCGACAAGTTTTATCGCCGTCTGTCTACTACCTAACGCAACCCTCCACTTTTCACATCCGGGCTTGGGACCGGCAACGGCAGTGTTATTCATGGGCATTTATCGCGCTTACAAATATTGTCTACTCTCTGACATCTATCACAAGATTTAATATAAATATTCACGACTTTAAATAAAGTAGGCCAATAGAATCCAGATTCTAAAATCTTATAACCAGTTCCAATACTCCAAAATGTCCCCCAAAATTAGAATAGTGATATTTACTAATAATTTCAAGGGTTTCTTCTATGGGTATATACCTTATCCTTACATTTTCTATATAAGTATGGGTCATTCCAAAAGCAATATCTGGCGTCATGGGCGAATTTCTCCTGTTGATGGTATGTCAGACCATAGGGCATTCGCGTAATATCACTAACTATGAAACTTACTATATCAACATACCACGGAATATGTCATTCAGTAATAGGGAACAGTTGCTCATCAGAAAAATTCTCATTGATCTCTTCTTCGTGTACACCAAAATTTCCCTGATTCAATCTTGATAAATGATCTGCTATTTTATTCTCAGTATATTTTCTATCTACCACTGAATTTTTTGCATCAAAAGGACCTATCTAATCAATCTTGGTTTGAAATCCTTTTTCGACATCAGATATTGAATAACCTAATGATCAACATAAACAGTGCATTTAATTCTAATCAAATAAGCTCTAAACTTATCAAATGCATATACTACAACCAAAAAATTCTTTTTAGTAGTGGTATAATTAATTTGAACTTCATTAAGGGTCTTACTAGCATAGTATATGGCTTTAAACATCTTACCGTATCGTTGTCCTAAAGCTGCCACAACGGCACAGTCACTTACATTGCACATTAACTAAAATGATCTCCCCCAATCAGGTGAGACAATAATAGGAGTCGTGACTTCTCTTTCAAAGTATTAAAGGTATTTAGGCATTCATGGTCAAAATTAAATGTAACATATTTTTCTAAAAGATGACTTAGAGATTTGGCGATTTTTAAAAAATGTTTAATATATCGCCTATATAATCCAGCATGTCCCAGAAAGCTTCTAACTCCCCTCACAGTAACAGATGGGGGAAGTTTTTCAATAACCATAAATCCACTTTCATCCCTCTTTCAGATATATTATATCCCAACGCAATTCCTCCTAAGACCATAAATTAGCACTTCTCCCAATTGAGAACAAGGTCGGTTTCGTCACAGCGTCTTAGCATCTTAGCCAGATGATCTAAGCAAGAGTCAAATGAAGAGCCAAACACTGAAAAATCATCCATAAAAACTTTTATTCATTTCTCAATTAGGTCACAAAAATTTGACAACTTGCACCATTGAAACATAGCAGGTGCACCAACTTCCATGGCTTCTTGCCAACATACTATCATCCTACCAAGAGCATTTAATAACCAATCTTCTGAAAAAAATCTCTAACAATTCAAGAAGCCAACTTCCGTGGTTCGTTGCCAAGATCCCATCATTCTGCCAAGTGAATCTCAAAATCAATATTTTAAAACCACCTTTGATAATAACCTGGTTGACTCCTTGAATGACCACATTGATTGAATCTTGCCCATCGGCCGCTTGAACAACCTTAGACCTCCTAACCGACATCTCTACAGACCATCAGCATTTTAAGATTATTCTATCAATATATTAACCAAATGAAACTTTTTCATAGAAATTTTGAGATAAATATAATAGTTCTGCCTACACATCCATCTTACATGATTGCATATATAATTTGGATTTCTAATTCGGGGCAGTCTTGTTACAATAATCATACAATGCTCTCTATCAATTATTACTGTTCTTGATACTAATATTATTATAATGTTGATACGAAAATCATACAAAAGCTTTGAACCATGCAAGTAGAAATAGTAAAGTTCTATGCAGTGAATCTAAATTGCAATACAATATAAACCATAATACAAAAAGCTCAATAAAAATGATAGCATTGGCACAAATTTTCATTTTAAAATTTGCTCTTTTCCCGCTTCTCTTTACCTCCTCTTTCCATTTTTACCACACAACAAGGTAGCAATTTGGAAAAGAAAAAATGAATACATCAGTCTATCGTATAAAACATGTAATTCCTAGACGAAATATTGTAGTTTAAATTCAATGAATTGGCAAGCCTTATGAAATAAACATGATCAAAGAGACATATCAATTCTGTAGTTGCAGCAATAGTAATTTACATTACCCTTTCTTTAAAAAAAAAGTAATTTCCATAATATAGAAAGAGGGAGTGCGGAGAACAAAGGGCACACAGAAGAGAGGAAGGAGAGGGAGCAAAAGGGCACCTCAGTGTCAAAGCGAAGGGTGCATGTGAAGCACTTCCCATTATCTGTCACAACTGTAACGTCTTGCCCGGGTCGTATGCTGCTAATGTTGCTTGGAAGATCAATTGTGTATTTTTCAAAACCAGTAAGGCCTAATGAATCAGCATCATCACCAGGCTTGAAGCAAAGTGGAATTATACCCATTCCAACTAAGTTGCTTCTGTGAATTCTCTCAAAGCTTTTAGATATCACAGCTTTCACACCCTGATATAACAAAGATGTAAAGCACTATTAAGCTAGATGCAACAGAGAAGCAGTGCATTAGCGTTTGTGCTAAAAACATGAAGGAAAATGTTGGAATGGCTATGAACATTACTATTAGCACCAACAGTAGCCTCAATTGAACTATTTAGGTCTGGCTTCCTTAGTTCTTTTCAAGTCATTTTTGCCAGATGCTAAAAGCAATAAAATTGCCAAACAAAAAGGATCAGTTGAGATGTAGCATAATGCTCACCAGCAACATCGGACCTTTAGCAGCCCAATCTCTGGAGCTACCGCTACCATACTCAGCTCCAGCCAAAACAATCGTTTGATGGCTATCTGCCTTGTACCTCTGCGAAAGAGCAAATTTTGCACTGTGACTTAAGGAGATGGATCGAGTACTGAAGGAATTCTTGCAATATTATTTTCAAACTTTGAATAAATGAATTTAGCAAACAAATAAGGACATAGATAATGACACTAGTGCCAATATAAAGACAATGTTTACGCCAACTCTGCTAAAATTTTGTGCGGACACATGCAATTACATGTTCAAAAATCATAAAAATTAGAAATAATTTACATCACATGTGCCCATAAACAAACATATATATAAACCTAGAAATGAAACCAATTGTGTCACAAAATATTTTGCAAAACAATGCATATGCAGACATAAATTATATAAACCAGAGGTTGCGTTTCTGATGATTAATATAACAGCACATTTAGGTCAAAATTTTCTTACATGGTCGGCAACCTTGATAGATTAAGGATTGCCCATTTTAAAACAATCGCAGAAGTTTCCTAGTAAAGAATGGTGCCCAAAAACAGCAGTAAAGACCTCTGCTGAGCTATATATTGTACGGCAAAACTGTCTTCTATAGCAATGCAATTCACAGCTCATAAAATATTAAAATAAGGAAACTTCATAATTAGACAGTATGCAAACTTAAAAACGTTAGAGTCAATTAACATTTAATGAAAATCTCAAATGTTAGAATTTATTAAACATGTAAATTCATGATGAACATACCATTGCTGCATCAAACACGGGAAGTATATCTCCTGTTGGAATATGAATGGTCTTAGGTCCAACTACTCCTTTCAAAAGCTTATTAACAAGGCGAATGTTTGCAAAGGTTCCCCTGGCCATTACTTCATCGTTACCGCGACGACTTCCATATGAATTGAAGTCCTTACGGTCGACACCTCGCTCAAGTAGGTACTTAGCAGCAGGGCTGTCCTTATGAATACTACCAGCAGGTGAAATGTGATCTGTTGTAATGCTGTCACCGAAGTTTAGCAAACAATAGGCATCTTTAACAGCATGAGAACCAGGTGGAGTCATGGTCATATTCTTGAAATATGGTGGCTCGTGAATATATGTAGACTTTTCATCCCATGAATAAAGAGTAGAGGCTGGCACGGAGAGCTTGTTCCACATAGGATTTCCTTTCGTAATTGCTTCGTATGTGCTCTTGAACATATCAGACAACACACTACTTTGAACAACCTAAAAGAAGACATGTCATTTTCAGGTTAACAAAAATTGTACGCATGGTCCAGATCTCTCTAGAATCATAGGAAACACAAATATAGAAACTGTAGCCTGTATGTCAATCTAAGTAGTTGAGAATGATTAATTTCATATAGAGAAAAAGATCAAAATGGTTCCTTATAATTTGTATGGGGATATTTTAATCCCAACTACCTAATGTATTCAATTTAATCCCTTGAATCCTCAAACATGATCCAAATTGATCACCTTCCTGATTATTTTGGATTAAATGTGAATAATAAAAGAATTAAATGTGAAAAGATTTGAAGTCTCAACACACTAAATTGGACACAACAAAAACTTTGTGACTAAAATGATCCTTTATAAATAATTTGGGGACCATTTTAAACTTTTTCTATTCTTATATATAATGAAAAGAAGCACATCCTTTGAAGCTTAGAATGATAAATCTATCATGCACAGAAATTATCATTCTAAACACGGGGAAGAATAAAATCTGTTAATGCAAAACAATATAACTATGCCGTATTTGTTCAGTTACAAAGGTCCACATAATAAGTTTTTAAGTATGGATTATACTTGAAGAAAGCTTCACTGACTGAACCAGTTCACAAAATAACTCCTCTTATTCACATCAAAATAAAATTGATTAAAAGCCTAAAGTAGGAAACACCCAGGAGAAAAAACTACTTCCAAGGCAAAATAGATAGCGTTATAAGAAGCTTGAACAATAAAACAAAATATGCAATTGTCTGAAATTAGTAGAACACACCTCTGCAACTTCTTCAGTAGATGGCCATATATCCTTAAAATATACGCTCTGTCCACCTTTTCCAATACCAATTGGCTCCTTCTCAAAATCAATGTCAACCTGGATAATTTCAAGAGCATACTTAGGAAGTTAACAGCACACATGTAATTAGTTTCAAAGAGAAGAGAATTGTTTAAGTATGGTTCAACTTATTAAAACAATTTGCATTCTAAAATTCAATCAGATATTCGTATCAGATTTTGATAAAGTTCTTCTTGGGCTTAAAAAGTCTGCCAATATTTACTTTCAAATTTTTATTTATCTGATACAAGGAAATGGCTTCTAAACAAACAACTTCTTTTACATAAAGATCCAACTGTGAAGCATTTTCAGAAACATGTTTAGTCATACAGTATCAATTCGTTCCCTTAAAAAGAGACAGGATAAAAAGAATTAAAGAAAAAAATCAGCTTACTGTGCCAGCAAGAGCATATGCTACCACAAGTGGAGGTGAGGCTAGGTAATTAGCTCGAGTTAATGGATGCACTCTTCCCTCAAAATTCCGGTTACCAGAAAGTACAGCAGCAGCAACAATGTCTGTCAATATAAAACATAAACAATATATAGTTTTCTTTAGAAATTATACTAGAAAATAATTTATTCCTAAGAATAAATTATTTCCTTAGATTAAGAAGATATTTTATTTTATTTCCTTGGATTAGGAATTACTTATTTTCCTATTTTATGTTATTTTCTATATCTCCTAATAATTAATATGAATTGATTATTAGAGATATTGAGAGATCATTTCCTTTATATCATTTCCTTTTTATATTATTTTCCTTATTGTGGGACTCTTGTAAATGTTATTTAAACCCCTATTCATATCAATGGAAATCATGTATTCCGCATTATTCTAAATTTCAACATGGTATCAGAGACAAGCCTCGTATCCTAGCCACCGGTCGTCCATCAAGAGGCCTCGGACTCCCTTCCTACCATTGTTCTTGCGGGAAGGGAGGGACTCCTCTCTACGCAGGCCCTCGCCGCTGAAACAGGGATCTGCAAATGTTCCCTTGCGATCCAAACGTTGCAACCCACAAGACTCTCATCTCCTCTTCTTCTCTCGTAAAAGCTCCACGCCAATACCCCATCTATCCTCGAGGCAGAGACACATGACAAACAAAACTCAAAATTCAGTCAAGCCTGAATCTAGCCTTAATCATGTTGACAGTACATCAGCCATGAGTGATATCTCAAGGAAAACCCTTTGTGCCTCTGTTTTTGACAAAGAAATATGTTGGATCCTTGACACAGGAGCCACGGATCACATGGTATATTCAGCCAATCTACTTACTACAAAATCCAGTGTCACCAATCGAAAAGTCCACTTGCCCAACGGGACTACTGCAACTGTCACACACATAGGCATAATTCATTTTGCTGACCTTGTTCTACAAAACGTTCTACGTGTCCCTTCTTTTAAATTAAATTTGATTTCAATTAGCAAATTTGTGCAGGATTTACAATGCCTTGTCATTTTTAATAACCACACTTATGTGCTACAGGACCAACAATCGGGGAAGATGATTGGGATGAGAACTAAAAGAGGAGGACTCTACTACCTTGATACTCCACAAAAGAGCAAGTGCAATGTTACTACTTCACCACCCCCAAATCTCTGGCATAAACGTCTAGGCCACCCATCGAATAAACTTTCCAGCTTGTTTCCTTTCCCAATTATAGACAAGAAAATTTCTGAATGTTCAATTTGCCCATTGGCTAAGCAAACTCGTTCATCTTTTCAAACAAGTTCTATTCACTCAAAAACACCTTTTGAATTAATTCACATTGACATTTGGGGAGGATACCAAGTTCCTTCAATCACAGGAGAACAGTATTTTCTCACATTGTTGATGATTATACGATGCACATGGACTTATTTGATGAACCATAAATCAGATACACGTTCATACATCATCAAGTTCATAAACCTCATTGAAACACAATTCAATTTAAATGTTAAAATCATTCGAAGTGATAATGGTCTTGAATTCATATTTAGGAATATTTATCTCGACAAAGGCATCATTCACCAATCCAGTTGGGTCTCAACTCCACAACAAAATGGCGTAATCGAAAGAAAACATCGCCACTTACTCAACATAGCCCGAGCCTTGTTTCAAGCCAATTTAACAAAAAAAATTTGGGGATACGCAATCCTAACTGCCATCTACCTAATTAACTGAACACCAACACCCCTTCTCTAATGAAAGACTCCTTTTGAAATGCTCTTCCAAAAACAACCTAAATATGATCATTTGCACGTGTTTGGGTGTCTTTGTTTTGCTTCAACACACCATCAGCGACCAACCAAGTTTGATCCCAGAGCCATTCGATGCATTTTCTTAGGGTATCCATACGCTCAAAAGGGCTATAGAGTATATGACCTTTCAACTGGGAAAGTCTTTGTATCACGCGATGTTCTTTTCCATGAAAACACTTTTCCTTCCCTTTTTCGCTACAGACAATGGTTTAATTTCACACATCACCACCCACACCGACATGTCTTCATTCGATGAATTACCTCGAGAAGATATTTCATCTTCTCAAAATAACGAAATTCCCTCCCAAGAGACTCCTTCGCCTTCGCCCACTCCAAATTCATTCTCAGAATAACCCGCAACTCCAGACCAACAAATATCATCACTCCGACCAATGAGAATAACAAAAACACCTCGTTATTTGTGTGAGTATCATGTTGGTATTTCTCTTCCCTCACGACACCCCCCAACATCGAACTCCGTGTTGGTCAAAACTACAGGTACCTTCCATCCATTAACCAACATCTTGTCATATGATAGATTGTCACCTAAACATCGTGTCTTTACTACCGCTCTTTCAATTGAAAAGGAGCCAAGCACTTTTGCAAAAGCTGCTCATGATCCAAAGTGGCAGTTTGCTATGCGAGAAGAACTTGACACACTCAATGCCAATGACACATGGTCCCTTGTACCATTACCGCATAGAAAAAGACCAATTGGATGTAGAAGAGTATACAAAATCAAACATCGCGCAGATGGGACAGTTTAACGCTACAAGGTCAGATTAGTGGCAAAGGGGTATAATCAAATTAAAGGGCTAGATTACCAGGAAACATTTGCCCCTGTAGCAAAGCTTGTAACTGTTCGCCTACTTCTTGCACTAGCTTCGACCAAGCAATGACATCTCCACCAACTAGATGTCAATAATGCTTTCTTGCATGGGGACCTCAACGAAGACGTATATATGTCGCTACCTCCTGGCCTCGAACGAAAGGGGGAGACTCGAGTTTGTAAACTCCACAAATCATTATATGGTCTCAAACAAGCTTCACGACAATCGTTCATCAAACTTTCAACGCTCTAAAGCGAGCCAATTTTATACAATCAAATGCAGATTATTCCTTGTTCGTCCGATAAAATTGTCGTCCTTCTTATATATGTAGATGATGTCATCATTGCAGGGAACAAAACCTATCTCTTATCTCTTAGCAAATCAGAAGGAGAATGTGTCAGTGATCCATCATCATACCGAAGACTAGTTTGGAGATTAATCTACTTGACTATAACACGCCCTGATTTGACATATGCAGTTCATATTCTAAGTCAATTTATGGACAAGCAACGAGTGCCACACTTAGAAGCAGCCCATCGTGTCCTACGTTATATAAAGCAGACAGGGGGCCAAGGAATTTTCCTCTCAGCAGAAAGCTCAATCCAACTAAATGTCTTTTGTGATGTAGATTGGGTCAGGTGTCGTGACACTCGAAGATCAGTTACTGGGTATTGTATCTTCCTTGTGAATTCATTAATTTCTTGGAAAACCAAGAAACAGACCACGGTATCACGTTCCAGTGCAGAAGCTGAATATCGGTCTATGACCGCTACCTGCTGCGAGATTATTTGGCTAAGAACAATTCTAAAAGATTTGGAGATCATGCATGCACATCCCATCAATTTGTTTTGTGATAACCAAACATCACTTCACATCGCCTCAAACCCGATATACCATGAGCGAACAAAACACATACAGATTGATTGTCATCTCATACGGGAGAAAGTTCAAATAGGAATGATAAAGTTGACTCACGTGTCCACTTCAGAGCAGCCAACAAACATTTTTACAAAATCACTAAATTCTTCTCAATTCTCGATACTATTCAGCAAGTTAATAATTATTAACATACATTCCAAACTTGAGGGGGAGTGTCAGGAATTATACTAAGGAAATAATTTATTCCTAGAATAAATTATTTCCTTAGATTAAGAAGATATTTTATTTTATTTCCTTGGATTAGGAATTACTTATTTTCCTATTTTATGTTATTTGTTATATCTCTTAATAATTAATATGAATTGATTATTGGAGATATTAAGATATATTTTCCTTTCATATTATTTCTTTTTTATATTATTTTCCTTATTATGAGACTCTTATAAGGGTTATTTAAACCCCTATTCATATAAATGGAAATCATGTATTCCACATTATTCTAAATTTCAACATTCTTCAAAAGACATCTATTCCACAAATCTAATAAATAAAATAGATAAAGTAATACAAAAGGAACAACAGAGTTTCAACCATTTTCAGAGATTGCAGTGGCAATAGACTCATCAAGGTCCCCGGAGTTTCCAATACATGTAGTACAGCCATATCCAACAATATGGAATCCTTGCTGATTCAAATACTGCTGGAGACCACTGTAATAGAAAAATCGTTAAAATTGATATCAAAACAAAATAGTAACTAATTTAGTTCTTGAAAACTTGGTTTATTGTAGATAACACAATTGCCTTCCAGGAGTTGCAACAAAACTTGCAATGCCTCATATTATACCTTTTAAGTAAATACTTGGTAACAACACCAGATCCAGGGGCAAGGCTCGTTTTTATCCATGGCTTAACCTACATTTAGATGTAAACTATCAGTCAAAGGTAGGAAAAACACAAGAAGGGTAAAGATTCACATGCAAAGTTGGGGAGAAAAGAACAATATTAGCATAAAAGCATTTTGGATAAGTAGAGGGAAAATATTATGAAGATGAAATATCATGTATAATAATACACATTTTATGAGTACCAGCTACAAGTTTTAATGATAAAAAACCTCAGTGAATATTCAGTATCAAAACACTCAAAATAGAAAATAATATACCTCCAAGCCTAATTCACAAGCCTTCTTTGCTACAAGTCCAGCGCCAAGCATTACATTAGGATTTGATGTGTTGGTGCAACTAGTTATGGCTGCAATAACAACACTGCCATGCTTGAGTTCTGCAGGCTGCCCATGGAAATCAAATTTTACAACCTTATCCTGGGATTCCTTTTGTACTGCAAAACCCTGCAGCAAAATTTCATAATTCAGTAATTAAGAAAAAAAGAAAAACACAGACCAAACAACAATTTCAAGAAGTAAATGATAAAAATGTGCCTACGTCAACAATGCATGCAGACGTTTATGTAAATACTCTATAGCTCTAATTTGCAAAGAAATTGGTAACTCAGAAAAAATTCAAGGGTTTCTACTGCAAGCATATTAAATAATGTAACAAGCAGCCTCAACTCAATCAGCAACAAATGGTTTGAGCTTTATTGTAAGCATATTAAACCTCAACCAAGAAAAACAAAGGTAAAGTGATCACGCAGCTTTTCACACCTTAAATCCAACTTTACTATCTAGACAAGAATGCCAGTCTGCCTTCATTTCTCTCAAAGGAACTCTATCATGAGGCCTAAAAATATAACATAGAAGAATAGGCATTTAATATTTAGAAAAAAAATCTGTATGAATTCTAGTTCAGAGCATCAGCAGCAGAATCTGGAAGATGAGAAAGAATATGGGACTACCTCTTTGGACCAGAAATGCAAGGCTCAACACTGGAAAGGTCCAGCTCTAGATAAGATGAGTAAACAGTTTCAACCGGAGGCTGAATTCAAATTTGTTAATACCATAGACCTATATACATCAAGTTTTAATTTTGTTTTAATAAGGCATACAACAGTGGAATTACCTCATTGTAGTCAACAAACATCTTGTTTGCCCGTAAAAAGGCTTCTATCAGTGACACCTATAATGAAAATATTATCACAAATTATCAGATAAGTCTAAATTAAACTGAAAATTCACTTTATAATTCTAAACTATTAAACCTTCATAACTCAAGGTGTATATTTGAGAACATTTTATATATCTAAAATTTCAGCAAAAAAGCTGTCATTTTACTCAGCTTAAGAAAGCTATTTCAGAAAAGTAGCTAGCAAAATGTTGATTATTCTCTCAAATACTTCTCAATCCGAAATTAAATTACATCTAAGCAAATTATACGAGAAAAAATAATTGTTGACATATTACAGACAGGTCTGACTGTTTTAAAAGGTGAAGTGTAGGACACTTAAAAAAAACTAACAGTTTCATCACTTCTTCCAGTCAGCTTCAGATATTGCAAGGTGACATGATCCACTGGAAAGAAGCCCATGGTTGCACCATACTCAGGAGACATGTTAGCAATGGTTGCCCTGTCAGCCAGTGATAATTCACCCACACCCTCACCTACAATCAGTAGTAAAAAAGATATCGTTTAATAAAAAGGCGTTGGAGCTGAAAAGGAAAAGTGAATAGTTCAAGACTACTTACCATAGAATTCAACAAACTTGCCAACAACTCCATGCTTCCGTAACATTTGAGTCACTGTTAACACCAAGTCAGTCGCAGTTACACCATTGCATAATTTCCCTGATAATTTGAACCCAACAACTCCTGGCAAAACCATGCTCATTGGCTGCCAACAAAAGACACAGCGTCAGACTGCTTAATATGTGAAACTGAAAAGAGAATATTCCTATGCTACCTGAGTTGCACCGAGTTTCCATGTAAAAGAAGACAAATACGGCAAGAGAACAAGCAGAAATAGAACACAAATAATAAAATAATATAGCAATTAAATATTAATAAAACCAAAATGGGCGCCATTACTTGTGCTTTTTTAGAAAGAGTTTGTGCTTCACTTTCACAAAAGAGAAGTTCTCACAATAAGGCGGTTGGCAATGCTTCTAAGAGAAAGCAAGAGGATTGAGAGAGAAATAGATCATATAAAGTCCTAAAGAAATCATTGCCAGAGAGCGCAGTGCAAGGTCCGCATTATGCTATAAGATCTAGTTCATCAAATAATAGCTTATCAGAGGACAAGAAATCACTTTCTTGTAACAAGAAGGAAAATTCTGTGCTAAAAGAAACTGGAGGATTTAATGTTCTCACTTGAGGACTAAAGATGACATTGCCTGCAGAGAGGAGCTGTACATGAGGGAGGTGGAGAAATCATACTGGAAATTTACATCTTCACTCAGAAGTTCAGAGCAGCTAAAAAATGAGAACAGTGACTTTCTTTAAAGTTAACAGAAAGAAATTGTTAGGACTTCAATTTAACCATTAGTATGTCTAGCCCTATTCCTACACCAATATATATATGTACCCAAAGGTTGAGGATTTTGTTGATATAAGCAGGATATAAATCCAGGAACTCAACCATAATTTCCTATATCTTTATCAACTGAACTACCGTCACCATAGGGATCAAGCAAAATGAAAGGAAAAATCTCACCTACCTGCCCCAAAAGATGGATGTAAAATTTCTAGGTGGGGATCGTTGCTAAAAGCTTCTAGATATACATATTGAAGAAATGTTGCAAACTAAAATGCCTATAAAAATAAAAGATCTGGGGTATTCTTTAATGCCACTTCATGTGTAAACAATTTAAAGGCTTTATTTTGATTGAAATAAATGGAAATCAAAACCTAATCATTTATGATTTGACTATGAATTTACAATCATTAATTTAAGTATTAATGTTTGTATGTATTTTCCATTTTTTCACTCATATACAACCAATTTACTGGAATAAATTCTTCCTTGTAAGCAAGCCAAATGCAACAAACTATAAGTGATCTTCGAACTTAGAAAGCCATATTTTTATGTATAGAGTTTAGAAAAGCTTAAACAGATTAAGAACTTAGTTCAAAGAAAAAATATTTTAAAGGCCAAAGCATAAAAAAAATAAAGGAATGTAATTTCATCGACGCATAAAAATAATTTAAATATTTATTTTTTATTAAATTTTATAAAATACAATTGGTGCACATATTATTATAGAGAAAAGTGAGTTTCAATCAGTTTCCAAAAACAAATAATGAAAGGCAAGAATTTGCCCAAATAAAAGCAAAAATAATATCAACTCTAGGATCAAAGTGATTAGAAAACTATCAGGCATAAAAATAGGGAGTCAGTACAATGTATTCTTGAATGATGACAAACTACAAAAAGAAGAAACATATATAACAGAAAACATGCAATTTAAAAACTATGGCAATCACATAAAATATACATAGCTAGAACAGACAAAAGGATTTGAACATTGACTTGGAAACAGTTTGCAAAACTAAGCGTGAGTTAAAGTCAAGTTGCAATATTATGTGTTAAGAGAAGTCTTTTGAAATGATTAAACTTGATAAATCTATAAAGTACAAATGATAACATGTATCTTTGTGGATTTAATGAACCATTAAATGCAAATAATATAAAAAAATATCGCACAACAATGTGAAATGAATATGTAATAAGTAAAAATGAAAGAAGATAAAACATGGGATACTTATAAGTTTTGATTGTATTGATTTTATCAATCAGACGGTCAATTTGTTTGAAAATCAAACGAAATATCAATTGAAAACATATATGAGCCAGATCAGCCTCCTAAAAATTAAATATCAATCTGCTCAAAATAATATATCATCATCATCATTAGCCTTATCCCAAATATTTGGGATCAGCTTATAAATTCTCATTTTTCATACTTTTTTGCCAAGTTTTGCCAAAGATGTTAAACTTATTCTTTGGAAATCATTTTGGATAGCTTTTATATATTGCCACGAGTTTACCACTTCTCCTTACTAATTCATAGAGGTTAATTTTATCTACTAACGTAATGATGCATTTTCTACCCTTATTAAATATGTCCAAGCAACTGAGGTTCAATTTAAATTACCTTATCATTGATAAATGTTACACAAACTGTGCCTTTAATATACTCCTTTTCTTTAATTTATTTTTCCCAATTTTCCCACATATTCAATTTAACATTCTCAATCTGTTACACACAACATAGATATTAATACCTTTTTTTTTTACTATCCAACATTCAATCCATATAAAATTTTTGCATAATTAAAATTTTATAGAATTTACCTTCATATCTTCATGATATTTGTACTCGCATAAGTGTCGTTAGATACATCTTCGTTTTAATCTAGCCACAGCTCTATAAATTATAACCTCATTTTATTATTCTTCTATATAATAGATCTGTGAAGGGCTAGATAATAGATCTAGGAAGAATGAAAACATATTCCTCAAATGTCTAAAAATGTATGCATCTTACTATAGACAGAAATGTTAATACCCACAGAGTTTTATAGGTTAGCAGATGCTCCTAGTTATCAAAATATGCAGCCTCTAATTTGATAGTATTGTTTACATGAATTAGGATTGTTTTTTTACCTGACCAAGCATTGCAGCCTCTGCCTCAATGCCTCCAACGCCCCAACCAGCAACACCTAAACCATCAATCATGGTTGTATGCGAGTCAGTTCCAACGACACTGTCTGGATAAAGGATGCCACCATTATTGAAAACAACTCGACCAAGATACTCCAAATTGACCTGCAGTTTGTTTATAGTGAGTTTCCATTGTTAAAAAATAAACCATGTGAACCCATAAAATGTCATAGGATAGCAGAGTTGAAGACAGTTTAAGCCAACTTACCTGATGAACAATACCAGAGCCAGGAGGTACAACTAGCATGTTATGGAACGCATTAGCACCCCATTTAAGAAAAGCAAAACGTTCATTGTTTCTCCGAAACTCAAATTCCATATTTGTTTGCACAGCATTTTCTGACCTTGCAATATCTACTTGTACCGAGTGGTCAATAACGAGATCTACTGGTACCTAATTCAAAATAAGGGATTACTTGGGAAAAGGGAAAAAAGTAATGAACCCCGGCCGCCACGATCATAAAGACATAGCTCTGATGAAAAAAACATAATCACAAAGGATGTATAAAAGATCACAATTTTACATCTGAAATAAGTATATAAATCAAAGAAAATTAAAGATTCAAACAAGATATAAGATATTATGGGAATTCAAAAGCGAGACATTCTAGCAAAAGCTCTGATGGAAAACTCGCCAAAGACCAAAATTGATTCATACCAGTGGGTTGATCTTATTTGAATCACCACCCAGCCTATTCATAGCATCACGCATGCATGCAAGATCAACAACAGCAGGGACACCAGTAAAATCCTGCTCAAAACAATGAAAACTGATAAGATTTTGGATATCTAATGAATGGTTAGCAGAGATGATGTGGGTGAAGCTAATGGTGAAACCTGTAGAAGGACACGTGCAGGTTTAAAGGGGATCTCAACTTGCTTTGGAGAAGTATTTTGCCAATCTATAATTTTCTCAACATCATTCTTGCTAACTTGGAAGTTATCGCAATTACGAATTGCAGACTCCAGGAGAATCTTGATGGAATATGGCAGTTTATCTAGGATAATCACAAGCGTAAAAACATATATATAGAGAGAAAGAAAATAATGCAGGGGAACTATGAAAACATCAACATAATTTGTTTCTCTTTCAATTCCAATACATAAGAAATGCTACTCCCATATTTAAATCAATTTCCCATCACATCTTCAAAAGAATCAAAATAAGAAAAAGAAAAACGTAATGAGTTAGAAATGCAATAAAAACCAAATGCTTCTGTTTGGATGGCTACTAACTTTTGCAAAGTATAAGATGAAATATAAATAGTTACCAGTCCTTGAATCCTTGAGAGCAGGTAAGCTGAAGTATTTTCCGAACTCCCCACCTTCTGGTTTTGGAAGGCTGACCAAGATGTTCTCGAAAGGATTTATGGAAGCTTTAAATGGATAAAAGATAAATTAATAAAGTGTCATTGTAATAGTAAATATGAAATTTCACTTTAGACATAATACCCCAGTCATAATTGAAGCATATCAGATACAAAATCATAGGGATGAAGAATATAAATAATAAAGGTATGAATATAAAAACATAAGGGTATGAACTGCACTTAAAGATGCATTTTCTAACAAAATCAAAATTATATATTGAAGTATTTTGCCTTTGTAGTTTTCCTCGTGTTCATACATCCAAATGTAAAAAACAGGAATACATTAAGCTGCACAGGTACTGCTAAGTCACCACATGCTGCAAGCAGCTACCATATACTATAAGATTATGATGAATCCTCCATCACCCCAATTGTTTGCCAGAATTGCCAGATACAAGTCCAGTATTACATACTATGGACTTTCGCATATGGTACTTCAATTTCATTGCAACTAAGTGAAATTAATCAACTGAAACATAATGCAAGATAAAATATGCAGATTCGAGGGGACAGGAATTACAGAAGAAACCAAGCAGAATGTTGGAAAACAATAACAAAGCATCATAAAAATCAAATCTGTCATGCATGAAATTTATCAATGCAATTTACAGCAAATAATAAATATCCAAGAATTATCAGACAAAACAATCAATTCAATTGATTTGATAAGGCTGTTAAGCGCTGGGAAGTAAAATAGTCCAAGAAATAATCTTCTAGTTATTAAAATAGCTTCCTTTAGCATTATTCCTCCCTCAATATTTTGGAACAGAAATTCATATACCAGGGTTCGGTTCCAGAACCCCAGACCATGTCAAAAAGTCCTCTCCACCTAGGTCTACAATTTCATCTTGATTGTGCACATCCAAATTAAACAAACAAAACGAGAAAAAATTGCCAAGAACGGGAGAGCAGATACCCATCGCAGGAGCAATCCAACTGATCGAAATAGATCCTGATCCAGTCAAATAAGAATAACAGCGAACTCCAGCAAGACGTCTGCGATCGCGGGAATCTACCGATTCTACTCAGGTCTGAAGAGAAGTAGATGCCACGCAAGAACCGAGATTCAAATGAGACAAACAATGAAAGACTACACAAGATGCAGCTAGCATGTTATTTAGATAAGATCTGAATCAATTTCGAGGAGATGATGTGAATCACCTGAACCTGCCTGGGATTTTTTTGTGCGAGGAAAACCGAGAAGAAAGGCTTCGGCGGTAGAGTATACTAGATGATCACTACAATCTATGGGCGCGTGCCAAGCTCGGGCTTATACGGCCGCGACCTAAGTTGGAAATAATAATATAATCTTATGCCCAACTGCCAAGGTGATAGATCATTAATCATATAGTAAAATACCGTATCTGGATAAAATGGGATAAATGATTCGACTAAATGTATTTAAATTCTGCCTAAAAAACGTAATTCCTTGGCCCTGAAGAGAGGAGGGAGAGATAAAATAAAGATCCCTGAACCAAGTCCCTTCCCCACTTTGATTACATTAACCTTGAAATAATTGATGTCATATGCTTTGCTCTCCCTCGTCCTTGAAGCTTTCTGCTCGCAATTTTAATGTGAATCAGATATGTGACCATCGTAATTGATGAGTTTCAGACGTAATTGGTATGACCGCCATCTTTGGGATTTTCAAAATATTTGGGCTATAGACACCGGGTGGTGCCTTTAATAAAGGTTGTTAGATATGATCGGTAGGACGACCGTCTTGGTCACACGACGACCTTAATAAGGGATTGACAAGTGTTCTCATCAGTCATTTTTGTTCCTTCAGATAGTTGGCCTTATTGATATTGCCTCACTCCAGCCACCCTCATGATGGGTTCAACTCCACCCTCATGATTGGCTCAGTTGAACCGCTTTTCAATTCATTATGGATCAGCTTCCCCATTCTGATCTTTGTATATACAAATGTATAAATATATAGAAATTGTGTGGTATATATGTAAATCTTTTCTTTTTTAATTTATGCATTACAAATTTATAAATAAGAATGTTATTGATACGGTATCAACAAATCTTGCACAAATCTCAAGCCATGTCATGGATCTCGAGATAATCATTTGAGCAAAAAATATTCAAATTTTGATAAAAAATCATGCGGAAGTAATTTCAACAAACTTACAGTCAAATTTACCGACTCAACGAGATGGACCCAATGATACCAAAATTGTTTCAATTCGAGTCAAATCAAACTCGTATCAAGTCATTAAATCACTTTTGAAAGCTTTTCGAGCATATTTGGAAGATCAAATAAATGCCGAATATGACGAGCTTATAGTAGAATCGTCCATCTCAACAAGACAAATCTTAGCCTCCTAAGATCACTCAATTCTAACATCATTTAGGCACTCAAATGGCCATCAAATTCGATCCGATCAGGGGAATCTCTCCAGGTCATCCGATCATGGTGGTTCAAATTTAATCATTAATTACAGTCGTGATTCTATAAATAGAGCCACAACTCTCTCTTGAGGGGGAGGAGAGTATGAGGCTTGAGGCTTTGAGAATGAGCTGAAGTCCAACACAACTCCCTCAGTCGTCAACCACCGCCAACTGTCGTCTTTTGATTCACTGACGATCGCTATCGGTAGATGCCCACCAAATTTATTCGAATGTTAACGTTGTAACTTGGTGGATATTCTAACCCTTTATATCCTATGAAAGAAGTGATTGCAATTGTAATCGTTATTTATAGTGGAACTCTTCAATTGGGCTAGGGCCTATGGTTTTTCCCTTAACGGTTTTCTACGTAAAATATTATGATGTTTCTACTAGTTGTTTTCTCACTTATGATTGTGCACTGAATAGTCGTACCATGTTAAGACAATAATACATTCCTCTACTACCGTGGATTTTCTAGCACGCACCAGTTTGGCACTAACCGTGAGAATAAAACATTCTCATCGCTAAAGTACTTGCAAGACTTGTTGCATGGCCACTAGGCTTAACACTCGCAACAGCAGGGCATCTTGCTCCAAAACCCATCATTCTAGAAGGAAGTCATGAAGCCAAGGGCGTCAGGCCTCTAAATCCTCCAGATTGACCTATCGGATGCCCTAGTGTTTTAGGATAAAATACTTTAAATTTAAAATATACTTTATAAATTTTATAACTAATTTTTTTTCCACAATTTAATACTACATAGTACATATTTTACGCAAGTGCACGTATTATTCCAGTAATACTGGATTTTCTTTAGTCAGAGTATTGATCCCGCAGAGAAGACTATTAATTTTTAAAATGAATATAAAGAGTTTTAGCCAGTAAATAAGTTTGACTTAGGTTGTGCTAGTGAATTCAACCAAATTATCACTAATCCTATAAATTTACTATAAAGCTAATTTTACTAAGGTTAAATAAGTTAAGAGAAATCAAGCTATGAAAAATACTCTCCCCTTGCAATGAAAGAATTAATGTGTAGGAGTGGAACACGTAGAATTTATATTTGAATTTATAACGAATAGAGGTGTTCATTATTTTTACCCTCTTTCGAGTGCATAAAGAAGTTTGGTTTAACTAGGTAAGTGTTTCTGTCTATCACCCTAGAAACCTCCAAGTTACCCCCATTAAATTTATCTCCCTATTTATTCACAAAGATCTACAAATTATTTTTTTCTTCACCCTATAGAACAATGTGGTTTCTACGAGTTGTTAAAGTCATAACCCTCTCAAAACTTTTATGGATTCATAACATACTTTTAACACACCAAATAACCAGATTGATATGTAAATGAAGCATATAATAAAAACCATCACAATAATAAATAAAAATTTATTCTAAACGTATCCACCACCCTTCACATAGTACCAATTCATCACAAGAGGAAAGTATAAATGATCTACTCACGATGCATGAAGTACGCACAATAAATCATCTTATAATAAAGCAAAGTCATACAAGATGAGCTTACACTAATACAAGACAAGATGAAATAAAATGCTAATCTTTCTCCCTTAGAAAGGAAGTGAAAACTCATTCCCAAGTGATCTCCAAGTTTCCTTGCAATGTTTACATCAAATCCTTACAATATTTCTCAAGTCTCTCTAAGGAAATGCAAAAAAAAAATAAAAATAAAAATAAAAATATAAAAAAAAATAGAACTCTCCTCCTCTTTTGTTAGATATGGCTCATAAACTAGAAATTTGGAGTTTTTTTGTGAGGAGGTGTGTCTTTTCATATTTAGTTGTTTGGGAGGAGCGAGGGCGAGTTAGTAATTTTATTTGTATGGGTGTTTTTTTCTATAAATAGATGTGTAACCCATGGGTATGATTTGAACCGAACTTTGTTAGTCATCTGAAATAGTGAAATTCGCCGCTCTGCTCCCGAGGAAGTAGGCAACTTTGTCGAACCTCATTAAATCTCTGTGTTCTTCTTTTGGATTTGTGTTTTGTTCGCCCTGAATTTTTCATAACAATTGGTATCAGAGCGAGGTTCTGTAGGGCGGAGGAAATCGGCGCAGGAAGATCGAAGAAGGAAGGATTTTGAAATTTGATTTGCGGCAAAGGAAGAAGTTCGGTTCCGGTGCGCTGCAGAAGAATTCCGATTGCGGAGAGTGGATGAAGGCGCAGATTGGGCGCTGAAAGGCTCGTAGCAGTTTGGCGCAAAAGAATTCATGATTCTGATTGCGGAGAGTGGATGAAGGTACAGATTAGAAGTTGGAAGGCTCGCAGCAGTTTGGCACAAAAAAATTTGTGAGTCTCGATTGAGGTGGAGCAGTTCGGTCATGGAGCAGTTTTGCTAAGAAGAGCAGTTTTCGCCACAGGTGGGCGTGTTCGCAGCCAATGGAGGTGAACCACTAGCAGTTTGAGTGGATGAACACTCGGCAGTTCGCGCAATAGATGGAGTTTGGTTCCGGTGGATAGGAACCATGTTTTGCGAATAGGTGGAGTTCGGCCAGCGGAGTTCGCAGGTTTGTTGCAGGTGATTTTGCAACAGGTGAATCACAAGTCAAAACACAGTTTGCAAGTTCGTCGCTAGAGCAGTTGCGACAGGTGGAGTTCGGCTGAGGCGTTGACGCGAACAAGAAAAGACTTCAGGCAAGGTGTTCGCAGTAGTTCAGCTGAATTTTTGTGCGAACAGGAAGGTGCTTTGGGTGCTAGTTGGCATGGTTGGCCAAGCCAGGTATTCTCAACAAATTCTTGAATTTAAAATTTGTTGAATGTTAACAGTTGCTAGTTGGCTTGGTTGCTCAACCCACTTTGGTTTAGAAAACTTCATGATGTATTTCTCCTAAGATGCTTGATATTCGCCAAGGTGGAGATTTGTTAAGTATGACTCATATACCGAAAATTTAGAGTTTTTTGGTGAAGAGGTGTCTCTTCATATTTAGTGAGTTGGGGGAAGTGAGGGCGAGTTAGTAATTTTATATGTATGGGTGTTTTTTCTATAAATAGATGTTTAACCCATGGGTATGATTTGAATCGAACTTTGTAACTCCTCTGAAATAGTGAAATTCGCCGCTCTGCTCCCGAGGATGTAGGCATCTTTGCCGAACCTCATTAAATCTTCGTGTTCTTTTTCTGGATTTGTGTTTTGTTCGCCCTAAATTTTTCATAATATCGTGCACTCCTAGGTTTTCTCCTTACCTCACAAAATGGTCCTACTCTTTCTAAACTGCTTCACCTCATAAAAAAACCCCATTCTCGTGCATAACTACTGCAAAAACTGTCCAGGGTTAATTCCGGGGTGAAGCAGCTAACTGCCCCGGGTTAAATTGTGTGCTTGTACATCTTATGGAAGAAGGTTTCTTTGCTTACTCCCAACCATAGGACAAATTAGGCTTATAAAATCAGTCTATTAGCATGCTTGGATATACCGTTAGCTTTGTTATGTTCTTATAAAATAAACAAAATAGTAAAATAACATATTAGTTTATTTAAAAATAAAAGAATATCAAAGAATTTATTATTCTAATAAGTTATTTTATTAAATTTGATACTAGTTTGATTGTTTTTTTGTGTTAGAAATTTAATAATCTCATTAATTAAAGCACAAGGTTGTTATTTTAAAATGGCTTTGTTCTATTATTTTCATTTTCGATCTTGCTTTGCAACTTACTTTTTATCAAAATAGGTAATACTCTATATTGTGTGAGTAAGAAATCAAACGACGCTATAGCTCTTATCAATCGAGCTAATTCTCAAAATAGGTAATACCTTCTTTTTTTTCTTTTTCAAGTTCATTAGGCATGTCTTCATCCCTTATGATGAAAATCAGATTTAAAATTAACAATAAAAAATGTAACTTCTTTAAGCACAAACTATTCATTTATATATTATCTTTAGCTCTCCTAGTGGGAGCAATCTCGTAACTCTAACCTTAAACTTAATATGATCAATTCACTCAACTCTCAATTTTAAGTTGATTTATTTTCACATAAGTATCTAAGTACTTCTTTATTAATAAATAAGCTTTTTTAATGTTGATCTGAATCATAATATGTTAACTATTTAACTTGAAGTTGGTCGACATTAAATTTAAGAGTTAAAACCTCTCTGAAATTTTTCTTAGACATTTTCTTCTATTTTTTCCCGCTTAATTATATATAGAATAAAGGTTTTCTAAGAGAGAACTTTTTTTGTTATTTTGATTTTGCTAAGATGTTGAACTGTCATTAATTTTGATCGAGCTAGTTAAATTTTTCTTTGGAAATCATTAATATTTTTGAAGAATTGAACTATTAAGTGTATTACTTCTAATATTAAACAAATTAAAAATTTTTCTTGAATGATTTCAGTTTTTTGGACTAAGTTTACTCTCCTTCGAGTGACTTCAAATCCTGGACAAGTTAAACTTTCCATCCAACAAATTGAAATCTTATATTGACTTTAGATATTGGACAAGTTGAACACTTCCTTAGATGCTTTCACTTTTTAGTTGACTAACACTATTGGATGAGTTCAAATCTAAGGTACATTGAAAATGAAGGAATAAGCTTCCTGAGTCCTTATTTAATTAATCCCAATGGAGAGCTCCTTAGACATGTTGCCAATTCGTGATGTAGTAATTTTCCATGTGTACTATCTCTCTATTTTATTACTCTACTTCTTATATTTATTCATCTTCTGTTCTTAGCATCAATCACAAAGCTCATAGTGCTTTATAATAAATAAAATCAAGATGTATTTGGGGTACTGCTAAAATTTTACATTAAAGTAATACAAGTTTCTAATAGAGAAAAGAGCTAGAGGAGAAATGAAGAGAGAGAGAGAGAGAGAGAGAGAGAGAGAGAGAGAGAGAGAGAGGACAGAGCATAGAGGAAAATACTTTGAGAAATCTATTACAGGTATATGGTGATTGGAATGACTATTCATCCAAATAAATTTCCATTTGACTAGAATGTACAAAAGAAGCTACACCATGATATTTATATATATATATATATATATATATATATATATATATATATATATATATATATATATATATAACATTCAATAAAAATACATGATTAGACATGTATACATACATGAATAATAAACATAATTCTCATTAATGCATATAGATAACCCCTTAAGCAATTGATTGGATGGAGTTGGCGACTGTGTTGAAGAGATTATGAGATTTTAATTAGAATGCTAACTTTCTAATGATGTCATTAGTTGGAGAAAGTCATGGGCAAGTAGCTTCTAATGATTGGGTAAGTGACCACCCAAACTGAAATGAGCGTTAGACAATAACACCTTAGCATTCACTATAAGACAGATTAATTTAAATAGGTTGTTGGCTTACTTGAAAATATAAAATCCGAACATTAATATACTTAGATGTACAAATTTAAATTTTATAGTTATATTGGGCAAAATGACCTCTTGGAAAGCTGGAGGTTTAGCTCTACATTAGATAGATGTAGATTTGAAATCTTAGGTTTATAAATGTTTTAGTTAGACTTATTTGACATCACTTTTATTTAATTTTTAAATATATTTGTTTAATATTTTTTTACATATTATTTATTTTTTTTATTTAAAAAAAATCAATATATATATATATATATATATATATATATATATATATATATATATATATATATTAAGAATTTCAAAAATAGCCATTCTTTATTTTAACTTATTAAATATAGTTTGACTCAAATCTAAAATATAAATAAAACAAAATAAAACTCAAAATAAAACTCAAAATAAAATTAATCCCTAATATCCCCTCAGCAATTAAAAAAATAGCCATCTGATTGCTTAAATCATTGAGTTTTTTGCTCTTATTTAAGATGGCAGAGATTTAGAATCATTTATTTGTTAATTTTCTTTCAACCATATGAAAATTGAATTACGTCTCGATAAAGACTTTTAATCAAAGTTGTCGCTAAGTCAATTTTGCTTACATGAAATATAATATTCATCTTCCCAGTTCCAATATATATATATATATAATGAACCGGTGACAAAAATGAGGCTTTAAGAACAAAGACTTCATAGAACGATATATCCACCGAATAAAAAAATGAAAATAACATTACTGAAAGCAATTATGAAAAACAATATACCGCAAATAGCCTATATGGCATCACAAAACCGAAGCTAAGCCATTGGCTAACAATCGGCGTCATTATTCAACCCATAGACAAAACGAAGACGAAGGAGACAACATGCAACATGCATGTATCAATTAGGTTGTCAAGCAGAGAACTCAATACGAAGCCCTCCAACCTTGATCTTGTTCCCATTCTCAGTCTTCGGCACAAGCGTAACCACGACACTGTCATCATCTTCAGCCCCAAGATCCTCCAGCAAATCCGTTATCCCAAGCCTCACATTAGTCTTCAGATCCTTCACCTTCTTCCCATGCCCATGCTTGTGCGGCAAGTTAACGAAGCACCCCGCAAACTCACTCGCCGAAGGTCTCACCTTCTCTTCCTCCGAAGAGTTTATATACACATCAAATTTCACGAACTCATGCCGGTCCACCACAATATTTTCCACCAACAGAACCTCCTCTTCATCCTCCTTCTCCTTCTTGCTTCTCCCCTTCTTTGGTCTTTTCACCGTCACGCTCACCGGCTTATTCAGCGTGATAGGGAACACAGGCTCTCCACTCACCACCGGCGCCTTCTTCTTCAACAGCCCCTTTGCCCCTGCCTTCGGTGTCGGCCGTTTATTCAACCAAGGACTATCCACCTCCTGATATTTGTAGCCTAACTTCTCCGTGTCGAGGCAATCTCTGACCTTCACCTTCACAAGCTGCGCATTCTCGTCATAGAAGAGGAAAGAGGCGTCGAGCCAATCAGGATCCTTAAAATCTTTCCGCTTGCCGCCGAGTGTCTTCCAGACCGACCAGAGGCGGTCGATGTTGGCATGGTGTGCGTAGAAGATGGGATCGCGCGCGGCGGAGTAGAAGTTTCCCATATCTTCAATATTGGGATTAGCCGGGTTTCCGGTCCAGACATGAACCGGCCCGTGCGGGGTCAGCTCTATGGATCCACTGCCTGGGTTGGGTTCGTCTCCCGCTCGGTACGGAGACCCCATGAAAAGCTGCGCGGTCTTGCCATTGGATAACATTTGTCTGTGCATGATTTTGAGGTTGTCTTCGATGATTTCTGAACTAGGTAATTTTGCGTCTGTGTTGCTGTCAAAGTCGACGGTGACCGGAGGTTGGTGGTTGGGGTCGCGGTTCTTGTTGTAGAGGGAAGAGGATGGCTTGGTGTAGAAAGCAGGCATCACCATTCCATCTGGGGAATCCCAGTTCCAGAAGGGAATGGTGAAGTCATCGTCACCGATGAGCTTGCCGAGGATGCGCTCGTGGAAGTAGAGGTAGAAGCGGTGCCAGGGGAAGAAAAGCCATGAGTTGTGCACCTGGATGTAAATGAGGCGAGTTCAGTATTCTGCTGCTAAATTTGGTTATTGATGTAAAGTTTAATTTTTAGAGACACTCTCTCTATGCATGCAAAATTATATTTACTTTATAAAAGTTGAAATGATTTATTATTATTATTATTATTATTATTATTTGGGTGATATGATCGTATTTAACAAAGTCTGATATTATATTTGTATAAATTTATAGCACACGAGCTTTAAAAATTATAAACACGTATTAAATTTTAAAAATGTAGCACCTGAATATAATATATGGAATGAATGTATTTAAAAAAATACATATACTCCTTTAGATATTTAATTTTGAAATATTTAAATGAAGTTTGATTTTTCTTATTTTAAATTTAGTTAATCAATCTATATATTTCGTACTCAAATTTGTAAAATAAATTACTTTAAATATATACATTAAATAACCATACGTCATAAACTCATATCGGATAACATCGGCTTAAAGTTGTTAGTTAGTGCCGTGCATTTTAAAAAGACACTCAGAGCTATTTTTGTAAACTGAGATTTGGTTGTTTTTTTGAAAAAAATTACGTTTTGAAACCGCTAAACTCAAAGTTTTTACACCTGTGCGATAGCAGTTTTTAGCCACAGTCAGCATTTTCAAAGAAAAATAAATTGTAATAACCATCACAATTTTTTGAACAGCAGATTATTTTTCAGCAGTTTATCAACAGTTTATTAATAAGCTGCAGCTGCCCGCAAACTGACGCTTATCATCTCATGTGTACAATTATTAATTCAAATCAAATTTTCTTTAAACTATTAATCTAGAGCCCGTTTGAGAGAGCTTATAGGTGCGGTGACGTTTTGAAAATGCATCTGTCATGTTTGGGTAAACTGTGTTTTGGCAGCTTATGTGTTTTAAAATAGCTGAAAATGTTTTCACATCGCAGCTTTCTGGCTGTGATCTGACTTTTACAAAAAATAAAAACTTGTAATAATCGCCGCACCTAACTTATCAACAAATTATTCAATAAGTTGCAGCTGTCCCAAAAAAACCTATAATTAGAAATTTGATATTTTGTTGCATATTTATGATACAACTAATTGTATGGAAAAATTATATCAGATTATTCTGATATAAGTTTGTTGAGAATAAATTTTATAATTTTTAAATGGATAAAATATACATTTATTTAATTAAAATTAATATTTCACTTATCTCAAAACTAATTGAAGCCGTACTACACAAATATACAACTCATGCACGTGGAGCCTTACCTGCAGATCGAGTTTGGGAAAGCCGACTTGGTCGTAAGCTCCATCGCAATAGGCGCAGTGAACGTTGGCCTGCTGCGTGAAGTTGCGGGGATCATTAGCCGGAAGAGCTCTCATCAGCTCTACGGCCTTCTCATACTTCTTCAAGTACTCCGCATCAACAAGTTGGGCCGCCGGGCGGACGCGAGGCGGCCCATGGTTTTTCGGCGGAACGAAGTCAATAATGGTGGAGTTGAATGGCGGGCAACAGTTCGTAGGAGTGCCCTTAGCCGGGATATCGGCCGGGCCGCACTTAGAGACATCAGGAGCTTGGATTGGAGAAGCGATTGCCAAGCGGTGATCGCCGGCAAAGCCGGCGGCGTAGCCATAGAGACCACCGAGGCTTACGAGGAGGTCACGCCGGCCGCTGAAGGATTTTTTTTCTTGAACATTGTTATCATCTACTTCATTGGACTTGCATGAGATGGTTTTGGGGAAGTGGCGGGGTTTTGTTGGTTTTTTGGTGGAGATGGGCTGGGTGGTGAAGGAGCTTGTAGAGGAGAGGAAGGAAGCTAGGCTTGCCATGGGGGGTTT
This sequence comes from Papilionanthe hookeriana x Papilionanthe teres, assembly GCA_022702705.1. Lineage (NCBI taxonomy): Eukaryota > Viridiplantae > Streptophyta > Magnoliopsida > Asparagales > Orchidaceae > Papilionanthe > Papilionanthe hookeriana x Papilionanthe teres. Next base: position 52,570,330 of record CM040427.1, on the reverse strand, counting down.
ATTGTGGCTTACTTGGGATTGGCTCTGGTTTTATGGAAGGGGGGCTGGTTATGTATTTATAGTGTGGATTGGCGGGATGAGATTGTAATGATGTTATGGTATTGGGTTTTGATTTCGTGTTTGGCTTGAGCTTGGAATGTAAATGGTCACGTGTGTTTTGACTAGTAAATGTTTCATGTAGTATTACCGCTTTAAGGATTTTTCAACCATGACCGTATACAAAAGATATGTATTGATCCCTTCTAATTAATAATAATAATAATTAAAAAAATAGGGGTGCTCCAAAAATGAGATTATTAGGGACCAAACATTAAGAACAATTTTGTTGTTTCTTAAGATTAATAGACTTGTTCTAAGCATAAAGGCCAAGAAAGATTAGTTTATATTATATTTGACACGTACATTGAAAGTTTAATGTAATTTGTCAAAATAATAATTTCAAGGATCAAAATTAATAAATTTGTTTGAGGTTCGTTAAATTCAATGTTTATGCCAATCTTTTTTTTTTTCCTTCACGACCTTACTTTTTAAAACAACATAATCAGTGATAAATTAGAAATATAATATTCATTGGCCATTCTAGAATTTTGTTATTCTTTATTGTATATACCGTGGTAGGACAGGATGTCTATTCTAAAATTTTTTTTTCTTCATTATTATATCATAGAAAAAAAAATTTTCTTTCCGTTAAAATCAAATTTCTAATAATAATTATGTTACCATAAAATTTATAATTATATCATTAAAGTAAATATATAAATTTTTATTTTAAAAATTGTTGAGAAAATACATTTAGATAAATATAAATAATATAAAATTTAAAGTAATTATATATATATACTTTACGATAGAGGATTCAGCCCTCTTGGTTGAACCTCGCGATAGTATCCTGATTTGAGATAACCGGGAAGCCAACGACGGGATCATGGTGTACACGAGTTCATCTTTGTGATTGTAAATCATTATGGGAACAATTGCAACCAAGAAAGTAGATATATTTGAGGAGAAATTAAAGGGAGATGTGAGCCAAGTTAGATCTAGACTGTTGGAGGAGCATTTTTCGACTATGGAGGGGCGGTTCTCACTCTTGGAGGGGAGATTCATGGCTCTGGAAGATATGATGAAGAAGATCGCAGAATTTTTCACAAACTCATCACTTTTTCGCCTTGGGATGTAGTGACTGCATTTAGAACGGATGTGAGCGACATCAATCAGAAGGATCAACACAACATTAGGATAGTGTCACTGCCTTTGGGGGATTTGGAGCCACTGGATTGAGCGAATGAAGCGGGAGTGGACTCAAGTGATAGTATTTGGAAGAAATAGCACGACATCCATATGCGTGGAATGAAGAGAAGTAAGCAGGATCGACCAACTGAGTCGGGAGCAAATTTGAGCGATATCATCTGAAGGGAGTTGTGCAATATTTGAAGGTTTGGAATGAGCGATAGTCAGAATGGGGGTGAGGCCACTTAATAGTCTATTCATTCTTAATGATTACAAGAATATAAATGTACGACGTGTTGAGCGACACAATCTCCTTCTCGGGTCAAGGATCTCATTGCTGGTTCACAAGCCGAGGAGGGAAGTCACGATTCCCCTGCTACTCAGACTTTATCTATTATGAGGTTTGAATGGAGTCCCTGACATTACTTGTTTGCTTGTCACCAAATCACTCAAAATACTCTTTGTGTACACTGATGGCCTCATCTGCAATGATCTGAACTTCAATGTGAGGGATATGATAGGCATAAGAGTCCATCTTCTCCCGCATTAATGATGAGTAGAAAGATTCTGAGCGAAGCCTTCTGAGAAAGACTCCTCTCTACAATTCAGGATCTACCTCTAATGTCTTGTGAGCATTGGTAAAGAATTTGTGAAAGTAATATTTGAGTGGTTGTCCCTCTTTGTGAAAAATTTCTGAGAGATTAGACGAATATTTGATGATTCTTTGATTTGCGATAAACTGCTCCACAAATAATTTGGCAAGCCAATTGAAAGTATTGATAGTACCCCCCGAAATAGAGTAGAAACATGAGCGAGCTTGGCCCTTAAGAGTGGTCGAGAATAGGTTATAGAGAAGTGCATCAGAGATATGCTAGATGAGGATGATGATCCGTAGTTGTCAACATGCTTGTATGAATCAGTTGCTCTTTCTTAGAAATCAAAGTTCGTGAGCTTGAAACCTGCTGATATAAAGTGTTTGAGGATTGTCTTGGCTGAAGATGATGATTCTTAAAATTTGTGGCAACAGGGAAAGCGGTCCCTATCCCCATAAGGAAATCTTCTTGGACTAGGCATCGTAACTCACCACGAATGCCATCATCAAGAGCGACAAAACAAAGTGGGACAACGCTATGTGAACTGCATGTGACATAAAAGTGAAACTTGCAGTATCAAGGAGGTCAACAGCCCGACCGAAAAGGGGAAGATTCTATCGTGGAGAGGCTGCTCGGTATGAGTATGTTCGAGTGGGGCATTTTTCGTTGGTTGTTAAATTGGTGATTATTAAGCTTCATCTGGCTGTAGTAACAACAATCGAGCTCTGCATACGATGTGTACAATCTCTGCTTGAGACTTCTCTATCATGTGTGCTTGGTCTTCTAAAGAAGAACCTGAGGCGTTATTGCTAGTAGGGTAACACCTTTCAGGATTAGAAGATGCGGAGGCTTGACACCCTTGGCTCTGTGACTCTCCCCTAGAATGATAGGTGTTGGAGTGGGATGATTTGTCTTTGTGACAATTGCGTCTAATGGTCATGCAACAAGTCTCCTAAAGTACTTTAGTGACGAGATTGATTCTATACATAGAAGTCATCAAACTGATGCATGCTTGAACATTTGTAGCGACAGAATTTCATTATCATCTTAGTGTCATACGATAATCTAACATACACTTAGATAAAAGTAATTAACCATAAGAGATACAAAAATTCTTTTCGTGGAAAACACCAAATGGGAAAAAAAACCACGAGGCCTTGCTTAATTGAAATGTTTCACGACGAGTTGGTGATTATAAGTACAATCCCTTCTCCCACCTGCAATAAAATATTGTACAGTTTCTCAAGTTATAACATCTGTGCACAGAAGAACTCGTTGGAGCGGTCACAACGGGGGGTAATTGTTAGAGCTTCAGCAATCTGCTTTTGGTTCGACGTGACATTTAGATGATGCATTGTTTCATAGGTTTCTATGTAATTATGCAGTTTCGATTGTTGCTTTATACGATATTTATCCTTAAGGAGCAGGAGACGAAACAATGGTTATCAGCAGTGACCAAAAAGCAGCGGTCGACGACTACAAAGTTGGAGGTGTTCGTCAGATTGTCGGTGCAGAATACCAAGGTTCAAATCCCAGTTCTCCAGGCTCTAATCATCTTCTAGCTCTAAGTGTAGTTCCCTTCTGAAGAGGAAGGGGAATTAGAGCTCTATTTATAGAATTCGGATTGCAAATAAGGAAAAAATTCAGACCATTATACCCTCATGGTATAGAGAGATTTTCTCAATTGAACGGTGTTATGTTGACATTCGAGTGGCTTAAATGATTTTAGAATTGACTAATTTTATGTTCATCAGATTCATCTTACCGAGACGCTTGATTTGATACTAAGCTTTCCGGATTTAGAATCTATCTGTCCTTCTACATATGCACTGAAAGCTTCCAAAAGTGGTTTAACGACTTGATATGAGCTTGATTTGACTTTGATTAGAGCTATTTTAGTATTTTTGGGTCCGATCAATTTAACCATAAGTCTGCTGAAATCAATGTTCTGGATGACTTTTAATTGATCTTTGGACGTATTTTGCTGAAAATGTTATCCCAAATTTGTGTTTTACCTCGAGATTCGTGCCGGATGATGAGAAGTCAATGGTGGCATTTCAAGAATTATATGTATTTGCTACTAAAGCTTCTTCAAAAATATATAAATCACAAACATCCCTCCCTATATATTCATATATGAGCTTGGTACAAACACATTATATTATATTGACTCAAAAGTAGAGATAGTTCTTATTGATGGATCATTCATTATAAGGACTTATTTTCACTTCTTGAGAGTACAAATTGATGAAGTCCACCTCTACTAAAATCAACTAATAAATTTTCGTTGCTCTCTAAATCATGATATATACATTCAAGTATGATTAATAGTTATATCTTTCATGTATATCAATCAAAGGAAGATGATCAATTATAAGGTGGATTGATAATTAATGCTCGAAAAATAAATCCACACAGTGATCATAGGTTTTGATTCAATTTTGATAGAGATATTAATATACTCCATATTAAATTAAAATATGCTTAATATATTAAAATTCATTTTCTTAAATACCAAAATTATTAAATATTTTCAAAATTGGAAATATTTAATAATAGTTGGTTGTCACGCATCTGCAATTCTCTTCAAAAGTAAGGTTTTAGTTGTCGATTTATTCTTCTAATTTCATCCCACCTTTACGTAACGAATATGTGCCTATTTATAATTTTTTAGCGGGGGCATTTTAAATAAATTTAGTTAGAATATTAAAACACTCATTCAGATGGTCCGCCATATTGTCTTGATCATAGATATTTTTTTAATATGTAAGTGAGTTAAAGACCTCGAAATTAAATGGTCTTGAGCTCATAGGATTTGTTTCATGGAGAGGCACGATTTGATTATAAGTATGTCAAAAGTACGGATTATTACTCTTCCAATTAGTTCACCAAAATTTCACTAATACTTTAATCGCTTGATCTGCGTTTATATGGACTCATATTGAATCATGACTTTTAATCGTGTCTCACAATTTAACTATAAAATTTTATAGAAATGTTATGTCAAGCAGTTGAATTAAATTTTATAAAAATGCCTGCATTTTTCTGTATGAGAAAGCTTGAATTGGTTTACTCAAAAAAATTGGACCCGAACTCAGTTCTAACTGTTGTTCTATCTTATAAAAAGAAAAGGCTTCGTGTCGTAGAACTCAGTTTGATTGGGGCAGCTGCTGCAGATATGCTGACTTGCTGTTTGCTTTTTGCAGTTTGAAAACAACTGTGTTGGAGTTGTTTCTGAACAAATGACCGTTCTACTCCTATATAATAATGTTGTTTGTAACAGAACTGTCATACTAATATATTTGAAAGAGCTCATTTAGAAACAAGAAACAAAAATAAAAATACAACGAAATAAAATAAACTGTGCATATTTTCCCCAATATAGAACAAGGATCTAATAAAATTGAAAGAGCTCGTTTAGAAACAAGAACTTACATAGCTATATGAGTTTCAATGAAAAAATGTATCAAAGGGAAGTTAGTTGGGTCACGCAAATTCTCCATACTAATTATGATACATCCGTTTATAAAATTTAGCTCTTAATACATGACCATCCAAATCAATTTTCTTAGTTCATTATATGCATGAATTCATGTAAATCCATCCCCACAAAACGGTAGAAAAGTACACAATATTTTTTTCTAACATGTGTATCCATCCCCACAAAAATATAGTAAACTACACAATATTTTTTTCTATTGTCAAGCTCAATTAAGGATCAAATGACTCACAAAACCAGATCCATTGAACATAAATAACATGATAAAAACTAGAAAAGCTAGATGCTCGTAATAGTCACGTGCAAAGATGGCCTAAATTCTAATCAAATCATACTGTTCCTAGAAAAAAATTTGGGTGCGGACGACGTACGCAGGAGATGCGTACGTCGCGGGTTACACGGGAGTTACGCGCGGGGTATAAGAGGGTTATAAACCACTTGTACCCCCGTGTAACTCCCGCATAACCCTGTAACGTGCGTAACCCCCGTGTAACACGCGCGAGAGTTACAGGGTTACGCGAGAGTTACACGGGGGGAAAAATGGTTTACATGGGGGTACAAGTGGTTTATAACCCTCTTATACCCCGCGCGTAACCCTCGTATAACCCGCGATGTACGCATCTCCTGCGTACATCGTCCGCACCCAATTTTTTTCCACTGTTCCTACCCACATGCAGAAGAAAATTCATTCAAGCTTCGTAAAAAATGCAGGCTGTGACCCGTGTTTTTTTTTTAAAACGCTGAAAAAACACCCTCCCCCACCCCCGCCCAAACGAATTAGAACTGAGATTCCGACGGCCACCACCATCTTCAAACGGTCCCTAATCTGATGAAAATAATTATTTGGGATTGTGCATTATAGTAAAGTTTTAATTTAATTACTTTAACTTAATATAATATTAAATTAATTAATTATATTTCATTTTATTTAAAATAAATTTTAGTTGCATAAAGTTAAATTGATCATGTTAAAATTTTAATATCATAAAATTTCATTAACTAGTTATCTATTAGATTATTATGCTCGTTTAAAATACATATCCCATGTCTGTTAAACTTTTTCTGTTCGAATTTGTATTAAGATTCGATGGTCGAATGGTCTCCATTTTTACAGCTCTCATTCAACGTCGGTGCCCTATAAAATAGCTGTTTCGCTATAAATAGGACTGTTTGATTGCATGTTCATCTCCTCACAAAACTTTTTATTAACTCTATTTTAACAATATAGAAAAATTTACATCCATGCCACTCAATTCCCACTTATGTACATAGCTAACATTTAAACTTCAATCAAGTAATTATATCTATCTATCTATCTATCTATCTATCTATATATATATATAAGAAAAATTTTATACATACGTACGACACGACTCTTATGTGCTACAAATGTAGGCATGAAAATATTTCTATTTCACTTTTAAAAATAATAATTGTGATATATTGGACGTGATGTTAAGGATTTAAGTGATGTATACAAATACAAACGTGCAAGGGTTAGATCAATACATAAATACATAAGAATTGTGCCCCATCTCTCTCTCTCTCTCTCTCTCTCTCTCTCTCTCTCTCTCTCTCTCTCTCTCTCTCTCTCTCTCTCTCTATATATATATATATATATATATATATATATATACACACACACACACACATACTATACACCTCCAATAAATTTATATCATCCAACATAAATTTAGAAGCATGACACGGATCTCGAGGTAATTTTTTAGCAGAAAAAGTTTATGAAATTTTCTGCAGCTTCTGACTCCTACCCCTACGGTTTACAGATGTCGTGCTACTCACCACTACGCTCTATGTGGTCCACACCTGATGAAGTTCCCACACTGAGACTTATAGATGACATCACAACTCACCGACACGACCATGCGACCAACAGTGACATACGTGATCTCCAGCTCCTAAAATGATCGACTCCGGGCCCGCCGGTCTACGAACATCACTACTACTCACCATTACGACCTACATGACCAACTACGATCTACGTGATCCATAACTTGTGCAGCTCCTGACTGCGGTCTTTGTGGCCTACAAACATCATTACTACTCACCAACATGGCCTAAGTGACTAACTACGACCTACGTAGTCCACAGCTCATGAAGTTTCTGATTCAAGCCTCTGAGAACTACATATGACATCTGAACTCACAATTACGGTCCATGAGACCAACAACGACCCACATGGTCTCCAGCTCCTACAATGCTCGACTCAGGGCCCCGTGATCTACAGACATCATACTACTCACTACTATGGCCTACATGACCAATTACAAACAATGTGGTCCATAGCTCGTGCATCTCCCTACTCCAACCCTCGTGGCCTACAAACATCATTACTACTCACACCACTACAACCTACGCGACCAACTACGACCTACGTGGTCCACAGCTCGTGCAGATTTTGACTCCAACCCCCGTAGTCTACGGATGCCTCTACCACTCATCACTACGACCTACGTGATCAACTATGACATATGTGGTCCACAGCTTCTACTACTGCCTACTACAGCTCCTTTGGCCATTCAACGCTTCTGGAGCACCATCTACAGTCCACCTGACCTATTACTATCATGCTCATCAACTACGACCTTTACCACAAGCTGGTGCTACAGCTACCGTCTACAATAGTTACGACGGACAACAACTTCCACAACAATCGATTATGACCATTGCAACCTTTTGTTGTCAAGAACTACAACTATATTATAGTTATATAATTAATTAATTTCGCTTGTTAAAAATTAAAATAATAATATTTTTAATGTGATATTGAAAGTTTACGTGCCATAATATAAAAATATAGGAATTGGGAGGAATATTTGTATGCTATAAATGCCCATAATATATATTAATGCAAAGCGTCACATCAAAGCAAAGAAACACATGAAAGCAAGGAATCACATTGTCTCAATATTACTATAGTAGGCTTCTGTATAATGTTTTACGTAATGATATTATTAATTTTTAATCGTATAAGTTATTAAATCATTTTTAAAAGTAAAATTTTAATCGCATTTTTTAATATTACCATTGAAGTGTGAAATTTTGATTAAAAATAATAATCATATATTTGATAAAAATATGATTCAATAATTATCTTGAGGTCACCCAAATAATATCTCAGGTTTTAGGTGTAATTATTTATAATTTTTTATGGGGGTATTTTAAATAAATTTTACCAGAATATCAAAAGACACATTTAGATGGTCCGCTAAATAAATTCTACAACTCACTTACACCTAAAACCTGATGAACAAAATTATTTGGGACTGTGCATTATAGTAAGGTTTTAGTTTAATTACTTTAACTTAATATAATATTACATTTATTAATTGTATTCCATTTTATTTAAAATAAATTTTAGTTGCATAAAGTTAAATTGATCATCTTAAAATTTTAATATAATAAAATTTCATTAACTAGTTATCTATTAGATTATTATGCTCGTTTAAAATACATATCTCATGACTGTTAAACTTTTTCTGTTCGAATTTGTATTAAGATTCAATGGTTGAATGGTCTCCATCTTTACAGCTCTCATTCAACGTCGGTGCGTTTAGGGCTGTCAAAAAAACTCGTTGTTCGCGAACAGTTCATGTTTGGTTCGCCAAAAAGTTCGTGTTCGATTCGTTCGATAAGCAAACGAGACGAACACGAATAATTTTTTTCGTTCGGTTTGTTAAACGAACCAAACACGAACAGTGATGTGTTCATTCGTGTTCGGTTCGTTATTGTTCGAAATATAAAATAATTATAGATAAAAAATTTATGATATTTTAAAAATAAATATATATTATTAAAATTTATCATAATTCAAATAATTAAACTTCTATAAATTATAATATATGATAAATTATTCATAACAATAATAATATTATAGTATTAATTATATTAATATAAATATTATAATATTATAATTAATATACTATACTTTATATAAAAATAAAACCCTAAACAAAACCATAAATGTCTTATTCGGTTTGCTTCATTTTGAGGAAGTATGGATTACCTGATGTGTACGGAATACCTGATCAATTGCTTCATTTTGAGGAAGTATGCTATCAAAGTTAGGGCTGTCAAAAAAGCTCGTTGTTCGCGAACAGTTCATGTTCGGTTTGCCTGGAAGTTCTTGTTCGATTCGTTCGATAAGCAAACGAGACGAATACGAACAATTTTTTTTCGTTTGGTTTGTTAAACGAACCAAACACGAACAGTGATGTGTTCAAAAATTTCAAACACGAACAGTAGCGTTGTTCGTTCGTGTTTGGTTTGTTTACACCCCTAATAGTACTGTTTCGCTATAAATAGTACTGTTTGATTGCATCTTCCTCTCCTCACAAAACTTTTATTAACTCTATTTTAACAATATTGAAAAATTTACATCCATGCCACTCAATTCCTACTTATGTACATAGCTAACATTTAAACTTCAATAAATAAATTATATATATATATATATATATATATACATATATATATATATATATATATATATAGATATATATATGATACACCTCCAATAAATTAGCAAAAAAAGTTTATGAAATTTTCCAGAATTAGTGCAGCTTCTGACTCCTACACCTGCGGTTTACAGATGTCAGTGCTACTCACCAGTGACCTACGTGATCCCTAGCTCCGAAAATGATCGACTCCGGGCCCGGCAGTCTACGGACGTCACTACTACTTACCATTACGACCTACGTGACCAACTACGGTCTACGTGATCCACAACTTGTGTAGCTCCTGACTGCGGTCTCTGTGGCCTACGAACATCATTACTACTCGCCAACATGGTCTAAGTGACCAACTATGACCTACGTAGTCCACGCACTCATGAAGTTCCTGATTCAAGCCTCTGAGAACTACATATGACATCACAACTCGCAATTATGTTCCATGAGATCAACAACGACCTACATGGTCTCCAGCTCCTGCAACGCTCGACTCAGGGCCCCTTGATCTACAGACGTCACTACTACTCACCACCGCGGCCTACATGACCAACTGCGACTTATGTGGTCTATAGCTCGTGCATCTTCCGACTCCAACCCCCTGTGGCCTACACATCATTTCTGCTCACCACTACGACCTACGTGAACAACTACGACCTATGTGGTCCACAGCTCATGCAGCTTCTGACTCCGACCCCTGCGGTCTACGTATGCCTCTACCACTCATCACTACGATCTACATGATCAACTATGATCTATGTGATCCACAGCTTCTATAAATGCCTACTACGACTTCTCTGGCCATTCAACGCTCCTGGAGCGCAATATACAGTCCACCTGACCTAATGCTATCATGCTTATCAACTACAACCTTTACGATAAGCTGATGCTACAGCTACTGTCTATAATAGTCACGATGGACTACAACCTCCACAACAATCGACTATGACCATTGCAGTTTTTTGTTGTCAAGAATTACAACTAAAATTTTCATTTGTTAGAAGTTAAAATAATAATATTTTTAATGTGATATTAATGATTTGTGTGGTGTAATATAAAAAGATAAAGTTCGAGTATTGGACACATAAATATATAGGAATTGGGGGTATATTTTTATGCTATAAACGCCCTTAATATATATTGATGCAAAGCGTCACATCAAAGCGAAGAAACACATGAAAGCAAGGAATCACATGTCTCAATATTACTATAGGAGGCTTCTGTATTATTAATTTTTAATCATTTAAGTTATTAAATCATTTTTAAAAGTAAAATTTTAATCGCATTTTTTAATTTTACTATTGAAGGTGTGAATTTTTGATTAAAAATGATAATCATATATTTGATAAAAATAAGATTCAATAGTTATCCTGAAGTCACACAAATAATATCACGTGCTTATACTATCGATAAATCAATGAAAAATAATTGAAGTACAATAATTTCATTTGATGACGGCTCATAAGGTCTTTTTTTCACTTGATATCTTTTTTTTTTAATTTTTTTATTTCTTTTACAGAATTATCTTCTAATTCTGAGATGAGAAACAATTTCAATCTGAGTGTTCTCGCTATATAGAAAATTTTTTCAAACTTTTAAACAGCTGTCAATATTTGCAGAAATCAGTGTTTTTTCATCGATCCTGACTAGATGCGGTGACAACTTTATAACTGCGATCTGACTTTTTCAAATATATATATATATATATATATATATATATATATATATATATATATATATAATTGTCACCACAATTTTTTGTAACATTAGATTTTTCTTCAATAGCTTCACAATTGCTTCTTAATAAACTGTAGCTTCCTCAAAACATACACTTGTTATATTTTTATGGCTCACATTTATTTTAATGAGATTTATTTTGATAACTTAAATTATTAATTTTCTTAACTCATAACTTACGTCATAAATTATGACAACTTATGATATTTATTTTGATAACTTAAGTTATTTATTTTCTTAACTCATAACTTACAACATAAATTATGACAACTTGTAATATTTATTTTGATAACTTAAGTTATTTATTTTCTTAACTCATAACTTATGACAACTCATGATATTTATTTTTGTAACTCAAATAACCCCTAAAATAAATAAATGTTAGTAACTTATGTCATTGATTTTAATAATAAAAATCAATTAATTTATTAAATTGTCATAAATCCTATCGGTTAGTAACCCTTTGATGGATGGTGGTTAAATAGAGCATGAAATTGAGAATGAGTCCTCTCTACCCAACACACCACGTACATTTCTCTCCATCGAAAAGTACAAAAAGTTTTAAGGGATTGAGAGAGAAACTCCATCTCTTCAAGATCAAATTTCTTCGTCATGAATACAGGTATGCGTTACTTTATTATAGATATGTAAAAATCATGAATTTAAAAGATCTTGGCTATTATGCATTTTGTTTCTGAAATTTGTATCATAAAGTTCAAACATGAATTTCTTACATGTGGTATCAGAGTCTTGATTACTAAATTTATGATTTTTCATATAATTTAATTTATGTTAATTGTATTAAATTTCCGCTGCGAATTAGATATTGAATTATACCACTAAAGTAAATTGATGTGATTGAAATTATTATTTATTTGATGTCGATGTTATGGTTAATTTGTTAGTCACCAAAGTGACCAAATTAGTAAGTTTAATAGACGTCAAATTAAATAAATTCAATTACTCATGAGTTTGTGATGCTTCGTGTGAAATAATTTAATATTTTATCAATATATATATATATATATATATAATCAATGAATTTTAATATATATATATATATATATATATATATATATGTATATATATATATATATATATATATTAAAATTCATTGATTATAAAATATTTCTGGATCACCAAAAGTTGATCATTTGTTTTATAATCTTTGAATATAATTGTAACCTATTTATATACGTAGTTAAGATATGTTTATATATCTAAAGATAATAAACATATCTAATTTGAGTATAAACAATTACCAATTATTAAATTTAAGTTAAGCATCAATTATGTTTATTATCGTGTATTGTTATATCACCCAAAGGAGATTTCAATACATTATTATTATTATTATTATTATTTTAATATGATTTTTATATGAATATCTATGTAAGTTTAATGTTCGAAACATTAATGTGCGAGCATTTTTTATTCATTTGCAGTAACCACTCCTGTTTCTTTTTATTTGCAAGATACATCTGTTCAAACATTCAATGGGATTAATTTCTCTGAATGGCGTGAACAAGTTCAGTTTCACCTTAGTGTTCTGAATCTTGATTTGGCACTCACGACTGAGAAACCCCCTGCTCTTACTGATTCTAGCAGTGCTGAGCAAGTATCTTTCTATAAAGCTTGGGAAAAATCGAACAGATTGAGCTTGATGTTTATGCGAATGACTGTAGCAAACAACATTAAGTGTACATTTTCTAACACTGAAAGTGCTAAGGAATTTATGAAATTTGTTGAGAATTGTTCTCAATCTGACTCTGTTGATAAGTCTCTTGCTGGGACACTATTGAGTACGTTAACCAACATGAAATTTGATGGTTCTCGTACTATGCATGAGCAGGTCGTTGAAATGACGAACATAGCAGCAAGACTTAAGACCACAGGAATGGAAGTGAATGAAAATTTCCTTGTGCAATTTATCATTAACTCCTTGCCTCCTGAGTATGATCTATTTCACATGAACTACAACACTATGAAAGATAAGTGGAATGTGAATGAACTACAATGTATGCTCATTCAAGAGGAAGCAAGACTTAAGAAAGGAGCAAATCACTCCATTAATCTTATGGGTCACCAAAGAAGAACTGTAAAGAAACCTGGAAAGAAGAATGGAAAGGGCAAGCAATGACCACTAAAGATTAATGTGTCTTCTGCCCCAATTCACAAAGAGGAACATAAAGGAATTAAGTGTCACTTTTGTAGAAATTTTGGACACTATCAAAATGAGTGTCAAAAGCGCAAAGACTGGTTCGAAAAGAAAGGTAAACATTGTGTTTTTGTATGTTTCGAATCAAATCTGGCAGAAGTTCCTTATAATACCTGGTGGATTGATTCTGGTTGTACCACTCCTGTTTTTAGTACGATGCAGGGATTTCTTACAACCCAAATCATAAACCCAAATGAAAAGTTTGTCTTCATGGGAAACTGAGTCAAAGTACCAGTTGAAGTCATTGGAACCTACCTTTTAATTTTAGATACTGGACATCATTTAGACTTTTTTCAAACACTTTTTGTCCCTTCTGTTTCTCGTAATTTGATTTCATTGTCTAAACTTGATTCTATTTGATACTCCTTTAAATTTGGAAATGATTGTTTCAGTTTACTTAAACACAATCATCTCATTGGTTCTGATATTCTTTGTGATGGTCTATATAAACTTAAACTTGATAACCTTTTCGCTGAGACTCTGATAACTTTGCATCATAATATTGGTACTAAACGTAGTTTTATGAATGAAAATTCAGCTTATTTGTGGCATAAACGTTTTGGTCATATATCTAAAGAAAGAATTGAAAGATTAGTAAAGAGAGAAATTCTTAATGAATTGGATTTTACTGATCTTGGCATCTGTGTGGATTGTATTAAAGGAAAGCACACAAATCACATACTTAAGAAAGCTGCCACAAGAAGCCCACAGCTCCTTGAAATTATACACACCGATATTTGTGGACCTTTTGATGTTTCATCTTTTGGTGGAGAAAAATATTTTATCACCTTTATTGATGACTCTTCACGTTATGGTTATGTCTATTTATTACATCAAAAATCTCAAGCTATAGATGCCTTAAAGGTGTATATAACTGATGTTGAGAGACAATTAGACATAAAAGTGAAAATTATCAGGTCTGATAGAGGCAGTGAATATTATGGAAGTTACAATGAATCTGGACAATGTCCAGGTCCATTTGCTAAATGCCTTCAAACTAATGGCATAACTGCTCAATACACTATGCCACAAACACCACAACAAAATGGTGTTGAGGAAAGACGAAAACGTACTCTAATAGAAATGGTTAGGAGTATGATGAGTAATTCTTCTTTACCCGCATCATTGTGGATGCACACCTTAAAGACATGCATATTTGTTAAACAGGATTCCTAATAAAGAAGTTCCAAAGACTCCTTTTGAACTGTGGACAGGAAGGAAACCTAGTTTAAGGCACCTCCGTATTTGGGGTTGTTCGACAGAAATAAGGATATACAATCCACATGAAAAGAAACTGGACTCAAGAACAATCAGTGGTTTTTTATTGGTTATCCAGAAAAATCTAAATGGTAGAGATTTTATTGTCCTAACCATAGTACAAGAATCATTGAAGCTGGAAATACTAAGTTCATTGAAAATGGTGAAGTTACTGGGAGTTTGGAACCACGTAAAGTGGATATCCAAGAAATTAGGGTTCAAGTTCCTTTACCCAAAATTTCTTCTAAAGTTGTTATTCCTAAAATTGTTGAACAGTTTGACAACTTACAGAAACAACAAATAAATGATCAAACACCTCACATTGAAACTGTCACTAATGAAGTTGCTTTAGATGAACCACATGAAGTAGCACCTAGAAAGTCTCAAAGACAAAAACGGTTTGCTATTTCTGATGATTATGTGGTTTATCTACATGAGTCTGAATTTGAATTAGGAGTCAATGAAGATCCAGTTTCATTTTCACAAGCCATAGAAAGTGCAAATTCTTCTATATGGCTAGATGTAATGAAAGATGAGTTGAAGTCGATGGAACACAACAAAGTCTGGGATATCGTTGAATTGCCTGAAGGTTGTAAAAGAGTCGGGTGTAAATGGGTCTTTAAGACTAAGCACGACTCGAATGGCAATATTGAACGATATAAAGCCAGACTTGTTGTCAAAGGTTTCACTCAGAAAGATGACATCAACTATAAAGAAACATTTTGTCCGGTTTCTAAGAAAGATTCATTTAGAATTATCATGACACTAGTAGCTTATTTTGATTTAGAGTTACACCAAATAGATGTGAAAACTGCATTTCTGAATGGGAATTTAGATGAAGAGGTCTACATGAGTCAACCTGAAGGATTTTTGGTTGAAGGAAAAGAACACATGGTGTGTAAACTTAAAAAATCAATATAAGGACTTAAGCAAGCTTCCCGACAATGTTATCTTAAGTTCAATGATACCATCATGTCCTTTGGATTTAAAGAAAACACTGTTGATCGGTGTATATACCTAAAGGTCAGTGGGAGCAAGATCATATTTCTCATTCCGTATGTTGATGACATCTTGCTGGCTACTAATGATCTTGGTTTATTATATGAAACCAAGAATTTTCTCTCTAAGAACTTTGAAATGAAAGATATGAGTGAGTCATCCTATGTGATTGGAATTGAAATATTTAGTGATAGATCACAAGGATTGTTAGGGTTGTCTCAGAAAACATATATCGAAAGAGTTCTTAAGATATTCAATATGGAAGGGTGTTCAGCAAGTGTTGCTCCAATTCAAAAAGGAGATAAATTCAGCCTTATGCAGTGTCCAAAGAATTATTTGGAACGTAAACTAATGGAAGAAATTTCTTATGCATCTATTGTTGGAAGCTTAATCTATGCTCAGACTTGTACCAGACCAGACATTAGTTTTATTGTGGGGATGCTGGGCAGGTATCAAAGTAATCCAGGAATAGATCATTGGAAAGCTGCAAAGAAAGTTTTGAGGTATCTACAAGGAACGAAGGACCACATGCTCACTTATAGAAGATCTAAAGATCTTGAAGTGATAGGATATTCAGATTCAGATTTTGCTGGATGTGTTGATACCAGAAAATCAACATTTGGCTATCTGTTTCTTTTGGCCGAAGGAGCAATCTGATGGAAAAGTGCGAAGCAGACTATCATAGCTGCTTCCACTATGGAAGCTGAATTTGTCGCTTGCTTCGAATCTACAATTCAGGGTTTATGGCTATAGAATTTTATTTCAGGACTTAGAATTGTCGACAGTATTGCCAAGCCGCTGAAAATTTATTGTGATAACTTCGAAGCAGTCTTCTTTTCCAAAAATGACAAGTATTCCAAAGGTCCTAAACACATGGAATTAAATTACCTTGCCATTAAGGAAGAAGTTCAGAAACATAGGGTGTCAATTGAGCATATTAGCACCAATCTCATGATTGCAGATCCTTTAACGAAAGGGTTGCCACCGAAGACATTTAACGAACATGTCGAGAGAATGGGCATTACCAAAACCCTTTATTAGTTTTATGCTCTTCGTATTTTGACATATTGAGCTCAATTTTTCTTGTTTCTGATATTTATAAATCTTATTTTTATCGTTAGTGTACACTTTATATTGTATGATGTTCAACAAGATTTGTCTTCTAATAGACATTATGGGACCATGATGTTAATTCTCATTATGATAAGTATGTAATTGATATTGTGATATATGGATAGGACTCTGTCGATAAATTGATACACAGCCGCCATGATTCATATTAATTTCATGATTCATATTAATTTCATACTTATCAAATATTTTATGATCTAACCAATATAAAGAAGGATTTATCTTGCAATAGTTATGCACTATTAAAATTAAGTGAGCAAAGTGGGAGAATGTTATATTTTTATGGCTCATATTTATTTTAATGAGATTTATTTTGATAACTTAAGTTATTAATTTTCTTAACTCATAACCTACGTCATAAATTATGACAACTTATGATATTTATTTTGATAACTTATGTTATTTATTTTCTTAACTCATAACTTACATCATAAATTATGACAACTTATAATATTTATTTTGATAACTTAAATTATTTATTTTTTTAACTCATAACTTATGTCATAACTTATGACAATTCATGATATTTATTTTTGTAACTCAAATAACCTCTAAAATAAATAAATGTTAGTAACTTATGTCATTGATTTTAATAATAAAAATCAATTAATTTATTAAATTATCATAAATCCTATTGGTTAGTAACTCCCTTGATGGATGGTGGTTAAATAGAGCATGAAATTGATAATGTGTCATCTCTCTACCCAACACACCACCTACATTTCCCTCCATCAGAAAGTACAGAAAGTTTTAAGGGATTAGAGAGAGAAACTCCATCTCTTCAAAATCAAATTTTTTCGTCATGAATACATGTATGCGTTACTTTATTATAGATATGTAAAAATCATGAATTTAAAAGATCTTGGCTATTATGTATTTTGTTTCTGAAATTTGTGTCATAAAGTTCAAACATGAATTTCTTACAACTCTAATGACACACCTAAAATATATACGCTTTTTGCTAGATCATTTTACTCATTTTTGATGATATTACATTTTAAAGGAAGGTATTTTGTATGTTTTTTGGTTTTAAGGACAAGAAATGGTGATTGAAGCAAAAAGAAGCAAAAACGGTGCAATTTGGAGAAAAAACGAGCAAGAAATGAAATTCTGCCCTGACACATTTCGATAAGTCTTTTGATGCTTAATATCTTTTACACTTCCTGCATATTTTTGAATGAGATTACACTTTAAAAAAATGTTGTTTTTATACTTATTTTGTAGGGCTATCTGTTACGAACGCAACGCAACTGAAACGGGGCGAAACGGAGCTAAAACAAAGCCAAACGGAGTGAAACGGTGGAGCCGCGCAGCAGCCTGCTCGCCGACGGCGAGATCGATCTCGCCGACGGCGAGTTTTTCTCGAGACCACCGAAAAATGTCCGCAAAGCTAGCCGACAGCGAGCTTGAACCCGCTGACAGCGGCCCGGACGACCATGAACCGACTTTTGGCAGTTTTGGGCCAATATTCATCGAACATGGACGCCTTTTGAAGAGGTGCTTAAGCAACCTTTGAGAATTTTTCTACTTCTTCAAAAAGAGACGAATTAGGGAGGAATTTAAGAGGAGAAAGAATAGAAAAAAGAGGAGAAAAGTGGAGAAAAACTTGAGGAATGTTTAGGATTCTTAGATTAAGAGTAGAAATGTAGATTTCTACCCTTTTGGAGAGATTGGAGAGAAGATTTTGAGAGAATTTGTAAGTGATTTTGCTAGCATTGCATGGATCACCGGGAGACTTTATAGGAGAGATCTTCGTCTTTCTTTCAAGGGAAAAAAGCTACGTATTGTTCTTCATTATCTTATAATTTTATAAACATTTATTTAGTGGATTTGCTTTAGTTAAATAAAGTTTCCGTTGTGTTTTCTTCGCGCTTTGTGACGTATCTCTCTTACTTTTTCTTCTTCATTGGAAATAGCGACATGAAAAGATTATGCCATTGTTTTCCTTTTACTTTTCTTTTGCAATGAGTAGAAATCATGTTTAGGATTTTGTGATGCATGGTAGAAGTAAATTTAATTACAAATGTGATGATTTTTACTTGCATTTCATTTACATTGCAATAAGGGCCCATTGTAGTGTTAAAATTCGTTGTAATTGTATTGACCTGAAAGGGCGGTGTAATTTTCAACAAAGTGAAACCACATTCAAATTCCATGGATGGTGAAGTTCATGGGGATTGAATGCAAATAAATAGGGAAATATATTTATCAGACGTAGAATTGGAGATTTTAGAGTGACATGCTAAAATCCTCAATTCGGTCATATCGTTTGGGTGCTGAAGCGGAGATGTTAGCCCTCAGGCCAGAGGAACGTGAGAGCTCCGAAGTGGGAGTCGGTATCCTCCCAGCCTAGCCACGGATTCAGTAACCAAGCATAGGATTAGTCAATGTTCTTTATGCCTGAACCAAAGGGAAAATAATATGATTGTTCCTATTTGGCACATACAATATTAAATGCATCTCATTCCTATATATTATATATTTCATTACATAAGGATAGTAGTTTTTAATATCTAAAAATTCTCCAAACCAACTCATCCAAAAATGGTTATATTTAGAATTGTTATTTGCATTTAGATATAGTTACTATCTTTACGTTTAACACTTGCATTTAGGAATAGTTGCTAGATAAACACAATTTTAATCGACATTTCAAACTAAGGACTATTAGTAGTTGTTGACCTCATTTTTGATGAGGTCTTCTCTTCTTCTCTTTAGTACTTAGGATCTAGCCTCAGGCTTTTCCTTCGACTATCCTAGAGGATTAGAATTGGGACCCACCACTTAGAAATTCAAACCACTTCTTAACTCCCTGCAAACTCCACAAACTTGATTGTAGACCCCTAATCACCTAGAGGGTTGAAATCAAATGTGGAAGTTTAAAGGATGAGTTCCTATAGGACTCTTTGGCACTTGGGAGCGCCCACAGGTGGCACTGGTGCAGTGAAGGGCTGACTTACACACACACACTACACCTATACACTACACTTTCACACACCTCCTAAAAACACACCCATACCTAACTTGACCTCCTGACTCATGAAGGTGATTCACATGGATGGTCCTTAACCCCTAAGCCCTTGGCTAAGAGGGTTAGGAACAACATAGTGGATGCCTCAAATGAGTCCCTTCATGGCTCATGTGGGCTTGATATGGCTTCATGGCTCAACCAAAATGATTTCATTCCACTTACAATTACCCAATCTTCAATTTTTCAAATTTTTAATTTTTGACCCCGGGGACCCTACACCCGCTAGCCTTACCC
The DNA here is from genome assembly GCA_022702705.1 of Papilionanthe hookeriana x Papilionanthe teres. Classification (NCBI taxonomy): domain Eukaryota; kingdom Viridiplantae; phylum Streptophyta; class Magnoliopsida; order Asparagales; family Orchidaceae; genus Papilionanthe; species Papilionanthe hookeriana x Papilionanthe teres. Next base: position 52,549,935 of record CM040427.1, on the reverse strand, counting down.
AAAACCCTCGAAATTACCCAAATCCTCCAAAATTTCCAAATCACCCAAAATTCCCCAAAACCATTCCTAAACATTTCCTCACCAATCAAATTGATCATCCATAGCCAAAAATACCAAAAATTCCAAAAATACCCCCCAATACCCTCCAAATACCCAAAATGCCCCTCTTAGCCAAAAAATCCAAAAATTCATAAAATTCACAGAAAATTCCAAAAAATCCCAAATATTCCCAATTTCATTTTGTCTAACTACACCATGGTCCAATTTTGTCAATTTACCCCCACTTTTATCAAAATCCCCAATTTGACCCATTTTTAACCCAAAGTGAACCCAATGTCAAACCAAACCTACCCAATTGACCCAAATTCTGGTCCAATTCAATTCTAAACTTCAATTCAACATCCCCAACACTAATATAGACCAAATCCAAGCCCAATTTGATTGACATTTGAATCCAATTTCACTTTTGACCTTAAAGCCCAATTTGAACCCATGACCCAAACTTAGCTCAAACTCACCCAATTCAACTCCAATTAACCCCAAACCTTTTCTAAACCTTCCTTAACATCCCCACAAATAAAACACTAACATAATTTGCCCAAAATTTAGACCCAAACCCCACTCAAATTCAACCCAAAGCTAAAAGACCCAATCTTGACCTAAACCCAAACCTAACCCAAATAAGCCCAAACCCCAAAATCAAAACCCAACCAAAGTCAAAACCTCTTTGAAACACTCCCATAAACATTTCCCAACATTAATTTTACAACAATTTCAACCCTAGCCCAACATTGGCCCAGAGTTAGCCCAATTTGACCTACATTAACCCCTTTACCAAAGAAGCCCAAATCCAACCCAATTCAAACCCAAATCACTCCAAACTTGTTTCAAATCAATCATGACACATCCTTAGACAAAACTCAACATTTATTTGGCATGGTCCATTGCAAATTTTTCTATTCAAAAGCCCATTATCTAACCTAAAAGCCCACTCCCTTAAACCTTCCTAAAAGCCCACCTTTACCAAATTTTAAAAGCCCAAAGTCCATTTCCAAGCCCACATTAAACCTTTTCTTCATCATTCCTTTGATAATCCTATTTGACCAATGTCTTATACCATCATGAAATCAACCCATTTGTAGCATCATGACAAATCCCATCAATGGAATCCAAAGTTTTCAAAATTCCAAATAACCCTTTTCCATGCAAGTGAGCCAACCTTTTCCCCAAGCCATGAGCAAGCCAAATGAAGTCATGGAGCCATGCATAAGCCATATGCAAGCCATGGGGAGCCCTTTCCACCTCACCATGCCACTTATGGCAAGGAGAGGGAGCCTTTCTTAAGCCTTCACTAAACCTTTTTTAACCCCATTCATGATACACTTTAACCAAAATTGGCCACCTCACCTTGGATGGGGACTTCACCACATATGTGAGGCTGACCCAAATGATCTCACATCAGCCCAAATCAAGCCTTGGTGAGTGAACCAAGCCAAAACCATGAATTGACCCAAATTGGACCAAAATGCTCCTTACACCCATGCCATTTAAATCCTTGACTTTACACATGGCATAACCCAATCGATTGCACCAAGATCAAGCTCAATCATGTGAGTTTTCCTCAGCCAAAAAACCTTGATGAATGAACCAAGCCAACCCTCATGGCCACCCAAGCTCCACCATAACCTTCCTTATTTAAACCCCACCTCCATGACCAAGTGGAGGAGATATACAAAGATTACCTTGGGTAAACTCTGCCAAATTGTTCTCAAAGCTTCTCCAAGCACTCCTAAGCTCAATCCAATCATTTCCAATTGAGGCCTCACCTCTTGGACAAAGGTATCAAATTTTTTCTCCTCCAACCGAGCATGTTTTAATTTTACTGTAATTATTCACATGTTTTAAGTATATCATCACCGTATAGATGTGTGCTTACTTGATTAGACGATCATTTTAAAAAAAATTCATTCAATTTCGTTGAGAATCGAGGGAGATATCAAGGTTTGAAGTTGGACGGTTTTGGGTGAATAGAACTAGGGAGAGAAGCGACGGCCGTCCGATCGGGCGTGTATCCAACGGACGGCGCCGATGGAGTTGGATGGTAGTTGCATCCATGAACGGAACCGCGCCGGCCCAATCAGGGAGCGACACGTGGCGATTGAGCGGGAAAATGAAATATTTTATTTATTTTTGACCCTAAATTTCAAAAATGCATAACTTTGTGTAGAAAAATCATAAAAATAAAATAAAAATACCCTCTTGCTTAGTGAACAGAGGAGAATAATGTAGAAAAAAAATCATTTAATTTTATTGAGTATTTGATTTTTAATAATTTATTTACTCTCTGCACATTTTCAATTCTCCATGCATGTATACAATTCACCATGGCATGTGACCATAGGGCTTTTGAAGCCTCTGAATTTGGGAACATTCCCTGAATTTTCCAAAGTCAGAGGCCATCCCTAGAAGAGTTATTGATTTTTCAACTCTAGGTTGCTAGTTTGAGTATTTTAATTCCAATAATTAGCATATTGTGAAATAAATTCTAGTAAAATTTGGTGATGTTTATTATGACCAGAGGACCCTAGAAAAAATAGGGTTTGAGTTAAATCACTTGGAATAACCCTAATTAGCTTAAACACCCAAAATAGAGTTTTAATTAATTAGAGCTAATCATACATCAAATTGACTTGAAATCAATCCTCCACTGACCTTTAGGATTAGAGGAACCCACCATAAAAGTTTGAAGTCAATTGGACTTGGTTAGCCCTATCAAATAGGTTGATTAAGCCATTTAGCCAAAATTAAACTTAAAAAATTCATAACTTTCAAAATGCTTTTCAAAAATTCACCAAATTGGTTTTAGAGCCTCTATGATATCAGGGTAATTTAATAAAATTAAAATTGCAATTTTCTAAAAAAGTTGATTTTTTGCATTATTTTAATATTTTTAATAATTAAAAAATAATAAAAATCACAAAAATAATAAAATTCACCAAAATGTCACATTTTGAATTTTAATCACTTAGGAACAAACCCAATATTTTTCTTAGGTCTCTAGGATGAGATATTAAATTTTAAAGCCCTAAGGTAATTTTAAAATTAAAAAAATGTATTTTTTAGCATTTCCACTAAAATAATTCTACTAAATCAAAGAAAAATCAAAAAATTGTAAAAATTAGTCCTCTGATTTCCTTGACTTCAGAGAGATTTTTGAAAAATATAAAATTCATTTTTCAACCTTTATTTTATTTTTAAATTAATTAATACTCCAAAACTAAAAATAATTATAATAAAAAGAATATAATTCAAAAAATCACCAAAATTGGTCAAAGTGGTCCTCTGGTTATTAGGAATGTTCCATAATTTTCTTAAGGACAGAAAATTTCCCTTGGTCATATTATTAAATTTTCCTTAGAAATCCCTATTTTCCACCAAAAATAATTATATAAATAAATTAAATACAGAAAAATCACATTTTCTCCTCTAATGTCTTTATTGACATATGAGTGAAGCCACATAAAAATTTCAAATTCATTTAAGCTCAATTTGGTGAGTTATGAAATTATTAAGCTTGAAGGGCAAAATGGTAATTAAAATTTTAACCCTTAATTAAAACTTTAGGCTTAATAAAATGAAAGAGTAAAATATTTGATCCTAATCAGATTTGGATGATTGAAATTTAAATAATTAAAGGGTAGAAACCTACTAAACAATTTAAAAATAATTAAAATAAACCTTAATCAAATAATTAATTAAATTTGGAAGAATAATAAAATTGGAATTATTAAAATAGTAGATATTATTAGGAAGAGATTTGTTCTTTAATTTAAGAATCCCTAAATTAATCATCTCAATAATATTTAATTCCTAATTAAAATGATAATCCAAATTTAAGATTTAAAATGCTAAAAGACTTAATCATTAAATTAAATTAAAGTTAAATTATTTAAATTAAATCCTTTTAAAATTTCAATTAAATTAATACTTTAACAATTAAAATTAAATCATCTTTAAAACATAAAAAATAAAATATTAAATTAAAATTAAAAATAAAATTAAATTAAAATTAAAATTAAATTAAATTAAATTAAATTAAATTAAATTAAATTAAAACATATTAAATTAAATCAAATTAAATCAAATTAAATTAAATTAAATTAAATTAAATCAAATCAAATTAAATCAAATTAAATTAAATTAAATCATATTAAATTAAATTAAATTAAATTAAATTAAATTAAATTAAATTAAATTAAATTAAATTAAATTAAAAAATAAAATCAAGTTAAAATTAAAATTAGATTAAATTAAATAAATTAAATTAAAATTGAAACTAAACCAAATTAAATTAAATTAAAGTTAAATTAAATTGAATTAAAAATAACATCACCTAAGACATAAAGAATTCAAAAATAAATCTAAAACAACTTGAACACTATTCCAAACTTAAATCCATTAACTCGAAATTAAATTAAATCATAAATTACTTGAACATCAATTCGCCCTCGAAAGCTTTTGTTGTCACAACTCCTAAATGGAGTATTAAGTGAAGTGTTACTTCACTTATAGGATATTCAAATGTCCTAGTTCACCGAGCAAGATAACAAAACTCGAACTCCTGACGATTAATTCATTTGTATAATTAAATTCTCTCGGACTTAAAATAATCCTAGAAATATCGAAAAGATGTTTAAGATTCGTCTTAAGCACTTCCTCGATATGATAGGATATTTATAAGAACAATTGAACTTAATTGTTCTTCGATGAAGGAAATCGTCCTCAAACCAAAATACCGACGCCTAGACGTCATAGGAGACGACTAGCTATAGTGAGTAGGACCTCGTAGTAAAACCATAACCCTTCCCTTAGCTTTACCTAGGAACTTGCTTTAAATGCTTAAATATTCTAATTGTGTTTTAAGTGCAGCTGGGATGACGGGAAGACCCTCCAAGTACGCTTTTATTTTATTGCAATTTACCTTATCGCAATTTATTTAATCGCATCGTACTTACTTTTCGTACGATAAACAACTCGTTGCATGAAAACCCACACCTTTAGGATAGTCCCTAAAACCGAAACCAAAACTAAATTAAAAGTCATTACAAGATAAAATTCACCGCCACAATATTTCAAAATATAAAACAACTCAAAATTTAATCACAAACGTAACAACAAAACTATAACTACAACTAAATTAAAACGTCTTGTCTGGATGATCGTGAATACCTCGGATGATGTAACCTACGTGTTGCTAACTGGATTTCCCACGTCTAAATGAAAGTGTGGAACTCATTCAACTGAGTTTAGTAAATTCATCCGGACTAAGTGAATCCGATAAAAATAACGATGCCGAAGGATGGAACCGCGGTATCTTAACCTAGTGTTGTTATAATCAACTTTAAGATTTGTTTAATTAAAATATTAAAAAACACCCGGATTTTAAGATTTTCTCTAAACCGTAACACTTATCTCATCTCCCGATTTATGACTTCTAAAACTAAACCTCTCGCAACAACAAGGAGCTCGTGAGCATGGTGGGCAAGACGGCCATCGTCATCAACGAAAACCCGAGTCTACTTCAACAAAACTTTCTTAGAATTAAATAACCAAGCCATAGGACTTCGAGGTAGTTTGCCTAGTGCAACATAAATCCTCAACTATTCGTTAGGCATTTGCATTATCATATCATGTAAATTAAGCCCTAACCGGTCTTAGGACTCCGAGGTGATCGTTCGGTATGACATAAACCCTCACATCTTCGAGGTCGTTTGTATGATTGTGTCATACGAATATAAGTCCCGATTAATTAAAACGAGCAAGATGAAACATTAAATGAATCCCCAAATCAAGCCAAACAATAGGATAGTTTGGGAAGTTGCCAAGATTCTTCTTGGATCCTCAGCTCCTCCTACTTTTCTTCCTTTGGACTCCTGAAATAAACTATTCCAAATTTGATCCATTCCCTTTTGAAATTTCCAAAACCCAATCATTTGAAAACCTTAAACTTTGAAATTCTTGAGAGCAAAACCACTGATCATTATCGAGAGTTTTCTTAAGTGATTCCCATCACTTAGGACGTAATTAACTATAGGGGCTTGCCCTTATAGGGAACTTTAAGAACCCAGGTAATATAAACCCTGCTTAATTTCTTTGTATTAAGCAGGGGAACTTGTCAGCTTATGAAATTGGTTCGTAGACCAAACGGATGTCACAAATCTTCTAGTTTATTTAACCGAGCCCCATCATCAAGTAGTGTGTCTATTCTCCGGGATAGATATACAGTTTGTGGTGCGGTGCTCGTTTATATAAACTTTTTGGGATGTGAGATCAGTTTGATTTCATATCTTAAAATTTTCAAATTTAAAATTATTTTCAAAATAAAATACTACTTTTCAAATTATTTATTTAAATTAAATTAAAAATTCGCCGACAATTTCTGTAGGCGACCTCTTTTCAAAAATACAACACTCAACCTAAAAATATGCCGACAGTAGTAGACTAGAATTTGATTAAAGACCTCTTACTTTACTTCCTCGTGGGATCAATACTGGGGTTTTTAAAGAAAACTCTATATTACTTGAAACGATACGTATACTTGCGTAGTACCCCTAGTGTGCAAAATATTTTCTAATTTTTATATCATTTAAGATTTTACACACTAGCCGCTATTTATAAATCGGGTCAAGTTTTTGGCCATCTTTTGGAAGTTAATTTACTGCTTAATTGTGGGTCGGGTCAAGTTTTTGGCGCCGTTGCCGGGGACGCTTCGGTAAGAACTTTAGGAGAATTTTAGTTGAAGTAATTAGGCTTAGACTTGGAAAACTGTAGTGTTGTAAAAACTGTTTTGTGTGAAAAGTATTTTTATATGAAAAAGTGTTGTGAAAAAATTGTTTGTGTGAAAAATGAGGTGTTCGTGAAAATGTTTTGTTATGTTGAATATATTTTTGGTTTTATTTGTTTTATTGTTAATGTATTGTTTGTTATGTTAAATATGCGAAACAAATGATCTGCAGGACTTGTACCTTATGATCCCGAGTTTGAAAAAAATAAAAAAATAATAAAAATACAGAAAGGACTCGAAAAACTAGAAATGGAAATGGAAAACTTTCAAGATAATAACTTGGAAAATCATCATAAATCATTGAGGGATTACATAAATCCTACGACAGATGAAATTCACTATAGTATACAAAACCCTGTCGTAGAAGCTGATTTGTTTAAAATAAATCCTGAGATTATCCAACAGGTACAGAACAATCAGTTTGGGGGAACGCCTTCAGAGGATCCTTATTTACACTTATCAAATTTTCTAGAACTTTGTGCTATATTTCATTATAACGGTATGTTAGACGATGCTGTTAGACTAAGACTTTTTCCTTTCTCACTAAGGGATAAGGCTAAAATGTGGTTATACTCATTAGCACCTGGCTCTATTAAAAATTGGGAGGCTTTAACTCAGAAATTCCTAGCTAAGTATTTTTCACCTTCAAGGATTACTCAACTTAGAAACGATATTATCTCATTTTGTCAGTATGAAGGGGAATCAACATATGAAGCCTGGGAAAGATTTAAGGAACTCCTAAGAAAGTGTTCACACCATGCTCTGCCCGATTGGTTAATCATTCAAACTTTTTATAATGGGTTAGTAGAATCCCTTAGGTCTATAATCGATGCTCTGTAGCTTGGTAGATCATTAATGTCAAAATCATTTGATGAAGCGTATGCATTAATTGAAGAAATGGCTACAAATGGATTTCAATGGCCCTTTGCAAGGGTAAATCATAAAAATGTAGCTAGTGTTAATGAAATGGATGCGATTGCAATTCTTGTATCTCAGATTGCTACAATATCAAGGAAGTTGGACCAATTTGGAATGAACCAACCTCAATTTACTTTTGTAAGTGAGGAAAGTTCATTAGGGCATATAATTGATTCTAACTTATCATATGAGACTTTAAATACAATAAACAACCCGTACTCTAACTTTTATAACCCAAATTAGGAGAACTATCGTAAATTTAACTGGAATCATACTACTAATGGTGGAAACCTAAAATGGGAAAATAATCATTCAAATCATAATGGAAGTTAGAATAATCAGGGGAACACAAACTATAGACCTTCATATCCACCGAAATCTAACAATGATAAAAAATTTGAGTATAAGAAAATGTCTATGGAAGAAGTGGTATTGCAAATGAGAAACCAGTTGCAAAGTCAAAATGCTGCGATTAGAAATATAGAGAATCAACTGGGACAAATTGCTAATACACTTAGCAAAAGACACGAAGGAACACTTCCTAGCAACAATGAGATCAACCCTAAAAAGAACACTAATGAACAAGTAGAAACTGTCCAATTAAAAAGTGGAAGAGAGATAGAGGATGTGGTTAGAAAAGAGAAATATGTTGTGAGAGAAACAAATGAAACTAAAAGACCTGAAGAACATGTTTCTAAGGATCTAGAAAAATTAATATCTCCAACTAAAATCATTTTGGAAGGACCACACCCTCCATTTTCTCAAAGACTTAGACAGCATGAGTTGGATAAAAAATTTTCAAAATTCATGAAAGTACTTAAGAAGTTAACGATAAATATTCCTTTCACTGAAGCTTTGGAACAGATGCCAAGTTATGCAAAGTTTATAAAGGATATATTAAACAAGAAAAGAAAATTTGGGGATTATGAGACAGTTGCACTAAGTGAGGAGTGCAGTGCCATACTTCAGAAAAATTTTCCTCGGAAACTTAAAGATCCTTGTAGCTTTACAATTCCTTGTGCAATTGGAGAAAAAATATGTGGAAAAGATTTATGTGATTTAGGAGTGAGCATTAATGTGATGCCTCTATCTATATTTAGAAGGTTAGGTTTAGTCGATATTTCTCCCACTATTGTAACACTTCTGTTAGCTGATCGATCTATCATTTATCCAAAAGGAGTTATAGAAGACGTGCTTGTTAAAGTGGATAAATTTATCTTTCGTTTGGACTTTATTGTATTAGATATGGAGGAAGATAAATAAATTCCAATTATTTTAGGGAGACCTTTCCTTGTTACTGGACAAGCAATGATAGATGTGCAAAAAGGAGAGTTTGCTATGAATATTAATGATCATGAAGTTACTTTTGATGTATTAAAGGCTATGAAATATCCAACTGAGAGAAAAGATGATGATTGTATTTGGATATATGAAATTGATTATCTAAGTAAAGACCATTTCCAAGAAAGTTTTGAGAGTAAGTTAAAAGATGAGATTGAAATAGATTGTCATGATGATTCGAAAACATTAATTAAAGAAGACTGTAAGTATGTTCAGGAGAGGTGTAAAATGATGGACGCTACCAAAAATAGTAAACTTTTAATTCCATCTGTTGAAAAATCTCATGAACTTAAGATGGATGTATCCCATACAATTTTAAAGCCTATCTATTTAGAGAATTCATCTACACAACCAGTCTTAATATCTTTAGATTCGACTCAATCACAAGAAAAACCTGAAGTGAATGATGAACAAGATAAAATTATTGAACTAAGACTTGGAAGAGAATTTGAGAATAAATTTCAAAAGAACTTTGAGTTGAGAAAAGAGGATAAGGATATTGGAAGACCATTGGAAGAAATTTCTAGGAAATTAGAAAAACATATTTCCTCAACTAATCATTTAATAATTATAAAGGGGAAGAATTGGAAGATAACTTGAATCATAAGAGTGACATAGAAGAATTTGATCCAGAATCTGAATTATCTAGAGAGAATCTGATCCAAAATTTGGGAGATATTGAGGTATCTTATAAAGATCCATTCTTATAAATTTCAAGGATAATATTAATATGCAGATTGAGAAAATTAATAGAAGAATTTTGGATCTAGAAAGAAATATGAGGAATAATGATATAAATCCATCTGAAAATGAAGATTTGAATGAAAAATTAAAATTTGAGGATTTTATAGGAATCCATGGATCTGAAAACGATTGGGCAATTGATTGATGATTACTTAATTGGAATTTTGATCCAGGAGGAATCATTTGTCTGGCCCGCGACGTTAAAACCAAGCGCTTTATGGGAGGCAACCCATAGTTATCAGTGTGCTTTGACTTAGTGTGCTTGAGAGTCATGATTGTTAGTGTTATATGGTGTTTGCATTAGAGTGGATTGAATTGATGTTTATGTGTCATTATGGATTGATTAGTTTGATTGATGATTGGTAGATGTTTGGGTTATTATTAGTTTGATTTAATCTTTGTGTGTCATGAGGGAGGTGATTCCTTAACTTCTTATTATGGCTAGAATTGATCTCTTGTAGTAGTTGGATTAACGAGTCCACTGTGACTTGGGTCTCACACAGACTTGAGTTTTACAAGAGAAATCATGAATTTTGAATATTGATAGTTTCATTTTAATTTGTTACTTCCTTTCTACAACTTTATTTTCATTAGGTAGGAGTCGTGAACCTATTTGATGAACACCATGTAGATGATTTTACACTATCTTTATAACTGTTAGTGGTGCTTAATTATAAAGATTAGATGATGCTTGAGAGTGGTGTCCGGAAACCAATTTATCAGGGATAATCTTATCTTTGGGATTATAATATATAAAATCATTTGAAAGTACCTAATTTACTAGTGTAGTGATTACGTTATAAATTGGAGGTAAGTTAGTAAGATGTGATGAGTTAAATGATGAATTAACCTCATTTATCTTATGTGTGTTTATGTTTGTGTTACAACTTTATTTTGGTCTTGAAGAACATTTTTATATTCCCATGCTGATACATGCTACGCTAGTTAGACTTTGGTTTAGTTAATTTCATTCTGGCATGATTAGTTTAGATTTACTTTCTGCTGCATATTGTTCTGTCCTAATGATTACTTGCAAATAGATTTGATAGACATTTGTGGTAGATAGAATTTCTAAACTGTTTTTCTTCCTGCTTATATTTTCTATACTTAATGCTTTATATATTAAAAAATAAGTTTGGGGGAGGGAAGAAAAATAAAATTTTAAAGTGAAAATACTTCCTTTTAGTGTAATTTTATGACAAGCATGTTTTAGGCTAGATTTACTTTTTCCTACATTCATTTTATCCTGATTATGCATGATATGAATTTGATAGGATGTTGTAATAGTAAGTATATTCAACCTTTACTTTTTCTCCTGCTACATTTTATGGAATTAATTGCAAAATATTTTAAAATTTAAGTTTGGGGGGAAGAAAAATATTAACTCTTATTTGTTCTCAATTATTATATTTTCAAAAATTATTAGCATAACTTTTAGCAATTAAACCTCGCTTGAGATAACTAAAACTTTTTATTTCAGTTGAATATTATAGAAGGATTGGATGAAAGTTTTTAGTAATAAAGGTTAATTTTATAAGAGTAAGATATTTGGTATGAAAGAATTTGATTATAGTTAACCATTTAAAGTAAAGAAAACTGTATTTTTGAAATATTAAGAAACTTAAAATATTGTGTGTTAAGAAGAGATTGTGACTTTATGATGAATAATAAAGCTCATACCTAATTATAAAGTAAGGATGTGTTTCAAGTTTGAACTTTAGAAAGAGGAGAGTGAAGTTCAAAATCATTACGAAGTTATCCAGGATATAAGTAATCCTCATTAAAAAAAAAAGAGAAAAAGAGAAAAAGAAAAGAGAGTGAAAAAAAGGATTGAAAATGATCCCGAAAGAAAAGAAAAAAAAGAAAAAAAAAAATATTTATGAGGAGAAGCTTGAGGAGATGCCTAATCGAAAATTGACTTCACTTGAGTCACCCTAAAGGAGAAGCTTGATTTCATTTCGAATTTATATTTAAAGTATTGGCTACATTCCGATGAAGTTTGCATGAACTCCTTTTTCACATAACCTTTCAAGGCATTCTTAATGTAACAAATTATGATCTATTTTGAAATAAATAGAAGACTAGAACTCTTAGACTTGATTGCTGAATATTCTTATACTTGTAGTGTTAACTCGAGTTACTGAATTTCTTTCTAAAAGTCTAACAAATATATTCTTTTAAATGAAAAATTTTAGTGTCTTATAGGTGAAAAGTACATTGTCTTGAGTTATATTTTTATGTAGTAAAAGTGTTACTTGAGAACAAGTAACAGTTAAGTTTGGGGGATTTTGACACGCCTAAAATATATACGCTTTTGCTTATATCATTTTACTCATTTTTGATGATATTACACTTTAAAAGAAGGTATTTTGTATATTTTTTGGTTTTAGGTACAAGAAATGGTGATTGGAGCAAAAAGAAGAAAAAATGATGGCAATTTGGAGCAAAAACGAGAAAGAAATGAAATTCTGCCCTGACACCTTTCAATAAGTCTTTTGATGCTTAATCTCTTTTACACTTCTTGCATATTTTTGAATAAGATTACACTTTAAAGAAATGTTATTTTTATACTTATTTTGTAGTGCTATCTGTTACGAACGCAACACAACTGAAATGGGGCGAAACGGAGCTAAAACGGAGCCAAACGGAGCGAAACGGTGGAGCCGCGCAGCAGCCTGCTCGCCGAGGGCGAGATTTTCCCGAGACCACCGAAAAATGGCCGAAAAGCTCGCCGACAGCGAGCTCGAACCCGCCGACAGCGGTCCGGAAAACCATGAACCAACTTTTGGCGGTTTTGGGCCAATATTCATCGAACATGGACGCCTTTTGAAGAGGTTTTTGAGCAACATTTGGGAATTTTTCTACTTCTTCAAAAAGAGATGAATTAGGGAGGAATTTAAGAGGAGAAACAATAGAAAAAAGAGGAGAAAAGTGGAGTAAAACTTGAGGAATGTTTAGGATTCTTAGATTAAGAGTAGAAATATAGATTTCTACAATTTTGGAGAGATTGGAGAGGAGATTTTGAGAGAATTTGTAAGGGATTTCGCTAGCATTGCATGGATCACCGGGAGATTTTATGGGAGACATCTTCGTCTTTCTTTCAAGGGGAAAAAACTAAGTATTGTTCTTCATTATCTTATAATTTTGTAAACATTTATTTAGTGGATTTGCTTTGGTTAAATGAAGTTTCCGTTGTTTTTTCTTCGCGCTTTGTGACATATCTCTCTTACTTTTTCTTCTTCTTTGGAAATAGCGACATGAAAAGATTATGACATTGTTTTCCTTTTACTTTTCTTTTGCAATGAGTAGAAATCATGTTTAGGATTTTGTGATGCATGGTAGAAATAAATATAATTACAAATGTGATGGTTTTTACTTGCACTTCATTTACATTGCAATAAGGGCCCATTGTAGTGTTAAAATTCGTTGTAATTGTGTTGACCCGAAAGGGCAGTGTAATTTTCAACAAAGTGAAACCACATTCAAATTCCATGGATTGTGAAGTTCATGAGGATTGAATGCAAATAAATAGGGAAATATAATTATCGGGCGTAGAATTGGAGATTTTATAGTGACATGCTAAAATCCTCAATTTGGTCCTATCGTTTGGGTGCTGAAGCGGAGATGTTAGCCCTCAGGCGAGGGGAACGTGGGAGCTCCGAAGTTAGAGTCGGTATCCTCCCAAGCCTAGCCACGGATTCGATGAACTAAGCATAGGATTAGCCAATGTTATCATGTCCGGACTAAAGCGTAAAAATATGATTGCTCCTATTTGGCACATACAATATTAAATGCATCTCATTCCTATACATTATCTATTTCATTACATAAGAATAATAGTCTTTAATATCTCAAAATTCTCCAAACCAACTCATCCAAAAAGAGTTATATTTAGAATTGTTATTTGCATTTAGATATAGTTACTATCTTTACGTTTAACACCTGCATTTAGGAATAGTTGCTAGATAAACACAATTTTAATCGACATTCCAAACTAAGGACTATTAGTAGTAGACTAGAATTTGATTAGAGACCTCTTACTTCACTCATCGTGGGATCGATACTGGGTTTTTAAAGAAAACTCTATATTACTTGAAACGATACGTATACTTGCGTAGTACCCCTAGTGTGTAAAATATTTTCTAATTTTTATATCATTTAAGATTTTGCAAACTAGCCGCTATTTATAAATCGGGTCAAGTTTTTGGCCATCTTTTGGAAGTTAATTTACTGCGTAATTGCCGGTCGGGGCACCTAACCACTATTATATTTTTGTAGAAGGTTTAAAATGATTGCAGCATGCAAAATTTAAAAAAGTCTTAATTTCTGTGACTCTATAATCCCGAAAGTTTGTGACTGTTTTAAGGCCGATTTAAATTAATCACTATATATCTACAGTTATTAACCAGGACAGCCAATGTCCATAGTACCATTCCAACGATGTAATCATAATAATTGATTATAATAAGTTAAAATTGATCGGGAAAAAGATATAACACATTATAAAATGAACAAATAAGAAGAGAAATAAAATATCATTTTGAATTTGAAATTTAAAATATTCTTTCAATTATAAATTTAAATTATTATTATTTTTTTTCTCTTCGTTTTTATTTATGTTAACTTCGATCTTGGGATGCATGCCCATTATCTTCTTGTAAACTACAATTAATTTATCAATTTCATTAATAAAAATGATATTTATTACTTCAAAATTACAATGTAAATATCTAAATGAATATTTTACGTACCATATATTAACATGGTTTCAGCTTGATAAAGAACGTATAATTATTGGATGGATTATATCATTGGAGATTGTTGAAGTGCATCATAAAAAAATTTTGATCATCTAGCATCAATCTCAATGCATTTTTATAAGGAATCTTTCAAATTCAAGATCATCTGGGCCCCCAATTTCAATTAGTTTATAGTTAAACTAACGGTCTCGACAAGACGACCCCAATGATATCAGGGTTGGGTCTAATCGGGTCTAATCAAGTCCAATTCAAGTTATTAAAGCACATGTGTGAGCTTTAGATCACCAATCGAATGGTCAAATGAACTCCAAATTTCACATATTTATAGTCAAATCGAGTGCCTTGTTAAGAGGTTCCAATAAGTCTACGATCGCTCAATTCCAAGGTCATTAAGACGTTTATAGAATTAAAAAAACTCCTATTATATAAACAAATAATGAATCACTATGATTCTTAAATTACTTTCTTTATTTTATTTGCTGGAATTAAAATTGCCAGTCAAAGTGGCCGAGCTTAGCCTACCAACCAATGTAGGTAAGTTAGCCCACCGGCTGAAGTGGTCGAACCAGGTCTACCTGCCAAAGTAGCTAAGTTAAGCCCTCTAGCTGAGGTGGTCAAACCTTGCTTATCAACCGAAGTAGCTTAATCTAGCCCATGAGCCAAGTTAGACAATGGACGCTCAAATCTAGTAAGAAATATCTATTCATTCAACATTTAATATGTCGTCCAACTTTCAAGGCCAAGCTCCTTGCCCGAGCTTAAAGGACGACCATCAAATCGCCAAAATCGGATTACACACCTTGTGTAGATTTTTTCCACATTAAAGCCTTCACATCAAGGATAACAGAGGAAGCTTGTCGGCATAACTAAAAATATTGCATTCATTCTTTTATGATTAATTGTCTTTCATGTGTAAAATGGAGAATGATAAAAAGAAGTAGGGGAAGGCTAAGAATCCAAGAAAAAAGCTCTCTCTCTCTCTCTCTCTCTCTCTCTCTCTCTCTCTCTCTCCCTCCCTCCCCCCCCCCCCATTGTGTGCTTGAGGCATCCTCGTGAAATCAACCATCTCCGACTTACCGGAGATCATAATTATATAGACCTTTCCAAAGACTCCACCATGGATTTTTCCATCTATCTCACTCTCTAACTTACTTCTTGTTCTTTGTCAACTCCATAGTCATATGTGGTGGTTTTCTGCAGGACTGTATGGGTTCACGAACTATATGAAATGCCACGTCCCAAATGGATTCAACAACTATGATCAAGAGTGATCAATATGGAACGCTCGATCAAACCAAATTGCACCTTTAAAAGATTTATAAATAGAACCGCTCTCTTCACTTAGAGGGGAGAGGGAGTAAGAAGAAGAATTTCACAGCTTATTTTGGAGGGAAGATGGTGCGACTTTTTAATTTGCCAAAATTTATGAACTCGATTTATATATATATATATATATATATATATATATTGATTTAGTTTTATAATGAGTCACATAATTAAACGCAAGTATACATATCACTCAAGTAATACAGGACTCTAGTGGAGTCCTAGAATATTGATCCCACAGGGAGGCTTCAATTTTATGGTGTAGCACAAAAATCACTTATCGAATCACAACATAATTGCAATTAAGTTTAATTCTTAAAATAAAGACAATAGTTGTAGTTACTATTTCTACCAAAATACGTTCTAAACTCTAGCAAGTTAAACTAACACAATACTAAATCTATAACAAAGTTCAGTTGCAATAAAGAGTCTTCCTCCTTTCCAATCATAATGCAATGATTATTATGACATAGATCAGTGGTGCTAATGTATTGTGCCAAATAGGAGCATTTCTATTTTTTACCCATATTTCAGTGTATAAAGAACATTGACTAATCCTAAATTTAGTCCCCAAATTCGTGGTTAGGCAGGGAGGATACTAGCTCTCACTCCAGAGCTCCCACTTCCCTTCACCTGAAGGCTAACTCTTATTTCAGTTTCCAAACATTAGGACCAAATTGAGGATTTCAGCCTCTCACTTTGAAATTTCCAATTCTACGCCCATCAAAGTATATTTCTCTATTTATTTGCACTTAATCCCCATGAACTATGTCTCTCATTCATGGACATTGAATGTGACCTTCACTTTTGTTGTGGAACTCATAATCCTTTCAGAAAATATGTTTCCCAACAAGTTTTAACAATTCAATTGGCCAGATGGAAAAGTAAATATGAAGTTCGAAGTGAAAAGGTCATCACAAATTCTCCATAATAAATCGACACATCATTTCATATCACAACATCAACACATCACATGAAAAGGAGAAAGACAAAGAAATCTACTCCAGACTTATGAGGAAAAGATGACAAAATATGGATTTTATATATAAAAATAACGCCATACAAATAGAGTAAAAGTAAAGATAACTTATCTCAAACTCTTCCCCAAGCGAATCTCAAGGAATTCTTTTGACTCCTCTTCTTACTTCACAACAACACACACTTCTCTCTTTAGATAAGTAAGGAAGAAGAAATCTCTCACTTTCCCTCTCCTCTCACACTCCTTAGAAGAAAAAACACAAAACCTAATTTCCTACAAAAAATGGAAAGAAACTCTCTCTAAACTCTAAACTCTTCTCTTCTTCCCCCATTCTAAACTTGGCTCCAAAAGTGTTTAAATTCAGCGAAAACTTAATTCCTAAGAGTTTCCTAAAGCAACCCTTCCCGGCCAAATACATTGAATCTAGTTTAAAATCGGGATAAGGCGTTGTTCTATGCTGGATAGGGCGCCGTTCGGCACATTATTCCGCCAAAACGGTCGCAACTCTCTGTAAAATGGCGCTGTCCGGCGCTGGTGACAATGATGTTCGACGCTAGTTCAATAAAATGCACTTTTGTCCATTTTTGCTCCAAATTTTCTCATTTTCGCTTTCTTTTGCTCCAAAGGCCTAAAATCATTGTGCCTACATGAAATCATGAAAAATACCTTCCTTTAAAGTGCAATATCATCAAAAATAGGTATGAAATGAATAATAAAAAGCTATTAAATTTTTAGTGGATCAGAAAACCAGGTGATAACCACAGCCTCTATAACTACCGACCATTTTTCGTCAGCCAACATCGACCACCCTAGGCCATCACAGCACGCGCTACTGGCTATCGGTCGCAAAATTAGAAATTGTCGGTCTTCAGAATAAGATTCTTGTCGCACAGCTTAAAATAAATTTAATTTAATATATATATAATTCTAAAAAGTAATGTTTTGATTTTTGAAAATATAAGACCAAACTGATCTCATATCCTTAATAGTTTAAATACACGAATCATTCACTGCAAGTCATGCCCCTATCTGAAAGGATAGACACATTACCTGATAGTAAGGCTCGATTAAAAAAACTAATAGATTTATTAAATCCGTGTGGTCAGCGAATCAATTTTATGTTGACCGACAAGTTCCTCTACCTAATACAAGAGAATTAGATATAGTTTATATTACTTGGGTTCTAAAGTTCCCTATAAAGGCACGCCCTTATAGTTAATTACATCTTAAAGGACTGAAGTCACTCAAGGAAACTCTCGATAAAGATCAGTGGTTTTGCTCTCAAGATTTTCAAAGTTCAAAGTTTTCAATGGTTGGACATTCGAAATTCAAAAGGCAATGATGCAAACAGAAACATTTATTTTTATGAATCCAAAGGAATGAGAGGTATGGGATGCCACGGATCTAGAGGAGACTTCCCAAATTATCCTATTGCGTGGCTTTAATTTTGGATGTGATATTAGATATTTCATCCTGCCAGTTTTATTAAATAGGACTTACATTTGCATAATACTGATTATGCAAATAGTCTGGAAGATATGAGAATTTATTTCATACTAAATGATATCCTCATAAACATAAGACGAGTTAGGGCTTATATTGCACGATGTGCAAATGCCTAAAGTGATAAAGTGAGGGTTTATGTTGCATTAGGCAGACTACCTCGAAGTCCAATGATTTTGTTATTTTAATTCTAAGGAATAGTTTAGTTGACGTAGATTTGTTTTTTTGTTGAAGATGACATTGCTGCCCACAGTGTTTGCTGCAAGCTTCTCGTCGCAGCATGTTTTGTTTTAGAAATGTCAAATTACAAATATGAGAGAAGTGTCGAGTTTTATAGTTCAAGTTTGGTAAAGTTTTCATTATTATTAAATGTCTTATTATTTTTTATGTCTTATTTAATGAGAAATATTTAAGTTGATTGAGTGATACTGGTTAGGATATCATGGTTCCCTCGTTCCAACACCACTATTTTCTTCGGATTCACTTAGTCCAGATGAATTTACAAAATTCAACTAAATGAATTCAGTACTTTAATTCAGACCATGGGAAATCTCCTTAGTAGCTATAGGTTGCCTCTTCCGAGGGATTCCCGATCATCCGATAAAGACATTTTAATTTAATTGCAATTGTTGTTTTGTCGTTTTGTTTGTGATTAAATTTTGAGTTATCTTATATTTGATTGTTGTGGCGGTAAATTTGATTTTTAGTTTCATTTTGTTTTCTTTTTGTTTTGTAGCTATCCTAAAAGTTTCAGTTTTGACATGCAAGTTTGGTTTTGTTGTTTTAATAATTATCACAAGTATGACATGGAAGATGATGTAGAACATTTAAATAAAATAGTGTAAATTGGAATAATCATAAAGGCATACTTGGCAGTCTTCGAGTACATCCGCTGAAATGTTTAGCATTTTAAAGCATATTTAGTAGTGGTGATTAAAGTTCAGAGGTTTAAGTTCAACATGGATCCTATTTCATAACTTGGTGGGTCCCTAAAGTATTTAAGGATGATTTTCTTGATCAAAGAACAATGAAATCCAATTGTTCTTATAAAATAACCAATTAGATTGAGGAAGTGCTCGGGACATGAACCTGAACATCTTTCTCAATGTTTTGGGTCCACTTAGAGTTCATTTGGTTTCATTATGTTATCCAATCAATCACCCATGTTCAATTAGATTTTGTTAATGATGTTTTAATTCTTGCTCAATGAACTTAGATGTTTTGATTATCCCTTGAGTGGGGTAACATCTATTTGATGTTTCATTTATGAATTATGTGGGTGAAAGCCTTTAGGGGCAAATTAGATTATTAGGGGACTAAGCCAATTAGATCAAGGTTGGTCTAGTAACATTTTAAAAATATTTGTAAATGATTGTGCCTTTCTTTTCTAAGTCTCATTAATTAAAGTTGAGATCAAACCTGGTTCACTACCTAGCCCTTAAGCTCTTATGGGTAGATTTGTAATTTAAGGGTATTATTAGGTTAAGTGACATTTGATCTTTATTAAATGTGTCATTATCATCAAACCATTGATTATGGGTCTTAGATTAGTGGATTAAAATTTTCCTAATAAAACCCGTTACTTTAGGATCATCAAATTTGATTTACTTCTAAATTTTAATTAATTTAAGAAATTACAATTTTACCCTTAATATTGAAAAGTGGTGAACTGGTTTCTATCTCTTAGACCTTATATTCCAAGAACATCAATTAATATTGTTCATTACCCATTTATCCCTTTAGTTAGGCCTAAATATTAATTAAGGCTTAAATCTCATAATTACCATTTTGCTCTTTTAGGCTTATTACTTCATAATTCTTTTAATTTAACTCAAATGACTTTAAAATTTTTACGTTACCCCACTTATTGGTCAATTAAAATATCAGTAGAGAAAATACAATTTTCTAATTTTTATTTTATTTTTTATAATTATTTTAATTCAAAATTAAGGATATCAAATATTAATTCAATAACTTAAACAATGTAAAAGATCTGTACTTAAGAAAATTATTAGAGGTTTACCTAGGCCAGAGGACCATTTAAACCAATTTTCATAATTTTTTGAGTTTAATTTAGCTATTAGAATTATTTATTGATTTTGAGTATTAATTAAATATAAAATATTATTTAATATGAAATGTAAGTTCTATATTTTTCCTAGATCCCTCTAAGTTCAAGGAATCTGAAGAAATAAATTTCATATTTTTGTAATTTTTCTTTGATTTATTGGAATTATTTAATGCAAAATTAAGGAAAATTCATTTTTTAGCCTTTGAAAATTTGTTTATACCTTTAAAAATTTTAAAAATTATTTTAAACTTAAGAAAAATATTCTAACTATTCCTAAGTGATCAGGAAGCAATTTGGAATATTTTTGTGTATTTTAATATTTTTGTGATTTTTATGATTTTTAAATATTTTAAATCATTTAAATTTTAAAATATAGTTTAAAAGTGATAAACTTGTTTTAATTCCAATTTTATTTTTCTTAAGTTCTTGTGGTTATTAGGAGCTCCCAAATCTAATTTCATGATTTTGTGACTTAAATTTTACTTACTATAATTATTTTAATCCTAAAATTGTCATCTAACTTAAAAAATTCATTTTAATGGTTAAAAAACTACAATTAACCTAATTTTTTTATGGAGAGCTCCTCAGCTTGTTTTTAACAGTGGAGAATCATTTTTGTATTTTTACATTTTTATTTTAATTATTTAATTTTAAAATGATTTTAATTAGTTAATTACCATTAGTTTCATTCTTAATTATTTAAGCCCATTTTATATTTTTCCTAGAGTTCTCTGACTATAGTGAACCTACCAAAATAAGTTTTTTCATTTTTCTGATTAATATTTTAATTAATATAATTTTTATACCAAAATAGTGGGGATTAACATAAAAATTAGGGATCTCTGACTAGAGATGACCCCTGACCTTGGAAAAATCAGGGAAGATCCCTAACCACAGTGCCTTTAAGCCCTCCAAACCTTATGCAATGGTGAAATGTTTGGAGTGAGTTTGTCTTAAATATGATTTATTGTAAATTAATTAAAAATAAAACATAAGTTTAATAACTTCAAATTTATTTCCACATATTTCTTAAAATTTTAATTAGTCTTAAAATTTTATTAGAATTTTTCAAAAATTTTTAAGAACCTAAATTGCAATTAGTGGTTAATCCCAGACAAACCACACAAATAAAAGGGTGAAGCCTATTTTAAAAACAAAGCAGAAGAGTAAAGGCACGACATGCAAAATATGGAATAGGTCGGTATCGTTGGGTTGATAACATATCTTATGAGAAAAGGAATGGCGGTCAAGTCCCTCATAAACACTTTTGGTCCTAATTCTATACAAGAATATGAATTCAGACTTAAGGTACGAGACACCAGCCTGTTGTTTTCTGTCTCACGTCACGTTGTTCGATGCATCATGCACCTCGAAACCCGTTATTTTACCTTATTTCTAATACAAACTCGATCCCATCTCGTCGAGCCGATTACTTTGACTATGAGTTTGTTGAAATTAAAATTCTAGATGACTTTTAATCAAAGTTTGAATATTTTTAAATAAAAAAAATATTGAATTTTATGCTAATCAACTTTAGATTTATGCTTCGTGATAAAAATTTGTTGATGGCGCTTCAAATAATAATAATAATTATCTCAAACAAACCCTAAACTTACGATAATGATGGTTCGAGGAGGACTCCATTCTCTTGCAACTACTGTAAAGACTGAAGCATGTTAACATATATTTAGGGTTTAAAGTTTCTATTTTACATTTTTGAATGTATTCATTCTTAAAATATTTTCAACGTGGGCGTCCTTTGGCAGACAAGATCCAAACGTTAGAAACGAAACCTCCAAGAAACTGCTTCAAAAAGTGGACTGATTTGACCTGCAAGAAACTGTTATAAGTTAAATCATAATGTTAATTGTTTATCTTGTCCAAAAAAAAATTCACTTGTATATTTTATATAAAAATAATTTTGATACACAATAATTTACACTTTGAAACGCCACCAACAAATTTTCATCATCCGTCAGAAATCTTGAGATATGACACAGATCTCGAGATAATATTTTGAATAAAAAACATTCAAATCTTGCTAAAAAATAATTCAGAGCTCCAATTTAAGTAGACTTATAGTTAAACCGACCAACTCGATGAGACGGAACTAATGAAATAAAAACTAGTCTAATCTGAGTCAAATCAAGCCCAGATCAAGTCATTAAACCACTCTTGGAAGATTTCTAGGCATATTTGGAAGGACAAACATAAGCGGAGTTTGGCAAGTTTATAGTCGAATAGAGCGTCTCGACAAGACGAATCAAACGAGCCCAAGATCACTCAATTCTGACATCATTAAAGCATCCAAATGTCCATTAAATGCATTTTGATTAAGGGGAGCTCTCTGGACCGTCCGATCAGAATGATTCATATTCTTGCATTAATTGCACCCATAACACTATAAATAAACCCCCCACCTCTCACATGAGGGGAAGCTTAAGCCTAAAGAGAGAGTTTCAGCCATCGAGGAAACCCGCCGACCATCGTCGACAACCGTCAACCAATGTTGACCGCAGTCGACCCCGCCAACCTCCGTCGACCATCGCCTACCGTCATCGACCACCGCCAACCTCCGTCGACCACCTCCTACCATCGTCGACCACCGCCTACCATGAACGACAACTGTCGACTCTCCACGATCACCGCCGACGGCAGTCAACTACCGCCAACCGCCGTCAACTACCGTTAACTGTTGTCGATCACCGCCAACCCACGTCAACCACCATCGAACGTCGTCGACCTTCACCAACCAGATGCCGTCAATCAACGTAGTAACCTGAAAATCTAGTAACCATTGTTCGTCAGTGGGACAAGGGATTTTTGTAATCATCAATCAACAGTGAATTTTCGCAACTAGGCCAGACCCCGAGGTTTTTCCCTTTACGGGGTTTTCACGTAAAAATTTCTGGAATTTTCACTGTTTGTTTCTCTTTCATCTATGTGTGTACTGAATTTTCATACAACGCTAAGACAATAATCTGTTACTCTACCGTCGCAAATTTTTTAGCACGCATAAATTTTAAATAAATATTTTATACTCGATCGATGACTCAAAAATTACAAGTTTCCTTCATTATATCATAGGAACAATTTTATATCTTTTAAAACGGATAATCGTGTCAATTTTTTCATCTTTAGCTTCATTTTGATCAAAATTTGCCACTTGTTGGTCATCATTTGGACTTTCAAATAGCTATTGAAAATTCAAAATCATTTTATCTAGTTGTTCAAAAGTGAAAATGAATTATTAAAATTGCTTAAATGCTATTTAATTAATATTTTTAAAATTAGGGAAGGTTTGAAGATGTTTTAAGTCACCCCTTTTCAGAAATTTCTACTAAAAAAAGGGTGGGTAAAATCAGGCACTCGGACACTTTAGGGGTCTGTTTGGAAGCATGTGCAGATTATCCGAACTCATTGATAATGCAGTTATCCCGATAATCGATTATCTGCGATTATCGAATAATCACAGCTTATTGTTTGTGAGAGCTTTTTGGGAACAACTTATTTTAGATGTTAATTGATAAATGACTAAACTGCCCCTCTAAGCAGTTTGTTGTTTGGAGCTTATAGCATATTTTGGCAATATCCTACTATTGCAAAAGAAAGAAAATAGAACATAAAATTGTGAAGATGGAGCTTATAGCATATTTTTCTTTGAAGATATACGTATCCTGACAACAATATCCAGATCTAGTTAAACCGAAAACTAAAAAAAAAAATTTGGCAATATTCAGATCTAGTTTTAACAGATCCACCCAATATCCAGATCTACCTTTAACAGAGCAGATCTACTTATAACAGATCTAAAAAAAATGATAAAAGGATCGAGTTCTTGCCTCTACACAGTCCAAATTGCAACAGATCTACCATACAAAACATTCGAAAAGTTTGGCATTTAACAGATCCACCGCATCGAAGAAAAAAACATCCCTAATGTCGGGTATTAGGGAAGAAGAAGGAGAAGCTTCTTTCCAAAAAAAATACCTAATGTCGCGTAGGTACCACGCTATAACTGCAACGCGCGAGGGAGAGAAGGCACGCGAGGGGTGGAGATGGGAAGGCTCTCGACGGCGAGGGAGAGAAGGCACGCGGGCTCGAGAAGGGCAGAGGGGAATTTTACAACCGCAACGCACGATAATCAGCCTCGAATGAGCTTTCGGCGATAATAAAGAAAAAGGAAATCGCGGTGGGAGCGGTACCAGAAAGCTGTGCTCAACGTGTTTTCCAAACAATTAGGCGGCGGTGGCAAAACGCCACCGCTGATAAAAAGCTGCCCCAAACGGGCACTAGATCTAATTCGAAACTGACCCGGTTTGAAATTATTTGGCCTAAATATTAGATATGACAGAACATCTAACATGAATCTGACCCACCTTCAATATGATTAATCTAAAACCGACCAACATAACCTTTATGATATATGCAAAATAGTTATTTTGGTAAAAAAAAAAGTCGATTTGTCCAATCAAACCAGACCCAAAAAATACAAACATGCAGGGAGTTTGGATGTGAAACAGACAAAAAAATTTAATTAATTGACTCAACCTGGGCTCATATTTTTTTTAGTCTAATTCGAATCGAGTTGAGATGTTGGATCAATTTCCGATACCTCTACAATAAAGTTAAGATATACATGTAGTACATAGGTTTTGATGCCTGCTAGAAAATTCACGGCAGTAGAGTAATGGATTATCGTCTTCATATTGCACGAGAAATACAACACACATTGATGAAAGAAGAGAAGTAAGAACAATGAGACACCTCGACTTTTTACGTGGAAAACCCTTAAAAGAGAAAAAAATCACGGGGGCTAATCCAGTTGAAATATTCTACTATGAATGATGAATAGATTGGTCCATACTTCTCATAAATTAGTGAAGATGGAAATACAAAGTTGTATAATTATATAGCTGCAGTTCTTGGTGACAGCAGGTTGCAAGAGTCATTATTGATTGTTGTGGAGGTAGTAGTCCGTCTTATAGATGGTTGCTCCAGAAGCGTTGATTGTCCAGAGAAGTCATAGTAAGCAGTTGTGAGAATTGTGGACCGCGTAGGCCGTAGTTGGCGAGTATTAATGGCGTAGACGTAAGCAGCTGGGCCTGGAGTCGGGAGCTGCATGAGTTGATGAGCATGTAGGTCATTGGGGCTAGTATCAATGACGTACGTAGGCCAATGGGGCCAGAGTTGGGAGCTGCATGAGTTGATGAACACGTAGGTCGTTGGGGGTAAGTATTAATGACATCCATAGAACATGGGCTGGAATCGAGAATTGCATGAGCTCATAACCACGTATGTCGCAATTGGCACATGAAACGTAATGGTGAGCTCTTGTCCCACAGATACGAGAGGGTTATTAATTTTTTTCCAAGTTATGATATTGACTGACGGCGTCCAATCGGCGGTGGTTTACAGCGGTCGGCGATGGTCAACGAAGGATGACTGTGGTCGACAGCGATTGGCAGTGGTCTGTGGTGGTCAATCACAATTGGCAGACGACGATCGGTGATGGTCGGCATCGGTCGGTGGTAGTCGACGGTTGTATGTAGTGTTTGATGATGGTCGACGGTGGTCGACGACGATCTGCGATGGTGCTTGACTTTAGCTCATTCTCAAAGCCTTAAGTTCTCTCCCCCCCCCCCAACTCATGTAAAGAGTGGTGGTCTATTTATAGTTTTCTGGCTGCAGTTATTGCAGGAATGCGAAACATTTTGATCGGACGGTCCAGAGAGCTTCCTTCGATGAAATGGTGTTTAAGGAGCATTTGGATGTCTTAATGATGTCAGAATTAAGTGATATCAGCCATGTTGGATTGGTCATGTCAAGATGCTCGTTTCGACTATGAACTTTCCAGATTCGACATTCGTTTGACCTTTCAAATGTGTCTGTGAATCTTTTAAAAGTAGTTAAATGACTTGATCAGTACTTGATTTGACTCGGATTTGTCTAACTTTGATGTCATTAGATTCCTCTCATCGAGCCTTTCAATTTGACTATAAGTTTGCTGAAATTGGAGCTATGGATGACTGTTTATCAAAATTTGAATATTTATTGCTCAAAATATCATCTAGAGATCTGTGTCATGCCTCGAGATTCGTACCAGATCATCCAAAAATTTAAAAATTTGTTTGTGGCGTATCAGTTGCCCCCTATTTTCAGCAGGCCAATTTCATCATCCGAAAATATTGATATATTGAAGAACTTCGGAGTTGCTTATTTTGTTGGTCCTTGTTGGTTCAAGCTAACTGTCTCAAGTTCGAAAACTGTTAATGAAAAATTTTTTAAATATAAATAATCCTTTTTTTTAATATGAAAATTTGTTGTTCTTTTCTTTTTAATAAGCCTTTAATGCTTGCACTTCTTTCTGAATTTATATATTAATATGCATTTAGTGGTCAATGTTTTTTTTTTGAGCTTATAAATAGGCCTAAAAGAGAGAGTAGAGCGATGCAATGCGGTAGTGCGTCGCGGCAGGGTGTCGCGGCGGGGATTTGCAGTGGTGCGTAGTGGTAATGTATTGCACCGGAACGTCGAGATAGGGCGTCGCGGCAGCGACTTGCAGCTAGTCGATGTGTTGCGGTGGTGTGTCGCGGTGACGTGATGCGTTGTAGCGGTGCGTCATTGTGATATGTTGTGGCGGAACGTTGCAACGGGGCCTCGCAGTGATGTGACACAGCAGGGTGTCTCAGGGATGCAACATGGCAGGGTGTCGCAGTGACGCGATGCGTTGCGGTTGTGTGTCGCAGCGATGCATTGTGGTTGGGCATCACGGTGATGCGACGCAACATGTTGCGATGCCAAGTTACGGTGCAGAATTGCGGCGCTGAGTTGTGTGTCAACTTATGGTGAAGAGGAATGTCATCCATGTCCCACGTAGCAGGCAAGCAACGAGCTTTTCTTTTTCATTGTGGCGAAGATGAAAATCGTTCTCATCCAACGTAGCAGGCAAGCAACGATATTTTCTTTCTCATTTCAGCAAAGAGGAAAGTCATCCCCGTCCTCTGTAGTAGTCACGCAATGGGTTCCTCTTTTTCATTGCGGCGAAGAGGAAAGTCGTCCATGTTCTGCGTAGCAGGCAAGTAAATTGAACTTCTTTTTCATTGCGGTGAAGATGAAAGTTGTCTTCGTCCTCCATAGTAGGCAAACAACAGGATCCTCTTTCACGTTGCAGTGAAGAGAAAAGTCGTCGTCGTCCCTCGTAGCAGAAAAACAACGGGATATTCATTCTCGTTGCGACGAAGAGGAAATTAGTCTGTGTCCTGTGTAGCGGGTAAGCAACGAGATCTTCTTTCACGTTATGGCGAAGAGGAAAATCGTCTTCGTCCTGCATAACAGGCAAACAATGGGAACATCTTTCATGTTGTGGTGAAGAGGAAAGTCGTCCCCATTCTACATAGTAAGCAAGCAACGAGCCCTTACTCGCGTTGATGCCGTGAATTTTCGCGGAGATTCCCGTGTAGCTCTTGTATGTTCTGGACGTGATGAGGAAATATTGTAGTTTTCTCGCCGCGCTTTCAGATGAAGGATTTCATGCTTATGTGATGAAAATATCTGGAAACCTCTAAACGATTATCAGAAGTACTGGAATTTTAGGGAGGCGATGCTGACTCTAATCGAAGATGAATTGATTTTTTGTAGCCCTTGTACAAGTATGTGTTGGTCTTTGAAGCATTTTTAATCATCTGATGTGACATTTGTAGATGATAACAATGTACTTCTTTATTGCTTTCACGATTGTTGTGGCTTTTTAATCGTGCAAAATTCTTCTTAGGCTCGTAGCCTTTTGAGGTCTTTGAATGTACTTGTGTCTTCTGAGGCTTGTAGCCTCTAACGGCTTTGACTGTACCTGTGTCTTCTAAGGCTTGTATCATTTTGAGAACTTTGAGTGGAGACCATGTCAACCACTTGCTCTCATGGAGTTTTTCTAGTGAGGACCATGTCCACTACTAGCAGCCCATCGAGGCTTGCCCGTTGGACTCGCCTTCCAGGATTATGGTTGAAAGAAGAATCTATTAAGAATGTAAGACTAGTTTTGAGTTGTATAACCAGAGGTGCTCGACGGTATTAACCTATCATGAACATAGTTATATGAAATCAACTGAGGATGGTTGAACTATCTTAGGTTGTTGGTCGAAGCTTTTGCTTGACGACCGTAACCTGTTATGGAAGAGGTCGAAGGAAATCCACCAAGGAATTTGAGCTATCCAAGGCTGTATGTTGAAGCTTTTGTGTGATGACAGTAGCCTGTAATGGAAGAGGTCAAATCGAGACCGCTTGGGATATATTATGCTTAGAATGATGTGTCAGAGAAGCTCTACGTTTCTCGAGACTAGGGTATAGGTCGCAATGGACCATATTTTTTCTTGGAAATATGGTTGTAGTCATACTCAAGAGTAATCTTTGATAACTCATTAGTTACTGCATTTGAATCTTTTGCCCCCTATTGTGAGTGTTTTACATGTGAGCTTGTAAAACAACACATGTATAGCGCCTTGAAGAGATCAGCTTCCTGATCTAGTTGAAGCAAAACTTCAGTACGATGAGGGCGTTGAGGAAACGTCATTTGTAGTGAAGATTGCCCCTTAGTCCAAGAAGATGTTGTGAAAGAATTTGTGTTTGGATAAGATGTGAGAAGACAAACAAGCTACAATCATATCCGGGACGTTAACGACCTTTTGAGATTGCAGTGAAGGTTTCCCCCACATTGAAGAAGTCTTCGAAGACGATCTTCAAGATGTGAGTTCCTTCGCCAGTTGGATAGTACATAATTGGGAAAGGAAGTAGAGGCTCGATGTCTTTAGATTTAAAGACAATGTCGAGCGGGACCTCGTTTCCCACATACGGTGCAAAACTGATGTGCGCTAAAAAATTCGCAGCGGTAGAGTAATGTGTTATCATCTTAGCATTGCACGATAATTCATCACACACAGATGAAAGAAGAGAAGTAAGAAGGAGGAGACACCTCGACTTTTTATGCGGAAAACCCTTGAAAGGGGAAAAATCACGGGCCTAGCCTAGTTAAAATATTCCACTATGAATGATGAATACATAAGTCCATACTTCTTCTAAATTAATGAAGATAAAAATACAAAGTTGTACAATTATAATATAGCTGCAGTTCTTGGTGACAGCAGGTTGCAAGGGTAATTGGTGATCGGGTAATTGGTGATTGTTGTAGAGGTAGTAGTCTGTCGTGAGTGTTATAGATGATTGCTACAGAAGCATTGATTGATCAGAGAAGTCCTAGTAAGCAGTTGTGAGAGCTGTAGACCACGTAAGCCGTAGTTAGCGAGTATTAATGACGTATGTAAGCCGCGGGGGCCGGAGTCGAGAACTGCATGAGTTGATGACCATGTAGGCTGTTGGGGCGAGTATTAATGACGTCCGTAGGCCGCTGGTGTCGGAGTCGAGAGCAGAATGAGCTGATGACCACGTAGGTTGTTGTAGTGAGTATTAATGACATTCGTAGACTGTGGGAATGAAATCGAGAACTGCATGAGCTGATGACCTCGTAGGTCGCAATTGACACATGGAATGTAGCGGTGAGCTCTTGTCCTACAGCCGGGAGAGGGTTACTAGATTTCTAAGTTATGACGTTGACTTACGGCGTCTGATCGGCGGTGTGCATTGGCCGAAGGAGGAAGGCTGGGTTGACAGTGATTTGCGGTGGTCGACTACGGTCGGCAGACGACGGTCAGTGATGGTTGTCAGCGGTCGGTGGTATTCGATGACTATCCATAGTGGTGTTGAACTTCAGCTCCTTCTCAAAGCCTTAAGTTTTCTCCTAAGGCTTAAGCCCCCACACTCATGTAAGGGGTGGGGGTCTATTTATATTTTTTGGGTTCAATTAATGCAGGAATGCGAACCACTTTGATCAGACGGTCCAGAGAGCTTCCTTCGATCAAATGTTGTTTAAGGGGCATTTATATGTCTTAATGATGTCAGAATTAAGTGATCTTGGCCCCGTTGGATTTGTCTTGTTGAGACGCTCATTTCGACTATGAACTTGATGGATTCGACATCTATTTGACCTTCCAAATGTGTTTGAGAATCTTCTAATAGCGGTTAAATGACCGGGTCAGTGCTTGATTTGACTCTGATCTGTCTAACTTTGATGTTATTAGGTTTCTCTCATCAAGCCGGACAGTTCGACTATAAGTTTGCTAAAATCGGAGCTCTGGATGACTCTTTATCAAAATTTGAACATTTTCTGCTCAAATATCATCTCGAGATCTATGTCATGCCTCGAGATTCATACCAGATTATTAAAATTTGTTGGTGGTGTAAGAGGTTTGATTAATCAAGATCATGAAGGATTTCTCTTGTATGAACTCATAATATAAATTATAATCCAAGGTGATAAAAGAGGAAAAAACGAGCAAAACTAAGATAAGAACTTTCAAGCAAAGCTGCGCTGCAAAAACACTCTTCGTCCTACTTCTATACAAAAATAAGAATTCAGACTCAAGGTACGAGACACGAGCTTGTTGTTCTCTGTCCCACGTCATATGGTTCAATGCATCATGAATCTCAGACCAGTGCTCGTATCTTATTTCTAATACAAACTCGATCCCGTCTCATCGAGCCTTTAGTTTAACTATGACTTTGTTGAAATTGAAGTTCTAGATAAGTTTTAATCAAAATTTGAATATTTCTTATTCAAAAATACTATAAAATTTGTGCTAATCAACTTTAGACTTAGGCCCCGATAAAAAATTGTTGATGGCCTTTCAAATAATAATAATAATAATAATAATAATAATCATAGACAAATCCTAAATTTATAATAATAATGGTTTGAGAAGGATTACATTCTCTTGCAACAAATTGCCTACAACTGTAAATAAATAAGGACAAAAGTTTTGATGGGTGTAGAATGAATATTTTTAGGGTGACTGACTAGATCATTTTATCAATTTGATTTAGGTTTGGATCGTAAGGGTCCCTAAAGAGGGCACAGTGGGTAATCTGGAGGTGAGATGTCAGAATCTACGCAACACTACTACACAAGCTAGTGAAAAACTTTAAATTAGTCAATGTTCTTTACTAGTACCGAGAGGGAGTAAAAGATAGAAATGCTCAAATTTGTCACAACACCACATTTTATATTTTTAATCATTCAAATCCTACACTGATTAGCATCTCTTTTACAAGTGGAAATTTTTTTTCATAATATTTAAACTCAATTAGTCTTATGAACTTTAGTAAACTTTTAAATCTAGTTGTTACTTCTTGCTTAAAATTATTTTTTACTATTACAAACATATCAAATTTGTTCTCCTATTATATTTATCTGCAATTTAGATAGAATTTTGCAATTTAATATTAAGAGTTACGATTTTCCTCATGGGATTGATACTGGGTTTTTGAGGAAAATATTATATTACTTGAAACGATACATACACTTTCGTAGTACCTCTAGTGTGAAACTTTATTATATAGATTCTAAATAATTACATTTCTTCACACTTGCCGCCAAATATAAATTGAGACAATCTTTTGGTAATTTTAAGAATTATAAAAATTCACGTAATTGCGAGTGAGGTCAAGTTTTTGTCAGTGTTGCCAGGGAAAAACGAAGAAACTCTTTCTAACTTTGGAATTATATTAAATTGTAGATTTATTTTTAGGAGAATTAAATTTTGTTTTATTTTATTTTAAGAAAAAACCTACAATAAAAAAAAAATAAAAATCTGAAAATAAAAAATTTCATAAATATTTTTAACTTTTAGTGTGCTATTTTTTGTTGCAATTTTATTTTGTGCATGCGTAGTTCTGAATCTGAAGATTTAGTGCCCTACGATTCTGAATTTGAACGAATTATAAGAAAAATTCAAAAACAAGGCAGAGTTCATAATTTTCAAGAAATGACATACACATAACAAAATAATATCAAAATTCAAACTAATGAAAATGAACAACATAATTTACAAAAACCTTTAAAGGATTATGCGAATTATACATAAAATCATTTATGTATTCAAACTTTTGTTGTAACGGCTAACTCATTTGAACTTAAACGTACTACTATTCAAATTGTACAAAACAATCATTTTGGGAGAACACTATTTGAGAATTTAAATTTATATTTAGCAAACTTTTTAGAACTGTGTGTTACATTTAAGTATGATGATGTATCAAACGATGTTATCAAACTTAAACTTTTTTCTTATTCAATAAAGCTAATATGTAGTTTAGCACATGGGTATATATATATATATATATATAATAAAATTAATAGGAACCTATATTACATTTTGAATATATTCCTTCTTAAAAAGTTTTCAACGGATTGGCTTCTGGAGTAAGCGTGTCCTTTGGCGGGCGAGACCCAATGTTACAAGTCCGAAGAATGAAACCTCCATGAGATTGCTTCAAAAAGCAGAAGCTCGGATTTGACCCGCATAAAATGAGAATAGGAAAACAGCAAAGCTCCATTCTGTTATGACGAAGATTGATATGTTAATTTACTTTGGTTTCATGAAAAAATCGTTTTAGCATAATAATTATGTTTTTATCGTTTTAGATCACAATGACAATATCCTTTTCACAAACCTAACTTTTAAAATAAAATTGCCCCCAATCAAGTCAATTTCTCCAGCCCATCTAGTACAAATTATGAAGTAATCATTATTATAAGGTAAATCATAAGGTTACTTGTTATCTTGTCCTGCAAAAAATATTAACTTGTATATTTTATATAAATATATACATTTTGATAAGCAATAATTTACAATTTTAAATACATATTTTATGCTGAAGCTTGATGACTCGAAAATTACAGTCAGTTTCCTTTGTTATCATAGGAAAAAAATGTGATATCTTTTGGATAGGGAAATCGTGTCAATTTTTTCCATCTTTTGCTTGATTTTGACCAAAAGCTGCCACTTGCTGATCATCATTTGGACTTTCAATTAGTTATTGAAAATTCAAAATCATTTCATGTGGTTGTGCAAAAGAGAAAATGAATTATTAAAATTGCTTAGATGTTGCTTTATTAACAAATTTTAAAATTTGGGGAAGGTTACCAGGCGTTCTGAGTCATCCCCTTTGAGAAATTTCTATTAAGAGTCTGTTTAGGCAGCTGCAGCCTATTGAATAATCTGTTGATAAGCTTATTAAAAATAATTTGTTGATAAGCTAGGTGTGGTGGATATTACAAATTTTTATTTTTTTTTGGAAAAAGCCAGATCACAACGAAAACTACCACCGCTCCTAAATGGATGGGGTGTGAAAACGCTGTTGTCAACGTTTTGTAAACGCATAACCTGCCAAAACACAGTTTACCCAAATAAGTATGGTGCATTTTCAAAATGTCACGACACCAAATAAGCTGCCCCAAACGGGTCCTAAGATAGGGTGGGTTAAATCGGGCTCATTGGCATTTTAGATATGATTCGAAATTGACTCGACTTGAAATTGTTTGATCCAATTATTAAATATGCCAGAAAATATAACACGAATTTGACCCACCTTCAACCTGACTAATCTGAAACCGACTCGCATAACCCTAATGGTATATGCAAAATAGTTATTTTGGTAAAATAAAAGTTGATTTATCAAGCCAAACTGGACCCAAAAATACAAACATGTAGGGTGTTTGGATGCGAATCAAACCAAAAAATCAATTAATTGACTCATCCCGAGCTCATTTCTTTGAGTCTGATTCGACTCGAGTTGACTTGTTTGATCAATTTCCGATACCTGTATGATCAAGTAAGATATGCATATAATACTTAGGCTTGATTAATCAAGATTATGACGAATTTCTCTTGTTTAAACTCATAATATAAATAATAATCTTAGGTAATAAAAGAATAAAAACGAGCAAAACCAAGAGGAGATGAACTTTCAGGCAAAGGCATCAGTTCTCTTTAATTCGTAACATAGATTCAGAAATTCTATGTTACTCTTAAAAATAAAAATTCAAATAATTCTAATTAAATTTTTAGTTACACCTAATTAACCTAAATAACCTTTAACTATTGCTAATCAGTCTAGCTATATAACTTTGTAATCATACTATTGTAATTTGTTATTACAAGAAAGCACTAATGCTTAATGCTCTTAAATATATATTTTTACCTTTCCGGTAATTAATCTAATAACTTAATTAAGTATAATCAGTTAGCTATTATCCCAAATTAATATAATCAAATAATAATAATAATAACAGTATTAACGATATTCAATATCCTTAATCAAATTCTTAATTTAGTAATATGTCTAAATCAATGAGAAAACAATAACTATAAAATTAACATTAAATTAGCTAATTACTGTCAAAATCAATAAATTATATAAGTTTAACGATCTTAGTTATATCATTGATTAATCCCTAGGTAGCCATCAATATTGAAATTTCATAATTAATTCCGATTAAATTTTACTTAGAAATACCTTAGAATTGGTGAAAATTAGCACAAAAGAACGGTTTTCCATAATTTTAGGAAATAATTTATTTTCGTTCAAAAATAAAAAAGTTAATATTGTATGCTACAATTAGGGGTGTAAACGAACCGAACACGAACGAACAGAGCTACTGTTCGTATTTGAAATGTTTGAACACATCACTGTTCGTGTTTGGTTCATTGAACAAACCGAACGAAAAACAATTGTTCATGTTTGTCTTGTTTACTTATTGAACGAATCGAACACGAACTTCCCGGCGAACTAAACACGAACTGTTAGCAAACAACGAGCTTTTTTGACAGCTCTAGCTTTCATAGCATACTTCCTCAAAATGAAATAAATTGATCAGGTATTCGATACACATCAAGAATCCATACTTCTTCAAAATGAAGCAAATTGAATAAGACATTTAAGATTTTGTTTAGGGTTTTATTTTAATATATAGTATAGTATATTAATTACAATATTATAATATTTATATTAATATAATTAATATTATAATAATAATAATATTATTATTATTAATTTATAATTTATAGAAATTTAATTATTTAAAATATGATAAATTTTTATAATATATAATTATTTTTAAAATATCATAAATTTTTTATATATAATTACTTTAAATTATTTTATATTTCGAACAATAACGAACCGAACACGAACGAACACATCACTGTTCGGGTTTGGTTTGTTTAACAAACCGAACGAAAAAAATTATTTGTGTTCGTCTCATTTTCTTATCAAACGAAACGAACACAAACTTCTTGGCGACTGAACACGAAGTGTTCGCAAACAATGAGTTTTTTGACAGCCCTAACTACAATAAATTTAAACTACGATTAAATTCTAATTAAGAATATTACTAGAACTTTAATTTTAGTCAAAAAAAAAATTTTTTTCTCGCAATGAAGCTTAAAAATCAACTTGTGGTTATAATTTTCAAAGGTATCATTATTACCTTTGAACAAAATTTTAATCCTATTGTATTAATAAGAACGGTCTAAATCAAATATGTAGTGAGGCAAACATTCTTGGCAGACAAATAATGCTTACATCTTCTACAAAGTTCCTTCTCGAGTACTTGGAAAGCGTTAATCTCATTTTCTAGATGCATTAACTGCTGCCCTTATTTCTATATTTATATATTGTGGGGTAAATTTTCAAACACACCACAATGTTCATATGTATTTACATTTTTAACATCTAAAGTTTTGCATCTACATTTGTAACATTTTAATGTTGTAAATTTATGCATGAAATGTATATTTCCCTTGTAAAGAGTTACTCAGTGATGTTTTTTTATTTAATGTTAAAGATTGAAGTGGTATGAATGTAAATTTCAAAGTTTAGGTGTTCAATATGTAAATATATATAAATTGAATGGTATGTAAGTAAATGCCTTTTATTTCTTTATTTATTTTTTTTATTGAGTGAATTTTAATTTCTAATCCTTGTTTGAAATGTTGGCAGCGTTTCAAAGATGATAACTTTGAAAAGTAAATTGCTATTATTCAAAGAACTCCATATTTCTCTCTAGTCTAAAGAACAATTGGCTTTATTAAGTCTTATGAGAAATATGTTGCAAAGAAATTAAAATTAAGTAATATGGGGCATTTACATGTAAGAATTGTGTGATATGTATGTAAATGCAGAAGTAATATGAGCACAAATACGGAGGTTTAGATGTTGGAAATGTGAACACAAAAGAAACGTGTGGTACTAAGTAAATTTCTCTAGTATTAAATGATGATGAGAAAAATGTGTGAACATATAACTTGGCATTCCCCAATGTTATGCACAATCCATTCAACACCGATAAAGGTGCCTTCGGTACTGTTGTTGTTGTTGTTTGAAAAAACAGTTTCATGAGGAAGCTGTTGTTTGAATGTTGTCGATAGTGTAACTGTCTGTTTATTTGGATGTTTTTGTAGTTGTTTCTGAGAAAAAAATTGTAATGCCTTTATAGATATATGTTAGATGTATCTTTAAAGTTTGAACGATAATTCCAACAAAATAATAGAAATGAATTTAAGCAGTTCAAACAGAAGTTAGGAGTTCATTTTTGTTCCCACATTAAGTTTAACACATGACATAACACCTAATATCACGAAAATAAATATTACTATAATAAAAAGTAATGTTGTTATAACCTTATTCTTCATTTCCAAATGACCTAGTCTTCGAGAAAATTTCTTTCCAAAGCTTCTCTTTAGACATGCTCACCATCCCAAGTGAATTTTTTACTATCATAGATCCATCAAAAAAAAATTTGTAATCGTCACATGTTCTATTTGTGGGAAAATAATAGAATCTTCTCTCATAGCAACATTATTGTCTAGAAGTATACCTAGAACTTTGCATTATGCAGTTGTAGTACAAAACACTGGAATCATTTGAAAGCCTTGAAATCATTTTTTTGGAGAATGCAATGTTTAACGTTTAATTGAGAAATTACACTACGTGCGATATAACAAGTAAAAATAATTAATGGCTTATAAACATAAAAAATAAATAGAAAGAACTATAAAGCTTTAACATAAAAAAGTTTGAGGCTCAAAGCATGGATAAAAGAATATGCCAAACAACAATCTTTTAATACATCTTAACAAAAATCAAACTTCATACCAAAAGACACTATAAAAGATTAGTTATAGATATTTGATACATTCACTAATTAAGCATTTACACATTCACTAATTAAGCATCCGTGATTTGTTCCTCAGATTGATTCACCTCTTGAACACATTTCCCATCTTTTGTCTTATAGTCATTAAATCTCAAATCTTCTTCTAACAATAATTGTATTGTACGATGTTGGAATGCTTCAATGGGTCTATACGTAGGATTTTCATCTAAGACCCCGAAATTCACATCATCTCAAGATAATGTCCGAGTATAAATTTATATAGAGTTGTTGTTGCTGCAACTATCTTTACTTGCTTTTTAAATGAATATGTCAGCATATCTCGAAGCATGTTCTTTATTTTTTTAATACGTCAAATGCTCTTTTAATTACACTCTGTAATGATGCACATTTCTTGCTAACTAGTTCATTCTTTCCTTTAACCACTACACTACTGCGTTCGAAACAAGAAATGTGGTACTTCGTATCGAGAAAGGACTTTAAGAAACCTCATTACATGGAATATTCAGAACCAATGATGTAATATTTTCCGGATTATCACTATTTGGACATCACATCAAATTTAATTTTTTTTTTATAAGATCATTAAAGAATTGATTGGGAGGCGACATTGGAAATTTATATTCACTTGCAAAGTTAAATGTACGGTTATCATGAGCACTCGTTTCCCAACATTTTATTAAGAAGATAAAACGCATATTGAATTCATATACCGTTAATGTATCTGTGTCGGGGATCCATAATTTCTGATGTATGCAATCTTATTATTGTTTGCAACACGTGCATCGATATGTGTGTCATCAGTCGCTCTTATATAAACTTGTTTGAAATATTTATTAAGTCAATTCATTTTTAGTAAAACCTACATGTAAATTAAAAATATAATATAAATGTAAATTGAAGAACATGTATGTGATATCGTTATGAATATCTCTTGGTGTTTACCGAAAAGTGGGATTTATTGGTTTTGTAATTTTTATTAAAACATGCATCTTAATTTGTTAACTTATTTGTGATTAATTTATTTCCGAATTGACCTTTTAGAAAGGTAAAATGGGTCGTGATCTAGTATTATAAAAATATTCTAGTAGAACAATTAACTTAATATACACTAATCTTGTAGAATAGAACTATTGATGTTAGTATAATACAATCACATAGGAAAAGTTGGAAACATGGGAGTTTTTGCAAGATTTAGAAAACTAAATTGTAACATGAAACCCTAAGGTTTCTCATGAACTTAAGAGAGATTAAGAAATAGTGTTGCTCCGTAATTCTGATGATATTCTGTCACTTGCGAGAAAACTTTCATTTCCAATTTAGTTTAGGATTTTGAAAATTAGGATTAGTTACTTTAAAAATTCACCAAAAACTTTGTCCTGTCAAACTAAGCTTAGGACTAGTAAATTGTAACTTTAACCTATTGTGAAAATTAATTAGTTCCTTATATGATAGATACACGGACTCAAATCTATATATACTTGAGTCACACTTACAGTTGAATGATTGATACGTGCTTAACAGCATTGTGGTATTAGGGCGTGCGTAGATATCCAAAGAATTTTCTTGAGCTTGCCCCAAAGGTGTATTATAAGGAGTTGAGCTTCAGGTTATACATTCTTAAATTTTTAAAATATTTTTCTGAATCTCACAAGCGTTGCTCGGGCGATTTACCTTTTAGCTGAAGATCATTAATATAAACTTTAATATATCTTTATCTTTGATTCACAAATATTATATTGAATAATCTTTGATAAGTGGCACTGACATTTTTTAGGTTGAACGACAATATATTATAGTAATATATACCTTCTATAGTAATGAATGCAATCTTGTATTCATTGATGGGATGCATACTGATTTTGTGATAACAAGAGAATGTGCCTAAAAAGCTCATGATTGAATGTCCTACTGCTCAGTTGACCAACACTCAGTTCATGGTAATGGATGGCTCATGTCCTTTGAACATGTTGAGCTCAGATTGGTGAAGTTGACAAATATTTTTCATTTATGATTTTTTTTTTTCACCATTACAATGTTGGCTAGCTAGTCTAAATACTATACTTTTTTCTGAAATTCGTATTCAATAGTTTCACGACCTCATGTCGAATAGTTTTCATTAGGGTGGTTGTTATAGCTCTCATTTTTTGACATTTAGTACATCACCAGTAACATCAATGTTAACTTCAGACATCTCGTTGGCACGACCGTCTAGGTGAACATGTTGTAGTGTCTTCTCACGTCTGTAACCAACTAATATTTGGCAATTTGTTAGTGGCTGCTTTTGAATTGTTGTCCCTTAGAGGGGGCATTTTGTAAACGAGCTTGTAAAACAGTCCTTATATCGAACCTTGAAGAGATCATCATTCTGATCCAGTTGAAGATGAACTCAAGTACTTTAAGGAATGCTGAGGATGCACACTTTTTTAGGAAGGTTGCCCTTAGTCTAGAAGAGATTCTAAAAAAAAAATTGATGTCTGAATGAGACGTAGGATGAATACCATGCCACAATTGTGCCTATGAAGTTAACGTGAACAACCTTTTGATAATACACTGAGGGTTGTCCCCCTTCGTAAGAGTAGTTTTCATAAACTTGATATCTGAATGGGATACCAGAAGTCTAACTCATTATAATTGTGCCCAAGACATTGAAATGATTTACTTTTCGAGCTTGTAGTGAAAGTTGTCACTTACATCAAATAATACTTAAAATATTATCTTCAAGAGGTATAATGGAGGATCCTTCACCAGTTGGATGAAGTATATTATTGGGAAAATAAGCAGGGGCTTGATATCTTAGACTTGAGGACGGTACTGGAAGGAACTTCGTTTCTCCTAGAGGACACCAAAATGATGCATGTCAGAAGATTCGTGGTGATGGTGATTAATTGATATCTTAGTGTTACATAAAAATATAACAAACACTCGGATAATTAGAGTGACAAATAGAGATATTAGAAGTTTTTACGTAGAAAACTCAAAAAAGCTAAAAAATCATGGGGCGAAGCCATGTTGAAATAATCCACCATATAATAGTGAGTACAAAGGTTCACTCCTCTCCTTAGTCTAGGGAAGATGGAATTATAAAGTTGATGTGCAACAGTATTTCAACAATCATAGTGATAATGGATCATGAAGGCCATAGTCGATTGCTATGGAGGCAGCCGTTCATCCTGAAAGTTAGTGACAATGGTTTTAGTGCCAATTTTCCATAGAGGTGGTAATTGAAAGCCATAGCAGTAGTTAGCCGTGTAGGTCATAGTAGCAAGGCACAATAATGTCTTAAGCCACAGAGGCCGAAGTTGTGAGCCGCGTCGTACTTAAGTCCATAGGCTGTAGAGGAGAGCTACAATAAAGTTCTTAGGCAACAAAGGGTGGATTTAGAAGATGCATGAACTATGATAGCAATAGTAGTCCAAAGAAGTTGAAGTTGGGAGCTACATGAGCTTTGACAAAAGTTTGTAGGCCTTAGGGTTTTGAGTTGGGAGTTGCGTGAGTTGTGGTAATGTCGGTAGGCCACAAATGTTAGATTTTGGGAGCGTAATAAACTTTGATACATCCACAAACCATAAAGACAATAGTTGGGAGTTGCATGAGTTAAGGTAGCATATGCAGGCCATAGAAGCCAGAGCTGGAAGCTGCATGAGTTATGATAATGTTCGTAGATCATAGAGGCCAAAGTCAAGAACCGCATGAGTTGTGATAACATCCATGGACAGTAGAGGCTAGGCTTAGGAGTTGCATTAGTTGTGATAACGCCTACAGGCCATAGAGTCTGGAGTTGGGAGCTGCATGAACTGTGATAACATCCATAGATTGAAAAGTCTTGTTGGCATCAATATTTGATGTAACAAATACCGGATGCCTCTGTGATTATGTGGAAGTGTGTGTCGATCATGTCCGCCCTCCCATGGCTCAAGGAATCTGTCGGGACATTACCAGATGCACGCCGTCTCTGGACTAGGGTTACCTCCATCCTAGTCTTGCCCGATAACGACTACTACTGATGAATCTCCATTCTAGGGGCAAGTCGAATGATCATCATGAGGCCTATGTGATCTATTCTAGTCATTGAGAGCTTTCTGTGTCATGAAGCGTGCTTAATGGACTCCCGTTTCGATCGCTTTGAAAATAATTTAATTTAATATGTATAT
Organism: Papilionanthe hookeriana x Papilionanthe teres; assembly: GCA_022702705.1. Lineage (NCBI taxonomy): Eukaryota > Viridiplantae > Streptophyta > Magnoliopsida > Asparagales > Orchidaceae > Papilionanthe > Papilionanthe hookeriana x Papilionanthe teres. The sequence goes on along the minus strand of CM040427.1, from coordinate 52,508,233 downwards.
AATTTTTATTTGAAAAATAGTGTTTTGATTTTTTAAATAAATGAGACCAAACAGATCTCATATATCTAATAGTTTATATAGTTGAGTATGTTGACCTCATTTTTGAGGTCATTCTTTCCTCCTTCTAGCCTAGGATCTAGCCTTAGGATCTTCCTATTTTGGACTATCTTAGAGGACTAGACTGGGACCCACTATGTTTAGAAATTCGAGCCATTTCCTCGCTCCTCAAAGTTTCATATGGACGGCTCTAAATCCTCGACACTTAGTTGAGTCGATTAAAAGCCGAGGTATTGAAACTCCTGCTGAGTTCCTATAGGGATTTGAAAGCCATAGGTGGACCTCATTGTGTGCGACGTTTGACATTTTGCCCCGAGCAATATGTTTGACTATGGTTCTCGCTTAGGTGAAGACCGGTCATTAATTTGCTCGATGAATGGCTCCGGCCGGGTCAAAATAAATTCATTTTTGCGACGTTACGCAAATTTAATTTAAATTGATGCGACCGTCGGCGAACTTGTCCGAACGGCCCCGGGTGACGAAACGGACCGCGCCGATGCGTCCGGAACGTCGATTTTAGCCGGGAATGACATATAATTTGATAGGGTTTCGAGTCGACTCGATTTGCGTGTAAAGTCGACGAATTTAAATGAAATAATAATAATAATTTTTTTTTTATTTAACAAGTGATAATGATAATAATAATAAATGTTTTATTAAAATATATTAACTTATATTTACCTAATCCCACGATCCATGGGCACTGTTCACCTTCTCCTATCTTACGCACACGATTTTATTTTCCCTCCCCGTGCCCTAGTTCTCGACTCTTTCTCCCGGTTTTGCCGGTCACTTGCTTCGCTACCGAGCCTTCATCGCCGGTCACCCCTTCCGGTAACCCTTTCTGTAACAGAGTTTCCCGCCCAAGTGCATAAGGTAACCTTCCTTCTTGCTAATCGCGGTCGGTTTTCTTGCCTTTGTGGCGTGTTCTCCTCACCCTCGATCTTCACCGTTGGTAAGAATCGCTACCCCTTGTTGGCTATAAATACCACTTGGAACAGAGAAATTAGAAGGGATTGATTTTGTGCGAATTTTTCTGGAAGATTGCTTTCTTTTGAGTTCCCAGGATTTCTCATCTCCTTTCTAAAATTCCTGAATTAGCGAGTTTTTGGAGGTAAAGATTTCTTCCTTTCTCTTATATATAATCAAGAAAGATTTCAGTTGCCTTTTCTTGAAAGTTTTTTATGCCTGGTAAGGTTTGAGTTGGTGAATCTATGAATCAATATACTTAGTTTTTCCGATCTTATACCATTATTTTGAAAATACGACCGCTTACTAGAGAGACTGCACTATGTTTCACTTCGATTCTTTGTTGACAAACCGCAATGATATTGAGACATGGAGATATTAAGAAATGGAGTTTTGCCTATTATTCAATGCTGGTTTCAGCTATAATCCTTTGTGTTCTATAAATCTGTTGGTCGAACGCAAATATTACTTTATGGATTTTTTTTTATTTAAGTACATGTTCTTGATCCTACAGTGAGGAATTTCATGCACTTCATATTCTGTTTTTATTATCAAGGATCATGGATGAGTTCCTAGCTTGCTACTTGATGGATTTACTTGTTTGTTTGGTCTTGTATATGCATAGTTTAACTTGTTCGGTTCTTCCTAAGCTGAACAGTTCTGCTTAAAGCGTTTGAAGTTCCTTGAGATGAAATACTCATTCCCTGTATGACATAATCGAACATATATGTACATAAGTGTTGAAAGGCGTATGTATTTAGATGAGAGATTGAACGCTGGATAATTTGGATAAGCTATAGGAGTGAAATGACTTCCAAATCTGATAAGGAAACTTTGAAATGATTTAGTTCAGGAAAATTTACATTCACACCATTCGACTGCCCTTTTTCTGATCTAATATCAGAATTTTTTTCTCCTTATCTGTGTATGTAAACAGATAAAAATTAAGTGATGTGTTTGTAAACTTTCCTCCTCTGGTAACAATCATGTTCAAATTGAGGGGGGCCTTTTTTTTTCTAGTCTCTTGAGGCTGGATTTTTATAGTTCTTGAAGTTCTTTGATTTAAAATCTCTAATTGCTGGATAAAACATCATCTGGCTGAAATTTGAGTCCATAGTTCAATCAACTATTGGATTCTCGCTCGAATGATTGATGCTAATTGTTGAATGGAACTTTATTTTTGTTGAAATTGGAATCTATAGTCGAGCAGTCTTTCAGTTATTGGATTTGATTTCCTTTTTATCATTGGATTTATTCTCTGTTTTTAGAATCCATTCTTATGGTTTCTTTTGTACCGAGAATATACTTAATCTATGAATATAAAGTTATGAGGTAATTGAGCAGTTATTTGGATGTTGGTTCTTTTAAAATTGATGATGTTTGATCTACTAGTTCAATTTCTGCAGTTCAATACATTCCTATTCTTTTACCATGAATATTCATGATTCGTTCTATAAGGAATTTTGTTTCCTTTACACTGATATAATAGAATATGTTGTACGATTGTGTAAATAATGGAAACTTTATTTCCATCTTGCTTTATTATTATTATCCCGGGAAATTTTTTTTTTTTTTACACACATGCCACTCAATCATCATATATTTACATATACATGACACCAAAATTTTCTATTCTACATCCACACCACCTAAATCTTTCATATTATATTGAAATTGTCAAGTTATACGTATGTAAATACATGAGATTTAGATGGTATGTTCAAAAAACAAAAAAAAAAGAAAAATTATTTGAATAAGGACTGTCTTTGATGAATTCTGGAATATCGAATAGTACAGCTAGTTTTTCTTTCTTTATCCAAGAGGGATTCTGTCATTGGGTTCCTTCGATTTTATTTTGGAAATTATATAAAGCCTGTCTTTGCTTCAAAACTTGGCTTTAAAGAAGCTTTATTCACTTAAGTTGATTTGCTGAAACCTGATTTCTGGATTTTCAAGATTTAAATTATAGCATTGCAGGAAGTTGATTTAATTTCACTTTTCTTGTATCCTTGGTCTGCTGAAGCAGAAATTCAGTTTAACTGGAAGTTAGACTCACGTCTTTCGAGGCTTGTTCTTTATTTTAATCTGCTAAGGCAGAAAATTGGGGGATTTGTGGGTTTCTTTTGGTTTAGTCTATCGAAGCTGCATTTTAATCTTCTTAAACTGGTGATGAAAGTTTGTGAATTTGGCGGTATATATATATGATTCTGTCATTCTCAATGTATTCTATCCTTCTTTGAGATTTAACATCTTCTGGGGACAATCATATACATAGTACATAATTCATTATATATATTTATATGTCTAACTTCTAGGCTCTCTTTACCCTTTTCGAATTAAAATTCTTATTATTATTATTTTTTTGTTTGTTTAAATTGTTAAAAGCTGCAGTTAGACTTTCTCATAGTCCATATCTGGAAACAATACTTAATTTTCTTTCGGTTTTATGATTTGGACATTTCTGAAATCACATAGCTAGCTTCATTTGGAAGTTATAACAAGTTCTTCTCTGTTTTATCTTGGACTGCCGCGGTTAGCGGGTTCATGGATTTGTTTGAAAAGGTTTTGCTATTTTTTTGAGCCACTTTGGAAAATTGCAGCAATACTTATAGATGAAGATATATCTTCTTGGTATCTATCTAAAAAAAAAAAACAGATTCCCTCTCTTCATAGCCCTTGGAGTCCTTGGTTGTAAATCTCCAATTGATGAATAAATTTCATTTGGCTGTTTTTTTTTTTTTTTAGCTCTTTCAATGTCTGTAGCTTTGGCTTTATATTTGGGTTGTTATAATTTTCTTTGGGCTGATGATTGTTGGCTCAACTATATGTCATATGGTGGCTCGGGTTAGCTTTGTAGTGGAACTACTATAGTGAGGAATTGGGCCGGTTTTTATTAGCAGCATTTGGATTCGAATTTGGGTTACTCTTCGCCTTAAAATCTTCTTTTTGAAAGTTGATGTTAAAATAACTTACTTGAGGCTAAATTAAAAGAATGCTTCAACAACTCTCCTTACTTTAGTTAGTTGAAATGATATATTGGAGACACATTGGCTTCCTTTATTATGGATTGCAGCCTTTTGTAAAGTTTTATTGTGTATAAACATATGAAATTTCAAAGTGGGGGCATAAGTCGGACATGCGGGGATACGAACGATGATGCACACTCGAATAATCGTGCTTTTATAGCCGAGACAAATAATAAAAAAAAAATCAATACTCAGAAATAGATACCCATTTTATTTGAGTTAGGTAGTTCTAATCCCTACTTTTAAGAAATCCGTGAACCGATAAACAAATACTACGACACCAGATATTATATTGGTTCAGTAACAGATACTTCAACAATAGATACTACACCGCACTCGCACAACGATAAACACTGCACCTGCACGACAACAGATATTACGTCAACACATATCATGTCACACATATATCACAACAAACACATATCACATCAACACATTAAATATCACACAAAAATTATACATGGCACATCATACACAACACATTTAGTACCTCAAATCAAATATGACATATCGAACACACCGCATCAGACATAACACATATAATTATCAAACATATCATACACATCCTACACATTAAACATCACATAAACACTATACATTAACCATCACACATACACACTACACATAACACATTGCACATTACACATTGCACATTACACATTATACACAACATATTACACATCACGCCTCACACACCAGATACTATACATCTGTCGGCATATTTTTAGGTTGAGTGATATTTTAAAAAGTGCCGCTAACGTAAGCTTGTCGGCGAATTTTTTATTTAATTTAAATAAATAATTTGAAAAGTAGTATTTTATTTTGAAAATAATTTTAAATTTGAAAATTTTAAGATATGAAATCAAACTGATCTCACATCCCGAATAGTTTATATAAACGAGCACCGCATCACAAACCGTGTATCTATCCCGAGCAATGTACACACCGCTCGATGATGGGGCTCGATTAAATAAACTGTAGAAGGCTTCATGACATCCGTTTGGTCTCGCGAACCAATTTTATAAGCTCGACAAATTCCTCGCTTAATATGAAAACATTAAACGGGGTTTATATTACCCGAGTTCTTTAAAATTCCCTATAGAGGCAAGCCCCTATAGTTAATTACATCCTAAGTGATGGAATCACCTAAGAAACTCTCGATAATAATCAATAATTCTGCTCTCAAGAATTTCAAAGTTTAAGTTTTCAAAGGATTGAATTTTTGAATCTCGATAGGGAATGGACCAAGTTGGAACATTTTGTTTCGGAAATTCAAAGGAAGAAAAGTAGGAGAAATTACGGATTCGAAGCGAACTCGGTAATTTCCCGACTATCCTATTGTTTCGGCTTGGATTTAGGAAAGTCCTAATGTTTATTTAATGTTTTAATCTCGCCAATTTTAGTTAATTAGGGGCTTATATTTATATGATAGAATCATACAAATCGTCTATAAGATATGAGGGTTTATGTCGTATCGGACGATTACCTCGATATCTAAGCACGGTTAGGGAGCTAATTTGCGATGCAAATGCCTAACGAAGAGTTGAGGATTTATGTTGCACTGTGCAAACTATCTCGAAGTCCCATGGCTTTGTTGTTTAATTCAGTGAAAGCTTTTGTTGATGTAGGTTCGAGTTTCACGACGACGATGGCCGTGCCGCCCACTATGCTCCGAGCTCCTTGTTGTTGCAGAGGTTTAGTTTTAGAGTCATAAATCGCGAGATGGAGAAGTGTTTTGGTTTAGAGATGTCTTAATTTCTATGTGTTTTTTGTGTTTTAATTAAAACAAATCTTAAAGTTGATTATAACGACAGCGGCTAAGATCCTACTCGCTCCATCCTTCCAAGCATCATTATTTTTATCGGATTCACTTAGTCCAGCATGAATTTACTAAACTCAATCGAATGAGTTCCACACTTTCATTTGGACAGTGGAAATCCCGATAAGAACACGTAGGTTACATCATCCGAGGTATTCCCGATCATCCAACGGTGACGTTTTAATTTAGTTGTAATCGTAGTTTTGTGTTCCGTTTCGTGATTAAATTTTGAAGTCGTTTTATATTTTGAAATGTCGTGGAGGTGAATTTTATCTTCAGTAGTGTCTTTTAATTTAGTTATGGGTTTCGCTTTGGTTTTCATCCTAAAGGTGTCGGTTTTACGCAACTGTTATTTATCATGCAAGTAAAAATAAAGTGCATTCGCAATAAAATAAACCGCAATAAAATAAAAGCGTACCTGGAGGTCTCCCGTCATCCCAAGCCGCACTTAAAACACGCTTGAATATTTAAGCGAGTTCCTGAGTAAAGCTAAGGAAAGATTTTTGTTTTCTACCAAGTCTCCTAATCCTATATGCTATCATTTCTTATGACGTCTAGGTTCTTTGTGTTTTTGGTTTGCAAGACGATTTTCTTCATCAAAGAACAACTAAGTTCAATCGTTCTTATAAATATCCTAACATATTGAGTAAGTGCTTAAGAAGTTAATCTTAAACATCTTTTCAATATTTCTATGATTGCTTTTAAGTCCAAGAGAATTTAATTATGTAAATGAATCAATCGTCCGAGGTTTTCAATTTTTGTTAACTCAGCTCAATGAACTAGTGACATTCGAATGTCCTATAAGTCAAGTAACATTTCATTTAATATTCTCGTTTGTGAGTTATGATAACTAAAGCTTCTAGGCAAAATGATACTTAATGATTTGTGATACAAATTTGAGTTCAAATTAATAATTTAAGCTTCGAATAGTTGTTCAAGTTATTTTTAGATTTATTTTCGAGTTCTTTATGTCTTAAAGTGATGTTATTTAATTCAACTTAATTTAATTTAATTTAATTTAATTTAATTTAATTCAATTTAATTCAATTTAGTTTGATTTGATTAAATTCAATTCAATTTAATTTGATTTGATTTAATTTTTAATTTAATTTAATTTAATTTAATTTAATTTAATTTAATTTAATTTAATTTATTTAATTTAATTTAATTAATTTAATTTAGTTTAATTTTATTTATTTAATTTAATTTATTTAATTCATTTAATTTAATTTAATTTGTTTATTTAATTTAATTTAATTTAATTTAATTTAATTCAACTTTTAATCTTAATTTAATTTAATTTAATTTTAATTTAATTCAACTTTTAATCTTAATTTAATTTAATTTAATTTAATCGAAATTTTTCGAAAGAGTTTAATGATTTAATTTTAGCTTTAACGATTAAGTCTTTTAATATTTTAAATTTGAGTTATCATTTTAATTAAGAGATGAATATTAATGAGATGATTAATTTAGTGATTTTTAAATTAAAGAATAAATCTCTTCCTAATAATATCCCTATTTTAATAATTCCAATTTTATTATTCTTCCAAATTCAATTAATTATTTTATTAAGCGTTTATTTTAATTATTTTTAAATTGTTTAGTATGTTTCTACCCTTTAATTATTTAAATTTCAATCATCCAAATCGATTAGGATCGAATATTTTACTTGTTAAAAATTTTTATTAAACCTAAAGTTTTAATTAAGGGTTAAAATTTTAATTACCATTTTCGCTCTTTAAGCTTAATAATTTCATAACTCACTAAATTGAATTCAAAATGAACTCGAAATTTTTATGTGACTTCACTTATGTGTCAATAAAGACATGAGAGTATAAAACGTGATTTTTCTCGTATTTAATTTATTTATATAATTATTTTTTAGTAGAAAATAGAAATTTCAAGAAAATTCAATAACATGATCAAGGAAAGTTTCTGTCCTTAAGAAAATTAGGGACATTCCTAATGACTGTAGTGACCACTTGGACTAAATTTTGTAATTTTTTGAATTATATTTTATTTATTAGAATTATTTTAAGTTTCTGGAGTATTAATTAATTTAAAAATAAAATAAATGTTGAAAAATAAATTTTATAATTTTTAAAATTCTTCTGATATCAAGGATTCCGAGAACCAAACTTTACAATTTTCTCGATTTTTCTTTGATTTATTATAATTATTTTGGTGAAAATGCTAGAAAATACATTTTTTAATTTTAAAATTACCCTAGAGCTTTAAAAATTAATATCTCACTAAATAGACCTGTGAAAAATATGGACTTGTTCTTAAGTGATTAAAATTCAAAATACGACATTTTGGTGAATTTTATTATTTTTGTGATTTTTATTATTTTTTAATTATTAAAAATATTAAAATAATATTAAAAATCAACTTTTTTAGAAAATCGAAATTTTAATTTTCTTGAACTCCCCGATATCGAGAGCTCCAAAACCAATTTCGTGAATTTTGAAAGATATTTTCGAAAGTTATGAATTTTTAAAGTTTAAAATGATTAAGCTCGCTTAATCAACCCAATTAATGAGCTAACTAGATCCAATCGACCTCAAATTTTTATGATGGGTTCCTCCGATCCTAAAGGTCAGTGGAGAATCGATTTCAAGTCAATTTGATTTATGGTTAACTCTAATTAATTAGTAGATCTATTTTGGGTGTTTAAGCCAATTAGTGTTAATCTAAGTAAATTTACCCAAATCCTATTTTTCCTGTGTTCTCTAGTCATATGGAACATCACCAAATTTTCCTAGAATTTATTTCACAACATGCTAATTTTGAAATTAAAATACTTAAAACAAGTAATACGCATTCGAAAAATCAATAACTCTTCATAGGACGACCTTCGACTTCGGAAAATTCAGTGAATGTTCCCAAATTCGGAGGCTTCAAAAGTCCTATGGTCTCATGCTACTATGAATTGTATGAATGCATGGAGAATTAAAACAACGTAGTGAGTAAATAATTAATTAAAAATAAGATACTTGACAAAATTAATTAATTTCTTTTCCACATTATTCTCCTCTCGTTCACTCGAGCTAAGTGATATTTTTATTTTATTTTTACGATTTTCCTACACAAAGCTATGAATTTTCCAAGTTTAGGGAATTTAAATAAATAGGAAAATACCCTATTTTTCTATTTATCCACGCGGCGCCGCCGTAAACATCGGCAGCCTCCGAAGGCCGCGCGGCGCGCTCCTATTCGACGCCGCCGCTCGAGTCGGCGCTCCGGACCCGCCGTATCGCTCCGTCTTCCGAGTCCGACGCGATCCCGGCCGTCCGTCCGCGCGTGTATTAAATGGACTCGCATCCGTTCATCGTCCCCAAGTGTCCTCACCCGAGAGCCGTCCACACTAAATCCTTAATATCTCACTCGATACTCAATGGATTTTCATGTTCTTATGCTTCATGGATTCGTCTCAAGAGACGAACACATCTATACTACGGTTATCATGCATCGAAATTAAAGCATTTGAAATGGAGAATCTCCGTAGCTTCGGGATGAAGAATTAACTCATACCTTAGCTCGAGAGGTGAAGCCTCGATCGGAGATGCTCAGCACGTTCGTCGTGAGATGCAGGAGGCTAGGGATGAAGCCCTGGGATGCGGTGAATCGCTCAGTGTGATTTCCACCAAAGCCGATCACAACCTTCGGAGTCCGGAACAACCGGGTGGCCCGGAGATGGGGCTTTGTCGGTGGACACCTTCCTCGGTCCGTGAAGGTGTAGAACCAATCAATTTTGGGATTGGTCCACCGTGAGAAGTGTCCCTGTTTTGGATGGAATTTCAACTCGAAATCGAGCTCACGCGAGAAGAAATGGCAGGGGGATCTCACCGGGGATCGAGTGCTCCGTGTAGGCGGAGGAGTCCGGAACACTTTAGCGAGTTTCGAGAAGGTCTCGGTTCAAGCACCTCTCATGGTCGAGAAGGTGAGGGGTTTAAATAGAGAGGCTTGAGGGCTTCCCGTGGAGAGTTAAGGGTCGGGATCACTGCTCATGGCAAGTGAAGAACACTGCAATGGCCACTCGGGCATGGGGCGGCTCACGGTGAGAATTCCAAGCTTGGATTGACTTGGACCTCTCTGCCATGGAGTTTTCCGACGATCGGGGTGGCCGGCGTGCCAGGCAAGGGTCACCCTCGTGGTCGAGTGGTCGGGTCGGGTGTTTGTGCAAGCAATTGGCAAATGCCAAGTGTAAAGAGCTTGGATTGAAATGGAATGGGGGAAGACCATTTTGGATCTAAATGGGTCAACTCACCCATTCTGGGCTTGGTGCACCCCTCAAGGTGGCTTTTGGGTGCTGTGGGGATCAAAGGGATCGACTGGCTTGGCATGGAGAAGTCTCCATCCAAATATATTCGGATTAAATTTAGTTTTAGGTGAATCATGATTAAGGCTAATGAGCTTTAGTGGATTAAGGAAAGGGGCCCTCCTTCCTACCCAATATGGTATGGTGACATGTAAAGAGGCTCTCATGGCTTCCATGTGGCTCATGCATGGCTTCATGGCTCACCTCGCTTCGGGGAAAGCTTGGTCGATTTCATGAAAATGGATTATAGGAATTTTTCGGTAATTTGATGGAAATTTGTATGGAACTTGATTTGGAATGATTTGATGATGAATTTAGGACTTAGGTATTGAGTTTAATTGAAAGTATGATGATGGGAAATGTCATATGAGCTTTGGGTGAATTTGGGCTTTTGAATTTGAAGGAGTGGGTTTTTAGGAAAGTTTAAGGGAAATGGGCTTTTTGATTTTAGGATGGGCATTTGGGTAAAGATTTTGTGAAAGGCCTTGTCAAATAAATGTCATAATTGGTTTATGGATGTTCTATGAAGGGCTTGGAGTCACTTTGGTGTGATTTAGAGTCGAGTGGGTTTGAATTCGGGTTCATTTGGTAAGTGGACCAATGTAGGTCAAATCGGGCTAACTTGGCCAATGTCGGGCTAGGATTGAAATCGACGTAAAATAAATGTTGGGAAATGTTTATGGGAGTGTTTCAAAAAGGTTTTGGCTTTGGTCAGGTTTTGATTTTGAGGTTCGACCTATTCGGGTTAGGTTTGGGTTTAGGTCAAGTCAGGCTTTTTGATTTTGGTCAATTTGAGTGGGGTTCGGATCGAAATCTTGGCAAATCATGCAGTTGTTTTGTTTATGGGCGATGTTAAGGCGTTTGGAAAAGACTTGGGGTTAATTGGAGTCGAATTGGGTGAGTTTGGGTTAGGTTTGACATCGGTTCACTTTCGGTTAAATGGGTCAGAACTGGGGGTTTTGATAAAAGTGGAGTAAATTGACAAAATCGACATGTATGCAGTTGAACAAAATGAAATTGGGAATATTTGGGATTTTCCGGAATTTTCTACGGAATTTTCTGAATTTTTGGATTTTTGGGTCAAAAGGGGTATTTTGGGTATTTGGAAGGTATTGCAAGGTATTTTGGAATTTTTGGCATTTTTTGGGTATGGATGATCAATTTAAGTGGTGTGGAAATGTTTGGGATTGATTTTGGAGAGTTTTGGGTAATTTGGAAATTTTTGAGAATTCGGTAGTTTCAAGCGATTTGGTAGGTTAGGCAGGGTGTAGGGTCCTCGGGTCAAAAATCGAAAATTTGGAAAATTGAAGATCGGGTGGATGTAAGTGGAATACAACCGATTTCGTCGAGCCATGAAGCCATATCAAGCCTACATGAGCCATGAAGGGACTCATTTGAAAGCACTCACTATGTTGTTCCTAACACTCTTACGCAAGGGCTTAGGGTGTTGAGCGACCATCCATGTGAATCACCTACATGAGTCGTGAGAGTCGAGTCTGCAAGGGTGTGTTTTTAGGAGGTGTATGGAAGTGTAGTGTATAGGAAGCAGTGTGAGAGCAAGTCAACCCTTTCACTGCACCGAGCCACCTGGGTCGGTCCCTAAGTGCCAAAGAGTCCCATGAGAGCTCATCCTTTAAACTTCCACACTCGATTTCAACCTCTCAGGTGATTAGGGGTCTATAGTCAAGTTTGTGGAGTTTGCAGGGAGTTTAGAAGTGGTTTGAAATTCTAGTGCGGTGGGTCTCAATTCTAATCCTCTAAGATAGGTCGAAGGATAAAGCTCAAGACGTTAGATCCTAAGTACTAAAGAGAAGAAGAGAAGACCTCATCAAAAATGAGGTCAACAACATCAGATATTGCACTCATAAGAACTCAGATACTACGATCGCAGATGCTACACTTTCAAACTCAGATACTACAAACTGGTTCACCCACTAATTAAGTGGTAGGGATTAGGATTGCCTACTCTAGGGTGATTTGCTGGTGACTTTATTTGAGATTGATATGTACTCGATTTCGGGCTGCTGTGGGATCGAGATGAAAAGGAAGTCATGTGATCGAGCCTATCCTCAAATAAATTCTTATTCCCCCACTTTGATTTTTTATATGTTTATAGCTAAACTTGATTGAATAGTTGCTTGTAGTTATTACTTGCTTCGAGGCATCTACGGAGTTAGCTGTGCACACTTTTTTATCAGTACAGCTTCATTTACTTTCTTTATTGCGTGCATTCTTTTACTTTTGCATATACATTTACTCGTATTCATGCTTTTCTTTTATGCTCGCCTCTGAGATGTGCCATCTAGGGCATGGTTAGTTTCTTTTTATTACACATGTTTATTTTTTATTATTGCTTCTCTTGCATACCTGTACATACCCCTAGGATAGGCCATTTAGGGCATGATTATTTCTTTTTTTATTTACACATGTTTATTTTAATTATTCTCTCGCATATACCTTTGTGATAGCCGTTCGAGTGCATATTGTCTTCTTTCTCTCCTATCTTTATCCTTTCTCGAGATGAGACGACGAGACGAATAGAGGATCTTCGATCGGACTTTCGTAGATTTAAATAACATCTATAGTGACGTCGAGGTTGTCATTTGATACGACATAAACCCTCACATTATCTTTTAGGACTTAAGTACGATCATACATCGTACGATATAAGTCCTAAACCGTTTAGGATCCGATATGGCCTTCAGCACGACATAAATCCTCTCATTTTTGGGTCATTTACATACGGCATACGTAGATATAAATCCCAAAACATCTAAATAATTTACAAGTGATTGAAATATCAAATACAACTTCACTTTCAAAGATATAAAGCCCAATCATAGTGATAATTGAGATGTACTTGAAGTCTCTTCGGCATCTCCGCATCTACTTTTCACTTATTTCGATTCCGAAAATAATCGTTCCACATCGAACCATTCCCTTTAATTTTTCTATACTCAATCGTAAAACTTGAACGTCGAAATTCTCGAAGACGAGCTCACGATCCTTATCGAGAGTTTTCAGTGACTTTGTCCGTTTATGATGTAATTAACTATGTGGCTTGCTCTATAGTGAATTTGAACCAGATATCTAAACCCCGCCTAATTCATGTATTGCATGAGATAATTGTCAGCTATAAAATACGCGAACAAAAATAAGCCATATAACTTTTAAGTTTAGATAGTTAGCTCTTACTAATAGTGGTACGTCTCATCTTTCTGGATGATGCGTCACTTGAAGTATCGTGCTCAACTATTTAAACTTTTGATATGAGATCTATCTGGTCTCGTTATTTTCAAAAATAAAATAATATATCACCATTTTCAAAATCAAAAATAAAAATACTTTACCTATTACATTAAATTAAATTTTCAAATTTTATTTTCAAAATAAAAATTAGCCGACAGAGTACGATACCACAAGTGATATACTATTTCGAAAGATAAGTGTACTACTTGTTAGTAGGCTTACTGGAAGTTCATGACTTTATTTTGGTATACAAAATTTATGATCAACAATTCCACTATCTAATATTAGAATTGGATATGGTTTAGATTATATGGGTTATTGATTCTCATCTAGAGGTGAGCCCCTATAGCTTAATTACATCTTAAACAATTGAAATCACTTAAGAAGACTTTCGATTAAGATCAGATGTTCCATCTTTAAGAATTCAACATTTAGTAGTCACGATTGTTTATTGGAAATTCAAGTGGGAATGACTCAATGTGGAATAGTTATTTTACGAATCAAAATGAGCGAAAGGTAGAGGATGTCACAGACTTGGAGGAGAATCTCGGTGCATTCTTGAACTAATCTTTGGTTTGGCTTTATGTCTTTGAAATGGAAATTATAATATTTGAATATTGTAATTTATTAGAATGTAGGACTTATATATGCATGACATAAAATCATACAAATGACCCAAAAATATAGGAGAATTTACATCATACCGAACGATGACCTCAGAATCCTAAAAGAGTTAGAGTTTATATTGTACGACATACAATCGTGCAAAAGCCTAAATGATTGTGTGAGGATTTACGTCGTGTAGACGAACGACCTCGAGTCTTAAGGGTTTAGGCTGTTTAAACCTACAAAAAGTTTAGTTGAAGATCGTCCCTTGCTTCATGTTTTGTTGTCTGAAATCGTCTTTCGTTCGCTTGCATCCTTATCCTGCTTCCCAGAAGGCTTGCTCTGAGTTCCTTTTTATGATGGTTTTGGGTTTTAAGAAATGTATTTAGATTAGTAAATATTCATTATTGTTGGGTCACTGATCTTTGTTGCAGGGTCCCTCCTATACAGGTGGCCTACTGTTCTCTAACATAGGGGCCTTATACAGGTATAGTAAGTGACAAAATAATAATGTTGCATGTGTAAACAAACAAATATATAAGTAAAATGCAGTAAAAGAGAAAGTACTGTTAAAAAAAGTGGTAGTACGTACATGCCGCCTCCGACGCTGCTGCTAAAAAGTTAAAATTACAGCTAAAGCAAACAAGAATTAGGAAAGGTTAAACAAACAACGAAAAACATGAGCATGTGTTTGTATAAAAATAAAATAAAAAAGGTCAAGTGACACATATATGAAAGATCGGAGCTGGGTATAAGAGTTTTAAGCCATAACAATTTCTCGACGGACATCCATGGGCAAATGTCGGCATCATGTATGTGAGACCCAACATAGGGTAAAAGGCTACCAGCGAAGCAATCACGACAGGGTAACCCTAACATCAGTCTCTGTGGCTGACCCATAAACTTGCAAAAGGAAACACACGAAAAGTCTTAATCTGTCACATATATAAGTAATTTGAGCTTTTCAACTAGCAGACAGAACACAAGTTTTATCATAAAATATGTTATATTATGTGTTCACGCGAGTCAGTCATACTGTTGGACTGGAGCTACGAGCAACCCATGAGAGCAAGAATAAACAATACTAGCACAAATACTTGGATGTTTTTCTCATCATCGCCCATATCCCCGTCACCTCTCACTTATAGTCCCGCTCTATGATCCATATAAAAATACTACACCATTAATGTTTCCATTTAAATGAGAGTATTTCCACATTTGATATCAAGGTAAGCAGGTAAGGAGACTTAAGTGTATTTGCATACAAACTACTCAATTCCTATATGCTTACATATTTAACTACCAAACTTTACTTTCAAATTTATGCCATCCAAAACTTTTACTTCACAACAAAAATGTCATTATTTTATTTTTATTTTTTTCTAAAAAGAATGAAATACACATTTTCATGCATATGTAAGATGGCACATGTACAGAGAAAAAAAAAAAAAACTGAACTTTAAATGATAAGACATGTAAATATACGAGAACTAAGTGGTGTGTATGCAAATGGGAATGTTTAGGTATGGGATGTGTAAATATATGAGAGTTGTGTGGTATGTTTGTAAATTTGAATGTTTAGGTGTTAGATATGAAAAGACAAAGAATTGCGTGGTATCTTTAATGTTTTCCCCTTCTTCTTTTTTTTGAGCTTGAATAGAATGACTTCTACTTATTGCTATAATGTAATTTGAGTCGAACTTCGACATCAAGCAAAAAAGGAAAAAAAATGCCGCAAAAAATGATTTTTAGACGCATCATACGATCAACAAATAAGTTTATTAACAATAATCTGCGGATTAGCTGATTAAAAATAATCTGCTGAAAAGTAAGGTGCAGTGGCTATTACAATTTTTTTATTTTTTTGAAAAAGTCAGATTGCAGCCAGAAAGCTGCCACCGCACCTAGATAGATGCGTTGTGAAAATAATGTTTTCAGCGATTTGTGTGTCATTTCATCCCATCCATAGCAAGGTAAATGAGGATGCAATATCGGTTCACCTGAAAGACACCTTCATGATTGGAATATTGCAGACTACAATTGCCTCCAAGAGTTAGATTAGAAACAGACCGGCATGCTCATTAGAAATGTTAGCTAGATGAATTAACTGTTCTGCCAACCGACGCATTACTTTTAGCTCCCTCTCTCTCACGAACACAAAAGCAATCGACTCCCAACTCCATAAGTGCCAAGGCATTAAGCCCATTTACATAAACACTGCTTAATTACTGTGTATTTAACGCCTAATCTCAAACTTTGCATACATGCCACCTTAACCATACATGAAGAAGTATATACATTTTTTTCGCAAAATTTTGAAAGACTTGGTGATACAGAAATAAAAGGTAAAATTCAGGTTTTAGATACGTAAATATATAAGAATTGGGTGGTATATAAGCAAATACCCCGTGGCTAAGAGAAATTTAATTAACTTTGGACATGTAAACATGAAATTTCAGCAATCTAACATAACGGAATTTCAGCTTTTCAGCACGTAAGTACATAGAAATGCCAGTTTTCGGACAAGCAGACATGTTGGGAACTTAAAAATTTTCAAATATAAACATATCAGAATTCAGATTTCTCACTTTTGAACGCATGAACTGCGAACCGATTGATGTTTCAGAATTTTCACAAATGAAACTGTTAAACTTTCAAAGTTTCAAAAAATGAACACATCAAGGTTTTAGAATTTCCGTAAATGAAACTGTCAAAAATTCAGAGTTTTTTTTATTACGCAAGTGTTATCTGAATTAGTTAGCTCATAGGAAGGCTTACATACATACAACTAATTCTTATGTTTTTAAATATCTTGCACCCGTAGAATTATGAATTAAAGAATCTATATGCTCAGATTTTTATTTTAGGTGGTACGCATATAAGTGCGAAAGTATTGAATGGTATGTATGTAAATCCCCTAAAAGTCTAGTGTTGCATATGTAAACACACAAGAATCGTTGGTATGCATATAAATCCTTCAAAGTCGGCAAGGATATAGAGGAAAACAGTACTTAAAACTCTTTCAAAATAGTACTTGAACCCTTCCCAAAAACAACAGGAAGATTTACCCAAAACGGCATTAAGTATCGCCCAAACAGCCCGCGTACAAAACCCCCAAGGAGTCGGTACATCAAGCCCCTAAACAGCGAGGAAATCGAACCAAAATAGCCCATATATTGAACTCGGAAAACCACAAGTTCACAAAGCTCAAAACAACGTTTAAAATTCTTTCAGAATAGTATTCGGATCCATCTCAAAACAGCAAGATTATGAGACCCAAAGCAGCCTTTAAACCTCTCCAAAATAGTGAGCATATAGAGCCAAAACAACACTTGAATCCTATCCAATCAGCAAACAACTTCCTTGCTGTACATCCCACAACAAAATTGCCAAATCAGCTAGCTATGAAGCTCAAAAACAATATATAACTTGCAACAAGGATACTAAATCAGCCAATAATAAGAAAAAAAGAAAAAAACAACTTCCTCGCCTTACATCCTGCTCTAAAATTGTCAAATCAATGGGCTATGAATCTTACAAACAATAAATAGCTTGCAACAAGAAACTAAACCAACAAGTTATAATACCTTCTCCAATGTATAGCATGCAACAAAGTTCTAAGTTATCAGATTATAAAAGTCCCAACCAACAATCAGAGAAGTAAATGAAACATAAGGACTCACGTGGTTTGAATGAAAAGGTTGAGACTTAGGTCTTAGAATGTGTGGAATACATAAGAATTGAATAAAGTGTGTGTAAATCAGTGAGCCCCCTACGAGACTTAGATACTGTTGAATCATAAACTTGATTTTAGTCTAATAAGAGCCTCATCTAGAAGCTTATTCTAGAATGCAGTAGGATTGATAGATGTGCGAATTATCAGGATTAGAGTGCAGTAGATTAATATATAGAGGTGTTGAATTATCATGCTAAGTTTGTGAATTATCAGAATCCATCGGATAATTACGCGCACAATCCTATCCATTAATTTAGTGAGGCCACTAGCATGACAACAAACAGTGAAATTGAGCTAGTATCAAACAAAGAAAATAAAGTCAGTTTTCTTCCATAGATATTTACTTTCATTAAATCCTAAAAGTCTTCCATTCCAACAAAGTGCAGATCGAAGCTCTCAAGGCTTCTTGATGACAGCAATCGCGAACTGCTGGCATTGGCTTCTTCCAAGTCCCGACGCTTAATGAAAGCGCTCTACGACAATCGAAGTATCGCACGAGGCGCACTTCGGAGCAAGCATTGTGGTTGGGAGTTTGTGGAGAAAAGCTACGATGAGCTGTGTGACGAGTCCGTTCTATCCACAACACAAAAGGAGAGCTTTAAGAGATCTGCAAAGAGAGACAAGCAAGACTTTCTTCCTCATCTATCAGTTTTGAGATGAAGATGATTTTCGAGAAGATCTCAATTGCTACTTCGTATAAGTCAAGCATCTAAGAAGTTTCGAGGTTTCAAATAAAGGAGATCAGGCAGTTAAAAATGTACGACTTCAAACTTTAAAAAGTCAATTTGATATTTTGTATATGAAAGAAGGTAAGTTGGCTCTCCGATTACTTCTCGAATCATTACCATTTTCAATCAACTAAAAGAAATCTATATAGTTAAGACGCTATCATATCAGTGTAAAAGATTCTTCGTTCATTAGCATTCAAAATTTAATAAGTATCACAACTATTATCGAATAAACCAAAGATTTACAAACCACGACAATAAAGCAACTTCAGTGCTTCATCTGCAGCTCACGAAGCAAAGCAAGAAGATGAACGAAGAGATTGTCGAACAACTTCTCAAGACGAATATTCAACCAACTCTGAAAGCATCGAAAGCTTCAACAATATTAGAAGCCTAATATAAGAGAATGTGGACAAGGACGAGATCATGCTTAGTAAGCGACAGTGGGGTTCCAACAATAACTATGAGAAAAAGAAAGATCTACAAAAGGACGTTGTCGAGAGCGCTCAAATTGTATGCGTACGATAAATCTCAAATTAAGCGGTATAATTGTAACAAATTCAGGCATTATGCAAAATAATGTAGAACTCCTACGAACAAAGTTTATGAAAAAGTCAACTACATAAAGAAAAGAGAGAAGAAGATAGGCACTCTATCATGCAAGATATGAAGGACAATGAAAGAGTTGAAGATAAGATACTGATACCCTGGACACCGTCGCAAACAACCATATGTGCTGGGAGACGAAGCATGTTCGTAGAACTTCGACAACCGCAAATCCGCAATGTGTCGTTTCAAGATGAGTCCAAGATAGAAGTGAAAGACAAAGGTATCATTCTCATCCGCGTAAAAATGGAACCATCAATTTATTTCTAATGCTTACCTGTGTCGAATACGAAGAGCAACATCTTAAGTTTAGGCAATCACGGGAGAATGAATACGATATTCACTTGATAGAAAATACTCTCCTCTTAAAAGATAATATCGGTAACTCTGATTGCTATGCGTGTCAATATCTAAAAATAACGTTTCGTTTAACATTCAAAACGATATCATCAAATGTCTCAAGGCTCATTATAAAGATGTTTTTGGCTTCTGACATTTTCGATTTGAAGCATCTCAACTTCGATGAGGACTCGACCGCTTTCAAAGAAAAAGACGATGAGAGAATTACCATCGCATCAACCACTCCGATCAATTATGCGAAGATGCTTACTCCTGAAAACGACTTCTCAGAAAAGCTTCTATGCGGAAGTCAAGCTTCAAGAGCTTCCAAAAACCTCTCGAGATCTCATACATACGGATGTGTCGGTCCAATATAAGTCAAACTCACTCAGTAAGAGCAACTATTTTCTTCTTCATGGATGATTTCTCACGAAAAACACGCGTATTTCTTAAAACAAAATCTGATAGCTTTTAATGTTCAAAAAATTTAAGGCAGATGTAAAAAGGAGAGTGGTTTCGAGATCAGAAGCATGCGATCCGATCGAGGAGAATCCATTTCAAAAGAATTTCAAGAATTCTGTGAAGCCAACGAATACGTCGACTTCTAACTGTTTCAAGATCCTCCCAACAAAATGGAGTAGCGAAAAGGAAGAATAGAATCATCCTTAACATAGCAAAAAGCATTTTAAAAAGCAAGAAATTACTAAAGAAGTTTTGGGCATAAAGAATCACATCGTTGCCGTTTATTCGCACAACCGATCACCAACAAGCATGTATGGAAAGACACTACAAGAAGCATTGAGTATAGAAGTTCTAAGATCTCTCATCTCACGAAGTTTTGGATGCATAACCTATGTACACATACCCGACGAAAAAAGTTAAGAAGCTAGATGATAAGAGCGGAAGCTTCATCTTCATCGGTTACGACACTAACTCGAAATACTCACAAGTTATACAATCCAAATACAGTAAGTCAATCATCAAGAAAGATGTCATATTCGATGAAGGAGGAGAATGAGATCGGGAATCACATGATTTATAGACTACAACTTCTTCCCATACTTGCAAGAAGAAGACAGAAGAGCAATTTCGATGGAACAAACAAGAGAAGAGCCAACTATTCCACAAACAACATTAACTACAAGTACTTCAAAGTGACTCATCGTCATTAAATTCAATTGTAAAATTCAAGCGTAAAGAAAGATCACGCTTCAAAAGACATAAAGATCTTTATGAAGTAATTCAACAATCAAGATAATCTTACTTTTTCGTCTCATTCGATCACGCGAGCCCATGAATTTCCAAGAAGCCATACAAAGCAAGTTGTTGAAAGATGCAATGGATGAAAAAAATCAAGGCAATCGAGAAGAACGACACGTATAAGCCAACTTCACTTCTAAAAGGACACAAAGCAATCGATGTGAAATGCGTGTACAAAGAAAGTTAAGACCTGTAGAAGAAATTGAAAGATACAAGGCAGAAGATTGTAAAAGGCGACAAATAAAGAAATAGAAGACGATCTATTATGATGATAGATTCGACTCGTCGTTCGATTGAAACTATTAGATTAATCATCTCTTCGTACACCAAAATCAAATGGAATCACATCAAATGGATGTAAATGCGTCTTTTGAATGGAATACTCCGGAAATAACACATCTCAAGAACTACTAGTAGATACGAAGTCAAAAGACGAGAAGACATAGGTTCTAAAGCTTAAAAAGGCTCTCTACTGTGCCAATAGGCACCGAGAGCATGAAATGGACCGACGACAAGATCTCAGAGAAGGCTTCATAAAGTGTCCTTACGAAAGACGTTTCTTTACATCAATAACGATTTACGAAAACGTCTCGATTGCTTTGTTTATACGTTTACGATCGATCTTCACGTGAAATAATCCAAGACGTTCTGATATCAAAGTCGAAAGATGATGATAGAAGTTCGAGATGTACGTATATCGGTACACAAGATATTATGGTCGTATCAATCAGAAACGAAGATGTGATTTCATCTCGTCAAGCAAGGCTAAAGGGAGATATCGAAAAGCTTCAAGATGAACATTACTAACCTATAAGATTTCATGCATGGACAAGTGAGTAAAAGATATCAAAGTACGATTTAGTGAAAAGACTCGATCCAACGTTTTTCAAGAATGGTCGACTCTTCGCACTACTTCAAGATGACGAGCGCCGGATATCATTTACGCTCGTCGGATTGTCAATGCATACATGGCATTAATAACTGCTACCCACTTAAGATCACGCAAAGTTAATTACGCGCTATATCAGATGTACAATCGAGTTTGGCTTACTTTACTCATCATCAAACAATTTCAGCTCTTAGTAAGGATATAGCGACAGATGGATTGGCTTGGAGACATGGATGATCGAAAGAGCACTACAGGATTCGTGTTCTTCATAGGAGATATCGTTTTCACTTGGATGTCAAAGAAATAACCAATCGTCACTCTTTCTACGTGTGAAGCAGAAAGTACGTAGCCGCAACCTCATGTGTTTATCATGCA
Organism: Papilionanthe hookeriana x Papilionanthe teres; assembly: GCA_022702705.1. NCBI lineage: Eukaryota > Viridiplantae > Streptophyta > Magnoliopsida > Asparagales > Orchidaceae > Papilionanthe > Papilionanthe hookeriana x Papilionanthe teres. Next base: position 52,486,250 of record CM040427.1, on the reverse strand, counting down.
ATTTAGCTTCGAAACTTATTAAAAGAGTTAAGTTTACTATGCTAAGAAGAGCGATTAAGATTGCTATCGATAACAAGCTCCGCAATAACATCAAGAAAGAATCCAGCTTTTCCACGATGAAATGAAGCACATCGATACGCGCTATCACTACATCGTAGAATGCATCGAAAGAAAGGAGATACAAGTACAAAGATGAAGTCTCGCAAGATCAAGTCATAATATTTTTACTCAAGTCACTCAAAAACGAAGACTTTATTAAAACGAGAAATTTATTGTAGTCACAAAATCAAGTATAAGAGTGCTATTGAAATATAAACTCGATTTTAACCTAATAAGAAACTTCATCTGAAGCCTTATTCTTAGAATGTGCAGAGGCAGAAGTAGTGTGCTGAAATTATCAGGACAGTAGGTGTTGAATTATCAGATCAGAAGTGTTGAATTATTGCGTAGAGAGTGAGAAATTATCAGAACCATCGGATTAATTACGCTAGCACAATCCTAGCACATTAATTTAGAGGATCACTAAGATAAATACTGGCTGAATCTTTGAAATAGACGTTGTTAGAAAATAAAACGAAGCTCTTCTTCCATGGATATTTAACTTCACTAAATCCCAAAATCTCTCCATTCCAACAGATACTGTATGCATGACTACATATATATGTATAGGTATATGTATATGTATATGCACTTATACATTTGGAAATTACAAGAAAATATGGCTTAAGAAAAATCTGGACTTGTACACCTAAACAATTCTTATGCATTCACATATCTAATACTTAAAAGTTTGATATTCACATTTTGACCACTTAAAACCATAATATAAAATGCCACCATCATCATTAAGAATAAAAGAAAATATCGAAGGACAGAAAAATTTTAACATAAATTAATCCAAACTGTATTGAAGGAAGGCTAACGTAGGCACATAATAATCCGTGTAAAAAAAATGTCTGAACCAGAATTTCCAATCACCATCCTCATTATTTGTAGGAAAGAAGCATTCTTTCAAGATAAACCATTATTCCCTCACATATTCGTCGATCTACCTTTTCTGAAAATAAAGCTATACCTTCCGCTCAAGCACCACTAATAATATATGCAAAACAAAAGAAGCCCGATTTTCTGACACAGAACAAGCAAATCCCAAGAAAAAAGGTACTTCACCAAGCAATCAAAGGTAGAAGCAGCAGGTAAAACTCTTACCCTCAAATGCTTAGAGAAAGAAGAGGAAAGGATCCTTGACTCTGTCTTGGGGTGTGGGGGTGGACCTGGGGCCGAAGTAGAAAGCTAGGGCACGAAGGAGAAGAGTGCCGGGTCCGAGCGAACGGAATTCGGGGGCGTGTTTGCTGTGTTTTTTACTTTATTATTATTATTATTATTATCTTATCTAAACGTGTCGGTTAACGCACAATCCACCACCTGCTGGGGGTTCTCCCATGATAAATTGATGTTCCATGCGCCTTCGCACAATCCGTTTTGTCATTCGTGTCATCTGGACAAATTCATCAATGATCGGGTCAATTTGAGTTATATTCGGACGCTGTGCGGCAAGGGACATTCATCGATCTGATCGAAGTCGTTTAACGGGCAAGGTGCTGACTGGTCCTTGCCTAAGCAACATCCAAAGTCAAGTAGACCGCTCTCGGTAGCGAGTCACTCGTCGTGAGATTTCCTATTTGTTTTTCCGATTCGTACATGAACTTAACCTGAGTTTCAATATGTTGGTTTTAATCGACTCAACTAAACGCTGAGGATTTGAAACCAACCATATGAGACTGCAATGAGTCAAGAAATGACTCAAATTTCTAAACGATGTGTTCTGCAAGATCTAGTCTCTAGTGAGAAGTCAATCGAAATCATAAGCATCTATGTCATAGCTCTAGCGAGAGGAAAGGAAGACCTCAAAAATGAGGTTAAATTGACCCTCTATAGATGTGATGTGCTGCACAATCACGACGCTTCAATTGGTGCTGACCGAAAAGATCAATAAAATCTCGAAAGATTGTCTAAGTGACAACACATAGAGCAAATCAAAGATTGCATATGAATTGAAGTGAAGTTAAATTTTCGCTGGGAATTAGCAAGTGTATTTTCAATTTGTAACTGTGAATTCAAGCTACTAGGCTCAGCATTGAATTTTGACAGGATATCTGTCAATATACTGGTCATAGACTCTCGCGGGGATTTAAGATACTCACTAAAAACGATTGGATGTAATTATCAACATATGTTTTCAATTTCCTTTGTTATTATTATATTTGTTTTATCAATATTACAATAGTTTCTAGAAAGAACAATAGTCTCTATCAATCGGGCATGTGGTCCTCTAAATTAGACCGAGTATTGGGACAACTAGAGTTAGTGACACTTTGAATTTGAGCGAGTGAACCATAAAAGTCTATCATAGGTAGCTAATGCACTTTGGCTTTCAACAAATACGCTTCATATTGGAGTGATTAGTCCTTTGATATTGGGTGACCGATCCTCGACGATCCTTCTCAATCCCCTGTAAGCACATCTTTATTTTTGAACTCCTTTTAATTTAAACGAAACTACAATTATATAAGTCCCCTAACAACCACCAATTTACAGAATAACATAACCATTTTTACTAAAAAACTATTAATGACATACTCTTACTGAAAATAAAATACACCAAACATCTGACATACTCTTACTGGAAATAAGAGACACACAACAGTAAACACACCATTACAAAACCGAAGTTTAACTATGCGTAGCAGTCGACATATAAAAATAAAGACGCGAAAGCACTTTCATACATCAATTGATCTCCACCGTCTCATATTTGTAACCAAATTTATTCGTGTCAAGGCAATCCCTAACCTTCACCCTCACAGTCTGCCGGTTCTCGTCATAGAAGTAGAAAGAAGCGTCGAGCCACTCACGGTCACCGTAATTCGGATGGACACCGCCCTGTGCCTTCCAGGTCGACCACATGCGGTCCACGTTGGCACAGCATCCCAAAAAGCTTTGGTTACGCCCGGCAAGGTAGAAGCTGCCCATGTGATCAGCATTGGAATTGGCCGGCTTCTCAATCCAGACATGAGCAGGCCAGTGTGGGATTTGCTCTATGGATCCCCCGCCGGGGTAATTGGTTCCGTCCCCCTCCCCGTTCGGCGAGCCCATGAAGAGCTCCGCGCTCTTTCCAATCAATGCCATAGATCGGTACAAGTATTTGAGGTTGTCTTCCATGCGTTCGCCGGAGTTTGGGTTCGAATCGTGGTCGACGATTATCGGCGTTTGGTTGTTCGGGTCGCGGTTCTTGTTGTCGAAATCAGGCGCCGCCATTCTTTCGGGGTGGTCGCTGCTCCAGTAGGGAATGGAGAAGTCATCGTCACCGATGAGTTTGCCGAGGATGCGCTCGTAAAAGTATAGGTAGCAGCGGTGCCAGGGGAAGAAGAACCGGGAGTTGGGCCCCTGTATGTGTGTGAACTGTGAAGGAGGGAGATCAGTACGGTTTCGTTCAAATTATTTTATTAATTATTTAATTATGATTATAACTCTTATGTAGAGTTTTTTTTTTTTAAAGAAGAAATTAATATTTATAGTTTATAGGTCCAACTACAAATATCGATTTTTCATGTGTCTATCTGAACCGTCCGCACCACAGTAGGGCTCGAACCCGTGACATTTAAGGAACTTACAGTGAACCACGCCCAAACCACCAGACTACGGCTTCGGCACAAACTCTTATGTAGAGTTTAATTGGACTTCATATTTCATTTTATAAACTATTAAATTTATAACGCATGCACATTCAAATTATTCAAATAAGAAAATATCAATTTGAGTACCTTTTTTCAGAAGTACTATTATGAATATTTGATTGACGATTGTATTTATAAGAAAATAAGCTGTTACGAATCTCATTTTGAAACATTAAAAGTATATTTTAAATAAAATCTATTATTTTATGTTAATTAATTTAATATGTATTCTCATTTTCAAATTATAAAATTGTATAGTCTGCATGAATCTCGAAGTAATCTGGAGTCTACTCTCTCAGCGAATTTGCTACCCTCAGTCTACTCCCTAGAAGGACTTTTCCCTCAGAACGAAAGATGCCAGCGGAAGGTTTTTCCTTCCGAACAACTACTAATACAAACGACTAAAATATCTTGGACTATCTTTTTAGAGATCAATGGTATAATTAAAATAATTTATTTGCCCTCATATCATCTATAAATATGAGTCTTCTCATGTAAAAGGGCTTTTGGGTACAGGAGCCGGATTCGTCCGGCAAGAGGGCAAATCTTTCTCTTCTTCTCTCTCTTTCTGTCTCTATCAAACTCTTTCTCTCGGGCATATTGTACCGGACAGATTTGGATTAAATAAAAAAGTTAAATTCTTTGCAATATATAAATTAGATGTGCAGATCATAATAGATTTAATCGGTTCAAAATGTTTTTACATCTTTACAAATACTTACGTGAATGAAATTTAACCAGTTAATCTTTTTATTTATTACATATTTTTCTCGTATTTACGAAACCTCTAATTATAGGGAAAAGATTAGTTAAGGCTGTCATGATATAATTTTAATGGGAATAGATTTCATAATACTTTAGTTAATTTTGAAATAGATGAAAAATATATATTCAATTAATTAGAACTTAAAATTTCTATTCCACAGCTCACAACAATTAATTCAAAAACATATTTTTAAATAAAAATCAATCGAACGCTTTACAGAACACTACCTGCAAGTCAAGTTTGGGAAGGCCGACTTCATGGTAAGCGCCGTGGCGGTAGGCATGGTAAAGGTCCGCCTGCCGCGTGAAGCTGCGGGGGTCGTCTGCCGGAAGAGCTTTCATAAGCTCTATGGCCTTTTCGTACTTCTTCAGGTACTCCGCGTCAACGTGGTGAGCAGGTCGGCGGACGCGAAGCGGCCCCTTGCGGGGCGGTGGGATGAAGTCAATAATAGTCGGAGCTCCACTATCCGAAGTCCCGGTAAGGCCGCGTTTAGAGAGGTCGGGTGCTTGGACGGAAGAGGTGATCGCCGAGGGGCCAGCAGTGATTTGGCTTTCCATGGCGCCTATCGTAGCTTAATTATGATAGCCTTTGTAGTTGGATGTGACGGAGATTTGGTCCGTATTTGTAATCGGCTTCGGTGTTCGGTTTCAGATCGGATCTTGCACGTACAGCTGTTTAAGTCATTTTCAATTATGCTCTTAATCAAAAAAAAAATAATGGAAAAAATTTTCACGTGCATTCTTATTTTATTGCGTACCTAAATTATTAAATTGTAATCTAAAAATTTTCAGATTATATTGTAATCTAGAAATATCGTACCCATCCCCATGTAGTGTGTGGCGCTGGCGGGACTGCCATTGATTTGGTGTCCAGTGAGGGTTCCAGACGATAGGACTACCGTCTAACAGAGGAGGCAACATTTTGTCCTGTTGACTTGGCTGAGGTGGCGAGCACGTCAGAGCCGCCCGACCCTACGGGACTTCGGCTAGGCGCCCATGTACTGAGAGTTTGAGAGTGCGGCCGGCTGAGCCATTTCAAAGGCAGCTATGACTGAAGGGTAGACCAAGAGACCTTGACCAATTATTTTACATCCAGACGATTTTCATCGTTTACCCAGTTTGGTTGAAGATTGTCGGCGGATACATCATCGTGAGCTTTGCGGTAGAGACTTTATGAGGGGCGGCCGAATTCTGCTCGTCTTTAGATTCTTTTTTTCTCTGTCTATAAATGTTGGTCGGATAAACAGTGGCCCTTAAACTGCTTCTGGTGGGCCTCAAGCAGCAACGTCATCATTTTGTTGGTCGTTATATCTTTTTAATATTTGTGCAGACACTTTTTTGATGTACAATAGTCTACATTGATAATATAGTCTATATAAATTGATTCAAAAGTGACTATCTTATTAATTTAGGTATAAACCTATCTTGCTATTGATTGATATCATATAATAAGAGCTTGTATGTCCGAAAAATTCTAGCAAGATCTAGATGAGAGCCGACTGTAGCAGGGACCTGTCAGACTTATTCAGCCATCAGCCCAGCCAACTGGACAACCACATAGCCGGATGGACCCAAAGGAAAAAAAGTGTTACATATACAAAAAAAGTGTCAATAAATATAATAATAACTTATAACTCCAAAGAACATTAATAACTTGTAACTCACAGGGACAATAATAACTCGTAACTCATAGAGGCAATTATGTAATTTTTTGTGCTTTTATTTCCTCATCCTCCATAAAATAGGAGAACATTCTCTCATGTAGAAAGACATAAACAATTTGGGCTTTCCAACCATTTAGGGATTGCTCTCTCATTCTCTTGTAACAACTTCTGTCAATATACACAATGAGACCCTGTTTGGAGCAACTGCAGCTTCTCAGAGCTCAACGAAAGACCCCCGCTTACCCCATAGAGGGCAATCGCTACGTCGCTCTTGTCACTCTCTCCATTTCCTTATCACTCTCTCCATCTCCCTCTCTCTCTGTTTCTACGTTTTATTCATTCAGCATGATCTACATGTTAAATTTGAATTCAACAAATATATTAAAATTAGAGTTATCTATGTTTAAGTTAGACTGTCGATTGAGGACAAATAATAATAGTACTCAAATAATATGATATTTAATACAATTAAATCAAATTCTAAATTATTTTGATTAATATAAATTAATTTTACATTTAATTATCAAACATCATATAATATAATCTATAAAATATTTTTCATTGATTATTGTATCTCATTTTATTAATAAATATATGCCAAAATAATTTGAAATTGAGCCAAATTAAATAGTACGATCTAATTCTTACAATACGATCTATTTTATTATATATATATTTAATTTTTCCTTATTTCAATGACACGTGTAATGCTGATTTTTGTTAATAACATTCATATCTAAAATACATAAAATTACAAGACTTGAAGAAAAAAATAAAATATGTATTTTAATAACGAGGCTCATGCCTTGAACGCTTTTTTTTTTAGCTTTAATTTGGTTAGATTGTGCTCTAACCCAAGTTAATTTAGCGATATTCTAATTTAAACACTTTATTTGCAAGTTTGTTTATGTATTTTCTTCGTAGTTTAGTTTCCTTATTATTAAATCATGTTCAACCTTTTAGTACTTTAAATATTAGTATATATGTACAAAAGCATATAATAAATATTATTTGATTTAATCAAATTATATTTGTGATCATCAACAAAATTTAATGTTACTCAAATCTCATTAAGAGAGAGAGACGGAGGGAGGGAGGGAAAGAGAGGGAAGGAGAGGTAGGGGCTTAAGAATTTAACCAAAATAAAGATGCACTTCTAGTTATATTCCCTCTTGATCATTGACATAGAAAATGTGATACCACTGTTATCATCTTCTTAAATCTAACTAAAATATTTGAATTACTACTATTTTTAAGATTTGATCAATTTATATATTGATCTCTATAGGTAGTCATAGTTTTATGGGCCACTCAATGACATAAATCTTTATCTTGTATTATATATATATATATATATATATATATATATATATATATATATATATATATATATATATATATATATATATATATAGTATGTTGATTGTCATATATTTTTATTTAATTTTAAGGCATATACACACATATCACAACATTCTCATATACTAACACAGCTAACATTTGAACTTTTCCCATCACATCCATAACACTTAAACCTTTAATATTACATCAAAACATTATTATCAATACCTTTTCAAAACCGAAATACAAATTTTTATGCATAGGTTATGATTATAAGATATCATCAATATAAATATCAAGTTAAGGTGCTTTGGTATGTAAATATATAGAAATGGTGAGGCATACATGTAAATTTCTTAATTTATTACACACATGGGATGATTGGTCACGTGGATAAGTTTGGCTAAGTTGGCGGATGAAGGGCCAACGAATGAGATTGTGGTGCAAAGAGTGGACAACAAAGAGTCGAGCAATAAATACGGTGAATGTGAGATGCAATCATTGAGCCGTGGGACCCAAAGTTTATATAATGAGTTGCCAGGTCATGTAGACTTCATAGAATTAAGTTTTTTTTTTTTTTTTTAGACATTTAAGATCTTACAAGATGCATTTAGAAAATGTTTAAATCAAATGAATGTAATTTTTTTCCAAAAAATAATTTCAATATTATAAATTTATTATCAAATAGTTTACATTCATTTTATTTCTCATCAAAATTAAGATGTAGGAAATATATGTTCTATTTTCATAATGTATCAAATCAAATAACTATCAAGTTAATTACAACTATTACGATAATCATATAAGTATTTTGAGGTTTGACTAATAATGTTATTGGAGAATTATTAAACGCTCAATATAGACTTGTTTAATGGTGTAAATGAGTCAGTCGAGTTTGAGTCACTCTTGACTTGAGCTTGATTAGCTAATAGAGTTCAGAGTTAGTTCTACAGGTTTGAGTCAGAATCAGAATCACGAGCATTTTATTATTTATGAGGGAGAATATTATTATTCAAGCTAGTATTATCATAAATCATCAGCTATGAATTTATAAATAATAAATAAATTATTTAACATAAAATATAAATAATATTGTATAAATAACTTCAATTATTTTAAAATAAAATTTTAAATTTAATATTTTTTAAGGCAATAGTCCGGTTACTCATGGGGCTTATTTAGCAAGCCGAGCCCGCATTGTAACAACTTGTATACGTGGCAATGAGAGAGATGAGTATATATTGTAAATAATTACCTCCCAATTGCTCGTTGACAAGTCTACGGCCCAAGAACTTTGCAGTATCTTGGCTCCACCTTTCCTTTCAAAATAATAGCATCTTCTGATTATTTGATCGTACATATTCAAATATTATAAAAAATTAGAATAAATTTAACAGAATATATATATATATATATATATACTGATGAGATCAATCATACTTAATAGCTGTAGTTTTGGAAGTGAAAAACAATATAGCTCCCAAATGCCTAAAGGGGTCTCAGGAGTACCTCCAAAGCACAACAACATTCCTGTGAATTCCTCAGAATAGATTTATGATCAACCATTAATCTTCAAGCGAGTTCTTCCAGTTGAGCTCGCTCAAACTTCTCGTGTTATTATTCCAAATCGCACAAACTGGTTAGACCTTCCCATCAAACTCGTCGACAACTACCTGGACACACCATCAAGCTCGAGAGTAGTTTTTTGAGGTAGAAGAAAGATAACTTCAATTTTTTAGCATACATATCGTCATTTGTTAACAACATGATAATTCATACTAGCAGTCTTGTCGACTTAGAGTCTGCACATGCTCCGTACTATATAGCCTATAACCTAGTTTTATATTTCATTCTTTAAACTCTGGTGATAGTACATAGACTCCATTGCATTTATTTAAGAGGAAAAATGGGAAGATGGGGATATTGACCTCTCAATCCTAAACTTTGAAAAAGTCTGCAATGCCACAACTCTGATGTGCTCTCTGCAACAGTAGTATCAACGCTGTTAATAAAACCAGTAGTCATATACAACGTACCTAATTTCTTACGCCGAACCAGTATTAGTGCTCCTTTAGAAACCTTCCAGGTGCTATCTGAGAACACTACTGAATGTTCACACTCATCAAGTTGTCCAACAGAAATGAGGTTCTTCTTCAGTTCAGGAATGTGTCTGACCTTTTGCAGAGTCCACTTGTTATTGTTTGAAAGTGCAATGTCAATGTCTCCAATTCCTGCCACAATCAAAGGTTCTCCATCTATCATATATACTTTCCTAAAGTCACCTGCAACAAAATTCTCCATTAATTCCCAATGGAAAGTTGTATGAAAATAAGCCCCTGAATCAAGTATCTAGTCATCAACAGAACTATGAATTGTCAGCATAAGTGCATCATGTGCTTCTTCAATTACCACTCTTGCATTGTCATTCTTCGTCTTCTTGAGATTTTTGCAATTCCTCTTTATGTGATCAGTTTTGCCACAATTTCAACAAGTTACTTGTTTACCAGACCTTGACTTGCCCCTGCTTTTGTGCTTTGATTTTGATCTTCCTTTGTTTGAGTTTATGTTATGTGATCTTCATATGAAATCAACGTTTAATGCTGAACTCGAATTTGAGGTTTCGCCAGAATCTTTTCTTTGCACCTCCTCAGTTAAAATCAAATCACAAATATCATCATATTTCAGTTTAAATTTACCTACAAAATTACTGACAACCATCCTCATGGCTTCCCAACTATTTGACAATGAAGCCAACAAGATGAGTGCACATATCTCATCATAATTTAATTTCCACAGATGATAATTGATTTGTGATAGTATTGAAATAATTCAGGTGTTGTACAACAGATGTACCTTTCGCCATCTTCAAATCAAAAAACTTTTTCATCAGATATATCTTGTTATTCGTCGATCGCTTTTCATACATACCTAACAAGACTACCCTAAGATCTGCAGTAGTCTTTTTCTTAACGACGTTGTGTGCAACGGATCTCGACAGGGTCAATCGAATACCCCCGGAACTTGTCGATCCAACAAATTTCATTCAGTCTCATCCATCATTTCCAGTCTTTTCCTCAATAACGGAAGATGAAGTTTCTTCCAATAAAAGTAGTCCCCTATTTGCATCATCTAATAACCAAAATATGTGTTATCAAATTTCGTGATCCCTGAAAACTTCACTTCATATGCAGCCATCATTCTTCCTAAGATCTGAAACTTTTGGACTTTGATACCAGTTGTTGTGGTATATAGATAAATAAAATAGAACGATCGACAAAGTGAAAAATATGAACGAGAAAATTCACACCAGAAACACAGATTTACGTGGTTCGACAATTTTTGCCAACGTCCACGGAGTTGCAGAAGATTTTATTACTTGAGAAAATTACACCGTCGTCGATCACCTCGACGATTACAAGAACAATTTCTCACTTGAATGGTACAATGAGCTTGAAACTCATTATTAAAAGCCAACGATGAGATCTTTTATTTCAAAGAGAAACAAAGAATAATGTTGGATTACACCTAAAAATTCTTGATGCAACAAATGAATGAAATCGGAGAATAAATAAATAAGAGGAAAAGGGGAAGATAGAACCCAAAAAAACTTCACCTATCTCTCTCATAAAATTTCCGAGCTTCTTCTCACTCCTTTCATAAAGTCTCTTCTCAAGTGTTTTTTTATCATTCGCAGTATGGGCGATTACATAACTTCATTTCATCAGAGCATATGTCTTTGGTCAACTAACGGTCTGTTTGGGGCAGTTTGTGTGTTTAAGGATAAACAATTTATCGTGAAACGCGACCACGGGTCGGCCATGCGGTCGACCCGCTGGCTGTGTTTAATGTAAAAAATCCAAATGCAGCAGGTAGTGTTTTCAAAAACGCACGAACAAAACGGTTAGACAACGTTTTCAAAAACACCACCGCACTTATAAGCTGTCCCAAACAGACCCTAAATTACTATATATTTAATAAATTAATTTTATGGGATATCTTATACAAAAAAGATTTGACATCCGTTTTTCAAAATGTGTTGTGAACACAATCCTTTTAAAGTTTACAAATTAAACATATTATTCGCGCGTTGCTTAACGTGAATTTTTTTTTTTGGGAAATTTTTATTGTAACCAAATATCACATTTTTTCTAATATACAATCAAGAAATCGTGTTAAAATAAATAGATTAGAGTGAATAATAACATTATAATAATATTAATAGTTATTATATTATTATCATAAGAGTTTTTACGTGCAGACCATTTAAAACTCCTTACAAAAACAATCTAATCATGAAAATCTTAAAATATTTCAAATTAACCACTCAAAAGATATAAATTTTAATTTCAGCCACCAGGGACCCATTCCGTCCCCCTCCAGTTCGCCTCCGTCTCCTTCCAGCGTCCCGCCTCTTTCCTGCGCCAAGCCTCCATCTCCGTCTGATCTCCTTTCTCCTCTCCTCTGCATATTTCTCCTGCTACAGACAATCAAATGTTTGTTGGTGAGGGGAAGGGCAGTAAATTTCCTATCTGGGGCAAGGAAGAAGAGGTGCAGACTGAGCAAGAAAGGTAGGAAATCTCTGGCCTGGCATCAATACAGACCAATCTGGAGTGTTCAGGTGGAGATTAGGATTTAGGGCGGTATTTTCATAAATTCAGTGTTCAGAATATGAAACAGTACAAAAATGCACAAACTTTGAACAAATTCAAACATTTCATGAGGAATTGAACTAACAGATTTGGAGTTGAGAAGTTCTCCAACTAATTGCAGCTGATACTGCTTCTGATTCTTCCCAAATGGCTCTAGACTTTTTGTTTTCAGGCTGCACTAATGATATAAAACTTGTTATTATTTTAAATTTTAAGAAGTAAAATATATCTTTTCATGCTTACATAAGGTAAGATGAAATTTGGGCGATAGATATGTTAAGTATTTTTGTGAAATTTAGGGTAAAGAAATGCAAGAATCGACACAAATCTAGAAGAACACAGAGATTTAACGAGGTTCGATAAAGACGCCTACATTTTTGGGAGCAGAACGGCGAATTCACTATTTCAGGGAGTTACATTAGTTCAGTTCAACCCATAGGGTTACACATCAATATATAGATAAAACCAACAGATAAATTACTAAAACACCTTCGCTCCCTCAACCCACTAAATTCCAAGAGACACTTCTTTTCACCAGGAAACATACCTTTTTATTCTATGAGATTCCAAATTTATGGTATATGAGCCATACCTAACAAATCTCCACCTTGGTGAATATCCCGCCCCGCAAAGTGAGTTGGTCAACCGTGCAAATTACAGCACTTATCCTGTTCGCACTAGCACCTCGGCTAAACTGTTGTCTCGCAAGTCCCGAATCCCTTCGCACTTATTCACGAAATACCTCCGCAAAACTCCTGTTCACAAATGGTCACGCTTGCTAGCATCCTGCATCATGCCGAACTCCACCTGTCGCAAATCATTCTATGACGAACTGGCGAATTTCGCTGACCGAACTCTTATGCTCGCAAAACGAAAATCCTATTCACGATAACTGCACGTGAACTCCACCAATCGCAACTCCTCCTGCAACAAGCTTGCGAACAATCTGCGAAATTCGCAAACTACTCCTGTTCGCTGATCGCCTGGTCGAACTTCTCTGTTCTTGCTCTGAATCGCTCGAGCAATTCCTCGAACTTTGTCGTGCCGAATCGTGAAAACCTTCACCGAACTTCTAGTGAGATGTCGTGATTCGCCTATGGTAGAATAACTTGCGCCGAACGCCTCATCTGCCGTCGCGATTCGCCTTTGACATAATAACTCGCGTCAAACGCCTCCTCTACAGCTGTGATGCACCTACGGTAGAATAACCTGCGCCGAATGCCTCATCTGCCGCCGTGATTCACCTAAGGCAGAATAACTTGCGTTGAACGCCTCCTCTACCGCCGCGATTCGCCTATGCCATCGTGATTTGCCTATGGCATAATAACTTGCGTTCGACTTGCGTCGAACACCTCCTCTGCTAGATTGTCAAATTTCTTAAGCCTAAAGTCACGATTTTCCTTTGATCGGATCTGCTAAAAATAAAATCTTTCCAAACAGAATCTTTCCGAAAAAGAATTGAAATATTTCCTTTCCTTGTCTTTCCTAGCAAAGATTTTCATTAATCGGATTTGCTTCGTTGCCTTGCCTTTCCGAGCAAAGATTTCCCTTATTCGGATTTTCTCAATTAAGTTTTTCTTAATTAGATTTTGCCTCACAGAAATTGTCTTTCTTGACAGCAAAAAAAAATTTCCTTCTTTGGCTGATGTTTCGAAGGAAACTACTATTTCCCTTATTCTTCATCCTGAAGCATTTATAATTTAGAACAAGGAATATTCCCTTTCCCGATTAAGTTCCATAAAATCTACTTAACTTTCTAATTGAGAGAATATTCCTGATTCCCTTCCAAAGTTGGAGTCCCTTCTCCGCCTCCGCCTCCGCCTCCCTCAGTGCCGAATCCTAGGGAGAGCCCTCGTCCTGTCCGCCTCTGCCTCCCTCAGCGCCGAATCCTGGGGAGCGCCTCCGCCTCCCTCAGTGTCGAATCCTGGGGAGAGCCCTCTCCGCCTCCGCCTCCCCTCAGCGCTGAATCATGGGGAGAGCCCTCGACCACGAAGCTTGCTACTTCATGCGCAATCTGTCGTCGCACGAACAGGAAGCCTGCAGCTCGTCTGGCAAAAAACCTCCGCCTGTCGCGAAACGCCTCACAAGCCTGTTCGGAACTCGTGTCGCGAACTCCTCTGCATAGATATGAAGCCTGTCGCGACCTGCTCTGTTTGTGGAACTCCAACTCTGCACCGCTTGATTGGAATCCGGGAAGGAATATTCCTTATTCCCTCCTCTGTAGAAGCCGAACTGCTCTGTTCGCGCTGTACCTCGCCGCCACACACAAGCCTGGAACAAACTTCTATGTCAGGCACAACCTAATCCTAGGCCGAACTCCGCCCGAACCTCCTTTATCGCGATTCAAGACGCCCCATCGCGAGCTTTGCAGGCGAATTGCCGAACCGCTGCTTGCGACTCGACCCGCAGTTCTCGAACAAAACAAGACAGAAACCTTCTTGTTCCTCGCCGGACATCCTCTTCGCAGCCTCCGAAGATAATTTTTCGCAGGAAATCCATAACTCCCTCGCGAAACCGCCGTAGCCCTGTCGCCGGACTGCTTCGTGACTGCTCCTTCCCGCGAACCTGCCTGACTTGCGAACAATTACGCAATCTTCCTTGCACTGACTTTACCGCGAACCTTTCCGAAATCCTTCACATGAGATCAGAATTCCTTACTCGCGAATTGATTTGCCTGCACTTTTGTTCGTTGTCACACGGGCCCGTGAAATCTCTTCCTGTCGCGGGACCGGAACTGCGAATTCTACCTCTCAGAATTCATGTTCTTCTTCGTTCTTCCTACATCAATCTCCTCCACCCTAGGACCTCTCCCTGATACCAATTATTGTGAAATTTATGGCAAAGAAACGCAAGAATAGACGTAAATCCAGAAGAACACAAAGATTTAACGAGGTTCGCAAAGATGCCTATATCCTCGAGAGCAGAGCGGCGAATTCACTATTTTGAGAGGAGTTACATTAGTTCAGTTCAATACCCATAGGGTTACACATCTATTCATAGATAAAACCCACAAATCAATTACTAAAACTCTCCCGCTCCTCCCAACCCACTCAATTCCAAGAGACGCTCTTTTTCATCATGAGACAGATCTTTATTCCAAGAGACTCAAAATTTTTGATATATGAGCCGTACCTAACAAATATATATGAATCGAGTAGCGCGCGCGCACGCACACGCACGCGCGCGCGCACACACACGTAAATCTTTCTTTTTTTTTTTTAATTATCTATTGAGAAATGTCGTGTAATGGATACATAAATTACTTTGAGCCACAACTTGACATTAATAACATTTTATTAAACTAATTAAATTTATATTTTTACATTATTATTAGAAATACATATAAAATACACGACAGTGGCCGGTGAACTGACAGACCGCGGCCGACGAACGGGCGGTTGGCCAACGGGCAACATTGAGTATAAAATTAATATAATTAAAATTACAAGCTTTTATATTTCAATATTTTCTTAGACGTGATAATGCATGAGCATAAAATTCAGAGAAGCGTGTAATAATTTTATATGACGAGTAAATTCATATTATTCAATTAAAAAAATGATATTAATATAGTTAAAAAAAGCGCAGATAATATTTATATTTCTCATTTTTTATATGAAAACTAAGAAAATTAAGCTTAAATGCATTTCTAATATATAATAATGTAAGAATATAAATATAATTAATTGAAAAAATACTATTAATATCAAATTATTTCTAAATATTTTATGTATCTCATAACACAAAGTCAATTTTTTTAAATTCATCACATTAAAAAAAAAGAAGTTTTACATACATACCACTCAATTTTGGAATATTAACATATATCAGACAACTCCAATTTTGACTTATATGCCACGTATGAAAATGTATATTGCACTTTTTAAAAAGAATAATAATAATATTTTTGATGTGATTAAAAAAAAATTGGTGTTATAAATGTAAAGTAAAATTTTTGTATGTAATACACAAGAATTGTGTGGTAGGCATGTAAATGCCACTATACAACCGGTTTTATATATATATATATATATATATATATATATATATATATATATATATATATATATATATATATATATATATATATTATTGTATATCCAAAAATGAGTTTCCTTAAGCAACATAAAAGCCGAAATACTAAATGGGTCTAACGAGCCGATCCCACCAACCATGCATTTAGTGTTTTGGGTTTTACCATCAATTTGAATGTGACAAGCTAGAGAGTTTCTTGCCGCCCATAAGAACCCCACAAGTATCGCTGAAGCTCGTCAGCACTCACGTAAGTTTCTCTGGTCAGGCTCGTTAACCTTAAGTTTTCAGGCCTGCTTCTCTAGCCTAGCTCACACACTTTTTGTTGATAGATAGATATATATATATATATATATATATATATATATATATATATATATATATATATATATATATATATATATATATAAAGAATGATCGACGAAGCAAGAAATAGGAACGAGAAAAATCACACAAAAAAAGAATACAGCGGAACATACAAATTTATGTGGTTCGGCAAAGTGCTTACGTTCACGGAGTTGCAGAAGATTTTACTAGTTGAGGAATATACATCAGTCAATCGTCTCGACTTACAAGAGGGATCTCTCACTTCCTCACTCTCTCTTCTTCTCTCTCTCTACACCGAGATACACACCGAAGAAGATAAGCGTACCATAGAAATCCTATTCTCTTCTGACAGAAGCCACCAAGAAGAAGTCAAGGGAGAGCAACTCTCTTCTTCTTCCTTTTGCCAAGCACACATAAGCAACCAAGAGAGAGAGCACCTTGCAAAAAGATACATTCACACTTCCCTTCCGTGTGTCGCAACTTAAAGAAGAGCTAAGGGTGGCGTCATTTCACGAATCATAGGCGGGAGCAGTTTCTCTATTCGCGGAAATGGGAGGCCCGGTGATTCACGAACGAGGGCGGGAGTGCGAGCAGGTATTCACTGGTATTTTTATTTTTATATTTTTTTAATTTTTTTGAACGGGACTCCACCGCAATACTTTTTTCGAGTTCTTCTTCTAAGCTCACATGTACTAAGTGAATCCTTATACCAAACTCGTATGGGCTCGGCAAACAGTTCTTTGAATCACAAAAAAGAGAATTTTAGTGTATATAACTATTTATTTGTAGCAAAGCGACCACACCAAAGATCTTATATAACACAAGTCTACTAAAACTTCGCATAGCTTATAATATAAATTTTTATCTGTAAATATGAAATTTTGGGTGGTCTGTAAGTAATGCGTGGTCTGTAAGTAATGCCCTTGTTCTAAGGGAAGGTCGCGTGACCCAAATACGCAGCTTCTGAGATACAGACATGTGAACGTTTGCAGGGGCAGTTGGGAAGTCATTATCGAACCACGTTGTCCGTCTCTTCAACAGAGCTTCCAAACTTGCTATCCAATAGCATTACTAGAAGGCGCTATTTAGTTCATACAATTATCATTGTATTTGCTACTAATTGGTTATTTGGTTTGATATTTTACGTGTAAAATAAATAGAATATATCATTTTAAAATTCTGTTATTTTGTATAAGCACGTAAATAATTGTAGAATATGTTTATTTTAATGTCTGATGCAAACAAATTGTTTTTAAAGAATTTCAAATACATCGTATTTGAGCGATCTCAGAAAATTATATTTTATGATCCCGAGATTTATGAAGGTATCATGACCTAGTGAAATGGCCTATTATCGCTACGTTTATTGACTCTACGACCATGTTCACATGCAAGGTTAGAACCATTGTATCCCTATCTTCCCCAATATTTAGTTTATCTCTCTCTCTCTCTCTCTCTCTCTCTCTCTCTCTCTCTCTGGATACATATATACATGTAAGTAAAACTCCTTTGGATCAAGAGTATTCTTCGGTAACCCCCCAAGATATAATTAACCAAGTGTGATACTTCCCCATGAGAGCACTCTAAATCCCGGATCAGGTGAACACACTTGAATCTTTGGTTGTATGTGGCTTTTGTAGGAATTCTTTTGTGGATATTTGACACAAGTTATTTCGATCTGATATTTTTCGGGCGCATGTGTTTGACTTATCCTGACAAGGTTTGTCATACGGAGGTTCTCCATGTTATTTCTCTTGTTTGTTCACCTTTGTCGTATGTCCTGATTTTCTAGTTTCTCTCTTCTCCTGATCATTCACATAGATCGGAAGAGAGACTTAGTCATAAAAGGGAAGTATACGAGATGAGCAAACTGATAACTCCATTAAAAATAAAAAGAAAAAGGTACAAAAATATTCCCAAGGAGAAGTCTCCATAATTTTCCAATCTGACTTACCCATATTAGATTTCTACTTAGGTGGTTGTCTAGTGTGCATAAGTATTTTTAGGCTCCCCGACCAAGACGGGGTTTAAGTTTTTTGTTGTGAGTGTTTACAGTTTTGTAGTTGAATCTTTTATTCTCTTTCTTTCCAGCAACAACCTTGCCATTTTGACGTGTATAAGTCTCACCTCTTGGAGCTCTACCTGATAGTCATAGGATGGAGTTTAATTCTTTTGACCTTAGGGTTACTGAGATCCTCATGAAAGATGCAATTCACATATTGTTGACCAGAGAACGTGTTGGGTCGACTACCTTCACAACCAGGTAGATTTAGTGTTAGGTATGGCTCATATCTAGGGAGTTGGAGTTTCTTGGTGAAGAGGTGTGACTCCTGGTGAAAAGGAGAGTCTCTTGGAAGTTAGTGGGTTGGGGGGAGCGAGGGCGTTTTTGTAATTTACATGTGGGTTAATATATGTCTATATATACGTGTAACCTATGGGATGTAAATAACTCCTCTGAAATAGTGAAATTCGTTGGCTCGCTCCCGAGGACGTAGGCAATTTTTTGCCGAACCTCGTTAAATCTTTGTGTTCTTCTGATTTGTGTCGATTCTTGTTTTTCGTTCTGAATTATTTTCATAACAATTGGTATCAGAGCCTCGTTCGAGGAAATAGGAGGAGATCGACGCGGGAAATCGAAGAAGAAAAGAGGATTTGGCTCGAGATTAAAGGAATTGCGGTAGGAAGAAGCAGGAGCCGAAGGAAGAAGCAGGAGCCAAAGGAGCAGTCGGTTCCAGGCTAGTCCGACGCAAAGCAGGAGCCGAAGGAGCAGCAGTATTTTCGTGGAATTCGCGACTCTTGCAAACAGTGGCAGAAGAGGCGCGGTGTTTCCCGGTCGCGGCAGTTACAGGAGTTCGCTTGGGTTAGTTTTGCGAATAGGAGCAGCGCAGGAGTTTGCAAGTGCGGAGTTCCGCGAACAGGCGCACACAAACAATCGGCGAGCTCTACGAAGCGGTGCTCGGCGGAGGTCGGCCGGCCGGCTTGCAGGCAGTAGGCGTTCGGCGGTTGCAGCAGGCGCAGTCGGCGGAGCAGGTGCGGAGGTCTGCGGTGCGGAGCAGGCAGAGGGCCGGAGTCCGGCTCTCCGGAGTGTGCTCGGCACCGGTGAAGGGCGGCCGCCGGGGCGGTCTCGCGGGCGAGCGGAGGCGCGAGCGGCTCGCGACGACGGATTCGGTTTCGCGAGAGGCGAGCGGCTGCGACGGTTCTCGCGGTTTGCGTGGATCGGGACGATTGCGGCGGTTACTGTAGAAGACGTGCGAGGGAGGTTCGGGCGGTTCCAGGCTGCAGGGAAGGAGCGGCTGGGAGGTAGGCCAAGCAGTCCGCCGGCTGAAGCGAAGGTGGATCGTGAGGCAACTGGTGCGGTTCCAGGAGGTTTCAGAGAAAGGCGGAGGAAGGATTTCTTAATCCCCTTAATCCCTGTTAAGGAAATTAATTGTTGTTAATTATTGTGCTTTGCTGGAAAGAGGAATTGGAAGGAAGATTGATTTCTTCTAAAGCTCGTATGGCAGGGAAGAATTAATTAATTCCAGGGAAAGGATTTAAATTTTCCGTTGCAGGGAAGAAGAAATTTATTTTTCTGGAAGAGGTGCTAGAGAAATTTTAATTTCTTGCAGAGGAGTTTGGCCGGTTCAAAAATCCGCGGGAAATAGAGGTTGTCCACCGCGAACAGGAGCCTCGTTTTGCGGGAATTGAAGTGTTCAACCAGTTAAATTCGCTGATTCGTCGCGGGAGATTTTGCGACAGGTGGAGTTCGGCAGGGTGCAGGTGGCGAGCAGGCACGATTGTTTCGTGAACAGGAGTTTCGTGGAGGTTTTTTCTTCAAACAGGTGCGAAAAGGATTCGTGGCTCGCGGAAATTGCAATTGGCGCCGAGGTTACTGGTACGGACAGGAATTGTGCTTCGTGTGAAAAATTTAATTCACGAATCACAGGAGAATCACGGAAAGTTCGTCGCATTAGCAGGGAAAATTTTCAGGTTTATTTGAATTTATTTGCGGAGTATTTTCTTTTGTTTTTCGAAGCAAGGTAGGAAAATACAGTGCATGATTAAATTCGGATGGCAATGTCTGAAGCAAAATTCGAGATAGTGAAGTTCGATGGAACCGGGAACTTCGGATTGTGGCAAACAAGGGTAAAAGATTTGTTGGCACAACAGGGAATTTGAAGGCTTTGCGGGCTACGAAACCCGATAATACGGAAGATGAAGATTGGGAAGAGTTACAACTTCGAGCGGCGAGTACCATACGTTTATGTCCGCGGATGAGATTATGTATCATGTTATAAATCCGAAATCTGTGAGAAGTATGCAAGAAATTGGAATCTCGCTTATGTCCAAATCTCTCGACGAATAAATTGTATCCGAAGCAGTGTGTCAGTATGGCCAAGATGCAGTGCAGATCGATTTGTCACGAAGACTTGAATATCTTCAATCAAATAATCACTGATCTGGCACAGCTTATTGTGAGTTTTGAGGATGAAGATCGAGCAATGATTCTCTTGTATTCGTTGCCTACTTCTTATGAACATCTGGTGACTACTCTTACATATGGGAAAGAAACAATTAAAATTGATGAGATTACTGCAGCATTGTTGGCTCACAACCAGCGAAAGAAGAATGCAGAGGAAAGCTCAAATGGTAATTGTTTATATGTTAAGGGTAATCAGGATCGTGAAAGTAAGGAGGAGAAGGAGAATTCTGGAAGGTCAAAGCCTAAAGGCAAGAAGATTCGTTACTTTAAGTGTAAGGAACTGGGACATATGAGGAGAGACTGTCCAATGCTCAAGAAGGAGACTCGTAATGTATCTTCCAGTGTCGCGAATATGGTACAGAGTGATACAGACATGATGATAAGTGATGCACTTTCGGTTACAACAACTCGCTAAAGGATGGATGGATTCTTGATTCGGGATGTTCTCATCACATAACACCGAACAGGGAGTGGTTTTTTTCATACAAGTGCTATCCGATTCCTGGTTCGCCTATTCGGGTGATAATAGACGTTACAATATCACTTGTATCGGTAAAGTCGAACTCGGATGTATGATGGCAACCGTCGAACATTATGTGATGTCGGGCATGTTCTAGAGTTGAAAAGAATTTGATTTCCTCGGGCACTCTACACGTAATTGGTTTCATTCCTAAGCGCAGATGAGGATATGGAAACCATCGGATCGTTATGGTGCACTCGACCGCGATGAAAGGGAAGATCACCGCAGTAACATCTATAAACTCGTCGTGGGAGTACAACAGAGAGTGGAGATCGCTCCGTTGGAACATATGATGGAAATGCAAGAGGAACTTCGACTAAGCCGTGTTAGATGGTTTGGTGGCCCAACCCACCTGGTGTGAGAAACTCCATGATCTATTTCTCCTAAAGGGCTGGATATTCGCAAGGTGGAGATTTTCTCCTAAGAGGCTGGATATTCACAAAGGTGGAGATGGTTAGATGTATTTTCTCCTGAGGGGCTGAATATTTGCTAAGGTGGAGATTTGTTTGGTAGGCACGTGTACCGGGTGAAGCATTTCTCCTAAAGTGCTTGATATTCGCCAAGGTGGAGAATTGTTAGGTATGACTCATATCTAGGGAGTTGGAGTTTCTTGGTGAAGAGGTGTGACTCCTGGTGAAAAGGAGAGTCTATTGGAAGTTAGTGGGTTGGGGGGAGCGAGGGCGTTTTTGTAATTTACATGTGGGTTAATATATGTCTATATATACGTGTAACCTATGAGATATAAATAACTCCTCTGAAATAGTGAAATTCGCTGGCTCGCTCCCGAGGACGTAGGAAATTTTTCGCCGAACCTCGTTAAATCTTTGTGTTCTTCTGATTTGTGTCGATTCTTGTTTTTCGTTCCGAATTATTTTCATAACATTTAGGATACTAGTTGCTTGAGATGAAGGGTTTGTGGTGCCCGACTTGACTACCTCTACCTATTAGGGATTTCTTCTCCATTCTTTTGACTACACAATTTGAGCTTTGTCACTCTTCTTGTTGTCGTTGATAACATTTTTGACGACCTGATTACTAATGAGCTGTCGTTTGTTTGCTATACGACGATTTGTCATCTACCCTTATGACCCATATGTGCTTTGACGTATCGGGATTCCATGTTAGGATGACTTGGTTATTTCATAGGCTCCATATGCCGATGTGTCCATTACCCATGTGGAACCATTGGAGACACACTCTCCGCCCCTTAGCTTAGCATGAGCTTTGAAAGTATCAGAGCATTTCCATGATAAATAACCATCTTTTAATTGCCCCGTGCTAGTTGTCACTACTAATGTAAGCAAAACTCCTTAGGATCAAAATTATTCTTGGGTAACCCTCAAGTTGTAATTAAATCAATGAGATATTTCCCATTCAGAGCACTCTATACCCCAGAAAAAACAAGCATACTTGAATCTCTCGTTGTGGGTAGTCTACGTATGTATTTTTTGCGGATATTGTTCCAGATGCTTCCACCCGATCTTGTTTAGGCAGACATACTATACATATCCTTTCGAGGTTTATTGCAAGTAGGCTCTCCACATTTCTTCTCTTATTTGTCTTCCTTGTCGTATGTCTGTTTTTTCTGGTTCTCTTCTCCTTATCATTCACATGATCCGGAAGAGAGACTTATTCAGAAAATGGATGTATGCAACGATGAATAAACTGATGACTCATTCAAAAATAAAAAGTGTAATGAACATAAACTATATATATATATATAGGTAGATACATATATACGTACATATGTATATACATATATACATGTACATATGTATATACATATATACATATATACATACATATATATATTTAATTGACTACTAAGCGACAAAGATTTATAATCAATTAAAATTACTAATTAAAAATAGAATAAAAATATATTAAATTCTATTGTAATTAATATTTTAATATAAATAATATGATATAAATCTTGCCCTATCCTTAACATCTTAGGCCTGTGCAACTGAGGTTGTCAAAATATCTCATTGTTCATGAATAGCTCATGTTCGGCTAGATAAACAAATGAGCTTTGAAAGCATCAAAGCATTTCCATGAGAAATAACCATCTTTTAATTGTCCCGTGCTAGTTGTCACTACTAATGTAAGCAAAACTCCTTAGGATCAAAATTATTCTTGGGTAACCCTCAAGTTGTAATTAAATCAATGAGATATTTCCCATTGAGAGCACTCTATACCCCAGAAAAAACAAGCATACTTGAATCTCTCGTTGAGAGTATTCTACGTATGTATTTTTTCGCGGATATTGTTCCAGATGCTTCCACCCGATCTTGTTTGGGCAGACATACTATACATATCCTTTCGAGGTTTATTGCAAGTAGGCTCTCCACATTTTCTTCTCTTATTTGTCTTCCTTGTCGGATGTCTGTTTTTTTTGGTTCTCTCTTCTCCTTATCATTCACATGATCCGAAAGAGAGTCTTATTCAGAAAATGGATGTATGCAAAGATGAAGAAACTGATGACTCATTCAAAAATAAAAAGTGTAATGAACATAAACTATATATATATATATATATATATATATATATATATATATATATATATATATATATGGTAGATACATATATACATGTACATATGTATATACATATATATGTACATATGTATATACATATATACATATATACATACATATATATATTTAATTGACTACTAAGCGACAAAGATTTATAATCAATTAAAATTACTAATTAAAAATAGAATAAAAATATATTAAATTCTATTGTAATTAATATTTTAATATAAATAATAAGATATAAATCTTGCCCTATTCTTAACATCTTAGGCCTGTGCAACTGAGGTTGTCAAAATATCTCATTGTTCATGAATAACTCATGTTCGGCTAGATAAACAAATGAGCCAAATACCAACAATTTTTTGAACTCGATATATAAATGAGTCGAACGCGAACAATGAAATTTTTTAACAAACCGAGCCTGACCTCGCTTAAGTTCGGTTAGTTTACACCGCTAACGACATCATGCGCGACTAGAATTGTCAAAACGCTTTTTTAGCGAACAATTAGTATTCCGCTCATTTGCTAAGCAATCAAATAAAATACAAACAAATTTTTTCGTGTTCAAAATATAAACGAGTTGAACATAAACAGTAGTTTTTTTAAATGAGCCGAACAAGAACTGAGCCCGAGCTCACAAGTTGAACCCCTACTATAAGTTATTTGCAAACCCATGTTAATCAGCAAACAACAAGAAGTCGGACAATAAAAAAGATACATTTATAAACGTACCCCACCATTATTTTGTATTTATATTTCTAACTACTATACTCTCATATTCAAATATGGTTGAACCCAAATCTGTCCGCTCGCTCGTGCCTAGAGGATAGAGCATGGAATGCGAGTGAAGGAGAAAGAGAATGTGTGAGAGTGAGACAAAGATGCCCCGCGGGGGACGGCGTGGGTGGCAAAGAGAAGCGTTTTTGGGATCATTGGCCCATTTTATTCCAAAAAATGAAATTAAAATGTTTGGCTGACGGAGAGAGAAATAGCCTCTTTTTTACACATGAAAAGAGTCCTCTATATATATTTATAGAAGAAGACAATAGAAAAAATAATGTTAAAATAATACCGCTACTTTAAGGGGGCGGTGTAGGATATTTTGACCCTTTTGTCATTTTGAAGCGTTGGAACACATTAGTGTTGGGTGGCCGACCCAGGTAAGCCGAACTAGGGAAGCCGAACTAGAGGGGCCAACCAAAGGAGGCCAAACAAGAAAGTTTGACCTGGGTAGGCTGACCCGAGGGATTTGGTGGCAGACCAAAAAGGGAACAATCCCTGCTTGCGCAACTCCGACGATGGCTTATGCTAGCTCGGCAAGGAAGTATTTTTTGGCCATACATAAAGCTCCCGAGTGTTTTACTTCTTGGAGGCAAAACTGCAATAATAATGAAAAAACTCATAAGTGCAAAATATACTATTTCACAAACCAATAGCTGGACTTAGTTTTTTATCAGTCATTCCGTTAACCTTTGATGAGATGATTATTATTGGTTAAATTTTTTAGACATTGTGTTTAGTATATCGATTTGTTAGTTCTGGAAAAGAGGCATTGTTTGCTCGTCTCGGTGGAGACTTTATTGCTCATCCCAGAGAAGAGACTTTGTACTCGTCCCGGAGAAGAGTCTTTGTTTACTCGTCCCCGAGAGGCGAGAAGAGCTTTTGTTTACTCGTCCCCGAGAGGCGAGAAGAGCTTTTGTTTACTCGTCCCTGATCAGATATTTTATTTACTCGTTCCAAAGGATAGACTTTCTCATCCCTTATGAGTTTTTATTTGCAATTTCTGTGGGACAGTCTTAAATGAGAATATGAATTATTTTTTTATTTTTTTTTATTTTTTCTTTATTTCTTTCTTTTTTTTAAAGAAAAATAAACAATTCAAAAGAAACAATGCATCTCTTTTTGTTCTTTCTTAAGGGAGAGAAAGGTTCTTCCAACCTTTTTTTGTTCTTTTTGCTCTATGCATGTTCAGTTACTTCTTGTCGTGTCCCTCTTCTTTCTTCGTTTTATATATCACTCATCAACTTCTAATCCTTTCAGCTGAGTTTCACTCATAAGTCTATAATCTGGACGGTAATATATATATACAGCACCATGCCATATATCCGACAAATGTCTGTGATGAGAATCACATCACACGCATCCAATTTATTATAAGATGGTAGTATTTTCTGGAGCTCTAACCGTGAAGGTCCGTTGAATCAGAATGGCCGGCAAGGTTTAAACTTTGAAGACCGTACACAAAGAAGCACATGAATTTATTTATTTAATTATTTATTATCCTCTGTCCGTTTTCTGTTCGACTGTCGTGCTCCCTTCCACGACCCAAAAACAAAAGTAAAATAAAAAATGGCTGTCACCAACTTAGACCGGAGACAGACCAACCATACATAACATCCATGTCTTTATTTACTTTTTTTTAAGAGGAAGGGCATTTACAAACATACCACATAATTCTTATATATCTATGAATTTTTTTATTTACTTACATAACACTCAAATTATTAACGTCACATAAAAAATATAATTCTCATAAATTTGATCAGGTGTACTAATCTTTTCATATTTCAGAGGAGGAAATCGTTCATCTTCAAATTCAGATTTTTACTTATATGGAAGTACAATTTGATCATTTGCTCCTTCTAAAATATCACTTTGTCTTTCACTGTTCTAGCTCCTCCGACATTAAACCTAGGGGGGCAGTTTCTCACCCCTAAAAAAGGAAGCTGATTCTGCCCCTAACTTAAATGTCATATTTGTAAATATCAAGCTTTGGATGTTAGATATGAAAATAGATAAAAATTGTGAGAAATATATATAAATTTTCTTCTAAGTTAATACTTAATAGCAATTAGGTTAATTTTTAGTGGTTAAAAACGTGCTTTGAACTTAAATCTTATAGTTAGTATGAAAACTCTTTATCAACTCTTCAATAGATCAACCAACTTTCGCATAAAACTTATATATTATGACCTTTTCCTATACTTTAAATATTGCTAAAAAAAATGTTGGCTTAGATTTATTAGGCACTACAAAAATATATTGGAAATTTTACATTGCATCTATGGTGCACTATAATGCACATTAACCATTTAAAATGAATAATTGATGCATTTAATTCACCATTATCACACATCATTTTAATTCAAAAGAAATTTGGATTATATATCATCCCTTATTACAAATCATCTCATATCATAAGATAATCAATGAATTTTGACGTATTACAACCGCATTCCGCAAGAAATAACAAAGTCATCCCAAGTTTCATTAGGCCATCTTCATTTCTCATCGAACATTGCCAAAAAATCATCAAACAATATTTTCAAATTTTAAATTTCTATAAAATTTCATCAATATATATCAAACTTCAAAACACCATTAATTTTATGGCCTTTGTATCTCATATATAGCAATTAGAATTATCACACTACAATTACTTGTTGCCAAACTTCAATGAATGTCATCAAATATCAACTTACTATCATTTAATGACCTTCCATAAGAATTGCAAACCAACTTCTCTGAGCTATGTGAATGAATCATTAACGCAATGATAAGAATAGAATTGCTTGAGATGCTAAACAAAAGAGAAAAAAAGGTTATAGTGTTGGCATGGAACCTAAACTAAAAAAGGATAACAATGATGCCTAGTAATAAATAAATGTGTTCTCTTTGTTAGCCCTACCATTAATGATGGTGCAATAATTGACAAGACCAAGTCATGGCCCAAAACTATTTAAGGCAATTGTTATTATGATGCTTGGTACTTTCTCATTAAGCCTTTTATATAAAAGAGGTTTGTCTTCAATAAATAAATAAATTAATAGGTATATATATATATATATATATATTGTTATTCATATATTTAACATTTAAATAAATAAATTTATAGTTTATGAAAGGAAGAGAAAAAAAGAAAAAAAAGTGAAAGGTGATTCACATACAAACTACATAATCTTTATTTATGTATATATTTAATATTTAAACTTTGATATTTAGATATATATTACATATAAAAGATGCATTTCATTTTTAAAATTAAAATTAATAATATTTTTAATGTAATATTAAAATTTTGAGTTTTACATAAATAAATTTAAAATTAAATATTAGATAGATAAATAAATAAAAATTACTAAAAAACTGAAATTGCAATAATATAAGCTTTAAAATATTAGTAATAAATTGTAAATCCTTGAGTTTATGGATCAGGCTCACCTAATAACAGGAGGGAGAGAGGGAGAGAGGGAGAGAGGGAGGGCGCACTGGCTGTAGCTGCTACCGACCGGTAGGTGAAGGTCTTCTTCTCTTTTCCTCAAATGCCAGACAGGAAGAAAGGTAAAAAGATGGCAGCCAGAAGAGCCAAAGTCTTAAGAAACTGCTATTTTTCTTACAAGCTAGCTTTCTGCTCCTCCTAGCTTATACCTTATTTGGTTTGTTGTGAGAGACCCATCTCAAAATTGGGATTTTTGCCCCGCTTTCTCTTAAATTGGCGAAGTTTTTGAGATATTTGAATAAGAAGCTTGAAGGAGGAGGGTTACTTGGTCATATGAGTAGGGATTTGAAGAGGAAAGAAGAGTAACGATGCATTGGAAGAGCAAAGGTGCGACTTTTGGGGAGTTGCAGGCTAGAAGTGTGGTTTCTACGAAATGGACGCTCATGCTTTGTATTTTATGCTTCTGCACTGGGCTCGTCTTCACAAATAGGTACCTTCAGGCCTTCGGTTAATTTGAGGGCATTTCAATCTCTAAAGAATTTTTTTTTTCCATTGTGATTTTAGCTGAATTCAGTAAATTAGATGAATTGAATATTATACTTTGGCGGATTTATGATGGTTGTAGCTTCTTGTTGTGTCTCTTTCATCTCTTATCTTTTTTGTTTCTTGTAGATGGGGTGGGACTGATAAAGAGAGGATTCTGCCATTCCTGTTACGAAGTTAATTATGTTTATTAATTTTTAGTTCTATGAGATTTTGGAATGAGATTTTAAAATAGCCTGTTAATCAATTTGTTTAGGAAGCTTGATGAATTCAGTCCTTTCTTTGCTTAGTTTTATTGCTGCGGACTGTTTGAATACTTAATGGTCAACTGTTTTAACTGTACAGTTTGTACTTGTGCTTTTCTGTAATGATAAGGCTTTTGGTGGGGAAAGTTCAGCCTTAATGGCAATTAAATTAGAAATTAGTAATTAAAATGTGCTTTCTACCTATCTTTTTTGTACCCCCCCCCCCCCCCCCCCCCCCCCCGCATGTTTATGATTTTCTTCTGCTTTTGTTGTACTAAACCTTGAATTTGATTGCAGATTATGGACATTTCCTGAGCCACAAGATCCAAGGAACAAGCTAGCTGGAGGCTGCAACTCAAAAATTGTGAGTATGAATCCTGTGTTACTTTTATTGATCCCTTCATTGCATGCAATTAGAGCATGTTATTCTTGTAGTTTTCAGGAGATTCTTCTTTTCATTTCATTCTTAGTGATCCTGCTGGCCGTCGCCGTCAGGCTTTAGGTTGAATTCATTTACTTTAACGAATCACTAAAAAATAATCATATGTTCTTGTTTTACACCCAGTCAAACAACTCTAAAAACATTCTAAAGACTATATTTAATTACACTTTATTCATTTCATCAAAATTTCTTTTTGAGCAAATCAAATTTCTGCTTAGTAATTTCAAATATGCTTTTCATCAGGTAATGGGTTTTGCATTTTATTGAATCAATTTATAAGTGCATAAGGAAAGCAAAAGTCAACTTATGCAGCCATCATTTATATGGAACTTTTTCATGTTTGAAATCCTTTTTCTGCCCTTTGGCTATTACATAATCTGTCTGATTGAGATTTCTCATGCATTATTAACATTAGATCAGCGAAAACAGAGATTCTAAAGAGTTGCTAGGAGAAGCATCAAAAGCCAATTATGCCGTAAAGTAAGGAAAATGAAATTTGATTTCGATTGTTTTCATTTTGAATTTTCTTCAACGTGATTATAGCTCATAAAGTTCTACATTTCCTTCTTATTTGTAGCACTATAGACAAAACTATAGAAAAATTAGAAATGGAATTAGAAGCAGCAAGAGCCACACAGGAGTCTATAATCAACGGCTCTCCATTATCGGATGAGCTGAGGGATATGTCGGCTGGTGGAAGAAGGAAATATTTAATGGTTGTAGGGGTCAACACTGCTTTTAGCAGCCGTAAACGAAGAGATTCAGTTCGGAGAACTTGGATGCCTCAAGGTTTGAAGTCTTGCCTGTTTTTCACTTTATTCTTATGCTTATGGCCATAAATTTTCAGCATTTGTCTGTTTCAATATTTCAAAAAGGCGAGAAAAGAAGGAAGCTTGAAGAAGAAAAGGGCATCATCATCCGTTTTGTCATCGGGCATGGGTATGGATTATTTATCCGATGACAATGTTCGATAGTTTTTTATTTAATGTTATGTCATGGCTCTCTAACCAGTCCATTCAGTTTTTTTTCCTCACTACTAGTCTTTTTGCTTTGTTGGATCAAAAGGATCATATTCTTACCCTTTTTTAGGCACAGAAGCACACAAACAAAAAAAAAAAAAGAAAAAAAAATCAGAAGGAACAAAACCATTCATTGATTGGCAACTAGGGAGCCATGGATACTCTCCAAGTTAGTACTGCTCTGAATGTTCTTGTAACATTGAATGTTCTCATTTATGAGACACATTGTATGTTCCTTTGTGCTATAAATAATATTGTGAAATGGATGAAGGTATTCAAGCTTGACCTGAAAAGCACTATATTGATGAAGTTGATGTTGTAATCATCTAAAATAGAATCATACCACCGTAGGGCAATAGTGTAATTAACATCTGATAATGTATCGAATATCACTCTTCAAAGCACTCCAATCTAAGTTAAATGTTAGATAAGAATGGTAATAAGGAGTTGTGCCTTGACATGTTGCAGCCCCTTGAGGCCTTGGATCTTGAACGGTGGATTGCCTCAAATATGCTAATGTTGATTTCCATGGTTCTGTGACTGTTGATGGGCTCAAATCTACAAATAGGGATGTTGTGGATCCATTGTGAATGTTCACATTGGTCTTGTCCTCCAATGTTTTAGCTTCTATATTAATGCTTATCTAACATCGATACAAGGGCTTTCATCTCATTAACTGCAAGTTGCATGGCATTGACATCTTCGTTATGACTACAAAAGAATGAATGGGTATGTTTCCTAGACTAGGTGAAGTGCTCTTTTGTATTTGAAAAGCTAGGTGATTACATTCAAATAAGTGGAAAAGATAAATGGTTTTATTTTTGTTGTTTTACTTGCCAACAATCGCTCTACTGATGCCATAGGACACTAATTGTTTGGAGGATGTATTGGTGTCTGAAGGTGGTACAATGAAGCTGTGGATCTTTACCTATTCAAATACTTTGAAAGAGCATATTGACCATCCCATAGCGATGATAAGCTCAAAAATGTAAGCACATTGTGATCCCATAACTCTCGGTAGATGTTGTGGTAGTAGAACCAATCAATGGTTGTCTTTCCCCTCCTATCAAGTCTCTCGAAATCATCTTCTATAAGCTTAGTGCCCACTTGTTATCATCTCAAATTATTGCGTTACACGATCTGAAAGTTGTCACTCCACATGCTTCTAGCTTATCAACAGAACTCTAGTGTGCAAAATCTTGAAACCGGAGATACGGTTAGTAATATACCCCTATATTTACCGTGTAAGGATGTATCTTCCATTCTAAGAATATGATAAGAAAATCATCAATCAGTTATGCATAAACCAAATCCCCCAAAATAAACACTAAAAATGATGTGAGGTATTTGCTTGTATTCTTTCATAAATCCATGCAATGCACAACATAGCATTCGTGAATTAATCTATGAAGTGAATCATATGATTCCTGACTTATATTGGCATGGAGATCTTAGATCTTTCAGCTGGAACCTAATGCTTCATAAAAGAAAATTTGATATTTATTTTGCTTCATGCACCCTATAATTTCCTTGAGTTCTAGGTCAAGCTAATGGCAAATAAATGAGAGTATATAGTGACAAATAAACTCTCATATAATCTAATGGTTACTAGCTATCATTATTGAATATATATACATACTTGAATGTGTGCGTGGACTTGCAACACTTGAGATTCTCTCTGCTCTACCCAGACACTAAAACTTTGATGCACTTAGGAACCAATGAGAAGGTCATAATGAGTGATCATGTTGTATACGCTCCATTGCCAATCTACTTTCTTCAAACAAACCTTTCCATAGTTGATGTGTCAATGATTGACCAACTACTGTACATCAACTATTCAACGTACATTGTTTTTTCTCCTTACTTGGAAAAGGCATGTATATGTGCAGTTCTTTATTTGTTCTCATTGTGCAGTATGTTATCTCGACGGCATACTCATTATATTCTTCTTCTATGTAATATGCACAAATAAAATCATTTTATCAGAAACAAGGACTCTTGCAAGGGTGTGCTCACATATGATATTATGTTCTACAAGCTCTGTTTAGATATTCTTTTTTATCCTATCAATAATGCCTTCATTTTCATTTTAGCTTGAAACATCACTTGATACATCATTCATTGTTTTACAACACTTTCAACACGTCAAAATTGGCCTATAATATCAGCACACACTCAATCAAAACTATAGTCATAATCACGCAGTCTTAGGGTGGCAGATGATGAATGAGAGATTTTGATTCATGAAATAACTTCCCTATGGGATATTATTGTGCAAAGCTTGTTGCCCCATATGCATCTATAAAAAATGATGTGGTTTTGTTGAATGATCAAATGAAGCAATTTTAATGCTTTGTGTGTTAAAAAGTAAAATATAATAGATTATTTGGTTGGCATACTACCACTAAAATTGTGTTCTTTGTCATCATTGACACTAGGCTTTGTGTTTATTGAACCGTAATGCCGATTTTAATTGCATGTATGGTCTAGGAAGTAATGCATTCTACGTTATGATCTTCAAAGTGAGCTGCCTCTGCCTCCATAAACACGATCAATTGTGCTGACTTGCCTCCTCTTATCTTTGCAAATTTATCATTTAATATAAAGGTTGCAACATAACCACTGCTTATGGGATAACGACACTTCAAATTAACTTCGATACGTCATCAACAAATTTCTGTCATCCGACATGAATCTAGACGTAATTTTCTGAGTAAGGAACGTTCAAAGTTCAATTAAAAACCATCTAGAACTCGATTTCAACAAACTTACAATCAAACTGACAATCCAAGTCATTTCGAGCCCAGATCGAGTCATTAAGTCATTTTGGAAACCTTATGATGCATAATTGGAATGTTAAATCAATTCTAAATCTGACAAACTTATAGTCAAATCGAGCTTCTTGACAAGGCGAATCCAATAAGCCCAAGACCACTCAATTCTGACATTATTAAGACACTCGAATTTCACATAACACTATCTGATCGAGAGAATCTCTCCGGCAATCTGACGGGGTGATTCAAATTCCTTCTTTATTTGTAGGGAGACTTTTGCCAGACTCTATAAATAAAGTCCTACCCCTCTCTTGAGAGGGGACCTAAACCTTGAACCGGAAGAAGATTAGAGCTTGGAGGAGGAGTTGAACTCCTGTGTTTTATATCAAAGGTCTAGTGAACTCTACCAGCTCTTACAACCGTTGACCATCGCTGACCATTGCTCACAGACCACCGTTGACCACCATCAGCTGGCCTTGCTCCTTGCATCGAATTTCTTGCGGAGTCACAATATGCGTTGCATAATCTCACGGTACGTGCAGAATAGTGAAGCATCACAGAGCATTAAGTCGTATAGTATACCGTATAACGACGCACCTCGAAGATGATATAACAATGCACCTCAAATACGACGCAACGAGCCCCCCTGCATATGATGCAGTGATGCAAACTAAATACAGTTTGTTGACGCATCTTGAAAACGTTGGAAGAACAGACCTCAAATACGGTGCAATGATGCACCCCATAATAACTACTTACAACCGCCATACTAGAATACAGTGACTTTCTCCAAATTCTTAAAGCTCTCTTCTCGCAGCTCCCACTAAGGCCTACATGACCAACTACGACCTATACGTTCTACAGATGTTTATCAGAGCCTATGTAACTCTCAACTCCAGCCTCTGCCTCTAACGTATATTGGCTCATGCAGCTCCCCACTGTGGCTTTTGTGGCCTACCGACGTTGTCTCAACTCATGCAGCTCCTAACACTGACTTCTACAGCCTACGGTTGTCTCTGCTCATGTAGCTTCCAGCTTTGGCCTTTGAGGCCTACATTTGTTATTACAACTCGCTACGACTTATGTGACCAATTACGGCCCACAGTTTATGCAGATCCCAACTCCGACCTCTACGGTCTATAAACTTTATCAGAGCTCCCCACGATGACCTATGTGGCCAACTATGACCTATTAGACTCGCAACTCCTACAACTTTCTACTACGGTTTTTGTCCCCAACCGATACTCTTGAAACAACTATCTAAAGACCATTACGGCCTACTAATATCATAACTTTGAATTGCAGCCTCTACGATAAGCTGAAACCATAGCCGCTACAACATTCACGACAGACTTTTGCCTCCATAACAATTCATTATGGCCTATGCAGTCCACTGTCTCTAAGAACAACATTCATTAAACAAGGTTAAGGCTATTATTGATGAATTACTGTTGCACAACTTTATAACTCAATCTTTCCTAATTCAGGAAAAGAGTGAACCTATGTACTCATTATATAGTGAATTATTTTAACGGTTAGGTCCTGTGATTTTTTACTCTTTTTAGGGGTTTGCACCTAAAAAATCAAGGTGTTTCCTCTTGCTTCTCTTTTATTATTGTGTGTTGGAGTCTGGGACAATGCTAAGATGTTAAATAATCACTCTACCGTCACGACCCCTTTAACACATATCAAACTTAAATGTCAAGCTATCATAATTTAATGTTGAACTCTTCGTTTAAGGACTTACAACAAAGAAAAAATTGAAACTTATATGGGATGGTGGGAAAATCATTTGCTAGTCTCAGTTCTCTTTTGAAGAAAAGAATCAAATGTATTACTTGGTTACTCATTTTAAGAAACATTCTCGTTTGAGGTATTTAATTTCAAATTTAGAACTTGATTTTATATGTTTCGACTAGCTTCTTATGTCAAGATATATTTGGGTAAAGTGTTTGTTATGTTGGATTAACAATTTCATTAAGAAAGTTTTTAATTTGAAAATTAAACTTAATAATTAATTCTATAACTGGATAAATATTATAAACTTGTGAACATTCATTCAAAATATATGATAGATAAGTAACAAACAAAATGTACATACATTTAGGATATCTGCAATTATAAATTAGAGGGTGCAGGCTAAAGACCTGCAACATATAGTATAGAGAGCAGAGAAGAAGGTGCATAGACCGTAAATCAGGAAGTATAATTCATAGCGTTGCTATACATAATGCTTTTAATTACTTTAACCATGAACAATACAAGTATATAAAAACGTAAGTGGAAAATTCTAGAGGGAATAAGTGGTCCCAAGGTGGTTACTACATAATAATAGAGGAAGGTGGAGAATATCACCTGATAAAGTTAGTATGATTGTTACCTCCCTTCAAACTCACAGTCTGGGTTTATGATTGTGAGTTTGCGACACATAGTATGTTCTTGTAATTACTTCACAGGTTCTTGTAACATTCAATGTTCTCATTTATGAGACACATAGTATGTTCCTTTGTGCTATAAATAATATTGTGAAATGGATGAAGGTATACAAGCTTGACCTGAAAAGCACTATGCTGATGAAATTGATGTTGTAATCATCTAAAATAGAATCATACCACCGTAGGGCAATAGTGTAATTAACATCTGATAATGTATCGAATATCACTCTTCAAAGCACTCCAATCTAAGTTAAATGTCAGATAAGAATAGTAATAAGGAGTTGTGCCTTGACATGTTGCAGCCCCTTAAGGCCTTGGATCTTGAATGGTGGATTGCCTCAAATATGCTAATGTTGATTTCCATGGTTCTGTGACTGTTGATGGGCTCAAATCTACAAATAGGGATGTTGTGGATCCATTGTGAATGTTCACATTGGTCTTGTCCTCCAATGTTTTAGCTTCTATATTAATGCTTATCTAACATCGCTACAAGGGCTTTCATCTCATTAACTGAAAGTTGCATGGCATTGACTTCTTCGTTATGACTACAAAAGAATGAATGGGTATGTTTCCTAGACTAGGTGAAGTGCTCTTTTGTATTTGAAAAGCTAGGTGATTACATTGAAATCAGTGGAAAAGATAAATGGTTTTATTTTTGTTGTGTTACTTGCCAACAATCGCTCTACTGATGCCATAGGACACTAATTGTTTGGAGGATGTATTGGTGTCTGAATGTGGTATGATGAAGCTGTGGATCTTCACCTGTGCAAATACTTTGAAAGAGCATATTGACCATCCCATAACGATGATAAGCTCAAAAATGTAAGCACATTGTGATCCCATAACTCTCGGTAGATGTTGTGGTAGTAGAACCAATCAATGGTTGTCTTTCTCCTCCTATCAAGTCTCTCAAAATCATCTTCTATAAGCTTAGTGCCCACTTGTTATTATCTCAAATTATTGCATTACACGATCTGAAAGTTGTCACTCCACATGCTTCTAGCTTATCAACAGACCTCTAGTGTGCAAAATCTTGAAACCGGAGATACGGTTAGTAACATACCCCTATGTTTACCGTGTAAGGATGTATCTTCCATTCTAAGAATATGATAAGAAAATCATCAATCAGCTATGCATAAACCGAATCCCCCAAAATAAACACTAAAAATGATGTGAGGTATTTGCTTGTATTCTTTCATAAATCCATGCAAAGCACAACATAGCATTCGTGAATTAATCTATGAAGTGAATCATATGATTCCTGACTTTGGCATGGAGATCTTAGATCTTTCAGCTGGAACCTAATGCTTCATACAAGAAAATTTGATATTTAATTTGCCTCATGCACCCTATAATTTGCTCGAGTTCTAGGTTAAGCTAATGGCAAATAAATGAGAGTATATAGTGACAAATAAACTCTCATAAAATCTAATGGTTACTAGCTATCATTATTGAATATATATACGTACTTGAATGTGTGCGTGGACTTGCAACACTTGAGATTCACTCTGCTCTACCCAGACACTAAAACTTTGATGCACTTAGGAATCAATGAGAAGGTCATAATGAGTGATCATGTTATATACACTCCATTGCCAATCTACTTCCTTCAAAAAAACCTTTCCATAGTTGATGTGTCAATGATTGACCAACTACTGTACATCAACTATTCAACGTACATTGTTTTTTCTCCTTACTTGGAAAAGGCATGTTCTTTATTCGTTCTCATTGTGCAGCTATGTCATCTCGACGGCGTACTCATTATATTCTTCTTCTATGTAATATGCACAAATAAAATCATTTTATCAGAAACAAGGACTCTAGCAAGGGTGTGCTCACATATGATATTATGTTCTACAAGCTCTGTTTAGATATTCATATTTATCCTATCAATAACGCCTTCATTTTCATTTTGCTTGAAACATCACCTGAGACATCATTCATTGTTTTACAACACTTCAACACATCAAAATTGGCCTATAATATCAGCACACACTCAATCAAAACTATAGTCATAATCACGCAGTCTTAGGGTGGTAGATGATGAATGAGAGATTTTGATTCATGAAATAACTTCCCTATGGGATATTATTGTGCAAAGCTTGTTGCCCCATATGTATCTATACAAAATGATGTGGTTTTGTTGAATGATCAAATGAAGCAATTTTAATGCTTTGTGTGTTAAAAAGTAAAATATAATAGATTATTTGGTTGGCATACTACCACTAAAATTGTGTTCTTTGTCATCATTGACACTAGGTTTTGTGTTTATTGAACCGTAATGTCGATTTTAATTGCATGTATGGTCTAGGAAGTAATGCATTCTACGTTATGATCTTCAAAGTGAACTGCCTTTGCCTCCATAAACACGATCAATTGTGCTGACTTGCCTCCACTTATTATTGCAAATTTATCATTTAATATAAAGGTTGCAACATAACCACTGCTTATGGGATAACGACACTTCAAATTAACTTCGATACGTCATCAACAAATTTCTGTCATCCGACATGAATCTAGAGTAATTTTCTGAGTAAGGAACGTTCAAAGTTCAATTAAAAACCATCTAGAACTCGATTTCAACAAATTTACAATCAAATTGACAATCCAAGTCATTTCGAGCCCAGATCGAGTCATTAAGTCATTTTGGAAACCTTATGATGCATAATTGGAATGTTAAATTAATTCTAAATCTGACAAACTTATAGTCAAATCGAGCTTCTTGACAAGGCGAATCCAATAAGCCCAAGGCCACTCAATTCTGACATCATTAAGACACTCGAATTTCACATAACACTATCTGATCGAGAGAACCTCTTTGGGCAATTTGACGGGGTGATTCAAATTCCTTCTTTATTTGTAGGGAGACTTTTGCCAGACTCTATAAATAAAGTCCTACCCCTCTCTTGAGAGGGGACCTAAACCTTGAACCAAAAGAAGATTAGAGCTTGGAGGAGGAGTTGAACTCCTGTGTTTTATACCAAAGGTCTAGTGAACTCTACCCGCTCTTACAACCGTTGACCATCGTTGACCATTGCTCCCAGACCGCCGTCGACCACCATCAGCTGACCTTGCTCCATGCATCGAATTTCTTGCGGAGTCACAATATGCGT
This sequence comes from Papilionanthe hookeriana x Papilionanthe teres, assembly GCA_022702705.1. Lineage (NCBI taxonomy): Eukaryota > Viridiplantae > Streptophyta > Magnoliopsida > Asparagales > Orchidaceae > Papilionanthe > Papilionanthe hookeriana x Papilionanthe teres. The sequence continues at coordinate 52,447,423 of CM040427.1, read as the reverse complement.
TGCATAATCTCACTGTACATCCGGAATAGTGAAGCACCATACAGAGCATTAAGTCGTATAGTATACCGTATAACGACGCACCTCGAAGATGATATAACAATGCACCTCAAATACGACGTAACGAGCCCCCCTGCATATGATGCAGTGATGCAACCTAAATACAGTTTGTTGACGCATCTTGAAAACGGTGGAACAACAGATCTCAAATACGGTGCAATGATGCACCCCACAATAACTACTTACAACCGCCATACTAGAATACAGTGACTTTCTACCAATTCTTAAAGCTCTCTCCTCGCAGCTCCCACTAAGGCCTACGTGACCAACTACGACCTATACATTCTACAGATGTTTATCAGAGCCTATATAACTCTCAACTCAAGACTCTGCCTCTAACGTATATTGGCTCATGCAGCTCCCCACTGTGGCTTTTGTGGCCTACCGACGTTATCTCAGCTCATGTAGCTCCTAACACCGACGTCTACATCCTACAGTTGTCTCTGCTCATGTAGCTTCCAGCTTTGGCCTTTGAGGCCTACATTTGTTATTACAACTTGCTACAATTTACGTGACCAATTACGGCCCACAGTTTATGCAGATCCCAACTCTGACCTCTACGGTCTACAGACTTTATCAGAGCTCCCCACGACGACCTATGTGACTAACTATGACCTATTAGGCTCACAACTCCTGCAACTTTCTACTACGGCTTTTGTCGCCAACCGATATTCTTGAAACAACCATCTAAGCCATTACGGCCTACTACTATCATAACTTTGAATTGCAGCCTCTACGATAAGCTGAAACCATAGCCGCTACAACATTCATGACAGACTTTTGCCTCCATAACAATTCATTATGACCTATGCAGTCCACTGTCTCCAAGAACAACATTCATTAAATAAGGTTAAGGCTATTATTGATAAATTACTGTTGCACAACTTTATAACTCAATCTTTCCTAATTCAGGAAAAGAGTGAATCTATGTACTCATTATATAGTGAATTATTTCAATTGGGTTAAGGCTATTATTGATTAAATAAGGTTAAGACTATTATTGATAAATTACTGTTGCACAACTTTATAACTCAATCTTTCCTAATTCAGGAAAAGAGTGAATCTATGTACTCATTATATAGTGAATTATTTCAATTGGGTTAGGTCCCGTGATTTTTTACTCTTTTAGTGGCTCGCACCTAAAAATCAAGGTGTTTTCTCTTGTTTCTCTTTTATTATTGTGTGTGTTGGAGTCTGGGACAATGCTAAGATGTTAAATAATCACTCTACCGTCACGGCCCCTTTAACACACATCAAACTTAAATGTCAAGCTTGTTAGATATGGCTCATATACTAGTGAGTGAGTTCTTCATGATGCATGTGTCTCGTAACTGAGAGGTGTGTCTCTTGGAAGTTAATGGGTTGAGGAGCGAGGCGTGTTTGTAATTTATTCATGGGTTCTTTAAATCTTTCCTGCAACTTCGTATATCGATTCACCTTCATACCGAGTAGAGAAGTAATATCATTTCTAAGTTTAAAGAATTTTGAAGGTCGAAAATACTTAGCCATGAATTTTTGTGCCAACTCTCCCCGAATTTAATCAGATCCAGAGGCTTAACGAGCTTAACCATATCTTAAGATTATCCCTTAAAGAAAATGAAAAATTCTAAGTTGAACAAGCGTCGATTTATAAAACATGCAAGGTGTAAATTAGATCCTCGGATGGTGTTCCCAACCGATTGTTTTGTACAATTTGTATAATAACACGTTTAAGCTTCAAATGAGTTAGTCTACTACATCAATTGTTTGTATACTTAAACGAATTTCATCTCTAGTAGGGTTATGACACTCACTTAAAGGTCTTTGCATATGATGATGTTCATTGTCGGACATTCGATTATCTAAATTATTTTGTGATGTGTATCATTTCTTGAAAATCGTGAAGTTCATTTTGTTTTTCGATTTTTCTTATGGTCCTTTCTAACTCATAATCGTAAGATACTAAACCATAAGATTCGTAACTAATTCCCGACAAAAATGCCAAAATTACATTTTTTTGTTATTTTTTTTATTTTCAATTTTTTTAATAATAATTATTTTATATTTTTTTCAGTTTTATTAAAAAAATTAAAATAAAAAAATCCTAAAATAATTTTATACTTAGAATAAAATTTTTAAATAAAAAATTCGATTACTTTCTCAAGAACGTGCCAAAAACTTGATCCGCGGCGATAATTACACGTTTAATTAAGTTTGAAAAGATAACTAGAGCTTCGTCCTAATTTATATTTAATGGCTAGTGTGTAGAAATAAATACGTTATAGAATTTAGAATTTTGATTAATCGCTTACAAGATAAGCGAAACTACGAAGTATACATATCCGTTCGAGTAATAAAGGGCTTTACTTAAGAACCGATGTATCGAACCCAAAGGGAAGAACATACTTTCTATAAAAATTTAGAAAAGCTTCTACCTAAAGTGCAAACATAATTTGTAGGATAATAGTGTTGAAATGATTGTAAAAGGTTAAAGCTAAATATTTTCTAATTCTAATTTTAAGCAGAAAATAAATGCAGATTTTTCTAACCATTTATGTTTAAATGAGTTCGAATAATATGAAAATATCTTTCACTCAGTAAAGAGATCATAATAAGTGTAAGACTAAAAAGGTAAAGTGTTTAAATGTCAGTAATGTGACAAATATGAAGACATACGTGTTCTTTACCCTCTCCCGAGCTGCATAAAGAACATCGATTAATCAAAAATAAGTTCTCGATTTTGTAAGGTTATGCCTGGTAGTGTTCTAGCCTCTCACATCAAAATTACCCATCGGGCCTTCTCTATTGGAATAACCAGGCCTTAGGTCTCTACACTCTGGACCAAATTGGCTAAGGATCTAGCCGATCACGCAGTAGAAACACCAATTGTATGCCCATCAAAACTCATCTCCCTATCTATTTGCACTCCCCTTAGAACTTCGTCCCCCTCCATCCCCAGAGTAGAGTTCATCGAGATGAATGGGTTTCAATTTTTTTTCGAAGGGTTGTCTTATATGACTGATAATTCAATGGTAAACAAATGAGGGAGTGCAAGATAATGTCCTTGAAGTGCTATCTTAAACGACTGTTATATTGTCCACTAAGGACTTGATGCACAACAAATATCGAGACATAGTGAGATCCTTCATTGAGTGTTATGTATTTCTCAATTGCAAGACTATGGATCGATTGGTCGCTTGAAAGCATTTTGCGAGTGTGCTCCAAATCTCAGCAGATGATTCCAGGTTGAGGATGTAGGGGAGAATAGAGGGAGAGATTGTTGAGTATATAGAAGCGGATAGATTTTAATCAATCAGTCTCATTGGAGGAAGTCAGGATTTGTGTAGAAGTGACCATCCGAGTGTTGAAGTTGTCTAGGAGGATAGATTTCAGTACCTTCCTTGTGGTTTGTCGAAACCGTTAGCTTTAAACAGTTTGTGCATTTGAGACTTCCATGTCGAATAATTATCACTTGATAGCTAGATGTGAGCTATTGTTTTTACATTTAAAATTAAAAAATTAAGTGCGGAAGGAATTGTTATGTCCTTTTTGTAAGATGAAGGAGACACCTCCGATCATTTGGTGCAGGAGTTGACCGTTTGAGACATTCTTGCTATAGGGTGTCAACCGAAACACAAAGTAAGCATCGATCACACAGGAGAAGGGCATCTTAGGATTTGGTGCTCGCAGGAGAAGATGAAGATCCAAAAAAGGGAGAAAATACTTTTGAATTAACCACGCTTCGTGTTGTGAAAAACAACAACAATAAAGCAAAAAATTGCAACGAGAAAAATACAACAATAAACAGAGACACAGATTTACTTGTTCAGCAATTGCCTACGTCCACGGAGTCATTGAAGATTTTATTGCTTTGAGGAATTACACAGTTGATTGCTTCGACGATTACAAGAAAATCTCTCTCTCCCTCTCTCTCCTCTTCTCTCTCTCCTCTCTACTCGTGAGCCACCGGAGAAGAAATCTGGGAACGCCGAGCCTTGCAATTCTCCTGTTTGCTTCGCCCTTGAGCCAATGCCGAAGAAGAACGAGGGAGAACTTTGCCTTGCTGTTCCTTTCCTCAGATGGAATCGCTCGTCTGCGACTCCCTATCTTTTTCCTCGATTCTTTGCTCCCATATGCAACCTCACTGAAAAGACCAATTAAAGGAGGAAGCCCAAGATAATTCACGCCAGTCGTGAATTGATGGCTCCCTACTGTCACGTAAGGCAGCTTCCTTCTTTGCAAAAAAACGGGAGGCGGGGGAGAGTGTGAGAGGGAGAGTACAGCAAGGGTATTCTCAAACAAAAAGAATAATAAAGGAAACAGATAAATCGGCAAATCAATTATCAGATAACTGCCATAAAAGGAACCACCAAAAGAGAAGTGGACTGGGCTCCCTCCACAATACTCAACACTTTGCTGAGAAGCTGGAGATGCCTGGCTCTGATACCATAAAGACCTGCGGCATTTAGTATAGAGAGCAAAGGTTAAGATGCACAGATAGCAAATCAGGAAGTATAACTCATAGTTCTGTTATGCACAATACGCTTAATTACTTTAACCATGTACAAGGCAAGCGTATAAAGAGGTAAATGGAAAACTCTAGAGGGAATCAATGATCCCAAGGTTATTACAATATAATAATAGGGGAAAGTGGAGAATATCACCTGATATATTTAGTATGATATGATTCTTACATGCATTTCAGACAACCCACATATAACATTTCCCTCATGACATCCACAAACTTGTATTTGGTGATGAACTCGTAGAAATACTTGAAAAAGAGTATGAGAGTGAATGAGAGAGATTGGGGAAATTAAGAATTTATTGCTAGGAGAGAGTGGAGAGAGTTTGGAAAATTGTGAGGGTTGAGGAAAGTTCTAATGGATAGCTCAATGTCTATCCCCAATAACTAGCTAGCAAATTTTAAAAAATGAGAATGGTTGTGGTTATCAAATTGTGGAGCGTAATTAATACACTATTGAAAAGTAACTAAGAGATAGTGTACAAATAAACCTTATTTAAGGATTCATGTAAGTGAGACTTAACTAAATATAGAGAGTGAGTGGCATCATAAAAATTTTAATGTAAAATTTCATCAACGACATCATAGTGGAGACTGCGATTGCGAAAGTAGGAAGGAATGATCAATTGGGCGAACCTATATGAAAATTCTAGCTGTTTTGGTGTGTTTTATTTTCTCATGTTTATTTGATCTTGATAATTTGAATTAGGTTATTACTATATTCCTAATACTAACTGTTTTGTGACAGGCAACTAGGGTCATGTAGGCACCATGCTGCTTGCATAGCACTTGGTGACTTGTTCCTTTTCTTTTTTTTTTCTTAAAGAAGTTTTTCTGTATAGAAGTGGGTGCCTAGATGATCCTTTGAAAAAGTTGGCTTTTTTTTATCATGTTCCCTTAACATGCTTTAACTGAAACAGTGCAACCCCTGGAGGCATTCTGGACAAAGCAATAGAAGCCGAGGATAGGAAACATGGGGATTTCCTGAGGCTGGTAGATTCCTTTTCTCCTTCGAATCTTCGAAATTGAGCCAAAAGTATATGAATTTACACACTTAGAATGTCAATTTGTTTCCTCTAGATCACGCTGTCCTCACATTTTTCATTTTCATAATTTTTTCTTACGTGAATAACAACAATTATTTATCCCCCTTTCATCAAATTGAAGAAAACCTTCACTGAAGTCTTCTAATTCAAATAAGCTATCATCAACTGTTTGCAGGATCATGTTGAGGGGTATCTTGAGCTCTCTGGGAAGACAAAGGCATATTTTTCCACTGCTGTCAATGTGTGGGATGCAGAATTCTATGTGAAGGTCGATGATGACATACATGTAAATATAGGTAACATAGAATTTTTATCATATTATATCAAATTTATAGCTTTACACTGTAATCTGCTAATTGAGAATTCTTCAAGGTTTCTCTCAGAAAAGGAGCATATAGCCATGTCTAATGTATCGATTATTTCTCATTTTCCTTACACTGGCATAGTTTATGTAACCATACTTCAGTTTCATTGGGTTTATTTTTCTGGTCTATTCTTACAGAGTTTCATCAACTTGATAAAACCTTCTTCATCTCACCATCCCCCTCCCTCTTTTTTTTACTACTATGTTCAATTCAATAGAACTTGGAATCATACAATTCATTTGTTTTTTTAAAGTTATTGTGAAAAACATTATCAAACTCTATTTTGCCTAGCATGTGAAATTTTTTAATTTATTCTAAGCTTCATATTCTACATTGGCAATCTTCTCACATAATAACCATTTTCGAAATTGTTGCAGGAACTCTTGGGGCTACTCTTTCGAAGCACAGATCAAAGCATGGGGTGTACATTGGATGCATGAAGTCTGGACCTGTCCTGGCACAGCAGTGAGCATCACATTGATATATATGCATGCTTAGCCTTTTGCATTTGCACATATTTTTTCTTAATATGCATTTGTTCTAGGTTTTTTTTTTCTTTCTGTTTTTGTTTTGTTTTGTTTTGTTCTTTTTGAAATTTACATTTGCTTTTTGTTTGACATCAACATACGGACTATGTCGCAGCGGCGTGAGATATCACGAACCAGAGTACTGGAAATTTGGCGAATATGGAAACAAATATTTCCGGCATGCAACTGGTCAATTATATGCCATTTCAAGGGACTTGGCTACTTACATTTCTATAAATCAGTAAGCTTTTAATGAAGTTTGTTACCCTGTCACAAATTTGCTTATTTACGCTGCTTTGAGAAAGCAAAACTCAAAAATTCAGTAATGCTTTTTGAGCTCATATGTTTTATTGAAGAGTTATGTGATTCAAATATTGAGCTTATTTCTCTATGATGACAGGCATGTACTTCATAAGTATGCAAATGAGGATGTCTCATTGGGAGCTTGGTTTATTGGCTTAGATGTGGAGCACATTGATGACCGCAGACTGTGTTGTGGCACTCCACCTGGTCTGTCTTTAACCTTTCATTTATAGCAATTAATCCTCTCATCAATGAACTAAAATAAAGATAATATGTTGGTTCGTTGTGATGCTTTTAGACTGTGAGTGGAAAGCTCAGGCTGGCAACGTCTGTGTTGCCTCGTTCGACTGGACCTGCAGTGGAATTTGCAGGTCGGCTGAGAGGATGAAAGAGGTTCACCGTCGATGCAGTGAAGGCGAAAACATACTTTGGAATGCGTCTTTTTAGGCAAAGCGCAGGAGGTATGTATTGTTACTTGAATGTGTTGATCAATGTATGTTATTGATGTAAGCTAACGCTTCTGAGAGGCCTTGTATCTATTTTAGGAGAGGTCTCTTAGAATAGAAGGGCGAGGCGAGAGTTGCTCAGCCCCTACATTCTTTTGAACATTGGATGGCCCTTTTTTTTATATATATTTGATCCTTGTATTGGCCACCAGCATGTAATAATCACAATAATTCATTCTAAAAGGAGCCGTTGTTGTCCTTTTATCTGCAGGATTCACATAAAATTATCTAATAATTAACACCAAAGAAACCTCAGAAAGAAAATGCAAAGGCTATCAACCTTTCTTATATAGTTGAAATATTTGTAAGTTCTATTGAGATCATGCTATACCAAATGCGAACATTATGAGATAATACTACATACAAACAACCAGTCAATAAGCTAGGAGAATACAATTAATGGCACAATACTGTTAATTAAAAGTGACTGAATTTTTTGAAGAACATTAGGGACAATATTCTTGATAGATAAGAATCAGAGAGATATGTGAAGTTGTTGATAACCATTAAAGATGGAGCCAATGCAAAACTCATTAACTTAAAAGTTATCATGAAATCAAAATTTGTGATAAATAAAAATGTATATTTACATTAGAAAATAACATAGAAAGAACTCACATGAAATAAGATACGGTAGGGTATGGTGAAGCTTGCAACATCTCACCAGGTTTGTGATTTTCAATGCCAACTTTCATTTATCATATCATGTCACTAAAACATCTGCTTTGTATGTTAAACATGTTAGTGCCTTGTAGATGGATAATATAGCTAAAATAAAGTCCATGTAAATTCCTTATCACAAGCCTAAATTTTATAGAACACATAAATGATCTTTAAATATCTAAACATTTATATGAAATCCTTCATATAAATGTCTTATTAAAACAAAAAATCATGACCAAGTACTTGATCTTCTCATTTAATTAAAAAAAATGTAAATATGAAATAATAATTTTAATTTATTAGATAAATAATTCTTTTATTACATGTGAGATTCACTTCAACTCAAAAACCAAGAAGTGCCTGAACCTTATGACTAGTTTGTTTTAAGATTCATATTCATGAAACTCATTAACTCATTAGGACACAATGGAGAAAAATGATTATGTAGCGGCCCGATTTAGTGGGACAAGGTTTGTTGTTGTTGATAAACCCATAAAATTATACTTAATGCAAAAAATATTTAAGCATGAATCACCAAAATTTTTGCTTTTACAATGGCGAAGTTTAATATTTTGAAAGAATTATATGAAATTCATTTCGATATTATTAGAGGAAATGTACTTTTGAAGCAAATAAGGGCTTATCAAAAAATCTTTCTATTCATATCATTTGTAGTTTTTTTGGACAAATTAGAAGTAGGAATTTTCTCATTTTAGTTCTCATGATGAAAATTATCATAATCTTCCTTCATTATTTTAGGGTACTATATGGTCCATCATATTTCTAGTTATATATTTACAAAGCACAAGCATGAAAAACAAATAAAATCAGTACCTTGAAGGGCTCTTAGTTAAATTGAAAATTGAGCATTCTTTTAAATAATCCTTGCACAAAGTTCTTTTAAATATTGCTCAAAACTTCAAATTTATAAATTATCGACTTTTGATTACAATCAAATATTAACCTTGATTAAAGTGTTTATAGTCATCAACTGTGTCCAAATTGGTGGGTCACTAAATAATATATTTGAACTTGATATTATTATTGTGCCTAATCAAAATTTGTAAAAAAATTTAGAATTTTAAATTTCATTATAAGTTGGTCTTATGTTGTTCAATATAGGGAAAAAAACTAAAATTGACGGAAAACCCAACGGCTTTTTTAACGTTAAAAAATTATTCTAATTAACGATGGTTTGACGACGACTTTTTATCTTGATTATTTGCGATGACATAACTATAATATAAACCGTTGCTTATCAACAATATTTTATTTTTTGACTGTTTTTAATTATAGCAATGGTAATTTTGAGGGAATTAAATAAATTATTTATGATAAATGATTAATTTACTCGTTCAAAGGAATTTACATAAGTAGAATTCCTTAAAAATTGACGTGTGAAAGAAAAGTTATGGCAGTAGAGGAGTAGATTATCGTCTTAGCAAAGTACGGAGATTCATCACACTCAGAAGAGAAAAAATAAATAGTAATGACACCATAAATTTTTACATGGAAAACCCAGAAAGGGAAAAAACCACCGGGCCTAGTCCAACTGAAAAAAGCCATTATAAACTGGATATTACACATGTCTTCGTCCCACAGGGGGGAAAATGATGAATACTCTTCGGACTTATAACTTCGATGCACGAATAAACTATTAGGTATGGGTCATATACCAGATAAAGGACATATGTTAGAGCGGAAGCATCTGTCTAATCGTTGAAGTTTTGTTATGTTGGTTGGAGGCAACGCCCCCTCGGTAAGGTACGTGGGTAATTTTGTAATTACATATTGTATGCCGGTCTTATATATATATATGTCTTGTTTGTAACCCTAGATATTCTTCTAATCTTTTTCTGAATCAAAGGAAAGTTGTCGCTCTGTTCACGAGGACTTGGACATCTTTACTGAGCCTCGTTAAATCCTTGTGTTTCTTCTGGATTTGCGTCGATTTTTGCGTTTCTTTGCCCTAAATTCTCAGTGCAGTAGTATATTATTGTCTCAGCGTGGTACAAAGATTTATCACACACTTAGAAGAGAATAAATAACTAGTAATTACAACATAAGTTTTTACGTGGAAAACCCAGAAAGGGAAAAAATCACTGGGCTTAGTCCAGCTGAAAAAAGCCACTACAAACTGGATATTACACAGGTCTACGTCCCAGGGGGAAAAATGATGAATACTCTTCGGAGGTATAATGTAGATGCACGAATAGACTATTAAGTACGGCTCATATACCAGATAAGGGACAAATGCTGGAGCGGAAGCATCTGTCTAATCGGGGGAGTTTTGTTATGTGGGTTGGGGGCGCGGGCGAACGCACCTGCGATACTGATACATAGGTAGTTTTGTAATTACGTATTTTACGCTAATTATATATATATATATATATATATATATATATATATATATATATATATATATATATATATATATATATATATATGTGTGTGTGTGTGTGTGTGTGTGTGTGTGTGTGTGTGTGTGTGTGTGTGTGTTGTTTGTAAACCTAGGTATTCTTGTATTAACTTTTCGAGATCGAAGGAAGCCGCCGCTCGGCTCCCGAGGACGTAGGCATCTTTCTTTGAACCTTGTTAAATCTCTCGTGTTCTTCATTGGATTGCGTCGATTCTTGCGCTTCTTTGCCCTAAATTCTCAGTACAGTAGTAGATTATCGTCTTAGTGTGGTACGAAGATTCATCACACACTCAGAAAAGTAAAAATAACTAATAATGACGCCATAAGTTTTTACGTGGAAAACCCAGAAAGGGAAAAAACCAACGAGCCTAGTCCAGTTGAAAAAAGCCACTATAAACTAGATATTACATAGACCTTCGTCCCATAGGCGGGAAAATGATGAATACTCTTCAGAGTTATAACGTCGATGCACTAGTGGACCTATTGTATGAAGTGGGCGGTGGCTGATGGCGATCGAAGGAGGTTGGCAGGTGGTTGTTGACGACGGTTAGTGGTGGTCAACGGTGGTCGACGGTGGATGGAGTGATGTTGTACTTTAACTCTCAAAACTTCAAGCTCTCCCCCCCCCCCCTCAGGAGAGGGATGAGACTCTATTTATAAAATTCCGGTTGCAATTAATGCAAGAATATGAACCAGATTAATCAGATGGTCCAGAGAGATTCTTATGATCAGACGTCATTTGATGGATATTTGAGTGCATTCATGATGTCGGGATTGAGCGAACTTGGGCTCATTAGATTTGTCTTGTTGATGCGCTCAATTTGACTATAGGCTTTCTAGATTCGACATTCGGTTGATCTTCTAAATATGTCAGAAATCTTCCAAAGTGTGGTTGAATTGCTTAATCTAAGCTTCATTGACTCTAATTGGACTAATTTTGATATCATTGAGTTTGTCTCCTTGAGTCAGTCAGTTTGACTATAAGTTCTTGAAATCGGAGCTCTGGACGACTGTTAATTGAAGTTTGAATATTTCTCGCCTAAAAGATTGCATTTAGATTTATGTCATGCCACGAGATTCATGCTGGATGATGAAAATTTGTTAGTGAGATATCAAAGATAAAAATTTTATTGCTACACAGCTTACAAAAGAGTTGTACATACTGTTGTACAATACTGGATACCTCAAGTATAAATTTATTGAAGTAGTTAAACATACTCTTGTACGTAAAATAGATAGTCATACTATCCAAAAACCATTACTAAGATGACATACTTTTGTCCAGATATTAACTGGTTGTGTTATAGGGAAATGATACATACACAAAACACTTGGAAGGGCTGGGCGAAAATCACGACAAAAAGCAGAGACGGGACCGGTAGTTGTGTTGAGGGAGCTTTGAGGGAGAGTGTTAATATCGTCAGTTCTGGATCAAGTGCAAGGAGTTCTAGGGGTTTTAGATTATTACCATGAAATTAGATAAATACTAATTAAAAAATATGTTAATCCAAATAAATTTATTTATAAACTAATTCAATTAACTGAATATTTTTACATGAAATTAATTTTTTATTTCATTAAATAATGATTTATGAATCCACTGTTTCATGACTGTAATATTAAGTTAATTAAATTAACTTTGAAAATTGTTATTAACTAAAGTAAATTAATATTGTTATTAATTCAAAGTGATTTTATTATATTTAATTAGTTAAAGTAATTATTATTGAATAATACTAATTAGTAAATACTAAATATTTATTTTTGAGTCAGTAACTATTTATTTGCTGAAAGATCAGCCTTAACTAATTGAAAAATTAATCACAAATGTTAGCGACTGCGCGCTTGCGGCCGATCAGCCCACCGCCATCTATGTGGCGGATTTTTCAGCTGATAAATAGTTACTGGTTGAAAATCGACAATAAATTAGCAATATATCCATACATATTGAATATTACATTAACATTACATCCATCTTTTGTATAAACTTTATATGGAGTATTACATCAACATTTTTGCCGTGTTAGTCACGTTAACCACAAACTAAGCCCCTTTGCTAAGCAAAATTTCTTACACCAGAATAGTTGGCATGATTCAACTCGGATTCAAGAAGAATTTGATGTTAACTCAACTTTATTATTTTTGTTAATCTTTAGTCTAATCTAAATTAGTTTCAATAAACTAGTTCTCCCCCTATTTATGTTAGATTATCATGAAGAGACCGCTATCCATTTATTTTTACATATTATATGTGCTTTTTGGTGATGAATTGAATCTACATGTCAATACACTACTTATTACAGACAACCATCCACAAATTTGATCATCCGGCAATTACTTTATTTCTTGGTGGCATTTACGTATCTAACACGTAAAATTTGATTTTTCATTTCTACCTCCCTGATCTTTCATATCACAAAAAAAATGCAGCTATTTTAATTTTTGAAAAGTGAAATACACATTTTTTGTGGCAAGGTAAGATGGCATATATGATATATATGTAAAAAATGAAGTTCAGGTGTTAGATATGCAAATGCATAATTAAGTGATGGGTAAATATAGAACTTTAGGTGTGAGATGTGTAAATAAAACAAAATTAGGTGCTGGGAATGTAAATTTCTCAACGGAAGAGCATTAAATTCACAAAAAATATGTAAATACATAGTAATTGAGTGGTTATTTATATACATAGCACTCAATTCTTTGAATTGACACATCTTATACCTAAACTTTCATATTTATACACACATCACTCAAATCCTTAAAATTGCACCAAAAATAGTAAACTGAAACCCTTTTTAAAATTAGTGAATTACACCTTTTTCATATATAAGTGTAAAGCATGGAGTTGATATGTATGTAAATATGAAACTTTAGGTGTATATCAAGAATAATTGTGCGTTAGGTATGTAAATACATGGGAATTAAGTGGCAAGTCCGCAAAATTCGAAGTTTAGGTGTTAGATATGCAAATTCATTATAATTGACTGGTGTGATTCCAAATTTAAAACCTAACCCTAAACGAGAAGTGTGAACTAGTAGTCCATTCGAAAGAAAATAAAATTTTATTAGTGAGAGATAATACGAGGAGATTGGGTATAGAAAGAAGAGACTCGTGTACTTTTTCCTAACTGGAGCCAAGCAAAGATGTGATTGCCAAGTGATACAGAGAAGAAGAAAAAAAACCAAGTCATCAACACAAAATAATGAGCGGAAAAAAAGAAGTCTCGAGCAATCAAATCTGATATAATACAGATTTATGGCTAATTATCGACTGAAACTTCAGCCGCTATTCAACCGATTTCAAGTGACATAGTCAGCACGATAAACCAGCTAAATCATTTAGCCGCTAAGATGTACATTACAATTTAACCACAAATTCGGCTAATAAATAATCGAATAAGAAATCCAATTAGTATTTCTGCCAATGTCTTGTATTTTCATGTAGTGTTACAATATAGCTAGATTCTCCAAGACTGAACCTAGGTCAAGTGACGAGCCAACATTAACCACCAAGGTAATCTAATTTCATATGCTAGTTTAGCATATCAATATAACCAATCAATTCACCTGTTCGATTCATCTAGTCAATTTGCCAAGCCACTTCGACCAATCAACTCCATAAGACAACTACTATCAATTCTTACAACATCGAATAGATCATTAAATGGATGAGTAATTTTGCAGTTTTAGCTATGTAACCATAAACATCATGTTATTTTTTATATAATGATTGATATAGCTTATTTTAAACTAACCCAAAAGCATAAATAGGGGGTTGCTATTTCAAGCTACGGGAAGGCAAACTCTTTATATTCATTTCATATATTGTGAAAATTCTTAGAGCCTTCTTCTCTTATGTCCTTCTAATTTCTTGTGTTCACATGTTCCATTCTTCCATAACTCATGCATTGGTGGTGTGTCAACAAATAACTTCTGATCCAACATTTATCAAACAAGTTCATTGAACTTGTTCATGGAACTTGTCTGTACATAGTTGTGTGGTATGCACTTAGATGTCACTTTTTTATAGAGTTATAAAAAAGTAATTCCAAGGTGATAAAAGGGCATCGGGGCTAGGGGTGTAAACGAACAGAACACGAACGAACAGAGTTTGTGTTCGTGTTCGGTTCGTTTGAAATTTAGTTTGTTTTAAATAAGCTCATGTTTGAAATTGTTCGTGAAGTCACTGTTCGTGTTCGTTTCTTAATGAACAAGTCGAACACGTGTTGTTCGCGAACGACGAGCCAATTTTACATCCCTAATAGTAATATATATAAATAAAATATAATATTAATTATATAACTGATATAATATCTATATTAGTACATTATTAATATAGTATGTTAATATATTATATTATAAAATTTATAAAATTTAATTTTTAAAAATATCATAATTTTTTATATATAATTATTTTAAATTATTTTATATTTTGAACAATAACGATTCGAACACGTACAGTGATGCGTTCGCTTAACTTACCGAACAAAAAAAAAATTGTTCGTGTTCGTCTCGTTTACTTATCGAATGAATAGAACACAAACTCTTTGATGAATCAAACACAAATTATTCACGAACAACAAATTTTTTTGACAGACCTAATCTGGGCGGGTGGTGAAAGCCATATAGCTAACATAATACTGATTCGTTGCAGGTCAATAAGGCCGCAATTACGTTCCTCCCTCTCTCTCTTTCATGTCCAACAATTATTCACCAATCCTTTAGGTAATAGAATTGAACGGGTTCAATTCCGGTTCGGGCCGGTTCGAGATTGCTTTATTTTAAATTTAAATTAATTTTTTTTCTTTCGTATACCGCCTCAACCTTTACAATAGCAAGTGACTGTAACGGTAACGGTAATGGTGTCACATCCAGCGGTACCTGGGCCCCACCTTCGCTCTGCCGGCCAACCAGTCCTGAAGGGATCGGGAGGCTTCAGCGTGACAGAGACGGCGGGTCCTCCCTCGTGCGGCAATGCAGCCGAAGGACCCACCACATTGGGATCTTAAGATATGTATAATCATAAGTTTCACGAATATTATCGTACAAATGGGTGGGTGGGATGTCGTCGTAGATTTTAATTCTAGTTCGCCGTGGGTGACCAGGCTACTAGTGGAAATAGACTGCGGTGCGCGTCTGAAGGAGCTTTCGATTTAAAAGTCTTTTTATTTTTTGGGAGGTTTTGTTATTTTTTTATATAATTTTCTATTTGTCATCTCACCGGAAATAAAAAAAATATGTTATGATATCTTAATACGCACTCAGTCAAGATGGTTAATTTTATTATATTTTCTTTTTACCATAAATCATGTAGTATCTGATCTCAATAAAATAAAGTTATTCGATGAATTAATTAAATTTAAAAATCAAATACTATAAAATTAGTAGACAAAGATTTGTTTTTAACAACTTAATTATTGATGTGTGTCGGAAGATTCGTGACTGCAGTAATTATTTAGCATCGTAGCATTGCACGAAAATCACACACGCTAAAATAATAGAAGTAATAAGTAGTGATACCATTAACATTTATGTGAAAACTGCAAAAATGAGAAACATTATGGGATCTAGCTCGATAAGAAAGATCTATTGTGAGTGAGTTCATGTACAGGTCCTTGTCCCATTGGCGGGAATGACTATACAATTCATTGAATTACAGTGTTCATTGCACAATGATCGGGAGTGATTGCAATTGAGAGTTATTACTGGAACTTCAGTACATTGTATTTGTAGTGTGTCACTCTAGAATATTTAGAATGTGCATTGCTTCATCGAGTGTTTTGTTACTCTGTAATGTACGCCTGGATTCTGCAACATATGTCGTGATTTCGTAAGTGGTTTCATTGCAAAGAATAGGGGCGCGAACAACGATGGTCGACGACGGACGACATGAAGTGGTTATTGGTTATCGTCAGCTTTGGGAGAGAGTTCGTTAGGTCGTTGTTCTGAAATGACACTGGAATTCAGCTCATTCTCTGTGAAACAAGTTCATGGCTTAGGTCTTTCATGAAATGAGTGTGACTCTATTTATAGAGTTTGAGAGTGTCTTTTCAGCAAATAAGGAAGGATTCAAGAGTACTCTATTGGAAGGCTTAGAAAAGTTCTCCCGATCAGATTATATTTTTTGAACATTTGAGTGCTTTAATGATGTCAAAATTGAGTAACCTTAGGCTCGTTGGACTTATTTCGTCGATAAGCTCGATTTGACTGTAAGCTTTTCAGATTTGGAATTCAATCGACCTTCCAATTCGGCACTAGAAGCCTCCAAAAATGGTTTAACGACTCAATTCAGGCTTGATTTGACTCAGATTAGGTTGATTTTGTTCGTCAATACGGTCAATTTGACGTACGTTTGCTAAAATCAGAGTTTTAGATTTTTGGATGACTTATAACAGGAGTTTGAACGTTTCATATTAAATAGTATCTTGAAATTCAGGCTATGCCTCAAGATTTATGTCTTCGCCAAAGTTGTCGATATTACTAATAACTAAATTGTATTTATTTTTTTAATTTAAGTACATTATTAAGAATTTAGTTAAATTAAAAGATAATTTTTAATATATGAAATTAATGATATCTAATAAAGTTTAATTTAGATTAATATAGAACATATGTATATATATTTTTTCTATAATGAGGGATCAACTCGAAGTCGAAAAAAGAATTTATCGAATAAGAAAAAAGAAGGTATGAGCTAAGTGGTGATAGGGACATAAAGAGGTAAACGTGTTGGTTTCATGGGCATGCATTCCTAATTTATTGTGATATAACTTTTTGTAAGGAATTATTTTATAGATATTCAAATTTAAAATTAAAAGTTTATGTTTATTTAAATTTTCCCGAGAAAAATTTGATAGATATTCAATTTTCATTCCATTTTATAATGTACTTAATAGATCATTTGCATGTTCGACCCTTCTATGCCACCCGTGATGCGGATCACAGAGATCATCAAGAGCAGATATGCTGAACTATATCTCTCATGGAAGCAGATTCTAATTGCCACTTGGGATATGTATTTTAGGGAGTTCGATGAATGATATTTAAATTTGAAATAGAAAGTTAATTTCTACTTTTTTTTATATGCCAATCAAGCTTACATACTTTCTCATTTATAGAGGTTGTTTTACAGGTTGAAGAACATCACCCGCAGATTTGGCAGATTATTCAGGTTCATGCCAGGCATAGAGGGATATGTCCACGACAGTGTGTAAGAAGGGGCAGAAGCCTTCGTAGGTTGGGGAGGAAGTTCGGGCTGAGTTAAATCGAGCATGAGCCTCTCATAAGTACCAGAGGATGAGACGGACAAATCAACAGAACCAGACGATAAAGGGAGCCAGATGAGCTGCAGTCCATATTGGAGGTTTGATCTCCAGCATGGAAGACTATTAGAGGCTAGCAAGACTATGCCAAAATTCGAAAAATTACATATTTATGTAATTATGTGACTCATCTAGTTATCTGATTATGTATACAAGCCACAAAGCTTGATATAGAGTCACCCAAACAGAGTTTCACATCCTTACACATTGAAGCACGACCACATAACATTGGGTATCCGACCACTCTCAGTGTGTCGATGCAATTTAAAAAAAATTAATTATTTTAATCTTTCAATTAATGTTTAACATAACAATTAATATTTGAATTTTATTATGCAGGAGTGTACGAGCAGCTTTGTGAGAGACGGAGGGGGATGACCAACTGATGTGACTTTTTTATATGCACGAACTTATCAACCCATATTTATATATTTATAATGATTTTGTAATGTCACAATTTCAAACGCAAGTATACATATCATATCAAGTAATACATGACTCTAGTGCAGTCCCGTTTATCGATCCCACAGGGAAGCGAGGTAAGAGGCTCTTAGTCAAATTCATGTCTACTATTATCAGACTTTAGATCGGAGGGTCGATATAAGTGGTTTTTTTAAATAACTACTCTTAAAGGTAAATCTTAATTTCAAAATAACTAATAACTACTCCTAAATGAAAATATTAATACTAAAGATAACTCTTTCTGGATAAATTGGTTTGAAGAATTTTGAGATAATAAAATCTACTATTCTCAAGTAATGAATTGGATAATGTAAATGAATGAAACACATTAAATATTGTATGTGCCAAATATAAACAATCATATTTTTTACCCTCTTCCGAGTGCATAAAGAACATTGGCTAATCCTAGGTTTAGTCCCTAAATATGTGGTTAGGCGGGAGGATGCCGGCTCTCACTCCGGAGCTCCCACTTCCCTTCGTGCGAAGACTAACTCTCGCTTTAGTTTCCAAACACTAGGACCAAATTGGAGATTTTAGTCTGTCACCCTAAAATCTTCAATTCTACGCCCATCAAAGTATATTTCCCTATTTATTTGCACTCAACCCTCATGAACTTCACAATGCATGGAATTTGAATGTGGTTTCACTTTGTTGAGAATTACACCGCCCTTTCAGATCAATGCAGTTACAACAAACTTTAACAATACAACTGACCCTTATTGTAATGTAAATGAAGTGCAAGTAAAAACCATAACATTTATAATTAAATCCACTTCTAATATGCATCACAATATCCTGAACATGAATCCTACTCATTGCAAAAGAAAAATAAATGAAAACAATGGAATAATCTTCTTATGCCACTATTTCCAATTAAGAAGAAAGAATAAAAGAAAGACATCACAAAGCATAACGAAAGAACAACGGAAAACCTCATTTCAAAGCAAATCCACAAAATAAGTTTTTACAAAATCTGAAGATAATGAAGAACAAAATACTTAGCTTTTTCCCCTTGAAAGAAAGATGCAAACCTCTCCCATAAAGTCTCCCGCTGATCCATGCAATGCTAATACAAACCCTTACAAATTCTTTCAAAATCTCCTCACCAATCTCTCCAAAAAGGTAGAAATATACATTTCTACTCCTATTTTAAGATCTCTCAACATTTTCCACATTTTCCTAACATTCCTCTCACACACACGCTTTTTCTAACCTAAAATCGTTCTTTTAAAGTGTTGGGACAAAGTTTGAAGAGTTGTCACAAGAAACCTTTCAAAAAGCATCCAAATACGTTGAATCTCGGTTCCTAACCGTCCAAAATCGCATCCAAACAATTTGGGCGCGGTCCGATGCTCTATCGGGAGCTGTCCGACGCTATTTTCCACTTATATTCATCATTTTTCTGTCTTCTGGCACGGTCCGACGCCGGATAGGGCGCTGTCCTGCGCTGGTGCTGCGCAGCTCCACCATTTCGCTCCGTTTCAGTTCTGATTCGCCCCGTTTCAGTTGTGTTGTGTTCCTAACACATAGCCTTACAAAATAAGCATAAAAACAACCTTTCTTTAAAGTGTAATCTCATTCAAAAATATGCAATAAGTGTAAAAGATATTAGCAAAAAAACTTATCAAAATGTGTCAAGCCAAAATTTACTTTCTTGCTCGTTTTTTTCCAAATTGAACCGTTTTTGCTTCTTTTTCTCCAAAGGCAATTTCTTGTGCCTAAAACAAAAAAAAAAACATAAAAATACCTTCCTTTATAGTGCAATATCATCAAAAATAGGTATGAAATAGAGATTAAAAAGCTATCAAATTTTCAGTGGATCACCAACCATAACTCATCATCTGTCAGCAGTGGTAGATAGTCTACCATTGCGCAGTCCGATTTTAAGTTGACTTAGGTGGTGGGATGAAGGGGAGAGTGTACGACTGAAAACAAAGGGGAAGGCGTTTTAGGGTGAGTATTGTCGAGCAGCTGTGGGTAGCCCTAGCTCATTACAATCTCAGCATGAGGAGCTTGTCTGACATATGACGATGATGAATGAAGAGCTCTGATAGGTGTGCGAAGGCTAGCAACTCGTTGCAGATAATCTAGTGCGCTAACAGAGAGTTTTGATCTCCAGAGAAAGCAACACATGCGTCCGGTCGATGAGTAGGAGGAGTAGCATGATGATGATGAAGATTACGTTTTTTTTTCTGTGTTTGATGATGTTTCCCCGGCATAGAGGCTAACATTATGTTTTTTTTCAATTTTGTATTGTACGAATTTTCAGTTTTTTGTGTTGTGAATTCTGAGCACATTAATTCATTTATATTTTATATGATTTGACATCATTATTGTATGTTGGAGATTTCATTTATGAGTTTTGATGATAGATAAATGTCATATTATGTTGATTGTGTCTGTTATGTGCAGGTAAACGAAAATCTAATCGTTTTGTTGTGTTTTTTTTTTTTCTTACAGTTTAGCGTTAGCAAATTATGATGATAAAACCTGTAATCAACCAATGATACAAGCCGCTGCTAAAATGACGCAATAGCATAAAAAAAATCTAACGCTAATTAGCATTGTATACGGTCGATGCCAATTAGCATCGACCTTGTTTGACGCTAATTAGCGTTGAACTTGTTGGACGCTAATTAGCGACATAATTTTTTGAAGCAATTATATCGTTACACTAGCGTTGCTTGTTTGTTCGACGATAATTTTTTGCGATGGCTGTTTCGACGTTAATTTGGACGCAATTTGAAATTCTATGCTAATGTCGACGCAAAATAAATTAATGACGTCTGTTTTAACATCAGAAAAAAAGATGTTATTCTGAAGTTAACATGAATTAGCGTCGGAAAACGACCCAATTTGTGTTGGAAACGTCCGATGCTAATCGCGCTTATTCCCATAGTGACATAAGCTAGCAAACCCCCCCCCCCTCCCCCCGGTTGCCCTAATTGATTTTCCAGAGCCATGAAATGCGGCATTCAAGCTAGTACTGTCACGCCTTTATCAGCGCCTCGATGCCACCTAATCAAGGCCACGACGACCCCTCTTGACTTAGGGTGGTTTTGGTGGTTTGTTGACTTGTTAACCAAAGGGAATGTACAAAAATTTGAAACAACACATTAGGAATCACTCAAAAACTCTTGAAACACAAAGGAAGAAATCTAGAAGGAGCGCATAGTACAGCAATTGTGTAAGAGTGGTAAGGAGTGATTGTGATTGAGATTGTTTTCACTTCTTTGTATGTGGAAGGGTGTGATTCTAATCAAGCAAGGAAGGAATTTCTGGTGACTATCAAGTCTTGCATAAAAAGATTGCTTTCTATCTAATTTTTAATTCCTTTAACTCTTGTATCCAAGTTTGATTTATCAAATCCAATTCATGTTTCTATTTAAAATCACACATAACACTTGTAATCTTTCTCTGTATTGGATTGGGATTCTTTATTATCTAGACATATCCATGTTAGATTTTTAAACTTTTGAATGAAGAAGTTGTTATTTTAACCTTCCAATCATAGTTTACATTTAAACGGGTCATTTTAACCATCCCACCCCCCAACCAACCCCGCCCACCGTGTTAGGTATGGCTCATATATAGGGAATTGGAGTTTCTTGGTGAAGAGGTGTGACTCCTGGTGAAAAGGAGTGTCTCTTGGAAGTTAGTGGGTTGAGGGGAGCGAGGGCGTGATTGTAATTTTATATATAGGTTTAATATATGTCTATATATATGTGTAACCTATGAGATGTAAAATTTAACTCCTCTGTATTCTTATTTTGGTTTGTGTCGATTCCTGTTACTCGCTCCGAATTTTCATAACACACCAACCCCACCCCCCTTGAGTCCATCACCTGATATAGCTGACACTACCGGCAGGGTCTTTGTTGAGTCGGAGGGTGATTCATCAGTTAACTTTTTTTATAGTATAGTAATTTAAATTTTCATTCCATTTTATACTGCACTTAATAGATCATTTGCAGGTTCTACCCCTCCATGCCACCGGTGACGCAGATCACAAAGATCATCAAGAGCAGATATGTTCAACCATATCTCTTATGGAAGCAGATTCTGATTGCCATTCGGGATATGTATTTTAGGGATTTTGAGGAATAATATTTAAATTTAAAAAATAAAGTTAATTTCTACCTTTTATACGCTAATCAAGCTTGCATACTTTCTAATTTACAGATGTTGTTTTATAGGTTGCTGAAACATCACCAACAGATTTGGCAGCTTTTTGAGGTTCCTGCCAGGCATAGGGGGATATGTGCACGACGGTGTGTAAGAAGGGTCAGAGGCCCTAGTAGGTTGGGGAGGAGGTTTGGGTTGAGTTAAACCTTGCATGGGCCTCACCGAAGTACCAGAGGAAGAGACAAACAACAGATGAAGAGACAGACAAATCAACATAACCAGACGCCAGAGGGAGCCAGAGGGGCCGCACTCCATATTGGAGGTTTGATCCCCGCACGGAAAACTATTGGAGGCTGGTAAGATTATGTCAACTTTCAAAAACTTACAGATTTATGCAATTATGTGACTCAACTAGTTATCTGATTATGTATACAGGCCAAAGAACTTGATATAGAGTCAATCACCGCAGAGTTGCACGTCCTTACACATCGGAGCACAGACACACATCAGTGGGTATCCGACCACTCTCATCGTGTCAATGTAATTTTAAAAAAAATAATTCTATTGATCTTTCAATTAAGGTTTAACATACCAATTAATATTTGAACTTTATTATGCAGGAGGAGTACGAGTAGCTATGGGAGAGACAAAATGAGATGACCAGCCATACCTTACCGTCTGTCAGTAGTGCTAGCTAGTTTACCATCACACAGTCCGATTTTGAGTTGCCACAGTTGGTGTGGAAGAAGGGGAGAGTGTAAGGGCCTGTTTGGCGCAGCTGCAGCTCAGCTTTGCAGCTGCAGCTGTGCTTCCAGGAAAGCTGCTTGCGGAAAGCATGCTGAGAAGCTCGGTTGTCCGTTTGGTTGCGAGTATACGAGAAACAGTGAGAGCATTTGTTTCAGGAGAAATGACCAAACTACCCATATTTGTTAAAAACTGTTTGTTAAAACTGTCTGTCACAACCCAAACTCTTTAAATCATCAATCAACTTGATGTTTAGAGCTTCTACTTCATTTTACCTGAGGGTTTTTACAATGGCTACAATAAAATGAAAGTGATATCGAAATACATCCCTTTGAATCAACCGTAAATTCCTTTGAATCTCTAAAAAATAACCTATATCCCAAACCTTCTCTATATCTGAATTACAAAAGCAAACTTTTTTGGTCTTCACGTAACAGAAATGCTATTTCTAAATTGATTAATATAGGAAATCATTTTAAAATTAACAAAAGATCCAGTAAAGCAACATGAGAAGAGTCCTAATCAATATTTCCTGAAGTGGTGAGTCAATCTAAATCTACAAAAACTAATCTACCCAAATTATAGGAGGAGGTGAGTGTCTTTGCCAATTCCCCACACCACAAAAAAAGAGAAGGCACATACGTTGGATCCTGTTGCAATTAATAGAAAAAGGAAAGACTAGATATAGATAGAGAAACCAAATAACTGAAACAAGTAAAATAGCTTGGGGAAAAATCCCAAAAACCCCAGCAAACATTCGTCTTCTTCGACCAGCCATCCCAACACACTCAAGTATAAACAAGAAGTAGAAGCTAAGAGTAATCTAACCTGTAGGAATCTTAGATTTCAAGGAGGAACCACGTCCCAATTCTTTAGGCAAAGCTGAGCCCCCTTTCCCATCATTTTTCATCGTCACAAAGCTCGGACCAATTATCTGCATCGTAATGTCCAAGCCAACACTCGGCTTAGGATGGTGCTGGGACTTCGGCGGCCGAAGCAATGCCAGCGAGGGAAATTATGGCGACACCGGCGATTGAAAGGAGCAGCGGTTACTTGAAAGACGAGGGATGCAGATGCCATGACCGAACGAGAGAGGAGAGAGCCGGGGGAGGTGGCAGAAAGAGACGACAGAGATCGCAAAAATTTGTGAAGGAGAGGCGAGGTAGAGAGGGGAGGGACGGTGCTGCGATCGGGCAAGAGAAGGGAGGAGACGAACAACAGGGGCACGGGAGGAAAGAATTGTCGAACTCGCATCTAGGACGCCGGCCGCGGGTCGATCCCGCGACCCGCTTTCAACCAAATTATTGAAAGCTTTTCCTCGAAGCTGCGAACCAAACGTCCGAGCTTCAGACGAAGCCATTGTGACGCCCCGCACCGCGGCAAAAAGTGGAACCAAACGGACCCTAAGACTCAAAACAAAGGGGAAGAAGTTTTAGGCCGAGCATTGCTGAGCAGCTGTGGGTGGCCCTAGCTCATTACAGTCTTAGCATGAGGAATTGTCAGGCGTGTGATGATGACAAATGAAGAGCTCCGCTAGGTGCGCAAAGGCTAGCAACTCATTGCAGAAAGTCTAGTGCGCATGACGGAGAGTTTTGATTGCTAGAGCAAGGGACACATGCATCCGGTCGATGAGGAGGAGGAGGAGGAGGAGCAACATGATGATGAGGATGTAGATAATGATTTTTTCTATGTTTGATGATGTTCCACAGTCATATGGGCTGACTTTATGTTTTTTTTTAATTTTGTTATTGTACGATTTTCAGTTTCTTGTGTTGTGAAGTTTGAACACGTTAATTCATTATATTTAATCTGATTTGACATCATTATGTGCATGTTGGAAATTTTTTTTATGAGTTGCGATCACAGATAAATATCATATTATGTTGATTGTGTTTGTTATGTACATGTAAATGAAAATCTAATTATTTTGTTTTTTTTTTGTTTCTTACAGTTAGCGTCGGAAAATTGCGATGCTAAAACCTATAATCAGCAAATAATACAAGTCACTGCTAAAATGGCGCAACAGCGTAAAAAAAATCCAATGCTGATTAGCGTCGTATATTGCCGACGCTAATTAGTGTCGAACATGTCGATGCTAATTCAGACGCAAATTAGCATCGGTCCTGTTCGAAGCTAATTAGCGTTGGCCATGTTCGCTGCTAATCAGCGGCAAAATTTTTTGAAGCTATTACATCGTTTCGCCAATGTCTCTTGCTTATTTGACGATATATTTTTTTTTTTTTTTGCGATTGCTCTTTTGAATCTAATTTGGACGCAAATTAAAATTCGATGCTAATGTTGATGCAAAATAAATTAACGACGCCTGTTTTAACATAAAAAAAATGAAACTATTCCAATGTTAATATGAATTAGCATCGGAAAACGACCCAATTAGTGTTGGAAATGTCCGACACTAATCACCCTTATTCCCATAGTGACATAAGCTACAACAACCACCCCCCATTGCCCTAATTGATGATCCATAGCCATGAAATGCGGCGTTGAAGCTAGTACTGTTGTGCTTTTATTCAGAGTGTCCATGCCACCTAATGAAGGCCACGATTAGGGTTGTAAACGAACCGAACACGAACGAACAGAGATAGTGTTCGTGTTCGAAATGTTCGAACGCATCACTGTTCGTGTTTGGTTCGTTTGCTTATCGAACGAACAAGAACTTCCTAGTGAACCGAACACGAACTGTTCGCGAACGAGCTTTTTTTACAGCCCTAGCTTTGATAGGATATTTCCTCAAAATGAAGCAAATTGATTAGGTATTTCGTACACATCAGGTAACCCATACTTCCTCAAAATGAAGCAAACCGAATAAGGCGTTTAAGGTTTTGATTGGGATTTTATTTTAATATATAGTATAGTATATTAATTATAATATTATAATATTTATATTAATATAATTAATATTATAATATTATTATTGTTATTAATAGTTTATCATATATTATAATTTATAGAAGTTTAATTATTTAAAATATGATAAATTTTTATAATATATAATTATTTTTAAAATATCATAAATTTTTTATATATAATTACTTTAAATTATTTTATATTTCGAACAATAACGAACCGAACACATCACTGTTCGTGTTTGGTTCGTTTAACAAACCGAACAAAAAAAAAAAATGTTCGTGTTCGTCTCCTTTGCTTATCGAACGAATCGAACACGAACTTTTTGGCGA
The DNA here is from genome assembly GCA_022702705.1 of Papilionanthe hookeriana x Papilionanthe teres. Taxonomy (NCBI): domain Eukaryota; kingdom Viridiplantae; phylum Streptophyta; class Magnoliopsida; order Asparagales; family Orchidaceae; genus Papilionanthe; species Papilionanthe hookeriana x Papilionanthe teres. Next base: position 52,421,180 of record CM040427.1, on the reverse strand, counting down.
ACCGAACACGAACTGTTCGCGAACAACGAGCTTTTTTGACAGCCCTAGCCACGATGACCCCTCTTTACTTAGGGTGGTTTTGGTGGTTTGTTGACTTGTCAACCAAAGGGAATGTATAAAGATTTGAATCAACACATTAGGTTTCACTCAAACACTCTTGAAACACAAAGGAAGAAATCTAGAAGAAGTGCATAGTATAGTAATTGTGTAAGAATGGTAAGGAGTGATTGTGATTGAGATTGTTTTCACTTCTTTGTGTGTAGAAGAGTGTGATTCTAATCAAGCAAGGAAAGAATTTCCAGTGATAATCAAGTCTTGAAAAAAAAAGGATTGCTTTCCATCCAATTTTTCATTCCTTTAACTCTTGTATCCTAGTTTGATTTATCACATCCAATTCATGTTTTTATTTAAAATCACGCATAACACTTATAATCTTTATCTACAGTGGATTGGAATTCTTTAAAATATAGAAAGATCCCTGCTATATTTTTAAACTTTTGAATGAAGAAGTTGTTATTTTAACCTTCCAACCATAGTTTACATTTAAACTGGTCATTTTAACCATCCCACCCTACAACCAACGCCGCCCCCCATCTATCCTCCTTTGAGGCAGGGCCCTCCACTTCTATCGAGTTTGTTGTGACAGACATTACAAGATGGATGCAAATTGTGTTGGGTAGGTAGTTATAAGTAATCGATTTAATTATTGAAACGATTTTCTATTATACTGTATAACTGCTATTATCTTTTGTATAAGTTTTACCTATCCACACAGTGCGTCCATAGGATTATAGAGATCATTAAGAGTTGGTATGATGCTCAAAAACTATTATGGCTAAAAATCCTCATTGAGATTCATGATAGATGGTTCAAGAAGTTTGAAGTAAATCTATAAAGTTTTAAATTATATTTATAATATAATTTTTTTCTGTAATAACTAACATTATTTGGTATTTGTTTTATAGAATGACTTTTGGTGGCATGTTGAGCATCATCGATAGATCCAAAGGAACTTCGAGCTTCGAGGCCAAAACCACTTGCGAGATATATTCATTGCTATTATTTATAAGTTAGAAAGGCCTATCTGGCTAGGCGTGGATGTTTGGGCTGAGTTGACCAAAGAGTGGGCCACCCTTGAATATTTCAGGAAGAAGGAGACGACGTAGTTGAGTCGGCCTTGGAATGTGGGTTATGGGTGTCACCTTACACACCAGAGGCTTGATTCCCTATAACTACTATGAGGATAATGGCGAGATTTGTTCTTTGCATTAAAATGATCTATGCAGTTATGTTTTTACTGACATTTTAATATGTTAATAGATGTTGACGTTTGGTGAGAGCCCACCACCGCTAAGTTGCATGCCCACACATATTATCGTTAGGCAAACCACCAGTGGGTTGACAATAGATCACAATATGTCCACGTAAGCAGAAATTAATGCTTATTTGTGAAACTTATTTATAATTTTATTTTGATGCTAATTACTCTTTTTTAATTTTTGTAGGATGAGTATATGTGCCTTAGTGACTCTAGTGATCAGTTTGGCCACTCTTACTTTGAGATCACAAGGGAAGTTGTTGGGATAAAGAAGGAGAGGATCTATGGCCTTGGAGCACAGGGATTTTGATTTTTCTATGAAGTGCAAAAATGCAGTTTCGGTTAAAGGACAACATCAATTGATGATGAAGTATCCATACATGTGGTCGCATTGATCGAGGATTTGTAGATCACAATTGATGCCAGATTCTAAAGGATGGAGAAGAATATTGGGCAACATAGTGGCAGGCATGTCATCGTGGAAAACAACCACTGATTGAGAAGGAAGAGGAGCAACATTAGCAAGATTATCATTTTTTTTTCCTCCTGTGGGTGTTGGAATTTATTTGTATTTAGTTCATTCATTATTTAAACCGAACAATATTGTACATGATGAATTATTGATATCGGGTTTTATATTTATTATGTTATCGTTCAATTTCATTATCTACTTATTATTTTATGTTGTTATGAGATGTTATGAATGTGTATTTTAGTTCTTTTATTTTGCAATTGCAAGTGTGTAAAATTTCATCAATTATGGGTTTTTTTTCCTTGGTATAGTTTTCCAACTAATCAATCACTAAACTTTCAACTGCTAATTCTTTAACGGCTGATAAATTAAACTGCTAAATAAGATAGACTAATCGGTCATTAGTCGACTGCAAATTTGTGACATATTAATCATTCGTTAGTTTGCCTTAAATTTACGACAAACAAATTGGTAATTGGTCTTGCCGCCACATTTATGGCAGACTAATCGATGTTAATCAAATCCAGGGATATTCAATCAAGAACTTCCCATTCTTTTAAAATCATCAATTCCATTTTTTGGGTGATTCCATCTAATGACAAATATAATTATTTTTTTTATATACAAATATATATATAAAATAAATTTTCAATTTATACTTTTTAGAAAGTAAAGTTCGAACTATTAAACTTTTCAATATTGTACCTCATTTTGTCGGCCATTGCTTTCACCCAAACAAAAGAATTTTAGAACCTAGCATTAATACCACCTGTTGGGTAATATAGATTATAAAAATTGATTCAAGAGATTTGAACAAAGCAAGACAACATAAAAAATACTATCTAAATACCACGGAGATGTATCTAAATTCATGAAAAATTGGAGAGGTATCTATAATCAATATCTTATTGCTAGTTGGTCCCCTTGACTCTAATGCGACTTCCTCCTCCAGGATAGCCATGGTTGCCGTGGGTGTCAAAAAATAAAAATAATTTAATAGATGCTAAATTGCCTAATAAAATATAAGTTAATTGAGCACACTAACTAAACCCATGAGTCTCACAACGCCTTTAAGGTGAATACCTTATGGAGAGACTCATCAATTATTATCACATCTGGCATTACCTTCGAGATAACATAACTCTTGTTACTTGCTGCAACGATTTCAAGTTTTATTTTCTTCATCTTCTCAGTGCCCCCACCTTATTTTTCTTCTTGATGTAGAAAATCTTGACATCTCTGGAGATTTTGAGTTTCTTTGCATCCATCTATTCATTGTTGAAGATCTCAAACTTGCTGAGAAAGAAAGATAAATGAATTACGACTTTACAAACCTTTCATTACATAATGGGGGTAGACTATATATAAAAAGTAGGTTCAAGATGACAAGGTCAAAATTTAGGATGATCAAACCAATAAACAGAATCCCACACTAACTTTTCTGTAAATTTTTCTATAAAACTCTTTTGTGCCATAGATGCCAAATTATCGTGCTAATCCAACTATTGTATAAGGAAGATATTCTTAACTTCAAACAAGAAGCTTGTTGAAAAAAATGAGCTAAATTTCAACTGTCTTTTACATATTTTCTTTTGTCTTTTTACCCTAATTACTTTTTGATACGCCACCAACAAATTTTCATTGTCCAACACAAATCTTGAGGCATGACACAAATCTCGATGCAATCTTTTGAATTAGAAACATTCAAATCTTGATAAAAAGACATACAGAGCTTCAATTTCAGCAAACTTATAGTCAAACTGGTCAGCTCGATGAGACGAACCTAATGATAATAAAAACTAGTCCAATCCGAGTCAAATCAAGCTCAAATCAAGTCATTAACCCATTCTTAGAGCATTTCCAGATACATTTGGAAGCTCAAACAAATGAAGACACTAGCAAGTATATACTCGAATCGAGCGTCTCGATAAGACGAATCCAACGAGCCCAAGATCGCTCAATTCCGACATCGTTAAGACCATCAAATGGCCCAAAAACGTTGTATGATTGAGGGAAATCTTCGGGACCGTCCGATCAAAATGACTGCATTAATTGCACCCAAAACACTATGAATAGACCCCCAAACCTCACATGAGAGGGAGTTGAAGCCTAGATAAAGAGTCTGAAGTCTTGAAGAGAAGCTGCTGCTTAGCACAACCGCCGACCGCCGTCGACCACCACCAACTTCTGTCAATCATCGTCGATCTTCGTCGACCTCCGTCACCGTCGACCTCCGTCATCGTCAACCTCCGTCACCGTCGATCACTATCACCTTCGACCTCCGTCACCTTCGACCGCCGACCTCCGTCGATCTCCGTCATCGTCGACCTCCGTCACCGTGGAACTCCTCCAATCATCACCACCAACCAAACACCGTCAGTTGACGTTGTAATCTGAAAAATATAGCTACCATTTCCCGTCTGTGGGACAAGAGATTTCTGTAATCATTAATCAATAGTGGATTTCCGCGATTAGCTAGGCCGTGGTTTTTCACTCTACGAGTTTTCAATGTAAAAGCTTATGGAGTCGTCGTCATCTACTTGTTTTTAAATCCATGTGTGTTGAATTCTCGTACAACGCTAAGACGATAATCATTTACTCTACCGCCGCGAATTTTCTGGCACGCATCACTTTTCACGAAAATAAAATAATTACAAAACTAAATATATAGCAAAGAATCTACTTGCCATAATATAAAGTGGAGAAGCACACTCATCATTTGTGAGAACTCGTCAAGCCATGCTCTAGACAAGCATAGTTGGCCGAGCTTAAGGTAGATCCTTCAATCAGATTAACAAAGTCGCTTCCCAATGTAACTCATCATAGACTCATCAATCAGGACTAAGGAGAACTCGCCCAACTAGCTTCTTGGCAAGATTGAGGCTTGCTTATTAGCCGACTATGTGTAGAATTCACTAAGATCTTGAAGCACTCTTCCCATGCTATCAAAGGACTTGTTAAAGTAACTCTGGTTACACAATTGCCAAAGCTGAGAGAACTACCCGGCGATTGTTACCAAAGATGAATGACTTTCCCAAGTCCGATGACTGACCATTAGTTTGAGGTTGAGTTTATGCTTTAGGCCATACGCGGCTTATACTCCATATCTTTATCATTGTATGCATATTCTATTTTGTAGCCTTTTCTATTGCATTTGAGCTCTAGATCTCTTCATATAAATGGGGAAACTCACGAGCAACCAAGAGTTATGTATTTTCTTTTGTTACTGTAACTTCTTGACTCGTAATGAAATTTTCGTTACACTACTCACCTTGCATTTTGTTCTCTTTAAAATCTTGATGTGGCCCATCAGCAAAATAGAATTCAACACACACATTCCAGTAATTACTGTATAATCTTAAATTTAATCAAAAAAATTTTTTGAGTTGGATCTATTAATTATTTTTTATAAATATAAATTAATCGTAGATATTTATAAACATAATTCTTGGAAGGTATATTCTGTAATATACGTCCATATATTGAGAACCAAGTTGCCTCCTTTCTTACTTTCTCCTATGCTCCTCTTCTTAGTAGCTATCTGTGCACTCGTCCTCTACTCGCCTTTCGTCCCTTCACCACATGCTATATTCCAACCCTAGATGGCTATATTTGGGTGAGTTCTCGAAGAGAGAGCCGATTGCAAGAGTCACATCTTTGCTTTTCGAAGCTGAAGAACAGCTTGTTAGTTAGGTTGATCACACCTCAATCCTTCTATCTCTCATAACGGTGAGGTGATGAAGAGGGAGCACCAGGACGGCGTCGCCCGAGGTGGGATTGTTGAGAATGTTGCTCCGGCGCCGGCGAGGATGGCGATGATGGGTTTTGATGAGGAGACAAACGACGAACTTCTTGCTGTGCTGGGGTATAAGGTGAGGTCCTCGGAAATGGAGATCGTCGCACAGAAGCTGCAGCAGCTGGAGATGGCGATTGGGGGTGGTGCTCCGCATGATGATGCGCTGCTTACCCACCTCGCCGCCGACACCGTTCACTATAATCCATCCGATCTATCGAACTGGCTCGAGAACATGCTATCCGAACTTAGCACGCCTCCCCCTCCACTGCCGGCGGCGATGCATCCTAATTCCGTTGTTTTCGATTTGCCTCCAGCCGCGATGTCGGGCCACTCATCGTCTACCTTCTTCAGTCCTGCTGAAAGCCTAGCCACTATGGAGTCCGCCGTTACCTCCATCGAGCTCTCTGCTCCATCCGCTACCATGCTTCGCTCTGATTACGCCCTTCGAACTACCAACGCTAGCGGAACTCGTGCTGTATACGGATCGGAGACTCAGATGGAGAGCACTGGACACAGAGATCGAAAGCGAATGAAGACCTCCTCTTCTTCATCCTCTTCCAGAGGCGGATCAGGCGGAGTAATCGGACGGACTGCGCCGGCTATGTCTTCCGCCTGCGGCAGCGAAGTTTCGTCTGCGATGCCGGTAGTGATGGTGGACACTCAGGAGGTCGGAATCCGTCTGGTTCACGCACTTATGGCTTGCGCAGAAGCTGTGCAGCAAGAGAATTACAAGGCATCAGACGTTTTAGTCAAACAGATCTCGATGTTAGCCTCATCCCAAGGCGGCGCTATGCGGAAGGTCGCCGGATACTTCGCCCAGGCCCTTGCTCGCCGGATCTACCGCCTCAATCCACAGCAGGACTCCTCTTTGGACTCAGCTTTCTCCGACATCCTCCAGATGCACTTTTACGAGAGCTGCCCTTATCTAAAGTTTGCCCATTTTACCGCCAATCAAGCCATTCTAGAGGCCTTTGCAGGCTGCCGCAGGGTTCACGTCATTGATTTTAGCATGAAACAGGGGATGCAATGGCCGGCACTGATGCAGGCTCTCGCCCTTCGACCTGGCGGTCCTCCCTCTTTCCGCCTCACCGGAATCGGTCTTCCCCAACCTGATAACACCGACGCCCTGCAACAAGTCGGTTGGAAGCTCGCTCAGCTCGCAGACACCATCCACGTTGACTTCGAGTACCGCGGGTTTGTCGCAAACAGCCTCGCCGATCTCGAACCTTACATGCTCGAGTCCCCACCTTCTGCCAACGCCAGCTCCGACGAACCTGAAGTCGTGGCTGTCAACTCGGTCTTCGAGCTCCACCGTTTGCTTGCTAGGCCTGCGTCCTTGGAAAAGGTCCTTGCTACAGTCCTCGCAGTGAAGCCGCGGATTGTGACGATCGTAGAGCAGGAAGCGAACCACAACGCTGGTACGTTCATGGAGCGGTTTACCGAGGCACTGCACTTCTATTCCACGATGTTCGATTCACTGGAGGCCGGCGGCAGCGCCGAAGGTCATCAGGATCAGGTTATGTCGGAAGTATATCTCGGCAGGCAGATCTGCAACGTTGTGGCTTGCGAGGGGACGGAGAGGACGGAGCGCCATGAAACACTATCTCAATGGCGGGGAAGAATGGAAGGCGCTGGTTTTGAGCCCGTCCACCTCGGCTCTAACGCCTTTAAGCAGGCGAGCATGCTGCTCGCTCTCTTCACCGGCGGCGAAGGATACCGAGTGGAGGAGAAAGAAGGCTGCCTCACCCTCGGGTGGCATACTCGTCCCCTCATCGCCACATCGGCCTGGCGACTCGCTGGTTCGGGTGAAGCTTTCTCCGCCGCCGGGGCGTCCGATGCTCTCTGAACCGCGATTCCTCGGTGATTGTTCTTGCTTCATCTGGGCCGTCCGTTGGACGGTCCGGGTTGGGCGGGCCGCGAAGATGGGGCGGGCCGCAATGATGGAGCATCCATTTCCTTGTTTTTATTTTATTTTATTTTACAATTATTTTGATTTTGTCACCCCCTCTTTTTAGATCGTCGCATCTTTCTAATCTATAAATATGTGATGTGTATCTAATTAGTAAATTTCCAGTGTCTATATATATAATTAATAAATTTTAAAATGCGGCACCTTTAAGATCTAATGAAGTAGTAATTATAAGACTAGATTAAAAATATGAAGGGGTTAATATTTTCTGCTATGTTTTAGGGCAGTGAAAGTTATTATGCGGCTCGAAAACCAGCGGTTGTGATGCAGAGGGAAATGCATAACGGCTATTTTTGTGAATCGGAAAAAGGCGGATGGTGGCCTTACGGGGGGTGTGAATAATCACGGCTGTCCTTTGGGGGAATCAAGTGGGCCCCAGTTGGGTCAGAGGGGAGCACTGTGGGGCCACCACTTTGCTGGCCGTCATATGGACAACCCTCCATACATATTTTGAGGGATTTACGTACATATTGATGATTAACATATTTAGCATCTAATGTATCATATTTACACAAATAACGTTTTTAACTTTTTATAAAAACGATAAAACTATTAATGGTCACACTTTTTGTCTTGCTCCCTAGAATCCAGCACACTGATCTCTTACTTTGTGTTCGGCTCATAAAAACTCGAGTTCGAACGAAGTCTAGGCATCTCGAATTGAGCTTGGTCGAGGTTCAACAAGTTGTTAAAAAGTGAGCTCAATCTCAAAGATGCATTTGCTCAACTTGATTCATAGCGACTCTATGAGGAAATTTGCTTATTAATTTCTCTTTATGTTGGCTTTATGTGTGCTATGAAAATTCAATGCCCTATCCTCCCTCGAAAAGAAAGAATGAATAAGAATGATAATTTTTTTTTTGGTACAAAGCATAGAATCAAATGAAATGCATAAAAATAGCATTTATCTTTCTTCGCGTGTGAGTTAAGTAATATTTTGAATATCAATGGTCGCTCTACATTTACTCGTAATGATCATTATCCAATCATCTTTATCTCTTGCTCTATCGGGATATCAATGATAATATAACTGACTCACTTGTCTTTCTAGAATGAAAAGACCAAATTTAGAATATTTTCTGACTATAACATCTACAGCATTATATAGCTTGTTTACCCTTGTTCCACATTTGGGAACGAAATGAAACCAACCACAGTTGACTAGAAATATACTCATTCCGATTAAGTTAGAATAATTGATCAACTTTTTCAAGAATCTCGTAGTAATCTATTTCATCATCTAAATTATTATTTGTTTTAACGTAAACACTAGAAGTATTAGTCTTTTATTCTTCTGACCATGATCTTGTATGAAATATTTAGCCATTCATATCATAAATTTACCAAATTTTCATGATTGGTTGGGGATTCCAAGCAATTTGTATTAGCCCTGATCTGTTACGCTATTGTTGCAATCATGAATATATGAATTCATAAATAATGACATTTTTATTCTTTCTTTCAAAATATGTAACACTTGGTCAGCTTTTTTGTTAGGTTGCTCAAGTTGAGGATCATAGCTCGTTCAAGAAGTAGAGCTAATTAAAGAGTCAACCTCACCATGTGAATTTCAAAACTAATTATCATGTTGAAATCCTCGATGATATAAATCATACCTAAGTTTATCAAGCTTTAAGTACGTTCGATTCATGTGTTGTGGTAATGAACACCAAAACCTGTTATCGTATAGGTAAGTTAGAAATTGAGATATCGCTTGCACGAAGGACTCAATTGTGCTCAAGAACTCTTTAGTGAGTCTTTTTCAATATAGATATATTCTATTGTACATCTTTAATCCTAATGTTCAAATATGCATATATAAACTATATATTTGATAAAAGTATTCATAAAATGCAATTACTATCAAGAAATATTAATCTTATTATATATATATAAAGCAAAATAGTTAAGAGACTTGCATACTACACATAAACACTCAAAACCTTAATATTATATCAAAAACATCGCTTATTACTTTTTAAAAGCGGTGTCATATAAGTAAATTTGAAAGTTTAGGCTTAAGATACAAAAATACATAAGAAATGTATGTTTTGTATGTGAATTTTCTTTAAAAAGGGGAATTTACATTCAAATCACTCAATTTTTACCTATTTTCATACCCCAAAACTAAACTTTTATATTTAGACACATAACTTTACATACTTTAATATCACACCATAACTAGCATATTACCACTTTTAAAAAATAAAACACACTTTTACATGGATAGCTTAAAGCATCGAAGTGTCATGTATATAAATACAAAAGTTTAGGTGTGAGATACATAAAAATATAAGAATTGCATGCTAGGTATGCGATTTTACCTTAATAAAGGGGCATTTACATGCATATCTCACAATAATTCTTAAGTATTTACATATATTGAGCCTAAACTTTCATATTGACACACATATCACTCAAAGCTTTGATTTCATCACTATTAAAACTTTTTAAAAATCTAGTACATTGATCACACCTCAGGGATTATCATAATAATGTAAGTCTTGGTAATGGCACCAGAAAACATATCCTCTCACTAGCAGCTTAAATAAATTCTTAAAATTAGGTGATCTCACACACTGGGGTTTCTCATGTAGGTATACACATTATTTCAGTAATTTAGGGCTCTATTGACTCCAGATTGTCGAACCATATAGCATGAGAGAATGAATCCCTTAGGTGAAATTCTGGCCTACTAAGTTTAGGTCTTAGTTTGGAATGTAAATTAAGTTAGTTGTTCTAACAATTACTCCTAAATTACAGTACTATTTCTGAAAAAAAATTTAACTATATCAATTATTTTGGTGAATATCAACATATAAAAGCTACCCTTCTCTTGTAAGTGCATAAGCGGATTATAAGATACAATGCTCAGAATTGCTAAAGTGGCTAGTGACAAATAGGAGCATAAATCCTGTTTACACTCTATCGAGTGCGTAAAGAAGTTTGGTTAACCTAGTTTTAATTCTTTAAACCTAAGGTTGAACCCTTCAAAGCCTATTTCCCTTTCTATTTGCATCGCCATATTGACTACTTTTCCTTCACCCACTAGTTTGAAGTGAATACTCTAATTGTTCATCCACCGCTCATCCGAGTCTTAATAGATCATAATGAAAAGTAAATGAAACATAGAAAAATACTCATCACATTGATATTAAAATCCAATTCTAAAAGCATTCTACACATCCTACAATTTTTACTTATTCATCACAAGAGAAAGGTAAAGGAAATCTACTCACAAAGCATGAAGAACACCATAAAATACATCATCATTTAACTAAGCAAATCCACTAAATATGTGTTTACAAAAATTACAAGACAAATGGTAACATGATATTTAACTTTTCTCCTCTAAAAAGAGATGAAAAATCCCTCCAACAATGAATCCAAGTCCTCTTACAATGCTGAAATGATCCCCTTACATATTTCTCTCAAAACCCCTCCCCAATCTCTCATAATAAGAGGAAATCTATAAAACCTACGTCTTCCTACAACTCCTTAAATTTTCTTCACTTCGCCAGACCCAGAAATGAACAGGACCCCCCTTTCAAACTACTCATCAGTCCCATATAACTCTCACGTTTGTGCTGAATAAACTACAAAAATTGCCTAGCGCCTTGGAGCTACAAGGTTGGAGCCAGCGCCTCGATTTTTCTGGGAAGAAACTGCCGCCTAGGTGCCATTAAGCTGGCACCAAGGCGCACAGGTGGAACGCCTTGGCGCCCAGAGTCAGGCGCATACGCGCCAGACTGGTGAACTCCAAATGCTCCATTTTAGCTCTTTTTTGCTCTATTTCAGTTCTGCTTCGTTACATGTGTCATACTTGTTACACCTATAAGAAAAAACAAAAAAAATATCTTTCATTAAAGTGTAGTTTCATCTAAAAACAAGTACAAAATGTAAAAGCAGTTAAGCTTGTTTTAGGGCACATGATACACCTTTACATTCATATATTTGAAATACCAAACTGCATATATGTAAATTTTGATGTTTAATTTATATGTACTTACCTATGTCAAACCAAAACTTTCATATTTTCACACATATAGCCCTCCAAACTTAAATATCACATAAAAAAGAACACCAATACTGTTTTTTAAAAGTGAAATAGGCCTTTTCATGTATGTATTTAAAAAACCAAAGTGCATATATATGAAAAATTTAGGTGTGAGATACTTAAATACATAAGAATTGTGTGCTAGGTATGTAAATTTATAATTATAATTTAGGTTTTAGATTGAAAAGACCTAAGAGATAAGTCGTATCTGTGTAACAATGTGATAAATCATCAAAATTGTTAGAATGTCGAAATTAAATTATTTTTTTCCAAAACACTATATACCAAAAACAATAGATCTAAGGATTAAAGTTAAATAAATACTTTAAGGAATATTAAAATTGAAGATACCTAAGATTTGAGTGCAAAAACTTTGAGAATGATAAACCTTTGCAAAAAAAAGAATTAAGAGCCAACTCTCGATTAAAGGACCGCACGAGAAAAAAAAATGAGAAATTTTGAACTTCGGTTTAATATAAATAGCCTTTTCGAAAACTTTTTGATAGTTCTTAGCTGTCACTTTTTATCTTAATACTTGACAGGTTCGATTGTCAATTAATATATCATGATCGTTAATTGTTAATTGGCTAAAAACCTACCTTCTCACTAAAAGCAATGGTTTTTCTCATCATAACCGACGGATTGTGGTCGTCGGAAAAACCTAAATTCCTATTGTACGTTGTGTGTGCTTGTGCTGTAGTAGATTTTTATATTTTTAATAATGTGAAGGTTGCGACAACCTCCATCTCATGTGGGAGGAATTAGTAGCTGCGAAAAATATATGCATGCGGACTTCAGTGCAGCATGGTTGTATTTATTGTAATTTTGACACAGCTTAAAAATACGACCAATAAAATCATGTTGTATGAAATTCGCATGCATGCAGATTGTGCACCTAATATTTTTCTTCTCACGTCGGAGGTATCAACAGCAAAAAGCTCAAATTATAACTGTTTTATTGTGGAGTCAATGGGCATACCGTGCGGACATTAGAAAATATTATGTCCAGTCATCTCATGCGAGGGGCGACAGCATGGCATAGCCGGTGGCCATCTCATCTGTGGATGAGGTGTATGCCAAACTGTCGGCCAGCCATTTGTCGTCAGCAGAGCGAGGTTGAGCGAACTCTGGGATGGAGAGATTGGAATGAGAGTTGGGGTTCAAGTTTGGGCTGCTGGTTGATTGAGCTGTAGTGAGAATACAAAATTGATCTCCTACTTAGTTTAATTAACCAATAGATAATATATATATATATATATATATATAACAGTAATTTAAATATTATATATATATATATATAATTGAATAATAATTATGTTGAGTAGGTATTTAGTTTAATTTTATTGTTTTAAATTAAACTTAGTTTACTTACATTTAGTTACATCTCAATATAGAAGTTGTCAGCCTCAGACGTGTTTTGGGTTCGTGCGTCTACCTGAGCATAATTGATGTCCATTTTTGATATTTTTGATGTTACAGAAGCATCAGAGCTGTCTGTTTCAAGACTATATGACATTTGGTCAGTATCAGCAGTTGTCTGAGAAACTTCAAGCTCGAATTGGTAGCTGTTTTCTTTCAACATATTTGTCCAAGTTGACTCGTAAAAACAATGATGAATTCCACCTTTAGTGTAGATTGAGCCCTACAAGGCAATTCAGTTCAACATCAAAATATACAAGCTATAATCGAATGAAATGATCGAGTGCGAGAGGAAAAGTATTGAGAATAAGCAAACTAGTATTCCTTAAACGGTTGCAACTGCTATCGTGAGCTATAGAGCTTTCTTGACTTGTATCCCTTCTTGTTTCTTTTCCTCCATCAACATCATCTTATCTCCTGCAATTCAATCCACCCGCACGGCTTTATAGGCGCCTAAGCTGAACGTACTTCAGTGAGAAGTTCTATTCCTCAGTGACGATAGGAGAGCTAATCTCATTGCTAGGAATCTCTACATGATGATAGTGGCGTCAGCGGTGGACGTAGGGATGTTGGTAACGCGATCACCGATGGTGATGGAGAAGCGTTTGTTGTGCGAGGTGGGAGGAGTTGTGCGGCGGACATTGTACTGAATATTCTGTGTTGGGAAGATATTGAGGCAAGGTGGATGCTAGCTCGGGCATGGCTCCGTGAGTGGCTCATGAGCCAAGCTTGATGGGCAAACAGAACAAGTTTAACTCATTCCCGATTGCATTCATTAGCTTGTGAACCGGTTCGTTTAAGAAAATAATTAAAATATTTATATATTTAAAATATATAAAAATTCAAGATTTTTCTTAAAATTTTTATACATGTAAGAAAAAACAATTTTATTTTGCATTATAAAAATGATTTCTTATTAATTATCTCCTAAATATTCATTATATTTATCATTTCATTATAATACTAGCTTAAATTAATATTTTTTTCTCTTTTGTATTAAACAAGCCGGCTTGAGCTCTAAGAATTAATTTTGAACTCGAACTCGAACTCAAACTCGATTAATTAATCAACGCGTGCTCAAGCGAAGGGTGAGTCAAGGCCAACACGACTCGTTTAGACTCATTGCTAGGTCAGATAGAGGGAATTTAGGGCTAATTATATATGTGATGAAGGACACAAAAGATGACAATGCATGCCTTCGAAATCCAACTAGTGTGGAGGCTACGAAAGTTGCTCTAAAATTAGGGCTCAAAAACGTAAATCGAGTGTGAAGAAAAGATAAAATTGCATCCAGAGTTTGGATGCTGCTTTGCATCCGAACTCCGATAAGACCGCGCCACCAGTAAAGTGGCGAGTCACATTTTCGCCATTAAAAAAAAAATTTAAAAATACATTTTTCGCGCAACCCGATCCGAAGACCGCCCAAATACCTCGAAAAAAACACGCACTGTCGATTCATATTTATTTTTTACGAGCTAGGGTTTTCATCTGCACTTTTGAGGATTAGGGTTCTCTTGCTCAAAGAGATTCCAAGTGTTTTAGTTTTTGAAACCGGACTTATTTTCATGCAGTTGAGCTTTCAGTTGCTTTGTCACCGAAATTGGAAGCACGTCAGTGGTTTTGACATCTTCGTCATCGACATTTCGACACTGCCACTTCGACATCCGGGTTGGGGACTCCACGCACTCTTTCAAAAGCAAGCTCAACAAGGTTTTGATATGTTATTGGCTAGTTTTTGTTGTTAGATCTTCTAAACTAATTTTTTTTATTCAATATACAAAGCTTAGGTTTCTATGTTAGCTGTTATGGTTCTAATGAAGGAAAATAATAACAAAGAAAAAGAGAAGAAATCAAGGAGGTAAACGAGAAAAAAAAATGTCGGCTTTATTTATTGTTTTGCAATCGGAGAACAATCAGTGTAAAAACTATTTGCAAGTGTCCCTCTATACCAACATGAAGTACCATAATGTTATTATATTAACATCATAATATATCTTTAATATTAACAGACAAAAGTATAAAAATACTTGATACAACTTTACAACTTGAATACCAAAAGATTATCACCAAAATACCACTAAAAGACTACCAAAAAACTACCAATAAACCACCATGATACCACCTGAATACAACCAGAATGCCACAAAAATACCATCTTGAAATCACCAGAGTACCACTCCCAAACCACGAGAATACCACTAGGAAACCACCAAAATACCACTCCAAAATCACCAGAATATCACAAGAATACCACAAAAAATTACCTCAAATATCATCAGCATAATAGCACTAGAATATTACGAGAATACTACCATAATGCTACTAAAATAACACCAGAATACCACAAAAAATTCTATTAAAAGTCATCAATATAATACCACAAAAGCATTACGAGAATACTAATAGAATAACACTAGAATACCACCAAACCAAAGCACCACCAGCATACCACAACATAATTTTGATGGTATTTTAGTGGTATTATGGTGGTATTTTTGAGGGTTTCTGGTGATAATCTTGTGGTTATTTTGTAGTTTTCTAGTGGTATCCACGCTGTATTTTTGTGGTTTTTTTGGTAGATTTTGGTGACGAGCTTGTGATTTGTTGGTGGTATTTTAGTGGTATTTTGATGATATTTTTTTGGCATTCCGGTGCTATTCTCGCCAAAGGATGAGATATCAATACACATGGTGGAAGTCATTTATTTATGCTATCAAATTCCAAAAAAAGAATATATTTATTTTTCAGTCCTTTTATATGTCATTACTACATGCATGATACAATATTTTTAAAAGATCACTTTGTAATAATTCGATCTTGGATTGATGAACTGTTAATGAATCAAGAGGTGGCCAACATGTTGATGCATTTTCTTTTTTGTTGTCTGACAAAAGAAATAAAAAATCTGAATTATACAAACCATACTTGTATATATCACCAATATATTGGGTAAGTATGCAGATTGCATTAAAGTTTATATTATTCATAAATAATTTATATTTTCGCTTATATGTAAACAACATAATTTTACAGGCCTTTCTCAACGAAATATTGACAGCAAAATTTATATTAGCCACATCACCAAAAAAAATGTTCAATAAGCACAATTTTTACTAATCCAAATAATCCATGGCCAACAATTGACTCTGTTAGTAAAATGGTTGATAAATGATTCACTAACCAAAAAACCTCAAAAGGAAATATGTCAAGATATTGTAAGAAAAAATATTAACAAACCATTCCAAGAGTTCTTGAATCGCTTAGTTTTTAATTTTAAACTACATGACTCAACTTTTCTTATTTTGGAGGTCAAAGTAATTAATGAAGATTCTTGCTTTTCATTTTAGAATAGTCCTAGAGAATGGCCAATTGTTGCTCTTTGAGGACCACCAACACATAAGAAAAACATTAATTGTGAAATGTAGGTCTGTAAATACATGAAAAAATTTCTGGGCACAGAGAAAATAAATTGGATGATTACAAAACATGGCAGCTCAACATCAGAAGATTTAGAGCTGAATTTGTTTACCAACTATGTGTATTTGCGTAAAAATTTGTTTGTAAACATGATGACAACACAAACTTTATGTAAATGTTGTGACATGTATAATTTAGGATGTGGATGGATAGGTTAGAACATTGGCATATACACTGATGAGAATTGTTGTTTTGATACAATTTTGTGACTTTTTTATAACTTTTGAAATTCATAGTTTCACTTTTTTACATACATCGTGTTTTATAGGCTTGGAAAAATAAAATATAAAATCATAATGATACCATCACAATACAAAAATTAAACAACCAAATTCCATATGAATACCACCACCGCCAGAAATTCACCAGAATACCCAGAATACCACCAATATTACACCACTATATCATCATAATACTAACAGAATAACATTATGGAACAACTAGAAAACCACCATAATAACATCATGGTACCACCTGAATACCACCAAAATAACAACACAATACTAGAAATATTCTGAGCTATTCTAATGTCTCATTGTGGTATTCTGGTGGTATACTTGTGGTATTATGGTGGTATTATTGTGATATTATTGTGGTTTTATATTGATAATATTGTTTAAGGTTTAAGTGGTTTTATAATGGTATTTTAGTGTTATTGTCATGGTATTCAAGTGGTGTTAAGGTGGTATTATAGTTGCATTCTGGTTGTATTAATGTGAAATTATTGTTAAATTATATTGATATTATAGTTTAGGGTTTAGGTGGAATTATAGTGGAATTCTGGTGATATTCTTATGGTATTCTAAAGTTACTTTGATGGAATTAATGTGATATTATTGTTGTATTCTTTTGATATTATTATTTAGGGTTTAGGTGACCTTCTAATGTGATTCTAGTATTATTCTCGACGTATTAATGTGGTACTATGGCGGTATTCTAGTGGTCTTAATATGGTATTATGGTGGTATTCTGGTGTTATTATGTAAGTATTCAAATAATAATTATGGTAGTATTCTGGTGGCACAGTCATTTTAGTGAGGTGATATTGTGGTCTCATTATGGTGGTATTATGAAATTTTTTCCAATGTATTGAAGTATTCTTGTTGTGACCTTTTGGTTGTATTATGGTCATAATTTGTCTTCCAACTATTTTTTTTTCTCACAACTGAACCAACAATTGCTCCTCCCGTGAAAGCAACAAATGAAAGTTCATAAAACCCTAATATCTATATTAAAAAAATTTTAAAAGTATTTGGTTTGGGTAATGCAGTAGAAATCCATACCATAAGTCACATTAAATGAAACTACGAACAAAATTTATTAACCCAAATATATGAAGCAAACCCTAATGAATGTTACCAATTTAAAAGTAGTGAAGCTCACCATTGTTCCGTTATTGCCACCAAAATCTTCATATCCATCTTCAAAATGATATGTCGTGGTGCTTTTCAGACGTAGCGGAAGTATATTGCCTAAAACCTAGCAGCATGAAAAACCCTAGTCGAGAAAAGAAAATGAACAGTGAGCTTTTTTTCAAGGTATTCGAGCGATCTTCTACCCGGGTAGCACAGAAAAATGCATGTTTAATATTTTCTTAAAATGGAAAAATATGGCACACCATTTTACAGGTGGCGTGATCTTATTAGACTCCAGACACAAAACTACGTCCAGACTCCATAAGCAATATTTTTTCTAAAGAGGAGCAAGAGTGAGAAGTGTTTTTTTAAGAGTATAGTAATTTTCTTAGGTGTTATTATAGTAAATTATAATTTAAGGCATTAGATATTTAAATAAGACAGAATGGTGGTTTGTATGTAAACCCCATAAAAATAATTATTTTAAGTATTTAATGTCGAAAAATTAATAGATTTTATGATTGATACGTGGTAATAAAAATTTAAATATCCAACGCGGATCTCGAGACATGACACAAATCTCGAGACAAAAATTTTAGTAAGAAATATTCAAACTTTGATTAAAGTCATTCAGAGCTTTGATTGTATAAAATCTATGGTTAAACTGATCGGTTCGACGAGATAGACCTAACGATACCAGAATCGGTCTAATCTGAGTTGAATGAAGCCCAAATCAAGCCAGTAAATCACTTTTGGAAGCTTTCTGAACATAATTGAAAATTCAAATAGGTGTCGAATGTAGCATGAGTATAGTTAAATCGAGCGTCTCGGTGAGATAAATCCAATGAGCCCAAGATCACAAAATTCTGACATCATTAGAACAATCAAATGTCATCATTCTTTATCTGATTAAGGGTATCCTCCAGGTCGTCCAATCAAGAGTGGTTTGGATTTCTTTCATATTTGCAATTTGAACTCTATAAATGGATCCCAAAACTCCTCATGAAAGAGTACCTAGACCTTAGTGCAAGAGCAAATCTATAGCCTGCAGAAGGGGAAGTTGCTGCCATGCATTGTGCATCACAGATTTGGCCACCGTCGACCTCCTCCACCTGCAGCTTCCAACCATCGTCGACCTCTCACACTCTCACCCTTGTAGTTGTCGGTCGACGCCACTAGTTAACTGTGGCTGTTTCTATCTCCTTCGACAGTCACTTCCGACCATCATTGACTCTGGTTGCCTTCACCTCTAGTCGCCGCCTCTTTCGGCTGCCTCTTGCACTGCAAATACAACCAACTACGGTTGCTGCTTAATCTCATCAATGCTCGCCTCGCTGCCTACAGATGTCCACAGCTCGCCACTACAGCCTACGTGACAAAATACGACCTACGTGGTTCATAACACGTGCAGCTCCCGACTCCTTCCCCCATGACCTATGAACGTCATCACAGCTTGACAATATGACCTACATGGCTAAATACGACCTACGTGGTTCATAGCTCAAGCAGTTTCCAACTCCGGCCCCCGGGCTTACAGACGTTATCACAGCTCGCCACTATAGCCTACGTGACCAATTATGGATTACGTGGTTCATAGCTCATGCAGCTCTCAACTTTGGTCCCCGTGGCCTACAAAAGTCATCTTAGCTCGCAACTACGACCTACATGACTAATTAAAAACTGCATTATTCACAGCTCATGGAACTTCTAACTCCGACCTCTATGACATACAAATCTCATCGCAGCTCACCACTACAGCACATGTGACCAACCACAACCTATCTAGAGCACAACTCTTATAGCTTTCTACTACGGCCTGAGTGGCCAACCAAAGCTCTTTAAACGACCATTTGCAGCTTACATGGCCAGCTACTACCATGGTCTTCAACTTGCATATAATACAAGTTGAAGCTACAATCACCATCTACAACATTTATGGCATAATACTGCCTTCATGACAACGAACTTGCAACCTACTTTTATCGAGAACTACTTATATTACAGCTAGAATACAACTATTATTGACGAGCTATTGTTATATATTTACAATGATTATGTTTGTAATTCTATCTTCTCTAACTCGAGAGAAGAGTGGACCAATGTACTCAAAATTGAATAATGGATCATTTAATATAGGTTAGGCCCCCTGATCTTTTTTCTTTTCTAGAAATTTCCAAGTAAAAATTTTTGGTGTCTCTTCTGTTTGCTTAATTCTATCTAAGTGTATGCTAGATTTGTGCGCAACGCTAAGATGATAATTCATTACTCTAACATCATAAATTTTCTAGCACGCATCAATGATTAAACTCACTATTTAATTATATAATTTTCAAATTATAAAAATATAAAATATAGCATATGTTCTAACCCTTTTCGTCATCAGGCCACTTAACACAAGTTGCCACCGAAATCGATCTCTTATGATGAATGCCTTGGAAGAGTTTGAGCCTACTTAGCATCTTGTTGATCTCATTCTGCCTTGTAGGATTCTAGTTGACTATTTCTACTGAACAGTTGATTCTTGTCGATCTTTTTTGTCCAGTAAGCATCTAATCACAATCGACCTCTTTCATTGAGCATCATACAAGATCCATTGATAATATTAATGGAAACTGCATATTTATCCTAGACATTGTGATAATATTAATGTAATCGACCTCAAAAGGTAATGTCCGTGATTCGAACTCAAGATGTTACGGTAGAAAATCAAACACTCAACCACTATGTCAAAGTTAAGTGCGTGCAAATTTTACATGATTTAAATACTACCATTCAAAGCGAGGTGCGAAATGGGGATGGGTGAATTATTATGATAAAAAGAGAAATTTATTCCATACGGTCAACGTACGCATCGCTGCATACGGAATCTCTAAATGACCATCGAATAACCCATGAATAACATTAAAATGAACTGCAGGGGTTATTGACAGGTTATTAGGAAGTTATTGCAACATTATTTGAGCAATAACCTTCCAATAACCTCACAATAACAAATAAAAAATATAAAATGAAATCGCGGAGGTTATTGGGGAGTTGTTAGGGGGTTATTCGCTGATTATTTGGAATAATACCGCAATAACCTGCTAATAACCTCTTGATAATCTTAAAATACACGATGGCGGAGGTTATTAGGTGGTTATTTGGGGATTCCGTACTCAGCGCTGCATACGTTGTCCGTATAGAATAATTTTTCGATAAGAAGTGGGAGAGAGCATCTCTCTCACAACGGTGATTATTAGTTAATTTAGATCATTTTTTTTTAAATGACCGTCATTAAATAAAAAATAAGTTTAAATTTATTATCTTAAAAGAAATTAGCACTTTCCATATAACCCCTTTGCAACGATAACATTGAAAATTTTAAAAAAATTATTAAAAATCTCACATTTTGATTTTGCATATATTATATTTATATAGTACTCTATGTATGTAATTGCCCGTTAAAAAAATTCTGCTTGTCGTGCACCAACACTCATGGTACGGCTTACAAAACAAGGCCCGCACTTGCATGTGAAATTATGCTGACAATTTAAATCACATGTCTGCATATTAATTTTATTTTATTTTTTAATTTTTGGAAATGGTGAAGATGATGTTCAATACTATTTGAAACGAGAAGATAAAAGTTAAAACACAAAGATACAAAAAGAACTCAATTAGAAATATAGATTACAATACTAACCAACAAAATAATAAAAAGTATAATAGACAAACAACTAAATGACCAGAACATGACAATACATTTAGATGAGTTCTCTGAGAAAGCTCAAACAAATATTCAATCAGATTAACAGAGGAATAAATTGACAAAAAATCATCTTCAACGAACAATAACTTCAACTGAGCCAAAGTAACACCAAGTAAGAGAAGAACCACTTGGAAGCAGCAATAATGCAAATCAATCATTAAAAATGATAAATATGCACCACTTAGTTAAGCCAAAAAAAAGATATGTTTAAAATAGGCATGTCTATAGCAATCCGCAAAATAACAAACCAAAAAAATAACACAGAAAATAAAAAAAAAGAAAACTACTTAACAAGGGACCAGAAAGAGACCAAAATCCAAAGAAGTATAATAAATCAAACAGAACAGTACCGAGGAACAGAAAACAAGGAACTACAAAAAATGCCAAGGAAATCATAAATAAGAGCTCAGAACTTACCAACAGATAAATATTAAAATTTCATCTAGAAATTTGGAATTTTAAAATAAAAAAAATTATTAATATACAAAATACATCTGAAATTTAATAAATGGTTGGAAATCACAAAACCCAAAACCAATTTCAGCAGAAATAGAAAAGACCATGAATAAAAGATCTTACTAAAAGAAGGGAAAACAAACAAACCAAAAGAATAGAAGAACTAGAAACCAAACTAAACAACTGAGCCAAAGTTTCACCAACAAGTAGGAGAACCACACTGAAATAGCAACAATGCAAACATGTCATATGCAATGACAAAATCCGTTCATCCAATCAAAACCATATAAATAAAATCTCTAGAATAGACAATACCCCTCAAATATTTTGTAGGAGAGAGGTAGGAAAATGATTTTACTATTTGTTGTAGAGGAGTTGTGTTTTTGAAAAACTAAAATTCTTAGATTTACACTTTTCAAGAATTGAGCCTTTATTGAAATTTATTTTAAACTAATACTTATCATTTTAAAGATGAATTTTAATTTTTAGGAGGGGGGGTAGTGAAATTCAAAACTATTAAAATTCAATCTAGATATTGTAATCATCACTTAAAAATATAAAGGATTGAAAAATATCTAAAAGAAAAGAAATGATATAAAAAATGAGGAGAATCTTGAGGAGAAGTATAATAAAAATTGGGGTTCACTTGGATCTTCTTAAAGGAAAAGAATTGGATGCAATCCTAAACTTGTTTTATTTCAAACAAGTATTAATCAAATGTTTTTTAAATAGAGTGTTTAGATTCTATTTCCATATTTTTTTAATAATCCTTAGTTTGACAAATTACAAAATTTTTAAAGTGGATAAAAAATTAGGATTTTAAAGTTGAATACAAAATATTCTTACACCCTAATCATAGATTGAATTACTAGAATTTCTCCTAAGTTACATTATGAGATTTATGATGCAAAATTGTAGGAAGTTTCATTTAAGCCCATTACCTCAAATTCATAACTTTGGTTTTTAAAATTTTTAGAGTTACTTGAGGACAAGTAGCATTTAAGTTTAAGGAAATATGATGTATCATTTCACATGCTTAATTTCCCTATTATTTAACACATGTTTTGGATGAAATTGCACTAAAAAAAGACATTTTTCGTTGATTTTCTTGAATGTATAATAGGTAGGACTCATTGAACAAATTGGAGATGAATCAGAGTGAATTGGAGGAGAAACAGAGCAAGTTGGAGTCCAATAGACTGTCGCCTAGACACCAGGGCAGCAAGGTGCTGCCCAGTAGCACCTTGTAGCTGCTCATTAGCACCTTAGAGCCAGCCTCTGGGCAACGAAGTGCCAGTGCCTCCCAGGCAACCCAAGAAGGTGACGCCTAGAAGCCACAGACTAGGCGCCAAGTTACTGGTACCTGCCAAAATGGTTCCTAGAGTTATTCAGCCCGATGAAGGAAGTTATTTAATGGATTTTGACACATGGAGAAGGGGCTTTTGGCCTCTACTAACCTTAGAAACCCCAGGGAGGCCAAGGAGTCATAGGTAGATCTAGGGTTTGTAGATTTTCACTTTTCTTGAGATATTTGTGAAGGGATCTAAGAGAAATCTGTAAGTGGACCATTTCAGTATTGCAGGGAGCAGTTGAATACATTGTTGGAGGGACGTTTCATCTCTTTTCAGAGAACAAAAAGCTAAATATCATGTTACAATTTGTCTTGCACTTGTTGTAAACACATATTTAGTGGATTTTCTTTATTAAATGATGATGATTTATATAATATTCTTCATACTTGTGAGTGGATTTCCTTTACCTCTCTCTTATGATGAATAAGTTGAATGTGTAAGATGTTAGGATGCTTATAGAATTGATCTTTAAACCTTAATATGATGATCTTTCCTTTGGTGCTTCATTTACTTATCATCCTGGCCAAATGGTTCTGTTAAAATTCGTTGTGAACCCATAAATACTAGAGAGCTATGACATGAACAACTAGGAAGATCACATTGAACTAGTGGGAGAAGGAAAGGTAGTCCATTTAGCAATTCAAATAGATAGGAAGATAAATTTTGATGTGTATAACTTTGGGGTTTCTAGGTGACAGACAGAAATATTTACTAAGTTAAACCGAAATTCTTAACGCACTCGAAAGAAGGTAAACATTATATATGCTCCTATCCACATTAGTAATTCATAGTATTCGATCATAAAATCCACTTATACAATCACAAGAGAAATGCAGCTTTTATATCTTAATATTCATTAAACCAATTGATCTAGTTTGATTTAGCCTTAGACTTAGTGTTATAGTTTATGAGTATTTGTTAGAAAAATCACCTTAATCGACACTCTAAACTAAGACCTTACTGTAGTAGAGTAGAACTTTTCTTATTAGATTCGTTGCCTCTGTGGGTATGACAATCCAAACTCAATAAAGCCATATATTATTGAAACAATATGTATATTTGTGTGAAATCTAAGTGTGTAGGATAATCTTATTTTAAGAATTCAAACAATTTGCTAGGGAGCAGATCAAGTATTTTGATGTCATTATCAGGACTTACATGACTATGATAATAACTGATGTGAATCAGTTAGTGATAGATATGACTCATATACCAGATAAGGGACAAATATTGAAGTGGAATGAAGCAAGCCAGCAGAGCAGAGTGAGCGAGCGTAGCGGAGCTCATGAGTGGAAGCATTTGTCTAATCAGGAGAATTTCATTAAGTGGGTTGGGGGTGTGGGGGCAACGCCCCTGTGGTACGGTACAATGAAATTTTTGTAATTTCATTAAGGGTTATATTTATATATAATATTTGTAACCCTATGAGAACTGAAAATTTCTGTAATAGTGAAACTACCGCTCCGAGGACGTAGGCACAAATTGCCGAACCTCGTAAATATCCCTGTCTTCTTGATTTTCATTTTCTTCTTTAGATTTTCACTTCCAACAACTATAACTCTTTGTGCTTGTCAGGATTGATTCCTTGACTCGTGTCCAGTCCAGATTCGCCAGATCCGATTCAACATACTTTGATCATATAATACGCAACAAGTGTCATTTTAAAGCATAATTTGGATTTATCATAAATGTTATCTAATCGGGCACGTAATAGCCATTTGGGATCACTTTTATTATTTTTTGCTATTTTTTATTTTAATTTTTTTGGTTTATATTTTATTTTAATATAAAACTGATATATTTGATAAAATATAATGAGTGTTTTAAAAAATATATTAATTTATCTTTAAAAAATTACATATCTAACACATTAAACTATCACTATATATTAATTAACTTTTTAAAAGAGAAATATATACTTTGTAAAAAAAATAATAATAATAGGAACAGAGTGTTATAAATTTAATTATCAATCATTATTAGTGTTAGATATGTGAATTACTTCGTATGTATTTAAATTTCACTAAAAAAAATAATAACGAAAGCTCCGCTTCCCCATTACTTGGCTCGTGTAAATTATGAATTTGTAACTTTTACGTATTTTATATGTTATTATCAAAATTCTTGAGGATATCATTTTTTTTTTCTTTTATAATATTATCCGCCCACCTGTCATTTTTCGTTTATGAATTTGTCTTTTAATCAGGTGATAATCCCGATCTGGATGAAAAAGATGGAAACCGAAGATCAAGTAGGTCCCACCAGTAGGAATCCCGTAAAGGCATGCTGGCATATTGATTTGCATCTTAATAAAAATAAGCTGTAAAGCTCTTTGAAAAAATAATTTGGTCTTCAAAAATCTGTGAAGCGGAGATTTCAGTCAAAGTTTTTTTAAAAAATAGTTAAATTCAGTTTACTCAGACAAAACTATGGTAGGGTGCTGCACTATGATGACACGCCTTAAACGGGAAAAAATATTGCATCAGGACATCGCATGCATGCGGAGGCCAATGGCGGGGCACCACGTGACTGGCCAATGACAGTATATGGTAGCAGGGCCCACTTGTTACATGGCGTCCCGCCATTCGCCTTCGCACCTTTTGAGTCCCGATGCAATATAGACCACGAAGTGATAATATTTCTTATTATTATTACTGTTATTATTATTATTTATTATGGATTATGCACATGTGCTTATTGAGATGTCTACATACATACCAAACAATTTTATATATTAATATTTCTAACAGCAAAATTTTTATATTTACCTCTCAAATCATTCACATAAAAATGTCATTATTATTAACTTTTTAAAAGAAAAATATACCTTTTCATGTATAAGATACTAAAATTTTATAAATTTAAATATCCTTTTTTTGATGTTAGACTAGTAAATAGATACAAATTATGAGGTATGTATCTGAATTTTCATATATATATATATATATATATATATATATATATATATATATATATATATATATATATATATATATATATATATATATGAAATTTTAATGCATTTATGAGAGAAAATTTCATTTTCTGCATAAAAATAATGTTGCGAACTTTTAGAAGGTTAAATACACGTAAAAGTTATACTTCTGCATTTCTTTCATCGGTGATACTACTCAGTTCTGATGTATGTACATGTCTAATACCTAAATATCATATTGGTGTGAGATCATAAGCAAAAATTTTCAGACATACCACATAAATTTATAATAAGCATTTATCTAAGCTTGCCATATAATTCATCTTTCACTAAACACATGCAATTATTTTTGTAGATTTAAGTTTTTGCAGTAACCTGCAAGATTTGGTCAAAAGAGTGATCTCAACACCTTCGACACATTTTGAATTACTTATATAACATTGTGTGAGATGATTCTCCGCTTGACCAATAGCTTGCATAAGGCCTTTTAGAATTACGCCACTAGATAATGATGATTGGTTTTAGGAGATGGTTAAAGGTAGAGGAAGCTGTAGGAGAGATTTGGAACAGACTTGATGAAGGCAAACAACAAATACCAAGGGATGACAAACATTTCCTACTTAGCAAAGGTCAATGGTTAGTGACCAAACTCCAACCCAATACAAAAATTATTTCTTCAAATTTTATAATCACTAAAAGTTCAACCTTATTTCATTTCATTTCAAGAATCCTAAGCCATTATACTTCAAAAATTAAGCAAAAAATAATAATTAAAAAAAATAAGATAGGAGCCACATAAACACATAAAATATAATGTATTCAAGCATTAGTTAACTTGAGAGCATATCCATACTTATATAAGTAAAATAGTGTTACTCCACATATTTACTTTAATAAATGCTAGATTGCATTATATTGTGTTTATACTACTAGCTTGCATTATGATATATTTATATTGTTATGTTATAACTATTATGTTTGCACTTTATTTTATCAACATTATGGTACATTAAAGTTATTGAATGCACTTGTTATAAGGTAAACTCTATTTGAATTATGGTTAAGTTTTGTATGAATAATATTTTAATAGGGTATAAATACTATTGAGCAAGAAATGTTTTAACATGATTCTAACAATGTTTGAATACAATTCAAACAAAGTTCAAACTATGTTTGAGCATTATTCAAATTATTTTCATTCAAACTTCGAACCATACGCAAATATTAATAAAACCATTTCTGAACCTTCTCTAACCTATTTTTGAATCAACTTCATTCTTTTTAGGCTACAAATAAGTAGTGTGTTATATAAAGCTTAGGTACTTCGGTCAAACAAAAATTAAAATTTCCTTAAGAAAATCAATTACTTGCATATTTGAGTAATTATGACTAAAATGATGCATGCATATATAATTAAATTTCTCTTTGTTTCTTATGGAATCTTCATGAGTCAAATGAGACGTGTGAATAGAAATTCAATAGTCAAGATGTGTGAGTAGAAGTTTTAAAATTAAGATGCACAATTAAAACATAAGAGTTAATCAAGATGCTTGTATAAGTATTCATGTGTATTTTAATGTTGTAAATTAATCCATGCAGTTGAAACATTCTTGCATGCTTTCTTTAATATTACATTTATTATTATTTTCTTTTGTCTTATGCATCTGAATACTCCAAATATGCATATAAATATCATATTATGTGAGTTAAAATTAAATTTAAGAGTTTTCCTCCATTAGAATTAGTCATGTGACTATTTTCTTAAGGTTGGATTAGTGGCACTCCTCTGCGACTTCTTTTGAAAGCTAAATTTAGTATTATTATATTAATATTTTATTTATTTGTTGATTCATTTTCTTTATTTATATCCCTTCCAAAGTGATCGAGTTTCTCCAGCCATTTCCATCACCATATCTAAAGGATATTGTTTCTTTGTAAACATACTAAAAACTAATCCAAAACTTCTCTTGCCATTCTTTTCATCTCTACAAACATGAATAGATCTTTGTAATGACAAATCATTATCTTCATTATCTCCAAAAATCCACGACTCATCATATTTAAGATCTCATCCATTCCTAAACTCCATAAACTACCATTAATTTTTATAATTAAAATATGATTGCCACAAACCTAATATACCTCACAACCAATTGGAAAAAAACTATACCAATCTTTTATTCACCCAAAGCAAGTTTAAATAAATTCCTTGCAACTCTACTAAATCTTAGATAAAATATCTATTATAAGGTCCTCCACTCAAAATCTCACTTTCATGCTCTATCACTTGGTATAAGTGGAAAATACTCATAGAAATTATAAATAAAAAAATCAATTTGAAAGAGGACGTCTACAACATGACTAAGGTTGACTAGACAATTTTAAATATCTCTTTTATTATCATCTATTATTAATATGACAACATTCTCTAAATATTTCTATTCAAACATTTTTTTTTATTCCTTCAACCATGAAAAGATATGACAAGTTTTAAAAATAACATGATATATGGTATAAAGATTGGAATCCCATGTGAGTTGGGAAGTTGGAAAGGGTGAGGGTCATCGGAGGCAACATGTGTGATTGGGATTGATGGATAGGGTTTAGTCGAATTTCTATAATTGGCTAGGCCAAGGCAACAACCAGATGACATGATCTAGATTTAAAATGAGTTGGTCTATGAGTGAGTATGCATTGAATTTTGGGCAATATGGGCCAGGGGTTTGAAATGTTAGAAGGCAACACGATGAATATCATGGTTGGCAAGGAAACAATGAAGATGGAGCCAAATATAGTTTATGGGAGAGAAAAGCTAGAGATCTTCGTGAGAGACTCAACAAGAGCACCATTAATATGAACCCATTGTCATGATCACTCAAATACAATAAAGAAAGGGATCTACAATAGATTCAACGATGCCAACAACTTCCAAATTTTGGAAAGGAAAAAGAAGGAACAAAAATCAAAATAAAAAAAATGCAACTTCATCTTGTTTATTTATAGAATTTGAAGAACTCCCCATAACTCATTAAATATCTATCAATCTCTAACACGACCCAAAATACCTTCTATAATTATTTAAAACTACCCCACATAACTCATTACAAATTAAAATTAACGTCTGCCATAAAAATAAAAAAGCACACTGCTTGATCAAAAACACTACGTTGACAATGAATTATATTATTTAAAATGATATTTATATTTAAAATTATATATTCACATATTGTTATGATTATATACAGTAGCCTTGATTATTTTAATGTGTGACATTTTTGATGGGACACGGATGATTTAATTTATATAAAAAATCAAAATTTAGATGTTGGATGTACACATTTCATGAGAATTGCATGATATGTATGTAAATGCAAAAAAAAAAAAAAAGTAATAAAAAAAAGTGCGTGTTTAATGGCCACAAATAAATGCTTTATCACAGAGGAAAACTTTAATTTGACAACCACTGCTTAGTTCTCCTCCACTTCAGCCAAATGGCGAGGTTGAGGAAGCTGTCATTTTTAGGTGACGAGACTAATAATATTTTCCATCTTTTAATTACAGAATTGACCACTTGCACGTCGCTTCCAGCAAATGGCAGTTATTTACTTATCTAGTATTTATGGTGTGTAAACTTAGGGTCGTCCAAAAAAGATCTTCGCTCATATTCGGCTTGTTAAAAAATTTCTGTTTAATTCTTTCGATAAGTAAATAAGTCGAACACCAACAGTTTTTGTTGAGCTCAATTTATAAATGAACCGAACATGAAAAAACTCTATATTCGATTGTCTTTGAATTAGAAAATTTAATTTAAAATAATTATATATAAGAAATTATAACTATATATTAAAAATAATTTTAAATTTAGTAATTTAGGAAAAATAAAAATATATATTAATTTTTTTATATCTTATAATAATATAAATAATTATACATCAGAAATCATAATACTAAGTAACAAATATATTTATAATTTTAAATATCCTATATTAATATAAAATATTTCTATATTAGCCTATATTTAACCTATTACATATTATGAAACTCTAAGGCCTATCTTCTATTCGCATTCCCTTAAGTGAGTTGTCTCTTGGGAGAAGCTCGAGTGAAAGCACTCGATCTGGGCTTCTCAAGTTAGGGTTATCTTCATCGCCAGCATCGATTTCATTTGCTTCTTTCACCGTCTTGTTGGTGAAGGAGTAATCGCTCTCTTTCTCTCTTGTTCTTGGCTTGTGAGTCGTAAGTCGTGCATTACCTTTGTGAAATCTAAATTTATTTACTTATTTTTGTTAGGCTTTCTTTGGTAGCCCCTATTTTGTGTCTCATTTTTTATTATTTAAGAAGATATTATTCCCAATTAAGGCTAGAATGCACATATGATTCATTTATTCTCTTGATTAATGGTTAGAGTTTTGTACATTAGTGTACCAAGACTGGAATTTGTGCTATTTGGGTTTATTGTAAAACAGTGATACTATATTTTTTGAGTAGCTATTTAAGTTTGATTCTTTACAAAGTGTTCCTTTTTTGTAAGTTGAAATATTCCAATAGCTGTTTCATTTTCGGTTTCTCGTTCCAGTAGATTGTATCTATATTGGTCTTGTTGTAGACTTGTACTTCTTAAATTGCACCTATAAGCTATAACCTCTAGGAATTGTCGTGAATGTCTTTTTTTTCTTGGTAGTGAGGAAGTGTTAGAAATAAAATTGCTATGAAAACCATTTTTTCTTGGTATAGCCTCAAGGAATTTGCTCTAATTGATGGGAACTTATTGTTTGCAATTTTTTTTAGCATGTTTATCTCTATAAAATCTGACACAATGGAGAAAATTCGACAATTGGTAGGATGCAATGGAGAATAAGGATTCATGTAGGTAGTAGACATCCTCTTGTAGTTGAATAAAAATTTCTTGTTGCTTCTTCCTATAAAATTTCTTTTTAGTGTGTACCTTTTTTAGAAATCATAATGTTGTTTGTCTTCATGTTTTCTCTACTCCCAATTTACCTTGCTGAAGTCATCACTATGAATTCATGGTTTTCTTTGTAGACTTGTCATTACTTTAAAATTAAAGATGCTTTACTTTATGATTGAAAGGGATTCTCTTCTAACTTACAACATATGCACTGGAGTAGGTTTCCTATCAAATCCATAATCCATGCCATATTAATTAACTTTTTTTGTTGGTAGAGAAAATAAACTTTGCTTATGGCCTGTTGGATGTTGGTTGTTATTCGTTGGCTTTTGGGTGTTGGCTCAAGAATTATTGTTCTTTCTGTTTCGATTTTGAACTTTTGGTGATGTTTTTTGTGTTGTTTAAGGGTTGTTTGGTTCTTTCACTACTAGTTCTGCAATTTGGACATAGCTAAATTAGATATTTGACCGGCTTTTTATTTCAATTTTCATTGTTTCTATTCATAGTTATTAGACTTTTTTCATATGTTAGATTTGTTGATTTGTTCAGATACTTCTTGAATTTTTCCTTTTGGTGGGGTATTTTTGGTTGGGGAATGATGCCTTCCAATATTTTCATTAAAATTGAATCATGCTTGTAAATGTTCAACGAAATATATTTATAGTATTTGAAAGAGATTTTAATGCATTTTAGTCAGGTAAGTTCTGAGCTCGTTTTCATTTTCTTTTTCTTGTGATTATTGTTCCTCATTTTGTGCCTCATTTGCTATTGTCTTGTTTTAGTTATTGGCCGTTGAGTGTTGGTTGTTAGATCACTTGGCTATTGTCTAATGGTTGTTGGTTATCGACTGTTGGCTTCAATTTTTTATCTCTCTGTAGTTAGAATATTTCCATTTGAAAGCTCTTTGATTCCTTTTCTACTATAGTTTTGGATCTTTGGTGTTCTTTGTTTCTGTTTTAATTTTTCTTGACATTTTATTTACCTCAGTTATATCTTCTCCAAGAGTTGTCACTAGTCAGGTATGATTTAACATGCATACTCCGTTCTTATGTTATTGAGCCAATTCAGCCTTTTCATTTTATTTTATTTTTTGGTCATGGCTTCATTAGTTTTTTCTTTTGTTATTTTTATTTTAATTTAGAAGTACATTAAAGCTTTGAAAAAAATGAAATTTGGAGGAAAGAAGATTGGGAGTTAAAACTTGGAAGATATAAGTAAAATGTTGAATGTATTTTTTTTATTTATAATGTAATTATAAATTATTGATTGATTACTTATTTTTTTTATAATAATGATTTATAATGATTAAGAATTTAAGCTTGGGGCTTCAAATTTGTATTGTACTTCTTATTAAAATTTGTGATAATATAGTTGAAGAAATAAATTTTTTATTATTTAAGGATGTTATTTATTTATTTTTGATAATTTAATAATAAATAATAATTAAATTTATTTTCATTTAATTTTTTTTCCAACTCATTTCAAATCGAACAATTCAAACAATACAAATAATTTGAATTATTCAAATATTTCGAGCAATAGGAACTAATTTCAAACATATCGAACCGAACACAACTAGCTATTCTACGAATAATTTAGAGCACTGGCCAACTTCAAATATTTATAATTACAAACGAACCGAACACAAACATGAGCTCAGTTCGTTCATGTTCGGTTCATTTACACCCCTACTTGCGCGTACATGTAGGGCTGTGAATTTAGCTCAAAGAATATTAAACGTTCGAAAATTTTTCGAATTTCAGCTTGAATTGAGATCAAATCGAAATAAATGAGCCAAAAGTTTGGATCAACGTTTTTTGAACCATTTTTCGAGTCATATATGATCAGCTCGAACTAGCTCGAAATCAGCTTAAATTACTTTTTTATTTATAAAATTTATATATAATGCTAATTAATATCAAATATAAGAAGCTATGTGCTAATTTTGAGCTAAAAAATCATGAGAGAGAGAGAGAGAGAGAGAGAGAGAGAGAGAGAGAGAGAGAGAGAATCAATCACTTAGAAGGGCTCAAAATGATTAAAATCTACCCATACATAAATTATGTCTTGATGAAGATTGGTGGGGCAACCATTCTAATAATGAAACTCTCCAATTTCGCCTTCAAATAGCTAAAGATTTACATAATAGCAAATTGCAAAAAATACGGTAAATAATAAAAAAAATAATTAGAGATATTCGGCTATTTAAATGTTAGGAGCAATATCTTCTTTTTATTTTTTCCATTCAATGATACTACCAAAATAAATACGCACTTAAATAAGATAACATCACCTGCCCATGTGATATGTTTATATCATCTCAAAATTTCTCCTTTGATCAAACATGGAATTAAATATAGAACTCAAATGTCAATGCGCTCCAAATGAGCTTTATCAATTATTATAAACATTTAGAATATAAATTTAAAAACATTTACATACATAATTCATAATTTTCATGTCTTTGTATGCCTAACATCTGAACTTTAATTTTTACATCTACAATACTTTATCTATGTATGAAAAGACGTATCTCACTATTAAAATAGTGATATTTTTGTTGTGGTGTTAAAATATTGAGTGTTATAAATATTAAAATCAAACTGTAGGTGTTAGACATACAAATTAATATGAATTTTGTTTTATGTATGTAAATGCCCTTTAAATTTGTCATCCAAAAAATTTCTAATCACGATGGTTAAAATGATTTTAAAATTATTTTGTACTGTAACATCTCCTTGCCATGAGCTTCCATCCATGATGTCATCATATCTTGACAAGAATTCTCCATTTCTGTGTAGTTTCTAATAAAATTTCAACTTACTATTGCGTACACATTCTTTATGAATTTTCATTGTGAGAGTCTTTTGTGATGAACAACTACCATTGAAGAAATGAACATTTCAATCTAACATTGGTGGTCTTGTTTTTCTTTTTTTGTATTGAAATCAAATTTGATGCACATAATTTCAGGGAATTGTTTCTGATAAGTGAGCACATGACTTAGAAGATAGTATATTTTATTTGCTAATCACAAACTTCATTATTACCAAGCTCTTATTAGACTATATTGGTAGTCTAAGCCCGAGCAAGTCGATTGGCGCAATCAAGGGCCACATCATCCAATCAATTATTGGTTATGATAAATTATGATATGGTTCATATATTATTAATATGAATAAAAGAATGTTGGTATAGTTAAATTAAAGATCAAAATAATTGTAAATTAACTATCATTATGCCTATTTCAGGTAGTTTAAACTCTTATCTTGTAAGGAATTCTAGAGTTTTGAAGCCATCTAAAGTTCTCATATTCATTCTTATTGCAATTTTCATATTATAAGATGCCTATTTGATCATTGCTTTTGGATCATAAAACTCTCTGTTTCAAAAAGAAATGTCATGCATCAACATCATGCTCAGCTCTTTCAAGACATACAATCCCCATAGATGAACTATAATACACTAACTTGCTCAACATTTTTAGGTTATAGTCCTAGTTTTAGAAGAGGTTTGACTACCTCCATTACATTTATTCACTACTTACTTCCATTATACTTCAGTGCCACATCACATATCACATTCAAATCATGTTGTCTCCTCCCCTAAAAGAATGATCATTTTAACTACTCACAATCACCTCCACTACTTCCTTCTACCATCTTCATCTTGTTTAGTCTCCACCTCGAGAAGAAGGATCACTATAATGTTCCAAATTTTCTTCCATAAAATTTCTTACACTGACTTGCGCTTCCTGAAATTTTGTCTCCACCTTCAAAAGGAGGATTAATCAGTCATTCTCGATCATTTTCTCAACGCTTTTTTAACTTAAGATACTTATATTAACTTTTTTTATCTATTTGATATTGATAATTCCTTCAAATTTTGGGACGGGCAGTCACACAAACTTTTATCTACAATTAATAAATGTTACTACACTTAGATAAGGTCTTATTTTTATTTATGAAATCATTTTATATGGGAAAAATATTTATAGTTGTGGGAACACTATTCTCTAGCCATACAATCTTCAGTTAATTCAACGTATTAAAGATGATAAGATCTTGATCACTCTATATACTGCACATATGGATAAAACCCCCAACATCGATGGCTTTATTGCTTAATTATTCATTCACCACGGGGAATTCATCAATGGGCAATTTCTTTTAGGTGCACAAAACTTTTCTCCAATAGCAAGATGCATATAATGGTAAAACATTACCTCATTACTCTTATCCCCTACAAAATCACTCTAACTCTACAATGGATTATAGTCTCATGGAATTGTGCAATATATTTTAAAAAGGTGATTTGGAACGATTTTGTCTAAGCGTCTTAGTAATATCATCCATCTCATTTTTCATGTAGCTCGGTCCACCTTCACTAAATAATGAAACATTGTAGACATTATCATATTTGTTCATGAGCTTATTCCAAATTTCAACTCTAAAAGCTCTTAAGGTATTTTTTTTACTATAATTGATTTTAAAAATACATTTAATAACATTAATGGATGTCTTATTCTTATAAGAATAGCTTAAAATGTATTCCTAAAACTTCTATTACTTGGATAACAGCTTGCATCGAGAATGTTCCCATTGCTATTGTGCTTAATTAACAAGGATCATAACATATTTTAATTCGCCCATTGACTTAAGATATAGGTGTCGTCTTTCACACCTCATCTTCATTATTACATTGGACGCTTTCTTTTATTTCTAAGAAAGGGAGACCTCTCTACGAAGCTATATTGCTGTGCCTATTGAGAATTATTACATTTCCCACCTAGTTTTTGTACTTGTGTTTTTGTGAATGACCTATTAGTTATGGGCAAGGAAGATAGATTTATAATCTACAAGCTTAACCACAAACTTATTAAACTTGCCTCCTTTATAAGACTTTAGGTAAATTGGTCCTAATGAAAAAATTACTTATTTGACCCTTTGATTAATTAGGAAACACTTGTTGATTTATTTATATTAAAAGACGAATCATTCTCATCACCTAAGCCGGCCTTCCAATCTCTCTAAGAAGATTCTTAACATAAAAAGGATAAAACTAACACTCTTTTAGCAGGGAAAAAACTTTAGCTCCTTTCTTCAGGAGAAAGGTTCAAATTGATCATATCTTCTATCAATAACCACCTCACCTATTGGTTTAGAATTTAGATCTCTTTCTATCCCAAAATATATTCTAGAAATATTTCTTCAGTCTCCCTAGAATTTTATCATATGAGGTCCTTCTAAGAAGCTTCATATGATCATTTAGTCTCAAGCTATCCTTCTTAAGTACAATGGTGACAAAGGTCTGTCATTTGTGTAATCCTTAAACACCATTTCATGAATGAAACCAACTTGGAGAATTATTCAAAATAATAACTATCTCTTTTGTTGGTGTAAGGGCTTATATGGCTTTATATATGTTCTACAAATCGAATGGGTTGTAATCTTATGTGAAAAAAAAAAATCAAATAGATGTCACTGTAATGAACATTAAAAATAAATGTATATGAAAAGGTTCTTCGCTGCCTTTACAACCTAACCCATTGGTGGAAGGGAATGCTTTTTATGATATGTTAGGGGACTAGAGCTACTTTATCTTTGATCTATCTCCAATGCAAAATAATGCTTTATTATTCAAAACTGAACTTGGGTATATTTTTATAATTTTAGGCCACTTTACCTAATTTGTTATCAACGCATTATAAATTTGCATTTTCTACTAAGGAAGAAAAAATATGTTGGGATGGGGTGAATTCCATTGCTAATATGAAGGTTAAAACCTTAATATTCAAGAAATAGGTTAAGGTGTATCGTTGGAACCAGTTCATGTTCAAGGGTTTCCTGATTAAGTATGCCCTTTACACTATATGAATGTAACAAGAGGCTACAAAATGGTTGATGAATTGTTTAGCTGTGGTTTTCAAATGATGCTCATGTCTTCTTTTAGCATTTTTTTTTCCTTTTTTTTTCTTTTTTTTGTCTCTCCTCCAATTGTTTGATTACAAACATTTTACTAATGAAAAGTTATTTCTTATGCAATATAACTGCAACAAATTATAAATGATGGATCTATGATCGTTTGCAAAGATTCTAAGACGATCTATTATCTTCTTACATTCAATTTGATTTACTTCATATGAAATGAAATAAATCATAGATTGTTTAGAAATAAACCTTATCACCAAACTCGTATTATGGTGGAATCCAAATGTTTCGTTGCACCCAAACTCAAAAAAAATGGAAAGTTAAAAGTGTCATGGTCTTCACGGTCTAAAGTAATTTATTTTAAAAGGTATTCATAGATATCCACTACTTAAAAATTGACTTCACGGGCAAAAGTAATTTATTTTAAATGGTATTAGGGGATATCCACCGCTTAAAAATTGTTTTGATGGGTTTATGACTTTATCTACTGCTATGGCCTGTTATATTTCTCTTTGCTACTTCGATCTAACATCACCATCGCTTTTTTTGATCCTGCATCTTGGCACCTTTGATCTTCTTTTGCATTGATATATGTTGGTTTTAAAAGTTTAGATGCAGACAATTTTTGGGCTTCAATCTGCACCTTGATTTTCTTGGTTGTAATAAATTACAGTGTTCTTGACAATGATGTCACCCCCCCTGCACATTGAAGCCAACCAAATATTCTTGAATTGGCATGGTTCTTGGCAAGCCCTATTTAACTCAATTATTTTGATGGTCTTGGATGGCGAATATTAATTGTTTTTCTGTTAAAGCTCATGGATTGCTGTTGAATTGAGAGCAGTTCTTATCACCCGAACTAAGCTCGCCCTTGTATTCTTTTTGTCTTTATTTCGTATTTATTTTGTTTATTTTTTTTTCATGTGTACGCATATACACACATATAGGGCTGTCAAAAAAGCTCGTTATTCGCGAACAGTTCGTGTTCGGTTCGTCAAGAAGTTCGTGTTCGATTCGTTTGATAAGCAAACGAGACGAACACAAACAATTTTTTTCATTCGGTTTGTTAAACGAACCAAACACGAACAGTGATGTGTTCGTTCGTGTTCGGTTCGTTATTGTTCGAAATATAAAATAATTTAAAATAATTATATATAAAAATTTTATGATATTTTAAAAATAATTATATATTATAAAAATTTATCATATTTTAAATAATTAAACTTCTATAAATTATAATATATGATAAATTGTTAATAACAATAATAATATGATAGTATTTAATTATATTAATATAAATATTATAATATTATAATTAATATACTATACTATATATTAAAATAGAATCCTAAACGTCTTATTCGATTTGCTTCATTTTGAGGAAGTATGGATTACCTGATGTGTACGAAATATCTGATCAATTTGTTTCATTTTGAGGAAGTATGCTATCAAAGCTAAGGCTATCAAAAAAGCTCATTGTTCGCGAACAGTTCGTGTTTGGTTCGTCAGGAAGTTCGTGTTCAATTCGTTCGATAAGCAAACAAGATGAACACGATCAAATTTTTTTTTTTTCGTTCGGTTTGTTAAACGAACCAAACACGAACAGTGATGTGTTCGAATATCTCGAACACGAACACTAGCTATGTTCGTTCGTGTTCGGTTCGTTTACACCCATACACACATATATTTCTCACACCAAAGTTTTAATATTTACATAGCATACAACTTTGGTGCTATAAGATTATGCATGAAATGTTGCGTCTCAGTTTTGAAGTCATAATACTGCTATTTTTTATGTGATATTAAAAGTTTAAGTTACATGCGTGTGGCATATAAATACATAACAATTGTGTGCTGCATATGTAAATGCCTCTGCATATATGCATAGTCAAGAGGACCAACCCCAAAAATAAATTGAATATCTTATATAAACTATTTCTATCATAAAATAATGATCGAATTCAACCGAGAAATTGTGGCTTTGATAAGCGCTAAAATAAATTTTGTATTAATTTGTCATAATCAGCATCCAGCTTGCAACTTCATAATTTTTTATATTTTCAAAATTTTCTCCTAAAAAAATATTCCAAAAGTTATAATTAAGCCTTTGTGTCACCATTGCAGTGATAGTTCCCTATGGAACTCAAATTGGACCCATGACCAAGTGGTTCACAAATACCAAATGATATCTTCACACGCATGCACTAGTTTTAATCCCACAGGCAAGGAATACCTCAAGATATATTCTTGGAAGAATGAAATTTTCTTTTTGTTTTTCGTTTACATCTAACATTAAAATTATAATTTCAAATCAGGCAAGTGAAAGTAGGAGAAACGTGTAGATAAAAGTCATAACAAAATGCTTCTACACAGGAAAATAATATTACATCAGGAGTCCTGATCTTAAAACTACATCAAGACTTTAATCATTGTCTGTCACGTGTACAGTCCGACCTTTTTTAGTAAAATAAATAAATAATTTAATATATATGGGGAGAGACAATACACGTCACAGACAGTAATTGGAGTCCTGATGCAATACAGTTTTACATCAGTACTTCTGATATAATACTTTTTCCTATATAAGAAGATAAAACTCATCAAATGCTTTATTGAAATAGGGATGAAAGTCATGCCGGAAACAAAAAATAGAAGCATAATGTGCATAAATTCACAAGCAATTAGTAACAGAGTGTCTTGGGATTTAGGACCAAAGAATTTTTATACAACAGTACACACAAAAAAAGAAAATGAGAGAAAATATATGACTTTATTCAATTTTCAATAATATTTTAGAAGATTTACATACATTCCACTCAAAACCTATGTATTTACACATTTGATACCTAAATCTTAATTTTTGCATACATACGACCTCAACTATACACGAAAAGGGGTATTTCACTTTTTAAAAGTTAAAATGGCGGTATGGTTAATGTAATATGTATAGTATAAAAGTAAAAAATAAATTTAGATTTTAGATATCTAAATACATAGGAATTGGGTGTTATGTACATAAACCTATTATTCTATATGCTTCAAAACTTTTGCAATACTTATTATTTTCATCATTCAAAAGGACATTCAACATAAGTATATAATCATCTAAAGAAGATATTGAATGATACACCAAAAATAATTGGTCATTATTTATAAAAGAATTAGGCATGGAATTAATCTCATAACATATATAAGAGGAAACTAAAATCATGATAAAAATATTATTAGAATTATTAATAATGTTATTAGTAATATCATCAAAATCTATTCATCCTCATATAAAAAAATATATTCTAAAAAAAAATAAATTGCTTTTGAAAATTTAAACTTTAAAGAAATAAATTATCTACATCAATATTATCTGATCATTTCACATAAAATTTGAATAATTATTATCAAAATTATAAAGACTTTAATCTATAAGATAGTGTAATGAAAATTTTATTTTTTATTATCTTTATGAATAAAAAATTAACCCCCATTAAGCACCATATTTATGAATTTAAAAATTACATTAAGCACAAACGTTTTTAGACATCTATCTTCTTAGTCACCTTAAAGGAGCCATCTTTATAATTAACTTATTTGATCAAATTTATAATAGTAAGCACTTGTTTAATTAAAAATGCAATATCTAATCAACCTCTATTATCTAATTTTATGGCCATTGCATTCATCCTTCACATGAACATTAAATTTTATACACTTAAAAAGGTATCAAAAAATAAGATGAGATTAATTTTTAGCACTTATAATTAATCCTCCATCGGAATATAGTAATGGTTAAGGTAATAAAAGCAAGTGATAGACTTAATCTTTATATATTTAAAAATTTCGAAAAATAAAAAACTCAAAATGATAATGTTCTCCAAAAATCTCAAAAGACGAAGGTATTATATTCTCTAAATTTTTTTAGACAGCATAACCTTTATAAGATACGAGTTGTCTCCAAAAAAAATAATAATAAGGAAAAAAACCTAAAAGGTATTGGCTCTGTAGAAATTTTGTAAGTCACAATCCTCACAAGATATAGATATCCAAAAATAAAATAAAAAATATAAGCCTAAGAAAATAAGAACTTTTCCTGTAATCTAAAATGCTCAAGTGTTATAAGGTATATTTTATTTAAAAAGTTGAGCATGCATAAGCTTAAAGATATACATATTATTCATGTATCTATGAACTACAACTACTATAGGAATTTAGGTTTTTTCCAACAGCCACAATTCGTCGGTTTTAGTAAGAAAAACTGATGCGTGCTAGAAAATTCGCGACGGTAGAGTAATGGATTATCGACTTAGCGTTTTATGAGAATTTAGCACACTCAGGTGAAAAAAACAACTAATAATTACACCATAAGTTTTGGCATGGAAAACCTCGTAAAGGGAAAAAGCCACGAGGTCTGACCCAGTTGTAAAAATCCACTATAGGTTGATGATTACAGAAATCCCTCATCCCACGGATGGGAAAGAGTTACTAGATTTTTCAAGTTATAATGTTGACTGATGGCGTCCGGTTGATGGTGATCGAAGGTAGTCGGACGTCCGACGATCCAAAATATGCATCCAAGCTTTCTAAATCCATCAATTTGTCCAGAATCAGAAAGAAAGCTTGCAAAATATGAGTTCTCGACATCCGGCGGTGTGGTAATCTCAGACCCCGGCGTGGTCATGCTTGAAACTGGCGTGGTCAAGCTAGTTCTGTCATGGCCATGCACAGATCTGGCTTGGTCACACCCATATCATGCATGGTCCGTTTTGACCCCTTTTTATGAGTTCGACAACTATAACTAGCACATCATCAAGAAAAATCTGTTATAAAATATAGGAGAAATGCAAAAAAATTCACGAAAAATTGACGCATGTCATACACCTTATTGGACGATATAAAACTGATGCTAAGTTTTTCATGGCAACAAAGTGCATGAAGTTGGCTTTACCAGGTTTGTTTTAATCCTACTAGCATGAGGATAATTTCTAAATATTTCTTCACTCATTATGTTGAACACTGAGACTCATGGGAGGACGTTTTGACCACCTGAAGGCAGATTAAGAGACTAGGAACTTTTTGAAGTGAGAATTCTGGAAGGAGATGAGGAGGCTTCAAGTTTGTTGGCCATAAAGGCCGCTAAAGAAGATGAAGAGTGAGTCACTGAGTCACTGATCATTGAAGCCTCTTTTATTGAAATGGATAGAGATAAGGAAGATAAGACTCATCTCACAAAACTCCTATGAAGGCAGAGAGGTCTTAAGATGGAAATTGAGGTAACATTTAAAGAGCCAATCTCAGTTCCCTAGGTTTTTGAACTATTGCCTCAAGAAAAAGGAAAAGTTGAACTAGAAGAGCAGTTACCCGTTTTAGCTTGTCCCAAGCTGAGGAAAGTTGTGGAGGAGGTGGATTTTGGAGCCACATCCTCGGAGCCACATCCTCGGCAGTAGCTACGCCTGGGTTTTTTTTAGAAATACATCAGAGGTTGTATCTCTTTATTAAATAATGTGCAACTCATGTAATAGTTTTATTGGGTCATGACCGGTACCCAATATGCAAAGTTGGACGAATTACCAAGAAGGCCAGAAGAACTTTGCTCCATGCTTCAGTGATGGAGAATTTGACAGTGGCTTAGCGATGGGATACACTATGTGTGTATCACACCGCCAATTTTGTAAAGAACAAGCTAAATTAAAGCAAGCTCTCGCCAAGGTTGAGAAGGAGTCTGAGGAAGATGTAAAATCATTAACTTCTTCTCAAGCTCAATTAAAGTGACTATAAAAGTGGAAAGCTATGCTCCCGATGTGCTGCAATGCCTCATTAGAGGGCAAGTTAGCCAAGGTGAAGGTTCGACCGGAGGTTTTGGTGGACAACTTTGTTGAGCACAAATGATTAGCATGACTCCTAGTTCAGCATTATACCGAGTAGAGGAAAGAGTTGGAAGACTGACCTGCATCTTTAGAGTGACTTCCTATGAATTTAGAAGAGGCAGGTAAGTCGAATGAGGAGTTAGACGGAAAAAGTTACGATTTTGGAAGACCTACTCGTAAGGAGGAAAACAAATGAGTTCATTGAAGAACTTTGAATGCTGCTCGAGTATGAGGAGTTATGCTAGCTAGGTTGGCAATGAGGGCGACCATGATTTTCGACATGGAGAGGCCGACAACGTTAAGGGTGGCGAGGTGACTTTAATGAAGTTGGTAATATATTACGGGGTGGAGTTGATTGGTCGAGTGAAGCTATGAGGGAATGGTTATATGTTATATTTAATTTTATTTTAATATTTTAAGTGAAGATCTTAAATAACAATATAGTATTAAATATATATTTTTTTATATAATATTTTAAGCGCTATATATATGTGCATA
This sequence comes from Papilionanthe hookeriana x Papilionanthe teres, assembly GCA_022702705.1. NCBI lineage: Eukaryota > Viridiplantae > Streptophyta > Magnoliopsida > Asparagales > Orchidaceae > Papilionanthe > Papilionanthe hookeriana x Papilionanthe teres. The sequence continues at coordinate 52,377,631 of CM040427.1, read as the reverse complement.
TGTTTTGGGTGAGTTTATGACAACTTATAAATAAATTAAGTGGCTACATGGCAGGCCTAAATTTTAGTATTTCACATGGTGTACATACAGATCCACATCATTGTACAGTGGTCCCAATTTATTGGACCACAAGTGTTAGAATTGCAGAGTTAAAATTAACAGCATGAACTAAACAATTGGCTTTCTGTTGGGGTACAAAAGGTCCTACACATTATGAATAGGGAACATCTTTTTAATTCAATCACAAAGCCAACACGTGTCTCTGGGCAATGTGTCCAATAGTGAATGGATAGAACTGCTCTGCTAGGCCTGATAAATGTACGAATTTTGAGGTGGACGAATATGCATTGAAGCAATGGCAGAGTGCCTCAAGATTTAAATTTATTTAGTTATTATTATTTTTATTTTTAGGACTGATGAGCCACTTTGAATTTGGGTCTATTTTGCAATCAACATGTTCAAAAGCCTGGGTGAAATCTCCTAATTAAATTAAATTTAATAAGTTTAAATAGACAACATTTAAAATATTAAAGTTTATACATTATATGTTAAAATTCTGTTACATTCACATCTAGCTTTCAAAAGATCATAATAAAATAAAATTTAATTTGAATCCTAATTATTTTTGGGCCACCTGGTCTACGTAGCAATTAAAATTGGCATCACCAAATGAGTTTTGAGGAGCATTTGATCATAATTGAAGCTCGTTATGATCCTAGCCGTCCGCTTTCTTATTCTGGTCAGCCTCTTCTTTATCATAGCTAGTTTTTTTGAACCTACTTGCCCTCTTACTAATTCTAATGGCATGTCTCGTAGTTCTAATTCTAGCTAGCCTCATTGTTTGATACTTTAAACATGCAAAATTTCAACCAGTAAGGACAAATCATGCAATTCAAGCTATCCAACTCAACTAGACAGTAATGAGTTAAACAAATTAACCACAAGAGTAAGAAAGTAAAGAGTTTGTTTTAGTTAATAATGATTACATCAATTCATGGGTACCATTGATGAAAAAGAAATAGAGTAATCTAACAATTGGGTCTATTCAATTGACTTGGTCAAGCTATAAGCGGGCTAATTAATTAAGTGACATAAAACAATAATAATCCAAGTCTCTCATCAACAAACATGTTATTGCTTCAAAACTTCCAATTATACAAGTTAAATGTTATTGAAGATTGAAATTTTGATGGTTCAGGGTTTCTAATTATGGCGAATGATAAAGTTGGTGATGAGTCATTATATTGTTATCAATGAGTTCATTTTTTAAAGGGTACTGCAGGGTCGCCAAAAAATCATGAATTAGAATTTTACACCTCTTGTAATAATCTTGGGAAAATTTTACAACTCTTGTAGTAATCTTGGGAAAATTTGAAATTATAGTTCTGGTTATATAAAAAATGATATGATTAGCTATCATTTTATATCAAAATATTAATGTTCCAATGAGTAATTCGGTTGGTGTTAATTCAACTTTATATATATATATATATATATATATATATATATATATATGATGCATGCTTGGAAAATTTGCGGCGGTAGAATAATGGATTATCGTCTTAGCGTTGTACGAAAATTCAGACTACAATGTCGACTGACGGAGATCTGTGATGGTCACCGACGGAATTGAGTGATCTTAGACTCGTTGGATTCGTCTTGTCGAGACGTTCGATTCGAATATAGGCTTGCTAGTGTCGGCATTTGTTTGATCAAATCTGTCCGTAAATCTTTTAAGAATGGTTTAATGACTTGATCTCGCTACTTCGACTTGGATTGGACGTAGTTTTTATATCATTAGTGCTGTTTCATCAGTCGGTCGGTTGACTATAGAGCCATTGAAATCGAGTTCTAGATGACTCTTTATCAAGATTTGACTTTTCTTGCTCAAAAGATTGCACCGAGATTCGTGTCTGATTAAAATTTGTTAGTGGCGTATCGGTTGCCCCCCTATTTTCAGGCAAAATCATTTTTGTCGTCTGAAAATATCAAGATTCGGAGCATTATTTATTTATTTTTGTTGTATCAATGTATATTTATACTTTATTATATTTACTATTTGTAAAGTTTAAATCCTTTTATAGTAGCTTAATTGATGTGAGGATGGTTGGTTTGTTCATTGTGCTTCCAAATGTTTCTGTCCTTTTCGTAGATAACAAAATTTTATTTATTTATTTTTGGATTATTTATCTTTATACTATATATATAAATATATATAGACATATTTAGATACAACTTTTTAAATGCTCTCATTAGCTTTTATTTCGTCTGACAGTTTTCTTATTGATTTTATAATATTTCCTAAATGCTTTGATGCCCCTGTTAATTATACATATTTAGTGATAAGTGCATGCATTGATTTGATAATCTTTGTATTTATTTTAATAATCCCATTTAATTACATGCAGCTTTAGCATGAAGGAATACGAAAATGGCATGTGACGGAAACGGAAGCGGGAGAGGAAGCTGGCTGGAGGGGAGCTAAATTTTTTTTGTATTATTTTTTATTCTTTTTTTCTTTCTTTTAAAATTTTATATTTAAGGACTCTGATCAATTTTATGTTATAAATACAGGACTTGAAAGGTCAAAGAAGAAGGAATATGAAATGATTTTTTTTTTAAAATAATGCGTACTTACACTCTTTTTTTTAAATTTATATATTAATGCGCATTCAATCAACATGCCTCTTTTTGAGTCTATAAATAGACCTAAAGGAGAGAGGGTAGAGTCGCCGCAGCGCGTTGCGTCGGAGCATTGCGGCTGAGCGTTGCGGCGGCCCGCCGAGGGAGTGCGTTGCGGCGGCGCGCCACGACGATGCGTTGGGGCGACGCGTTGCAGCGGTGTTGCGGCGACTCGTCGTAGCGGCGCGTTGCGGCGACTAGGGGTGTAAACGAACCGAACACGAACGAACAGAGCTAGTGTTCGTGTTTGAAATGTTCGAACACATCACTGTTTGTGTTTGATTCATTTAACAAACCGAACGAAAAAAAATTGTTCGTGTTCGTCTCGTTTGCTTATCGAACGAATCGAACACGAACTTCCTGACGAACCGAACACGAACTGTTCGCGAACAACTAGCTTTTTTGACAGCCCTAACTTTGATAGCATACTTCCTCAAAATAAAGCAAATTGATCAGTTATTCCCTACACATCAGATAATTCATACTTCCTCAAAATAATTATAATTTATAGAAGTTTAATTATTTAAAATATGATAAATTTTTATAATATATAATTATTTTTAAAATATCATACATTTTTTTTATATAATTACTTTAAATTATTTTATATTTCGAACAATAACGAACCGAACACGAACGGTCACATCTTTGTTTGTGTTTGGTTCGTTTAACAAACCGAACGAAAAAAAATTATTCGTGTTCGTCTCGTTTGCTTATCGAACGAATCGAACACAAACTTATTGGCGAACCGAACATGAACTGTTCGCGAACAAAGAGCTTTTTTGACAGCCCTAGCGGTGACTCGTCGTAGTGGCGCGTTGCGGCGATGCAACTCGACGACGTGTTACAGTGAACTGTAGCTTTGCGACGGTGCTTCACGGTTATGCGTTGAGGTGGAGCGTCGCCGCGGCGCATTGCCGTGATGCAACGCGGTGGCTTGTTGCGGCGACGTAACGCGGCGGCACATCATGGTAATGCAATGCGGCGACATGTTGTTGCGGTGCGTTGTGGTAACGTGTTGAGACAGAGCGGCGCGGCGGGGCATCAAGGCGACACATTGCAGCAGGGTGTCGGGGCGACACGTTGCGGCGACGGAGTGTCTTGGCGATGCATTGCGGCAGGGCGTCGTACCGGCGCGATGCGGCGATGCAACGGGGCGATGTGGTGTAGTGGTGTGCTGCGGTGGTGCGTCGTGGTGATGCAATGCGGTGACGTGTTGCAATGAAGTGTCGCTGCGGCGTGTTATATCGGTGCGTTGCGGCGACGCGTTGTGACAGAGCATCGTGGCGGGGCGTCAAGGAGACACGTTGCGGCGACGCATTGCGACAGAGCGTCATGCGGGTTGTTGCGTTGACGCGTCGTGGTGGGGCGTTGCAGCAATGTGACGTGTTGCGTTGCAATGCCACGTTGCGGCGAAGAATTGCGGTGACGAGTTATGGTGCAGAGTTGAAGTGTTGAGTTGCGCGCACCAAGGTGTTGCGGCAAAGAGTTACGATACAGAGTTAGGGTGAAGAGGAAAGTCATCCTCGTTCTGCGTAGCAAGCAAGCTACGAGATCTTCTTTCTTATTGTTGTTATGCATTTTTGCAAGAAATTTTAGTATCGCTCCTGCATATTCTGGAGGGGATGAAGAAATATCGTAGCTTTCCCGTCTCGCTTTGAGGGGAAGATTTTCATGCTTATGTGGTTGTGACCCTGACGATCTTCAGAAGTACTGAGGTTTTAGGGAGGCAATGCTTACTCTACTCGAAGATGAACTAATTTGTCGTAGCTATTGCACAAATATATGTTGATATTTGTAGCGTTTTTAATCATCTGATATGACATTTGTACATGATGATAATGTAATTCATTGCCTCTTTCACGGTTGTTGTGGCTTCTCAATCATAAGAAAATCTGCAATTAAAGTTATCACATAAATTTTATAAAATGAAGAATCATGTACCTTTTGTGGCTCGTCTTCCGAGGTTATCCTCTTTCAGGCTTATGCCTTATAGGAGTTTGAAATTAACCGGTATCATTCGAGGCTAATAGCATTATGAGGAATTTTACGCACTTGTGTCTTCTGAGGCTTGTAACCTTCTGAGGTATTTGAGTGGAGATCTGTCAACCACTTGCTCTCATAGAGTCTTTCTAGTGAGGACCCTGTCCACAGCTAGCTTCCAATCGAGACTTGTATTTCGAGTTCGTCTTCCAGGGACATGGTAGAAAAGGGAATCCAGTAAGGACGTAAGACCTGATCTGAGTTGTATCACCGGGGATGCTCGACGGTAATAACCCGTAATGAACTGAGTCATATGAAATCCACCGATGATGGTTGACCTATCCTAAGTTGTTGATCGAAGCTTTTGCTTGACGACCGTAACCAGTTATGGAAGTGGTCGAAGGGAATCCACCAAGGATTTTTGACCTATCCGAGGTTATATGTCGAAGCATTTGCTTGATGACGGTAGCCTGAAATAGAAGAGGTCGAAGGAAATCCACCAAAGATTTTTGACCTACCCGAGGCTGAATGTCAAAGCTTGGTAGCCTGTAATAGAAGAAGTCAAAGCGAATCCACCAAGGATTTTTGACCTATCCGAGGCTGCATGTCGAAGCATTTGCTTGTCGACGGTAGCCTGAAATGGAAGAGGTCGAAGGGAATCCACCAAGGATTTTTGACCTATCTGAGGCTGTATGTCGAAACTTTTGTATGACGACGGTAGCCTGTAATTGAAGAGGTCGAATCGAGTCCCATTGGGATCGATTATGCCTAGAATGAGGTGTTAGAGATGCTCTGCGTTTCTCGAGACTAGGGCGTAGATCGCAATGAATCTCATGTTTCTTGAAAATATGATTGCAGTCATACTTAAGAATCATGTTTGACGGCTTGTTAGTTGCTGCCTTTAAATCTTTTGCCCCTGGGGGTGGGGGGGGGGGTGTTTTCAATGCGAGCTTGTAAAAGAACACATGTATTGGGCCTTGAAGAAATCAGCTTCCCGATCTAGTTGAAGAAGAACTCCAGTACGATGAGGGGGCGCTGAGGAAACGTTATTTACAGTGAAGACTGCCCCCCAATCCATGAGTGATTCTTATAGACTTGTCATATGAATTAAATATGGGATGACTTCCCCACCACAGTCGTGCCCAAGACGTTAACGTGAACGATCTTTTGAGACTGCGGTGAAAGTTGCCCCCCATCAAAGAATGCTCCAGAGATGATCTTCAAGATGCAAAGAAGATTCCTTTGGCAGTTTGATGAAATACATAATTGGGAAGGAAGTAGGGGCTCGGTGTTTTAGAGTTGTAGACAATGTTGAACGGGACTTTGTTTCTCACAGACGTTGCCAAAATGATGCGTGCTAGAAAATTCACGGCGGTAGAGTAGCAGATTATCATCTTAGCGTTGTATGAAATTTCAGCACACATACAGATGAAAGAAAAACAAGTTGTGACGACTCCAGAAGTTTTTACGTGAAAAACCCGCAAGGGAAATACCACGGGGCCTGACCTAGTTGCGGAAATCTACTATTACTTAATGATTACAGAAATCTCTTGTCCCACAGACGGGAAAGAGTAATTATATTCTTCAGCCTACAGTGTCGATTGACAGCGTCTAGTTGATGGTGATTGACGATGGTGGTTAGCAGGTCTACGAAGACGGAGGTCGACAGTGACGAAGGTCGACGGTGACGGAGGTCGACGAAGGTCGACGGTGGTCGGCGGAGGTCGGCAGCGGTGCTAAGCTGCAACTTTTCCTTAAGGCCTCAGACACTCTGTAGATTGCTCCCCTCTCATGTAAGGGGTGGGGGTCTATTTATAGTGTTCTGGGTGCAATTAATGCAGCCATTTTGATCGGATGGCTCATAGTGCTCCGCTCGATCAGACAACGTTTAAGGGGCATTTGATAGCCTTAACGATGTCGGAATTGAATGATCTTAGACTCGTTGGATTCGCCTTGTCGAGACGTTCGATTCGAGTATAGGCTTGCTAGTGTCAGCATTTGTTTGATCTTTCAAATCTGTCCGTAAATCTTTTAAGAATGGTTTAATGACTTGATCTCGACTTAATTTGACTCGGATTTGACTAGTTTTTATATCATTATGTCAATTTCATCGAGCCGGTCAGTTTGTCTATAAGCTTGCTGAAATCGGAGCTCTAGATGACTCTTTATCAAGATTTGACGTTTCTTGCTCAAAAGATTGCACCGAGATTCGTGTCCGATGAAAATTTGTTAGTGGTATATGTATGTATATATATATATATATATATATATATATATATATATATAAACTTCAAGATTTTTTATTAAAATAATCTAACCATACAAAATAGAGTTGTTATTTTATTTATTAGGAACCACAAAATTGATGCTCATGCCGTAGACATGAGGGCTTCATCAGCGCCCTTGTTTAGCAACAATTATGGGAAATTTTTATTTTAGTTAAGAAAGTTCTTAAAGATTATGACCAAATACTAACTTTTTTCCTTAAAATATGATCCCGATGTAAGCTGGCATAGTTAATAAATTTAAAGGCCATCATAAGCCTATGACAACCATAAATCTTTAGCAAATCTTTATTGAATTTACTTTAGGAATGTTTAATAGTGTTACTTATGCTTAATTCAATATCGTTGGATGGTAATGATAATCCCCCCTAATTAACATTTTTTTATAATATTAAATTTGTGAATTAATCCTTAAAGTTGAAATGCACTTTTAATTTACTTGAATACTTAATAGGTCTGACACTAATGGAATATGTGAGCTAAGAGTTGGCTCAAACTTGCTTTGTAACGAACTCTAGATCTTGAATTATTTAGGTTTAAGCTCAAATTTGAGCCCATACCATAGCTCATGTATTTTTTGAGCTCAAGTATTTTTTGAGCTCAAGTTTTGTTCCGACAACTTGTTGGCTTATTGATCCGCTCAGTTAATGTGTCATCAAATCTTAATAGAAAGGAAAATTTTATCTTTTGATATTCTAGATCTACTAAATCATATGGTTAAGAGGTTGCTAAGAGCCACACTTGACATCTTCTTCTCCTCTTTTTGCTCAAACATTACATGGTAGAGTTGATGTAGCCATGTGAAGGTCAAAGGAAAACAAAAGAGAATTATTGTTATCATCTTTGTCACTATAGAAGTTGATCATCATTTATATCCTAATGCTAAATAAGGTGCAAAGCTTTTTTAAACCAGGCTAACTTGTTAGATAAAATTTTAGAAGAAATTTAAAATATCTTGAGATTTTTTTTTTTTAATTATTGTTTTCAATATCTTTAAATTTACTATTTCTCGGAAATCATGAAGGGTTCATATTTTATTTTATTGATTTAATTTCTTAGTTTTGCGATATGTATCATCGTCGTGTGGGTAGCACAGCGTAAAAAATATCTAAACTATAATATAAGTAGGGGTGTAAACGAGCCGAACACGAGCGAGCCCAGATCAGATCGAGTTCGGCTCGTTTATATTTCGAGCCCAGAAAGTGTGTTCGTGTTCCGCTCGTTTACTTAACGAGCTGAACACGAGTTGTTCACGAACAAAGAGTCATTTTGACAACTCTAATCATGTAACCATAAGATGTTAAGGGTTGGGGCAAGATTTAAGAATTATTGTTTACATTAAAACATCATTTCAATCTAATTTAATAATTTTTATTATATTTACTTAATTAATAATTTTAATTGATTACAAAGCTTTTAATTTTTTTAAAAATGCTGCTCATCAATATATATATATATATATATATATATATATATATATATATATATATATATATATATATATATATATTTATATATATATGTATGTATGTATGTATGTATGTATGTACGTAATCGATGAATACTATTTCGAGCCAAAACGAGTCCAACACGAACGAACAAATCTTTGTTCACGTTCTAGCTTACAACATCGTTAACTTATCGAACGAGCCAAACACAAGCTCTTCACTTGCCGAACACGAGCTGTTCGTGAACAACGAGCCGTTTTGACAGCCCTAAATATAAGGGAATTTCATGTGTCAAATAGTCTCAATTGGCATATTCTCAATCACTATATATTAATCATAAGTTATTGATCAATCTCATTTGCAAAACTGGGCTAAAAGAAGTGCCAAACTTAAGCTCAAGTCTTCACTATTAACGAAGTTAAGTTTGAGCTCAACATAGGAGTTCAAGCGAGATCAACACCATACTATATTCAAGTCAAATCTGAGCTATGACTCAATTAGTTTACAATCATAATCAACACTTAATCTACTTATTTAGATATATTGAATTTTTTAAAGACTCTGCTTGAATGCGCCATCTGCCTCAACAAATTCAAGGACAAAGGTACAATCCCCCTTCTTCCCAAAGGTCACCACGCCTTCCATCAGAAGTGCATCGACACTTGACTTGCCGCTCGCGTCGCTTGCCCGATTTCAATGACGCCCGTTCCACAAAAGGAACCACTAAAGCGCCGGCTCTGATTAGGTCGGAGATTCGCCGTTCGATCATGTCACACTCACGATGGTTGTTGGAGAGAGGAAACATGAGGTGAGGAAGGCTGTGCGAATTGCGAGCAGGTTGAGAAGGAAGGGTCGAGGAGGCCAAAGACTCTTCTGCGATTACACTCAACAAGGAAAGGCTTCGGATCCATAAACGCTGCAGGTGCTTGAGAACAGTTGTAGAGGAGCTCAGTCGCTAGAAAATTAGCACAAGTGCTTCATGCGTAAATAACAAAATTTAGGTTTGAGATATGTAAAATTCAATGTTGAGTGTTATATACGTAAATCCCATAAAAATTTTATTAAAAAAATTAAGAAATGGATAAGAGTCCAATATTGACCTCAGCGCGTGCTTTATTCAGGAGTGTATCATTTTCATGAGGTGTGTTAAGGTCAAGCTGGGCACCCACAAATATTTTTATTTTTATTTTTGATTAGGACATAGGAGTATTATAATAGGTTCGTCCACCTGTAATTATTGTTGGAGTGCAACTTGCACTATCGTGTGATGATTTTAGAGGGCCCCATTTGCTTTTCCTGTGGTTGCTTTCAGGATTACTAATTTAGTATCATCCAATGGGGAGTCCAGTGTAATGTGCGCTCAGGTAATTATTTTAGATAAGATTGAACGATTAAACAATTATTATGTCGACATTTGATTTTTTTTTCTTTTATAAATTATATAATTTTGGATTGAATTTAGCTGCGTCACAATGTATTTTTTATTAGGAACGAAATATATTTTTAGTCAATTTTTATTCATTTTGAAAAATGGATGTCAAATCAATGCTTACACACACACATACAATCGACCCACACGTCACCGCTAACTATGAGAAACTGCGTCTCTAAACCCGGACGGATAAGAACTCTTGAGAGGGTCCCTCGCCGATAGAGAAGATCCACTAAGAGCAAGGCGTAATTCATTATAGCAGCAAGTTTCATCGGATAACTCACACAAGCAGTGACAAGATTCACCTAAACCTTGTTAATAGGGTATCAGACTGAGGTCACGAACCAACCAGATAAACGAGACGTAGGCTCTATAAGACTTTAGTCAAAACAACAAAGTGAGCCACGTTTCACCCAACAAAACAAATCGATTCATCAGTCGGTCCACCGACTGATGAAAGCGCAAGCAGAAACCACCTAAATGTGATTGGACGGCTGAGCTGTTTTTGCCATGGTGGACGAGATTGTTCATCCGAATGCCTCGGTCGACCAAACATAAGGCACGGTCTCCACCTAGTTGATCATCTCACTCAACCACATTGTAGCGTATCGTTGAAACAATTACCACATATCAAAATTCAAATTATAATACATATATGAAAATAAATGCATCCAATTTATTAGAACATTAATTATATTAAGAACAGTTGTCATAACTGTTCCATCATTTCTGTAATTGTATAAAATACTATCCTATAAATAAGAGAAAAAGGATGACCTAAGGTACGCCATTCAGACTCTTTCCTGGTTCTCTTCGCAGTAACTCTTGTTTCACTTTATTCTTTTCTTAATTCAGTATCCAATAATATATATATATATATATATATATATATATATATATATATATATATATATGCTTGTATGTATCTATGTATGTATATATATGTATAAATGTATATATCTATATGTACATGTGTATATGTAAATATGTACATATGTATATACACACATATATGTACACACACACACACAAATATATATATAATTACTATAAAAATGAGCAAATTCATAAAGCTTTATTAATTTTATTTTGGCTTATTATTAAAAATCCCAGCGAGTTAAATATTACCCAATTATAATAATGACTATTCTATTTTTTAATTAATTATTTTTTTTTATGAGACCACATCAAGGCATTATTTTTTTATAGATAGAAGATATATACCATAAATCTATTATAATAAAAAATAATTATGTAGGCACTTAAAAAAACTCTATATATATGGAGAGAGAGAGAGAGAGAGAGAAAGAGAAATTTTCTTGTATAGCTATCTTTTTTAATTCCATTTTACTGTTTCTTCTTTCAATCATGAATCGCTGTGAATTTTCTTGGCATTAATTATAACCCAAAATTGACTTATAGCTTGAAATCCTTAAATGTATGGATTTTAATACAGCTCAATTTGAAAAGATTTTTAATTCGGTTCCATACAAATTGCCATTTTTTAATCTAAATTCTATATTTACACCTATAATGTTAGAGATTGTATTTGAGTATAAATTTGCATCGACTTACTTTTCATGATGTAACATTATTATAAACTAATACTTTGCTGTTCAATCTGAAGCCTAAAAGTATACGATGTAAATTTTATAAAATTGAGGATTTCTTAGAAATATGTACATTGAGCTATAAATGTTAATGGATGATTGCGATAAATGGTTTTAATAATTTCATGAAGTACAAGTCGTTTGAATCCTTTAGTATAGACTTTTAATTTTAAATGGTTATTATTAATTTATTATACTGCTAGGGAACACTATAATAAATATTTAGTTAATAATTGACATTAGATTAATAAATTATTTAGTTAATAAAAATATGAAAATAATTTGTTGAGAATGAATCCCACCCCTCCAAATTATTATACATATATATGGTAATATATTTCTCTCCCTTCCTTCTCCCTATATAAACATATTTTTATAACTATAACATATTTTTTTTATATCGAATATATCCTTCTGAAAGATCATATTGAATCAGAAAGGGAGAGTCATATTTCTATTTTAACTCCTAATATAATTAGGAATATGAAATATGATATCTATACATAATTACTCAAAGTTTTATTTTATATCCAAAACCCTAATTTTTTACTCTTAGTTAGATCACTTTAAAAGGGTTTTAACTTTTAAAATAGCCTATAATACACATGGAAGTACATATATATGCCCACATATTTGATTATTTTTCCAAAAAAACTTTCGCTAGGGCAACATATGTTCCATACAAAAATTGTATAACTTTATGAGCTCAAATTTATTTCTATTTTAAATTAAGGTATATTTTAATAATCTTATCTATAAGTTACATCAATATAGATTCAAAATATTCCTTTATTATATTTAGCATAATTAAATCGATCAATGGTTACTTATAGACTATAGTAATATAACAGTAAAGTAATTTAACCTAATTTCGACAGTCTGATGCAGTCAGTTAATAAAAAACTTATGTCTTTTCGATGGTTTATAGGGTATAGTTAATTTGTTCGTCGTTAATCTCATAACCTACGAACTTTTCGAAAAATTTTATCAGTCAATGGCTTATCGATGGGTAGTATCCACAGGTTTATACTAAAAGCATAATTGTTGATATAATGGAAGTTAACCATCATATATATAAACAACAGTCGTAAACCATCAGTTCAAGTCAAAATCATACTCATTGGTTAGCTGACGGTTGGCCTTCGAGTAATAAGCCGACGTTCAAAGGCAATCAGTTATAAACCGATGGTCAGAAGCTGTCGATTAAATGTCAAATTGAAAAATTTATGAGTTGTTGTTGGGTTAGTTCGTAGGTTGAGTAAGCGACGACACAAAATGTAGGTTGATCAATAGACCGTCGTTGAACTATCGGTTAGCCATTGGTTCATTAAATGACGGTCAATAGTCATCAAATCACATAAAATAATGAGCAAAAAAATAGTCAGAGGACTGTTGTTAAAATAATATCACATAAGTTAACACAAATTAAAAATAAAAATAAACCCAACGTATTCAAACAAATAATAAAACTATATGTACATATATTAATATGTTCAAATAAATTTAAATTTTTTAGATTGAGACACACACACACATGTATATACATCGTACTTCCTCTAAATAATATCAATGAGAGCATGAACAACGTACGTGGAGGGATGAAAGCTGAAAAAAAAAGATATAACTAATTGAATATTAAATTTAAAAATATAAAGCATTCTTATGACTATCAAAAAAAAAAAAAAACTCAAGTCTGCTTAACAGGCTCAAGCTCAAAAGTATGGCTCACGCTACCTAACACCTCACGATCGGAAGCAACAACATGATCCTCCACCGAAGTAGATGAACCTGTAGTCGTAGGAAGTGGTGGTGCTGGTATGGTGATAGGAGAGGGTATATGTCAGAGTGTGTGTTGAGGGTAATCTCTTAGTTCTTACTGGCCAATTTTAAACAGCTTTCATTAAAAATTTTTGTTTGATAAATACTTCATATGTGATACCACTAATTTTCCAAAGAAGTTCTAGCTCATTTATCCATGACTGCAAATATATATCAATCATTTCTTTTGAACTATTTGGACCTAGCTTAATTGATGTCAGAAAAAAGAGGGACATTGTCATGCACATCTCATATAGAAAATCATATGGCATAACGATCATCGGCCAACAATAGTAGGGCGAGGAAATCTAACCTTATAGTTTGAAGCCATCAAAATATAAGCCAAGCCTAATATTATGTGCTTCGCAGTAAATTCAGATTTTGTTCCATTAAACTATTTTCATGTTTCTCGATTTTTCCTAGTCTTCTATCATGTTATCTTATATGTGAATTAGTTTGCATATAAGCAATTAGTCTTTGAGGATGTGAAATAAGTGATAGATAAATGAGACGCTTGTATGAATCTTATTTCTATATCTTAATTTTTTTTATGATAAGATTTGAATCTAGAAGATTCACAAAATCTACATTGATACTCTGTCGTACTAGACTTTTAAAATAACATGGATCTATTTACATAAGAATCAATTTTCAATAATTTCAAACCTAACTTGAAGACCAACTTTTTTGTAATGTATAAGTTTTATGGAATTGAATTTTTCTTTAAGGTTTATCTCTTTCACTAATCCTACAAAACAATTGAAGCACGTTTGAGGTACATTAAACTCCATTTTAATTTTTAACATTATGAGAGTAAGAGATAACTTAGTATGGGATGTGTAATTTTTTTACAATGCATTGTGCTGCATTCAATAATTCATAAAATACCCTAGATTTTCAGTTTGGTGACTTTTCCACAACTTGACTCGGATAATAAGGTTTTATTTCATCGAATCTACAAATCTACTTAAGTCAAACGCAGGTTAATGACATAGCTCATGGAAGGAGCAAACCTATTTTGAAGGTTTAACCTCGCCATTTCAAGTCCAAAACCAATAATTATGTTGACATCACCGATGATATAAATCATACCTCATTTCATCATATGTTAAGAGCACCTGATTCTTGTGTTTTGATATGGGCACCCAAACTTACCCATAGATAAGTCAGTCAGAAGTTGAGATGCCGCTTGCACAAATGTCTAAACTTAATTCAAGAACTGACCCAACCAAATTATTGCTTAAAAAAAGCAAAAATTTCCCCTATTAAACTTCAACTTACATATCACAATAAATATATTTTAATGTAACATACCAAATAAAATATTAATATGATAGAATGATATAGTAATAGTTATAAAGATCGAATTACATGATAATATTATAAAATTTTAAAATTTTATAATAATACAACTTGCAGTAGAATAGTGCTAACAACTAATCATACATTGGCAAACGATAAAAAATTTAATCACATAAAAGAGTTTTTCTGTGCGGTCAGATAAATTAGTTGACGAGACAAAAACAAATGCTCATTCGTCGTCAGTCTTTTCCTCTATAATCTCTCATTGCTGCTTTTTTTTTCCTTATCCCAATCACCATCCATCCACTAGCAGCACGCCATGTGGCACATTCTGCATCTTCTTGTTTGTAGCTGATGGGCTTTTAATAAGCCTCATTACCTAGGCCGAGAGCAAGAAGCCCATAATGGTAAGGACCTAATAAATCATAAGCTCCTTGATCTATGGAGGAGTTGAACAAAAAGCTGATCTTTAACTGAGATCTAGTAGTTATTTCTAACTTGACAATCACTAGAGCTTAATTTCTCAAAAAAAAAAAAATAAATAAATAAAATAATAATAATAATAATAATAAAGTTAAAAAAAAAACATCATATGCTTTACTCTATTTTTTATGATCAATATTTTTTGTGCTTTAATTAGGATCTAGTATTTTTTAATTTCAAATATTAAAAACAAATTTTAATGGTACGATTATTTTTAATGTTATTATAACAAAATTATTTATAATGCTTTCTATAAAAGGATTATTATTAATATTAAGTGTAAAATAATGCAATTGTTTGCTAATTTCAATTTAATTTCAATGACATATAAAGTGGCAAGTCTAATCAATTTTCTTTTTCCTCATAGAGTTAGACAACGCCTTCAAAAAATATAGAATCATTAAAGGAAAATTTTTCCTTAAGATTGTTACGATATATAGACAATAGTCTTTTTTTATTCTCCCATGCTACTCTGTTATCCACTTTTTCTCCATTTATTTATTTTCTCATTTGATTTCATTGCATTGTTACATGACTAACTATTTTATATTGCCCATCTCTTTCTGGGTTAAATGGTGGATTGTCTCTAGATATTAACAAAAAAACTTATAAAAACTTAGAAATTTTTTGACATGTTACTTTTTTTAGCACGATTTTTAATCATTTAATTATACATTAGACATAATGGTAGCATTATCTCACTGAGAGTTGCTCTACCAAATTCCTAAATTAAGTGATGTAACATCAATTAGAGTTGGAGATGCAAGTTTAGTTGGACTAAGGTGTATTGCCTATGGGTTTTTATTGTTACTACACTATCTTTATTAAATTTTATATTGTAGTCATATTTTGTTGCTAAATTAGACCTAGGAGGAGCAAGGCAACGTAATGTGTAACCATTTAGGATATATGAACACATCTATGCATTAAAGATTCATTCGGTGATAATATTTTAATAGATAATTTTAGATGAACCTTTTCTTGAAGTTGCATGGCTTATTAAACAAATAAAAAAAAAGATTTATTAAATATTTAATCACTTTACTTTAATCGATTTCATTTTGAAATTATTAAACAAAATCCTTTTAAGCTCTATGTTTGTTGGTTCTTATGATAGTTGTTGGCACTCATGTTCGAAGTTGATGAGACCTTTAAGCTTAATATTGAAAGCCATTCTATACATAAGTCCTAATTCCTATGTAATTACTTATTTTACATCTAATTCTTTTTATTATTATATTTATACCACCCAAATATCTCACATCACATCAAAAGTAACATTTTGTTTTACTTTTAAAAAGTAAAATACTCCGACCCGTCCGCGCCCTCGGTAGGGATCGAACCTGGGACCTTCGGGGTACTTACGGTGAACCCCGCCCAAACCACTAGGCCACGGCTGCGATCATATATATATATATATATATGGTTGTGATCAAGTCAGCTCCAGTCAAATATGTCATGAATTAAACTTAGCTTAGGCGAATCATAAGTTATTCATGTTCAATTCGAGTTGAGCTGAGCTTTCACTTATATATCTACAATTGGCTTAAAAAATTAAATGAGTGGTTAAATTTTCTCATTAAAGTAAAAAAATTATGTTTGAACTTAATTTTTTATGTAAAATTAGTAAATAAGTTAAAATTTTGAATGAATATTTGATTATTTTTATATAAAACTATTATCAAATGAATTTGTAAATTTAAATAAATAAATAATTGAATAAATTTTAAATTAGCATCTAACCAATTTATATTATATAAATAAAAATAAATAATAACTAATTTTTTTTTGGAATAAAATAACATAAATAAATAATTACAAACTACTTAATTGAAAAAATAAATTACACATAAATTTATATAAATGTTAATATTGAACTATAATTTGCTACTATTAAATATATGATTAAATAAGTTTTAATTAATTAATCTTTTTTTAAATAATCTATCATATATGTAAAGCATTTAAGAAGTAATTTAATAAATAACAAACGAGCTTATTGGTGAGCATTAATAAATGCGTTAGACTATTTTCAATTTTGATTCATTTATTATTTGGATTTAAAAAAAAGGTGATCATAAATTTTATCTACTTATTTGAACAAACATGATGGAATATTAATGAGCAAAGTTCAAGTACTTCATCAAGTACATTAGTTCATTTACAATCCTAATTCTAATTTTTATTAGTTTATGACCAAAATATGGTCATACCACTCATTAAGAGACTATTTTCAGATTTTTCAACCAAATCCATTGAACTAATACCAAAAGATTGTCAAGTACTAGTTACCAAACAAGAAGCACCAAGTGTAGATCTTCTGGCTTCTCCTCCATGAGATAAGTCCAAAAGAAGGGTCTGTTCAACAATGTCAATTTAAGTTGACTGATGACATCTAATCAGTCTCGTTTGAGAAAAACCAACATTCTTAGAGCCAGACTAGCCTTAGGGGGATATCTCAGAATGAGCTGAATAGACTGACAAAAAGTACACTAGGAACAAGATGTGAAATGTGGCATGATCAGAGGATAATGCACCAACAATAATATTACTTACATTCCTATGTCATGATATTCCTCAATAAATGTAATTATTTATTACATATATTATATAGGAAAAACTCGATGTAATAGAGGATGATCATTTGAGATCTCGGAAGAGCCACAAAGCACATTCCCACCGCCCCCCCCCCCTTTTTTTTGATAAAAGAGGCCAATACTCCCTACGCGTTTCATCCAAAAAGAAAAGTACAAAACTGGGAAAGTGGTCCTATCTAACACCACCCATACAACTCAAGCAAAAAAAAAAAAAAAAGAATCTAAGGATCTCTTTCCAGAAAAAAAAGAAAATACAACTCACACGACACAACAAACAAAACACAACAAAAAATAAAACAGACACTAAATCAAATCAATCAAAGCAATCTTCAGAAGAGCATCCGGAACCATAGAAAAAATACGAACACCAGGAAAGGAGAGACCAAACTTAGCTGCCCAATGCGCCGCCTTATTACCATCGCGTTTAATATGTGTCCACTTAATATTGATTTGTTGAGACAAAATCTGAATCTTCTTAAGATGTAAATTCAAACTCTAATGGTGAGGCACCTGCAAACAAATATACCTTCAAAGATTAAGGCAATCAGTTTCAATTTCTACATAACGCCAACCAATTCTCTTTGCTAATTGCAGACCGAAAATCACAGCATCAAACTCAACACTAATAGGAGAATCAGAAATAGCTTTTGCCGCAAACCAAAATAAAATACAGCCCCAAGAATCTCTACAAATGCCACCAACACTAGCAGCATTGTCACGCCAACAACCATCAGTATTAATTTTGATAAAAAGGAATAATGGGCTTTTGCCATTTAATAAAATTGCAATTTCTGCAGCTGTCAGAAACAGGAATACGCAAGGCCTGCATAACTCCACGAACAGGAACATCAAGTCTTTTCTTAGGAGGAACCAAAGACAAGCATTTATATAAGTAACCCATAATAAGCTTACTAGTAGAGATGACATTATGAGTGAGATCATTAAATCTCATCTCATTCCTGGACTTCCAAATAAACCACAAAATAATAGCTGGAATATAAAGAAAAAAATCTTTACCAATTTTACTCCAGCTCTCAAACAAATCAGCAACATTGTAAATATTAGGTGGTTTCCGGTCAATTTTTAAAATAGCTAAGCATATATTCCAAACATCTCTAGCAAAAGAACAATTAAAGAAAAGATGAAGAATAGATTCTTCATTTGTTTTGCAGCAAGTGCAACAAGAAAACAACTTTAAACCCTTCAATTATAAGATATCTTCAGTAGAAATAATAGAATGAAACAGTCTCCAAATAAAAAAAAAGAAATAGCAGGTTAAATCCATGGATTCCAAATCCATTTCAGGTTGATACTCTGGGAGTAAGAAAAAGAGGAAGCAAAACTCTTAGACAAAGAATCACCCAAATTACCTTTAATCATAGGAATATCTTTTTTATCAGAGAAAATAAGAATAGAAGAAATATAATCAGCATCAGCCCTATGTACAAGCTGATTAAGACTTCTCAAGCACCATTTATTCTCATACCAAAGGTCTTTGACCTTAAGATAAACATCATTAGGACCCCCATAAAAATCAGCTAAAGGCCCTTTGCCAAGCCAATCATCATACCAAAAGGAGCAATCTCCATGACCAATATCCCAAAAGATTAGCTCATTAGTAGCATTAGCAACTGTAAGCATTTTTTTTTCCAAATGAAGGAGTCACTTTTCTTAAAAGAAACAACAAGAAGATGTATATTAGAGCTATACTTAGCATGCATGAAATCAGCCCATAAAGAATCTCTAAGACGAAACCGATACCAAAGCTTCATATGACAAATATTAATAGAGTCAGTTAAAGATCTAAAACCCAACCCACCAAACTTAGTGGGTTTACAAAGCTTCTCCCAACATTTCCAATGAAGCTTAGAATGATTTCTGCCCTCCCAAAGAAATTTATTGAAAAAAAGTTCAAGCTTTTTGATAATAGACATAGGCATACCCATAACTTGTAAGGAATAAAGGGGAAGAGAAGTAAGAACACTTTTAAGAAGAGTAACACGACCACCAAATGAAAGGAAACAATTTTCCCAAGATAAAATTCTCTTTTTGATTTTGTCAACAAGCTCTTGAAAAAGAACATTGCGACTTCTACCTTTGGTAAGATAAAGCCCAAATAGTTGAGAGAAAAAGAAGCCTTAGCACAACCAGTAAAATCTACAATCCATTGCTTGTTAGCATTAGAAACCCTTTTAACACAAAAAAAGAGCACTTGGAAGTATTAAACGACAAACTAGAAGTATCCTTGAAAGTTAGAAGTAAATTCCAAACCCTTCTCACAGAACCTTTATGAGCATTAGTGAAAATGATTAAATCATCAGCAAAACAAAGATGATTAATCAATAAACCTTTATGAGTATACTGTAAGGAAGGGTAGTTGCTAAATAATCGGTTCAAACATCTTGAAAGATAATCAAAAGCAATGATAAAAATGTAGGGTGATAACGAGTCTCCTTGTTTCAGACCTCTGCTAGAAGTGAAAAAACCATACTTATTGCCATTAAGGAGGAGGGAATAAAAATTCCCACTAAGAACATTATAAATCATCCTACAAAAAGCATCAATCGAAACCCATAGCACGAAAAACATCAATTATAAACTCCCATCTTCAAGTATCAAAAGCTTTGCGGATATCCATTTTGAAAAGTATATTCCCACCTCTATTTTTCATATCAATATCTAAAAAAAGTTCCTGAACAATAAGCGCATTGTCACAAATATTTATACCTTTAAGAAAAGCAGATTGGTTGCAGCTAATAAGAGTAGTAAGCAAAAGCTGTAATCTTCTAACCAAAATTTTTGAAATAATCTTCGAAATAACCGTATTAAGACAAATGGGTCGAAAAGCATCCCAATAATGAACATTAGAACTCTTAGGGATCAACACAATATTAGAAGACTTAAAGTAACGGGGTAAATCAACACCTCTAAAGAAATCTTGAACAGCAAGAATAACATCATCTTTAATAATAACATCATCTTTAAGAAGAGTAACATTCCCCCCTATTCAGCTCACTCTTTCCTCTTTCTCCAGCTCTTTCCTTGGGGGATAAATTCATAAACAAATCATGATTTAATAAATTATTATTTCAAAATTTATTGTATTAATTACTGAGACAAATTTTCATTAATTTTAATTTGGGTATCATTGACCTATACTGCCGCCCAAAGAGTCAGTCATATTGGATTATTACTACTCAATTTTCTATTCATTGAGAAAAGAATACAGTAAAATTGTGGAGTAAAATTGTGGAGCAAACTAGCACGGATAGAAAGGATCCAACCGAAACAAGGGCTATAATTCCCCATAAAGGTCCGGACCGGATGATTTTCATATTACTTTTAGCTATCATGATCCAGCCCAAATTCTACGGCTATAGCAGAGCCCAATCAGCCCACATATGCTAACACTTTCTATTCCCGCAGTTGGGCTCTGCAAACGAAAAACATCCAGAGCCCGTAGATCAGCACCGTAATTGTTCCTTCAACTTATCTCACAGAACTATAATTTTTAAGAAAATTTACATGCATACCACACAATTCTCTTGTATTTATATATCAAACACCCAAAATTTGATATTCAATTATAACATTTTTGAGGTCACAAATTTATGCATAAAATATATATTTTATTTTTTGTAAAATAATAACGATGATAATTTATTATGTAATGTTATAATTATGATTTGAGTTTATGCATGGTTGTAAATATGAAGTTTAGGTGTTGGATTTGTTAATACATAAAAATTGGTGGTATATATGTAAATGCCCCTTTTCTTACTCTTGCACAAGTCCAAGCCACAATCTCCATATGTTTAGATCAGGCCATGTCAGCGAATATCTAGAAATAGAATTTAAGTAGATATATATATATATAAAAGGAAATCGGTATTTATAGTTTACTCGTCCAACTATAAATATCGATTTCCCATGCATTATCCGATCCGTCCGCACCATGTGCAGAGGATCGAACCCGTGACCTTGAGAGGACTTACAATGAACCCCGCTCTAACCACTAGCCACTGCTGCGGCACATTATATATATAAGAATTGTGAGGGCCTATAAGAAGTTTTAAAATGTAAAATTGCAATTTTTTTTTTAAAAAAAATTAATATGATACAACCACGCTTTGTTAGTTAATGTAGGTCTCTACTTGGATTTATGAATCATGTAGGGCATTCTAATCATAATTTTGATGTTTCTTGAAGTTAGCATGTTCATTAAAATAAATATCATTAAAATTTTTAACCTAAAAAACTTCAAATTTGCTCAAAATTTTTCTTTAGAGGCTTTATTGGGCTCAAAATATACTAAATTGAGACTAAACTTTCAGAAAATAATTATGAAGACCATAAAAATGTTAGAATTGGCTTATTTGGGCTCAAAATTACGTTCAAACACAAATAAATAAGCTTGGGTGGTCGACCGATTGATAACTGAGTGTAAGTTATGCATTCATTGCACGTTATTGGAACATATGCAATGCCTCCCTAATAGTATTTTTCTAAATGGACAGGAAACATATTTTCAAAATAAAAAAAAAAGGTTTTATGAACAAAATAAATCTATTTAGGTGCCTAAAATTTGTCAACAATTTACCATAAAAAACAAAATTAAAATTAATGCATAGGCTAAGCAATAAGTGTCACCCAATATTTGCAATTTCTACTATATGCTTTGATCATCCTCTTGAAAGTTGGTTTTTCAAATTTATCATATCTTTTAATTTTATTTATTTTAATAATTCCATAGAAGTTATGCACTTTTGTGCCATGAGTAAAAATAGAATCAAATTAAGTCTAGTTAAATAAGAATAAAATTTTCTAATATTGACCAAAATATTGTAATTGTATTTTTTCCTTTGAGAAATCTATAATAAACTTCATTTTTCAAACATGTATGTTAACACACACCTACACACATTTGACTTCACTATTTACATTATTTTTTATATTTGCATCATAAACTGATGTGAAATCTAAATTCATTTATTATAAATATTGATCATATCTTGGCTGCTCTCATTACTCCCCAAAACATATCATATAATTCTCAATTCTTAATTTTTTTAAATTAAAAAATTATTAAGTAATTCTTAGATTGTTATTGACATAACCCGGCCCGGGGCTTGGAGTTAACCAAGAGTGGAATGGAAGATCGTACAATAGAAATTAAATCTCTGTTATTCAAATTATGTTACTAATAATTTAATGTTTAAATAATACATGAAAGAGTCACTCAAGAAAGCTATTAAAAATAACAAGTAAAAATTATACATTTCTTGTCGTTGGTCTCGTCTTCTGTATATATTTGCTCATATTCTATTCATCTTGTTAAAATGTTTAAAACCTAGAAATAATATGAAAGCAACATCACGAGTTATCTAAATATAATCTAGTAGAATCAAACAATTAAACTACAGTAATCCAAGGAAAAGATTACAACATGTATGTGTTTCTATAAGAAATTGTATAATATGCTATTCTTTCATATTTATTTATAAGCAAATTGATATATGTTTATAAGCAATCAGACATATGTTTATAAGCAATCTGATATATGTTTATTAGAAATCAGATATATGTTTATAAACAATATGATATATGCTAATACATGCTTCAATGACATTTTCTAAATGAACAAACTATATTTTTTATGCATTTATCTTAACTTTACTTTTACTTTATACTTTACATACACATTTGTCATCACCATAAAAAACCTAACACATCTTTGGCGGACCCTATCGGTTCTCACCGGTACATCGGTTAGCGATGTACACATCGCGATTATCTAGGGTGGAAATACGCTTATCTGCCCCTGATCGATACTATCCCGTCAGTATAGTGGTTAGTAATGTAAACATTACAATTGTTTGGAGAGGTAAGCATTGGTCTACTCACCCCTATCAGTATAACGGTTAGTGATCTAACCATTACCATCGTTTGGGGTGGTAGAAAAGCTCAATGTGCGCGTGTACACTGGTGTCCCCTGTCTGTACCATTAGGGGGAGAAATTCTCCTCTGAACATGCACATGCAAGCATTTACATATAAGCTAATGCATTCTTCATACATACATTATTTTGAGACAATTTTATGCATCTACTAACATGCACTGTACAACTATTTATCAGACATATTTTTCATATCATTTATATATATCTCTCTCATGCAGATCTCTTACTTATATATTTTTCATACATATCTCTTACTTATATCATGCATATTTTCCCTACATGTCTATATTACATATAATGTCTATCTAAATATCTTTTATTTCATGCATATCTTTCATGCATGCACATCTTTTCCTACTATGTTTATCATACATATATGTCCTATCAATATTAAGGATTTAATTAAACTAGAACATACATGTAGTCAAACCTATAATCTGAAATAAAAATGATTAGTGAAATTTAAAAATACAATTACTCACCTAAGTTGTCAGATTAAACTTTAATCTTCGACAATTAGCTGGATGTTGTAGTGAGTATTAAGTTGAGATTTAAAACCTATAAAACATAATATTTAAATTTTAAGATTTAAAATATTTATATTAATAATCTTCTTAACTTAGGATAAATTTACAAGAAATTTATTGGGTCGCTTACGGTGAAAAGCCATATTCTCACCTCGAGTCAGCCGCTCCGGGCAAAAAATCTGGCATCCACAAATAACTTAGCATTTAAAGATCTTTTGTCTAATAAAATAATTTAACCAAAAATATAAATGATTTGCTAAAACATACCTTTAACGGCTTTCTTGGTGACTAATCTTTCTCCAAAGCTGTCAAATTTACTTTCAATCACCTTCAACCACACTTCCCCTATGCTTATATCATGCTAGAATACTTATGGATGCTCGCAAAAGACTTTCAACCCTTCTGACACACAATTGACGCCGCTAATAACTACTGAAAAGGAAAAAGACACTAAAAACGAGGCAAAACTTAAAATGAAAGTTCGAGCAAGAAAAATGATTGTTCAAATGTCATGAAAAAGAGATTCACAAAAATTACCTCAGAGCCCTAAACCACACCGCCCGACTCGTCTGCTACCCACGAACCTTGCATTGTAGCAAGGGTCACAGCTCCCTCGCTGCTTCTGTTGTGCAGTAAAGGAAAAGGGTTGATAAGGGGGAAGGGTCCGGAGAGGAAATCAGAAACGGGGAATGAATCGCTACTTACCAGCTGGCTGCTCGTCCCTTCTTGGTCGCGTCTGCGGGATGAGCTTCTATCGAAGTCCCTCACAGGAGCTTCTGTTGAGCTCGATGGAACAAGGAGGGAGTGCGTGCGAGTGAAACCAAGAGGGGTAAAGAGGTATCAAGAGAGGGGAGGGGATTTTGATAGCTCCGAACTCCTCTGATCCCACGAAAGGAATAAAAGTCGCGTGCAGCACATCAAATTTTATTAAACTATTTCGATTGAAATCCGAGAGGTGCACAAATTGAGATACATTTTTCGCGGTAGAATTTTATCCGACTATCAAAAATTTGTTATTACTGTTGTTCTCTTGAAATTATAAAAATACTGTTTTGGAGATTAATTGAATAGTTTTATATATAATTTAAAATAGTTTAGCAATTCATTTTTATTGACTTTATCAATAATAGCATAATCAATTGTTAAAACAAACACACAAATAATCTGCAATAAATTAAATATCATTATACAGTGAACTTAGCTAATATGTTTGAAAATTTTAACTGATAATACTTTGTTTCAATGCATATAGAAACTGCATTTCCTTATAGACTAAAAAAAATTTACTATTATAATAACTATTTTCTTTAATTCAAATATCTTTTTATGCATTTATTTTAGGCATCGCCTTCTAACTAAAAAAATAATAATATTGACTTAGAATAATATGAACAAAGAAAATGTTCTCTTAAGTTAAATACGCATCTAATAAGTGAAGCCCTTTAAATGTGTTTTTTTACTACTCTTTTTATTTTTTTTTAAATATATGGAGTAACGTTAATAATGTTAATAATATCTATATGTTCTCACGCTTTTCATTAAGTAAAAGAAAGCTGAAAAAAATTTTGTTTTTAATTAACACAATATAAATGAAACATTTAGTTCAAGATGACTTAATGAATCTTTGTTTAAAATGAATACTATAAATCCTTAAAAAATAAACACAATTTAATGAACATTTTTTTATAAAAATATATGTGTTCAACTTCTCAATTTAAAACATAACATAAATATGTTCAAATTAGCTAATTTTAACTAATACATTAATTAACTTTCTAATTAGCATAGAGCGTGACAAGTGGTATCAGAGCGGGGTACTGTCTGCCGGTGTGGGGACTCTCCACGGTGTAGGGCCTTAGGTGGAGCCGATCCGTGACGAGGGCGTCATGTGATTGGGTGGAGGAGAATGTCAGGGACATTTAGTCTCACATCGGCTAGGTGTATGACCGAAAAGCAGTATATAAGTCCTGGGCTGCCCACTTCTCTTAAGAGCTCTTTTGAGAGCGTGACAAGCCACTCTACTAATGTTTTTTTATTTTCATTCAAAGTTCATCTTAAAGATTATTCAATAATGAAGAATGCTATTACCAACTGCAATTTTTTGCTCACATATTTGAGGATGGCTTAATCTCGTCTGAACCTCAAATAATTGCTAGCCATATAAAAAACAAAAACTGATCAAATAATAAAAATTCTGCTGAAATCAGTCTTCAAAATAAAGCTCTTCACTATTGTAATAATAATACCTTCCTTTCTTTTTCTGAGGCCCAAAATTTGTCCATTGTCAGCAGAATGTTCTTAACACCATTCTTGATAATATATGAAAGTCCTATAAGTGAGATGATTTTAGCTTATAAGAATATTTAAGGTTTTGACATTCACGTGAGTACATATTAGCTGAATGCTATAAATTTAAATGTGTTTCAGTATTCTTTCTTATGACTTTTTCCATATTTCTCACAGATTTGATTCTTCTGATAATTATTAGAACTTTGAAAATATTCTTTTGTTCAGTTGTTTTGAACCCTTTTAATTCTTAAGATTTATAAAAATATTTTTAGATTTTTGCTCTTCTCTCATTCTTCTCATATGACATAAGCTTTTCTGAACATGAAAAAATTCAAAATTATTCAGAAAGCTTCCTTCATCACTTTAAGCTAAAAGATATGTGCTTTCTAGTTTATGTGGCTATGGTGATCGAGAACAGATATTTATCAAAGAAATATTGCCATTGAGGGCTGTCAAAAGCATGAAAAACCTATCCTTTGTTGCAGCCTTAAGAAAAGGAAAACTAACTTTTTTATATGGAGACTAAAACAAAAAATTTCGAGGGAGATAAGAAAGATTATTTTGGCTTATAGCTGTCTACTTTCTGTCTTGTCAGAAAGCTACAACAACTAACTATTTTATTGCTAGAGCTCTTTCGATAGCAATGTCTTCTAGTCGAAAAATTATCGCATACGGATACCGTATGCAGAAATGTATACGGTGTCTGATCTCAATAGTTCATCACAGATTTTGTTTTAAATAGGGTCCACTGTAATATGCCCTTGGTGTGTGATGGACGATGGAGATCGGACACCGTATGTATTTCTGCATGCGGTATCCGTATGCAATAATTTTTCCTTCTATTCACCATAAGTTGGTTGCAATGAATCCTATATGGTTTCTTATAGATTTAATAATTAAAATAACCCTTTTTAAACAATGATCTTCATTTTATATTAAAAAGTAAATAAAATAATATAATTATCTTTTAAAGCATACTTTTTATCTTAAATATAAGAACAAAAAAAAAAGTTTAGAGTGCTCCATTTATAACATATAGCACATGTAAAAAGAAAGACATAAGTTTAAAATCAATCAAATCAATTAATCATACCATATTAAACATTTTTTCGATGTCCAAGTATTGAAAGTAAAGTAAAATACATCTAATATCTACTAAGATAGAATCATTTTTTAATAGATTTTTCTCCTTAATTAAGAAGAATGTTTTATAAAAAGTAATCTTTTTCATAGCTAAAATAAATAATCCAATTTAATGTGTGTAATCTTTAAAGTTAGTTTGATGTTTAATGTTAAAATTAATTTCACCACTTAAAACTTATCTTTTACATGATTTTTATTGATAATTTATATTAAATAATATACTATGCTAATATTTGAAAACATAACACTAAACCAAGGTTTAGAAGAAAAACAATTCACAAAAAAATTTCCTAGTCATGCTATGAGTTTAGCTTAATTTAATTATTATTTTATAGTCTTGTAAAAAAAATATAATTTAAGTGGACACTTTGTTTTTTAAAAGTGTTGTAGTGTTATTTATCTTCTCTAGAGTTTAGTTCCACAATCTACTGAAAAAGATTGATATTTGTAACTAAAGATGTATTGTAACGGTTGCATATATACACACTTGCAATTATACACAAGCATGTTGATTTACATGTGTGTGCATAGGCTTGCCAGTGCAAAAACCATAGTGTGATTGCAAAATTTGATTAGTTTTGGCTTGATGATGTTGTAAGGGCTATTTTCACCTTCCATATCCTTTTTTTACTTGAAGTATGTTTAAATTTTTTGAATAAAATATCTACTAAAAATATCATAAATTAATTAAATTTTATTTCATTAAATAATAATTTGAATGCACTGATGATGTTTTTATACACTTGACTTGAAATCTATAACCATCATCATCATTAGCCAACTTTAAAAACCACAGGTTATGCTAATCCTCAAACTCATAGGCATTTTTTTTAGCCAACTTTAAAATTCAAACTCATAGGGTAGTATGACATGTTATCCCTAGGATTGAACGTTGAAGTTTCTTTCCTTGTTCTCAAAACTTCTTACAAAACAAGTGTTAACATTAATCAGAAGTTTTCTTAGACAATTTTAATTATCCATGATGTAATTAACTACAGGTGCTTGCTCCTATAG
This sequence comes from Papilionanthe hookeriana x Papilionanthe teres, assembly GCA_022702705.1. NCBI lineage: Eukaryota > Viridiplantae > Streptophyta > Magnoliopsida > Asparagales > Orchidaceae > Papilionanthe > Papilionanthe hookeriana x Papilionanthe teres. Next base: position 52,349,059 of record CM040427.1, on the reverse strand, counting down.
GAGATTTAAGAATTCAGAATAGGTATCACACATAGAAATCTCTGGTCATCAAAATTTCATATGTGATCTTCCTTATATAAAATTTCTAGAATAAGGCATTCTAGAATCTCCTTTTATAGGGATTATCACCGACATTTCTTATTCTACTGTTTTTTATTTTATCAACCCTTACTTTCTTCAAACTTCTTATTATCTAAGGATCCTCTACATGATCCAATGGAAATAAGATTTCTTGAAGATTAGAGCAATATTGTAGATAAACAGAGTGACGACTCCAAAACAATGATATCGACATCGACATCGACAAAATCTCTGACACGGCTCCAATTGCCGACAGAGCATCAATTCACTATTCGAGAGACAACATAATAGATCGGGGTATTAGAGAGGATGAATCAGACTTTGGCAGAGAAAGTTTAAAATATGTTATCCTACGTTGGGTTAGATAGAGTTTATTGGGTTGAGGCCATAGAGTGTTCTTGTCACTTAGTGAGCCATCTCCCTTCTACAATTATTAGTATGAAGACTCCAAATGAGATGTGGAAGAGTTATCTTGCCAGAGATTATGAGCACATGAGAGTGTTTGTGTGTCCAGTTTATTTCCACATACAGAAAGATAAATTGGGACCATGGGAAAATAAGGCAATATTTTTCGGCTTCATGCATGGAGTTAAGGGCTTCAAGCTATATGACAGTCAAAAAGGAAGGTTTTCATTAACAGGGATGTTACATTCAATGATATAAGCTTGTTAAAAAATCAGGACTCAAAGTAGGTGAAGAGTTCTATAGGGACCACAAAATTGCAAAAGAAGTTGGAGTTTGATGCAACTTGATTTGTTCACGGGTCCATCCACCCCAACTCAAATACATAATTCAGTCACAACTCAAGAGGTATATGTTGATAGTGCTTTGGGGAAGGTGAAAGAAGATGTTGAGTATGAGAATCTTGCTTAGGAATCTATTGGTAGGAGCAAGACCAGACGCCAAAATATCTCAATACCAGCTTGGTTGAGGGATCACATTTCATTTGTAGTTTCAACCACAGAGAAGAAATTTCTTGTCACTACAAAGAAGTGATAGAGAGCCAAGACTGTGATATTTGAAAAGTTGCAATGGATGAAGATATAGAGTCTCTTCGGAAAAAAATAGTACTTGAAGGTTGGTGAAGCTTCCTCCAGAAAAAAGGTGTCGGGTGCAAAAGGGTGTATGCAAAGAAGGAAGAATCTTATTAAACTGATGTGCGGTACAATGCAAGATTGGTAGAAAAAGGCTTTTGTAACAAGAAGGGATCAATTATGAGGAGGTGTTATCCTCAGGGTCAAGAATCCCTAAACCTTATTCTGTTAATACTTGTAGCACATTATGGTATGATCTTTAAAGAGCTAAATGTGAAGACTGCATTCATACATGGGAAATTGCAAGATGAGATATACATGTTGCAGTTGATTGGATATGGAGCATTATGAGACTTGGTTTGCAATATGAAAAAGTCTATGTATGGGTTGAAGTAGTAACCATGACAATGATATCAAAAATTTGATCAATTCATGAGGAGACAGAAGTACACGAGGAACAACATAATCATTATGAATATTTCAAGAGGTTGGCCAACGGTGAGTTCATTTACTTAATTATATGTGTTGATGATATTTTGATTGCACTTGCTTCAGATTAAGGTTGATAGAATGAAGAATCAACTATCCAAATATTTTAAAATGAAGGAGTTGGGTGAAACTCGCAGAATTCTTAGCATTGAGATTCTTAGGGACAAAATAACAGAAATGTTTGGCATTTACAAGGAGCTTATGTTTGAAAGGTGCTGAAGAAATGTGGGGTTGATGACTCAAATAAGGTGATGAGTTTACGCATTACATCTCACTTTTGGTTAGTTCAGATCAATATCCTAAATATGAAAAAATAAGAAAATATATGTGATTGGTTCGTTATGCTAATGCAGTGGGCATTTTTGATGTATATCATGATTTTCACTAAACTAGACATTGTACAAACAGTTGGTGTTCAAGTTCATGTATGATCCATGAAGGAAACATTTGCAGTCTATGAAAAATATTTTGAGGTATTTGAATGGTACAGTTGATGTTGGCTCGGTGTTTGAGAGGCAGTCTTCTATTGCAGATTTTTGTATAGGCTATGCTTACTCAAGCTATGCGGTTATACAGATAAACAAAATCTACATATGGTTATATATTCACATCGGTAGAAGATCCAGTGAGTTGGAGATCTGTTCTTCAGTCTACTATTGCTTTATCTACTATGGAGGCTAAGTACATGGTATTCACAAAGTTAATGAAGGAATCAATATGGATGCAGAGCCTATTTGATGGTTTAAGAGTTGATCAAGAGTTTCTGACGGCGTTCTATGATAATCTGAGTGTAATATTTTTGGTCACAAATCCAGTTCATTATGCGCGTACCAAACACATTCACATGAGGTACCACTTTGTTCAGGACTTAAATAATGACATTAAAGTTCTGCTGAAGAAGATAGGTGTAAAGAAGAATTCAATGGATATGCTAATGAGGGTACTAACAGTTCATAAGTTCACCCACTGGAGAAGCTTGGTGAATATCCGATCTTAGAACTGATTGCCCAGTCAGACATTTTGAAGAACGATGCGAGGCTTGATCCTTTCGGGATGGGGGTATGTAGGCAACCATCTTAGTGCAGTTGAATTTGAATTTAGAGCATATTTGATCATCTCTAATTTATCTGGAAGTAATAGATGAGGTGATGATTGTTGTTTTTATGGACTTAAAATCATGATTAATTTTATCTTTTGGCTTCATTTACTTTTATGCCCTAAACCTCCTCTATAAAAGAGACAAATAATTGGTTACTTATCCTAACAGTAACGATGGACAGAGACATACATTTTTGTCAAGCACCAATATACTTAATTTGACCCATAAACACAGCATGCAGTCTTCGCTTCCTTGTTAGTAGGTGGCTCACGCAACTCATGATGCACCAGGTGCAACAAATGCCTTTAGCTAATTATATATTCTCCAAAAGGAAAACAAAATCTACACAAAATTATTGGGCTAAATAGAATTTGGAGAACTTATCGTTCATATCTGCATAAAAATGGATTATTAATATTCTAACCAAGCATGTAACTAGTTGATATAACTCAATATAGGGGAAAAGCAATTTTATGTCTTCTCTTAAGAAAGGAAATCAGATAATATAATGTTATAAATTCAAAAACGGAAAAAAAGATGTTCTTTTCAAAAGCTAGAAAGAACATGAGTACGCAGCTCTATTTCAGGAAAAAAAAAAGCAAATAACTATAATAATCATAATTATAACAAAAATAAGGAACTTGCATTTTGCAAATAACATGAAGAAGAAAGAAAGATGAGTAAGGATGAAGTCGTTTTCAAACAATCCAATCGAACGAGGATAAATCCATAAACCTTTAACTAGTGGGATCAAATCAACAGAAAGTTGCAATAGCTGATCCAATGTTCTGACGATGCCTGGCCTATATAAACACTTTATCTTCCATGTCCTTGTTAGATGTATCATCGGTGACAAGACATTATTTTTAACCAATTGGTCAAGGAAAAAAAATATTAAAAATATATGTATTGTACAAAATTGGTCAAAATATTTTGTATTTTTCTGAACTTAAATTTTTCAGTATAGATTCTGAAGAAAATATTATGTCAGTCGTTTGGACATGCTTATAAAGATATAGATTGCACCACGTAGTGTATCTGGTGACATGATGCGATCCACGCTAACGATAACGCGTCTGTCAAATATAATATTTCTTCTAAATTCTATACCTTTTAATGTCACTTAAAAGAAAAAAAAAAATATGAGGTCAGTATATAACCCAGAAAACCCAAAAGAAAAAAAAGACAAAATGCGAAGATGTAAGTACCGTAGGAAGTAATTAAAATAAAATAAAGAGTAATAGAAACCCTAGCTGCATAGTAGGGATTCATATTTGTAAAGGGGCAAGCAATGTGCTCCAGAAAGCGGAAGGAAGGACGGTTGAACCTGGAAAACAGCACGTGCTCTCGCGAAGGGTGCAGATAATGGCGATGGTGACATTAGTGCTTGGCTAAGGATAAGCTCCAGGAGAAAGAAGACGGCATGTAAAAATAGTGAGACATGGGAGAGAGCCGTAGACAACAAGCTGGAAGGCTCAACGGACATAAAAGAAGAAGAGTGCGACTGCCTTGCTCTCTGAACGGTACTACAATTGCTATTTCGATGCCCTTTGGGCACTCCAGCCAGCCCGTTTTCTAAATAAAGGGATAAAAGAGAGGGAGTCAGAGCTACGGATAGAAATATGGCTTTAATACGTAGATTTCAGGTTTCAGGATTATACAATTTTTACCAGTGAGAGAGAGAGAGAGGGAAAAGATGGTCATTTAAGGAGCTATGTTGCAGAGGACAATAGGGGCTAGCTAGAGGTAAACTAAAATAATTGTCCCTGAGAACTGATGCAAGAGACGGATGCGCGTCCAGATGACAGTGAAATAAACGATAGAGGACAATAGTAATAATACACTATGGTGACCATTTTTTGTCAATTCACTGTTGCTTTTTAAGCTATTTGAAAACAGCCAACGAATTGCTGTTATTATTTCACCAAATCTCGGGATAGAAAAAGTAGTCACATTTAATCGCAGCATAATGTTTTGGGGGGATTTTTAATTTTCGTTAGACAGAGAGTTGTTAGATATGACTCATATATTAGATAAGAGACAGATGTTAGAGTGGAAGGGGTAATTATGTTATGTGGGTTGGAGTTGCGGGGGCAATGCCACTGCGGTACGGTACATGGGTAATTTTGTTATTACATATTGTGCACTAGGATTATATATACATGTCTTGTTTGTAACTATAGGGCTATTCTATACTCTTTTCTGAAATTGAAAGAAAGTCATTGCTCTGCTCCCGATGACATGGACATCTTTCTGAACCTCGTTAAATCTCTATGCTCTTCTGGATTTGTGTCGATTCTCTTTTTTTCGGCCTTAAAATTATTAACAGGAGTTCTTGGTATAAGTTAAGATTAGAAAGCACGTACTTGGTAAAAGTGTTGTTGGAATGATAAAATATTGTGTACGTATAATATATGTATAAAAAGTCAAACAAGGTGTAATATATTCTCTCTATTGGAAAAGTGTTTCTAGAATTTATTTACAAAAAAAATTTTAAATTGATCTCTCATATTTTTCCTGAAGAAAATTTTGTACAAAAATTTTAGTTCTCTTATCTTCATTTTGGTTTTTTATTTATTTACTCTCAATGGTTTATCATGCATTATCCTAACAACTAATATCCAAACATTGGTTTAAGAAGATTTTGGATTTAACCAAGAAGGTTGGAAGATCAAAATCAATAAATTAGATAGCACAACCATCATAAAAAAAATAGAAACAGATATTAGTATAAGAAAAAATTCAAATCAATATTAAGAACTACACCATAGGCATAAAGGCTCTCCACTCTAAAATTAAACTTTAAATTTAAAATTTTATTGAATGCACTTTGGTGAAAATTATGTTTTAGAAAGACGAACATTACAAAAGATGCTAAAATTAGAGTCTGGTATTTGCGTCGGATTTTTTCAATGCAAAGATAGCGTCGGATTTGCGGTAGTAAAGAGGTAAAAAAATCAATTTTGTTGTTTACGACAGCTTTTGGGTCAAATTTACGTCCAATAATTCGGCGAAAAAAGTATTATGAAAATAACAAAACTAAAAGTGGGATTGCGACAAAGTTTGCATTGAATTTGCATCGAATAAAGTGATGCAAAAAATTTTATTTAAAAGCTTCAAACTACATCAGTCATAATGAGGACAAAAAATCGAACACAGATAACACGTCTTCCATGTTATTTGATTACGTCGAAAAAGTTTGACGAAAATCCGACGCAAAATACCTAAAATACATATCTTGCATATCTATTCTTATTTTTCTCTTCCGCGTCTCTCTGTGTTACCGAAACTCTCGCGCCTCTCTGTGTTCCAAAGCCCTCGCCCTCCTAGCTTTGCTCAAAACCATCGTGTGCCTTTGTCAACAAACTTTCGTGATACAGTCACCATTAGAGCTAGCTAGGAAGGCAATGATGGTATGCGGCTTACAGAGAACACCAAAACTTCCATATTTCTCATCCCTCCATACCACTTCAATTAGAAAACATTGAGGAAGGTAATTCTATTTGTGCCAATCTTTTTTATTTTAATTTTTGAAAAGTGAAATGGAACTTACATAAATAATGTTTAGGTGCTAGGTATGTATGAAAAGCTTTGTGATGTATGTATTATCCAAGTACATAAGTAATTTGGTGTGCAAGTAAATATTGAAATTTAGGTGCTAGGTATGTTTACATATATGAATTGAGTGGTACGTATAAAAATCATGAATAAATAATGTGGTATGTATGTAAAAATTGAAGTTTAGGTGTTAGATATGTATATACATAAGAATTGAGTGGTATGTATGAATATCTTCATAAAAATTGAAGTTTATGGGTTAGGTATGTATATACATACAAAATTTAGTGGTATGTATGAAATCTTCATAAAAATTAAAGCTTAAGTGTTAGCTATGTATATACATAAGTATTGAGTGGTATATATTTACTTATTAGTATAATTCAAATTGGTTGGTTGAAATGAAGCAATATATGCATCGGGTCTTATTCGAATTGAGGTTATATATAAGGGGATGTTATTAGTAGAATTCACGTTGGTTGGTTAAAGAGGAGGAATGTATCAATCAGATCTATTTGTCAAAGAGATAGTGATATGGATGAGGTTGCTGTTAGTAGAATTGAAGTTGTTGGTTGAATTAGAGGAATGCATCGATCGGGTCAAATGTTTGAAGTGATGCTAACATAGATCGGAATGTAATCAGTAGAATTCAAGTTGGTTAATTGAAGTAGGGGAGTGTATCGTGTCTTATTCAAAGTGATGGTGATATAGATGGAGATGTTATTAGTAGAATTCAAGTTGGTTGTTTGAACTGGAGGAATGCATCGGGTCTATTGTTTAAAGAATAAACAACTTCAAACACCAATTAGTGTCGAATTTTTGTTTTATGTATCAACTAATTTTTATTTTGTGTAGTAATTTTACTGATTTGTAAATCTATATCTATGATGCAGATGGATATTTGTATTTTTGAGTGCTTGGATGTATAACAATTATATCTAGGATGAAAAGAACTCATAAATGAGTTCTTGAATGATATTGGGGAATTAGTGTATGTTGCATCACAACTGCCCATTTATCGTTCAGATGGTAAGTTCCAGTGTCCTTGTGCAAAACACAAAATCAAGCGTATATGTAACCCGAAAAAATTAAATTGGATCATTGCCGCAAGGGATTCAAACTAAATTATTGTTACTAGATTGCACATTGTGAGCAAGAACCGATAGTTCAGTACAATCAAGGCGCCTCAACAAGCTATATCCCTCCAGCTTAGAAATATGATACTGGCACATACGAAGAAATGGTTCATGATGCTCAAAGAGCTCATTTTATTTAGACAATTCTACATGAAAGTGAAATATCAAACAACAAATCACAACAATTTTATGACTCGCTGAATGCTGCACAACAACTTTTACAGGATGGTTGAACTACACAGACGAATTTGTAGTGACGCTGTGAATGTGTTGACCTCATTTTTTTATGAGGTCTTCTCTTCTTCTTTTAGTGCTTAGGATCTAGCCTTAGGCTTTTCCTTTGACTATCTTAGAGGATTAGAATTGGGACCCACCTTTTAGAAATTCAAACCACTTCTAAACTCCCCGAAAACTCCACAAACTTGACCGTAGACCCCTAATCACCTAGAGGGTTGAAATCAAATGTGGAAGTTTAAAGGATGAGTTCCTATAGGACTCTTTGGCCTTAGGACCGCTCCTAGGTGGCCCTGGTCGCAGTAAAGGGCTGACTTGCACACACACTACACCTACACACTACACTTTCACACACTTCCTAAAAACACACCCATACCCATTTGACCTCCTCGACTCATGCGGGTGATTCACATGGATGGTCCTTAACCCCTAAGCCGCTCGCTAAGAGGTTAGGAACAACATAGTGAATGCCTCAAATGAGTCCCTTCATGGCTCATGTGGGCTTGATATGGCTTCATGGCTCAACAAAAATGATTTCATTCCACTTACATCCACCCAATCTTCAATTTTCCAAATTTTCGATTTTTGACCCCGGGACCCTACACCCGCCAACCTACCCAAAGCCTCGAATAGCCAAATTTCTCAAAAAATTTCCAAATCACCCAAAATTCTCCAGAATCATTCCCAAACATTTCCACATCACTCAAATTGATCATCCATACCCAAAAATATCAAAAATTCTAAAAATACCTCCCAATACCCTCCAAATACCCAAAATACCCCTCCTAGCCAAAAAATCCAAAAATTCAGAAAATTCCCAGAAAATTCCAGAAAATCCCAAATGTTCCCAATTTCATTTTGTTCAACTACACCATGGGCCAATTTTGTCAATTTACCCCACTTTTATCAAAACCCCCAATTTGACCCATTTTAACCCAAAGTAAACCCAATGTCAAACCTAACCTACCCAATTGACCCAAATTCTGGTCCAATTCAATTCTAAACTTCAATTCAACATCCCCAACACTAATCTAGACCAAATCCAAGCCCAAGTTGATTGGCATTGGGATCCAATTTCACTTTTGGCCTTAAAGCCCAATTTGGACCCATGACCCAAACTTAGCCCAAACTCACCCAATTCAACTCCAATTAACCCCAAATCTTTTCTAAACCTTCCTTAACATCCCCATAAACAAAACACTAACATGATTTGCCCAAGATTTTGATCCAAACCCCACTCAAATTCAACCCAAAGCTAAAAGGCCCATTTTTGACCTAAACCCAAACCTAACCCAAATGAGCCCAAATCCCAAAATCAAAACCTAACCAAAGCCAAAACCTCTTTGAAACACTCCCATAAATATTTCCCAACATTAATTTTACATCAATTTCAACTCTAGCCCAACATTGGCCCAAGTTAGCCCAATTTGACCTACATAGGCCCACTTACCAATTAAACCCAAATTCAAACCAATTCAAGTCCAAATCACACCAAATTGACTCCAAACCACTCATGACACATCCCTAAACCAAACTCAACAATTATTTGGCCCAACCTCTTTACAAAATTTCTATCCATAAATTCATTTTCAAACCTAAAAGCCCACTTCCCTAAACCTTCCTAAAAGCTCATTTCCACCAAATACAAAAGCCCAAATTTGGCCCTAAAGCCCACATGACATTTCCATTTGCCATCCATTTAATCAAAGCCATTCCCTAAGTTATAATTCCATCATCAAACAATTCCAAATCAAGCCCCATACAAATTCACATCAAAATATCAAAATTTTTCTTAAATCCATTTACATGAAATTGACTTGACTTTTCCCAAGCCAAAGGTGAGTCATGAAGCCATGCATGAGCCACATGGAAGCCATGAGAGCCTCTTTACATGTCACCATACCATATTGGGTAGGAAGGAGGGCCCCTTTCCTTAATCCCTAAAGCTCATTAGCCTTAATCATGATTCACCTAAACCTAAATTTAATCCAAATATATTTGGATGGAGACTTCTCCATGCCAAACCAGCTGATCCCTTTGATTCCCCACAGCACCCAAAGCCACCTTGAAGGGTGCACCAAGCCCAAATGGGTGAGTTGACCCATTTAGACCCAAAAACTAGCCATGCCCCATTCTACTTTGGATCAAAGCCTTTACACTTGGCATTTGCCAATTGCTTGCACAAACACCCGCACCCGACCCACTGACCCCGAGGGTGACCCTCGCTCACGGCCGGCCACCCCGGCCGCCGGAAAACTCCATGGCCGAGAGGTCCAAGTCAATCCAAGCTTGGAATTCTCACCGCCGAAGCCGCCCCATGCCCAGCGCCATTGCGTACTGTTCTTCACTTGCCATGAGCAGCGATCCCGGCCCTCAACTTCCCCGGGAGGCCCTCCAGCCTCGCCTATTTAAACTCCCCACCTCTCGGCCATGAGGAGGTGCTTCGAAACAAACCTTAAGGAAACTCGCCAAAATTGTTCCGGACTACTCCCCATACACGAGCACTTGATCCCCACCGAAATCCCCCGCCATTTCTTCTCTCGCGAGCTCGATTTCGAGTTGAAATCCAAGCCCAAAACCAGGACACTTCTCCACGATGGATCAATCCTCAAATCGATTGGTCCTACACCTTCACCGCACCAAGAGAAGGTGTCCACCGAGCAAAAGCCCCATCTCCGGACCACCCAGCTTGTTCCGGACTCCAAAGGTTGTGATCGGCGTTGGTGGAAATCACACCTGAGCAATTCACCACATCCCCGTGCTTCATCCCCAGCCTCCTGCAGGCTCCAACGAACGTGCCGAGCATCTCCGATCGAGGCTTCACCTCTCAGAGCTAAGGTATGGATCAATTCTTCATCCCGAGCTTCTAAACATTCTCCATTTCAAATGAGTCAATTTCAATAAACATTAGCCGTATAGATGTGTTCGTCTCTTCAAGACGAATCCATAGAGTATAAGAACATGAAAATCCATTGAGTATCGAGTGAGATATTAGGGATTTAGTGTGGACGGCTCTCGGGTGAGGACACTTGGGAACGATGAACGAATGCCGTCCATTTAATACACGCGCGGACGGACGGCCAGGATCGCGTCGGATCAGAAGACGGAGCGATACAGCGGGTCCCGGGAGCGCTGCGCGGATGGCGGCGTCGAATGAGATCGCGACGCGTGTGCCTTCGGAGATGTTAAGGATGACGCGGCGCCGCGTGGATAAGTAGAAAATTAGGGGTATTTTCTATTTATTTAATTCCCTAAACTTCAAAAATTCATAACTTTGTGTAGGAAAATCATAAAAATAAAATAAAAATACTTTCTTGCTCAGGTGAACGAGAGGAGAATAATGTGGAAAAGAAATCATTTAATTTCATCAAGTATCTTATTTTTTATAATTTATTTACTCTCTGCATACATTTAATTCTCCATGCATGTATACAATTCACCATGGCATGAGACCATAGGGCTTTTGAAGCCTCTGAATTTGGGAACATTCTCTAAATTTTCCAAAGTCAGAGACCATCCCTATGAAGAGTTATTGATTTTTTAAATTCATGTCACTGTTTTGAGTATTTTAATTCCAATAAATAGCATGTTGTGAAATAAATTCTAGGAAAATTTGGTGATGTTCCTTATGACCAGAGAACCCTAGGAAAAATAGGTTTTGAGTTAGTTCATTTTAGACAACCCTAATTGGCTTAAACACTCAAAATAGGTCTCTAATTAATTAGAGTTAACCATAGATCAAATTGACTTGAAATCAATTCTCCACTGACCTTTAGGATCAGAGGAACCCACCATAAAAGTTTGAAGTCAATTGGACTTGGTTAGCTCTATTAATTGGGTTGATTAAGCCATTTAGTCATTTTAAACTTTAAAAATTCATAACTTTCAAAATACCTTTCAAAAATTCACCAAATTGGTTTTAGAGCCTCTCTGATATCAGGGGAATTTAAGAAAATTAAAATTTCAATTTTCTAAAAAAGTTGATTTTTAATATTATTTTAATATTTTTAATAATTAAAAAATAATAAAAATCACAAAAATAATAAAATTCACCAAAATGTCACATTTTGAATTTTAATCACTTAGGAACAAACCCCATATTTTTCTTAGGCCTATTTGGTGAGATATTAATTTTTAAAGTTCTAGGGTAATTTTAAAATTAAAAAAATGTATTTTATAGCATTTTCACTAAAATAATTATAATAAATCATAGAAAAATCAGAAAATTGCAAAATTTGCTTCTCTGGTTTCCTTGATATCAGAGAGATTTTTGAAAAACATAAAATTCATTTTTCAACTTATATTCTATTTTTAAATTAATTAATACTCCAGAAATTAAAATAATTCTAATAAATAAAATATAATTCAAAAAATCACAAAATTTGGTCCAAGTGGTCCTCTGGTTATTAGGAATGTCCCATAATTTTCATAAGGACAGAAACTTTTCCTTGGTCATGTTATTAAATTTTCCTTGGAAATCTCTATTTTCTACCAAAAATAATTATATAAATAAATTAAATACAGAAAAATCACATTTTCTCCTCTCATGTCTTTAGTGACATATGAGTGAAGTCACATAAAAATTTCAAGTTCATTTGAGTTCAATTTAGTGAGTTATGAAATTATTAAGCTTAAAGGGTAAAGTGGTAATCAAATTTCTTTTAATCCTTAATTAAAACTTTAGGTTTAATAAAAATTAACAAGTAAAATATCTGATCCTAATTTGATTTGGATGATTGAAATTTAATAATTGAAGGGTAGAAACCCATTAAGCAATTTAAAAGGATTAAACTTTAATTAAATGATTGATTAAATTTGGAAGAATAATGAAATTAGAATTATTAAAATAGGGATATTATTAGGAAGAGATTTATTCTTTAATTTAAAAAATCCCTAAATTAATCATTTCATTAATGTTTAATTCTTAATTAAAATGATAATTCAAATTTAAAACATCAAAAGACTTAATCATTAAACTAAAATTAAATTATTGAACTCTTTTAAAATTTTAATTAAAATTAAAATGAATAAAATTAAATTAAAAATTAAATTAAATTAAATTAAATCAAATTAAAAATTAAATTAAAAATTAAATCAAATTAAAAATTAAATTAAAAATTAAATTAAATTAAGAATTAAATTAAATTAAATTAAATTAAAAATTAAATTAAATTAAATAAATTAAATTAAATTAAATTAAATTAAATCAAATTAAATTAAAAATTAAATTAAATCAAATTAATTTAATGTAACATCAAACCAAACTAAATTGAATTAAATTAAATCGAATTAAAAATTAAATTAAAAAATTAAATTAAATTAAGTTGAATTAAATAACATCACCTAAGACATAAAGAACTCAAAAATAAATCTAAAATAACTTGAACACTATTCCAAACTTAAATCATCAATTTGAACTTAAATTTGAATCACAAATCATTAAATATCATTTCGCCCTTAGAGCTTTTACTATCGTAACTCCTAAATAGAATATTAAATGAAATGTTACTTCACTTATAGGACATTCAAATATCCTAATTCACTGAGCAAGTTAACAAAACTTGAAAACCTCGGACGATCGATTCATTTACATAATTAAATTCATTTGGACTTAAAACAATCCTAGAAATATTGAAAAGATGTTTAAGATTCTTCTTAGCACTTCCTCAATATGATAGGATATTTATAAGAACAATTGAACTTAATCGTTCTTTGATGAAGAAAATCGTCTTCAAACTAAAAACACGAGGAACCTAGACGTCATAGGAAATGACTAGCTATAGGATTAGGAATTTGGTAGAAAACCATAACCCTTACCTTAGCTTTACTGAGAACTTGCTTAAATATTCTAACCGTGTTTTAAGTGCGACTTGGGATGACGGGAAGACCCTCCAGTACGCTTTTATTTTATTGCGATTTACCTTACGGTAATTTATTTAATCGCATCGCACTTACTTTTCTTGCATGATAAACAACGATTGCATGAAAACCTACACCTTTAGGACAGAAACCAAAACTGAAACCCATAACTAAATTAAAAGACACTACAAGATAAAATTCACCGCCACAACATTTCAAAATATAAGACAACTCAAAATTTAATCACAAACAGAACACAAAACTACAATTACAACTAAATTAAAACGTCTCATTGAATGATCGGGAATACCTCGGATGATGTAACCCGCGTGTTGCTTAACGGGATTTTCCACGGTCTAAATGAAAGTGCGGAACTCATTTAGTTGAGTTTAGCAAATTCATCTGGACTAAGTGAATTCGATGAAAATAACGGTGCCGGGATGACGGAACCGTGGGATCTTAATTGGTTCTGTTTAATCAACTTTAAGATCTGTTTTAATTAAAATGTTAAAAACACATGGAAATTAAGACTTTCTTTAAACCAAACACTTTTCTCATCCCCTGATTTATGATTTCTAAAACTAAACCTCTGCAACAACAAGGAGCTCGGAGCATGGTGGGCAGCACGGCCATCGTCGTCAGCAAAACTTGAACCTACTTCAGTGAAAACTTTCCTAGAATTAAACAACAAAGCCATAGGACTTCGAGGTAGTTTGCACTAGTGCAACATAAATCCTCAACTCTTCGTTAGGCATTTGCGATTGCAAATTAAGCCCTAACCTAGGTCTTAGGATTCCGAGGTAGTCGTCCGATACGACATAAACCCTCATATCTTCCAGAGTTATTTCGCACGATTCTATCATATAAATATAAGCCCTAATTAATTAAAATTGGCGAAGATTAAAACATTAAATAAACATTAGGACTTTCCTAAATCCAAGCCAAACAATAGGATAGTCGGGAGATTATCGAAGTTCACTTCGAATCCGTAATTTCTCCTACTTTTCTTCCTTTGAATTCCCAAAATAAAATGTTCCAAACTTGATCCATTTCCTATTGAGATTCAAAAATTCAATCCTTTGAAAACTTAAACTTTGAAATTCTTGAGAGCGAGAATTATTGATTATTATCGAGAGTTTTCTTAGGTGATTCCCGTCACTTAAGATGTAATTAACTATAGGGGCTTGCCCTTATAGGGAATTTTAAAGAACCCGGGTAATATAAACCACTGTTTAATGTTTTCATGTTAAGCGAGGGGAATTTGTCGGCTTATAAAATTGGTTCGCAGACCAAACGGATGTCACGAAATCTCCTAGTTTATTTAATCGAGCCCCATCATCAAGCGAGTGTGTCTATTCTTCGGGATAGATACACGGTTTGTGATGCGGTGCTCGTTTATATAAACTATTTGGGATGTGAGATCGGTTTGATTTCATATCTTAAAATCTTCAAATTTAAAATTATTTTCAAAATCAAAACACTACTTTTCAAATTATATATATATATGTAAATTAAATTAAAAATTCGCCGACAATTTCTGTAGGCGACCTCTTTTCAAAATACAACACTCAACCTAAAAAATATGCCGACAGAATGTTGATCATCAAATATGATATTAACATGCTCAGAGAAGCATTCAATCAAGTGGCAACATTATTGAAAGGGACAAAACCTATAGAGAACTTAGTGTTGGTTGACTTGTACATAACTAAAAAGTTAGTTTCAAAGTTAATGTTATAATGTGAGAAGATCGATTACTATGTTAGTGACTGCATAATTTATTACAAGGCTGATGCAGTCGAGAGGACTTGGTAATTTTGTAGTATGGACGAATTCAAACAAAGGGGAAGAAAGAGTAAAAATCAAAAAAATACTCTGTACAAGCTTCTTTTTTATATTAAAATGCAGAGATTGTTCACTTCAATGCGTACAACACCACACATGACTTGGCACAGTATTGGATCCGTTGAAGCTAATTCGATGAGTCATCCGTCACATAATGAGGCTTGAAGATATTTTAATTGTACTTACCCAGACTTTGCAGCTGAAACACACAATGTTAGACTTGGGTTATGTGTAGATGGCTACCCCATACAGTCATGCAACAATTTCGTACTCATGCTGACCAGTATTCATTACGCTGTATAATTTACCCTCTGATATGTGCTTGACTATGTCATTCTTACTTCTAACATTGATCATACCAGATTCACATAATTCCAAGGTAAAAATTGACTTGTGCTTACAGCCTTTGATTGAAGAGCTTCAAATGCTATGAGAGACGGGTGTGCTTATATATGACTTCACTATGAAATAAAATTTTCAACTGAGAATGGCACATTTGTGGATAATTAGTGATTTTTCAGCCTATGAGATGCTAGTTGGTTGGAGTACAGCAGAAAAAGTGGCTTGTCCTTACTGCATGGATTTGTCGAAGGCATTTATTCTGAAACATGAAGGGATAAATAGTTGGTTCAACTACCACCGATGATTTCTTCACCATGATCACTCATTTAGAAGGAATAGAGATGCATTCTTCAAAAATAGGGTTGAGACATGAAGTCCACCCCCCCCCCCCCCCCCCGAGATTACTGGAGTCAACATATTGCAGATGATTAAAGTAGTACCAAAGACCACTGAGAGATGAGATTTAGCTTCGACTCATCTTCCTGATTTCGGTGTAACACACAACTAGACTAAGCAAAGTATATTTTGGGATCTTTCATATTGGAAGACTAATCTGATTAGACATAATCTCAATGTTACGCATATTGATAAGTATTTTTTTTATAACATCTTCAATACTGTGATGGATATCAAGGTTAAAATAAAGGATAAAGTGAAGGCAAGAATGAACCTAAAAGAGTGTTGCAAAAGAAGAACTTTAGAACTTCAACAGACAAAATGAAGGTAAATTAATAAAGTCCAAAGTTGCATACTGTCTTACACAAGATCAACAAAGAATAATTGAAGTTTCCCAGTGGTTGTCTCATATTTGTGTTGTTATTTTGTTTTGGGAACTAGTAAGGTGTTTGGCATGAAGAGCCACAACTGACATATATTTTTACAATGCATATTATCAATTGCATTTCATGTGTTTCCAAATCTAGTACTTGATCCCTTGATCGAAAGAAAGAGACTCTGAATGTTGACTCACTAAGAAAACTTGATGTGAGTAATTTCTTATTATTATGTAAGCTCAAGTAGATATTTTCTCTTGGTTTCTTTGACTTTATGGAACATCTATCTGTACATATATGTCATGAGGTTTTATACTAGAAGGTCATGTGCAGTATATATGGATTCAAGAAGTATGTCCTTCCACATGTCACTTACAATTGCGAGTTACATTTTATTTAAAACTAGAATACCACCAAACTCTATATAAAATATCTTTATGGTGTAGATTTTTAAACAAAAATTAAAAATAGTAAAAAAATAAACCTCCTGAGGGATCGATCTGTGAAGCATACTTGCTACAGGCGAAATTTACTTTCAACTCTTATTATTTTGAGCAAGGACATCACATAGGTCGTATTGTAGGTTTTCCTTCATAACTAGAATTATCTACATTTCAAATATCAGGGTAGCCATCTGGTAGGCATGATACACGATATCTAGATCATAAAGAGATTCAAACAGTTGCATTGTATGTCCTAATGAATTATGACAAAGTCAGTCATTTATATAGTAAGATACATGGCACCCAAACTCAATATCATCATTTATTATTGAGAATGTTATATATATACTAATGAAAATGATGTAAGCTGATTATTTATCGATAGTTTGAACGTAAAAGATAGGTCTACTAAGCAAGAAAATTGAATCATAATTTTCGAGATGGTTCAAAATATACATACGTAGAAACCACACTTATAATCACATTTAAAAAATATAACTGCCATATTCGAAGTTAGACAAATAGTAACTCTAAAATTGTTATAGGTCCATAATAGAAGCAATAGAATCATGGATTGAATATTACTAGATCTTGTCTTGGGACCTAATCACAGTGTTACTACATGAAATATATTTGATGTAAACGGTTATGAATTCTATCTAAGTTTGTGGTGTGAAAGGAAGAAGACATATAACTATGGTGGTGTTGTTAAAGGAAATGCACACATAAATAGCAAGAATAGCTATTATGGCATACTTAAAGAAGTCATTCAATTGCATTATCTAGGTAATGACAGCTACACTTTGTACTTGTTCAACTGTTAGTGATTTGATCCTATTCCAAATCGAGGAACCTGAACATTTACTCTTTATGATGTCATCAAAGTAAAAAATGAGCAAACGATATGTGAAATTTGATCCATTTGTTCCGGCACGCCAAGCTACACAAGTTTATTAGATACCATGATAGAGCAAGGGATCAAGTTGATTGGGTTGTAATTATGAAGAATAAACCTTGGAAAACTATTGAGCTGATTAGTATTATAGAACCAACTCACCAAGATGAAGATATGTTAGACTTTCGTATTCAAGTCAACGAAAAAGATGAAGTGTTCACGCTAGAGGATATCATGGGGATTTTTGAAAAGATTCCTATGGTTGAGGATGATGAGGAGATTAAAGAAGGAATTTTAGGTTCATCTTCGACTATGAGTCCTCTAATTAAACTTAGCAGCAATGGTAAGTAATTTTGGATTAATGGTTACTACTTCTTTTCTTCTTTTATTTTTGTTATTTTAGTTTTAGGCATAGATGGTACTTATGTCTTACTTTTTCTTTTTCTTTTTTGCACCTTCCTTTATTTTAGATACTAGTACTAATGTCCTTCCTTTGTTTACAGATAACCATAAGTGGTGCTAGTGGTCAGCCGCCTAAGAGACCCCATCTTAAGGGAACATTAGAGACCACCTACAGTAGTAGGAAGAGGGAGACATTTTCTTCTGCTGCTGCTTTCACTGCAGCTTCCACACTTACTCCCCCTCCTGTTGCTGCCACACATCCTACAACACTAGCTTTGCCACCTGCTGCATCCCCGCTTGCTGCTTCCTCACATGGTCCCCCACTTGCTCCTACTGCTGTTGTGGCAAACCTACTCTCCCACCTGCTTCGACTGCTGCTGGCACACTTACTCCCACACCCACACTCCATCCTCCCCCCCCAGTTCAAGACTCACCTACTGGCACACTTGCTTCTCCACCTCTTGAGGCTGGCCCATTGACTCCTGCATCCCTGAGGGTACATTTACTACCAAAGGGTGATTCGTAAGTTATTTTTGACATTATATTATCTGTGTTATTCATTTTATATATTTTTGTAACTAATTTTTTTCTTAAGCAGGTTCATTCCCCATAAATTTCCTGTTACAGAGATATCCAGAGTAAGTACAATGAGTCGTATCTCTCCTAAAAGCAGATCCCATTAGCCACCAAGAACTTGTGGATTGGAGAGTTTAAGGAATGATTATGTGAGTTGAATCTGAATAATAAGTTTAATTTACTTTGTTATAATAACACATGAATTATTAATTACATTGTAGAGGTCCTTCACCTGGCTCCTAGAGCACCACCATCAAATCTGTTGGATCTTCGAGATTCGGTGCAGAGACCGACTTGGTGACATGTTCACCACAACTCGCCAAAGGGCGAACAACCCACCTAGATACGGGAGTAGCTCTGGGGTCAGCTGATTGCAGCTTGGGTCTCTCCTACTTATGAGAGGAAGATGGAGACAAATCGAGCGAACTGGGCGACGAATGGGACCAGGAGAGCTATGCTCCATATTGGAGGATCAGTCCTACATATGGAGCACTCCATGAGGCTGATATGCTTCTTTTAAATATTTAAAAACTCAATGTTTGATGTAAATATGTGACACTAATCAATCATACATACTACACATACCAACGTGTTTAGTTGTGAGCCCTCTGTCGTGGAGCTGCACGTTTGAACTTAAAACTTCTTTTAAATTTTTACTATTCAAAGTTTCAATTAAACATTTATTTTAACTTTATAGGAGGAGTTTGAGCAACATTGAGAGAGGCATCTGGCCACTCAACCCAAGTCTTTCGCCAGTAGTAGTAGTAGTTGTTATTTTATCACTGCGCAGTCTGAGTTTGAGCTTTGGACTCAGAAGGCGGGGAAGAAGAAGATGAGGGTTAATGGTCTTAGTGCGAATTGAAGAGCATAACCTTTGAGACTGAGATCTCATGTGGTCTTTTTCTAAGCTCCCTAAGCTCCTCACAGCCAGACTAGGATGTTATAGCCAGGTAGGTCGTTGCGATGAATGAAGAGATTCTTTAGTGCATGCACAGATGCTATAAGGCCAACATAGGGTTGGGGCTCTACAACGCGCATGGTAGAGACTTTAGCAGATTACCGAGGCAAGCAATCAATGAAATTTATAGAGGAGGAGGACGACGAGGAGGACAATGAGGTGGATGACGAGGAGGACGATGAGGAGGAGGAGAGGGAGAGAGATGACTATTGGTCATTACTTTATATATATATTTTTATTTATCTTTAGCATTACTTTGAACATTAACTCTGGATTTTTTGATTTATTTTGTTATATTTTGGGATAGTGTTACCTTCTACGACTTTGCACAATTGATACTTACTTGAACTACAATTTATGTTAATGTTGATTATCTGTGGCTGCATAAAATATTGTTGCGTTGTTGATTTAATGTATCGTGCAGGTTGTGGAATTAAATGTAACTGTTTTTTACATTATTTTTTTCAATGTTACAGGTATGTGTCTGATTTGCGTTCAATAATTCGACGGTAAAATGATAAATTTTTCTCCTCCATTCTTCGATATTTTTTTATGCTAATCTGACGCTAATTTTAACGTCTGATTTTTTCGAAGCAAATTCAGACGCACACATAGCCTCAAATATAATTGACGCAGAGTCGAAGTAAATAAGACACAAAAAAAAATTGTGGCGGATTATTTTGACGCTAAATAGATAGAAATTATATTACTGACCCCCGTTTTACCAGGAAAAAAAAATGAGGCATAAATCCAACTCGAATCCAAAGTTAACCGTTAAATACTGTAGGATTTACCTCCCATTTGCAGCTTATATGTCTGATGCAAATTTCAAAAATTCCTCTAATGGAAGTAGAGTTGGTTTCTCAATGATTGGGGAAGCTATAGATCAAATCTAAAAGTGCTAAAGCCACTATACATGAATGTATGGGGATCAAGGTGGGTGCTGCAGCAAGTAGCAACTACAACAGTGTGGTAGTAATTTCAAAATACCTATTAACTTTTTTGTAGAGGCAAAAATCACCACAAGAAACCTATAAAGCACAATGAAAGCCAGTCTTTCAATAGTTGTGCAATAAGGAAAAAATTTAATTTAAACACATGTAATGTGCCCCCCTCTGACTGATGGAAGATCATGCACAAGTGGTGTCATAAAAATAATAATTATTAAAATTCTATTAATTATATAGAAATTTATTTATTCTAATAATATAAAAAATAATTCATAAAATGTGAAGCATCATGCATCATTCAAATATTTCGTTGTGATGGGACTTGTCATCATTATATTCTTCTAAACATTAAGATGTATTGGGGCAGAATCTTAGAAGTGATGCCCAACAAAATTCATAAGTATGACAAATCTAAGTGGGTTATGATAGTCCCAAAAGTGCAGGTTCCTTACTTCAGATTTATGCATGGTGGGACTATTTCTGATAACCAATTGGAAGCAATACACCAACAGGCAACAAACAAGGAGATTCTTATTGTCAACAGTTGGTTGTTTTAATCAAAACGTTCTCTTTTGTTAAACACAAAACTCTCAAAACTAGAAATCACCCACAGAATGATGCATGCCATGACAGACAAAAAAAAATTTGATGAATAAATATATAAATAATATTATTTTCATAAAAAAAATTCTTACTTTTTCTGTAAATATTGAATTCAAATAAAATGAAAAGATATAATTGAATAGAAAAAATTTCACCCTAGCTTAATTTAGTTGTTAGAATATGCTTGCAATAGGAGTTTTTAGTTAAAAGAAAATCTTCTATCAACTCCTCCACAGAAATAGCATATGTTTCTCTCTTATATTTATATTAAAAAACTCTATGCTCTCCCTCTCCCTCTCTCCTATTCTCTCTTATCTTATTTCAGACCATACAATATTATACAGTAAACAAACGCTTCTATTTTTAATATTACAAAACCATGTTCAAATGTTTCCAAAATAAGCTTCTTAGTTATGACACCAGGGTATTCGTAGAATGTAACAGCTAGCATTGTAATTAAGAGGTGTAAATGAGTTATGTCAAACTCGAGCCATCCTCAGTTATAGCTTAAGCCTAATTAATTAATAAGAGAGAAAAAAAAAATTATTAATTTAAGTTAGTTTTATAAAGAAATGACAAATAAAGTGAATGTTTAGAAGATAATTAATAAGAAATAATTTGATATAAAAAATAAAATATATATTTTAAAATATTTTAGATAATTTAAAGAAAAAATTCTTGAATTTTAATATATATAAATGAGTTGGCTCGTAAGTTAACGAATCGATTCGGGGCTGGCTTGAGTATGACTTATTAGCTCATCGAGCTCAATTCACTAGCAACTTATCGAATCGAACTTAAGTTGGCTCATGAGTGAGCTTCTCTTTCTTTACTAATAATTAGATTATAAAATATGCTGTCAATATAGTACATAAAAATATCAAAGATGCTACGAGTCCTCTTTACTGATGATTATATTATTTTATTAAATACTGCTCAAATGTTCTTAAATTATTTTAAAATAATTTATAACGAGCTTATAATCTAATCTATCTGTCTCTCTCTCTCTTTTGTGAAATAGGGACGCCATGTGCCTAGTTACATGCGTCAAAATACCGCTCTATCCCTCTGTTTCTATCTCTCCAGCCTCAAATGTGCTGTCTCTATCTTTCAAAATGCTTTTACAGTTTTGGCCACGAAATCCACAAGCAGAGACCAGATTTTCCGCTAGCCAGATGTTTCTTTCTCTTCCTACGTATCGTCTTACCATTCGCTCTTCAGTTTTGTTCTCCCTCTTGCAGAAATATTAGATTCCAGCTTCAAAATTTTTACCAAACTAAACTAAACTATCAGCACCAGATAGTTGGGAAGCTTCGGCTTAATAATAAACAATTACAGTGAATAAGCTGACTGTTTGTTTATTTTTCACAGTTTGAAAACAAATATGTTGCAGAACCGTTCATACAAATACAATCTATACTTTAAAAGCAAATATCTAGTGCAAAACATTACAAAATAAAGATATATATTTTACTTAACAGTGAGTAATATGACAATCAAAATTAAGAAAAAGACTATTAAAAAATAATTAATAATATGATAGTATTATTTTTAAAATGCAGACGACCTATGTTATGAGTTAAACCGTCATCCAGGGAAACTCTTCATGTCTGATCACTCATAACAGTAAAATTTTTCAATCTATTTACCCACCGAAAATAGTCACAGTGTTTTGTGATTCTCCGTGGGACACCTGTAAAATTGTCACTCATAGCTATGTAGCTGACGTGAAATGAGTGACGAACATTAAAGTTTATAATGACAGTGGAATCTTCTCGAGGTACCAAAATTCCTCTAGCTCATATTTCCTGAGGACTTAAATAGATATACGCTTAAACATATCACAAGTAAAAATTGATAACAAAAGTAATTAATTAAAGTTTTATGCAAGAAGTCTTAGAGAACTCAATATTTAAACCAGCAAATCTGTCACTACAAAAAGACGATAGATCTTATAAGAAAAAAGTTCTTAGTTGGCTTTAACCCACGTAATACTACGCTAGTGCGTCACATATGCATATCACTAAAAAAAGTCATCTATAAAACCTTCAAAAATTGTAACACCGAAAAAAAAGAGAAACTTAGTTATCTTATTAAAGTTTCAATTGTGACTCTAACTACTAGTATCATACAAGTCATACCGAAGAACCTATAAGATCTAACGTCTCATCATAGATCTCTATAACCCACTAAAAGAAACAAAAAATGCAAAAGGAAAAATACACATACAACTTTTGTAAAAAAACTAAAAAAATAAATATCAAATGCATAAGGAACAAAAATAAACATGAACTGTATAAAATATTGATACAATAAATAGTAAATATCTTCAATAACCATTACGATTGACAGAAATAAAAACTAACATTCTCTCTAACCAACCTTCAATTTATGCATCTATAATTCGGTCCCTCAACTCTGTCATCTCGCTTGCATATTCAGCATCTTGAGTGTAGGTCTCGAGAATATCATTTTCGATCTGTGACAAAGACAATCCAAGATGATACTCATATAGCTCGGCAAAGTCATGTGCATGATCATTGTTAACCCTACGGATGTCGCCGTCATTGCCATTAAATATAATTATGGAGAGTCATCGTGGAAATCACAATCTATACATGTTTGGAAAAATGGTAAGATGATATATCGCGATGTATAACCCATTTCTTCTTCCAAGCACCAAAAGTCCTCTCAATGACACTATGTAAAGAGGATTAATGTCATTTGTTGAACATTTATTTCCTAACCCGCATGACATTATTAACTCACTCAAAATCAAGTATGTGGTATCTCATATTCTGGATAGAGCTTGAGATACCCTCACTATAATAAATTCTCAGCATCGGCCAAATAGTATTTTTCTGATGTGAATTGAATGATTATTGATGAAGGAAAAAAGAATTATGAGAGTAGCTCGATCTCAAAGAACTTGTGGGTGGATGTGAGAAGTTATATTTATTATTCCGTATTGTAAAATTGAAATTCATTTATCGTGTGCACTGCCCTCTCAACCGATTATGACAAAAGTAAAACAAATGTTGAAGTCGCATACCACCTTGACATTTTGTTCTAGGGACCCACAACAGTCATTGAATGAGATCTTCATTTGGAACACGTTCATGAACGTGTGTTTCATCAACAGCTCTAATACAATCTAGAAAGACAACGAAGGGTTACATAACAACGATATTCATATTTAAGTTGAATGTAATAAATTGAAAAAATCACCTTAAAGTATGACATATACCGTGCATCGTGCAAAATTTCTTTGGGTTTCCGTTCGAATGTAAGATCTGTTGGCTTTATGACTTGTGAAGAAAAAGTAACAAGTGCGTTCAAAATTACTGAGAAGTACCTTCAAATAGTTCAGAAGAGTGTCAAAATCGCTCCATAGCTTTCCACATTGATTCATTCTGCGATAATATGTAGAGGGTTATTGCTAACACCTCTTGTGAAGTCATTCTGGAAGATTCATGAAGTCCATGATTTCAATATAGTTCTTTCATCATATCAGTGAGTTCCACCTGTATCCTACAGAACATATTGCTAAATCTTATTGGTTGGCCCTCAAGCAACTCTCCAACCCATTTGTCACCAACAGATGAGGATATTATGCAAGGGGAATATTCAATATATGAATTATAAAAATTGTAAATCAAACATACTGCAACTACAACTCTTCTTCTACAAATTTCCTTAGTTACATCCATTTATTCAGATATCCATAAGCACCAATGAATTAGCTCAATTATGTAAAATTATGAACAAAACCGACATAAACAAATAATATTAAAGAAGTAAATAAAAAACACAAGCGAAGAATGAAACTCTCAATTAAAGTGGCATGTCCAAAACATTCTAAATATCCAAAGCAACATGGATAATCATAAACAAATAAAAATGTCCAAAATTAATAAATATGTAACAAATGTGAAAGATCCCACAAGAATCTAATAAAAAAGTATTCCTCAAATGTCACTACTCCCTTGAAAATAACCTAGGTAAGTCACCCTATGGACAGTTGTCATCATCATGAAAAGCTATCTCTGAGTCAAATCTTCAAGTAACTTCATAAAGAACCAATGTATCAGCATGTCCTTGAAAATGTCTTGATTTGCCTTTATAATTCACATAACTCGCTAGACAGAAGTTACCTGTGATGTGTCGGGATCATTGATGCATGAAGCCACCAACTGTGAGATCTGGCTTCTAGGGAAAACAACTCCCTCTTCTTTTGCAACCCAATGATGCTTTTACCACCACGTGGACTCAACTTCATGGAGGTTCAGGCTAGGGCCTTAATTGGAATCACCTGTTTGAGCAACTCCTAAATTTTCGGGGATAAAACCAAACCCCGCCTCACTGGGGGCACATGTTTTTCTGTCCGTTTTTATGAAACCTCTAAACATATGATCCAGTTTCTTCTTCAGCTCAGAATCGATTCCACGGTATTTAAATTTTTCACAGCAGGCACCACCTACAAATTCATATAGCATTTGTTGGATTTGAAAATAATTTAAAAATTGATATAAAGAGAGAATATTTCAAAAATGCTCACCGCCAGTTTCTCTGCCCACTACTCATCGGAAGCATCGACCGTTCAATTATCAGATCCTACCCAACCCCATTGATTCTTGTTCCAATTCTTTCCAGATTCTTCAATCATTATTTAATTGATCTCACTTATTTTTTAACTGCATCCTATCATACTCTATGCATGTATCTTTATTGAATTTTTTAATAATATTTTGTTAACCTTTCTTGTTGAAATAGTTTGTCGATATATTTACCAATTCGACTTTCTTGAGGTAAAGTTTACAAAATATTATCTTAATATCTTTATCCACATCGTAGATGAATCAGCCTCTTTGGTCTTAACTATTGCGATATTAAAATGAAAAAAATAATTAACATAAACCCTGAGAGCTACAATGAAAGAATGTCACAAATCATCAGCAATGACTTTCTACATACAAACACATTCACTATCACCAACACCCACACACACAAAGACATTCTCCATCACCAACAACCACACACCTTCCACCACCACCTCACACACAAACAAACGCATCCACTAACGCATACACACAACACACATCCACACACCACATATGCACACATCACACATCACACATCACACATCAAAACTCATGCCCATGTCAAACAAAACTCTAAGAGCCAACATGTAATACACACCACATATCCACACATTACAATACCACTATCACCTCCACACACCACACACTTGCACACATCACACACCGGTACACTCACACACAAACACACACACACACAAACACACATTAGCAACACTAAACACCTCAATCTAAATTCAGACAAGCACCTACACACATTTGAACACCCACAACCATCACACCACCATATGTGTTTTGAATGTCTAAATGTATACACCAACACTACCGAGCGTATCACAATTGAAGTATAAAGAATTTGTATGAAGCAAACCAAGCATCATAATGTATAAAGCCACATAATCAAGCAAATTTTTTTATTGATGCAACATAAAGTATAAAACATTAAACTGAGCAGAGTGGATGCAACATGAAAGATTAAGCCGAGCATCATGGATGTAACATAAAGTATCAAAATCATCAACCAAACATATCACAATCGTGCATATCACAACCGAGCTTTATGTATGCAACATAATGAATAAAATCATCCATGATATGCTTAGTTAATTTGTATCAAAACCGAGCATATCAAAATCAAAAACCAAATCCATCATAGATGCAACATGAACATCAAAATCATTAACCATGCAAATCAAAACAAAAACCACCAAACCGAGCAAAGAGAAAAATCAAGGGAGAAGAAACCAACAAGCAAACCAAGAACCATTACCCATTAGCATTTGCAGCATCATAAAGTCACCTAATAGATATAACAAAGATTGCTGAAACAAAGAGGAGATGTAGAAGAGGGACTACCGTAGAGAACACATAATGCGCACAACCACCAAACTGAGCCAAAGAAGAGAAAGGACAAGAATAGAGAGAATGGAAATCTTACAACAATAACCACCAATTGAAGAAAAGAAACCACTGCACTGAGCACCGAGTGCATGTAACCACCAAATTGAATGAAAGAAAAGAGAGGAGAGAGAGAAATATGTAAGGGTCACGAGAGCAACCACCCGCAACCAATATGAGGTAACTGGAAACAACGCCTAGCCACCAGATCTAGGATCCAAGGGAATTGAGATAAGAGAAATTAGGGCAATAGTCGCCTCAAGAGAGCAGCAGAGGAACAACAGGGAAGCCTCAAAAGGAACACAAAAGGGCAGCCGCGTAAAATAAAATCAAAGAAAATTTGGTCATGAGGTTGAACATGTTGCTCGCATTTTAATTGGATTTATCAAAATACACCCGTGATCCAAGAATCCAAACATCCCAAATCATGACCCCCTGATCCACTGAAAATTTGATAGCTTTTTAATGTCTATTTCATACCTATTTTTGATGATATTGCACTTTAAAGAAAGATATTTTTCATGATTTCATGCAGGTACAATAATTTTAGGCCTTTGGAGCAAAAGGAAGCAAAAATGAGCAAATTTGGAGTAGAATGGGGCAAAATGCATTTTTTTGAACTAGCACTGAATGACGCTATCACCAGCGCCAGACCGCGCTAATTTACAGAGAGTTTGGACTGTTTTCCATAAAATAGCGCAGGACAACGCCCTATCCTGTGCCGGACCGCGCCCTATCCCGACTTAATTCCAGATTCGATGTATTTGAACGGATTTTGGAGGGGTGCTCGAGGAAACTCTTGGGAAATTAGTTTTAGCCGAATTTAAACTATTCTAGAGTGAGGGGAGAGTGTCTTTTCATTGTTTTAGAGCGAGGAGAGAGTGTCTTTTCATTGTTCTAGAGTGTGAGGATTCCATTAGAGAGAATCTAGGTTTTGTATTTGTTCTCTTTTAAGGAGTGTAGGATGAGAGGAAAAGTGAGAGATTTCTTCTTCCTTACTTATCTAAAGAAAGAATTGTGTGTTATTGTGAAGAAAGAAGAGGAGTCAAAGGAATTCCTTGAGATTCGCTTGGGGAAGAGTTTGAGATAAGTTGTATTTTCTTTACTCTGTTTGTATGACGTTACTTTTATATATGTAATTCATCTTTTGTCGTCTTTTCCTCATGAGTCTTGAGTAGACTTCTTTGTTTTCCTCCTTTTCATGTGATGTACTGATGTTGTGATATGAAAATGATGTGTCAATTTATCATGGAGAATTTGTGATGACATTTTCACTTCGTACTTTATTTACCTTTTGATCTGACCAATTGAATTGTTAAAACTTGTTTGGAAAAATATGTTCCGAAAGGATTGTGAGTTCCACAACAAAAGTGAAAGTCACATTCAATGTCCATGAATGAGTGACGTAGTTTCATGGGAATTAGGTGCAAATAAATAGGGAAATATATTTTAATGGGTGTAGAATTGGAGATTTTAGAGTGACAATCTGAAATCCCCAATTTGGTCCTAGGGTTTGGAAACCAAAGGGAGAGTTAGCCTTTAGGCGAAGGGAAGTGGAAGCTCTTGAGTGAGAGCCAGTAACCTCCCAGCCTAACCACAGATTTGGGGACAATTTAAGATTAGCCGATGTTCTTTATATCGTTCGGAAGAGGGTAAATAATAGGAATGCTCTTATTTGACACAATACTATTGCATCACTGATGTATGTCACTAAATCATCATATTATTATTGGAGATGAGGAATATTCTTTCTTACATTTGAACATTTGTCATAAATTTAGTCTTATTTTAGTTAACTTTTGTTAGAACGTTCTTTGACAGTATTAATAACTACAAATGCTTATTTATCTTTTTATTATTAATAATTACTGCAATTATACTGTGATTCGTGAAGTGATTTTTGTGCTCCATTATAATATTAAATACCTTCTCCTGGGATTGATAATCAGGACTCCATTAGAGCCCTGTATTACTTGACCGATACGTATACTTGTGTTTAATTGTGTGACTCAATAGAAAACTAAATTAATATATATATATATATATATATATATATATATATATATATATATATATATATATATATGAGTTCAACTGCAAGTATCTTCCTCTTTCTTTAGTGTCGTTAACTATTTCTCTACTTTATTTACTAGTCAACTGCAAGTATCTTGTATTGATGGGAATCTATTTAATGATGATAGACATTATATCTCCTCTCTTTGCCTTACTGATATCCCTTCTGAAGAGGAGATTTATAATGTCTTCAAAACATTACATTCTAACAAGGCCCGGCCACGATGGTTTTACTTCCTCTTTCTATATTAATTCTTTGGAATATTGTGAAGAAGGAAACCATCGAAGTTGTTCAAAGTTTTTTTATTGGTGAGAATCTTTGTAAATATTTTTCTTGTGCTCTTATTGTGCTCATCCACTAAAGGGAATGACAAATACGACTTGGAGTCTTTTTAGACCTATCTCTTTAACCTCTCGTTATTTCTAAAGTTATTAGCAAGCTCTTGGTGGCTAGAATTCAGCCTTTTCTCAATCGTTTGATTTCTCCCCACCAATCTGCTTTTGTTAGGGGTAGGGAGATTACTGACAATATTCTCCTTGCCCAAGAGCTGCTTGATGATCTGGATAGGAAGTGTCGGGGAGGCAATCTTATAATTAAGCTTGACATTAAAAAGGCCTTTGACACTCTTAACTGGGATTTTATTATTAATGTCTTGTTGGCTAGGGGTTTCGATGCCAATTTTTGTCGGCTTATTAGAAGATGGCTCTCCAACAACCACTACGGTGTTTTGGTTAATGGCGGTACATATAGCTTCTTCTCTGCTAAAAGAGGTATCAAACGGGGAGATCCTCTTTCTCCTATAATTTTTATTATTGTTTTTGATTATCTCTCCGGATTGTTGAATACTCAACTTGTGCATGATTCTGCTTATTACCTTAACAAAGCTCATTTTCAAGTTACTCATTTGGCTTATGCTGATGACATCATGATATTTTCCAATGCCTCTAAAGCTAATATTAGAAATATTATGAAAATATTGAATGATTTTGAGGGGTTTCGGTTTGTCCTTTAACGAGGACAAATGTCATATGTATTTTAGCAATTACTTACCTCGATCGCATCTTTTATGGGCTACCAACTTTCTTGGGTATAAAATTGCTAGATCGCTTATTAAATATTTAGGAGTTAATCTTATTAAAGGCGAGTGTAAGCAAATTCGGATGGATGATGTTTTGGATAAAGTCGAGGGTAAGATTAGGAATTGGAAGAATACTTTTCTCTCCGATAGGGGCGTTTAACTTTGTTGAACGAGTGTGCTTCATAGCATTCCTCTTTATGCACTCCAGAGTTTTTAATGCTAAGAAAAGTTCTATTGAGAGGTTGGAGAAAATTTTCGATTCTTTTCTGCGGGAGGGGGTGGTTCTAAAAAGCACTGGCTTTCTTGGAAAAAATTGTGTAAGCTCTAAGTACTGCGGGGGCTTGGTTTTAAAGCTCTTTCTCACATTGTTGAAATCAATATGTGTAAGCTTTGGTACAAGTTTAGATTAAGGGAGTCTATACGGGCTAATTTCATGCATCTTAAGTATTGTAAAAATGTTCACCCTACTTATGGTTACTTGGAAAAGTGGGGACTCCGAAATCTGGAAAGCTATCTGAGTATTAGGCGGGGAGGCCTCTAAGGCTATTTTTTGGGACATTGGGGATGGAAAGATTTCCTTCTGGCATGATAACTGGGGTATGCCTAACCTCAATGAGCTATCTCATCCTTCTGCCATGAGTAATCTGCTGATTGCTGACTGCTGGACTTTGGAGCAGTGGGATTTGAGGAAGATTAGGGAGTTGGTGGGGCAGGACACTGCTATGTTTATTAACCAAATTCTATAAATAAGACTAATGTTGATAAACCTGTTTGGAAGAAGCGACCTCATCGGTACGTTAGCAAGCACTTATATCAAAATTTTCATTCCTTTAGTAAGTTGGATTGGGGGAAGGGGATATGGAAACCTATATTTTCTCCTTCTATATCCTTCTTCTGTGGAGGTTCTTCTCTTGTATTTTACCTTTAGATGATATTTTAAAATTAAAAGGTTTAAGATTGGCTTCTATGTGTGTGTTACGTAAGAATGCCGAGGAATCCTCTTCTCACCTCTTTTTCGATTGTATTTATTCTAAGCACATCCGGAACGAGGTTGGCCGGTGATTTTGGTTTGGTTTGGAATAATTCCTGCACTATTTATGACTATGTCGAGGTTTGGAAAGATTCGAGCCAGGCTGGGAAAGGTTTTATTCTGTTCCCTATGTTGTTTTGTGGTTTCATCCGGTGTGCTTAGGAACTCTTATAAGCACACTGAATGTTATCCCTCCCCTGATGCTACTTTCTCTAAAATTTTGGCCTACCATAACAGGTCACTCAGGCTTTTTCATAAAGATACTATACACTCTAATAGACCCATTGTGGTTAACTGGGTACCACCTGTGATGGGGACAATCAAAGCAAATATTGATGGCAGCTGGTCTATTTCCCACTCAGTTGCAGGCGGTACGTTTAGAGACCATCTGGGGAATTTGTTAGCGTATTTTTATTCCCCTGTGGTGGTTGATTGTCCTCTCTCGGCTGAGGCCTGGGCACTTTTACTTTCTATACAAGCTGCCATAAATCTTAATTTTGTCTCTTTACAGGTGGAGACTGATTCCAAGAGGCTAATTGATATATTTTTTATGCTGGTTGATGCACCCTGGAACTTGATTATTCTTTTTAAAAGAATTTGGTATATTATTGACAATTCTATTTTGCATTTCAGCATCACTTTTATTCATAGAGAGGGAAATAAGCCAGCGGATTGGTTAGCAAAAAATGCTGGTCACTCTCCTTTTGTGGGCAACACTCCACCTCAGCAACTTGCTCTCCTGGTTCACGGGGACAAGTTAAATTTGCCATACATCAGATATAAATAGCTTGTCTTATCATCATATGCTAATCTTTTTGCTCTGTTTCATTTTGATGCCTGTATTGTTTTCTGCCTGCGGCAGTCGTTTGCTCTGTTTCATTTTGGTGCCTGTATTGTTTTCACGCCTGCGGCAGTCGTTCTCTCAAGTTGTGCAGGAACATCTCCAACTCAAGTCTCTTTTTGTTACACGTGGATATTAGCCGGGAATCGTCTCAGGGATCCGGTTTTCGCGGGTTTGATTGTCTCTCCTATGTTTCGATGCTAAATCTTGCGGATGCTACCTTTAAAATGGAATCACTAGTATGTCGATTGTTTATCTGCATCTATTTTTGGACGACTTTGTTGTCGAGTTTTCTTTACTAATTTTCTTGTTTTTGGTAGCTCTTATTTTCGGAACTCTTTTCTTTTTTGGAGTTTTTCTTGCGTGAGTTGTCTTGTGGGAGGAGGATGGAGGGAAACGGGACCTACAGGTGTGAGTTACTTGTATTTTTTGGGGTTTTGTAGTGAGGACGCTGCTCCTCACCTCCTCCAGTTTTGTAACACTTTTTGATTATTAACACGTAGGGAGCTCTATGGGGCTCTTTCCCTTAAATATATATATATATATATATATATATATATATATATATATATATATATATATATATATATATATATATGAGTTCATAAATTTTAGCAATTTAAAAAATTCGCACCACTCTCACACAGTATAAATTTTAGCAATTTAAAAAATTCGCACCACCCTCACATAGTATAACCTCCTCTCCAAACGATTAGTTACATCTCTCTCTCTCTCTCTCTCTCTCTCTCTCTCTCCCTCTCATACATTTACCAAAAGCCTGTGCCGAATGCTGCATATAATAATTGAAAGGAATTCTCTTTCACCCATCCTAGCCTCCCCCGCAAATCCTTTCTTCCTTTCCTACTCCGGCGGAAACCTTCGCCAACTAACACTCATAAGCCTAACCTTGGACGCTCTTTGATCATGGTCAATCCTTTGTTGAGCTTAATGATGCATGAATGGTGAAGCTATCTACCAAGCTAGTTGTGTAGCTTGTCTCCTCATCGTCTTCTATGCTACGTACGATGCATGGCTAGCCTTGAGTACCGCTTGACTCATTTAAGAAAACCGCCCTGTAACTCATTGACTGCCACTTATACTATCAGTAACAATAATGTTCCCTCAACCTAATGATATGTACACTTCCTTCTTCTCATTCTCGCCGCCAACCCTCAACTACGGCAGCCTCCAAGACATCTTCTCCTTCTCCACCTCTGCCGCTGCGGCAAACAATCCTCCAGAGCCATCACAGCTGCTACCTACAGTAGCAACTGCAGCACCGGAGAAAATAGCCTCCAAAGGGGACCCTCGGCCGCCAACCAGCCGCACGAGACCACTGAGAAAAGACCGGCACAGAAAGATCTACACAGCAAAGGGGCCGCGAGATAGAAGGATGAGGCTTTCTTTAGACGTCGCCCGCAAGTTCTTTGACCTCCAGGACCTTCTCGCCTTCGACAAGGCTAGCAATACCGTTCAATGGCTGCTCAACAATTCGAAGGCCGCTATTAAAGAACACATGGCCGCATCCAAGGGGAAAGCCTCCACTTCTGAGTGCGAAGAACGCACCACCGCTGTTTACGAAAACAAGCGCAAGTCCCCGGCGGCGGCGAGGAAGGCGTCCAAAAGGGCTGTTGGAGCTGGAAATTTGAGATCGAGGACAGCAGCTATGCATAGGGTAGCCAGGGAGTGCAGAGACAAAGCAAGGGCTCGAGCAAGAGAGAGAACCTTGGAGAAGAAAAAGAAGAAGATGGTGATGCAGCTCGATAAAGAAGTAGAAGGCAGTGAAGAAACCAATGAGCCACATCAGCTGACCATGAAATCATCCTTAGAAATTGTGGCAGAAATGAACGAGCGCTGCTTTATTACATCTCACAGAAATCATGAGGAGCCCAACGGCGATGAATCGATTGCAATATGTGACTATAATGACAATGTGGAGACTTTCTTTCAGGATCCAATAGAAATGATCTTTACGGAAAATATAGATGAAATAGTTCTTCTTGGTGAGAGTCTACTCTAAATGAGCTTTGGGATGCTAATAATATCATTCGGGTTTCATCATGTATAAATCCTTCTGTATGTGATTTTCATCCTTGTCTGTATGGCGCTTAGACTGTGCCATATTTAGAGTTGATGAATGTTGTATATATTGCCTGTGCTATTTCCCTGTTTCAGAAACTGTTAACTAATGATTGCAGATGATGGGATCTATGATTAATTTTTAATATTAATACTAATTTCAAGCCTTATTAATTCGGAATTAATTATGTTTATTTAAATGCGGTTGTCCAACAAGTAGATATCAAGTCAAAATATTCAATGATGGGAAATAAATATGTTTATTTGCTCAATAAATGAAAGTTAACATTATAATTTCTCTTCGTGGTTCTTCGGCTTTGTGATTTACTACTATCCCTAAAAATGCTTGGCAAGTTTCTCTCTCTCTCTCTCTCTCTCTCTCTCTCTCTCTCTCTCTCTCTCTCTCACACACACACACACACTGACATATATGTGTGTGTATACATATAGATATATTGTTGAGAAATGATTAGAACTGCTTCTCAGTTTTTGGTTTTTTTGTAATCTTTTGTAATCTTGCTAATTTTTTTCATTTGGATATCTAGACACTACCAACAAATTTTTTATTTATCGCAACGCAAACTTGCAACGCTTATAAGCACTGCCATAGCCTATTTATTTTTGCTAACCTCACTGAGACCTATATCAAGCAGTGGTTTCTCCTTTGCCTAATTTCACGATCCATTTCACCCTTTGATTTTCCTTTCGCCGACGTTATCCTCCTCTGGGTATTCTGCCTGATCTCTTCCATCGGCAGCTTGTGGCTTTTGTTAGTCTTTCCAACAAGAGAAAATCAGTTTCTACTGTGAGGGATTATTGCATCAGGACACATGACGTAAATTTACATCACGTGTCCTATAACAGGAGGCCACATGATAATTTGGGCCCACTGACATACACAGTTCGGGCTCCGGTTAGCACCCTGTCATTGGACACCTGACACAAATTTGCATCAGGTATCCTGACACAATAATTTTTCCTTCTTGTGATATATCTCTCTCCATTTATTTTGGAAGTCATTCGAGATTTTTTGTGCAAACAATTTCAAACTCTATTGTTTAATCGTGTTTGATTATTCTAGAAATAAGATGATTATATTTACATTTATCGGAGATGTTTTCATATTTATTTATTTTAGGGGGTGTTTGGTTGCACATAGAATTTGGTCAATTTGATAAATCTGAATTTATAAAATCCGGCGCTATAAAATCCAATAAAATGTTTGATATGATTTAACTTAAATCCGCTTAAATTCATCTCTTATATTTTGTGTTTTATCACGATTTAACACATTGTTATTTCAACTCTCCATAAATCCCTTTAGTCCAACTTTTGAGTATATTTGATAAATATGGGATTTACATTATGGCACACGGAATATTGGATTTAGCGGATGATCGGATTTAGCGACTCCAAAATTCGAGACACTAATCCTTCTTAAAATAGGGCTACCAAACACCCCCTTGGTGTCTACAAGTTATTATATTGTCTATATTGATATTCTTTTATTAAGGATAGTTGTGGACATAATCAAATCAAAAGAAGGGCACAATGTGGCAGTTCACTATTTTGGAATCAATTGGGTTCCTGTTTAATAGCTATAACTATTTCTAAAATCTGCTAAAGAAGCGAAATGTGGTTGTGAAATATGATGTCTACAAGTTATCCAGTTCATGTTTGAGCGGCTTGAAATTTGGATTTATATGAGTCGGTGTCGTTTTAGTTGCTATTTGGCATGTAGTTCTCAAGTGGCGTTTGTTGTTTTCACTACTTTTTACTGAACTTTTGGTAGTTTAGGGGCCGTTAACTTTCACTAGATTGTGAAATCAGTGGTTGTTATCAAGTGATTTTACACTATAACGTAGTTGCTTTAAATAGTTTTGGGATAAATTTAACACGTCAAATTACTGTAAACTAGCTGATATATATATATATATATATATAATTAAATACATATGAATTAAGTGGTATGTATGTAAATCCCTCTATAAATTATTTTCTTATAAGTGAAATTCACATTTTCATGCATAAATTTATTACACCAAAGTATTATAAATATAAATATTCAGTGTTATTCACTTGTCGGAAAATATCAAATTTTCCTTAGGCTTCCAATGAAGTTTTACATCACCAATCTAGTTGTTCATACATCTAAATCTGTATAGAATTAATTCTCACCCATGTTTGAATTTTACGATCATATTTATACCATATAAATTTTAGTCTTAAGCCCTTGCCCATTTATCTCTTTGTCGTGGCTCTTTTGATTGGTTTATGTGAAGTTATAAGAGTTCTTTTTGTTGTATTATATCATATGAAGATAAATTTCTGATCAAAGATTTTTTTGGCTAACAGTTTATTCGAAAGTATTTCATTATCCACTAGAATGGTAAAAGCTTGGAAGACTCGACCCAAATTGAGTAAAGACTATCTAAAAGGAGTTGATTGTTTATTGGAGTTCGCTAGTCAGAGCATGAACTTTTCTGAAAAAAAATTGTGTCCTTGTAAATCATGCATTAATATTTACTTTTATTCATTGAAGGATGTCAAGAAATACTTAATCTCAAATGAAATTATTCCCGATTATGCTGTGTGGAATCAACTTGGGGAAAAACACAATGATATTGTTGAATCTGAAAAAAATTGAGACGGTGATTGATGTTTCTGATTTACAACTGCCACAACAATTTGAGCAGTCTACTACAGATGGTTTGGATGAATTGCTGAGGGATGCATTTATTTCGAATTGTAACACAACTAGCTTAAGGGCTAAAAATGATGAGCCTAATTTGGATGAAACAAATTATGCTACAAAATTCTTATTAGAAGATGCGGAAAAAGACTTACATTCTGGATGCAAGACATTCTCAAAATTATTTTTTTCTATTACACATTTTATTTTATGTGTTTGAAATATTAGTTCGAAAGGTCTTTTGACATGTTGCTTAAGCCTTTAATTGAAATATTTTCGGAGAGAGCACTATTATTAAAGAATACTTATAAGATCAAATAGATAATAAAAGCATTTAATCTTGGTTATACAAAGATTGATGATTGCTCTCATAATTGCATGTTATTTTAGAAAGAGCGAATCAAGCAGTATGTGATATTTCTGGAACTTCAAAATGAACCACAACACAAAAAGAAAGATGTCAGGGGGAAGAAATCAAATATGAAGTCACTAAAATTTATTTGATTTCTCCATTGATCCAAATGTTATAAAGATTATTCAAAAAAATTGCAGAAGAGATGATATAACATTGTGTATATAAATATAGATGGTTGTTATGACACCCGGCTACTGGAGATGCTTGGAAATCTTTTGACACTCAGAACTCATATTTTGCATCGAACCCACATAATGTTCAAGTTGCCTTGACATCTGATGCTTTTAATCCTTTTAAGATCACAAGTAGCGTATACAATATTTGGTTAGTTATTTTAATTTTTTATAACATACCTCATTGGATTGGAATGAGACATACATCTTTCATTCTATCTAAGATCATACTTGAAGAGAGAAGTGCATGTAATAATGTTGATGTTTATTTGCAAAAATCAATTTAAGAGCTAATAGAATTATGACATGGAGTTTCATGTTATGATGTCGCTAGTGGACGAAACTTTAATATGCATGCAATGCTATTGTGGACAATAATGATTTTTCAACATCACATGATATCTGAATGGAATACTAAAGAAAGGTTTTCTTACCCTTGTTGTGCTAAATACATAGAATATTTATGTTTGTATAAGAGTAAAAATTTCTCATATAGGGATCATCATTGTTGGCTACCCCTAATCACATATTTCATTGACCAAAAAAGTTTAATAACACGAAAGAGGTGAGAACTGCACCAACATCAAATGACCGGTTGTCAATTTTTTTCAATAGTTTATGATTTACATAATACTTTTGGCA
Source organism: Papilionanthe hookeriana x Papilionanthe teres (assembly GCA_022702705.1). NCBI lineage: Eukaryota > Viridiplantae > Streptophyta > Magnoliopsida > Asparagales > Orchidaceae > Papilionanthe > Papilionanthe hookeriana x Papilionanthe teres. Next base: position 52,310,762 of record CM040427.1, on the reverse strand, counting down.
AGTTAATAAAGAAAAAAAATTTTGAAGAGGAAAACTACTATGTTGATAAGTGGACTATTGCAAGATTCAATCATATGGAAGAAGAAAAATATTTTTTTTACCAGCCTTATTGGAAGCACATGTTACAACATAATATATATATATATATATATATATATATATATATATATATATATATATATATATATATATATATATATATATATATATATAATGGTCGAGACTATTATACGAGCCTCCAGCCACTCCTAATTTGCATAACAATTTGAGTATCGTCTCCTTAAAGCCAAGTGTGCCACAGGGGATTCGAACCCCCGACTTAAGGGGTCTTACACCTAGGATTGCATCCGACAGGCCCAGGTACGCTACACACACACACACACACTTGTGATAATTTCATTGGGGAGTTATAACTTACAAAATACTATTATAAAGAATGTACATGTTGCAAGAAAGCGTAGCAAAGAATACTGAAAATGCTGAAAAGCAAACATGTCCCCATAGAATTGGTCGTACCAATTCTGCGCGGAGACAAAAAGAAAGCAATATTATATTATCTTTTCTTTAGCATATTATCAAAATTGAAGTATAAGCTAATTTTACTAATACTTATTTTTGTAGGCAATGCCAGATATATTATTATTATAGAGAACTAATAGGCTACATAAAGGAAGGACATGAGTGACTGTGGAAGTCGAAGGGAGATGGTAACATTTTTTAACTTAAACATGAATAATTCAAATTAATTTTTCACATTGGTTGTAAAATTTTTATTTTTTAATACTTGAGAGGAGAGCATGTGCAATGCTTAGTGCAGAAGATTTAACACCAGAAGATGAAACATAAAAGTAAACGAGATATTTTTTTTAGAGTTATGGGGCCTAAACAGCCTAGTAGAGTAGGTACACAAGATTTTGGCATCATTTCAACTAAGTTTTATCCTCATAGCACGATCACTTTGGGGGAAAGTAACAATGAAAATGGTTTTGCCGAGTTACTAGATTAGAGAATAGATTTGATAAAGATATGCAGATTATACAATTTGAAATGCGAAAATTAATGTATCAGATTCAGATTAATTATCCACTGCCAAGTGGATCAAATTTGATGTGCATTTTATTTATTTGATTAATTATAATAATATTAATAAAAAATTTTGTAATTTTTAATTGCAGGGTCGCAATGATAATACTTCTAACATCTGACACCATGGAAATATATACAATATGGATTTAATTATGTTATGTTTCATTTATATTAGTATTATTTAGAGAGACTAGTTTCATATCTTCTACGTTGTATTTATTAATGTGAATGCTAGTTATGTGACTTATGAAACAATGAGTTTTAATTTATATATTTGATTATTTATGGACTTTGTGAACTAGTTCTTTTAGCATGTGACATCAAGTGAAATGATCAAGGTCTCATTTGAGCATGCGACAGAGTTTTGTTTTGTTGTAGATGATGACAACAAAACACTTCACCATGGTTTGATACATCATAACTGCCCCCACAAGGTCTGTCCACCACAACGACCCGTCTTCTTTCAAAAAGCCAAAGGATTCATGATTTGCTTCATTTTCTTTTTTCAATATCTCATTTGCTTACAAGTTTCGCCGTTTTCTCTAATTTTTTGCCTTTTTAACTTAACAAATTCACTTGTTCTTTTGCAATCAATAATTGTCAATGTGGTTGGCTTTCTGAATTTCGATATTAACTACATTTGCTAGAAAATTTGTGGTTTTGACATGATAGTGGATGTTTTAAACTCTTAGGTTGTTGCTTCTAGAGATCAGGAGGCTCTGCATAAGGCATATCCTGTTTTTTCAGCTACAATTTAGCTATAATTTATAATCATCAATAAAATATATTTGTTGAAAGCTTCTTGATTATAAACGTGATTTGTCTAATACACTTTACTGTTTCTATGTTATGCTTGTACAAACTAAAGTCGCTGCTTCTCTTAATGCGTTGGGTGAGTTGTTGTTCAACTACGTGTATAATATATTGATTTTACTTTGAATTTCTTTCCATAAAAATTAAAATTATGATGCTGGTTATTTTGAGAAAATAATGCAATAGTAAAAGCATCATCAAACGAAATATTATTACTAAGACACGTTAAATATTCTCCTTTTTTTAATTTAATAATTAAGAATTGAGTCTTGAACCATTTGCACAGCTATGAGTAGAAGGTTTTTGCTTTTGAAGGTGAACATGGTATTGAAAGGTACTTATTATTTTCAGCAAGAACGAGAATGTATTGAGCCTTATTGAATACTTTTCACTTTCGAATATTGATTGGAACTTCAATTGTTAGGGTGGTATGAGTTTAATGTTGCACAAAGTTTGTTTTACTTTATATCTTATATGGATATAGAATTCCCGTTTTCATCTATGCTTGTTTATGCAAGTTCTGTGCTTTTTGGGTTGATATATGATATTACTGAAGAAGAACCATGCCGTTTGGAAGAAAATAAAGATGCTATAAATTAGTATTCATTTGGTGTCTAAGGAATAAACATCTTGTGAAAGTTAATATTTTTAGTAGCTTATATTGCATACCTTGATTGCAGTATTATTTTGATTGTAACAGGTGTGTAAAAATAATTAAAATTAAGTAGTTTTTGCTTTTAAATCTGCATTATACCAGCGTTCATAAGCAGTGCAACTTCAATAAATTTGAAGTATTTTTTCCTCATTTTAACAACGCTTATAAGTGTATGTAGCTTCTATGCTCTCACGGCGCTTACGAGCTGTAGTATTAATAAATTAAGTTTTTTTTTTTTTTCATTTGCGCTTTCGCAATGCTTATTAGTGTTGATAACTTCTAAATTGTCATAGCACTTATAAGCACTGCCATATATACGGTCGCGAATAACCTACCCTTCGTTTGCAAAAGCACTACGTAAACCTTGGCATCACTAAGCAGCGACATCATATTTGTAGCACTTTTATAAACACTGCTAGAAAGTTTTGCGTTGTTAATGTTTGAAAAGAATATTGCAAGAAAATCATTTTGTTCATAGTGACAATATGTATTTTAATCTTCCCTTGAGATCTATTTACGAGTTATACCTTTTTTTGTATCAATGAATAGATAAGGGATATACCACTTATTTTAAGATTTTTCCCTGATGGACATGATTCCCTACAAGAAGACTGCATATGCTCTATCCTTGATGGACATGATTCCCTACAGGAAGACTGCATATGCTCTATCCTTGTGTGCATGTCTCTAACTCAATAAACAGTCAAAGTAATATACCATAAAAACATATGGCTAGGCACAAATAAGAGAGAATAATAACATGCATGAAAATTCTAACTACCCCACACCCTATTATAAACAAGCATTTAAGGGGGATGTATCTTAATAACATACACCTAAGTGTGTGTAAGTGAATATGTGGCTAAGGTTGTTTGGATGACTTTGGCGGGGTCATGACTGACCCCATTCTAAGGATTCAATGGAGATTAAAAACATAAACTTGAAACATTAGTTTTAAGTATATAGATTTCAAAAAAGCTAATTATATATGGTTAATTATGTATAACAACTAAATTTCGATTTTCTTGAAGTTTGATCTTATTTATGGTCTAAAGAGTAAATGACTTGGTCAAATTATATTTAGAATATAATTATAAAGGATAATCTTCACAAAATATATTTTTCTTTAAAATTATAACCTTATATATGGTTTTATATAGCCATGGTGGCATCTTTTAGATCGCTCAGACTCTTAGCAAAATAATAAAATATTGATTATAATGTAATAATATGCATTGTTTGATGAGATATACTTATGAAAAGTGCTCATTAAAGTATTATGGCCAATATTCTCTCTTATTTGTGCATCAAGTGAGAACGATGCGAGTAAGTATGAATGCATGAACTAAGTATGAGCAATCATGACAGTCATGAGTAATGTGCCATATGTGAATATTGTGCTAGGTACAAGTACTTGATACACTCCAAGTGCTGCGAAGCACTGATGACTCACGCAAGTATACGTGGTGTATCAGTAGTACTAATTTTGAGTCCGATTATTGATCCCATAAGGAACAAGGTAGTCCAATTTCAAAATATATTTAGCACATTAATCTTAGCTTTAACCAAAAAAGTTTGATAAGCAAACTTAATTGATTATTTATCCTAAAGTTGAAAAAGTAAGTCTACCCCAACTAGCAAGAAGATTCTTATAAAATTCAAGTGTTAATAGATTTCTTCCTTGACTAGGTCCAGTGCTGGATAAAACTAGGACTAGTTATAATCAGTGTTAATTAGGAGAAAATATTCTTTCTTTTTTCTCTTTCAGCGGTACAAGGAGGATCACCAGTCTCGAGTTTTAAGTTAACTAAAACCCTTAATCAGCCCAAATAATAATTTCACCCAATAGATTGCATAAATTCATTGGCAATATCCCTATGCCAATGTCATACTTTAAAATTTTAGGAGAGGGTAATTGAACATAGGTTAAGACGTGATATAAAGATTTTTCATAATCGTTATGTCGGCTATGTTTACTATGGAAGCTATACATTTGGTAAGAGGTTTGATGGAGAAGTACATAGAGAGTAAGGAGGATTTGCATATGATTTTTACTGATTTTGAAAAAACTTACGATAAGGTTCCAAAAGAAGTCCGTTGGATAGTTTTAGAGGAGAAATGTGCCAATATGACTTATATTCAAGTCATTAAAGATATGTATACTAGAGTTGTTACTTGTGTTTGAACAGGAGTATTCACAAAGTATTTTCCTATTTCATTTGGATTACATTAGGGATTGACCTTAAGCCCATATCTTTTTACTTTAGTTATGGATTCTCTTACTGGACGTTAATAGGAGGATGTACCTTGTTGTATGCTTTTTGCTGATGATATCCTTCTTGTGGATATGACTAGAGAAAGAGTTAAAAAAAAAAACTTAAATTATGGATGTCTACATTAAAGTCTAAAGGCCATCGTTTGAGTAGATCTAAAACTGAATACATGAAATGTAATTTTAGTAGTAGTAGCTTTAATGGATGCAATGGAGAAAAGGGATTCATGTAGCCGAACCCACTTAGTGGGATAAAGGCTTTGTTGTTGTTGTTAGCTCTAATGGCAACGTTGTAACTATGAGTGATCAAATCATTAAAATGTGTGAACATTTTAAGTATCTTGGGTATGTTGTTGAAAATGATGGTGATATAAACAGGGATGTTATTTGTAGAATTCAAGAGGGGTTGGTTGAAGTAGAGGAATGCATTGAATATAGTGTGATAGAAAAGTACTGCTTAGACTTGAAGGAACGTTTTATAATATGGTGGTAAGACCTATAATGCATTATGACACATAATGTTGGCCTTTAAAAGAGAAGCATAAAACGAAGTTAAGTGTTGATAAGATGAGAATGCTTAGTTGAATGAGTGGTTTAATACTTGGAGACAAAATGAGAAATAAATCTATCCATGAAAGGGTTGGTGAAGGGCCGGTGGCAGACAATATTAGATAGAGTCATCATAGATGGTTTGGTCATATAATGATCTGGTTTGGAGAATAGATGTTTTGGATTTGATTTAGGTTAATAAAGGCAAAGATAGACCTAAATATATATAAAAAATGATCTTAATCTACTAAAATTATATGAAAATATGACACTCAATAGGACACAATAGAGAAAAAGAATCCATGCAGCCGACGCCACTAAGTGGGATAAAGACTTTTTGTTGTTGTTGTTGAGGTCAAATACTAACTATATGTATCTGCAGTTTTCCATAACTTAACAACACTAAGGTCTAAGAATGAAAAAATTCTTCTAGAAATAGTCCATTTTTCAAGTCGATTTGCACCAAATTTTAATTGAAGTAAAACTAAATCATCAACATTTTTTTATATAAGTAGTCAATCTATTGGATCAAGCAGCCAACATGTTCTAGAAAATTCTAGGAAAAATAGTTATGTTGATCAAAACCTCTAGAAATTTTGAAAAAAATCTGGAAGTGGTGAAGATTTTACTCATGGCCGGGATGTGTTCCAATTCGAAGTGTGGAGATTTGGGTTTCAGCCCATTGAAAAATCATCGAGATTATGAAGGTTGCATGAGAGCATATTTGGATGAGGGCCTCATTTTCTAAAATTCTCGGTGAATATATTTTTTATCAAGGACCTTTGAGTTCCACGCATTTAATTAGGCCTGAATGAGTTGGAATTCTAAGCTGGCTTTAAGATTTATGCTTGTGCTTCAGAATTTTTAAGAATATATCAATGCTACCAGGAGTAGAACTACAGAGTTAAATGTTCTAAATACAAGCGCAAAGCTTGTTTTCTCTGCTGGATTCGAAGTTTTTGCCAATTCCAGGGAATGTATTGTAAGAAAACACAAATCTCTTTTTAATATAATCTGGCATAATGCAATCTTTCAAAAAAGCGTTCCAGCATTGACAGTAAAATCATCAAGATAGTTTTTATAAAATGTTATAGTTTTTATAAAATGTAATAATAAAACAATGGTAAAGTGCTGTTCACCTCAGAACATGCACATCAAATCATTGTCCAGTAGAGGTGTAATGGACAAAACAGTAAGTGTACTTTATGTTATTTTGTCATGTGATATATGGTTAGACTCCCACTAACTTTTTGATACAAGTTGGGAGAAAGCTGCATGGGTCCAAACCTATGGTAGGAGGTATGCAGAGAAGTCAATCATGCAGTTCATGAAATGATGCCCCTCCAATGAGTGAATACTCTCTTCAAACCACGAAAAGGCAAGCATGAATGATATACATTAGCTATAACAGAAAAATTAGGCATTGGCAAATATATGAGAGAAAATTTGCACAAATATAGATTAATGATTTTACCAGAGTTGAGCTTTCTGCATACTAAAATTAAGGCTCGCTTTTCATCAATTTACTTTCCAGATAGTTGCCACTGCTCTATTTTTCTATGGCATTTCTTATCACCTTTCAGAAATTTCATTGGAGAGAAAGAAGTTTTCTACAATTATTTATTGAACTGGTAATCATAAGAAAGTTGTATGCGATTTTTTTAAAAGAGAAAAACTAATAATACCGATAGCAAGTTTAAAAAAATATGTTTCCCCTGTAGTACTTATGCAACTAATTAGAATTTATTTATTGTGGAAAATAAAGTTGAAGACAAAATCACATAACAAATAAACAAACACAATGTGATTTTCATGGTACTGCACAAATTCGCCTACGTCCACGGAAAGATGATATTCCACCATCAACAGGTGGGGAGAAACCAGAATAAGGTTACAACTCTACACAAAAAATCAGTCTAATCCCTCCTATAAATAACAGAGGATTAAAGCATACTAATAAAAAATAAAAAATGAATTATTTATTCCCTTTTACAAATAAGTTTCTAATACAATAATCTTCACCTCATCCCTCACTTCTAGATAAGTGCAAAATGATTAAAATAAGCTCCAACAACAAAACGACTTCACCAAGGTGGTTGCTTATGTACCCCCCTATCGAAGGGATCGGCCTCCCGTAGTTCTTCAAAATATCATAATAGACAATCAATCATGAGAACGGATATTCACCAAATTCCTATTGTATGTGAACTTCTGGACCGGTAGTACCTTTGTGAGCTTGTCTGTTGGATTCCCTTTGCGTTTAGCTTCTTCAACAGAATATTGTCGTAATTAACCAAGTCCCAAATAAAGTGATACCTCACAATAATGTGTTTGGTATGAGCACGATGAACTGCATTCGTGGCCAATAAAATTGTACTCCGAATATCATAGAATATCGTTAGAGACTCTTGATCAACTCTCAAGTCATACAGTAGACCCAACATCCATATCGCTTCATTCATTCTCTCTGTGACTATCATGTACTTAGTCTTCATAATAAACAAAGCAATGACCGTGCTAGCTGCTGCTTCTAAGAAATAAATTTTTAAAAGTAATTTCAGTTCAGTCACAAAATATAATCAGTTTAATAAGATAGCAACCAATCTATACGTAAGCATACGTATCCTTTAAGTAATACATGGCTCTAGCGGAGTCGTAGTTATCGATCCCACAGGGAGGAAGCAAACCTTAAAGCGTAGCACAGAAATCCAATATTCAAATTTGCAAAGCATCAAAAGTAAATACTAAGATGCTAGAGATTTTAAGATCACGAAATTACTTTCTATACTTCAAATTAAAGTTAAATACTACTACAATAAGTTTTGTAATGCAAGGTTCAAGTTTAGAGAAAGTGTCCTCCCCCTCACAATGATATTATGATGAGTGAATGATATAGATTAGTATAATTATTATATTGTGTCAAATAGGAGCATTCATATTCCTTACCCTCTTTTAAGTGATATAAAAAACATTGATTAATCTTAAGTTTAGTCCCTAACTCCGTGGTTAGACTGGAAGGATACTGGATCTCACTCCGGAGTTCCCACTTCCCTTCGCCTGAAGGCTAACTCTCGCTTTAGTTTTCAAACACTGGGACCAAATTGGGGATTTTTGTCCGTCGCCATAAAATCCCCAATTCTACGCCCAATAAACATATTTCTCTATTTATTTGCACTCAACCCCCATGAACTACATCACTCATTCATGGACATTGAATGTAATCTTTACTTTTGTTATAGAAAGCATAACTCTTTCAGATCGTATGTTTCACAAAGTATTTTAACAATTCAATTGCCAGATCGAAAAGTAAATGAAGAACGAAGTGAAAAATCATCACAATTTCTTATTTTTCATATGACACATCCAATCTAAACCATCACTTCACCATTTATCATTGCAAGGAGAAAAATAAAAAAATCTACTCAGAATTCATGAGGAAGATACGACAAAATAAAGATTTTAAATATAAAAGCAAAGTCATACAAACAATAAGAAGTAAATATAACTTATCTCAATTTCTCCCCCAAGCAAATCTCTTGAAGTTCCTTTGAATCTCCTTATCTCTTCACAACAGCACATAATTCTCTCTTAGAATAGTAGAGACAAAGCAATCTCTCACTTTCCCTCTCCTCTTACAACTCTTTTGAGAAGAATCCCTCACAAAACAACACTAAACACCAAACCCTAGACTCTAAATTCTCTCTAAAAATTTCCTCTTACACACTTTTACTTCACTTACATCAACACAACACCCACTCACACACTTTTACTTCACTTACATCAACACAACACCCACTCACACACACACACACCACTAATTTTGGCGCCCAAAACAAGTTAAAATAGTATAGGAACTAATTTCTTAAGAATTGTCTCAAGAGTCCCTCCAAAAGTCGTCCAAATATAATGAATTTGGCCTCCACCGACATTGGGCACCATCGGTGCTAGATAGGGCGCCGACGGCGCTCTATCTCATGATTTAATTCTGGACTCTCTGGAAAAATGCATCGTCGGAGCCATAACTTCAAATTCCTGGTTTTTACCTTTTTCGCTCCAAATTCGTTCATTTTCGCTTTTATTGTTTTATTTGCCTAAAATCATCACCCCTGCAGCAAAACATGAAAATACATTTCTATAAAGTGTAATATCACAAAAAATAAGTACAAAATGTATATGAAAAATCAAATATATTTTTGGTGCATCAAGCAACACTAGACAGAAACACTGATCTCCAACTGACTGGATTTTTTGTCCATGTGAATAAATAGTCAGTCGTCGACCTATGCTTATACATATCACCTGCATAGTCTGAATCGCTATAGCCTACACACAAATCAGCAATAGAAAATTATCTCTCAAACACCAAGTTGATATCATTGTACCATTCAAACACCTCAAATACTCTTTATAGTCTGTCAATGATTCCCTCATAAATCATACATGAATTTACAACAATAAGCTTGTGCAAAGTCAGGTCTAGTACAAAACAAGACATGCATCAAATTGCCCACTACACCAGCATAAGAAATCGATCACATATCTTCTCTCATAATCATCTTTAGGACACTAATATGAACTCAACTGAAAGAGATGCAACGAGTAGACTCATCTCCTTTCTCAAGTCATTAATCCTAAACTTTTTCAACACCTTCCTAACATATGCTTCCTGTGAGATCCAAACCTTTTCAACTACCTTATCCTTGAGAATCTTCATATCAAGAATTCTGCGACCTTCATTCAACTCTTTCATCTTTAAATGTTTGGACAATTTTTTCTTCATCCTATCAAACTTAGTATAACTGACAAAAGCAATTAATATGTCATCAACGTATAGAAGCAAATAGATGAACTTATTATTGACTAACTTCTTAAAATATGCACAATAATCCTATTGGCTCTCTGTATACTCTTGTCCTATCATGAAATGATCAAACTTCATGTATCACAGCCATGATAACTGTTTTAACCTATATAAGACTTGTCTAGTCTACAAATCAAGTTTTTGAATATTCTATATTCATATGGTTGTAGCATATAGATCTTTACTTATAATTCTCTATGTAAGAATGCGGTCTTCACATCAAGCTGCCTCAACATCAAACCGTAATGTGCTAAACATGCTAAGAGAACACATATCAAACGATGTTTGACTACTTGGGAGAACAAATCATCATAGTAAATCACTTCTCATTATGTAAATCACTTTGTCATCTTGCATTGGACCTCACATCAGCTCCAAGAGATGCTTCCTTCTTTGCATACACTCATTTGTACCCAATGATTTTCATTGCTAAGGGACAACTCACCAACCTCTAAGTAGCATTATTCTGAAGATATTCCATCTCATCATCCATGTCACTCTCCAAAGGTCAATGCCTGAGCTCTCTACAGCTTCCATGTAGTGACAAGAAATTTCAACCTCCATGACCAAAAGTGAAAACACAGTAGTCCCTCAACCAAGGTGGTTTTAGGATATTTTGGGGAGTGGTTTCGCTTCCAGCAATAGATTCATGAGCATGAGTCTCATCCTCTATGTATTCTTCCACCACTACTTGAGACCTATCAATAGGTATCTTCCGAGTTGCAACCAAATCAGTTACCTGAGTAACAGGAGTTGCGATCATAAGCTCCAAAATCAGAAAAGGAAAATCATCTTTCGAGCAGGCCTTATTCAGATCCGGAAAGTCGATGCAAAGTCGTATTTGTCCATTCTTCTTTCAAACGGGTATGATATTTGCGAACCATGTAGGCTAGGAGACCTCCCTAATAATCTCTTTAATGATGATCTACTCTATCTCGAGCCCCATCCTCGGAGGTGTTTGTTTCACAAGAACAACACTCGGATCGATGGCTAAACAATGTACGACCATTTCAGGAGCTAGACCGGGCATCTCGGCATAACTCCAAGTAAGGTAATCGTGAAACTCTTTTATGATTTCTACAATCTTAACAACGATAGAAACCAATAAGAGCTTGCTAATATAACTTGGACGAGGATTATCAACCGTAACAAGTTTCATCTCAATCAACTCGTCAACTGTTGAAGAGACACCATCCTCAAGCTCCCTTAACTTAATATGAGGTAGTAACTTTTATTATAAAAACATAATTTAAATTTATAAGTGTATTTCAAACTCACTCATTTTACTTCAAACTCTCGAAATCACATGTCTTGAACCTCGATTGGGATCTCTTCCAAGAAAGGTTTAGAGCATCGTATCTGCTCTTTATGATCTCCATGATGCGGTGGACGAGCTACTTGAATGGATAAAACTTAAAATACAAATATTAGTAAAAAAATTTAAAATAAAACAAAACACATTACTATAAGGTAATTTAGTTTACTCATGAGTCTCCTTCCGATTGGATGTATGTGTCCCGAGTCGTCCTGCCTGGAAGAAGCAAGAGTGGAAGGGCTTGGCTCAAAGGAAGTTGAGGTGGCAAGTGTGTTGCGAACTAAAGGTGTGTGGAATATTGTTGGAGTCAAAGTGGGAGCAACAGGCTTAAAAGGCACTGATGTAGTGTTCATAGAGGTGATTGTCATGGTGATACTCGTTTGTGAAGAGAAACGAGATACTATTGCTTCTTCCTCTGATAGCTAGAAAGAACTGGCCTGGGCGGTGATTGTTGATCACCCCAACCCAAAGTCATCAATAACAAGAAGAAAAAATAAATCAGAATAATGATAAGCAGAATAATATATATATCTATCTATATATATATATATATATATATATATATATACACACACACACATATAAACAAAAAACAAATAAATAACAAACGAGACAATACATAAGCAAGACTAGAAAATATCATACAAGCAAATAGAACACAACAAAAGTAAAACTAGAAAACATCATACCGGAAAGTGCAAATAGTAAAAGCTATTGACTATAAGAAGTAAAAGAAGCATACTGATCTTATTATTTTTTTATAAAATGGGCGAGTCGGTGATAAACTTAAAATTTCTTATTTATATCATCATCAGACTTATCATCCAGAATTTGAGAAACTTCTTCATAAGCCTCAGTGACACCCTCCAAGGCAATCCCTTGCTCAATAAAATCAAAAGGAATACTAAAATCTGACAACACTAAAATTTGACAATTCATGCTCTTGATGAGAGGTTCAATAATAATTTGTATATCAATAGTTGCTCTAAGTTTAATCTTTATAACCACTGTTCAGTCTAATTTATCTCTCACTCTACCAGTATATCAAGTGTAATATATCTATTTGGCTTGACGTGCTAGAATAAATGAATCAAAATTCAGATATCTTTTGTGATAGCATATGGGTTTCTTGTTATTATTTCTTGATTAGAAACAAAATCAAATCACTAATAGTTCAATTGAAATACATTGCGCTCAATGAAACAGGGATATCAAATCATAGTAGTTGATCTCACTATCATAGTGAGTGTTTTATTTTAACACAAATACATGAATTATATATTTTCTTCCCATCACAATCGGATCAAGAACTCGTGTAAAATTTGTGCCCGTTCACATCAAACATTGACAACATAAAATCTTGTGGTTTAGCTCCCAGGTAAGATCTATTAAACCCTAATTTGTTATTTTATTTCTCCGATTATGAACATATAAGAAAATTTAAAAAACATTTGTAATTTGAGCTTAGGTGCATTGCCAAGTTAGTTGAACTTATGTATGATATAAATCATGTTGTAAATTATTCTTCAATTATTTTACTTTAAACACTCTCATCTTTAATATGATTAAGTAGCTGATAAATACCTTGTTCGTATAATAAAAATTGAGAAAAGCTATTCAATATAATAGTTGCAGTATTAAATCTAAACAAAATAAATAATCATACGTCATACTAACAAATAGTTGAACTTCATCACAGTACAGAAAAATATATAGAATCGATGTTCACAACTCATTATCACTGAGGTGGCATGAACTGCATCTCCTTGATGCTTCACCTGAGATTTGAAATTCAAAAAATACAAGCTACAAAGGTACCTCATCTATAACATAGTTTGTTGGTTGTTGTTGATTAAAGTAATAATAACATAAAATGATTATCTCAAGCATCAAGTCTCACATATTGATCCCTCAAACCGTGCTTTATTTTTCACAATTCTTTTTCCTTATTAAAAAATCTGCAACATCATTAGTTATTTAATACTTTATCTTTATAAATTAAAACATTAACTACACGCCTCTCAAACGACTACATCAATTGGTACTGTACTGGGCTCCCTACTATAGTATCATATGGTAGATGTACAAGCAAATGCTCCATCAAGTCAATGAAGTCAGGAAATATATTTATTCAAGATTGCATAATATCAATGAAATACTCACTTTGAGTTTTCTCAATGCATCTACTTTTGAATGCTACACGCATCATTGAAGAATGCATTAATTTCAATTAATGGATTAAGTATAGTACTTGACAAATTACTAAATGCAGTATGTAGCAAATATTGTAAGAAAATATGACATTCGTAACTTTTCAGGTCAAAAATCATCTTTGCTCTCAAGTCGACACAACGGCTCAATTTAGAGCATAATCTCAAAGGAAATGCAGAGACTGCAACCATTCACATATTATTCTTCGCTGATCCAAGGTAAGATAGTACTTAGCTTTAGGCTTCATAAGTTTAGCTGTAGTTATCACTTGAATTTCTAACTCTCTTCTCTTCCAATACTCCTTCAAATTCAATCGAGTTTTAACATTATCCTTGATTTTTCCCTTAATATCCATCAATGTATTGAAGAAATTGTCAAAAAAAAACTCAATGTGCATGACATCAATATTATGTCCAAGTAAATTGGTCATTCAGTATGACAAATCTTAAAAAATACTATAATTGGCCCAATTATGTGTAACATTAAAATCAAAAACACGATGTGAAGATAAATTTGAGTAAACGGTGATCTTCGAAATTATACTAATCATCTGTCACAAATCATCCCCAATTATCCTTAGTTGAGTCATTGATTTCCCAACTCTATTTTCAATGAAGATATATTTATTCAGTCTGAACTGCAATCAATAGGGAAGAACATTCGATGACAGTCGAACCATGAATTTTTCCTGCAATCTTTTAAAGAAATGCCTTCGACATATTTATATGGCAATGACAAGTCAATTTTTCGGCAGTGCTCACACCCGATTACATTCCATATACAGAAAAGTAATTTATTGTCCACATTAGTGTAATTTTCATTCTTAAATTCTCTTTTGAAACAACATTATAAATTACAACACATTTCTCATAATATTTTAAGCTCATCAATTAAAGGTTGTAAATACATATGAATTTTTCTCTTGAGGTTATGTGGATATGATGTTATGAACGTCAGAAATAAAAAAACACAGACATGCACATATTAGGTGTTAAGATATATGACATCACAATCCCCACCAATAAGTAGATGAAGCGGTCTGACAGTATTGTATAAATTCATCCGCATATAAGTAAAGTCTAGCATTGTGTGACTCGACAGCCAATTCAGAATAAGTACAGTCAAAGTGTTTCCAGAATTTTCAATTTGTTGGACAACTCAACAAACTATTCAGATCTATTCTGATGTCATGTCATATGTGGAGTTGTGCACATAGAAACAAACGATCTTTAAAGATGTGGAATTTGCAAAAAATAGAAAAGATGTTTGTATGAAATATTTTTTGTTTCTTACTTTTCCAACTCTGTGGTTTAAATCTCTCAACACCACAAAAACTATATTGTGTCTCATTTTGATTAACCTCATAAAATAACATGCAGTCATTGACACAACAATCAATCTTTTATGATATCA
The DNA here is from genome assembly GCA_022702705.1 of Papilionanthe hookeriana x Papilionanthe teres. Taxonomy (NCBI): domain Eukaryota; kingdom Viridiplantae; phylum Streptophyta; class Magnoliopsida; order Asparagales; family Orchidaceae; genus Papilionanthe; species Papilionanthe hookeriana x Papilionanthe teres. The sequence continues at coordinate 52,295,587 of CM040427.1, read as the reverse complement.
TCCCCACTTTGACACAAATTTCTTCATTTTGTCACATAGTACTAAATTTTCTTTTGGGTTTGTTTTCTTCAATAACGTTGCAATTTGGTAAACACTTATCTGATTTAATGCTCAACATCATAAGTACTGATAACTTTGAATGTGTGGTGTAATCTTCATGCAATGGTCATAGTGCAGCATTCAATAAATCATAAAATCAATGCATTTTTGTGCTTGTTGACTCATTCTCAGCCATTTTCTCAGAAATTTGAACTCAGGTTGCATCAAACACCAATTCTTCAAATCTTGTAGGAGTATATTCACTTGGAGGGACAAAATTTGATGAAACCAGTCTGACCATAATCAACTTGCAATTCAAACTCTCCATGTGTATTCTAATTCTAATAATTAGGTTAAAATTCTTTATGATATAAATCCAACTTGGATTCGTTCTTGTTAGAAATATTTGATTCTTGTGATTCACATATGAACATCGAAACTTACTCTTTGAAAGGTTAAGTGCGAAGTTGTGATGTCATTTGCACAAAACCCTCAACACCAATCAATAACTCCTCAGTAGGTCATTTTCTTCTAGGAACAATTTGTTGTACACCCATGAACTTAAATCTTAAATATTCATTAGCGCCCTAAATAAAGATTTAAAAATGAAGACATTTCATTAATTAGTTAAGTCGGCATTTTCATACATAATTATGAATGAAAATGATTCAAAATGACATCATTCATAACACCAATTATTTTATATAATATCAAACATACCAATTTTTTAAAAACAAAAGCGGGCTTTTGATACGTACCACCCAAATCTTATATATGTATTCATCACATATATATAGAAAAATAAATTCACACACACACACACACACACACACACACACACACACACACATATACACATAAAGGGGCATTTACATAAATACCACCAAATTATTATGTTCTTACATATCTCACACATATATGCACACACATAACACATATATATAAAGCAAAAGAGTAAATTTACATCTATACCACAAAATTCTTATGTAAGCACAAATCTAAACGACTAACCTGTATTTTTTTCATTCATATCACTCAAATCTTGCATTTAACATAAAAACATCAATTTAAGATATCCAAAAATCATAGGAAATGTATTGGGGCATTTTCACACATACCTAAATATTTCCCTACCGATATAAACACAGAATAGAAGGAGAGGGAAAAACTGATATTATTCACGTTAAAAGTCTTAGAGCAAATAGTTTATATATATATATATATATATATATATAGCAATGTAAATATTACTAGTCTGCCAGTGACTGAATAGCCAAAATAGAAGGAGCTTAAGTAGGGACATTAAGTAGAGATTTTATTAGTTGGCACTATTAATCACTTCATGGTCATAAAACTGCAAGATTTGCCCGCACTCTAAGAACATCAAAAGCCTGCAACTAAAAGAAGCGTAATTAGATCTCAGCCTGTCTAATTAAATTTAGATATGCAATTACAACTGCAAAGGGAAACACCATAACGTATATAACAGCTGTAAATTAGTGTTTCTCCTCTACTAGTTCAACTTCCTAAGCAGAATCTGCTAAAAAGCACTTTGCAATACTCAAAGCAAGTACAAGTGATGAGCCAGTGTACGTCTGTGATATGTCAGCCTCGTAATTTCAAAAAAAAATCTCATACAGGATGGACGCATAAGTTGGGGAAGAAGATAAGTGGGGCATGGTGGTGGATGGACGTGGTGCTGGTACCATTATTATCTCATTCCATTCCTTGAGAAGGCCCTGATGGCTGTGAAACCAAAACTCTAAATCTTCTACGAATCAAGTACACAATAGGCAAGCCAAGGAAATTCGGTATAAAGCTAATGATGACGACGCTCGCTACCGAAAAATATCAAACATAAGGTGGCACTTATTACCAGCAGTTCAAAAAATGTTGCCAATTTCAATAATTTTTAGTGATTTTTATCACTGCCACATTGCATTCACATTGCAGCAGTTAAAACCGATGCACTGCTAATTACATCGGTTTTAATTGTTGCAATCAATTGCAGCGAGTAAAATCACAGCAATAAAGACCGCTGCCATAACCATTACCCCAGCTACAAAAGCTTCTTCATCGTTCCATGAAATCTATGCATTGCTTTAGCAACACCTCCATTGAAGGTGTCAAACTGTAAACGGTGAGCTGCCAAACTCCTGCATCAGATGCACCGGAATCATTGTTTCAGACTACAGGATTCTCTCATCTTGATGTTGAGTTCCATCCAGAGAGGCTACAAGATATAGTAATAGTTACAAAATTCATATTATAATTTTTAATTAATTTACTAAATTAAAATGATCTTAATTGCTGCTGCGGTTAAAACCACTGCGACCACATGCGTCACAGAAGCCCTTCTCCAACGGTTGCAAAAACCTTTGCTAAAGAACTTTTTACAGGATTGCATTTACAACAGTTTTAGAACCGCTGCATGCATTTTTACCACGGATAAAACCTCCTCTAAAGCCCCATAAAATAGTTGGTAAAGCAGTGTTTTGGCAGTGGATGAAATCAAAGAGAAAAAAAATTCATTTAAATTTTATGCAAACACGAAATAGTCCCAAAAAAATTTGCTTAAAATGAAAATTCTAACCATTAAAAGCTCAATGAAGCTAAGGAATTGTATGTATTTCAAATCTTTTCCAAAGTGAAATTGCAAGGCTTATGAGATGCAATACTACAATCAAATGATAAAGTTTTAAGAAACTTAGACAATTAGTATTGTTAGTGTTAGCATATTATTATAGAAAAGTTTCATATTTGTGGTTAGTTTGATATAATTATTTAATTGTAGCTTAAGACATTTATCAAACTATCCTATTCTAAATATGAGATTTAGTTTGTGGATAAGACACGAAAATATTCTTCTCATCTAACATAATACAAGGGCAAGGTTTAATTGCCCCACACCCTTCTTCATCTTTTTCTCAAGTCCTGCCACCACCCCTCCCTCCCCACACTTTCACAAGACAACCAACACTAATCTATATCAATCCCCATTAAGACACAACCCCACTTGTATAGTCTCTAGTAACTATACTAGTCTATAAAACGAAACACTCCGCCCGTAAAACGGCCATCGTTCGATCCATCAACAATGTCGCACATGCTTATCACCTCCTACCAGCATAGCCAACTGTTGCACTCACTTCATGCAGCCCTCATTCTAAATGATTTTATTCTTAAATTCTCTGACCTTTACTCACACAGTGTCATGGCCTCTCAGTTTCTTCTCCGTAACTCAAAACCTTCATCAGCAATCAGTACCATTAATCAAAATAAATAACAATAATTATCTCGTGAGGTCAGGATCCTTTGTTTTCTTGTTAGTTCTTATGGCAATCTCCATCTAAATGCGTTTCAATATATCAATGTACTATCAAATTATCAAATTAGAAAATGTCCAACTAGAACGTTCTTACCTTATTGCTGAATGACCTCAAACCTTTCAATGCCTCAATTATCATGCTTTAGAACTCTGCCAAAAGATTGGAATATTTTACATTCCACTTACTAGCAAAAAAAAGCATTTCTAAAGTATCTACTGTTTACTCTGACTTGATTCATATCCAACTAAATGAAACATCCATCAAGGAAATACTACAACACTCCACGGGATAATTGGGATGACTTTCTTTAGTAAAAACACTTTATTACTCATATGAATGGTTAACTAATATAGAATGACCTTACTGCTTCCAAATTTCTCTCGTCTTCTTCCATCACTTCAGCATGCACAACCTCATCTGAAGACAAATTCTACAATCCTAAACATTACAGCTGCTCTATCACAAATTTTGATTTATTGAGCATTTGACTCTCTCTCCATCAAGTTATTACAAATCTACCCTACTATGTAACATTATGGTGGTCATAATGGTCATGGAGACCGTGGCCATGGTGTCCATACTAACAATTCTTGTGATCGTGGGGAAAAGACTTTTCTACTTATTATTTTGATTATAATAATTATCCCTCGACTGTTATTACTCCAAATTTGGCCTTTCTTCCACTTCCCACCATGCCTCTTAACCCTCTAATTATTGTTAGCACTTCCACTCTGACCCCTTTTAGGTCTGTCACTCTTTCTAAAGAGAATTATAATCACCCAGTTCAGCACTCTCAATATATGTGAATGTCTCATATTTAATTTTCTCTACCAGTTTTGCAACAACTGTATTTGGAATGTCAAGGTTTTATATTATAGTTTTTATTCACTTATATGACAAATAATTGATAATTATTATCTTTCCTTAGCATAACTTCTCAATCATTTATTATTGTTGTTGATTGCTCTGCCAATCATGTGTATAGGAAAAGGTTTTGTCTCTCTCTAAGGGCATATCTCTCATAGTTATTTTATATATTCTCAAATTTTCTACTCATTAATTAATTAACTATGAATCACAAGTACATTAAAACATATTATCATTATAAGAGTGTTTTTCAGGATCATGATATGAGGAAGATAATCAGTCGAGTTGTTGAATTTGATAAAGCTTGCAACTTGATGATTGAGGTCCCTTCTTCCTTCTCATCCACCATTTTGCTTTTTAGTGACATTGTCATTGGCATCATCCTCCACCACAAAGACATTATAAATTTATTATTATCTCCATTCCATCCTAAATTCTTGTGAGCAAAGCAAATAAATATTGAGTGTCTTTCCATCCAGTTTGTCAGCTCATAGTTGTTTCCCATTTGATTAAATTCACTCTAATAATTGGAATCCTATCCATGTCCTTATTCCCTTAAGATTTGGATACATTTTCACTTTTGTAGATTGATCACTCTCGAGTCACGTAGAAGTATTAGTTGTGTAGGTCTAAAGTTTAGTCTATATTTTACAGCTTTTATCATAAATTAAGAGTTTCTTTTTCTATTCTAATTAAAAACTTTTATAACACTAATGCAATAATGTCTATGCAATCTCAATTTAGTGCATCCTTTGCTGACGCTAGAATCATCAAACTTCATATCTATATATGCCTCAGCAAATATTAGATTGCTAAACAAAAGAATTGCCATTTGCTTGATTTAACATATAAATATTCCTTGCGAATTCTTTGGTGATATTGTTTTGATTGTATGCCACCATATTAATCGTCTTTAGTCTAACATTACTCATGATGATGGCACTCCTTTCTCCATTCTCTAATTAGACCATCCCCTTCTACTTCATATTACTCCTAGAGTATGTGGTTGTTTATCGTTTATCGTTTATCATTTATCCATACCTTCCGATTCAGTAAAAGGCTATCTCCTTTGGTCATTCAATCTATTTTTCTAGAAAAATATTCTTTCAAAAATGTTGTTATTATGATTCGATTGCCAAGTTTATATATACCTCAGCCAATGTTACATTTCATGATTACACTCTTTACTTTAAATCAACACTTTTTTCTATAAACTATTATAAACAGTTGTTTCTCTTCCTCTAGAAGAATGCATGCTGATACCTCCACATCTATATTTTTACTCACAATGACCCCATCCTTATGCAATGATATATTTATCCACACTGCTCAAACAAACCGAGAATTTGCCTTCTAGCTAGATAGTTAGCTAATCTTCATGCGTCCATTGCCCTTCAATGAGGTAAACAATAATATATTGATCAGCATATTCATTTTTTTTTTCTCTTGATCATCTTTCATCCAGCTTCTATTATTTCTATTATTTACCATTAGCTTTTATTCTCAAGATGCACTTGTAGGCGCTACATAATCTTAGGTGCAAAAAAGCTATGGATGATGAAATGATAGCTTTGTTAAATTGGTATGCTCTCAGCTTGCAAGAGGTGATGGCCAAAGCAAGGGACTGCTTCCCAATAATGAGAAATTTTAGTTATGCTCTAGAGAGGGCTCTTGTCACGATAAAGTTCGGGTACTTGGAGTTAATAAAGGTGAGAACGGATAGTTCTATGGTTAATTAAAAGAGTATTTCTAAATAGTAACATTAGTCAAAATTGACATTATATTATAAAAAATTACTAATCCCTAAATATAAATAAACATACTCCAAACTAAACATATAAGTTCAAAATAAGTACTACAATAAAAAGTGACAAAATACATAACAGTCTGCTATCTATCATCAACAACTCCTCTCCTCCTGTAAATGAACTCCCTTCTATCAGCATATTAATTTAGCAAACTTTTTACTAAAAGAAAAATTAAAGAACATGTTAATTTTTAAGTAACTTAATGAATAATTGCTATTTTATTATGCATTAAATTTTAAACAAATGTCTAACATGATGGTTCAGATTAATATGTTGATCAATCTATAAAGTAAACTTTATATTTTTCATCTTATAAAATCATTATTTAACCATTTTAATCAATTACATTTTCATTCCTTTTAATCCATTACCTTTCTACATTTATTTTTCCTTTTAGAAGTCATCTCTGAAGCACGATCAACCAATAAAGGTAAGTAGTGGATAGTATGATGTCTGTGATTCTCTTCTCAAACAAACACTGTACTAACAATGGTTGCACCTACTTCCAAAAAAGTAGACCCCTCCAATCCATAAGCAATAAGGGTGGGAGCTAACATGAGAGAGGCTTTAAGATATTGGAAAGGTTTCTTGTAATCACTGTCCCAAATAAGTTCGTTTGACTTATGGAGAACCTGAATTAGTCGTACATACCATCCAAGCAAGAAACAAAAGTGGCCAAGACTAGCACATTTTCCAATGATCTTTTAGACTTCTCAAACACATTTTAGATAAGGCATTTCAAGAATGATTTTGATTTTATCCTGGTTAATTCCTTCAAATGACACCATATAGCCAAGAAGTTTGCTGGAGTGAACCCCGAATAGGCACTCTACTAAATTGAGTTGTGCCATACTTGTGAAAAAAGTTAAACATCTTGGGCAAGTCAACAAGGAGATTTTCTTCTTTATGGCACTTATTGAGATTGTCATCATTATAAACTTCTATGTTCTTGCCTTTATGACACTAAAAAACTTTATCCATGAGTCTCTGATACATAGAGTCCACATTTTCATCTTAAAAGATATGACTTTGTAAGAAAAGTTATCTCATCTACAATGAAGCTTGTTCTATTTTCATAAATGGGATGTATTTTTATTTGATGATATCCTGAAAAAGTTATCAAAAAAACATTACGTCAAACACCACTATCCAATCATGGTGTCCCTATTCGAAAAAGTAAAACAATCTTTGAGACAGATATTATTTAATTTAGTGAATTCCACGCATCCACCAACTACCACTGACTTTCTTGATCATTACAACATTGGAGACCCAGCCCAAACAGTGGAATTTTTTTATGAATCCATCGTTCAATAACTTCTTAGCTTCTACCTTGATTGTCGCTTTCATGTCATGAAAAAATTCCCACTTCTTTTACTTGATGGTGAGTTTTGTCTCGTCAACATTAAGGTGATGACTATTGATGTTGAAATTGACACCAAACTTTTTAATGTGTCCTATGGACAAAACATCCAAATGATTTCTTATAATGGAAATGAAGTAGTAGCAAAATGTACTATGCAAGATGTGTTAATACAAAGCTTCACCTTTAAAAACTTGCTTTCTAAGATGATGACTTATTTCACCACTTAAAGATCTCAATCTTTAGAAGCAACAATAGAAAATGCAATTTTAGCAAGAACACCAAAGAGCACTCTACTTGAACTTCATCATGCACAATGACAACATTATTGGCAAATGAGAACTTCAAGGATAGGTTTCATGTGAACACCAAGGAAAACAAATGATTTAAGAATAGGCCTTCCAAATATGCAATTGTAGCCAGATGTGCTTGAATGATTAAAAATCAATGTATCTAAGTTTGAAAACATCCCAATTCCTCAAATGAATTTGAGAGCAATAAAGCCTTTAGCTAACACTACTAATAAAAAATCAAAAAAGAAAGCAATGAGACCAAAAATTCTGAAAACAAATCTTGTCTTCTCGGCCATCTCAGAAAAAAGAATGTTCACAAAACTTTCAATGTCAACTAGAATTGCGCGTGACTTTAAAACTATTGATGATGGTAGAGATGATCATAGCATCATCATAAATATTTTCATATAGAAGCGCATCATTCTAAAAGTAAAAATAATATGAGCATAGATAGATGATGATGAAGAAGAATTACTTTAATCATGATAAATTTTAACTTGAATAGACTTATTAAACTATATGGCTTTCGTAGGGATAGTAACAAGTTGTATTTATTTTTCGAAGAAACCTTATCTTCATTGAGCAGGCAAGGATTATCTTAGTTGCCTTTATAGATAAGTTTCTCGAGGAAGTCGTTTAAAACTCAATAAGCTTCAATTTCATCACAATGGTAATTATGGTTCAAACGTACTTATCTCTTTCTTTGGCATTCTATTTTAATGGAGTAGAACCCCAGAAGTAATCTCTCTTCTGAATAATAGTCATCACAATCATCAATTAAAAGGCAAGCAAACATCTTGAATCTTGTCAAGAAGAATATTGATGAATGAATAACGTAAGCGCTCATAATGGTTGTGATCTTGATGAAAATTTCCTCATTGGAGAAGGTGGACTTGTGCTTCTTCTAAACATAGGTCAAAGTAGACCTTGTATGGCTATCTATAAATTTTAATCTTACCAAGAGGAGAAGTGAAGATTTTTCAAGCATATAAGCATCTTAGATGAACTCTTTGGTACTTGCAAATTTAGTGGCCTTTTTACATGACTCTTCAATAGTAATAGAAAGGATTTTAGGAATACAAAATTTGAATTTGATGTGTTGCAATCCTAAAATGAAGGATGCTTTGGAAATAAATTTATCACCATCAATGACATCATGCATGGTTATCATGAACCCAACTACATAATCACAATAACTTTCTCCATATGCTTGCTTGGCACAAAAGAGGAACTAGGAATTTTTGCAAGCAAAGAGAGTGAGTCGTATCATCTTTAAAGGCTACCGTTGAAGGTGATAGCGAAGAGACCGTAAAAAAAAAATGATATTCTCAAGGCTATCTCAGTGATCAAAGTGAACTGTAGTGCCCTTGTACGTCTCGAGCAAGGTAGTTTGAACCTGAGTTAAGCGAATTCCTTAAGAATTTATGGGTAGAAAGGGTTGCTCTAAGTATGGGCAGAGCCTTGATGAGAAGGCATAGAGATATCTTTGATTTGAATCCCTCTTCCCATAAGACATGAGGAATCTAGTACAGAATGGCTTGCACAATCATAATGAGTTGGCCAATTTTCTAGTGAAGACCATCCATGCAATAGCCGAAGTAGCCGTAGGTAGCAAAGGCAATGCTTCCATCGGGATTGAAACAAAGTTGAGCTCAGGATGCATTAAGAATATTATAGTTCCCATTCAATTATTGCACTTTCTCACATTTAATTGAAATAGAATTTCTCATACATGGCGCCAAATAATACAATCTTTAAAAACACGCCTTCTCTAAACCCTAAACTATGAATCTTGGATAGCTCCATATATGCTTGAGGTGAAATGACAGGTGTATCTTTGGACAAGGATCCAACCTTTTGTGTGCATGTAACCACCAAGTTTTCTTATTATTGATGGGGTATTTGTGGTAAATTGTAAATGCTATGACTCGTATGTTCATAATGATGAAACCTAAAAGAGACAAGGAGACCGTGGTAGAAAAACCATGGGGCACCTTAATGAGTTAGCAATGGACTTGGTGTGCATTAATGAGGGGTAATAAATGGAGCAACATCCTATTCTTATTTGCCTAGGTATGTAGAAGAGAGTTTATAAGGGACTGAAATTGCATCGTCGTTGAAAAATAGGGAGAGATAATAATTTGATGAAGGTGCGCAAAATTTATCATTCAGCCCAGCAAAAACAACTGCAACAAAAGAGTGTTGAGGAATGGTAAAGGCAGCCTAATGAAGGGTTCATCTAAAGTTCTAGTAATAGCCAAAGAGTGAGCAGAAGAAAAACTTGTTGAAAAAACAGTTGTGCAAAAGAGGTAGATCTAGGTTGGAAATTGGAATTCTAAGTAAAGCACAGACCATAGATAAATAGAAAATAATCATGGTAACGAAGCTGAGAGGAAGAATATAAGTTTACCAAAGATGAATAATAATATTGAGAAGAAGACCTTAGAACCCTGAGAACCAGAGGAAGAGAGTAAGACTTTCTATTGGAGAAGAAATACCATTAGAGAGGGAAGTAAAAGCCATAAGTTATCGGTCAAAGGATGTGGGTGCTTAGCTGAAAGCACCCAAGATACAGCAGGAGGTATGACACGGGGCAGGCCGCAACCAAGCCCCATTGTGAAGGAAAACACAGCGCAAAAGTGCAAGATAAGATACTGAAGTATACAAGTCACAGCCAAGCCATAGTGAATGCCCTGCAAGTGCAACTTCTGCATTGCTTGACATTAAGAGAAGGTAGGGCGCACACAACAAACCTATAGATAATACGAATGTTAATTTGGGTAATAGTGGATATACTAATAAACAACTAATTGTGCAGTTATCAAAAGGTGACTGAAGTAACAAATTATTATATGGCCAACCAACTAGGGTAATAATAATACTGAAAGGTTAAGAGTGACATAGGTGACAGAACTAATTTATATTGTTCAATCACTTTCAAGTCATTCTAATTGCATATAAGCTATTTCCATTGACTCAAGCTCATGTCCTTCAAGTTGCAATAAAGATTATTTAAGGACAGGTCCACCATCAAGGACGTTATCACAATGGTAGTAATACTAAAATATTAAGTTTGACATCAGTGATTGAACTGATTTATAATGTTATACCAATAAAAAAATTTATAATTAAAAAAATTAAAAAAGAGGTAGAAAGGTAAACAAAAAAGAAAAAAATTAATCACGAGTGCACGTAAATGATGATTTAGAAATAATTACAGCAGCAATGAAACAATAAGGAACCTTGTGTTTTCTCATTCCTAACAGTTCTTCACCTGCAAAACTGTGATGATTTACCACAAGTCGGTTATTAAACTAATTAAGAAAATTGAATCGACATTACTGGGATCAAATGTTGCACTATAAACGTTAAATTTCACAAAATTATACAAATATACATCATTACCGCATTAGGTGCCTGCAGATTATATCCCCGCTCATCCTCCAGCAAGTTGCTTTCACAAAAGTATTGCGCTGGCAGATTTTCAGAAATCCTCCACCGTTAAAGAACGGAGTTACCTGGTATTCGGAGAGTCATAAATTAATGCATTCCTTCTGCCTATTCATTTGGCGACCAAACCACATTGATAGAGAATTGATGTTTTAGGCTATATAATAACTAGACTTAAAGAATTCTCATGTTTCATAAATCTAGGTTTGCGTAACTTGAGCAGCAGATTGAAATCGAGTTTTCGGCGGTTGTCATAAAGATAAAAAATCAGATCAGACCAGCGACTTAACTGACCTCGAGAGAAGCAATGGCTGTGTATTCAACGCCGCCAGGGGAAATTTGAGTAGAGCATTAGATCTATATCAGGAAGTAGGAAAAGATGAGCAGAGAGAGAGGGATTGGCCCGCACGAGCTTTCTCCTGGTAGACCGATCGGGAACTGATGGGTTTTCTTTCGGTCGAAGCACGGACAAGGACAACGGACGCAGTTCTGTGGTGAAATTCACAAATAACTGTTGAATAATCATCCAATCACTCATAATAATTTTGTGAATAATATTAAAATAAAACAGTAAAGATTATTAACAGGTTATTAGAAAATTATTACAACGTTATTTGAGTAATAACCTCCCAATAACCTCACAATATCCCGAATAACAGATAAAAAATATAAAAGTAAACCACGGAGGTTATCGAGACGTTATTAGGAGGTTATTCGTTGGTTATTCGGAATAATACCGCAATAATTTGCTAATAGCCTCTCGATAATCTTGAAATACACGATCGTGGAAGTTATTCCCTGATTATCGATGGTTATTTGCAGATTCCGTACGCAGCACTGCTTACGTTGTCTGTACGTAATAAGTTTTCTTGCTCCTGAGGCGCTCTCGCCCTCGTCCTAATGGGAATTTTCGCGGGAGGACCATGTCAATAGTTAGTTTGATCAGCATACCGGCACTAAACCCTAAAAGGAAGTTATCCAGATCAAATGATATCAATTAATTACTTTTTCAAAAAAAAGAAAAATCTCTATTTTTTCCCTCCAGCAATTTAACTTTTTTTTTTTTTGGAAAAGAATATTTGGTTACTAAAAAATATGGACATGCTGATTAGACCTTAATCTTTATTCGCTAAAAATATTTTATTATTATAATACTATGTTTTATTATTGTCAAGTTTATGATAACTATGTATAATAAGTATTAACTTGGTGCATTTAAGTAATATTTTGATTAAGGAAGCTAGATGGTGTGATGGGGGTTCACACTGATTGTTCCTAGAGCTCTTCACGCATATAATTAGAAAAACAAATCAAAATATATTGAGTGATGAGGGTGCCAAACTTGTTGTCAATGGCAAGCTCTAGCCACTATCTATTTATTCAAACCCTCATCACACCACCTTACTCCATTAATATAAATGTTATTTATAAGAATCAACATTATCGTTGTCAATATGAATCAATGTTAATGTCAATAATGAGTATAGACTCTCTTGTCAATGGTAGGCATCTGCCTTTTTGGTAATGGTACGTGCTAAAAAAATAGAGGAATCTCCTCTTTAATTTGTCTTATGACTACATCATAACTTGAGGGTCATTCAAGTCATTTCAACTAGAAAGTAGAATAGTTTATTAAATAGTCTATATAGATTTCCATTAACCGTATAATTTTATTAAGCATTCAAGTATTAAATTTAGTATATGGAGATGCATATTTGAAGTATAAGTGCACATTATATTTGGCCTACTCTATCTCTCAAATTACATCATAAGTTTTTTAAGTATATTTTTAGCACTTGATTTAGACATGTCTTGACACGTATCAAAGCACTTTAGGTAATATTTAATTAATCACATCAAACATTCATTTTGATATATTTTGCTAAAAAAAGAATTTATAGGGTTTTAAGTTAATAGTAAAATTGTCTAATTCAAATTGTTGAGTTCTTTTTATTGTCGGCATCACTTTTGATGTCATTCTTGTGTGGTGTCTATTTGAATTATATGGGACCATGTTCAATCTACCATAGTCCAAGAGATCTGGTCGGATCTTTTGGTACATGCTTCGAGCACGAGTCCAAGTCCAGTACCGATTCATTGCTGCAAGTGAGAGCTCACTAGTGGGTGACGATCATTTTGATACGGGACGTGTTTAATGTCTCGCCTGGTATTTACAAACCATGCTCCATCCATTCAGAGCCTCCCATGGTCAAGGGCAGTCACAAAGCACTCTCGAACGAGTGTTGGGAAAAATCGGGGTTCAAATCGACCTACCCGCTCGGAGATCTGGGACTGTTCATTTTTTAGATGCGAGGTTTCACGTGGCTTCCGGGTCAATAATAATTTAATAATGTTTATTTGTTGATATTTGGTTGGTATTACTTTTATTTTAATTTTATCTTAGGTTGGTTTAACCTTGATTTTTCTTTCATGGGTTGGCATTTTAAACTTAGGATTCAAATTAATGTGGTTTAGTGGTAATTTGCTCTTGAGGGCTATTTGAGTTTGGGAAAGCAGTTGTGTGGGCTCTATACCTAACTTTGGTTGCTTAATTTTCTTTTAATTTAAATTTTTGATGTTAGGATTTTCTTATTTTAGTTTAGGGTTTTAGTATAAAGGGTAAACCCTTCTCTAGCCTAGAACTAGCCACCTGCCCAATGGGCTTCTTCTATATCATAGAGGGTTGTTGGGTGGTCAATTGGTCATCACAGGAATTTCTAGGACTCTAGGCTCCATGGGTTTCCTAGGGCATCCTCCACCTATAGGAATTCAACTTAGGCTTCTACCAGTTTTAACCCACATTATCTCAACTAATAGTTGAGGATTTGAGTTAACCTTATGAAACCCTAAGTGAATATAGAATTGGTTTGAAGTTTTATGTGGGTGAGCTTTATCTCTAGACATCTAAGAAGGTTATTAGGAAATCCTAAAGCTAGATCCCAGACTTTCTATAGAGAGAAAAGAGGTCCTCACAAAAGTAAAGACAATATTGTGTTCCAAATTTAAGTCATTGTTTCAACTTGGGAAAAGGTAAGTTATTTGGCATGAAGAGTCACAACTATCATATATTTTTGTAGTGCTTATTACTCATTGTATTTCATGTCCTTTCAAAGTTTATGCTCGAACCCTTGATTATATATTCTTCAAAGAGTTGTGTGGGAGCACACTGACAGTTGACTCATTGAGTCATCTTGACGAAAGTGTTCCCTTATTATTATGTAAGTTTTAGTGGATATTTTCTCCTGGTTTCTTCGATTCTATGGAGCATTTGCTTATACACTTATGTTACAAGGCTATATTGGGGGGTCCAGTGCAGTACATGATGTATCCCTTCTAGATGTATGTCTTTTGGATGCATATATTGCAAGTAACATTTTATTTAACACTATACAAACACCATACTCAATGTACAATTATGTGCTACATGTGTTTAAATTAAATAAAAAAAGTGCATCCAGAGGGATCGATTTGTGAAGCATATTTGTTACAGGAGATGATACCTTTTTGTTCATATTATTTTGAGCAAGGCCATCAAAGAGTTCATACTATACGTGGCATGCGTCCCCAGCCAAAATTATATGTATATCAAATATCAGGTGACCAATCGAAGAGGCATGACACATGATATCTAAGTAATAAAAAGATTCAGGCAGCAACATTGTATTTCTTAATAAATTGTGATGAAATCCAGCCATTTATACAGTAAGATTCAAGGTCCCCAAACTCAATACATACTGTCATTTATTATTGAGAATGTTAGTAATTATATATTGAGTAACTCAAACATATAAATAACGATTTTGTGAGTAGATTATTTATCAACGTCTTGGACATCGAAGACGAGTCTCTGAAAATCAGGAAGGTCGAAGAAGAATTTTGAACATGGTTTCAAATTATAACTACTTATAATTAACACTTATAATCACACGTGCGTAATATGATCGTCATAAAGTTATACTAATTGTACCTCTCTATTTGTTATAGGTTCACAGTACAACCAACAAAAAATTACTGATCAAGGATTATTAGATCTTGCATATGAGCCTAATCGTAATGTTACTATATGGCAGATATTTGATGTAAACAATTATACATTTCATACGAGTTCTTGGGGTGAAGGGAATAAGACATATAACTGTGGTGTCACTGTTAAAAAAAAACATACATAGATGGTGAGATATGTTATTACAGTGTACTTAAAGAAGTCACTCAATTGCAATATTTAGGCAATGCCAATTATATTGTGTACTTGCTCAACTGTCAGTGTTTTGATCCTGTTCCAAATCGAGGAACTCAAACACTCACGACTTATGATATCACTGAGATAAAATTGAACACACGATATGTGAATATTCATCCTTTTTTTATGACATGCAAAGCTACATAGGCTTATTACCTTTAATACCTTGGTAAAGTAAGGGATAAAGTTTATTGGGGTGTGTTTATGAAAAATAAACTAAAGAAAATTGTTGAGTTGCATAATTTTATAGAACCAATTCATCAAGACGAAAGTATGCCAAATTTATGTATATAGGGTAACAAAAATGATGAAATGTTTATGCTAGAGGATACCACAGGGATTTTTGAAGAGGTACCTCGTGATTTAGATGAGGATGATGAATAGAGTGAAGAAGAAATTTTAGGTTCATCTTTGACGGAGAGTTCTTTTGATGAAACTTTATAACGTAGGTACACAAAATTTAGATTATATGTTACTACTGCTACTTATGGTCTTTACTTTTGGTTTTATTATGCATAACTCTTAATCTTATTTTTCTTGTTTTTCAACATAGTTGCTACTTGTGTTTTACTTTTGTTGTACTATTTCTTTCTACATATGATTATTTTTTCCAACGGTGGCAATCTTTTTAATGTCATTCATTTGTCTGCAGGATAGCCACAGGTAGTATAGATGCTCAGCCACCTCATAGACCCTGTGTTCTGGGGACCCTTGGGATCACCTACCACAGCTGGATGAGGAGTTTGTCTACTCATGTTGTTGCTTCCACTACTCCTACACCAATTATGGAGCCTCCTCCCCTACCTGATGCTGCTACACATTTTATGGCACATCCTCCCTCACCCGTTGTTGTCACCCCTCCTGTGGAACTTGCTTCCAAACCTGATATTTCCATGTCTCATATGATGCCTATTGCTTCCACACTTACTCCCCCACTTGCTCTGGCACACATATTGAGCCTGGCTTGTCGACTCCCACTCCCCCCTCCCTCCCAAGGGTAAATTTACATCCTTAGGGGGACTCTTATTTTAAACTATATATTCAATTTATTCTTCATGATATATATTTTTGGTAACTAAATTGTTTCCTTAGAATATTCAGTCCCCATAAGCTGCTCGTCACCCGCATCATAGAGATTATAAGGAGTAGGTACATTGTGTTATATCTATCATGGAAGCAGATACAAGTAGCCACTCGGGACTTGTGCTTCGGAGAGTATAAGGTACAGTCATGTAATGTGAATTAGATTTATAAATTTGATTTAATTTTTTATATTAATACATGAATTATTTCTTACATTGCAGAGGTCCTTCACCTGGCTTCCAGAGCACCACTAGTAGATCTGCCAAATCTTCGAGAATTGAGGCAGGCATGACCTTGCCGACATGTTCACAACAGCCCACCGGAGGTGCAATCAGTCTACTTGAATTTGTGAGGGACTTTGGGGTCAGTTGACCGGAGCTTGGGCCTCTCCTGATTATGAGAGAAAGAGGCAGATGAACTGGGCAAACTGGGCGACGAAGGGGACCAGGGGAGTTGCGCTCCATATTAGAGGATTGTCCCCCCATATAGAGCACTACAGAAGGCTTATAAGATTTTTTAGATATTTAAACATTAATTCAATTTTTGGAATAATTTTTTAGCACTAACCTTTTTTGTATGCTACACAAGCCAAGGATTTGAGCTGTGCTCCCACCATTGTGAAGATGCATGTCTGAACTCATCAGTGCTCCGGGATTGCGCAATGCGTCTCAGAGCATTCCCAACGGTTTGCTGCAAGTTAAAAACCTTAAATTAAAAGATAATAATAGTTGAAAGTGTCAATTAAATGTTGGTTTCATTTTGTAGGAGTTCGAGTAGCGCTGAGAGGCACTTGGCTGCTCAGGCCCATACTTCCGCCAACAACAGTGATAGTCAATCTACCACTATCTAGTATGAGTACGAGCTTTAGACCCGGGTGACATAGAGGAAGATGGGGAGGGTTTATGGCCTTGGAGCGAAGGACATAGCCTTCGAGTTCAAGCTCTCCTGTGGACTCATTCTTAGTTCCCAGAGCTCCTCACAACCAGACCAGGAAGCTCTTGTCAGGCAGTTGGTTGCAATGTATGAAGAGATCCGCCAGTTGCATGAGCAGTGTTAGAAGGCGAACATACAGACAATGACTCTATAGTGCACATGGTGGAGACCTTAGCAGATAGCCGGAGCAAGCAGTTGATGACATCTATGTAGGAGGAGGAGGAGGAGGAGGAGGATGGAGATGATGAGTAGTTGTTCTTTGTGTTTTCTTTTATTTGTAAGAATTATATTGAACATTTGTTATGAAATTTTTTGGATTAACTTTACTATTCATATTTAGGATGATTTTTTATATTCCTTTTATTAATGATATTGTTTATGGATTTGATATGTGATATGGCTATGCTTAATGCGGCATGTAATGTGAAACATGTTTTTATGCAGGTTGTGGAAATGTAAATGATACTAAAATGGATCTAATTTTACCATACATGACAAATCACGAGGCATTTTTCATGGATCTTGAGGCATTATTTAGTAAATAATGTTCTTATTTAAATTAAAAATCTTCCAGAGTACTGATTTCAGCAAACTTATAGTTAAACTGATCATTTCGACAATATGAACCCAATGATACTAAAATGGATCTAATATGAGTCTGTTCAAGTCTAGATCAAGTCATTAAAGCACGATGATCAAATAATTCTAAATTTCACATATTTAGATTCAAATTGAGTGTCTCGAAGAGAGGAATCCAATGAGCATAAGCTCATTCAATTCTGAGTTATTAAGGTCCTCAAATTATTAAAAGATCTTCTATGATCAAAGGAGATCAATATGGGTTGTTCAATCAAGTAATTATGTGAGTTATTCACCAAATGACCACAATACCTGTTGACCATATGACATAAATAAACCTCCACTCTTCACTGGAGGAGGGGAGGAGGATAAGTCAAATTCTAATGTTGTTCTAGACTGAATACTGATCCCTGATATTTATGCTTACGTATTATATATGAGTTTATATTTTATATTTCCTTTTAATTATATCTCTTTATTTACAACGACACTAAAAACTTGATGCCGATGCAAATGAGAGTTTAATTGATATTATTATAAAATGAAATTTTACGCAAGTATACGTATCATTATGAAGTAATATAGGGTTTTCTGAATAAGCCCCGGATGTCGATCCCACGGAGATCGAGGTTAATCATGACGGCTTTCAAGAGAAGTTCTAGTCTACAATAACACGCCATAGCTTGGAAGGTCGATAAAGGTTTGGTTTTGATGATATCCTACAGTTATTACTACAATACTACATCTAAACTAAAATACTCAGTGAAAATCAGAAAGTGGGGTTTGATATATTAAAAGTACCATTCCTCATACAATGGAATTAGTGACATGTGTAAAAGTAAAATAAGTAGTGAGAGAGATTGTGACAAATAGGAGCAATTATATTCTTTACCCTTACTAGAGATGCTATAAAAAATATTAGTTAATCTAAAGTTTGAATAGTTCTGAAGACGAGCTAGGCAGGGAAGATACTAGCTCTCACTCTAGAATTTTCTCTTATCCCTCCACCTAGAGGCTAACATCTCGCATCAAAACCTAAAACAATAACCAGATTATGGGGCTTTAGTCTATCACTCTAAAGTCCTCTAATTCTACACCCTTCAAAATTTATCTCCCTATTTATTTGCACTTAACCATATTGACTACATTCTCATCTATACAATCTCATGTGATTCTTACAAATTATTGATTGAGACAATACCATACCGGTTCTTACAGGTTCTCACAACAGATTATAACATGCAAGTTGATCAAGTTTACATGTAAATTTAAAAAAAATGCAAAATCATCATAGTATATTCTCACTCTGCACAATACTATATCCTAGACATGCATACTAATTCATTGTAAGAGGGAAGAGTCAAGAAAACTAATCACTACACCTAGAGAAACAACAAGAACTTTTAATTGAATAAGACTTAAAAACCATGCAAATAAAGTACTAGATTCAAATTAAATACAATGAAAATACTTTTATTATGGAAATTAGACTCTCCTTGTATAGCAAAAATAATCTCCTTACAATCCTCTCCATGAACAACGTGAAAAGAAAAGAAGAAATTTCTTACACACACTCTCTCTCTTTCTCTCTCACCTTGTCGCCCCACTTGGGGCTTTCGCCCAAGCCTTCTTCTTCTTCTCCAAGCCTTCTTCTCCTCTTCTAATTAGTTCCAGAGTTTAAGAGTTTAAAGAGTTATTTATAATTTCCCAAGTGGTGCTTAAGTGTTTCTTTAAAAGTGTCCATATTCAATGAATCTTCCAAAGCGTGTCACAAGTGTCTCTTCAATAATAACTAATAACCACCCCAAATCCTTCTATAAAATCCATTTTATCATTTCCAATGAATTTCCCAAGAGATGCACGAAGCACCGCTTCAAAAATCGTTCAAATCCAATGTACATTCTAGAAAATATGTCAAAAAAAGTCACCGGTGCTTAAGCATGGATTTTGGGTGCTTAGCCACCCTCTGGTGATGCCTAAGTGCCATGTTTGTGCGCTTAACCACCCGACACAGGTACATAAGTGTCCGGTTCGACCCCCATGGCTCCGGTGTGCCCCAGTTTGACCCGTTTTGCTTCAGTATGCTCCATTTTAGTCCTTTTTTTGTTCCTCTTGCTTCAATCACTCCAAATTCTTCATTTTGTTGTACCCACAACCAAAAATACAAGAAAACATACATTTAATGTGTAATATCATTATAAAATATAAAATGAAAAATAATACATTTTTAGGTGTATAAAAATCCCCCAAACTAAAACATTACTTGTCCTCAAGTAATGCTATAATTTTAAAATAAATTATGTAGATTATAGTTAATGGGTCATCTTTTAGAATTGTAAAATTTTGTTCTAAAATGTGATAGTTCAACCTAGAAGAACTTTTAGTGAATCAGATTAGCCCAGAGTCTAAAATATTTATCATCAAACTTGAGAGTTTGTTTATACTTTATATTTCTTTTTAATTATATCTCTTTATTTACAACGACACCAAAAACTTGATGCTGATGCAAATGAGAGTTTAATTGATATTATTATAAAATGGGATTTTACATAAGTAATATAGGGCTTTCTGAATAAGCCTCGGATATCGATCCCATGGAGATCGAGGTTAATCATGACGGCTTTGAAGAGAAGTTCTAGTCTACAATAACACACCCTAGCTTGGAAGGTTGATAAAGGTTTGGTTTTGATTATATCCTACAGTTACTACTATAATACTACATCTAACTAAAATACTCAGAGAAAATCAGAAAGTGGGGTTTGATATATTAAAAGTATCTTTCCTCATACAATGGAATTAGTGACATGTGTAAAAGTAAAATAAGTAGTGAAAGAGATTGTAACAAATATGAGCAATTATATTATTTACCCTTACTAGAGATGCTATAAAGAACATTGGTTAATTTAAAGTTTGAATAGTTTTGAAGACGGGATAGGCAGGGAAGATATTAGCTCTCACACTAGAATTTTCTTTTATCCCTCCACCCGGAGGCTAACATCTCGCATCAAAACCTAAAACAATAACCAGATTATGGGGCTTTAGCCTATCACTTTAAATTCCTCTAATTCTACACCCTTCAAAGTTTATCTCCCTATTTATTTGTACTCAAGCATATTGACTACATTCTCATCTATACAATCTCATGTGATTCTTACAAATTGTTGATTAAGACAATACCATACCAGTTCCTACATGTTCTCACAACAGATTACAACATGCAAGTTGATCAAGTTTACATGTAAATTAAAAAAAAAATAAAATCATCACAGTATATTCTCACTGTACAATTCTATATCCTAGACATGCATATTAATTCATTGTACGAGGGAAGAGTACGGAAAACTAATCACTACACATGGAGAAACAACAAAAACTTTTCATTGAACAAGACTTTAAAACCATGCAAACAAAGTACTAGATTCAAATTAAATACAATGAAAATACTTTTCTTTGATGGAAATCAGACTCTTCTTGTATAGCAAAAGCAATCTCCTTACAATCCTCTCCATGAACAACGTGAAAAGAAAAGAAGAAATCTCTCACTCTCTCTCTCTTTCTCTCTCACCTTGTCGCCCCACTTGGGGTTTCGCCTAAGCCTTATTCTTCTTCTCCAAGCCTTCTTCTCCTCTTTTAATTAGTTCCAGAGTTCAAGAGTTTAAAGAGTTATTTATAATTTCCCAAGTGGTGCTTAAGTGTCTATTCAAAGTGTCTATATTCAATGAATCTTCCAAAGCGTGTCACAAGTGTCTCTTCAATAATAACTCCTTCTAACCACCCCAAATCCTTCTATAAATTCCATTTTATCATTTCCAACGAATTTCCCAAGAGATGCACGAAGCACCGCTTCAAAAATCGTCCAAATCTGATGTACATTCTAGAAAATATGTCAAAAAACATCATGGGTGCTTAAGCGCAGATTTTGGGCACTTAACCACCCACTGGTGATGTCTAAGTGCCATGTTTGTGCGCTTAGCCGCCCGACACAGGTACATAAGTGTCTGGTTTGGCCCCGATGGCTCTGGTGTGCCCCAGTTCGACCCATTTTGCTTCAGTATGCTCCATTTTGGTCCCTTTTTATTCATTTTGCTCCAATCACTCCAAATTCTTCATTTTGTTGTACCTACAACAAAAAATACAAGAAATATACCTTTAATGTGTAATATCATTATAAAATATAGCATAAAAAATAATACGTTTTTAGGCATATCAAAATCTTCCAAACTTAAATATTATTTGTCCTCAAGTAATGCTATAATTTTAAAATAATTTATGTAAAATAGAGTTAATGGGTAATCCTTTAGAATTATAAAATTTTGTTCTAAAATGTGATAGTTCAACCTAGAAGAACTTTTAGTGAATCATTTTAGCTCAGGGTCTAAAATATTTATCATCAAACTTAAGAATTTAATTATACTTTATATTTCCTTTTAATTATATATCTTTATTTACAACGACACCAAAAACTTGATGCCGATGCAAATGCGAGTTTAATTGATATTATTATAAAATGAAATTTTACGCAAGTATACATATCATTATCAAGTAATATGGGGTTTTCTGAATAAGCCCCGAATATCGATCCCACGGAGATCGAGGTTAATCGCGGCGGCTTTCAAGAGGTTCTAGTCTACAATAACATGCTCTAGCTTGGAAGGTCGATAAAGGTTTGGTTTTAATTATATTCTACATTTATTACTACAATACTACATCTAAACTAAAATATTCAGTGAAAATCAAAAAGTGGGGTTTGATATATTAAAAGTACTCTTCCTCATACAATGAAATTAGTGACACGTGTAAAAGTAAAACAAGTAGTGAGAGAGATTATGAAAAATATGAGCCATTATATTCTTTACCCTTACTAGAGATACTATAAAGAACATTGGTTAATCTAAGGTTTGAATAGTTCTGAAAACGGGCTAGACATGGATGATACTAGCTCTTTCTCTAGAGTTCTCTCTAATCCCTCCACTTGGAGGCTAACATCACACATCAAAACCTAATAAAATATACCAAATTAGGATGCTTTAGCTTGTCACTCTAAAGTCCTCTAATTCTACACCCTTCAAAGTTTATCTCCCTTTTTATTTTGTACTCAACCATATGACTACATTCTCATTTATACAATCTCATGTGATTCTTACAAATTGTTGACTGAGACAATGTCATACCGATTTTTACATGTTATCACAACAGATTTTAACATGCAAGTTGTTCAAGTTTACTTGTAAATTAAGAAAAAAATAAAATCATCACAATATATTCTCACTCTACACATCACTATATCCTACACATGCATAATAATTCATTGTAAGATGGAAGAGTAAGAAAAACTACTCAATAAACATGGAGAAACAACAAGAACTTTTCATTGAACAAGACTTTAAAATCATGCAAACAAAGTACTATATTAAAATTAAAATATAATAAAAATACTTATCTATGATGGAAATAAGACTCTCCTTGTATAGGAAAAACATTCTCCTTATAATCATCTCCAAGAATAAAGTTAAAAGTAAAGAAGAAACCTCTCGCTCTCTCTCTCTCTCTTTCTCTCTCACCTTGCCGCCCCACTTGGGACTTTCAACCAAGCCTGCTTCTTCTTCTCCAAGCCTTCTTCTCCTCTTCTACTTAGTTCCAAAGTTCAAGAGTTTAAAGAGTTATTTATAATTTCCTAAGTGGTGCTTAAGTGTATCTTCAAAAGTGTTCATATTCAATGAATTTTCCAAAGGGTGTCACAAATGTCTTTTCAATACTAAATCCTTCTAACCACCCCAAGTCCTTCTAAAAAGTCCATTTTATCATTTCCAACGAATTTTCCCAGAGATGCACGAAGCACCGCTTCAAAAATCATCCAAATTCGATGTATATTCTAGAAGATATGTCAAAAATCATCACTGGTGCTTAATCGCAGATTTTGGGCGCTTAGCCTCCCTCTAGTGGCTCCTAAGCACCATGTGTGAGCGCTTAGCCATCCAGAACAGGTACATAAGTGTCTGCTTCGGCCCACATGGCTCCGGTGTGCCCTGGTTCGATTCGTTTTGCTTCGGTATGCTCCATTTTGGTCCATTTTTGTTTATCTTGATCCAGTAACTCCAAATTCTTCATTTTGTTGTACTTACAACCAAAAACACAACAAAACATATCTTTAATGTGTAATATCATTATAAAATATATCATGAAAAATAACACATTTTTAGGTGTATCAAATACTCGGTAATAACTTCTGACCCTCATAGCCGCCAGTCCTTCAAACACCACCTGCAGATAGTTATTGACCGATGTTGGTTTCTCCCTGCTCGACACCAACGGTGAACCTTGTTGTGTCATTAAATACCCCAAATACAGTTTAACGAAGTACTCCGAAAAGAAATATCAAAATATGGTGTAACGAAGTACACTAAACACAGTGTAACAATGTATCTTAAACATGAAGGAATAAAGGCCCCAACCATTATGCAAAAATGCATGATGAACATAGTTTATAGAAGACCTATAATAATTGTTTACAACTATCTTACTCAGAATATAGTGACTTTGTCCAAGCATCTTAAGTCCTCTCCTTACATTGTATACAAACAAGTGATTTCTCTATTATAATAGTAAAGCAGAGAAAACGGTTTCAGCTACCAACTGGTGTAACACCAACTACAACATATGTGGTCAACTGATGCTCTTTTTGTGATCCACTAAGAACTATATGGTCAGCTGCTACTATAACTACTCACTATGTTCTACATGGCTAACTGTTGGCATTACAGTCTTTCACTATAGCTTCTATGACCAACTAACACTCTTACAACAACCTACTATGGCATATGTGGTCATTTACTACTGTAGCTACCTACTAAGGCTAACATGCCTAACTAGTGTTATTACAACCTCCCACTATAGCCTTTATGGCTAACTAACATTCATGCAATGTCCCACTCTAACCTATGTGACTAGATATTATCGTAGCTACTAACTATTACTTAATTAATTAATTGCTGCTATAGCCTTCAACTATAACATATGTGGCAAATTGCTACTGCAGCTCCTCATTATGTCATGTGTGACTAACTACGACCTATGTGGCTCACTGCTACTGTAGCTTCCATCTAAAACATTTTGTGGTAAATTGATATTATTATAGCTCCTTACCACAACTTATCTTTCTATCTACTACTGCAGCTTCGAACTACCACCTATATGACTGCATATGGTTTATGTAATAAACTACAACCTATATGGTCAGTTCCTACTACAACTTTTCACTATGATCCATGCGGCCAACTGACACCCTTGCAACTATCAAACCACGACCTACATGCTTAGTTACTTCTGACCATTCCAACTATGGCATGTGTGGCCGACCATTGCTTTTGCAGATACCAACTTTGACCTGTGCGACCAACTACACCAACAACTTCTCATTATGGCCTCTTCAACCAACTGACGCTCTTGCAACTACCAACTATGACCTATATGACCAATTACTATTGCAACTTCCCACTATAGTCTCTAGGCCTACTGATGCTACTGCAGCTACCAACCACAACCTTTGCGTCCAAGTATAGCTATGTGACCAACTGGTACTATAAATTATGACTATGGCCTCCACGACCACTTGATGTTATTGTTATCTGCAACTACCGCACTGTGGCCAACTAGCACAATCACAACCACCAACTCTAGTCTTTATGGAAATTTACTTTCTTTATAACAATCTACTATGATTTTATGCTCCACAATTAATATTATCTCTAAGAACTATATTTGTTGTGGCCCAAGTATAACTTAGCCCAATTATAACTATGTAGTATTATAGTTATGTAATATAACTTAGCCACATAAATTTCTTTTTCCACTGATTTGTTAATGTGGTGATAGTCTAAGTCGGTAGAACATTATTACATCACAACTTCACAATTCAGAATCACTCATAACGTGGGAAAAAATTTGTGTCCGGAGACTGGACGCAGCGCTGCGTCCGGATTTCCGGGTTACACTGAGGTTACACAGAGAGTTTTATCTGTGTAACATCCGTGTAACCTCCCGAAAAATTTCGGGAGTACATGGTGGTTACATGCATGCGTGGCCGGCTCTTATTGAATCCGGATGCATCGCTGCGTCCGGTCTCCGGACGCAAATTTTGTCCCATAACGTGACCAATTTATATTTATTTTTTTAGCCGAAGATCACATAGGAGCTCAGGAGGATGGAGGCTGCAACGCAATACGGCTGTTGTAATATTAAAAGCGGCCGGCGTAGCTCGCTGCATCGCATTATTTCTCGCAGCAGCTCTTCCCAGCTCCGCCTCTTAGACCTAAACAGTAGCTTTGCCTCCCCCTCCGCCGCCGGCGCTGATCTCCAACAAATCTTCTTTGCTCCTGCTGCCGTCGTGGACACATCGGCGGTGGCCAGTGGGGCCCAGACGGCGAATTTATTGATAACAAGAGATGGCCGGAGAACTTTGGCCACCGCAAAGCCGTCGAGTAGCCGTGGCTTTGTGCTGACTTTAACCTCCACCACCGTTCCCCTGTCTACTACTAGGACCTCTTCTTCTCTCTCCTCGTCATCATCACCGCTAACCTTAACCGATTTGCTAAGAAAGGAGAGCACAAGGCGGCCGCTGTGCCGCTCGACGTGGACAAACTTACGGGAGGGAACGGAAACAGATTTGAGAATGAGGTGACCGTCGCTGCGAAAGGGTCTTATTTGAATGAAGGCTGAGGAGAGGGGAGGGGGGAATGACCTCTGTTGCGGTGAAGTCCAGCCAGCAGAGCAGCGAGTGTTCACCGTCCATTGCTTCTTCTCCCGCGTCTTCCCTTCAAAACTGTCTTTTTCAGAAGAAAAGGGAGAAAAATAAGAGTAGAATTCCTCGGCATAGGTGAAGCCATCAGAGCCTGTCTCAGAACCGAGGCTCTCAGTGCAGAGCTCCAGGCTTAGCGGATTCAGTAGGCTCGAAGGAGGCCGGAGTAAGGGCGGGTATGGGGTCTTCTCTTTCGTAAACTGGATTGAGTTCCGGAT
This sequence comes from Papilionanthe hookeriana x Papilionanthe teres, assembly GCA_022702705.1. Classification (NCBI taxonomy): domain Eukaryota; kingdom Viridiplantae; phylum Streptophyta; class Magnoliopsida; order Asparagales; family Orchidaceae; genus Papilionanthe; species Papilionanthe hookeriana x Papilionanthe teres. Next base: position 52,268,591 of record CM040427.1, on the reverse strand, counting down.
ATCTAAGCTGATCTCCTCGTGACTAACGTTCACCATGTCCTTTAAGGCGTGGGAGCCGAGCTATTTTCTGCTTCTGGTCTGCGATAAACAGAGAGGACTGAGTGGGATAAAAGAAGAGGTGGTTGCGCTTTTTATAGGGAGGAGGGGAAGAAATATGGGAGCTTTTCAGCAGGCTAAGGGAGACAGGGATGGCCCACTTCCAAGCTTTAATGCATTTTTATTTCTACTTTTATAGTAAGTGCTTGCTTCCTTCCCTTTCCTATTTCAGTAAAAATTATTACGTACAGATCAGGATGATATATTTAATGTGCATTTTAAGTGTATTCTGGTGAATACATTCAAATTACACTCTAAATATACTTTCATTCGCACCTACGTTTTCCGCCTGTAATATTAGCTAGAGGTTAATTTATATCATCAATACTGAATAAACTCTAGAACTCTCAAAAAAGTTTGATATTTGATGGCAACTCGTGTTGGACTCATTAATTGACTAGCATTTGAATTATTTGTTAAGTGAGTAGAACACAAATAAATTTTTTTATGATATTATTATAAACACGCCGAACGTGAACAACCTTATGTTTGATGGTGTTCGGCTCATTTTAGCTCAAAATAAGAAAATTACGAGTAATATTTACATAATGATATTATATATATATTTATTTATAAATTTAAATCACCGTAACTCCTATGATCATATCCTTTTTTGCACCTTTTGTTGCATAGAACGATGAATGTTCAAATCTAACAAATTATATCTATTTTTTAATAAATTTAAATGAGCTAATTTGAACACAAGCAGAATACAAATAAGAATATATAAATCGAGTCGAACATGAACATATTATTCACAAGAAATTTCAAACACAAGACAATTTTTAATATAATTAATTTTGAACGAGATAAGCATGGGTTAAACATGAACTCGCTCAAGCTTGACTTATTTACAGCCCAGTACTAAATCAATATATTACATTATCCCATTATTTTTTGATCCAAATTAATATTTTTCTAATTTAATATTTAGACTGCTATTCGTTAGGATTATTTATTTCGGGTAGATACTTCATCAGATATTAATTTAACAAATACTCTTTATTTTAGATTACAAGCTTATTAATATTTATTTTACTATTGGTTTACAATATAGTTTTAATGTGTGCATATATATATATATATATATATATATATATATATATATATATATATATATATATATATATATATATATATATATATATATATATATATATATATATATATGGGTGTGGTGAAATTATTCATTATTTTTTAATATTTTCTTTTTTATAAGTACCAAGTGTCCAACAATTAAAGAATTATTTACATATTTATCCTATGCTTTATTTTCTTATATTATCAAACTTTAAAAAAAAGTAATATTTTTATAAATGATTTGGGTGAAATAAATATAAATATTTGAATGTAAGTGTTATAGATACATACGAATCTAGTCATATGCATGTAAATTTGCTTATTTAATTTTCTAAATTTTGAGCCAACATTACTGCTAATGCATTAATCATACAAGCAAGACTTGAAACTACAATCTATTGAAAGAAATTAAAACTCTCAATCATTAGCGTAAGATAAGCCACATAATTTAAGTAATGATGAAGCTAATCATCTATGATAATGAATTATCTAACGCATCAATCCATCCAATTTAAGGCATTACGTCTTTGATTGTGTTTTTCAATGATAGAATACCAATTAAATCTTCACAAATTCTCCCTTTGCTTGATGCTATTTATTAAATATTCTTTAATCACTGAGAGCTCAGGGGCTATACTATAAATTTATAATCTGCAAATGGATATGAATGCAATAACGACTTCCCATAGGATGCAACAGCCAGATAGAGCACCACAGATACCTTTGGCTTTACATACATACCTCCCAATTCCTATGCATTTACATATCTAATATATAATATATAAGCTTTACGTATCACGTCAAAATATCACTATTTTAACTTTTAAAATAGAAAATGCAGATTTTCATATATATATATATATATATATATATATATATATATATATATATATATATATATATATATATTAAAGTGACAAAAACGTAAAAAATGAAGTTTATGTGTTAAATATGTAAATATATAGCAATTAAGTGGCAACATTACAGATATTTAGCTTATTTTTTATGTTCATATGCCATCGGAAAAGTATTATAAAATTGTCGGTTAATTAAATTTTGATGGCTTTTCGACGTCGTAAGCTAATATACTTGTTGAGGACATTGAATTACCAATGGATTCCGATGGCTCATAACATTCGGAGTATAATAAAAGCAAAATCGTGCATAAGCCGTCGGTTAAATGTAATATTTGACGATCTTCAAATTTCATGAAAAAAATATCAGTTGGCCGACGGAATAGACTGTGAGTTTATCGATAGCCCGTCGCATGACCGTCATTTATCTGTTGCTTTATTAACTGATGATCTTTAATTGTTGGATTGTTTGATAAAAGAGCAAAAACCGTCAGATAACCATGGGAATGCCGTCGGAAAATTGTAGCATAGAATAATAAAGATCTTTCATCATTTCACTAAAATTTTCACACATGTAGTCGTAACACAAGTACAAATCCAATTGTAAGTTGTACACTGAAATTTATCAATCCAAGAAGATATAAGAATAAATTCACATTAATGACGCACACAATTAAAATATTTATAAATAAAAATACATGTTCGTTGAAAATGTCTCAGGAAAACAAATAGAATTAAAAAATGTCATAATCTTCTTTGGTGCCTTCATCATCATCTTTCCTAATATCCTCCTTTGTCGGCTCCTTTCCTCTCAGGCCCGCTGATGCCGAAAGGCATCTAATTCTAATTTCACTTTAGCCTCTACTTTAGACCTCATCTGAATGAGAAAGGCAACATATCTAGTCTCACTAGCTACAGTGAATGGGACAATCTGCATACAAACCTCACTCTCCTAGGCAGTAGAAGTGAATGCCTTGAATGATCTAGAGGAGGGATGAGTGTTATAGGCCTATGCCTAGGAACCCAATCCATAGATTAGACCCTTCTTCTTTCCTCCGACAACCTCTCTCCAAAGCTCATAATCAAATAGATCACAACCTGGGATCATAAGTCCTTTTGTTCGTTGGGTGGAGCTCCCTTTCAGCTTTTGCAAGGACACTTGCAAAAAATGTTAAAATAAAGTTAGAGGAAAAAATAAATAATTAATTATTTGAAATGTATATCAATTACTCTTGTGACTTACATGAGTCACATGGGATTTGTCATCCACCAAAGTCTGATCCGGCTGCCGCTTATGGATACCAGTGGGTAACTCAACAACAATGGGCGCTCATCACAACTCTAAAGTTTATCAAAATAAGGAAATAGTTCATATTTATATATAAATTATATTAAGATTCAATGCAAAATTTAACTCTTACCAGCCTCCTGTTGTACTCAATGTGTGGGTGTGTCCCATCAGCATACTTGGAGGCCCCCATGCCTCCAGCCGATGACTCTTCTTTCGGTATTCTGGAGCATCCCAGGTACTGAGTAATGATTAAAACACATCCTCCTCGAATCACAAAGGGTGTTAACATGTCTCAGCACCGCACATAGCAAGTCACAAAGATGGTTGCTCCATTTGAGCTTAAAGTCCCTCCTCATTTCAAGCTATGGTCTCAAAATCACCTAATTTTTTTTTCTTGTTGAGAATCTGTTTCATGAACTTAACATAGCTAGGCATTTCCTCTAACACTTCAATGAATGGAATGTTAATTGAACACTTTCATAACCATTAAAAATTGTTGATAAAGTTTGTTTTTTTGAATCCTTTGAGGTAATGATGGAGGTGGTATTTTTAGTAACTTCCTAGGAGATGAGCCTGATTTGCCTAAGTCGGGGTAGGTTTGTTACTAAGTCTATTGAGCTGAGGGTTGATTTTATCCACACTAGGCTACTTCCTTGACTTCAACCAACTCTTTTCCATTCATTAATTTATTAGCCATTACTTTTTTATTTCCTTTGTCTTTGGGATTCATTTCATTATTGCTAGTTAATGTTCTATGGAGACTATAACTTAATATGATCACCATCTATCCTAATTGAATTTTTCAATGTTTCTTATTGTTGTAGCTTAACTCAATAGTTGATTCCCCATTTACATCATAATCTCTTCTAAAGACAATTTGTTCTCTTTAAATTGTCTGTTTGAAGTGAATCCAGGCGCGTAAGTTGTTCCAAGGTTGTCACTACTTTGATTATGCCAATTATTATGTTAGCTTGGTTATTACCCTACTGCTAGGTTTTTGCACCATCACTATCGTTATTTCAATTAAAGTATATGTGATTCTTCCAATGTAGGCAGTTTGTGTTGGAATATAGGTTATTGAACCTATTTGTTACAGCGTTCATTGATTCTACATGCATATCACTAAGATCAACCAGTTGTTCATAAGCAGTTTCCTCTATTATTGATGATTTTGGTGCAAATTCCAAGTTTAGATTTATATGCGTTAGAGATTTTTAACTTCTAAAGTAGCCACTATTTCTAGGAAGTTAGACAATCTAAAATTGGACACGAGTAATCTGAATGTTAATTCATCAATCAATGTATAGGCCACCTCAAATGGCTTGGACACGAGTAATCCCTCTGCTGCCACATATGTTATGGACCTAAGAGATCTCACCAACCTGTTATGAAAAGTTTGAATTATGAGTTAGTTAGGTAAGGCGTGGTGGGGAAATTTCCTAGGTAGCTCCTTAAATCTTTCCAAGTCTTCTTAACTTGATTCTTTGGTAATGTCATTCCTTCTTTTTGTCATTTTAGATGGAGGGAAATATTTTTCTAGGAATTTTCGGGCTAATTCATGCCATGCTGTAATTGATGCTAGTGCTAATGAATAAAACAACATTTTAGCCTTATTCCTAAGTAAGAAAAAGAAAAGCCTAAGTCTAACAGTGTTGCTAGAGACATCTTTATAGTGAAAGGGAGCACACAGTTTAAGGAAGCTCGTTAAGTAAATGTTAAGATTTTACATTGGTGATCCCTCTTACTGGTTATTTTGTACCATCTGAATAATGGTGAATTTTAGTTCAAAATAATTGGCTTCTTAGAGAGAATTGTTGATACTTAATTGAATTTCTTCTATAGAGGGCTTAGAAAATTCACTAAGTTGTCTAGGCATGACATGGGATCTTGGTGCATTGTGCTCTTCCTGAGGTATGTTTTTCATTCTTTTTAATTTCTTTTAAATTCTTTAAATTTATTTAATTTATTTAACAATTCTTTCTAGTTTACGGTCATATGATACTAGTTCCAAAATTCAAGTTCTAAGCATATACAACTCAGACAGCCAATTAAGTGCCACTAAACTACAAAGCACATGACACTTTAGAGCAAATTGCAGAGGAGAAGAAGCCAGAGCTACATGATTTAAGTGTAAGTGAGTGAGGTGAGGAGAGAAAGTGGGAATTATGAGTGTTTAATCATGTCTTGTACTTCACTATTTTTATTTAGAGATGAACCAGAGATAAGTTTGTAAACATTTTTGTATGTTCACCTGGTATTATCTGTTAAATTCTTGTCTTTTCTAATTTTTAATGAAATGTTGTTGTTGTTATTTACAAGCGTGATTATTAGTGATTTATCCTTTTCCTTTGAATTGGTAGGAATGTTAGGTTTAGATTTTCTCACATGATTTTCACTACAATTCATACTAAGTGGTGATTTAAACACTATTATAGTTTACATTCATCATGGCTAGAGATATTAATAAAGCATGTTGTGAACTTTGAGATTAGAAAGAATCATTAGGGGAACAACTAGGTTAGATGACATTAATTTAGGGGAACAAGGATATTTTCTTTAGATTAGTGCAATCATATATGAAGAAATGGAATCACAAGCTAAACACTTATTTTAGGGAACTATATTTGTATAAGAATTTTGATCCGTATACTACTTAAACAATATATATACTTGCGTGATTTGCCAACGCTTTAGGACATTTGATCTGTATCACTAACAAAGACATCTCTAATCACCTATCATTTAAGATGATTTACATTTATTAGCACTATGATAACAATGGAGACCTCTGACTATCTAGTTTGTTAAGAATCTAAGGATTCCAATGAACCCGACACTATGGAAGGTCGTAGGCATCTTGACCAATGATGTCATAACCAAAATTTAAGTTAGTTAAAATATTTAGCCTCATTATAGAGTTTAGATTTCTTTAGGTTAGGCTCTTTATTTTTCATCTACAAATCTTTTCCTATCTTCATATTCAACCTTAAACCAACCTTCAAATGAACCTTCAACTCAATTCATTCAAACTAAACCTTAATTAATTCAAAACCTTCAAATCCAACCTCTCAAATCAAACCTATCTCTTTCAATATTTTTCTAATCTCAATCTCAGGGTATACCTTCTCAGAATTTATATGATATATCTTTATTAGAACATAGGTCCCAACCTTTAAATTATAAGAACAAATCCTAAATCATCCTCATTTGAAAATCTTGAAATACTAATCTTGAAACACGACTTATGAAATCCTAATTGATACAATTCAATACTTTAATCGAAAGATTTTTTAGTGGTTCATAATTCCTGAGATATTATTAACTATGAGGGATTTCCCTTGTAGATACCAGAATATAGAATAAAATAAATCTTATCTTACACCCGTATGGTACAAAAAAAAAACTAGTTATCACATACACATAAATTTTATATATTTCCATTATCATAATGATTAAATTAATTTTAAGAAAATGTTTCTAACTCTTGGGGTAGTATGTTAATATTTAAATAACACATTCAATCATTTAGATTGAAATCTTTCAAAATATTTGATGGACACATCAACATCGTAACAAAAAAAATTCCCCACCAACTAGTTATACCTCTAACTTGAATATAGTTTTTGAAGTTTCTTCAAATAATTCTATTTTCTTAGGTGGAATTGTTGTTTCCTTAAACAATTTACTTGTTCTTTATGCTATTAGAGAAAATTATAGTGATAAAATGATTGTTTCTCAAAAAAATTTGAGAGTTTCCATTCATAATTATACTAATATTGATATATAGTTGGGTCTTCACATGTGGTTCCTACTCTTATGATAGCTTTACCTAATCCTTCTCTTCTTCTTCTAAAATCAATAAGAGAAGGCTGAGAGGGGGTAACCCTCCAAAATAATTTTTTCTAGTATTGTAGCTTCGAATGTTAGAGAGCATAATAGTGAATCCCACATTATGGATTATAGGAGTATTTTTAAAGAAAAATAAATTAGATTTATTTTGCCTTCTTGAAACTAAACTTTCTTATTCTACCAGTTTTGATCCCATTTATTTTTTTTTTAAATTTTCTTATTTAAATGTGAATAAATAATTTAAGTGTGGGTGATTAAAATTAAATCATGCTATTTTAAATTTTACTATTATAAATATTAAGCCTCAAAACATTTACGGTAATATTTTTTTCTTTAATTGTTAATTTTTTTATTAATATTATTTATGTTGATAATAGTGCTCGAATTAGGAAAAAATCTTTGGAATCAAAACATTTATTTGGTTGATAGTATTCAGAAACTTTAGGTTATATATATATATATATATTAATTGCATTTGAAGAAATGAGAAGATATCAAGTACTGTTACTCCTATCGTCAATAAACTTTCTAATTTTAATAACATCATTATAGAGGTTGGTTTACTTAAGCTTCTGAGATTTGGTTATTATTTTAGTTGGTTTAATAACAGACTAAATAATCCAATTCGTTGTGTGCTTGATAGGTTTTTTTACAATTCGTATTGATTTGATCATGTGAATTGTAAGTAGTGATCATTTATTTTCTTTGGTTAATAAACTTAAAAAATATTAAAATGACTTTTATAAAGTGGCATTTGTATTCTTCTAACTCTTTATCTACTTTCATCATTGATTTAAAGAATAAACAACATAATATTATGTGTTTACTTGAAAGTATCCCTAATAATAAATATCTTCCTTCTATAGTTTCTTCAAATAAAAAAGAGCTTATTATTGCTATGACTTATGATTATAAGTGTGTTGAGCAAAGAGATAATTGTTCTTGGCTTTCAAAAAGTGAATATCACACTAAATTTCTATATCTTTAAGCTAAAATTAAGCAAAGTTTCAATCATATTAAGAAAATTAAAGTTAATTGCAAGATTCTTCATCATGGAAATGATGTTGTTAGTGAAGGTATTAGTTTTTATTCAAATTTATTGAATAAGAGTAGCCGGATTTTCATGATGTGGTTGATTCTTTCCCACATTTAAGAGTCTTTTTCTCATTTAATCAATGCGAATTAACTTCGTAGAAATTGCATCTATTAATTGTTTATCTTCTATTATTAATACTTTTTATTAAGGCTTCTAATCTTGATGTTAATTTTCTAAGTCTGCTATCTGCATTATTCTAATACTCAAAATATTTTATGTCAAATAAGTGGTTTCTCTTTTAAACCTCTTCCTTGGAATTATATGAGTGTTCCTATAAAGAGTTCCAACTTAATGCTTTCTATGTGGTCAGCTGATTGAAAGAAAAAAGTTTTATCTACGACTGGTAGACTTCACATTACTAATTACACGATTTGGAGGTACTTATATTATTGGTTTCATTCTACTTCCATGTCTAAATGTTGAAGAGATTTTTCTTCCATATACAATAACTTTATTCATCACAATGATAAAGAAAAAAAGATAAATTTTATTGCTTGAAATACTATAATTTTCCTAAGTGTCTAAATTTCTAGATCTTTCTTCTTTAGATCCTATTAGCATTGTGTGTAAGGCTAAAACTATTTGGAGAATGCAAAATTCTAAATCTTATCTTTCAAATTAATGGTATAATCACTATGGTTCTATTTGGTTCAACTCATGTTCTTCTTTATCTACTTTTTGGAAGGATTTATCCAAAAGTGCCTATAAAATTAGAATATGCCTTTTTTTTTAGGTTCCTCCAAAGTGCATGCTAATTATTTCACTTTTTCCCTTGGTTTTATGCTGCTTCTCTTTATGAATACTTTGGTATTTTTTTTCTTTTATTGGTTTAATTACCTTAACTACACTAAAAACTATGAAGTCATTTTCAATGGAAATTGGAATATTTCGTTTAATCTTTATGTTCTTTCTTATTATTTTAATATTATTCACCCTATTAATATTTTTAATGGTGTATCTTACCATTAGAAAGGTTTAACTCATTACTCTCAAAATAATGTATATTTCTTCTTTTATGAGGGTTCTCATTTTAACGTTTTGATTAAGATGGCTTTGCTCAAAGGTTATGCCTTAAAATTTGCTTTCACACTTGGAAGGATTTACATAATGGGGTTAAAACCATTGATATCTTTTTTGTTAGAGTTATTTGAATTAATCCTACTTGTAGGTTTTGTTTGAATATGAATGAATTTCATAGGAATTTATTTTTTGAATGTTTTAATTCTCATATTCTTTTGAATTCTAGTATTTCTTATGGGAATTTTTTTTTGACTCCTAGCAACATTTATCTAAGTCTTTTCTATTATGATAATATATCTTGCATTAAGAGAATCTTTTTTTGGTTGTTCATGTTACTACTTATTACATTTGGTATAAGAGAAATTATAGAATTTTCAGAAATAATTCAAGTCCAATTGACATTCTAATTCAGAACATAAAGTGGAGTGTTTAGTTTAAGAGTAGGAGAAAAAATTTTAAAATTGATATAACTTCACTTATTAAAAATTTTTATAAGTTATAATTCTTTGATATGTTGGATTTTTTTTTATTTTTTGGTTCCTACTTTACTTTATTATGATCTTGATATATTTCCTTTTTAAAAGGCTCATCCATTTTTATTCTTGGATGGAGTCTTTCTTATTCTCTTAGATTTTAGGAATGCATACTTCACTTGATTATTTTCTCGAGTTATTGGTTATTGATCTATGAGGAATTCCAATTGCTTATTAATTCTTAATCATTTTTTTGTATATATTTTAATTTTCATAATATATACACATTTCATAAATGGTGGCTTGATAGTTTTCTAGTGGTTTTGATTATTCTAAGTTTCTTATTCCCTCCTCTTCCTCCTTCAAGTTGTAGCTATTGTTATTTGTCTGCTTAATTATTCTTGCAAAATTTTCAAAATTTTGGTTATTTCTTTTTTGTAGATTCTTCTTTGTATTATGAGATGCTTTTGTTAGCAGTATCGTTGCTCTGACTGTTAAGACTATTTTATTCCCTTCTCCTCTTCCTTCTTCTTCCCTATATAATTGGGAGGCTTTGCTAGACATGTTGCTATTCCGGCTGTTGTGAATGGATGTAAAGGTTATTTGAGCTCATGCATTGATTCTTCCTTACTTCTTTGAATTATTGGGAGGCTTCTATTAGGCTATTTCTTGAATTTTTGACATTAGGAATTCTTTTAGAGTATCTAGGATGTGTCATTTCAATGTGGTTTATACTTCTCTCAAAGAAGAGCAAGGTTGTTTTTATTTTCTTATGATTTCCATATAGGGATTTTTTTTCTTTGTTAACTTGTAATTTGTATTTTTAGTAATTTTCATTATGTAATTTGTTTTCCTTTAAATAAAGCTAACCGTGGCCCTCATTTCAAAGAACAAAAAAAAAATGTAAGTGCACAATTTCCCCCTAATAAAGTGTTATAGTGGGCACAACGCCACAAGGTGATTTGGCCAACACCAAATTCCTTGTTATTATGAAGATTTCTAAAAGTTATTGAATTTTTATGTATACTAACTAAACCATAAGTAATCAATAAATGTTAAATTGCAGTAATATAAAAATAGCCTAATGATTTTAAAGTTGCAATTCTTATTCAATTTTTTTTCTTTTTCTTAATTTAGTTTTAATTATTATTAAAAAAATGTTAAGATACTTATTTTATTTAAAATAGTTAGAGAAATCAGTTGGTCTAGTGACAGAAGTGTAACTTTGGGTGATCAAATTATTAAAAGGTGTGAACGATTTAGATATCTTGGGTCCATTGTTCAAAGCGATGGTGATATAGATGGGGATGTTAATAGTAGAATTCAGGTTGGTTGGTTGAAGTGGAGGAATGCGTCCGGCCTATTGTGTGATAGAAAAGTACCGCTTAGACTGAAAGGAAAATTTTATAAGATGGTGGTGAGACCTTCAATGCTCTATGGTGCTGAATGTTGGCCTTTAAAAGAGAAGCATAATGTTAAGTTAAGTGTTGCCGAGATGAGAATGATTAGATGGATGAGTGGCTTTACACTTAGAGACAAAATGCGAAATGAATATATCCGTAATAGGGTTGGAGTTGCACCAGTGTCGGATAAAATTAGAGAGAGTCGCCTTAGATGGTTTGGTCACATTAAACGTCGACCACCTGATGATCCGATTAGGAGAGTAGATGTTTTAAATACAACTTATGTTAAGAAAGGCAGAGGCAGACCTAGGAAAACTTGGGCTTATTGCATAAAAAATGATCTTAATCTATTAGAATTAAACGAAAATTTGACACTAAATAGGACGCAATGGAGAAAAAGGATTCATGTAGCCGACCCCACTTAGTGGGATTAAGGCTTTGTTGTTGTTGTTGTTGTTGTTGTAGAGAAATCAGTTGGAATTATATTTTTTTATTTTCTTAAATTTATAATAAATTACTTCAAAATAAAGATAAACGTCAAGCTTAGGTAATTGATATAGATTGAACATCAGTCTTAAGTATGCATTAAATGATAGTTAATGAGAAAAATTATAGGTTAGGTGACTTTGAGCAGTTTACATTTATTAATCTCTTTATAAAAGACTAGAACAAGTGTTTAAGAAGGATTGAGATGGATTTTAGTAGCTAATGGATGCTAAACGTCACAATTTGGTTAGCATTAGTAACGACTAGTTAACAATATGTGTATGAATTCCTGTGAAGTTTAGTAGTCAAATTTGATTTCTCTTTTGAAGTATGGAAGTTAAACATAAAGAAAGACATATATTTCATCATGATGTTTGATGAAGTTAGATCACGTTTAGTATTCATAAAAAAAACAATTGATAATAAATATTGAAGATTAGACATCATTAAGCATTTTAGCATAGTCATGCCTCTTATAACTGATGAGGCCTAACTTCAATTAATTAGTAGTAGCAAAGTGAATGTGTCTCAATTTAGCCTATCTTAATTGATTGTTTATATTATGGGCAGGGATATTAAATTTTGGAAGGCTTGTACCATATTTTGATAGTCAATAAAGGGAGGACAACACTCATTGATATGCATTAGACGATGATCGACAAATAAAATTATAGTTTAGAGTGACATTAGATAATTTGATAAAACGTTACCCTTATAAGAAAGGAGATAGGATGACTATTAAGACTTATATCGTTTATCAATAATTGATGGAAGTTGGGTAAAATTCTTTGAACTGCACGAAGTGTGCTCGATGAGGAATGTCAAAAGACAGGATTAATATGAGAACTTTACTAATTATTCATTTTATATAAAGGGAGGTCAGATGACAAAAAAAATTTGTGCCAAATGCCACTGCTGATGGAAATTTGATGTTATACTTTGATAAAATTTGGTTGATCAATGGTAGACAAGAAATGCCAAAAATCAGATAACTTTAAATAAACTAATTAAGTTGTTCTTTTTATAAGAAGGGAGATCAAGCATCCATCAACCATCGATGCCTGAGATCTATTCTCTTTATCCCTCATTATCCTATACTATCTCTGAGTGACAAAACTGGTAACAATTTTGGCATTTCAATATAATTTTTACTACCATTACAAAAGATATATTTTAAAGTTCAAACATGATGTACTGTATCAATACAATCTCCAATCATGAAGAATGGTATCCATTATAACATTCAATTCACATTAATAAAGTCATTTAAACTAGAGTAAGCCCTATTATTTTTTTCTTTTATGAGATTTTTTATTTTACAAAAAAATCTCATATTTTACAAGATGCTCTAAATCTATCTGCTTGAATGTAAATTTTTTATTTAGCACTATGATAATTCTTTTCCTTTCATTATGAATAAGCCAACATGCTTACTACAAAATCCAAATAACTTTAATATAAAAATGTATTGATGGCAATAATTTCGATATGATGTTAAAAACTTGAGTGGTACGCATATAAATATGATGTTTAGACACTAAACATATAAACACATATGTACAAATTATTTGGTACGTATGTAAATGCCCCAAACTTAGAAGAGCTTCATAAAATTTTACCCAATTGATGTTTTTATATAATTGTAGGAAGAAGTACATAAAAACAAAAGAGTAAAAAAAACTATATAATAATGCAATCTTATCCCAAAGGTCCACACAAAACTAAATGTGAGTAACACTTCTTTTTCAACAGGACAAATATTAAACCCCACAATCTATCGGCCTTTGCCTTAAACTTTTATTAGATATGATTTGGTTTCCTTTCGGCAGCAGACGCCAAACTCAGGTGGAGAAACAAGCAAGCAAAGCAACTCATGGAGTTGCTTTGTTTCTCTCAAAATTTTCCCCTTTTAATTGGGCTTTCTAAAGTACAAGCAAAGCTTGAAATTTAAAAGAAGCCGCATAAAGATTGAAAGTATTGTTAATTTAATGTCATTAGCGCTTTAAAGTAGTATGTGATTCATGAGATTAGCCGCATAGCAAGTGAAAGCTTCTCACACCTATCATCATTAAGATTCGTGCTGTGTTGTGTTTACCACAATGGCTTGTGATTTATGAGTTGTTAGCCATCATTGTCGCCTTAATGTAAATTAAAAGCTCATGATTATATGTTGTCACCTGCTCCTATCGGAAATAGGATTGACTACATATTCGAGCCATAGCACATGGTTTCCTAAAATCCGTTTTCCCGATCTAAATCGAACAGTTTTTACATGAATAAAATTCTTTTCAGCATGCTCTATTCGAGACTGGTAGGAGAAGAACCGACTCGGTATTGTAAAAATAAAAGAGTGGAGCAGAACCAAGTCAAGATGATATGAATCACCCCTTCTTCTTGCGCCAAGGATCTTACTACAATTTCCGAAACAACTGGAGCTATTTTTCTTTTCCATTTCCATTCCAAAGTTCCTATGTGTTTCCACGCTCTTTTCCTAGGAACACATACAATAAAAAAGGATAACGCCTGCCATTAAGGAAGCTGCTAAGGTGGTAAGTACATGCTTACAACTTCAACTTTATGGGATAAATAATTTCTACTTTATGATGCGAGTAAGGTGGAAAAAGTTATGCGAAGGAAAAATTATTAGGTAGGTTACGGTGAACCTAAAAAGTGTATGTCAGTGAGCCTTAATTTAAGTTTTTTTTTTCAAAAAAAAAAAAAAAATTCATTGGATGTCTGACGCAATTTGCATTGTGTCTGTCATCTGAACGTAATATTTGCTCCATGCGAAGGCGAGATAAGTTCAATTTGTAGGATCGTATATTAGGAGAAAATTTATTATTTTATGCTTACTGATTTAAATTATATTAAGATGGATTTAAATTATATTAAGATGGATTTAAAATTATCTTTTGATCTAGCATTGGGTGAACCGGACTTATTCAGGTTTTGACTAGTCAAAACGGGTTTGAGCCAGGTTTCTATTTAGAATTTTATTGTCAGATCCGCCCACTAAGGGGCCGTTTGTTTAGGGCGTCGCGGGGCGTCGCTTTGCGTCGCGGGGGCTTCGGCCGAATTTCGTTTGTTTGGATAGAGCGGCGCGGCGGAAGCTGAGACGAAGCGGGTACGACGCGGGCAGCGGCAATAAACCCTCGTTCGCGGCTTCCTCACGCGCCTGTTTCTCATCCCTACCCCTCGCGCCTCCCTCTCGCCCCGCTGATATCTCCCGCTTCTTCGTTGCCTTACTTCTTCCCTATCTATACTCGACTCGGCCGATTTCGGGTAAAATTTGAGCAACTTTTGCCGATCTACTTGCACGAGTCGAGGTATTTTGAGTATTATGAGCAATTTTTGCTGATCCCCCTTCTCTAGACCTGCCGCTTTCTCGACATATTTTCTCTGTATCAGTGAAATGGCATGAGATGAGTGTTGGCCTTTGCGTTTTTCTGTGAAATGGCATGAGATTTTTCTAGATCTGATTGGTATCTGAGTGTTGGCCTTTGCTTAAGCTTCGTCTGTACCTGGTTTGTTTAAGCTTAAGCATCGTCTGGATCTGATTTTTCTGGATCTTGTTTGTTTAACCGAGATTTTCTCTGCTTAAGCTTCGTCTGGATTTTAAGTTGAAGTGAAATGGCATGAGTAAGGGCATGAGATTTTCTCTGTTTCTATGCTTAAGCTTCGTCTGGATTTTTAACCGAGGATTGCAATTCTATTGCTGTCATTCTATCTCTGTTTCTATGCTTAACCTGTTATTCTAATCTGTTGAAGTTCTGAAAATTAAAATTATTTCTGATTGAAATTTGATAATACTTCACACATAAGTATGGGGGGCATCCTTTTCATTCCATCCTTTTAATTTTGCAATCTTATTTATTTTGGAAAAATATGAAAACAAATGAGCTTTATTGTGTTTTGTGAGCAATGATGTTGTCCAACAAAATCAATATGGACTACTGCTGGTTGGACTTGCAAGCTCACACATTTAGAACATCGGATTATGGATGCAAATGCAGTAGGTGCAAAATACATAAAGATTTGGCTGAATGGGTTATGGTATCTTTGCTCTTATATTTCCTATCTCTTTATGCCTTAAGGTTGAGCTATCTCAAGCTCTAATTTCTTTAATCATTGAAGGAAATTTTAAGTTGGCTATCTTTCAATGTCTCAATCTTAAGCTGATGAGTATTTTTTTTCTTGGCTGATTGCCTAAATCATGATGCGGCATTTCATTTTTGAAGAGGTAGTAATAGTGGTATTTTTTATGTGATGTTAAAGATGTGAGTGGTATGCATGCAAATATGAATGTCTAAGTGTAAGGTATGTAAATACCTGAGAATTGTGTGGTGTATATGTAAATGCTCGTTTCTCTTTTAATGTCTCTGTTCTAAATGCTAACATCTTATTCATAACTTCATATTATACTTGTGTTCACCCATTTTCCTTCTACTATTTTAAGTGTTTTGAGTCCATGAGGTCTTTAGCAAAGGTAGACATTCACTCAGTTCTGATAACCCTTTGGCCATTTCTGGTTGCTTCAGAAGTGGCACGCTTGATTTCAGCAAGATTCATAGAGTTCTTTAAAGCTGGAATCTATATTCAGTAATTAGATTCCATGTCATGAAATGCTGGCAGCATCTGAGAGCATGAAATTGTAGAAATTTCAACTTAAAATGCCTTAAGAGCTGTATCATTGTACAAATATTCATTTAAGTTCTTCTAGTGATGCAATTCAAGAGTTATATTTTGCTTTTTGACTGATCTACACTCAAACTGTTTTATTTAACTGTTAGCTTGAGAAAGTATGTCTGCCCTCATCTGATCAAATATCAATAATGAGAGGCTTTGATCTCTGCCTTAGAAAATCACATATTAGACTATCCCACTTAGATTTGCTTCTTTATCATTTTAGATTTCCTTATTGCGCTTACTGTGAAGGAATGTTTCTTGTTGAATTTACTGGTGATGGATATGCCACTGTAGTTAGCTGCTAACATTACAGCTTCTATCTCAATGTGGCGAGACTTTTGCTCCTTTGAATTAGCAGCTGATAACTGTACTTAGCTGCTAACTGTACAGCCTCTATCTCAATGTGGCGATTTTCTGCTCCTTTGAATTATCAGCTTTGACCTTTATTGGTATCATGGTTTTCTGCTCCTAATCTGATAGCAGCCCTGAAACGCCGTAATGACTGTTGTTAGCCTCCATCTAATAACAGCTTGTAATGATAGCAGGGCTCGGTTTTATTTTTTTCTTGTTCCTGGGGCCTAATCATGTAATGTATTAGCTGTTTTTTTTTTGGGTAAAGATGTCTCGTTTTGGACTTATAGTGGTGTTATATACGTGAATTCCTATGTTGGAGTTGAATTCATGTAAGAATGAAAGCTTTGTACCTACCTCTTTCATCATCTAATAAAATTGCCATCCTTCTTCCCCGTGGACGTAGGTCATATTGACCGAACCACGTAAAATAATATGTGTTCTTTTATATGATCTGCAAATTTTTTTTTTAAAAATTTTTGTTCAGCTTGGATGTGTTTAGAGTTTAAAATTGAATGTATTCCGTTTCGAATGTTATCCCAGTTATAAATTCCAATATATTTATTCTATATATGTGCTATAGCTTGATATAACATGGCCAATAAGGGTAAAGAAATTGCTCAACTCCGCAACATGGGAGAAGGAGGTAAAATATCTCTTTGCGATCTATGCATAAAAGAGATAGATTTGGGAAATAGACCGTCAAGCTATCTAAATAAGGAAGGTTGGGAAGGTGTTGTGAAGGGTTTTACGTAAGCAATCGGGAGGACGTACGAAAGGTCTCAACTTAAAAATAAATGGGATCAGCTGAAAAAGGATTGGAAGACGTGGAAAGATTTGAAAAATGGATGTACAGGTCTTGGTTGGAATCCAGAAAAACGTACCATAAATGCATCTGATAAGTGGTGGGCAGAACGACTTGCGGTTAGTATGTAGATATTTATTGCATATTTTCAAAAGTTTTGAAAATTCTTCTATAAATTAAACTATTCCACTTTTGTCTCAGATTTTTCCCAATGCGAGGAAGTTTAAACAGGTTGGAATTGAACCTGAACTCGAGGAAAGAATGGATCGGATGTTCAAGGGTACCGTCGCCACTGGTAAGTATGCATGTGCACCCAGCGAGATTGGGTTTACTGAGACCCGGGATCCCGTGGTCGTCGGTCCTATCCGATGATTCTCCAGCACTACCTAGCCTTGGACAACCGAGATCCGATCTACGAATCGATCAAAGCGTCCTCGCCTCGAAGGTAGGAAGAAGAGAGGAGCGTCATCATACGAGGCTCAACTCTCCTACTTGGTCGAATCTTCCAATGATGCACCGCATAGAGTGCAGAGAACCTCGGTGAATGATGTGGTTTCACTTTTGGATGAGGATGAAGACATTGCACTTGATGATGACCTCTATTATTTCGCAGTTGAGCTGCTACATGATTCGGTACACAGAGACTTCTTCATGGCAATATCCAAGCAACGTAGGGTGAAGTACCTACGACATTTCTATTACAAGAGGAACATGTGATCTGTAGTTTAATTTGCACATTTGGAGAACTATGCATTTGTAGTTTAATTTGCACATGACAAACATGTGACGTCTGGTTGTTTCTTTGAATGATAAATTTTATTAACGCTGTTTTGTTTCGTCTTTCCATTCATATTGCTCTCATAAGTATTTAAATTATGCATGTGACTTGAAATAAATCATCCATATGAATTCCTTCATTGATTTGGTTTCCCTTTAAATTCGGAGCAAAATCTAGAATGAATCCCGAGGAACGTCGTCGTATGAGGAGAAATGCGAGCAATAAACTTGGCAATCGACTACTACAACACTTACGTCGACCGTCCCCGATGTTACACATCAGCACAAATTGGGGAAAAATGGGTTGTCGAGATGTTAGAAGGACATCCAACTAGATTCCACAACATATTTAGAATGAGTCAGGAGGTATTCAAAGATCTTTTAGCGGAGCTTGTTGACTCTCATGGACTGCATGGGTCAACGAGGACAACAAATCGTGAGGTATTAGCAATCACTATTTATATACTTTCACAGAACGAGTCGATGCGTTCAGCCATGGAACGTTTTCAACATTCTTCGAAACAATCGGTAGGTATTTCACGATGGGTTTGAGTGCTGCGAGGAGCTCAGGTAAAGATGTTATCAAGCCACTTGATCCCACATTTGCAGAAATACCGAGAGAGATTCGTAACGATCCTCGGTACATGCCGTTCTTTAAGGTATTTCATTTGAATTTGATTGTTTTATTTCTGAATCTACCTACAATTAATGTGTCTAAACATTGTAGGATTGTATCGGAGCAATTGATGGAACACACGTCGATGCTCGTGTTTCGGACAGTGAGAAAATTCCATTTATAGGCCGAAGTGGAATACCAACACAAAACGTCATGGCGGTATGCGATTTTAACATGTGTTTTACATTTGTCATGCACAGTTGGGAGGGTAGTGCACATGACGACAGAATATTTAAAAGTGCAACGAGAAATGAACGCTATCTGTTTCCCGCACCCACCAAATGGTATGTGTATTCAAACAAAATTCAATTATGTGATTTCCAAACAAAAAGAAATACTAACAAATTTTAAACGAGGAAAATATTATCTCAGTGGATGCCGGTTATCCAATGCAAAGGGGTTATATGAAGCCATTCCCGGATACAAGGTATCATATACCCGACTTTGAAAGAGCAAGCAATGTGACACGAACTCGGAAGGAGGTCTTCAACAAACGACATTCTTCCTTACGAGGCGTGATCGAGAGGACATTTGGTGTTTGGAAGAAAAAATGGGTTATCATCGCGAGACATGCCCCCGTATCCATTTTCTAAACGAGTGCGGATCGTTATAGCAACAATGGCGCCGCATAATTACATTAGACGTCATCGATCGAGATTCGATGTTAATTTCTCGCGAGTGCGAAGTAAATCAAGAAGTAGGTGCACAACCATCGTGAAACCATGTAGGCCCCGTAGCAGATGATAGCGAACGACCGACACTTGCACCAAGGACGGCGAAGGTCGTTGCGAGATGGCATTGCTTCGGGAAGAAATAACAAATGCGTTGCTTAACATGGCATAGAATTGTATATTGGTTAGATGATTACTTTGGTGACGTCTGATGTTTAGTTTAGTTTTTTGGTTTAAAGTATTTAAATAGTGCTCAAAGTATTAAATTTATTTATTCGCTTGCATTTCAGGTACAAATGAGTTCCACCATGTCGGCTACCTCTCACCGAGTTTTATGTCATTGTGGCCTCCAAACTTCGCTTTTGACATCACGACAACCGCACGATTTTCGTCGAAAGTTTTATTGTCTGCCCTCGAAACATTTCACAACAATGCCGTTTCTTCCGATGGGCGGACGATCATCGGATTATCACGAGCCCATTGCTATGGAGTGGACCGCTTCACTTGAAGATTGTGTGACACGTGAGTTAGTGGAAGTCAAAAAGAAAGTAAACCTTATTATCATATTAGTTGTTGTTCTAATTGTCCTGCAGATCTTTTTCACTTTACTGTTACTAGCACGTGCTTGAGAGGACATGATGTACATCTACAAGTCTTTATGACTTTTTGGGATATGAAATCGTTATCTTCGTGTTCTTTGTTTCAAATCATTTGCAATTGTAAAAAATTTTAACTAATTTCGAAAAATATTTTAAGTTTCAAGCTTTAAATATATATTTAAAACGTGGGAAAATTTTCCTTTAAATATATATTTGCAATTGTAAATATTTTTAGTTTCAAGCTTTAAATATATATTTAAATATATATATATATATATATATATATATATATATATATATATATATATATATATATATATATGAGGTAACTAAATTATATAGGTATGGAGTAACATTAAATATATATATATATATGAAAATATATATTTTTTAAAGACAATCGTTAATATAAATAATCAAAATTTTTTCGCTAAATATTTCAAAATATATTTTATATTTATTATTTTCAATACTTAAAACGTTAAATTTTAAAAAGAACTTGTATTTACAAAACCTATATATAATATAAATAAATCAAAATTTCAAACAGTTTTAATAAACAAGAACGAGTACGGTCATTTTTTACAGAAAAGTGCCTAGTAATGTTTTCCATATATCAGTAACTAAACAGACAATAAATTTCCCATAATTGCTTCTGCAAGTAATATGAATCAGTCATAGGCTGGACAGCTGCAGCCGAACCAAACAGGCCCTAAATCATCCAGGCTAGCTCGCAGGCCCGCAGGCTTTAGCGGAGGAAAAAAAAAAAAGAAGAGTGGATAAGAAAATATTTCATATGAAAAGATAAGCTAAAAATTTTATATTGTAAAGATATACCTAAATTTTACAAATCCTACGGGACTTTACTTTCAATTCCAAATTTTTTTTTTTAAATGGAAAAAAATTTTTAAGTTTTTAAATATGTAAATGTTAAAACAGTAAATAGAAAATTTCGAATGGCATGCTTGTAAATATAAAGTACAGGTGATTGATGGTCTATACATGTATTTAGATATGAAGATTTGGTGTTAAATATGTGGATGCGTAAGAATTGAATGTTAGGTATTTAGATATTTAGATTATGTGATAAATATGTGAATGCATCAGAATTTGAAGTTTAGATTTCTGACATATAAATATATAAGAATCACATGTTAATATTCGTCTTATATGCATAGTATGATAGTCTTTAAGACAGCTATAAATGCTACAGAAATTGCCGCTTTACATGAAATTTAGTATATAATTTTTTGTTTCGGGCTGGGTTCCACATGGGCGGGTTGGGTTTGACTACTTTGAGCTTTGACTAAGTCGATGTGGGCTCGGGTCAGGCCGAGATGTTCTGCGGACTTATGGTGAACTGTCGGGCCACCCGCCCAATGCCCAGCTCTACTTCTGAAACGCCCCAAAAAAGAAATCATCTGGATCAAACATGAATCTAGATGTATATTTATACCGAAAGCATAACACCAACAAATGATCTTCAAATCTTATAAATTTATAGTCGAATCAATCGTCTCTATGAGACAAATCTATAGAGCCTGTGATTGCTTATATTCAATATCATTATGACACTCGAATATTCATAAACAATCACCTAGTAAAATGATTAATCCAAGTTTTCCAATTGAGTGGTCTAGATTCAAACAATATTTACAAAAAATGTCATTCCCAAAATCTATAAATAGACTCAATCTAGGAAGGGGACTAGATGAGAAACTTAAGGAAACTCTAAGCTCAAGGATCCCCAGTACCACCACTGTCGAACCACCAGCTCATTGGGCCACAATCATGGATGGACCGCCGCTGCCCGGCCACCACCATTAGTGTCGGACCACCACATTCGCCAAGCCATCTTCGGACCACCATCTCCGAAACACCACCTCCACGACCAGAGGATAGCCACCACCATCATTGGGCAGCCACTTTTTGACCATAGCAGACAACTAAATACTGCACTCTTCAAACCACCAGAACCACCACTAAACACCATCACCACCGTTGCACCATCGCCATCATCGCCCATTGTCTTCCTATCATTTCTAGACCACCGTCACCCACCTGATGCTAAGCCACTACCTCTATTGTTGAACCATCATCACAGTCGTCGATCATCATCTTCCGGCCACTACCACACCAGACCACCGTTGTCGGGTCACCATCGAACCACTTCCTTAGGCCGACGTCGGGTCATCAATATTGATTCCAAGTCATCATTTTTTGATCGCTTCCGCCATCTAACAATAGTTTAACAATAGTCCCCAAATGACACTATCGTCATCATCAGAGCATTATCTCTTAGCCACTGCCACACTAGAGCATAATTATCAGGTCGTTGTGCCGTCGTCTAACTATTATCACCTAGTCGACATTTGCCAGATTGTTGTTATCTGGCCATCATTATTTTCATCATAGTTTACCTCCAACATCTAACCACCATCAATGAACCAACAACATTGTTATTGTCACCATCACCTAGCTGTCATCGCCATTTAACCATTTTCACAAAAATCGATGCTGCTAGCAACATCTGATTTCACTAAACCACCATTGTCATGCCAACTGCCATCACTGCTATTTTCTCCGATGTTGAACCACCATTGCCTGACCAATGGTGTTGTTGTTGCCACCAGACACTCTTAAACTACCGTCACCTAATGCCAACCATCGTCCTTAGACCACCATTATAATGTTTTGTTATCACCACAGTTGTAGTTACTAGGCCATTATCACTATCGCCAAATCATCTTATCCTGACCCTTATTATTGTCATACCACCATCACTTCGCCACTGGTTTTTGCAGCTATAGTCGAACCACCATCCCTTAACAGAAGCTATTGTTGCCTTTTGACCTTCATCGCCAAACCGACACCATCAGAATGTCTTTGCCTGGCTATCACGACTAATGTCGTTGGACCACTATTGTCTTGTTTTCATTATTGCCCAGCAACATTGGAATCCGATCTCAACCACACAGGTCAATCTTCCTTCGTCACAGTTGGGTACTATCAAATCCCCAACATTTTTTTATCAGTCCCTTAGTAAAAATCGAGTGAATTTCTCCCAATCTTTTACTATTATTACTTTTTACTGTTCAATAACAGACAACTTGTTATAGCATATATTAGAATAGTAGAGTCATTTCAACCGAGATAGGCCTCGTGTATTTTTTTTCCCTTTTTGGGTGTTCAACATAAAAACTCATTGTGTCCCCTCTATCATTTTATTTTTATCTAATTGCGTGCTGAATATATAATGCTAATATATCAATATATCTCTATCACCACAAATTATCTCACAATCAACATGTTCACTAGTCACAAAATTTACTTTAAACTCATTATAATACAATTTGTATCAAATATTCTACTTGGCCTTTTTTTTTTCTTTTAATTTGTTCATTCTAATGCACTGGTGGGTCTCATACTATTGATTTACATACATACAAGGGTTTTTAACTTGCAAGTTCAACATATCTCTTAATTAGAGAGTTTACTATGAATAAGGTCGCAACCGATTGAACCGGAGCCGAGCAAGTGCATGCTCCAACACGAGCTCGTTTATTAAGAATTCATTGGAGCTTGATTTGAATTATTAAACTTTATTTTAGCTTGAGATTTTTTATACATATTCTATTTAAGCTCGTTTCAGGCTCAATTAGAGCTTGGTTCATGTAAAGATTGTAGAGTTTATTAACAAGTAGCTCATTTAATAGACTAAATAAGCCCTAATCGAGTCATAATTGAGCCTTAAAGTTTTATACTAGTTTGTTTGATGAAATAAATGAGTCATATTAAACAATGCTTATTGGGCCAACAAATAAACATGTAAATGATATTGTTTATGAATAAGCTCTAATCAAACTGTTATCAAGTTTATTCATAAGATTTATATGATATTGTCAATGAACGTAAATAAACCAAATAACAAGCAATTCAAACTTCTCTATTTAATAATTGAGTATTCATAAAAAGTGTCCTAGCTCATTTAATTAATTAATCAAACGATCATAAACAAACATTAATTGAGACAAGTCCTAAGTAACATGTCGAACCTTGGGATCATTTGTAGCGCTAACTATAAATGTAGGTCATGTTTTGCAATAAGAATGTGTCATAATTTTAAGCAATAAAAGTGATTAGTTGATTTGAGTGTAATTGGTAAATTTGATTTGATTCTTTATATTGTTTGCATTGTTTTAACTTCAATAATTATTTTTTTAACAAATTTCTTCAAGTTCATTTTGTAGGATACTTGTCGAATTTTCTTGGAATAAAAAAGGGAGATTTACGGGTGTAGACATCCATACAAAAAATAATATGTTCTCAGAAAATCGTAGCTTTGCATAGTTGTTTCAGGTCTACCCTTGTACAAATTGTAATTTTCCTATATTAAATTTATGTATAAAAAATAATAGGTTCTCAGATTTCTGTGTTGGTTCATTGGGCTAGCTTATTTATTTGACCTTCCATATGATTTTAGAGACTACATGATTTCAATTTGGGAATGTTCATCTACCAACTTAGGGGAAAAAGATAATGTGAAGTTTATTAATAGATAACATGAGGCATGTAGTGGGATAATCTTTGGCTTGATTATGTGTGTGTCTATTGAATATATGATTCATTCTACTGTAGTGCACACATGATTTAATTTTAGAATAATTTATGCCATGTAAAGTTGTGAGCCATGATTTTTCTGTCATTTGATTAATCCTATCCTTGAATCATTTTATTTTCCTTATAAACGATTCAATATTTTTTTGCTAGCATTATTGGTTTTAACCAAATCTGTAAGGGTAAGACTATCTATGTAGTGTAAACCCCCTTTTTGTTTGTGCAGGATTCACATTTGATTTGATGCATGTAATTGCTTTAATGGCATATGAGAGTACATATATGTTTATCATGATCAAATATAGTGGTTATTGGACCCAGGTTAAACATAAAGTGAGATATAGATATGATGGTGGGAAATAGAGAAATATTGAAGTTCAAAAAGATACATTAATATTTCATGTGTTGAAGAAAGATATTGAGTCTATTTGTCCTTGGCTTATAGGACATAACTTTGAGCTACATTATCACTTATATGGTACATAGCCGAAAGACTACATTGCTATCACAAATGAGAATAAGGTGACAAAGATGATTGTGCAATATGGTATAAATTACCCAGTTGGGGTGGTAGTCACAATGCAAAATGAGAGGAAAGTTACTATGTCTTTGCATAGCCAAGAAGTAAGGGAATGAAGTAACATGTTATGCTTCTACCACTCAAGTTGTACTAGTATTCATAATGTTTACATCAATCAAGAGCCTTATAATGAGGAGCATGTAATAACCTAAGGAATGGGAGATAAGAATTTATTGGTTTGGGCCCATTTTTCATAATTCTCAAAGTTTCAAACAGGCTCTCAAAACTAATGCCATGAAAAGAAACTTCATTTTGAAGATTACATATAGTAATCATTCTCGAGTTGTTCGCCATCTGTATTTGGTTCAACTTGACAATAATTACATATGGGTACCAACGCTACAAGCATAGCTAATTAATAGAAATTAAGCATCACATATTACATTTGTTTGAGGTAAATATAATGTTAGTTGTGGAGTCTGATTGTAGCACCCATGAGCAGCAGACATGATGACTTCCACCAATCAGTGCACCTGGTGCCAAGGCGCCGAGCAATGGGCTCTTAAGTGCCAATTGAGTGTTCTTAGGCTGAGAAGGTGGAAGCCTTACACATAAACTGGGCGCTTAGGCATCCACTTCTGGAACTATGGCGCATGTTTCCACAAAACTAGGTGCCTAGAAGCCCAAATCTGAGTGCCTAGGAGTCCATAGCAGTTTTCATGAGAACTGTTGTTTATGCCACTATTTCGTGCAGCGTATGTGCGAGCTTAGAGCGTAACTCTTCTTATTTTTTCATCAAAAAAATCCAGGTGAAGGTGAAAAGTGTTGGTGAGAAGGATATTGGTGTTTTTGAAATGTGTTTCTACGTTAGATCAATAGGAAGAGTGTGCAGTGATGCATTGTAAGTTTGTTTGTGTGAGTGTGGAGAAGAAACTTTTTTAAATCCTTTGTAAAACTCTATGAAATTCATAGTGAAATTTGTGGTGGTGTGGCTGTATTTTTTTTCCCACTCTCAGGATTTTTAACATAAAACTCCTGTGTTCTTTTCTAGTTGTTTTTTTGTTGTGATTCTGGTGTAAATTTAATGTTTCAATTTTCTCGAATCCTGTGATCCTATTCCACTATGAAATTCACGATTTTTTGGAGGATTCCCAACAAAATTTGGTATCATAGCGGGGTTCTATTCAGGTGGAAGCAATGGTTAAAGTAGCAAGATTCAACGTAGAGAAGTTCAATGGGACAAACTTTTTTGCCTAGAAGATGAAGTTGGAGGATTTCTTGTATTAGAAAAAATTGTACTTGCCACCTCAAGGAATCACGAAAAACTCGTAGCCTATGTCTATGGAGGAATGGAAAGTGTTGGATGGAACGATACTAGGTTTGATTAGGTTCACACTTTTCACATGTGTTTTGTTCAACATTATGAACGAGAAAACTACGGTGGATCTCATAGAGGCATTGGTCAAGATGTACAAAAAAACTTTCGCTTATAAAAATTTTTTTCTGAGGAAGAAATTATTCAGCATGAAGATGGTGGAAGACAATTTAGAGACAGAACATCTCAATAACTCAACACAGTGACGAGCCAGTTGTGTTATGTGGGGATCAAGTTTGATATAAGGTCAGAGCACCGGTGAAACTATCTTCCTTTTTTGAAAACTGTGATGGTTTTATAACAGTGGTGCATAATTCTTTAGAGACTTTGAAGTTGAAATTCAATGATATCTGATGCTGAATGAAGAAATTCACAAAAAAGCAGTGAATTATCAATCTTCAAGCTCTGCGTTGAATGCTAATAACAAAGGAATGAATCTGGGAAGGAATACAAGTGGAGGCAGATCCAAGTCCAAGAAAGAAATTCCAAGTCAAGCAGACGAGAATGCTAGAACTGTGGTAAGAAGGGGCATTTCAAGAAGGACTGTAAAGCTACAAGGAAAGCTGGTGGTGGAGGACAGGATAGTAGTTACTCTACTAATTTCTCCATAGGTGAAATCCAAAATGACTCCCTAATGTTATCCCTAGTCGGCACTAAATCATAGATAGTGGATTCAAGTGCCTCTTTTCATGCTTACCCCAATAAAAAGGGTTTCAAAAACTACAGTTAGAATGATCAAGGGAAGGGTATGTTGATATCAATTTACCAAATGGAACAGTTTGGAAGCTTACTGAAGTCGGACATGTTCCTAATTTGAAGATAAATCTCTTCCTTGTGAATCAGCTGACAAAGTCAAGACTCGTGATAACTTTCATTGGTGATTAATGGAAGGTGAGCGGGGGACATCAATGATGGCTTGAGACAACATATATGGCACCCTTTATCTGATCAATAAAATGGCTGATTTCATTGAAGTGGCTGGAACCAAGGTGGATGCTGGTCTTTGACAATGTAGGCTTAGCCATATGAGCAAGAAAAGTATGAAGTCCTTTCTTTCAAAAAATAAGCTTCAGGGTTTGAAATCAGTTGATCTGGATTTCTATGAAGACTGTATTTATGAAAAATAGAAGTAATTTTCTTTCTCCAAGAGCGAGTCAGTGGTAAAGTCAAAGAAACTAAAGTTAGTACATACCACTGTATGGGGTCCTATTCTAGTTCAACCCGTTGGAGGGTCTTGCTAATTTGTCGTATTCATTGATGATCACACAAGAAAGATATGGGTTTATTTCATAAAGCAAAAAGCTGATGTGTTTGAACTCTTTAGGAAATGAAAGGCTACACAGGCTTGAAGCTGAAGTATCTCAAATCAGATAAGGTGAGTACTGAGATAAGAAGTGCGAGAATTTCTATGTTTCAGATGGGGTCAAGCATGAGTTCACTATCCCAAGAACATCGCAGCAGAATGGTGTGGCTAAGCTCATGAGCAAAACAATCACGGAGCTTGCTTGGAGAGTGCTTGAAACATGAGGTTACATGCAGCTTGTCAAAACAGTTTTAGGTTGAAGTTGATAACAGCTATGTCTAGAATCCAACATGAATCATCTTTATATAAACAATGAGAAACTGTGGATAATGAAACGTCTGAATCTGCCTCATCACACCTCTCCATAAGAAGATTGGCTTTCACCCTAGATTCGTTCTCCTTCACCTTCATTCAATCTTTCTTCCAATGGCAAGTCTCCAAAATGAGAGCACACTAATTTTCCCAAAACTGCACCCAGGAAACTTGCCCCACGTTTGAGAAGTATCGCTCTGCCACTTTTCTTTGCCTGATTCTTCTTCTTCTCAAATCTACCATGATAGAGTGTAAGTTCCTTGGTCAACTTTATCTTTGTGGAATCTTTGTCCCTTCAACGGAACTCGTGATTGAACACTTCTTCGTCATCTTATTATAATTCAAGAATTCCTTCCCATGAATGAGTGTAATTGTGAAGCTTTTGTACTCATCAAAGAGCGAATTTAACATAAGAATTTCTTTGTCTTCATCTTCAGTCACCTCATCGATATTTAACAGATGTGCCAATGGTGTTGTGAAATCATTCAAGTGCTCATCAATAGTAACCCCACATATCATCTAAAACCTATAACGTTTACACTTCATATAGAGATGATTCTCCATGCTCTTCTTTAGATATTCGTTCTCCAACTTCCCCCACAATTCTCCTGCAGAAGACTCCATTCTCACCTCATATTTGATAACCTAAGACAAGCAATTTCAAATCAAGTCACAAGCATTTTGATTCATCTTCAACCAATCTTGTTATGATATCTTTCTATGACGTTCATCACTATTAAGAACATCCTCCAAATTCAAAGATCACAAACACATTGGCTTGACATCGTCACATGCTAAAATTTTCTTTGCCGTCAAATTTTGTCACATCGACATTGACGGGATATGTAATCATCTGAGGAATTGATGTATTATCCACCTTCATGGTGGATGTTGATGTACCCGACGACATGCTATTATCAATGACTCCACTATATCTTGTAACCCTATTTGCTCTAGTCTCTTTCTCTTGCGTTAACAACCTCATTGGAATCGCAGTCACCCGCTGCCAAAATCATCATTCTGGCTCTGATACCAATTGTTATGCAAAACAATGCAGAAAACAAATTCACAAAATAAAGAATAATTAAACACAATGCAAATTACGTGATTCGGCACAAACCTGCCTGCATCCACGGGGAGAGGTTATCCCACTATCAATAAGTGAGATGAAAAGGTAAACTCGACCAAATTAGAGTTACAACTCAACACTCTCAAATCATCTATAATCCCTCATGTAAATAGAAGATGATTAGGATATATAATGTGAGAATATTTCAAATATATGAAAGATCATATAGTTAGATCTCAAATTATGTTTTACAATATTGAATGATCATATGATTAGATCTCTGCAAATTATGTTACATAATACCAATCTTCCTACTGTAACGCACTTCTTATTTTTTAACCATAAATTATAATACTTTCCATAACACTCAAATTTCGGAGGTTCGAGTAATCAAGGTTGAGCACGATAGCACAATGAATTACAAGCGAAATGAGTACTTTTTATTTATAATGATTTTAACATATAGCATAACAAAAACATTGTGATTTCGTAGAACAATATTTATAAAAGACCATTGATCTTAAACCTTACACTACCAACAATTTTTAGAATATTAGGTGGCTTTTATAAAAGCAAAATTCATAAAAAAATTGAAATCCTTCACATCTCCTAAGATTTGCTTACTCCCGTTATTTTAGGAAATAGGTTGGCGGCTCGGGCTTGAGCTTAATTAATTTACACTGGTTAGCTGGCCTGAGGTGATTGAAACATGACTGATTTGCTTCCTTAGTTGGAATCATTAAAGGAAAATAGAGATGTGGAGCCAACTTTGGTAGCACATTATTAGTTCTTTTCGCTAAAATCTTTAAGCTGATTTGGTAGTTTGACTTGGAATTAACAATTTGAATCAAAGAAATACAAATGGATAATATCCCGATAAAAAAAAATGAATTTCAAAGGGCATGGAGCAAAATGTGTCATGAAATTATGTGATATATATACATATATATATATATATATATATATATATATATATATATATATATATATATATTCGTCAAGATGAGACTCCTTTATTACATTTTTTATTTCATATTTGTCATGTTTTATCATAATACAATTAAATTATTAAACAATATAATTATAATATGAGACATAAATCTATACTAAATAACACAGCTAAACTACCATTACACATTCACATGTATAATCACTAGGCTTCTCACTCATTTTAATCATTTGGCTTCTCAGACTAGTCCAAAGTAATCAAATAAAGGAAAAATTGTGAAACAAATTTGAGGATTTCAAAGCTTAAATTGAGCACATTTATAATTTTAGACTACAATTGCCCCCCTTAAAATCATTTAAGCCATCCAGATATCTTATTTCTTACTAAACTATAAAATAATCTATGATGAATTTTCAACAACAGATGTATCTTACACAAGCAAAACAGTATATCGTTGAATCAGCTCTTAAATTCAGGCGCAGATTTGCTCCCAATGCAATATCAAAGAAGTATAGTTAGCATTTAGGAAGTTAAGTTCAACTTCGGCTTAGCACGATGATATTCTATTGCAGCAGTGTTATATCTTATGAAATAAAATCATAGACTCACAGATAAAGTACAAACGATATAAATGAAACAAACAGAGAAAACTTCATTTTATTTATGTAAGAAATAAATGTTAACATATATCACCTCTCCTGATTACAAGCCATTGGGCACCCTCTGCTGCTCGAAAATAGCGAGAGCATGGAAAGTGAAGTACCGAGAACTCAAGGAGAGCAATATGGGAAAATACAAAAGGGGTTCAAAGAATAAGAGGGCCTCCAAAGAGCTAAAACTCGAACCCCAATGCAGGTCAATCAGCAACTTGATCGGTCGGGATTTGGCCAAATATGTCGGGACAATCATCCCACTGTCCCTTCTCCCTCGCCTCCCAGTAGCCGCCTATGTAGCGGTAGGTATCGCTGCCTTGATCCTTAGCAAACCACCGGGGCTTCCAACCTCTCTCCTGCATTCTTCGAGCCTGCATCATACAGTTTTTAATCCATTAATGAATGGCAGCTCAAGATGAAATAGGCGGAGCTAGGAGTGTAAATGAGTTGAATCGAGCTCGAGCCAGCCTTGAGCTTGAGCTTCATAAATTAATCGAGTTCGAGCTCAAGCTTAAGTATGAGTTTGAGCCGGCTTGTTTATCATGAAATAGAGAAAATAATACTAATTCAATCTAATATTACATAAAATGACAAATAAAGAACACAATTATGAGATAAATAATAAAAAATAAGTTGATATAAAAAATAAAATATCAATTTTAAAATATTTTTGATAAGTTAAAGACAAATTCTTGTATTTAATATATTTTAATATATTAAATATTAATGCTTTTGTTATTTGTTAAAACAAACGGGCTCACAAGCTAACGAGTTAAGGGCTAGTTGGAGCTTTGGCTTGTTAGCTCATGGAGCTGGACTCACAAGCCATTTATCAAATCAAGTTTGAGCTGGCTCATGAGTCAGCTTGGCTCAATTACACCCCTATTGTAGGGATCTGATTTCAAGTCCATTTTAGAGATCGAATCCTAAATCAATCTTTCAGAGTTAATTTCTAATTTGACCTTACAGGCTACTACACAGCATGAGTTGATTCAACGAGGATTGAACTGTGTATATGTACTTCATGATATGTGCAACAACTATATAATATTATGCTTTTAAAGAATGAACTTTTATGTATCCATGTATAATTAAATGAATTAATTTCAATTCTAACTTCTACTTGATATGTAAGGAAGTAGCCATGCAACCGTTGTGGATTCCTACAAGTGGTCAACCTTTTATGAACCCTTTTATACAGTGTCAAACCTGTTAATCCTCTTTTTGGAAGTTACATTTTTTTTTTTTTTCCTTCATCATCATCGTTAACGTTATCCCAGCTATTTTTGGGGAGAATCTTATACATCTCGTTTAGGAAAATTGAAGAAAAAAGGAAATAAAACTAGTGCTTCGGTAAAGCTTTTCCAAAAGATTGATGAAAGCAAAACCCTAAATCAAGTTCTCAGAATTTACCTGGCGTTGTCTCTGCTCCAATCTCAACTTCTCCGCATTTGCAGCATCAAACTCCCCATTTTCCAAGCATCTTTGATCTGGTCTTAGCCTTGAATCAGTGGGTGGTAGCTGTTCCTAATCATCATCATCATCATCAAAGCCATTTAGCCTACATATTTATGGTGCTTTTTAACACTTAAGGGTTCTTTGGGATTACTTCTGATTATTCTTTTAATTTTTACTTGAGGGTCCCTTGGGATTACTTCTGATTATTCTTTTAATTTTTGTTTGTTTTTAGTAAAAATGAAATATGTTTGGCATTGTTATAAGATGATTAATTTTTAGAAAAACTCAAAATAATTTTTAGATATTTTAAGTTTTTTAATAAACAAATTAATAATTTTAAAAAAATATATAAAATCTGGCAAAAATATATTAAATAAATATGTTTCTAAAATTAAAATAAAATAAAAGTGATCCCAAACAAGCTCTAAACAACTCATTGATCCTCACCTTCAAACCAGGAGTGAGCTCATTCAACGTAATCGCAAAGCGTGTAAGGTTGTATCGGGTTGGATTCTTTGGGGGTTTACTGCGTTTCCATAATAGATGAGGCTGAGATGGGATTTCAGCGCCTTTTCCCTTGGCACTGGGATCACCATTCACGTAATGCACGCTTTCATCCCACTTACCAAACAATGTTGCCATTGTTTTACCATTCCGATTCTGAACTGTGCCATGCACCTACATATTGCAATTGTATGTATGAAGATTACACTGTTCAAATCAAAATAAATTATCCAAGTGGATTGAAATGAAAAAAATAAAAAAGGATAATTACATACACAACGCATAATATTTTTATTTATAAAACTAACACCTAAGTGATTTTTTAAACTATGAAACTAATGCAA
Organism: Papilionanthe hookeriana x Papilionanthe teres; assembly: GCA_022702705.1. Classification (NCBI taxonomy): domain Eukaryota; kingdom Viridiplantae; phylum Streptophyta; class Magnoliopsida; order Asparagales; family Orchidaceae; genus Papilionanthe; species Papilionanthe hookeriana x Papilionanthe teres. The sequence goes on along the minus strand of CM040427.1, from coordinate 52,235,274 downwards.
TTGCAATTACAAACAAAAAATAAGCAGCCTTTAAATAGCCCTAAAACAGCATCTCTAAAATTTGTTTTTTGAAGAAAATTAAGGAGAATAAATTCAGTCAGCATGTCATGCCACAATGTCAATCTGTCAATGAAGTATGGAGTAGAAACACAGACACGACATGGGAACACTATTTCTGTAAGAACTACGAAATGACATGCCATTAATACACTCTTATATTTTATGAATTAATAATATGAGTATGTATTTCGAATATTTTCTATTAAAGAGCATCATCCAGTACTGTTTGATACTAAATGAGAGGTTAAAAATAACAAAAGGAAAATAAACTATCAAAGGAAATGATTTATCACGTTTGACAATAATTTGTTAACAAGATTCTTAACCTTAGCATTTATTAATCATTGTTTGTTGCCACATATTTAGCCAATATCAATAGTGCTTATAGTATGTCAAAAATCCTAAAAATATATATAATTTTATATTCTCTTCAAAATAATAATAAAAAAAAGGGAGATATCAGTATATTGATTATTTATCATAACTAATTGGATTTAGCATGCTAAATATTATGGTTGTCCTTTCCGTTAGCACTTGTGGCCTCTTCATAAGCATTCACAGATTCACTTGTAAACAAGCAAGTTTTAGGAAATAACCAATGGTTGAAAAAAATACTATTCACAACTAAAAAAGCATGATCAGGGCCACATGAAATCATATGCTGCTTTTCTAGGCTTACGTTGCTAATGCACACGAGAATTCTCAGCGGTAGAGTGATTAATTAATATTTTACTGTTCCACGAGAACCCATCACATTTAGGTAATAAAAATGACGGGCAAAAACACTTGAATATATTTAGGTGGAAAACCGGAAAGGAAAAAAATAAAGGAGTCTGGCCCAGTTGAAAAGAACTATAAATTAGTGATTACGGATATAGTCATTTGTCCCACAGGTAGAAAAGAGTAGCACAATATTTGTTACCCCGTAGTAGAGGGGATCACAGCATGCACAGTTTGGGTGCATAAGTCATCACAACAGAGTGTTCGTCTGTTAGTGCAGAAGTGACGTTGGATTTCAATTCCTTCTCCAAGATTCAATTTCCTTGAGGTTTCAAGATCTCTCGGTCCCCTCTAAAGAAAAGGGTATGGCTTTATTTATAGAGTCCCAATTGCAATTACGAATCATTATAATCGGACAGTCTGAAGAGATTCCCACAATTAGACGACATTTGAAGAACATTTGAGCGTATTAACGATGATGGAATTGAGTGATCTTGGGCCCGTTGGATTTGGTTTGTCAAGACGCTTGATTCGACTATACCCTCAACAAATTTGACATTCGTTTCATCTTCTAAATATGTCAAGAAAGCTTCCAAAAATGATTTAATGGTTTGATCGATGCTTGATTTAATTTGAATTGGACAAATTTTATTACCATTTGATCCATCTCATCGAGCCGGTCAGTTTAACTGCAAGTTTGCTAAAATAAGAGTTCTAAATGACTTTTAATTGCTTAAAAGATCGCCCCGAGATTCATGTCATGCCTGGAGATTCATGCAAAATGTTGGAAATTCATTGACGGCTTATCAATTGCCCTCTCTTTTCGAGCAAGTCTAACTTCATTGTCCGACAAGATCAAAATTTGGAGCACATTATATTTATCGTGTTATTATTGATGTAATATCAAAGATTTGAATGTTTTACATGTAAATATACAAATTTCAGTAATAGAATTTTAAATAAATAAAAATTACATGGCATACAGGTAACTTTCATATATTTTTTTCATTTATATATATATATATATATATATATATATATATATATATATATATATATATATATATATATATATATATATATAAATCGCACGAATTTTAATTTCGTAGCCAGTTAGCATGAGATCTGTTGAAACTTAGAATAATGCGGAATAAAGTAGAATTAAATGAGAATTTTTCATTCATATGAAGGAGGTTATAAATAACCCTTTAAATGAATCCTAGAATAAAAAAAATAAAATGAAAGAAAACATATATCACCTAATATCTCAAATAATCAATTCATATTAATTATTTGGAGTTAAAAAAAATAAAATAAAATAGGAAAGGAAATAAACCTAATTAGAGGAAATAAATATAAAATAAAAAAAGAAATAACTCCTAATCTCATAAAATAATGTATTCCTCATAACTTCTCACAAAAATAAATTATTTCTTAAATAATTTTTAAAACTTCCCCTCTAGTTGAAACATGGTTGAAAATTATGTTCAAGTTTGATTTGAAAATATCAAACAATGGGCGAGGGAGAGGGAGATCTCGTGAAGTAGAATTTGAAGTCTTCATCTTGTAATGTGGTTGTCTTTGACTGCAGTCCTGCAATGTCTGTAGGTAGGTAAAAGACTCTTACAAGTAATGCTGCAGGAGAGTTTGTAGGGAAGTAGACAACTGTGGTTGTCCTTGATTGCAGTTCCTGCAGTGTTTATATGTAGACACAAGACTTCTATAGGTAATGCTACAAGGGAGTTTGCAGAAAAAGACAAACTATAGAAATAGACTGACTTCTAGTTAACCGAGATTATCTTTTACTGCAGTTCCTGTAGTGTCTGTGGGTTAGCAAAAGGCTCCTACAGGTAATGTTGCAAGGTAGTTTGCAGGGAAGTAGACAACCTTCAGAAAAAACTGCAAAAAAAAATTTCGAATGAGAGCCTGCGGATCTCTTGAGAAGCCTAGCATCAGCTGGGATGTAGAGCAGTGGTAAGAGAGGACTATTATTGTAAGGCTGTCAGGGAAGCCGGACTGGAGAAAATCAGGAAATTGGACAGCTAAAAATCTGGACAACTGCATGAAATCAGGGAAGCCGGACTGGAAACCAGGAAGTCGGACTGCTGCAGGGAACATGCGCCAAAAAACAACGAGAAGGACCTCCAGGACAAATCTAAACCTCCAGCAGGAGGGAGACCTGCAGAAAATAAGGGAAGTCGGATTGCTGGAAACAATTAAGTCGTACTACTGCAGGTAAAAGCTCCGAAAGAGGACCTATTGTAGGAAAAAACTCACGAGGAGAGCCTACTGCGGGAAAAGAACAACAGGAAAGTCCTGCACTTAGGAGAGACAACAGAGAAGTCATCGACACAACTCATCAGAGAAGGGTCCCCGGTGAAAGTAGCATCTGGCCGACAGAGGTCTGATGAAATCTTGCCTAGAGAGGCCACCGATGAGAGAGCGGAAGTAATCTACGATTGGTTGCCCATGCGATATACACTTGACGAGAATCTCAATGACGTCGTCACTCTAGATGCACTCCAGTCTCGTAACAAGAAGGTCAGAGATTGGAATCCTCAATGGAGGGAGGTCTGACGGCTGGAACTACCATCTTCAAGTAGGACGAAATCTCCTTCACAATTTACTCATACCTTGCCTTAGAGTACTTTGGCGTGGTGGCATCCACCTTGTTGCAACAGCAAATCATCTGCTTCACACCAAGGGTAAAAGCAAGAAGGGCATGCTTACATGTCTGGCCATCCTTTAAAATACCAGCTTAAAAACCTGCAGTGGTGGAATCAATGATTAGCAGAGCACAATCCACCTGAGAAGTTCCGGTAATTATATTCTTGATAAATCACGATGGTCGGAAGCATCAATGACAGTACAATAGTTTTGTGCTCTCAAACATCCACAAGGCGATGTCAATCGTGAGTCTTCTTCATCGAAATTAGGCTCTGATACCCACTAATCGAGAGAACGGAGCAGTCGCAGTGAGGTCAAAATGGCGATTTCAACTTCGCCCACTAGTTCTGAGCATGCGACTGCGGACAGACCTGTGTTGAGCCTTATGAACAAACGTCTTTGGGCTCCGAGCAAGAAAGATAACTGAAACCTTCAGATGGAAGCCAACCTCGCACAAGGAAAAACCCTAAATAAGGAACAAGAAGTTCTCCGCCCCAAGCTTGGTGTCGTTGCCCTCATTAATGAGTCCGAGAAACTAAAGTCACCGCTTGCAGCCGTGGTGTGGGAGGAAATTGCCCGCGTTGCTTTCTCAAGCTTGTCAGGTCATCACAGCCACATGGTGGAACCGGCAAGTGAGTCTTCTTCATCGGCGGATTCCTCTACTGAGGACTTGCTGGCGCTGCTCTAGTTTGGATGCCTTTTTGATGCAAACCCACACAATGATTTTGCTTCGATTATGTTGACAATGACACACAAAAATGAATTGATGTCACTTGCTTTCTAGAGGCCGCAGAGTCGAAGCTCCTAGCTTGAGAAGGGCCAACTAGGCCAAGTCTGCATGGATGGAAGAAGAAAAAATCGATGTTTCCAATACAAGTACTAGTGCCCCTCTCTTCTTGCACGAAGGATGGCGGGAAAGGAGTCTGAGGGTTGTGGAAGGAGGACCAGTGGCTAGAATATGAAGTTAAGCTCTGATACCATGTTGAAAATTAGAATAATTCGGAATAAAGTAAAATTAAAAGGGGATTTTTTTTTCATTGATATGAAGGAGGGTATAAATAACCCTTTATATGAATTTTAAAACACGAAAGATAATAAAAAGGAAATAATATGAAAGGAAAGATAAAATCACCTAATATCTTCAATAAGCAATTCATATTAATTATTTGGAGATAAAGGAAATAACATAAAATAGGAAAGGAAATAACTTCTAATCTCAGGAAATAGTTTATTCTTCACAACTTCCCAAAAGAATAAATTATTTTCCAGTATAATTTCTAACAAATCAATATATATCTATACATATTATAATGCGTTACAATTTCTTTTTATTCATGGCGGAAATCGATTTTCTAATTTCTGATGGAAAACCAATTTTTTATTTATGACGGAAAATCATTTTTGGTCATAAATCTGGGTTGTATTTTAGCCTATAAATAAGCAAGAAGAAGAGTGTGGAGGTGGGGCCCCATTGACCTGCTAGCGACCGATCAACAAGATTTCCGGGAAGATGAAAATCATCTTCAACCATCGCAGCTTCGTGTTACAATGCAGAAGAACATTGTCTCCGTCCCAACGTAACAAGCGATCAACGAAATCATCTTTTGTGTTGTAGTGAAGAATAAAACTGTCCCCGTCCTGCATAACAGACAATCAACAGATCTTTTTTCGTCTTGTGGTGAAGAAGAAAGTTGTCCTTAATCTGCGTAGCAGGCGATCAACATGACATATTTTCGTGATTTTCTTTCACACTGCTTCGAAGAAGTTGCCCCCAACCCTACCCAACATGAAATATGGGATCTTTTGTCATATTGCGGTCGTAACTGTCGGAGGAAGAATATTTTGCCCAAACATGCCTATTAGGCGATCCGAAATTTCCCGAAAGAAGAAAGTTTCCCTAACCTTGCTAAGCATGTGATTCAGGATCTTTTGTACATTGTTTAGGTGATTTTTGGAAGAGACGGGTATCTTAGCACCAGCTCAAAAATTTCCAGATGCTCTATTAACGTACAATGTCCACTGAGGTGACAAAAGGGAAAAAGAGAGCTCGTCAGAGGCAGACACCATGCACTCCACCACAAAGTCGGCAAGTACTTACGATTTGATGTTTCCTCGGGTAGGTAGCAGATGTTGAACTCTCTCAACTGTACTAACCATTTAATTAATCTTCTCGATGCTTCTGGCTTCTAGAGGATAACCTTCAGAGGGACTTGTGTAGACACTGATAGTGTGGGCCTGGAGTAAAGGAAAGAGTCTCCTTGCTGAGAATAACAGGGCTAGCGAAGTTTTGACTACTATCAGGTAACGACTTTGTGTCGAAGAGAATCTTGGTGACATAGTAGATTGACCATTCAATTGAATTTTTCACCCTAACAAGGACAGAGCTTATCGTGTGAGATGAAATAGCCAGATATGCAACATCTCCCCTTAGGCGTGCTTTGAAAGAGATGTTGGCGAAGCCAGATATGTCTTGAGCTACTCGAAAGCAACCTAATATTCATCTGTCCATTGAAAATCAGCATTCTAAGCACCTCTTAGTATCTTGAGGAATGGCAAAAACTTGTCCACAGAACAAGCCAAAGAAAAAGGGCTAAAGTGGGCTATACGACCATTCAAGCGTTGCAAGGATGTTCCTTGAGGGCACTATATCTCTCAGTGCGTTGATTTTCTCGGGGGTGCCTCAATTCCACAATGAGTAACTATGAATCCCAAAAGCTTCCTCGAGTTAGGTTTAGAGTTTGAGACCACTTAATAGCTTCTTTGTTCTTGATGGCAATCAGGATTTTAACGCACGATGTGTTGAACGGTGTATACTCTTCTTGGGCCGATGCTCACTTCACTTGCTTGCATGTTGCAGAGGGAGGTCACGATTCCCCTGATCTTCAAACTTTTCTCGCCATTGAGAATTGAATGATGTCTCTAGTGTTATTTTTGTGTTTTCCTCTGAATTTCTCATTTTTGTGCGATGATGTCCTCGCATCATTAACGAGTAGAAAGGTCTCGGGCAGGGTCCCCAAGGAAGACCTCTCCCTCCACCCCCCTCAGTAACTCCTGATCCACTCCCTGAATCTGGCAAGCTTCAGTGGACAACCTGCAGAAGTAGTCATTGAGCGACTCTCATTTTGGCAAATTTCGGAGAAATGGGATAAATCCTTATGATTTGTCGATTCCCCATAAACTACTCCACGGATAGTCTGACCAACTCGTCAAATGTGTTGATAGAGCCCCTCGGAAGATAGTGAAACTAGGCGCAAGTTTGTCCCTTGAGAGTGGTCGGGAATATTTGACATTGAAGAGCCTCAAAGACACATTGAATGTGCATGAAAGTTCAGTAGTGGTCAACATGCTCGTAGGTCAATTATCCCTTCGTAGGCGTCGATGTTCGAGAGCTTGAAGCCTACTAGGATGAGATGTTGGAGGACCCCCTCTACTAAAGGAGGGGATTCTTCTAAGTTGAGGCGAGTGGGGAAGCGATCCCTCTTCTCCAAAGGAAACTCTTCTGGGACTAGACATCGTAGCTCGTTGCAAATAACATCATTAGGAAAGACAGCAAGGCAGGGGGAGTCAGGTGAGCTGCGTGAGACGGATGGATGAAACTTACAGTATCCAAGAGGTCAGCATCTCGCCTAACAGGGGGAGGCTTCCCTGCTAAGAAGGGGCCCGGTACAAATATTTTCGAGCAGTACATTTCCTGTCGCCTGCTGAATTGATGGAAAAATAAGCTCCATTGAGTAGCAGCTAGCGAGCCCCTCATATGAGTTGTATAATCTCCATTTGAGACTTCCCCATCCTGCATATTCGGTCTTCCAGAGGACCCAAGACGCCTTTGCCAGCGGGTTAACGCCTTCCAGGGTGACAGTATGTGCAGGTTTGACGTCTTTGGCTCCGCGACTACCCTGGGTATTGAAGAGGGATGCCCCGTTGTTGCAATTGTTGCGCTGGTGGTCATGCAACAAGTCTCACAAGTACTTCAATAGTGAGATTATCTGTTTCACCAAAGAAGACGCCAAGCTGATATGTGCAAAAAAATTCATGACAGCAGAGTAATTAATTAACGTATTAGTGTTGCATAGGAACCTAACACACACTCGTGTAATAGAAAATGATGGGCATAAAAACCAAAAGATTTTTATGTGGAAAACTCGCAAATGAAAATAAACATGAAGCCTAGCACGATTGCAGAGATCCACTATAAATTGGTAATTACAGATATAGTCCATTTTCCCACCGGCAGAAAAGGGTTAGACAGACTCCCGAGCTATAAGATTTATGTGTGGATGTACTTTTCACCCCGGGTAGTGGGATTGTAGTGGAGAATAATGTCTCAGGGCTTAAACGCACCGTCTTTAAGGTCGGCGCGATGTCCGTGATAATGTGCCACTTTATAGGTTGTTTTGTACGATGTTACGTCACAAGGAGAGTGTGGCGGTAGATGGCGATCGGCTGCGACGGGCGAGTGGTGGTCGATGATAGTTGGTAGCTGCAAGAGCAGGAGGTGTGCGCTGGATCGTCAATGCAGAAGTGATGTTGGAGTTCAGCTACTCCAAACTTCAATTTTCTTCGGGCTTCAAGATCTCCTAGTCCCCTCCTAAAAGTGGGGTAGGGCTTTATTTATTGTACTGGCTACAATTAATGAAGAAATCTGAACCACTCTGATCGAATGGTGCGGAGAGATTCTATTGATTAGATGAAGTTTGATGGACATTTGAGTGTATTAACAATATCAAAATTGAGCGATCTTGAGCTCGTTGGATTTGTCTTGTCGAGACACTCAATTCAACAATAAACTTGCCAAATTCAACATCCATTTGACCTTCTAAATATGTCTTGAAAGCTTCAAAAGGCGGTTTAATGGCTTGATAAAGCTTTGATTTGGCTCGAATTTGACCAATTTTGGTAACACTAGGTTCGTCTCGTCAAGCTGGTCAGTTTGCTTGTAAGTTTATTGAAATCGGAGCTCCGAATGACTTTTAATCAAAATGTTTTTTGCTCAAAAGATTACTCTGAGGTCTGTGTCATACCTCAAGATTTGTGTTGAACGTTGGATTTTTTTTGAAGACATATCAGTTCCCATATATATAATCAAGTGTCCTTTGAATGTAATTTTTTTCCAAGAGTTTGCATGTCAATTTGTCTACTTGTTCGCTTTATAACCACTGGCACAAACTAGCATGGTCACGACAAGAATCTTCAATTGTCATATTTACACACGCAAAACTCAAAATTTTTTATCACATCAAAAATAATATTGTGATCATTTCACACCTAAAATTTTGTATTAACACTTTTTAACAGTAGAATACACCTTTTCATGCATAGGTTCATCTAGGCATACCATGTGATTACAAAAAATAATAAAAAACTTATGATCAAAACGAACAATTCATTTAGAAAATGTGAGGCAAAACTAGATTAAAAACTCATAGAGTTTCAAATGTATAAATAAAGTGACGTTCAAGATTCTATTCGCAAAGAATGCATAAAAGAAGATTCACCTGATGAGGATTGCGATCAATTATTGATTGCTCTTTGAACTTCAATTTACATGAGTACTCACGATTTCCGTGTATCCGCATTGTACCATAATGGTCACAATATAATTTTCCAAGAATCAAATTATAAATGGAGGTTGTTACCTGATAAAATTCTACAGAATCAGATTTCACAGACCAGCAGCTGAAGCTGAACGTCATAGTGAAAAAATAAAATAAAATACAAAGAAAATAACTTAATGCATATTTCTAATAAAATACCTTGTTCCACTGAAAAAATTCACCGTCATCAAATTCAAGGGTCAAAATTCCAACAGGATCAAGTTGAATTGAACGACCCCAAAATTTACTCTTTAGATTACTGTCTCCCCAGAACTTCCACCCAGTTCCCTCACAATGGCAAGCAACAATCATCGGGTGATGACTAACCTGTGTTGCCAGTAATAAAGAAAAAGAAAAAGAAAAAAAAAAGAAACCAAGATAGTAAAATTAAAACCAACCAATCACTTTAAGATCATTGAAACAAGTGACAAAAAATTTCAAGAATTTTTAAAGATTATTTGATCAGCCATGAATCATAACTTTTTAGATGGATAGCTGTTATTTCAATATGCAGAGAAGTAGGATGAGTAAGGGCCTAAAGTTGCTAATGCAGTATAAGACCAGATGCAAAAAAAAAAAGATACAAAAGACTATAATTTGGAAGGCACTAATTTAGAATTTTGGCAAAAAATAATAACATCAATCATGTAAAAAAAGTTTACACTTATCTCAGAGCATACGAAGGTTTCATCTTTCAAGGTTCCTATATGCAATACATTTGCTACAAGTGTGATTTTCTACCAAACATTTGCCTTCAAGGCCTCTATCTGCTACAATTTTGTTTCATTGTAAACTCTTTCCTGCTGTCTGCTACAGTATAAAATCTAGATAAACCCATTAGTTTTATTGAAGTCGTGCGACTTGTGCTTCATGCCTCGTTCGCTAATGCTACAAAGTCAGTTTTTTAATTATGGATTACTGCTAATATTGTTAGTTCTGGAGAGTCCTCCAAGTGTTGTAATTTGCTACAATCCCAAGAATTTGCTGCCATAATTTCAGCTACAATTACATATCGTTTCCTGAATCGAATCATAGCTCCTTATGGTTTTCCATTAGGGATAAATTCAAATGGAAATTCAAAGATTTAACGTTGATACATATTGTTCGTGTGCTGATTGAATTGGGCCCCTGCAGTAGTTAAGCGAACCCAAATAGAAAATAAAAATAACTGAGTACACAACGCATTCTTAAACTTACGAATTGGGCCCCTGCAATTTTTTTCCTACATTTATGGTTTTATATAATGATTTAAGTTTCAAAAAATTCTATAATGACTTAATTATTCATCAAAAAGCCTTTTAAAAGTGAAGGTTTACCAATCTCTTTGACCAATCAAAATTTTCCAATATAAGTAAGAAATTATTATTAAACTATATAATTCATATCACGATATAGAAAATATCTTATCAATCAATCATATCCAGTCAGCGGAAATAAAAAATGCATATAATTGAAGGATAAAATCATAATAAATTTCTCAGAATTGTTCATGTCATTTATTTTAATGATTTAATGATGTTAAAGAGAAGGAGTTTCTTTGATATTACATTTGAATGTGGTCATGTATATATACATACATACATACATACATACATAAATATACACATATGCGCGAGCCTGGTCTCATTGTTGCGGCCTTTGGCGTAAGTCATTCGGGTCAGGGGTTCGAATCTCACCCCTTACGGGAGAATTTGAATAGCACACATGACTGGAAGGGGGGTGCGCTCCTCAGTCAGTTCAACACATAGGGGGTTGATTGGCGGTCTCCGACTGTCGATAAATCTTTAATATATATATATATATATATATATATATATATATATATATATATATATATATATATATATATATATATAAAAGCTTGTCTTCATTATACAACATGCTATGACATTTTTTAGTAAATTATTTGTTTATGTCTGTTAAAAAATGTCGTTAATATTTCTTAAGTATTAAATAATGTTAGATTGAATACTTATCACCATTATGTAGTATAAACATAAGAAAACAAGTTATTACTTAATATCTACAATTAGGTAGTGGGCTCCAAAAATCACGCCTCAGTCTCTCTCGAAGACGGAGGAAGATAATTTTATGTATTTTTCAAGTCAAATTTGTAAAAAATGAATAAAATAGTGGATAAGATACTACCTAGAAAATTTTCACTCGTTTGGAGGAGAGTTTAAATCTAGGATTCAAGGTTTCTCACAAGCGTAAGGCCCTATAATTAATCACCCATCTCAATAACGGGACACTTTCAATTAAAGCTAGTCATTAGGAGCTAAGTGTTTATACCTAACATATAGTAACAACAATTTAATAATTTTAAATTAGGAAATTTATCATCATGAGCTTTGAGCAGATTATGGAGTGATGACCAATCCGATCAAGATCCTATGATTCTGTCGACCGTAGATTGTCATGATCTCTTATTTATTTAATCAGATGAGACAATCAACTCAACATGACAACAAAATCATTGTCAACAGTAATGGATTGCTTCATTTAAGGGGCCTTGCAGTAGACTTGAGATTAATATTCACCCGAGGGAGTAAATTTAAGTCAATCTTAGCTTACAAAGGGTTTTGTGACCTATCAATTATACCTTAATATTCACAATTAAATAAGACAGGAAGCTATGGGGATCATACGGGCTATAATCGAGACTGTAATATAATTGAGCCTACTAGACAAACCACCTTGCCAAAGAGTATCAATCATAACCACTTCATTTTTAGAGCCTATTTGTCAAACCACAAACAAAAGACTCGAACTACATCCTTACTAGAGTGAGATTGTTTTAAGTGTACACTTACTACAATATTGATTATTTAAGAGCTTGGTTAATTATAAACTTATCACCCTTAATAAATTGTTATGAAGGGTAGAGGGAGATTGCTCATAATTTTTAGATGATATATTTCATTTAAATACTTTTAAATTCTTTTATAAATTGAAAACTTGATTTTATGAATAGACTCTCACTATCGATATTTGCATTCATCACGATCATTATCGAGGATTTTGAATCATTGCATCACTAATAGTTGTAATTTTAATTAGAAAAGAGATTTTTGGTCCTCATCAAAAAAAAAGGATTAGACTGGCCAAAGTGAGGGCTCTATCTTATCAAACCCAATTCTCACGAGGAACAAGATCACACTGGCCAAAATGAGACTTAAGATCATGTCATATAAACAAGGCGGCCCACTCGAGTGTTAATCACAATAGATATAAATGAGATTTTAGAAAAGAGAGATTCACAAAATTACATTAACTTGCATGCTTTGAAAACTCGATTAAATTTTAGCTTAAGTTTGCCCACATATCATTCTCAAACCAGACATGTTAGTCGAAACACATTCATGTGATTTAAAACTTATTTTATAACAACCTGTGCAGCATTCTCAATCCTTATAACTAAGGCCTCGTTTGAGGCAACTTATAACCGCGGGCGGCATTTTCAAAATGTTGCCGCTCCGTTTGATTTGTTCGTTCTGGCAGCGTTTTGGAAAACGACGCATTTGTTTTCTTAAAAAATGCGGTCGCGGGATCGACCCCACAACTTGTGATCGTTTGTGATTGTTTTACCTTGCTACCCTCGCCCTCGCCTAGTAAATCCCATGTAGAGGAAGAATAGCTCAAACACGCTTACCTTCCTCAATGGTTTCTAGTAGGAGCGGAGCGGAAGGATGAGAAAGATGGGAATTTCGATGGTCTATGTAAGCCGCGATCCCGTCATTGCCTTCCCAGGTAGCTCTAATGGAGACTATAACATGAAGGTTTGTTCACTGGCGATGGATTTGAGCGAAACTGAGAGGGGGAGGGAGATAAGCGAGGGTTTAGGCGGAGATGGGAAGTTCGGGCTAAATAAGAGAGGAGAATGTATGCTAGGGTTTTCAGGGAGAGAGGGGAAGTGATGAATAAAAACTTTGACTAATTTAATCCATTAATAATTAATAATTACTTTATATAATATTAAATTAATTATAACTAAATGATGTTCGAGGAGCAAAGAGGCCTTCAACTATATTAATTAAAAACTTATCAAAATGACAAAAAAAGCTTGCAACATATACTTTCATTTTTTTTTTAATAACGGTGAATTTTAGATATAATTTTTTAAGCTGAAACCTTTTTTTTTTTAAATTAAACTTTTTGGATCTCATGTTAAACTTATAAATATAACAACATTGAACAACAATTTACTGTGAATGATATTTATAAATAGCATTACCGCACAAGGGAAGAATGGTCATTTATCCAGAAACAGATACAAATCAGTTGTTTTCAAACAATATGACAACAAACAAGTTAATAAGCTTTATCCGGATAAACTGGCGATTGACAGAACTTATCGGGATCGATTGTTTATCGACAGAATATTCAATAAGTTAGCAATTGCCTGAAACATACCCTAAGTGTTTATCATATTGGTCAAAGCACATACACGCATTTCATTTTTGTGCATAAATCTCAATGCACTGATGCAATACACTTGCATGAAAGTGTTTGCAAGTTCTTCATGACGATAAATCTAAGTTGAAAATAACCTCCAGTAACATGTACGCTCTAAAATCATCTAAAATTTGAACGCTTGCAAAAAGATTATGATCATTGAAAAATGTGCTAAGTTTCATTTTGAGCTTTTGATTCGTCTTCTATCCGCTTGTGTGAGTGTTGTAGATCCAATGATGTGTAAATCACCTAGTATTTGATTGTGCATTTTAAAATAAAATTTGAAATTTAGCAGCTAATTCACAATCCATCGAAGAGTGCCAAAAGGAACTGTGAGCAAATTTTTCGCTATTTAATTTTATAATGTATGTCTATAAACCTTTGCAATAAAAGTTCATATATTTACCTTCCTAATTCTCAAGTTTCTAAAATTGATAATTCCGTCAGACAAGTTTACATATACAACACTAACAAATTTACGTGCAAAAACAGATATAAATCTATCAAGAAAAGCAAGACAAACTAATCACAACAAATATGAATAATTAGGTGGGAATACTCTATCTATGGCCAGTATTATCAGAAGCTGAGAAATTGAGGACTTAATAGTCAAATGTATCTAGGAGCATTATTTTCCAACGTATTTTTGCCAAAACTTTAAATAAAATATGAAAACAAAACTAAAATTCCAAACCTTTTCAGAGAAAAACCGAACACCTTTGTCCGGATAGTATGCCTCATATGTCTCCCCCAAAAGTGGATTAAAAGGCTTGCAGATTCTTCCTTCAGTAGACGCATATCCGGAAAGAGCAAAGGCGGCAACGTTAAGCATCCTCATAAGACTATTGCCCTTCAGAATCCCAGTAATTAAAAATTTTAAAAAGATAAAAAAATCCAACCAATATTATAGGTCAAAGCTAAGATGGCGCATCAAGCACAAATGCAATAAAAAAAGAATGAAAAAAATGCAATCATGTATATATTCAGATGTGAATATCAAAATACCATAATTGTGATTCAGAAACCCTTCACAAATAAATATTCAGATCATATCGATTCATGGAAAAATAATAAAGAAAGATTTACATGCATGACACTCAATTCCTATATATGTACATATCTAACATCTAAACTTTAATTTTACATATATGTCATTTACCTATGCATGAAAAGGTGTATTTCACTTTATTAAAATTAAAATAGTGGTATTTTTGATGTGATTTTAAATATTTGAGTGGTATAAATGCAAAACATAGGTGTTAGATATGTAAATACACAGGAATTGGTTGGTATGTATGTAAATACCCCAATAATCAAATGAGAGACAAATGATGCAGTGCCAGTCATTTTTTTGAAAAGTGCCCTATTATATAATCCAAGGCTTCAACTTAAACCTCCCATACATTGCTTGTGCACGGTCAAACCAGCGACATATTACAGACCCCTGGCTGACAAAAAAAAAACAGCATCGTTTGAGGTTTCATTAAAACAAAAAGACTCGCATAGCAGCAGATTATATGCCACTGATAGATAACTTCAAACCATGTAAAATGTTTGTGATGTATAAATTATTTTTCACCAGAGCAACACATCATACAATCAAGTTGCACATATGATTGTATGTATTTCCATGAGAAAAGTATGCAAAACTATAATAATAACAACACCAACAACAAGCCTTTATCCCACTAAGTGTGGTCGGCTACATGAATACTTTTTCTATATAATACACTTTTCAAATGACTAGTCAAGTTTAATGGGAAGTGTCCCTTGTGCTAAGATCGTAACTCAAAAGGATGCCACTTGTGCAAAGAACGCATCAGATGGTTGAAGCATATACCACAGAGAGCAGGAAGCTTTAATTATGAGGTGAAAATAATGTCAAAAGAAAATGAGAAAAGGCATTACGCCAAAAGCATCATGGTTATAGGTAGTTAAAAATACTGGTAACTCCAGAATTAACATCAAATGCGGAGAGCGGAGGAATGAGTAGAAAACATGAATTCAAAAATCCTAATTAAGAAAATGAAACAATTTCCCTTTTCTTTACCTTGTCCGCTTAAAAGATTACCTCAGAATTTATTTATGAACTTAGAACAAATAAACCACACAAATACAAATTGAAGGCGGTAACTAAATGAAAGAGGCCACAGTTTTTTGATATCAGAGGAGATGATTGAAGAAACTAAGCTTCATATATGGAGATAAAGCAAAAGCACCATGCGATTATGGCCCTAGCGGTGCCCCAACTACTTCTTTCCTTCCTCTGCCACGGCATGGGGTCGCTTGGCTGCTTCCTGCGAAGAGGACCAGCGCTCGGCAGCTTCGCGGGAAGAGAATCAGCCCGCTTTCTTCTGCTGCTGCGAGCCGGTTATTGGCCTTTGACCTGTCCTGGATGGACCGGCCCAGTTCCAGGCTAACAGAATGTGTTTAGCTGGCTCCATAATCTATAGAATGATCTAAGAATCCGATTCAGTAGAATTACATGTGATTTCTTCTCTGTGCTAACGTGCTAACATCTCTACTTCTTTCTCAATATAATGAGGATAATTTGAGAGAAGTTTGGAGGAAAGTTTAGAATGAAAGTTTTCAGAGGTTATATGAGGATTCTATTAAGGGGGGAACCTAGAATTTGTTTTCTTTTATGCATTATTTTGTTGCCTGCTGTGTTTTCTTCTTTTAGTAGTATTCCTAGTGACGTCTAGGGTGTGGAAGAGCCGATCTACCTCTCGAAAGTAGATCATCTTTTGTATCTTGCTTGTTAACATTTGTTTTTCGTAAGAGCAACCTTTTTTTGTGTTTCTTCGCCTTATCTATTGTCGTTTCATAGTGTTTTGTTCGCTGATTTTGATATCAAGGCGTATCAAATTGATATAAGAGCTTGGAACTTGGTGGGATGACAACAAAGAAAGTTGATGTGCAAGGAGAGGTAGAGCAAATCCGATCAAGAATATAAGAAATGTTCGCTACCATGGAGAACAGATTTTCTTCTATTGAATGTCGAATGAATGATGGATTTGAAGGCATAAGAGAAATGCGACAGATGATACAAAAGCTCATGGAGATGCAATTCGAGGCCGTGTCGATTGCTCCAGTGCAAACCTTAACCAAAGGTTGATCAGGAAATCTTTGGCCAAGTCAAACGGGAAGAAGATCAAGCGATAAAACAATAAAGAAGACATCATCTTCTACCAATAAGAGCATCCCTTAGGAAGGACTCTGAGCTAGGGGAAGCAGAGACTTCATATGGAGGAGATGGAGCGATAATGGAGAAGGGATGGTGGAAGAGACACGAAAGAGTATAATGGAGGAAGGAGAGAATCAGGAGTGGGATATGACTATGACTACAGAAGGGAGTTTCACCCCAGATACATGGAGAGAAATTCCGAAGTGAGAGAAAGATTGGGTGGAGATGCAAGGGTCAAGAAACTGAAGATGTCAATCTTCGAAAGAGATGATGCACATAGATGAGTGTATCAGCTGGAGCGAGACTTTGCAATCAATGGGTTAACTGAGGAAGAGAAACTCATGGCAGCAGGATTATGCTTGGAGGGGAAGACTTTAGTGTGGTTCCAGTGGATGGAGGCAAGATATCTGATGCACTCATGAGAGAAGTTTATGGATTACTTGTTGGAGCATTTCTGAGTCATTCGGAAAGGAGACATGCATGAGCAATTTATGCTCGAACTCAGAAGAGTACAGTTATAGAATATCGGGCGAAGTTCGAGCTTTTATCAGGGAGTTCAGGGGGATTTCTACAACAGGACTAGAAGGAAACCTCTTGAAAGAACTAAAGCCCGACATACAAGCAGCCATCTGCACCTTGAGACCACGAGCATTGAGGGAAATGATGGAGCTCACCCGGAAGATGGAGGATAAGAAACATGTGAAGAAAACCAACAAAGGCGGCAGCACCGAAGGATTCTACAAGAGCACTATGACAACCATGACACCAAAGGCCTAGACAATGTCATTTCAGAAAAACACCAAAGACCTAGACAATGTCATTTCAGAAAGAGACGTCGAAAGAGAGAGTACAAAACCTCAGCCAGTAATTTCAAGCGCCTCACAGATGCAGAAAATGCAGACAAAATAGCCAAAGGATTGCGTTACTACTGTGATGAGAAATACGCCCCAGGACAGTTGCAAGGAGCACACCCTTCAAATGCTTTACTTCAGGGGAAGGATACAAAGAGTGGAGAATCAGAAGAGTAAGCAGCGAATGAGGAGCATCTGCATTTCGATTTAGCAGAGGTGTCCCTCAATTCAGTGCTGAGATTTACCCCGAATCACAACATGAAGGTTAGGGGATGGATCCGCATTAGGTGAGTTGCGGCGGTGTTTATCCGGGAAGTGGTTCGTTTGCACAGGGCGCTGGAATCAATTGTATCAGATAGGGACAAGATGTTCCTCAGCCACTTATGGAAGGAGCTATACGAGTTGCAAGGGACAGTCCTTAAAAGAAGCACTGCATATCATCTCCAGATCGATGACTAGACGGGGGTGGTCAACAAGAGTGTGGAGACATATCTGCGTTGTTTTGTATCTGATGCACCGAATCTATGGGCTAAGTGAATCGCATGGGCCGAATATTGGTATAATATTTCGTACCATACTGCAACACAGACAAACCCTTTCAAGGTATTGTATGGACGAGATCCACCTCACTTAATACATTATGGGCATAGTACCATCGGTATCAAGCGTCGATCAATACATAGAGGAGAGGGACAGGATACTAGCAGAGCTCAATGAGCATTTACTAAGAGCTCAACAAATCATGAAGACGAAAGCGGACGAACACAAGAGAGATGTAATTTGAACCAAGAGACAGAGTCTACTTGAAACTGAGGCTCTACCGACAGAAGAAATTGGCTAGGAGAAGCGAGAAACTATCACCGTGATACTTTGGGTCATATGAGGTGATAACATGCATCGGAGCAGTGGCCTACAGTTAGAAGTTGCCACCGTCGTCCGCACTACACCCAATCTTTCATGTATCACAGTTGAGACGGGCGATTGGAGATCATACATCATCGTCTACACTACCACCGACACTGACAGAGGAATTGGAGGTGATTCTGAAGCCGCTAGAAATCGAAGGAGTACGTCAGGGAGTGGGAGGAAAAAATGAGGTATTGGTTTAGTGGAAATCTCTGGCAGATTATGAAGCAACGTGGGAACCTTATGAGGTAATTCACAAGCAGTTTTCATCCTTCCATCTTGAGGACAAGTTACTTCTTTGGGAGGTTAGTATTTTTATGCTTGGAACTAGACCAATCCATCCAGGACCAATCGATGGCCAACAAATCGGCCCTTAGCTGAAGGAAGCATGCCTGATTCTCTTCACGCGAACCAGCCCAACGCCGGTCCTCATCGCAGGAAGCAACCGAGCAACCCAATGCTACGTTAAAGGAAGGAAAGAAGCAGGTGGGGCCCGCTAGAGCCATAATCACATACTCAATGAGGAAAATTTGAAGGGAGTTTGGAGGGAAGTTTAGAATGAAAGTTTTTAAATGTTGTATTAGGATTCTATTAAGGGGAGAACTTTGGATTTTTTTTTTTGTTAATGCATTATTTTGTTGGTTGTTGTATTTTCTTCCTTTCAGTGGTGTTCCTAGCCCCGATCTACCGCTCGAAAGTAGATCATCATTTGTATCTTTCTTATTTGCATTTATTGTTCATAAGAGCATCCCTTGTTTGTGTTTCTTCCACCTACCTATTGCTATTTCGTTGTGCTTTGTTTGTTGATTTTAGTATTGAGGTGTATCACATTTTTATGAAGATGATAATTCTCACAAGTTTCATAGAATGTAAGTATAAATAAAATAATGAATAGATTTGCTTTTGTAACAAAAAATGAACATGTTTTTGTACTTCCAAATCATGTAAGATCCCAATGGATTCTTTTCTAGCGTAACTTTTTTAAGAAAAGTGGAACAACCACAACACCACCAGAAACAACCAAGATTCCTTAGACTTGGATTATCTCTGCAAGTAGATAAAACTAACTCATTCGAAAAATGTGTCATTAGCACAAGAAACAGATACTCAAACATTAAGATTAGGATGATGGTGGGCTAAATTATCAGGATATGAGTTATGGTTTTCAAATTTCGAATACCTTTTTCCACTTTGCCCTAGAGAAAGAACTTGACTAGATACTTACTACTACATTGCATATATAAAAGCAAACTACGGAATGATATATTCATCTAATTTCAGAACAAATACCGAAGAACATAATTCCCAGAAAATATATTTAAAGAATAAAAGAAAAACATTTTCCTGAATGTCCACAACAAGAAAAAAATATATTTAAAGAACAAAAGAAAAATATTTTCCTGAATGTCCACAACAAGAAACACGGACAAAGCGTGCTACTCAATGAAACTGAATGGCACGAGTAAAAACTGTCCTAGTCATGGAGGATTAAGTTTCATGTGGTGAAAACAAGACCCGCTTGAAAACGTACCTTTTTACCCCATTCATAAGCCTTGTCGAGTAGATAAGAATACTCAAGATCCTCAAAACATTTCTGTAATGATGAGAGAGGCTCATTGAAGTAGACAGGAAGGCAAACTTTTGTTAGATCTTTCCCTATGTTGTCTTTGATCATTGACCAAAGGCTGACACCTTTCTCTTTCTCAACTGGGTCTGGCAGCTTTTTTCGTCTCCTAACAAATGGATACCTAGGTCCTAAAGAGCTCATGGCATGGGCATGTCCATCGATTGAAGCAATACCAAAATGTTCTTCTTCTTCATCAGAATCAATTTCGGATCTAAGAAAGTCAGACCGACTGCTCTTAAATGAACTTGATGAGAGGAAATCTTGTGTGTCAAAAAAAGCATTATCTTCATCCTCATCCTCTTCTTCTGCAGCATCCTGCCTTTCATTATCATCTTCAGACTCTGATATACTCGCTTCTGAAAAAAATAATGAAAGATGCACTATAAAAAATGAATGAAAATACTAACATTAAAGTAAGTTGAAGTAAATATCTCAACAATTATTAAAATCAGGATGAATCCTAAATGAGAAGCTAACAAGTTAGACAGCACAACGGAGCATTTTCTTACTCTTATAAGTCCCATTTAATGAACAATAAACGAAGTTACCAAGCTTCAAACCCAATATGCTTGCTAAACTACTGCTTGGGGGCATTGAAAGCTCAGCACGGCATGTGGTCAAAAACATCGTTTTTATGCTAGCCTTATGCATTAAAATAAGAAAAACAATAAAATATTGAGCGAGTTACCCAACTACGATTCTGATTCCCAACAAAATAACAGCATATTTGCACATGACAAACTTATGCAGATGTGCCAGAGACAAAAATAAACAACACTAGCTGATGTAATGAAACAGAACTACTTGAAATTAGGGTTTTCAAACAACTAACATGGTGTCTAGCAGGCAATCATATAAAGAAAATTTGAAAATTCACAAGTCGCAAAGTTGACTATTTTATATGAAAATAAAAAATACAAAAATTTAAGGATGTTGGAGGATGTCTGAGCCGAGTTGATTAGAAGTGGGAGAGGCCTGCCTGGATAAGCGAGACTGTCTGAACTGAATTGACTAGAGCCTGTAAGAGGGAGAAAGCACAGAAAAACCGGACCTCAGAATGTGGGGGCATGGGTGCCTCCTTACACACCAAAGGAGGTTCACATACTGAGTAAAGAACGAGGATAAGATTTATTTACTGTATTAAAATGATGTTTATGTACTTACTTTTTTGTTTAAATGCTACTTAAAAAATTCCCAAGGCATAACCATGGTTACTGAGTTTCTAATGTTTCTCGGTTTCCAAACTTATAACAAAAGATTCTGCAACTTATGTCGATACTACATTGTCTACACATCAAGAACGCTGGTTTGAAAGCAAAAGTTCGAAATCTAAGAGGTTAAAATGTTCAGAGGATAGTGGCATCCATCTCTCCCAACAAACTGAATAGATCATGATATTATGTTCAATATATATTTAAGCAGACAGCCTAATTTTCCAAACGACTAAATCTAGCAGATTATGATGTCAAATTCAACACACGTAATCAGCTCAGTGATGCCGTCCACTGCTGCCTTATTCATAAGAAAAAAAAAAGCTTCGCGTTAAGTCCAAGAACATGGGAAGCTAAATCAAGTTTCATGGAATTATCTACTTAAAAGGTGCTGAATAGTTGTCACAAATCAACACCACCAAGCAGATAATAGAAATAAATTTTTGAAATGAAAAAACCTTCCCAAAAAATACCATACCACTACCCTTATCATTCCTTGATGTTGACGCAGATTCATGCTCTTTTGAATGTATTTGACTTTCTGTCACAAAGGTATTCTCCAAATCAACCTTTTCTGTCTACATGATAAAGGAAACAATAATTAGAGTTTTTCATTAGAGAAATATGATTACGGAAAATAAAAACTATTAGCAGAATTAGAAAACCATAAGAAATGTAAAGATAATAATTTTTAGGCTCAAGTTCTTGTGAAAAAAGAAAAAATAATTAATAATAATAATAATAATAAAACTTATTAAATGTAGCCCATGCATTTTAAACTGAGCTTTTAAAAACAAAACTGACCTGTATTTCACGTGTTTCAGATGGGATTTATCTGATATTCCAAGGCAAAACAACAATGTTTAATAGGCTTCAAACCATTTCACATGTTAGAGACCATGTAAAGGCGTTTCAAAACGGTGATATATTAATGGTCTTTAACAAAACGCCATAGAGTCTAGAGTTTTTGATAAAGCTAAACGATGCAATGTTTGAAATCATACAAATTAGTTTTAGAAATCCATAATTCCAAAGACCGCCAGTAAAAACCAAAATAATAAATTAACTTCCCCCTAATGATATCTCAGTATAACAAGAGGTGAGTGAATATTGTCTAAATAAGAATACCTAATCCAAATCCTTAAAGAAACTACAAAGGCCACGGAGGTCAAATGTGGTACACTGATGAGCGCAAAGCATTTTGGGTCCGAAAACCCAAATTTGGGATATATCATAGATTAACTCAATGCATGCAAGATGCATAACTTTAGGGCACAATCAATCACTAAATCAAATCAAATCCAACTCAAAAGAAATTAAATCAAATCATGGCAAAGTCAAACAAGATAACCACAAAGAAGACCTTCTCGGGACTTCTTTGATCTATGATTATTAAGTCTGAATGATAGAGCTGCCTTGCCTATTGACTAAGGATGTAATAGCCACTGTCAGGGCCTCTCTAGGAACATAGATGCAAGACCTACACTTGGGCCATCTTTATCCCTAGGGCTGCAACTCTCAACTACTATAAGACGAGTAGCAAGTTCTCAACCTCAAGTAAAAGTTCAATCAGACATCAAAACATCAAATCAAATAAAAGCATCAGGACTTGGGAATTGGGGTTGTAAATATAGTGTTATTGTTGGTGAAAAGTCAAACTCCCCTAAGATCTTTACAATGATCATAAATACTAATGAACTTTCTAAACATGGGTTATAAGTTCTTGTCTTCAAGCAAGCTTACATCAAGAGCAAAACCCATTCAAATAAAAATATAACCAATGTACAACCTCATTCCGTCTTGCCTGTCATAAGATCCACCAATGAGCCAATCCAACATTTGAGTATTTAAGCACTGTTAAAGTTAATATAGTAAGGTATGATGTTCTAGGCAACTTTATAAACGGAGTCTTGAGCCTCAACCATCAAATGCATATCAAATATCAAACACCAAAGTTAAAATTCAAGTTGTTTAAGCGTGATTAGCCTTAGACAACAAATCAATACCAAATTAAAATATAAATGGCATAAATTAGGTTCCCTACATACCATTA
Source organism: Papilionanthe hookeriana x Papilionanthe teres (assembly GCA_022702705.1). NCBI lineage: Eukaryota > Viridiplantae > Streptophyta > Magnoliopsida > Asparagales > Orchidaceae > Papilionanthe > Papilionanthe hookeriana x Papilionanthe teres. The sequence continues at coordinate 52,211,943 of CM040427.1, read as the reverse complement.
AGATTTCTTGTATCGTCAACATCACATGAAAAACAGGTAAATAATTAAACTTAAATAAGCAAGTACGCCAACACCTCAAACCTCGAACATTCCTCAAATTCGAATTGTAAACTACAATCTAGGACCTTTCAAAATTAGAATAGTTGGTCACACACGCTCGATCTTTTCATTAAGATATAATATCAAACACATTTGAACTACCTAGACTAAATATGAGCCAATCCCAATATGAATCGATCAAGCCCATGTGTTGAGCATCGATGATCATGTAAAAATATATTTAAACCACTGAAAACCATATGGGTCTCCTTGAAATTATTTCGTTCAAGTTTGACCTACTCAATCTCATGAACAGAGAGTAAGTGTCCTGAAGTATACTAGACATCCTAAAACACTCAAAATATCTAATAAAAGTCAACTTATGGCTGCTGGTTAAACTGCCTACAGTAAATAGCTTGTAAACCCTCCCTTGTTGACAAACTAAGTCAGCTAGGTTGATTTAGGATAAAAAAGCATAAAATCTTGATCAAGTTGACCATTCATCTCTCAATAATACTACATATATAACCCATGTAAACGTGACGAAATGTCCTTAGTTGAGTGTTCTTGAGTATCATGGTTGGGATTTATTTAACCATTAGGAATTGTGCCAATTAAGCAATGGCGGAAACTAGAGAGATGGGGGCAGAGGTAGGAAAACCCATTTTATAGTGTCATAAAGTATCAAGCATGCAGAGCTTCCAAATTAATTCAAAATCATAAATCAAAAAATGAATTAATTTTACAATTTTAAAGGAAATTCCTCTTGAACTTCAATTAAAAATTGGAAGATTCTGTAGTGATCCTTTACCTAAGCCCAACCTTAGAAGACCCTTGTTTTCATCAGTTCAACCATGAATGCACCAAGTTCCAGATGGCACATGATTCAAGGAAATATGTGCACAAGCTTGTCTAGCTTCTAATTATAATTAAATATTTTAAAATTATGGAAATCTAGGAGGATCAACCACCTTTCCATGGTAGGCCCAGGCCGAACATCCAAAAAATAATGGATGGATTAATTGGAGAAAAATTGGGAAGTCCTTGATTAGTTTTTATTCTTTTCCTATTTATGTAATTCAGACTTATTTCTTTTCAATGTTTAGGCTAGAAATATGTGATAAGATTGTAAATTAGGAGGGACCAGTTCCCTTATATATGTAGCTTATAGTTGAGCATTGATAATAGGAATTACGTGAGGATTTCCTCCCTCATTTTTTTCTATATAATATTAGAGCATAACCTTAGAATCCTTCTTCATCTTCGTTCTTGGTCGCAGCCGCTGCTCATCTTCGAGATCGAAGCGTGTCGTAGTCTCTCTACGCCTCGTACTAAGGCATTCTTTTCATCTCGATTGCGTCTTCAACAACACTCTGATCCTAATCACCTTTAGCGGTGTCTCTGTTCTCTCTCTTAAACATTGTTTTCGACACTATCCTTAACGTCTCCGTCTCCAGCGACGTCTCCAACTCTCTCTCTCATACGCACCAGTCACAGAACCCAGCGAAAATCTTTGAAGTTGTCGTCAACACACAAGTCATCTCAACTTCGACTCTTCCGCAACAACGCATCTCCTCGCAAACAAAATCAAACATGATTGTAGGGCTCATGTCCTCACATCTGGCGATGTCTCCGCACATTTGGCTAGAGCAAACTAAGTCTTCTAGTGTTTTATGATTCACTCACTCCGACAACTATCGGAGCCTCCGTATCAGCCATCCAGCAATTGAAATCCTCCTTGCAGCTGTCGGAATCCCTCTGGCCCGCCTATAGGCCTCTAATCCTTATTATAGCCATTGGACTCCATTCATGCAGCAAGCAGCAGTCACTATACATGCATAGGATTTATGACCAAGTAAAGAAAGAAAACATCTAGCTATATTCTAGACGTTAGTACTGAATCAGACATTAGAAATTCTATCCAAACATCCTCTGAACTCTTTTCCTTCGTTACAAACCATAAACTCAATGATCATAACCTCCTTCATTGGTCACAATACGTTTTTATGTACATTTGTGAAAAAGAAAAAGTGGTACATCTCACAAGATATGAAAGAGCTCTTAAGCTCACTAATCTCAACCATCGCACATGAAAATTTTAAAATCATATGTTTATGTCTTGGAAGTAAGAGAAATTTCTTGCTCGACAAAATAGCAAAAAAATATGAGAGGCTGCAAAAGGAGCTTATTCTGGCATTGAGAATAATGCAGTTGTTTGACATTGAAACCAAACTACATGATCTTTGTCGAGAAGAGCTTAGTGTCACTCAATATTTCAATGCCTTTACAAAGCATTGGCTACAATTGGATATGTTTGAAACATGTGTGGAAATGTCCACATGATGTCGTGGTGTATAAATTCATCATCGAGAAGAAGAGAATTATCAAAATTTATGGTGGGACTATAGAACTGGATGAAGAATGAGAATCATGAGAATAAAGTCTCAGTCATCTACCTGTTTGCTGAAGTAGAAGAGAAGAGAATAGAAAGAAGTTTACGTTGACTAAAAATGAAAGTTATCACTTGTTGAAAGCTCGGCTCTATACTCCCATAACTCTTCTCATGACTTAAAGTCCATGAAAAAATCGTCTCACATGTTACTATTGCTAAGAAAATTGGGTACCACAAAGACAAATATTGGAAACTCCATGAAAGTCTACAGATTGGAAACCTAGGTAAGGAAGGAATGATCAAGAGAGCAGGGCTAATGCTACCACCACATCTGAAGATTTGGATAGCCCATTCAACAAGGAACAACTTGAAGTACTGAAAAAACTACTTGGGAGTAATTCAGATTAGCACACGAGCCTCAAGACGAACCAAGGAAATAAATCCTTCCCTCATCTCTCTAACAATGGGAGATATAGGCCTTGGATCATAGCCTCGGGAGCTTCTAATCATATGGCTAATGACATCAATGCTTTAGTCAGCTATCAATAGACTTCTATATCTATATCTATATCACATTCAAAACTTCCTGGAAAAGGATATGTGAAGCTCTCTCTTAATATTATTTTTCCTCTATTTTATAACTTTAATTTAATTTCAATTAGTAAGTTTACATATGATATGGAATATATAACTAAATTATTTACAAAGTTTTGTAAATTTCATGTGATAAATTTGGGGAATAAGATTGACATTGCTAAAATGCATCAAGGCTTATACTTACTCGAAGAAAGTCTCTCTAAACACACAAGTGGTCCTACCTCTCTGAGTCTGTTGAGTCGATATCTGTTGAAAAATAAGTCATGTTATGGCATTGTTACCTCGGTCACCCTAGTATCAATTATGCCATATATCCTAATTTGCTTATAAATGAAAAAATAAAGTATTTATCAATACAAGATTTGTAAACTTACCGAACACACCGTAAATATTTACCCCATGACCCAATACAACACTCGCATTCTTTTTCCATTATCCATATTGATACTAGGGGATTTTCAAAAGTAAAAACACTAAATGAGGCTAAAAGGTTTGTCGCAGTCATTGACGTTAACACTAGAACTACTTGAGTATTCCTAATAAAGAAAATATAAAAAAAAATCTCATCTTATAAACCTTCCATGACATGATTCAAACTAAATTTAAATACATAATTTATATCCAAAGCTGATAATGCAAAGAAATCATTCAACTCTATCCTTATATCTTATCTTTGAAAAAATTTAATCATCCCTGTGAGTTCACAAATTGATGCCCCATAGAAAAATAGAAATCCTGAAAAATAACAAGCATCTTCTTGAGGCATCCCACACAATTAAAATTTCCCATCAAGTTCCAAAAAATATTTAAGGGGAAGCAGTTCTTACTATAATATACCTTATCTATTGAATGTCTAGTACGATACTTAATTTCAAAACACCGCTTCATGACTTGATGGCTACATATCCCCACATGAAAGCTGTCTTATATTATACCCTTTTTTTTGTATCTTTTGTTCACGGTCATTCTTCAAACTACACAAAACTTAATCCTAAATCCATCAAGTATATTTTTCTTGGGCCTACAACAAAATGGTTATAAGTGCTACTCACTTGTTACCAGAAAATGCTGCAACTCTATGGATGCCAAATTTTGTCAGAAATTAATCCTACTAACCTAAATCCGATGCTCAGGGGGTAAGTGCAAATGATCATCAATTTTGGGATGCACTTAAATGACACTACATAGTCTCACAACCAACCCCTCTTCCACCTAGCCCCTCAATCACCCAAACACCACAACACGAAAATATCCTAGTCCAACCAAACCAACCTGAAGTTCACAACAAAGAATTTCGTGGGTGCATAAGGAAGAAGAAGAAACCTAAGCAGGTAAAAGACAACTTACAAAGATGAAACTGCCCAAGTCTAAAACTGAGTCCCCACTCACCTGAAATGATGAGTCTAGAACTCATGAGTTATCTCCTTCCTATTCTAGCGTTGATGAAAAAAAAAAAACATGTACTAAATATCCAATTCAAGGGTATGTAACTTATGGAAAACTATCCTCACCCTGTAACGCTTTTTAATCTAATAATGATAATGTGCAGATTCCTAAATTCATTCATGAAACTTAAAAATCTAGAATGGAGGAAAGCATTTGAAGAGATGTCACTAGACTATAATGGCATATGAATTCTTAATGGCATATGAATTCTTACTAAACTTCAAGATAAGAGGCCAATTAGATGAAAATGAGAATTCAACATTAAGTATAAAATTAATTGGTATTGAGAGATACAAAGTAAGAATGGTTGGAAAAGGTTTCACTCAAGCTTATAGGATTGACTATCAGGAAACATTTGCACAAGTTGCTAAATTAAACACTATCAAAGTTTTCCTCTCAATATAAGTTAACAAGGAGTGGGAACTATATCAACTTGCATAAAAAAATACCTCTTTACAAAGTTTAAAAGGCAAAATCGGGAAACAAAGTATTTTTCCTTATCAGGGGAAGGAGTAAGCCTCAAGGCAGATAGAGGTGTACAAATTTATAAAATTATAAGTATAACATAAATATGATAGATTATTAATGTATTTATTTAGTTTATTATCATAAAGAAAAATTATAAATCTTAATCTTAATAATTAATATAAAATATAAGTTTGAAATGCGATTCTAAGTAAATATGCACTTAAAATTTAAATATTATATGACGTTCAAGATGCATGGTGGATTCATGTTTGCTTTCGTTATTTTCAAAAGAATCATAATATTTATTATCATCTAATTTTCTCTTATTAACAACTTTAAAAAGTTTAGTTCTTCATTCAGTATATTTTTCTTCTTATTATAAATTAATTTGAAATCGAATTTGATTTTAACAATAACAACAACAAACTATTGTCCCATTAAGTGAGGTCAGCCACATAAATCCTTTTTCTCAATTGTGTCCTATTGAGTGCCATATTTTATTTAATTCTAATAGATTAAGATCATTTTTTACACAATATGTCATCTTTTTAGGTCTACCTTTGCCCTTCTTAACATAAGTCGAATCTAAAACATCTACTCTCCTAACAGGATCATCAGATGATCGGTGTTGAATGTGAACAAACCATTTAAGACGACTCACTCTAATATTGTCCGTCAGCGGAGCTACACCAACCCTATCACAGATATATTTAATTTCCAGTTTGTCTCCAAGCAAATTTTCATATCATGATTTTTTGAAAAATTTTACACTGGTTGTCGACTACCTAAAGAAACCCTCTACTTTTCGCATCTGGGACCTGGGACCCAACAATAACAATGTTGTCTCATATATATAAATGTATATATTGCATAACTTGATCGAGGCGTTGCCTTAAACATCTCAATGCATAAAGCCTCAAGGTGTGTGCCTCTAATGAAAAAGACATAAGACTTATTTGGTGATAGTGAGGCTAAAGCCTCGAGGCTTTTTTGTGTACCGCAGTTCAAGACACGCCTCGAGGCGTAAACCTCAACTTTTTAATTAATGCATTTCTAACTAGGGTTCCTGAAGAAGTATACATGGAGATATCATCAGGACTTTAGAATGATTTCAACAAATACATAATATGCAAACTCAAGAAGCCTCTCTCTATGATCCTAAAGCAATCACCAAGGGCATGGTTGAAATTTGATAAAACTCTGAGATATAATAAATATTCTCAATGTCAAGTTAATCATACACTATTCATGAAAATGTGCATTTTGCATTATAAAATTAAGAAGTTACAAAAACTATACAAGTATACATCTATGAATCATTCACTAGTCAAAAACAATTCAGGGAGGAAAGATTATTGCACTGATAGTATATCTAGATGATATGATTCTTACAGGTGATAAAAAAAGGATTCTTAAAATCAAGGAACTAAGAACCATGAGATATTTCTCAGGTATGGACGTGGCAAGGTATAAAAGGGCATTATTATATCACAGAAGAAATATATCCTAAAGTTGTTAAAGGAGGCAGGGATGATTGGATACAAACTTGTTAAGACTATAATGAATCCTAAAAAGAAGTCTAATTAAGGATAAAAAAAGTATATCTGTAGATAAGAGATTATAACAAATATTAGTAGGAAAACTCATATACACGTCACATATTATGCCAGATATTGCATACTTTGTCTTGCGAGCCAACATATGAATAATAAAAATAAAGAGCATTTGGAGATGGTTTACAAAATCCTGAGATTTCTCAAGAAGACTCCTGATTATGGATTAATTTTATAGAGAACCATAAACAAGAGAAGTAGATGTCTAACTGATGCACGATGGGTTGGGGAACTCACTGACAGAAGGTTCACAGGTTATTGTTTCCATGTATGGGGAAATCTGGTCACATTGAGAAGTAATAAGCAGGTTGTATCTAAAAGCACTGCAGAAACAGAGTATAGAGCACTTGCCTAAGGATTATATGAAGAGATCTGGATCCAAAAATTATTGAGGGATTTGGGGTGCATAGTGTATTGCGAAGAACCATGTCCATCATGATCGAATCAAGCATATTGAATTTGACATACCCTCTCTGAAAATTTTAATGGTGGAATTATACACTAAGTGATGCCCGAAATTGCTGTGAAATAATTGGTCAATCATGGAATCATACGTGTCGACTAAATAATATATTGATCCCACGAGAAACTTATCAATTTTTCTAGCCGAAAAGTTCTAGTTTACTAAACCATTATACCTAGTTTGAAGTTCAAATTTATAGATAATAAAATGTTCTAACAATTCTAACACATAAATTGAAAAACATACTAAGTTCTTTGGAGTTTATCAAAGATGAAATGCTCATACTCTTCTGATTCGAATTATATGAATCCTCGAAATTTTCCTATAAGATCCCCACAGTTGTTGTTGGCAACCAGGGACAAATCATCCTTAGTCTGTGTTTGGGTCATAAGAAGCGTTGGAAACCAGTATTATAGTTAAGAGAGTTTAACCATGCAAGATTTTCCAGGAATTCTCTAGTCCTCTATCGAGTTGAATCTCTTATTGACAATATGTCTATTCCACTGGGTGAATGTGTGTTAACCTACTTATTCTTCTAGTCAATAATTAGAAGTTCTAGATCATAATGTGTTTTAACTTTCAAATTGGTCAGATTATAAATAAATTATGATCAAAAGTTAACACAACAGCATGAATCAAATAAAGTCTAAAAAAATGTCTAAGAAAATCTCACGGAAAAAACATCGATCTGATCACATGTCGTAATCACAGGAGCATGAAAATAACATAGCCACTATGCATAAAAGAAGAAAATATGAAAAACTTCATTGAAGCAAACACACAATGTAAACGAGTACAAAAACTCAAGCCAGAGTTGGTCTCTCCTCAAAGTACATCACGATCCTCACCTTACAATAAATGCTCTCTGATAATCTCTCACATACAAGTACTCAAGTCTCTCCCTCTCCAAACTCTCACAGATAAATCATAGAAGCTTTCTCCCAAGAAAATCTAAGGAGAAAACCCTAAGGCACATAAAAAAGAAGACTTTCCTTAGCCTAATGAAAATTCTCTGCAATCAAAAGTGATTTTTAGGCTTCATTACAAGTTCTTATATAATTAAGGGTCTGAAATATGCATCCAAAACTTTCAAATTCATATTCTCGCAAGTCTTGGCACAGGGGTGCGCAGACTAGTATGAGGGTGCCACCCCTCTTGTTTGTGTTGTACGGGTGCCACAAACTGGCATGAGTGCAATGGTGCCTGGCTTGGGGGTGTCGCAGACTGGTGCGAGGATGCTGCAGTCCGGGGTGCCACAGACTAGTGCGAGGTTGTTGGTATATTTTCTGCACTTTAGCATTTTGCATCCTTTTCATATCTTTTTCTCACTTGTATACACTACTAAACACAACAAATATATCTTTCACAAGAGTACAATCGTCATAATCATGACATAAAGCATAAACTTACAATAAAAAATATTTTTTAGTCGCATCAATTCCCCCAAACTCATCTATTACTTACTCTCAAGTAATCTAATAACTAAACATAGACACAAAAAAATGCAGCTTCTCATGTGGGCTTTCTAGTTCTCTAATAAAACTATATAATCATAATAGAGGATACGCAAATCTCATCTTAAGGTTGCATTTTCTTTAATCCCTAGTAACCTAACCTTTATTTAATCCACTTCTTCTGAGCATAAGCAGATCTCAGAGTATTTAAACTAGTGTGTTTGAAATATTATTATTCCCAAAGAGATTTTTAATTCAATTATTTTTAATCAAATAACTTAAAATTGCTCAACCTTTTATTTGAAAATAAAATTTAAGAATTTCATAAAAAAAAAAAATTTAAGCTTATCCATTAGGAAATGGTCTAGACATCAATTTTTGACTTTTTGTGTTCAACCACAAGCTTCTTATCCAAAAATTATGAGGCATTTCTATTCTTCTTTCAAATTTTTTTTTTTTAGAATTATTATATTGCACAATCTTTCTTTTCATTTTCATCTTTCTAAGCCCAAAATTATTTTTAATTTTGTCGAGAATTATTATATATGATTTAATATAATTCTTTTAAAAATTTTGAATGCCTAATCTCCCTAAATTGCTAATCCTATAAGACTCTTTAACATGAATTCCAAAATATTAAAAATCATTCAAAAGTTAAGATCAATTAATTGTTTACACTGAAAAATTTAAAGGCTTGATTATCCTAGTTTAAATAGTTCTATTTAAATTACACTATTTTAATTGTTCTAATATCTTTTAGGTTCAGATAGAAATTGTTAAAGCAAATGACTCGGTTATTAGTCAATTTTTATCCCCCTTTAATGAATATTTAAATTTCTAATAAAGTCGTTATAAAACCTAGCCAGATCACCATGATTCCCATTATGAGTCGCTACTCTAAAATATAGTCACGAGCTCAACTATGTATAAATGTATAGCGCCCCCCCCCCCAACACAAATCCTATTCATGCCACATGAAGGATTGCAACAATCAAAAAGAGTCTAACATGCAAGAAAAAGGGATCCAGTATCACAGAAAAGGTAATGAAAAAGAGTCTAACATGCAAGAAAATGGGATCTAGTATCACAGAAAAGGTAACATCCATATTAGCATGGTTAGTGCTAGTAAAACATTATGTCAAAATAGGAAATGCATCACAAAAAGTAAAATCATATGAAGATTGACTGAGTGCATAACCAAATCTCATGAAGAACATAAAAGTGTATGGCATAATGAACCAATTGTGAAGGACACCTAACTCTGGCAAAACAGCTAAACACATAGAAACTTCAATCCAAAGGCACACAACAAGCAAATTTGAAACAAAACACACAAATCTCAAAGTAAATTCAAGGTAAATGTCGGACAAAATATACTAAACATTCAATATAACGCTTGAGTTGCCCCTCAAGTAGTGCTTAATTTAATATTCTCAACTCAACCTACAGTCAAGTCAAATCTATAATCTCCCCCCAATATCAAATTAGCTTTTTAATAATCTCTGATCAATCTTTCTAAATTTTAATTGTACTAGAGGATTGTCTTAGTCATCAAATCTCAATTCTAACCTCAGTTCTTTCGGATTACATATGTTGCTCGTTACACCCTTCTTTAGAATTTGCTTTAATCTCTCTATCTCAAGCTTGCAGTAATCTAACGAAAGATAAGTCAAAGTCACCTCGAATGTTAAAAAAACACCTTTCAATCCAAAGTTTTAATCAACTTCCCCACTTGCAATTCGCTCGACTCAACAGAAACATGAGTGCCAAGGGGGAGGGTTCTAATAAAAAGTCAAACTCAAGATGTTTAAAGGCAGTTCTTAATCCTAACTCTGGAGCTTCTTCTATGAACAATCCTACAAGCTTAACATGAGTCGTGGTATTCACAAACTCAACTCTGTCATTAACAATTCTAGGATCCATCTCAAAAAATAGAGCAGATCCTTCCTTAGAGAATTAACAATAAAATTCGTCCACCACGGCTTGATCGACGAGGTCTCATTCTACATATTCAAAAAATTGGCTATTAACTCTCTGCACAACATCTACTCTATGGCATCGATCATCGTAGTGTTGGGGAAACTTCATCGATTTCAGCACACCAGAAGTCGCCTCCTAATCGTAAACTCTCTTACGATAAGTTACCCTTTCTGAAAATCAATCATTGCACTTCTAGCGGTTTAAAAAGATTTCCCAAGTATAATCGGGATCTACACATCTTTTTTTATGTCCAAGACAACAAAATTAACATGAAAGATAAACTTGTCAATTTTCACTGAAACATTCTCCATTACTCCCTTGAGTTAGGTCGAAGATTGGTCTACTAATTGCAAGATTAATTTGGTGGGTTCGACCTCTCTTAATTCAATTTTTTTGGAAATAAAAATAGGCATGAGATTGATATTGGCTCCTAAGGCGCAAAGGGTTGTCTCAAAAAATCTTTCGTTTAATGGCACACAGAATACTAAAGCTACCTGGATCCTTGAATTTTTGTGACAATTTCTATTGGCGGATGGCGCTGCAATCCTCAGTTGGGGCCACAGTTTAAAAATTTCCTAATTTCCTATTCTTCTCAAGTTTATAAATTATAAACTTCATGTAATTAGACATCCGCTCCATAGCATTAGAATATGGAATATTGATTGAGAATTTTTTTGAAAATCTCAAGCAAATTGGCGGATTATTGGTCAAATTTCTCTTGAAGGAGCCTCTAGAGAAAAGATGATAATAGTATCTCTAGTACTATCTGAGCAGGTGAGGCCATTTTTCCCAAGTATAGGACTAGTTCTTCAAAAAGTCGGAGCCTCTAGAGAAAAGATGGAAGTGGTCTCTCTTGTACTATCCAAGCAGGTGAGGCCAGTTTTCCTATGTCTAAGGTTAGTTTTTCAAAAAGTCTTGCAGGCTCGAGATTTAGCTCTACAAAGTTACTCCTTGCTAGGGCTATCTTCTCATTCCGTCCCATTCCTCAGTTTAATGGCTTTACACTGCTCCACATTCTGATCCGTTGAATTCACTTCGATGTACTAAGAAGCATCCCTTGAAGTTTATTACTAAATGAATTAGCTAACTGCCCAATTTGATTCTCCATATTTCTTATGGCAGCAGCTTCGATTTGAGTCGGTTCCCTATCTGTAACACAATCTCCTCCAAAGATGATTTATTTTTCTTAAACTACGAATTAGAGGTAAATCCAGGTGGATAGTTTTGTTCAAGTTACTACTGTCTTAAGGGTTCCAATTTCCTACAAGGTTTTATTAGATGTCACTCTATTGCTAGTTTCTTACCCCTAGTTTGTTATTACTCCAATTAAAATTTGGGTTATTTTTTTCCATTTTGGGTTGTAGGTACTGGAATGAGGATTGTTGAACAGGTTTTTTACAGCATTCACAGTCTTCAGGCTAATAATGCTCGAATCTCTTATAAGTCCATAAATCATCCCATTACTTGGTAAGGATCCTTAAAACATAATTCATCCCAAAATTATCTAACATAAAAGATGGTAGCAACCTGTACGGCCATTATAGTCAAAACATCAGTCTCGTGCACACTAGCCACCTTCTAGGGGTGGTTCTCTCAGATAGACATTGGAAATTATTCGTGGTAATTTCCTTTATCAATTCATAGGCTTCTACAAAGGATTTTGATATGAGAAACCCACAACTGCAACATCTATGATCGACTTTAAGGATCCCACTAGCCCATCATAAAAGAATTGTATAAACAGTAAGTCAAGTATGGCTTGGTATGAGAATTTCCTAAGAAGTTCTTTAAATCTCTCTCAGACTTCAAAAATCGATTCATCAATTTGGGTGATTAGTGGTGATATCATTCCTAAGCTTGGTAGTTTTAAGATCTGTTTGGGGCAGTTGTTGATTATTTATAATCTCCTGATAAGCAGATTATTCTGATAATATGATAATTTGCAAATTATCAGAATAAGCTGGCTTGCTGTTTGGGGAAGCTTATTTAGAACAATTTATTCTCAACTGTTGCTAAATAAATGACCAAACTGCCCCTGAAATCCTAGAGCTCATTTTGCTTCAAATTGCACATCCTAGAGCTCATGTTGCATTGATTCATCAAAGTTCAAAAATATTTTTACTGATTTAAAGTATTTAAAAACAAAAAAAATGAAATGAATCAATAAATTTTAGACTACTAGACAAAACAAACCTTCCCAACATTGAAATTTAGGTCAACATGATATTTCCTTCTCAAAAAATATGGGAAAAGGGAAAATTTGATGGAACAGATGGTGCCCTAGGAAAAACAATTTCAATTCTCATAAATACATTTTCCAAATTAAGAAGCTTTTTACACTTAAAAGCATAAAGAATATAAGTAAATCAAATGACCAGAAGTGAATCTACGGAAAAGCTTCACACAGCATCAAATCCAGACATTCCACTCATCAATGCCAAATTTCAATTTATGCACTTCAAAAGAAAAAAATAAAGAAGAAAACACCATGAAACCTAAAGATAGTCTTGGCTTGGCAGCAAATGAGATCTACGGGAAGACGGCTAACAGAGGTTTCCAAAAGCCACGTATTCTTTGCGCTTTGTTGGAAGTAGAAGGAAGAACGGGGAGAGGGGGAAGTGTCGACCTCGGCACAAAAACAAAGAAGACGAAGGAAGAACGGGGAGAGAGCTCGGAATGGAGAGGGCGAGGGGGGAGCAGAGAAGAAGGGCACCTCCGGAAATGTTCACCCTAACGCATTGTAAGCTGCCCCAATCCCGCTTCACGCGGTATTAAGGAATTCACATAAGTGCGTTAACTGCGGTGCCAAAAATCTTGCTCGAACGCGATTTCCAAACAGCTCTACGGTGTTCAGAAAACGCTATCGCTCCCCATAAGCTGCCCCAAACAGACACTTAGATAGAGGAAATTACTAGGTAAGTAACTTCTAGGCTAAATCATTCTAAGTCGTGATCGATCCAAGTGCTAAGAAGGTTAACCACATCTTGATTTTATCCCTAAGTGAGGAAAAAAAAAACACTAGTCTAATGACATCACTGGGTACACCGTTATATTTAAAGGTGACTCAAAGTACTAAAAAATTTGCTAAGTGCAAGTTTGAATCTTCAACTCCCCCAAACTGATTCTTTTGATCATTTAGATTATAGCTTATCTCAACTCAAATGTGTTAGCTTCTACGGCAGCATGATAGATACTCATGTGGATTCTCTCTACGGATGGGTTGGCATACTCCTTAAAGTGTTTCAGATGGCTTCCTGAGAGTTTGTAATTTCTAAGTGATTCCATTTTAAAATTTTTTTACTTTTTCACTTTTTCATTTTTGCTGAGGGTTTTTTCGATTTTAGAGTCAAAAAGCACTAGAGTTCAGCTAAACAGCTCCACATGCAACTATTATATTTCCCACAAATGACCCTAATATAATGCAAAAATAAAAATAGAAAGTACAAATACAAATAAAACATACTAAATGCAAATAAATAACGTGCAATCACAAGACAAAAAAATAAGATAAAATAAAAAAATTATTTTTAAATTTTTTAAAACAAATAAAAAACAGAATTATCACAAGAGCACAGATAAACAGAGAACAAAATAGGATAAGTTCAAACCTAAACTTAGTGTATCAACTAAAATTTTCCTAAAAATGAAAATTTGACTCGTTTCCTCCACAACAGCACAAAAAAACTTGATGCTCAAAATGGTTGTGAATCAATCGGTTAATTAAGCAAGCATGCGTATTGATTAAGTGATATACAAATTTAGAGCTCGTGTATCGATCTCACAAGAGAACTTGTCAACTTTCCTAACAATGAAATTCTAATTTACTAAACCGCTAAGCTTAATTTTCTTACCCACAATTGCGTTCAAGTAATGTCCTTTAATTTCAACCGTTTCGGCTTGCGCTTTCCACCTATGCAGCCCACCAAATTTGTCCAGGTCCAACACTCAAAAAAAGCATCTTTTCGTGTTCCGGGAAGTGCTACTTAAAAGTCAAGCTTTTTGTTGCAAGCAAAGCAATTTTTTTGGGGATTCAAACGACCTTCGTATATCGGTGCTCTTAGAAGTTAAGTGGTCAAAAAATAATTTATCATGTTATACAAAACACATAACTCAAACCTTATGTCCCTTGCATGCAAACTAAAAACCAAAAATCAAGTACAATCAAACTGATTAATGGGTTATTAAAAAAAAGGCTTGGTCAACTCTGACATTCTCTCAAATTAAACAAAAAAACATTTGCACAATTTTTTTTTAGGACCTGAAAGCCAAATTTGGGGCATATCATAACAATTTGCCTCAATTGAATGCAAGTTACCTTGGTTTCAAGATCTATTAATCGGTAAATCAAGTCAAAGCCAACTCAAATACAGTAATCAAATCAAACCATAAAAAAAAAAATCAACGAAGTCAACTAAATCAAGACCTTATATGTCGTGCATCAATCCAAGGTTGAAAGTCTCAACCATTGAGTCACCTCAATTAAAGGGAAGGAGAGTAAGTCCTATCAATAAGCCTCCGAGCGAAGATGTAAAACCTGCAGTTCATTCATATTTATTCCTGTGGTTGATTCTCGATCTTATAGGCGAATATAAAACCAAATCAACAAGTCCTCAACCTCAAGCCAAAGTTCAATGAAGTATCAAAAAATCAAATCAAATCACATTGAGGTTTCCAAAAAATTAAGTTTGTAAGTCCAGTGTTATTGTATTAATTTAGTCAAACTCACCAAAAGTTTCATACACAAATCATAAATCCTCATGGGCTTCTTTAAATCAAAGGTTATAAGTTAGCTTACACAAAGAAGGAAGCCAATTTACATCCAAATATAATCAATGTATAACCTAACATTGCCATGCCTATAGAATAATGTCATAACACCCACCAATGAGCCAATTCCAACATCTAAGACGTAAGTCACACATTTAAGCACTCTTAAAGCTGTGATAGTACGTTACGATC
The DNA here is from genome assembly GCA_022702705.1 of Papilionanthe hookeriana x Papilionanthe teres. Classification (NCBI taxonomy): domain Eukaryota; kingdom Viridiplantae; phylum Streptophyta; class Magnoliopsida; order Asparagales; family Orchidaceae; genus Papilionanthe; species Papilionanthe hookeriana x Papilionanthe teres. The sequence continues at coordinate 52,196,532 of CM040427.1, read as the reverse complement.
TTCTATGCAACTCTATAAATGGAGTTATAGTCACATCTATCAAATCCATATTAAATATTGAACACAAAAATCAATAATCAACTCATCAATTCTCCATGAATCTCAAACAACGTAACAACAATAAGCCTTGGATATTAAGGGCTTGTTTGGTTCCCTATATTAGTGGTGTAAAATAAATCAAATACAAGAAGTTTTCAAAATTTTGATGATTGGTTGGATCAAAATAAAATATAGTGTAAAATTTTGGTGAATTTAAAATTTCCAAGTAATTCAAAACAGATGTATTCTGAATTCACTATATTAGGACTTTTATCAGATACACTACAAATTGCAGTCTGTTGCTACAGCTGTCATTTATCATCAACAGCCAGCCACCTATCGGTGTCGTGCCCACTGCCACACGCCACTGGTTGCCTGCTACATATCAGCCGTCTGCAACATATCAACCGCCTACCTATTGTGGCCCCAACCCCAACACTGCCAACACTCCGCCATCATATGTCTTCCATCGTCGCCTCCAATTACCAGCAGCAGCCATTTGCAACCAGTTGCAGACGTCAAAGCCATTGGTCACCACCACCACTATTGCCAAGCATGTTTTATATTAATTTCAATTTTCTACAAAGCAAATACAAAAATATAAATTCCTACTTTCACATTACACAAAATCATACAACTTCAAAGTATTTCAATTATATTGCATTTTAATTACATTGTATTCCCTTTACACTTCATTCTTTTTCACCAAACCAAACAACCCCTAAATCAATACCAAATTAAAAAATCAAACCAAAAACTAATTAATATAAATTGGGCTTCCTTGCCCACCTCTATGATTTAAAGTCCAGACAATATCACAAGGCTAACACATAAGCCATAAGCCTCACAAACACAAACAATCATGCTAACACCTCAAACCACGAGCATTACTCAAATTAGAGCCATAATTCATGAACATAAAAAATTTTCTTGGGCTTTTTCATCAAAATATTAGTTCAAAGCTTCGAATTAACAAATCCAAATAAGTAAATACAATTTCAAATCAAGAAACTTAAGCAAATACTGATTCCTAGGCTAGCTTTGCCATACTTATAGAGAAAGTAAGCTTTGTCTATAAGCCTCCTTTAAATCGATGTTGGAAGTCCCAGCAATTAACATTCTCATAAAATAACCACCATTCCCATGGTCAAGACAGCATAGCACTAGTTAACCGCTTCTTTAATAAACAAATACAAGCCATGTTCACATCAATCTCAAACCTCTAAGAGTTTCTCTATCAACTCAAAAATGTGCAGTCCTCGTTTGTGAAAAAACTCCAATCAAGCCAAAGCAAAATTATTAAGCCTTCTAAGATCATAATCTTAAGCGAAACATCAATCTCCAAGCTAAGTTTGTTAAACAAAAATTATATGTATCTTGTCTCATGAGTTTTTTCTATCAAACTCAAAGATATAAACCCCAACTTCCTGATTCCATAGGTCAGGCTAATAATACATGAATGTTCAATCTAAAGTCATCCCAATCAAATATCGAAACATAAGATCATGCACATACGTGATCCTTCAAGGTAGGGCAAACATTAACAAAATCCTACCAAACATTAAAATATAATTGTAGGCGTTTCCCTAGAATGTAAGCCACGCCTTTCTTGAAGCATGTATTCTTTGTTTGAACCAAACAGTTACCTAAGTGAGATCCAACCCCCACCCCAACCCAAACACATTCGACAAATTTAGGGTTAATCCTTTCTCCCCTGCTTGCTTAAAAATCCTTGTTCCGCCACTACCCTTGTAAACCTTGATACTCTAAAGTTAATATAAATCCTAGACTAGCAAAATTTCATCAAGTATATGGGAAAGGAAACAGTATGTCGCTGAAAACTATGTGTTGCTTAGTATCAAGTTCCTACACTCCAAAAGAGCCTAAACAGAGCGATCAATCCTCAAGCTCAAAAGCAAGCTCTCATGGCCTACACTTTTAAACACTTAAAAAAAATATTTTGCCTTACCGTGGATAATATAAAACATGACATGCCAACATCAGCAAGTTCACCAGAATTCTCACCTAATTGTATAAAAAAAATACTTTCATAATAACAAGTTGCAATAAAAGCAAATTTGTAAAATTCCTCATGAACTACTGAAAATTTTGAACTTTTAGTAGATAATAGCACAATGCTTCTCTATTAGTCTTCTCAGCATAATAGCAATCTCTTACAGGAGTCACGATAATAAGTATTGTAGACACTTGTCAGATTCATTTTTCTAACTGCTAAATAGGCCAGGAAAGGTGGATATCTAACCTCGGTTGAAAATTCAGAAGATAAACACCACAGTAAGATTTATGTTAAATGATCAATTGATGTTGAAAAATGATTAATTCTGCAATGCATATTGAGAAAAGCATCTCACTGGTTCGTCTTACTAACTCTACATCTACCTAACAAAGTAACAAACACAAAAAAATAAAGAAACAGACTCTACTAACACGTTCAAAAAAGTATAAACAAAGTAAACAAGCAGAATATAACAAATAGTTCCTACAAAAAGGAACATTTGAAACTTTATATATATATATATATATATATATATATATATATATATACTAACAAAGCTCGGTAAACAAAAGCATCCAGGTTTCAATTGCCAATGAAGTATGCTTTACAGCATCTAAATCTTTCTTAAAATCAAGATAAAGAACCAATGCAGTGTTCTTGAACGGTCAGTCATTCAGGATCGCACATTTTAGGAGCAAAGACTCCTCTACTTCATACCTCTAGCAGTCTAAGGGTATCAGTGAGAAGCAGCTGTTTCTGCTTAAGAATGGCAAGCTGTCCCTGCAACGCTACGAACTCGCTCCTCATGATCTGCTCACTATCCTGAATTGCCGCCTCATTCACCCCCTCTTCCTGCAACCTCTGCCTCAGCCTCTCCGTCGACACCACGAAGATGTCGACGGGCGCCATAAGCTCGCTATTGGATATCCTCGGGAACATTTCTTTCACAGCCTGAAGAGCCTCCGTCCATGCCGCCCGATCCTCCCTCGTCTCTGCCCTCAGGTGTAGCCTCTTCGTTCCTGTAAATATCGAGAACCTTCTATCGTCCGATCTACTCTCCCTCACTGTCGCTACCTAAAAAAACAGGGAAGCATACAAAAAACAACATATCAAATCAAAACTCATCGACAAGCAAGAAAGCAGCAGAGAGAATTTCCACGGATATTGCCTTGAGGTGGACTTCCCCAATCGGTTTGCGCTGGATGGAGTTGAGGTAGTTCGATCCATTACGGCGATGACTTCTAACGCGGCGAAGCGTATCCTCGCCGATGAGCTTGGAGCCCTTGTCGCCCTGCTCGTGGAGCTTGATGCGGTCGGGGCCATGGATCTTGTAATAGGAAAGAACGCCGTCCTGGAGCACAAACCATCGGGGACGCCAACCGCGGCCATAGTTCACCCACTTGTGAAGGATGCCCGCGATGCCGTTGCCAACCGTATCGTTGAGGCGGAGCTCAGCAGCGTCGTGTAAAGATATGCGCATAGAGGAGAAGTCAGCGGATAAAGAAGGGACGCTCGGCCATCGAAACCCGTTACCGCAGGCGGCGGAGGCGGCGGTGGCAGAGTGGGGAGGGGAGGTCGTTGGGGCAGAGCGAGTGCTGCGCGTGTGGGGTAAGTGGAGAAGGAGTTGATCTTGGTCTGTGCGGGCGGCAGGAGGCGGCGACTGCGGCGGAGGAGGGGGCATCGGCTGCAGCGGGAAGGAAGAAGAAGCGCCGGCGACGGGGGAGACGGGAACGGGTGAGGTGCAGCAGAAGGGATGCATTCAGGGCAAGCGTGGACTAAGAAAGAAATACAGAGAGAGGATTAGGGATTGCTATGGCACGCTCGTTGGAGCCCGGACAGGAGGAACAGCGCAAAGGTCGGTATCATTCAAGAGGATTTGATTCAGTACTAATAGATCGAAATCATGGGGAGTAAATCAGAAAGTATAGGAAAATGGTGGATTGGAAGGGACGAAGAGAAGAAATGCGAGGCGGTGATGGAGAAAGAAAAGAGGAGTTGGGGATGGAGCGAAGAAATTTGGCAGAGGAAAGGGAGAAGGAGAGGAAGCCAACTGGTCTTCATATTCTCGACGCCTTAAACTTGAAGAAGACTTCAGCAGTATAATTTTGTATTTGCTTGGATTATTGGCATTCTTGCTCGGTAGTCCCTTGAATCTTCGTAATTGTATATATAGAAGTGGATAGAAAAGTAAATTGATAAATGACGTGAAGTGCCCTTTTAGATCGGGCGATGAGATTTGTGCAGCGCTCAATTTTGACTGTGCCAGATTCTAGTTTAATATTAATTTGACTGGAAATTTGATTCTTTTTTTTTTTTTTTTTTTTTTTTGTCAAATCCTGATCTAAATTTATAATACCTTCAATTTTTTGGTTCTATTTCATATGAACCTGCCAACTTAAAATTGACTTCTGCCCTAAATTAATCAGTCAACGTGAAAGGAACATGACATTAAAATTAACCCAAATAATTCTTTTGCTTGATTATACAGGTCGGGTTCGGATTAGGCTGGTAGAAAAGTTGGACGACTTTGGGTTTGATTCTTTTTTACCGATTCAATAATAGAGGCTCGTTCAAGTCCAACTATTTTGGGGCAGGTCAATTTAAAGTTATACTCTAACCCAACATGTGATCTCAAATTAACACCCGTACATTAGATGTTGTTATTTTGTCATATAAATCATCATAAAACATTTAAATTAGCAACCAAAATTTACATTTGTTCGTATTGTTAATGATTTTGAACGAATAGGTTGCTTGCCTTGTTCCTTTGATTTCATTCCAATAAATAATAGTTCGTATAATCTAATTTAGGTATTCTAATAATACATAATAATTTGTAATAATACATATTCCAAATCTAACCATTCAGCTATAAGGAAAGAATATGTAAAATTAATATACAAAATTTAATGTAACAATTTAAATAAGGAAACTCTTAATTTTGTCTGATTTCAGTTAATCTTAATTGATACGTACGACGTATAAAGCATACTACCCTCTCACTATTTAGCCATTCAAATTGTAAATTCATCGTTAAATTTTAGGAGAATTTTTATTTGCTTGAAGATTCACGGCAAGTGAGTGATATTTTAACATCTTAGTATTATACGAAAATCCAGCATATACACTTATTATTCACGACAAGTAGAATGAGAAGTCACATAATTTTTTACATAGAAAAACCCTGAAAAATAGAAAATTTTATGCAGCTTGGCTGAGTCAAAGTAATCTATTATGTAATTGAAATTACATGGGTTCAATTTTCTTTTGAATTACAAAGCTGAAAATCACATATGTATAATAATAGTTTAGTTATAATTGTCATAATTTAGCTATAACAAATGTGATTTTTAGTTGTAATAGTAATTTGCCAAAAAATTCATATTTTGTTGCTACAAAGAAAGTAATTAGTCATGAAGATTTTAATCAGGGATGTAATAACTATAGTTGGTCATTGAGGTCATAATTCAAAACTATAATAATACTAGTTGGCCACCAAGATTGTAATAGTGGCTATAATGGCAGTAATTAGTCATAAAGGCTATAGTTAGTGACTGTGATAGTGACAATTAGTCACAGAGGTCATATTTCAAAACTGTAATAGTTGTAGTTGGTCACAAATATTGTAGCCAATAGTTGCAATAGTGGAGTTGACCACAGATGTTCTAATTTGAACTATAATATTAGTAGTTTGCCACAAAAAGCTAAAGTTGGTAGCCATAAATGTAGTGGTTGGCAATAATGGCTATTGATGGTTACAACAGCGACAGTTAGATACATAGGTCATAGTTGAAAGCCATAGTAATCGATCATAAAGGTCATAATTGGTTGCTATAATAGCAGTACTTGATTATAGAGGCCATATTATGATTATGATGGTTGCAAGAATTGGTCGCCAACGGCCAGTGGTCGGCGGGGCGGTTGGTTGTGGTCAACGGTGGCCTCGGCTAGTGGTTAATGGTGGTTGGCCGCTGCAAAATCCGATAGTACTTGTTGGGTCTTCAATATAGGTTTTAGGCACAACTATTGTATTCATACTACGAAGTCTGCAAACAGAGATCATTAGTGGTCGGTGGTAGGTGCCACTGGGTGGTAATGACTGGCAGTGGTAGAAGTGGTTGATCAACAAGTTGTTGTTAACGGTGGTCGACGGCTACGGATGTTGATGGTTATTGTCGAGAGTTTAATCAAGTTGCTAAGCACAACGATCATAGTCGAACTAGGACATTTGCAAACAGAGGTCGCCAGCGGCCAGCGGTCAGCGACAACAAGAGATGGCAAGTGGCGGTGGTTAACGACGGTCGATTGTGATAATCAACTGTTATCGACGGCTATGAAGATCAAAGGTTATCGTCAAACTGCTCCTCAAATTCCTCTTCTTCCCCTCTCCCTTTTCAAGTGAAGAAAAAGGTCTTTTTTAGGTTATTCAGTGGGGTTTTTTTGTCTTTTGGTAAATAACTTCCACAACCACTTAATAGAATGGTCCTTATTGATTAATTTTGATCAAAATGATTTTTTAATGATATAAGAGATTTAATGACTATATAATTGAGTATATTTGGCTTGTTGGATTCCTTATTCATCAAGACAGTCGATTTGACTATAAATATGTCAAATTGGGAGTTCATTTGACCTTCCAATTAATAACTCAATGCCTCCAAATATATTTTAATGGCTTGATTTGGGCTCGGTTGAATCTGGATTGAACCAATTTTGATATCATTGGGTTCGTCTTATCTAGGCAATCAATTTAACTATATACTTGCTAAAAAATCAGGGTTGTAGATAATCTTGAATTTGAATTTGATATGTTTGTTGCTAAATAAATGCCTCTAGATTCATGCTAGTTGATAAAAATTTTCTTGATGAAGCAACAAGAATAATGAGCACTTCTCTCTCTCTCTCTCTCTCTCTCTCTCTCTCTCTCTCTCTCTCTAATGAAAGTGAAATTTGATATTAGTGTTTAAGTTTTATGGTACAATCCCACTCGTCTATACATAGATCTTTCATAAAAAAGCTGAATAAAATAATTATCTCATATTCAATTTTTAATTAGAGATATTAAAAATTATCAACCAATGTCGACTATAGCTCCTAGCCTCCATGCTAACGAAGAGGGTTTGATTCCGCTAATCGCTATATACTCATTCCTTAACTTCATGTGATATACAGATGTATTATCCATTTTAATATGCATCTTTCTTATATGTAAGAACATGAAAGAATCTTTTTCCAAAAAAAATTGAAAAATAAGAAGGAAGGGTGTCCATTATTTAATGGATAGGGCAGAGTCTTCTAAGAATTTAGTATATCTTCAAATCTTATTGGATGTAATTTATTTCAAAATATTTATTCTTTATGGAGAATAGGAAAAAAAAACTATATTTTCAAAAGGATAAATGCCCTTTTTTGAATAATTCGAATAAAAAATATTTTAAAAAAATTATCTTCATTTGAGAATATAATATATATATATATTGTATTTATATTTGTTCTTAATGCGGAAATTCTACATATTATCTCATCATCTTAAGAGTATAATTATTTTGTATAACCATTATTGAAAAAATTTTCATGTTTATTTAATCCTACTTTTCAAATGAATTATAAAACTCTTAATCAAACAACATGTTAGTATGCAATACTTTTCAAGGTGATATGCCTCGTTCACTTCCATTAGCTAGACTATCAAGGAAAAAGATCCCTTTCCATAAGGAAAAAGATGCCTTTCCTCAAACACCTTGAATGAAATGGTCCCATTATGGGATGGCCCTATTGTAATCTCCTTGAGTCCTTGACTTGAGCAATGCTAAATTTTGCTCAATATGGTCACTTGATAAAACCTACCTCAAGATAACCTCATTCTTTTTCTTAGCTATGTTTAGGAAGTGATTTGAAGCTAAAGATGGCCTTCTTTGGAGCAATCAACTTTGATAAACCTCCCTCTAATATGTATCAAATTGGCACCTCTTATGTGAAACACATAACCCCCTTAATAATCCCATTTACATTCTTATTATAACAATAGATAATGTTATTGTTAAAAAGCCAAAATTAGATATCAACATCACATGAATCACTCATTATGTTACAGACTTGGCTACATATGCTAGAATAAGATAAAGTTTGAATGTAACAACTTTCATGTTGTTATAAAATTTTATGATTCAACAATGTGCTATAGATCCCTTATTATTCACTTTGAGTTAATAGAACAAAGTAAGCTTAAGATCTCTAAGCAAAAATGAAAGTATAATTATTCTACGCTCCATGACCATGAACTCCTTCCTCAACCTCTTAAGAATAATTACAAGGATTGCCTTAAGGGTGTCTGATATCAACGAAACAGAACCAAGCCATCATTTAGGTGACACCATTCATCTAAAGAAGATCACCATGGCATCACTTAGTTTTAAAATATTATGGAGGCCTTCAAACAACTAGTGTCATTTGAAATCATTTTTCAATCAATAATAAACAATTTTTGCATCATTAATAAGTATTCTAAGGACAACATAAATATCATCAATGACTCATACTCTATAAGAAAATTTGGCCACCTCAATAAAGTTGAATATGGATTTAAAGAGCACGTATACATTACTGTTATAGAGGACTTAAGCGAGTGCACTTTCTCCATGCTTAAAAGATTTCATCAATAAAAATTCAAAAGATTCATATAATTAAAATTTATTTTGAGTTAATTGCCCTTCATAAGCACACTAATATTTCTTTGTGATTACTCCATTTTTAAATGAAAGATGAATCCACTCTTTATCAATTCTTCCCTTTAACCCTCAAAGGATAAGCGGAGTGTTGTGTCATTCCTACATAATTCCATTAAAAATTTATAATAACTAGCATGGATGTTTGTTGATCAATTTATGTATGTAAAACAATAATACAAAGGATTCTTTTTGATACATATGAAGTCATATAAATAAATGGTAATTATGTCACAACTCCATTTGTAGGTTTTATTAGGATCACCCAAATTTACATTAATCTACACATAATTTTTAATGTAGGATATGGATCACAAAAACAGTTAAAAATTAATAAATTAACTATAAATTTTGGCTCCAAATGTTATTTCAGATATCACTCCAAACTCTAAATAAGATATATGTGTCATTAAAAGATTTCTTCATATTATGATAATTCAATGACAACAAAGTCAATTGATTTGAAAGGCCCCAAGTCAATTCTTCCTCCTACAAGCAACTTAAGGTCATCTGCAAGAGGTGGGTAAAGCCTCATTCTGCTAAAGACACTATCAATAGCTTGGAGGAGGCACTAAATTGCCCACCCATAAGCTTCTTACCATAAATAAAATACTAACATTTATACATAATGCACGCTAACACACTTATTATGACAAAAATTATCTAATAAAAATTGAACTTATCATATATTTTACACCCTTCACATACCTTTATTTTATGTTTTATAAACAATGAACAAAATGATACAAATAATGCAAATATTTGGATATAAAAAAGATGGATAGTTATTATCATGTTTTAACAACCCTAACTTTGATCAATAAACTACTACTAATTTTTCTCATTAATCTGGCCAATGAAGATTAAATCTATTATTTCTATTAAACTCATATTACAAGTATTTATAAGATTATATGTTTTATTTACTAATTAGAGATACCACCAAAAGTAGTTACATTTATACCATCATTAACCCCCAACCAAAAACTAGGGTCAACCCTAGCCAGATATGTTAATCGAGTTTAATTAGATGAAAAAATATCTAATAATTTTTTTGGACACGGTTTGATATATCCATTATTGATAAAAATAAAAATATATATATTTATATAATTTTGATTAAGAATCAAAATATCTCATTAAAAAATTATAAATAAATTTTATTTTTTCTAAGTTTAGTCTAAATTTTTAGATCATATATACTTATAAATTTATTATAATCAGATGTTGTTCTATTTATCTGCATTTTTAGATTTAACTTATTCCCCTCATCTATTATCCTTAAGATAGCATAATCCATCATTTTTCAAGAAATGAAATTTTCAAGTTCGATGAACTTATGTAATGACCAAGCTCACAATAGCGAACATCCTAAATTTCATAACCTAATACATCTCATATGAAGATATATTTTATGATTTTATTATTCTAGGTATACACTTCTTAGGGATCATCCATCTTAAAAATGCTCAAGTATGATCATCTTAATTATGGAGACCTAATATATATATATATATTGCATGCATGGCCTAATCTTTTACTTATATGTCTCAACATCTTATTTTATGTTATAATAGGATAGTTGGTTCATTGAGGCCCCTTCTTACCTCATATAAGTTTATCATCTAAGAAAATAATCAAGAAAAACCCCTTATCCAGGATTTAGCTTTATTGACTACTCCTTATCCTCACCCTTCACCAAAACAACCTCTTTAGATTAGATAGGACTTAGTTCAGGTTTATATCAACTCTAAAATAATAATTTAATTAATTGATTCATTTAGAATGCATAAATCATATTAATTTATAATTTTTCATTATTTTTTTAGTTTTTTTTTTGGTCAAATAGAGTAATGGTGTCTATTTTGGGCTAGTTTGAGTCTAGCATCCTATAATTTGATTTTTTTTCATGATTGTTGGAATTTAGATTGATTTATTTTGGGTTGGATATGAACCTAACCTGTGGATTTGGCTTAATGATGGTGGATAGGTAAGATTATTCATTCATTTTTAACGCTAAGTTATATATTCATGTAAGAGTAAAAATTATTTTCAGATCATTTTTTCAAAGTATTATACTTAGAGAAAAAAAATTATTATTTAACTATTTTTTAAAAGAAATGTTAGATATTGAGTGATATTCAATGGTGTACTTAATCATTGTCTTTATAGAAGAAAAAATTAATTATGAGAAAGTGAGAGTTAAACATTGATAATTAGTAGATGTAAGACATTGACTAATGTTAGAAGATTATTGATTGGGAATGTCGGAGGTGAGCTCAATGGCCAATTTAGTGATTCCCCTAAAAGAGAGATGAAAATCAACTAGAAATGCAAGTATACAATGTTCATGTTGATAAGTGTGAACATTAGGTGACATCAGATTATGGACGATATAGAGTGTCAGGTGAAGAAAAGTGATATACTCGATCTTTCCCTTTGCATATGAGAAGAATAATGGCCAATAAGGCGAGTTTCATATATTACTAGGAGTATTATACATTAGCAAGCATTTAATGATGAACAATTAGGTCTTGGACATTGGGTGAAGGCTAACTAAAAACATATGAAATCAAGTGATGGTCAAATGTTTGCTTTATCATTCTTCTTATAAAAAGGGTGGCAAGTGACCAAGAGAGTGGGCAGTAGTTTTAGTGAATAAAATGTTAGGCATTGACAAAATTCAAACAATAACTAATTAGGATTATTGCAAATCAAGTGATAGTTGGTGAGAGAGGAGGTGGCAGAGCCATAAGAGGAAGAAAAAATTATCCTAAAAAAACTTCAAATTGATCTTCATGAATACTTTTATTGTATTACTCCAACATATGAAATACGAGAATCGTTAAAGGCAAATACGATGCCCAAAACACTAAAAGAGGTATTAACAACAGCTTCTATGGAATCAACCTTGTTAAGAATATAAAATAAAATATTCTCGAAATTAATCTACAAGGTAGCCATATTAAATCTACAAATTTTTTCATTGTGAGATATTTGAGATGACACCATTCCCAAATGAGTAACTCTTGACTAGAGAGGTCTATAAAAAAAATTATAGTACAACTCAAATTTATGAAATTACCCACGGTTATAATGACATTGATCAGATAATACGTATAGCAAATGTGTTATATATAATATTTTCCATCACAGAGATTGGGGACTAAATTTCTATCAGGATAGATCAATTATTCTATCCTCAAATCTTTAACATAGAATTTCCTAAATTATTTTAATGACGTCTGGTCAATAATAAAAGCCTTTTTCTTGGCCAATAATATAAGAAAATATTCTTAGATGTTTATTATCAATAAAGAATTGGTATCAATATATATTTCAGACTAGTTCTACCGATTGTGGAACTACTTAATGCATATTTAGAAATATTTCCTAATAGCATCAAAGAAAAATATGATAGATATTTAGAATTATACCAAAAATTTGAACAATTTCGAATGAAAATTTTGCTCAACGACAATGTCTAACACACTTTTGCATTGATTATTAGATTCCTTGGTTATAATCTTGGAATATTATTCTAAGAAGATATCGTCTTTATTTGTTTTTTTTTTCTTCAGAGACAATTTATACTAAAATGATGGTCTCAGATTAATGAGGAAGAAAATTTGATGACGACAAATCCATTAGTGACTATGAAGAATCGGTCGATCAAGAATTATCTCAAGTAAAATCCAATAGCCCACGAGGCCAACTATTAAAGCCCAGAAATTTGAGGTCCCATGACTATGTGAGTGTTCTAGAAGCAGAGTTATTGGTGGGAACTGTTGACCTCACTTTTGATGAAGTCTACTTACTCTTTCTCAGAAGTCTAAGATCTAGCCATATGACTTTCCCATTGACAATCCTAGAGGGTTAATGATGGAACCCACCTACCTTAGAAATTCTAAACACTTATTTGCTCTCTCTAAAGTTTCATATGTATGTTTTATCATCTATCACTTCAAAGGTTGGAACCAAATCTGAGGAAGCACAAAGAGAGTCACCATAGGACTTGCAAGCCTTAGGGTAAACCTAGGTGGATTGGCCTTGGTCACACACACACAAGCTCAACACAATTCTCCAGACATTCCAAAACCCTAAAATTAGACTGACTTACTTCTTTAATCTTTCTTGGAAATTCATGTGTGTGGTCTCAAGCCTTTAGCCTTTAGCTAGGATGACTAGGACCAACAAGTAGAGGATCTAAAATGAGCTCTCTCATGGTCTTATGGATTTAAGGAGAAGTGGTGGGCGGGGGAGTTTATACAATTTGCATGGTTTGCATGAGCATCATATCTAACCAATTCTAATTCCACCACAACAGCCCACTTTGGCCTTCTCTCCAAAAAAATACCCCAAATTTACCAAAATACCCCCAATACCCAAAAAATAGCTAAATTCCCCAAATTCACCCAAATCCTCACAAAACCAATTCTAACCATCCAATGTTTCCAATGGCGCCCAAATTTTCCCAAATCCACCAAAATTACCAATTTACCCCTAAGCTTCCAAAACTCCCAAATTACCTCCAATGGTCATCAAATTCATTTCAAACTCACCCAATTTCAAATACTAATTAAATATCATGATATTCAAACCCAATTTAAATGAAATTCAAGCCTAATTGCACCTAATTCTAAACCCAAATTCCAAGCCCAAGCCAACTACCCCAAATTAACCCCAAATCCAACCTCTCGATTTACAAATTCATTATGACATTTTTTCAGGACCAATTTGAGCCTTCAATTGGTTTAGATCCAAGCCCAAACCTAGCCCAAATCTAATTTCAAGCCCAAACCCAACTTTAAGCCTAAAACCAAAATTTGATCCAATCCTTTGGATTAATTAAAAAGCTTAATTACCACAGCCATGTCTTAAGCTCTGAGATGCTAATTACATTACCTAACCAACTCTACTTGGTGCCATGGATCAATGGTTTTTCAAAATGTGCATACGCCTTTTTAATTTGGTTAAGTGACTCACCCATGTCATCACTTAGATTAACCTCGAAGCTAATAACCATTAAACCTTCCCTTGACCTCCCTGTGCCAGCCAGCCGCCACCCTTGGCCTAGCCGGCCACTCTAGTGTCCGGAAAACCCAAAACCGATAAGGGTGGCCTTGGTTCAAACCCAAAATTTGACCCATCCCATGTGGCAGTTCCCAATTGGTTAATTGCACCATTTCTCTCTCCACCTATGTTAAAAGGCACTAGCCAATGGCAACCCAGAGCCTTCCCTTTGGATGGAATTATAAATAGGCCCCCTCCATGGCCAAAAGGGGAGAGGTGTGAGAACTAAGCGAAGACTTTGCCAAATTGTGTCCAGAGCTCCTTGCATCAATCCCGCGCTCAATCCAACCATCCTCAGACACCAATTCTCACCATCAGAGCCAAATTTCACCTCTGAAATCCAGGGCATGTTTTGCCCTTGGAAACAAACCCCTCAAAACCTCAAATTAATCATCCCACAAGCTTCACCATAGCCTAAAACCACCTCCCCAATCAAAAGTCCCCTCTTTTGAGCCCTCCACCATAGTCCCAGACCAAGCCCAAGCCACCCTTCAATCGAAATCATACATACATCTGACCACAGCTCAAAACAACACTTGGAGGACGTTCGTGGACTCAAGTCGAAGCTTAGGAACAAAGCCATTCGAGGCTCACCTCTTGGGCAAAGGTGTAACTTGAAATCTTTAAATCTTGCTTTGGTAGGACCTTTATGAAGCGAAATTGCATTTCATACGTATTTAATTGTACAAATAAGTTTGTCTCACTTAAAGGAAATTGTAGGAACAAATCTCATGCAATTCAGTAGAGTATTCAGCGAGATATTAGGGTTAAAACATGGATGATTCTCGGGTGAGGACGATCGAGAACAATGAACGGATCCGTCCATTTCCTCATGTATTGGACAGACGGTTGAGGAGGAGCCGGACGACACAATGTTACGCGAATCGTAGACAAAGTCAGTAGGCTACGTGGATAGCGCAACGAATCAAATGTCGACGTGTGGTCTTTCGACGGGTCTGAGGATGACGTGGATAAGTAGAAAAAAATGTATTTTGCAAGTGAAAAATTACAAAAACTTTAAAAATTCATATCTTGGTGTAGAAAAATCATAAAAATAAAATAAAAATACCTCTGTGCTCAGTGAATAGAGGAGAATTTATGGAACAAAAAGTCCAAAATATTTATTAAGTATTTTATTTTTAATTAAGTAAATGCTCCATAGAGTAATTAAAATAAAACTAATTAGATAACTATTTAAATTAAATGAGATTTTGAGTGTTTGTTCTTAATGAGCTTATGAGTGTTCTCTGATTTTTCGAAGTTCAGAGAGCACCCCAATGATCAAAAACCCTAATTTCTAGAAAAATATAAAAAATAAAGGCCAGAAAAATATAAAATCAAGTTTGGTAGGTTTAATATGGTCAGAGGATTTTAGAAAAAATAAAAATCAAATTTAAAAGTTTCAAAATATATTTTCTTATTTAAAATTGATAAAAATTAATAATAATTAGAAAAATACAAAATAATTTAATAAATCACTAACATGGGTCAAATTGAAGACAAACTCTTTAGGAAGCCATAAAAATTATTTTTAATATAAAAAATCTATTTTTAAAGTAAATATGTATTTTGGCTTAAAATAATTATAAAAATTATAAAAATTATAAAAATTAGTTTGGAGTGTTCTTTGAGACCAAAGACACCTAAGAAAAATAAAATCAAGGTTAAAATAAAAATTTTATTTTTGAGCATTTTCCTAATTTTAAAATAATTAAAAATATTAAATGTCATGAAATATGAGAATACTTCAAATTGTCACAAAAAATTTTCTAACCACAAAGAACAATTGATTGAAAATTTTTAAAAGTTTAAAAATATATTTTTAGTATTTGAATGTATTTTTTTATTTGTAAATAACATAGTTGTAAAAGATAAAATGAAAATCACAAAAATATAAAATAAAATTTTCTCAGTTTCTAAAGTTAGAGACTTATAAAAAATATAAAAATGAAATTTTGAAATAAAAATGTATTTTATATTTATTAACTTATTAAAATTAACTAAAAATTTTATTATAATTAAAAAAATTCACAAAAACTATCTCTTGTAAACCTCTAACCTAAATGTACCTCTTAAAAATTTCCAAATGTGAGAAGTTTTATTTTGAGTAGTTAAATCAATTAATGTTGGAATTTCCTATTTTTGAATTAAAATAATTATTAAAAATCAAATAAAAATCTAAAAAATATAAATTCTAATCATGTATTTTAGTTAACACATAAGTAGGGTAACAACAAAGTTTCAAAGTCGTTTGAGTTAAATTAAAAGAATTATGAAGTGGAAAGCCTTAGGGACAAAATGATAATTATGAAATTTTGAACTTTAATTAAGATTGAGGTCGAACCAGAGTGTAAATGGGTATTATTGACCATAATTAATTCTTTGAAATGATTGAAACACGAAGGCTTAAAGGTTGGAAACCAATTCATGTCATTTTCTATAAAAGGGTAAAAATATATTTTTTTAAATTATTGTGGTTTGAAAGTTAATCAAATTGGATGATCCAAATGTGAAGGTGCTTGATTTAGGAAGATAATTACCCACTAATTTGAAGCCCAAACCAATGGTTTAGGGATATTTTAATATTTTAATAAGAATTAACTCTACTGCTCAAGGATCTGAGTCTTGGATAAGGTATTCAAATCCTTATGAGCAACTGATAATATGAATATTTTGTTAATGATACATATGGATCATCGAGCTTGTGTAAGTTGGATGTATAGGTGGTTAGGGCGATAACGAGAGATAATGTTTATGTGTGCTAACGAGAGATACGAAGTGGGGTAGAATAATATCTCATACCTTAAGAATCCTTTGGGAAAGGGGATACGAACAACAATACTATTCACCAGCTTTAGGTAGAAGCTTCCTCAGACGTTCTTAGGTGGCCGGTGGTCCCGGTTCGATTAGATTAATTAGCCTGTGAACTCTACTACTTTGTAATTATAAAGTAACAAGAATCCTTTTTATTTGAAACACGATTACTTTTGATTGCTCATGTAAACTTTACATGCACAAAAAATTAAAAGAATTTGGATGAAAACTTATAAAAGCCCACGTTTAATCACTTGGATCAAGGTTAGGGATTTCCCTCCTTATACTGTTAGGTTAGTAGCTTTTACTTGAAGTTGGAATTATAATGCACACCATCTAGTTTTGAGCCTCCACCTTTACCAAGTTCTTAAACTTAGCCTCTGTCTTTCATATGTGATGTCAGATTTTATTTTACTTGCTCGTGGTTTCTACCGTTTGTTTGGATTTCTCTATGTCAGATTTACTTGTAATTTATTCAAATTCTCTGCAATCATATTTGTTTAGCTTTCTGACCTTTCTTGTAGCAGTTGCAGTGACCCAAGTACGCATTTACCATTTATTTATTGCAAAGTTTTATTTCACTATTCTTTTACTTTTCCTTGTCTGCTTTACTTATTTTACTTGTAAGATAATAAACACAATTTCAAAAATAATAATACGCTTTCAAACTCTTTCGAATGCACTTAATTCTCTCTTTTTTGAATCGAGAATTGCTTGGATGACATAACCTACGGTTGCTAACAAGAATTCTCCGATCTAAATAAGTTTAACTATTGGACTAAGTAAATCTAAGTGAAAATAATAATGCCGAGATGATGGAACCGTGAGACCTTAACCGATATTGCCTAACTTAAATTAAAATTCCCCCAAACAATTGAACAACTACAACAACAAGCAAACCAAAACATAACACATAAACTGTAAAACTATGAACCATAAACCCTGGAGTCATTACTACGACAAGAAGTTTGAAGCAGACTTTGTGGGCAACATGGTAAGGAGCTTGAATCAAGCTGCAGACGGATCTTCATTAGCAAAGCTCTCCTTAGTTTTAAATAACAACCTATATGATTTTGAGGTTGTTCGTCTAACACGACGTAAATCCTCACTCCATTTTTAAGCCCATGCACAATCAAGTTGTGCAGCATAATATTTAGGCTCTGAGGTTGTCGTTCAATACAACATAAACCCTCCTATCTTTCTAAGCTATTTGCATGATCATGATCATGCAATAGTAAGCCATAAATAATAAAATTGGCAGGATGGTAATATCCCTTTAAAATTGAAGCCAAACAATATGATAGTTTGGGAAGTCACCGATGATTGCCTCAGGGTCTATGATTTCCCCTACCTTTCACTCCTTTGATTCTGATAATAATTATTCTCATTTGATCTTCTCCCACTTGACTTTTCTATCTCTAATCATGAAAACGTTAAACGTTGAATTCTTGAAAATAAGTACCTCTGATCATAATAAAAAATTTTCTTAAGTGACTTCGGTCATTTAAGATGTAATTAATTATATGACTCATCCTTATAGGAAACTTTTAACCAAGGTAAAATAAATCCTAGAGGAATTTGTCGGCCAACATATAAAATGTTCGCAAACCAAAACATGTCATAAGTTTTTTTTTATATGATCGAGCCTACTATCAAGTAGTTTGCCTATCTCATAGGATGATGCATTACTTGTACTGTTGTGCTCGATTATTTAAACTATTAGACGTATGAGATCAGTTCGGTCTCATATTTTTCAAAATTAAAATACTATTTTCAAAACAAAAAATTATATATATATATATATTAAATTAAACCAATCTCCAAGCGAGGATCAGATTTTTCCGGCTAACAAGAACCGCCCACTTAAAAATAACAATCATTGGTAGGGACCACTAACCACCGTAATGAATATTTTTATGACCTACTAATTAAAGTGGACTCTAGTATTGTCCTTTTATTCTTTCATTTTTTCAGATGTATTGTCATGTTGACATCCACTTTTTATTCTATTGAAGTGTATTTGGAGTCCACCCTCGTTTTATAAAGGGCTGTGCATATTGTAGAGTGTGCATGATTTGAAGAAAGTTTAAGTGTGCATGAAGAAATCTTCCACTACTCTATGTAAACTCTTCCATTGTGCAAGTTTTATTTTTTTATTAATATATGTTTCTTTTAATATAGTCATCCTCTTTCTTTATTTATATTTCCGTGGGCTTGTTGAGAAATTCTTGCTATTTTTTTATTTATAAGTTTATCGATTCCATTTTTACATAATTTTAAATGCTCTCTAATCATTTGAGAAGATATTGTCTTCGTCAGAGTGTTTTTTTTCATCGAGGTTCTTCGATACACAATGTAACTTATGATTCCAAAGTGATAAAATCTATCCCAACAAATAATTATAAAAGCATTTGATATTTTTCTCCGAGAAAGTTGAGCTCAAGGAGCAATATGCGTGATTCAAAACTGCAACCTCACATAGTTAAACAAAATCCTCAACCAGTATATTGTGTGTAAGAACACGCCGTTTTGATACTTTTCTCATCAAAATTTTGTGGAGCATGTAAATATAATTATTACAATATTGTAATTAAACTCTTACTCTCACTGCAGGCGGACGACAATATCCAACTTCTAACTCTAACATCGCTTGAATTTATGTTCCGTGCCGTGTCGTGACAAAATTTCCTTAGTTTCTAACCCATTTTCCATAAAACACCCTAGAAGAGTTTACTTTACATAAAGCTGTTTGTGATTACATAATGTTATAGGAAAAATGGAGAAAAGGTAAATATCCACTGTTATATTAACAAAAGGTTTGCTATCTTCTTGAAATTAATGCAGTGATTCTTTTTTCGGAAAAATATGTGTTTGAGACAAAGCACTGTTGTCTTTATTAGCACCGAGCTAAGCATATTTTGATGCCATATGGGTTTGAATTAATGTAGCGGCGTAATAGTAAAAGTTATAGGCATCTGGACTTCTGCCCTTGTGTATTGAATTTAGGGGACAAGCAATGCAACCAAATATAATTTTATTTCCTCTGTATAGTAGTATAAATGGAAGGGCAGGGATGTAATTTGATATTAAACATTTTAATGTATTAATGTTTTATTCTCCAATCACAGCCTTTCAAGTCAAACTATGAGTCGAACAATCAGATCGGCCGCCGAATTAAACTAGATAGCTCAGTCAAGCATTTTGACAAATCGATTTTGCTAGTCATATGTGGCATATGAGGAGGTGAGTCCTCCCCAGCAAGTCGGAGTGATTTGGTCAATATGGCCAAAGGTATGTTTGGGTGACAAAATATATGGTCCTATTCTCATGTACGTTTTTGTTGTTCTGTATTTTAATCCGTACTTTAAACATTTTATATTTTCTTTTTTTAGTCGTATTGTATCTAGTGCACCTCAGGCCAACTCAACTTATAAATAGAATCGTCCATCATGAGCAATAGGGAGGGCTTCTTTCATGAGGATTCTTCCAATATAAATTCATAGGAAAAGCCAAAACAAATGCAATCGCATCTTTTAGAGCAATAAAAATGACTAGGAGCTCCCCTCAGTCTTCATCTCTTCTATGATTTTGTCATCTCTCACAACCCTTTTCTATGTGAATTTATTCATAGATATATCACAATTCAACCTTGTTGTAAGTGCAATACGTGTGAATCATGCCACTAACTAGGTGAGAAGTTTTTCACATATATATCAAAACTCAACATCCTATGTGATTTAAAATTATTTGATCAACGTGCAATGTACTGATGAGTTTGTTGCGCGGTAAAGGAACGACCTAAAAAAATAGATTATGGTGATGCCCATGGAAGCCTTTGACTGTGCATCGAGAAAACCATCACACATTCGACCGCCATCTAATTAAATCTCAAAAATCAATGCCAATTAGTTAAAGTGTATGACCTTCGCTTTCGTGCATGCAAGTATCATACTTTGTTGCATGAGCTTAGTCGTTTTGTAAGGTTTATTCTGAATCTCATAATATATTCAAATGGATTCTTTAATAGACATATTTTTATGATTGCACTTGATGGTTCAATGCAACATTAAGTTCTATTGTCTTTATATTTATGTTAAAGCATGTTGATTGCCAGTGTTGAAACATGAATCCATGTTATGTTCAATTAACTCTACATATCAATTTGTTCAAAACTAAATCAATTAAATGAAATTAAATTTCAATTCAGCTGATTTGATCAACCAATGAACAAATTCAACCTAATCGATTGTATGTACAACCTAACTTAGAACGGCCTTTCTTAAGTTTATACTAAGGTTAGTCTTATAGTTTGGGGTATAATTCTTATATTAGTTTGATTTAAAGGAAAATTTATGTAATTTGCATAATATAAAAATGTTATATTTAAATTATTATATAATTATGTATATTATTGAAGTTTTACTTCATAAATTTTGACATGGATATGTGTTAGAAAATTCACAGCGGTAGAGTAATGGATTATTATCTTAGTTTTGTATGAGAATTTAGCACACAGTCAGGAGAAAGAGAAACAACCAGTGATGACATCATAAGTTTTTACGTGGAAAACTCGTAAAGGGAAAAAATCACGGGGCATGGCCCTGTTGTAAAAATCAATTATTTATTGATGATTACAGAAATCCTTTGTCCTAAAGATGGGAAAGAGTTACTAGATTTTTCAAGTTACAACGTTGACTAACATCATTTGGTTGGTGGTGGTCGAGGGCAATCGGCGGGTGTTGAAGACGGTCGGCAGTGTTCGATGACGATCTGCGGTGGTCGATGACGGTCGGCGGTGGTCAACGAGATCGACGGTGGTTGACGGCAATCGGCAGGTGTTGACGACGGTCGGCGATGATCGATGACGACCTGCGGGTGTCAATAACGGTTGACGATGGTTAATGATGATCGACGGGTATTAACAACGGTCGACAGTGGCCGATGGTGCTCGACGATGGCAGGGATGATGTTGAGCTTCAGTTCATTCTCAAAGTTTCAAGTTCTCTCTAAGCTTCAAGCCTCTCTCTCACGGCTCAAGCTTTGTCTCCATGTGAGGGGGTTGAGTTCTATTTATAGTGTTCTAGGTGCAATTAATACAGGAATATTAACCACTTTGATTGGACGGTCCGGAGAGCTTCACTCGATCAGGCGGTGTTTGATGGACATTTGATTGTCTTAACGATGTTAGAATTGAGCAATCTTAGGTTCCTTAGATTCGTCTTGTCGAGACGCTCGACTCGACTATGAACTCGTCAGATTCGACATCCGTATAACTTCCAAATGTATCTGAAAATCTTCC
Source organism: Papilionanthe hookeriana x Papilionanthe teres (assembly GCA_022702705.1). Taxonomy (NCBI): domain Eukaryota; kingdom Viridiplantae; phylum Streptophyta; class Magnoliopsida; order Asparagales; family Orchidaceae; genus Papilionanthe; species Papilionanthe hookeriana x Papilionanthe teres. Next base: position 52,174,565 of record CM040427.1, on the reverse strand, counting down.
AAAAGTGATTTAATCAGTTGATATGGGCTTGATTTGGCTCGGATTGAACTAATTATTATTATATCATAGGATCCGTCTCATCTAGCCGGTCAGTTTGACTATAAGTTTGCTGAAATCGAAACTATGGATGACTCTTAATTGATGTTTGAACGTTTCCCTCTCAAAAGATTGTCTCAAGATCTGTGTCATCCCTCGAGATTCATGTCAAATGATCGAGATTTGTTTGGAGGTGTTCCGGACATAAACCATTTTTCCTATCTCATTTGATATCTTAATTTTACCAGCAATCATAGTAATAATGTCCAAATAAATTTGGAGGAGCCTTGCAAATATTAAACTCATTCTTTCATTTTTGAAGACTTTTAATAGTTAACATGGCTGCAATTAAATATTTCAATGAGTTTTTATTTCCAATTCTAAAATAAAACAATTTTCTACACAAACGCCTCATTTGACTGTCTGCACTTATGAATAATGTTACAAAGATGTCGGTTTCATGTATATAAATTTTGTAGAAAAAATTTATATTTTAACGTATTTTAAAGTTATTAAAGTGTTTAGAATTCAAGTAATTTTTTAACTATATTTAGTAAATAAAAAATTTAAAAATTATCTAAGCCTAAGCAACCAACTAAGCCCTCTTTATATTAATAATAAAAACAATAATAAATAGATAATTTATGCTATTAAGTTGGTTTATACTTTTTAAAATTTTGTCTTAATTTATTTTATGTTAAATGGAAGAAGCAGTGATAATTAATATGATTGAGGCTGCGGGAAATTTTAGTAGTTTGATGAAAAAAAGCCCTAAGGGTAAATTATTTCATATAGAATATGTACGCAGAATGCGCATACAACTCTCAATATACATGCAATACCCCTATAATAATCTATGAATAACACTAAAATGGAATCCATAGAATAACCTGCAAATAACCTAATATTTATTTAACACTCAATTAACTTGCAAATAACCCTCAAATAATCTCAAATTGAAGTTATTAGGGTATTACGCATGCAGCAGCTGCGTGCGTATTCCGTATGGAATAATGGCTTCTATGTAAGAGAGAACAAATTAATAATGTTTCTAGCTTTCACAGTTTAGTGATTAAAAAGCCATAGGTAAGAAATTTAATATCTTTTTTGTTAGAATTTTATAACTAAACCTTCTTATATTAAAAAAGATTCATCTATGTGGAATACAAATTCGTCCAGTAGATCACACCAAGCGTAAGGATTGAGGGAGAGAAAAAGAAAAAAAAGTGAGAGAGGAAGAGAGGAAGAGAAAGACTTGCCCCGTAGGGGTGGATAAGGTGTTCTGGGGGCTCTTTGACCCATTTTATTTCACCAAATTTTTTGTTTACAATATAGTGAACTAGAAACTTTTTTTACATAAATATTTTATCCTATTTACAAAAGATACAACAACAACAAAGCCTTAATCCCACTAATCCTATTTACAAAAGATGAAAAGACAAAATATAAAATTACATAATTACCCTGACCTTTGAAAGAGGGTTGTATATGATATTCTAGTCTTTATTATTTATACTGTTAGATTGCCTTGAGACACATACAGACAAATTTTGTATGTACGATATAATATTTTTATTTGTTAATATAAATGGGTGAAGCATGGAATTATAATTTTTTTGGTTTGCTAAAGGTGAAGATATTAGATTTCTCTATTGCACGGCTAACATTTGAAATATTACTAATTTCATTAAAGAGTTTTGTTGTTTATATATACATCATCATAATGAGATTTCTTATTAACCAAACTAGTGATTTTAATTTTTTTGTTGATGCTTTTCCTGTTAATAATTCTATTTGCAATTATGATTATGATGCTTTAATGAAAAAGTTGTCGTGCCCCCCTTTGTTGTTTTCCTTAGTTTCGTCCTTTTCAAATTTTCGTTCTCAAACAACCACTATTATGATATAAGTGCATAGTGAGAAAATGGAAGATCAAAATTAGTCAAATATCAAGAGTGATAAAAGGGTGGATATGAAGTCGTCTCGTAGAGTAATCCTCACAATACAAACATAAATGAAGCAGTCTAAATTGAAACAGATCGTACTTGACCCAAGCAAATATACGAGAAGAATCTTACGATAGACTTCTATCTGAACCAAAGCAAAATTAAATTTATTTTTATTCTAGGCTAAAAAGGACCTCCCTTAACGTTGTGTCCCAAAGGTCAATTATATCTTGAGAGATACATAAGAAGACACTTGATAAAGCTGTTATGCTTGCTCTTTTTATTGACCTTAAATATATGACATCAAGGAGATTTTGTCATTCCAGTAGAAGAAACCTCCTATTATCATTCCTAAATCATACTATTGAGTAGAGGGTAAATCACTATAACCTAAGAGGTAGTCGCATCTCAATAAAAGAGGGCCTGAAAAATGACTACAAAATAACTCAAAAAAGTACCTATGACCTAATACAACTGAGAAAATTGTTTCATTAATCATATGTTGCATCGTCCAAGGTAGCTCAACAAATCTAAAGCCAAAATAAAAAAACATCACAGATCTTATAACTCTATCTAGACAAAAAGGCAAGTGTATGGACTTATACCCAACAAGGGTATAACAAGGAAACCTATAGAATTGAAGGAAATATGTGATTCAGATCACAAACTCATATCGCTCCACGAATGAATTATAATCTATCTTGGATCTAAGAAAATCTAACGCCTTAATCATATTAAACAAACACATACAACAACAATAACAACAAATATAAGCCTTTATCCCACTAAGTGGGGTTGGCTACATGAATCATTTTTCTCTATTGTGCCCTATTGAGTGTCATATTTTCATTTAATTGTTATAGATTAAGATCATTTTCTATACAATATGTCATATTCTTTTTAGGCCTACCTCCGCCTTTCTTAACATTATTCAAATCTAAAACATCTACTCTCTTAATTGAATCATCAGATGGTCGACCTTTAATGTGATCAAACCATCTAAAACGACTCTTTAATATTGCCTACTACTAGAGCTATACCAACCCTTTCATGGATAGATTTGTTTTGCATATTATCTCTAAGTTTCAAGCCACTAATCCACCTATGCATTCTCATCTAAGCAGCACTTGATTTGTTTTATGCTTCTCTTTTAAAGGCCGACATTTTGCGACAAAAAGTGTTGCACGTATTACAACCATCTTATAAAATTTTTCTTTAAGATTAAGCGGTACTTTTCTATCATACAATAGCCCAATACATTTGTACACTTCAACCAACCAACCTAAATTTTACAAATAAAATCCCCATCTATATCACCATCGCTTTGAATAATATACCCAAGATATCTAAAATGTTCACACCTATTAATAATTTGATCACCCAGAGTTAGAAGTGTGAAATTAGAGTTACTACTACTAAAACTGTATTTCCTGTATTTAGTTTTAAATCTACTTAAATGAAAGCCTTTGGACTCCAATGTAACCTCCATAATTTAAGTTTTTACGGAACTATTTCTCTAGTCTTATCCACAAGAAGGGTATTATCCTTTAGACTCCAATGTAAACCTTCATAATACAAGTTTTTCCTTAACTATTTCTCGTCTTATCCACAAAAAGGAGCTGATCAGCAAAAAAATACCCTAACGTACATCATTCTACAAATATCCAGTAAGAGCATCCATAACTAAAGCAAAAAAGATATGAGCTTAAAGTTGATCCCTAATGTAATCTAACTGAAATAGAAAATAAGTTGGTGAATCCTCCTTCGAACACATGTAACAGCTGTAGAATACATATCCTTAATGACTTGAATATATGTCATATCAACTCCTTTCTTTTCTAGAACTCTTCAAAAAACTTCTCTCAAAAGCTTAACATAAACTTTTTCTAAATTAATTAAAAATCATATGTAGATCCTCCTTGTTCTCTCTATACCGCTCCATTAAACTTCTCAAGAAATGTATAGAAACCTTATGAAATTTCTATTTGCGGTGACACAAAATCCCCACCACTTACCTTAATTCTAGATCATACTGCTGTTGTATAATATTAGGATCCGGTATGTATATGCGTAGTCAGATCACACTTTTTCTTTTATAGGATTATATCAAACCCATTGGTGTTGTTGGCCTTTTATATTTTTAGATTGAGTGTTTAATTTTCAACACCTTGAATATGTTCACTTCTTCTGCCTGCAATTTGTTTGGATAAGATCATAGCTAGGCTCATAAGGATAAAAACTTTAGCATAAAATTTAATTTTAAAAATATTATCTTTAATATAATTTAGGATTAAAAATTTCAAGATTTTAAAGTCAGCATTTTTATTTTTGTACACTGCCTTCGACCAATTTAAAAATGATTATAAAATGCATGGGTCTATTTCTTACATGGAAATCAGAAAAGGGAAAAAACAACGAGGCCTAGTAAGGTTAAGGTAATTAACTATAAGTGTGTAATTACAAAGATACACCATTTTCATACAACTATGAAAGTAGGGTTACAATTTTACACAAGCTACAACACTTGTCCGTATACAACGTACTTAAAACATCAGTAGTCCGAGAAAAATCACCGGAAGTTATTCCTAGATCTTCAATACTGCAATATGTGTTACAGTCGTATTTCAAATATGATGTTACAAACATGGGAGATATATAGTGGCGAGTAAGAGTGGTTGGCAAGCGGTGATCTACAGTGGTTGGCGGTTGAGATTAACTTTAATGAAACTTCTAGTTCATTTTAAATATATTTTTAAGATTTTATCACGCCAACAGTCATTCTATACATAGAAACATGTGCTACGCACCTCAACCTATTAGTTGACATCTGCGATGTCAGTTGTAAGTCCCCTGAGGTAGGGGGATCGAACCCCCCTCTGAGGACTGTCACTTTGCAAAGGGTAGCACTCGGATTGTTAGACACATTAGGAATGACTGGGGGCTCGTATAATAGCCTCTGGCCATTCCTATATATATATATATATATATATATATATATATATATATATATATATATATATATATATATATATATATAGAGAGAGAGAGAGAGAGAGAGGAACATTCACCGCCGTAGCATTCAAGAATCAAGATCTGCGGTCCAAAGTCACCATCAACAATGCCATAAACACATGAACATTAAAAGCTTCATAAATATTTTTAGAAATATTTCCAAATCAAGCCACTAATTGACACTCTAGAATTGTCAACTTAAGTTAACAAGTACCGAACTCTCTCTCTGATTTAGAAGTTTTGAAATTGATTGCTATCTGTTATTGTAGCTTTTTTATTTTGTATTTTAGTCTTATATTCAATTAATGGAGGCATTTATAAATGCAATATCAAACATTAGGTTTAGATACATAAATGCACAAGAATTGTGTGGCATTCTCATTAATATTGACATAATTTTCTAAATATATAAATATAGAAATCAAAGGAGCATTACTATTGCTTATATAAACCTATTATTTAACTATTTTTAATAAAAAATGCTTAAGCCTATTCATGAAAGACAGATGCCTAACATTTTTATAGATCAAAATTCGTCATAATTGCACAGCTACTGAACTAAAAATAATGCATTGACATAACACATTTATTTGCATGTGTAACAATCTAATTATTAAAAAATTCACTGAAAATTTAAAAAATAAATTAGAATTTAATAATTGGACGAGAGTTAAGAAAAAATTATTAGTTTATAAGAATGTGTATATATAATTACACCTTTTCATTATTTCTTGCCCGATTTGTTGGGGCATTTACATACATACCACTCAGTTCTTATGAACATTTCATATCTAACACCTTGATTTTTACATTTATGCCATCCAAATCATTCATAACTTACAATATGATATATGTAAAAAATGGGAAAAAATATTACATCCGGACTACGCACGTAGAGTTACGTGCGGAGCCCAATCATGGGAGACACGTGGAATCCTGCAATAACGCGCAGTTTAACACATGAATAACACGAAGGAATATTTCTCGTGTTACTCAACGGTTAGCGGTGTTTTAGGCGGAATAACACGGGGAATATTCCTCCGTGTTATTCCGCGTTATTCATGTGTTATTGCGGTAGTATTGTAACACCGGGAATATGCCCCCGTGTTATTCCTATGTTATTTCATGTAGTATTGATGTGTTATTGTGGTGGTATTACCACAATAACATGGAATAACACGGGAATAACACGAAGGAATATTCCCTGTGTTATTCCGCATTATTCCCCATATTATTCCGCCCAAAACACCGCTAACTGTTGAGTAACACGAGGAATATTCATTCGTGTTATTCTGCGTTATTGCGGATTCCACGTGTCTCCCATGAATTGAACTACGCACGTAACTCTACGTGCGTAATCTGAATGTATTATTTTGTCAAAAAATGAATTTCATGTGATGGATATGTAAATACATAAGGATTGAATAGTGTGCAAATTTTCCTATTTTTTATTACATTTAATTAGTCTTAAAATTATAACCACACATGAGCTGCATGTCCATAATTAATTCAGCGGAGAGAAACAATAGCACGTGAACTCAGTCTCCACAGCCAACCAACAGTTCTTATTTTAAGTCAATTTGTGCAAAAATTGAGGGAAAAAATATATATATAAGAAATTATAACGCCAGAGCAGAGTTTTCAATAAATATGCGACGGCTTGTATCATTAATCTTTGCTGTTGCTGGCGCTCTTAGCTGGACACAGACAACAGGCTTAACAGTGATATTTAGCTTTAGCAACATTAAGGCAGTGTTTGGTAGGACAGTTTTAGGGTCCGTTTGATGCAATTTGCGGTTTGGTATCGTACTGCAGTTTTATTTATTTGGGTAAATTATATTTTGACAGCTTTTTCAATAAACTGCCGCTGAAATCTGTATTTTTACTGGTTCTGGCTAGGTGCGGTGGCAGCTTCAAGCTGTAGTATGACTTTTTCGAAAAAAAAATTAATTGTACTTGTTACCGCAGCTTTTTGAACGTCAGGTTATTTTTCAGCAGCTTCACAATTACTTTTTAATCAATTTGCTTCATTTTGAGGAAGTATCCTATCAAAGTAGGGCTGTCAAAAAAGCTCGTTGTTCGTGAACAATTCGTGTTCGGTTCGCCAGGAAGTTCGTGTTCGTTCGATAAGTGAACGAACCAAACACGAACAGTGATGTGTTTGAACATTTCGAACACGAACACTAGCTCTGTTCGTTCGTGTTTGGTTCGTTTACACCCCTAATTGAGATCGACAAATCAATTTTAATGACTAAAATTTTTGTCGTTAGTAAGCCTATAAGTTGTATTAAACCGACCCAAAAATCTCATTTTCTTTGATCTTCCATTGATGACGATGATGACACTAGGCTTTGGATTTGCCTTAAAAAAGTAACCATTATATTTCTCGTCATTCGTTTCTTATTCTATTTTCTCAGCCAAAAATACGGATTAGGATTACTTGTGTCTCAGATGCTGACGCAGTTTAGGGCTCCACATGTATCGAGTTTAAGCTATATCACACACTTCCTATGTATTTACATATGTAACACTTAAACTTCAATTATTAGAGTTTTGGTTTATTATTCATAGTTAAGATTTAATTAAGATTCATTCCATACAATTCCAATGTATTTATACATAGAACGCCTAATGCTCAATTCTTGTAGCATGCCATATAATTCCTACGTATTTATAGAAATGCTACACAATTCCTATGCTATTTTTGGTGTGATATATAGAGCGAAAGTTTGAGTTTTTAGGAATGATAAGTGTAAAAACATAAGAACTGTGTGCTATGTATATAAATATCTTTCTTATTAGGGTTAGAAATATTTCCAAACATACCACTCAATTCCTATATATTTACACACATTTGTGACTTCTATTGCTTCAGAGTTGGGAAATTTACATACCTAGCAAATAATTCTTTTGTATTTACATATCTCACACATAGTTTAATTGTATTTTTGGTCTGATGAGTGCTTTGAAGTATAGGTTACACTAGCTAGGTACGTGTGTTACACATTCTCAAATCCTAAACCCTAAAAAAGAGGTTAAGAGGAGTTTTGGTAAAGGAGGATATGAATGTGTGTTAGACTTGTAGCCTCATTTGGCCAACCAAAATCTTATGAAATTTTGTGAATGACTCCAGAATCAATCTAGAAATATTTGTTATCATTCATTATAGGGTTTTCGACAAAAGGAGTTTCTACTAAGAGCTAGTCCTTAGCAAAACTATAAGAACACTCCATTTTAATTTGTCATTTTTGTTACATGTAATGTGAATCAATCATTTCATACATGCTTATGTATGAAATTCTTTATTTCACTAATTATTAATATTGTTGTCTTTAAATCTATGGGACGTTAGTGGATATCCTAAATTTAAGATCATTGATTTATAATATACACATCAAGGAAGAAAATGAGTTGACTAGTTCTTGAATGGTATTGAGAGTTTCATGCAAGTGATATCATGAATTCCTATTTATCTTTTAAAAGGTAACTTTCAATCACCGAAGAGAAACGATCTATAACCGACGATAAAACCTACGGTTTTGTGAGCATTAAAAATATCGTTGCAATTTTCGATGGCTTACCATCGAAACATTAACCAGTTGAATTTCGATGGCTTAACTCCAACAAAAGTAATTTCTTTTGATCAAAAAATATTTTCGACGCCATGTTTAGAGTAACTGGCGGTTTATATCACCAGTTCTTTTCTAAATAAAAACCGACAAACAAACCTCATTAGTAATTAAGGGAGTCATTTTACCTAGATCATGAACCGACGAGCATTTGATGATAACTAAGTGTTCTATGCATCGGTAATGATATTATATAAAATTGATGACCATTATACCGTGACTATGTTGTCAGAAAGGGTCTTAAATAGTAGACGTGACGAAAAGCCTCATTTTCATTTCTTCTCCCACGAGCTCAAAACCCTAATGGTCCTCCTCCTTCCACACCCAATTTTGCCCTATTCTATGCGATAGAATCACCATTAGAGCTAGTTGGGAAGAATACATCGAGATAGCGGCTTACAGAGACCACCAAAACTCTCATCCTTCCGCTTCACTCATACCAGATAAACCATTGAGGAAGGTAAGCTTGTTCGTGCCATTCTTTCTCTTTGCATGTCCTGAATTTAGGGTTTGTAATGACGGATTTAGAGCGGGATTTAACATGGATTGTACCTAAATCCTGCTAGACAGTTAGTTTGGAAAAAATAAAGCTGTGGACTTCATAGATTTGTAATATGCGAATTTAGAGTTTAAAAAGGCGAAGCTCACCTTCTCATGCATAGGTTCGTGACAATAAAGTATTATAAATGTAAATTTAAAACTTTCGGTGTTATGTTTGAAAAAAAAAAAAAGAAATTGTTTGGTATGTATGTAAATTTAACAAAAAAAAAGTGTTGGGTGTTCTTTACGTGAATGAGCCAATAAAGAGATGACTACATACAACCAACCAAATTTTTGATACATTTAAATTAACCATCCAAGTGTTCTTTTTGAAATACATAACTATTGTGTTTAGGCATGCCACGATCTACTATTAATAATTTGATAAAAAAGCAAAAATACAAGTTGGGGTTTTATCATGACTTTCCATATTTGAAAAAGAATTTGAAAAATGGATGCAAGAGAGAGGTTGATCTGCAAATATGAAGTTTTTGGTGGTCTTTATGTAATTGCCCCAAGAAAGAGGTAATTACACTTAGACCAAACCAAAAAGTTTTGAATCCTGGTTCGGTTGCTCGGGTTTAAATTTACTCTCAGATTTAGCATTTAAATGAAAATTCAGTTAATATGGAATGATTAGGTGGTTTGAGGTTACTCGAACAAGATCCTATAGTTTTTTCATCTTGCAGTACCAATAAAACTATTATATTAATGTTTAAGGACGTTGAGCTATAACATTCATGGATTCTAACTAATAATTATGGTTTGCCTTTTTTCTAGTATCCTAAGCAAATCAAGGGTAAGTATCAAAGACATGCTTTGAAGGTTATATCAACTTATTTGCACACAGAGTGTTGTCCATACTATTTGTGTTGGGACATTCATCTAATGTAAAACATAAGACTTAAGCTTATTTCTATCAGCTTGTTTCCTGAACCAGTTCAAGTTGGTTGCACTTTGGTTTACATCTATTGGAATGCCCAAAATTGAGTACAACATTAGGGACGAGAAATGCTTTATAATGAGTCTTATTGGTCGTATTATATAATTATGGTGGCCCAATTAGTTAAGTAAGTTTAATGACTTGTTAAATTTTATAAGCCTCCTTATCTGGGTTTAGGTTTATACTCATTGGAAGGCCTACAAATTTATACATATAATCTCAGGTTAAATGATATGTTTATTGTTGTTATGTTGTAGGTTATTCGGATAGAAAATTAATCATTGCAGAGTTTTTTAACGATGTCGAGGCCTTTATGGCAGCTGCATCTCAACTACTGGTTTACCTATCTGAGAGTAGGTTTTGGTGTCTATTTCTGAAACACATAAATCAAACACACTTAATGCTTGATGAAGTGAGATATGATTTATACCGTCATATGTTTCAATCTGATTACTGGATTGGAGCTTGACATGGGGAGGTTGAGCCTACAAAATGCAGCTCTTCTCCTTCGACAAGCTATGATCCTCAGTCAAGATTTGACTCAAATAAATATGAAGAAATAATGTTTAATGAGACAACACAAAATTATCTGAGTAAAGTGCAGCAGGAAGATGCACCAAAACTAGAGGCTAAGATGTTTTATGATTTATTGAATGCTTCTCAAAGGCCACTATGGGAAGATTGCACATCTCATTTTGAGTAATCTGTAGCTCATAGAATGCTGAAAATTAAAATAGAGTTTAACAAGCGTCGAGAGTGCTTCGATCAGTTTACAAGACTGCTGAAAGAGATAAATCCACCTAAAAATTAAGTCCTCAAAGATTTATACATGACGACAAAGTTGATCTCCAAGTAAGAGCTTAAAACAGAGAATATTGATTATTGGGAAAACAAATATATGTTATATTACAAGACTAGCACGAGAGAGACTCAGTGCAGATTTGGTAATTCTCCAATATTTAAAACACATAGTAGAAAATGTAAGAGACAAAAGGAAGTTTCGTTTAAGAGACTCATTTATCTGTCTCTTATTTCACATCTTTAGAGATCATACTGTTCTATGTGTATTGTTTCACATATGACATGATATCATAACAAATCATAAGAAATCAACTTAATGAGTCATCCAACAGATAAGGAGGCAATGATCGATGGTGGCAGGACTTGTGCAAGACTAGTATTGGATTTTAGCTCCTTGTCAAAGCTTCAAGTTCTTTCTCTAGCCTCAAGCGCTCCCCCTCATAAGAGTGGTGTGGGCTCTATTTATAATTTTATGGTGCAATTAATGAAGGAAAATGAACCACTTTGATCGGACGGTTTAGAAAGCTTCCTTCGATTATACGGTGTTTGATGGACATTTGAGTGCCTTAACAATGTCGTAATTAAGTGGATTCTTCTTGTCGAGTCCTCGATTCGACTATAGCCTTGCTAGATTTAACATTTGTTTGACCTTCTAAATATGCACGAAAAACTTTCAAGCGTGGTTTAATGACTTGATCTGAGCTTGATTTAACTTGGATTGGACTATTGTTGATATCATTGAGCTAGTCATTTTAACTATAAGTTTTCTGAAATCGGAGCTCTAGGTAATTTTTTATCAAGATTTGAACATTTATTGCTAAAACAATTATCCAGAGATATGTCATATCTCGATATTCATTTTGAATGATGTGAATTTGTTGATGGTGTTATGTGTGTGTGTGTGTGTGTGTGTGTGTGTGTGTGTGTACAGGGCTACATAAAACATTGATATCCCAACAAAAAGAAACAAAAACCTCAATAAAAGCAAACAAGTAGATAACACATGTCTATGGACGAGGCAGTTTAGGTCGGCCTCTTCCTCTATTTCTTAGGGTGGATCTAGTTAACAGACTCTGAAGTGTTGTACCATTGCCAGGAGTGGCCAGGGTATCATTCATTAAGTCTCCAAGCTGAATAGTGCCTCCAGCCTTCATTCTCTGCCGAGAAGTGTAAACTTGCCATTCTTCTTCTGAAGACTGGTTTATGATATCATTAGATAGTGGAGCATCAGTAGAGGGAAAGGCAATCACAACAATTAGTTCCAGTGGTCGTGAAGGATAGTCTTCCAATACTTGGGAATCTCCTGCACTCTCAACAGGTAGTTCTACCACGATTAAGGAGTCGTTGAGCACATCCAAATGATTAATAACAGTAAGATGGTCTGTGTTTGGCTCTAAAGCTTCCTCATTAGCATCAGGAGACAGTTATTTCGTCACCTGGATGTGAATGTTAGCATCAACCCTTTCTTAAATCACCTCATGGAGGGGGACCTGAGCACCCTTCACGGTAGTTAGAGCCTGACCAGATAGTGTGTCCTCTTCAGAAGAAGAAGGGGCAGTGATGACATACTGCTTCCTATGGGCAATCACCTGGCACCCCTCCAACAAAAGACCCTTATCGACAAACTCAACATTTTCATAAACCATCTCAGTAGACAACCCATTTTGTATTGTATCCTCAATGGGCATAGCAGTAGGTCAGGAATGTGCGGAGTAACAGGAGGTGGGGCTACAACGGGTCGAAGATGTGGATGCAACTGATAACAGGATAGAGAATTATGACCAAACATTCTACAGTGATGCAGTATGGGCGATGAGGTCCCATCACAATCTCCTGCCAGTAACCGTGATGAGGGGAGCCAATCCAAATCTCCCCTGGAAAAGGTTGAGTGATGTCGTGTTCCACAAGTACAGAAGCTTTAGATGGTCTGGCGTGGGAGTATCAACCTTCTGCAGTTTCCCAAAAGCAGTTGCCAGCACATAAAGGGTTTTATAATTAAAGATATGCACCTTGAGCCCCGAAAAATTAACCCAAACCATAATAATAGGAGATTCCAATTTATGATCAAAATCCACGGTCCATTTCAGAATTTTCATAAAGCTATTATCAAATTTGAGAACTTTTTGAGCAAAAATTTGGGTATAACCCAGGTCATTTGAGAGTTGAATGAGAACGTGGCGATCATCTAGCGAACCAACTTTCCAACTCCCTGTGAGTTTAAGTGAATCGAAGTGCTTTCTAGTAATCTCAAACTTGGGATTTCCATACAAAAATTTCCCAATAAGATTATATCTGTGTGCATAAGCCAAAATACTCGTTTCTTCTTCAGTGAGAAACAAAGCGGGTTTGTCATTCTTTATTCCCAATTTCTTAATAAAGGTAAAGCCACCTCTCGAGTCATAAGCATCATGGAAAGCTTGAGGAACAAAAACAACACCGACCACCTACTCCAGAGGTGGAACCCCCAGAGACAGCCGCCGCATAACTCGTAGCCATTCCCCAAAACTGAACAAAACCAAAGCCAAGTGCGGAAACCCCCAGGCAAATTGTGAACCCCCCATGATAGAATCGCGAAACTCCCAGGCACAAGTTCGAACAGTAAAATCGAGAAAATCCCAGGCGCGAACAAAAATCCACAGTAAAATGGAGAACATGAAATCTCAAATCGAAGCAAGATGAAGAAGAAAAGGTAATAGGAAGGATCTCACTAGCTCAGAGTATCAGAGAAGAAGGATCCATGGAACCCTAGCGTCAAGCCTCCGAAATCTCCAGAGCAGGATTGCCCCCTTCATCGCAATATATATATATATATATATATATATATATATGTATGTATATATATATATATGTATGTATATATATATATATGTATGTATATATATATATGTATGTATATATATATTAAAAGGAAGCCCTAGGGTCAATTCATTGAAATAGAAACTGGGTACAATACAAGTAGTATGAGAGGGCCCCGAAGTTGGAGCTCTACCCATAAGCAGCAAAATAAACAAACAAAGGAGAACATAATAAAACAGGAAAATATCAAAAAAAAAAAAAAACACACAAACAAGTAGTGATTGTGAAAGAGGACGCCTAAGCCTTCCTCTTCCACCGGTACTAACTAAGGACGTCTAAGCCTTCCTCTGCTAGGTCATGGAGAAGTGTGAGAAAGTATATGTTTAAGGGCTTGGCCCATACCAGGATGAGCCAAAGTATCATCGATTAAACTTTCAAACTAGAAGGTACCCCTAATCTTTTTCTTCCTCCGAGATATGTAAACTTGTCATTCTTTTTCTTTTTCTTCTTCGTCTTCTTCTTCGGTTTCACCATCTTCTTCTTCTTCTTCTTCTTCTTCTTCTTCCGTTTCTGAACTGGGAAGCAGTATCAACGACTTGTTGTGCATTAACACCTTGAACCCCTTCTCTCTCAATAGGTAGATCTACTACAATTAGATAATCATCCACTACATCGACAACAGTAACTGTCTCGGTAGCTAGAGGAAATTGAGTATCTATCCTATTACTATCAGAACCAACATCACCATTTTGTACATTATCTGCTATAAGCAAGATTGGAATCACAGGAGGTGGGGGAACGTCCGAACATTCAACGGCCTCTACCTCGTTGTTGAAAGCATCAAAAACAGTTTAACCAATATGAGCATTCTCCACTATTTGCAACTCATTAGCAACAACATTCCCCAAAGGAGGAACGGGGGAAATTACAGAAGCAGGGTCAATGTCAGTATTTCTGTGGTTCTCATCCAAAGCAAGAGCAACATGTGCTTGTGGCCTTAAATGAGGGTGCAGACGGTAGCACACAGAGTTGTTGTGACCAAACATCCCACAGTACGAACAATAGGGAGGGTGCTAGCCCGTTACTATTTTTTTCCAGTACCCTTGATGTGGAGGACGAATCTAAATAACATCCGGATAAGATTTGGTGATATCTCGTTCCACAAGCATACAGGCTTCAAAAGGTTTATCGACTTCCAGTGTAGTTGTATTCACCTTTAATCGTTTCCCAACTGCCGAAACCAGCATATACAGAGTTTCATAATTAAACAAATGCGTCTTGAGACGAGGGAAAGTAACCCAAACCGGTATGATTGGAGACTCAGATTGCGGGTCGAAGTCGACTGTCCACTTTAGTATCTTCATAAAACGGTCTTCTATTTTTAGAATTTTTTGTGCAAAAATTCTAGTATAGTCAGCATCGTTTGAAAGCTGAATGAGGATGTGTCTGCCATCTAATAATCCGATCTTCCATTTGCTGGTAAGCTTAAATGCATCGAAATATTTACGAATCAACTCAAGTTTTGGATGCCTATATGAAAATTTACCAATCAGATGATAACGGCATGCTGAAGCAAGAATATTTGTTTCGTCCTCAAAAAGAAATAGAGCGGGCTTGCCGTTCTTCCTTCCTAATTTTTTGATGAAGGTAAAATCACCTCCTCCCGTCTCAAGAGCATCATCTATATATATATATATATATATATATATATATATATATATATATATATATATATATATATATATATATATAGTTAAAGGAGACTCTTAGCTCCTTACGTGTTAAATAAAAAAATAAAGTACAAAACCGGAGAGAGATCCTATCAAAACCCACCCGTACAACGCACGCAAAAAAGAGGAATCTAAGGATCTCTCTCCAAAAAAATTAAAACTACAACTCACACGACTCAGCACGACACACGATCGAGACAAAACAATCCCAAATAACTCAGAAGGAATATGAAAAGAAATAAAAGGTGCATGAAGAAACAGACCATACTGCTGCAGTCAGGTGGCCGCTTTATTACCGATCACGTTTGGTGTGTGTCAAGATAATAGATAAGCCAAATGAAAAATCATATATATATATATATATATATATATATATATATATATATATATATATATATATATATATATATATATATATATATAAAGATTGATTGACTGTCGGAGACCGCCGATCAACCCCTATAAGTTGAACTGACCGAGGAGCGGACTTCCATTTCGATGCGGTGTCTTATTTGAATCCTCCCGTCATTAGTGGGATTCGAACCCCTGACCCGAGGGACTTACAACAAAGGCCGTAACCAATGAGCCAAGACTTTCGCATATATATATATATATATATATATATATATATATCATCTGGCTCATTCAACACTAGTAGTTATGGTTAAATGTCATGTTCAAATTGGTTCATTTTTAAATATTATGTCCAATTTAATAACTATTTTGTTGGAATTTAATACTATAAAATAAGTTTTTTATAGGATAAATAACTTAATAAAGTTGTTGAACAACTGAGAAGTGGAGCTATATTAAGTTTTGGAGGTTTGAATTATAAAAATTCTCATTTAACATTCTCGAGAAATATGTTGGGGTTCACATTTTTGCTCACTTATTAATTTGATCATCTGGCTGAATTTTCTATGATATTTTTGATACGTAGCAGGAGATGGTTCAAATAGTAAGCAAGTTGGTGAAGCATATGTTATAATTGATTTTATACAATACAATTCATTTTTTATCTGCACTTGATAAAGTCTACTTTGAGAGTAATAAAATAACAAAATTTATCTGTATGAAAGTGAAAATTGATATTTTATATGATACTTTAAGTAATGCTTTATCATTTAAATGACCTTAAGTTTCTTTCTCTTTTTAATGTTATATTATTATTTAATAATTAATACTGCCCTTATTGTAAAAAATAACTTCTAGAAATACTCGCCCTTAAAAATGAGAAAATTTTACGTTTTTCGTCCGTACATCGGCGTAAATCACACCACACCATACAATCCATATCATCAACTGTACATCTGATTTACCGAACGTAACATTTTTTTCTTAAAAATAGATGAGATTCACCTGTTATTTGTCTGAATATCTCGCCTAAACTACACAAGCAAAATAAAATTTTAATTTTACTCTTTCTATAAATAAATTGCAAATTCATTGTCACCATGAACATAACTCGGTTCCGTCCCTACATAAAGGGACTCGCGCTTCAACGTGTTACCCATGACTTTGATTCGTTAAAGATGTTTTGGAGGTTAGGGTTTATTAAAAGACGAAAATGACGAAGAAGAAGGTGATAAAAAATAACACAAAGGAAAAAATCAATGGAATGGTAGCACTAAAATCTTCATATTTGTTTCGCTCGATTATAGAGTTACATATGGAGCATCTTATATTGTTGGTAGAATTTCACCTATTTGAAACTCTTTATTGAAATTTAAAATTCGACGAAATAAAAAAGTCCCACATTTTTTTATTAAAAAGTGTGTATTTCATAGCTTGGAGGTGTCTGCATATTCCCTTTTTTTTGTTTTATCCCTCAACCTTCGGGACATGATTATTAAACAGTTTAATAAAGTACTTGGTTCAACTTAAACATTGAACTAAATTATAAAAATGGCCTCAACTTGTAATGAAATTTGAGCGAACACAAGCTGAAATCGAGTTTTTTATCTATGTTAAAGGTTGAGCTTGTTTTAAAATTTTGAGCTCGAGCTCAATATGACCTTTTGTGTTTATGTTCGGGTTTGATTTGTTTGTCATTTTGACTGTTGAAGTTCGGTTTATATTCATTTCATATGATGATAATCAAGTCATAATTTAGCAAGTTATCGAGCAGCACTGTTGAGTGATTTAACATTTGATCAAATGAACTTATCAAGCAAAGTAATATTATTGCTATTGATCTCTTTATTTTCCAATCAGATACATCTTATTGAGCAAACAAATGAGTACTATGATTCAGCTATTTTTTTAATCAAATAGACTTTATCGAGTTTATAAAAAACTTATTTATGAAATTAAGAGAACAAATGAGTCTTTAAATGAACAAACTACTAAATGAATAACTAAAATAAACATACATTTACTCAAAATAAATGGACAACTAAACAAACAAGTATTTGTCTTGTTTTAGGTTAAATTTCAGTTTCTAATTGGTAGCTAACTCCATCATTTAACAGTTGAGAAGTTGATCACTAATATTTATGGTGGAAAGGCAGTTATTTTTCGGTCGCAAAGTTGTAGACTAATTACCTCAGTAAGAACTACAGATACGTCTGAATGTGCAGCCGCATCAATCGTTAATAGTTAGCGACTGAAAAAATTGGTCAGCAAAATGTGACGACCATTATAACCATTGATAATTAATCTAATCATCGACCATTATAACCAAAGCTCCTCTCATAGAAGTAACCATTTTGCCTCCAAATGATGAAACCTCATTGATTTTCCGTGGAGCTAAGGCTACTTTAATATCCAATTTTCTCTACTAACGTGTCATATAGACTAGGAAACAGCCTTTGTAAGACTGATTTCAACTTGTAGGATATAACTACTTGTACTCATTTGAATTGTCTATCTATCAGCAGCTAAGTTACCTGAATCATATAAATATTATAATACTTGGTTATGAATTGCAATAGATTGCACAACAGATGGGATCACCCCGATAGATTCTAATTATTGTCCCTAATGATAGCTTGTTAACAGAAAATGTTTTAGAATATAAATTAAATTTATGATTTTAAATTTTATTCTTGCATAATTTGTGTTGTGATATTTTTAATAAAGAATAATGATATATATATAATGATATTTTCCGGGTGATCGTCGTCTCCCGGGCGTGGTGATCTCTTCCCCCTGTTTACTTCCCTGTTTTTCTTTTCTTTTCTCTTTGATCGAACGGAACTACGCGAATGCTGTTACCGGAGGCTCTTTTCCGCCTTCAAAGAATCATTCCTGCTACTTTCCCCAAGCGTTTCACGAAGCCTGGGAACTTGGAGGAGGCGATTATAACTTCATTAAGAAACTAGGCAGGAAAAATGGTAAACCAGCTCTTTATCTTACGGATGAGGAGACTAATATCCTCGCTTCATCTTGTTGATTTGTGTTGATCGGAAAATTTCTCTACGGGCATCCTAAGCTCGACATCATACGTAAGGAATTTGATTCTCTTAAACTTACTGGCGCTTGGAAAATAGGTTCAGTGGATGGTAGACATATTCTTATAGATCTCACTAATGATGTTGATTACACTAATATTTTCGCTCGTAAAGTACTAAAAATAGATAACAGATATATGAGGATTTTAAATTGATCCTAAAGCGGAATCTCCTGTCATCCCTGTTTGGATCAAGTTTCCTGACTACAAATACCACTTACTTAATCATGAGATCCTCTACTCCCTAGCTAAAGGTTTTGGTACACCCCTTCGGGTGGATAATCCTACGATCGAACGTACTAAGCCCTCGGATGCGTGCTTTCTAGTTGAAAGAGACATCACCCAGCCTTACCCTGACGAAGTATGGATTGGCTCCTCGCACACGGGAGTGCGGCAACGAGTCGTTATGGGATCTCACCCACCTTATTGCTCTCACCGTGCCATGTTTGGTCACTCTGCTACGATTTGCTTATCGACTTCATCCACATTTAAAACCAAAAACATTACTCACAACCTCGAACCACGTTACCCCCTTCCTCACGAGCCTCCACTTGATACACAAAAAGCTCGTTCCACCCTTCCCCCTCCCATCCCTGCCCCCTCACCCCCCTCCCCCCCCCCCCGCCCTCCACATGTCCCTGAAGTCTCTTTACCACACGCTAATGTTCCACCTGATGGCCCCTCCCCCATCTCCCCAACCATCCATGTTCCACCTACTGATGTTTTACCCTCTGTTAAGGATGACTGCAATTCACAACAAAGCTCAAATAACAATGCCTTGATATCTGTGGATGATGATCAAAATATCCAGGTCCTTTTACCAATAGCAGTTCCACAAACTTCCACTCCTTGCATTACGCTGGGGACCTCCATTTCAGCCCAAACTGCTTTGCCTCCCACAGACCATCCCCTGGACACTTCTCAAAGTCTACCTTCTTTTAACCCTATACCTGACATGCATGATAGGAGAACTGGCCAGGACTCCTCTGAGCCTTCTTCACCTATTCTTGAAGCCACTAATGCTGTGGAGACAGAATGGCTCATTCAAAAGTCCACAAAGAAAAAAGGAAAAAAGTTTTCTGACACATCACAAAACTTGGGGGATTTCATTGAAACTAGTATCTCTGAAGGTGAAATATTACCCCCCTCTTCTAGGATTACTAGAAGAGGTGGTAAACATCATGTTTAATATAATGGTTTGGAACATTAGGGGAGTGGCTGACCCTAACTCCCATAATCATCTAAAATATTTGTGTAGGGTCCATCATCTTGATATGTTGCTGTGCTTGAACCACTGGTTTCTACTCACAAAGATAGAATAATCTCATCTTTCCCTCTTTATGCTCACTACATCAATAATAATAACAAAATATGGATATTTTGGAAAAGACATTTACAATTACAAGTTATAGAGGATGATAAAAAATTTGTGCTTGCTCATTTCACTGCTGGTTCTTTTAGCAGCTGGATTACTTTTATTTATGCTAGTACTATTCTATCTAATAAATACCTGCTGTGGAACAAACTAATTATCATGGGATCCACAATTCAAGATAATTGGTGTGTGGGAGGGGATTTCAATATGATTATGTCTCATTCGAAAGAAAAGGTGGTCTTAGGGTGGACACAAAACTTATGCAGCATTTCTGTGATGGTACTGCTAGTGCTGGTCTTTATGATTTAGGTTTCACTGGCAATCAATTTACTTGGAGACGGGGCTTATTGTTTCAAAGACTTGACAGATTTTTTGGCAATGCTAAATTCCTTAATTACTTTCACATTACCAGGGTGCAGCATTTAAGTCACGCTTCTTCTGATCACAATCCCATTTTATTATCTTTAGCTTTCCACTCTAAACCTAGCACCACACATTTTAAATTCCTAAACATTTGGACTTCTCACACTACCTTTATTGATCTGATTAAGGTTTGGTGGAAACCTGTCAGATGTGGCTCTCCCTGGTATATACTATAGCAATTGCATAAAATAGTGGTTGCTGGTTTAAAACGTTGGAATAGTGAGGTATTTGGTAATATTCATACTAGAGTTGCCAAGTCCCAACAGCTAGTTGACTCACTTGAAGCCATAGAAAGCTTCACCCCTGATATTTCTGCTGAACTTTCTCAAGCTCATTTGACACTGCTTACTGATATTACATTGGAAGAGGATCTCATGAAACAAAAAGCACATGAAATACACTTCACTAATGGGGATAGAAACACCAAATATTTCCATGCTTCAATTAAAAATATATGCAATCATAACTCTATTTTAAAGATTATTACTGAAGATGGAGCTGTGTTAACCGAGAATGAGGAAATTGGCTTAAATGCTTCTCATTACTTCACTAAGTTATTTTCTAACCACATGCAGGTACCCTCTATAAATGAGGATTTCTTTACTTCGAAAAGCATCTTATTTCCTCCTGCTAGTACTGTCGATATCCCTTACGAGGAAGAAATCCTTCATTGCTCCGAAAGACATCAACCCTAATAAAGCCCCCGAGTCCCGATGGCTTCTCTCCCGCTTTTTATGTCACATGCTTGGGATATTATCAAAAATGAGGTTGTTTTGGCTATTCAATGCTTTTTTATGGGGGATGAACTCTGTAAGTATTTTTCTGCTGCTCTTATAGTACTCATTCCTAAGGGAAGAGATAAATCCCATTGGTCTAATTTTAGGCTAATCTTTCTAACCACAGTCATCTCTAAAATCATAAGTAAAATTTTGGTGGCTAGAATGCAGCCTTATCTAAACAACATCATTTGCCATTATCAATCTGCTTTTGTCAAGGGAAGGGAAATTACGAATAACATCTTATTGGCACAGGAACTCCTTGATGATTTAGACAGAAAATGTAGAGGAGGCAATCTTGTGATGAAACTAGATATAAAAAAGGTTTTTGATACTATACATTGGGATTTCATTATTAATGTCCTAAAAGCTAGGGGCTTTCCTACTAATTTTTGCAATTTGATTATAAAGTGGCTCTCAAACAACTTCTATAGTGTGCTGGTAAATGGCTCCTCTTATGGCTTTTTCTCTGCACAAAGGGGAATTAAGCAGGGTGATCCCCTCTCCCCTATCATTTTCATACTTGCTTTTGATTATCTCTCAAGGATGTTGAAACTGTATCAGTCACAACACACTCACACAAGATACTCTCATAGAGCTCACTGCACTGTTTCACACCTTGCTTATGCTGATGATATAATTGTTTTCTCCAATGCCTCTAAACCTCGCTATTAAGAAACTCATGCATGTGTTGGCTAAATTTGAAACCTTATCAGGGCTTACCTTTAACAAAGATAAATGTCAACTTTATTTTATCAAACACTTGTCTCACATCCATACCAGCTGGGCCACCAGTTACACTGGTTTCAAATTAGCTCACCTGCCTCTTAAATATCTTAGCGTTAACTTAATAAGGGGTAGATGCAAGAAAATTCAGATGGATGAGGTTATTGATAAAATTCAAGGAAGGATAAAGGATTGGAAAAATAATTTCCTATCCACTGGAGGTCGTTTAACCCTTTTAGCTGCTGTGCTTTAGAGTATACCTCTATATGCTTTACAAGTTTTTAATGCTAAAAAAAGCTCTCTTAAGCTATTAGAAGGCATTTTCAATCGTTTTCTTTGGGAAGGTGGAGGTGCCAAGAGACACTGGCTCTCTTGGAAGAAACTGTGCAAACCTAAATTTGCTTGGGGGTTTAGGTTTCAAAGCTCTCTCTCACATTGTGGAAATAAACATGTGTAAACTACGGTTTAAATTCGAGCTTGGTGAGTCATTGTGGGCTAATTTCATGCACTCTAAATATCGCTCATCCGCCCACCCTCCACTTGTTAATTGGAAGACTGGGGACTCTAAGATCTGGAAGGCCATTCTAAGTGCAAGAACTTTAGCTACTGATCTTTTATTTTGGGAGTTAGGTGATGGCAGAATTTCTTTTTGGAAGGACTGCTGGGGGGTGCCTCTGATGGATCACCTACCCCAACATCCTGACCAAGAGAACATCTTAGTTGCTGACTGTTGGTTAGAGGGCCACTGGGATTCTATCGAAACTTTGTCGATTGGTGGGCATGATGTTGCCATGCTAATTAACCAAATCCCTATACAGCAAACCCAGAGAGATAAACCTGTATGGAGGAAGCCTTCCTCCATGTCAGTGAGTAAGTATATATATAACTCTATCACTTCTCATTCTAGATGGCATTGGAGAAATATTTTCTGGCAACCACTGTTCACACCATCAATGTCCTTCTTCCTTTAGCGTTTATTTTCTTCCTTACTCGCACTGGATGACATTTTAAAACTTAAAGGTTTACGTTTGGCTTCTATATGTCCTCTATGCAAGCAAGATGAAGAGTCTTATCAGCATATTTTTTTCAAATGCATTTACACTAAGGTTATTTGGAACATGCTGGCCACTGTTTTCAATTTGAATTGGCCTAAATGCACTTCTATTGGAATTTATTTGAAAGTCTGGAAGATTACCACGAATGCTGATAAAACTTTATTTCATTTTTCCTTGGTGGTTCTCTGGTTTGTGTGGATGGCCAGGAACAGTTTTAAACATTCTGATCAAAACCCCACACCGAGTGTTACTTTCTCTAATATTTGGGCTTACTATCAAAAAGCCATAAAATTATGCCCTTATAAATATGGATTTCCCAGTACTCGCATGCTCGTACTTGGTTAGATGGTTGCCCCCTATACTCGGATGGATCAAAGCCAACATTGATGGTCGCTTGGACCACCAATTGTTCAGTGCTTGGTGGCCTATTTAGAGATCATTACGGAAAAGTTTTATTTTTTTCTCTTCACCTATAGAGGCTGATACACCTTTGTGTGCTTGAAGTCCGGGCACTTTTGCTTGCTCTCAAAAGCATTCGTATGCTTTAATTTAACTCATCTGCACATTGAAACAGACTCAGAGATGCTTTTTAAACTATTTCATAAATCTACCCCTCTCCCTTGGTCACTTATTTACCTGTTTAGACGTATATGGAGCATCATCACCACCTCTTCTATGCAAGTGAATCTAACCTTTATCTACAGAGAAGGCAACTCCCCGTTGGTCGGCTTGCCAAGCATGCTTTCGATACACCGGTTGTGGGCACAAAACCCTCGAGGCGACTTGCACGTTTGCTTCACGGTGATCTTTTAAATTTACCTTACATTAGATGCTGATTCATTATGTTGATTTTTGTTTTCTGGTTTCTTTATCCTCTATACTTTCTAACTTTAGCATCTTCTCTCACTACTATAGGCTACAGATTCACTTGATGGCTTTACAACATTTCATTTTTGAAGTTTTGTTTTTCACACATTCAGTTAAAAAGACATGAGGGCACATCTGCTTTGAACAACACTGCGCAATGGATTGCTATTTCTCTCTGGGTCACGTACTTTGGGGACTTTTCCGGATGCCGCACCTCTATACTACGGATCGGCCATTATGCAAACCTTTATCTTCGGATTGGAGGATCATGCAACTAATGCATGTCATTTTATTGATCTCCTATGTTCTATTTGATTTCCTTTGTTCTTTTAATGTCGTTTTGGTTTACACTCTGTTTTGGTTACTCCCTCACTAAAGCCTTTTCTTGGAGTTATTTTTCAGAGTGAGTTGTAACGTGGGAGGCTGAACCCTTATGGGTGCGTGGAATTTGTATTTTTTTGGGTTTTCTTAGCTGGGGGTCGGCCTCCCCACCCCCTTTTGTATCGAACCTTTTTATATTAACACGTAAGGAGCCACAAGTGCTCTTTCCCCATATATATATATATATATATATATATATATATATATATATATATATATTGAAAAGCCCTAGGGATAATTATATTGAAATAAAAAGATGATACCAAAAGTTATATGAGAGGGCCCAATAAAGGTGACCTACCCATAAGATACATAAAACAGTGATACCCTAACAAAAAGAAACAAAAACCTCAAAAAAAGCAAACATGCAGATAACAAGTGTTTATGGACGAGGCAGTTTAGGCCTGCCTCTTTCTCTAGTTCTTGTGGCGGATCCAGATAACAGACTCTGTAGTGTTGTACTATTGCCAAGAGTGACCAGGGTATCATTCATTAATTCTCCAAGCTGAATAGTGCCCCAAGCCTTCTTCCTCCGCCGAGAAATGTAGACTTGTCATTTTTTTTTCTGAAGACTGGTTGATGATATCTTTAGATAGTGGAGCATTAGTAGAGGCAAAGGCAATCGCAGCAATGGGTTCCGGTGTTCGTGAAGGATATTCTTCCAATGCTTGGGAGTCTCATGCACTCTCAACATGTATTTCTATCATGATTAAGGAGTCGTCAAGTACGTCCAAATGTTTAATAACAGTATGATGGTTTGCGTTTGGCTCTAAAGCTTCCTCATTAGCATTAGGAGACGCATGTTTCGTCACCTGGGCGTGAATGTTAGCATCATTCCTAGCTTCAATCATCTTATGGAGGGGGACCTGAGCAACCTCCATGGTAGTTCTAACCGATAAGATAGTGTGTCCTCTCCAAAAGAAGAAGGGGCGGTGACCGCTCCTATCTCCTAGGGGCAACCACCTGGCACCCCCCCCCCCCCCAAACAAACGGCCCTTATCAACAGATCCAATATTTTCAGAAACCATCTCAGTAGACAAACCATTTCTACCATATCTGCCATAGGCATAGCAGTAGGTATCACATGCAATGATGAAGAGGGTATAACGTATGTAGAAATGTGGTGAGTGATAGGAGGTGGGGCTACCATGGGTCGTAGATGTGGATGCAACCAATCACAGGATGGAGAGCTATGACTAAACATTCCACAGAGAGGGGAAAATGGGGGATGAGATCCCATCACAATCTCTTGCCAATAACCCTGATGAGGGAAGCCAATCCAAATCTCCCTTGGAAAAGATTGAGTGATGTCACGCTCTACAAGCACACAAGCTTTAGAAGGCCTGATTGTATCAAGCATGGGAGTATCGGCCTTCAGCGGTTTCCCAAAAGCAGTTGCCAGCATATAAAGGGTTTCATAATTAAAGATATGCACCTTGAGCCCCAGAAAATTAATCCAAACAGTCCATTTTAGAATTTTCATAGAGCAGTTACTGATTTTAATAACTTTTTGAGCAAAAATTTGGGTATAATCTGCGTCATTTGAGAGTTGAATGAGAATGTGGCGGCCATCTAGCGAACCAACTTTCCAACTCCCTGTGAGCTTAAGAGAATCAAAGTGCTTTCTAATAATCTCAAGCTTGAGATTTCCATACAGAAATTTCCCAATGAGAGTATATTTGGGTGCTGAAGCCAAAATACTTGTTTCCTCTTCAGTGAGATACAAAACGGGTTTGTCATTCTTTCTTCCCAGCTTGTTAATAAAGATAAAGCCACCTCCCGACTCATAAGCATCATGAAAAACTTGAGAAAAAAAACATTCCCAGCCACCTACCCCGGAGTTGGAACCCTCAGAGACAGCTGCCGCATTAGAAGGAGCCATACCCCAAGATGAAGAAAATCGGCCACAGAGAGCGAAAATCCCCAAATCTAGAGCAGACTCAATGAGAACAAAAATGTAGGCAGTAGTTGCAAAAAAACCCTAAATCGTTAGCAAGGAAACCCTAACTCGCAAGAATCCCAAATCCAGTAAGAGAAACCACAGCAGTACTAAACCATAGCAAGAAGAAGATGAGAGTAAGTTAAGAAAATTTCACCAGCTGCATGGGTTAGATGGTAAACCTAGTCATCCACCCCATTCGCCTCCGATCCGCCCCATTCGCATCATGAAAAAATTGGGAAGGTAATAACGGGATCACGAGTGCACAGAGACCCAAAACTCCCAAAAACTCCACTGCCAGCGACACTCAAGCCTCGCTTCGCTGCAAAGATCGGAACTCTAGCAGTAAGGAAATCCATGTTCGCCGCTCTAGCTTGTTGGCTGCTCCATCTTATATATATATATATATATATATATATATATATATATATATATATATATATATATATTCTATTAATAATTAATTAAACATAAAAACGTATTTATGATGTGTCGTGTTCTATTTTTTCAATTATGTCGTGACCTTGTATCATATGGTGTCGTGTCTATATCCCCATGTTCATATCTGTGCTTCATAGGCGTCAACATATTACATTCTTAATAGAATATTATGATAGTAAAACGTGTGTGAGTGTTTGTGTGTGTGTGTGCGCGCGCGTGTGTGTGTGAGAGAGAGAGAGAGAGAGTAATATCTTAGCTTCAATTGTAGATTTGATCTTATTAAAAGGTAATGCAACACACAATAGACACATGAATTATTTACGTGGAAACCTTATAAATATGAGAGAACTACAGAGCCTAGTCCAATTAAAATGAGTTTAAATACTTATAATTCAAGATTATAAAGCATCACACTTCCAAGATATTGGAGAAGTCAATAAAATGTAATAGATCTAATACACGGAGCCTGAAGCTGTAATAATTAAATTTTATAATTATGATTTCAGGAACTAACAATCTAGTATTGTGTATAAATCTAAACAGACAAAAATTTTCAGACAATTAAAAATCAGATGGATAAGATAACCCATTTCAGTCTCTCAATCATTTAAACAAGTTAGGAGCAACACTATAATTCAGATCAAATATACCATTTCCTTAAATATATATAATACCGAGCATGCATTATGATCTCGCTTTTAATTTAAGATTATATTTGATATGGCTGTCTTCTATTAGCTGTGCTTTCTTGTACTATATATTTAACGTTATATTACGCTGGATTGTTGAGTAAAGCTGCTGGTTATTTGATAGAATATATAGATATCATGAATTCCATATAATACTAACGATAAAACTTGATTATATCATGATCATAATTAATTAATTAAGACTGTCAGTGGTTGCTGCTGCAAGATTTTATTTTAAAGAATGGCAGTAATACATTTATTCCTTTTCATGCTAGAGGTTCTTAGAATCCTGCTGAGATTTTTATTATTGAAGTCTGATATTATAAATAAATACGTCATTATTTCAAGAGATGCTGCTGACATTAAATTATGATAAGTTATTCGCTTTATAGATATTAAATGTTTATCTTATTTACCAAAAAGGATTTGAATTTAATCAACTTGCTGTTTCCATACAAGTCCTTAAAGAGAGTCGCTTTAGATGGTTTGGTCACATTAAACGTCGACCATCTGATGATCCGATTAGGAGGGCAGATGTTTTAGATTCGACTTTTGTTAAGAAAGGATTCATGTAGCCAACTCCACTTAGTGGAATTAAGGCTTTGTTGTGTTTATGTTTTCATATAAGTCCTTAAGAAAATACAATATCATTCAAGTAAATATAAATCTACTGAGCAAACAAAATACAAAATCTTTTGGCAGCATGGAGCTGTCAGCAAACTAATTTAGATGAAACAGCCCATTACAGTCTATCTATTTAATAGCAACTTTCTCAGCACTCTTCAATTATAAGGATGCCTTTATGCTTCCATTTATTATGTAAACATGATGATCTTCCTTTGCCCCTTTTTTCAGGAAATATATATTTTGAATCCTGATTTCTTACAGCTATATAATTTAATATGTTATAAAGCACCTCCCATATAACATGTGATGTAAAATTAAGATTTATGATACAAAATAGTGAAAAAATAAAGCATTCCATATATAATAGTAATGTTAAAATATGTAATTTTAAATAGACATAAAAGCTATTCTTAAACATTTATATGTTAGGAGCTCACCAAGATGCAAAAAATGAAGATTGAACTTCACCAATTATACACATTATGATACATTTATATATAATATTTATATCATGTGGACATAAGAAACATGAAATTAGATTGTTTATGACTTTTAAATAAAATGAATATTTAATGAACTAGAAATTATTTGGCTAGTGATTATTAACTCTGACATCTATTTCAAGACATTTGTCTGTAAATTTATTATTATTATTATTATTTATTTCTCTATGACAATTTATTTACAAGGTGATAAAATTAAACTTTAGAGTGAAAAGCAACACTCATTTTGTAAGGTTTAATAATAATTATAGAAAAATAAATTGGGAAAAGTATAGGGAGCATTGGAGAGAGATGGAAGATGGAATTTGAAGTCTATATAATTTGGTTGTATTGAATAATTTTGTTTGTGTTAAAAATTCACATAATTACAAAAATATGCATGAATATGGCATTAAAATGTGGTTGTTTGAACTAAATAATCATGAGTTAATAAGTTGATTGATTGATTAATAGTCTTATTAATATAATTAAACCAACCACCTATAATCTATTCTTAATTTGTTTTATCTTAGGTTATTGGAGATTGATAGAACTTTCTTTTCCGATGCGGACAATCATCAGTACCTCTGAAATTTTATTTTAACATTTATTGTGCATGATTAAG
The DNA here is from genome assembly GCA_022702705.1 of Papilionanthe hookeriana x Papilionanthe teres. Taxonomy (NCBI): domain Eukaryota; kingdom Viridiplantae; phylum Streptophyta; class Magnoliopsida; order Asparagales; family Orchidaceae; genus Papilionanthe; species Papilionanthe hookeriana x Papilionanthe teres. The sequence goes on along the minus strand of CM040427.1, from coordinate 52,145,275 downwards.
TCAAGATCGTACCTTAATTTTAGACAAGTTATTGTACGATATTCATAAAATTTAATAATAATCCAAGCGTTGTTGGAGCTTATGAAATATAAAAATATATGAGTGATATGGAGCATCAACTGAATTTAAGCGAGCTTTCATATTAATTAGCACATGTTTATCGCTCAAATCATTAATACTACATCAAGAATATCACTATTAATTATTTTCAAAAAGAGAAATACATATTTTCATGCATAGATTTATATCATCAAACCGTTACAATTAAAAATATCAAACTTTAGGAGGTAGATACATAAATACATAATAATTGTGTGGTATGTCTAAAAAATGACCCCCATGAGCATTTGGCATTGGTAAAATTTGTGATGTTGATTTGTGACCTTAAACATTCAATAATCTTACTTAAACAATGGGCCACAAATACTTTCATAATTGGCTTAACTCAGAAATAAAACTCCTAAATAACTTGAAAATGATTAATTTTTTATTTAATTTTCATGTAAATCAGAGCCTCTACTCTTAATTCATATTATATATGTATGTATGTATATATGTATGTATGTATGTATATGTATGTATGTATGTATGTATGTATGTATGTATGTATGTATGTATGTATGTATAAATATGTATGTATGTATGTATGTATATATCTATACATATGCATACATATATATCTATACATATACATCTATATATATGTATGTATGTATATATATAGATATATATATTCATACATATATATAGATGTACATATATGTGTATAAACATATATATGTATATGTATAGATATATAGATGTATATACATATACATATGTGTATATATTTATATAGATGTATCTCCTTATTATGGTTTTATGGTTTATTTGGATGACTAGAAATGAGCATAAACATAATAGTTCCAATATGTCTTCTCCTCTGATTATTGCTTCTTATATTCTTGCTCATTATCACAAGGCACTAAGGGCTATACCTACTAAAAGCATTGCAGGTAGGAGGCCAACTTTAATTAGTTGGCCTCCCCCTACACCTGGTTGGATTAAAGCAAACATTGATGCTAGCTGGACCTCTAATGTTGCTAGAGATGTTGGCATATTCAAAAATTCATATGAAAGGTGCATTGCATACTATGTTTCACCTGCTATTGCCTCTTCTTCTTTTGAGGCTGAAGGTTGGGATGTATTCTTGGCTTTACTTGTCTCAAAGTCATTTAATTTCTGTTATATAATCATTGAAAAAGATTCCTAGCAACTTTACAATATTCTCATACACAAAACTGACACACCTTGGTATCTCATCTATTTACTGAAACGTATAAATGATTCTATTGAAAAAAATCAATTGAATATAATATACAAGTTCACACTGAGGGAACGAAATAAGCCAATTGATTGGCTATCAAAATGTGAAATTACACAGATCCTTGTTTAGACTAACCCAAACTCAATACTTAACTCCTATATAATTAGTCACATATTTGACATTCCTACATTAGAAGCTAATATGGGGTTAGATTTATGTAATATTTATTTATGAGCACTGTTTTCTTAATATATCATTTGGTTGTTTTTCAATTTTCCTTAAAGAGCTACTCACTCATGTTGGTTTTGCTACCCTACACTTACCGGGAACAAATATTTTTAATGGGAGGCCTTTTGGCAATTTTATGGATTTGGATGCATTTCTATATTGAATCTAGTAGATGGAGATGGAATTTTGAAATTGACTCTAGTTTTAACTACTCATGGATCCTAATTGACTGAGATTATATAAAGGATATGAAAAGGTTGCTACACAAATGCTATCGATTACTCTGTTCTCACTTCTTGGATGTTATTTCAGTTTTCAAATTAGAGGAGATGCAAATTTCTACTTAGCAAATGATTTCGTGCACTGTCACTGTTTGAAATTTAGTAAGCAACTGGATGTTATATTTTGGATCTATATTCTATCTGGAAGCTTTTCTGTTTTGGTTTGTTATCTCATCATTGATTCAGGAGACTCTACGGTTATTGATATACTATATTTTGGTTTTTTTTTTTTTTTCTTAATGGGTTTACATGTAATTTTGGAGGCTTTATTTGGGTACGTTGTAATGTGGGAGGTGGATCCTCTAGAAGTGAGATTTTTTTTTTCTGATTTTTCCCTACATATATGTATGTATGTATGTATGTGTGTGTATATATATATATACATATATATATATATATATATATATATATATATATATATATATATATATATATATATATATGTACACATATGTATATACATACATATGTATACAAATATGTATGTATACGTATACATATGCGCGCGCGCGCACACACACACACACACACACACACACACACACACACACACACACATATATATATATATATATATATATATATATATATATATATATATATATATATATATATATAAGAGTACGTGCAAGCCTGTGTGTGTGTGGAAAATTTATGGCATCAAGTGCTCTGATGCAGTTTTGTATCAGGACTCCAATCAGAGTCTGTCAAGTGTACAAATGAGGCAACCCATGTATTAAATCAAACGTCTGTCTGTACACGTGGCATGTCATGGGCATGACCTAATAAGAGTCCCGATGCAAAATTGCATCAGGACTCTTGGTGCAATAATTTCTTAGCAGTGTGCAGTTTTTTTTTTCTTTTTTTCTTCTTTTGCAAATAATGATATACATAAATACTTGTCAAAATATGGAGTCCATCTCGAGTTTAATTGAAATAACTTAATGTCAACTAAATTTCAAATGATTATCAAATGAATTTTCAGTTTAGAACATTATCAGAAATATTTAATTAAAAGCTCATTTTTCTACATATATTTAATCAATCAAAATTATCAAATATATTTTAAACATCATCAATAATCACTATCCGTACATCCGATTTAAAATCATTTTGAAAGTCTTTATGCATCACAATGATAATCATTTTGAAAAAAAAAACCGTATATTTAAATATGAGGACATAAAATTTAAAAAAATATGTAATAAATATTCCCTTAAAATTAGAAAAGTCAATCCCATTCGTATGTTATGTATTTTTTGTACTATATTTAATAATTTTATTCATATTTGATATTCCTAAAATTTCTCAGTTTTAATATATTTGCCACTTAAGGTTAAACTAATCAAGAATATAAAGAAGCAAAACACACATCTTGACAAAACTCAACTCGCTCTGCTCATTCAGTGAGCCCAGACCGATTCAACACTGACCCAGCCCAAACAGCCTCAGGCGCGGCCCGAATTTCCCGCTGCTATGCGGGGCCCGGCTTATTTATATCTCCCCCTTCTCGTGCAGTAGTTCAGTTATCCCGCTGCACACTGCACGAGTCGGAATCGCCGATTCCAAACCGGTCCGGCTCAGTTGGGAGACCGAGATCAAATTGAGAAATAAAAAGCCCGACAGAAATAAAGCCATATTAATACGAATCCATTTAAAGAAAATAGCATTCATGACTTTTCCCCTGCTTTAGCATGATAGGTATGGCATTAGTAACACTACATGATTTAATTGTATCAAAAATATTCACACTAAGGATGTTAACGTGTCAAACTCTTCGGCTCATTTAATAAAAAGTCATCAGTCAAATCTCTTTTTTTTTAAATATTAATTGGAAGTAAAATGAGGAATTCAAAAGAGTCGAGTTCATGAGTTCAATCCAATCGAAGAAGATTTTTTTTTATTCATTTATTTAACTCGTTAATTTCTCCATCCTGCTAAAAATGCATTGAAACAAACATGCATACGATACTGTGGCTCATTGGTTGGCAGTATTTGTAATACATTACCGGTTTGAGTCTTGTCTCGGTTTAGTCACATGGGATTGTTGAGGGATACACCCTTTGGCTAATCTTTTTATTATATATATATATATATATATATATATATATATATATATATATATATATATATTAAAAAGGCAATTAGACAGACCTTCCCAAAACTTGTTATTTACAAATCAACTGCTCACTTTCATCTATTTTTCAAATTTTGCTCAAATTTGAAAATTCGTGATAAAACTTAAACCCGTATTTTTCAATTCTCAATAGTTTTATTATGGCACATATAAATTTAGGTTCGATAGTTCAAAAAAACCACTTGGATGGTTAATTCATAAATATCAATGTTTTGAGTGGTCTGTATGTAAATCGATGAGTATATCCAAAGCTTATTTTTGTCTTTATTTTTTTTTGAAAATTTACATACATACCATACAATTCCTATGTTTGTAAGTGCTAAATTGCATGCCTATGCATGAAAAAAAGATGTGTAACACTTTTTAAAAGTTAAAATAATGATATTTTTAATGTGATATGATATAATTGAACCATATAAATATTAAAAAAAAGGGAAGTCTAGGTGTTCGATATGTAAATACATAGGAATTGGGTGGTATGTATGTAAATGCCCCTTTTTTTTCACCATTAAATGTAATATAATTAAAAATAGCATTGCACTGTCTGGACCCTCCTCAATCATTCATAAATTCATAAGAAATAGCAGAAGTGGGTTGTAGCTTCCATCCAGCCATACTCGTCCTCCTTCCTATGCGCATTTGCATCAATGGCCTGCAACCTGACGCTTTTCCACAGCTGTGTTTCCATCGCTCTCATCCACAAAACCATTAGTTATTTATAGCCACTTTCCCATTGATGGTTTGCCAGAAAGTAATGCTGGTGACCAGAACGTCTCAACACACTAATTGCCACACCACGTGCTGTGCCTGAAGAAAGGGACGTGGAACATTGAACTAAGGCCGCCCATACACATGCACATCAATACTTTTGAATTTCTAGCGTGGGGGTTTTACGGTGCCGGAGAAAATGTTCAACCACTGAATTACCATCAAGTATTATACATGAAAGACATGTCAGCATGAATCTCAAACGAAATGGCGTGGCTAGATATGACTCCCTTGAAAAGCAACATCTGAATAGAGTGCTAAAAGCAAGCTGGCAATCGAAAAGGTCGGGCGGCTCAAGCAGCCGAGGGCCCCTCAAGATCTGAGTTGACTGGCGACACTTAGCAGATGATTTTTTTTTTTTTTTTTGACGAACTGATCAACGCTATCATCCCTCCTTTGAAAGACCGGTCGATCGACTGCACCCAAATTGTCAACTGACTGACAAACCCGACTATGACAGTTGACTGTTATAGCTGACCGTTTTGCCCATCCACCTGGGCCAAGGACCCAATAAGTCCCTTGGCTATACTAAGATAGAATACCTAAATTATCCAGTGCAATCTCTACTAAATTAGGAGCATTTATGTAATTCTATGTATCATGTTTTCTATATTTACAAATAGGAGATCATTTTATGAATGAAAAGTTATACAATTCCCTCATTTTAATGTTCATTAACACACTCTTCTTTCCATCTTATTTCTCATTTTTTTTAATGTTTTATTACTTAAGTGTGATCCGCACGATAAATTTGAATTCAACAATCAAAAAAATTTAACAGAAATATTATGTTACGATTAAAGAAAAAAATCATTATGGAAACATTAACTCAGGTCTTGAGCAGAAACTTTTGAAGGCTGGACATGAGTCCCACCTGCAACTTTGATGGCTGGTCAATTGCTGTTACTGTTGGTCCCGTCTCTGTCAACTGAGAATATTTGTTTATATAAAGAAGTATGAAACTGTGTGTCTGGGTTTATGTTGGTTGTATTATTTATTGTAGCTTTAGTGATGCTGTGGTTTATCAGGTTGATGGCAGGAGTTTTAACGGGTTATGAATATCTTGGACTGATCCTTGACTTCTCTCTTTCTTCGTTGCAAAGATTTGAAATATATAAACCCTAATTTATAGAAGAGAGAAAAATATGATTCAAACCATTTTGCTTATTTATGCATCTCTTCCTTCGTTTACGGAAATATATTCAAGAGATCTGAAATAAAAAAGTTCTTCAGAGAAATGTGTAACATAAGAAACCACATAAAATATAAGATTTAACCTAAGAAAATTTTTGAACAAGAAAAGTAAAATGAAGGCACCTCACATTAAGAAATTTATTATGAAGAAAATGAGAAAAACTAATTATATAAGTTACATCACATTAAAATTTCTTACATATTGAACTTTTAGGACACTCCTCTCATCTCCCTTAGGTGAGAAAATTGAAATTCACATACTTTCAAGTTTCAACTGGCAAAACTAAAACTTTAAAACAGAGAACTGCTAAAATTCCGTTACATATGTTGAGGTGCCGCCACTGCTCCAATGAGTACTGTTAGGATATATGTTGACTTCTGGGCAATGTCTTCACCGGACAGCTTCATTTGGTTTCAGTTTTGACGTTATTTTGTTTAACAAAGTACAACTTCAAAATGTATAATGGAATACGATATATATATATATATATATATATATATATATATATATATATATATATATATATATATATATATATATGAACGTATTACACGTGTTTAATAATAGATATTCATGCTTCAGATGCCTATGAGTAGTCTTGTGTGCTACTTTTGCCAAACTTTTGGCACTACTCAAACATATCACTGCATTGGGTTGTAGACCATAAAAAAATATGAATGTTCGATGTGAATTTTACTGCGTGCCAGAAAGTTTACAGCGATAGAATTGTGATTTACTTCTTAGTATTGTATGAAAATTCAACTCGTATATAAATAAGAAAATATAGCTGATGGAGATACGAGAAATTTTTCTTGGCAAAACACTGAATGGGAAAACATCGTAGGGTTTAGCCCGGTCAAAGTAATTCATTATATGTTAGTAAGTACAGAGGTGCATCTTTCTCTTATTACAAAGAAAATCGAGTTACAGTCTTATAATAAAAACTACAATTATCTTTATACATAGCTCAAAAATATAAGTGTAGGAAATTCAACAATATTCATAGTCTAGCTAAAATAGTTGCAAGCAATGGTCACCGACAACCGGTGGTCGGTAGTGATAGGTGGTGATGACAGACGGTGGTCAATGACGGCCAGAGGTTACGGAGGCCGGTGGTTGATTGTGGTTGGTGGTACGTAGAGGTCGTTGGTTATTCATTGAGTGTTCTCTCCAAAGTAGACTTTGGAATTTAACTTCTCATTCTCTTTTTTTCCCGCCCCTCTAATTGAAGAGAGGTGCTTTTTTATAGCATTTTGGTGATGGGTGTTTTAATCTTTGGGCGCATACCTAACCACCTGATTAGAGGCTCCATATTGATCCTCTGTTTATCCTACGTCATTTTTTAAGGAATTTGTGTGCATTAATGATCTCCAATTGAGCGATCTTAGGCTCGTTGGATTTCTCTCATCGAAACACTTAACTTAATTATAAATCCATCAAATTTGGAGTTCATTTGCCCACTCAATTAGCGGTCCAAAACATTTTTGATTGGACCCAAGTTAAACCAATTTCAGAATAGTTTGGTTTGTCTTGCCAAGACAACCCGGCTTGGTTACAAATATGATGAAATGGGAGCTTAGATGATCATGAATTTGAATTTGAAACATCTCTTCATCAAAAATGAATCCAGATTCGTATTTGATCATATATAATTTTGGGTGATATAACAAAATCTTAATTGAGTCATTTAAAAGGCATTAATCATTTAGTTTAGAGAGTCAGTTCAGCCAAGTAACAAAATCATTACATGTACTGAATGCACACCCCTTCGTTTCTTATAATAGCATTGAGTCAAAATATGGGGTATGCAGTCTATGACATGCACATGTATGACATTAACATAAATCTACAATACGTCCAACACACGTCTAGCTTGTGCCCAACATGTGTTGGGTATTTGGTCGTCGATGAACGATCAAAAATAAAAAAAGAATAACAAATAAAATGCATATCAAATACTTTATGTCATGGATAAATGAACAAAAAAATGGCTTTTAATTTTAAAAGAAATAATTTAATCATGGTTTTCTCTAATCCATATTGGGTTTGCATCTCTAGGCTGCCATTATCTCAATTTCTTATTGCAGTTTGATTTTTTTCTTCTTGTTAATGTTTAGATATGCCTTCATTAATTATTGATTTAACATTTCAATGGATGTTGTTGGAATGTATCTCCATAAGAGGTAAGTTTGGTCAATAATTGTCTCTTAATATTGGACGGAGCTAGGATTGCGAGTGCTAAAACATGAAGGGAGAGGGTGGAGGGTGGACCTCTATAGATGGAGGAAATATTACATATTTTGTAATATTTTGTAAGTATGTGCGAACAATAGTGAATAGGAAGACCACATTCACATCTAAGTGAAATTATGATGACGTGAACTTCTCATCTACTGTTACCCGCACATATTTACAAAATATGTAGTATTTTCTTCTAGTGGCTATATATATACTCCAGAAACAAGAAAAAAGAGGCATTTACATACATACCACCTAATTCCTATTGACTTGCATATTTGACTCCTATACTTTACTTTTTACATTTATGCCACACAAGTCTTTCAAATCACATAAAAATATGACTACATTAACTTTTAAAAAGTGAAACACACTTTTTCATGCATAGGTGAAGGGGTATAAATGTAAAAATTGAAATTTAAGTGTTTGATATGTAAATACATAAGATTTGGGTGGTATGTAAGTAAATGCGCCAAGAGAAGTCTACATACATACCACACAATTCCTTTGTACTTACATGTACAGCATGCACCTGAAATTTGATATTTACACTTATAATATGTTAGCATCATAAACTTATGTCTGAAAAGATGCATTTCAATTTTTTGTTTAATAAAGATGGTGATACATTTTATATAATATTTTTAGAGATTCAAGTGATATAATATACAGAATGTAAATGCCCCAAAATTTAAGTTCATTGCAATATAAGTTTGAATTAACTATACATTTATTATATTGTTTTAAGAAAGCAAATTAGCCAATTTGAAACTCAATATTAAGTTACTTTTTTAAAGAGAATATGTTGATATAAGATTTTTTTTTTCATCCCTAAATATATATAATCAATCCTAAGAACTTTATGATTTAATTGATTCTAATATATCAGTGATGTGATTGATGTCAAGATGATGCTCACATTAATGAAAAGAATACAATAAATTTTGGATGATTTCATCATCCTACAAATTTTGTACTATTGATTTCTTATTTGAGCGAATGCTTGTGAAAATCAAATAAAATAGAGGTATGGACGATAAAGTGGATCACATCATGCCGTTATACTCGTCTGAATGACGTACGTAATATTTTTTTGAGTAACCGCGAGTCAAATAGTGCATCGTGAATTGGACCTACAACTAAGTTGGTAGTTGAACTGCCCTACCCTTAGAATAAAAAATTCAATGGATAGATGATAATGAATGTAACATTTTTTATATTTATTTCATGGGCAGTAGACGTTAATCACATTTAATTTATATATTATCACTTATCATCATTATTAAAAGTATTATATCATTTAAATAATTATAAATAAATTTAGTGATATTTACATCATTAAGGTTTGGCCCTTAGCTGGAGATCATGATGGAAACATTAAATCGTTATTTTTTTTTTCTTTTTTGCTATGCAATATTGGTTTTGAATGCGCATTTAACTGTTACATAGTGGTTGATGATGTAGGTTTTCATTGTGAAGTCGCGGGTCCAAATCACGTATATGGCCCTTTGGCCTAACCATTCCCAAAAAATATATATATTGATTAGTTTGAAGCTTAAAATCTTATTTTAGTGGGTTATAAATGCATTTGGTTGACACATGTGGATCAGTCACTCTCCCTTGGGCCCTATCATAGATTTTACTATAGAATCAATTCTTCTTAAAATTCATATTAGACGCTTTATCGAAAAAACTCATGGTGACAAATTCTCTTGAAATTTATTTGTGATCATCAGCAAGCAATAAAAAGAAAATAAAATTCTCTATTGAGCAGATTCCCCTATTGCCTTTCTCAGCTTCATTTTTGTGCCTTAAAAGGGAGTTTTTTTTCTATAGCTCCATTGATTTCCTCATGGATTTTGGGTCTAATTCCTCCCAAATTTCATCTTTTTTTTAATCCATAGCCTAAGAAAAAAAGTTAATATTATGCATTACCATTAAGGATATAACCCAAGAGACTTCCCTAAATTTACCATTATAACATGTATAATATTTGACTAAGTACTCTCCCTCTTTATCATCTAAGAGGTTGGTTTTCAAGATTTCCGCCTTAACTATCATTAAATCTAGGCTTGGTGGCTATCCCTTTACTAATGGTCCCGTGGACATTAAAAGGATATCAACCCCTTTAAAATCTATTAAGGCTTCCTATAGGTAACCCTTCTACCCCAAGTCTAAGGAGTGTCATATGCCCAATGATGTATCCGTGACAAACTTAGGTAAAGTATTAGGAGAATGTTTAAAAGGATGTATATGAATGATTTAAAGTGAATGGTGGTGTTTAGAGAGGTATGGGTAGTGTAAATTGACTATGAAATGTCAATTAGGTCATATATATCAAAACTATCCGATATTTATAATTTTTTTCATATTCAATTCTATAGAAAAAAAAAATCCAAAATCCTACTGAATTGACTGTGTTGAAAAATATCACAAAGATTATATCTAAAGATTTAATAATTTTTTGAAAATTTTTTATATTTTTGATAATTAGAAAGTGAAGAAACTGGAATTGAGAATTGCACGGAAAGAAAACTATGGTTTTATTTTCAAATATTTGGACCGAATAAAAACATAAAGCAAGGTCTGAAATTTATATGAAAATTAATCTACAAGTGAGGTAGATTAAATATAAAATTTTGGTATTTTTCTAAGAGGTTAGGTTATCCAAATGAAGTCAAAACCTTAACTATGTAGGATTAGATAGAATCCAGGCCAACATGTGTAACGGGGATAGGGATAATATTTTGATAGCCTAGATAAGAGCTGAAAATTAAACAAACATACTTAAAATATTCCTTAACAATATAAAAAATTCACCAAAAGCTATCACAAAAATAAAAAGGCAGACAGAGAAAATATTATAAATGAATATCCCAATTCGGGCTAAAAATTTTATAGATTACTAGCTGATGATCAAACTAATACTGAGTTTAGTTTTCAGCGATAAATGTCATTTGGTAAATTTCAATTCTATTTTGATATTAACTCACTGAAAATTCAAATTATTTTGATTCAACATAAAATTAATAATTTACTCTTGAGTAAACATATCAACATTCTATTAAATTATATCTTTTATCAAAAACTACATGAATATAAACTAAGAAACTACATGATTATAGAGAGACTGTGTGTGAGATTTCTTTAGGAGCGCGATCATGTTTCTTCTAAATTTATTTTAATATATAACATTTATAAAATTACAAATTCAATATAACACTAAAAATTATGCTCTCTAACATACCTAATTTTTAAATTTATTTATAACAATCTGATCATTATTTATCAAAATATGAAAAAATAATATAGCCATGCATATGGCAATAAAAAACCCCACAAATCTAACTTTCACACATAAAATTACTTCCATTTCCAAGCCATTCTAAAGCCCACACATCACAACCACTATCATTAATTTTCAAAATTGCAAAGCACATAAAATCTTACATTCCATTTATTAATCAAGATTAACTGACATCGGGCAAAATTAAGAGTTTTCTTATTTAAATTGTTGTATTGAATTTTGTATATTAATTCTTTCCTTATAGCTGAATGGTTAGATTTGGAATATGTATTATTACAAATTATTATGTATTATTAGGATACCTAAATTAGATTGTATAGTCTATTATTTATTGGAATGAAATCAAAGAAAGAAGATAAACAACCTATTTGATCAAAATCTTTAACACCATTAATTCTACTCATACGTAATAAAATAGACAAATTTTGATCAAAAGCTGACCGAATTATGATATCTAAAACACCCATTTGGTTGAGGAAAAATAGGCAACATAAAAAGGCAGTGATACAGTAACCCATCTACAGTTCATTGCATTGATGAGTTCTCCTATTTCTGCTTGGTTTGATATCAGCAGAACCCATTATTGTTTCAACCGCCACTGAATCATATAAAATATCAGATCTCATATGCATATTTGTCTTTCCTTTATGTTCTTATTCATATCAATGGCCTGCAACCTGATGCTGGATGGCTCAAAGCAGCAGAAGCTTAATGCTGCTATACTTAAACAGTATGCAGCTTTTGGTGGTTCGTCGGAAACTGCTGCCGGCGACTAGAATGGCTCAGCGCAGTTATTGTCTTCCACGTGCAGAGCCTGAAGTAAGGGAGGATGGATTAATTGGACAAGGAGATAATGCTTAGATCATTCGACTTTAACTCGTCAGATTTTATGTATTATGCGTACACTAACTTATCATCATTATTATTATCAGTATGCATACACAAGGTTGTATGATTGTATCTGAAACGTTAAGTATGATCAAAGTATTTTATAACAAAAATAGTTTAATTATACTGTGAAAATTCAGATTTTGATTTCTAATTTGACAACTTAATTCTCATTCATACATATCTATACTGGAGTGTTGAGAGTCTAGTTCAAAGTATAGAAAATAGTATACTGTGTGAGAAAATTAACTTTGCTTTATATATTTTTTAGGAAAATTTACATATGTATTTACTTGTATATCTCACAGTTGTCTCTTCCATATCGAAGTTAAAGGATCCATTTGGGCAATTTATTCATAGTTTTTCTTTAACGGGCAACTTTTTAAAGTTTTATTTTGCTGCAACATAACTTCAGTAATCAAATTTATTTAGCTGCAACCAAACGTTTATGATTTTTTCAAACTGATAGCGATTTTTCAGAAAATTTATTGCATGTTACAAGTTGTTAGGTACGGCTCATATATCAGATAAGGGAGAGATGCTGGAGTGGAACAGAACGAGTAGGCGGAGCTCGCAAACAGAAACATCTGTCCAATCAGGAGAGTTTCGTTAAGTGGGTTGGGGATGCGGGGGAAAAGCTCCCGCAGTACGGTATAGGGGTAATTTTATAATTAAATATTGTACTATAGAGTTATATATATATATATATATATATATATATATATATATATATATATATATATATATATATATATTGTATTGTAACCCTACAAGGGATATACTATTTGTCATGAAATCAGAAAGCCGCCGCTCTTGCTCCCGAGGGCCTAGGCATCTTGCCGAACTTCATTTAATCCCTGTGTTATTTTCGTTCTTGATTGTTCGGTTTTCGATTCTTGCATTTCTTCGCGCTAATTTATCAACACAATTCAACAACAACTTCTAAACATGCATGGCACACAATTCTTAAATTGCACTAGTATCTTTTTTTAAAAGCAAAAAACATAATTTTATATGTAGGTTGAAAACAATTAAATGCTATATAATATGAAAGTTTAGGGGGTGAGATATTTAAATACATAAGAATTGTGTGCTACATATTAATGTAGATTTCATTTTTTTTATTCAAAATAGTATAACTTTTATTATTATTTTTTTTATTCTACTTACAATCTTAAATTAATATCCACACATACACTCTTGACGATTGTTTATTAGTGACAAAAGAGAGTTTATTGCATCACTAACATCATTTTGGGATTAATAAGTAAATTTACCTAAAAATAATAAAAAAAATTTGGATCATAAAAAGAATTTACAACCACAAATAAATCAACAAACAAAGCCTCCAAAACATTATATAATAATAAGACAATTACTTTTAAAAGTAAAAGTAGTTGAACAAAATTTATATGATTATCTTATAATATAATTATCAATTAAAATAATTATAAGTTCAACTTAGCTCAAAGTGTTCTCAAAACATTTATGAATTGTGAGCGGGGCATGAACCCATCCATGTAAGAAAATGATAGGTAAATGAGTTATTATGGTCTTTGCCTAAGCCCTCATAATTCTATGGTTATGCAATGAGTAGGCCCAAGAAGGGCAGGGCCCCTGAGCACTATCATTCTGCCCTAGGTTGCTCAGTATGATGCGCAAAAATATTTAGTCCAGACGGCTAACCAACGGTCATCACGTCGCCAGACGATAATGTGTATGATGACATGACGTCCGGTGGTTGGTCGTCAAGACTTGTGGTATCCAGACGAAATATTTTCTTGTATGATGCCCTTTAGAACCTAAAAGAGACTATAATATATAGCCTCTTATCAAATTGTTGCACCCATCAGTGTGCCCCCAAACCACAAGTCTCTGCGTAAAAATAAAATCTAAAAACACATATATCAGAAAATAATTATAAATGAGTTGGGATAATAAAAACTTGTATAAAGACAAAATATATGTACATATACAGCATAATAACGAGATTTAATGCTTAGTTGTGCTAAAAAAGAAAAATTTACATGTACATCACTAAATTTTTATTTATTTATATATCTAACACCTCAACTTAAATTTTAATATACATACCACCTAATTCAAAAGGAGAAATAATTTTAGCTACACGTAATAGTCCTTAAGAAAACAGTTAATTTGGTAATCATTTTGTTATAAATTCTCTTGACTGTGAAATATTGTATCTGTTTCTGCCATTATTTTATAAATTTTCCATCATTCGCATCTCTTTTTTTTTTATGTTTACTTTTGATATGGCTGTGATAATTAATATTATCAATTATACTTTAATAACTCGACAATCCATTCAACAATAACAACGACGACGACAAAGCCTTAATCCCACTAAGTGGGATCGGCTACATGAATCCTTTTTCTCCATTGCGCCCTTTTTAGTGTCATATTTTCATTTAATTTTAATAAATTAAGATCATTTTTTATACAGTAAGTCCAAGTTTTCCTAGGTCTACCTCTACCTTTCTTAACATAAGTCAAATCTAAAACATCTACTATCTTAAGTGAATCATCTAATGATGACTTTTAATGTGACCAAACCATATAAGACGACTCTCTCTAATTTTGTCCAGCACCGGAGCTACCAACCCCATCACGGATATATTCATTTCGCATTTTCTCTCTATGTGTAAAGCCACTCATCCACCTAATCATTCTCATCTCGACAACACTTAAATTAGTATTATCCTTCTCTTTAAATCATTATCACTCAATTTTTCACATGATACACTATTCATAGTGCTCTTAACTAGCCTATAAACTTAATTATGAAATTCAAAAGGAGCATTTACATGCTTGCCACACAATAGAAAGAGAATTTAAAATATTGATAAAATAACATGTATAAACATCAATATCATAGTCTGGCACAATGGGTTAACACGGATTTCCATAAAGGGATGAACAAAACATCAATATCATAGTCTGGCACAATGTGTGATCAAGGATGACAAGAGCCATGTGAACAAAAGACTAAAAAGACTTGGTTGACCAACTACGGATCTTTTGGAGCAAGACTCAGAGTTGATCTAACGAAGGTCATCAAAGATCGAGACTCACTGAACCGAAAAGCACCAATTCAACTCTCGTTCTAATGCCACCTGTCGTCTCTCAAGAATCTATGAGACTCTTCAAGAGCCCTAAGGTTCCCATCACTCGACACCCCTTGAACACTCGAAATGGATCTCTAGTCAAAGGGGTAGACTATCTATCGATTGCGGTGATTCACCCTCTGACCGACAGCCTAATCTCATCCCAACAACATGAGCTTCTAATCCAGGGATTCACAATCGACAACTAGATCAAAACAGTCGACCGGATCCGACTAGTCGCCCCAGCTCAATAGAATCAGTCAAACGGAGCTTGTTGACCCGAGGAATACAGATCTCAGTCGGTCGAGTGATAGGGTAGCCAAACCATAAGCTCATTTATTTTTTTCTCCAAAATATCATGTAAGGCCCTCGTAAAATCAAGAGCAAGCATGTCATTGTGCGCTTTATACCCCCATTGCCTATAAATAAGGTAGTCATTTTTACAATATGTATTAATCAGTTATTCTTCAAAGAGCATTTCTCCCTCCCTCCCTCCATTTTTCTCTCATATCCTACGCTCTATCCTCGAGTGTGATTCACAAAATAGATTCAGATTCAACAGGCTCAGTTCCCATCTACGATATTTTCTAAGCTTATAATTAATACAAAACTCTACTATTATATAATAAGATTAGATAATTTACTTGCCTAATGGCCTCATACTCACCGTCAATTAGACGCATACATGAACCATATTTAATTCATGGCCTACTAGGATGATTAAAAATTATAAGTGATACTTAATACTCAAGTAGTTTAAAATACAGAAAAATTACATACATACCACCCAGTTTTTATGAATTCACCTATCTCACACTAAACTTTTTCTTTTTATACACAAAGCGCATTACCTATTGATGAAAAGATATATTTAACTATTAAAATGTGATAATTGAGTACTACTTTTCATATATGTTTGTAATTATGCAAATTTATGAGTGAGATACATAAATATGAAAATTTTTTGTACTATATATAAAGCCCCTTAAAATAATCATTTGAACTGTTGGTTGGGAGCCGTGGTGTAAGTCCCTCTTGCCCCAGGTTCGAGGCTTACCAAGAATAGCACACCCCGTCAAAGGTTCTTTAAATAATAAAAATAATCATTTTATATTACTTGATTCCATTTTATTCACACTTTGATTAAATACATATATAGAACAAAAAGTAGAAGTATATAATGTTGTCTTACATAGGCTTCACAAGTTGCACCTTCAATATTTTCTACAAGGCGAACCTTTTTAAAATGGTACATGGTCCTTAAAAAATAATCTCAATATATCATAGGCTAACATGTATAAATTGCCCAAGTATAATAAAATATATTGAAAAATCTCGCAAATAATTATGATTATGTACCATATTTGTTATTCTCTATTCTTAGAAGGTTATCAATTGTATTAGCAATCTTAAGAATCGCTATTTATTTTCTTCTATATTAGGATAATTAGTTAAAGAATTTATTTCTCCTTAATTAGGGAGATTAGTTGCCTTTTTTTGTTTCTAGGGAAGATATTTATATAATTGTACATCAATAAAGAAAATTTATTTAGCCTATTCAATCAAATATTTTGACATGGTATCAGAGCGAGGTTGAATATTTCAGGTCTGAATCTTTGTCGTCTTCAAAGGTCGGAATCTGTTGTCCATCTTCGACCCCTTCGACTGCAAACCTTCGAGAGTCTCGCCGGGTAGCTCGTTTGGTTCGGCCAAACCCTCATCTACTTCGTCTTCTTGGCTACTCAACCACTTCGATGCCGGCGCTCTTCCTGACGGCATCTACGGCTTCCTCCGAACTGCTCACCTGCTCGTTCAGCTTCGTTCGCTCGGCTTCGTTTATCCGCCTGCTCGTCTGCTCGCCTACTGCGCTCGCCTCAATCTGCTCGCCTTCTCGCCTCAATCTTCTTGGTTGGCCCCTGGTGTGTTTTGCCTACTTTGGCTGCTTCACTTGATCTCTAGACATCGCTCCCAAACAGAGCGAGCGCGAAAGGATCGGTAACCTTTTGCCTCGGCGGGCAAATAGACAGCACATGCTCGAGCAATTTCACTGTTCTTCATCTCTAAAATGTCTGAAATCACGTATAGGACAGCCAACCTCTTCAGCCATCCCAGTCCAAACCTCAGAGAAATACATCTGAAAACCATCTAATTCAAATCACTACAATCTGACTAAATGGTGATAATTTTATTCGATTGTCACAATCTGTTCGTATGTATCTCCGAGGAAGAGGAAAGACTGGCTATATCACTGGTGATACTAAGCAGCCTGACTTGAATGACAAAACATGTCATTTTTGATGCAGAAAACTTAATGGTAATGACATGGTTGGTCAATTCCATGACTGAAGAGATTAGTGCAAATTATCTGTGTTACTCTACAACTAATAAATTATGGGACAATGTTTCAGAAATGTACTCTGATCTTGGAAATCAATCCCAAGTTTACGAGTTAACCCTACGACTTGGGGAAATGTGCCAAAATAAGGATTTTGTGATAAAATATTTCAATTCTCTGAAACGGATTTGGCAGGACCTGGACTTATTCAACGATCATGAGTGGAAATCAAACGAGGACTGCAATTAGTACAAGAAGATAGTGGATACTAGTTGAATCTTCAAATTTCTTGCAGGTCTAAATGTTGAATATGATGAGGTTCGTGGCCGAATAATTGGAAGAAATCCCCTGCCTCCAATTGGTGAAGTTTTTACGGAAGTAAGGAGAGAAGAGAGTCGGAGACATGTGATGTTGGGAAAGAAGACTGCAGATTCAACCTTGTCCGTAGAAATATCAGCGCTGGCTATTCCTGAAGCTCAAGTTAGCAAGAAAACTTCTCACAACCAGTGTGTAGAAGAAAAAAACAACATGTAATGTGACTACTGCGGAAAGTCACGCCATACTAGCGAAAAATGTTGAAAGTTGCATGGTAAACAACCTAATGGTAAGGAGAAAAAATCTGGTGAACATAGCACACCTACAGCAAATGAGATTGAGTCATCTCCACTTAGTAAAGAGCAATTAAGTAATCTTCTTAAACTGTTGAAATCTTGCTCATCATCTAATACTCCTATTGGTTCTATAGCACAAACATGTAGTAATCCTTTGGCTTTATCTGTTCTAGGAAGTACCACTCCTTAGATCATTGATTCGGGAGCCTCTGATCATATGACAAGTTGTTCTCAATTATTTGATTCATATTATCCATGTTGGGGTGTCAAAAAAATTAGAATAGCTGATGGCAGTTTTTCACCTATAGCAGAAAAATGAAATATTAAAATTTCAGAAAAAAGTTCTTTGAAATCTGTCTTACATGTTCCAAAACTTACATGTAATCTTCTTTCCATTAGAAAATTTTCTAAAGATTCTGTTTATTACATTCATTCTTTCCCTTCCAATTGAGTTTTTCATGACCGAAACTTGGAGAAGATGATTGGAACTGTTAGAGAAATAAATGGGTTGTACTACTATGATAGAACGGATTCTGCGAATAAAACAGCTGATGGATTAGGTAGTACAAGTTCAAACTTTGAAAATGATCAAATTATGTTATGACATAAAAGATTAGCGCATCCTAGCTTTCCATATCTTAAATCTTTATTTCTTAAACTATTTAAAAGTATTGATTGTTCAAAACTTCATTGTGAAGCTTGTAATTTAACTGAAAATCATCGTGCTTCTTTTCCAATAAAACCATATTCTGCGTCAAAACCTTTTTACTTGTTGCATAGTAATGTTTGGGACCCATCCAAAGTTAACACAGTTTCTGGTAAAAAATGGTTTGTAACATTTATTGATGATCATACACGAGTTTGTTGGGTTTATTTATCGGAAAAGAAATCTGAAGTTGAACAACGATTTAAAGATTTTACACATGATTGAAAATCAATTTCAAACAAAAATTGACATTCTAAGAACGGATAACAGGACTGAATATTTCAACAAATATTTGAGAACATTCATTTTAGAAAAATGGATTATGCACCAATCCACTTGTTGTGACACACCAGAACAAAATGGTATTGCTGAAAGAAAAAATAGTCATTTACTTGAACTTACTGGAGCACTTATGTTTTCCACGAATGTTCTTAAATATCTTTTGAGTAATGCACTTCTTACCTCCTGTTATTTAATAAACAGAATGTCATCTCGAGTTCTGAAATTTAAAACACCTTTACAAGTCTTGAAAAATTATTTTCCCATATCTAAAATAACAATTGATCTCCCTTTAAAAGTTTTTGGATGTGTTTGGTATGTGCATCCCAAATGTGTTTCGCTCAAAACTGGATCCCAAATCTGAAAAATGTGTTTTATTGGTTATGCTTCCAATAAACGTGGGTACAGATGTTTTAATCCAATCACAAAAAAAAAAATTAAAAAGCATGGATGTCAAGTTTTTCGAAGATCATCTTTTTTTTCAAAATAATTTTCTTCAAGAGAACTTAGTTAAAGAAAACAAATTTTGGGAAACTTTACTCATTTCTTTAACTAATTCAGATATAGAAACTAGGATCAACACTACTAATCCTATTTTGTCAGATGTTACTTTATCAGAAATGGGGAGTACTTCAAACGGTTCATATCCTCAACAAGAGCTGCAGGATTATACTAGGAAGAAATTTCATAAAGTTATTACAGTCCTAGTTATTCCCTCAGCAGATGTTCAATCAACTTTTCGGAGTAATGGCCCTACAACTCAGAGTAACCTCCCCTCTACTTCCACTCTTTTTTATCTTGATCTTCCAATTGCTTTCAGAAAAGGAATCCGAACATGTTCGAAACATCCTATCACACAATACTTATCATATGAAAAACTATAAAAAAATCATAGAGCATTTGTGTTTAGGATTTCTAATATGTTTGTTCCAAGAACTACTCAGGAAGCATTAGGTGAATCGAGTTGGAGATCAGCTATGATGAAAGAAATAAATTCTATTCAAAGAAATAACACTTGGACAGTCATGGATCTACATAAAGACAAAAAGACGGTAGGGTGCAAATGGGTGTTCACGGTGAAATTTAAAGCTGATGGAAGTGTGGAGAGATACAAAGCGAGACTAGTAGCAAAAGGATTTACTCAAACTCATGGTATTGATTACCAAGAGACTTTTGCTCATGTTGCTAAAATTAACTCTATTAGAGTACTTCTTTCTCTTGCATTTAATTTGATGTAAAGAATGTGTTTTTAAATGGAGAATTGAGAGAAGTATATATGGACATGCCACTCGGATTTGAAGACAAATTTGGAAAAGGCAAAGTGTGCAAATTAAAAAAAAGTCTCTGTATGGGTTAAAGCAGTCTCCTTGAGCTTGGTTTGAACGTTTTGGTGACGTTATCAAGAGACATGGATTCTCTTAAAGCCAAGCTGATCACATTCTCTTCTTCAAACATTCCATCGAAGGTAAAGTAGTCATTGTGATTGTGTATGTAAATGATATAATCATAACGGGAAATGGTTCTTTTGAGATTAGCAACTTGAAGAGGAAACTTGAAGCTGAATTTGATATTAAAGACTTCGGAAAGCTGAAATATTTCCTTAGAATGGAGTTTGCAAGATCCAAGGTGGGAATTTTTGTCAATCAACACAAGTATGCACTTGAATTACTCAAAGAAACAGGGATGACAGGTTGCAAGGCAGCAGATACACAAGTTGAACCTAATGTAAAGTTGAAAACAACTAATGAGGTAATGGACAAAGCACGCTATCAAAGATTGGTAGGGTGACTAATATATTTGGCTCACACTCAACCTGACATGGCTTTTGCAGTGATTGTTGTGAGTCAATTCATGCATTCACCTGGACCGACTCACTTTGAAGTTGTATTCAGAATTTTGAGATACCTTAAAAGAACTCCTGGAAATGACTGTTGTTCAAAAAGGGAGAACATCTTCTAATAGAGGTCTACACAAATGCAGATTGGGCAGGAGATGTAAATGATAGAAAATCCACCTCAGGTTATTGTACCATTGTAGGTGGAAATCTGGTTACTTGGAAAAGTAAAAAATAAAGTGTGGTGACAAGGAGTAGTGCTGAAGCAGAATTTCGCTCAGTGTCACATGGAGTCTGTGAAGTGTTATGGATAAAAAGACTCACAGAAGAGTTGAAGATTCATATACCAGCACCTATTAAAGTTTAATGTGACAACAAAGCTGCAATATCTAAAGCTCGTAATCCAGTTCTACATAACAGAACAAAACATGTAGATGTTGACAAACATTTCATCAAGAAGAAGATAGATAGTGGTGTGATATGTATGTCCTACATACCCACTGCTAGCCAAACAGCAGATATACTAACAAAAGATCTTCCCAAAGTGCAACACGAGAATCAAGTTAGCAAGCTTGTCATGAGTGACATCTTCATGCCAACTTGAGGGGAAGTATTGAAAGATCTCAAAAATAATTGTGATTATGTATCATATTCGTTATTCTCTATTCTTAGAAGGTTATCAATTGTATTAACAATCTTAAGAATCGTTATTTATTTTCTTTTATATTAGGGCAATTAGTTAAAGAATATATTTCTCCTTAATTAAGGAGATTAGTTGCCTTTTTTTTGTTCCTAGAGAAGATCTTTATATAGTTGTACATTAATAAAGAAAATTTATTTAGCATATTTAATCAAATATTTTGACAAAATATGTTATGTATCCATCGATATTGTACAATACCATGAACTCTAGCATCATAGGCTAAATGAATTAGTAAGGACTACATGGAGTAAGAATTTATGATAAAAAAAATCTTCTCAAACTTATAATTAATTATTTCAACTGTATTGCTATTTAATTTCTTCATGTAATCAACATATATTAATTTTATGCAAATATCATGAATAAATGACAAAGCTCAATCAATACATCCTAAATTGAATTTATAAATCACAAAAGGCTATAAGAAATAATCTATACATAGATGCATGCCAATTATGAGTATTTATGCTACAACATTTTTGACTCGTTCAAATTCACACACTTCATTAGGATTGAGCATTAGAGGATCAAATGCCTGTAGATGAGAAGGTATACAAAATGAAGGGCAAAGTATAGTGTATGTTGTTTAAAAGGTGGGTATACTAGAAGATCAAAAAACATGCCTTTGCCTAAGATCATGCAAAAAGATGAAATAGTGGCGCTGTGATTTTCGCATCAACAACGTCGACAACAACAAAACCTTTATCCCAGTAAGTGGGGTCGACTGCATGTATCCTTTTTCTCCAATGCGTCCTATTTAGTGTCATATTTTCATTTAATTCTAATAAATTAAGATCATTTTTTATACAATATGCCCAAGTTTTCCTAGGTCTACCTCTGTCGTTCTTAATATACGTTAAATCTAAAACATCTAGTCTCCTAAACAAATTATGAAATGGTAGACATTTAATATGGCCAAACGATCTAAGACGAATCTCTCAAATTTTGTTCGTCACTGGAACTACACCAACCCTATCACCGTCATTTCGCATTTTGTCTCCAAGTGTAAAGCCACTCATGCACCTAATCATTCTCATCTTGGCAACACTTAACTTCGTTTTATGCTAATTTCATTCATTCAATATTAATGATTTGGTTAACTAAATTTCATTCATTCAATAGTACATGATAGAGATGATAGAGATGCCAAGTAAGAACCAATTCTTGAGGAGGATTGATCCGATATGAAGATCTCTTTGTTGCAAAAGGTAGAGGCCAATGAAAGTTCTAGCAAGTAAGATGACACAAAAGAGGAATATGATAATCTAGTACATACTTTCAAAAGATGGTACTAACCTTTCAAGGTAGATGCCAGAATCGATAACCCTATTGTTAGAGAATTTATTAGCATCAAGAAGCTCTGATGCTTTGGTAGGTTCAAATAAAAATTTACTTCAGACTCTGAGCATTCTTATGAAGAGAATATTTTGTACACTAGAATAAAAATCATCAAGCATGTGTTGACACTATAGAATGCTCATCTCAAACATGGGAGATAAATCATAACAGAGTAAATTTAACCAGTTGTTATGCTAATAATTATATCCTAAGGGATATGAATAAGAAAGATGTGATGGTACGAGTTGTGACAGTAATCAAATGAGCCCATAAAAGACTCTACGATTGAGTTCAGGATGATGATTGGCATGCCAATGAAAGATGTCTTTGCGTTAATAAAATATATAACAATGTTGCATTATAGTATCTCTAATGAACTCTTGGTCATGCAAGTATGATGGCCATTGCTATAAAAAAAAAATACAAATTTAGGCAATATATTTTAAGTGCATTTGCATACCATAGCACACAATTCTTCGATACAAACTTCCATATTTACACACATAGCACTCAAATCTTTAATATCACATCAAAAATAGAACAATTATCAATTTGTGGAAGTGAAATACACATTTTCATGCATAGATTAAAAGTGCCAAAGTGCTAAATATGTAAATATGAAAGTTTAGGTGTGAGATCTGTAAATACGAAAGAATTGTGTGCTATGCATGTAAATTTCCCTAAATTTTATAATAAATAAAAGGTTGGGAGATCAAAGATTATCAAAAAGAAGTGAAATTAAAAGGATTGTGATATATTTAATTACACAACAATCTCTTCCTCTAAAAGTAACATTTCTTATGAAGATCGCCAAATGTTGGGCTATGATAGAACAAAATGTTGGAATCTTTATGCCCATCTCTTCCCAAAGAGTTTCAAGAAAAATGAGAAAAAAGAAGGCATCCACCACAACAGAGGAGGATCAAATATTAGAGTTGGTTCGGTAAATTAACTAGACTAGAGCCTGTTCTTGTTGTCAATGCCATAATGGAAAATGTTTAGTAAATCATAGGAGCCTAATGAGCCTGTCGGTTGTTCGCCTTACAGATCTATATGAAGCAACAAACTTTCAACTTCATCTTCAAGAGAATGAGTCAAAAGAAACCAAATTTGATGAGTTTAATTAACATGTCCAAGATTGACGACTCATCACCTACATCCTTAACCTCTTTTATGGATTCAAAAGGACTAAAAACATGTGGATTTATCAACAATATAATGTTCTCTTCACCATGACCTGATAGTACATTCATAAGATAATGTGTGAAGTGGCTCCTTTGAATATCTCACAGATTATCTTCAAAAGCTCATGATTGTGTTTTTAACATGTTATCAACTATCAAATGGCACAACAATAAAATGTTAAGAATGGTATGAGTTATATTGTTAATAGAAGCAGTGGTTGTAGCCTCTAACTATGGAGGCAATTGGACGGTGAATACTATGACAAATATATATTAGCATTTTGATTATGCTATTTATCCAACTAGAGAAGCTTGATGAAAATGCATATATGTTTTTCAGAGAAGCATCCAAGCATAGAATAAGTGTTAAACTTGGTCGAGGAATGAAAGCTAAGATACAAAACTAGTAGAAAACAATCATGAACTTCCGCATGAGCCATGATGATTGTCTCCATAACAGCTCACATAAGCCTCTTAAACTTTCCTCTACATAATATCAATATATACACTAACTCAGTGCTGGAGAATGAAGAGATAAAGAAGCATGCAGGTGCGCTGCAAAACAGCTCACCATGTAAAACATCGATAGTGATGGTGTCAAGGTAACATATTGGCTGACATATGTATTGAGACTATTAGGCATTAACTAAAATCACAATTAAGAATCGTATCCACTTCCTAGCAAAGTGATCTTCTTAACCAACTAAACTATTTGATCATTGAAACTCATCTAACCAAACTTGCCTTAGTGGAACAAACTCATCCACTCATCGAAGTTATTCAATCAACATGCTTGCTAAGCAAATTAAGGTTCTCCCCAAAAGAGTACATGTAGGATATCCGCCCTCAACTAGGACCTTGCTTGAAATTCCAGCCTAATGGTCCACTGTTAACTAAACTTATTCAACACAACAAGCTAAATTGAACACAATTATGAACATATCTTACAACTCTATCATATAGCCATTTATAAACCAAAGACCTGCCCTCTCACCTATAAATAAAGGGTCAAAAGTTGAGCATGCGTAGGATGTATACATGCATTCTTTGGTCAAAATCATAGTCAAGCTAAATTTCAAATTCTCATCTATATACTCTCTAGATTCGATTTGAATCTACCTTTGTTTATGCTTTAAGAAGTCAACATAATCCTAAGTAAACCCGAATTAATAACAAAGAATTCCTTACTCAAATCTACCTTTTTTTTTCCTTGAACTCAATTCTAATATATAATAAAGTCTTGATGTCACTCCATAAATAACTTCAAATTCAACATTTACATGTTGAATTTAATTTGTGAGTGCAGCAAAACATCAACTAAAAATGATCTTCTCGATGCTGCCCCCTGCCTAAGCCAATTCTCTACTTCTATTTTATTTATATTTTTACTTGGAAATAAAATCTGTTTAGTATGTTATAACAAATTTAACTGTTTTTAAAGACAATCAAGATAATTTTTTAGATATTTCGAGTGTCTTTAAAAATATATTAACTTATTTTTTAAAATTAAAAAAAAACAAAAAAAACTCTAAAAAATATTTATAAAACATAAACAAATTTAAAAATTAAAAATAAACGAAAAGATGATGACAAGCAAGCCCTTAATTTACACAAACTTCATTTTTTAGAACCATGATCTCTTCAACAACTTATTCTTATCCAAGAACACTATAAGCAAAAACCAGATCATTTAAACAGACAACACAAAAGAACTTACCGAACCAGGCACACTAACATAAGAACACCCACTAAATTCCCTAAGACACATAAATCCCCACTAACCTTTGATTAACTACTTCCACTCCCGGATGCACTCCACCACCCGCCGCCGCCGCCGCCGCCTCCGCCAAAGGAGAACGCAAATCCTCCTCCACCGCCGCCTCCGCCGCCGGCGGTCCCGCTGGTCCATCCGTACGCGTACTGGCCGGTGTTCCCACCGCTTTCTCCGGTAGGCCCCGCGGTCCCATAGCCAAATGAGGCGCCGCCGTCCGGTGCCGAGCCGAAGCCCCATCGGTAACCCCATCCCCCTTCCTGGCCAGACCCGGATCGGAAACTCCACCCGCCGCCACTATTTCCAGCTCGGCGACTACCGCCGCCTTGATTCGCCATCTCTTCACCGGTCTCTTCTATCAGATCTCCGAGGACTAAACAGGCGCACAGTCAGCCTTATTGATCGCCATCGCTTCCGCCTGAAGCACCGACTTCAAAAGTCTCTTTTTTATTATTTTTTTAATTACTACATTGATATGAAAGTGTTCAACGCACTGGTCATCGAATATTTTAAGTTGTAAATATCTGAAATATTTAATTTGCAGTTATTTTTTAATTTTTTGATGATAAACTAGTCTGAACGAGCCGGATTAATAGGGTAAATTATTCATTCCGTACAACATATGCTATCCATAATAACCGGCGAATAACTTACAAGTTATAAATTTAGAGATTATTAGAATGTTATTAAGAAATTATTTCAGTATTAATTTAAAAAATCTCATAAAAATCTCAAAATAACACCCAATATTCTCCGCGGTTTATTTTTATATTTTTTTATCTGTTATTCGAAATTTTATGAGGTTATTACGCATTAACTCAAATAACACAGAAATAACTTCTTAATAACCTTTCCATAACCTCCGTGATTCTATTTCAATGTTATTCACAGAGTTATTATGAGTTATGAGGAGGTTATTTGAGACCGCGGAGCGCTGCATACGTTGTCTGTATGGAATAATTTTCTGATTAATAGATGTCTACAAAAAAATTCTCACTCCGACAACACAAATAAATTCAGAAAAAATTCACACATATTACGTAACATTTATGTATTACATATAGTAAAAAATATCAGCATTGATATCAATTATGTATGTTGATATTATTGATGATTGAAGACAAGGAGCAACAAAATTAATAAGTACAACAACAACAACAACAAAGCCTTAATCCCACTAAGTGGGGTCGGCTACATGAATCCTTTTTCTCCATTGCGTCCTATTTAGTGTTAAATTTTCGTTTAATCTAATAAATTAAGATCATTTTTTATGCAATAAGCCCAAGTTTTCCTAGGTCTGCCTCTGCCTTTCTTAACATAAGTTGTATTTAAAACATCTACTCTCCTAATCGGATCATCAGGTGGTCGACGATTAATGCGACCAAACCATCTAAGGCAACTCTCTCTAGTTGTATCCGTCACTAGTGTAACTCTAACCCTTTTACGGATATATTCATTTCGCATTTTGTCTCTAAGTGTAAAGCCACTCATCCATCTAATCATTCTCATCTCGGCAACACTTAACTTAACATTATGCTTCTCTTTTAAAGGCCAACATTCAGCACCATAGAGCATTGAACACTGCCGTTCCCAAGCCCGGATGTGAAAAATGGAGGGTTGTGTTAGGTAGTCGACAGCCAGCGTAAAATTTGTCGAAAAAAAATCATGACATGAACCCTTTTGAACAAAATTAACAAGTGATGGTGTTTATGACAAGTTCAATGCTTATGTGGAGGCAACACAATCAAGAGATGAGTTGATATTAGGAGGCGTCATTGGGCGACAATGAATGACATATCAATTAGCAAGTGAAAGCAACAATATTTAACAGACAATAGTTATGCCAATGTGAAGTGTGCTTTTATTTATTAATGACACCAATATCAATTTGAGGACAAAGTTCTAAAGATTCTTCTCATACAAATTTTATTCCTCTTTAGGTTGTGTTTGTTTGTGTGAGCTTATGTGTGCGTGCGGGCATGCGCGCCCTAACTTGTTCATTGGCAGCTATGATGTCAAGTGTAAGGCCACTTAAGTCGGGGGTTCAAATCCACCACTAGCGACTGATGCCTTGGAGGGGTCAGTACTTGAATGTCTAGACGCAAAAAGAGCGACTGAGGGCTCATCTAAGAGCCTCTCATCCAATAGTCTCTGGTCATTCATTTAAATATATATAAATATATACATATACCACTTTCAGACAATCTCAACTCAACTAATATGTTGAAATTACTTTGGGTAAAAGCGTGCATTTGAAAATCACAACGATCAAAAAAGATACCTCAAGAAGGCAAAAGCTAAGGGCTTTAAAATCAAACTTGAAATAAAGAATGGGCATTTACATACATACCACCCAATTCCCAAGTATTTACATCTCAAACAACTAGACTTTAGTCATTTACATTCACACCGCCCAAATCTTACACAACACAAAAAATACCACTTTTCAACTTTTAGAAAGCAAACTATACCTCCGTCTAAGCAATTGGAAGATGGCATGCATGTAAAAATTGAAGTTTAGTTGTTAGATATGCAAATACATAAGCAATGGGTGGTATGCATGTAAATCCTCTAATAAAGACGTTAATCAAAAGTATGGCATAAAGAATCCCATCAAATACTAAATATCACATGAAAAATACACTCCACCTCCTAAAACTACTACTTAAGTGGTGAAGCAATATAAAAGAAAGCTGTCACGCCCAAATACCTACCACTACTGGCTCACCCATGGCAGTCAAGGATTGGTAGAAATAGTGTAAAGTTTCTTCGCGACACCGCCTCTTCTTTCCACTAATCATTGGCTGCCATAAGAGCACCAACTATATATATGAATATATATATATATCAGCATCTGGTTAAACAAAAAGAAGAAACCCTAACTGTTTGCTCGCCCTATCTTTTGCTTAGCCGTTGAGAAGCAAAATCCTGTATATTATAATTCTTAGTGCTCCATTCTTATTCCTGATGTTTGCTTGTAAGGTTCATTCATATGTACGCTTCCTTTTCAGAATACTAGGAAATATTGCAACAGAACCAATCAAGAAGAGGACCGCCAAGGTTTTTAAGTCATACAGATCTCCCAGAGACTTTAGGTCCCCTAGAGCAAGGCCTGCCTGTAGTTCAAAAAGCACCATTAAGATTCTTTACTTCATTTTTTAGCACAAAATATGCTTTAGATTGGTTTAAATGGTTAACGGGACTTACTCTCACAGTGATAAAAGAAGCGGGAATAAGGCCAACTAGAGTTGCGAAAAAGAATATGTGAAATGGTATGTCGACTATGGGTGACGCCAAGTTTATAAATGTGTTGGGTAAGGTTGGAGTTATCCTTAAGAAGAGCATGTAATTGAGAAGCTTTTCCCTGCGTTTGGCAATCTGCGTTTATACATGTAAGAAATGAATGCCGCATTGATAAATAATAAGGGGCATTTACATGCATGCCAACCAATTCCTATGTATTTACATATGTAACACCTAAACATTACATTTAAACCATGCAAATCTTGACACGAGAGATAAAAAAATACCACTATTTTCACTATTCAAAGTGAAATACACCTTTTCATGCATAAATAAGGAGGCATTGGCATATATGTAAAAAATAAATTTTAAATGTTAGACATGTAAATACAAAAAGATCAGAAGTTCGTAGAGGAATTGAATTAAAGAAGATATTTTTACCTCTGCCTGGAAAAACCTAAGCTTTTCGGGCCAAAGCCAGCTGGCTAAAGGGCGGCCGATTATTTTTGAGAGAAAATAACAGGAAGATGCACCCGCAGTAGCAGTAAAAACCACGAGAACGAGACCTTTGCCGACTCCAAAAAGAGCTCCGGCAAGAAGAGACATGAAAATGGTACCAGGAATCATGAATGTTTGCATAAAGATGTACACAGAACAGTAACCAAGCATAAAATTTATTTGGTAATCGGTCGCGTACACAGCAATATTATCCCTGCAAAATGAGGATGAAGTGCTTAAAAAGTGAAAAATACCATTGCAAAATCGTAAACATGCTGAACCAAATTGATAAGTAAATAACTGTTCATGACAATAATTAAGTCTTGTTTAATTTGAGTGAAAGATCATAGAATAAAAAGTTCAGATAAGGTCCTATACTACCAAATCACAAACAGTTTGCCAACAACCAACTGAAACAAGTATTCAACTATTTTCCATTGAGAGATCATTCAAGATGGAAATCAAATACAAGAAACCATTTCTACAGTGATGCCAAGTAAAATATGCAAGAATAAGTGCCGCTAGAAAACAAACCGGTCATAAAATGACCAGCATTAATTTACATTTGCTAAGTTTAGAATCATACATGAATTGTACAAACAAACCAACAACATGTGCTCAAACAAACCAGAAATGAGAACATAAGTCATGCATAATAAAGCTGTAAATAAATAGGTGGTCATTAAAGTTTTTAGTTTTGGGGAGCAAAGGCTTGGTTTCAACTTACATTTTCTGACAGGAAAGTGGTACATAACAGTTGGGATTTACGGGGAACTTTCAATAAGACCTACATAATTATAAAAGAATAGTTCTAGTATATCACAACAAATATGATGGAATGAGAAATCAGTGAAGAGTGCAAAAAAGGAAATCAAGAAGCCATCAATTTTGTCTTGGAAAATTAGGTGGAGACAAGAAAATATCCTATGTGTATGGGATAATGAAAAATATTTTTATTCTATTCCAACAATTTTGGAGATTATATGTTGTATAGAAATTTTTAAAAAGTGATGATTTATTTTCCTTGCATTCTTTAAGAATATTAGAAATTTTAATAAATAATTTAAAGTTATAGTCTTTAAAATTTTATCAACAATTAAATTCATATTTTTATATTCAAATTAGTGTTCAAAAATAAATATTAGGTTAGCGTAAGCCTTCCAAAAAAAAAGGACATGAAAATTACATTTCGGATTGATTCTTTTTTTTTAATTAACAAAAAATTGAAATACTAGATTAACCAAACAATCCTCCTACAATTTTTTCGTTACATTGTATGATACTAATAACTTTTAACTCTTTAAAACACAACCATTCAAAAATATGAATGAAGCTAATGTGTGGTGAAAAAACTCTTATCCTTCTAACATTCAAACCAAATGAAAACACTGTCAAATTAATTTTAATAATTACACACCTTCACGCTTAATTGTTGACTTGAGCTTCAAAGGACCTTCCCAGGAACAAACTTTGGCTAACTTAATGACCAGAGTGGTGGAGTTTCTCCTTCATTCTAGTTAAATGATGCTTTGAGTTTAGAAGCACCGTTCTAACCACGTTCTTTAAATGTATGCATCTTTTAATCTAATCCTAGTGGATTTTGATGTGACGATGAATAACAAGCAAATCCAAATGCATTCTCTTTCAATTTGCAACTTGCCTTTCCATAGTACAAATAAACATATTCCGCGAAAATATTTATGCATTTTCTATATTATTATGCTCATCATCAAAATCAAAGCTATAATATTCATTAAGGCTGATTTTTAGCAACACTTTTTTTATTTTATTTTGTAAACAGCTTGTTCTAACAATGTCATTCACTTAAAACATATAATCATTTACAACATTAACTAATTGGTCTTGTTTTTGATACATCACATATCATGCAATTGATAATGATTTTGCTGTATTCACAGTGTTAAGCCAAAAACCCAAGTAATTCATGTATAACTTACTCTTAATTTGATGATAAAATCTTTAAGGTATCTTCTAATGATTAACTAGCTAACTAATTTATTTTACAGTAATGATTTTAATAGTAACCATCCAGATAAAGATAATGTTCACGAAACTAGGTTGGAGATTGGTCAGTTAAAGGATGTTAAAGTGTAAAAGTCATGAACATGGAGATTCGAGACTTTGGGTTGAGCAATACCTTACTGTGTGCGCAATTCATTGTAAATAGATTGAAATAAATTTTCCAATTAAGTCAATTAAAAATTTTTGACGCCTTTGACTAGCCAAATCTTCGGAGTTATTTGTAGCCGTTCAAGAGGTATTGTCTTATAAATACATTTCAATTCCTCTCTAAAGCGCTTAAGGAATTGATATGTCTCGGCACCAAAATCAGCAAACGAATCACGACATAATCACAATAGATGGGTGACAAAATACAAATAAGGGTTGCTTTTACAACAATGAAAAGAAAAAACAAGCAAGATACAAAGATGATCTACTTTGAAGAGGTAGATTGGCTCTCATACAATCTAGTCGTCGCTAGGAACAACACAAAAAGGAGACACAATAGCCATAAAATAATGCATAAAATTAAAAACCAACCCTAAGTTCCCCCTTTAATAGAATCCTCATATAGCATTTGAAAACTTCCCTCCTAAATATCCCTCCAAACTCCCCTCAATTTCTCCTCCATGAATACGTGATTACCCCACCCCCTCCTTTCCTTCCTCTGCAGTCGCCTGAGTCCCTCCCCTTCTTTCCGCGACAAAAGCTGGCCCACTTGTGAGCCGACTTTGCTGCAATCAGTTGGACCCTCATGGACCTGCCCGTTCGTGGGTGTAACATTACTCCCCTCCAAAAAAAGTACCTTGTCCTCAAGGTTAAAGGATGAAAACTACTTGTGGATCACCTCGTGGCACCTATGTCGCTTCATAGTCTGACAGCCCTTTCCACTTAACCATTACCTCCCTCGCTCCCCTTACTCCTCGGCGCACTCCCTTGATCTCTAATAGTTCTAGAATCAACTCCAAGTCCTTCGTAAGCATCGACGGTAGTGCAGATTAGGGTATGTGATATTCAATCGCTCCTCTCAGCTAGGACACATGGAAGAACAGGTGTAGTGCAGATGATGGTGGTAACTTCAAACGGTAGGCCACTGCCCCGATGCATGTCATCATTTCATAAGGCCCAAAGTATCTCGATAAAAGTTTCTCGATTTCTCCTCCTGGCCAATGTCTTTTGTCGATAGGACCTTAGCTTCAAGTAAAACATGCCCCCTGGTTTGAATTGCCCCTCTTTTGTGTCCATCGCTTTCCCCTTCATGATATATTTAGCCCTCAGAAGATGCCCATTGAGCTCTGCTAGTATATTGTCCCTCTCCTCCAAGTATTCATCAACGTTGGATACTATTGTAGTACTATGCCCATAATGTATCAAGTGAGGTGGATCCCGTCCATACAATATCTTGAAAGAGATTGTATGTGCGGCGGTGTGGTATGATGTATTATATCAATACTCAGCTGCCCATGCAAACCACTTAGCCCATAACTTTGGTGCATCAGATACAAACAACACAGGTATGTCTCCACATTCCTGTTGACCACCTCCGTTTGCCCATCGTTATGGGAATGATATGTAGTACTTTTAAGGACTGTCCCTTGCAACATAAATAGCTTTTTCCATAAGTGATTGAGGAATAACTTGTCTCTATCTGATACAATCGATTCTGACACCCCATTCAAACGGGCTGCTTCCCAGATAAACATTGTCACGACTAAGACCGCAGTGTAGGGATGTAGTAAGAGAATGAAATATGCAAACTTAAGTGATCCACAACAACCATAATCACCACGAACCCTTTTTACTGTGGCACCTCAATAAAATCCATCGTCAATTCTTCTTAAACCATCTCCGGTAATGCTAATGGTTATAGTAACTCTCCTAGTGTTGTGGTAAAGTACTTTTAGTGCTGGCACACATCACATTTACCATCATGCCCTCCACGTCTCTATGTATCCCCACCCAATAAAGCTCTGTCGCAGATAGCTGTAGACCTTTTGCACCCCTAAATGACCCCTCGAGCGCACTGCCACGAAACTCTTGTAATAATCTGAGAATATACTCTGACGACTTGGGTAGCACAAATCGCTCCTGGTGGGGCAGCTGTGGTCCCCTCTACATAGCCTGGATGGCTATTCAGATCCTGTAGTAATTCAGTCCTTATTTTCCTCGGGTCATGATCCCTTTAGCTCTCCGGCCTCAAGACCTCCCAATCTAGGACCAAGGGTACCAATAGGGTTGTCAATTGGGGTTCCTCAACCTTTCTCGACAGCACGTTAACTGACGTGTTCTCCAATCCTGACAGGTAATGAATGTCGAAATCATACCCTAGTAGCTTGAATAGTCATTTCTGATGCTCCTCAGTCGCCATTCGCCGCTCATGAAAATACTTTAAACTCCTATAATCTGTCCTGACCAAGAAATGTCGTCCCAACAGGCCGGGTCACCACTTATGAATGGCCAAAACAATTGCCATCAATTCTCACTCATATAATAACTTTAGACTCACTATGGCTATAAGAACCTAGTTGAAGTAGGCGGTCGGTCACTGATCCCATATGAGCACTACTCCTAATCAGTACCCTGACACATCCGTCTCCACCACGAATGGTTTACTGAAATTTGGAAGTACTAATGTTGGTACGCTAGTCACGGGCCTTTTCAACTGTTCAAAGGCCTTTGTTGTTGCTTCTCCCCGTTTGAAGTTTCTTTCTTCTATTGCACTGTCAGTGGTCATCCTATCGTTTCATATCCTCTCACAAACGTCCGGTAGTAGCCGGTGAGATCTAGGAATCCTCTCAACTCCTTCAAACTCTTTGATAAGAGTCAATCAACCATAGCTTCAATCTTGAATTGATCAACTACTACACGCATGTTCCATTCACCACATGTTCTACGTACTCCACCTGTAACTGTGCAAAGATATATTTTTTCAAGTTGGCATAAAACTGGTGCTCCCTCAACGTCTCAAAGACTATCCTCGGCAGACTCACATGATGTCTTTGCACGAAGATAGATCAAAATATCAAAGAAAACCACGACAAATTTCCAAATATAAGGTTGAAAACCCTATTCAAGAGGGACTAAAATTTCGTCGGGGCGTTGGTGAGGCCAAACGGCATCACTAAGAACTCATAATGTCCATGTTTTCTGAATGTTGTCTTACGTACATCCGTCGGATTTATCCTGATTTGGTGGTACCCCGAATTCAGATTAGTTTTTGAAAAAATAACTACCCCATAAAACACATCCAATAATTCATCAAATCACAGGCATATGAAACTTGTCCATCACAATTTCCTTGTTCAAAGCCCGATAGTCCACGCAGAATCTCCAACTACCATCACAATTTCCTTGAAATTACCCCCGGGGCAGGGCTCTGATACTCTTCTCCTTCACCGCCTCTTTTTTAAATGACACTGTCTGGGAACTCGGTCTCGTGGCTATCACAGTGCTCTTGTACAACCCCCGGTGTTACCACCTTTGTCGATCTTCTTCACCTGTTTCTTATCCCCCATCATCCAGGAGAGCTCCATCATTTCCCTCAATCCATGCAGTCTCAAGGGGTGGATGGCCGCTCGTATGCAAGGTTTCAGAGCTTTCAAGAAATTCCCTTCCAAGCCTGCTGCAGAAATCCCCAACCTCTCCTGAGAAAAGCTTAAACTTCTCTTGGTACTCCATAATCGTCCCCTCCCAAGTCAGAGCATAAAATTTCTAGTGTAGGTCTCCTTCCCGAATGACTTGGAAACATCCCAACAAGCAATCCTTAAACTCCTTACATGAGTGCACCGAATACCTTCCCTTCATCCATTGGAACCGCGCAAAAGCCTTCCTCTCCAAGCATAATCTCGCTTTCATGAGCTTCTCTTCCTCAGCCAACTCATGGATCGCAAAGTATCGCTCCACCCTATACACACATCCATGTGCATCATCCCCTTCGAAGATTGACATCTTCAATTTCCTGACCCTTACATCTCCACCCCAACTTCTTGTCCCGAATTTTCCCACGTGTATCTAGGGTGAAATGCCCTCCTACAATCAAAGGCATATCCCACTCATGATTCCCTCCTTCCACCATCATACTCTTTTATGCCCCTTACACCATCCCTCCAATTTTTGGCTCATCCATCAAAAGTCTCCACTCCCCCTCCTCTGGGTCTCAGGTAGACATTATGTAGTTAGATGATGTCTTCTTCGTTTTCTTCTCATTCAATCTCTTTCCCCACTGACCTGGCCAAACATTCCCTGATCAACCCTTGGTTAGGGTTTACAGTTGGAGCGATCGGCATAGCCTTAGATCGCATCTTCGTGAACATTTTCATCATCTCCCACATTTCCCAATGCCTTCAAATCCATCGTTCATTCGACTTTCAATATAAGCAAATATGTCCTCCATAGTAACAAACATTTCTTCCAATTCGGATCAAATTCCGCCTCTCCTTCTAGCACATCAACTTTCATTACTGTCCATCCACCAAGATATAAGCCCGAATACCAATTTGCTACACCTCGGTACCAAAATCAGCGAACAAACCACGAGAAAATCGTAATAGATGGGTGAAAAAACACAAGTAAGGGCTGCTCTTACAACAATCAAAGGAACAAACAAACAAGATAAAAAGATGATCTACTTCCGAGAGGTAGATCTTCTCTCCCACACTCTAGATCTCGTTGAGAACAACAAAAGGAGAAAAACACAAACAAACAAATGCAAGAAAATGAAAACAAACCACAAATTCTCCATTTAATAGAATCCTTGACTGAATTTGAAAACTTTCCCTCTAAACTTCTCTCCAAACTCCCTTCAATTTCTCCTCCTTGAATATTCAATTATGGCCCGAGCGAACCCTACCCCCTCCTTTCTTTCCTCTGCGCCTCGCTTGGATCCATCCCCTTCTTCCCGCCACAAAAGCCAGCCCGCTGTGGGCCTGCTGATCTGCAATCGGTCGGTCCCTCCTGGACCGGCCCGTCTATGGGTGTAACATGAATCAAAGAATTCAATGGATCTTTTCAAGAAAAAGTTTAAATGTGCTAGGTAAGCTTGATCTTGATAGCTCACTTAAGACATAAATATGAACTATTGAAAGTTCAAACAAAACAGATAAGCTTAGCCTGAAAACAATCAGTTCTAAAATTAATAGAGGGATGTTTAGGAGCAACTTTCTAATCTTATCATGCAATATCATAAGATAAAAATATATTGATAAAAACTAAATGAATCGGAAAAAATGGCTAATTCCAACCAAAGGATAACACGTTTTACAGTTATTATTACCAAGGCTACCGATAGCAATTAGTAAAATAAAATAAAATAAAAAATCTAACTATTGAATTGAATTTAGAAATTTAAAGACTAAGAGATTGTTTGGCTTAGTGTATTAGGGATCTAAAGTAAAAGGAATACATACCTTTAGAATTGTCAAACGTTATATTGGAGGTAAATCAAATAAAAATATCTTTTGGAGGAATATAAAATTATTCACAGCCCAATATTGGTGGATTTTAAATTCATTCAAATCATTTGAATTCCAAATACACAACCTTATCAAACCGATCCTCACCTTTGCTGACCTTGCTACCACCATTGGCCTGGCCTCCAGCAACCTCTCCTCCAATGCATTCGCCTTCGTTGCCCTCACCCATAGGGGTCTAAATGAACCGAATCGGTTCGTGAGCTAACTCGAACTCAACTCGCCATCGAGCACACAAATTTAGTTTATTGAGCCAGGTGTTCAAGCTCGATCTAAAACTTTAACGCATAATATAAACAAGCTCGAGTTCAAGCATAATATGACTCCGGCTTGTTGGCTAACGAGGAGACTTAATTAAAATATACATCTTATAATTTGTTCAGAAAATATTTAATTTGTTTACAAAATTAGAGAATATTGTGATTAAAAAAAAAACTAATGAATAAAGGTAGGCTGCATTAAAAGCAAGCTGTAAAAGCAGGCTGCATTAAATTCAGGTAATAAAGTTTTACTTCCTCTTCCGTTTAAATTATTCTCTGCACATTTCACGATTCTCAAAAGACACCCCAGGAGCCATGAAAGCCTTCTCCGACAAGCTCCTGCTGAGACATTTCCTTCTTTTACTGATGAGCTCCATCAATTTCTCAGACGTCACTTTAACGAGCTCAAGGTTGCAATGGAAACCTTCTCCATCGAGCTCCTGCTGAGATTATCTTCCTTCACTTTTCTCATTGAGCTCCATCACTTACTTGAATGGCATTTTAACGAGCTTAAGCCAAGCTCTCAAGCTGCTAATAAGCGGACGAGTAGGAGCTCGAGCTCATTTTGTGGGCTCAACTCGAGTTCGAGTTCAAGCTGCTTTTTTGACGGTCGAGTTGAGCTCAAGTTCAGTGTGACTCGAGCTCAGTTTGATTTGATTACACACCCCTACCTACAATGTCCACCTCACATTCGTCATTC
Source organism: Papilionanthe hookeriana x Papilionanthe teres (assembly GCA_022702705.1). Classification (NCBI taxonomy): domain Eukaryota; kingdom Viridiplantae; phylum Streptophyta; class Magnoliopsida; order Asparagales; family Orchidaceae; genus Papilionanthe; species Papilionanthe hookeriana x Papilionanthe teres. Next base: position 52,106,850 of record CM040427.1, on the reverse strand, counting down.
TCATTGTTGACCAAAGCCGCCTCACAGAAAGCAAGAAAGAGAATGTATATTTTAGAAATTAATCTAAACATATATCATTTTGTTGCAATTGATTTAAATTAAACCCAAAAAACTTCTTAAATTCAAAAAACGTTTTTTTTTTTTCTTTTTTGCTCTGCATTTTAAATATATACAACTAAAAAATCCCGAAGAGAATGGAAAATGATTGGAGAAGAAGCATTTTAGCACCTAATATCAATATTAAAGAAGTGATGCGATATTCAAGATTGTCTTAACTATAGAGGAATCAAACTTATGAATCATATAATGAATTTATAGAAGCAATTAATTGGATACAAGCTTAAAAAATTACATCAATTTTAAAGAAACAAATTAATTTTTTTCCCACCAAAATCAAAAGTTAATGGAGAAATATAATTAAAAAGAAATGATCTTCACATGAACCTAATTTATTTTGGAAAAGATATATGAACTAGTACCACCAGAATTGACAAAATATATTTTAAAGCACAAAGACGTGTCAAAGTTATGCTAACATTATTTAAGTTTTATATAATGAAGCACTGGTTAGCATTAAAAGTAATTATGAATTAGTATTAAAAAAAATTATAAAGTGACTAAAAAGTTTTTTTAATATCGTATGTTTGCAACAAGGATCAGCACCGAATCAATAGTTTTTTCGTATTTGCTGCGAAGGCGCTTACAATGAATATTCAAAAGGAGGGGACTTGAAATGTGTTTTTTAAAATAATATGATCCTATTCGATAAGGCGCCCACTAAAATCGATAAAAATTAGAATAATGAAAAAAATATTCGTAGGATAAAGATCTTAAAATTAATAAAATAAAAATTGAGTATATGATATATAATTTTAATGGGGTTAATGTCAACAATTATCCTTCAATATAATCAAAAGTTAAGGAACATATAAGGGTGATAAGTATCTAGTCTTATCATACAGAAGATTGGGGATATAAATGAGGGCATGGTTTGTATAATTTAACTTGAATTAAAAATGACACAATACAACAACAACAAAGCCTTAATCCCACTAAGTGGGGTATGCTACATGAATCCTCTTTCTCCATTGCATCCATTTATTGTCAAATTTTCATTTAATTCTAACAAATTAAGATCATATTTTACACAATAAGCCCAAGTCTTCCTAGGCCTACCTCCGCCTTTTTTAACAAAAATCAAATCTAAAACATCTACTCTCCTAATCAGATATGAGATGGTCGACATTTAATGTGATCAAACCATCTAAGACGACTCTCTCTCTCTAATTTTGGCCGTCACTGGAGCTACATCAATCAATTCGCATTTTGTCTCTAAGTATAAAGCCACACAACAACTAATCATTCTCATCTCAGCAACACTTAACTTAAGATTATGCTTCTCTTTCAAAAACCAACATTCAGCGTCATAGAGCATCACAGGCCTCACTACCATCTTATAAAATTTTCCTTATAGTCTAAGTGGTACTTTCTATCACAAAAAAAGCTAGAAGTAGTCCTCCACTTCAACAAACCCACTTGAATTCTACTATTAACATCCCCATCTATATCACCATCGCTTTGAACAATAGGCCCAAGATATCTAAGTCGTTCAAACTTATAAATAATTTGATCACCAAAAGTTACACTTATGTCACTTGCGTTGCTACTACTAAAATTCCATTCCATGTATATCAATATTAGTTATACTCAAACAAAGGCCTTTAGAATCCAATGTAGACCTCCAAAATTCAAGTTTTTCCCGGGCTTTTTCTCTTGTCTTATCCACGAAAAGGATATAATCAGCAAAAAGCATACACCAAGGTTCATCCTCCTGTAAATGTTCAGTAAAACCATTCATAACTAAAGTAAAAAGATATGGGCTTAAAGTCGATCCCTGATGTAATCCTACGTAAATGAGAAAAAATTTGGTCAATCCTCCTTCAATTTGAACACAAGTAACAGCTCTAGTATACATATCTTTAATGACTTGAATAACACTTTCTTCTCAAAAACTCTCCAAAAGGTATCTCTTGGAACCTTATCGTAGGCTTTTTCTAAATCGATAAAAGCCAAATGTAGATCATCCCTTTTATCTCCAAACTTCTCCATCAAACCTCTCAATAAACGTATAGCTTTCATAATATACCTGCCTGACATAAATCCAAATTGATTATGAGAAATCTTTGTAATACGCCTTAACCTATCTTTAAAGTATACACATCAACTTAATCCTCTACAATTTGCACACTCTTATGCATCCCTTTTTATCTTAAAACTAAGGACCAAACTAATCATCCTCCACTGAAGCATCTTTTTAGTTTTAAAATAATATTAAAGAGTATAATAAGCAAAAAAACTCCCAAATCTCCTAAATATTTACACACTTCAATTGGGAAATCACCAGGTTCCACAGATTTCCACCCTTGATTTTTTTAAGCCTCCTTAACTTATTTTTTACTAATGCGACGGTAAAAATGAAACGTTTTATTACTTTTAACATATTAAGATTACTAAGGTCAATCGAATTTTCAGAAACTTTATTAAAAACTTTATCAAAATAACTCACCCACCTATGTTGAATATTTTTCCAATAAAAAATCACTTTTTAATTTTTATTTTTAATACACTTTACTTGAGTTGAATCTTTACTTTTTTTGTCGTTCTTTGCTAGTTTATACATATATTTATTACCCTCCTTAGTATCCAATCTATTATAAAAACACTAAAGCAGAATTTTTAGCGTGACAAATTATTCTTTTAGACTCTCTGCAGGCCGTTTGATATTTTTCCAGTTCTCTAAGCTTTTAAACCAATTTTTATAACATAACTTCTTATATGAACTTTTAAACCAATTTTTATAACATAACTTCTTATATTTTCTTTTCTTGCACATTATTATTCCACCACCAACTATTTTTATTTATATGAACTTTTTGATTTGATTCTTCAAATACATTTTTTGCCACTTGTTTAATAGTGTTTGTTACTTTACCCCACATTGCATTTGTTTCTTCATGAACATTCCAAATTTTGAAATCTTGAATTTTACTCATAAAAAAAAAAATTTATTTGTCTTTTATATACCCACATCTAATACTACGACGATGAATCCTAGTATTTTTTATTTCACAACTCTTCATCTTAAAATCTAGAATTAATAATCGATCTTAAGTACTTAAATCCTCACTTGGAATAGCTTTACAATATTGACAATCTCATCTTCTCCTAAGAAAATAATTAATTTGTGTTTTATTAGATTCATTCTTATAAGTAGTAAGATGCTCATCTCTTTTCTAGAATAAAATATTAGTAATAACAAAAACATACACTAAGTCAAAATCAAATATGGCTCTAACTTCTTTATTAATAACTCCAAAACCGTAGTCACCATGAATATTTATGAAATCTTCTACCACTCTACCAACATGGTCATTTAAATCTCCTCTAATAAAAATTATTTCTTCAAGAGGTATCATCTGTATTAAGTCTTCTAAGTCATTCCAGAATTTATCTTTACAAACCTATATCTAAACCTACTTGAGGAGCATAAGCACTTATAATATTAAAAATTTGTATCAATAATAATCTAAAGGGCTATAATTTTATCTCCAACTCTATTAATATTTACAACATTATCTTTCAAACTCTATTCTATAATTACACCTACACCATTTCTAGTGAAACTCTTACCAGAATACCAACGTTTAAAACCTAAGTTATCAATCTCCTTAGTCTTTTCTCCAACTCATTTAGTTTCTTGCATACATAAGATATTTCTCTTTCTACGAATCATAATGTCAGCTAATTTCATTAATTTGCCGTTGAGTCTTATCCTAATATTAGTTTCATAGAATTATTAAAAATGAAAAATTGCCAAAAAAAATGATAAAAAGGTAGATTGGAAGTTTACTGGTAAATTTATTAAAATAGCAATTAGGTTGGTAATGTTGTGTGGATGTAAATATTGAGTTGTAAATAAGTCATTAATGCATAGGTTGAGTGTGCACATTTATGAATTTTAATATGAATGTATGTCTAAGTCAACCAAAAAAAAAATTAAGAACAGTTATATTAAAAAGAAAAAAGTTAGAAAAATATTTATTAAAGATGAGTCATAGTTGGAAAAGGTTGCAACAACCATTAGATTCTAGATTCAACTAATTCACACTCCGCCTAATGGATGCAAGAATTAGTTCCGGCAAAACCACGTAAATAGCAGTGCCTTCTTATTGGGTTCTTTCTTATGAGGTGTATGGGTAGACAGTAAGATTGAGTGTGTATAGGTTTTGGAAAGAGCATTTTTTCAATATCTTATTTATTTGAACGTTTTCTGGCTTTTTATAATGGATTAATTCTCAGTCCTCTCTCATGGATGCAACAAGTAGTTCTGGCAAAACCACGTAAATATCAGTGCCTTCAATTTATCTATGCTTATTACATTGATTAGTCATCATGTTAAATGTTTCTACGTGAATAAACAATTTTTTTAACATATGTTGCAAAAATCATGGAACAGAACAATTATATAATTATAATAAATCTCCTGGCACATAATGGGAATGACAGAAGAAAATTTGGTTAATAAATAAGACCTCAAATGTAGGAGTAACAATTTTATGATGATGTAATGTTCTATAAAGTTTTATTTGAAAAAATAAATAAATGCCTACTCAAAAAAAAAAAAGTAACAAACTGCCAAACGCCCCAAAATTTTGCGTTAGGACTAAGCATGCTGCTTTGCACCTACATTAAAGGGAAGCTAGCTGACTCAGGTTTCCAGGACTGCAAGTTAACCATTATGCCAAGGCTGCGCCTTTGTCATACTCATAGATAGAACTAACTTTTAATTTAATTATAAATAAAAACTATAGCATAGACAGAGTAAGTCCACATGAATGATGTGTATATAGAGTCAAACTCCCAATTTATGTGGAGCATATCATAAATAAAGGTTGTTTGCTTTAATTTCATTAAACAAAATTTCATTAACATGAAAATTCAACATGTATAATCGCAGGGATTTAAATAATAATTAGGTATGACCATCAAAATTTTCAAATAGAAAAATATTGTTTCACCCTAAAATCTAAAAAGAGAAGTGTTGGAATACTTCTATTGGTTCGAGCTATCAGTACACAGGCGAGTCACATCCCCCAAACTATTATCTCCTAATTTGAAAATTAAAGATATCGCTAATTTTAGCTAACCATGCATGATTGACCATTAAATAGAATAGCTCAACCTAAATGATGAAGAAAAAAACAACAATCAGAGGCCTGAGAGATCAAAAAAAAAAAAGAGAAAGAAAAGAAAGAAGAAAAAAAAAGAGGGAAAAAAAGAAGTCTAGTCTGAGTCTATCTCTAAACCAAAATCTTATATTTCACTTTAATTTTTCATATGCTTATCATTTAGCTTTTCCTTTATAATCTGCAAATATTTGTCTAATCTCATTATATTATGCAATTGCAATCTATTTCGAAGCACCAACAGAACAAGTCAGGTACGCTTTTATTTGTTTCAGTTTGTTTCTTTACTTTTCCTACTGCATATTTCTTTCTTTATTGCATTATCTCGTTTTTTTATAGTATTTTTTCTTTCAGTCTTTTCTTTTTACAGTACTTTATTATGCAATGTCTGTATGTTTTGTGTTACTTTTCTTTGCAATACAGTACTTTATTATTTGTTCTCCTAACCCTAGGATATGAAATTTAAGGCATGGTTTATATATTATACAGATATGTTTATAGTTATTACTTTTCTAATACATTTATACATAACCATAGACCGTTCGAGGCATGGTTTTCTCTTTCTTTTCCCCTATCTCCATGCTTCTTAGGACGAGATAATATAGCGAGAAGTACGAGCTTTAATCAAATTTTCGTAGACTTAAATAACATAACACATTTAGGGCATTGAGGTAGTCTTTTAATATGACATAAATCCTCATATTATCTTTTAGGACTTTATACGATTGTATAGAGACCATAAACCCTTTTAGGATTCCGAGGTAGTTGTTTAGTACGACATAAACCCTCCCATCTTTTTTGACTATTTGCATATGATATGCAAACACAAGTCCTGAACATTTAAATAATTTACAGGATTAAAACATAAACATAATTTCACTTTCAAAAATACAAAACCCAACAATAGTTTAGGTTTGAGATGTCACTGAAGTTCTTCAGTATCTTCGGCATCTCCTACTTTTCATATATTTGGATTCCGAAAATAATTGTTCTGTATTGAACTTTTCCATTTGATTTTCCTATAAACAATCATGGAAACCTAAACGTAGATATTCTTGAAGACGAAACTCATGATCTTAATCGAGAGCATTCTTATGTAACATTGGATGCCTAAGATGTAATTAACTATAGGGGCTTGCCCCTATAGGGAATTAAGAACTTAGATTAATCTAAGTCCTATCTAATCTGTGTATTAAATAGAGGAATTTGTCGGCTATAAAATTCGCAAACCAAAAAGGAATCATATACTTTTAAGTTTAGATGGTTAAGCCTACTAACAAGTGATATGCTCGTCTTTCAGGATGATATATCACTTGTGGTATCGTGCTCAACTATTTAAACTATTTGATATATGAGATCTATTCGGTCTCGCTATTTTCAAAATTAAATATATATATATATAAACCATCATTTTCAAAATCAAAACTACATTAAATTTAAATTTTAAAATCTTATTTTCAAAATTTAAAATAACCGACAGGAGCAAATGCAATTAAGATAACTTCATAGAAACAATACAACAACAACAACAACAAAGCCTTAATCCCACTAAGTGGGGTCGGCTACATGAATCCCTTTTCTACATCGCGTCCTATTTAGTGTCAAATTTTCGTTTAATTCTAATAAATTAAGATCATTTTTTATGCAATAAGCCCAAGTTTTCCTAGGTCTACCTCTGTCTTTCTTAACATAAGTTGTATTTAAAACATCTACTCTCCTAATCGGATCATCAGATGGTCGACGTTTAACGTGACCAAACCATCTAAGGCGACTCTCTCTAATTTTATCCGTCACTGGTGCAACACCAACCCTATTACAGATAAATTCATTTCGCATTTTGTCTCTTAAGTGTAAAGCCACTCATCCACCTAATCATTCTCATCTCGGCAACACTTAATTTAACATTATGCTTCTCTTTTAAAGGCCAACACTTAACTTAAATTTCATAGAAACAATAAACAAGCACCCCCATTTTTCATTCTTCAAACACAATTCATAAGATCAGTGTTGGGTAAAAACCTCACACCCTACTAATCCAAAAATGGGAACTTAAAGAATCATGGTAACAGCATACCAAGGCAAGCAAAGGATATCATATTCAAGCCAATGACCTGCAGTTCAACAACCCAAACCTAGGCTAAATAGAGCACATTCATGGCAAGTACAAGAACATTACTGGATGATACTGCAAAAATAAAGGGAATATCAAAAGATCTTTTCAAGATTAGGAGCAACATGCCAAGGCAAACACAAGAGGGACATTCAATGGATGTTACTATAGTTGCAAATTAAGCAAGTACAAATCTAAGGGGTCCGTTTGGGACAGCTTATTTGGTGCGGTAGCGTTTTGAAGATGCAGCTGGTCTGTATGAATAAACTGCGTTTTGGCAGCTTATGCGTTTTCAAAACGCTGAAAACAGCGTTTTCACACCTTAACTACCTAGATGCGGTGAGAGTTTTTTGGCTGAGGTCTGGCTTTTCCAAAAAAATTAAAATTTGTAATAGCCGCCACACCTACTTATCAGCAGATTATATCTAATCATCTTATCAACAGATTATTCAATAAGCTGCAGCTGTCCCAGACAGACCCTAAGTGATGCTCATTTAGTGACTATGTAATTCAGATGTAATGACTAATTAAAATTTTGTACTAATAGTATATGTGCTTTCCTATTGAATTATTTTAAGCTTAGAAATCACATTTTATTAACTATGGTTGTATGGGGAATGAAACAATTTGCAACACTACTGATTAGAATATCATGAAGTTAAAGGTGGATGTTCTCAAAAGAAGTTGAGGTTCCTAACATTTGCAAATATGCATTGGTCACACAAAGATATAAAGGGATGGTAGACTGTCACTATTATGTTTTGTAGGGTGAAACTTAGATTAGGATTGCTTGAGTTCATTATCATCTATGTTAGAGCACTAAGATGTGGAAAGAGGGAAAACTAAACGCATAGTTATAGTCTAAGTTTTTGAACAAGAGAAAACAAATGCTAATGGAAGTTTGATGGAAATCTGTAATAATAGTCGTATCAAAATCATAGAAAGTAATTTGTATGAATTATATCATTTTAATTTGATCCATAGAACATCTCTCGCTATATATATATATATATATATATATATATATATATATATATATATATATATATATATATATATATATATATATATATATATATATATATATTTACTTTTAGTTTATTCTATGTAAAACATGAATATAACATTGCTTCTCATGCAAATAGAATATGTTCTCAAAGTTTGTTAAGTGTAACTCTTTACTGCATCCTTTCATCTCAACCCATGGAATCCCAATCTGCGCATGGAGTCGAAAAGTTTAACCTCTCAAAGGGTTTTTTTTTTTTTTTTCATTATCTCATTGTTGTCCATCATCCTTCTGACTATTGCCACCATCTCCGGCTTTAGGATCACATTAGCAGTTTTCTGCTACTTCATTTTATGTTATTTGACCAGTTTAAGGAAGTATGTAGTTCCATCTTATATTACCATCTAGTTGAAGATATTCATATTGGAACTACTACAAACCTTTAAATTTAATACCCCTGTGTATCTTTTATTTCACAAGATATTAGGATTTTTTCTTTTCTTTTTTTATTTGGCTTGAGAAATTGTGGCTTCTCTCTACGAATACATTTGTTGTATTTAATTTTTTGTGTGTGTGTGTGTGTGTGTGAAATTTATGTAAACCATAACAATGGTGCCTCTCCAATTTGTGTGTGTCAGCATCAACATTAAAATTTATGTAAACCATAACAATGGTGCCTCTCCAATTTCTATGAGTGTGTTGAGCACAGAAAACATAAATCTCTAATCAAATCCAATCTATCAAACGAGCCTCAGAGTCATTAGTGGTGAAATCCTGTGGAGTCACCAATCCTATAGTCTTCAATCAAGCTAAGAGTTACATATAGCTCACTATCGGGATAGTTAATATAAAGAAATAACGCACAAAAAAATAACTCTTACAGACAATAAAGCTGCAACTCATTTTCAACGCTTAAAAAAAAGAAAAAAATTAGAAGCAATGAAGATTCAACACATCTTCAATGCTTCAAACTTTCATAAGATCTTACTTGGCCATAATATCAAACGGTCCTGCTCCATAGATGGAAACTTCACGGTTCATGGTAACAGGCTAATAGCATACCCCGGCGCTCTAAGGATTTCATACTCAAGACAACACCCCGCAGTTCATGAATATAGTCCTCACAAAATAAACAGAAAAAAAACTGATCCTACGCTCTAAGCCTAATCACTAATGTTTCTGCTTTCCCTTTCACCCAACAAGTAACTCCGCTTCTCCCATCAATCAACAAACCGACTTTATGCACACCAACTCGGTTTCATGCTCCTATCTAATTCAAAAACATATAACAAAATCATAAACCATAAACACAGCCGAAAAATAAAAAGAAAAAATTCTCACTTGAGAAGCCGGAGATCCGAAAGACTCCGCGGCAAACGGAGAATCTTGTCGTACTCTCCCCTGGGCATTGTGCTGAATATGGAAAGGATGCCAACGACAAACGTGAGGAAGACGGCGATTGCTGCCGCCAGTTCAAACCGCGAAAGCGGAAACTTCGCATCCGACCTCGACTTCTTGCTCGTCGGCGAGTCATCACCTCCCGATGCGGCGCTCTCCTCATCACGACCGACCCTCGGAAGCGCCATTATTAAGAGCAAAGAAGACGGATACGGCAGAGGACGCCAGAGCCAGTGCTCAAAGTTTCACCCCCATCGATGCCGCGATCATCGAATACCTCGCGATGGTTTTGAAGTCAAGCCCCGATCTAGACTCGTTCTCCCGATAATGAAAAAGGGCATGAGAGGAGACGACTAGGGTTTACCAGCTCCCCGGTGGGGTAAACGGTACGGCATTGAAGGAATCGCAGACTTTTTATTCCGCAGTGAGGGAGAAGAGGGGGTGGGTTCATTAAAATGGCCACGCGTTGGGGTTGCTCGATTTCTTTTGTAGATGGGTGGGTGCTCCTAGAATAGTTTTATGCGAATGTTCGGATCTACCGTTGATGTTTATCGAGGGAGATCTGGAGCGTTTGTTTGCCCGTTTCGAGGCAGACCGCATGGGAGCTTCAGAGCGGCTATATCCTGTGTGTAGCTTCTCGATCTGGTTTTAGGGGGTTCTGCAGTTTCCTTGGCTTGTTTGACAAAGTTTGAGTTATGCTTTCGTATTGGTTGGTTGATTTATTAAGTCGCTTGTACTGAGTCCGCTTTCAAAACCTATTGAATTTTTTTATTTATAGTCAAATTCAATCTAGTCTTTAAAAAAAATTTCAATTTTGATTTCGATTTTAATTTATTTTATAGATTTTATTATTTTTGCTTTATTAATCAAAAAATAAAATACATAGAATTTATTCTCTTATATTTTTATTATAAAATAATATATATATATATATATATATATATATATATATATATATATATAAGAAACTGATATTTAGCAGAGCGCTCTAATATTAGCTTTACATGCTACTAGCCTACATGATAAGAAACTCGCACTAATGTGCTTAGTTAGATCGAATCCCCCGTGTCACGGCGACTCGAACTCGACCTTCGGCCTTACGGTAGTCTCGCCCCACCAAACAAAAAACTCGACACACACACACACAGAGATATATATATATATATATATATATATATATATATATATATATTATTTTAGTATTAAAATTCTAAAAATTTTGTGGTAGTAAGAAGAAGTGTTGCATTGCATCGCAGCACCGTAAGAAAATATGTCCTAAAAAAAATAAATGAAAATAGCACATAAAATATAAAGGTTTTATAAGAAAATTTTGAGAGGAGAAAAAATACTTGGCAAGACCCATAATCAAATATATAAGTAAAATTATAAGAATTTACTCTTCCTCGTAATTGGAATGAAAATATTCCAAAATTGATATGTTTATGAAGAGTGAGATTATTGAATGATGATCAAATGATGACAGTTTGGATATATGTGTCAGGCAGTAGTAATCAGTTGGTAGTGGTCAAGCGTTAGTATTTAGGCGACAAATGTCGAGCAATTACAATCAAATAGTGGTGATTAGAAGATAACAATTGAATGAAGATAATAAATAAAGAAAATTGGTAATATGGGTCGGGTCTTTTGAGGTCTGTATTTCTTGAAGACAGGGTTACACTATATTTTATAAAGAATTTTGCTAGGATAAATCACATTTATAATTTTTTAAAATAATTGCATTGATAAAAAGAACTTAATTAGATCAACAATACAAGATAGTGCATATTACCCAATAAAGTATTTTATGACTTAGGCCAAATATTTAAAATGTTACTCTCAATAGAAATAAACTAGTCTCAATTCTTAAATATTTTAGACTTAAAATTAGAGCGAACATAACTATTTGAAGAATTATAAAGCTCTGATCTAATGATATCGCGGGTTGTCCAACCTCTACTGATTGATTATCATCACCCAACCACCATCTTCTAAAATTTATCGCTCAACCATTGTTGCTAGTTATCTTTAGATGAAATCATCACTTGTCCATCATCTCTTAACTATCATCACCTAACATCTATCATCGATCATTGACTGTTCGACATTTATAAGTTATGTCGTTTTCACAAAAAAATTAAATAGGTTTTAATCCCATCTTGTCCAATTACGAGAAATTGCAATATTCTTATAACTAATGTATGTAGGTTATTAGATAAAACCTAATGCAAATTATCCATATTTTAATTTTGCACATTTACTTGTATTGTCAACTCACACATCATTTGGAGCAAGCATGCAGTTTCAAAACCAACTTGTAGGTTCATGTTTGTTTTATTTATGAGTTTGTTTGGAAGTATATTTCACACAAACAACATCACATTTTTTTTATGAAAATCAAAATAATGTTATTTTGTTCATAGTTTGTTGGCGTTGGTACCTAACAAGGTTCCATAGGAGGGAAAATCATAAGATAACTTGATACAATTTTTGCAAGAATGATGTACACATGCGCTCCTCTCTCATTAAAGAGTAAGAACATGAATTTTATATAAACTGGTGAAGCCAGTTTGTGATTCATCCATGAGATAACAACATATTCACCAGGAGAGTGAAAAGAGATTTGAAGAGAGAGAGAGAGAGAGAGAGAGAGGAATTAACATTTTGGAAGGAGGCACAACAAGAGTTTGGAGTCGAAAACTCTAGACAATAGTGGACCTACTAATATGATGTACACAACTGCAATTGTCATTTCAAATAATAAAGATGAGATATCATTCCCTCGAGAATTGTGTACTAAATCCAATTAATTCAATTACTAGTTTTTATAAGCCTAAGCTTTATTCAACCAATTTAGCAAAAGATGAACATTTGAAAGGTATACTTGATGTATGTTAGAAAATTCGCAGCGGTGGAGTGGTAGATTATCGTATTAACGTGGCACGAAGATTCAACACACACTTAGGCCCCGTTTTGTTTCGAATTTTTACCGCGGCGCGGGCAGAGAAAGTCTCTTCGTCATTTTTTTTTCGTTTGTTTTACGACTTCGCGGCACAGCTGCCGCGAAGTTACTTCGAAGCCGACCGCGGGATAACCCTCGCGGCGCGAACTTTCGTCCCGTGATTTTTTACCCTTTACCCCGCTCCTCCTCTCTGCTTTCGTTGTCTCTCTCGCAACCCTATTCCGAACGACCTTCTTAGGTATGGCAAATCCTTCTATTCCCACTTGGTTTTTGCGGATCTGTGATGCGAAGAACGATTTTGATGCATTGTCGATCTGTTTTGTTTGTCGATCTGTAGATTGATGGTTTTTGCGTGAAACAGTATTTGCAGATCTTTTGGGGTTGTGGATCCGTACAACGATTTTGAATGTGGGCTTTGACAATGACTTTGTGGATTTTTACATTTTTAGATTTATACATTAGTGATTACATTTAACTCGTTAGGCTTGCTTCACTGAAGTTTTGTGGATTCTCGGTTGGGGTCTAGCAGGCAAGTTGGGATATGTACATTAGTGATCCAAAAACTGAATAATGTTTGTTAGCAGCTGCAGGGATTGGATGAATTTGCTGCCATTTCCGTGTGGCTCAGTGTGAATCCTTTCTTTTTTTATGGATTCGATGTTTCACTGGCATAAATGTGATGTATGTTTTCATTGAAAGGATTATTAGTGCTCAATCCCTTTGGTTAATATGTTTCACAGCACAAGTGATTTTCCTTTTTGTGTCAGGTTTCTCTAAATGCAATTTTTGTGGGAGTTATCATTTATTAGAAATTTGTTTAGTTATGTTCGTTCCAATCTTCATTTTGATGATTTTGGAACTTCATTTCACGAATCTCATACACGTTTCCTTGCTATTGCATGCATAATTGCATATGAAGAAAAGTGTTTTTTAAGGATTTATTGAGTACTTTTCTTAGCTTGTGAGTCAACCAAAAATTTCAAAGCTTTGGCTGTGATATTGCAATTCACATTGGATAATAGATGTAGACAGCACTATGACGATTGATATGGGCATTTAGCAGTGAAATTTTCAGGGAGGGTTGGAATTTTTTTATGAAACTCAATTGAAATTATGGGCAGTTAGCAGTGAAATTTTTAGGGAGGGTTGGTCTTTTTTATATTCATTTTGTATGCTTTCATTGAAAGGATTCATTTGTGATATTCAATTTGTATATCACATTCATGAAGCTTCAACATTCGTATGGTTAGTTGAATCTAAAGTTGTGGGGAGACTTATATAAAATTTTTGAAACATTTTTTATGAAATATCAAATCTGACACCTAAATATGTGATCTTAAAGTTTTGTGATCACTTGGAAGAGACAAAGGATCACATGAATTCTCATCATACTTGAGTATAGTTTCATTTGCATCAATATATGAGGGCCAACATTTGGTATGTGGATGTTTAATAAGTGCATTTCATGTTGTTTCTTACTTCAATTTGCTTCTTATTTCGAAGTGCAGTTGGTGATGTTGGTATTTTCTGCATAGCAAGACCCATCAATTAACTGTTTCTTATCATTTTATAAAGTACTAGGCTTTATGTTAAAGTTGTTTAAAAGCTTAGATTCACGGTTTTGATAGAATTGTTTGGTGATAGAAATGTTTGGTCATGTATGAAAGAAGGCATTATACCTGCCTATTTATTCATTTAATAAAATGTCTTCTTCATTTTCCAGTGGATGTAGGTCATCATGACCGAACCACATAAAATTATTTGTCTCTGCTTATATTTATGCATTTTTTTGTTTCTTTTTAGTTATAATTTTACAATTTTCCTTTGCGCTCATTCTAATCAGTGCTGCATGAGCTATAATTTTTTTAACAGTTTTACCAAACAGAAGCAACTTCGTCATTTCTCTCGAAACAATTGCTCTACATACTGTTCTCGGATAACTGTAACTAAACGGACAACCGAGCTTTCCCCATACTGCTTCCTCGCAAGAAGCTTTCCTGAGCAAGACATGTACATGCGCCAAATAGACCCTTAGAAGAGTGAAGAAAACTAGTAATACTACTAGATGCTTTTACTTGAAAAATTCATAAAGAAAAAAACCATGGGGTATGACCCAACTGAAGAGTAACAAAATAAAAAGATAATTATAGTTGCAATCACTTGTCCCACAGACGGAAAATGATTATTGGGCTTTCCAATTTACAATGTTAATGTACAATTGAGTTTGTTGTAGGAACGTGTGGCGACTGATAGCGATCAGCAGAGGCTGGCAGCTGGTCGATGATGGTCGGCAAGAGTCAGTAGTGGTGGGCGGTGATAGACGACGACTGGTGGCGTTCGACGGTGACAGGGCTGGTGTTGGACTTCAGTTTCTTCTCAAAGCTTCAAGTTCTTTCTTAAGCCTCAAGATCTCCTCTCCTATCATTAATGAGGTGTGATTCTATTTATAGAATATTCGGGTGCACTTAATTCTAAAATATGAACCACTTTAACCGGGCGTCTCATAGAGCTTCACTCGATCAGACGGTGTTTGACGGACGTTTGAGTGCCTTAACGATGTTAGAATTAAGCAATATCGGGCTCTTTGGTTTCTTCTCGCCGAAACACTCGATTTGACTATGAACTCTCTGGATTTTAATTCATGTCGGACGATGGAGATTTGGTGGAGGAGCGTAGGCTTTTCATATGAAGTTTTTTTTTCTATTTTTGAATCTATGAGTATATGAAAGTTTTATTTTATAACAAGCTTTGTTCTCCTATCGATAATTGAAATTTCTTACCCAAAAGATTGTTTCAATATCCATGTCATGTCTCGAGTTTTATACCAGATGATGGAGTTTTATTGGAGGTGAATTAATACTGTAGGTTTTTCATATGAAAATTTTATTTCTTAATCTATGAATGTCTAAAAGTTTTATGTTGATATTCTTTGTTCTTCTACCGATAATTGTCAATCAATGATAACATATATGTTAATATTTGTTGAGAGTAAAGAGACATTGTGCTTTTTTTATTACCTTGTAGTAATATTAATTTCCTAATCAATGCAAAAAAAAATGAGAATTTTATTCTTTAAAAAATTGCAATTTTGAAAAATTTATATGTATGTGTTATCGGAAAATTTAATGATAACCCCACAATTCCACAATTCCAAATATCAATTTATCTTGAGCTTGTTGGATTCCTCTTATCGAGAAGCTCAATTTGATTGTAAGAATGTCAAATTTGAAGATTATTTGATCATTCAATTAATGTTTTAAAGCTTCCATTCATAATTTAAGTGTTTGATCTGGGCTCATTTGGGCTTTGATCGAATCAATTTTAGTATCATCAGATTCATATTATCAATGTCTTCAATTTAGTTATAAAGTTAGTGAATTCAGAACCCCCGTAATATCTTTTGTAACTCTAAAACATATATTATCAAATTTGCATTGAGATTCATGTCTGATCACGTGGGACTTTTGTGACATATCAATTATGAAAATTAAGTGATCATGTGCTTGTTAGATTTCTCTCATTGAGATGCCCATTCTTTTTATAAGCATACAAAATTTGAATATCATTTGGTCATTAAATGAATGTTCTACAACTTTCAATCATACTTCGATTGCTTGCTTTGAGCTTAGTTGGACTCAAATCTCATCACTTTTAGTATCAATGGGTTCTTCTCCTTGATAATTTTAGCTCGAGCATGAGTTAATTAAAACTCGAGTTTATTAGTTTATATGATCTTGAATTTACTTCCAAAAATTTTTATCATAAAATGATCAAGGGTCATACTTAATTGAGTAGACTTTGAGATTGATGATTGATAGAATGACTACTTGATTAAGGTTGTTCTATAGAAACTTTTAGGGAAAATAATATAAGGTCAAGTTGATATGAATAATAAAATACCATTGTCAAAATATGTCAACTCATAGTCATAGATGCGTGCTCCAAAATACTATCACTTTTAGCTAATTTAATACACAATTTATGAATATTATTTTATGGATTTCTCCCGTTTTCTATTGACGGGCACGCTAATATGATGATGAAATTGTGATAATTATAAGGCATCATCTAAACTTTCGTTGACAAAGCAAAAGATCTTCTAGCCGGAATCGTTCTCACTTCGGGTAAATATTTGTAGGAGAAGAATAGGAATGCAGAATACAAGTAATTTCTTTGTAGCGTGGAGTTGAAATAGAAAAATTTTGGCGGGAGTGATGTGTGTTGGAGAATTTGTGGCGGTAGAATGATGAATTGTCGTCTTAGTATTGCGGGATGATCTAATACACACTCAGGTAATAAAAGTGATATGTAGAGGCACCAGAAGTTCTTACGTGAAAAACCCAGAAAGGGATAAACTACAGGGTTTTGGCCCGGTTTAAATGTTTCATTATGAGTTGGTGATTACACATACAATATTTGGTCCCAGAGGAGAGAGAGGGTTACATAGTCTCTTGAGTTATAATGTTTGTGCGCAGAAGAGCTCGATCACAAGAGGAGTAATTGTTGGAGCTTCGGTACATTGTCTTCGTAGTTGGCAAAATGTTCGAGATGACGCGTTGCTTCATAGGTTGCCTCGTGACTCTTGGTAGGATGCTGCACTGAGTGGAGGATGACCAACGATAGTCAACATACATATTTTGTGGTTCACAGTGGTCGGCGCTTGCAAGAGTGGGAAAGGGGGGTGGTCTGTCGGATCTTCATTTTAAAAGTGACGTTGAACTTCAACTCCTCATTCAAGTTTCAGTCTTTTTCTTACTCAAGGTCCAAGTCCCATTTCAAGAGAGGGGTTGGACTATTTATAGAGCCTAACAAAAATCTCTATGCAAATAAGAAGTAATTTAGACAGCTCATTAGAGAACTTAGAAAGATTCCCTCGATCTAATGACGTTCAATTAATATTTGAGTGCTTTAATGTTGTCAGAGTTGATCGATCTTAAGTTTATTGGATTCATTTCGCTGAGATACTCGATTTAACTGTTGTCTGTAAAGTTTAGAATTCATTTGATATTCCAAATATATATTGAAATCTTCTAAAAGTAATTAACAGCTTGATTTGGGCTTGATTTGACTCGCATTAGATTAAATTGTAAGTTTGCTAAGATCAGATTTTAATTGAAGCCTAAATGCTTATCAATTAAAAAGTTATCTTGAGATTTGTGTAATGTCTTGAGATCCGTGCTCAATGTGAAAATTTGTTGAAGGCGTGTCAACAAAATGATCCAATAAAGATCATCTATTTATGACTAAGCCTCATCTATTTTTGCGTTTGGTTGACCCAAAGAGAAGTAATTATAGAAATGACTACACAAAAAGGAAAAATACAATAAAATAATGATAATGATATAGCTAAATGTCCAACACAATCTAAGAAAATTAAAACCAAAGTTGGCCGATCGGGCTTGTTGCTTGATAATGTTAACTTAAGCCAAAAATATGTAGCCATACATGGACAAATAAGAAAATTAAAATAACTGGCTAAATAATAATTAATTTACCTTTTAAATTTTTTATTTACAAATAAATGAAGATTTGTAGCATAAATTATATTTTTCAATAATAGTCAAATTATATGATATTTTAATAATTTTCTCGTATTTAGCGTGCCGGCCCACAATGTCTCATTTGCTCGTGTATAATTATCTGTGACCCAAGTGGTGGAAATAAATTATAATATTCATTAGAATTTGGCATTTACAACAAGTATTAAAAATTAATGATTTAAGTTTTTTTATAGATAAATTTACGCCTTCAATAAATTTAAATGCCGCCCGCATTATTATAGGGGATTTACATGCATACCCCTTGAAACTTGTGATTTTACATTTCTGACTCATAAAACAGTAAATTTACATACCTAACACCTAAAATCTATCAAACCTTCAATTTCAAAATACAAATGTGTAATTTTTTTGTGAAAAGCTCGGTGTTTAAATTTTTTAGAGTGAAGTGCCAAAATAATCCCCTAACCATTTACATGGGATCATTTTAGTCGTAGAGTTTATAAAAGTGTCAAATTAGTCTCCAAGTTTTCTAAATTATCGTTGTAATAGTTCTCCATGAGGACAATAAGAACCCCAATTTAAAAATTCTTGGAACTAATTAGACACTTCTATAAACTTTGAGGTTAGAACGATCACATATAAATAATCATGTAACTTAAGCCAGTCAATATGGAAAACCAACTTTCTATATTGATTTTTATTTTATTTTATTTTTTATATATTGACTAATTTTAAAAACAATGAAGCTTATTTAACGTGATTTGACAAAAATTTCGGCAGTCTTCTGTCTTTATACCCACACAAGGGTTTGCATCGTGAGAGCTAGATCAGCCCACATGCCAAGAAAGTAATGTATTGATGGTTCACACCACAACAATTAGCATCATTAACATTGCAATGCTTACCTTTGTTGACAATGTCAATTCAAACAACACACTACATGCAATAGTAAATAATGAACATCATGAGAGCCATCACATAAACTTCAAATAGAATACATGAACTTCATTAGTAATAAGATTTGAAGGTATAATATTGATTATAATAATTTTAGATCAGGTCTGTTCAATCCTCCATTGCCTTGAAGCAAAATAAAACCTTATAGCAAGATTGATAACAAGAATTATAAACATCACTTTTAGTATGGACCTCAGCTTAAAAGCTTATAACTAATTATGCATGACCTATCTCATGTGCTCAGGCTCATTCAACCATTTAAACTAAATTTAATCATCCTTTGATCGATTACAGGATCATCTATAAAGTTTTCTTCCATTATTTGATCTTCTATAACAGGTGAATAATACACATTTAAAGCTGCATCTACAATAATTTTGACAATATTGTATCGCACTTTGTTGCTAATCACCGAGATAAATAAATTTATGGTGATAGATTACTTATTAATAGAATAATCAAATTAACTTAAATGAGAGACAGGATGAGTGGTGTTCATATATCAATAAATTTAACGCACAAAAACTACACAAAAAAAAAGTTTAGACAAATAAGTTTCAAAGAAATTGTATGATTATTAAGTTTACCGCGAGAAATCTAAGTGTTTACAGAGGAATCGTTACAATATGTTGAGTTTCATTAATCTTACATTCAATTTTTTGACATATTGAATACCAAAATTTATCTTTATGTCTCTCTTTTTTATAGCACCAAGAGAAATAAAGCAAAACAAAAAACTAAATCAAAATCACAATCTTTTAGATAACAACCCCAGTGCTGCTATCTCTCTTAAAAACGAGAATTCTAACAACAACGACGAGCCTTTATCCCACTAAGTGAGGTTGGCTACATAAAATCCTTTTTTACCATCACATCCTATTGAGTGTCATATTTTCATTTAATTACAATAAATTAAGATCATTTTTGTACAATATGCCCAAGTCTTTTTAGGTCAAGCTCTACCTTCTTCACATAAGTCAAATCTAAAACATCTACTCACATAATCAGATAGGGCTGTAAACGAGCCGAGCTTGAGCGAGCTCGGGCTCGCTCGTGTTCGCTCGTTCGAAATTAGCTCGGCTCGTGTTCGGCTCGTGTTCGAAATGGCTCGTGAAAGCGTGTGTTCGTGTTCGGCTCGAATTAAATATTTTTGTTCGTGTTCGGCTCGAAATCGGCTCGTTAAAATTAATCGGAAAAATATATGTTCAGCGTCGGATTCGAACCCGACTAAATGAATGGAAACGAGAAGCATAACCACGCTACCACACAAGTAGTTATGATTTAAATTTAAATTTAAATATATATAATATATTAATATATAATAATATATATAATAAATTATTATATAAATAATTATATGATTATTTTTTTATTTCGAGCCAATTCAAGCTCGAACACGAGCGAACAAACAGTTGTTTGTGTTCGGCTCGTTAACATTTCGAGCTTAAAAATTTGTTCGTGTTCGGCTCGTTAGGCTTAACGAACGAGCCGAACACGAGCTACTTAACGAGCCGAACACGAGTTGTTCGCGAACAACGAGCCAAATTGCCAGTCCTATAATCAGATCATCAGATGGTTGACATTTAATGTGACTAAACAATTTAAGACGATTCTCTCTAATCTTGTCTGCCACTAAAGCTACACCAACTTTATCACATATATATTCATTTCACATTTGTCTCTAAGTGTTAAGCCACTATCCACCTAAGCATTCTCATATCAACAATACTCTAAATTGAAAACTTTATATTTAATGTTGAGTATTGAGAAGAACATTGAGATAATAAGGTTGCACATAATAACTAATATGTTCCTTAGGGGTTTTGTGGAAAATTAGATGAGTTGCTAAGAATCACATATTTTTTGGAAGAGTTTTAAAAAGATTAAAGATTCAAAAGAGGATCATTAACTCATGAAATCTAAAACAATTTGATGTGTGTGTACCATCTCACATTCTAGAATAAACATGTGGACATACATAAAATGTTGTTATGTAATCTTGAGCCTTGTAAAAATTAAGTGTGCGGAAACAATCAAAGACAATTGGGAGTCAATGATGAGAGAAGGTCGCTAGGAGAAGCTAATGTGGAGTTCATGTTGAGACAGGGTTGCTAGGAGAAGCACTCTGTTATGCTTAATTAGGTCACGGAAGGAGCCACAGGAAGAATAACTTGTGATATAAGCATGACATCAACGATAAATGAGGCCTTTTCAGATAGGGTTCTTGAGTAAAACTTTTTATTGTGCCTGAATTAGGCCTCAGATAAGGGATAGGTGGGGCATAAAAACTTGAAGGACATGCCTTCAGTGGTGAAAATGCGGGGAAGGGGGCTAAGAGTGATGGTTACCATCTATATTTTTAATAATTATATAACATTATGTAATACATTAAAAAAATTGTCCCTCTTGAAATTGACTACCCCCAAGCAGTAATGAATGAATAGGGCACAAGTTTTCTTCGTCAAAGAATGTTCTTTTGTGTATTATATTTATTGGTTGACACACATATTACAGTTAACATTAACAGTTTAATCCAAATGATGTTATTTCAGTTTGTTAATTCTTTATATATCTAACACTTATAGTTATCTTGATTTGTTCTTCCTGTAAAAGATAAAATCAATTAAAACTTACCCAAATAATTAAAATTTTATAAATGATTTTAATTGTTGAACTAGATACCAACAATATATTAAATAAAGTTGGTATATTAAAACACAGAAGAGATGCAAGTTAGCACTCACATTTAAGTTCTCTCCATAAATTTTTGAATATGTATTGTGTCACCTATACCCTTTAGAAGAACTTATTAAAAAGAAAATTCATAAGTCAAAGAAGTAAAGCTGATGGAACTTATAATGAATATGCTCTCTTATGATTTTATTTTTATTTTACATATTATAATATAAAATTTAGATATTAAGGATGATATTTGTCAAATATTATAAAGAAAGCCACATCTATACTTTTCAAAATTTAAGAGAATTGATCTGATTTTCTTTGATCTAAAAGGTGAAAGGTGAAAATATTTTGTGATAAACAATATATATATATATATATATATATATATATATATATATATATATATATAATTCCATATATGTGTTTTTCTTATTAAGGTCAAAGATGGCACTATTATATCTTTTATATTAGAGCATTACTATAAAGTTGATGTTTTCATAGTCACTTTAGACATATAATTGTAAGAGATGAATGACTTATTAAAGAAAATATTATATAAGTATTAATTCTTAATTTTACATTGGATCATCAAAATGTATATTGATCATTTAAGATATTTTTCAAATCTCAAATAAATCATATCATGAAGACTTCGTGGATATAGAAAAGCAAATCTTAAAAATTCAATTAGAGTATTTTAAAATAGAACTTGTCACACCAAAATGTTTTGGAATCTCTAAAGAAACTTTGATTTATGTCAAATACGAGCTAAAAAATACAGTGCTATATCATCTCATTAATCATTTAATTAGACCAACACAATTTGTTTCGTTAGTAACAACTAAACATACATTTTCAAGTATAAAATGAAAAATAACTTTCTTGAGAGTACGCTGATAATATATTTTAAAAAGGATAATTTAATGAGTTTTAATAGAAAATTAATGATTAACGATTTCAATGTCATGAAAAAGGGTCATATACAATTCAAAGTCTTTGGGCCTGTTTGGGACAACTTATTCGTGCGGGTGGCATGTTAAAAACGTCGCCGAACTGTTTGTTTCGCACATTCGTCACACGGTTCAATTTAGGCCGTTTTCGTTCGATGAATAAATACGACCACAGGATCAACTTTGTGGCCCACGTTTCCTCCAAGTCTTTTACTCCGCTGCTCTCCCCTCGTCTGCGCTCTGCATTTCTCTTTTGTTGTTTGTTCGCCCAAAACCATCACCTTCGTGAATGAAACCTTCGCTGCACAGTGGCCGTTAGAGCTAGTTGGGAAGGAAATGACGGGATCGCGGTTTACAGAGACCTCCAAAACTCCCATATTTCTTATCGTTCCTATCCGCTCCTACATGAACCATTAAGGAAGGATACGACGGAGGGCGAGGGTTTCAGGCGAGCGAGACAGTAACATGTTAGTGGTCGCGCAAACAAAGGAGGAAGCAGAGCAGCACTGTGTAGGGTAGGGCAGTGGATCGCAGGGTTGTGCGACTCGGTTTCGCAAGAAGAAGCAGGGAAGTGCGGGGTTTTTAGCGAATTTGTAGTAACAAAATTTTTTTTTTTTTTGATCTAATCCAAGGTAGTAACAAGACAATCCAATTTCTATAACACTTGGGGTAATTATTAGTTTATAAAATAGGAGTTAATAACAAAAACTTTGATCTAAAAATACATTTAGGATCCATAATCCAATCAAACCCCCTTAATATATTGGAGAAGAATGTTTTTTAATTGAGATCATCACTTTTCATAATTATTTTTTATTGCACACACAACAATATTATGTTTTCATAGGAGCATAATGAACATTTATCTATAGACAACATAAAATCAGTTATTCTCCAAACGCACAAACTGAACAGTCAGCTAGTTTATCCGGATTAGCTGCTGATCAACAGCTTATTAGGTAAGCTGCTAATCTGAATAAGCTGGATAAGCTACATACTTGTCCCAAATAGACCATTTGGTTTCGCCCCTGCTTACCCAAGTAGAGTTGTGAGGGGAGGCAGATGGAGACAATGAATTTGCTTAGAGCCGAATGGTAGTTATGGTAGAAATATTGTGTTGAATAATTTAAGGTATTTGTAAAATCTAAATTTAAGTATTGGATATGAAAATACATGTATTTTGAATGGTATGCATCCAAATCCATCTAAATTTTATTATTTACAAATCAACCTCCCTCTTTCACCAATTTTTCAAAATTTCACTCAAACATCAAAATTCATTATAAAACTCTAATCAATATTTTATTAAATTCACAAAAAATACAAATGAGCACTGAATCTGTAAATATCAATATTTGGGAAGGTCTGCGTGTAACTATCCCGAAAAAATATAATAATTTACAGAATAAATTTCATAAAGTATTAGCTCTCATCTTCCGCGGACAAAAGATTCGTCCCCATGGCAGAAACCGACAAGAGAGCAACACAGAGGTGGCTGGCCCTGCTCTTGGAGAGTTTGTAGTCTATAATCTAGTCGCCCGCCATTTGTTCTCCTTGGCTCCTTCCTCCTTCTTCGTTTCACGACTCTCAATCATTATGGACACAGCGAAGAATGGATCAGAGGCCATCCAGTCCCGAACCCTAACTCCTTCCCCCTAATGGGCGAGCAATGTTCTCGTTCAGCAGGAGGAAGTTCAGCCGCTCGAGCGACATGACGATGAGTTCGGTTAGCCGACCGAAACTGGAGCGGAGGAATGCCAGTAAGAAGATCGATTACGACGCTTCGCGGGCGCCGAGCTTGTCGGACGAGACGCCGGCGCTGGTGACCCATTCTGTCGACCTCTCGCCGGCGGCATACTCAGA
Organism: Papilionanthe hookeriana x Papilionanthe teres; assembly: GCA_022702705.1. Lineage (NCBI taxonomy): Eukaryota > Viridiplantae > Streptophyta > Magnoliopsida > Asparagales > Orchidaceae > Papilionanthe > Papilionanthe hookeriana x Papilionanthe teres. Next base: position 52,082,178 of record CM040427.1, on the reverse strand, counting down.
CCAAACGAGTTTCCGCATAGGAGGTAGCATCGAAGGTGAGGTCGAACTACTCTATCGCAGTCTAGGTCTCTCCGGTCCTGAGGACTTCGCGATCCCCGCAGCCGCGTGGGAGGCCTCCATTAAGGCGCGTTCTTCCTGCGATCTTAACCTTCGCTCCCGATTCGTCAGCTCTGAAAGCTCAGCCGAGCCGCAGCAAAATCTGTCTCTCGCCGCACGTAGTCTGGCCGATGGGGAGAAGCCAATGGTAGATGACAAGGCAGAGAAGATCTCGCGCCTTTTCGGTTGCGGAGGTGTCGGTGGAGATGGAGGGATTAAGGGCACTAGACCACCCGTCCTCGCTACTCCTCAGGGACCGATTTCCGTGCTTTACCCTCCGCCTGTAAGGTCAGTCCTTAAGCCGCCGGCTTTCATGAAAGCTGTTCCTCAAAGAACGACCTCCCCGTGGGATATATCGTTTGCTTCGGCTGACGAGAATGATGCTGGAAAGGAGAGGAGATCGTTTGATTTGGATGAGAAGGCCGAGAAAGAAAGAAATGAAAGGGTGGGTGGTGGAGAAGCCTCAGTGAGTTTTGGTGAGACATCGGAGGATTGCACCGGATCGTTCTCGACTTCTAATGATGATGATTCATCCAGCACCACTACGGAATCGATGTTTGTAATTTCACCTAATGAACGGCTTCAGAAGATTATTGGATCGTGGATGCGGGGCCAACTTCTCGGGACCGGTTCCTTTGGGACAGTTTACGAAGGAATCAGCGAGTAAGGGTAGAACTGGTTCTTATTTTTTCTACCATTTGGTTTTTTCTTTAATCATATTTAACATTTAAATTTACTATTTATACGCATAATGCACAAAATTCAGTTTTAAAGAACATAAAAAAGGGCAATTCACATACATACCACACAATTCTTATATCTTTACATATTAGCACTCATAATTTGATATATACACTTAATAACACATTGGTGTCATTAATCTATGCATAGAATGATGTATTTCTCTTTTAAAAAGGTTATGATGGTGATATTTTTGATGTGATGTTTAAACAGTTGTGTGGTATGCAAGTAAGTATGATTGTTTAGGTATTACATATATAAGCACAGAAATAGTGTGGTACGTATGTAAATGTCCCTAAAAGAAAAAATACACCGTCTTCATATTCGTCATTAGGGGTTGTTTGGTTGCAAGTAGGAGTTAGTAAATTCGTTAATCCACCCATTCTTTGGTCTTGGTAGATTTGAATTTAAGGAAAATTGAAGGCAAAATTGGATTTAGTAAGTCCAAAAACTTGTAAATCTATGAACTTTATGCATTTAGCCGTTGGGCTAGATTTAGTAAATCCGGTGATAAATCTCACTAAAACCTCTACTAAACAAGCCCTTAGAATCTTTATCAACTATACTAAGGGAGAGGTTGTCGACGACAAGAATGATGGGGATGATGGGTTTGGGTGAGTGATGGAGGGGTTGCGGAGGTTATAAGTGGAGAAATCAAAGATGAAATGGCAAGGTTGGTGCATTACGGATCCGTCATAAATCTTGGCAAGATCCTGTTGCTACTTCCTTTGGTTTTTCATCAGTGATGCTTTGCCCATACGGGTAAGGAGGGGGCGGCAGTTGAAGACCCTTCCTTCCCAACAAGATCCTATTGCGACCTCGTCGTGACCAACAAGAATTGTTGTGACTTCTTCTTCATCGTCAAAGTATTTATTAAGTCCATTAATATAGCGCTATATCATTTAAATGGTGAGTTATAGGTGTTAAACTGGTAAATCATAATATTTTCAACATGAGTGTAAGTAAGCAAAGCCTACTCGTGAGCCAGCTAGGGCTCAGCTCGACAAGTGTAAGCAAAGGCTACTCGTGAGCCAGCTAGAGCTTAGCTCGATAAGTGACTCGTGAGCCGAGCTCGATAAGTTAACAAGCCAAGCTCAAGCTAGCCCCAACTCTGCTCATTAGCTCATGAAGCGACTCGTTTAAAAAATATCAATTTAAAATTTATTCAAAACATATTAAATTTTAAGATATTTTCTTTAAATTATTAAAGATGTTTTAAAAAAATATTTTATGTTTTAAATCAATTGATTTCTTATTGTTGATCTCTTAATTGCTCATTATATGTCATTTTATTATATAACTAACTTAAATTAATAATTTTTTCTCTCTTTTATAATAAACAAGTAGCTTATAGGTCAGGTTGAACTCTACTGTTCTGTTGGGCATAGTGAGACTTATTCGAATTATTCGATAATGTTCATTATTCTGATAATCCGTCGATAAGCTATTCGATTCGAATAAGTTCGTCCGTCCGTTTGGTTTGAACGTTTAAAAACAACGATTCGTCATACTGTTTATGAATAAACGACTCTTATGCCCCTAAAATGAATGCATCAATAATTCGAACTTTATTCAGTAAATCTACCTTCTACACTCCAACGTCTATAACCTTAAAAAAAAACTTAATGACAACTGCATCAATAATGACCCTCTACATTTAATAAAAATGAAGAAACATCCTCAATGAATTCGAAATGAATCCACACCATAGGGGTATAAAACCGCACGTATTACTCATATATAAGCAACATAACAACCTTCTCATAACTTCCAATTAAAATAACAAAGATTCATGCTTATCAGAAAGCTTAATCGAGGAGAAAATTAACCAAGTAGGAATTTCTTCACAAATTAAAGAATTGTTCTAATTAGATAGCAGGAATAGTAAAAAGAAGGAGAGGAGTGACATCCATATACTCATAACATTCAATCCTGCACATATTTACCGAACTAATACCTAAATTTCATACCCAAATTTTTCATAGCATACAAAAAAAGCAATGCGTATGTTATATGTGTAAGACATAAAATAATGTAGTAAACTCACAAGAATAAGCAATTCCTCGCATTCACCTACATAACCCCTAAACTTTCAATTTTCACATTCTTACCATCCCCCATTATTATTATTATTTTTTTGTTATGAAAAGTTATACTTCCTTTTTGCACATCCAATTTGCCCAAATGCTGAAATAATAACACAAAATTAGGATGAATCGCATGAGTTTATATGAAAGAACACCGCAAATATTTGCACCCAAGACATCCCTTACGACCAAGCACTAGATTCTCATAAATTTGCATATCTAACACCTGAACTTTCACCTTTACGAGCATAGCACTTTGTACAACTAAAAGTGGGGATGAGAAGAGTCCATGCTTTCAAAGACTGCCGAGCAAGCAAGATTTAAGCAGGATTAATAAAATAATTAAACTAAATATTTCCAAACAAGTCAACGAAGTTAAGGCGACTGATGAAATGGAGCAAAGAATGAGAAATGAGAGTTAGAAGAAGAGAAGAAAAATTATCTTACCCAAGCTTACGAAAAAAAACTAAGAACTCCAACAGCCATTGTGCGAGGCGTGGTCAAGGGACGACGAGCGAAGGATGAGCGAAGGAGGATGACGGTCGCCATTCACACGAAAGCCCTAGCGAAGAACTCCAAAGCCATTGTGCGAGGCGTGGGCGAGGGACGACGAGCGAAAGAGGAGCGAAGGAGGACGACGGCCGCCATTCACACGAAAGCCCTAGCCATGCGGGCCGAAGGAGCGAAGGGAAGAGGAGAGATCGGGCTCGGGCGAGGGCGACGGAGGAATTATTCGCCCGAACGCTACAACGCAGCTCCCCTCCAGCTTCTGCTCTTCTTCACAAAAGTTTTACGCGCTTATAGCAGCGGTACGAATAAGCTGGGCCGAAAGTTTTTTTCAAACGGGAGGTGGCGTTTTCATACCGCCACCGAAGTTCAATAAGCTGTCCCAAACGGACAGTAACTCTTAATAAGCTCAAGCTCAAGCAGTGGGTGACTCAAGCTGGACTCGACTTGTCTACACCCCTAGTTTTGAATGATTTGTGTATAAATCCACCCTTTTAATTTTATTTCACTTGGGTGAAAATTATACATGTAGGCAAGCATGACCTCAAATCCTAAACCTCAATCAATGGTGCAAATAACATAAGTAGAGTTCAGTGTGGGTAGCGAGGGTACATAAATGGTGATCATGATTTTCAAAAGAGTATAAATCAAGAAAATACTTATTTGAGAAGAATAGTAGATGGAACACTCATTGAAATTATATAGTGGAAAATAGATTGAGATAACTTTGGCATAATGAATATAGGATAGAAGTTGCAGCAATAAGTCGTGCAAATATAGTTTATTTGTAAGAATTATGAAAGTCGTGCAAATATAGTTTATTTGTAAGAATTATGAAAGAAGATGGGTATATCAAAGATAATATGGATATAACTTGTTAATAGTTTGCAAAATAAATTTGAACACCTCAAACAACACTAAGATAAAGTTAAGAGTTCCCTGAATTGTGTAAAGTTATTATTATTATTTTTTTTATTCGTTCAATTTGCCAAGGTAAATTTGAAATAAATTCTTGTTAAATTCTTGTTTGGTAAGGTTGTAGCTTCTTATGATAGAAAATGGAATTGCCTGACTTTTTCTCTCATTTTCCCAATTTCAATGGAGGGCTTAGATTTCAGAATGGTTTAACCACTCACATGGTTAACATCATATTGTCATCACTTCCAAGTTATTAATGTTGTTTTAAACATTCTTAATTTTTTTATTAAGGTCGAACGAAGATCATTTTAACTTTGTTGGGAATTCTTTTTATTGTTGTGAAAGCTACTACTGGCCGGATGGAAGTTTGGGTGCTGAATCTTCTTCATCATTATTAGCTCCATACCTTTTTGGTCTTTGAATTTTGCTTCTCAGCTTCATGTTAAGAGATATAATGCCTTCACACCTGATATTTTATACATTTTATGATTTTGGCTTAGTTTAAGTTGGTTGCCTATCTACTTTCTGCTCTCAGCTCTTCCCAAAAACTAAAATGCTAAATAAATTTTTTTTATTATTGTTTTATTTTTTGTGAAAATATTACTGTAATTTTATTAAAATCTTTCTAATTTAGCCCATATTTGCAGTGATGGTAGATTTTTTGCTGTTAAAGAGGTATCTTTGCTCGAAAAAGGAAGTTGTGCTCAACAATGTGTCATCCAACTCGAACAGGTGAGAAGAATATGTACTCCAAATTATTTTACTATTTGGGTGGCTGGAGACTTTTGTCAGCCTCTTGCATCAACAGAGCCTTTTTTTTTTTTCTCTTATTCTAGGTGGACTTTGTGATAACAATCTTCTGTTATTTTCAACTTGTGTTCTACAGGAGATTGCACTTTTGAGTCAATTTGAGCATGAAAATATTGTTCAGTATTATGGAACTGACAAGGTATTCTTATATTACTATTTCATTAATTATCATTAATTCTTTTCACAAATTTCTTTAGGTCTCTCTATCGGTTATATTTTTTTAAGCATAACTGAGCAATTCGTCTTGGTTCCACTTTACATCCTATGATTTACCAGCTAGATGCTGTTTAGTGTCTGTTCAGGAATTTATCGTACGAGTGTTTGATCATTTTTAAAGAGCCTTGAATTTTCTTATCGTATCTTGGTGGACCATGATGTTTTCTGTTCTCCATTCCGTTGTTTAACAAACCATTCAAAGTTCTTAATAAATTGATTACAACCTTAATAATCAGCACAAAAACGCACTGTACCTTTCTTGAGAGAGCTTAAATCATCTGGTTGGTTTTTTCGAAATTCAGAGACACGTATCACAAGAAGTGATAACGTTTAGTTTATTTTTTATTCCTTATATTTTGTTCGAAGTTATTGGGAATATGAAGGCTGAGTGCATATTATATGCAACCATGATTTAAGTACATGGTCATCGAAAATCTGCTTTTAATTCTCAGCACTAATTTGGTTCTTTTTTTCCTTTAGTAATCTTTTTGAAGAGCTTTATCTTTAAAAAGAAAAAAAGAAGAAAGCTCTTTTGGTCGCGCAAATAATAACTTTGGCAGCTGTAATATAATTTGTGCGCAATTTACTCTTTGGCTGATAACACAAGCTTGTTTGTGTTTGCTTTCTTGTGACTCCATACTATATATTATGATTGTGTTCGGACTATTGTGTCATACAGGAAGAATCAAAACTATTTATCTTCCTGGAACTCGTGACGCAAGGTTCTCTGGCCTCTCTCTATCAAAAATATAAGCTGCGTGATACACAAGTCTCGGCGTATACCAGGCAGATCTTAAATGGATTACAATATCTTCATGAGCGGAATGTGGTGCACCGGTCAGTTAATGCCTGATATTTATTTATAGTTTTAAGATTACTCTTTTAGTTAATTTTGGAATTTCATGATAATTTTTTGAGGTGCTAGAGATCTATATTCTCAAAATATCTAATTTTTAAGTAGTTGGGATGGTGTTGTTGATGGTGATGATATTTTTATTTGATACAGGAAATTTATTATGCCTTCTTATTTATAACCATAGCCATTTCCTATTTTACTTTCAGAGATATCAAATGCGCCAATATATTGGTTCATGCAAACGGGTCTGTAAAACTTGCAGATTTTGGATTAGCGAAGGAGGTATAATTTCTGTTTGTACTTATTTAAGAAGCTTGATAATCCTTAATTACATTTATAGCTGACATTATTGTTTATTATGTCAGATATCCAAACTCAATGATCTGAAATCTTGTAAAGGGAGTGTATACTGGATGGCTCCTGAGGTTAGTAATTATCTTCATATTAATCATGAAATCATAGAGCTGATTATGCTTGATCACCTGTTATAATAATAATTCCTTTTATTTTATTAGTTTAATTAGAATATTTTAATGGATAGTAATAGCCATTATTTAATTCTGATTATTCAGAGTTATTTCCTTTGACTTCCTTCCTATTTCTATTATATTCAGTTTTATTTGTTTCGCTTTCTATTATATCCTGAGTTTAATTTTTTCCTTCTTAGTTGATCCTGTAATGGATATATGTAACCCTATTTGTATCAATAAATGTATCTTGGTTCTATTCCAAAATAGTATCTGAGCCATAGTCCTACCCTAGGTTGCTGAGAATCTTCTTGCTCCGTTGATCTTTCCCGATTTGTTTTCTCCTTGTCCAGATCTGCTTTCTTCTGCCAAGAACCGCTGTTCCACTGTTTGCTTCCTCTAGCGTTCCAGCTACTGACCCCAGCAACTTCTCCATCTTTTGGCGATTTCAACAACTGATCCCAATTATGCCGCTGGTCTCAGCAGCTTTTCTGTCTTCTTCTGGTGATTCCTCGAGCAATACCTCTTGCAAGATAAGCACAAGATTCCTCTGTCTGCTTCCTCTAGCGATTCCTCTAGCAATATAAGCACCTGCCTTCTTCCCAGTCATCAGATAATTCTTTAGAACCGCCAATTTGGCCTCCCTGCACCAGGTGGCTTCCTCCCAACTGCCGGTACTCCTTTCTAAGAGCTCGGTCTTCCTCCAGATTCACCAGATTTTCTCTGTTCTGCCCGCTAGTGCTTATATTTTAGCCGGTTGAGGGTTTAGTCAAACTAAAACTTCTCCCCAAGGACAGGACAACCATATCTTTACCGGAATCTTCCAATGTCCCATCAACCCAACATTTCATTTGGCTCAATCGGGATCATGGCAGACTCCTCCAGCAATGAACCGTCATCGGAAGGTGTTCTTGAGTCCATTGGCGGATCAATTCTAAACTCTGTTCTTATGCAAATCGGAGGACAGGAAAACAACAAAACTTCTTGATCACAACCCATAAGCTAAATGACAAAAACTTTCTCCAATGGTTCCAATCAGTGTCTTTGTTCATAAAAGGACGTGAGAAATACGGTCTTCTCACTGGCATGATGCGTGAACTTCCAAAGTCTGACCCGACGTATGGAGCTTGGAAAGTGGAGAATTCCATGATCATGTCATGGTTAATCAACTCCATGGAGACTTTGATTGGCCAATCATATATGTTCCTTCTGCTAGTGCCCTTTAGACGACATTTCGTGATACCTAATCGGATATAGGGAATTCCAACCAACTCTATGAAGCGTCCAAGAAAATCCATGAAGAAAAACACGGAGTCAGGACTGCGACTCAGTACTACAATGATCTAGTTGCATTATGGATGAAATACTACCTATATTATGACTACACTTGGGAATCTCCAACAGACCTATCTCTCTTCTAGAAAATTGTAGAAAAGGACTGTATTTTTTAATTTATGACAGACCTCAACAAAGATCTTGACGAAGTCCGATGAGGTATTCTTGGTCAGGATCCTCTTCTACTCGAGCTGCTTTCATTGAGATTCATCGTGAAGAGAGCTGGAGATTGTCATGCTTGGCGCTGCTGCTACGTCGGCCGAGGCATCCACCCTAGTATCTAATAGTTCTCAACCCCGGGTTGTTCATCCCACGTGTGATTATTGCCACAAGCCCAACCACACTCGTGAGAAGTGTTGGAAGCTCCACGGGAAATCTACATCCAAACCTTCAACCAGATCTTCTGCTGTTAAGGGTCTCAACACTGCATCTGAATCCAACACGGTACAACCGATCTCTACCAAAAACAATCCAGAATCCTCCAATTCTCTTAAGAGTCAAATGAAGCAACTAATCAAGATGCTTGGATCCAACCCGCTCTCTTTCGGCCCGTCAACCTCTCACGTTCATCAAAGTATCCTATGACACTCACTTCTTTTGCCTCCTTTAGTCCATTGATTATTAATTCAGGTGCAACGAATACATGACTAGAAGCTCTTAAGCCTTCTCAAAATATTATCCTTGTTCATGGAAATATACTGTTAAAATTGCTGACCGGTCTCAAAGCCCTATTATTGGTAAAGTGTTTTTGTTTTAACAACAAGCCAAACTCTGGAATTTGTGTTACATGTACCTCTGCTGAAATCTAACATTTTATCTGTCAGTAAGTTGAGATATGACATTGATTGCATTGCTCATTTTTCTTCTAGTGTCCGTGTTTTTCAGGATCATTATTCGGGGATGATTGGAACTGCTAGGCAGATTGGCAGGCTCTACTTCTTCCAAGAGAAAACACAGAGAATGAGGACACTCCACCCAGTAGTTACAGTTTATCTCAGTCCACTGATTGTCCTATTATGTTCTTACACCGTCATTTGGGTCATCTTAGTTTCTAATATCTAAAGCAATTGTATTTGTTGATATTTACTTATAAAATTTCTTCTAATTTCAAATTTGAAACTTGTTAGTTAGCTAAACATCATCGTGTCCCTTATCCACCCCACAATTAAACACCATTTGCTCTTTTCTCTCTTGTTCACGGTGACTCATGGGGGCCCTCTCGCGCCCTAGCTATACCAATAAACGATGATTTCTTACCTTGATTGATGACTAAACTTAGATGACATGGGTTTATATTTGAAAAGATAAATCTGTAGTTGTTGTCACTTTTAAAAACTTCCACACCTTCATTTTGACCAAATTCAAAACTCCTATTCTAGTCATTCAGACTGATAATGGTCTTGAATTTTCTCATGCTAGAGTTCTTAGACTCCGTTTCTCACCCTACCTTTTTGGATATTCCCCCCACTTCACCTACCATCGAGGAACCATTGGTTACTTTTGTTTCACCCATCTCTTATACCGCCAAAGAGTCATCTGTCCCTCGGGTTCCACCCGCACACCCTCCCACTCTCCGTGTCTACACTCGACACACTCGTTCTGATGCACTTACTCAGGAGCTCACTAACCGTTTGATGGACCCTAAATCTCCTCCAAAGACATCCCCAACACTGCTCCGACTCAAAATGAGGAAGTTAGTCAATCAAACATGTTCTCTCTATCCTGTGGAAAAATGTCTCATTTCGCAGATTAATGCCAAACTATAGAGCATTTGCTACGACCCTATTAAATTGTCAACTTCTATCTACTATTGAGGTTGTTTTACTAGACCCAATCTGGAAAGCTACTATCATGGAGGGGATGAATGCCCTTAAGCAAAACCATACTTGGGACATTTTTGATCTTCCTCGGGGCAAGAAAGTCGTGGGATGCTAATGGATTTTTAGCATCAAATTTAAATCTGATGGATCCTTTGAACACAACAAGGCACAGTTGGTCTAAATTAAAGAACATTCAGGATCTCCTATCCCTTGTAGTGGATCTGGATTGACCCTTATTCCAGCTTGATGTCAAAAATGTGTTCCTGAATGGTGATCTTACAAAAGAGGTTTACATGGCTCTTCCTTCAGGCTTTCATTCCTTGCCCCCCAGGGGCACCTATCTAGATTGCGAAAGTCTCTTTATAGACTGAAGCAATCGCGATGAGCATGGTTCAGGAAGTTCAGGTAGTGGTAGGCCATTGATTCACTTAGGCTCAATCATACCACACACTCTTCGGACATTCTTCTAGCAACGAGTTAGCTATCCTTATCAGCATTTACCTGTCTCAACGGAAATATCTCATTGACCTTTGGATAGAGAACAATCTGTCTCAGTGGAAATATCTCATTGACCTTTGGATAGAGAACAATCTTCTTCTGTGCAAACTAGTAGCTATTCCGATGGATTCAAATGAAAAACTTCTTGATGTTCCCTTGGCAACTCTGTAAACAAGACTCGCTACCAGCATCTTGTGGGGAAACTCATATACCTTGCCTATACATGCCCCGACATATGCCACACAGTTGGGATAGTAAGTCAATTCATACATAAACCCTATAAGCACCATCTCCAAGCTGTCCACCAGATTCTACACTATTTAAATGGTTCACCGGGCTTAAGTATGTATTTTTCCCGCCACACCTCGCAATATTGTTGTTTTCACATATATTCATTGGATCAGATCCGTTCATGATCGACGATCTATCTCGGGGTACTACTCATTTTTGTGGGGAAAACTGGTCACTTGGAAAAGCAGAAACCAGTCTGTGGTTCCATGGAGCAGTGCTGAAGCAGAATTTCGATCAATGTCACTAGGAATTGTGAGGCTCTCTGCTTGCGCATCATACTCCGAGAACTATGTATGCCAGTCTCTGTTCCCTTACAATTGTTTTGTGATAACAAGGCAGCCATTAGCATTGCTCACAATCCGATAAAGCATGATCGCACTACGCGTGTTAAGATTGACCGACACTTCATTAAAGAAAAACTTGAGTCCAGGGAAATTTGCCTTCCGTTTATGCCATTCAATAACCAACTGACAGATCCTTACAAAGAATTTTTCTCGGTCACTATTTGATGATTTCAAGTTCAAGTTGAAGCATAGATGTCAAAAGTTGAACATGACTGACATCTATGCTTCAACATGAGGGGGAGTATTAGAATATTTTAATGGCTAGTAATAGCCATTATTTAATTCTGATTATTCTGAATTATTTTCTTTGATTTCCTTCATTTTTCTATCATATTCAGTTTTATTTATTTCCCTTTCTATTATATTCCGAGTTTAATTTTTTTTCTTCTCAGTTGATCCTGTAATAAGTATTTATACCCCTCTTTGTATCAATGAGATGTATTCTGGTTCTATTCTAACAAGTTTCATGGGACCGTTTTTGGTCATTTTTCATTGATAATAATTTTTCCAGGTTGTCCATCCTAAGAAGGCATATGGGCACGCGGCTGATATATGGAGCTTGGGTTGCACTGTTCTAGAGATGTTAACACGACAGATTCCTTATCCAAATGTGGAGTGGGTGAGTGAAGTTTTGATTTTCTTTTGTGTGCAGTTTATTTTCAGATTGAAGCTTTATTTACCATGCAATGCTAATCTCTGTTTTCTTTGTTACAATTGAAAAACTTGTAGATCTTATTATGGAGTTATAAAATTATGTTTTGAATTTTACCAGCCCTGTATAGTTTTGTTTCTATAATTTTTAGTCGTAAAATCTGCTAGAACCCTGATGATCATATAGTGATTCACAGATTTCATGCTTTGCAGTTAAACATCTAGAATCTCCGTATCTCCTGACTTTATGTTTAGATGGGGATGTTCGTGTTCTGCTTTATAGGATTTATTTCCAAGGAAATAGACCGCGTAAATTATATATTTTAGTGGAAAACCTTCTAAAAGTTTATAATATATGATTAACAAAGAAATCCGTAAAATTTAATGGAGGATTTGCTCCTGAATACATTCTTCGAATTAAATAATATTTGAAGAATGAGGATTCATAAAACTGACTTTATATAATTGGAACACGACTAATGATGATATATATCTAATTATTTGTATTATAGATATGAAACTATGTATCAAGTGATAAAAAACAGAATTTTAGAATGTCAGAGTAATAATAAGAGTGAGCATGATATCAAATAAGATTTCCTTGTATGTGCTGATTTTTTTTTTTAATTTTTGATAGTATTTTTACTCAGCTAATGAACCTCTGAGTTCATGAAGCTGCTGCTTCTATAATTTGACATTGCCTCATTTGCAGCAACACGCCTTCTTCAAAATTGGACAAGGTGATCAGCCTCCTATTCCCACTAATTTATCCAAACAAGCACAAGATTTTATCAGAAAATGTGTTCAGGTGGATCCAAATTGTAGGCCCACTGCAGCCCAGCTATTAGATCACCCTTTTGTAAGGAGACCGTTGAATATCCACAACCAATAATAATTCATTCTTCCTAGGTAATTTTTGGTTGGAGTAAAGTGTCAAAATAGTCCATTGACTATTTACTTGGGGCCATTTTAACCTCAGAGTTTATAAAAGAGTCAAATTAATCCCAAGGCTATTTTAATGGAGTCTAAAACAGTCCTTCAGGAGAACTATTTTAACACATGTTAAAAGAGTTTGAAGACTAGTTTGATAGTTTTAATAAGCTCCGGGATTCAAATGACCACCTGCAAAGAATTAGGGACTATTTTGACAATTTTTCTTTTTGCCTACTATTGTGAGTATTTTGTGCCTTCTTTTGCTCTATAATCTCCCATTTCTTCTCAATATTATTATTATTTTTTTTTTAATTTCTCTTTTTGACAGATCTCTTCATTCTTTGGCAAAGCTGATGCTGGGGTGTAAAGGGCCTCGTTCCAGGTCTTGCATTCTGACAGAGCTGGAGCTGCGGTTATTCTTAGCAATCTTAAATATTAAAGCAGAAAATAGCTAACTGGATTCTCAGTTTATTTGTTTTTGGATGGACATGCAATACTGAAATCTTTTCAGAGGTAAGTGTATATAAGTGCTCGGTCTTCTGCAAGTTATCAAATTTATTTCTGTAGAATACAATTAGCTCTGCTCCTAAAATATGAGTCCAAATTGTAGTAATTCTTTGATTTTTTTTTTTTTAGTGATGCTTTCTCTTTTATAAAACATGAGCTTTTTGACTCATTCTCCAAAGAATATCATAAATGCTTGAAATAATTGGTGGTGCTGCACTGCTGCACCAACTTGATTCAGAAACTTGAGCTTGGCATACTCTATTTAGATTGATCAGGATTATATTATTGAGAATGTTTTGTTATACATAATTGATATTTGAACTTTATGCAGTGAAGTTGAGATAGTTTTGGAACTTAGCCATGCATCAGATTTGGTGGGGCATAACTTCCTGCAAAGCAAATAGAAGTGAAGATGAATATTATGATGAGCATTCTTATGATACCCTTAAGACTACTCTTAAATATAGTGATTGTAATTTCACATTTAAAGTAAGTGAAATTGAAAATAAAGTGAATCGTATACCAATATTATATACACACACATTTGCGAAAGTTTGATTCTGAACTTGAGCTTGATTCAATTTTTGTAGTATTATTGAAGAGTGGAAATATTTATGTGATTTGGAAATTTATTGGCTTACAAAAATTTTTAATATTATTTTAAAAACTAAAAATATACCCGAGGAGTGGAGGATGAGTATTTTGGTTCTTATTTTTAAAAATAAAAGGGATGTACAAAAGTGTTCAAATTATAGAGGAATTAAGTTAGCGTGTCTTGAATTAAAATTATGTGGGAGAGTAATTGAACATAGGTTAAGACTTAATGCAAAAGATTTCTAACGATCAAATTGGATTTATATTGGGCAAGTTTACTATGGAAGTTATATATTTATTGAGAGGTTTGATGGAGGAGTACATAGACCAATGAGGATCTACATATGATTTTTATTGATTTAGAAAAAGCTTACGATTAGGGTTCTAAGAGAAGTTCTTTGGAGAGTTCTAGAAAAGAGAGTTGTTGATATGACTTATGTTCACGTCATTAAAGAAATTTATATTAGATATGTTACTTGTGATTCCTATTCTAGTTGGATTACATCGGAGATTAACTTTAAGCCCAAGTTTTTTGCTTTAGTTATGGATGCACTTACTGGACGTTTACAAGAGGATGTACCTTGGTGTTCAATTTTCGCTGATGATATCTTTTTTGTGGATAAGACTAGAGAAGGAGTTCAAGATAAACTTGAATTATGGAGGTTTGCATTGGAGTCTATAGTCATTCTTTTGAGTAGATCGAAAACTAAATGCATTAAATGCAATTTTAGTAGTAGTATATCTAGCGGCGCAGTTGTAACAATAAGCGATCAAATCATTAGAAGTGAACGTTTAGATCTATTGGGTCTATTGTTCAAAGTGATGGTTATATGGATGGAGATGTTATTAGTAGTATTCATGTTGCTTGGTTCAAGTGGAGGAAAGCATTGAGCCTATTGTGTGATAAAAAAGCACTCAAATTTTAAGAAATTTTTTATAAGATGATGTTGAGACTTCCAATGATTTATGGCACGAAATGTTGGCATATAAAAGAGAAGCATTAAACTAAGTTGAATGTTGCTGAGATGAGAATGCTTAGGTGGATGAGTGACTTGACTCTTAGAGACAAAATACGAAACAAAGGTATCTGTGAAAGGGTTAGTATGGCTCCAGTGCCAACTAAAATTAGAGTCTTCTTAGATGGTTTGGTCACATTAAACATCGATCATCTGATGATTTGGCTACGAGAGTAGATGTTTTAGATTCAACTTATGTTAAGAAAGATAGCCATAAACCTAAAATGATACGGGCATGTCGTATAAAAAATGAACTTAATTTATTAGAATTAAATGAAAATATTACACTTAATAGGACACAATGGAGGAAAAGAATTCATGTAGCCGACCTCAATGGGATAAAGGTTTTTTGTTTCTTCTTGTTGTATTGAAGCTAGGTTTGGTTACATTCATGATGGTTTGAGCTTAATTGAGCCTATTAACCAGCAAAAATGTCAAGCAAAATATTAGTTAATTCAATAAGTACTATAGAGTTCATTAATTCATACTCTATTGTGTAAAATTAAGATCTTAATTAAATGAGCTGTTAAGTAAACAATTATTTAAACAATTCTAAACTTCATGAATGCAACAAATGTAATAAAAAAAATTGCATAATTATATATTAAATAAATTTAAAATTGGTTTATAAATAAGCATATTATTTTAGTTTTTTATGTAGCTTCTTATTGGGTTTGTTCATTAGGTTTAAATCATAGGATTCGTGATCACAAGAAATAATGTGATCAGCTATTTATCTCACAGAATAGATGCATCACTAGATACAATCTGTTCACAATAAGACCGTCACTAATCGTTTCATTTGTTTGTCAGAAATGGAGAAAGGATTTCACTATTTAATATGTAAATAAATTAATGTCACACTAATAAAATTTTCTAAAATAATAAGTGGTCCTTTACAGACATACCGCATAATTTTTATATAATTACATATTTGAAATCTAAACATTCTTATTTTCACATCTCATTCAAATATTTAACATCACATCAAAATATTATGATCATTATCTTTCTAAAAATAAAATACTCTTGTATTTATATATCTAATACTTAAATTTGAAATTTATATTTATAACATTGTAGGGTTATAAAATTAATAAGAAAAAGGTGTATTTGGTTTGTAATATTGATATTCTTAACGTGATATTTAGGATTTGAGTTCTATGCATATAAATATGAATCTTTATATGCATGATATAAATAAAGAAGAATTATATGATATGTATATGAATGCCAATAAAATAGTTTTTTTTTATAAATTTATATTGTTAGAAGCCTTTTATTGTAACCCATAGCTTCTAATTAATCACTTCATTCCCTCTCACTTAAAATTGTGATTGTACTACACATATGGTTGCATGATAAATTGATCACCAAAAATTTAAAATTAATTTTATCGAATATTTTCAGTTAAGGCTTAAGCTGATTTATTCGCGTACAATGTAATAGCCCTAAGTCTCGCTCATTAAAATATTTTCCGCTTTGACCTAATGATCTTACAGTTCTGTCTCAATGGTGTGACTTTCCCTTTAGGTCTTAAATCTTAAGAATTTTCTCCTATAGGAGGAGCACGCTTAACTTTGGGAGTTATTGATAAAACTCCAATAGTTACTCCAAATAGCATCATGTTTAAAGAGTTTAATTTCATTCCACTTAAGAAGTTTCTCTCTATTCCCTAATTAACTGACACACTTAGTTTTTTTGACCCAGTCATCCACCTTACAGTTAGACATATCTTCAAATTGGTGTAATGTTTTGATATAATTTATAATAGTTTGAACTCTCACTCGTTGAGATATTATCTAATTTGGTCTAAACATGTATTTTCTTATTTGAATGAATGAATAAATTTTTTGGGAGATACCACACAATCCTTATATATTTACATATCTTACATCCAAACTTCAAAAAAATATATTTAACTTTTAAAAATAGATGAAAGTGATATTTTTAATGTAATATTAAAAATTTGAGTGATGTGGATGTAACTATTAAAGTTTAGGTGTAGTTATGTAAATACATGAAAATTGTGGCATATATGCAAATGCTGCTAAAATAATTATTAATATATTTTTGTACATACCATTCAATTTTTATTTATTTACACATCTAATACCTAAACTTCAATTGTGTTGCGTGTATGTCAATGCCACTAAAATAATTATTAATATATTTTTCTTCTAAAATTTACATACATACCACTCAATTTTTATGCACTTACATGTTTAAGACCTAAACCCTAAACTTTAATTTTTACATGCATGCCACATTACCTATTGGTGACTTCACTTTTTTAAAAATAAAAATTGCGATATTTTAAATGTAATAAAAAATTATGGATGAAAAAAAAATTTAAAAAAATAAAACTGAGGTGTGTACACAACGAATTGGATGTTATGCATGAAAATCATGACTAACATTCTCTACTTCCGTGGAGGAAAAGCAAATTGAGTAAACGTCATCTTAAATTCTTGTCTACTTAAGGGCCCATCTGGGCATAACTTTTTTGGTGGGGAGCATTTTGAAAACGCACCCAGGGCCCATTTGAGTAAACTAAGTTTTGTCGGCTTTGCAAAAAATTACGTTTTCAAATCGTTAAAATCAGTGTTTTACGTCGGTTCGATTATGCTACAGATGACAACTTTCTAAGCATACCATGCTATTTTCCAAAAAAAAAAAAAGAAAAAATTATAATAGCCACCACAGCTTTTTGAACAACAGATTATTTTTTGTCAGTTTAATAGCTGCAACTGCCTCAAAAAGACCATAAACTTTCAAAGTTTCACAATTTGAAGTATCACCACTTGAAGTGAAACTAAACTTTAGCTTTCCAATAACATGATCTGAAGTATCAAATCCAAATGAATTGTTCAACAGAGGAAAGAAGAGAAAAAAAGAGAAGAAATAAGAGAATGAGCTGGGCACCAAAACTCTGAAAAGAGCTCGAGACCCAGAGAATACCCTCATCTGGGCCTGATCAAAATGAAAAAAGAGGATGAGAGAATACCTATTCTGTAAGTGAATCAAGTCGAACAAGCAAAGAACGAATCTAAAGCACCATATAATAAAAACAAATCAAGGACCCCAAAATAAGAAGGCAAACAAAGTAGACATAATAACCACAAAGCAGTCCAACAGGATGATAACAAAAAATCAGCAACATTCCAAATAAAGATCAGTCAAAACATATTTATGAAGCTGATGAGATAAAAGTAGAATGGCAGTAAATTTTGGCAGCTAGCAAGAAAAAATGACCAGAGAAAATGATTGAGCCTCGAGAATACACTTTAAACCAATGAAGATGCTCCACTCAACTTTAAGAAGACTCTCATAAACCCAGTAGTAGACAGATTTATGAGAATAGTGATCCAAACTCCACCAGTAACATGGAATGTGATCATCAATAATAGGGACACTAAAAATCATCTAAATTCAATAATCAGGGGCAACTAAAAGAGCAAAAAAAGGCAACTTACAGAGCTTGATATTGTTTTGGAATTGAAACCAGGCGTACAGAGCTACCAAATATCATATGAAGTAAAGAAACATTTAACCAGAGGTCAAACTAGAACAGGAGGTCATTGCTATGTTTAACAGAAAAGGATAAGCAAGTTCTAATTGTAAATGAAACCTTAGAAAAAGCACTCTAGAAAGTAGAAATCTGAGAGCAAGTGTTAAACCAAATAGAGGCATAAAGGTTAGCGCACCACTTAATTAAGTAAGAAGTAGAATTATAATGTCTACATGTGATTTTTGATTTGCACATGAGATTAATAATATCTAGATTATGGAGAACAAGAACACCATGAGGCTTAGGCAGAGTAACTTTCCTCCAATCTATTGTGTACAGTTTGTTTGAAGCATCATTATGGTGCCAGAATTTATTAAATATGGAGGTAATTTTTTTTCCTCAAACCTTTAGGTAAAGTGGAGAATCTAAATAAAAAATAAAGATAGCTGGTAAATGAAATTTTTAATCAATTGCAAGCTTCCAGCAGCAGAGAGAATTTTCTGTTTCGAGTTAGAAAGTCAATCATACATTTTATTAAAGAGTTTGTAACAACCAATAGCATTCAACTTTAAGGATTTAGTAGTTACACCCAAGTAATCCCAAGGAAAAGGTTTGCAATGGAAACCACTAGAATTACATAAATACTGATGTGTATGTAAATCAACAGATTTTTAGAAACAGGAAGCAGATTTGATAGTAATAACATAAAAGCTTGAAGCCATATGAAAGACTTTATGAAATTAAAGAAAGTTAATTGATAAAATTTAGGTCAACCTTGTCAAAAACCAAAAGGTTGTCAGCATATATAAGATTGACATTTTGCAGCTCACATGAGACATTAATTTCATTGGAGTTATGGTCCTAGCTGTCCAAAAGTGAGAAAAAAATATCAATAACAATAACAAATAAACATAGAAATAAAAGGCAGCCCTTTAGGAGGAAGTAACCTCTTATCTCACTGATAATAAGAACAGAAAAATAAACTTCAGCGGTAAAGGCTTTAACCCAGTGAATGAAAGTAGTGAAAAATCCCAGTTTGTCCATTCTGTCATAAAGAAAAAGCCGGTTCACTCTATCAAAAGTTTTCATCAAATCAATTTTAGAATATAAAATTTTCATTGAAGTGCTAGAGTAGAACCCGTATAACAAGTATTTAGAATTATCTGTAAGAAACAGCTTCAGATATAGCCATAATGTATACCACCAGCAGTAGCAGCAAAGGAAACAGCCTTCAGAAAATACCTTCTCTTCCAAACTGACACCAAAAATTGAAACAGATAAAATAATAAATTAAAAAACAGAAAAAAATCAAGAAAAATAATTTCAATGCTATGTACTTTTTTTTTCTGACTCTGAACCTATAATCTAACTTTCCTTTACTCCCATCCTATGCACCACACAAAAAAAAAAAAAAAAAAAGAAAGAAACCATTCTGGGAGAAAACACCCAACAAAAGAGTTCAAAGAATGCACACTGCATCTTATTCTCCATTTTTCACATTCTTCTCTTTAAGCATAAGCGGGTCGGGTAAGAAATTCCAGCTATACTATACGTTCAACTTTGAAGCAGGCCTCCGCATTTTATACTGCAAATCAAAATGTCAACAATCACATTTCCAAATAAAAATTTAAAGCTGAAAGAAAAGAGAATTCATAAAATTATATTTACATAATTACCACAGATAGAAAAGATTCAATCTCCTCATGTGTCAAAGCTTGCACACCAGCATCCTCCTCCCATCCCAGCGACCGTAGAAAGGCTTCTTCTTCTTCATCCGGAGCTGACTTCTCAGGCTCCACAAAGCCATCATCACTATCTCGAGCAGAAAAATTCGCACTCTCCAGTGAGCTCTGGAGAACATTTTTCTTTTTAGCAGGAGAATTAATTTTCAAAGCATTCTTCTCCACGGTGAATGATGAGGCACCATCATTTGATAAATTGGTAGCATTCGAGTGTTGGTCAGAAGATGTTTTTTTTCTTAGCGAATTGAAGAAATCGTTCCGATTTTGAACCTGAAAGGGGAGTTTCTTCGGACTCAAAGCACCGCCAGTGCCTTCAACTTTAACTTTTGGGCTCATAATTCCTTTTAGAGGTTGGGTTGAGGCAGGAGGAATGATGGTTGGAGTGGTTGGAACTCTGCTGACATTTCTTGGTTTAGGGTTATCCTTGTCAGGAGATAAACTATCTTTTTCCCTATTTAGGACTTGAAAATTTCCAGGTTGAAATATCTTATAGACATCAGATCTAATGGCAGGGCGTACAGCATGAATTATTAGTTGGGATGAGGACTGCTGCCCGACCTTGGAAGCACTGACTTCGGTAGTTCTCAACATCTTTGCCTTAAATTTTTCGGCCGAGCTAAGACCCTGAAAATGTTCATGAAATTTTGAAAACTCCCGGCACCTTATAATTTACAAGCATTTCCATTGCTGCAATGTTTGGATCTAAATTGCAAAAAGAGCAAAAAGTATGAAGAAAAAAAATTCAGTAAATGGTGCATCATAAAAAAGTGATGCATATCTGCCAGACTGCCACACCAAGTATGATTTGTTGATTTTTTTTTACCTTTTTATTGTGTTCAATCGCTTGAAAGAATATTTTCTTAAACGGTGTTGAAGTATTATTTAGACTGGATACCAAATCTAATTCAGATTTCTATTGAACCACTAGAAGAGCATGAATTAGAAAAATTACAGAAATTGTTTGCAGGAAACACAAGCAAACAACAAAAAATATTTCGAGGTGTCAAAGGTGCTTGGTTGTCTACAACAGCTGCTCGTATGAAATGTGTTAACACTTCGATTTGAAAGTGCCGTCCATTACAACTGATTCTTGAAGGTAAAATGATGCAAATCTAAAAAAAATTGCATTCACTAGAAATGCAATTAATCAGTATTTCATAGAGAATTAATAAGTCACTATAGTTGGGAGATCCAACCCTCTGTTTCCATAATTAGAGGTATCATTCCTTTATTCACTCGAGTTGAACAAGCCATCTACTGCAGCATTCCTGCAATTTCCAGTTTGCCACCGGTCATTATGTTTTACAATGAAATGCTGGAGCGGTCGCCTAAACATCTCAAAGACCCCATCCCAACACAATCGCTCCTGATTTGGAGAGTGAGCTCAGCAGGATGAAGGAAAAAATCTTCCTCATGCAAAAAAAGAGTGCACAGAGGCAATAAATATCAAATAAACAATCCAGGGAGACACCCAAACCTTAACTTAAAGCTTCATAAAGCCAGTGAAAATGTTCATGGTCTCCCATGTGAGGATACCCAGCTCCTCACTCTCCAGCAACAAACGACAAATCATCCTAAGGTCCTCTACGCCATTATAAAGGAGCAGCTCGCAGGTCCAACTTAACAAATTTGAGGTATCCCAAGACCTAAACAGGAATTAGTCTAGTCAAAAGCTTGAAGAAAGAAAGGAGGAGCATTAATCGCTCCTCCCTGCACCAAAAAAATGTAACTTAAGCAGGGCCTCATCTTCCACCAATCCGAAGAGCCACGCACTTTGATAACATTTAAAAAAAAAAAAAAAAAAGACGAACACTTGACAAAACTGGCCATGGGTATATCCAAAACCAATGTTCCCTCTCGTAAATACCTACAACATGGTGAGCAAAATGAAAGCTTCAGACAATGCTTAGTTATGACAATGATCCATTTGACGATATGCTGACAATGATGTCATAACCCCCAATCCCCAATGAACTCTAAGATGCAGGTCAAACTACAATGAGCGAGCTCAAGGAAGAACGATGTCAAATCCTCAACAATGCTTTGTTTCCAGATGGGAAAGCATGAGAGTTCTTACTATGCGAGCATAAATACTGATCCATCTTGGTATCAATTAAAGTGGATATCAACCGGCTCACTATTAATCCCAAAGCTATGACTATCACGCATCTACTGAGACAAATGCATCTTGATATGAAGAGAAAGCACACAATGGAGTCCAAGAAACTGATTGAAGTTGTTTTCATTCGAGAGGAAAAATATGACCAATTAGATAGCAACCATCAACCCTTATTAAAAATAAAAAAAATAAAAAATAAAAAATAAAAAATAAAAGATTAGGTTTGCATTTGCATCGAATTCAGGACTCTCAGGACAACCTGCCCCGAATAAAACTTCCCCTTAACAATGGCTGACTATGAATCATCCCATGATATGTTCTTATTCATAGATGGGTCATCCAGATACTATCAATATAGATACCACCAAAGGATCAAAAGAACTCATCCTTCTGTACTTGAATTGAAGATTTTTAACATTGGATCATGGCCTTTAGCATAATAATACAAATGTAACCTACCAAAGAGCCAATGACTTAAATCATCGACAATTATATACACAAGAAAGTTGAATGCCATATCCCCAAGTCATCACAAGCCAGACGACTCTAAAGAGCTAGATGAACTCAAAACTCATATTTGAGAAGCTAAGAGAATGTGACATCAAGAAAGATCTCAAATATGCCTATAAAGTCTCATCCATTAAATTCTTCAACTTTGTGGCATGTTATTAATGTATTGAGATTGATACCTCAAAAATCAATAACATGATGGATAACAACAACCCTAAGAATTAAACGCAACTCCAGTCTTTCTAGGACAACTTGCCTACCTGCAAAGGTTCATATGAAATCTAACAAAGGTCAACCTTCCGTTGGGCTCATGAATAAGGGAGCCCCATTTGTTTGGGATGGAGCCCATCAAGGAGCCTTTGATGACATCAAGCAATACCTGCTCCATCCACTAGCCCTAGTCACACCAAATTTGAGGTTAGCCATTATTAATCTTCTTTTCAGTATTCAAGAAATCACTTAGAGCATTGTTAAACCAAAATGAGAGAGAAAAAAAATGCTATCAAACACATTAGTCAAACTATTAAGATTTTTAAATATTACCCCCAAATAAAAAAGCACTCTGTCATCGACCATTACATAGTAACCCATAAAATCACCTTGATTTGAAGACAGACTTGCTCAAGTTTCTAATGACAAAGCCATAACATCTAGCCAAATGAGTTGCACTACTACAATTTAAAAATACCTATTGCATCAGAAAGCAATCAAGAAGAACCGACTTCCCAGCCAAACATGTTATGCCAGCCTACTCTCCCCTCGATGATGACTAATAGAACAAATAAGTTATAAACATTAGAGCGGAAAACCAACCTTGCTAGGAGTTTTAATTCGATAAAAACTCTTCATATCCCTAGCAATGCCTCCCAAACTACAGAGAGCTTGCATCAGAATCGGTCTTGTCTTCATCAAGCTGAAGAGAGGCATACTCCACTATATTAGCCTTCTTAAATCTCATACGAAACCATAAGACAGAATATAAAGCCCACATAAATGGCCTGAATTTGCAAAAGGAATACAAATCCAATCGTTCCACACCTATAAAAATCTCTACTCATCATCAAGAATATATTTAGCACCTACAAGATTAGTTAGGCCTCTACCTAGGTGTTAGAACACAAATGAATGATACCCAAATTCAACATGAAGTATGCCTCTCACCTTCACAAGGGCCAAGTAGACTTTCATCAACAAGGCAAACAATACGGTCAAATAAAATGACCAGAGCAAGCGACCCATACATGCTGCAAAAAAGAGGCAATCCAAGTCCAGTCTATACTATCAAAAGTTTCTTCCTAACCTAGAAAAATTCAGCTAGCATCACAGAATTTGTCTGAGGCCACATCCTCAAAGCTATAACAACATTTGCAGGCCAAATTTCAAACGATGCTCCTAAAAGAAATTCAGCAAAGCCAAACCAACAGGCGTGTTCCTCAACAACTATAATGCCCCAAAACAAATTTGAATTGTACAACAGCACTTTTAGGCCAAGGGTCGAATGATGTTCCCACGAGCTTGCTTTCAGCAAAGCCACACCAACAAGCGTGCTCCTCAACAACTATAATGCTCCAAAAAAAACTTGAATTCATAAGATCCTAAACATCTAAAGCTGTTAACTACTCTAAAGCTCAATGTAAGCAACCAGAGTTTTAGAACATCATGGTCCTAACCATCTACAATGAAGTTGATTGGTGAAAATCATTTGTCGACCACTTCAATGAAGTCAACCATTGAAGGACAAAATGTTGGCAATACAAGTCACGTGACTGGGTTTGTGATTCACCAATATTGGATGACCTTTGATCAAATGTGGTTGTGTTGACTCAAAAAAGAAGTTAAGTCGTAACCTATTAAGCATAGTCACGGACACGATACAATATAATATGGCAACACAGAATAATTGCAAAAAATAGGACACAATATGGCATGAACACGTTATTTTGCATTTAATAAATCATTAAAATAAATAACTATATTTTAAAAGTTCTATTAAAGACATCACAAAACAAAATAGGCAATCATTAGGGAAATTTTTATAATTATAAAATTTATTTTTGGCAATATCAATATTGCATTCAAAATATCAAAAAACCACCAAAAACACTTAATACCAATATCATCATAATTTATATCATCACTTAATGGGGTATTCTCCCTCCACATGAGAGTTTATTTGTGCTCTAATAACAACTTTTCTCAGCTTGCCAAAACCATCATTATATGCAATTAAAAATCAATTTTATAGAAGCAAATCAGATAAAAAGAAAAAGAAATGCGAGAAATCTTTTAGATATATAAAAAAATCTTAAAAATGAAAACCTATGATAATTAAATAACTAAGGACCCGTTTGGGGAAAACGTCGTGGGTCGTGCGGGCCGCGTTTCAAGATAAGCTGCTTATCTTGAAAAGCACAAGCTGCCCCAAACGCACCCTAAGTGATGAGGAATCCTTCCAGCTTAAAAAAAATGAACATCACCTCATGAGTTATTTTCAGAAGGGTGCTTAAGCTCAAATGTTCACATGGTTAGAAAACCAGAGAACCGGGAAAGAAGCTCTGGATCACGTCGATGATGGGATTCCCACACCAAGGGCTGCTTGATGACCTCACCACTCGACAACGTCACTGCAATGGAAGCAACTTGAAACTTCTTGCTTCGATGTAAGGCTTCGATGGCGACTGAGGAGTGCTTGAGAATGTTGGTGAGAGGAGTACGAGAATGTTGGTGATTCGATTTTGAGATGCAGCTTGATCTGCTTTGACCTAAGTATAAGACAAGTGAGCGCAGTTAAGTTCTTGAGTCCCGCTCTCGCTTGATGTCGTGTTGAGCCCTGTCGATCCATGCACCCACTAGTGTCGAACTCAAGTAAGGCTCCAATGCATTTTTAGTTGTGTCGGATACATATCAACCCATGTCGGATCCATGTCCATGTCTGAAATGAGTACGTCTTTTATTTTAAGTTGTCGGTGTTTCACAAGTCATAGCTGAGATCTACAAAAACTTTTGTGGCACTCAAAAAATTTTGATACAAAATGACCATATTATTAAAAAAATAAGTTACTCCTGCCAAACTTAGTACGAGATTGCATTGAACATCCCAAACTACATTATAAATTTTAATTACATGGCGACACAATCCCCTAGACACCACATCATTAGCACCCAATAATAACATCAAGAGCTTTCGAAAGTTTGGCCAACAATATTGTTCGTCCAATCGACCCACCATCATTAATCAAACACCACTTCATCGTCGCAATAACCGACTAGTCCAAATGAGCAAAAGCAATCCCATTCAAAAAAATCACCATGGAGTAAAGTAATAATCGAGGAAACAAGTCAGTTTAGTGCACCCCATCAAATCATATTAAACAAAGAGGCAACATTCAAAATATTAAAGTGCAACAAGTCATTAGTGTTTCTCTTCAAATTATAACACAAGAGTGAAAGGTTGGCAAAAGCCATCAACAAAGCATTGGTCTAGTTATTAAAGAAGGCTCACAAAGCATTGTCGATCAATCAAATTACATGCAAGACTCCGCCATGAGCAAACCCCTGCTTATTATGTGATAGAACAAAGGTTGTAATTTGACTAAACAACAACATAGTGAAGATATAGTTATTTGTATCATAGACTTAGAAATGCTGAGTAATGAAGAAAATGATAGTTCGCATATGAGCTCAATGTACTAAACAAAGCCCATCTACAAGCTTCGCAAAATTTGAAAAATATGTAAACCATGGTTGCAGCAACTTAACTAAACGGTCTACCAAAGAAGCTTTAAGTAAGACTAGGTAGTCCTCATGCTTACAAGCCCATAATTCTCCAATAACATGTATCTGTGAAGTTCAAACCAAACTAGAACACCAATTCACCATTGAAAAAATGTTGGGGAAAGAGAGGATGCTGGGACAGACCAACTCATTGACCTCGATTGCCAATGACCCGTTCCCCAATCAACAATCACTACCCTAATAAACATTGTGAAATATAATCTACTTGTTGCATGCATCTTGTCCTACTCGACTATAAAAAATCCCATGGTAAGGACCTAAAGCCTAGATAACACCTCACAGTGAAAAATTCACAAAATTCCCAATAGTCCTATGGCCCACCAACAACTCTCACGGCGGCACTAAAAAGCCACAAAATCGTAAAGAAAGTTAGATACCTAGTATTAGCTTATGACAACCTACCAAAAAACATGCAGTGATTGCACTCAGAAATCATAATACCCTAAAATATAACCCTCTGTCACTCCACATAGGAGCTAAAGGTTGTCAAAATCCCTCAGTTCTCAAGACCCAATAATGCCTCACAAAGATGCCAAAATATAAAAATCCCCATCACAGCTCAAGTACAAAGATCACCTCATTATGATTCGACATAATCCCAAAAAAGGTGTTGATAAGCTATCAAATACCAAAAAAAGATAGAAATTGCCTCATGATAGCTCTGAATCCCAAACAAAACACTTGAGCTACAACTTACCTCATGAAAATTCTTAGAAAGAATCCTAACTATTGTATCATCTCAAGATGCACTAAAGTTGCAAAATTCTAAGAGGACTAAAGTTATGAAATTCTCAGGAGACTAAAAGTTGCAAAATTCTCAAAGGAGGTCAAATTATAGGATTTTTCAAGTCCATCATGTGACACCAAACTAGTCCATTTAGTAAAATGCACCTGACAAAGGAGGGCTAATTCTGACACAATTCAGCAAGCTGTCTGAATCATCATGAATAAGTCTACAAAGAATGAAGCAATGGGCTGACAATAAAATTGATGATAGCCTAACTTGTTGGGAAGTTGACATGCCCACATCCTTCGTCAAATCCACTAAAGCATAAAGTACCAAATAGAAGAGCATGACCAACTCATTGACCTCGATTGCCAATGACCCATTCCCCAATCAACAATCATTACCCTAATAAACATTGTGAAACATAATCTACTTGTTGCATGCATCTTGTCCTACTCAACTATAAAAAATCCCGTGGTAAGGACCTGTGAATTAACCCAAGCCCTAATCACTACAATTTTGCCTAAGCTCTGAGATGCTAATCACATCACCAATTCAGCCTCTTGCTCGGTGCCATGAACCAATGGTCCATCAAATCATGGAAACCCCTCCCTATATTTGGTTAAGTGACTCATTCATTCCATCACTTGATTAAACCCCGAGGCTAATCACAATTAAACCTTCCCCTGACCTCCCAAAGCCAGCTAGCCGCCACCCTTGGCATGGCCGGCTGCCCTAGTGGCCGGAGAAACCAAAACCGAGAAGTCTCACCATGGCTTAAACCCTATATTCTACCCATCCAATGTGGCATACTTCCATTGGTCACTTGTGCCGCTCTTCTCTCCACCTAAGCTTATTGGTACCAGCCAATGGCAGCCCGAGGCCATCCCTTTGGCCAGAATTATAATAGCCCCCTTCCACGGCCCAAATAGGAGAGCTTGAAAATCTAAGGGGAAACTCTGTCCAATTGCTTTTATAGATTCTTGTTGTGAGCCTAATTCAATCCAACCATTTTCCAGCCCTCATTTCCACCACCCGAGCCCAATTTAGCCATTGAAATCCAGGACTGGAATCAAACCCCTCAAAACCTCAAATTGATCATCCCATAAGCTTCACAGCACCTTCAAATCACTTCCTCAATCAAAATTAGCCCTACTCGAGCCCTCTAACCAAACCCGATTAGTCATTTCAACAAGAACATATCTAGGCCCAACCTCAGCTCAAATGAACACTTGGAGGACGTTCATGCACTCAAGGCGAAGCTCAGAAGCAAACCCAGTCAAGGCCTCACCGCTTGGGCTAAGGTATAACCCAAATACTTCGAATTTGTGCTTGGTTTGAGCCTTTGTGAAGAAAATGTGCATTTCATACGTATTTAACCGTATAGATGTGTTCGTTTCACTTAGATGAAGGTGTAGGAATAAATCACACTTAATTTAGTTGAGATTCGAGCAAGATCTTAGGGTTAGAACGCGGACGGTTCTCAGTTAGGACGCGTTTGGGATGATAAACGGATATCGTTCGTTTTCGTTTGTATCGAACGGATGGAAGCGTGGAGCAAGAACCACAGGCTGTGTGGCAAGCTGAGATGTAAAGCGCAACCAAACAGCGGACAACGCGTAGCGCTTCGATGGATACGAGGATGACACGGCTGCAGACTCGGATAAGTAGAAAAATAAAGTATTTTGAAATTAAATAATTACATAATCTATAAAATTCATACATTGATGTAGAAAAATCATAAAAATAAAATAAAATACTTGTGCTCAGTAACCAAAGGATTCGACCAAAAATCAAAAATATTTACTAAGTATTTTATTTTAAATAAATTAAATACTTCATAGATAATTAAATCATAACTAAGTAAAAATTATCTAAATTAAATGAAAATTTGAGGGTTTGTTCTTAGTGAACATAAGAGTCTTCTTTAATTTTTCCAGAGTCAGAGGGCACTTCTATGATCAAAAACCTCAATTTTTAAAATATTTGGTAATATTTTAAGTTAAGAAAATATAAGAAATAAAACAAAAAATCAGAAAAATATAAAATCATGTTTGGTAGGACTACTATGGTCAGAGTACTTTAGGAAAAAAAAAGTCAGATTTAAGAAGATCAAAAAATATTTTCATATTTTAAGATTAATAAAAATTAAAAAAAATAGAAAAAATATAAAATAATTCAAAAAATCCTCAAAAATGGGCCAAACTGAAGGTAATCACCTTAGGAGGCTTCTGTGAAAATTTAAATGCCATAAAAAGTATTTTTAATATAAAAATGTATTTCCAAGTAAATAAAAATTTCACTTAAGAAAATTATATAAAATAAAATAAAAATTAAAAAATTACAAAAAATTGGTTTGGAGTGTTCCTTGAGACCAGAGGAACTTAAGAAAAATAAAATTGAAGTTAAAATAAAGACTTTATTTTTAAGTTATTTTCTAATTTTAAAATAATTAAAAAATACGAAAAATCATGAAAATATGAAAATACTCCAAATCATCACAAATATTATTCTAAACATAAAGAATAACTTAAAGAGGTGTTTATAAATTTTCAAAAGCATAAAAAAAATTTTTTAGTATTTATATGTATTTTTCTTTTTTATGAATAAAATAATTATAAAAAATAAAATAAAAATCATAAAAGTAAAAAATAAATTTCTCCGAGTTTTCTAAAGACAGAGAGGCTAATGAAAGATAAAATGAATTTTTGAAATAAAAATATATTTTCTATTTAATTATTCCTTAAAATCATTTAAAAATTATAAAAGTTAAAATATAATTAAAAAATTCACAAAATTTCTTCATAGTAATCATCTGATTTGGTGAATCTCCAAGAATTTTTTTAAGGATGGAGAGTCAATTTTGCTTGGTTAAATAAATTACCCTTGGAAATTCTTATTTTTAAGCTAAAATAATTATTAAAAAATTAAATAAAAATCAGAAAAATGTAAATTCTCCTCCAATATTTTAATAAACCCATGTGTAGGGTGACAACAAAATCTTATAGTCATTTAAGTTAAATTTAAAGAATTATGAGGTAGAGAGCCATTAGGGGCAAAATGGTAATTTTGGAATTTCCTATCATAATTAAACTTTAGGTTAAACTAGAGGATAAAATGGGTAATATTGATCATAATTAACTCTCTGAAATGATTGAAACAGTAAGGGTCAACAGGTAGAAACCAACTCACACCATTTTTTTACAATAAAGTAAAACTGTAATTTTCTAACTTGTAGTTTAGATGTCAATTAAGTTGGATGATTCTAACGTGGGGGGCCTATGTTAGGAATATAAGAACCCGCTAATTAGAAGCTCCCTATCAATGGTGAAGTGCTAATATGATCTTTTAATAAGAATCAAGGTCATCTCATTTAAACTTTAAAAAAAATTACAAATTTACTCATGAAGGTCTAAGAGCTTAGTTGTGAGTTAGGTTTGATCTAAAGTCACTTAATAAGATTTAAAAAAAACAAGAAAATAAAATCAATTATAAAACATATTTAAAACACTAAAAGCTCAATTTCAATTGAAAGGGAAAGATTTCCCCTAATAACTTAACATGCTCTTAAGGGGCGTTTGCCCACATAATTCCTAAATAGGACTTCAGATGAACGTTTGGTCACCCTGCTCATGGGATAATTAATACACTAAAATTCACTGAATATAAGTCAAAACATTACAATTAAATCTTAAATCAACTAGGGACAATTAATTCAACAAGGTAATAAGTTCACGTGAACTCAAAATGATTTAGAGGTTTTTTTAACGATGTTCAGGGTCATACCTTGAGCACTTTTGTAATCTTTTATACATTTTGAAGTATGTATGAACTTATCATCCTTTGTTGAAGAAAATCATCCTTAAAATTTTAGGGACCCACCAAGATATGTCCCGGGACCCGTTAATTCACCAATTTTAATAAAATGCCCTACACTGTTTATCCTACATCTATAACTCAAAGCTCAAGGATTTGAGTCTTAAATAAGGCACAAAAATATTTGTTAATGTCACATACGGATCATCAGACTTGTGTAAATCTGAGGTCTAGGTGGCAAAGGCGGTAATGACATTGCTCATGTGTGCTAAACGGGGGATCATGCGGGAGAGGATAGGACCGATGGTACTGTTCACCGGCTTTCGTAGGAATTGCCCTCGGTAGTCCTGATCTGATTAAAGTAATTAGTCTGTGGACTATAATACTATACAAAAATATTTACAATATAAGATAAAAAAAGCCTTTTGAAACAAGATTGCTTTTGCTTGCTAAAGTGAATTCTACATGCATAAAAAAAAAAGAATTTTGGATGAAAACATACAAAAGGTCCACAGCTAATCACTAGATCGAGGTTAAGGATTGCCCTCGGAATGACAGGTTGGTATCTTTTATCAGAAGTTGGAAAGCACGCAGTCCACCTCTGAGTCCCCACCTTCACCTATGTCATACACCTAGTACCGGTCTTTCATATTTGACTACGGGTTTTGTTCTACTTGCTTGTGTTTTCCTGTGACTTGTTCCTTTTTTTTACTTCTTCGTACCAAATTTTCTCACTTTTTCTTGCTTTTCTACGTAATTTACTTAAATTCTCTGCAACTATATTATGTTTTATGATACTAGCCATGCAGCGGTAGTAAAGGCCTAGATACGAAGTAGAATTTGAAATAGTATCACCTACCTCAAGGATCCTGCGGTAGAGAGGACAAGACCGATGGTACTATTCACCATTTTTTGTAGGAGTTGCCCCCGGCACTTCGTAGTATTGGTCTGATTAGAGTAATTAGTCTGTGGACTATGCTACTTTACAAAAATACTTATAATATAAGATAAAAAAAACCTTTTGAAACAGGATTGCTTTTGCTTGCTAAAGTGAATTCTACATGCATAAAAAAACAAAGAATTTTGGATGAAAACATACAAAAGGCCCACGACTAATCACTTGAATCAAGATTAAAGATTGCCCTCGAATTGTCGGGTTGGTAGCTTTTATCAAAAATTAGAAAGAATACAGTCCAGCTCTGAACCCCCACCTTCACCTATGTCTTACACGTAGTCCCGGTCTTTCATATGTGACTACGGGTTTTGTTCTACTTGTGTTTTCCTACTTTTTTTTTTACTTCTTTGTACCAGATTTTCTCGCTTTTTCTTGTTTTTTTGCGTAATTTACCTAAATTCTCTGCAACTATATTATGTTTTATGATACTAACAATGCAGCGGTAGTAGAGGCCCAGGTACGTGTTTATAGTTTAAGTACTGCAATTTTATTGTTTTACAACATTTTCTTACCCATACATGTTTTACTTTATCTGCAAAACAAAAAGACAATAAAAATACACTCTCAAAATATTAATACACTTTCAAACCCTTTGAACGAACTTAATACACTCTTTTTGGGTTTACGAGGATTTCTCGGATGAGGTACCTTAAGGTTCCTGATGAGAATTCTCCGGTTTAAATGAGCTTAATAACTTGTTTAGACTAAATAAACTCAAAAGAAAATAGTGATGTCGGAATGATAGAACTGTATTATCTTAACTGGTGTCGCTCAACTTAAATCAAAATTCCCCCAAAACATTTGAACAACAACAACAAACAAAACCAAAACATTAACACATAAACTGCAAAACCGTAAACCTTAAACCAGTAGCTGTCGGGACGAGGAGCTTGGAGTAGACACCGTGGGCAGCATGACGAGGTGTCGGTCGTTAAAGATGTATAATTTTTGAAAATTATAAAATGTAGTTTTATAAAATAGGGTTTTTGTTTAGTTTAATATATATATATATATATATATATATATATATATATATATATATATATATATATATATATATATATTGATCTTTGAAAATAATATTTCGATTTTGAAGAATTAGAATGGACGAATCTCATTCGTTTAGTCGTTTAAATAAACGAGCACAATATCGCAAGCGATGCATCTATCCCGAGGAATAGACACACTACTTCATGATATGGCTCAATCAAATAAATTACATAATTGATAACATTCGTTCTGGTCTGCAAACCTTTTATTTCGACTCTTAAATTCTCCTATCTAATATTGAAAATTTGATATGGTTTATATTACCTGGATTCTTAAAGCTCCCTATAGAGGCAAATCCCTATAGTTAATTACCTCTAAAATGACCGAAGTCATCTAAGAGAACTCTCGATGAAGATTAGAGGTATTTATTTTCATGAATTTAGAGGTTAATATTTTCAAGGTAGTGTGTAGGAAAGTCAAGTAGGAGAGGACCAAATTAGAACAGTTATTTTCAGAATCAAAGGAGTGGGACTAGGGAATGCAGCAAAATAGAGGCGAACCTCCATAACTTCCCGAACTATCCTACTTTTAAACATTAAATTTTGGAAGCGAATTTATTTAGATTTCAGTCCTACCAATTATTAATTATAGGAATTACATTTACATAATATCCGATTATGCAAATAACCTAGAAGATAGGAGAATTTACGTCGTATCGGACGACGACCTCGGAACTTAAAGCAAGTTAGGGCTCAGATTGCACAACATGGTTGTGCAAAGATTTAAGAGATAAAGTGAGGATTTATGTCGCACTAAGCAGACTACCTCGAAGTCCTATGACTCATTATTTAAACCAAGGAAAATGTTTAGTTGGTGTGGACTTGTTTTCTGTTGTATATTGTCCTCCTCCGTTCGCAGCATCGTTGTCATGCTGCCCCCGAAATTTTGCTTCGTGCTCCTTGTTGTAGCAACATTAAGTTTTAAGTTTTAAGTTTAAGGTGGGCATGCAATTGTTAAGTCGGTATTTTATTTTTGGACACCTCCTATGAAACCATACTACTGGCCTCCTATTCTAAAAGGTATGATGCGCGTAAATAAAATAAAATGCAATAAAAATAAGCAGTGTATAGCGTAGTAAGGAAATGCAGTAATAACTTGCAGTAAAAGAAAGGAAAAGCAGTAAGGTGTCGTAAAGGAAATAAATGCATTAAAGTACGGTAAAGGAAAGCAGTAGTATGTGCAAGAAAATAAACTGCTATAAACGTAAAAAGAAACTTGTATGGCGGGGGGTCTGCTGTGAATAAGATCAAAAATCACAAATACAAGCGAGCAAGTATAGTAATGAGTTTAGTGAACATGAATCCACATACAAAAGAATAAATGACAAAGCGAAAAGAAAACTCGAGGAAAGTCAAGAGAAATCGTTAAAAACACGAAAAATCTGAAGAAAGTTTACAGATGTCCCGTGAAAACTTAAAGAAAATGGTATAAAACACTCAGAGAGCCCGAAGAGGACCGTAAGCATGATGGTGGGGAGGACTCATAATCAGGACCCTGGGTCAAATCAAGTCCCTAGAGCCCTAACGAATCACCATGCATGTGTGTTCTAAAACTAAATAAAAGGTCCTCAGTCTAACAGCTACAAAATGAGGAAACTCCTAAGCTGGTTCATACGATTGACCCGTGAATTTTTCCTTTTATAAAAATGTTTAGAAATGATTTAATTTCATTTTTTTAGAAGAAATTTTGATCTATCACTCATTTAAAAGAAATTTTTGATACTTTAAAGGTGAATGGATCAGTCATATTAGCAGGCGGGAACTTCCAACTACTTGTAAAAACGATGGATAGCCCTTTACTAAGTGTTAGAGATGTGGTACTGCCGATCCTTCATTCTCGTAAGGTTACTGAGTCAGGATCGTGCTAGGACCTCTCACACATGCCTAGATGGTTCTTTCATCACTTTCGCCCAAACCCTGAAACATCCTACATACAACATTGCTTGATGGTCCACATATAGCAAAAGGCTATACGTGCACACTTACGCCTCGTACATAAGTGCAAAAACCTAACCAAAAAGCAAGAAAGAAGTAAACGATCCACCTAAAAGAACGGAGAAAAGAAGATGAATTGATCATGAATACGAACCTAACGGACTCGACTAAACCCCCTCAAAATAGTGCTCCGACAACCCTCACAAAGCCTAGGGTCCACACCTCTCAGAAAGGCAGACATGTCGAACCTCCCTGAAAGAGACACACTCCCTCTCATAGAATAACCAACTATGACTCCCCAGGATGCCCCGAAGGCATAACCCGTGACTACACATGACTCAACAGGGGACTCCAAAATGCAATATATCAAAGAATTCCAAAGAGTGCAACAAAGAAATCCAAAACCCGGCAACCCGAAACTACCTATCTTCTAGGCTACCCCTACCCCGAACCAAGACATGTAAACCCAAGGGCAAGTCCCTCACACCCCTATGACTAAGCCCAGCTCAAGGGCAAAACTGAGATCCAACAAGACCAAAACCACTGTGATACTAATTTCCAAAACCGAACCCAACATGCCACAAACAAGGCCACCACGAAACAAAAATGAGCCCAAACAATAGGCCAAAACCCAACTGCCATAAACCATAAAACCGAGCCATCATGAGGCAAGACCGAGCCCAAACAATAGGCCAAAACCCAGCTGCCATAAGTCATAAAACCGAGCCATCATGAGGAAAGATCGAGCTCAAACAACAGGCCAAAACCCAGCTGCTATAAGCCATAAAATCGAGCCTAGCGTGAGGCAAAAGTGAGCCCAAATAACAGGCCAAAACCTAGCTGCCATAAGCCATAAAACTGAGCCCCTAACAGGCGAACATCAAGCCACCACAAGCCATAAAATCGAGGCCCTAACAGGCTAAAACTGAGCCAAATCTAAACACAAAGGGGGGGCTCAAAAATCATGTGAAACTCTTCCAATTCTTTCTCTACTTTCGTATGATTTCTAATAAGTACGAGTTCTTCACATATATGTATCGATAAAATAACGAATGAGGAAAAGATAAGTTACAACATGAGCCCCCAAAATTCATGCTAAACATACCAATATAACCTCTTTTCTTTCAGATTTTTAGAGAAAGAAGACCACTAAATTTGTAGATTTTTCAAAGAGAAAGAACACATTGTTTTTCAGATTTCGTAAAAAAAAGAAATGAGCCACCAAACGACCATGCTTCCTTCACTTTCAGATTTTGTAAATGAGTTATACATAACTTTCAAATTTTATAAAAGAGGTCACCGTACATTTTAAATTTTATAAATGAAGCATACTTCCCCTTATACATCACTACTCAACCCGCTCCAAGTTTCAACCAAACCGCAAGGTAGAGAGCAAGTATGGAGCCAAAAGGACTACAAAATAACATCTAAACCATGTCAACAATAGAGTTTATAGCCTTCATAAGTGTGCTCAATATGCCTTAACTTGAAATAATGAAAATAGAGAACTAAATGGCCATGAAGTTTTAGTGCGTTCACTAGTTATGCTAGCATGAAACTCCTCTACTTAACATTCTCCTTCTTTTTTTTTTTTTTTTTTGAAAAGAACAAAATAAGTCAACTCAAGGCTCCAAACAATACATCACATTGTTACCATGCATAAAACCGTGCAATAAAGCTAGGAAGAAGGAGAATCACATTCATGCATGTGCACCTAATAAAGGTGCAAACCCCCAAAGCCTCCAAGTGAAACATATTAAACCCAAAGAAGCATTAGTAAAGGTAGCATAACACGCCATTTAAAATCTCCACTTAACTCCTCAAACCAAAGCCACACATAGTTGATGCCATTTTCAACAATATGAGAGATTATAGAACTTGCAACAATAAGAGGAAAAGAGGCTAGCTAACACATCCAGCACCCTTCTTCACCTTCCCCTTTCTTCCTCTTTTTTTTTTTAACTCTTAAAAAGGAAGGAGAAAAAGAAAGAGCCAACCAACTAAAAAAGTATGTATATCAAGCAAATTCATATAGATGTCGAGGCGAACAACTAAATATCGAGCTAAGTGGCAAGCTACAGTAGTATTGCACAAAACCAGACAGAGGTATCAAGTGAACCGAGAGAAACAGAGAGAGAGAAGAGATTACCACTTGATGTAGAGCACAAAAGAAGAGCATGAATGGGTCAAGGAACAATCCGGAAGCACCTCCCCTCTCCTTCAAGAAATTCGGCCAACCTCTAAACCTTACCCGAAGTGAGGAATTTATAGGCAGGAAGGAGAAGAGGCTACTCCCACTTACCTGGGGATGAGGTGCAGCGAACAGAGGTCGTGCGAGAGTGGCGACAAGGGCGCAGAAGGGAAGTGGCGACATAGAGTGCAGAGGAGATGGAGCAGCAACAGAAGGCACAGAGAAGATCGGCCCACAGAGCCGAAAGTTCTGTCAGGAGGAGTGGAGGTCGGGGGGGAGGGGGGGAGGGGGGGACCTTGAGAGCGACTAAAAAAAAATAGGGGGCGAGCTCGGTGGGGACGGATTCGGCCCCAGGGCTTGCGAGAGAAGAAGAGGGCGAGCCCGGGAGCCAAAGCTCAGTCGCGAAAAGAAAAAATTGGGTCACGCCGAAAAAGGTATTAGGGATTTAGGGGTTTTAAGAGAAAAAAAAACCAATTTTATTAATTTGTTTAACTCAAACGCGCCGAATTCCTTCAAATTTACTCATGCTTGGAACCCCGACAGATCGCATGTCATTCCTAAGTAAATTCGACGTTCTGGACGTCCAGGCGCAGTCCGTTTCATCGTCCGAGGTCATTCAGGCAACCTCATCGACGAACGGGTTAAAATTGTGTCGAATTCGACTCTTCTGAAAATTTTGCTCGTTGTTGATCATCCTGGAGAATTGACTTCAGTTCCGATCAATTGTGTAATAATTGAAGGCGTCAAAGCAGCGAATTGTGGAATTTGTGCGCATGGTGGTGCAAAATGTGTACGAGGCAATCTTATGGCTCAATGGTCCTACGGGGACTCCCTTTGAGTTCATCACGTTAGTTTCAACCTTCTATGTGCTAGAGGAACTGAATTACATGCGAGACTCCAAAAAGAATAGCAAAGTGGTTTCAAAATTTCTAAAATGAGACGGGTCCCATTGCTAAGATTCTAAGATAGTCGAAGAAAGAATCCTAAGACTAGAACATAAATTCTAAGGAGAGAACTAAACTTCACCAAAAATGAGGGCACCATGAGGACATACAGAAAAACATCTTCGAGAGAGCAAACGGGATCGTCATCAGAAAATCTCTTCTTAGCTTAAACAACCCATAGGATGTCGAGGTAGTTATTCTAGCACGACGTAAATTTTCACTTTATCTTCAAGTATTTGAACAACCATGTTGTGCAACATAAGTCCTAACTTTTTAAACTCTGAAACTGTCGTTAGGTATGACATAAACCCTCCTATCTTTCTAAGCTATATACATGATCAGTATCATGCAAGTGTAAGCCTTAAATAATAAAATCGGCAGGATGAAACATCAAATAATATCATTCAAAATTGAAACTGAATAATAGGATAAATTAGGAAGCCACCGAGATTCTCCTCAGAATCCATGACATCCCCTACATTTTTTCCTTTGGATTCTAAAAATAACTGTTCTCAGTTTGAACCATTCCCATCTGAATTTTCTATGTCCTACCTTGAAAACCCTAAACGTTAAATTCTTGAAGACAAATATCTATGATCATCACAGAGAATTTTTTAAAAAACTTCAGTCATTTAAGATGTAATTAACCCTAAAACTTTTTTTAAAACACTTTTAGGAAAATAAATAACTCAGGTGAAATAAACTTTGTCTAACATTTAATATTAAGTGGTCCGCATAAATGATTCACAGACCAAACGAATGTCATAAGTTGTATAGTTTATATAATCGAGCTCACTATCGAGTAAATGCATATCTCTAGTGCATTACTTGCAGTATTATGCTCGATCACTTAGACTACCAAATATATGGGATCAATTCGGTCTCACTTTTCAAAAATCAAAATATTATATTAAAATTAAGAAATTATATGAATATATATATATATATATATATATATATATATGTATATATATATATATATATATATATATATATATAT
The DNA here is from genome assembly GCA_022702705.1 of Papilionanthe hookeriana x Papilionanthe teres. Taxonomy (NCBI): domain Eukaryota; kingdom Viridiplantae; phylum Streptophyta; class Magnoliopsida; order Asparagales; family Orchidaceae; genus Papilionanthe; species Papilionanthe hookeriana x Papilionanthe teres. The sequence continues at coordinate 52,043,197 of CM040427.1, read as the reverse complement.
ATTAAATTAAATCATATTTTGAAAGCAACCGACCGGATTCCCATTTTGATGGCCAACAGATTCCGAAATGGGAACCGACACTATGTTGATAGTTACAACTTTGATTACATAATTTTTTCTATAATATTTACTAATTGTTTGTTAGCTTATGTAAGATGTATTCGTCTTCTATCTCCATCAAAGAAATCAATAATATAGTCTTCTTGTAGCGAATGTGATTGTATTACTTTATTGTTACAATCCACAAACTATACATCATCTAATAGCACATCATTACAAACTAATGGATCTTCGTAATTCTTGAAAACTTTTTCCATCAAATGTTTATCCTATAATATCTTATTTTATATTATGTAAACCAAAAGAGTTTAGACTTAATGCAATCAATCTATTTATCCTTTTAGTAAGAAATAAATCATAAGTTCTTCAGTTTTTCTCACAACCAAATAATGAAATGAGCCTAATGCATAAATAGCAAATCATTGTAACTCTTTAATGGTATTACCCAATTGACTCCGCCATTCGACTAAATTTAACATAAAAATACATAATTAAAATATCATACAAGTTTACTGAAATATTAGCCAATAAATGTAAAAATTGCCTAATATTTTATAACTGCATATTTGTCATGTTGTAGCCCATAGAAGCTTCTTTTATTTCTAAATAGAAAAAGTTGCCAAAGCATTCACCCTATCAATTAAGTCAACTATCAGTATATCCATATAGCGGTATAAAATAAATATGAACATTGATGAACTTATTCTTAACTAATTGAAATGAATATTCATAATTCAAGGCATGTGAATAATAATGAAGCTGAAGCTTCAACTCCTCATCAATTATTTCTAATTTTGTTTCAAAGTTGTACACCTCTCAGGCTAATTTATGAGCTATAAACTTCTTAGCCTCATCCATTGTGTCATAAATGATGCACATAAATAGCTCTTTTATATGCGTCAATAATCTTAGATTGAACCAAGGGCTTGCTTAGTTATTGTTATTGCATAACTCACACTCAACAAAAACCTTTCATTCAAAATAACTTTCCTAATTTTCTACCCTTAAAAGTTTCTTTACCAAGTGCTTTTTAACCATGTATGGAGATGAACATAGCCTCTAAAAATTGTCTCGCTTCTAAGACGCTCGAGTCAAGTTGATTATAGCATATCTCATTATAATAGGCCATAGGAGTTCTTCCTAAGAGATTTTCGCATCAAAACTGAAAATCATAAATAATTGTTGATGAAGTTACAGATCATCTTAGCTTTGGTTAACGAGTCTGTATGCGAAGGCAGCTCTTCAAATTGTTTAAGAGTCAAATTTATAAAATATAGCACATGATATCCAATACATATTCTTTTACTTCTCCATAAACTTATTTCCACGCTATAAGAATTAACATTTTCTATAATGACTCAAACTACTAGATGCCCCCCATTATCCTTTATGACTTAAAAAATTCAAAAATATATAGATCATTTACAAGATTTGACACTTCAATGTACTTTCAAAAAATAATGCTGCAAAAAAGGTTTCTCAAAATGTTGATCAAGCTTTTATTCTTAATGTCAAACCAACCATCATACATGATAATCACTCGGTTTAATTTCAAATTCGCCCAATCTCCTCAATGACTTTCTTAGTGCTATTTAATTCCACCTTCAATATTCAAGTTCTCAACTAATATATAGATAGTGGTTTCAAGTCTCGACCATAAGAATATATAGAAATAAGAAGAGGTTGCCACATTAAATGAAGTGACATTTTGATAAAAGAACATTCCAACATCCATACACACAAACGTGCGAGCATCCGTTGAATTTTTAGGAGATATTTAATAGCCTACACTCAAGCCATCACCCTTCTTTTCCTTTAAATTCATTATATATTAAATCATAAATTCTCTGACACTTCTATTTGATTTTTATGGCAAAGTAGATGAGAAATCTTTGCCACTATGACCATAACTATAATATAAATAAACATCAATTTTGTCATCACATTGTCGTTGTGCTAAATGCTTTAACACTGCCGAATTGTTCATATATGCACAAATATCCTCTTTCACCACATGATGCAACAATCTTATAAAAGCCATATAAATACCGATCAATCTTGTTTTATTCTCTTTAACTATCTTGTTGTAATAGTTGCATTCTAAATGGTAGACATACATTTTGTCACTCCCTCTAATTTCTACTTGAATATTACATTTTTTTCTATAACAATTTAAGCTTTATTCACCACTAACTATTATTTAGAAAATCCCAAAACAAAAACTTCAATTAAAAAAATTGAAACATGCAAATATGCAAATAAATAAGAAACGATAAATAAACATAACAAAATATTTAGGTTTAAGAAAGAAAAACTTAAGGGTTTAGGGATTGTTTCCAGAGAAGAGAAGTGGCAGAGAAGGAGATGTTTTCCTAATAAAGGAATAAAATTTTGCAAGGAGGAAAGGCGGTGATGATGACTTGAGGAGATCGTCTAAGGTAAACCATGAGATGGAAGCTCAAGTACACCATGAGACCAAGAGATGGACGCTCAAGTACACCATGAGATCAAGAGCAAAGGTGTGTGTTTGAGGCATAAAAGAGAAATCGGGTTAATAAAAGGGTATTTATTTAACTATATCTTACATATATTTGTTTTTACAAAATAAGCCCTAGCTCTAAATTGTTCATGCCTCATTGAACTTAAAGGTGAAATACATCTTACATATCACTCCACACATGGACCTCAAGGTGAAAAACCTAAAAATGTTAAGGTGCACCTTATATTGTGCAATTTTAAATAATGCTCACTAATGCGCTCGCATGCATGCCCAACACACAAACTTATTTACCACTGTATTAGGCCCCATACCAAAACACCTGCCTACTTGCCAATGCACCTGATCACTTGTCAACAAAATCACTAACCACTCCAAAACATAACAAGCAAGTATACTAGGTTTGACCCTATTTTGATCAAAATTTAACTCAATAAAAATTCCATGTTTAACCGACGTGCCCAACTAGCCATGCCAACTCCGTGATGTGGAAGGAGTTTCAATCCCATTAACTCTCAAGGACAAAGACTCCTTCACTCTTCAATATATATCAGCCCCTTTAGATAGAAACATGACTACTTCCAACCATACAATAGGAAAGCCCTACCAAAATGCCACCAACGAACTAATTGCAAAAAGATTTTATTGAATAAAAAGTGAAGAGGGTGTTATGCACTCTACTCTCCCTCTACTTAACCTTTTTGTTTCATTGTCATTGCTACATAAACTATTCACTTAACCTCTTTGCTATAGCCCAATTTTAGGTGAAGGGGGCGTTTGAACTTTATTCTAACCTCTAGCTACGCAGCACCTACCAATATGTACCTTTTACGCTGCCTAACATGGGGCTATAGCATAGACATACTAAAATTTTAGGAGAATGAAGATCTCCTTAAGCCAAAATACTATCGAAATTACATGACAAGCTGCCACTCATTTTGGACAAAATTTATTACAAACTAGATTAAAAAAAGATAAATTGCACGAGGAAAAAATATAAAAAGCAAATTGTTCCTTCATCGGAGTGAGGTTAAAAAAGTAAACTTTCTGAATTATTTTGAACTTCTCCAATGATACAAAAACAAGACTATGTGAATCAGTAGGGCTGTCAAAACAACTCGTTGTTCGTGAACAATTCGTGTTTGGCTTGTTAGGAGGCCCGCGTTCGCTAAGTTAATAAGCTGAACATGAACAATTTTTTTACACTCGATTAATAAACGAGTCAAACACAAACAAAGATTTGTTCATTCGTGTTCGGCTCGTTTTGGTTGGAAAAATTACACACACACACACACACACATACATAATTGATGAGTAGTATTTTCAAAAAATTGAATTGACTAGGCTATAAAGATTTATAATTAATTAAAATTATTAATTTTAAAAATATATTAAATTATATTTAAATCATGTTTTAATATAAAGATTTAAATCTCGCTTCAACCCTTATCATCATACGGTTGCGTGACTAGGGTTATCAAAACGACTCTTTGTTCGCAAACGAACACATTTGGCTCGCTAAGCAAACGAGCCGAGCAAGAACATCTTTTTTTGTTCGAAATATAAACGAGTTGAGCACGAACAGCAGTATTTTTTAACGAGCCAAAAAAGAGCTGAGCCCGGGCTCGCTCGTGTTTGGCTCATTTACACGCCTATGAATCGGTGCTTGAAACTCCAACGATGAACAATTAAATAAACAAAATAAAGAATCAAAGTACTTTCAATACTCTCAAAATAATGAAAAAGACTCTAAAAACATAAATACAATAAAACTTAAAATGATGGTATTGCGATTCAAACTCCCACTATGTCGTCTTAAAATCCAAGTCACCATAACATGACAAAGGGTTGGATCAAGTCAAAGTTATTCTAATGCTAATGAATCTCAACTCGAGATCATTTGTTTGAATTTCCAAGCCCTATCACATGACATAAACAGGTTGCTTAAACCATTTTGAAATGTATCTAATATTGCTTCCTTACCCAAAATGATACATCTTACAAAACCAAATGTTACTTTCAATCTATCTAAAAGCTCCACAGCCCAAAAACAAGCCAAAAGTTTCAAGTGTGTGCATAACTCAACAAAAAGGAGCATGTGTGCCTACAAATTCTAAAATTGACCAAAAATTTTACACTGCTCAAACAACATAAAACTTGGCTGATCACCTACTCTCCATGAGCCCTATCTATTGATAAAACTTCAGCACAAAAATCAAAACTTTAAAAATTAAAATTCCAATTTTATCATGCCACTGAATCACCAAAAATTTCAAAATCTGTATGATGCTTTCCCTCATAAAACTTTACTTTCATCAGAATTTCATATGATTTGATCATACTAACTTTCTCATTAATAGTTTTTTTCAACTACCTAAAATAATCAAAATATCATTTTTTTATAAAAAAAAATTATGAAAATTGTGTAATGTCTCCCCTCAACTATCCCAACCACCCAGTAAAAAATTTCAAAATGAGGGCTTCTCCAACAATTCCCAAATTATAACTAGCCTAGTCTAAGCAAAAATTTATGAAAACAGAAAATTCAGCAATCTTCCTTAGTCTTGAAATTGCATGAAAATATTAGCATTTACTACGCCTCAACTAAATGTGCACCCCCACCTATCCCCAACATGTTTCGGGGTGAGATTAAAGTTACTAAGACAAATTTAAATTAATACACAACCAAAATGAAGAAAAAACTACAACCCATTCCCAAATGCTCCAAAATTTTCTATCCATTAAAAAGGTGAGCTCTCTAAACTCTTCTATGTAAGGTTAAACTACCCATCCAAAATGAGCATAACAAACTACGAACACGCATAAAAAATGCTTCATCATATCCAAATGCCCAAAACCAAACATTCACAATACCATTCATTTGGGATGACACTAAATTACCTCTCTGATATGAGATTTGCTGACATCCTCAATTAGATCCCTCATATGTAGACAAGAATGATGTTCCTATTAACATATGAAAGCCCCGATTCACAGGAATACCAAAACAGATATATAAACCCTCCTTAATCCCTCAAAATAATTATAAACTAAAACTCCATAGCTAAAATGCTCCTGAAATGTCCCGCTACTTCAAATCCTATTCTTGATGGTGCCTATCCCAAACCTCCATACTTGAGCCAACCATAAAATCAATCCCTCCCACCCAACTCACTAAGAACCCATGCTAGCACAATTAGTCGCGATTGATCAAAAGAAGGCCATATGCTCCAAAAACTGCTAATTCACTAGATAATCAAATTATTCCACTCCCTAATGGTCACTATACAAATCAACTAGTCAACCCTAACACTTTCTCTAGTAATCATGTCTATCCCCAACAGATTACCTTTTTGATACACTAATCATATCAAATTAAAATTATCTCTAATGAAGCCCGCTCTAAATCCATCTAAGAGCTATCCAAAACTGAAAATTCCTAAGGAGTCACTCTGTTAAGGAGTAAAACAACCGAATATTATCAATATGCTCAAGGCTAACAACTCGAATTAAATGCAAGCTTGTAAAGGAACGGTTTTTTTTTATGTCGAAGCTATCAAACTCAAATATTGAAATGAATACACAGAAAGACTGATTAATTATGCAAGATCATCAGTTTAAGATTTTAAATGCGCTTAGATTAGCTTTCAAAACATTATTTCCTTTTATCGTTTTACTATATGTCAAATCCACCTATTAATAAAGAAATATTGTAAAGAAACAATCGCATCTACAACCACATGAATGATACAAAAATTACACGTAAATTGAGGTCTCTCTCCCATCTTTTAGAAAACCTCAAGAGGTTGTTTGATTTGCTAAAAAAGTAATGCAGTGTAAAATGAATGCAATATGGAAGTAATATATTGTATTTGAAATATTTTTGAATTATTTGGTTCAGTATAAAATAAATGTATGACTTAATATTTTTTATTTGTTTGGAATTAAAATAAAAATAATGTACTTTCAAATTATGTGAAGTCTTATATAAATTATTGGTTGCCAAGGCTGGCGGCAGCCAGCAATGAGAGGATCGCGAGCAGTGGCAACGTTAACTCGCAGCATCCCGCAGTATTTTACGCATGATTGTGTATTAGAATTCAGCCAAATCCAACGAATTTCAAATACAGAGAAAATGAACAAAAAAATAATTTCTAAATTCATTCTTATTTTATATTGTATTTTAATTCTCCCAACCAAACACCTGAATTATTAAAACCCTACAAAATGAATGCAACGCACTCTTTTTGCGGGCAACCAAATAGCCCCCAAATCACTAATATTCCCTCTCATCTTTTAGTAGACTTTAAATCTCTAATTTTTCTTTATGATCTTACCCCAGTTTGTGCTAATAAGATATAAAGCAACCAAAGAAGCAATTCTTAAAAATAAAAATATTTATATTACTCCAAAAAAACAACAAAAAGGGGATGGAATTTATCAATCAATCGCACATAGAGGTTCCAACAAATTAGGGAAAGCAATCATGTGGAATTGCATATACCTATAACATAAGAAAGCTTTACAAAAAAGCTTTAAGAAAATGGATAAATGAGTGCATAAGAAAAGAGTTAGTCTAATAAAAGGAGAATAACAATTGGATCAATTATCCACAACAACAACAAGAAGAAGAAGCCTTTATCCCACTAAGTGGGGTTGGCTACATGAATCCTTTGCTCTCCATTGTGTCATATTGAGCGTCATATATTCATTTAATTTGAATAGATTAAAATCCATTTTATACAATATCCTCAAATCTTTTAGGTCTACATCTGCCTTTCTTAATATAAGTTGAAGCTAAAACATTCACTCTCCTAACCGGATTATCAAATGTTCAACATTTAATGTGACCAAACCATCTAGATGTTAGATTCTACATCAACCCTTTCACGGATAGATTCGTTTCGCATTTTGTCTCTAAGTGTCAAACCACTCGTCCGCCTAAGCATTCTCATTTCAGCAACAATTAACTTTATCTTATGCTTCTTTTTTAAAGGCCGACATCCTGCGCAATAAAGCATTGCAGCTCTCACCATCATCTTATAAAATTTTCCTTTAAGTCTAAACAGTGCTTTTCAATCACACAATACGTCTGATGCATTCCTCCACTTCGAACCAACCAAATTGAATTCTACTAATAACATCCCCATCTATAATCAGCATCTCTTTGAACAATGTCCGGAGATATCTAAAATGATCATACTTTTAAATGATTTGATCACCCATAGCTACAACTTTGTCACTAGAGCTACTAATAATAAAATTATATTTCATGTATTCAGTTTTCTATCTACTAAAAGAAGTCCTTTAAACTCTAATGTAGACCATAATTCGAGTATTTCCAGAACTCCTCTTATCCATAATAAGAATATCATCAGCGAAAAGCATACACCAAGGTACATCCTCCTGTATATGTCCAGTAAGGGCATCCATAACTAAAGCAAAAAAGATAAGGGTTTAAAGCCGGTCCATGATGTAATCCAACTGAAATAGGAAAATACTCTTCTCCTATTCAAACACAAGTAACAACTCTAGTATACACATATCTAATGACTAGAATATAAGTCATATCAATAATTTTTTTTTCTAGAACTCTCCAAAAGACTTCCCTTGGAACCTTACGTAAGGTTTTCCTAAATCAATAAAAATCATATGAAGATCCTCCTTACTTTCTCTGTACTTCTCCATCAAACCTCTCAATAAATGTATAGCTTCCATAGTAGATTTGCCCAACATAAATCCAAACTGATTATGAGAAATCTTTGTATCACGTCTTAATATATGTTCAATTACCCTCTCCCATAATTTTAAAGTATGCATATTAACTTAATTCTTCTATAATTTGCACCCACTTGCATCCCCTTTATTCTTAAAAATGAGGACTAAAATATAATTCTTCCATTAGGCATCTTTTTTATTTTTAAAGTAATATTAAAGATTTTGGTAAGCCAAGAAACACTCGAATCTCCTAGATATTTTCACACTTCAATAGGGATATCATCAGGTCCTACTGATTTTTCACCATTTATTTTCTTGAAAATCTCCCCAACTTCCTTTCTACTAATGCGACGGTAAAAATAAAAAGATTTATTATTATTAAGATCACTATGTTCGATCGTATTATCAGAAACTTCATTTAAAAATTTATAAAAATAGCTCACCCAGCTATGTTGAATATCTTCCTCTAAAAAATATATTCTTTGATTTTTATCCTTAATATATTTTACTTGAATTAAATCTTTACTTTTATTTTCTCTTCGTTTTGCTAGTTTATATCTTTAGTACCTAAACTATTATAAATATCACAAAAAAAAAAATTTAGCGTCACAAATTGTTCGCTTAGAATCCTTACAGGTCACTTTATATTTTTTTAAGTTTTTTAAGTTTTTACATTTAAACCAATTTTTATAACAGTTCATATATTTTATCTTTTCTTGTACATTATTATTCAACCATCAACTATTTTTATTTATACAATTCTTTTGCTTTTGATTCTCCAAGTAAATCTTTTGTCACTTGTTTAATAGTGCTTGTTACTTTATCCCACATAGAATTAGCTGCTTCTTGAATATCCCAAATGATTTAGTTGATTTGGTTGATATTTGTTCACCATATCTAAGCATTATGGTTGAAACTCTCATAGAGATGTTCATAAGACACCACATTCAACCTTATCTCTCTATATAAGACATCTCATAGCAAGCACGATTTCATCTTGCATAGCTTCAGGCACAAGTTCAGTATATGTATGTAGATGCTTAAAAGTAAAATGCTCCATGACAGAGTGAACGTAATAGAAATTTATGGAAATTTTTTTATTGCAACTTTAAGCAGTTAAACTAATAAAAACCTGCTCAAAGCAGTCTTCTTGATTCATTTATATGCAATGGAGGTATACAAATAAAAGAAACCTGTGATGTACCAAAATAACAAAAACAATCCACCAAAATCGTCGCATACCACGTTTTTAGGCATTGATGGCATTACAGGTCGTAGTTTCAAAATTTGCAGACGCTGTAATTCTTCAATCTTCTGTGAGTCACTTGGTAGCTGCAACAAAAGTATATAAGAACAGATCAATGGTTCTTGGTGACATAAAAATATATATGCCAATTTACCTGGGATGAAGTATGGACTCTGGCTGGGGACATAGCCACGGTCTCAGCCATATTTAAGCTAGAGGAAGGGCTTGAAACCATAGTCAGTGCAGGACTAGTTGGTAGGGTAGAAGAAGCTAGTGGACCATTTCCTCCAGCTATAGGAGGTACTTCTGCCAAAGTTGATTTCCATCCATCACCTCCATTGATAGTTGCTGCAGCCACTGGAAGCTTATGAATGGCAGTGCTCACACAAGGAGAAGCAACCCTGGCAACATCAGATCGGACGAGCTTTTTTTCAGCTCCAAGAGATGGGAAGTCTCTCTTAAAGGAAGATTTAAGCCAAGACTTCCCACTTCCTGATACCATTGAATGAGAGTGCCGAGAGGACTCTTTCTCAGATTTGTTAGTTGACAATGAATTAGAATTGTTTAAAAAGCCATTGTCCTCCAAAAGTGGTCTATTTCTGTCACAGAGTTCAGGATCCTTCTCTCGATCCCTATTCCTATCACGATGGTTTCTGCCAAATTTACCATAAGCCCGTAAAGAAAGGTCCTCCCGCCCAATACTCGCGCTTCTATCTAAAGAAGAGGAGGTTATTTCTGTAAAAGACAACGAACGAAGAGCATCGTGTTCAAAAAAACTAATTGGAAATACGTTCCTCAATGAGAACACATTGTTGATTTCATCTGCTTCTGAAGTAACATAAAGAAATTAAAATGTAACAAATGAAAAGGGAAGCCAAAGGGAAGACATAGTACCAGAATGAGAGGACCCACTAAGGTGGTTCAAATTGCTGCCGCTTGCCCCTTTGTACCACTCTGGAACAAGACTCGGCTCACTTCGCTCCATTGCAGATAAGGATCACCATCTAACACCAAATTTAAGAGAAACCAGTGATGTATGTCAAACAATTAAAATCAAAAGTAGGATCAACCACCATTTTCTTCTGTAAAGTATAAATGTCAAAAGCCACTTGTAACCCTAAACTGTTTGGAAATGCCTAACAAAAGCTAATCAACAAGGTAACGTTGAACTCCCTTCTCAAAATACTGACTATCGCAGAGTAAAATGTCATCAGCAATGGCTACAACACTAAAATGTCCAAAATCCTGAGAAGCCCTAGAATCCCCTCCACGCAAGAAAGAATGCCGCGGGATTAAGGACTCCTCAAAACTTGAAATTTATAAAATAAGGTCGCAATCCTTCGACCTTCATCGTCACCAATGAGTACAAGAACAAGTGAAGTGCCTTTAAGCGACCATCATCTCCAAATTCACAGGAAATCCAAACATAGCTTGTAAGAGACAAAAAGAGTTCGTTCCGAAATCGTCCAAATTCCAGAAGGGCTTAACAGAGCATGATTACAAAACCATTTTTTTTGTGAGATTAGATTACAGAACAGTCAGCACCGCCAGCACAAGAAAAAGAGAGAGACGAGACAACTCTCCCCTTAATGCGATGCCAAGGACTTGGTCGCAAGTCCGAAATCCTAATCCTTTATCGATGCCATGTTTCTTCAGAAGCGGCACAAGTAGAAAAGGACAATAGAATGAAAACCAACAAAGGAGCAGAAGGGAAAATTTTTTTCTTCTGCGCTATCTTCTTCTCTGCCTGAAACCCTCTCCCCCTCTCCAGCAAACGATCTCTTTCACTTCTTATACAGTTCTCTCACTCCCCTTAGCCATTTGGGATCAAAATTCTGTCTGGATTTACGCGGTTATATTCATCCCCTACTTATGAACGCCCATGTGGTTAGGGTTTCGGCGAAGAGGCGGTTCGACACAGGATGGAGGGAAACGGGAACACGGAAAGTTATCGTTCAATTGTCGTTTGATTTTTACTGGACTAAATTTTAATTTTTATCTAAATATTTAATATTCTATATATAGATTTAGGTGGCTCTTAATTTTTTTATATTATTATATAATTCTTATTCTTACCTATCTAGAAGCTAATTATCTCTATGTGCATTATTCTTAAAGTTATAATAAAATATTATATAATTATGTGTGGAAGGTTCTTAATCATTTATTTAAATATGCTATGTATTCATATGTTGACTATTCTTAATCTTTCATTTGAACATATCATGTCATATTTAAGTACCTAATTAATTTTCATTTTGAATATCTTATGTAATCATGTAGAAGTGCATATAGTTTAATGAACATTTATGAAATCTTGTGATAAAAATATAGAAATCATAAAATTAGAATGGAGCAAAGTGTTAAATAGTCATTTGACTATTTATATGGGGTTGTTTTAGTCCCACAGTTTTATAGAAATATCTTGTGTATCTTCTGAATCATTTTATAGTTTTAGGATGTGTTGTTTTTCTGGAACTCATCGGTGGTTCGGCTTCACTTAACCTGTGTGTTTTTGTTTTTTTTTTTTTTTAAAGAATAGTCAGCTTGTTTATTGTTGTATACTTTTTTTTTCAAATAAGTCTCTTCTGAATCATAAGAATACTCTGAAGAATAAAGGAATCGTAAAAAGAATGGACATACAAAGAATAAGACAAACAAAGAGAATGAAAATAATGAAAGTCTATGTGCGATAAACTTCTCAAGGATCAGTCAAGTATCTCCACCCAACCAAAATCAAACAGAGGCTCATTTGACCAATATCCACGAAAGAATAGCTACGTAGACTACCCATAACTAGAGATTCAAGTGTGTTTATCTATTATTGGGTTCATAATGCTCCTAAGAGGACGTATCTCACTTAGCAATTACATCTTGGAGGTGGCTTAAGAATGTTATTGATCCAAAGAAGATTTGCTTGCATTAGTAGTGACAAATAACACTGGGCTATCAACGAACAGTTACATAACATGGGAATACTCTGATGCGCTAAACCACGAGGCGGAGAGTGAGTCCCTCGCGATTCCCACAGGAGTAACAAACTCATCGACAAACGGAGCCTGTGAAATATATGTCAAAGCACATGCGAGCCATAAAGGCATAGGACAAATCGACATATCCCAAATGGGCGGCAGGTCATCAACAATCAGGTCTTCAAGATGATACCAATGAAAACAAAAGAAGAGGCAGGGCTCAACAAGGGTAGTCAGAGGAAGAGAAGAGTAATCCCTATAAAGCAGAGATAGTCGGGTTGAGGTACCACGGGTCTGCCATCCCAATACATTAGAACCCTGAGTCTACCTGGTCGTGAAAGTAGTCAACCCAACACATCCTAAGATCTCTGGCCAGCAATCAATGAATCGCGTCATCCACAGGAATCTCGGTAGCCTTAAGGTGAATGAAACAAAATTATTGAGCTAAAATAAATATAATTGATCATGAAGGTTGTAGTCGGCGATTATAATAGTGATTGTTGGTCACAAATGCTTCAATTGAAAGTTGTGATAATAGTAATTGACTGCAAAGATCATAGTTGGTGACGCCAATAGTATTAGTTGGTCATAGATGTCGTAATTTGTACTGCAATAGCGTTAATTGGTCATATAGGTTGTATTATAGGTTGAAACATTAGTAGTAGGCCACATAGGTCATAGTTAGAAGTTGTAACAATAAGAGTTGTTCACATTAGCTGTAGTTGGAATTTTTAATAGTAGTAGTTGGCCACTTATGTCGTAGTTGATGATTACAATAATGTCAGTTGTCATAAAGATCGTAGTTGATAACTTCAATAGTGTTAGTTAGTCATAAAGGCCTTAGCTAGTGACTGCAATTGTGTTAGTTGGTCATATAGGTTTTATTTGGAGGTTGTAACATAAGTTGTTAGTCACAAATGCATATGTGGTTGTTGCATAGACAATAGTTCGTCACAAAGGTCATGGTTGAAAGCTCTAAAGTTGTTAATTGGTCATAGAATCTGTTGTTGGTGACCTCAATAGTGTTAATTGACTATAAAAGTTGTAGTTAGCAACATTAATAGTAATAGCTGGTCATATATATCGTAGTTGGGGGTTGCAATAGTTTTAGTTGGCCACAAACAATGTGGCTTAATGATGTAGTAGTTGTTGTCCACGTATGATGTAATGAGTATTACAATAGTGTTCATTGCTCAAAGGTCGTAGTTGAAAGTTGCAGTAAACGTTAGCCACATAGACCATAGTCAGTGACTAGACCCTTTCTCCCAAAAGGTTACAGTTTTACAAGGGACAATGCATTTGTTAGTATACAGTGTAAAGAAATATACACGTGTAAGGTACAACCATCGTATTTTGGCTACAATGATCATAAGCACTAGTCTCCGGTGGGCGGTGGTCTGTGTCGGTAGCGGTACATGGTGATGCTGGCGGTGGTCAACAGTGGTCATCAGGTAGAGAGGCTGAAAGTTATTGTCGAGTCTTCAATGTGGTGTTATACATTACAGTCGTATTTAGGATGTAACATTGAGAAGTAAGGGTCACCGATGGCGACGAGCAAGGACAACTAACAGGGAGTGACGGTGGCTAACAGTCAACAGTCAATGGTAGTTGACAACTACAGTGACCCAAAATTACTGTCAGATCTCTAGTAGACGTTATACGTTATGTTTGTATTTGGATAAAATGTTACATCAAGGGGTCATAGACGGTGGTGAGCAGGGGCAACTAACAATAATTGATGATGGTTGATACACAATAGTCTATAGTGGTTAGCGTCTATGGAGGCAAGAAGTTTTCGTTAAGTCTACAATATGGTGTTATACCTTACGAACATATTTGGGATATGTGATTAGCAAGTAGGAGTCACGATGGTGATAGAAGGAGATTGTCAATGGAGGTTGAAAATTATCATCGAGTCTCCAATACGGTGTTATATGTTTTGACCGTATTTAGTATACAAAATTAGCAAGCCTAGGTCGCCTATGACAGTGTGCAGGGGCGCCTGACAGTAGTGGTTGATAGTAGCCGACATGAGGTGGTCGATGGCGGTCGACAGTTACAGAGCATGTAATTTATCGTTGGGTTTTCAATTCATAACATGATCATAAATTCCTTCTATTATCCTCCCCTACTTAATTGAAAAGAGAGTGTATATTATAGCCTCTAGGGTGTGGCCATTTTCATCTATTGGTGGTTAAGTGTCTCAAGCTCTTGATCAGATATCTGACATTGATCCTTATTGATCATATGAGTTTTTTAATGATTTGAGGGTTTTAATGACCTCATAATTAAACAGTCTTGGGCTAGCTGGATTCCTCACATCAAGACACTCAATTTTAATATAACTATGTCAAATTTAGAATTTTTTTTATCAGTTTATTTATGATCCAAAACATCCAAATGTGTCTTAATGACTTGATTTGTTGATTGAATTCGGATTGAACTAATTTTGATTGGGTTCATATTGTCAGACAGTTAGCTTGAGTATAAACTTGCTAAAATTGAAGCACTTGATGATCTTGAATTTGAATCTCGAATGTTCTTTGCTCAAAAATATCTCAAGATTCATGTTAGTCGATAAAAATTTATAAGCATAAAAAAATATTTTAAAAAATATTTACATATATACCACTCAATTTCTGTGTATTTACATATCCAAATTAAACTTCAAAATTTTCATATATAAATGCCACCTTTTTCATGGATAAAATGGTGTACTGTACTTTTTAAAATTAAAAGAATTAGTATTTTTGGTGTGATATGAAATATTTAGATGGTATAAATGTAAAATCAAAATGTTGTTATTAGATATGTGAGCTTGGCCACTTTCATGAAAATTCCATTTTCTTAAGGATTTTAAAGAAACCCACTCCACTCAAATGCGATAGAATTCGATGGATTGTTGGGATGAAGGGCGACTTCATTGCCTTATGAGAGGCAAATGGAATCCTAAGAGAAATATGTTCCATTTTGAAGTTTCATAAATGGTTGCATTTGATTGAAAATGCTTCTTCAAAATCTCTTTGTAATCCTTATTGCGATAAATTATTGTACTAGCATTACAATTATTTTTAAGAATTTTTAGAAATGTTACGCCATAAGCAAATCTCAATCATCCGATATGTACATTGATACGGATCTGAAGTAAATTTTTGAAGAAGCAACATTCAAGTTTTAATTAAAAGTCATCAAGAGCTTTGATTTCAATAAATTTTTAGTCAAACTGATGAGACGACTCAACGATATCAAAATAAGCCCAACCCGAGTTAAATCAAGCTCAAAACAAGCCATTAAACTATTTTTGAAAGACTTTCATATATAATTGAAATATCAAACAGATTATGAATATGACATGCTTATATTCAAATCGAGCGTCCCATCAAGACGAATCTAACAAGCTTAATATCACTCAATTTAACATCGTTAAGACGCTAAAATATCCATTGAATGTCATCAGATCAAGAGGATCTCTCTGGGTCTTCCGATCAGGAGTTGTCCAAATTATTTCCTTATTTTACTTTCTCGACTCTATAAATAGATTATTAAACTCCTTATGAGAGGGGACCTAAACCCTAAGAAAAATGAAGACCAGAGCCAATAGAAAAAGGAGCTACAATCTAGCATTCTGCATTGCAGATCAGACCAACTATAGCTGCAACCATCTTCGGCCACTACCGCCCATTCTCAGCCTCCTGCATATGCAACCTCTATTTATAGATCATATGTGGTGTCCAGTAACTTACATATATGTCAACGTTTTAATAGAAATGTTACAATTAATTAATGCACCTATTCAAATTTGTAATTGACTTCGTGATCCACAACAAATGTTGGCACCGTTCAATATTCATAACTGCTGAAAAAAGGTTCTTAATGACTTGCTCGTGCTTTAATTCCACTGTCTGATAATCGTTCGATCAGTTAGAAGCCCTTTGGTTTGCTAAGGGGTATTTGGTTGGCTAAAAAGGCTTCAATCGACCTTAGTGAGAGATTCCTCGTCAGAGGCATTCTTGTTGTTAAGGGTGAACTTGGACCATCACACAGATAGTATAATCAATAGAATCTGATGGACAATTCTCTTTCGACAAAGAGTATTCTGAGAGGATTGGAAAAGGTACTGAGGTAACTTTTGGCCATCTCTATGAATAATCTCAGAATCATTCAAGGGAGCTACTTGTAGTTGACAGTCCCTCGGATCTGGTACCTCATGTTCATCAGTTCGGTTGGCTCGTTATTCTGATCAAAGGGAACGCCACTTAGCATCTTCAACTTTTAACCCTTGATGCAATATTTTGGTGTCCACTCAACAAGATCCCTTGAATTTCTTCCAGATTTTGTAAGGTCATGTATTTTATCTACATTTTACAACTAATTTTATTAGAAACTTCTATGACTTTAGATTCTTATGGTCTGTTTGGGGCAACTGCAGTTATTTGAAGAAGATGTTGAAAAAAAAAACAGTTGTTCAAAAATATATATATTTTTTTAAGTTAGACCACAACTTTCTGACAACCACCACAGATAACCAGATCTGGTGGGAAAACACTGTTTTTAGCTGCAATTTTTTGATAACTCATACAAAATGAAGTTTTGCTAAACAGGAAAAAACTGTGGTGAGGCACTAAGCCTACTAAGCCTCCGTCACACCATCACCCTAAACCACCCTTAGGCTGCACGACACCCCAAACAGACCCTTAGGCTTCGTTTGGGGAGTGCGGTGGTGGTGTTGTGCCACAACACACTTTCATGTATTTCCCAAAACTATTTTTTATCTATTTTTCAATAATCTCCATTGGGAAGTTGAGATTTGCAACCTAGGCTGGCTATGTAGAGTGGTAGTCAGAAAGTTATGATTTGCGTTTTTGAAATAAAAGTAATATGTCATGATCACAACAATTTTTTGTATAAGAATTTCTTTTGCAATAACTTTTCAATTATTTTTTAAAATAGCTACAGTTGTTCTAACCCTCAATCTGAATGTCTTAGGGTGCGTTTGGGAGAGATTATTTGCAGCTGTGGCGTTTTCAAAACACTATAGACATGTTTGGATGTCACGTTTCACCAAATTATTAAGAATCGCGATTTTTATTTTCTATTAGTCGCTGATCGCGGGGTCTTACCCACGATCCGCGATTCCTTTTTTCTCGTGACGAAATTTGCCCCTCGCGAGCCCTACCGCTGTTTGTCTCCTTCCCGAGCCCTAGGTCGCGACTATTAATCGATCCGTCTTCTTCCTCGCTTGGCGCGATCCGTCTCCCTCCCCGATCCCGCAGCACAGCCCTAGGGCGCGGCTCGATCCGTCTTCTTCCTCGCTATCCAGACTCGGCGCGATCCATCTACCTCCCGATCCCGCAGCACTGGTCTTCATCCCCGATCCCGCAGCAACCTGTTTCCTCCTTCCATCGCCGGCTTCTCAGGTAACGTTCCGTTCTTCTTCCTCTTGTACGACGAGCCGCGATTCGTCTCCCTCCCTTGATTCTATCTGATTTATTTAAAGTATGGTTTGAAATCCAAACAGTTTAACAACTTATTCATTTCAGAGGCATAATAGTCATTTATCCACAAACAGCTGTAAATCAGTTGTTTTCCAAACGCTCAAACCAAACAAACAAACAGATTATCCGGATCAGCTGCTGATCAGCAGATTATCAGGATAATCTAGCTATCCCGATAATGCGGATAATCTGCAGTCATCTGCAAACAGTATTCTTAGTCACGACACTACTTGAAACTCATTTTTGTTAAAACGACAATTTTATAATTACATTCACAAAAAACATTGCAGGTTTTTATGACATGACTTTTAAAACACATTAATAAAGTGCTACAATCGTCCTCAAGTAGACCCTTAATTTTTATATCTAACCTACTTGCACCCAATATTCTTCTAATACCGTCGAAATTTTAATTACACTATATTCAATTTTTAGCAACAAAAAAATAATAAAAATAAAAAACCTCACAAGTCTTAAGGCATCAATAACCAATAAAAAAAAAATCGAATATGTTCCTTATAATATAATACAGAACCTCATGGCATGATAACTACAATACATCACCTATATATTCGAACCAAAGAATCCTATATTTCAACATCTATATATTTTTTTGAAGATTTAAATTCATATCGCACATTTCCTATATATTTATACATCTAACACTTCATTTTGATTTTTATATTTACACTATTCTATCTAACTATGAAAATATGTAATCCACTATTTAAAAATTAATAATAGTGAAAATCTTAATTGCTATAAATGTAAAAAAAAAAAAAATTAAGGTTTAGATAAGTATTGAGGGGCACGATTGTAAATGGCTAAATATTTTTTTATGAGTGGCTTTGGATTCAAAGCGTCGCACGTGACACAGATTTTTCTTAATTGACACGTGCGTGACAAAAGAAAATTAATAATTCAAATCATATATCTCAATTAATTGCAGGCTAGATATTGATATATAAAGTTGCGAGCCCTTCCTTTGATTTTGTCTTCCACGTGTTTAACTCTTATAAGAAAAGATATTTGTAATTTAAATTAAGCACATTCAGGGTCTGTTTGGGAGCAAATATTATATCCGGAGTCTGGATCTATGTCCGGACTCCAGATCTCAGCCGTTAATCATTTTTTTTTCAAAAAAAAATAAAAAAATAAAAATGGGACCGCCTCCCATACACGCGATGTGTGGGTGAGATCTGAAGTCTGGATGCAGCTCTGCGTCTGGACTCCGGATGGAATATTTTACTGCTGTTTAAAGCAGAAATTTCGATTATTGAATAATCTGCTGATAAAACTTAATTAAAAATAATCTGCGATGTAGTGAGTGTGGTAGCATTATTACAAAATTTTATTTTTTGAAGAACTGAACCATTGTCGTAAAGAATTCATCACGTGTAAAAAAGCATTTTTGCGTTTTGAAAACGCATAAGTTCGTCAAAGCGAGTTTATCCAAAGCAGTCAGTGCGTTTTAATAATGCTACCGCATCAAATAAGCTGCCCCCAAACGGACCCTTAATTTTAACAAATATCACAATCCTATAATTTTTTATTGCTTCCCAAGCTCATGAACTAAATTATGAAATTGCAAGTTTGTTGAATAATATTAGTTTCAGGTATGAGATTGATCAGCTAGCAGTGAAGTTATGTAGATACAAAAGAAGGGGAGAATTATATAGATAGAAATTTTGAATATCCTGTTTGTTATAAAAGGAGGCACAAGATGCCCGGTATCCCTTCTTTATTAAAGAGAAACAAACGAATCAATAAATTTGTTATAAGATTTTGACACGTGGATGTTATGATTGAGATTTTAGCAAATGGAGGTGAGTATCTAAAGATGGAGAAATGTGAAGACACGTTCAGATGATGATCCGAATGGGTGGGTAGCTGTGTGATACACGACAACGTGACCGCATTTGAACTATGGTTCAGATGTGTGGTCAGTCACACATAATATTTTTTTCTAAAATGTGACACTTTGATTTGAGGGTGTGATTTTGAAATCAACACGGTATTTGAATATGCATCACATTGGGTTCTTCCAATACCCATTGACGGAGCTTCTGAATCGCCAATTAAGTGCCCAAATTAGTCGAAGTGCTTGCTTCACAGTTCTTCTTCCATCCTTTGAGCAGGATCAGTGGAGGAACTAGGTAAAACCTAGAGTGAAATTTAGAGCTTTTTTGTATAATTTATACAAGTTGATAATTTTGCGTATTCTCAAAAGATTTTCAGACTAATATTTAAAATACAAATTAATAATTTTAAAAAACTTCGAAGGGCCAATTAGCTCCATTTCAAAACCAAATGGAGCTAGAATTTTGTTTTTCATTTCATTTTGCTCCGTAAAATTCACTCCAAACAAATCAATATTAGTTTTTTTTTTTTTTTAATTATGAAGAGTTTCATTTCTAAAAATATTACATTCGTAGTTTAATAGTGAGGCGTCACGTGTAGCAGGCCTAACCGTCAGTGTATTGTGGTGGGACCCATTTTATACATGACGCCCCCATCATTAAACTCCAGATGCAAATTTCGTCCCAAATCATTTTTCCATATAAGCATGTTAAACACAGCAAAGATCATTTCAAGTCTTTTTCATTGTTCACATCAAAATTTCTCTAGATTCTTAGGCGCACAAACAAAAGGCGCACGCTGCAACTCCTCTCAATTGTTTGGAGGAGCAGATCCACTGTAACCTATAGTACATGAAACAAAGAGACACATATCAGCAAGAATGGAGGGAGAGGGCACTATGAGTCCCGCCGGCGCGCTGTTCCCGATCGATGACCCACCGGAGGTGAAGGAAATCTTCGACGGAGCATGGAAGACGCAGCGGCCCCGCCGTCTTGTAACCGTAGGTCTCTCGCGCGTCCTCCAGAAGCCTCTGGAAGAGAGGGTGGTGAAGATAAGCTATTGGAATGGGGAATCGCCGGAATCCGTCGCCGTTGTGGTCATCATCGCCGTCGAGGCCGACGGCCACCACCAGCCACCCTTTCTTCACCTTTGCCTTCTTGTTGTCGGCCATCTTCTACGGGTTAAGGTTTGTCTGTAGAAATCACTGAAGCTGGAAAATTTTGTGCTTTCGTTTTCCCTTACTGAGTGATGGAGGAGGAGGCGGATTTATAGTGGAGAATTAAGCGTTGAGGCCTCAGTTTGGAGCGCGTATCGATACGGGTCCACAGTGGCTGGGTCAAATATTGACGCGGTCCAATGAGCCATTATACCTTGGGGCTTTGCATACAGGCCATCAAATTTGTATGTATTTACATATCTAACATTTCGATTTTACGTTTTACAATCTGATCGTGTCATGTACTGCTCCTCGACATCAGAATGAGATATTTTATTGAAGCAATAATCACTTCTTATTGTTTAATAGTTAAAGTACCGGTCTTAACTTTTTGGCTTTATTTTACACACGTATTAAGCTAATTTGAACTTGAATAATCACAATGAAAGATAAAAGGGATAATTACATACAGGACATTTCAAATATTAGTGTTTGCAAAACAAGCAATGAAGTGATTTCTTTTAAAGTGCCAGACAGAAGATTGAAATCATTAAGAATTTGATAAAATGAAAATTATAGATTGAGATTTTATCGTGAATTTTAATATTTGAATGAGAATTTAAAAAATAGGTGAAAGAAGGTGCTTGATTTATAAATAATAATGTTCTGAGTGTTTTATATATAGTTGACTAAAAATAAAAATATTATGGACACTTATTCTTTCCTCGCTTGTCACATATGAATTATAAATTCTCGATCAAAATGATAGATTGATGTAATTTGAGACATATAGTTTTGTCAGTACACTTGCAATATACCACTTGCTCGTACATTGTAGTACAATAAATTTGAATAATTTTATCATTTTATGATTTTATTTTATTTTTTTTTGGTAAAAATAAAATGAATTTTGTTCTTTTTTCAAATACACGGGTGGACTATGAGTTTTACAATTGGCCCTTGGAAACAAAACAAATATTATTCAAAGTTTGTCCTCAGACTGATCACATATGTCTCTATATCCATTAAAATCACCTGCCAAGTTAACTAGGCAGGACCTGCCCGATTGACCTAACAGATTGAGTGTTAAATATCACATCTTAGGAGCCACGACACTCTTCATAATTGTCTGTCTCGTGTTTACGCAGGCGGTTGACCTCGAGATTGACAAATAATAGAAGCAAGGATTAGCATTAAAGGGATTGACATAAGCTTCATAGTCCTAGCAAGGCACTGTGGACATATTTTATACTATACGGTTCTTAATTTTTTCTGCTAATCTCTCTCTCTCTCTCTCAGACGTGCGCACGCACACATTTTTATGAAGAGATTTTATCATCTCCTCCATCATAATGGAGGAAGATTATTAGATACGAATAATTCAAGTTGGAGAACACCTCCATCCTCTTCTTTCACCATATTTGTACACATCTCTTCCAAGCTGTACGAACCTACAGGCGATGCAGGGCCCTACATCCTAAATGGATTGAACAATTATGATTTTATTCACCATCTTCTTAACAAATAAAATGTTATGTGTTGAAGCCAAAATTTTTCGGGAAACACATCTAAGGAATAAAGTGCAAAAGGGAGGAAGAGAGCAGAGACAACACAGTAACAAAACAATAAAATCAGGTAACATGCATCTATTTATAGGAATGGAGATTGTAAGATTACATTTTATACCCTTATTAAAGTATTACATCGGGTATTTTGGGTTAATAAATCATTATAGGGTCGGGAGCCTGAGACGGGGTCCGACTATATATGTTCGGGAACCTGAGATGGAGCTCGACCAGATTATGAGCTGGGTGGCTACACCCGGGAGCTTGAGAGAATGACTAGCCGGGACATTACCCTGGTAGCTTTGGCCGAAGGATGGATCCGGAGGTCCCAGTCGACTGCCTTAGATCTAGCGGTTTTTATCATTCGCCTTACCTGGTTGAGGAATACTGTCAGATTCATCCTCGCGAGGGTTGTACCAATAACACTTTGGGACTAATCAAGTTTTGTCCGTCTCAAGACTATTTTTCTCCTAGTTAGTAGAAGCCAACGAATATATATGAGCCCTTGAACTATCTCTGGTGGGTCCCATACCACCACGTCATCTTTCTTGTGGCTGTCAGATCTCTTTGAGATTCTTGCTGATACATTTTTGATGTACATTATGATTTTATAATCATCGTCACAAGTCATGAATGATAGGGCTATTAAGAAGTTGATTTTAATCCAATTCAGACATAATTCATAATTTAATTCGAATCATTTTAATCTATAGTTGATTAAGCCCAACCATAATCCAATTCAATCCAATCTCATCTCGAGCTAAAACTTAATGATTAAATTCCATCCCA
This sequence comes from Papilionanthe hookeriana x Papilionanthe teres, assembly GCA_022702705.1. Lineage (NCBI taxonomy): Eukaryota > Viridiplantae > Streptophyta > Magnoliopsida > Asparagales > Orchidaceae > Papilionanthe > Papilionanthe hookeriana x Papilionanthe teres. The sequence continues at coordinate 52,019,839 of CM040427.1, read as the reverse complement.
TCAAAGTTTGATTAACTCCTCTCTTTTGAGGCCAACTTTTTGTGCGCTCAATGAGCATGCCTGCATCTGGTTATGCAAAATATTCATAATGGTTCAAAGTTCGAGTCGTTCTTCATCATTAAGCAAATTTTTAAAAATATATAAATTTATGCTCAAATAAATAAGTATATTATTTAGAAATAAAATAAATAAAAAATAGGGCACTCATCCTACCTTGAAATTGCATCATACGATTAACACTTAATCAATTTAAACTAATCACATTTGTCACTTATCGAATGCCAACTCCAATTCCGACATGATCAGATCATCTGCCACTTAAAATCCTATTTAATATTACTAAATATAATCCATTGGGTTGTTTGGTTGGCAGAAGAGTTTTTGATTCGCAGAAGGGATATCGTAATGTAAAATTACGATATATTTGAAGCGCCAAACAGGTGCCGAATCAAACAAATTTATGGGCGAATCTAGTATTTTGGCGAGACAAATCCAACGAGTCTCAAATTACCCAATTTTAACATCATTAGGACGCTCAAATATCTATCAAATGTTATATGATCAACAGAACATTTTCGGGTCATCCAATTGGAGAGGTTCATATCCTGCATTAATTGCACTTAAAACTCTATAAATAGAGCACCACCCCTTTTATAAGGAGCGAGAATAGCTTGAAGCTTGGAGAATGAGCTAAAGTCGAACGTCACTTCGCTTACTACCACTAGTCGTCACATGTCTCCAACCACCACTCACAGGCAATTGTCGATCATTATCGACCGTCGTCGATCACCATTGGTCGTCGTTAATTACCATCAACAACCATCCACTCGTTGCAATGAAGCATTGTACAAAGCAACAAATGACATTGCAAAGTCACAAAACAACATGCAAAGCTGCGTATCATCTAGAACATCGGGCTAACCCTAAAGTCGGTGCAACAAAACATCTATATGCGGTCTAACATCGCATCATGCATGAGCTCCTACAGCTCCTGATTTCATACACTGCTATCTACGGACGTCAAACTATTCACCACTACGACCTACGTGGCCAATAATGACCTATGTGGCCTACAACTTGTGCATGTCCCGACTCCAACACCCGCGGCCTACGAACATCACTACTACTCGCCATTATAGCCTATTTGACCAACTACGACCTATGTGGTCCACAGTTCATGCAGCTTCAGACACGACTCCTGGGGTCTACGATCGTCATTACTACTCACCACTACGGTCTACATGACTAACTACAGCCTACGTGATTCACGGCTCTCGCAACTGCCTACCATGACTTCTCTACTTAATCAGCGCTCTTTGAGCAACCATCTACAACACTTACGACGGATTACTATCTTCCCAACAATCGACCGTTGCCCTTGAAGCCTGCTGTCGCCAAAGACTGCAACCAAATTATGGTTATACAATATTATAATTTCATCTTCTCTATTTTAGGATAAGAGTGAACATGTGCACTCATCATTCATTGTGGATTATTTCAACTGGGCTAGACCCTCTTATTTTTCACAATTTTAAGGGTTTTCTACGTAAAAAGTTGAGGTGTCATCCTGCTTAATTATCTTATTTTATCTAACTGTGTTGAATTCTTGTACAACGCTAAGATGATAATTCATTATACTTCCGCCGAGAATTAATAATATCAATATTTATTATTACCGTAAAATACTTAATAATTAAATATTAGTTTTAGCTAAAAAAATTATTCTCGACCAATATTTATCGAAAGATATCTCCACTAATGGAGCGTAAATTTTACGCTCACTGTTGTCACTTTTTTTTAATTTATATTTAGCCACGTGCATTAGCTTCTTTTATTATTCATTTTGTAACGTGCATTTTTCTTTGCTGTTGTAGACGATAAGATACCCAATAAATTGTTCAAAGGCAGTACCCAGTGTAAATATCTCCAAGTATAATAATATATGAAATGATTTACAAGCATACCACTCAATTTTTATGTATTTACATATCTAACCAGGATAGAAAAAGAAACCAAATTTAATTGCTTGATATTTTTAGAAGTATAGTCACAGTGTTTGTTTAAAATAGATGAATAACATTATAATATTTAAATCACAAATTAGAAAAAAAAAATAGAAAAAAAAAAGACTTAAAAAAGGTAGTTTGGCATACATCTACCATATATCAATCATTCATCCAATTTATAATTTCGAGAGACTGAGCCTTAAAGTCTTTTGTACATAATTATATGTTAATACAAATATATTTAAATAAATACTTTACATTCAAATAAAATATTTTAAAGTTTGATATGTCTTGAGTAAATCTCCATGATCTGACACAAATATCGAGATATTGATATAAATCTCTGGATAATTTTTTGATGAAGAAAGATTAAGACTTCAATTAAGAGTCCCAGAATTATGATTTAAGCAAACTTATGGTCAAACTAACCTAGTGATATAAAAATTAGTTTAATCTGAGTTAAATCATGCCTATATCAAGTCATTAAATCACTCTTTAAAGATTTTCGGACACATTTGGAAGGTCAAATAGATGCCGAATATGGTAAGTTCATAGTCGAATCGATCATCTCGACAAGAAGAATCTAATGAGCCCAAGATTGTCCAATTCCGATGTCGTTAAGACATTCAAATATCTATCAAATGCCGTCTAATCGAAGAAAGTTCTTATGACTGTTCTGTCAAAATGATTCATATTTCTACATTAATTGCACTCATAACACTATAAATAGAGTCTCACCCCTCACATGAGAGGGGAGCTTGAGCCTTGATAAAGAATTTGAGGTTTTGAGAAAGAGCTGAAGTCCAACACCATCCCTGCCATAGTCGATTGCCACGGGCAGTCATCGACCACTGCCGGTCACCATTGACCACTGTCGACTAGTATCGACTGTCGCTAATCAAAGTCGACCACCGCCGATCATCATCAACCATTGCTGACCATCGTCGACACCTGTCGATCGCATCGGCCATTGTAGACCGCCGTTGACAACCACCAACTACCGTCGATCACCGCCAATCGTCATCACCCACCGCGAACTAGAAGTCTTCAATCAACGTTGTAAATTGAAAAATCTAGTAACTCTTTCCCATCTGTGGGTCAAGTGATTTCTGTAATCGTCAACCTGTAGTAGATTTTTACAACTGGACAAGACCCCATGGTTTTTTCCCTTTACGGCTTTTTTCACATAAAAACTTCTAGTGTCATTACTAGTTATTTTCTTTTTCCTAAGTGTAAGACGATAATTCATTACTTTATCGCCGCCGTGAATTTTCTAACACGCATCAAAGTTAAATAAATAAATACATTAAATTAAATTCCGCTCTTGACGGCCTTATTAGAACATTTTTGGATACCTAGTTAGAGTATCTATTACAGAAAATTTTTATGTAGGCGTGACACATATGCCCAAAGATAAAGGGTGGTCTACATGCCGGCGGAGCCGAAAGCGTAAATTAGGCGAGATAGATATTAATAACTTTAAAATAGAAGGCCATTCACATACATACCACCAAATTTTTATGCATCATTTATAGAACATCTTAAATTCATCTTTTACATTTATACCACTAAATAATGGGACATTTACATGCAGAGTTCCTAATTCTTATGTTTTTACATATCTTACACTTAAAGTTAATTTTCTTACATTTACACCCCTAATAAAATCTTTCAAAAGTAAATAGTGATCTAATCCATTTAAGGCTTTAACAGCATGCAGCCGTGTCATCTACAGATCTACTCAACTTAATTGCACATCTTATCACAATCACATCATGATTTTGTGACGATTTAATTAAAATTTTACACGAAAAAAATACTTCAATTTTTTTTTTCAATTCCTGATGAGGCGATCTGTACAGTCTACACCACCAATCACCTCCCTTATAATATTTAATATTTTTATTTATTTATGTTAAAAGTATTGATATTTAAGCTCCTACTTAGGGCTGTCAAAAAAAGTTTGTTGTTCGCGAACAGTTTATGTTCGGTTCGCCAAAAAGTTTGTGTTCGATTCGTTCGATAAACAAACGAACGAACACGGACAATTTTTTTTGTTCGGGTTGTTAAACGAACAAACCACGAACAGTGATGTGTTTGTTCGTGTTTGATTCGTTATTGTTCGAAATATAAAATAATTTAAAATAATTATATATAAAAAATTTATGATATTTTAAAAATAATTATATATTATAAAAATTTATCATATTTTAAATAATTAAACTTCTATAAATTATAATATATGATAAATTATTAATAACAATAATAATATTATAGTATTAATTATATTAATATAAATATTATAATATTATAATTAATATATTATACTATATATTAAAATAAAACTCTAAACACCTTATTCGGTTTGCTACATTTTGAGGAAGTATGAATTACCTGATGTGTACGGAATACCTGATCAATTTGCTTCATTTTGAGGAAGTATGCTATCAAAGTTAGGGTTGTCAAAAGAACTCGTTGTTCGCGAACATTTCGTGTTCGGTTCGCCAGAAAGTTCCTGTTCGATTCGTTCGATAAGCAAACGAGACGAACACAAAGAATTTTTTTTTTTTTCGTTCGGTTTGTTAAACGAACCAAACACGAACAGTGATGTGTTCGAACATTTCGAACACGAACACTAGCTCTGCTCGTTCGTGTTCGGTACGTTTACACCCTTACACCTACCAATCATAAGTTGTATTTTGCAATTTCTAGCTTTTGTCACGTGAAGATGTGAATGAGTCAGGTCTCAAAATTGTGAACTGTGAAAATATTCTGATTAAAATTCAAAAAATAATCATTTTATTAAATTAATTTAGCACAAGATATTCAATTAATTTTTATATTTTACAAGATCGATTTTTTTTCTTTTTTAAAAGAACAACGCTATTGTTGAATTATTTTAGGACTTATGATCTCGTATTATTCGCTCACTAATATAACCTGAGAGAAATCTTACTTTAGAAGGAGCACTAGAGAATGAATTAATGAGATGGAAGCCCACTCATCTCCTACCTCAATTCAAAAATTAGACTGTACCATAAAAGTCTCATCTACGGTGTCCTCACCAGGAAAAAAATTTGCATTCGGAGACCGTACGTAGCGTTGCGTACGGTTTTTGTGGTACATGGATGGTACATGGAGGGTTTCATGTGTTATTTCATGTAACCTCCATGTACCATCAATGTACCATCCCTGTTATTTTGGATGGTACATGGAGGGTATAAAGCTTATGTGGCCTCATGTTATTGGAGGGCGTACGCAGCGTACACCCTCCGTATGCAAATTTTTTTCCCTCACCAGAGGACGGTGATGTGGTTATCAGACGGCTCTTAACTAGATACTGACGCATGTTTAATATTGAGTGATGTTATTCACATAAATTGTTTACGAATTTAGCGGAGCAATTATGATAGCTCGACAGATTGTTTGGCAAGTGAGTTTGGAAAGTGAAGGTAAACGAGTCATTTTCTAAAAGAAAAGATTAGATCTTTTAACCCCATGAAATCTGCTATAATATGCTTCAGTCCATAAAAGGTGCTTAAAAGTATACAACTCTAAACTTTAGAATTTAAGTTGAAAGTAACTGATCGGCCACAACCAATATGCCATTCATCAGTTATCATTAGGAAATAATAATATTTATCATTATTTTCTCATCCTCAGATAAACATCTGCCCTAAAACAGTTCGATCAGCATAAATAAGATCGCCATATGGCTGAAATAAATAAAATTATTGAAATTAAAAAAATTATTTCTCCAATCCAATTATTTAAATAAAAAAATTGAAGAATTTGCAAAAAATAAAGAATTAGGAACAGTATAAAATACAATAAGAGGGTTGAAGTGGAGAGCAAATACTCTGTCTGAGGAAAGAAGAGAACAATAAGATTAGGAAACATGAGATGAGCATTTGGTCAAACTGAGCGTCTCGACAAGATGAACCTAATGACACCGAAATTGATTCAATCTAAGTTCAATCAATTCTAGATCAAGCGTTATAAAACATTAGGAGGCTTCAAATTGTTAATTGAATAATTAAACAAAGTTCAAATTTGACATATTTATTAAATCCAACATCTCGATAAGAGGAATCCAACATATCAAATCTTGCTTAATTTTGAGAACATTAAGGCCCTCAAATCATTGCAAATCTCATGTGATCAAAGGGGTTAATATGGACCATTCAATAAGGTGGTTATGAAAGTTACTCACCGAATGACCAAAATGCCCATCCTTCAAATACTATAAATAGAAATGCTCTCTCTTCAATTGAAAGGGAGCGGAGAATGAGTCAAATTCCAGTGTTGTTCTTGATTAAAGCTCCACCGATAACTTTCGGCCCCTATAGCTGCTAATCATGGTCGAGCACCGCCCATCGGCCACCGTCAACTATCACTGACTGTCCTACTGCTTACCGTCGTCGTTGTACTCTATTGTACAACAACATATCCGCAAAATCCACACAACAAAATATTTTGAATACGGTGTGATGATGTATAATACATCATACCATATATTTAACACCACATTACAAATTTAGCGATAACTTCCAACGACAACTTCATATGACTTTCATATTCAAAATATAATGACTATCTCCTGATTCTTGAAATTTTTAATATGACGTATACCGACATGTGTTGTCTATGTCATAAAATCATAAGACACGGGAGAAGGGTTATAACCACTAACCAGTGTAGCACCAACTATGACCTATATAACCAACTAATGCTCTTACAATAATCCATTATGACTTATGTGGCCAACTACTACTATAGCTCTCCACTACAACCTACGCGACTGACTGATATCATTGCAACCTTTCACTATAACCTCTCAGGCCAATTGATGCTCTTAAAACAACACACTTCAACCACTATGGCTATTTACTATTCTAGATTCCCACTACGGCCTACGTGGCTGACCAATTTCATTATAACATTCTGGTACAGCCTCTGTAGCAAACTAATGCTCTTAAAGCAACCTAATATAACCTATGCGGCCAATTATAAATATAACTTCTCACTGTGACATACGTGGCTAACTGTTATTGTTACAACCTTCTACAATCTCTGTGGCCAAGTGGCGCTATTGCAACGACCTATTATGACTTGTGTGACCAATTACTATTCTAGCTTCCCACCATAGCCTACGTGATTAATTGCTATCATTACGTCATTCCATTACAACTTATGTGGCCAATTGATGCTCTTGCAGCGCCCATTAAGACCTATGTGGCTTCCCACAACGACATATGTGATCAGCTATTATTATTGTAGTCTTTGACTATGGCTTATGTGACCAACTGTTGTCATTGCAGCTCTCCACTATGACCTATGTGATCAACTGATGTAATTGCAACATTCCGTTATTACGGCCTCTCTGGCTAACTACACTACTGCAGCTACCAACGACATATGCGACAAATCATGACTAATTGATACTATCACAACCATTAACTCTAGTCATTGTAGGAAACTAAAGCCTTTAAAACAATCAACTGAGACTATTGTGACCCACCATTACTATTATTGTGAGGAACTACATTTATTGTAACCCAATTAAAACTTTTAAACTTGGACGACTACTATAAATTTGTGATTATCAACATTATAATTCCATATTCCTAAATTTAGGAGAAGAGTTAACTTACATACTTACAATCTTATAGTAGATTACTTTTATTAGGCTAGGTCGCGTGATTTTTTCCCTTCCGAGAAGTTTTCCATGCAAAAAATCGCGGTGTCTCATACTGCTACATTTCTTCTATCTGTGTGCATGCCAAATCTTCGTGTATTATTAAAATGTTAACTTATCACTCTACCACCATAAATTTTCGACACATAACATTGCCATTTAGGATTTATGTAAGGAACTCGTGATCTATTTACTCCTAGAACAATGATAGAATCATTCAAATGGTTATATTAGATCAAGAATAAACGGGCAAGCATATTGTAATCAAATTTATTAGAATAGATTCTTAAAATTTTGAATTTATTTTGTGATCATTGTAATAGAAAAATTAATTAACCATCTATATATTAGATACATAAGAAAATAAATTTTAAAAAAAATCGAACTTTTTCTAGACCCACTTTTTATTCACTATTATATATACAAATGCTACGAAAATTTTTGCATTTTTACCTAAGAAAATAAAAAAATATAAAAAAATGTAATATTTTCATTTCCAACATCCTCTTAATTTTCCTTCTGAGCCCAGAGTTCCTTTATCATTTTTATATTTTTATTTTTTGCTTCGGTGGCTGTCATATATAACACTCAAATTTCTGTATATTTACATATCTAACACCTAAACATAATTTTCACATACATCACATTTTACTCATGCATAAACAATTAGGGCCCGTTTGGGACAATTTATAAGTACGGTGACATTTTTGAAAATGCCGTTCGCGCGTTTTTAAAAACGTTGTCTGCTATGTTTGGATTTTTTACACTAAACGCAGGCTGCGGGTCGACCCCCGCAATCGACTTGCGGGCCGCGTTTCAGAATAAATAGTTTATCCTAAAACACACAAGCTGCCTCAAACAGACCCTCTAAATGATAGTATTGTTGATGTGAACTGGGCAATTTTGATGGTATAAATGTAAAAAAAGTAACGGTTGGATGGTAAAAACATAAATACTTCGAAAATGGGTGATAGGTATGTAAATACGCTTCTATTAAATATCAGCAAAAGGAAAAATCATTGGATTTTTTACGTAAAAGTATTGCACGGTGTAGAATCGCGGCTAAAGATCGTTGACCAAATCTGACCACTCGAAGTGGCCCCCGCGCACTTCCTCTTTTGTTTGGGCGGTTGCCGAAGAGATCGGACGGTGACATGAACAAGTCTACGACTGTACCGAAGTCAAGATATTCCTTCCCACTCACTCGAAAGTACGAGCGGGCCGTTCTAGTCCACAATCAGACTTTTGCCCGTATTTGCCTAACAGCACTCACGGCCGTTTTTTTTTTTTTTTTTATTTTTTTATTTTTAATGTACATTGAATTATTATAAAGTAAAGAATCTAATATAGTGCGCAACAATGAACTGTAAAATTTCTTGCCTATTCATAAAATGATCTATTATTTATAGTAGATAGAATGCAATATATGAAGTTACATGATATTTTAGGTTTTTTACATGTATGGGCGAGTCTTGGCTACCATCGGGCTCGGTCGTCTGAGCTTGATGAACCTTGCTTTAGCAAGGCTTGCTTGTTTAGCCATGTTGAGTTGAGGTTGTCAGTTGGCCTTTGATTGACTTTAGCTCGGTGGGGTTGGCTCAATTAACTTGGCTTTGTCGATCGGCTGATCTGGTTTGACTGTCAACCCTCGATTCTTAGTGAGGAGCTCATAGCGGCTGAGCGATGCTAGACTATTGAACAAAAGGTGAATCACTGTATAACCCAATAGGTAGTTCATTCCTAACAAGAAGAGCCAAATGGATAATTTAGATTTCTTATGATATGATTACATCTTGATCCTTGAAAAGGAGCCTCTAAGGCGTTTGTGGAATGACTGATGAGTCTTTCTTCGAGTTTAGGCTTGGGCCATCTGGAAGTCTTTTGTTTTGTGAGCTTTGGCTCAGATGGCTGTATACGGCCAGTGAATGGACAAGGGCAATCAAATAATGAAAAAGATAAAAATAGGACAAGAACATATTAAGATAGTAAGTCCAACGGTAGAAAACTATGATCTGATTTTTTTTTTTTAAATAATCTAAATTTACAATAGCCACTGCAGTTTTTTAAAAAGCATTTTCTTCTGCAGAAGCTTCACGACTACATCTTCAAACAGTTACAGCTCCCCCAAACAAACCCTGAATAGTAAACATATTTATAATAAAAAAAATCAAAATCGACGTTATTGTTGTATATAATATCGACAATTGCAACTATTATTGTTCTAAATCACGACAATTATAACATGAAGTATATGGCAGATTATTCCTTCGAAAGCCCTTGCAAGTGTGTTCTTAATTACACTCAACAGATTAATTCATTCCATTAAACAAATTTTGAGGTGATAAATGTGTTATGGAAATTATTAAAATCTAGTGGTTGTAAATTAGATAGATTGATATTAGCTAACATAATTTTGGGAGATCAAATTATGTAATCTTTCTACATTGTAAAACTTAATTTTAGGAGATCTGAATATATGATCTTTTTTATATTTGAAATATTTCTAATTTGTATATCCTAGTTCTTTCTTATTTATATAAAAAATTATGGGGATTTGGGTGTGTCAAGTTGTAATCCTATTAAGCCAATTTGTTATTTTCTCTCCACTTGTTGATATAGAAATAACATCTTCTCGTAGACGTAGGCAGATTTGGCGGATTTGTGTCTAGCCACTTAAGTCACATTGTGATTGGTGGTTTGTTTATTGTGTGAATTTATGTTCTGCATTATTTTGCACAACAATTAATATCATAGCCGGATCGGTGATTCTGACGACGGTTGGCTACGTGCAAAGTCGTGGATGCAAGTCAAAGTGATTGGAGCAAGTTGGGCGATAAGATCTAATGGAACAAGTTGGGCGATAAGATCTAATGGAGCAAGTTGGGCGATAGGATCTTAATAAGATGTTGTTGTTTACTTCAAAATCTACTACATGATGGAAATTGAGTTAATTTGTCGGGTGGTCAAGATAGACATTACAAAATTTGATGACAAAGGAAATGTGACGATACGTAGTGATGGGTGCGATTTGCTCTTTGAATCTGGAGAAAGCTCCTGATTATAATGATCATTTTATAGAGATATTAAAGAGAGGCGGGTTGAAGATGAATTGTAATGCATGTAGCTTGATCTAAAATTGATTGATTCAGAAGATCAAATATGAGGTAATGATGGAGGATGCTAGAGAACAAATATCTCACGAAGAGCGTGGAAAACCAACTCCATATGAAACGTCGACTATACATGTTTGAGATGACACGTCGAGTTACTACTGATGAGTATTTGAATAATTTTATAAAGCTTTTGAAAAATCTAACAAATATGGATAAGGAGATTAGAGATAAAGACAATAAACTTATTCTATTGAATTTTCTCCTAGATAAATATAAAAATTTTAAGATAACACTCATTCATGAGAAGAAGATATTGAATTATGATATGGTGACTACGGAGCTATTGAACAATGTGTCCTGTCGAAAGGACAGAGTCCAAAAAAATGCTATCACCCAAGGCACTTACACTTCAACGTGACATATATGAGAAGAAGAAAAACAGAGCAAATAAGGGTGATAGTGATGATACTTCTCAAAAGCAGAGCAAGTCTCGTGGGTGTAGTCTAAAGATAAATTAGTGCACTTCTTAATTAGATACATTCCATTGGAAGAAATATTTTCTGAAGTGGAAGAAGAAGGAATAGTGAGTTTCCTCTGAGGCGAAAGCAAATCATATAGTTCAGAAGTATGGCGTGATAAATTCAAATGTATCTTTATGGCGTGACATACTATTGAGTTCTAGACACATGTGCTACCTATCACATTTGTCCCTATCAAGGATGGTAAGGTCGTACAAGAAAATTAATAGTGGTGTAGTGGTTAAGGGAAACAATCAAGTTTGTCATAATATTATTGTATGAAGCATTTTTATCAAAATGCACGTTGGTACTGTGAGAGAGCTGACTGATGTTTGACAAGTTTCAAATATCACGAAGTTGCTAACAGTTAGGTTCATAGAGGGCAAAGGCTACAAATTAGTTATCGAGGCAGAAATTTTAAGGATATTTCATGGAGCACTAAATTTTATGCAGGGTGTCCTCCATCATAACCTTTATTATTTTTAAATGTATAAATATATATCAAGTGCATGTAAGCTAGTATAAAAAGTTCTATGATTATTCTATGTAATGTCTTCATATGTTAGTTTCATGTGGTAGTCTAGCATAAGTTTATTTACTTTCTTCTTATGTAAATGATGCAATGTAAATGTAAACCCAATGGAACTAGTGCAATCTCTGTGATGTGAATAATGGAACTATATGATTTGCATATGAATGAATGTTTACTTGCTTTCCTTGTTTATGAGATTGCTTGCACATTTATTCACTGTTTTTTGTGAATAGATTGGACAAAGGGAAGGGTTTAAATTGCTAAATGAGAGATATACGAGAACAAATGAAGCTCATCTGTGCTGAGTAAAAGAAAGGGAGCCTGCCAATAATTTTGAAAAGATATTTTTTTATATAAAATAAATAAATGTGCTAAAAAAGAAACTATTTCAAATATGAAAATTTTCATTAAAAAAAATTGATTTTCTACTATAATTAAAAGTACTCTAAATGAAAATCTCTTAAGTTTTAAATCAATCTATTAAAAAAAGACCTATATATTCCAATTAAATGAACTCTAAGTTTATAATCTCTTAAAATTTAGAAAAGCTCAATTTAATATTCATAACCTCCTCTTCAAAAATTAAACATTCCCTTTTAAAAGTTTTACATATACCTTTTTAAAAAATAATTTTCTTTTCAAACCTTAATAAGAAAACTTTTTAAAAGGAAAATAATATTTTTTTATAAAACTTGAAGTATTCTTTAAAAGAAATTCTCATATGAATTTATCTTATTAAAATTTCTTCTCTTCAAATATTAAAATGATTTTCTTTCTTTAAAATCATGAAAGTGAAAACTCTCTTCAATTAACTTTTCAAAATTAAGATAAATTAAGTCTTTAAAACTTCAGATTTTCTTTAGAAGTTTTTAAGGGAACTTATATTATTAAGAAGTTTTCTATTCTAAAAGTAAGATTTTTTTAGTTAACTTTTCAATACCTTTGAACTTTAGAAATTTAAAATATATATAAGCTTGTGAAGCTCTATGTCACTTGTTTAGCCTAAGCATCACTTATATATTCATCAGATTGAGTGACTAAATGAATGAAAACGTTTCTCCCTTTAAACGTATGATTTCATAGCCTCGGACTTCTAAGTATATAAGTCTTGGGTTATCTTAATTTAAATAACCTGCAATAAATAAAAAATTATATTCCCAAATATTCTTTTGAATGATAAAACTAATTTTAGAAAAATCCAAATAATTTGTTTGAAAAAAATACTTTTTATTACTTTAACGAGAATACGAGTAATTTTTTATTATGTAAAATTCAAAATTTAAAAACTTAATTTCATTTGTTCAGAATATATCTCTCAAACATGATTAAAACCTGTGGAGGGAAAACAAAACCTTAGGAAGAAAACTGAAAAGTAGGGTAGAAAAATAATATTTGATTGTTAGTTTGACCAAAACTTCACTTAGAATGGAAAGTAACCAAACAACACCTAGAAAACCTTGTTTTGTCACCATGAGTGACGATTTCTAGGAGCACACAAATCAATATAAATTATTATACCACAAAACCTATTAAAATCCACCAACTCTAATTTTTCTAACCACACATGAGGATATTGTTAGACTATGAGCCAGGGTAGTGAACACAGACAAAAACCAAGGTCCATACACATACCTTAGAATAGTCAAGTTTATAAGCCCTATGTTAGTCCTAGATTTCCCTCATAGATTAAAACTAAGGATTATGATTTATAAAAAAAAATGACCCACCCCCGAAGACTATGAGGATCCTAGAATGAAATAACACATGCTACTGATGAAGATACTCACAACAATTTTTATAGTGGGAATGACTATCTTAAGTCATTGCTATGGTGATAAAGGATAACTCTTGTTATTCTAATGATTAATAGTTTGAGGCTACCAATGTACCCGAGACAATGAAAAGTTATGAGCATCTTGACCAGATGTGTTACTCCCAAATTTATGTTAGGTCGGCTATAATTTCCTGTTTAGCGGTATGTAGGTTAGGGTTCGACCTCCATCTTTCCCACCCTTTAGACTAGGATATCTTAATCTCAATCTGATCTAAACCTATTCCAAGACCAAATCTAAACCAATTAAATCTCAAATCTAATTCAACATTGATCAGACTTATTTAAAACCCAACTCCAAATCTATTTCGACCAAGATCCAAGAAAATCCAAGAGATTCGTCCAAACTTGATTTATTGATTCAAGCTATACATTATCACTTTGACTGTCAATTGTTGGGCTCAACCGGAAAGGTTAAAGTTTTTAAAATTCAAGTGAAGTCAACCAAACCGTTCTTGTCTGTCTTCAAATCCCTTTAATCCATAAACAATTCATTAATGAAAATGAAAGATATAAGACTTAACTTTAATCGAGAGTTTTCTCAAGAGTAATTATTGATATGTAATTAACTATGAGGGAGCCCCCTCATAGGGACACCAAACCTTAGAATCAAAATAAAACTTACCTTACTCCTATAATGTAAGAGAAGAAACCTGGTTCCGCAGATCCATAAATCCCAAAAATTTTCCTCATTTGAATGATTAGATCCATCATGAGGTAATGTTTTTATCTTTCGAGATAGTATATTATACTTTGAATGTCGTATCCGATTATTTAGAAAGAAGTTTTCAAGATCTATGATGGCCCCCAATGACTAAAATAAATCTCACCATGCGTACACCCAACTTATGATCGAGCACTTAAAATGAACAAGGAAAGAGAGAAGAGAGAGAGAGAGAGAGAGACCAAGTTCTGATTTTGATGTACATCTATTGTTACATAATTATGTCACATCGAATCATCTTTTTTGTACATGATATTTGCAACAATAGTGGATGATGAATTCATTAATGGGCCTAAATGTCTAAGCTCATACTATGTTTGGACTTAGCTTCTGCTTGGCCACTAATACTGATATAATAACAGATACAACATAACAAATTTAAATTGAGAGAATTCTGACCTCAGATAGACGAGAGTAGAAGAATCTTTAGGGACATTTACATATATAAGTCACCCATTTCCTTTGTATTTACATATCTGACACCTAAACTTTACCTTTTACACTTATACCATTCACATCATTCAATCACATTGAAATTCCCATCACTGTATCTTTTAAAAGGTGAGATCCCACTTTTGTAAAGTGGCATGTATGCAAAAAATTTAATTTTAGGTGTCACATATATAAATACATAAAAATTGAGTGGTATGTATGTAAATATTCCGAATCATTTTCAAGATAAGACGAGCACTAGAAATGTTATATAAAAAGTGCTTGCTATATACGTTGAATAGGGCATTTAGTAGTGCGAGTAAATTTCATAAATAGGAATAACTTGGATGGAGATGCACCTTAAATTTCATAAATTTAATCATGGGGCATCTTATAAAATATAAGTAGACACTATCATTATTATTATAAAAGTTATGTTTGATTCTCCCCATATTCAATCATATCCATTCAATTTATATTTTTTTTAAATATGAACCATTTAATTCCTTAAGATAAAGAAGTTTCTAGAATAATAATCTACCCTGCTAAGAATTCATTTTATTTTCGCTAAATAATCTATTCTTGTGCTTTTAAAGTTATATAAAATTCAAAATAATCTGTTGGATCCTAATTTAATTCTTTGTGAATCACGTCCCGAGAATTGTAAGCCGGATGAAGGAGAGAAGAATGTGAGAGAGTAAAGTAAGCATGAAATTCACTGTTGTAAGATTCGAGAGAGTGATCCCCTCATTGGTATTTTTTGAATCCTATTTATAGGGATGTATTTTCTAGGAAAAAGAGGGAACTATTATGGAAATCGCTCTTAATGTGTTTAAAACATTAATTCTTGTACGAATTTCATGTCATATTAGAATTACAATTTGAATTTGAATTATCACAATGATTGGTTGGTCGATTGCCTTGACATCGGTCGACTGAGATGATTGACCAAGTAGAGATTGTGCCCTCCGACGTGCATGTCGGTCGGTCGAGGTGCTCAGCCATGTGGCAATCCTTTTTTTCATGGATTGATCGGTCTGTTGTTGTTTGACGCTCCTATGTGGGACATGGTTAGTCAAAATCGCAGGTGCGGTCAGCCATTAGAGTTTCTCCCGCAAGCACGCATGTGTATATATAATACACAATTTCAATAACTCCATCTCCATAAATAGTATATATGCATGGGCATCAAGTGTATGTGACCATTAATATCAAAAATACATACTTTGACCCGAAATTTGCTCATAATTTGATTCCTTTTTAATTACATATAGTTGAGATTCAATAAAAGAGCCGAAAGAGGTTCCTTAAAATTGAGAATTCGTTAGTAGAAATTAATTAATGAAATAAATTGAACGGGACAAGGGAATTTGAAGGGCATTTTAGAAATAAAAGAGTAGGGGCAACATAATGTTCTACATTTATTTTAATATTAGTAAAGTTAAAAGATGTATAATATGCACAGAAACAAAAAGGCAGTATTAAGTAGCATAATTTATCTCAAATAGATAGTATGGATATAATTTAATACTAAGAAAAAAAAAAAATATAGACTCGTTATATTCCCCCACAAAAGATTATATGGGCATTTACGTACCTGCCGCACAATATTTAGGGTCTGTTTGGGACAGCTTATTTGGTTCATAGCGTTTTGAAAACGCACCTGACTTGTTTGGGTAAACTACGTTTTGGCAGCTTATGCGTTTTCAAAACCCGTTTTCACACTGCACTTACTTAAGTGCGGTGGGAGCTTTTTATCTGCGGTCTGGCTTTTTCAAAAAAATTAAAATTTGTAATAGTTACTGTACCTAGCTTATCAGTAGATTATTTTTAATCAGCTTATCAGCAGATTATTCAATAAGTTGCAACTGCCCCAAACAGACACTATTTGTTTATTGTGTCTACCGCCTAAATTTTTATATTTATATGTATAACATATTAGCAATCAAATTATTGAAATCTCATCAAAACTATCATTATCATTAAAAATTTTAAAAGTAAATTAGGCTTATTGATGACTAATTTTTTAATAACAAAGTATTATAAATGTAAATAACAAAATTTAAATGGTAGATATGTAAAGGCATAAATTTAATCACTCAATACACATCAACAACACAATATGCACTAATTCAATGCAAAGAGTTTTAAATTCTTAATTAAAATTAAAGTAGTATTATTAATTGGCAGTTTTTATTTATTTATTTTAGAATTTTAGCAAATTTAATCGCAATTATGGAAGGCCTTGAATCTGAGACATTTAAATTGAATGATAAAACTATCAACAACTACATCGAAATAACTTGCATTAGTTGGCAGTTGCACTCTGGTTGGTTATTGTTGTTGCGATCTTATTTAGATTGGCTAGCAGTTTTTCAATTCATTATTGATAAAATCTTTCAATTTTTTTAGGCTATGATGATTTACAGTATTCATGTTGCCATCCGATTATTACATCCCATTGTTGTCATCTAATGTATTCATGTTGCCATCTTAGGGCTTGGATATTTATGGTTTCATCTAATTGTTGTCATCTCAATTATTCATGTTGCCATCTTATTTGAATTGATAGTAATGTGAATGTAAACAAGATCAAAATCAAGAGCTAAATCAAATATTTCTTAAAAATTCTCTAATCCAAATTTTCTCCGCCCAAAAACCTAAAAATCCCTGATGAAAATTGAAGGAAGGAGTTTAAGGAATTAAATTTACCTCCTAGGAGTGATTTTACTCACCAAAACTTCAAGGATCAAGAGAAATTGGAAGAAAAATGGATGTCCTAGGTGTCGGCTCTCGGTCGTCGAAGAAGATGAAGGCAAGAAAAATCGCGAAAATGGGATGAACAGGGCTGGTTTAGGGCTTAATAGCCGAGCAGGCAAGAGTGGCGCCTAGGCGATGCTTACCCAAGCATCCAATGCTTAGGTGCCTATATGGCAGCGCTTAGGCGCTGGTTGAACTAACTATCTCTTTAGCCCCAAAGTCAGTGTTGCTTAGGCGCCGGTCTGTTACACAACCCAATTTGCCTTCTTTGTGAAAATTTTTTTCTTGAAGACTATCAAATCATCATATATCACCTAAAACAACTCCAACAATATCCTAAAGATAAATAAGGTCACTCATCTTCCTTCTCATCTCATCTCTCTCATCTTTTCTGATCTCCAATGGAATCCCCCTCTATTAACTGTTGGATGCATTCGTACACATTTTTGTGAAGAATATATTATGGACTACATAGCACATGAATTGACTGAATTGGCTTATATGCTACCAACCTCTAAGTACTACTCTGTCTAATCAATTGTTCACCTCGACCTGTTCAATGAACAACCCCTACAATCAGTTAGCAATAGAGCCCCAACAGTCACTTGTCAATTCTTCATATTAAGGATTCGTTTCTAATTTGTTACTTTGTTTTCAAACACATAGGTAAGAATTGCAGGTACAAGATCATCATCTGCTCGTGATCATTCGCTAGTCATTACTCTTTGGATCATCGAACATAAAGATTGAGGAATGAGTACAAAGTCATAGAGTCAAAATTTAATATATTTTTTAAAAAATTATTTAGGTACATGTAAGTCATAAATGTATGCACAATAAATGTAAATATAATTTTCAAAATGAAAATGTTTAATAAAATTCTTTATTTATGTTTTGATTTTTATTTAAGAATTTATTTGTACTATTGCTTAGTTTACAAATTGAAAAATTTGGGATAATTTTTTTTTTTTTAATTGAAGTAAAAGTTTGAAGTAAAGTACCTATTTGGCCAAATAAATATTAATATACTGATTTTGTAAAATTTTATATCAAATTTATGCTTGAATTTTTTTTAGTTAATCTACGCTTTTTGATTGAAATAAAAATATTAATGCAAACAGTTTCTTAAACTAAAATTATCATTTCAATTTCGTTAAAAAATTAATTATTATGATAATTTTATATTTTAATGAGTCAATTTCAAGCTGAATACGAACATGTTTTTCACGAGCCATTTCGAGCACGAGGAAATTTCAAACCCGTGCCAATTTTGAATGAGCCTAGCCCGAGCCTGCTCTGGCCCAGCTTGTTTACAGCCCTAGTTGCGGAAAAAATTTGCGTCCGGTGGGCGTACGCAGCGATGCGTCCGGCAGCCAATGAGATGATGCCACGTCACCATTTGCGATCCCACCGAGAGTTATACAGGGTTAAAAACGTGTTATAACCCTCTTGTATCTCCCGCGTAACTCCCGTGTACAAATGAATGAAATAGAAAGCGTGGGTTACAAGTAAGTTACACGGGAGGTATAATGATGTTATAACGCGCTTGTAACCCCCTTGTAACCCCCATCTACCTTATATAAATATTTATGTGTTGGATGATTCCAACACCGAGGTAAATTTTAGTTATTATATTTATAAATACATAAAAATTTTATAGCACGTATGTAATTTCCCTAAAATTTAAATACCTATATATTGTCGGCTCTCCATATTTCTTCGAGAAAACGGCTTTTTTGTTTTTCATAATTGAATAAGCGTTATTTTTTAAGGTAAAACTGTAAAAACTCCCCCAACATTCGTTACAGATTTACCAACACCAACAAAGAAAATCATCCGCTGTCTGTCCTCGCGCGTCACCCCCTCCCGCATCCAAAATCCCCATTCTGCAGCGCACACAATAAGAAAATCAGCGTACGTTTATCCTCCATCACCACTTTCCCTCACCCACCCCCTCCATCCCCAAATCCAATCCCACCCCAACAACCTCAATGACGAATCGCTCCGCCGCCGGCGAACTCAACCAACGGTCGCACACCCCACCGCCGCCACGACATAACCACTACATGGCCGCCTCCTCCTCCTACTCTACCGCATCCCTCAAGGGCTGCTGCTGCTGCCTCTTTCTTCTCCTCATCTTCCTAACCCTCCTCACCATCGCCGTCGCCCTCGTCATCATCCTCGCCGTCCGTCCGAGAAAACCCGAGTTCGATCTACAGCGCGTGGGGGTCGAATACCTCCTCGTAGCACCCGAGCAGGGCGTCGACGCCGGCCAAACGGCAGCGGCGTACCTCTCGCTTAACATAACGCTGTTGTTTACCGCAGCGAACCCTAACAAGGTGGGTATCAAGTACGAGGCGGCGGATCTGTACGTTTTATACCACGGCGTTCCGCTTGGGATTGCGGCGGTGCCGGGATTCGAGCAACCGGCGCATAGTACGCGATTGGTGGATTCGAGGGTGAGTGTGAGCCGGTTCAATGTGCTTCAGGCTGATGCTCTGGAGCTTGTTCGCGATGCCACCGTTAATGACCGTGTAGAGCTCCGGATCACCGGCGATGTTGGGGCTAAGATCCGAGTGCTCGGGCTCACTTCGCCTAGGGTTCAGGCGAGACCCCGCTTGCTCCCATACTTCTTTTTATTTTTTTAAATTTTATTTGTGTGTGCTTAATTTAAAGTGCGTTTGGTGCTGCCGTAAGAAACCTATTTTTTGTCGGCTATAGTTGGAGAAATTATTGTATTAGGAGTCCGAATATAATTTTGCTGTAACTCTAAACAGAATCTGTCACATGTATATACACGCCCACTCATATATTAAATTGGGTGTTTGTTTGTACACATGACAGACACTTATTAGAGTCGTGATGTAAAACTGTATCAAGACTCCTGATGCAATAATTTCTCCTATATTTGGGATCCGTTTGAGGAAAAAATATTGCGTGTAGAATCCGGACACAAAATACGTTTAGACAACAGACTCTATTCAACGGAGGAAGTGGAGGAGAAAAAAAAACCAACTCCAGTGTGTTCTCCATCCGTTATCCGGACACAGCTTGCGTCTATCAGTTGCTAACTCCTCAAATGAATTCTATCTTTAAAAAATATAATTTTTTAAAATAAATTTTTGAACAACAATATTTCTTCAAATAAAATAATTTTGTGGATTAAATAATTTTGAAATATTATTAAAAAGAAATTAATTTTAATATTATATCTTTGATTGTTATTATTGCAGGTGTCTGTGGACTGCGTGATTGTAATAAGCCCCAGAAAGCAGTCGCTCACTTACAAGCAGTGCGGCGTTGACGGTCTAAATGTCTAATTATTTTTTGAAATACTGTACTTAATTTATTTGAATTTTCCCTAATTTTTCCTTTGCGTGGGCTTAACGCAGAGTGACTGACGTTTGGTACTGCGTTTCGGTTGTGTTTGTATTTATTTATTTATTTTTTTACTTTTTAATTTTCAATTTTTTCATAATTAGTTTTATAATTGCCTTAAAACTTATAAATATTTAGATAAGCTTTGTAATTATATGAAATGTTTGTTTATACGGCGGCGATAACATCACATGATTGATCGGACGGCTGAGGTTTGGCAGCGGTGGATTGGGGAAGGAAAAGGGGTGCTTTGTAAAAATGTAAATGATAGGTTTAATATAAATTACTGGATAAAGGAAGATTAAGCGCTTGGCGTAAAGTTGATTATTCTTGCGTTTGTTTTCAGCGTTTATATGAGCACTGATCCCGTTTCCAGTAAGAAATAGTTGTCCGAATTTTAATTTTTTGATAAATATCTAGTAAAACGATATTTTATAAAGTTATAAAAAGATTCTACACGTGACACAATCTTGTCTAGGTTCGATAGATACGTCCAATAAAAGCACATAAAATTAAAAATCACATTTTAGAACGAAAAAAATAAATTATGGAATTATAATGCATAAAAAAAATTTACTATGAAAAAAAATGTAAAGAATTATATCAATTGTATCAGACTCAAGTCTCTTCACATGTTGAATGTTGGAACATTTCAGAAAAAAACACGAGCGAGTCTGTGTTCAGTTCATGTGCCGCTTGTTAAAAAATATCATTGTTTGTGTTTAGCTTATTTATATTTTGAACATAAAAAATTTTCATGTTCGGCTCATTTACTTAGCGAGCCAAATATAAGCTGTTCGTGAATGAACAAGCGTTTTGACAATCTTTGTCATGCATGTAGACATTAAGGGGTGTAAAAGAACCGAGCTTGAGCGAGTTTAGACTCGGTTTGTTAAAAAATATCATTGTTAGTGCTCGGCTCGTTTATATATCAAGCTCAAAAAATTTGTTTGTGTTTAACTCGCTTGCTTATCGAGCCGAACACGAGCTATTCACGAACAATGAACTATTTTGACAATTTTAATTGTTTATTGAGTCGAATACGAGTTATTCACGAACAATGAGCTATTTTGACATTCATAATTACACAGCCGTAAAATAAAATGTTAAGAGTTAGGTGAGATTTAAATCTCATTATTTATATTCAAATATTTATTAAATAGAATTTAATATATTTTTATTCTATTTTAATTAATAATTTTATTAATTATAAATATTTCTAGTGTGTGTGTTTCGAGCCAAAACGAGCCGAGCACGAACGAACTAACTAATTTTTTTTCATGTTCGGATCGTTTATACATCGAGCGCAAAAAAAAAATTATTCGTGTTCCACTCGTTTGCTTAGCGGACGAATCGAACACAAAGTATTTAACAAGCCGAACACGAGCTATTCGCGAACAACGAGACCTTTTGACTGCCCTACTCTCATCTCTTACATCATAAACAATCGAAAACCAATTACTCAATACGCAGACAATCCTGCAACAAAGCCGAAACTTTAAATCTAAACTGTTTGAATTCAGTTACTGCCTTACTGGCATTGGGGCGGTGTAATTTAGCAGTGCCCTGTTCTGACGGTTGGGACGGGGCGCTGCGGCGAACGACACGAAAAACTTAAATTTTTATGGGAAAGTGCCTCCAAATTTAAAAATTAAGCATGAACGGCAAAACTAAGAGATCTGAGTGAACAATTAATAACACAATAAGGCTCAACACATAATAACAATCCATTCGTGATTTTTCTTTCTTTTTTTTTATTTTTTTAATGGGGAATAACCACTGATATTCTTCAAGCCATCTTAGCGTCCTTCTTTTTAATTTTTTAATGGGGAATAATTTGAAAAAGAAAAAACAATGTTTTAGAGCATCTTAATCAAATGTTTGGCAATAGCACAGTCATGCAAATTTAAAGAAAGTTGTGAAATTTTGAATCATTTACATATATACCACAAAATTATTGTTCTATATTTACATAAATAGCATCCAAATTCTTAGCATCTCTTCAAAAATATCATTATTGTTTATTTATTTACAAATGAAGTAAACCTTTTTATGCATATATTATGACATCAAAGTGCTATAAATGTAAATATGAAAGTTTTATGGTCCAAACCATCAGCTTCTTTTATTAAATTCAATACTGACAGTTCTTAGAAACCTTCTATTGCTGGGATAGGCGGAATCTGTAGAGATTGGAATGGATTGGTGTTTTACTGGTTTGCTGCTCCTCTTGTTGCTTTATCTCCTTTAATTGCTGAGGTTGAAGCTTTAATCTTTGCTCTTCTTATTTCTAAGAGAATGGGATGACAGAACATTATATTATAAATGGATTCTTTATATCTTTGGAATATTTGTAACTTTAATTTTAGTTGTCATTGGAGTATATTATTGCATGTTAAAAGGATCAATTCTCTTGCTTCTGGAATGAATATCATTTGGAATCACACTATGAGGGAGGGCAATAAAGCGGCGGATTGGATTGCGAAGCTTGGAACTTACTTAAGGAAACCTGTAGTATCAAATTTAGTTCCTGATTTATTATATTATGTGGTTTACTTAGATTTTTAGTTTGTGTTTGTGTCTAATTTTCTGTGATGTGGTTTGTGTTGTGTCGCGTTGCGTTGTGTTTTTCTCTTTTTGGTAAAAGGGCTCTAATTTTTATTTTTTTTATGGGTTTTTGTAGGGTGTGTGTGTTTGGGACATTTTTCCCGGTTTTGTACTTTTTATTTTGGAGCAATAGCTCTTTTATATAAAAAAAAAAGTTTAGATATTGTTAGAAATATAAATACAAAAAAATTATGTGGTATTTATGTAAATTTTCCAAAATTTTAATGGGTGGTTACCTGGAGAAAATAAAAAAATATTCACCAGAATGAATTTTAATGCTGTTAATTAAATGTTCATAATAGTATATGTAAAATTACTTGCATTTTATATTTTTTTAAGAAGTTATTAATATTTCAAAAAAAAAAAAACTTAAAAAAGTGAGGAAATTAAATTTTAATGTATTTTAGCCTAATAGGAGGTGTTTAGAGGCTAAGTTAACCCCAATGGCCATAATTTGATTAAATTTTCAAATTTTCCCAATTATCTCTTATGTTTCTAATTATTTATTTAATTAATAAAAAATAGATTTGAATTTGACTTTTTACTAAGGCCACCCCTTGAGTTTGAAATTTAAAAACATTATCTTTCAAAAATTTTTAAGCTTGAAATTTTTAAATATTAATATTCATTTTAAAGTATATATAGTGTGTTTGAGTGTTTTGAGTTTTAATTATTTAATAATTTTGAAAATTTCTAGCGAAAGATCTCTAAGTCATTTTGAGAAATTTAAAATAATCAAAATTTAATCCTATAATGCTTATGTTTAAATTGTCCTATTTATTATTTCAAGTTAAGAACTTGAACTATTCATAATTTTTGTGAATCTTAAATGATCAAATGTTTAGCATCCAGTGTGATTTTTACATTTTAACTTCGTACTCTATAATTACATTAACCAACATTCTAAGATTATGTGATACCCTTCAACTTAGTGTATTCCTTAAAGAATCCTTTGAACTTAATCGTATCATATTTAGTTGAGTTTTATCCTTGTTTTGTCATAACATTTTGATTAAGCTCCTTCATTATTTGCCTATACAATATGATTGAACATCCTTTTTTTCTCATTTTGTACTCATACCAAGATTAAGGTTTTTTTTTTCATGTAGATAATCATTATTCGGATTAGTCTTGTTTTCTGAATATATAGAATTCTTTCTTATTGTCCATAGTATTTATATATATATATATATATATATATATATATATATATATATATATATATATATATATATATATATATATATATATATATATATATTTTTAATAATTATGCCATATTCAAATACTTGAATCTCAAGATTGCTATGGTTCTTAATTATCACCCTTTATTTTGTTGTATTTAAATATGCATGAGGAAGTAAGGAAAAAAAAAAAATCTCTTAATTCAAGAATTTGACCTATTCATTGGTTAAATTTTATTATTAAATGATTATAATAACTATATCACATATGTTTGTTCAGATACACAAACAATCGAGAGAAACTCACTTTAATTAATCTTTTAAATTTTATTTTAAATATGTTGGTCTATATATAAAGCCAAAACATTTAAAAATATATAATTTTTTATCTTATAAAAATTTATATATATTTATTTATTTTCAAACGTCTTTCAAGCCTTTCAATTTTTTCTTAAAAAGTTGACTTTCTATAATCTAACGATAGATCTTAGCTTAACTAGCTTATTTTTGACAAATTAGTTTTGTAGCCCCATGAACATATACTCATTATGCTAAGTAGGGTTGTCAAAACGGTTTGTTGTTCGCGAACAGCTCGTGTTCGGCTCGTTAAGAAGCTCGTGTTTAGCTCGTTCGCTAAGTTAAAAAGCTGACCATGGCCGAACACGAACAAAAATTTGTTCTTTCGTGTTCAGCTTCGTATTGGCTCGAAATTCTAATATACAAATATATGTATGTATATATATATATATATATATATATATATATATATATATATATATATATATATATATATATATATATATATATATATATATATGTGTGTGTGTGTGTGTGTGTGTGTGTGTGTGTGTGTGTGTGTGTGTATATATGTATGAGTGTATATATGTATATATATATGTATGTATGTATGTATCTATCTCTCTACATATGTATGTATATATGTATGTATGTATGTATCTTTTAACGAGTAATATTTTTAAAAATTTTAAACGATTTATAATCAATTAAAATTATTAATTAAGTAAATATAATAAAAAGTATTAAATTAGATTCAAATGATGTTTTAATATAAACTATAATTCTTAAATCTTGCCTCAACCCTTAACATCTTATATTTATATGATTAAGATTGTCAAAACGACTCTTTGTTCGTGAACAGCTCGTGTTCAGCTCGTTAAGCAAATGAGCCAAACACGAACACACCTTTTGGGCTCGAAATATAAATGAGCCGAACACGAGCTGAGCCTTGACTCTCTCGCGTTCAGCTCATTTACACCCCTAATGCTAAGAATTTTTTTGCACGTAGTTAAATTGTCATCTTGTTAAATAATGCACAATCCTCGAGGTGTATGTTGTATGCTATTTTAATTTGGTTGATTAACATTTATTTGTCTTCACTAATATTTTACATTATGATAAAGGAGTATCTTTCTTGCAAATGATAGACATATGGCCCAACAATGCATGTTGTATAGAAATTGAAACAATGGTGAGTAAAAAATATTAAAAAAGACAGCCTAAACATTACTAACAAACAAATATTCTGTAATGTGAAGATATTATTTAGTTTTATTTGTACTTTATTGTTCCTATGTGATGGCCTTTCAAGTACTTTATATATATATAAATGTACCTTTTTATAAATGTTTTATATCTATAATAAGGTACAAGCAAATATTTTTGATCGAGAACAATTGTCGTATCCAGGAGTTCCCCAAGAATATTAGCCACAAATTATATTTT
Source organism: Papilionanthe hookeriana x Papilionanthe teres (assembly GCA_022702705.1). Lineage (NCBI taxonomy): Eukaryota > Viridiplantae > Streptophyta > Magnoliopsida > Asparagales > Orchidaceae > Papilionanthe > Papilionanthe hookeriana x Papilionanthe teres. The sequence continues at coordinate 51,993,313 of CM040427.1, read as the reverse complement.
AGTGCTATATATATATATATATATATATATATATATATATATATATATATATATATATATAATTGATGAGTAATACTTCGAGCCAAAATTAATCAAACACAGATGAATAAATCTTTATATATTGGGCACAACAAAAGTGATATGTTTGGCTTGCTAACTTAACGAACGAATCAAACATGAGTTTCTTAAATTTTGACAGCCCTATTAGCAAGTGGCACGCATCATATCGAATGTTGACAACAAAATTACATTAGACTACCCTCACTTAAATTTAACAATGATGAATCTCAAAGTTAATAATTTCATCTCAAAATGATTGTAATAAACATTTTAATTAATTATTCAGACATTACATCCATCTTAAAACAAATCTAATGATCTTCAAATTCATTCTTATTAAACTTAGATGGACATATCCAAACCTCCATTTGTCTGAAACCAAATATCCATAATATTTGCTTGGACGCTTCACTTATCCCATGCCTTTCAACCATCAATCTTCTCTTTATATACATGCCACCTAATTCTTATATATTTACATATCCAACCCCGAAACTTCACTTTCTACTTTTATCATTACACAAATCTTTCATCTCACCAAAAAAATACCACTATGTTAACCATTTCATGTATAGGTAATGTGGCATCAAGAAAAAACTAAAGTCCAAAAATATGATATGAAAATCCATAAAAATGTAGTGGCATGTAAGGGTCTGTTTGGCGCAGCTACAACTTCTCGACATAGCACGTAACGCACTGCCTTGCAAGCAGTTCGTCACGAGTAGTTCTCACTGTTCTGTTGTCTAGGCAATTGCGTGAAAACAACTCGCGGACAATTTTTTCTGTAAAAATGACCAAATTACCCATATTTGTTAAAACAGTTTGTCAATCTACCTATTACTAAGAACTATTTTACAAATTTCACCAGAATTTGCACCGACAAAGCACAAGAAAGTGAATCAGAAGCTTATCAAAAAAAATGTGAGAAATTTTTACACTAATTTTTCTTAAATGCGAAAGTAGCAAGATCAATCGGGACGGAACCTGGACTACGAGGAAGGAGGAGCGGGATCGCTAGGACTGCGGACTCAAAGAGGAAGAAGGCGACACATCGGCTCGATGAGGAAGAAGGCGACATAGCGATTTCGATGAAGGAGGAGCGGGATCTCTAGGACTATGGCTAGTACTGCTGGTGCGAAACATGGATGACGAGGAAGAAGGCTCGAGACCGTCTGCTAGGTCTACTTCGCAAGCGAGGGCAATTCGGAATATTGCGTCGCGAAAGCTGGGGCCGCGGGGTCGATCCTGCGGCCCGCTTTCACCCAAATTATCGAAAACTTTCCCTCGAAGCTGCGAACCAAACAGACGACTTCGGACGAAGCCACTGCGGCGCCCCGCGCCGCGGCAAAAAGTCAGAACCAAACGGACCCTAAATCTAATAGTGTCTTAAGGTTTGTTTGGGGCAGCTCAGTTGTTTGAAAAAAAAAAACAGATGTGAAGTTGCTGCAGAAGAAACTGCTTTAAAAAAATTCTGTTTTCAAAATTTTAGAACACGCCACACTTTAACAGCACAGTTTGTTTTATTAAAAGAAGTAAAAAACAGTTCTCCAAACAGAACTGTGGTAGATATTTGAAAAGTAAAACAGACAAAAACTACCTTGGATAGACCCTTCGTCGAAATATGACACCAGAGAATGCCACATATTACAGACCAATAGAAAGAAGCAAATCCATTTTTTCCATCAATACATGAGCACAAGAACTAAAAAAAAAAAAAAAAGGCTAAATAGGGTTTGAGCAGAGCCTTATTTCTTACTTGAGGCCTATTCCAAAAGATAGCTTAGGACGAGTTTTATTTTTACCTAAAAGTTTCATCTGGTTTGCCCTCTCTTCTTCCTCTTCCTGTTTCTTCCTCCGCAGGGCTTCTTCCTTCTGTCTTTGGAGCAGTTCTAATTCTTGGTAACGCTCCAGCTCTTTCTGCTGCTGCTCTAGAGCTTCTCTCCTCTGAGATTCTTCAACTTTCCTCCTGTTCTCCTCCAACATTTTATCCAACTCTTCTCTTTCCCTGCGCTCTTGCTCCTACAGTTCACATAACAAATGACAATAAAAGAAGTTGAGGATCAGCACGCATAGAAACTATTGACATAACGGCCAATTTACTGAAAAGTTGCCTTAATAATAGCATATACTGCAATTAACTGAGTATTTTTTTTTCAAATACTATCAATTAATTTAAGAATGGAGGTATTCGGGTGAAGAAAAAAAGCTATAGAAATTTCTTTCAATATTGTTGTTGAAAAAGAGGCAAACACACCTTGGTCTTCCACTTAGTTTCCACTATAAGGAAAACTAAAGTTTTTTTTATTTTTTTATTTTGGGGAAATAATAGCCAAGATATATAAGTCTAATTCGTTAAAGAATTTTCATAATCTTCTGTAATGGTCATATTCTATGTTTTCCTACTCCAGCATAAAAGCAAAAAAACCCAATATCTGAACAATAGTGAACTACCACAGCACATAATTGCAAACATTAAGCAATTTGCCCATTAAAGTTTAAAAAATGCTGCCCAAAATTATCACTATAAATAAAAAAGGCGCTTTTACATACATACCGTACAATTCTTATATATATATATATATATATATATATATCGAACACCCAAACTTTAATATTTACATGAACTGCAATCAAATCTTTAATGTAACATAAAAATACCACTATTACCTACTTTTTAAGAGTGAAATACACATTTTCATGTCAAATACATAAATATGAAAGTTTAGGTGTTAGATATGTAAATACATAGAAAAATTAGTTCTAAAAAAGTTGAAGGAAAAATAATATCGACTATAATGTTAGGAAAAAAACAATCACTTGAAACAAGTATAAGATTAATACACACCGCCTTTTTCCGAGCTTCAATAAGAGCATCCTCTTTTTCTCTGTTAAGTTGAGCGTCAACCTCCTCAATAAGCTTCTTTCGACCTTCCATAATCCTTTTCTCTACTTCCAATCTGACCTCCTCGGAGTTTAGAATCTCTTCAACTTTTTTTCTGATTGCTTCTTCGACTCTTCGAGCAGTTTCTTCTTCTAACAGTTTCAATTCCGCTTCCTTTTGACGCCTGTTTAAAAAAAAAAAGAAGAATTGTTATAAACGAATGCCTGTTCTTCAACAAAGCATTAGATAGGTCAATACCTATAAATGATTTTGAGGCCTCAAAGTTGCCTAAATTTAGCAAGCAGCATCAAATTCTTCATAAACGTTGATGAAATAGACCATTTCCTTTCAGTCCAATCCCAATATTTATGTACAAAAAGCTTCATGTTTTTAAGGCATACCTTTAAAAAAGAGTGGATGTCCAAACAAATGAGATTTCAAACTGGTGCACAGTAGATAAAGCAGGCACCTTATAGATCATCAAATATAACAAGTAGAACTACAGCAGTAGCTTCCTTCAGAAAAAGCCTGTGGAGAAGAATGTCAAAGTAACCAGTACCAGGTTTAAAACTAATTATGTAATTAATTCCTGCATCAATTATGGCTCTGACACATTCAAAATACCAGCTAAACTTGAAAACACACAAGGATGTTTTATCACTCTTTTTTCACCATACTAATGGTTAATTTTAAAGCTCTAATAGCTTGGTGTGTATTGTGGCTAAGGAATGGAGCCAAAATGAAACAAAACTGTGCACTATTGCTACTATAACAAGTCCTGAAGTGCCACGAAGCTACAACAAGCAGCACTAACTGATCAAAACTAATTACAGAGAGCCTAAACTTTGTAAATCCTAAAACATTATGCGGTAACATCGCCGCCACCAAACAAGGACGAATAACAAAGAAAAAAATTAAATATTTGAAAAAAATCATGAGATCTCTTCGCCTAGCTCAGGTATTTTATTTCATAATTGTGTTTCTCCAAAGGTGGTTCATATAGGATCACAACTGGGTTTGAATATCCACATAGTGTGTGCTCTCGTTAGGTAAGTGAGGAACCAAACGAGCAGCAAGGATGGGCAATCTGTCTAGGGTCAGAAATAGATCACTGACTAGTAATTTAGGTGGCCCTGGGAATCCTAAGAGTTCCTACAATTTATTAAGAATATCACAAAACCTGCCTCATGCAATAGACTGAAGCATAACTAAGACTCTGAATGTACCAATTACCAATATAAATAAAAATTTTTATTCCAACAGTAACATTAACATGACCTCCAAGCATTATAAAACGTTCATGCAGTAGGAAAAGAACATCTTGCAATGCGCGCGCACACAAACAAAAAAAAAAAAAGAAGAAGGCACGGATCACAGCAACAGGCACAACAAGTCAACATGCATTAATTTTAAGAATCATTTACATATATACCACTAATTTCTTATGTATTTTACATATCTAACACCTAAACTTCACTTTATACATTTATAACACCCAACTCTTCACATCACATAAAAATTACCACTATATTTACTTTTAAGTGTAATACACTTACTCATCCATAAGTTGACATTTATATATACATATATATATATATATATATATATATATATATATATATATATATATATATATATATATATATATTAAAGTTTAAGTTTTGGACAAGTAAATTCACAAAATTGAGTGGCACCTATGTAAATCTTCCTAATTTTAATGTCATTTTAAAAAGAGTGATAACTAATTTGCATCTGCAGACTAAGGAAAGCGAAAAATACAAAGAGAATAGATATTCTCTGATATATAGAAAATCAATAAATTAAAACCAACTCGGCCTTCTACACATAATGATATAATCTTTCAAGCATTCAAACCACTGGAATGGGCCTTGTAGACCAAAACCATATCACGATGCAAAAATATCTGCCCTTGGATCATAACTTAATGTTTAATTGCAAATTTAACGAGAAAAAAAAGGAAAAGGAAAAAACAGCTAGGGAAAACAATTGGATTTGAAGGAATAAATGATGAGGGAATAAGGACAGCGCCACAGTCAAACTCTCCACAAAACATAAGAAAAAAACATCCAATGTACTCATTTCCTTTTGACCAATTTTTATGTCTTGTGATTATGTGGTGCCCTCTTGCTCTTCTCCTTTAATGCAAAAGTGGATAAACGTTCATTCAAAATCGACTCTATTTTCTTTTTTAAATGTATAGAGTATATTTACATCAGAAACATTAGTTCAAATTATTGCTGCCACTCCAGTCATTTGACTTGTAATAACTTGTGTAAAAAATTGTTTTAATTTTTTTCTTTAAATGAAAGGGTTCCCTTTATGTTAAAGAAACTCTAATTTATAAGACATCATTGATTGAGTGATATTTCTTGAATCGTACAATTTACATAAAAACTTTTTAATATTTCTAGCATGTTACGTTGAGATTGTTGCAAATGTCAAAAAATGGAAGCTACATAAAAAAGTCTCATTGGGATTCTATTTCTTGCACTTTTCAGATGTTAGCGCCTTACTTGAAAATCACTGACTTGCTTCTACCTTTAAATTGATGTAATTTTGAGACTAAGCATTTCAAGTGCCATTCATCTCCGTAAGTGTTAAGCATTCTAATCCATTTTCAATCACTAAGTTTAATGAAAGTTTACATATTTGTTCATGTTATTTCCTTTCTACTTCAATCAAACAACCATCAATATTACAATTTAAGATTCCCATTCATCTATTTAGAGACAAAAATGTAAAATGAATATATCCATGATAGGGTTGGTGTAGCTCTAGTGGTGGATTGAATTGGAGAGAGACATCTTGGATGGTTTAGTCACATTAAACGTTTTGCTGATCCTATTAGGAAAGCAGATGTTTTATAAGAAAGGGAAAAGTAGGCCTAGAAAGACATAGGCATGATGTATTAAAAAAAATGATCATAATTTCTTAAAATTAAATGAAAATATGACACTAATAGGACGCAATGGAGAAAAAGGAGTTCATGTAACCCATCCCACTTAGTGGGATAAAGGTTTGTTGTTGGTGTTGCTATATTCATCTATTTAGACAAAGTCTGACAGATAAAAAAAAGTCCGTATCAATTTCTTTAGCTTTTTTTAAGAAAGAAACTGAGCCATAGTCACTTATTATGCGGATTGATTGACCTTCAAAAAACAGTGAGAAAACAAACAACCAATAATCAACAAACTTTATCTTCTCTATGTTTTCCACACAAATAAAAACTGTGGTATGATTGCTTTCAAACGGCATTCCCAAACAAAGCTTAAGTACAATTGAACTTGAAAGATATGTGAAGAAGAAAAGAAAGAAAACAAGATACGCAAAATACATAAATACTTCAAATCTATGGGAAAGGGTAAAGCTTGGTTCAGCTGAAACTTTAGTAGCATTGTATCATTTAATTAAAATATTTTCGGTAATTATTGAACCTTGCAACATAAAATTAAAAGGCAATAGAATATGATGAACATAAATTTAAGAAAAGAAAAAACCATATGTTAGACGATTTTCATGAAATGAATTTTTTGGAATCTCAAGTTAAAAAAGATATTGTTCTTCCCAAAACCTTTAAGTTAGCAGGCTTACAGTGTCTCCCATTATAAATGAAATTACCTCACAACATCTAAACATTATGCAAATTAAAAACGAAGTTTATGCATTCCTGTATCGCTCCTCAATAGTTTAACATAAACAAAATCTGTAATTCAAAACCATTTTATTAAGTCGATATGTAAAAGAACACATCCAATTCTTATATGCATAACAGATGGGGAGAAAAAAAAAATTAAAAAAGAACCAATATGCTCATTAACGCAAAAATATGAATTCCTTCATGCTCCGCCCAAACATTATCATATGCTCAAAATTTGAAAATTAGAGGGCTTCATACAACAGGAAGGATTTCAAAACAGCGAGGAGGCTGAGATTCATTTCATGTAACAAAGATTAGTCCTTGTTAATAAAATGATTCAGATAAAAAAAGAATAGAATTTTATTTCATTGCCTGATTCGGAAAGGGAATCACAATAAAAATAAAATATAAGAGCCAGAAATATAATCGTGTTTGAATACATGTGTAATACAACATAATGAAAAGAGACACGAGAGTTAAAGAGAAAATCAGAAACCTTTTCTTTTCTTCTTCTTCCTTTCTTAGTTTCTCAATGGAATTGGTGAGCTCTATTGACCGAGCAGTTGGACTTTGAGACTTCTTAATAGGAGACTGGGTGGTGCTCCTACTTCTTTGCCTTCTATGTCTCCTAAGTGACGGTGAACGGCTCTTCCTCCTTCTAGGAGTAGGTGAACGACTTTTGCGCCATCTTGGTGAAGGAGATGGGCTTCTTCGCCTGATAATAAACATTTACACAATTAATAGTAATAAGAAAACATATAATAAAAAGCTGGAAAAACTTGGCTTAATAGTTATCAACACTGGCATTAATATAATATGCACGGTTACCTCAAGCATTGTTAAGAGTAATCTTTGCATACATGATCTCTAATCAAAGAAAACCCTGAATTCCAAATCAATCAAGAAAAATAATAGATTTAAATTTCTAAAATTATTATGTAAAAACTTGGTGAATTCATCAGTGTGTTTATGTGCACGATAAACCAAGTGAAATCGGCTGCCTATGCAACTCAGAATAAAAAAGGCCACATAGCATAAAATTGCAAATCAAAGGGAAGCAATGATTATGCGGTAGCAAAGTCACATCTACCAAATTTCACCACCCGGTTATCATTAAAAAAAAATTAAAAAAAAAAATCAGAGAAAGGAATTTTATAGAAAATATCAAGTAGGTTTAAAAGATTTGTCTATTGACAAAAGAAACAAAAGCACACCAAAATTAATGTCAAGTTCAAAGGAATAGGAAATAAGAAAGGAAGATTTACATACACGCCCCAAAATTTCTATGCATTTACATATCTAACACCAAAATTTTGATGTTTACATTTATACCACCTTACCCAAGCATAAAAAGGTGTATTTCACTTTTTAAAAGTCAGTGATAGTGGTATTTTTGATTTGATATCAAAGATTTGACTGTTATTAATGTAAAAAATTAAATTTTAAGTATTATATATGTAAATTCATAAGAATTGTGTCGTATGTATGTAAATTCCCCAAGAAGAGACCATGTTATCTAACAATAATAAAAAAAAAGAATTGGAAAAGACCATGCTTACTGAAACCCTTATCCTTTTGCTCAGGTTCCGGATCAATTTCTAGTTGAAAGATGGTAACTTTTAGAACTTTATTCACCATCAGCAGCAGCAGAAGGCAGCCAAACCATGTCTTTTCGGAATCAGTAACAAACAATAAACCCAAAGGGAACTAGCTGAATGGAAAACAATTTTGTAAAATGAACATTTCTTTGTTTCCATTTTGTACTTCTAAGAAAAAATGTCCCATCAAAAAGGAAACAAACATCAAATAACACAATTATGAGATTATATTTGAAGTTTTAGGTAGAAAATGTTATTTTCCATCAAATCACACCATTTCCTCATCCTTCATCTATCAAGCCTATCTCATGTTCAATAATACAAGTGCAAACTGCCATTCAAACTCATTCTCATCCAATTTATATATTTCTGGGAGTTCTGATTGCTCTTTTCATTGCCAAGCTTGAAAGCATAGATTCCTTTAACTACTTTAGTATAATATACCATAAAAAACAGTAAAAATGAAGTAAATCCAAACTCAGTAATAATGAAGAAAGACTTCAACAAGTATATATGGCTTGTAAAGTTGAAAAAACTGCTAAACTTGTTAACTTTAACTGCATTAAATTGAGCCTTCTTTCACACGAACGTATCTTATTGATGAATTAATTCATCGATAGTAAACCAAAAACATGCCTTCAAGTCAGCACTCAAATTATGGTGTCTTGAATCAAATATTCAAATATTAAGTAAACATTTATATTAACCAATTAAGTGACAATAAGTAAGAATATAGAAAATATACGAGAAAACGAAAAAAAAAACGAGCATTTGTAATGAACGGGCTCGTCCACCTATATGAATATGGAGATCTGCTCCGATCCCGTCTGCTTCTCCTACTGCTGATGTACCGATGGCTGACCGGCGATGGCGACCGCCATCGCCTGCTTGAAGGTGACCTAGAAACTGTACGAGGCATCCCTATATGCCGCAACTAATTATTTCCTAATCGACGCCCTAATCCAAAAAAAAAAAAATTCCAATTATACAACTGATCAACAAATGGCTCAGAATAAAAAAAGATATACAGCAGAAATAATCACCGTAAAGATGGAAGAGTCCGATAGATCTCTCAGGTGGTGAAGGCCATATCAAGCGGCGATCGTGTTTCCGAAGTATGAAGCATAAAATTTGTAAGAGTCAATGAAAAGATATTAACGCCAGCTGAGAAGGCAGACCGAAGAGATCGAAACCTATAAAGAGGGCACGATCGTCACAGAATCGACCGGGGAAGAAGACGATTCGATATAGAGGAGGACGGGGTAGATGTGTGGAAAGTAAGGCCGATGGTACATCTTAGGGCTTAATACCCGAAAAATATATATATTATTATAATTCGGGGAAAATAAAATCTCGGCCTTCTATTTAATATTTTAATAGTATATTCTAATGTTTCGTATTTTAATATTTATATGATAAATTGTAATTCATCATATTAATATTCACGTTTATCAGATACATATAAGTAGGGCTGTCAAAAAAGTTCGTTGTTCACGAATAGTTCGTGTTCGGTTCGCCAAGAAGTTCGTGTTCGATTCGTTCGCTAAGAAAATGAGATGAACATGAATAATTTTTTTCATTTGGTTAGTTAAACGAACCAAACACAAAGAGTGATGTGTTCGTTCGTGTTCGGTTCGTTATTGTTCGAAATATAAAATAATTTAGCATAATTATATATAAAAATTTATGATAATTTTAAAAATAATTATATATTATAAAAATTTATTATATTTTAAATAATTAAACTTCTATAAATTATAATATATGATAAACTATTAATAACAATAATAATATTATAGTATCAATTATATTAATATAAATATTATATTAATATAATTAATATAATACATTATATATTAAAATAAAACCTTAAACAAAACCCTAAACGCCTTACTCGGTTTGCTTCATTTTGAGGAAGAATGGATTACCTGATGTGTACGGAATACTTGATCAATTTGCTTCATTTTGTGCTATCAAAGTTAGGGTTGTCAAAAAAGCTCATTGTTCGCGAACAGTTTGTGTTCGGTTCGCTAGGAAGTTAATGTTCGATTCGTTCGATAAACAAACAAGAAGAACATGAACAATTTTTTCGTTCGATTTGTTAAACGAACCAAACACGAACAGTGATGTGTTCGAAGATTTCAAACACAAGCACTAACTATGTTCGTTCATGTTCGATGCGTTTACACCCCTACATATAAGCATAAGAATATCAAATAGTTAATCCCAATTTTAATTGTAGCATTTGAACACTTTTCTCATAATCTTCATTGATCCTATATATGTGCCTAAAGGATAATTTTTAAAATTATAAGACAAGACTCATTTTAAATATTTTTTTTTTAACAACAAGTCTTTTTCCCACTAAGAGTGCGTTTGGGGCGGTTGCTATTTTTCAAGAAGCTGTTGTAAATTTACTTCCTAGAGAAGCAGCATTTTAGGAGTTATCCGAAAACTGCTGATGAAAAAACAGGAGTCTGTTTGGGAGATCTGTTGTGTTGTTACTATTTATGATGAGAAAGACTATTTTGCCCTTATATATGTACTATATTCAAATAAGTGTTGTTTTCACAATAATCAGAACTAAATAGCAGAAAGAGGTTTCATTACCAAAAAAACTAGCGGTACAGTGCAAAATACTATAATACATAAAAAATGATAAGTTATTTGAAGCAAATGACTACAATAATGAGAACCTCCACAGTAAAAAGTAAGCCTGGAATGATGTTTGTTTTGAAGTATTGATGATCAAGTTTTCGGGACAATCTCATCTCCATGTCAGCATCTCTCCTCGACTGATCACGGTTTGGAGGGAATTTGCTAGTGATCAACCTAATGGAAAAAGTCATAATTTTGCAAGAGTCATGTTTCTGGGACAAAAATAAAATCTTCAGTCATAGTTGTCTTCCTTCTAGACTGGTATTGAGCACATCTATCATCACAATGACAAAACGAAACATTCGAAGTACCTGATGATATTGAGCTCATATTTTCTATTATTATAATATAATATTTCTTTAGTTAACAAAAATTAAGTAGATATAATATTCCCAAAATTAATAAAAAATTAAAGTTTGTCGATACAAAAAAAGAAAGCTACAATACTGATTGTTATAAGTATTTAGAAAAGATATACATCCAGAGAAACAACATAGAGATGAAATATGAATCATCAGCAACAAATAGGTAGGTGATGCTACATAAGTGAGGGTCGTTACATTCATCAAATCATTAGTGATCTCCTCTCTTATCTGTATCATCTCCTCGACTCTTCTCCCTCAGAAGTGTTGCACTTGTTCATCCTAAAGTCCTCCTTGTGCAAAGAAGGTCCGGCTTGATGTTGGTTAGCATCCTTGGGCATGCAGGTAGCATCTTCATCTAAGACCTTGAAATCGATATCATCTTAGAATGAATGCCTCCTCATAAAATTATGGAGTGCAGTTGCTGCAACAACTATCTTCACCTATTTTTTTAAAGAGTATGTAGGCGGAGTATGACCCACTTCTTGTTCCATACATTGAGTGCTTATTCAATGACATTGTGTAATGACGAATGAATTTTATTGAAGAACTCATTTCTCCCACTAATCACTTGGTTGTTATGCTCAAAATCAGAGAGGTGATACATCATGTCAAGATAAGACTTTAAAAAACTCCATTGCAGTGGATATCCCAAATCGACATGGTAATACTTTCTTGAATAATGACAAAATAAGTGGATTCAATAAAATAGAAATATTATAGTGATGGCCTAAAATGCATCAACCTTGCTGAGTGACATGCATAAAATTTCATACTTTTTATGTTTTAATTTGAGCAATTTTCCACTTTAAATACATGATTTTACACTTTTGAAAGTTTAGAATTGTATTTTGAAGGTTACAAGAGGACTAGCGCAAAAATCAAAGTAAAACAAGGAATTTCGGGAAATCCAGATTGCCATAGCCATGCTTGGAAATGGAGTGGTCACACCACTTGAGTAGCGTGATCTTGCCGAATTCGAGTGTGGTCATGCCTAAACGTGGAGGAAAGTCGCGCAATAAATGGAATGGTATAGCTACGCTGAAACGCGGCGTGACCACATTGCCCAACCCGATGAGGTGCACATGTCTGAACCCGCTGTAGTAAATATCGTTCGAGAATTATGCGCAAACGCTAAGGAATCTACGGACATGAGGGTCTTTGTGTGTGGGAAGATGATTTCCTTTGGTGCCAACACTATCAACCACGTTTATGATCTACCTAACATCCATAATTGCCTCCTTTGTAGCCTCATTTGCTCAGATTACTAGGAGGTAATTAGTTCCTCACATCATCCACAAGTTTGTGGAGAACTCACCCGAGGCATAACGGGGAGGTGTTGATCAATTTTCCTCTCACTCACCTCACTAGGAAGTCTAGGGCATGACACTAATTCATATTTGTTAGGATACTCCACACCACTAGTCTCACTGATGTAATGAGGGAGCGGGTCATTTTGAAATTCTGCATTGTCGACCATAGGTTTAGAACACCCTAGCATGATCATTATCTTATGTGTTTGGGAGGTTATTTATGGAGGATATGATGAGGATTTTCTGCATTTGCATAAGCCGATCAGTTAGGTCTTATGTAGATGTATATGCCTCATCGACTACTGCTTCTCCTGAGCAAGAAGAGAGCTCGTCCCGATGCCGATCTTTTGTGTCATGTGACTCCACCCTCACTTACTTGATTAGAGACATAAGGGAGATGCTGACACTCTAGGGGAGCTGATTAGAGATGTGAGAGAGTTCTTGAGCATCCATGACACCATGACCTCAAAGCTCGACGACCTACACCGCAAATCTGGCAACTACGCTAGCAAGCACCAACATCAATATGGAGACGTTCTCGGGTGGCTGGGGTATTCCAGGAGCACTGAGGGTTGGGACCTGTACCTCCACCACCACCATTCACCATCTGGAGCCCTACTCGAGATACCATGGAGGAGAGCGACCGAGAGGAGTGGGGAGACTTGGACTTATTTCTGATGAGTGGTTCTATTATACTGATTGATTTGTTTCTGCATTTGACTAATATATTGGTGACGTTGAAATGTAGATTGAATATACTGATGAGATTGTGGTTGGTTTTCCTGTATTTCATTTTCCTGTTGTATTTACTGTCTGTTACCTGCACTTTTAATTTTAATACTTTGATAGCATACTTCCATATTCTTTTTTTATTTATCGTAGCTTAAGCTGTGATTCATATCTTATATTATTTTATGTTCTGTGGATACATAACTCATATGTAGCCGGTAGGGTGTGGAATAAGTTTGGGGGAGGAGTCATTATCATGTTGGCTGCCTACAGATAACTCCTTAACTTGCTAAGATTTCATTTATTACCTACTTTCATACATATTGGTCTATTAATGTTGGGAAAATAAAAATTTAGTTGAGGAAACATGAAATTTATTTAAAACTAAGAAGGAGGTGAATATTAGTACCTATATGCCTAAAATGATTTTCTTATACCTAAACATAGAGATCTTTTGATATTTTGAAAGGGGGATTTATGAAATTAAAGACTCCTCATAAAAATATTTAAGCCTTAATATTTTTTTTTCAATAAGGGACGAAACCAAATCTATTTTAATTTATTCAGGAACTAAGATCTATGATAAGGGATGGGAAAACATTTAATTGGGGCAGAGTTAGAATATGTAACGAAAAAAAGGTTTAACATTTAACCAAATATAGTAATTCTTGCAAGTATTATAAACATTAAAGAAAAGTAAAAGTATATAGAAATATATATTCAAGAAGTATATGAATCCACTAGAGAAGAAGCTTGGCGTTAAGTACATTCAAATCCAAAATTCTCACATCCTAACCTCTTCCCTAAGTAAAATGATTTACCCATAAATTTATCAAAAATCTTAAGGAATTTATAAATTCATGAAAAGTTAAGGGGAAGTTTTAGTTATAATAAAAATTAAGTGCTTAATCACTTTTATTGAGGGAGATTTAAATCATAAGTCTTACCAATCTAAACATAAATGAATTCTTATGTTTGAATAAGAGACTAATCATGATAGGTATAAGATTTCAATATTCAAAGAAACCTGAAAGTTTAAAATATAATCATGTAAGCTTAATATATATTTTTTTACTTCCTCTCTGTTAATAAGACCAAGAATTGCATGTAAAAAAATGTATTTTATTTCTATGAAAATCTGAGCAAAGTAAAGAGATTACTTGAGGACTAGTAATGGGTTAGGTTTGGGGAGATTGACATGCGTCAAATTTTAATATTTTTTATACTTTAATTCTAACAATTTCCATTTTGAATACCTGATTTTATTCTTTTGTAATGTTGGAATTGCATTTTACAGGCTACAAGAGAACTATAATGAAAATCGGAGCAAAATGAGGAATTTTAGGAAATCCGAACAGGTAGCCACGTTTGGAGTTGGTGTGACCATGCCACTTGGTAGTGTGATCGTCAAATTCAAGTGTGGTCACGCCCAAACTTGGAGGAAAGTCGTGAAATAGACGGACTAGCGTAGCCACACCGAAACACGACATGACCACGCCACCCAACATAAGGAGATGCAATTACGCCGTAGGTCGGGCGTGGTCACACCGGTATGTTTTTTCTGATTTAAAAACTCTTTAGTATAGGATTATGACAAATTTGAAAATGATATTGAATTCATGCTATAAAAATAATGTAATTGGGAGATTTTGGAGAGCTTTTGGAGAAGAGATTGCAGAAGTAAGCTAGGTTTAGAGAGAGATTTATTTTCTTCTCCCATATATCTTTTTCTTGTTTTCCTGAGAAAGGTTTTTGAGAGAAATAGAGTGTCGTTCTTCGTAAGAGATGAGATCAAAAGGGCTATAAATAATAATGTTTCTTGCAGGTTTTATATCAAGGAAATTGCCTTTGCTTTTCTCTCGAGCCATGTATAGCTAAACAATTTTTCGTGCCTCTGTGATTTTGGGATGAATTTTTTGGAATGATTTTTATTCTTAATTTCTCGTATCATTTTTTGCGCTTTAATTTGATAAAAGTTTTTGATTAATTTTTTGGCATTTGTTTACTCCTAATATGGCCTGTAGGATACTAAAATCTATCGTGATCTATTTCTTCGACAGAAGTGTTGTGGAACTATTAGGTTGAAAAATAGAAATATTTTATTTTGGATGTTGCAACCAATTAAAGGGGACATGAATTTATTGAGTCGTCATAAAGATAAGTGGAAGCTATCTTTGTGGAATTTCAAATCTTCTTGGGATTTAGGCATAGGCTTAAGAAGAACTTAATACCCCTAGTTGACAACAATTACGAAAGATGAAATTGTATGAAATTCAAGCCAAATATCACACCTATATCATAGATGTGCGGTCCTCATCAATATCGCAGAAAAACCAAAGAAATTTGACCCATATATATATTTTTTTGTTTTCTTCATAATTTACTAGACATGATTTTATTTTATTGTTTATGATCTCGCTCAACTAAATTTGAATAGTTAGTAAATTATATCTTTAAAATTTTCAAATTGATTTCTTAACAAACTTCTTGACGGAAATACGAGGTACTCCTTTAAAAAGCATATTACATGGACAATTATACTTGCGTGAAGTGGTTGCCTATTATGCGGGTCGTCGGGATCCAAATTTAAATATTATGTTGTCGTGTGCACTCCCTTCCCAGTCAATCGTCAAGAATGTAAAACACATGTTGAAATCACATAATGCTAATATATTTTGTGTAACAGCCCCACACCTTTTGTTAAATGCTATTTTTTCCTAATTTCCAATGCATGCCTCAATTACTCTGATGCAATACTTTTTATAAAAAAATTATCGCAATATAGGTTATTTATAAAATTTCTTTAATGTGGTGATGTTAGAATAGACACTGAGAACAATACATTGAAAAACATGTACCTTGGATCGTAAGGAATTTCCCGAGGTGTTTGTACAAAAGTTGACGATGTCCGTAGCCATTTTCACCAAAGAGTTCAACCAAACATGGAAATAGTTGCTTATTGTCTCTGTAGAGTAACACTCACAAGCAGCACAAATAGACTCATTGTGAGACTTATTGAAAATCATGATGGCTAGGACTTCTCGGTATGTAAACCGTGAAGATCCATGCAAACCATATTTGAATTGCAATTCATCTAGTAAATCATATAATATAGCTTTTGACATCCAGAACATGTTGTGAATCTGGCTTGGTTGGGCTTTTATTAGTTCGCCAACCCATTTGTCACCCACAGATGACGATGACACACAATG
Organism: Papilionanthe hookeriana x Papilionanthe teres; assembly: GCA_022702705.1. Classification (NCBI taxonomy): domain Eukaryota; kingdom Viridiplantae; phylum Streptophyta; class Magnoliopsida; order Asparagales; family Orchidaceae; genus Papilionanthe; species Papilionanthe hookeriana x Papilionanthe teres. The sequence continues at coordinate 51,976,842 of CM040427.1, read as the reverse complement.
TGTCTTACAAAGATTTCTCTGGTAATACTCATAAATTAGACAAATTGTGTTGGTAAAGATCGTCGTTTACTCAATTATCTCTATAATCTCCTCTTCATTTGGCAGCTCTATTTGTCTGAAAGAATCATGTTTAGCTTATTTCAAAATAACATATTATTCTCATAACAGTTAAATTCTTAACTTATGCATAATGAAAGTAGTTTAAGTACAAACAACCACAAATACTGAAACGTTAGAAATAGTTCACACAAGCCAGAGTTGATAATAGAAATGTAACAAATTTTAAATAGTTAATATGATATAGTAGCCACAAGTAAAAAAATAAATCTAACTATTCAGACTCTCTTAAGGAATCCTCCATTCCGGTAGCAACATGAAGAAAGCCTCCAGCTTGTCTCGATTCTTAAGAAGTTTTACGAAAAAAAAGTAGAGGGGCATGTCAACAAATATTTAGGAAACTAAGTCGAGCAGTTTGACAACATTTGTCATTGTTAGGTATGCATGCAGAGTAGTGAGGGGTTCTTTGGCCTGCTAGGTAATCGAACTACAGGAGAGGCGTTCGGCAGTCCTGCAGGGAGGAGTTCGACACTCCATAGGGGGTTTACAGAAAGTTAATTCCTTCGCAACCTGCAGGTGCCTCCATCGACTACACGTGCTTCAAGGAAGAACGACATTTTTAGGTTCCTATTCTACCTAACGAGGAGTTTGGCTAAGTTTTGGCTACAGGTCTTCAGTTGTCCACATAAGCCGAAGCATTGCAGGTGTTCATTTCTTGGAAATTAAGAAAGTAAATTCTATAGCCTGTGACCCGACCCGCAATTACGCAGTAAATTAACATCCAAAAGATGGCAAAAAACTTGACCCGATTTATAAATAGCGGCTAGTGTGCAAAATCTTAAATGATATAAAAATTAGAAAATATTTTACACACTAGGGGTACTACGCAAGTATACATATCGTTTCAAGTAATATAAAATTTTCTTTAAAAAACCCAATATCGAGCCAACGAGGAAGTGAAGTAAGATGTCTTTAGTCAAATTCTAGTCTTCTACTAATAGTCCTTAGTTTAGAATGTCGATTAAAATTGTGTTTTATCTAGCAACTACTCCTAAATGCAAGTGTTAAATGTAAAGATATTAACTACAACTAAGTGCAAATAATAATTCTAAAGATAACCCTTTTTGGATGAGTTGGTTTGGAGAATTTTGAGATATTAAAAACTACTATTCTTATGTAATGAAATAGATAATGTATAGGATTGAGATGCATTAAATATTGTATGTGCCAAATAGGAGCAATCCTATTCTTTACCCTTTGGTCCGGACATAAAGAACATTGACTAATCCTATGCTTGGTTACTGAATCCGTGGCTAGGCTGGGAGGATACCGACTCTCACTTCGGAGCTCCCACGTTCCCCTCACCTGAGGGCAAACATCTCCGCTTCAGCACCCAAACGATAGGACCGATTCTACGCCCGATTAATATTATTTCCCTATTTATTTACATTCAATCCCCATGAACTTCACCATTCATGAAATTTGAATTTGGTTCCACTTTGTTGAGAATTACACCACCCTTTCGGGTCGATGCAATTACAACGAATTTTAACACTACAATGGGCCCTTATTGCAATGTAAATGAAGTACAAGTAAAAACCATCACATTTATAATTAAATTCACTTCTATCATGCATCACAAAATCCTAAACATGATTTCTACTCATTCCAAAAGAAAAGTAAATGGAAAATAATGGCATAATCTTCTCATGCCGCTATTTTCAAAGAAGAAGAAAAAGTAAGAGAGATACGTCACAAAGCGCGAAGAAAACTCAATGGAAACTTCATGTAATCAAAGCAAATCTACTAAATAAAAGTTTTCAAAATTATAAGATAATGAAGAACAATACTTAGCTTTTTCCCCTTGAAAGAAAGATGAAGATCTCTCCCATAAAGTCTCCCGGCGATCCATGCAATGCTAGCAAAATCCCTTACAAATTCTCTCAAAATCTCCTCTCCAATCTCTCCAAAAGGGTAGAAATCTACATTTCTACTCTTAATATAAGAATCATAAACATTCCTCCAAGTTTTCTCCACTTTTCTCCTCTTAATTCCTCTTTTCTAACCTATATTCGCCATTTTAAAGAGTATGGATGAAGTTTGAAGAGTTTTCATATGCACCCCTTTGAAAAAGCGTCCAAATACATCGAATTTAGGTCAAAAACCGCCAAAGTCGGTTCATGGTCGTCCGGGCCGCTGTCAGCGGGTTAGAGGCCACTGTCGGCGGCCTTTTTGGCCATTTTCTGGCTGTCTCGGGAAAATCTCGCCGTCGGCGAGATCGAGGTCGCCGTCGGCGAGATGACTGTTGGCAGCTCCACCGTTTTGCTTCGTTTGGCTCCGTTTTATCTCCGATTCGTCCCATTTCAGTTGCATTGCGTTCGTAACAGATAGCCCTACAAAACAAGAATAAAAAAAACATTTCTTTAAAGTGTAATCTCATTCAAAAATATGCAAGAAGTGTAAAAGAGATTAAACATCAAAAGACTTATCGAATGGTGTCAGGGCAGAATTTCATTTCTTGCTCGTTTTTGCTCCAAATTGCACCGTTTTGTTTCCTTTTGCTCCAATCACCATTTCTTGTACCTAAAACCAAAAAACATACAAAATACCTTCCTTTAAAGTGTAATATCATAAAAAATGAGTAAAATGATATAGCAAAAAATGTATATATTTTAGGCGTGTCAAAATCCCCCAAACTTAACTGTTACTTGTCCTCAAGTAACACTTTTACTACATAAAAATATAACTCAGGGCAATGTACTTTTCACCTGTAAGATACTAAAAAATTTCATTTAAAAGAATATATTAGTTAGATTTTTAGAAATAAATTCAGTAACTCAGGTTAACGCTACAGGTATAAGAATATTCAGCAATCAAGTCAAAGGGTTCTAGTCTTTTATTTATTTCAAGATAAACCATAATTTGTTACATTAAGAATGCCTTGAAAGATTATGTGAAAAAGGAGTTCATGCAAACTTCATCAGAATATAGACCAATACTTTAAATATAAATTCAGAAATGAAATTAAGTTCTCCCTTTAGGGTGACTCAAGTGAAGCCAATTTTTGATTAGGCATCTCCTCAAGCTTCTCCTCATATATATATATATATATATATTTGGATTGTTTTTCAATCCTTCTCTTTTTTTTTTTATTTTTCTCTTCTTTTTTTTTAAATGAGGATTACTATATCTGGATAGCCTGTAATGATTTTGAACTTCACTCTCCTCTTTCTAAAGTTCAAACTTGAAACACCTCCTTACTTTATAATTAGGTATGAGCTTTATTATTCATCATAAAGTCACAATCTCTTCTTAACACACAATACTTTAAGTCTCTTAACATTTCAAAATACAGTTTTCTTTACTTTAAATAGTTAACTATAATCAAATTCTTTCATACCAAATATCTTAACCTTATAAAATTAACCTTTATTACTAAAATTTTTCATCCAATCCTTCCATAATATTCAACTGAAATAAAAAGTTTTAGTTATCTCAAGCGAGGTTCAATTGCTATAAGTTATGCTAATAATTTTTGAAAATATAATAATTGAGAACAAATAAGAGTTAATATTTTTCTTCCCCCCAAACTTAAATTTTAAAATATTTTGCAACTAATTCCATAAAATATGGCAGGAAGAAAAAGTAAAGGTTGAATTTACTTACTACTACAACATCCTATCAAATTCATATCATGCATAATCAAGATAGAATGACTGTAGGAGAAAGTAAAGCTAACCTAAAACATGCTTGTAATAAAATTACACTAAAAGGAAGTATTTTCACATTAAAATCATATTTTTCTTCCTACCCCCAAACTTAATTTTTAACATATATAGTATTCAGTACAGAAAATATAAGCTGGAAGAAAACAATTTAGAAATTCTATCTACCACAAATGTCTATCAAAATCATTTGCAAGTATTCATTATGATAGAACATTATGCAGTAGAAAATAAATCTAAACTAATCATGCCAAAATGAAATTAACTAAAACAAAGTCTAACTAGCATAGCAGGTATCAGCAAGGGAATATAAAAATGTTCTTCAAGACCTAAATAAAGTTGTAACACAAACATAAACACACAATTCAAATACAATCACAAATGATAAATGAGGTCAATTCTTCCTTTAACTCATTGCATCTCACTAATTTACTTTCAATTTCTAACGAAATCACTACACTAGTAAATTAGGCACTTCAAAAGATTTTATAGATTATAATCCCAAAGATAAGATTATCCCTAATAAATTGGTTCCTAGGCACCAATCTCAGGCATCACCTAATCCTTATAATTAAGCACCTCTAACAGTTATAAAGATAGTGTGAGATCATCCTAATGTTATTCATCAAATAGGTTCGCGACTCCTACCAAATGAAATCAAAGTCATAGAAAGGAAGTAACAAAATTAAGATGGATCTCATTACAGTTTAAATTCATGATGTCTCTTGTAAAACATAAATCTGGGTAAGACACAAGTCATAGTGGACTCGTCAATCCAACTACTACAAGAGAACATAAAAGTCTAATCATAATAAGAAGTTAAGGAATCAACTCCCTCATGACACACAAAGATTAAATCAAACTACTAATAATCCAAACATCTACCAATCATCAATCAAACTGATCAATCCACTATAAAGCAAATACAATAGATCACTAACAATCATGACTCTCAAGCACACTAAATCAAAGCACACTGATAACTATGGGTTGCCTCCCATAAAGCGCTTGGTTTAATGTCATTAGCCCGACAAATGATTCCACCTGAATCAAAAATTCATTTAAGTAATCCTCGGTCAATCATCCAATCTTTTCCAGATCCAGGGATTCCTATAAAATCCTCAAATTTTAATTTTTCATTCAGCTCTTCCTTTTCATATGAATTTATATCATTGTTCCTCATATTTCTTTTTAGATCCAATATTCTTCTATTGATTTTCTCAATCTGCATATTAATATCATCCTTGAAATTTATAAGAAATGGATCTTTATAAGATACTTCAATATCTCTTAAATTTTGGATCAGATTCTCTTTAAATAATTCAGATTCAGGATCAAAGTCTTCTATGTCACTCTTCTGTTTCAAGTTATCTTCCAATTCATCCCATTTATAATTATTAAATGATGAAGGATCTATCTTAGTTGAGGAAATATAGTTTTCTAATTCCCTAGGAATTTCTTCCAATGGTCTTCCAATATCCTTATCTTTTTTTCTCAACTCAAAGTTCTTTTGAAATATATCCTCAAATTATCTTCCAAATCTTAGTTCAATAATTTTATCTTGTTCATCATTTAATTCAGGTTTTTCTTGTGATTGAGTCGTATCTAAAGATATAAAGACTGGTTGTGTAGATGAATTCTCTAAATAGATAGGCTTTAAAATTGTATGGGGTACATCCATCTTAAGTTCATGAGATTTTTCAACAAATGGAATTAAAAGTTTACTATTTTTTGTAGCGTCCATCATTTCACACCTCTGCTGAACATACATACGGTCTTCTTTAAGTAATGTTTTCGAATCATCATGAAAATCTATTTCAATCTCATCTTTTAACTTACTCTCAAAACTTTCTTGGAAATGGTCTTTACTTAGATAATCAATTTCATTCATCCAAAAATAATCATCATCTTTTCTCTCAGCTAGATATTTCATAGTCTGTGACTTCATGGTCATTAATATTTATAGTCAGCTCTCCTTTTTGCACATCTATCATAGCTTGTCCAGTAACAAGGAAAGGTCTCCCTAAAATAATTGGAATTTCTTTATCTTCCTCCATATCTAATACAATAAAGTCCAAAGGAAAGATAAATTTATCCACTTTAACAAGCACATCTTCTATAACTCCTTTTAGATAAATGATAGATCGATCAGCTAACAAAAAGGTTACAGTAGTGGGAGAAATATCGATTAAACCTAACCTTCTAAATATAGATAGATGCATCACATTAATGCTCACTCCTAAATCACATAAAGCTTTTCCACATAATCTTTCTCCAATTGCACAAGGAATTGTAAAGCTACAAGGATCTTTAAGTTTTTGAGGAAAATTTTTCTGAAGTATAGCGCTGCACTCCTCACTTAGTGCAACTGTCTTGTAGTCCCCAAAATTTTCTTTTCTTGTTTAATATATCCTTTATAAATTTTACATAACTTGGCATCTGTTCCAAAGCTTCAGTGAAAGGAATATTTATCGTTAACTTCTTAAGTACTTTCATGAACTTTGTAAATTTTTTATCCAACTCATGCTGTCTAAATCTTTGAGGAAATGGAGGTGGTGGTTTTTCCAAACTGATTTTAGGTGGAGATATTAATTTTTCCAGATCCTTAGAAACATGTTCTTCAGATCCTTTAGTTTCATTTGTTTCTCTCACAATATCTTTCTCTTTTCTAACCACATCCTCTATATCTCTTCCACTTTTTAATTGGACATCTTCTATTTGTTCATTAGTGTTCTCTTTAGGGTTGATCTCATTATTGCTAGGAAGTGTTCCTTGGTGTCTATTGTTAAGTGAATTAGCAATTTGTCCCAGCTGATTCTCTATGTTTCTAATCACATCATTTTGACTTTGCAACTGGTTTCCCATTTGCAATACCACTTCTTCCATAGACATTTTCTTATCCTCAAATTGTTGATCATTATTAGAGTCCGGTGGATAAGAAGTTCTATAGTTTGTGTTCCCCTGATTATTCCAACTTCCATTATGAATTGCATGATTATTTTCTCATTTTAGGTTTCCACCATCAGTAGTATGATTCCAGTTAAATTTAGGATGGTTCTCCCAATCTGAGTTGTAAAAGTTAGAGTATGAGTTGTTTATGATATTTAAAGTCTCATATGATAATTTAGATTCAATTATAGGCCTTAATGAACTTTTTTCACTTACAGGAGTAAATTGAGGTTGGTTCATTCCAAATTGGTCCAACTTCCTTGATATTGCAGCAATCTGAGATGCAAGAATTGAAATCGTATCCGTATCATGAATACTAGCTACATTTTTATGATTTACCCTTGCAGAGGGCCATTGAAATTCATTTGTAGCCATTTTTTCAATTAATTCATACACTTCATCAAATGATTTTGACATTAATGATCCATCAGCAGCAGCATCAATTATTGACCTAAGAGATCCTACTAACCCATTATAAAAAGTTAAAATGATTAACCAATCGGGAAGATCATGGTGTGGACACTTTCTTAGGGGTTCCTTAAATCTTTCCCAGGCTTCGTATATTAATTCCCCTTCTGTTGACCTCATTTTTGATGAGGTCTTCTCTTCTTCTCTTTAGTACTTAGGATCTAGCCTTAGGCTTTTCCTTTCGACTATCTTAGAGGACTAGAATCGGGACCCACCTTTTAGAAATTCAAACCACTTCTTAACTCCCCGCAAACTCCACAAACTTGACTATAGACCCCTAATCACCTAGAGGGTTGAAATCAAATGTGGAAGTTTAAAGGATGAGTTCCTATAGTGACTTTTTGGCCTTAGGATCGCTCCAGGTGGCTCTGTCCGCAGTAAAGGGCCGACTTACACATACACTACACCTATGCACTACACTTTCACACACCTCCTAAAACACACCCTTACCCAACTTAACTTCCCGACTCATGTAGGTGATTCACATGGATGGTCCTTAACCCCTAAGCCTCGCTAAGAGGGTTAGGAACAACATAGATGAATGCCTCAAATGAGTCCCTTCATGGCTCATGTGGGCTTGATATGGCTTCATGGCTCAACAAAAATGATTTCATTCCACTTACATCCACCCAATCTTCAATTTTCCAAATTTTCAATTTTGACCCCGGGACCTAACACCCGCCAACCTACCCAAAGCCTCGAATAGCCTAAATTTCTCAAAAATTTCCAAATTACCCAAAATTCTCCAAAATCAATCCCAAACATTTCCACATCACTCAAATTGATCATCCATATCCAAAAATATCAAAAATTCCAAAAATACCCCCCAATACCTTCCAAATACCTAAAATACCCCTTTTGACCCAAAAATCCAAAAATTCAGAAAATTCCCAGAAAATTCCAGAAAATCCCAAATATTCCCAATTTCATTTTGTTCAACTACACCATGGGCCAATTTTGTCAATTTACCCCACTTTTATCAAAACCCCCAATTCGACCCATTTTAACCCAAAGTAAACCCAATGTCAAACCTAACCTACCCAATTGACCTAAATTCTGGTCCAATTCAATTCTAAACTTCAATTCAGCATCCCAAACACCAATCTAGACCAAAGCCAAGCTTAATTTGATTGAAATTTGGGTCCAATTTCACTTTTGGCCTTAAAGCCCAATTTGGACCTATGACCCAAACCTAACCCAAACTCACCCAATTCAACTCCAATTAACCCCAAATCTTTTCTAAACCTTCCTTGACATCCCCATAAACAAAACACTAACATGATTTGCCCAAAACTTTGATCCAAACCCCACTCAAATTCAACCCAAAGCTAAAAGGCCCATTTTTGACCTAAACCCAAATCTAGCCCAAATAAGCCCAAATCCCCAAAATCAAAACCTAACCAAAGCCAAAACCTCTTTGAAACACTCCCATAAACATTTCCCAACATTAATTTTACATCAATTTCAACTCTAGCCCAACATTGGCCCAAGTTAGCCCAATTCGACCTACATAGGCCCACTTACCAATCAAACCCAAATTCAAACCAATTCAAACCCAAATCACCTCAAACTTGTTTCAAACCACTCATGAAGCATCCCTAAACCAAACTCAACAATTATTTGGCCCAAGCCTTTACCAAAATTTCATCCCAAAATCCATTTTAAATTTAAAAGCCCACTTCCCTAAACCTCCCTAAAAGCCCATTTCCACCAAATACAAAAGCCCAAATTTGGCCCTAAAGCCCACATGACATTTCCATTTGCCATCCATTTAATCAAAGCCATTCCCTAAGTTATAATTCCATCATCAAACAATTCCAAATCAATCCCCATACAAATTCACACCAAAATATCCAAAATTCTTAAAACCCATTTTTATGAAATTGACCCAACCTTTTCCCAAGCCAAATGGAGCCATGGAGCCATGCACAAGCCATATGCAAGCCATGAGAGCCTCTTTACATGTCACCATGCCATTTTGGGCAAAAGGAGGAGGCTCTTTCCTTAATTCCTAAAGGTGATTAACCACTCCCATGATTCCCCTTAACCATGCTTATGCCTAATCGTGCTTGGATGGTGACTTCGACCCTACCGATTATGCTCGAGCCAAATCACTTTTCCCTCGACCAAAACCAAGCCTTGGGTGGTGCACCTAGCCCAAGTGGAGGGGTTGACCAATTTGAGCCAAAATAAGCCCTCTCCCATTCCATTCTAATCCAAGCCTTTTACACATGGCATTTGCCAATCGCCTACACTAAACCCCGACCCCGACCCACCCGAACAAGATGGTGACCAATGCCCGGCCGGCCAGCCACTGAGCCGCCGGAAAACACCATGGCCGAAACCTCGGGAGGAGCCAAACTTTGGAATTCTCCTTCGCCGAGCCGCCCCATGCCTAGTGGCCACCATGGCCGTTCTTCACATGCCAAGAGCGACCGATCCCGACCCTCAACTCCCCCGGAGAGCCTCCACCATGCCTATTTAAACCCCTCACCCTCTCGGCCAAAAGAGGTGCCGAACCGCACCTTACCGAAACTCGCCAAAATTGTTCCGTACTCCTCCCCACACACGCAGCACTTGATCCCCAGTGAGATCCCCCGCCATTTCTTCTCCGCGAGCTCAATTTCGTAGTCGAAATTTCACCCAAAACCAGGACACTTCTCCACGGCCGAGCCAATCCCCAAATTGATTGGTCCTACACCCGCACTGTGTCGAGGGAAGGTGTCCACCAGACAAAAGCCCCATCTCCAGGTCACCCGATTGTTCCGGACTCCAAAGGTTGTGATCGGCTTTGGTGGAAATCACACCTGAGCAATTCACCACATCCCTGGGCTTCATCCCTAGTCTCCTGCAGCCTCCAACGAACGTGCCAAGCATCTCCGATCGAGGCTTCACCTCTCGCAGCTAAGGTATGAATTAATTCTTCATCCCGAGCTTCGGAGATTCTCCATTTCAAATGCCTTAATTTCAATGCATGATAACCGTATAGATGTGTTCGTCTCTTCAAGACGAATCCATAGAGCATAAGAACATAAAAATCTGTCGAGTATCGAGCGAGATCTTAAGGATTTAGTGTGGACGGCTCTCGGGTGAGGACACTTGGGGACGATGAACGGATGCCGTCCATTTAATACACGCGCGGACGGACGGCTCGGATGGCGTCGGACCGGAGACGGTACGAGAACCGCGGGGCCCGGGTTGCCGACTCGGATGGCGGCGTCGAATGGGAGCGCGCCGCGTGTGCATTCGGAGTCGCCGAGGCCGACGCGGCGCCGCGTGGATAAATAGAAAAATAGGGTATTTTCCTATTTATTTAATTCCCTAAACTTGGAAAATTCATATCTCCGTGTAGAAAAATCACAAAAATAAAATAAAAATACCCTCTCGCTCGAGTGAACGGAGGAGAATAATGTGGAAAAGAAATCATTCAATTTTGTCCAGTATTTTATTTTTAGTAATTTATTTACTCTCTGCATACATTTAATTCTCCATGCATTCATACAATTCACCATGGCATGAGACCATAGGGCTTTTGAAGCCTCCGAATTTGGGAACATTCCCCGAATTTTCCAAAGTCGAGGCCATCCCTATGAAAAGTTATTGATTTTTCAAATGCATGTTGCTATTTTAAGTGTTTTAATTCCAAAAATTAGCATGTTGTGAAATAAATTCTAGGAAAATTTGGTGATGTTCCATATGACCAGAGAACCCTAGGAAAAATAGGATTTGGGTTAATTCACTTAGATTAACCCTAATTGGCTTAAATACCCAAAATAGATCTCTAATTAATTAGAGTTAACTATAGATCAAATTGACTTGAAATCAATTCTCCACTGACCTTTAGGATCAGAGGAACCCATCATAAAAATTTGAGGTCAATTGGACTTGGTTAGCCCCACTAATTGGGTTGATTAAGCCACTTAGTCATTTTAAACTTTAAAAATTCATAACTTTCAAAATATCTTTCAAAAATTCACCAAATTGGTTTTGGAGTCTCTCTGATATCAGGGAGTTTAAGAAAATTAAAATTTCAATTTTCTAAAAAGTTGATTTTTAATATTATTTTAATATTTTCAATAATTAAAAAATAATAAAAATCACAAAAATAATAAAATTCACCAAAATGTCATATTTTGAATTTTAATCACTTAGGAACAAGTCCCATATTTTTCCTAGGTCTATTTAGTGAGATATTAATTTTTAAAGCTCTAGGGTAATTTTAAAATTCAAAAATGTATTTTCTAGCATTTTCACCAAAATAATTATAATAAATCAAGAAAAAATCAGAAAATTGTAAAGTTTGGTTCTCTGGAATCCTTGATATCAGAGAGAACTTTAAAAATTATAAAATTTATTTTTCAACATTTATTTTATTTTTAAATTAATTAATACTCCAGTACTTAAAATAATTTTAATAAATAAAATATAATTCAAAAAATTACAAAATTTGGTCCAAGTGGTCCTCTGGTCATTAGGAATGTCCCATAATTTTCTTAAGGACAGAAACTTTCCCTTGGTCATGTTATTGAATTTTCCTTGGAAATTCCTATTTTCTACTAAAAAATAATTATATAAATAAATTAAATACAGAAAAATCACATTTTCTCCTCTCATGTCTTTATTGACACATAAGTGAAGTCACATAAAAATTTCAAGTTCATTTGAGTTCAATTTAGTGAGTTATGAAATTATTAGGCTTAAAGGGCAAAATGGTAATTAAAATTTTAACCCTTAATTAAAACTTTAGGTTTAATAAAAATTAACAAGTAAAACATTTGATCCTAATCTGATTTGGATGATTGAAATTTAAATAATTGAAGGGTAGAAACCCATTAAGTAATTTAAAATGATTAAACCTTAATTAAATAATTAATTGAATTTGGAAGAATAATAAAATCGGAATTATTAAAATAGGGATATTATTAGGAAGAGATTTATTCTTTAATTTAAAAATCCCTAAATTTAATCATCTCATTAATATTCAACTCTTAATTAAAATGATAACTCAAATTTAAAATATTAAAAGACTTAATCATTAAACTAAAATTAAATCATTAAACTCTTTCAAAAAAATTTCAATTAAAATTAAATTAAATTAAATTAAAAATTAAATTAAATTAAGTAAATTAAATTAAAATTAAATTAAATTAAATTAAGATTAAAAGTTGAATTAAATTAAATTAAATGAATTAAATAAATTAAATAAAATTAAATTAAATTAAATAAATTAAATTAAATTAAATAAATCAAATTAAATTAAATTAAATTAAATTAAAAATTAAATTAAATTAAATTAAGAAATTAAATCAAATAAATTGAATTGAATTAAATTAAATCAAATCAAACTAAATTAAATTAAATTAAATTAAATTAAATTAAATTAAATTAAATTGAATTAAATAACCTCACTTAAGACATGAAGAAATAAATCTAAAATAACTTGAACACTATTCCAAACTTAAATCATTAATTTGAACTTAAATTTGAATCACAAATCATTAAATACCATTTTGCCCTTAGGAGCTTTAGTTATCATAACTCCTAAATGAACATTAAAATGAAATGCTACTTCACTTATAGTGATATTCAAATGTCCTAGTTCATCGAAAGCAAGTTAACAAAAATTGAAAATCTCTGACGATCGATTCATTTATATAACTAAATTCTCTTGACTTAAAACAATCCTAGAAATATTGAAAAGATGTTTAAGATTCTTCTTAAGCACTTCCTCAATATGTTAGGATATTTATAAGAACGATCGAACTTAGTTATTCTCTCGATGAAAAAATCGTCCTCAAACTAAAAACATGAGAACCTAGACGTCATAGGAAATGACTAGCTATAGGATTAGGAACTTGGTAGAAAACCATAAACCTTTCCCTTAGCTTTACCTAGGAACTTGCTTAAATATTCTAATTGTGTTTTAAGTGCAGCTTGGAATGACGGGAAGACCCTCCAGTGTACGCTTTTATTTTATCATAGCTTATTCTATCGCAAATGCACTTTATTTTTCTTGCATGATAAACAACAGTTGCATGAAAACCGACACCTTTAGGACGTAAACCAAAACTGAAACCCATAACTAAATTAAAAGACACTACAAGATAAAATTCACCTCCACAACATTTCAAAATATAAGACAACTCAAAATTTAATCACAAACGAACACAAAACTACAATTAAAACTAAATTAAAACGTCCTGTTGGATGATCTGGAATACCTCGGATGATGTAACCTACGTGTTGCTAACTGGATTTCCCACGGTCTAAATGAAAGTGTGGAACTCATTCAGTTGAGTTTAGCAAATTCATCCGGACTAAGTGAATCCGATAAAAATAATGATGCCGGAAGGATGGAACCGTGGGATCTTAACCGGTGTCGTTATAATCAACTTTAAGATTTGTTTTAATTAAAACACAAAAAAACACTTGGAAATTAAGACTTCTCTAAACCGAACACTTCTCTCATCTCTTGATTTATGATTTCTAAAACTAAACCTCTGCAACAATAAGGAGCTCGGAGCATGGTGGGCAAAGACGGCCATCGTCGTCGACAGAAACTTGAACCTACTTCAAGAAAACTTTCTTAGAATTAAATAACAAAGTCATAGGACTTCGAGGTAGTTTGCCTAGTGCAACATAAATCCTCAACTCTTCGTTAGGCATTTGCATTGCAAATTAAGCTCTAACCGGTCTTAGGATTCCGAGGTAGTCGTCCGATACGACATAAACCCTCATATCTTCTAAGCAATTTGTATGATTCTATCATATAAATATAAGCCCTAATTAACTAAATTGGCAAGATTAAAACATTAAATAAACATTAGGACTTTCCTAAATCCAAGCCAAACAATAGGATAGTCGGGAGATTACCGAAGTCCGCTTCGAATCCGTGATCTCTCCTACTTTTCTTCCTTTGAATTCCCAAAATAAAAATGTTCTAAATTTGATCCATTCCCTATCGAAATTTCCAAAATTCAATCCTTTGAAAACTTAAACTTTGAAATTCTCGAGAGCGAATTATTGATTATTATCGAGAGTTTTCTTAGGTGATTCCCGTCACTTAAGATGTAATTAACTATAGGGGCTTGCCCTTATAGGGAACTTTAAGAACCTGTGTAATATAAACCCCGTTTAATAGTTTCATATTAAGCGATGGAATTTGTCGGCTTATAAAATTGGTTCGCAGACCAAACGGATGGCACAAACCTTTCTAGTTTATTTAATCGAGCCCCATTATCAAGCAAGTGTGCCTATTCTTCGGGATAGATACACAGTTAGTGGTGCGGCGCTCGTTTATATAAACTATTCGGGATGTGAGATCGGCTTGATTTCATATCTTAAAATTTTCAAATTTAAAATTATTTTCAAAAATCAAATACTACTTTTCAAATTATTTATTAAATTAAAATTCGCCGACAATTTCCGTAGGCGACTCCCTTTTCAAAATAAAACACATAACCTAAAAATAGTGCCGACACCTTCATATTGACAAAATGAGATAATATCGTTTCTAAGTTTAGTAGTCCTTGAAGGTGGAAAATACTTAGCTAAGAATTTTTGAGTTAACTCCTCCCAATTTTTAATAGAGCAAGATGCTAAAGAATATAACCACATTTTAGCCTTATCCTTTAGTGAGAAAGGAAAAAGTCTTAGTCTAACAACATCGTCTGACATATCATTATAACGAAATATAGCACAAAGTTCTAGAAAATTTGATAAGTGTAAATAAGGATCTTCCGAAGGAGTTCCCCCAAATTGATTGTTCTGCACAAGTTGGATAATCTCAGGATTTATTTCAAATGAGTCAGCTTCTACGACAGAGTTTTGTATACTTAAGTGAATTTTATCTGTCGTAGGATTTACGAAATCCCTCAATGATTTCCAAATTATTATCTTGAAAGTTTTCCATTTCCATTTCTAATTTTTTGAGTCTTTTCTGTACTTTTATTTTTTTATTTTTTTCAAACTCGGGATCATAAGGTACAAGTCCTGCAGATCCTTTGTTTCTCATACGCAACATAACAAACAATACATTAACAATAAGACAAATAATAGATGAAATATATTCAACACAACCAAACATTTTAACGAACACCATATTTTTCATACAAACATTTTTTTTTCTTTTTTAACAACACCTATTTCATATAAAAACAATTTTCACACAAAAATAGTTTTTATGACACTACAGTTTTCCAAGTCTAAGCCTAATTACTTCAACTAAAATTCTCCTAAAGTTCTTACCGAAGCTTCCCGACAACGGCGCCAAAAACTTGGCCCGACCCGCAATTACGCAAGAAATTAACTTCCAAAAGATGCCAAAAACTTGACCCGATTTATAAATAGCGGCTAGTGTGCAAAATCTTAAATGATATAAAAATTAGAAAATATTTTACACACTAGGGGTACTACGCAAGTATACGTATCGTTTCAAGTAATATAAAATTTTCTTTAAAAACCCCAATATCGATCCCACGAGGAAGTGAAGTAAGAGATCTTTAGTCAAATTCTAGTCTACTACTAATAGTCCTTAGTTTAGAATGTCGATTAAAATTGTGTTTATCTAGCAACTACTCCTAAATGCAAGTGTTAAATATAAAGATATTAACTACAACTAAGTGCAAATAATGATTCTAAAGATAACCCTTTTTGGATGAGTTGGTTTGGAGAATTTTGAGATATTAAAAACTACTATTCTTATGTAATGAAATAGATAATGTATAAGATTGAGATGCATTAAATATTGTATGTGCCAAATAGGAGCAATCATATTCTTTACCCTTTGGTCCAGGCATAAAGAAAATTGATTAATCCTATGCTTGGTTACTGAATCTGTGGCTAGGCTGGGAGGATACCGACTCTCACTTCGGAGCTCCCACGTTCCCCTCGCCTGAGGGCTAACATCTCCGCTTCAAGACCCGAACGATAGGACCGAATTGAGGATTTTAGCCTGTCACTCTAAAATCTCTAATTCTACGCCCGATTAATATCATTTCTCTATTTATTTGCATTCAATCCCCATGAACTTTACCATCCATGGAATTTAAATGTGGTTCCACTTTGTTGAGAATTACACCGCCCTTTCGGGTTGATGCAATTACAACAAATTTTAACTCTACAATGGGCCCTTATTGCAATGTAAATGAATTGCAAGTAAAAACTATCACATTTATAATTAAATTCACTTCTATCATGCATCACAAAATCCTAAACATGATTTCTACTCATTCCAAAAGAAAAGTAAATGAAAAATAATGACATAATCTTCTCATGCCGCTATTTTCAAAGAAGAAGAAAAAGTAAGAGAGATACGTCACAAAACGCGAAGAAAACTCAACGGAAACTTCATGTAACAAAAGCAAATCCACTAAATAAAAGTTTACAAAATTATAAGATAATGAAAAATAATACTTAGCTTTTTCCCCTTGAAAGAAAGACGAAAATCTCTCCCATAATGTCTCCCGGCGATCCATGCAATGCTAGCAAAATCCCTTACAAATTCTCTCAAAATCTCATCTTTAATCTCTCCAAAAGGGTAGAAATCTACATTTCTACTCTTAATATAAGAATCCTAAACATTCCTCCATGTTTTCTCCACTTTTCTCCTCTTAATTCCTCTTTTCTAACCTATATTCGTCATTTTAAAGAGTATGGACGAAGTTTGAAGAGTTTCTATAAGCACCCCTTCGAAAAAGGGTCCAAATACGTCGAATTTAGGCCAAAAAACCGCCAAAAGTCGGTTCATGGTCGTTCGGGCCGTTGTCGGCGGGTTTGAGGCCACTGTCGGCGGCCTTTTTGACCATTTTCCGGCTGTCTCGGGAAAATATCGCCGTCAGCGAGATGACTGCTGCGCAGCTCCACCGTTTTGCTCCATTTAGCTCCGTTTTAGCTCCGATTCGCCCCATTTCAGTTGCGTTGCGTTCGTAACAGATAGCCCTACAAAATAAGAATAAAAAAACCTTTCTTTAAAGTGTAATCTCATTCAAAATTTTGCAAGAAGTGTAAAAGAGATTAAGCATCAAAAGACTTATCGAAAGGTGTTAGGGCAGAATTTCATTTCTTGCTCGTTTTTACTCCAAATTGCACCGTTTTTGTTTCCTTTTGCTCCAATCACCATTTCTTGTACCTAAAACCAAAAAACATACAAAATACATTCCTTTAAAGTGTAATATCATAAAAAATGAATAAAATGATATAGCAAAAAGCATATATATTTTAGGCGTGTCAGCCTGCAGAACAGATTTAGCAATCATGTTTTTTCTCCAACAATTGGTGCCGTCTGGAGAATCCTAGCAATGACAATGGGCTCCGCCAAATTCAAAATCGAGAAATTCACCATAAAGATGATTTCGTCCTGTGGAGAGTTAAGATGAGAGCTCTGTTGGTTTAACAAGGTGTTGCAGAAGCTTTGTAAGGGCCGGCGGCATCGCCGACCGACATGACCGAGAAAGAGAAGAACGACGTCCTGGACAGGGCTCACAGCTTGATAATCTTACGCTTGGGTTACAAAGTTCTGAGGGAACTGTCGAGGGAGACAATGGCTCAGGCACTTTGAGCTAAACTTGAACTGCTTTATATGACGAAATCTTTTGCCAATAAGCTCTTCTTAAAGCAACACCTGTAGTCATTCAAGAGGCATGAAGATAACTTCGTCTTGGAGCAAATCGATGAGTTCAACAAGATTACTAATGATCTAGAAATTATCAACGTTAAGATGGATGATGAGGATAAGACACTGCTGTTGTTAAACTCTATTCCAAAAAGCTACGCTCATTTTAAAGATGTGATGCTATATAGAAGGGTGCAAACGATTTCTCTAGAAGAGGTTCAATCGTTGATTAGAGCAAAAAAACTTCAAAATAAAATGACATAAACGAGGAAATCAGCGGAGACAGTCTTACCGTTAGAGGAAGATCCGACAAGAAAGATTCTAGAAATGGTCAAAACATATCAAGATCCAGAAAGAAGGGTGGAATTCAATCATCTAAGGGACCTTACAAGTGTTACCATTGCCACAAGGAATTTCACTTCAAGAAGAACTATCCGGATATGAAGAAATATTTCAGGAGAAGCCTAAATATTTTGGAGAAGCAAGCATAGCCTCAGATGGTTATGATTCAACTGAAGCTTTGGTGATCACCGAATCAAAATCCAATAAGGAGTGGATCTTCGACTCAGGGTGTTCTTTCCACATGTGCCCTCACAAGGACTGGTTCGAGAAACTGCAACTAGCAAATGGTGGGTTCGTACTACTTGGAGATAATAATGCTTGCAAGGTAATCGATAGTGGGACAATCAGAATGAAAATGTTTGATGGAGCTTAATGAATTCTGAAACATGTCAGGTACGTTCCTAAACTCAAAAGAAATATGATTTCTTTAGGTACGCTGGAGTCAAGTGGATACTCATTCAAGATAGAAGATGGTTGTATCAGAGTAACTAAATGTTCTCTTATCGTCATAAAAGGAGTCGGAAAAAATGGACTTTACACCCTAGTTGCAAGAACTGTGATTGATAACTTCTCTAATGTTGTTCAATCAGAACCCGACAGGACTAGACTATGACACATGAGACTTGGGCATGTAAGTAAAAGAGGCTTACAAGAACTGTATAAACAGAACCTGCTATGTGGAGATTGAGTCAGTAAACTAGAATACTATGAACAATGTGTGATAGGGAAGGCTACCATGATAAAGTTCTCTACCGGAACTCACACATCAAAGAAACCATTTAATTATGTACACAGTGATCTATGGGGTCCAGCTAGAACTCAAACTCATGGAGGAGGGATGTACTTCATGTTCATCATAGATGAAGCTTTTCAACTGTTCAAAGACTAGTTAAATCTCACTAAAAACAAGATGAAAATAAAATTGAAGCACTTGAGGACTGATAATGATTTGGAATATTGTTCAGAGCAGTTTAATAAGTTGTGTAAGAAAAGAATGACATTACAAGACACAATAAGTTTGGAACACCCCTCAACAAAATAGATTGGCAGAAAGAATGAACATGACTCTTTTAGAGAGAGTGAGGTGCAAGCTACTAAAAGCCGGTCTACCCAAAACTTTATGGGGTGAAGTTGTGTCAACTGCTTGTTATTTTATCAACAGATGTCCATCAACAACTATTGGAATGAAAACTCCTTTGGAGATGTGGTACGAGAAACCAGACAACTATGATAATCTTAAAGTTTTTGGATGTATTGCATATGCTCGTGTTAAACAGGATAAGTTGGAAGTAAGAGCTTTGAAATGCATTTTCATCGGCTGCCCACCTAGAACTAAAGGTTACAAACTGTGGTGTCTAGATCAACAAAAATTCATCATCAGTAGAGATGTGGTATTCGATGAGTCTAAAATGGCGAACTTGCAAAGCTATGTTACTAGAACAGTGCTACTAAAAAGGATTCACCAATTGAGCTGGAGCTGCAACAACAACAAACCTTGACGAATCAAAGGACTGATGTGAATAACTAAGATGAAGTGGTAGAACACCAGCACTGAACTGAACCAGAAAGCAGATTCGATGACTACAATTTGGTGAGAGATAGACAAAGAAGAACTATCATACCGCTAGAAAGATATAGCCATGCAGATTTGATCTCCTATGCATCGAGCGTCGCAGAAGAGATAGAAGAAGCAGAAATAGCTACAATGAAGCTATAAAGAGTAAGGAAAGACACAAGTGGGTAGATGAAATGAATGAGGAAATAACTTCTCTGATGAAGAACAAAACTTGAGAACTTGTGGTTCGACCAAAGAACCAAAATGTAGTTGGTTCTAAGTAGACCTTTAAGAAAAAGGAAAGCATGCCAGGTATTGAAAAAAGTTAGGTACAAAGTCATACTCGTTGCAAAGGGATTCACACAGGTTGAAAGAATTGACTTCAATGAAACATTCTCACCCGTGGTAAAGCACTGCTCGATCAGGATAGTAGCTCTAGTGGCTCAATTTGATTTAGAATTAGAGCGGCTAGATGTTAAAACTGCGTTCCTACACGAAAAATTGGAAGAAACCATCTTCATGGATCAGCCAAATGGGTATACTACACCTAAACAAAGGATAAAGTCTGCTTGTTGAAGAAATCTTTGTACGAACTGAAACAAAGCCCAAGACAATGGTACAACATATTTGATAAGTTTATACTGAGGATTGGTTTTGTCAGAGGGAGCTACGATAGTTGTGTATATATGAAGAAGCAAGATAGTGATATAAGTACTTACATGCTCTTATACGTAGATGATATTTTAGTAGCTAACAGAAGGAAGGAAGAAGTCCATTAGATCAAAAGTATGCTCAACTCAAAATTTGACATGAAGGACCTAGGACCTGCTACAAAGATCCTAGAGATGGAGATTATACGAGAGATAAATAAGGGCAGCTTGTTCTTGTCTCAGAAGTCATACATTCAGAAAGTTCTAGCAAAGTTCAACATGCATGAGGCCAAGCAGGTTACAACACCAATTGGTCAACACTTGAGATTGTCAAACTCTCAAGCACCTGAGAGTGAAGATGAGAAAAGATACATGGAGGGTGTTCCCTACGCCAGTGGGGTTGGTAGCATCATGTATGTGATAGTTTGTAGCAGATCAGATTTGGCCTACGCCATCAGCATTGTAAGCAGATTCATGACAAAATCAGGATATGCTCACTGGGAAGCACTAAAATGGATCCTGAGATGCTTAAGAGGTAGTGCTAATTTAGGGTTGCTCTTTAAGAAGCAGAAGGACAAAGAGGAAAAGGTAGTCGGTTACGTGGACTCTGATTATGCAGGAAGCATTGACACCGGAAAGTCATTGACTGGATTTATCTTCACTGTCTTCAGTACTACAATTAGTTAGAAGTCTAACCTTTAATCAGTTGTGGCTCTCTCAACAATAAAGGCTGAATACATTGCTGTGACAGAAGAAATTAAGGAGGCTATGTGGCTAAAGGGCGTGGCTGAAGAGCTTGACATACATCAGAAGGTTGTAACTGTGTTCAGTGATAACCAAAACACAATTCACTTAACCGAGAACTAGGTCTTTCATGAAAGGTCTAAGCATATGGATGTGAAGCTTCATTTTGTGAGGGATGTTGTCTCTAAGGGTTCAATAGTCTTGAAGAAGATACATACTGAAAAGAATCCAGCTGACATGCTCACCAAGGTGCTACCTACAACTAAGTTCAGATACTGTCTGGACTTAGTAAACTCAACCAAGGGCTAAGGGCCCCTCGGGGCTAGATGGAGGGAATCTCAATTATGGAGCTTTGTAATTGAAAGTTAAGGTGGAGAATTGTTATAATGACTCACAATTAGCAAACTAGGATATACATTTGTAAATCTTCCAACAACTGTTAAAGAAGGATAGAAGCTTCCAATTAGTGAATTGAGTCAACATGTGAAGGCTCATTATGTTATAAATAAGGGGGGGCTTGTAGAGAGGTGATAGAGGAAAAATTTAGTTTGTCGGAGAAAAAAGAGGATGACTTGTGGAGAGTGAGGAGAGAATCTTGGGGATCTTATGTCAAGTTGTTTTAAGAGAGAGATCTTAGCAAGATGATGTCTCATCTCCCTATGTAAAAGTTATGTATATATTCTTTATTGTCTTAGTGGATTTGATGACTGATCTTCCTCCTGTGGATGTAGGTCCTATGGACCGAACCACGTAATTCTTATGTTCTTGTGTTGCATTTCATTCCTGCAGTTTCTTTCTATTTTTCCCTGTTTTCTTGCTTGTTGCTGTTTCCATCTCATTCGCCTGTCCAAAATTCTGCAGGCGGCATTCATCTCTTCGAGCTGCCAGCAAGGGGTTCTTTGGCTTGCTGGGCAATAGAACTGCAGGAGAGGCGTTCGGCAGTCCTGCACTGCAGGTGTCCTGCAGGTGTCTTCATTGGCTGCGGGTGCTTCAAGGAAGAACGGCATTTTCAGGTTCTTGTTCTGCCTGGCGTGGAGTTCGGCAGTCCTAAGTTTTGGCTACAGGTCTTCGGTTGTCCAGATAAACCGAAGCATTGCAGTTGTTCATTTCTTGAAAATTAAGAAAGGGAATTCTTTAGCCTGCAGAATAGATTTGACAATCCTGTTTTTTCTCCAACATGATGAATTTGTCAGGGAAGCCAAACATAGACATTAACTGTTTCAACATTTTCCAACTTTCATAAGCCTGTTAAGGGCCATGAATCCAGTCCAGGAGGTGGAAAACTGAAATTTACACAGAACTTCACTTGCCAGGAGACGATGGTTTGATATCGAGCAGGTTGAAACAAAGGCACCTTGTTCTTCAGAAATTAGACCGGGGAGGAGAACATTTATTATGCCCACAAGGATTTTGGCAAACATCTCATAAATGGATTGGCATAAGCTGATAGGAGAATCCGCATTGTCAGTTTTGAGGAGGAGCATCACCGAGGTCCTATTCCAGTTATGATACATGTTTCCCGAGCTAAAGAATTCCTTTACTGTATTGCAAACATCAGTTTTTATCATCCTCCAAAAATGTTTCAGTAAAGAATCTGTAATACCATCAAGGCCTGGAGCGTGATTATTGCCAGAAAATTTCTTCTTTCGTAATTTCCCTGCAAAGCATGTTGGAGATGCCCTGCATGTAATCTGTTGCTCGGTCATAGAAGGCCAACCAGAAAACTGGCCTCTTCCTTTTAGCCTTTTCGCATGAAAAAACTGCATTAAGATCTGCTCAATGGGCGCCGGTGCCGCATCTTCACAGATTCCCCCATTCATATCTTTGATAGCGTTGATGCGGTCACTGACCATTCGCCATCGCGTGGAAAAAAACAGAGGGGTATCACCTTCGTGTAGCTATCTGATTTTGGCACGTTGACGCCACGACAACAGAAGGGTATGCGTCCTCGCCGTCTTGAGGTTCTGGTGGGTTCATCTTTCTATTTCTCGGGATATGTTCGATAGATCCAATTTGCCAAATCCATATTATGTTTCATCAATGGTGACTTGACACTATATGCTGAAATCTCAGAATGGCGAGACACTAAATACACATCATTTGCCCTCTGACCTTCATCACAAGTAGGTCATTGCATCTCTTCATCAACCAAAGTGAAAACCCAGAACTCACCAACATTGGCGTCTCCCTGCACACGGCCGGGACTGCCACACTGATCAGCTCCTTTATGCGTGGATTTCACAGGAGATTCAACATAATGGAGAGCATAAAAACTCTTCCACGCTTCCATCTCCATTGGCATAACCATATATAAAACCAAATTTAAAGAATCAATAAAATGATTATTAATTAATTTCATTTAATTTTAAAATAAATGATATTTTAGAAATAAAAGGAGCAAATTGAAATAAAATTTTGTCATTTAACTTTCTTTTTTTGATGGTATGTTTCGTATGTGTTGATGTTGCTCCTCTAAATACTCAAGCGCATACTCCTCTCCATTCTTCTTTCTTAATTGTGGATTGTTATAGAAGATATGACATTAACTATTGTTCCTGTGATATTGAACTAAGGATATGTGCCCAAAATTGCTACTTCTGAGAACATGTATGACAATGGGCATCTAGAATTACCCCTCATCTTGCTATATGAAAGATTACCTTCCAGGTCCGAAAATGTTGAAGGCATAAACAATGAGTATCAAGGGACACCCCCGTATAATTCTCCCGATTGCAATTGTATTGTGCTTGAGGGTGAGGTGTTGGAGCTGCATACATGGATAATCAAGAAGCAACATTGGTGAAAAGTTTGGGTCGATATAAGTCGACAGTGGAGCTCAAGTATTCGAATTTCAATCCATCAATGCCTTCTATAATGAGCTATCATGACTCTTATCATTTTTCAATCACTTATGTGACTTCTCTGACGAGCTCCCATGACAATTTCATTCGAGCTCACAAGCTGGCTAGTAGTAAGGTGAGTCTAAGTTTAAGCTTATTTTTTTGACAAATAAATCAGAACTTGAGTTGGGCATGAATTGAACTAAACTCAACTCTTTTACACCCATAATTTATTGTAAACAATTCAGTCAATATTATATAGGCACATCTGCAGGATTTCTACATCAATTTGAACAGTTGGCATTTACGAAGCAAAAATATTTTTGAGTGATGCCTACCTTTCGATATTCAAATGTTCTCAATACTACAGGAACTGCCTGAGGCACCAAACGATGCAGTAGATTATCTAGTTAAAAGAAAATAAAATAACAGATAAATAAAAAGTGGAGCACCACATACCATTTTGATTAAAAGTGTCAGATTAAAAAAATATAGACTATTAACAAATTTGATTTAGATTAATAAAACATAAGTGTGTAATTAATGTTTCTGTTTAAATCTTTTAACAGCTTTGTTTTGTCTAATTATATTTTTCAATATTATAAATAAATTACAGAGCTTTAATATTGGCATTCTTCTTGCTGCATTTTGATTAAACTATAGCTAGGACAGGCTTAATTATATTTTTCCAATAACAAATTCATCTAACACTCATATTTCTGAAATTTTATTACTCAAAAAACCTTTTTCTGAAACCTTGTATTTTGTTGTAAAGAGTTTTTTTTTTTTTTTTTTTTTTTTGACGTAATTTGAAAGGAAAGTTTGGTTTCCGCTTTTTTAGAGGACTTATGGTTACTAGAACAAATTTTTATGTATATTATAGAGATTCTGAGGGTTTGAAATTGTTAATTATTAGCTCATTTCCCTATAAAATCTGCTAATTGTTAGTTGTGATGGGTTTAAATATCTTGGATGTGTAATATATTGATAGTCTAGTTGATAATAAGCTTTGAGAGTCAAGA
Source organism: Papilionanthe hookeriana x Papilionanthe teres (assembly GCA_022702705.1). Taxonomy (NCBI): domain Eukaryota; kingdom Viridiplantae; phylum Streptophyta; class Magnoliopsida; order Asparagales; family Orchidaceae; genus Papilionanthe; species Papilionanthe hookeriana x Papilionanthe teres. Next base: position 51,951,878 of record CM040427.1, on the reverse strand, counting down.
CTTGGTGGTTAAAAATGAAGAAGTAACTTAATAATACTAGGCAAAAAGAGAGCTTGAAAACTTAAAGTAAATTTTTGAAATTACAAATTAGATCAGTTTCATTAAATGGGTCATAGTATTGTACAATAAAAAATTATTGACATCTTGGTCAGTGTTTGGCTAAACTATCTAGGAATCCCAAATTGAGACATAAATCAATTACAAGGATTATGGGAGTATCATCTGTGTTGATAAAGAAAAAGAGAAAAATAGGTAAGGCGGTTTGTGCATGTTCAAATGAGGGTTGAAGACAGATGCATCAGCAAGAAAACTTAAATTAATATTGAAGCATCAAAAAGGAGGATAGGACTGACATCAAAACTAAATTGGTTAGGGGTTGTGCACAAGTATTTTTCAATCTATATTTAAAGCCTCGTATAATACTTTATGGTAAGAATGGAGAATGGGGATTCATATCGCTTGCTCGTACTAGGAATAAAATTAAAGGAAAAAAAGATTTGTACTCATGAAATCTCGGACACGATTCATGTTGGTACACATTTTTAAATATATTATATTATGTTCTTAATAATTTTTCGCACGTTTTCTAGATTGTTACGTGAAAATAATGCGGAAACGAAGAAATTCATACAACAACAATCAAACACAAAATATTTACGTGATTCGGTGATAAATTGATTTGACGTCTATGGAGAGGGAGATTTCACCTTCACCATATGGGGAGAAAGAAAAAAGCTAGGGGTTACAACTCATACTTCTCACCATAACTCTCTCGTATGCCTTAAGTCTCTTTTATAGAAGAGGACTAGAGCATACAAGTAAATAAAGCTAAAAGACAAAATATTCCCTAATACATTCAAAACCATAAATACAACAAGATAGCCATTGTTAAATTAGCCATTTAGTTGGTGATGCGATCGAATATGTTTCCCTCATTGTTATTATAAGTTTGCCAATGGACTGTCTAATTAAACAGATGTTTACTCTTATCTGCTGAGTCTCTGTTTGCTCTCTTTCGTTTTTACGCTTCTGCTATCCTCTTCTCTTCATTTAATCTCTCCATCCTCCTTCCTATTTCTCCCATTCCTTGAACTGTGCTACAATATATTTCTTCCATAATAAGTCACAATTCGTACACATTTGGAATTATATTATAAGCTTCTATCTTAGGTAATTAAAGTAATATCATTTTGGGCAGTCTCTGTTGTATGCAAAGCATAACAAAGCATATTTATAAGGAAATATATTATATTCCAAACTCTACACTCTCAACCATATTTTTTATTCCATATCATTTTATTTTTTGCACACGCAGCCTTATTCCTCCTGTAAAAATTAATATGCTGAAAATATAGAGCAAATATTTCATTTGCTCGAAGTATATATGCCAAAAGATAAAAATAACAAAAAATTATTGCATCAGAACTTCAATCAGGACCTGTCACGTGTACAGACAGACCTACATATGTAATAAATTGACAGATTCTGATTGAAGTCCTTATGCAAAACTGTATCAGGACTCCTAATACATTTGTATCTCACAAATAACGTATGTAATATTTATGATATTTTGTCAATAACTTGAAATTGTACTGGCTAGCGGGAGAAAATACTTAGTTGCAGACAACCAATAAGATCTTAGTACACTCAGAGCACACTGCATTTCAAGGGAGGTCCGCACATGCGGGAGAGCATATTACTCTCAGTACACCTCTCTCTCTCATATTGATCCGAACTTGCTCATGCTACTTGAGTCAACGTTCCATCATGTTCATTGCTTTGATCCTCATATTGAGCTATTATGTTTAACCCAACAATTAAAAACTATAGTTAGATCATTTACATCAAAGCAATCATGAGTCCATCATTCTTTTCTTCTGCTGTACCCTTGTCATGCACGCATTTTTTTATTTTTTCTTAGGTTTTAATTAGGTTAACCATTTCCTTCTCAAACATGTAGGTTATGTATGCCTTAATAGCATCCAATAATTAATTATTTTCTTAATATTTGTCATGAAAAGGGCCTTTTAGAAGTTTTTGAATGCCACTGCTACAACATGATTTAATAATTAATGGCTACACCATATTGCTATCGTTGTAATTTCATTATTATTTGCTTATGTGCAAATACACAATTCCAATTCTTCTAACATAACATGAAGAAGACGATTGTCTCTCCTCTCCTTTGATGTTTAGTTTCATTTTTATAATTCTGCAATGGAGCTTGCAATTTATGCAACGTCAATATAAATGAATGTTGAATGAGGATTTACAAAAACACTATATCTAATTAGATTTTGGACTAGTGTTAATTACGAATTATGTTGTCTGTTCGTCCTCACTGTTTCTTAGCTTGAAACCTAGCATTAGATTTTGGTGCTATGTGGAGGAAATGTGATCAAATCAGTAAAGTTTCAGTCCATTTTCATCATCCGTTTTCTAATGACTACGAGACTCGTCAGCTTTCAATCTTTTAAATGGCAGATGAACATTAAACTGCAAAATGGCGCATAGTTTTCCAAGCAAAATTTTTATTTCTTGTAATGTTCTAACTGAAGTATAAAACAAAAAATTAATGTTATAATTAATGTCTGAAAAATTAAATGTAAGATTACTTTGCCAGTTGGTGTCAGTAACCTTGATTAGGAATCATCATCAGAGAATATATGTAAACAATGAAGGTGCGTCTAAACTCTTAAATTAAATTTATTTGTCACTTTAACTTAGATGAGTATAAAAACCATAATTTTCATATTCAGTAGCATATTAATGAGTGCTGTATTGGCAATATGTTGGCCTGTTGGGCTTTCATTTGAATTTTTAGACAATACAATTAGAATGTATTTAGAATAATGTTTTTCTTCAAATAAAACTATACTTGAAATAATATATTTGTTTTTATTCATGCAGATAAATTTGGCATTTATAGCTTATTTTTAGAGAAATCTGATAACAATATATCTGCATCACAACGTATCATTCTACTTTATCATGAGTCATTCACACCATAAAATTTTAACCACATTATTTCCTCTAAGCCGCACATATGGATTCTAGATATTTCCCTATTTTGTTATTAAACCTTTACTGCTCCTATATGAGTTATGCTACTATAAGCATCATACTGAATCATAATAGATTGAGGTCTAAGTTCTTTTCTTTCCTCTCTGTTTTGCATTCTTTCATCTTCCGAATGTATTATACTTTGCCATATGATATCAGAGACTTCCAACACTGCAATAGACGATTCAACAACCTCCGAGCTCCAAGAAGCTACGGCGCTTCTTCGTTCTCTGGTGCTATAATCCCCCAATTGCTAAAATTTCTTTTGACCAACATCGAAGCTGTGTTTTATCGCCTCCCACTCGATGGACAACTACAATATTTCGCAAATCCACAATGTCACGAAGGTCAATGGTTTTCTCAGTGTTCTTGATGGATCGACTCAACAACGACCTTCTACCATAACCAATGTATCCAGTAGATCCCTATCCAATCCCGACTTTACGCTCTGGACGTTGGACGATCAGTACCATGTAGTTGCCATCATCTCAACCATCTCTACCACCATCCTCCCATATGTGCTAACCCTTGATAGCCTCTCTGAAATTTGGCATACTCTTGAAAAAAAGTTGCAAGCTACCAAACGATCCAAGATTATCCGGCTGGAAAATGAAATTCATAATATATCCATGAAAAACCTAACAATGACACATTGCTTAACCCATATCAAAACACCAGTCGACAACATATCAACACCCGGCGCCTCAATTGACACCTAGGACATCATTCTATACACCCTTAAAGGTCTCTCTACATCCTATCAAGCCTTCAACACTGTTGATTCCAAGTTAATGGATCGCTGAAGGACAAATTGAAAAGAAACAATGAGATTGGACTTTCAGAAATTTTTTTTCTATTATTTAAAGAAGGAAGAATACAAGGCTTAAGAGAGTACTATTACATTGTAATATAACAACCAATTTATACTAACCAATGCATAACATAATAAAGGAAAAAATGTACACAATAATTGCAGGCATTAAGTACCATCAATTCGCGCCTATTATAACATATATTTATTCCACTAATTGTGTAATAAATTCATGGAGCCTATATTTATTCCATTAATTGCGTAATTAATTCAAGGCTATGTTTATTCCACTAATTATGTAGCGTCCTTTTTTGCTCATCAATTTATTTTGACAAATTCAAGATTAGATTCACAATCTCCCCCGTAAGCTTGATTTGGTTCAAAATTGTTTACGCCAAGCAGCTCTCGCATTTTCGCGAATTTGACTCTTGCTAGAGTCTTGATGAGAATACCCGCACGTTCTTCGATGGACTCGAGCACTTTCTGCATGGCCTCATTCCATGCCTCCTTCGTTGCTGCCTTGCGATATGTTGTTGGCTTGTTGGTAGTGAGCAACAACAACTCATCAAGATCCATATTTACTAGAGGTGCCTCCGCATAGATCTCGGCAAGTGAGCGGAATTTCTTGGGAGTATCTTTAGTTGTGGATCTTCCCGAGGTCTCTTATTGTCATTGAGAGTTCGGCGTGACTACTGGTCGAGTGGTTTGGTGAAGTCGAGTCAGCTACTTCTCCGTCATCTTGTAAAGTTCTGAACTCCACATAATTTTGTACGTGCTTGTCATCATCGTTGCACCATTCCCACTTCTTCTCCTCTTCAAACACTACGTCTCTGCTCACAAGAATTTTTTGGCGTGGTGGATTGAAGAATCTGTACGCTTTACTTCCGTCTTCGACGATAAGATACACCATTGCTTGACTTTGATCATCGAGCTTCTTGAGATTTGGACCTGCAACCTTCACATGTGCTGTACATCCAAACACTCTCAAGTGCTTCAAATGAGGTCATTTTCCGAACCATGCTTCGTACGGGGTACAATCTCTCAGCACCTTTGTTGGCAAGCGGTTCAAGAGATAAACCGTATGTCGTACAGCCTCTCCCCAGAGGTTCGCTGGGACTTGCATGCTCTTAGGCAAGCTTCACACAGTGCCCATCACGGTGTAATTTCTTCTTTCTACCACACCATTTTGTTGAGGTGTGTACTGTGTCGTGAGGTGACGCTCAACTCCCTCTTCTTTGCAGAACTCTGTGAACTTTTGGGAAATGAACTCGCCACCTCGATCAATTCGCAAAGTCTTCAACTTGTACTCCGACTTGTTCTCCACGAGCTTCTTGAAGTGCTTCAAATGCTTCTCCTTTTTCCTCTATCAGCTTGAGCGCATAAAAGTTTACGCGCCCAAGTCTCGCATGGCATAACCAAGCCGGATTTTTTAGTGATGCTAATAGAGAACTGGGTTGGCTTGTCTCGAGGGAGATCTTGTACAATCGATTTGGCTATTTCTCCACCTTCATCAATAAGACACCATTTCGGTCAAACATCTTTAAGAACGAGATGATTAAGGTGATCGTGTTGCCTACTTCTGTCATTTGACCGAGACTTATGATATTACTTTTTAATTTTGGAATGTAATATACCTCGGTCATTAGACGTTGATCACCCTTCTTGCATACGAATGGGATGGTTCCTCGGCCCTGATCTTGACGAGTGAGTCATCTCCGAACTTCACATTTCCGATGATCTTCTCGTCGAGCTCATTAAACTTCTCTCGATGGCCTGTCATGTGGTTGCTTGCTCCGTTGTCAAGATACCATAAGTCGATGTGATTATACTCCTCGCCACTTGCAAGGAGGTTCGCCATGACTTTTTCTTCATGGAGCAACACCACCTCTGGTTCCTCCTTGGACGATTCTTGCGTGAACACTTCGAGGATTACCTTCTCGTCTTCGGGCAAGGGATTAGCCACTCCCTCAGCAAACATCAACGCTGTCTCTTCTTCATGGAGGCTAGTAAGGTTTGCTTCCTCTTCGGGCTTCTTGTTATGGCATTCGGACGCGTAGTGTCCGTACTTTTGACAAGCGTAATACTTCACTGTGCTCTTGTCTTTGCCGGGTTTGATTTCTTCCTGTCGAGGTGAGCTTTCTCCACCTCGGGCTTGCCCTCGTCCCTGCCTTTTGCTACGACCTCGACTATCTTCACCGTTGCCGCCGCTACTCGACGATTCGGAAGAAAAATCGGTTTCTCCATTTTTCTTCATTCTTGACATCCATTCTACATGCGTGAGAAAGAGTTGCTTCTCCTCCTCTGGTTCTCCGTAGCCGCGAAGTCTCTCTTCATGGACTTTGAGACAACCGATGACCTCCTCGACGGTCATGTTTTTGAGGTCATCGAATTGCTCGATCGCGGTGACGATCTGCATGTATTTTTGTGGTACGACTCGAAGGAACTTCTTGACGACGGAGATCTCCTCCACCTTCTCTCCCATCGAGCGGATGCCAGTCACAATGGACGTCAATTTCATGGCGAAATTGTCCACCGTCTCTCCGTCCTTCATGCGGATTGCCTCGAAGTGAGTCCTCAAGGTTTGCACTTTCGCCTCCTTGACTCGCTCCACACCGACGTGCATCGTCTTTAATGTTTCCCATGCTTGTTTGGCGGAATCCTTCTCTGCCACTATGAGAAGAACGTCCTCCGGTTGCGCTTGATAGATGGCAGTGAGGGCCATTCTGTCCTTACGCTCTTCAACCTCGTCTTGCTCCACAGCGTCCCACACTCCTTGAGCCTGTAGGTTCACACTCATCTTCAACGCCCACACAGAGTAGTTACTCTTTGTGAGCAACAGATAGGTGAGCATCACGTTCCCTTCTCTTCCGATCTTCATTGCTGCCATATCTCCTGCGATAGCTTTGCTCGGTGACGACATGTCCTCCGGCTAGTGGCTCTGATACCAATTGTCGGTTCTAAGTTAATGGATCGCTGAAGGACAAATTGAAAAGAAACAATGAGATTGGACTTTCGAGAACATTCTTTCTATTATTTGAAGAAGGAAGAATACAAGGCTTAAGAGAGTACTATTACATTATAATATAACAATCTATTTATACTAACCAATGCATAACGTAATAAAGGAAAACAACGTACACAATAATTGTAGCCATTAAGTGCCATCAATTCACGCCTATTATAATCTATATTTATTTCACTAATTGTGTAATCAATTCATGTTTATTAGAGAGCCTATATTTATTCCATTAATTGCGTAATCAATTCAAGGCTATACTTATTCCACTAATTATGTAGCGTCCTTTTTGGCTCATCAATTTATTTTGACCAATTCAAGATTAGATTCACAAACACAACCATTAGAACAAAATTAAATCCAGTTGCCCTAGAGGACATATATTATTTTTCTCTTTTGTGAAAAAATCAACCTCACCAATGACAGTTAACCCATTCTCGTAACTGATACTCACTTAACTCCTTACACAAAGAAAGGCAAGAGTAAATATAACTCCAGCAAAGGCCGGAGCAGCACTGGAAATCAGCGCTACAAAAGGTGTTGCAAATACCACAATCAAATACTCGAGAAACTAGCATAACTCACTGTCAAAACTGCAACAAACTTGAACACATAGCTCTAGAATGTTGGTATAGACTTAATGCTAACTATCAACCAACCAGGACTCCACCAACCACTGCTCTTCTTACATCCTCCACTACTCCTAATTGATACATAGACACCGACACAACAAATTACTTAACATCTTTCGATCAACTTCAAGCTGCTAAACCCTAACATGGTCAAGCCTAATTTTTTGTCTGCAACAGAGAAACACTTCTCATTGAGCATTCTGGATGTAGTCTCTAACCAACACCATCTCATAAACTTTTCCTCTCCAAACTATTTCATTCACCTAAACTATCTCACAACCTAATTTCTATTTTCCAACTCATTGTTGATCACAATTGTCTCATAATCTCTTTAATAGTTAAAACAGTGCTATAAATGATGTTACATAAAAAAATTGAGTGATATAAATGTGCGTGTTATAAAATTTAATGTTAAATGTGGGTCATATAAATATTTGATTTGGGTTTATATAAATGTGGGCGATATAAATTTAAAAAATTTGGCTGATATAAATGTGGGCGATATAAGTATTTGATGTTATATAAAAAATTTGGGTGATATAAATGTGGATACACATTCTTAAATTCTAGCTCATGTTCACATAATGCCATATTAAACAATTAAACTATTTTCTTACGTCAATTCCAACCCGAGCTAAGATATGAAAAACATTGTTTCAAAGGAAGAAAAAAACAGAAAGAAAGATTATGACCATCCAATCAAAATTTTGTAATAGTGAACTTTAAAATATTTAATTTTTTTTGAGACAATTGCAATATAATCATTGCTAATTGTCCAAACACAAGCTCTTATTTAATTTAATTGAGAGCCTCAAATATTTGTCTAAACTGGTCATTAAGGACATTTTGTGAGCGCTAATCCTGAACAGAAACCTAATGTCAAATAGTTCAAACTAAATAATTAATACAAAAGTTGTGACAAACATTAGATAATTATAATCAAATCAATGTATATTTACAGCATTATAATCAAATGTATATAATAGTTGTAGTACTGTTTCTTTAAAATATATATATAAATAATTCCTAATTATCAGCACCACCACCATGACATTCATCATCATTATCATCATCTAATTTCATAAATAATTTCTAATTAAGAAAATTTGTTGTAATACGACTCTTACGGATAAAATTTTCATGAGTAAGCAAAGCACTCTATTACATACAAAAAATAAATTAAAAAGTTAGAATTTATGTGATGGCCTGCGGTTGACTGTCCGGACGTTTAGATTTTTTCTTCTTTTAAAGGATATCAAAGGAACGGAAAATATTAGGTGGGGACTCCGGATGTCAAGTGAGCTCCACAAACTCACTTGACACGTTACGCTCTATCATTAGACTCCGGATACAATTTACATCCGGAGTCGAGATTTAATATTTTCTCCCAAGAAACAACCAACTCGTAACAACTTCCTTTCTCTCTTTGACTCTCAAAATACATTCACTTAAAAGCTGAAAAACGAGAGACAGTGTTGCTGCATGTTCCCATCACCTTCCTCCTCAGTTCTTCAATAAATAATAAATTTACAAACCTACCATTCTTTGAAATATCAAATGTGAAAACGCAGAAACTTTCATACACTTTCTATTCTTCCGTAAAAACCTCCGTACGCCGACATGAATTAAAGGACTCATGCAAGGCTGCTGTCCAACCTCTTCCCTGCGACTTCTTTGCTTTTGAATTCAATTTTCCATATCTGCATCAACGACCTCGGAATCTTTCGTCAAGGGTTTCATCTGCAAATAATCTGATTTCCGCATGCTAAAATGCACATTTTCACGCACTGAAGCTTCTGAGAAACTGTCCACTGGCAAATGAGTAATTACATGCTGAATGCTTCCGCCAGTAGAGTTATGCGTTCCAATGGTCCATGGAATCATATCTATATTATTAGATTAGGAATATTGCGCCTTAATATAATTAGATTTTGTTATAAAGTAATTGAACGTTATTGGCATCTTCCAAATTAGGGTTTGTTGTCATGTGCACGTTCTTGTGTGGAAGAGCAGATGCAAATTAATTAATTTATATTGGTTTAGTTTATAATAATAGGATTTCGGAATTCATACGTTGGTGTTGTTGTGACATGAGAGAATGACAGGAAAATAATAGAATGATATCGCGGCCTGTGATTGACTGTCCGGACTTTGACATTTTTGTTGTTATCGATTAATATCTGCTATAACTTATAATTTATTTATACAAATGCTTTTCTAACACTATTTTACTCCTTATTTTTACAGCAAGTTTTCTCTATTTGATACGAATTTTCATTCCTCTTGTATCATTGTCATATATATTTATATTATTATCATATTATTTGATAACATTTAAACAATTTAAATATTTTATATATTATTCGCATGATTCAAGTCTTATTAAATTTGTAAAACTATAACCTTTTCTTCTTCTAATATAATATAAATCAAATTTTTTTGATTCTTGATTAGCAATAGTGCGAAATTCAATTTAGCAGTATTGACTAAACAGTAATTCTAAATGCAACATAGGTGCGTGGTAGTGTTAACAGCTCTCTGCAAAGTGATTTTCCAATCACCCAGCTTTGATAAATGTCCCAGCGAACCGAGCTTGATTAATTTAGTAGATTGTGTAATGCGGAATAACAAGATAGCACCAATTCAAGCAAATCAGAGCAATTCTTGACTTTACGGGGCTTAGGATCAATTAAAAACTAAACCATAATGCAGAATAACAAGATAACACCAATTTAAGAAAACCAGAACAAAGAATTATATAGAAAACACAATCAAAGCAGTTAGAAATGCACATGAGAAGTTTACGTGGATAACCCCGAGAATAAGAAAAAACCATTGGAGCTACTTTACAAGAAATTTCCACTATGAAAATCATAAGGTTTTATGAAGAATTTATATAATTTTTCTATCCACACACAAAGAAAACTTACATGACTCGTTCTATAATCTTCTCTCTCTGATTCAACGTAAGAATCATGCCGAATCACTGAAATCCACCTCTCAGACACTCTTCATCTTCACTTGGATACTTGTTGAAAAATTCAAAAGAAAGAAACTCAAAACCCCTCAAAACTACAAATTTTAAAACGCTAAGTATGTTTATAAGGATATAAAAATATAAAAAGGGAGATTTGCATACATACCACATATTTTATATACATTTATCTATCTAGCAGCAAAATTATTATAAACTGTAAAATCATAACGTTGCCATATTAAAATTCCATTAGATCTGTTGAATACAAAGACGCATAGGCTGTCACAGGAGATAATTCAAAGCTGTGTACTTTTGACCAACCTTGTTGTCCCACACAGATACAAGCGCCATAAAATAATACCCAATAGTAAAATATTAGATTGTATTGAGAACGAGTAAAATATGACATGATCGACCGATTTAATATTAAATTTATGGCAAGATAAATCCTATTGACTAATGAAAAATAATTAAGGTCGTCAAGGTAAATTTGGAGATCTGGTTTTTCTAAGACGAATTGCGAAGCAGTTCTGATCACAGTTTACTTCTGTGCCTTGATGCAACCCTGCCTACAATGATGAAGCTAATACTGCTATCGGCACTTGTACTTCAGAGAGCCTGTACTGCTTCCTCTTCCTTGACTTTGTAACATTATTAGTACTGTTATGGGAGTCAATGGTCCTACTTACAATTGCCTTCGGAGCATACACTTATTTTTTTGGCCTTATTTTAATCATATTGTAATTTCTTTTCTTTTTATATTGAAAAAGTATCTGGCGGTACAAGTTGGAGTGTAAATACTTTTAGTTTAACGGTTCATTTTAGGGGTTTCAATTATTTGTACAAGTTAATATAAACTATATGTTATAAGAAAATGTTTTTTTATATAAAATATTAATATTGTGAATATTATATATTTCTTAAAATTGGGTAATGAATTTCTCATAAATGTCCAATTTAAAAAATTTAACTCTACAATTTTTTTATTATTTCTATTAATTTTCTAGAAACTTATAAATAATTTATAGTAAAAAAAAAGAAAAAGTTCTGAGAGGGCTCAAAAAATGGAGCTCTACCCATAATCATGATTCATATAAATGACAGAACAAAAGCAAGATATGCAAATAAGCACTGCAATGGAATGGGTCGCCTAAGTCTTCCTCTTCCTTTGGTTCTTTCTGTGTCTTGAAGAAGAGCGAGAAATTAAGCTCTGAAGAGTAGAGCCCATGCCAGGAGAAGCCAAAGTGTCGTCCATTAAACCTCCAAGCTGAACATTACCCACAACTTTTTCCTTCCTCCGAGAAGTGTAGATCTGCCATTTTTTTGTTCCTTCTTCTTCTTTCTCTTCTTATTATTCTTCTTCTTCTTCGTCTTCTACTTCTGAGGACTCTTGGGCATAATCAGCAAGCTGTGCAGCGACACCTTGAACCCCTACTCTCGCAATAGGCAGATCGACCACAATTAGAGAGTCATCAACTACCTCCACCGTAGTAGTGAACATTTTGAAGTAGAGGAGTCTGAGTGGCAATCCGAATGCTGTCGGGAACAGCAGCCAAAGAAGCCTTAATAGGTTCCACCAAATGGGGGTCAGCCAAAGGAGCCTGAGGGGGGACCAATTCGGTATGAACAACCATTGGAACTTGAAGTGAAACGATCTCATGACCAGAAGGGACAGGAATGACAAACGAAGGGCTAGAAGCTTCCCCCATTTCCAAAGCGAGAGGAGCCACTGCCATAGCCCTCCTTGGTTTCCTTTTGGAAGGGGGAAGAAGCCTATAACATTTATCTTCCAGGTGACCAAACATTCTGCAATGGTTGCAGTAGAGAGGCCTATGTTCCACCTCAATATTCTGCCAAAATTCATCTTTATCAGTGTCAATCCAAGTTCTTTCCAAGTCAGGCAGTGTTATGTCTCTTTCAACTAAAATTCTAGTTCCAGCAGAACTAACACACATACACACGCGCGCGCACACACACACATACAAATTCCTATGTATTTACATATCTAACTCTCAAACTTTTCTTTTTTACATCTATACCAACCAAAACTTTCATATCATATAAGAAAATACCACCATTTTAAGTTAAAAAGTGAAATAAACCTTTTAATGCATCTGCAAAATGGAAATATTGTATGTAAACAATTGAAGTTTAGGTGTTAGCTAGGTAAATACATAAAAATTAACTGGTTTGCATGTAAATGACATACACACACATACATATATATATATGCATAAATATATATGATCAAACAAAGTTCATACATTCATTAAGTAAACATGATAGGAAAAATTGCTAATTATTGAGCCGAATTATATCTCAAAGACTAATTAAGGGTGCGCTTGGGGCAGCTTGTGCTTATCTAGAGAAGTCGCTTATTTGAAAAAGCTGACCATGAGGTTCTACCCGTGTTCCGCATTTAATGTAAAAAATCAACTGTATTTTCGGATAAACTATTCAAACGCAGTTTCCAAACGATGATGCGACATTTTCAAAACTCCGCCGCAATGAATAAACCGCAAAAGAGAACTTATTTTGCATCTCTAAATCTCTAAGAACACGCTGATGATACATTTCTCAACCTCAAGAAGAAGAAAATTCAAGACTGACTTTCTAACATACCCCAAACATATATAAAATATTTAAATTTGTCAGATTTACTCAATATGTATAAATTCCAAGAGTTGAAGACCCATGTGAGGCTCATTTGAAGCAGTCTTTCCTTGAGCTGTTAAGCACAAGCAAGAATCCCGTTTCTGCACGCCACAGCCCTTTTTAAACCATTTCTACTGCCTTCAATAAATACAGAATAGTTATAGTTTTATGATTCTCTCCTCGTCTTTTTAGGTCAATCACTCAAACTACTTCAGGTTTACTAATTTTTATATAAATAATGTATTTCTGTACGTATTTACGTATGCATAAAATGAAGTGGGTGATCTTCAATATGTTTGAACGCATTGTAGCACATGATATTAATCAATTTTACGCGCATATAATCATTCATTGAGCTCATATATATATATATATATAATATTTTAAAAAAATATATATTTTTACAGTAATTTTCATAATTAAGAAGTCATAACTTGCTAACAATTGATTATTAGTTTAGATGTTGATGGTGAGATATGGCTTATATTTTGTAGGGGATAACGAAATTAAATTTAAATTGGCAGCATAATTTCTCTTTTATTTTCTTTTTTAAGTTCATGATAGAAATGTTCATGAGGTTTGACCTTTATCGTTCCATATATAAATTCACTATATATTTTAATTTAAGGTCATAACGTTGGATAAGAAACAAACAAATTTGTAAGCGTGGTTTTAAGGGCAATAGAATTCATAAAAGAGGCATTTACTTATCACACGATGTCTAGGTATTTATGTTTATGACACCTAAATTTTGAGTTATTACGTTACTTAACAGCAAAATCTTTAATATAACATAGAAAATATCACCATTTGTTAATGTCTTAACGTGAGATGCACCTTTTATCTCTTAAAAATTAAAATTTAGATGCTCTACATGTAAATTTACAGGAATTTTGTGATGTATATGTAAATCTTTCTTATAATTTGATGAAATTTATAACCTAAAAAAATTAGGACAGTCAGATTATAACATGTGGCATTTATGTGGTCTGATATCCTTAAAATTTCTTTTAAACATTTTTTTTGTTGGCACTATAGCTTTACAAATTATTGCCATTTAATCACGTGTTTGTATGTCATATATATACGGTACATAATGTGCTAACACTGATCTCAAGGAGATCCGACGATCTAAAAGAGAGGAGTATGACAAATGAGGGGCCACCGACATAAGAATGTGACACCCACTTATCTGGTCGAGTGAAACTGTCCAAATCAGACCAACAATGGCAAAGAAAACCGAGTCACGGGACAGACCAAAGACAAAAGAGAGATATCGGAACGTGCCACTCAACTGGAAATGAGGCAAAGGGATATTCGAGCTTACTATCATAGAAGAGCCAACCAGAGGGAATATACGATTCTCCAACATTCCAACCATCCATGGATGTGCAACGGCTCCACAATATTGGTCAAGGATCAACAACCAGGCCTATCAATTGGTTGACCCAAATTGACCAAGCGCAGCCGACAGAGCTGATCTCAGCCAACTTGAAGCCAACTAAGCGCAGCCTACCGAGCCAGAAAGCAGTCGAATGACAAACTTACCCAAGTAAAATAACCTAAAGTATGGATCCCATTAAAGCATTTGCAAAAATATAACATCACAATATTTTATCATCTCCTCTATAAATATGATAATCATTTTATGAATAAGAAATGACATATCATTGTTCATTACTATTTGCTCTTCTTTCTATCTTTCTCTTTATCCGCTTAATTATGTTTTCTTCCTTGTTTCACAAAAGAAAATCAGGATTCAACCTCCAAAAAGGTGCAACATACGATAGTTAAAAACAAACATTCTAATAATGTTATGCAAGCTCAAAAAAATTATCCCACCTTTTTTTCAACTCCACAGAGGATCTACCAGTACACCTACCACAAGAAGCCTTACTCGGAGGACCAATACAATATTGATTGATGTATCCATTTGAGAGATACATAGTAAAAATTTTTTAATAAACTTCATAGGAAGAACTTCGTAGATAATATTGTGAAATAATTACATTACAGATTTTTGAATAACCTAAGGTGAACAGTCAAGATTAAAGCACGACCAGAAGGATCCATATGTGAGACATACTTAAGCCAAGAGACTCACTTTCTGCTCATATTATTTCGTGCAAGAAGAGTCCATGTCATTAGAGATGGTGCTTCCCACGACACTTTCTATTTTTCAGCAGTTGGTGAAGCTTCAAAGAGGTGTACATCACGTTATCTCAGTGATCAAAAAATTCAAGCAGTGTCACTTTATCTTCTTCAAACCTGCGACTGTGTGCTTATTGAGTTATCCATAGGGACGATCAATGTTTGTCGAAAAACCATCGATAAATAAAAGCCATTGGAATGGCCGCCAGTTTCTAAATTACTAACATGCATTTTTTCTATTACCATTAAAGAGGTGGTAATCCGTTAGAAAAGTAATAACAGACAATTCTTTTGATAATAACTGATGGAATGTGAACTGCCTTAGCTCAACAGAGCCAATCGAGTGGACCATGTTGATCTAAGGATTTTCTATTTGAACAGGTCGAATGATAGGGTGGTCGCCATAGGCTCGTTTATTTTGTGCTTGGAAAATCCTATGATACTCCAGTAAAAGGTAGGGATAAGCGAGTAATTATACATTTGATACCTCTTGACTATAAACAGTGATTCATTTCTACAGTAACATATAAATCAATTATTCTTTAACGAGTGGGTTCTTTACCGCAAGGGAAATCAAAATTTGCCTTTTATTTTACCGCAAGTGATTGAGAATATTCCATACATTTGGTACAGCTTTGATCCTTATGCCCAATATTTTTTTTTAATATAAAGGAAAATAAAAATTAAATTTTTTATACTCAAACCTTAAACTATGTCATTGAGAAAAGTTAGTGAAAAACATACATGAAACATTTGAAACATTAATATGAGATCTTTGGTTATCAACATCTTAAGGAGCAGTGTTAAAACAGTCATTGACTATTTACATCAGATTGTTTTAGTCCCATAATTTATAGAAAAGTCAAAATAATCCACTGACTTCTTAAATTGCGGTTGAAAAAATAATCCCATAAATGATTATTAGAATTTAATTTTAAAATAATCAGACGCTATTTTGACACTTCAATAAATTCATGGACTAAATTAGCCCCTGTAGATGGACAAAATATTACATTCGGACGCTGCACGTAGAGCTACGTGCGGCGGCGGATCTAAGCCACACATCACCGTGAAGGATGTATGGGAGCCGGTCCCACTTCAATTTTTTTTTTTTTTAAATTTCAGCTGCCGTGATGTGCGGCTGAGATCGGCCGCCGCACGTAGCTCTACGTGCGGCGTCAGGATGTAATATTTTGCCTTGTAGATGGCTCGGAACTATTTTCGCACTGTACTAAAGTCTTGGGTGACATTCATGAAAGCGAGGGTCATCTTTTCACTCAATTTTAGAACATGAGACAAATAATAGCTAAACTTTTAGACCCAAATCCGCAACACAATTTATACTTAGCACATTATTGTAAAACTAAAATAACATATCTCACCCTTATAAACTATAAATTTCATATATTTAACAAAAACTAATTGATAATAGCTAATCCATAATTCAAACAAAATTTTAATAAAATTAAAACTAAAATATTACTTAATAAATATTAAAATATGAACACATCATCAGAAATTGTGACCACTAATTCGGGAAATGTCGCTCAATTTAATGAGTTCCCTGAACATGACGAAATTGTAAAAGAATTTGGTCAATTTAAGCCAAAGACCAAAGCATCAAAGCACGCATAGAGCACTGTATGATATGATTGATCTAGCTGGATAAGATTTGATAATGAAGAAATTTTAAATCAAGATGAGGACTAACTGTTCTTTCATTAACTTCTCTTACAAACTTTCATTTCCAATAGAATTCGATTATTAGGCATTTATGACTGAATGGTGAAAAACATTATTAAATTAAAATTAACATTAAATGAGCTGTTATATTTTTACAAGCATATCACTATTTATATGAATCCGTTTAAACGGTCAAAATAATTTTAGAATTTTTAAATTTAGACGAAAATAGTCTTTTATGGAAATTATTAGAGTTCAATTTTAAAATAATCGGGGTCTATTTTAGTACTTCTATAAACTTTATAATTAAGACTATGGTTTAGAAAACCGGATTGGACTGACTGTTCGACTGGGCCATTCGGTTTGGACTGGACTGGTTCAGTCTGGTTCGACCATGAACCGATCATAGGACCGATTTCTATTGGCATAAAAAACCTCTCTAGCATAGAACAACTTACAACAGGAAGGAACAAGGATTCAACCGACGAACCAGCTGGGCATTTACATACAAACTAGCCAATTTTTAAAAATATTTTATGATTTATTAGGTATGGTTCAACTTTTGAACCTTGAACCTCTCATTCTATCGATTCAATGTCAAGTTCAATTTTGATTTGAAATGACCCTATGTAAATACCTGGGTACTATTTTGGTCCTTTATTCGTAGAAAATTATAGATTCACATTGCAACTATCACTATATTTACCTTTATAATTATTTGTGTATTTCTTTAAAGTTAATGTAAAGGCCATATATGCAACCTATTGCTCTCAAAACTTTCTATGTTTTATCTCCATTTTGTCACAAAAAAATGAGTTTTTACACACATACATACGCTAATCATCCAAAATATTAAATACAATATTTTAACCATTTAATTTTTAAATATATCATTTTAACTATTTTATTCATTATGACCACTCTTCTTTACCCAACTACTATAGATTTTGAGTGAAAATTTTGAATGGCTAAAATATTATATTTAAAATTTTTAATGATTAAAATACTATATTTAAAATACAGCTGATTCAGAATATTATATTGAACATTTTGGATGATTTTTAAGTAATTCAGTAATATATATTTTTTAGATAAATTTAATTATTTTTAAAGTAATCCTAAAACGAATATAGTGGAAATTTTATGGGGAAAACTTGTGAGACCCAAAATATTTTCCTTCAGCAAGTCTATATATAAAGACATGTTGGCCATCAATCACTGATTTTATGGATGCAGACTTGCCTTCATTCTCTTGAACTCACCATCATATCAACATCAGCGACAGGACTTTTGAATTAGTTTATAAACAGTGCGGCATTAAATAGTATATATATGTAGATAATAGGCAGTGTGAAAATGAAGTGAGGTAAATTAAACTAAAATGAGGAGAAAAATATGATCATGAAGTCAAGCCGCGTGTCCGTCTCTTTCCTGAGAAAAGAGACAGTGAAGACGCGTTTTAGGGTTTTGGAGGACAGTGAAGATACAGCTAATGAGCAGTTTAGGGTTTGGTGGGTTTCTGCAGGAGAAAGAGATGGAAGCATTTGATGGGCTCATTGGCTGCATGAATCCAAATCTACTTACGTCGGCAGTGGGACCCACCCCCCGCCTACGTCGAACCTGCTTCCATGCGAGCTTTTATAAAAAATCTACTATTTTATTTTGTGATAATTAATAATTTTTACTGTGGATTAGCAGTGGGAGATTAGATAATATGTTTTTATATAAATATAATATTGTGCATTTATTTTTTAATTATGGAAATTTTGTTAATTTTCTGATCAAGAGTTAAATAGAATGGATCTTCAATTAGAAAATTGATTTTTTTCATTAATTTATTTAATTAAATTCTTATCATATTTATCTCAAAATAAATATAATAAAATTAAAATTCTTGAAATAATTTAAAAAATTAATGAGGATATTGTGAAGGATTTACATATGTAGAATTGTTATGGATTAAGATATGTAAAATATAAATTTTAATATTTACTCATTTACGCTCAATTAAATTTTATTTAAAAAAATTATTAATATCAACTTTCAAATATTAACTTTTTTTTTCATGTTAATTATGACATTTAAGTACTATATATTTTAGTAACTATTGATTTGTTTTAGAAAATTCACGGGACATTACAAAGATTTGACACACACTCAAAAGAGAAAAAATAATCAGTAGTGACACCGAAAGTTTTTGCCTGGAAAAAAGGTAAAGCGAAAAACCATAGGTGCCTAGACCAGCTGAAGAAATCAACTATAAACTGGATATTACATGTACAGTCTCTCATCCCATAGCGGGAAAGAGTTAAATACCCTTCGGAGTTATAACTTCAGTGCATGAATAAACTTATTGTAAGTAAGTGGGCGGCGGCCGATGACGATCGGTGGAGGTCAATAGGTGGTGGTTGACGATGGTCGGCGGTGGTCAATAGCGGTTGATGGTGGTCGATAATGATCGACAGTGCCTGAATTAATGCTTGACGCCAGCTCCTCAAAACTTAAAGCTTTTCTCCTAACTTCCTCCCTCCTCTCATGAGAGGGTGGCTTTATTTATAGTGTTTTAGACGCAATTAATGCAAAAATATGAACCACTCTGATCGGATGTTATGGGAAACTTCTTTCAATTGGAGGCGTTTGATGGACAATTGAGTACCTTAACGATGTCAGAATCGAGCAATTTTTAGCTTGCTGGATACGTCTTGTCGAGAGGCTTGATTCGACTATATGCTTGCTAGATTCAACATTAGTTTGATCTTCTAAATATATCTGGAAAACTTTCAAAGGTGGTTTAATGACTTGATTTGAACTTTATTTGACTTGAATTAGACTAATTTTGATATCATTGGGTCTGTCTCATCGAGCTAGTCAGTTTGACTATAAATTTGCTAAAATCAGAGTTCTAGGGATTTTTTAACATGATTTGAATATTTCTTGTTCAAAATATTATCTCGAGATCCGTGTCATGCCTCTTCACAGTGGATGATGAAAATTTATAGGTGGCATATCAACTATCAAAATTTAAATATTGGATACGTAAATATATAAGGATAGGATGTTATGCTTGTAAGGCCTTGTGGTGTAAGATTGGTGCATTGGGCATAGATGGATGGCTGAGATCACGTCGTGGTTAATTAGAAAGATGCATGGACCGGTGGCGTGTTTGCACTGAAGCGGCTCAGATGGTCAGCTTGTGTGGGCTCCCCTTACCGATGCCTGGGTTTCTGTACTTAATTAAATTAATGCAGGGTTGAGATGGGGATTAATTGAGGTTTAATGGGATCATTTACTTTTAATTGAGTTTAATAAGGAAAACCCCATTTTAAGTTAGGGAAATAAGCGCCACCGAAAAATATTAATAGTCGCACGAACTCTTCAGTATTCTTCCATTCTGATTGGTACGAAGAGTACGAATCACATGCGTAATTATAGATTTATCGTATTGGTTGATTTAAGTATTAAAATGTTAAAAAATTTCTATTATAGTCGCTGTCAGACTACAATAGAGCCCTTTTTGCTTTTCTCCCAAAAGCCCCGTATAGAGTAACATCATAAGTTGTACAGTAACGAGGCACCGTGCGAAGTAAAGAAGCATCATATGTAGCAACACACTCTAAAAAAGTACAATACTTCGAAGATAGTGCAATATGCACGCTACATATAGCCTAAAAATGCACACCTAATACGATGTAATGACTTAACATGAATATGGCGTAACAACATACTGTATATGATGCAATGATGCGCACTACATATGGTGCAATGACACATTTCAAATATGGTATAGTAATGTACCCTATATTAATTGCTTACAAACATCAAACTTAAAATACTGTGACTTTCTTCGAACTTCTAAAGTTTTTTCATTACAGCTCATCACTATGGCTTTTGTGACCAACTACGACTTACGAGGCTGATCACAACTTCTATAGTTTTCAACTCCGACCTCTAAGACCTTTGGATGTTATCACAACTCCTACAATTCTCAACTCCGACCTTTGTGGCATGCAGACATTATCACAACTCATGCAACTTCCAAATTTAGACTATGGAGCTTACAAATATTATCACAACTCATACAAGTCCCAACTCTATCTTCTGTGACCTACCGATGTTATCACAGCTCATGCACCTCTTTTATGGACGTGTTATCATAGATCATGCAACTCCTAACTTCAACCTATATGGCTTACAAATTTTATCACAACTAATGTAGCTCCCAACTCCGGCCTCTGAGTCCTACGGACATTATCATAGCTCATGTAGCCGTCAACTCTAGTCTCTACATTTTACGGTCATTATCACATCTCATGCAGCTCCAAAATTCAGCATATGTGGCCTAGAAATGTTATAACAACTTATAAAACTTCTAATTATGACCCTTACACTTTACATATATTATAACAACTCATGCATGTTCCAACTCTGACCTCTGTAGCTTACAAACATTACCATAACTCAAGCAACTCTCAACTCTAGCCTTTGCGGCCTATGAACGTTATTAAAACTTATGCAGTTCTCAACTCTGACCTCTCCAGCTTACGGACGCTATTACAACTCACCACTACAATCTATGGTCATCATTACAAGCTGGTACTATGGCCTCAATCTTAGTCGACTGTGACCTCCATGCCCCATTATCGTTATTATTGCTGAAATACTCTTGTGCATCAAATTTTTTATTCTATTTTCTATGATTGAAATGTGGAGTGGGCTTACGTACTTACAATTATATAACTAATTACTTCAACTAGGCTAGACCAGTTCTTTTTATCCCTTTATAGGGTTTTCTATGTAAAAAATTATGTTGTTTATACCTGTCACTTTAATTACCCGAGTGTCTGCTCGATTTTCTTGCAACACTAAGCCACTAAATAATTACTCTGCTGCAGTGAATCTTTTGACACGAAGCCAGGACTTGAACTCGCGACCTCAGAAAAGGAAAATTAAACACCTGCCAAAAAAGGAAAAAAATATAAAATTAATATTTCAAGTACTTTCAGATGAAGAATTAGCCTCGACATAAAAAGGGGGTAACTATATGCCATAAAAAAAATTGTTAATTGACATGAATCTCAGGGACATCAACTTGGGTCTTAAAGTATATTTTGAGTAAGAAATAAACAAAACCCAGTTAAAAATCATTCATAACTATGATTTCAGTAAATTTATAGTCAAATTGATCGGTTCGATGAAAAGAGCACATTGACATCAAAGCTGGTCCAATCCAAGTCAAATTAAGCCTAGATCAAGTCGTTAAACAATTTTTTGAAACCTTATGGTCCCCAATTGAAAGGTCAGACAAATTCCAAATCTGACAAGCTTATAGTCAAATCAAGCATCTCGACAAGATAAATCTAATGAGCATCAAATCACTCAATTCTAACATCATAAGACACTCAAATATCCACAAAATACTGTTGAATCAGGGGAATCTATCTTCTCCTGTCAGATGGACTAGTCCAGATTCCTTTCATATTTACAGGGGAGCCACTCTCAGACTATATAAATAGCTCCCTACCACCTCCATCAAGGGGTATTGGGGAACTTGAATTCTGGTGTTGCCCTACATCGAAGACCCAACGAAGGCTTCTTGTTCCATCAGCTACCGGCTATCATCGACCAACATTGGACGACATGCGTTGACCACTGCCAAACCCCATGCACATTTTATGAATCCCCATATGGAGTAATGACATATGCTACAAAGTAATGGCCAGTCTTGTTGAGCAACAAAGCATTCTACAAAGTAGTGCTCCCTGAAGATGGTGCAATAATGCACCTTAAAGATGGTGAAACAATGCCTAAAAGATGGTGCAACGAACACCCCCATATAGTGTACATAAGAACACATCCTAAAGATAGTGTAATGATGCACCTAAAAAATAGTGTAATAACACCCTTAAAATATGGTGCAATGATGCACCCCACATACAATGCTACAACACATATAGAAGGTGGTATAACGACACGTCCCACAATATCTACTTACATCTTCCATACTTTGGACACAGTAAATTTCTCCAAACTTGTAATACTCTCTCGTTTCAGCGTGTATCGTAGGTTGACTTATATGACTAACTATGACCCATGTGGCTCATAACTCCTGTAGCTCCTAACTCGGACCTCTACGACCAATGGATGTTATCACAACTCACACGGTTCTCAAATCCAACCTCTATGACATATGGATTCTAATGCAACTCCCAACACCGACCTATATAACCTACGAATATTATCACAACTCATGGAGCTCTCAAATCTTGCCTCCAGGGCCTAGATACAATATCATAACTCATGCAGCTCCCAACTTCGGCCTCTAAGGCCTAATAACATTATCACAACTTACGTGCTATTTAGTTGTATACTAGTGTATTATATCTTTTCAAACACCTGATTTGGTATTTTTCAGTAGTGATAGTGTGTTTGTATGTACATATTTGTTTTGATTGATGTAGTAACTCTTGAGCGAATACAAGATGTTGTTGCTCAACTCCTGAGCCAATGCCATCTGACTTCTGGGCTTTCGTTAAGAATTTTTAAATTATCTAATGTTGATCATGTTCAATTAATGATTATATTCTACATTGGAAGAAGTCAATTGTAATCCATAAAGAATGCAAGCTTTATCCTAGGTTGTATAGCCAGAGATGATCGACGACATTAACCTGTATTGTAGAGTAGATAAAGGAATTTATTAGGAATGTAAAAACCATTCTAGGTTGTATAGCTTCATATGAGCGATGGTGTAAACCTATATTGGAATAGATTTGAAAGCGAAATACGTTAGAGATGTAAAACCCAACTTAGGTTGTATATCTAGAGCATCCGCTCAATGACATTAACCTGTATTGATCAAAGTCATATGAAATGCACTAATGATTTTTGATATATCTGAAACTGTTAGTCAAAGTACTGATTAATGATTATAAAATGTGATGGAAGAGGTCAAATTGAGTTCCCTTGTGACTAATTAAGTGCATAATGAGTGTAGGAAAATAGATTGGATGTAGTTCAAACTAGACCACACCTTCTTTTACAATTATGGTTTCATCCGCACTCAAGAATAATATTTGATAAATTTTTTGTTTCTTCTTTTAAATTTGTTCTCCCAGTGGGAGCATTTTTAACACGTGCTTTTAAAGCAACTAATACATCAACTAATACATCAACTCTTAAAGAGATCAATTTTTTTTATCTAGTTTAAGAGGACCTGGAGAGGGTGCGCTGAAGTAACACTCTTTGCTATGAAGGTTGTCCTCCCAGTTTGGAAGTGGTTCTGGCATGCTTGATGTCTTAATGAGAAATATGATGACTACTTTACCATAGTCCTGCCTAGGATGTTAACCTAAATGACATTTTGAACAATAGTGAAGGTTTTTCCCCCTCACCCTAGAAGTAGTTTTTTATAAAGTTTTTGTCTGAATAAGATGTTGGAAGACTGCCCCGCCACAACCTTGCCTGAAACGTGGACATGAACTATCTGTCTAGATTGTAGTGAAGGTTTCCCTCCACATTGAATAATGAAAAAAAAAAATGATCTGCAAGAAGGAAAATGAGGTTTCTTTGCCAGTTGGATCATTGAGAAGTGAAGTAGAGGCTTGACATTACGAACTTGAAGACTGTGTCAAATTGGACTTTGTCTCCCATAAACGACAACGATCTAATGTGTGCTAGAAGATTCACGGCCGTATAGTGATTATTTAGCATCTTAACGTTACACAGAAATCTAGCACACATTTAAGTAATTAAAGTGATAGGTAGAGTCATAAGGGTTTAAGCTTGGAAAACCCTAGAAAGGGGAAAAACAATGGGGCCTGGTCAAATTAAAAAAATTCATTATGAAATGTTGAGAATACATGCTCACTCTTCTCATGAGTTAAGGAAAATGAAATTAAATAGTTGATTTACAATGATATTTCAACAATAAAAGTCAACATGGACTGTGAAGGCCGTAGTTGAATGCTATAGTGGTATTAATTCGTCGTGAATATTATAAAGGATGAGTGTAATTAGCTTATTGTAGAGGTCGTAGTGGAAATCCATGATAGTAATTGTTCATGTGGAACATAGATGGTTGCTTCATGAGTGTCGGTTGGCCACAGAAGATGTAGTAAGGTGCTAGAGGAGCTGTGAGTCATGTAGGCTATATTTGGTCATATAGGTGGTAGTGGTGAGCTATGATAATGTCCGTAGGTCTCAAAGACCGGAGTTGGGAGCAACTTGAGCTATGGACCACGTAGGTCGTACGTGGTCATGTAGGATGTAGTGGTGAGCTGCATTAACATCTATATGCCAAAGAGTCAGAGTTGGGAATTGGGAGCTACATGATTTGTGGATCATGTAAGACATAGTTGGTCAC
This sequence comes from Papilionanthe hookeriana x Papilionanthe teres, assembly GCA_022702705.1. Taxonomy (NCBI): domain Eukaryota; kingdom Viridiplantae; phylum Streptophyta; class Magnoliopsida; order Asparagales; family Orchidaceae; genus Papilionanthe; species Papilionanthe hookeriana x Papilionanthe teres. The sequence continues at coordinate 51,926,528 of CM040427.1, read as the reverse complement.
ATAGGTTGTAGTGGTGAGTCGTGATATCGTTCGTAGGCCACATAGGATGGACTTGGGAGCTACATGAGCTGTTGACCGCATAGAACATAGTTGGTCACATAGGTCATAGCGAAGAACTATAATAATTTTTATAGGCCATGGATGCTGAGTAGAGAGTTGCATGAGCTGTGGATCAAATTGGCTGTAGTTGGTCATGTTGCATGTAGTGATGAGTCGCGATAACTTTCGTAAGTCACAAAGAACAAAGTTGAGAGTTGCATGAGCTATGGATCACATAGTTCTTAGTTGATCTCGTAGGCCATAATGGTGAGCTGTGATGATGTTCGTAGGCTACAAAGGTCAGAGTTGGGAGCTATATGAGTTATGGACTGCGTAGGTCATAGTGTTGAGGTGTGATAATGTTCGTATACCATAGAAGCCAGATTTGGGAGCTACATGAGAGATGAACCATGTATCTTACAGTTGCTAATATAGGTTGTAGTAGTAAGCTGCAATAATATATGTAGGCCGCAGAGGTAGAAGTTAGGAGCTGCATGAGCTAGGGATGATGTAAGCCATAGCTAGTCACATAGACTATCGTGATGTGTTGCGATAACGTTCAAACGCAACATAGGCCAGAGTTGGATGAGTTGTGGACTACATAAGCTGTAGTGTTGAGCTGTGATAACGTCCATATGTCACAGAGGCAAGAGTTAGAAGTTGCATGTGATTTGGACAATGTTGGTTGTATTTTGTCATGTAGGCTATGGTGGTTAGCTGCGAATATCCGTAGACCGTAAAGATTGAAGTTAAGAGCTACATGAGTTGTGGACTACGTAGGCGTAGTTAAGAATATATGATATCATGATGAGCTACGATAGCATTCCTAGGCCACATAAGTCGAGGTTGGGAGTTGCATGAGTTGTGGATCACATAGGATGTAGTTGGTCACGAATGCCATAAAGGTGATATGCGATAACATCCATAGGCGGAGGATGTCTGAGTTGGGAGCTGCAATAGCTATGGACCGCATAAGCCCTATTTTATCACGTGTTGTAGCGGGGAAGCATAATAATGTATTTACGCCAAAGAGGTCGTAGTTGGGAGCTGTATAGCTGTGGACAATGTAGTCCATAATTGGTCATGTAGTTCGTAATGGTGGGCTATAAGGTGAGAGCTTCGGAAGTCCGTAGAAAGTCACTGAATTCTTAGTACGATTGTTTTTAAGTATTTAGAGGCATCGTTTTGCATCATATGAGGGGTGAATCGTTGCACCGTATGCACGTTGCATCATTAAATAGTCATTGGGGCTCATCGTTGCATTGCTCCGTAGAAGGCTTGGTTACTCTGTAAGGCTGGTCATCACTCCACATAGTGCTTCGTTACCTCGCAACATACGCCAGGATTCCATATCACGTGCATAATTTCATAAGGGGCTACGTTGTGATGAACAGGGGGCGGCCGAAAATGGTTGATGGCTGTCGGTGAGCGGTAGTTGACAGTGAAAAAATGTTACATAAGTGGTGAAATTCGCTTGACCTTCGATACATAACACTCTACCTCAACTCCTTATCCTCCAAGTCTTAGGCTTCTTCCGGTTAAGTATAACTCTTCCTCCCCTCCTAGTGAATGTGATAGGACTCTATTTATAAATTCTAGGAGAGGTCTCCTAACAAAACAAAAAAGAATTTGATCCAGTCAATATTTGAACGACCCAAAGAAATCCCCTGAATTGGACGACATTCTGTGGACGCTTGAGTGCCTTATCAATGTCAAATTTGAGTGATCTTCAGCTTCTTAGACTCTTCTCATCGAGATGCTCGGTTCAAATATATGCTTGCTAGATTTGGAATGTAGTTGATCTTTCATTTGGGCATTAGAATCTTCCAAAATGGCTTAATGAATTGATTTGAGCTTGATAACTCTTAGTGATCCAACTTTGGTGTCATTATTTCTACTCATCGAGCTGTTCCGTTTAACTGTAACTAAAACTCGAGTTCTGGATGATTTTAATTGATGTATGACAGTTCTCTGCTCAAAAAATTATCTCAAGATCGTGTCATACCTCAAACTCCATGTCAGATGATGAAAATTTTTTGATAGCTCATCAGTTACAATGTTATTTTTAAGTCATGAAGTTAAAAAAAAAAAAAATCTTATTCACCTTTCTTTTCCATTCCTAACAAAAAATTGATTTGAAAGTCATTTGCCACATTCTCATAACATAAATTTTCATAAAATAAGAAAATCATATAATTTCTTCTCAATCAATAAAAAATAGCTAAAAATTTCCTGAAACCATTTCCCATATACATTTTTCATATTCCTTTTCTTCTCATTAACTTGTCTTCTAATTCCTATGAAGCTTAAAGATTAACATCCTTTTCTTCAAATGCTCCTCCATTGACCAACCCATGCCATACTGTTTTCTCTAATTTTCTCACTAAAATTATGCCACAGTCTAAGGGCCCGTTTGGGGGCAGCTTATAAGTGCGGTGGCGTTTTTGAAAAAGTTGCTTAACTGTTTAGTTCTCGCGTTTTTGAAAACGCTGCTTGCCGTGTTTGGGTTTTTTATATTAAACGCAGGCTGCGGGTCAACCCCCCGGGCCACTTTTCAGGGTAAACTGCTTATCCTAAAACGCACAAGCTGCCCCAAACAAACCCTAAATGTGCTAGGGTTATTTACAAAATATCCCTTAGAACTTTTATATAGTTATAAATAAATTTTTAAATTTAATATTTTTTTAATAACATTTAACTAACTAAATGACAACAAAAAAAAACATAAATAGAAGTGTATATAATTCACCTTGGAAAAATAAGTCTTTACTCATGTTATTATTTTTATCATTTAATGATTATACATAAAAAAAATTAATTCATAATTTAAATACTAATTTGATCTCTATTTGCAATTAACAAAAATAATACATTTTTTTTGAAAATTCTTTTATAAAAAGATTCTTCAAACATCATCAACATGTAATAAAAATATTATTTACACAAAATTTCTCCCACGGTAAAAGTGTAAAACCGCCCAAGCTCCTTATAAATGCCCCAACCTCCCCTTCTCCTCCACTCCCATCACACACACACCCCCACCCGCTCCCATTAGAATCAAACCACTCTCCAAACCCACAGAATCACCAAATCAAACAGCCAAACAGACAAAAGCCCGCCGCCCGCACTCCACAATGGTCAAATCTCAATCTCCCACTTCCTCCTCCTCGTCCTCCGCCGCCACCACCACCACCATCTCCGGCGGCCGGAAATGCAGAAACCAGAAGCAGTTCAAAGGAGTAAGAATGCGAAGCTGGGGCTCATGGGTCTCCGAAATCAGAGCCCCAAATCAAAAGACTCGCATTTGGCTCGGCTCTTACTCCACCCCTGAAGCCGCCGCGAGGGCTTACGACGCCGCGCTTCTCTGCCTCAAAGGCTCCTCCGCCTCCCTCAACTTTCCCCTCTCCTCCCCTCACCAACCCCCTTCCTCTCTCCTCTCCCCCAAATCCATTCAACGCATCGCCGCCGCCGCCGCAGCAGCCGCCAACACCGCCGCCGCTGCCGCCGTTGCAGAAGATGAAATATCGTCATCACCTCCACCGGCTGACAGTTTGGTGGACTTCGGAGCTTTCCAATCGCCTAAATGCTTCATGGATCCGACATGGAATCCGTTTGGGTTCTTCACTCCTTTGCATCAAGCAGAGGAGTTTGATGAGATTGGTGATCTTAGTCTCTGGAGCTTCTGCTAATGGTTTCCTTAATTACTGATTAGTAAATTTCATTATTATTTTTTTAAAAATTTTTAAGAGCAAGAGACTGACTTCGGAGTCCCTCAGAGGAAATAGTTGGGTGTTAATCGAACTGCTAAAGTTTGGGGGCTTTTTCCTTCGGGGGTTAATATTTCAGTGGTGTTTAGTTGTCATGATTCATTCGGTGATTTAGGTATATTTGTAAAAGTTTTACTTGAGAGAGTTACATAGAGGGTTACATGTCATAATAGTAGTAATAAGGAGGGGAAGATGCATTGAATGTTGATTTGTTCAGGCTGCTTTATTTTGTATTGTTTAATCATGCAGGATTTGGTGGAATGGAAGGATTTTCAGGCTTTTGTTTTTTTCTTTTCTTTTTATATATTTATATTTATCAAATATATGATTAATTATTGGATGGAAAAATAAAATAAAAAGAAAGATGCTTTAAGTTGCCAATCTCATGTAGAGAATATATATATATATATATATATATTGTTCAAAAAATTTTTAATAGGTTCTTTTATGTGGAATGCCTTGAAAATTATTTTAATTGAATTCTTACAATTATATCATCTAGTATAAAAAATAGATATTGAGATGTATTGTTGGATTTAAAAAAAAAAAAAAATCTATTAATAATTTCCTATCTTTGTTAATACATAATCCTAAAAATGCATAAATTTTAGTAAACAAAGTCACTTAAAAAATAGATCACAATTTTTAGTGAGCAATGAAAAATTTTTCTAAAAATTAAGTTGAAACTTTTTGATGTACAATTTGTATGGAGAAAATATTATGTCTATCATCCGAACGAGTTATTATTGTGCGCAAGACGCCGTATGTAAGGCACCTTAGTTTGCTGGTCAAAAGTTTAGGTTTACATTCAACATATCTCACACTCATGATCGCGATCTATGTAGTTGTTAAATTCACTTAAATATATATTTTTTTTAATAAAAATGAAGCCATATTTCTATTGCAAGATGCAAATCTTCTGAGAAGTTTTTTCTGTTGGTGACATTTCAGCTTTTACTTTTCTTTGTTATGAAAAATATGAATTTTTGTGGGAAAGAGAGTGCAATAATTCAGTAAAGCACATATTGGATGCATTTTCTTAACTTTGGCAAAGGATGGGGGATTGTGCTGTACTGGTTGCCCAAAAAATTGGTATTGGAATCTGCCTGCCTTCATTGACTTCTTCTCAAAGAAACGAGATCCGTATAGAAAATTAACTTGCTTAAGCAAGGAATCCCATAAATATAACCTGAATTTATTTATGCTATCTTTATATAACATCACACGCAAATTATGGTGTTATTTTCTAAGATGATTTGGTGATATTTGGCTATGATAATCGAAAAATCAAGTTTTGTTGCCTTCGAGACGTGTTGTTTGTCAGCGCTCAGGAACTAACATTATCATTTTTGATCTAAAATGGCGAAAAATTACCGTTATATTGAAACAACTTTAGAGAAGCTGTTTTACCAAACGAAATCAAATCCATGCGTTGGTGTTTGTCGCATCAGAACGAAACTTCACTGCTTTCTTAAATGAGGCCTAAGTTGTCAATTTAGTAGGCACAAGTCTTGTTACAAGTCTCATTACAAGTCTCATTATTTTTCTTGGATTTTATTGGAGGCAACTTTAACTTTTCTATTTTATCTTTTAAAAGCACAATCTTCGATCACAATTTCAAATTTTCTTTTCTTGAAATACTTCATAAAATGAAATTGAATTTTAAATGACCATTATTTCTTAGTGGCATTTATATACATATAACACAATTTATATATTTTTATGGAAGTAGCACCTGTATTTTTGTATTTACGGATATAACGTTCAAAATGTTGATATCACATCAAAAATATCAATATAACTTATTCTTTAAAACTGAAGCACCTTTCTCAAGCAAAAATTATATTACCAAAGTGTTATGAACATAAAGATCTAACTTAAGTGCCAGACATATAAATGAATAAGGATTATGTGATATGTATGTAAATTTTTTTATTTTTTTTTGCTATTTCTATTAAAGACATTTACATTCATGATAAGAAATTCTTATGTATTTACACATCTCACAGCTAAACTTTCATATTTTCATATATAGCACTCAAATTATTTTAATATCACATCAAATATAGCACTATTATTGCTTTATAAAATTGGAATACATCATTTCATAAGCTTAAAACACCAAAATTTTATTTATGTAAATCTGACTATCCAAAATATGTAAATACATAAGAATTGTATGCTACCTATGTAAATTTCCCCTTCTATTATTGTAAAAGCAATCCAAAAACTATCTCTAAAGAAGAGCTAATCCCACAATGTGGGTAACTGTAATTTTCCTTTTGTCTAATCGTTGCTTTGGGGATATAATTTCCTTCTTGTTTTTGTTTTCTAGAGACGTTTCAATTGGTGGCTTTGGCAGACATTTTCCTCTCTAACTTTATTGATGATGATTGCAAAGAAATTGTGATTATTTTCTCAGCACATGTAATTTTCTGATTTAGCTCAGCTCGTCCATGCTTGGGAGCATATTTTCATTGAAAGGACTAACACCTAATTCTTATGAATTTACAAATCTATCACCTAAACATCACATTTTTACATTACCGCCCAAATCATTCATATCGCATACAAAAAATGCCACTTTTTTTATTTTTACTAGTAAAATGTAACTTTTCATGCATAGGAAACGTAGTATATATGCATGTAAAAATTGAAGTTTAGGTGTTAGATATATAAATACATAAAAATTGTGTGAGGTGTATGGAAATTATCATTTTTATTTGTATTGAGCTTCTACCTTTCAACAGAAAAAAAATTGCAATGACAATAAACAATAGTAAATTTTTGATTTGTATGAGAACTTATGATGATTCTATTTAATTTTATGTCAAGACTTTCTCAAGATATTTTGATTTGAATTTGGACCTAATTCAAACTAATTATAGGCTAATTTGAATATATCTCAATTGAGCTACATTTTAATCATTTATTTTGATTTAAGTTCAATTGGATAAATAAGAACTTGTTTTGATCATTTTTTTTTAAAGTCAAATTCTTAATCCTTCTTAGAACACAAACAAATTGAATGTATAATTGGTATAGAATATAATATATTTATGCATGAACTCATACATTTAAACTTATGTTTTTTGATTGATATCATGCTTGCTAGATTAATCCAGGCTTCGAGTCAATCAAATTATATTTGTTAGTTGGTTTAAGGGTTAGTTGTGCAGATGTTTGTTTTATTTTATTTACTTGGGAGAAATTTGTTTGTATGAATGTATAATAGTACAAAAAAAAAAGCAGGGTTTTGAAAATTTGAGCATTTGATTGGAAAAAAATAAATAAAAAGTAAAAACTTAATGAATTTTGAATATTTTCTTAGTTCATTAATGTATTATCTAATAATTTTTAAATACATTGGGTACAACCTCACTAAGACCACGATGAATGACTCTCACAACCTCACTCTGCAATATCAAGGTCATACTTGTCATCTATGAACTCATACTGACATTACTATATTCGTGCTATAAATTAATTTCCATTTATAGCCAACCAAAAATAAAAAAAAACTGAATTTTATTTTACATTCAACCAAATAATCTTAAGAAAATATAGAATAGTGTATAAATATTACACAATATTTGAAATACATCAATAACCTAAACCTAATCAAAAAAATATCTTCTTGTTCATCTTTATTTAAGTAAACAAATAGATAGATTTTTTAAGAAACCTCAAATTTTTAGCCAATTAAAATACCCACACATAACTAGCCCAAGCAATTCATTGAAGGGGAATATGTAACTGACACTCCAATAATCAAGTTAAAAATTAGGTCTATGCACCTCATTTTCACAAGTTTTAACTGACAAATTACAATATGTAAAGACCAACTTGAGTTAAGTAAAAAAAGAGAAGGCTATTAATGAGAGGTCATTCATTTACATTTTTGAAGATTCTTTCGATTAGCTTATTATGTTGAATTAGCTCTTAGTCTACAGGGATCTTACAAGTTATAATAATTGAAAAAAATCACTAAGAAGTCTTATTTATATACCCTGCCCGACCTTTGGCTAATTAAGATTTATCCAAATAAAATTTATCTACATATGAAGTGTGCAGCCATAATGCAAAATACTATATCCAATAATTACTATTATCTCACTAAATTTTGGGAAATCCTTTGTCTTAATTAGTATTATCAAATTAAGCCAGTTTAGTGGACTTCTCCATGGTGAATGATAACACGAATGGTTTTAAACTCTATAATTCTAATATTAGTCTATATCTGATCAACTATCGAGTTTATGTGTATATTTTGAAATAGAAATGATAATGAGTACCCATCCGTTTGTGGTATAAGGTAATGTGATTAAATAATAAATATTTTTAGACTCATAGAAGTGTGAGTGTTAGCATTGACACTAGAGATGGAAGCTGATCGATTGAGCCCACTTTGTTCCCAACTTTGTGTTTGAATAGATCTATTAATCTCTTCTTGTGGGACATATGATCTCATATAATTCGTGAACCCGTATACTGTGCTTTCTTTCTTCTTCCATTCGCTTTTTCGTTATACACCATAGAGCTTTTGTACTCGTGTAGCGGTCTAAAGAATAAATAAAATAATATATCATATGTTGTACTGTATATATCCATATATAGAATTGCTGTTGATAAGATCTTCGACATGAATATCAAACAGTCAATAAATGGATATGTTCTTGATGATGGATTGAAGATTTCTTCCTTCTGCCTCTGAAAAATATTCATCGAGCTCAGTGTAGCAGCCAGATGGCTATCAGTGAGCTTGCGGGATGACTCAATTAATACATACAAGCTTGAAAGAAGAACTCGGGAAATGTGAGTGATCTTGGCTAGAGAAACTCGCTTGAAGATTTAAGCTTCGTGAACCCGACCTGATGAACTCATGTGAAGGACGACAAGCTTCGAAGGTACTTGTGAGGTTCTTTTGGGTAGCAGGAAGCTCTGTTGCTTTTCACCAACAAAAGATAAGACTAATGAGTAACACTGCATGATCATATTCTTATCATTAAGTGTATGGTCAATGATCTTGATCCAATAGGCCCATAGGATCCATTAAGCTTTCTTATTGCTTAAGAAAATTTATTTTTGAATATCCATCAGGACTCAATCAATTTCAGTCAAATTTAAAGCGCTAAGAGACGTGTTAAGTAATTTTTTCTCCAACTTATATGCCGAGAGTGAAAACAAGATTGACAAGATTTTATTTGGTTTGAAGTCACAAGGGTAGGTTCATGTGTTCTTTAATTTTATTTGATCGACAAGTTTAAAGTTTGCATCCCAGTTTGAATATCTTATGTGTCTGCCTCGGAAACCCTTGGCTCATAACCAATAATTATTTATAAGACAAAAATTATATTTTCAAATCATAGTTTACTTTTAGATCGACATCTGAAAATAGATTGACAAATGATTGATTAAAAATAAATCTAGGGGTAATATTTAAATTAAAAATTTTTATAATTAAGTTCTAGAGTATCTAGAAGCCCGTTTGGAGCAGCTTATTTGGAGCGGTGCGCTATGAAAATGCTGGATGAGGCGTTTGCAAAACACGGGGCGGTAACATTGCTTAAAAAGTTATTTTAAACGTGGGCCGCTGGTTCGACCTTGAGGCCCGCATTTCTTCATGAACTTATTACTCATATAACTCTCTCAGTGCTCCCCTCTCACCGCTGGCTTGCATCTCTTCTGTCCTAGGTCGATCACTCTTCTCTCGCGTCTCTTTCCAGTGGCGACATTTTGCCTTTCTCCTTTCCCTCTTCCCTTCGATCTTGGTGGCAACAGTTTGCCTCTCTCCTCTCCTCTTCCCTTCGATCTCCGACTCTCTGTCTGTTTACTGTGCTCTCCATCCTCCCACGGTCACCTATTTTTTTCGATGAAATAACTTTCTCTTTGCGATTTGTGGCTTTCTCATTTGTGGTTTGAAGTGAGAATTTAGATTTTGCTATTTCTGTCTTGGTGGATGTGTGGAGGTGGTGGTTGGAGTGTGGTTATGTTTGTATTAGAGGATTTGTTAGTAGATGTGTGGAAGTGATGGTTGGTGTCTGATTGTGTTGTGCTCGAGGAAGTGTGGAGGTGGAAGTGTTGCGGAGGTGGTCATTGGTGTGTGGTTGTGTTTGTTAGAGGATGTGTTGGTAGATGTGTGGAGGTGGTGGTGTTGTGGAGGTCGTGGTTGGTGTGTGGCTGCGTTTGTGTGGAGGAGTTAGTGTGTGGAGGAGACGGTGGTGGTGTTGTGGTTGTGTTGGTGTCTTGATGTGTTGGGTGTCCTGAGGTGTTTGTGTGTGGAGGTGGTGGCAGTGGTGATGTGTAGGTGGTGTAGTGTGATGTGGAGGGGCATTGGTGATGGTATTGTGACACTCCTGTTTTTCTCTAAGTAAGGATATTGTGGCATTCTAATTTATGTTGACTAGTTTTTTCATGTTAGTAATACAATTGTTAAGACAAATGAGGTTAGTTCATTTGCAATGTGGGATAAAGATACAAAATTAAGTTTTATGACATTTGCCTGAATGAAGTCAAATTGAAAAATAGGCTGACAACCTATTTCAATAACAAAGGTTGACAAAATATTATTAGAAAATTTAAGAAAAGTGCAAGCAGAGAGTATAATATGATGTAGTTAAAAAACAAGTGAGATTAGTTAAAGAAGGATTGAAAATTTTGGAAGGAATTGAAGCGCAAATCAATGGGTTTGGGGTGAGATTTAGTAAAGTAAAGGATTGATGCTTCCAAGGAGTGGTGGGTAGAGAGACCAGTGGTGAACATTTTTGAAATGTCCTCTATTTTTGTCAAATTTTAAATTATTTTTAAATCCAACAACATGTTATATGAATTTATAGGTTTTGTTTGCTGTGAAAAAATTTAAATGCAGTGGAATCAATCTCGAGCTGAAGGAGAAGTTGGATTGTATGTTTAGAGTTGTCGTGCCAACGAGCAACAATGCATGTGCCCCCTAGTGAGGCGGGGTTTGGTGGCATCCCCCTAAATTTGAGAGCTGATCAAACAGGTGATACAAATGAAGACCCGAGCTCGAACCTCGATGAATTAGAGTCCACGAGCCGACCAAAGAGTCCCCAGGTTGAAAAAAGGGGGGGAGCTGCTTTTCTTAGAAGACAGATCTCACAGTTAGTGGCTTTATACACTAGTGACCCCGACCCATCACAAGCAACTTCTATTTAGCAGGTTATGCGAATTTGGGAGGCAACTCTAGAAATTTATGAGGACTTGTTGTTGTATTTGTTCGCTAGAATGATGTTAAAAGATTCGATCCAGAGAGGGTTTTCCATAACAATAACCTTTAACCGTAGGGTGGCTTATCTATATTATTTTTATAGGGGCAGTGACATTTGAGGGACACTTTTTTATTATGTTCTTGTATGACATTCATACTTGTTATTTGTTTATTTACTTAGGACATTTTTATTTGTTTATAATTTTTCATGCTGCTTTAGATATTTATGTTGCTTTGGATATGTCACTTTACTTGAGAGTTTTTCATCTATTTTTATGTTTACTTCTGTAATGATATTTGCTTATATTGATTTTGTTCATAACCTTATATGATTGTAGCTAATTCATTAATGCTTATGTTTTAGCCACTTGATACCAAAATACATGGATGCAACTAGAGAAAGACGCAGAACGAGAGTTGCAACTGCGGTATGCTTGATATATGATTATTATAACCCGTAGATAGAGCACTCCACTTGCATGACAACCTCATATTTTAGCAACAAATAGGTTGAGGAGTTGCTTGCGGGCCATCTAGCGAGATTTAGCAATATATTCCACATGACCCAGGCGGTATTCACCGACGCAGAATGTCAATTTTCATATAAATGTGTCATATTTATTACATTCAATTCTCAAATAAATACCTTAATTATGTAACATTTCGTTATTTTTTTAGAACTGTATTGGAACAATCGATGGAACGAACGTTGATGCACATGTTCCAAATAATGAGAAAATCGATATCATCGGTCGTTGTGGGCCCCCGATATAGAATGTCATGATGGTATGCGACTTCAATATGTGCTTAACTTTTATCATGACCGGTTTGGAGGCTAGTCCACATAACACTTGAATTTTCAAATCTACAACATAGAATTACAAATACAACTTCCCACATCCACACACAGGTTCGCTCGAGACTAAACTAATCTACTAATTTTTTTCCTTTAACACTAATTATTCAATTTACATCAGGTAAATACTATTTGGTCGATGATGGGCATTCGTTGCACCCAGAATATCTCAAGCTATATCCTAATATGAGATAACACATAACTGATTTTGAGCGAGTCAGCAATGTCTCGTGGGCAGGAAAGAAATGTTCAACAAAGACATTCCTCCATAAGTAGTGTCATTGAGAAGACTTTTGGTGTTTGGAAGAAGAAATAAGTTATACTTCACATTATGTCATCTTACTAGTTTCCCAAACAAGTGCAAATTTTGATTGCCACAATGACTCTCCGCAGTTATATTCGATGACATCTTTCACGCAATTCTATTAGGCGGATGAGGATCAAGCACATATCCCTACCAATGCATATGAGTAACATCTTGGACAGAGTCTTTGTCACATGGAACAAATGATGTTTCCGAGATCTGCACTCAAGATGAGAAATGTGCAAGCGAGATGACAGAGTTGAGAGAACGAATTACGGATGCGATAGTTGGAGGGTGATTGGAGGGAATGTTATTTATTTTTGTTAATTATAATGGCTATTGAAGATATTAACTATTTATTTTATCAGTATTTTATACAGTTCATGCTTATTTATGTTTCTTATGCATTTGATATTTACTACTTTAGTTTTTTATACAATTTGTATGTGTTTTTTTCCTTTCTGGATTTCTTTTTTTTTTCTTTTGGTGGGGTTTTGAGGTCTATTTGAGAGATGTTTAACCTTATGAGTTTTTCTGGATGACTTATATGTTGCTATTGATTGGTGTCACATGTGAAATCCTAATGAAGACAACCAAGTTCTTCTCTTTTTTTTTCGGTGCTATAGTTTTTTAGGCTCTTTTAGATGGTATTTTTTGGTGATATGCTATGTGACACACACAACTTGGTATTACATGGGTTAAAGACAACTAATAACCCTTTTTTATAATGTATATTGTCTTATTGTGGTGACAAATTTATTGGTTTATGTACTGATTTCTATTAGACCTCACAGCTGCATAAAACTTTAATTAATTACTTATATTATTAATTTTTACTTGTGCTATGTCTAAGGGTATATTTTTTTAAGCCTTCACGCTAGAGGATTGCACTGCTACCATGGACCTCAATATTACCCGCTCACTTCACATCAGCCACAGAACTGCGAGAGACAGTTTTACAAGAGGCCGTGTAGAATCATGAAAAACTGTGACTATTTTTTGTGGGCAGATAGGTTGGAAGATGCCACTGTCGAGAGTGATCAGACATTGAGAGTATCCTTAGAGGATGGCTTAACCCGTGACATACGCTACTAACATTTTAAAAATAATATTTTTATATTATTAATTTTTATTTTAATACTTTTTAAATTAATTTTCGTAATCATGCTACTCACTGTCAAGTGAGGCGTCTATCTTTATTTTATAATGTTATGTAATAGATATTTAATTTTAAGTATATAATGTATTTGTATGAACAATTATGTTGCAAACAAAATTACCATACATGGGCAGAACATTCATTTATCTAGAAATAATTGCATCACAGTTGTTTTCAAACTGCAAAAAACAAACAGACGATCGAACATTTATCTGCAAGAACTTTTCCAGTACTGTGCAGCTTCGTAGAAGTTTAGTACTAAGCTACAACTGTCTCAAACAGGCCCTAAATTCTAATTTCAATAGACTTATAATCAATCTAAATTTCTCATTGAGACAAGCCCAAAAATATTTAAAATGCTCCAATTTGATTCATACTAAGAGCACTTGAAGCCTAGTTTAAAATTTCATCAATTGATCATCAAATCTCAATCATGTTCCTACAACTAAAATAGAAATTCAATAAGCCTAAGATCACTTATTTTAAAATTATTAAATTATTAAACAATACAAAATGATTTAGGATCAAAAGAATAAGGAATTGTAAACTTTGTATCCCCATCTATTTCAGTCGCAGCAAAAAGCTAGCCTGCAAAATATCTACTTACACAGTGAGTTATCTTAACCTTTCCAGGGCTCATTTTATTTTTCTTTCTGAAATTTTCGTTTAAGAATTATGTTCTTCAATAAGATTTTTATTTTTATTTTTATGATAAGATCTTAAAATTAAGATATAATGCCCAAATTTATTTATATATTTAATTTACGTTAAGTTTTATCCCAATCTCCGTAAAATTTAAGGCCTCACCATTCGGGCCTTCTTCGTTCAAATAGGTTATGATTAAATGTAAATGCTTCTTTAGATACTAAACATTACAAAAATTTTTTTTACATTTCAAAAATTATATTTACCTTATCACCTATTGTCTGATTAGATTTTATATTAGATATTGTTAGGTATGTGACTCATATACCGATAGATGGAGTCTCTTGGTGAAGAGACGTGTCTCTTCATAGTTGGTGGGTTGAGGGAGAGCGAGGACGAGTTTGTAATTTATCCATGGGTGGTTTTATCTATAAATAGATGTGTGATACTATGGATATGTGAACCGAACATTGTAACTCCTGAAATAGTGAAATTCACAGCTCTACTCCCGAGGACGTAGGCATGTCTTTACCGAACCTCATTAAATCTCTGTGTCCTTCTGGTTTTGTGTCGATTACTGTTTTACTCCGTTCTAAATTTTCCTAACAGATATCAGCTCAAATGAGTTATCTATAATATTATTTATTGGTAAAAGTGATAATTAAGACTAATCCTATAAATTAATATGATTGTTGGATGCAAGCATAAATTATTCCAAGTAGAGAACAAAGTCAGTTTGGTTGATTTACAAAACATGAATCGGGCCTAAAATACTGACCATGCGATGGTTAATGAGCATTCTTACAGTCAGGGGCGGAACTATATTATATATAGGGGTTGTTGCAGCCTTAGAATTTGTAATTTATTTATATAAATAGTAAAATTTAGTATTTTTTTATGTTAGGAATTATAATAGGAAATAATTTATTCCTGCAATAAATTATTTCCTCATATCAAGAAGATATTTTATATTTAATTCCTTAGATTAGGAATTACTTATTTTCCCGTTTTGTATTATCTCATATATCTCCTAATAATTAAAATTAATTGATTATTGGAGATATTGAGAGATATCTTTTTTCTTTCATATCATTTCCTTTTATTATTTTTCCTATTATAGGATTCTTGTAAGGGTTATTTATACCCCCATTCATATTAATGAAATAATAAAGTATTCCGCATTATTCTAAATTTCAACATTTTCTTCTGTAATTCAAGCAATTTAATAAGTACACAGTAGATATATTTTTTTGCCTAATACTTTAAAAACAATAGATATTTGATGATTTTGACTACCCTAAAAAATAATATTAACTCCACCCTGATTGTAGTTGTAGCTTACGTTTTTTAAAGAAAAATCAATTTCTTATAATTTTTTTTCGTTCTGAAGTCTTTTGAGAAAACTCTTGGACACTAAAAAAGATTTGATTGGACTCCAAATTAACATTCTCGAATAAATCACTTAAAGTTTAAGAAAAAAATTGAGATGTTAACTAAAGGTAATTAACCCATGTTCATTTAATTCTATTATTATTAAGTCAATTAAACATTCACTTGTCATGTGATCAAGGTGGATCACTTTTAAGTTCTCAAATGAAGTGTTTGGGACTTTGTAAAAAATAAACAAAATGTCACCCTAAAAATATATACATAGATTGTCATTCTTATATAATGGGGACTTGTACTTGAGTTTGAAGATATTGAAAAGGTTTAAAAAATCATGGAGCTCTATTTGAACACCATTATTGGACCACCACCATTGTTCCGGAGCCTAATTACAGCCACCCAACTGTTGTTGTCAAATGGTTGCCAATCGACCCCCTTAGTTGAGTCACTTGAATACTATCATTAGATTGCTTGTGCCCGATCACTTCTAGTTGGTCTTTATTTGTTGACAACATCGCCCAACTACAATTGCTTAGGCCACAATTTCTCAATCATCATCACTCAACTACAATTGTTAAACTACAAGCCCTTGACTATTGTTACTTGATTATATATTCCTGTACACATCACCAAAATGAATAGATGTATGTCAATTTTGTGGATAACGTCACTAACTAGATTATGAAAATCAGACTGACTATTAAACATGAAAAAAAAAAAGGTTAAAAGTTCAAACTTCAAATGTTCAGCTGGAGTTGAACTTAATGACGTAATAAATATTAAAATTATTTTATTATGATTGTAATGATGTGATAATATAAATACATGATTATAATAAATATAACTTGAACACAAGTAACATTTTTAATAGTTGAAAATTTTAAAATTGATATAAAACTCTTCATGATACAATTATGCATGTATAGTAAAAAGATAAATATATATTAATATATTTGGAAACTAAAAAGAGAAATATAATATAGACATATAATTATTAAAATAATTTATTGTAAGAATGTAAGTTATAATAATATTGTAATTTATAATAATTAATAAGAATAAAGAGTTTGCAATATAAAAAATTTGTAAGCACAAATTTTATTATAATATTATTATATTTTACAACCATTTGATTTTTACAAATCCCATTCTAACTTTTTTATTTTTGCAGTCCAACTCATATTTCAACACTCACTATTCTTTAGTCTCACATTATAAAGTAAATTTAACATATTTATACCAAAAAATAAAAAATAGTTCTACATCTTGAGTTCCTATGTCATTTAGGTGGTGAGTATATAATGAATTAATATGATTAAACTTATATTAATCATTATATTGAAGATTTTTAAATTAACAATTATATGTTTGATTTCATATAATTTTTAAAATTATATATTCTATAAGAAATTTTAACATTTTAATTGAGAATTAAAGATAAATAAATAGGTAATTTGTGACTGATTTTATATAATTGGGACCATCTCGAATGGTGGTTCACAACGATTGGATGCGAAAATAATGTTTGAGATTAATCGGACCGGCCCTATGCCTGGTTCACAATCAATCAATTAAATCGGTATGTTGCCTAAAAAGTTAATGTATATTATTAACACCAATGCTAGTAGCCTCCAATTTCATCACATGCTATCATAAAAATCATCAACACATGCCCTTGAATGAAATGCTCAAGCAAATCATTGGCATCAACATTGATGCATACTGTAATTGCGGCCTATATGACGTTGACATCGTCTATCATTGTTGCCCATCATTTCTAATAATATCGATATATATCGTTATATATACAATGTCACACCATTAACACATACCACACCGCCAAGACAATATATGTCAAAGGCTAACATCATTGCTCGAAAAGGTGATACATACTATCAACCTTAGTGTTGATGCTATCGATTTTAGCACTTATTATCACTCCCAACTTCATTGCGCTCGACCACCCATAAAAACGTACACATTATGAAATTGACTCTAATTCTATATACCAACCACAAGATTATATCATAAATTTTTTATCAATGATCTCTGCTCCTCAAAGCTAACTTATTTTTTGAGAAAACGTGAGGGTCACACCAGCTTTATTTGAGAAAAAAAAGTGTTACAAAATGTAAAGAAAATAAAATAGAACTCACAATACTTAGTCAAGATCATGTAATAATAATAATAAAAAAAAACAATACCAATCACGACATTTAGCCAGGATGAGATGGTAAAAAAGAAACACAGGAAGGCTGAGATAAGGAAAACTTAACAACAATCAGAGAAAAAAACCAAAACAAACAAACATAATTCAATAAGCAGTTGAAATTGAAACAAAGGAAAAACTAAAAAACCAGAAAAAGATCAACAATCGATCAACACCAAATGGAATAAGGCGGGAAAAAAACTGTTCAACCGATAGAAATTCTAAAACAAATCAAGATTCAACAAATAAAACATGAAGATCACCAACCAATCAAAGTTTATATTCAATAGATGTTTGTCGATTACTGAAAATTCTTGCATTCCTTTCATACCAAATCACATAGGCAACCACTTGTAAAGCCAAGTAATAAAAACACTTAGAAATTTTATAAGATAAAGTGTCAAGAGTGATAAATAACTTGCAAAATATTGTTAGGTGCATTGAAAGAATTACCAATATGAATACAACTTTTAAGAAGCATTTGAAAAAGTCGACATTCAAAAAAGAAATGATCATGTGATTCAAAATCATTTAAGCATAAAACATAATTTAAATTAAAATGCATCCCTCTTAAAGATAAAACATCACAAGGTTTTAGTCCTTTGATAATAACTTTCCAAACATGAATAACATACCTTAAAAGAGAAACTTTTATACCAAAACAAGCTTAAACCAATTAACCTAAGGATAAGAAGCATAATAAGTAAATTAAACATCTCTATGAGAATAGGTGGTACATGATCCCAAAATATTTATGCTTACGTTTTTCACTTTATATTTCTTCTCAATCATAATATCTCTTTCTTTGCAACGGATGCCAAAAACTTGACTCTGAAGCAAATAAGAAATATATTTTAATTATTTTATAATACGAGATTCTACACAAGTATACGTATCGTTTATCAAGTAATATAGGACTTTCTGATTAAGCCCCGATATGTCGAACCCACACAGAAATGTCTAAAATTTTAAAGAAAGTAGAAAAACAACTTTTCACTTTTCAAAATGATTTTGTAAATTATGTTTTAAGATAGAAAGTTTTAAATTTGTTTTTGATATTTTCTTTTTAAGAAAAAGTAAAGCAAGCAATTAAAATTAGCAAGACTTTAAAATTATATATATGAAAGCAAATGAGAATGAAATATCTTTTTCCTCCTTCAACGAATCAGTAATAATTATGAAATTTCGTTGTGGAAGTATCTAATGTGTTGTGCCAAATAGGAGCAGCTATATTCTTTACCCATACTTGGTTCTATAAAGAATATTGGTTAATTTGAAGTTTTGAAATCTTGTAGAAAAGTTAGACAGGAAAGATACTAGCTCTCACTCTAGAGTTCCCTCTTCTCCCTCCATCTGGGGGCTAACATCTCATAAAAAAATTTAAAACATCAAACCAAATTAGGGGTTTTAGTCTGTCACTCTAAAGTCCTCTAATTTTACTCGTTAAAAAACAAATCTCCCTATTTATTTGCACTAGATAATTCTTTAGAGGTTGGCGTCCAACTTTAATGATTAACTCTCCTAAATTCTAATTCAAACTATGATAAAGTACAGTGGAAAAGTAAAGAAAATATGGCGAGAAGAATACTCTCTTCCTTCCTCTTTCCCTTGAACCACTTCAAGCTTTTCTCCAACTTCTTCTGCCAAAATTTTTCTTCAAAACTCTTCTCTAGGGTGTGGCGCCACTCTCTGATTTTTTAGTCCACATTTTAATAATTCTCTAAAAGGTGCTTTGGTGTCTCTTTAAATTATATCCAGATTCAATGAATCTATCAAGAGATGCATCCATCCATTCGAATTTTAAATGAATTTTGGTGCTAATAGGACGTTAATGAAGTATAAACCAAAGGGTGCTTCAAAAACCGCTTCAAATTTGCGCCAAAATTAATTTAAATTCGTCACTATAACTGTGGCGCCTATGCGTCAGCCATCTGACGCTTAGGCGCCAAAGGCCAATTTTGCACACCTTTCAATTTTTACTCCAAATTTGATTCTTTTTTTTGCTCCTTTCATCACAATCAGTCATTTTCATCATACCTGCAAAAAATTAAAAATATCTTCCATTAAAGTGCAATATCATTAAAAATAGGTATAAAAATGTGCTTTAAAACACTATATTTTAGGTGTATTAGTAAACATATTCCAAGCACAAGTACGACCATTAAAAATAAGCGTCATACAGATAACATCAATACAACAACTAGGAGCTTGGTGATTAAGAGGCAAATTCTAACAATTACTATGAACACTTAAAGCTTAAACTTGAGAGGAAAATTAAACCAATTAAATATCAAAACATGAATTTTTTCTAAAAGAGATACCCTCTCTAACCAAGGTTCAAAATAAAAAGACATATTATAATTATTAGTAACATGAAAACCTAAAACATACCCGAATTTAGTAGCAACTCTAACAAGTTCTTTCCAAAAAGAAGAAGACATGGATGGAATCCTTTGCCACAAAGAACAATAAAGATTAAAAAACCAATTAATCAAATAAGATTAAAAATTGTAACATTTCCAGTTGATTTTTATTTTACACATAAAGTGTTTAGAAACAAGAGCAGGGAGACCTAAACCACCATTCCGCATAGGCATATTTATTTTATTCAAAGAAATAGTATGAATTTTCTTATTATCATTAATGTTAAGAAAATAATTGAAAAGTAAAGAAGGTAATTTATTCTTTAGACCTTCAGGTAGTATGGAAGAGCAAAGCCAATAATAATATAACTCAAAATAGTAAATTTTATAAGTTGAACTCTGCTAGCAGCTGATAATAACTTTCTTTTCCAACCAACATGCTAATAATTAATTCTATCAATTAGGTTATGCAAATCAGAAATAAATACCTTAGAAGGTTTTATAGTAACACCAAGGTAATTCCATAGCAAATGTTTTATAGAAAAACCAATTAAACAACAAAGAAAGTTTTGAACATTAGTATCCACACTGATAGAAAAAATAATAGTAGATTTAGAAAAATTTATATGAAGATTGTTAGCTTTAGAAAAATACTAAGAGTATTAATAATAAAATTGTAGTGATTAGCATTAGCTTTAATTAAAATATGAATTTGCTCTGCATAAATCAGATGTTTAATATAATCATTTCTAGCTAAGTTATTATCAACCAGAAAAGTAAGATAATGTATAAATAAGGAGATAAGGTAAAACCTTGTTGTAGACCAGCAGAAGAAGAAAAATAGCAATTTAAATCATTATTTATAATAACGGAGAAGTGGATATCCGAAGTACAAGCAACAATCCAATTAATAAATTTTATAGGAATGCCAATAAAATATAATCTAAAATACAGAAAGTCTTTGTTAACTTTGTCAAAAGCTTTATGAGTATTGATTTTAGCACAAAACCTTTTAATGCTATTGGATGAATTGAAACTAAAAAGCAATTCATTCACTAAAATGATATTATCAGCTATATCATGACCAGTAATAAAAGCGGCCTGAGCAGGATGGATAATCTTTTCTAGAATTAGTTTAAGTATATAAGTAAAAAAATAGCAATGTATTAGAAAGAGAAATGGGATGAAAGTCAGAGAAAGATTTAACACTTGTACATTTAGGTATTAATAAAACAACATAATGCTTCTTCTTATGAGGGAGTACAGAAGTGATAAAAAATAGTTAATTGCAAAAATATATCCATTTCTGACAATATCTCAGGTATTTCTTAAAAAAAATGCAGAAAAACCAATCGGACCAGGAGCTTTATTAGAGCCAATAGAGAACAAAGCTTTTTAACATTTTCATTAGAAAAGTTTTGGTTCAGTAAAGAAATATCCTCATCTGAGGTAAATTGCTTATAGGAAAATTATTTCCTAAAGATGTTCGTTATTAATAGGACCATTAAGCAAATAAGAATATAAATTAATAGCTTCCCTAAAAATATCATCATGATTATGAATGAAGTTGCCATCAACCAATACTTTCTTTATAAAATTAGAATTACAACAAATTCTAGCTCTTTGATAAAGAAATTTACCATCATCTTCACCCTTAGATAAGCAAGAGCATTTAGCTCTTTACGTGGCCCATATATACTCACAAAAATTAGAATTGGAGATATTCTTTTAGATAGAAGAAGCTTGTTCCCAAAGAAAATTAGAAGTAGGAGACTTTTCCCATTAAACCATAATCTTATTTTACTCGTCCTTAAGATAAAAAATATAAGATGATAAAACAGTAGAAAAATTCTAATGCCAATTCTTTAGAGCCACCTTAACATTACGAAGCTTATTATGAAAAGAAAAAATATTATCACCTTTCATAGGTATCATCCAAGCATTATCAACAATATTAAAAAGTCAAAGCATAAACTCCAATAACTTTTATATAAAAACCTATAATGCACATTATAGGAAATACTTAGATAAACTAAATAACTATGATAACTCATAACACTTTTAACTTTTATCTTATAATATATTATAAACAATTCTTGTAGAAAATTTTTATCAATCATTTCCTCAATTATAAGGAAGTAAATCATATTAATCTGTTCAGGTTTTACGAATTTTTTTCAAGTTTTTCATGTAATAGCTCAAATAACTAATAAAATTATTATTTTTATATATGTGTGCGAGCTAGAAGATTCAAGAAGTTAGAGTAGTAAGTTTGTCTTAGCGTTGCACGAGAATCCATCACACACTCAGAAGAAAGAAAACAACTAGCAGTGATACCATAAATTTTTACATGGAAAACCCGGAAAGGGAAAAATCCATGGGGTTTAGCCCAGCTAAAGAAATCCACTATAAACTAAAGATTACAAGTACAACACATTGTCCCATAGGAAGGAAAGAGTTACAAAATCTTCTGAGTTACAACATCGATGCACAAAGAAACTCGTCACAAGAAATGAGCAATGATCGATGGTGATCGGCGACGGCCAACAAGTGGTGGTTGACGGTAATCGGCGGTGGTAGGAGTGATGCTAGACTTCCGCTTATTCTCAAAGTTTCAAGCTTTTCCTCAGACCTCAAGCTCTCTTCCCGTTTTAAGAGAGGGGTGAGGTGTTGAGAAATTTAGTGCAAAGAAACACAATAATCGACACAAATCCAGAAGAACAACACAGAGATTTAACAAGGTTCGACAAAGATGCCTACAACCTTGGGAGCAGAGCTACAAATTCACTATTTCAGAGGAGTTACAAGTTCAGTTCACATACCCATAGGGTTACACATCTATTTATAGATAAACCCACAGATAAATTACTAAAACACCCTCGCTCCCCCCAACCCACTAAATTCCAAGAGACACACCTCTTTACCAAGAGACTCCAAATTTCTGGTATATGAGCCATACCTAAAAAATCTCCACCTTGGTGAATATCCATCATTTTAGGAGAAATACATCATGAAGTTTCTTAAACCAAAGTGGGTTGGAGAACCATGCCTACTCGAAGCTCTTATTCTGTTCGCACCAGCACCTCGACAAAACTGCTGTCTCTCGAGCCTGGAATCCTTCGCGCCTGTTTGCGGAATACCTCCGCGAAACCTCTGTTCGTGAATAGTCACGCTTGCTTGCATCCTGTATCCTGCCGAACTCCACCTGTCGCAAATCCTCCTGCGATGAACTGAAGAATTTCGCCGGCCGAACTCTTCTGTTCGCAAAATGAGATTCCTTTTTGCGGAACCGAACTCCACCTTGCGATCCTGATCACAGACGCTTGCGCGAACACCTGGTGAAATGCTCCACGCGAGCCTCTTCCTCAGTTGCAAAGAAAACCCCCAATCCTTTGTCTGTCGGCGCCTGTTTTCAAGCGAAAACACCTTCGCGAAATCTTCACGTCTGGTCGAGCGAACCAACCTCGCCGAACGCCGCGAACGTCTCTTTTTCTGCCTAACTCCTCTGCTCGGTTGCCAAATTGCTGAAGCTGTAAATCACTATTTTCCCTTAATTAAGTATTTTCCTTAATTGAGATTCACAGAAAAAACAATCTTTCTTTCCCAATAATGAAATTGCCTTTTCCTGCTATTCCTAGTAGGAAAAAATAAAATTTCCTTTAATTAAACTTTATTTTCTTTCTTGCTCCACCTGTGGCAAAAGAAATTTTATTTTCTAAAATCCTTCCTTTCCTTTTCAAAAAGAAAAGGAATTTCCTTCCAGCAATTTTTCTTAATTAAGATTATCGGTAAATTAATTTCTTCCATATTCTTGCAAGTTTCCTTTCGTGCCTTTCTGTCGCGTATGTTTCCCGGAGGGAATATTCCTCGTTCCCTTATTCCCTTCTGATTCCTTCCTCTCTGCTTCCCACTTCCAGCCTCCTGCGCCTGCTGTTCGTGGAATAGATCCTCCTGCAAAAGCTTGAATATGCCGCGAACAAAGCCTTTCCCGCCTGATCGCGTCTGCCTTCTACTCGCCGAAGGCTCTTCTGCTGCCCTACACTTTTTGTGAACGCCGCTGAACTGTTGGCAGGCCTGTTCTCGCCGAATGTCTCCCAAATCGTAAAATCCCTCGCCAAACTTCCAGTGAGATGTCGCGATTCACCTATGACAGAATAACTTGCGTCGAATGTCTCCTCTGCCCCCGCGATTCGCTTATGGCAAAATAACTTGCGTCGAACGCCTCCTTTGCCACCGCGATTCGCCTGATCTCTTTCACTGAACTGCTCGAAGGAACACCAAATCCTTCTTCTTCGTTCTTCCTGCGTCGATCTCCTTCTATGCTCTATAACCTCGCTCTGATACCACTTGTTGAAAAATTTAAGGCGAAGAAAAGCAATAATCGACACAAATCCAGAAGAACAACATAGAGATTTAATGAGGTTCGACAAAGATTCCTACATCCTTGAGAGCAGAGCGACGAATTCACTATTTCAGAGGAGTTACAAGTTTGGTTCACATACCCATAGGGTTACACATCTATTTATAGATAAAACCCACAGATAAATTACTAGAACGCCCTCTCTCCCCCCAACCCACTAAATCCCAAGAGTCACACCTCTTTACCAAGAGACTCTAAATTTCTGGTATATGAGCCATACCTAACTTGAGGCTCTATTTATAGAGTCGCGACTGTAATTAATGATGAAATTTGAACCACTCTGATCGAACAGCCTGAAAGGATTCCCTCAATCAGTCGATGTTTGATGGTAATTTGAGTGCTTTAATGATGTCATGATTGAGTGTTATTAAGCTCGTTGGATTTGTCTTGTCAAGATGCTCGATTCGATTATAAGCTTTCATGATTTAACATCCATTTAACTTTTCAAATGTATTCAGGTATCCAAAAGGGGCTTGATAACTTGATATGAGCTTGCTTTGACTCAGATTTGACTAAGTTTAGTATCAAAGGGTACGCCTCGTCGATCAGGCCAATTTGACGATAAGTTTGCTAAAATTGGAGCTCTGATGACCTTAATTGAAGTTTGAATTGATTGCTCAAAAGATTTTCCTGAAATTCGTGTTTTGCCTCAAGATTCTATGTAGGAATTTGTTGATGGTATATCAATATATATGATTTATGCAAAAGTGATGAAGATAAATACATATTTTATCATTCAATAAAGTTAGGTTTATTTTATAAAGAAGTTTTTAAGCTGATCTACTGTTGTGCTGGATTAATTTGCTAATTTAATTTGATAACATATTTGATTTTTTTAATTGTGGTATTGTTGTTGAAACAATTTTATCTAATTTTGTTTCTTCTTTCTTGTTGTGAAAAACGATGACAATAAAGTGAATAATGGAATGAGAAAAATTGCACGCCGAAAAACGAACACCAGAACGACACACAGATTTACGTGGTTCGGCAAATTTGCCTACGTCCACGGATTTGCAGAGCATTTTATTTCTCTGAGGAATTACACCGTCGAGCGCCTCGACGTTTACATAAAAATCTCTATTTTCTTCTCTCCCTTCCTTTCTTTATCTCTTCCTCTCTTTCTCTCTTAGAGGACTTAGCTTGACCCTTGCTTTGTTCTTGCTTGGCTTAGCTCTTCACTTGGCTTGACATTCATCTAATAGCCAAAAGAGACTATTTAAAGAATTAAGGAGAGTGGTTGGTGGGAGGTAGGTGAGCGGTAGGTAGGATGTGGTAGGTGAGCGATATGTGGGAAAGTAGGTGAGCGGTAGGTAAGCCCTCTTAATTAGGAAGCTAATTAACATGTGGTGGATCGGATCTCCACATTACCCAACAATTCTCCCACTTGGAGACAGGGACATTCACTGCACCACCTACAGGTTGCATCATGTGCTGGCGGTACTGAACTTTTCCTCAAACACGATATCCTCCACCCCTGCAACTTAAAGCCCCTATCTTCATGCCAGAATATCAGCTGAAGTCGAGCATAACTTCAGCTTCTCACGAGTAACACACTCAGTTGACATATCACCGTCAACTTAGCCTTGTATCACCAAGCTCTTTCCTGGGTTACTCTTGTATCTGCTTACAACTTCCACTGCATGAGCACTATCCTGCCCCTGTTGAAAGCCCTTTTTAACAAGTCCAACCTTGTACCTCTTACTGCCATCAAGTGCGGTCTTCATCCGGTACACCCACTTATTGTGCAATGCCTTCTTCCTTGGTGGAAGTTCTACCAGCTTCCAAGTCTGATTCCCTGGCAGGGAATTCGTCTCCTCCTTCTTGGCCATCTCCCACTTGCTCGAATTCTCATCTTGCAAGATTTCTTTATAACTCTGTGGTTCTCCATAATTTATCTGTACAAGGTCTGGTTTTCCTGCCTTTGACGCTCTGCTGCTTTTCAGGAAACTGACATTCTTCTGCTTTTCCATAATGCACATTTGACTCATGTGTCCAAGCCTGCAATGTCGCAGATCTCTCGTGCTCTCTGCAACTACAGTAGCAACAATGTTGAGTAAACCAGTAGTCATATATAGTGTGTCAGTTTTCTTACCCCGAGCTAATACTAATGCTCCTTTGGTAACTTTCCAGGTGCTATCTGAGAACACTACCAAATGACCACTTTCATTGAGTTGCCCAAAAGAGATAAGGTTTTCTTTCAACTCAGGAACGTGCCTGACTTTTTGCAAAGTCCATTTGCTCTTATTAGGGAGTGCAATATCAATGTCTCCCATCCCCATCACGTCCAGAGCTTTTCCATCAGCCAGATGTACCTTCCCAAAGTCGCCTGTAACATAATTTCACATCAACTCCCGGTGGGAAGATGTAAGGAAGGAAGCTCCTTAATCCAGTATCCAGTCATCAACAGAACTGTGAACTGCCAACAATAGCGCATTCTGTATTTCTTCAGTTACGACGTTAGCGCCATCATTCTTTTTTTTTCTTAGGATTCCTGCAATTCCTTTTTACGTGGCCAACCTTGCCACAATTCCAACAAGTTGCCTGCTGACAAGATTTTGATTTTGATCTTCCTCTGTTTGAGCTCCTGTCTTGTGATGACCATCTGGAATCAACAATCAATGCCGAATTCAAACCCGAGGTCTCACCAGAATCTTTCCTGCGCACATCTTCAATCAAAATCAAATCACGAATATTATCATATTTCAGTTTAGATTTACCTGCAGAACTGCTAACTGCCATCCTCATAGTTTCCCAGCTATTTGGCAATGAAGCCAACAATATCAACGCACATATCTCATCATCAAAATCAATTTTAACAGACGACAATTGATTTGTGATAGCATTGAAATCATTTACGTGTTGAGCAACAGACATAACTTCCATCATCTTCAAGTTGAATAAAATTTTCATCAAGTGCTCCTTGTTATTCGCCGATAACTTTTCACACATACCTGATAAAGCCGCCATGAGATCTGTTGTAGTCTTTTTCTTGATGATGTTGAGGGCAACTGATCTCGACAGGGTTAATCGTATAACCCCTATAACCTGTCGATCCAACAGATTCCATTTCACCTCGCCCATCTTTTTCGATCATTTTCTCAGTAACGGAAGATGAAGTTTCTTCCCATAGAGGTTGTCCTCTATCTGCATCCTCCAGTAAGCAAAATCTGTGCCATTGAACTTCTCGATCCCCGATATCATCACTTCGTCTCTGCCCATCTTTCTTATTTAGATCCGAACCCAAAGCGCTGATACCAGTTATTGTGAAAAATGACGACAATAAAGCGAATAATGGAACGAGAAAAATTGCACATCGAAAAACAAACACAAATAGATTTACGTGGTTCGGCAAATTTTCCTACGTCCACGGAGCTGCAGAGGATTTTATTTCTCCGAGGAATTACACCGTCGAGCGCCTCGACGTTTACAAGAAAATCTCTATTTTCTTCTCTCCCTTCTACTCTTTCTCTCTTCCTCTCTTCCTCTCTTCCTCTCTTTTTCTCTTAGAGAACTTAGCTTAGCCCTTGCTTTGTTCTTGCTTGGCTTAGCTTTTCACTTGGCTTGACATTCATCCAATAGCCAAAAGAGATTATTTATAGAATCAAGGAAAGTGGTAGGTTGGAGGTAGGTGAGCGGTAGGTAGGATGTGGTAGGTGAGCGGTATGTGGGAAAGTAGGTGAGCGGCATGTAAGCCCTCTTAATTAGGAAGCTAATTAACATGTGGTAGACCGGGTCTCCACCCAACATTTCTATGATCAAACTCTTTATAAACATACATATTTCCTTATTTATTTTATGATGAATGATATGCGGTATTATTTATTTATGAAAATAATATAAAATTTATTTCTCAGTGTGGGCTCAAATATATAAAGGGAAAATTACATAAATAGCACCCAATTCTTATGAGTATACCTATCTCATACCTAAAGTTTTATTTTTATACACATAGCGGTTTATTTAAGAATGAAAAGATGGATTTGACTATTAAAAGATGATAATGAATGCTACTTTTCATATATTATTTGTAATAATGAAAGATTTTATGTGAGATAAGTAAATATGAAAATTTTGAATGCTATGTAAGTAAATAGATAAAACAACCATGAACTAATAAATCATTCCAATAAAAAGAGAAAGCAAAAGCTTATTGTACCTTACAATGCAAAGTCAGGGCCCATAACGTAGTTGTAGTGGCACATAGTAGAAGAAATATATTAGTTATTGTTGAGTTGAGCGAATTAAAAGGCTAGTTAATATAACTAAAATTATGTTCTTGTTTATAACAAATCTATCAGGTGAGGACTGAAAAGGAGAAGATAAATTGTCGAGTATAAAGTCGCAGTGCTGGCCACGCAACACTGTAGCATTGATAATGTGGTGTCAGATGGTGTTACATAGAGCAAAAACCCATGAAAATCAGTGCTACATCACTAATCTGGAGCATGTCAATGTTAGACCAATAGCACCAATGATAATGAGATTAGAGGAGAAATTTGTGAGCTTGGCACTGTAGTGCCATGTTTCAATACTACAACGTTGTAAGTCAAGTGCTATAGCGCTTGAGGAGGAGTGTTGAAACACCAGCCCGAGAAGAAAGAGAATCTGAAACAGAGCATAACACTGTAATACTGTCTGATCAGCGTGGCAACGCTAGTTTATAGAGCGATGACTTGGCAAGATATTATTAAATTGGTCTTTGAGTTAAGAGTGATAGTTGGGGGATGCTATTCTAAAACACTTGGGACTGAGAAGGCATAAAAGAGCGTATTGTGAGCCATATGGAAGACTTATAGTGTAAGGAGTGGGTGTGTGTATTTGTCCAAGTGTGAAAGTATGCTTGTAGAGTGAAAAAGAAGAATAAATATATGAAGAAAGTGTAGGAGAGTGGGTGAAGAATAAATATAATGAATCTAATCTTGATTCATTTCTCTAATTCTTATATATTTAGTTTAATTTGATAAATATAAACATTTTTTAGTGTTGGGATGAATATGTTTAGTAGTTAAGTTCTTAGACTTTAGTTTTGTGGGTTTCTTTTACTTAATTTTCTACATAATATGAGGAGTTAGCTAAAGTTTGATTTTAAAATATTGTTCACTTTCTATAATTCCATTGTGTAATTGTATTGGTCATATAATTATTTCGAATGTAATGTGATGTATTGATCTCGACGGATGCATAGAAGAATAATAGGAGAATTTTGATTGTGTTTGGAATAAAGAAGTCATCTATTTTAAATTCTACAATCATTTGAGAAATGTGAAAATGTAATCATTTAACTTAAGCCTTATAGATATATCATATTTTCAATTAGGTTGAAGGATTAGGTTTTAAGAACTTGACAGAGACTACATATACATACGTACATATCCACACACACACACACACATACACACACACACTAACTGACAATAAAACTTAGTTATAGCTCAAGTTGATGTGAAAAATTAGTGAGCTAAACTACAAATTCAAGATGTGCCTCTCCACATATTAAAGCACTGTGTTGGTAGGAATTAGTTTGAAATTAATTTGTGAATTGCGTTAGTTGGATAAAAATTGGAGTCCAGTTGCATTAGGAATTAACTTTTTTATTTGAATTCTTTGTGATATTCGAGGGAATGACATCTTACTCAATCTGTATTATTAGGAACAACACGTACACTATAAAGTAATTCCTATATGTTTGATTAAGGACTTAGCACCTAATTGTAATTCTATTCCTTCGTGAACCTACTTTGAAGCATGCCCTTCTGATGCTTTTAACTTCTTCAGACACAATGTCCACAGGACATTATATATCTATTCATTACCTTTGTACAGGTTTTTCTTATATGGTGGTTGAGCTAGGATTGATTTTTCAACATATCCAAAAACAATAGAATTGCTATAACTATTCAACTGAGAATAAAAGTTGTTTGATGAACCCTTATATTTTTGGTATTTTTCAGTACTATTTGTTAGGTATGACTCGTATATCGGAAATTTGGAGTTTCTTGGTGAAGATGTGTCTCTCTGCATATTTAGTGGGTTGGGGGGAACGAGGGCGAGTTAGTAATTTATCCATGAGTTTTATCTAAAAATAGATGTGTAATCTTATGGGTATGTTTGAACCGAGTTATGTAACTCATCTGCAATAGTAGAATTCACCGCTCTGCTCAAGAGGACGTAGGCATCTTTGCCGAGCCTCGTCAAATCTCTGTGTGTTCTTCTTCCGGATTTGCATTTTGTTCGCTCTGAATTTTTCATAACAATTGATATCAGAGATAAGGTTCTAGGGCAGAGGAAATCAGCGCAGGAAGATCGAAGAAGGAATGATTTTGAGATTTGGTTTCTGGCAGAGAAAGAAGTTCAGTTCATTTAACTTAAGCCTCATAGATATATCATATTTTTAATTAGGTTGAAGGATTAGGTTTTTAAGATCTTGAAAGAGACAACATACACATACATACATATCTACACACACACACACACACATATATAATTTCGAACTAAATGGAGTTGAACACAATTAAATAAAGGGTTATTTGTGTTTTAACTCTTTCATAATTTGCGCTTAAAATTTTATTCGTGTTCGGCTTGTTTCTAAGTGAATGATTCAAACATAAGTTGAACATGTGTTATTTGCGAAAAATAAGCTTTTTTAACAGCCCTATGCACTGAAATTCAAAATTTCTAACTAGTTACTTATATTCCAACATACAATCATACGCTACATTAATGGAGACATCCCTCAGCCTCCTGTGGTCTTATTTTCTCTTTCTGAAGGAGGAGCTATCATTGAGGGGTGTACTTAAAATGTACACAGGATTTTTACCTTTAATTCTAACAGGATGTATATTCTAACGGTATCTTAGCATCATTTTCAAATAAAAAACCGCATATTTTTAAGTCTGTGGAACATTTTAAGAACATTGGTAGTGTGCTATCAGTATTATCTTCATCAACTTTTCCTTACATAGCAAAGTGAACTCATGTTCTGTGCTAGAATTAGTTTTTATAAATAAATTTGCAAAAGACATTGATGCTTTTATTTGAAAAACTAGAAAAGGAAAAATAAAATACTGATCACTTAGATGAAAAGTCCAAAAAGAGACACTAATGTTCATTGATCCCTAAAATAATCATAATGATCAGCACAAATCTCAAAGTACATTTACATCAAAAGCTTAAAAAAACTCAAATTTGGAAATGCACGCACTCAAATATATGATCAAATGAAGTGTTTTAGTGTGACAACTTAACGAGATAGAGAATGGTCCGATCTAAGTCAAAGTGAGCACTTAAAGTATAGAATGAATCTTTAGATCATACTTTGAGGGATTAAATGATCTCCAAATTTGACAAGTTCATAGTCAAACTGAGTGTCTTGACGAGAAAATTCCAACGAGCCAAACATTAACTAATTATTACATCATTAAGACATTCAAATTAATAGGAGATAATACATGGTTTTGACATTGAAGGAAGCAGGCGCTCCTCCTAAGCTTTGATGTTATTTGGATTCGTCTTTGAAGGAAGAAGGCACACCCTCTGAGCTCTGTAGCTTTGCCTCTTCTCGACTCCCGACACCGTAATTTGCTAGGTTTAGAATGTAGGCTATAATTTATGTACATTTCTTTCTTGCATATTTACAAGTATGCCATTATTATGGGGCTATAAATTACGCTTCTCTGAGCTGTGTAATTGTAATTGGAAATTAAATACAAACTTCTTATCTGTTGTTTGCCTCAGCTTATGAAAATTTTTTCTTCTCTTCTCCTCTGCTTATTAAGATTGGATTTACCATCATGGCATCAGAGTGTTTAGTCTCACAACACATTTGATCCATATCTTCGTCATCTTTCTATCTTCATGAAGTTTTCTTCTACTACCCAACCTTCTTCATGGGCTCTCTCCATAGGATTGAAGAAACAAATATTCCTACCTCAATTAAGTTCTTGATGTTTCACATCAAGTATTTTTCAATTCAGCTCCTCTCGTTTGATAGTTATTAGGTTTAGAAATTATAGATAAAAAAACTCTTTTCAGCTAACGATTTGGAACCATTTTTAGTTTCTATTGCTCTTCCTCCTCCAGAATTCGCTTCATACGATGAGGATCAACAAGAAGAAACAGAAGAACAAATGTTACGACAATTGATTGACAAGAATCTTGTTGCTTTCATAATGTCAACCATTTCTCCATCTATTCAATTTTATATCATTCATTTAAATCGCACGGCTGACCTATGGAGTATGCATGAAAGAAGATTTCCTTAAACTAACTGCTCCAGAGTTACTCAACTAAAAAACAAGTAGCACAACATTTCAATGGAAAATGACACCATGATACCAAGAATAAAACCATGGCTGAGAAAATTGCAATAACAAGATCAAAAACTGACAATGCGGATATTATCTTATATTTTTTAAATGGTATTCATCCCAATTTTCAAGGCTATATACTTGTTTCTTTATAGCAAAGAATGTTACCTTGCTAATGAAGTTAGCAAAACTCCTCAGCCCACGATTTTGTTTACACAAAAGAACAAAATTTCATAAATTCAAGAAACTACTACAAGTCCTCTTCATCATCCATATATCACAACTCTATCAACCAACCAAAAATGAAGTCTCAATTCACATGCAAGTATTTTAATTTAATTTAATTTAATTTTTTTTATAAAAAAAGGATATTTAGCTGCCACATGTTGGCACTGCACTAATCTGCAGTACAAACCAACTATTTTTTCTAATCAAATGGCTATAGCAACTAATATTCACCCCTCTCCACAAGAATGGATATTAGACACTGGTGCCACTGCTCACATTACACCCCTCAGTGACAATTTGCAACAAGCTACTCCATACCAGGGCAATGACAAACTTATAGTTGGAAATGACTACACAATTGAGATCTCATTTACTAATAAGGGTATTTTATCGGCATCAGATCTTCAGTTGCATCTTTCCCCTTCTTTATGTGCTCCTTCGCTTTCATATAATCTCAATTCAGTTAAAAAATTTACCAAGGACAATAACTGCAAAGTTATTTTTGAGGCTAACCATTTTTTAATACAGGATTGTCACAACAAGATAATTTGAATGAGTGGTTCAGCTAATCAGAGGCTCAATCGAACCACTGCCTTGCAACATACTCTTACCAACTTGAACCATCTATGACATCAAAGGCTCGGACACCCCCACCAAAATATTGTGTCTTATTTCTCAACACATCGCTCAGCTCAATATTTCTTTTCATTTACCTCATGCTTTGAATGTCTAAAAAATAAGTCACAAACTTTTGTTTCATTCTAGTAATACTACATATAATCTTTTTGAAATGTTTCATTCGGATATCTGAGATCCTTTTATCTTATCCCTCCATTCAGGGATATACTTACTTTGTCATGTTTATAGATCATTATTCAAGATTTTGTTGTTGTATACGTATGCAAAATAAAGCTGAAGTAACACCTCACTTCATAAACTTACACAATTATATCAAAAATCACTTCAATAAAAATATAAAGTACCTCCGATCTAATGAAGGAGGTGAGTTAATCACTTCAATAAAAATAAAAAGTAACTTCGATCTAATGAAGGAGGCGAGTTAATCACTTCAATAAAAATATAATGTACCTCCGATCTAATGAAGGAGGTGAGTTAATCACTTCAATAAAAATAAAAAGTACCTCCGATCTAATGAATGAGGGGAGTACAAATCTCATCACCTTCAACAATATCCACATAACAATGCTATTATTCATTAATTGTCCCTATACGCGAGAACAAAAAAGTAATGCTGAACGCAAAAACCAACATATTGTTGAAACTACTCGCAATCTTCTTAACTTCACTCATCTTCCCCCTCAGTATTGGAGTGATGGAACTCTCACAATAACTATCTAATCATTCATCTTCCCACCTTCATTATTCAAAATAAATCTCTGTATCAACTTTTGCATAATAAAATTCCTGAATATCAACATCTTCACTGATGTGTCTGATTTCCCTAGTATCCACTAGCCTCATCACAAAAATTCAACCCAAAGGTTCCCACCTTAACTTTTCTCGGATACAACCCACAACATAAAGGTTACAAATGTTTTGATATTCTTAATAAAAATCACAAATTCTCGTCATGTTTCATTTACTGAACATTCTTTTCCTT
This sequence comes from Papilionanthe hookeriana x Papilionanthe teres, assembly GCA_022702705.1. Taxonomy (NCBI): domain Eukaryota; kingdom Viridiplantae; phylum Streptophyta; class Magnoliopsida; order Asparagales; family Orchidaceae; genus Papilionanthe; species Papilionanthe hookeriana x Papilionanthe teres. The sequence goes on along the minus strand of CM040427.1, from coordinate 51,891,997 downwards.
ATCATTTTTTTTATACCCAATAAACTGATCACTCCTATTCTCTGTCCTATTAATCTACTTCTTTCAATTTCCACATATACTATTTCTTCTTCTTTCAACTTCGCATCTAATTCTAGTACCTCACACATCTCTCCCCTTCCACTCATTTACCATAACTAGTTGCCTTCTCTTCCTCTTTATCTTTCCCAACACAACCAACAAATCCTTCCCCACACATCAACTCTACTTCTGTTCCTGTTTCTCAATAACCTATGATTAATTATGCTCAAACTAGTTCCCTTCTACCGATAAATTTGCTTGCTCGTCAACATCTTACTCGATCTGATACTCCTCTCAATCAGTCAAGCTTTCACTCAATCACACTAGAATTAGGCCATGTTTGAAGAATTCATGGCCCTTCAACAATAAGGGACAAGGGATCTAGTTTCTTCACCCTTCAATCAACACACTTAGGGTTCAAAATGAACTTTTAAAACAAAATATCACACAAATGGTTTGATTGTCAGGTATAAAGCCAGGCTTGTTGCTCAAGGTTGTTCCCAACAACATGACATTAACTGTAATGAGACATTTGGCCCAGTTGCTAACTTTCTTGATATATGAATGCCCGTTACTAATGCTATTCATGAGAATTGAGATATTCAACAGCTTGAAGTTCCTGCATGGAAAATTGGAATACACTGTACATATGAAACGACCTTCTGGCTTTATTGATTCTCAACATCCAACTTATGCATGCAAAATCCAAAATGCTATTTATAGTTTAAAACAAGCACCACATTAGTGGTATCCACCTTTTTTCAGTTTCTTCGCACACTAAATTTTCGGCTCATTCAAGCTGATCAATCTTTACTCATCCATCATCATCAAAATATCAAATTTTATTTTTTGTTATTTATTGATGATATTTTAATTATTGGCAACCACAATTTTGCTATCACCACTCAAATTCACAGTCTCAGTTACAAATTTAATTTAAAGTAGTTTGCAATATTGCAAATTTCTTTAGCTTACAAGTTCATCAAACATCCACTGGTTACTTCCTTCATTAAAGGTAATAACACACATAGTCTTCCTATACACAAAGGGCCACTTATTTTATGGTCAGGCGGAGATGCAGACTAGGCTGGGAATCACAAAAATGGAAAATCAACTATCGGGTTCTATATTTATCTTGAACCAAATATGATTTCTTGGTCCACTAAAAATAGAACATGGTAGAGAAATCCTCAACCGAGGCCGAAGACCGAGCTATAGGTACCACAACAATAGTAATCATTTTGCTTCGCGGACTTTTACAACAGCTAACTAATCAGATAGTTTCTTCTGCCACACATTACTATGATAATACATCTGCAATAGCTCTTGCTCATAACCTGATATTCCATGCCAGAACCAAGCACATCGAGGTGGATTATCAATTCATTAGAAACCATATCAAGCTTGCTCACATCACCCTCCAATATATTATGACAGTGTATCAACAAGCAGATATCTTCACCAATCAACTTTCGATTACTCGACATCAACTTCTCGCCAGCAAGTCGATGATCTCTATATCAGATCATCAACTTGACGAGGGGTAAAAGGAAATATTACTTACTTTGACATTAAAGGAAGAAGGTGCTCCTCCTAAGCTCTGATGTTACCAAGATTCATTATTGAAGAAAGAAGGCTCACCTTCTCAGCTTTGCAGCTTCCCCTTTTCTCCCTACAACCCCGTCTCCATAATGTGCTTGGTTTATATTGTTGGCTATAACTTATGTACATTCCTTTCCTGCATATTTTCAATTATGCCATTATTAGCAGCTATAAATTATGCCTGTTTGAGCTGTGTAATTGTTACTGGAAATTAAATAAAAATTTCCTATCTTCTGTTTGTCTAATCTTTTTCAAATTGTTTCTTTTTGTGTCATCTACCAGTCAAGATTGGATGTTTTATCAAAAATACTCAAAAAAACTATATCTGGTTAAGGGAATCACTTTGGGCTGTCCGATGAAATGGTCTAAATTCATGCAATATTTACTGAAGATGACACATAAAATCTGTAAATAGACCCTCATTCTCTTAATGAAGGGGAAAATAAACTTAGATGAGAAAGCTAAAGATGCTCTAAGCGTTTGAGGGGTTTTGAGTTCCACCATCACTGGACCACCACTGTTATGCAATCACTGTCGCTATCGTTGGACCAATACTGTTGGGTCACCTCCACTGCCTGACCACGGTCATCTCGCCAGCACTGCCATCAGACCATTGCTACCTGACCACCAAATTTGCAACCGTCGGACCATCACCATCTAATCGCCATGGCCTTCAGACCACTATTGTCTAGTCATCACCACCATATCTCAAATCACTGTTGTCCATCCACCATCGTTGATGTCGTTAAACCACACTCAACAAGATGCCACCATCGTTAGCATTAATGTTGGGTTGCCGGAATTGTTAGGTCATTGCCTTGCCCTCACAATCATCGCTGTCGGATCATCATTGCCCGACCGCCACTGTCGTTGCTGACGAACCATTACTACCTTGACACAATTGATGTCGGACCACCATCATCTGGCCATCGTCGCAGGCCACTGCTGCCCAACTTCCACCACATCATCATTGGACCACCATCGTCAGTCCACTGTCATTGCTGAACTACCATTGCTCGACCACCATCGTCGACGCCATTAAACCACTAACTTCGAGTAGTTTTCATCGCCCAACCAACGATGCCCGACCACTCTAATAGCAACACTAAATCAACATCATTTAGTAGTCGTCATCTCTAGACCAACACTGAGAGGCCACCACAATTATCATCGCCGGACCATTGTTGCTCGATCACCACCATTGTCATTGATAGACCGTTTTAGTCCGGCAGCGCTCGCTCTAAGACAATTGCTGCTCGATCATCACCAACATCAAAGTCAGACCACCAACATCATGTTGTCGCCATAGTCGGGTGATCATTGTCAGTTTACCACTGTTGCCGACACCGGACCACCACCATCGTGTCGCCGCCATCACTAGAACATTGTTGCCCGTCCCCCACCATTATCTCCATTGAACCACCACCAGTTGGGGCACTACCATTGTTAGACCATTGCTGCCTAGCCATCATCATCGTTGTTGCCAGACCATCGTCACATGAAATTCACCCCCAAAGAACCCCAACTGTCTAGTCATTGCTGTTGTTGAGAGATCGTTACTCGGCAGCCGCTGTCATCGTCGTCGGACAACCATCTTCAGGTCGCCGTTAGCTCTAGACCTCAGCTGCATGGTCACCACTGTCGCTGCTACTGGACCATCGTCTTTGGGCTACTCTTATGACGATAATGTCATCAGATAATCTGGCACATAAAATTTGATTTTGATCTTCCCTCACAGTATTTGGGTCACCTCAAATTTCCTAAAGTATTTTGCCACTCTCCTAACAAAAGTCACGTTGATAACCCCTATTTGTGTAATATAGCTTTCAACATTTTAATAGCTTGTAAAGTCTTGTAAACCAACATCGGCATTGTGAAATCATTTCTACAGGACTAGACTCTGTAGTTTTTACCCCTTTTAAGTTTTCCATATTAAAACTCATGTTGTTCTCTTTAGCAGATCTTCTTTTATTTGTGCCTGTGTCAAAGCTTCGTTCAACAATATAATGTTAATATAATACTCTATCGCCACAAATTCACCAATTGTTAGAAGAGATATATAATGATTTTTTTTGTTAATTAACTTTTGATGTTAACAAGCATCATCAAGCTATTTCATATATATATATATATATATATATATATATATATATATATATTATAGGAAATTGATATTTGAGTACGGTGAGCCCTTTCGCTTGGGCACCTATGATGGGGTACGTGCTTCATGTGCCTAATATTCGAGAACTCAACGTCACGGGGGATCAAATCCTTGACTCGAGGGACTTAAAGTGAACCTCACCAACCAACAAGCTAAGATATATATATATATATATATATATATATATATATATATATATATATATATATATATATATATATATATATATATATATATATATAATAGCTCTTCACTATGGCTTATGCGCTTCTCAACTCTTGCAGCTTCCCAACTTCGGTCCGGCCTCTATAGCCCAACAACGCTCCTAAAGCGATCATCTACAGCCTACAAGACGAACTATTACCATGACTTTCAACTATAACATTTACAATAAGTTGGAGCTGCAACAATATTTGTAACATTCATGATAGATTACTGATACCATAACAATTGACTATAACATTTGTGACATGTTACAACAATTATCGCCGAACTATTATTGTACATCAACATCTTAATTCCATCTTCTCTGATTTATTAGAATTGTGAGTCAGTGTCACCATTAATAATAAATTATTTCAATTAGGTTGGGCTCAAGAGGTGTCTTCTACAATTCTTTTTTTAATTATTATTTAAATATTTGCTGAATTCTTATATAATAATAAGATGCAAAATAATTTTTCCATACTCCAATCTTCTGCACCAATAAATAAATATTTCTTGATAGATAAATGCAGCCTACATTTTAAACTATGCTGCGTTCTGCAAGCGCTACCTGTCGCACGTCAGGAATAGTTGATCATCTTCTTACGATCCATTTGTCCCTCAGCATGGATTATATACCAACAGTATCTCTCTGTCATCTCCTTCCTCCGTCCTTCCAACTTCAATAAATTTAAATGTATATGTCTCTTTCTTTACTGCTCAATGGACACATGGACTCGCAATGAAGTTGCACTCCATTTATACTTCTTTAAAGAAAATTTCTTTTCTCTTAAACAAACTTAAAAAAAACTATATAAATTAATATATGAATTGCAGTCATTTATGATATGTAAAGCATCTGGAATACGCTTAATAACATTAATAAAGTACGCAGTCATAGATGAAAAACCATAACATTCAGTTTCTTTTTTTTAATGATAAGAATTGATTCTGTCAAAATATTTTTATTGTGATGCCGGTGATTTAAGTGGGATTATAATTCTTACAAACTAAATTGTAAGAATGGATATTCTTTTTAGCACATGCTATGTAAAGCTAAAAATGAAGAACTTCATCATAAAGTTAATTATATTTTGATTCAATTAAAATTAAACTAAACAATTAAGCTATACTTTTTTTTGTAATCAGTCTAGTTCAAACAATGAGTCAAGCAGGTTCCAAGGCTCCTAAGAAGACTCCAAAGGCTCTGGATTTAGTCCCAAGGTTCAAGGTCTCCTAAGGGTTATAATAAACTAAAGATATTTAAGCTCTTGCTCTCAATGGTCTAATCAATGGTCAACTCAAATGTCAATAACATGACTTAAGAACCAAATTGAGTTCATTTTGAACTAAAGAAATTAGAGAAAAATTTGATTCTAAGTTTGGGTCCCATCATCAAGCAGTCTTCAGGGAAGTACTTAAGAGACCTTGAGACTAGATCTTAGGATCTAAGAACAAATAAATAAATAAGACTTCTCGACCTCATTAAAAATGAGGATAATAAAAATATCTGAAGATATTTTTTGCCTTCTAAGTTTGAGTTAGCCTTTTCCTATTTGATCATTAAGTTTAAAAGGTTGCTTGACAATAGCAACCACCATATATTGTCCTTTCAAGTTAAAGGTATGAAAGTATCATTTTTGGGTTCCTTTCAATTGCCTTAAGATTGTGTATGACCTAATCTTGAATATAGGTTGCAATTTCATCTTTAGATTAGAATAGCAAGCTGCTAATTTTTAATGATAGGAAGCAATTTTGAGCGAGGTTGCATCACTTTTCTTTTCAAATAGGATTAAGATGGTGTTGCCCTTTTTCTCATTGTTTTTAATGTTACAAGTTTGAACTATAGTACTTGAGACATAGACATCAATAGAATTAATAACCTATTGGCCAAAAGATTATATTGTAAGTCATTTTTTAAATGGTTTTCTCAGTATGGTGTAATAAGCCCTAAGAATGATATTAATCTCCTTCACTAATTGCTCTCACTCACACACACACACACATTTTTAAGGCATATTTAAAATTTTCCAAATGATTCGATCTATGACTTTAGTTATTCCACACATTTAAGAATGTGTGATAATTGTATAGATCATTTAAATATAGAGATCTTATTAAATGATATAAACATTTTTGTAATAAACCATATGACATCATGTATGATAATGTTTATAGAATAGCCAAAGTGATAAATGATATTCTTCAATTAAATTATTTAGTATTTTATTCAAGAATCCTTATAAGTCGATTATCAATCCCCTATTTGTCGCAGTAGTCAATAACCAAACTGTAATGTTTCTGCAATCCAATGGATATGAGAAAGCTTCCCATAATGAGGTTTATTCCATTTTTATATAAATACCAATGTATCAAGTTTTATCATGAGCTAGTTGAATCCTTACCTTAAGCTTTCATAAGCAAGCGCTCTATCCACATGTTTCCCCCTTTAGTCTATCACATTGAAAGCCACTTGAGGAATAGTCTTACTAGTATCATTTTTAATATAATTCATCGTTAAGTACTGCATTAATGTACGATAAATTTATTAAAATGCCTCTTCAGTCAACGGAAAACTAACAAAATCTAACCTGAATTCCACATCGTCATCACAGACAGTACAAAAACATCTTGAAACAGTTCGCCGGAGTAATCTTACCAAATAATCAAAGCACTCTGTTTTCTTACAAAGAGCTCAAAATCCAAACAGAACACTACATATAGATACTTTCAAAATGCCGGCGATGGCGACCTAAGCGTTGGAATCGCCCAAACGGAAGCCGAAAGCAGCCGGCGAGATTTCCAACTCAGCACCATCTTATTCGACGCATCATCTTCAACCCTGTATCCCTCATTGAAAAACCCTAGAAGCAAGCGAGCCTGACAATGGTTGAAGAAGCTCAAATCAACTCTCTTGAATCCAACCGTTGCCATCCACTCCCCGCACGGCTCCCCGCTTTCATTCCTTCCATACGCCCTCCTCACTGCCGCGTGGATCCTCGGTCCCAATATCAGCCTCTCCACCATTTCCCTCACTCTACCCTGTTTCGGAAATCCATCTGCCAGCGACTCCCATATTGCCTTATACCTCTGTAACTCAACCACAAACCTCCGCAAAGGGCAGTCTTTTTCCTCTCCGACCGATTCGCCGCCCATTTCTTCTTCAATCACAGTCACTAGCCGGGCACCAAGTTCCGCGGCGCCGAGCAGGAAAGAGCCAATCGATGCAACGGAGCCGGGGCTGTAGCCATTCTGCCCGCTGTGTAGCACGCAGTTGACCACTAACGGCTCTCCTTTAACCACCTTAACCACCGCCGGCTGAAACCTTTTCTGTTGGTCAAGCCGGCATAACCGGAATGAGAATGGCTGGCCGACGGATGCCGCGAAGTCGGAGAGCCTTCGCCCTGCCTCCTTCGCTTCAGAAGCCGATCTCCGTTTACCGTTAGTCACGGCCGTGATCTTAAGATGAGGTGTCGGTGCGCCGTCGTACCTCGAGGCCATCGCTTGGATGAGAGACGCCCACTGTATTCCCTCCGCTATATCGTAATCAACGATGTGCACGCGGCGCTCGCCGGCGACCGCCTCGAGGATAGCCTGATTGGCGGTGAGGTGGCCAAAGCTGGCGAGTGGAGACATGTCCTGAAGCAGTTGGAAGGCAGTGAGGACTTCGGTGGCAGGGTATATGTGGCTTGGAAGCTGGTTTGACTCTCCACGGTTTGGGGAGGTGTAGAAGCCGTCGAGGAGAGCGGTCAGCGCGTCAGTAAAGTGAGCGGAGAGGCGCTCGATGCTAGAAGCAGTGTTGTCAGTTGAGATTAACTCCTTGAGCCGAACCAATATCACTCGGGCGAGATCTCGGCCGTCGAGGTGCCCTGAGAGAGCCTCAGCAGCCGCCGTGAGCAGGTGAATAAGTATCCTATCTTTTTCGGAATCAATGGGAGGAGTGATGGGAGATGAGGGATTCTCTGCAGGGGTGGTGTTGGTTGAGGACATGTGAGATGCGGCGGCGAAGTAAGGATGGACGGGAGGAGGGGAGCAGGGATGGAGATTTTCAGGGGACCAGTTGAGTTGAGGTGACGGCCATTCTTGCAGGCTGATGTCGTCGTCGACGGTGGTGGTAGTAGTGGTGGCGGAGCAGCCGGCGGGGAAGATTAGTGCCGGTAAATTTTCCATGACTAATAAGTCCATTCCTGGGCTGTTCCTTCAGCTCTGCATAGATATTTATAGGAGGTGAGCCGATGGGGCCCTATTGGATTGTGAGAAAACAGGTTTCGATTTGGCAGAATCCTTTGTAATCTAAAATTTAAATCGTTTGATTTACAAGATGGAATATTTTAAGCTGAAAGTAATTTTAATTGAAAATTTTTGGATCTAAATCTTAATTAAATGTTTTACTTCTCACGTATTTTCTTAATATATTTATTAAAAAATTTTAAATTTTATTGCAGTAGAATAGCTGATTATCATCTCAGCATGACATCAAGATTCAATACACATTAAGAAAAGAGAAGGTCAACGGCTGCAGGAGTGGTGTTTGACTTCAGTTTTTATTCAAAACTTTAACTTCTTTCTCAAACCTCAAGCTATTCTCCCCCTTCATGAGAGGGATCAACCTCTATTTATAGAGTTGTGGGCATAATTAATACAAGAATATGAATCATTTGAATCAGATGGCTCATAGCGTTTTCCTCGATCAGGCGATAATTACGAACATTTGAGTGCCTTAATGATGTCAAAATTGAGTGATCTTTGTCTCGTTGGATTTTGTCTTGTTAAGATGCTTGATTAACTATAGAAACGTCAGAATCAACATTTGTTTGACCTTCTAAATATATCCAAAAAACATTTAAAAGCAGTTTAATGACTTGATCTGGGCTCGATTTCATTCAGATTGGACCAATTTTGGTAACATTGTGTTCTTCTTATCAAGCTACCAGTTTGACTATAAGTTTGTTAAAATCAGAGTTTTGGATAACTTTTTACCTATATTTGAATTATCCATGCTCAAAAAGTTACGTTGAGATTTGTGTCATCTCTCGAGATTCATGCATAATAATAGAGATTTATTGAAGGTGTATTAGTTACTCTCTTATTTTCAAGTGAAACCTACCTCGTTGCCAGCTAAATATCATGATTTGAAACACTTTATATTTTTATTGTGTGTGTGTCTATTTATATATATATATATATATATATATATATTATATCACCGTTTTACATTGATATAAGAATAAAATGCATGTATATATAACTAGAGAATGGAGCTCAGTTCATTTGATGGAGCTCAGTCCAATTGATGTACTCCTTCTACTACCTGCAAGGGGTTTGGGGTTCGAATCCAATGCTAAGCAAAAAAAATATTAATTTTGTCGGACCACTATATGGGCCGTGAAAATGTAACTGCGGTATGGCACATCCATAAATGATAGTCGGAGTCAGATCGGCGGGACAATACTGTAGGAATTTGGAGGGTTGAAAGGCGGGCTGGTTGTAGTTGGACCAGCACAGAGAATTCAGATCGCAGGCTATGAGATTTAGGGCCTGTATGGTTCGATGCTACGTATCGTCTTGCAGTGAAGACATTTGCGGGAAGTTCTGATTGTACTGTTTAGTTACAGTATGTGGGAAAACAATTGCAAGTGAAAAATGACCAGACTGCCTCGTTTATTAAAAGCTGTTTTAAAATCGTAGAAGTTGCGAGTATGCACAAACAACAACACCATGGATTAAGCTTTGAGATTTCACTAGCAGAAAGAGACCAAATTAGAACTCGCTGAAACAACACTAGAACTCAAAAAATTAATCACAGGTTCAGCCAGCTCTGTAAAGAGCCCCCGGGATGACAGAATTTACTTCAATAAATAGATATAACAACACCAGACTGTGAGCTCAATGAATAGATGTTAGGAGCAGTGGAAAAAAATTTACTTCCAAATTGTCGTGACCCAATCCAGGTCCACTGCAATGCAGTTCTTATTTCAATATTTTTATAACATAGAAATTTTTAATAGAACTGCTAGCGTAGAACACAGCAGCTAATAAAATAAAACAGTCCACAAATCCTTTTCAGATTAGGGAGCTAAAAAAATTTAATCCATTTCAGATTTTGAACATTTTGTATCATAGAACACAGCAGACAAAAGATCGAGATAAGAACTGATAAAATCCTATAGGAACATAAATAAAAACTGCCATAGATCTTCCCTGTATGAGTTTAGTAGAGAAAATTTCAATCACATTTCATAGAGTAGAGAAATAAAGGTGTCATAAATCTGGATTCATGCTTCCAACTACTCAAGATCGAAGATATAACGAAAGATGTTGCAGGAAGGAACGAGAAAGAGGGAGGGAGAGGGGGACGGAGCGTCAAAAGAGAAGGATACCAGTTAGATCGGAGGTATGCGACCTTCGATTTGTTTTTCTGTGGAGAACCGCTGCAGATCTCGCTAGAAGATCTAGGGCGGAAAAGGAGATCGGGAGCTCAGACCACGGGAGCACGGGCGAGCGAGGGCAACGAAAGGAAAAGCCGAATGGATTCGGGGCCGCGGGGTTTATCCGCGGCCCGCTTTCGCTCGGCTTCGCGGTGAAGCACCGCGAATTTCCCTCTAATCGAACCCGCGGCGCAAGAATTTGCGGTGCTTTGCCGTGCCGCTGCGCAAAAAAGCGGAACCAAACATGCCCTTAGCTAGTCCAGGAGTTGATCAAATGGAATTTGAACCGACGCAGAGCTGGACCGGCGTGACATGGACCGATTGTGGGATTTAGACCGAAAAATGTAGAATTTTAGCAGTATTTTGCCACCCAAAAAGTAGAATTTGCGGAGATTTTTCCTTTTTCATTTAAGAGCCGCTCCACCTATTTTTCATATATATATATATATATATATATATATATATATATAAAGTTGGTTTGAATAGTAATTTTAGTATATTGAAAGTAGGTTAAATAAACTTATGATAATTAAAGAAAAGAATATGAAGAATTATTTTGTTAATACTTGAAATAAATTTTTTCTTATTTTTTAATTTGGAACGAGGAATGTGGAAGACCAAAAAATGGAAGGCCAAAATCTGGAAGGTAAAATTATGAGAGTAAATGTAAATTTCATTTTTTTTTTAATTATTGATCTCACTTTTGTTAGGGTCATCCCACTTCCTATGGGAACCTAAAGTCTTGACCTTAGGGCTTCCCTAGTAACCTTCCTAGATAATCAAAGGAACTACTCACCTAGATGGAACCCAAAACCAAGGCTTTGCTCACCTCAGCCTCATGAGGTTAAGCCCAGACTGTCAACCATTGGTTGAGTTGGTTTAGGGTTTTAGCATGGTAAAGATCCAAGTTGACCCCTGATGGAAGAGACATGCCTTGTGTACCCAAAGCCTTCCACTCAACATTGAACACCCTACATAGTCACTTAGTCCTCTCGCTCCCAACACCAAAACCGCTCCAATAACTAAAGCAAATCATTTTGCCCATTCTGAAGCCACCTCCACCACCAAACAACCCCAATTTCACCATTGAAATCCAAGGCATTTTTCAACCTTGGCACCAAATTTCTCGAAACCCTAATCTAACTCTTTCATAAGTTTCACAAGACCACAAGGCATCTCCCCCAAACAAAAATCAAGCTTTTTACACCCTCATACCCACTCTAACACCAACTCGATACACCATTTGGTCTAGCTCATAGCTAGAGCTGAATTCGAGGAAAATTGAAGCAAGGAGGAGGTCCGTGGCATCTAGGTGATCCTCTCTGGTAAGCGGAATAGAGGCCTCACCACTTGGGACATGGTATGGATCCAAAATCCCTAAAGAAATCCTTGGTTTAGTCATTTATGGAATAAATAAGTAATGCATGTTCACCTAACCATATAGGTCATGTCACCTATATGAAGCTATAGAAACAAATCTCATGTGATTTGGTTAAGTTTAGGCTGAGATCTTAGAGTTTGATCGTGAACAGCTCTCAATTATCTGTCCTACGAGGACGATAAACCGATTCCACATGTTTTTGTGTATTAAACCTAGTGGAGGAGATTGAGCTAGACCATGAAGCAACCATGGAGAAAGCACTGGATCGAGGCCACATCGGTTGTCTACGTGGAAAGCACATTCAACAGAAAGATTTCACGTTAGAGTTTGGAGCGTACAAGGAATGGCACAGTGCTACGTGGATAAGGAGGGAATTCCGGTTTTTTGAATTAATTAAATTCAGAAAATAAAATAAAACTTCAAAAATTCATAGGAAATCCTAAGTGATTGTAGAATTGGTTAAAAGGCCTATGCGGGTGGGTTTCATTTCTCGACATGTAAGAAGGTCACTAGGAAATCCTAAGACTAGTTCTTAGGCTTCTATAGAGAGAAAAAGAGGTTCTCACAAAAGTGAGATTAACATACTTCAAAGATCTTAGAAGGCTACAAGCCTCAGAATGCACCAACGCATTTCAAGATCCTAGAAAATATAAGCCCAGAAGGCACAAGCCTAAGAAAATATATACTCAAGAGGTACAAATCTCAGAAGGCACTAGTTTAAAAGGTGCGCGATTCTTTTTTATACCATGCATGTGATAATCTTAATTGCAGAATTCCGCCCTATTGAGAAGTCAAAACAACTTCAGAAGCAATGCAAAAGGTGTACAAATAAATACATGATCAACATCAACAAATGCCACATCACATGATTAAAAAGGCTATAAAGATCAACATGAACTGGTACAAAGGCTAAAAGAGGTAAAATAGTGGTAGATTGCCTCTTCAAAATTTTCGTATTTATGCTAATCTTTAGGAAGATGAGATTTTCCATATATTGCTGCCACAGAAGCACAAAATTCTCCCTCGAAAAGTGCGACGAGAAAACTCAAGCATTTCTTAGTCACTTCCAGAATGTGCAACGATAACACAAGCATCTCTCTCGGAATGTGCAACAACAACATGAGAATCTCTCCAAAAAAGAGTGGCCGGAAAGCTTCACCTTTTCTTCATCGTCCGGAATGCGCGTGTGATAGCAACGAGAAAGACAATTCTGTTTCACCTGCTAGGTAGGGACGGGGACGATTTTCTTCATCTCAACAGTCTGAAAAATAGATCTTGTTGATCGCTGCTACACAGAACGAGGACGACTTTCTTCTTCATCGCAACACCAAAAAAGACCTCGTTGGATGCTTGCTACGTAAAACAGACTTTCTTATGCACCACAATACGAAAGAAGATTTCATTAGTCTCTTGCTACGCAGAATGGGGACGACTTTCTTTTGTGTTGCAATACGAAAGATGATCCCATTGGTTGCCTGCTACGCAGTTATGGGGCAACTTTGTTCTTCTGGGAAATCAGAAGTCACTTGCTGAGCATGGATGGGCACTCACCTCCTTCCTTTATCTTCTTTTGCCTATTTATAAGCTAAAAAGCCGTCAACGTTTATGACTAAAACTTAATACAATCTAAAAAAAAACTAAAATTTGCTTAAATTCTCTTACCGTTTGGCCTTCTGTCTTCCGGTCTTTGGTCTTTCACCTTTCAAAAAAAAACACCGTTCTAAATCATTTAAGAAAAAAAAAAACGCTGAAATTTGCTTCACTTTGGCCGATGTTTAGGGCTAGGGCTGTCAAAATCGCTTGCTGTTCGCGAACGGCTCGTGTCCTGCTCGTTAAGAAGCTCGTGTTCAGCTCGTTCGCTAAGTTAACGAGCCGAACACAAAGTTGTTCATGTTCGGCTCCAAATACTATTCATCAATTATATATATATATATATATATATATATATATATATATATATATATATATATATATATATATATATATATATATATATATATATATCAATGAGCAGTGGTCTGTTGGTTGGCGGGGTCCTCTGTAAGTCCCTTCAGTTCACGGGTTCGATCTCCCGTGACACGGGGTTCTCGAATATTAAGCACATGACGCAGACACCCCATCATAGGTGCTCGAGCGCATGGGAAATTGGCATTTGGGTCTTTGCCAAATACCGATTCATTTGGGAAAAAAAAATATCGATGAGTAGATTTTTTAAAAATTTTAATTGACTAAAAGGCTACAAAGATTTATAACCGATTAAAAGTATTAATTAAGAAAATAAAATAAAAATTATTAAATTAGATTCAAATGATGTTATAATATAAACAATAATTTTTTAAATCTTGCCCCCAACCCTTAGCATCTCATGGTTACATCAAAACGATTTTTTGTTCGCGAACAGCTCGTGTTCGGCTTGCTAAGCAAATGAGTCAAATACAGACACACTTTTTAAGCTCGAAATATAAATGAGCCGAACAGGTGCTGAGTTTGGGCTCGCTCGTGTTCCGCTCGTGTTTTTTAAGTAGCCCGTGTTCATTAGTTCGCTAACCAAACAAGCCGAACTGGAACAAATTTTTACGCTCGAAATATAAACAAGCTGAACACGAACAAAATTTTGTTAGTTCATGTTTGACTCATGTTGGCTCGAGATAATTATATATATATATATATATATATATATATATATATATATAATGATTATTAATCTTAAATAATTTTATTAACTACAATGCTACAAAGATTTAAAATCAATTAAAATTATTAATTAATAATATAATAAATATACACAAAATTATATTTAAATGAACATGTAAATATAAGTAAAAAGATTTAAATCTTGCCCTTACCTCTAGCATCTTACTGTTGCGTGACTAGGATTATCAAAATGGCTCGTTTTCAAACAGTCTATGTTCAGCTCGCTAAAGAAACGAGCTGAACACGAACATATATATTGTTAATGAGTCGAATACGGATAAAATATGGGCTCGCTTAAATTCGGTTCCTTTACACCTATAACGGCGTTCCAAATCCCATCGTCTTGCCTTCTCTATTTAAGTTGTTACAGCTCTTTAGTTTCTGCGTTTGGAAAAAAACTTATTAGCAGTTGTTTAGAGTTAAATGACCCATTCTTTTTTTCTCATCATTTTTAATTACGCATGAGAATTTGAATAAGTTATCATATGATTCTAACAACTATACAAGTGAACGCACCACCTTAAACAAGCAATGTTACTTAAAGCACAGAAGTTTCCCTTTTTGCCTTAACACATTTTTTTCTTAGCATTACCAAGCTCTATCAAAGGCCATTGGAAACCACTTATCTCGCAATATTCATTGGAAACTTTCTGATTTTACAGCCAAGTTTGAAATTTATAATTTATATCATCAACACCCATATTATTATGTCTAATTAATCAATATTATTCGACGCACATGATAGTCTAGCACTATACACAACAGAATATAGATCGACTGACATAACAACAATAACGGATAATAGAATATAGATCAATAAGAACATTTACATTACTCTATTCTACCATACAACTATAACTTTCACAACATGATCAGCTACCATTTGAAACACAACTGTAAATAAAGATAGTGATACTTAACATGCTAAAAAATAAAATTAAAATTGAATTCAAAAGGCCAGCATTTCATAGCAGAGATTATCACCTTGTAAACATTAGAACGCATATATCTTTGAAACAGTACATGCTAGCTTTGAAACATTAAGTAAAATTACAGTGACATAGATCTTTGGAACAATACAAGAAAGAACGCATATGCTAGCTTCGAAACATTAGAAGAAATTTCATCGAGATAAGGAAAGAATCTAATAGAACATCAAAATCTGCATGTAAATCATCCAAAAGCGAAATAAGAAAAAGTGAAAAACCCTAACATTTAAGAATGTACAAACTCTGCCATTCAGATAGAAGGAACACTCTGCACCTCTTTGAGAACATCTTTACCGGACTTGACGAACCCTAAGCAGCGCTCGCAAAGATGAAATTGCAGAGCTACACAAAAAAGTAACAGAGGTGACAGAAGAAATGGAGGCAAATTTGTACCCACTCGCCTTCAACTGTTGCTTTGAAAGAGGAGCGATGGAGGAGCAAGGGCTGCCTTCACTTGGCTTTCGGCAGAGGAGCGACAGAGGTAGGGCAGAGGAGCAACGACTGGCTTTCGCTAGAGCAGGGAGGCAGACGAGCGACGAGTTTTTGGCAGAATAGCGGGGTAGCATTCCGTGATCGAGCGAGGGCACGGGGGTAAATGAGATGGTAAATGCGGATGGCGAATGCGGATTGCGGGGATAACCTCGCGACTGTGTTGTATGCAAACAGAAAACGTTGTATCCTAAAACACATCCTAAACGTGTGAAACAAACGGTGAGGCGGCGTTTTCAAAAACGTTACCGCACTTTTTAACTCTCCCAAACAGACCCTAAAGCTTGAGGAGAGGGCTTGAAGGCGGTAGGAGAGCTTGAGGCTTTAAAAAAAACTTGGAGTTTTGAGAAGGAGCTGAAGTCCATCATCACTCCTGCCATCGTTAACCACTGCTGATTGTCGTCTAACACTGTCAACCACCGTCGACTACCACCTGCCGGTTGTCGCCAATCGCTATCGGTCGCTGCCCGTTCCTGACATCAAGTACATCCACACACTGACTTTGTGGCTCGGAATATTGTGTAACTCTTGCACTCATGTGAGACAATGCACTGTACTTGTAATCTTCAATTCAAAATGAATCTCTTCAACTAGTTTTGATCCTGTGATTTTCCTTTTACGGGTTTCCTACTTAAAAAATTTAGGTTCTTCTACTGGTTATTTTCTTTCATCTGAGTGTGTGTTAAATTTTTGTGTAACGCAAAGACGATAATCTATTACTCTACCGCTACGAATCTTCTAGCACACATGAAATATAAAATTATATATTAATTATGCGATATTTATATGATTTTTTTAACTATACGTACTGTTGATGTGCTCTTTTTAAGAATATTAGTTGAAGAGGGTAGTGAGCTCCGTGAGTAAGACAAAAAAATGTAAAACCTTTCAAGATTCAGAGGCCGGCAATTTATTAACGTTTCATGCATATATATATATATATATATATATATATATATATATATATATATATATATATATATATATATGAGAGAGAGAGAGAGAGAGAGAGAGAGAGAGAGAGAGAGAGTTCTCCGAACATCATTATTTTGATGTTAAACCATTGTAAAAAATCCGCAGAATGTCGATTTAATTTGTGTATATTGCAGGTGTTGAAGTTGAAAAATATGAAGATTTGATTTGCATTATCTAGAAAGTCCTTTGATGAATGTAGTGTTATGAAATTCGGGGCGAACACAACGCAAATCCAGAAGAAGAACACAGAGATTTAACGAGGTTCGGCATAGACATACATCCTCGGGAGCAGAGCGGCGAATTTCACTATTTCAGAGGAGTTACAATAGTTCGGTTCACATATCCATAGGATTACACATCTATTTATAGATAAACCATACGGATAAATTACTAACTCGCCCTCGTTCCCCCTCAACCCACTAACTTCCGAGAGACACTCCTTTTCACTAGGAGTCACACCTCTTCATCAAGAAACTCCAACTCTCTAGATATGAGCCATACATAACATGTAGAAAAAGTCTGGCGAACATGACCTCATGCTAGTTGTAGCTTTATTTGAATAATTAACTTTAACATACTTTCCAACATGTAAGGCCTCTGCATGTTTCTTATAACATACCGCTTTGAAAGGGAGGTAATGATCCTGATTGATAATATATAGAAGTTTATTGGAGTTCATCTAATGGTTGACAATAGCTAATGTGATGATGTGAATAAGTAAATATTCTGCTAAGTATCTACATCTTTGTCGGTATGTGAGATGTATGTCATTATATGTCAGAAAGGAATATGATTGATGATAGTTAAAGTTCATCCCATTATATATCAACATCACTCTATGTAGAGATTTAAGTGATTGATTTTATTAATTTGTAGCATGACACGAATAGTACTAATTTAATTTTAATTAACATTAAAAAACGTGACATCAATAGAAGGATAAAAAATTACATTCTTTGATTTAAATTATAAGTAAAATAAACTACCAGAATATTTAACATATTTGAATATATATTGTTGACTTTCAAGTAGTTTATTATTTTTTTAAATCATGAGTGCACCTTATGTTTTGAACTCAAGGTTTATAGTTAGAGATAAAACTTTTAATTAAGAGGCTATGTAGGCTAAATTAATATTTAACTAGAATTACATGCAACATATTTAAACGCATTATTGAAATAAAGGCCTACTCATTATTTCTTAAACATGAATATATTTGCTCATCACAATTACATTATTAAAATAGTCATTTATATAAGAGGGGAGAATATTAAAAAAATTGACATTAGTAACTTCTAAATAAATAAAACTAATAATGGATACACTTATATTAAGGCTATAATTATAGAGTTAGTTTAAGTATGTGTATGATATAGGAGAAAAAGGAAGAAGGGAGTTTGGTCTCATTAATGGCTCCATTTGGGGAGGTTTATAGTCATATTCAGGCCATTAAAAAGTGAATAGTATTGAAGATTTTAGGAATATTATAATTATTGCGTCCATGGGCTATAAATTTATTTTATTTGAAAATTTTCATATTCTGAGTTGTCCATACCAAAAATTATAATTGATCATAGAACCCAACATTGCAAACTTTTTTTTATCATCTACTAACTTGCGATTTTTTTCGGAAATTTTATATGAATATCACATAAATTTTTTGTATTTATATATCTAACATCTATAATTTATTCATTACATTTTTTTTTTAGGTAAAAGAGCCATATGCTCCCTACGCGTTTCAACAAAAAGTAAAAGTACAAAAACTGGGAAAGATGTCCTATCTAAACCCACACATACAACTCACGCAAGAAAAAAGAATCTAATGCGCTCTTTCCAAAAAATAAAAACACAACACACACGACACAGACAAAAATAAGAAAACCCAAACAATAGAAACAAACAAAAGACAGAATAACAAAATTACATATCAGAAGAAACCAACTTCATCAAATCCACAGGCAAACGATTAGAAATAAAAAGTGCACATAAAAGAGAACCTAGCTTCGCAGTTCAATCTGCAGCACGATTTTCACCCCTTCTAGTATGAGTCCAAACAATATTAAGCCCAGCAGCCAACCTTCGAATTCTATGAACCTGCAAACTAATACTCCAATGACAATTAATGTTAGTATTGCAAACTTTCAAAAGAATAATAGAATCAACTTCTAAGTGTAAATTGATCCAACCCATTTTAACCGCGAGCAACAAAGCAAAAACCACAGCATCAGCCTCAACCACAAGGGGAGAGACAGGCAATGAAGGAGCCGCAAAAAAAAAAGCACAGAACCATTCCAATCCCTGCAAACACCCCCAATACTGGCAGAGGTATGCCTCTAACAACCATCAATATTAAACTTTAAAAAGGGAGCTACAGGTTTAATCCAACAAACCCGTACAGAAAAGCCGGAATGATTGTTAAACGAAAACCGAAGACCAGCAGCAATATTCCTCACATAACAGTTACCCCTATCTATAATAGAATTAAAGGCAAAATTCTTCTGGATATAAGAACAAATATGAGCAAAGATATTCAAAACATTAACAGTCTCATTCTTATGCTTGCAGAATTCGGAGAAATCCAAATGAACCAAATGACAATAGAAGGCAAAATAGATAAGAATTTATGCCCCATATTACTTTAATCATCAAAAACATCCTGAATAGTACTATAACCTTTAAAAACCTCTTTTCTACCACAAAGTTCATATAAACTTCTCCAAATACTATAAGCAAAGGAACAACCACTGAAAAGATGCATAATAGTCTCTTCCTCATTATGACAAATATAACACATAGAAGCTAATCTTAAACCCTTGAGTTTAAGCATGTTATCAGTGGGAACACAATTATGAAAAACACGCCAAATAAAAAAGGAAATAGAAGGCTTTACCCACTTATTCAAATTCCAAGACATGTCAATCCCATTAGAGATCATTTCACGAGAAGCAAAAGACTTAGTTAAAGAGTCACCAATCTTCCCCTTCACCATAGGCACATCTCTCCTATTATTCTCAATAGGAATGGTAGAAATGAAATTAGCATCAGCAGCCTGAACAGTATTATTCAGCAAAGCTAAATTCCAATTATCATCAACCCAAAAATTATTAATCTTAACATTAATATCATGAGGGCCCTCATAAAAATCACTAAGAGAACCACTATCTAACCAATCATCATACCAGAAGGAAATATCACCCTTACCGACATCCCAGTAAAGCATCTCCTTCACAGAAGAGGAAACCTTAATCATTTCCTTCCAAATAAAAGAGTCAGATTTAGAAATAGAAATACACATAGGATAGGCATTAGAAGAAACATATTTAGCACAAAGTAAAGAAACCCAGATAGAAGAGTTTTTACGAAAGTGGAACCAAAGTTTCATAAAATTAAATCTAATAGAGTCTGTAAGCTTTCTAATACCCAAACCACCTTTGCTAATAGGTTTACAAAGCTTACCCCAACTCTTCCAATGAACACTTTTCTTTCCACAACCGTCCCAAAGGAAACGGTTAAATAAAATCTCTAATTGCATAATAATACTAATCGACATATTCATAACCTGGAGAGTATAAAGAGGGAGAGAGGTAAGTACACTCTTCAAAAGAGTAACACGCCCCTCAAAAGAAAGAAAATTATTCTCCCAGGATAAAAGTCTCGATTTAATTTTATCAAGCAATTCATAAAAATGACAAATCTTTCTAGGCTTCTTATCTAAAATAAAACTCATATACTTCAGCGGAAGATTAGCTTTCCTGCAACTAGCAAAATCAGCAATCCAATTCTTTTTAGCAATATTAATATGCTTAGAACAATAAAAGAAACATTTAGTAGTGTTAAAGACCAAACCAGAGGCATTCTGCATATGTATAAGAGTCTGCTAAATACGCGTGATAGATCTCTTATCCGCATTAGTAAAGATAATAAGATCATCAGCAAAACTAAGATGAGAGATGCTAATACCACCTTTATGAACATAATTTAAACTAGGTTAATGTTCATAAAGGGTATTTAAACATCTAGATAAATAATCAAAAGCAATAATAAACAGATAAGGTGACAAAGGGTCGCCCTGCTTAATGCCCTTCGAGGCTCTAAAATGCCCATGAGCACAAACATTGATAATAATCGAGTAGTAGTTATTATACAAAATTCTATAAGCAAGTTTACAAAAATCACTATTGAAACCAATAGCATTCAAAACATCCATTAAAAATTCCCATCGAATGGAATCAAAAGCCTTCTTAATATCCATTTTAAAAATAACATTACCACCACACTTACTTTTATCAAGATCAAGCAATAACTCGTGCAAAGTGAGAGCATTGTCACCAATGTATCTATTATTAATAAAAGCTGTTTGATTTAAAGAAATAATGTCACCAAGAAAGGGTTGAATAATCTTAACAATAATCTTAGAAATAATCTTAGAAATAACAGTATTAATGCTAATAGGTCTAAAAGCATCCCAAGTTTTAGAACCAATCTCCTTAGGAATAAGAGCAATGCTAGAAGACTTAAAATACTTAGGTAAATTAATGCCACAAAAAAACCTTGAATGGCCTCAACAATGTCAACATGAATAATAACTCAACTGGCTTTATAAAATTCAACATTAAAGCAATCAGGACCAGCAGCTTTTCCATCATCCATGCTATCATGAATGGTCTTAATCTCATCTTTAGTAGGAACGTAAGTGATATTAATATTATTCAAATTACCATTCCCTTGAGAAACATTACAATTAATCTTATCCAAGGGAATATCCTTTTTTAAAAATAAATTAGAATAAAAATTAATCCCATTAATAATAATATCATTAGGGTTTACCAAAGTATTCCCATTTCTATCAATAATGCTATTAATCATATTAACTTTCCTTCTATTCTTAATACAAGCATGGAAAAAAGAAGAATTTCTATCTCCATCAAGAAAATTGCTCTTAGCAGCCTTCTGAGCATAGAAGGACTCTTCCATATTAATAACATTAGAAAGATCCTTCTGGCCTTGCATAAATAACTCATGACTGATATTATCATTAAAATAATCTAATTCTAATTTATTAACCTTATCCTCAGCATCAGAAACCAGCCTACTAAGATTACCAAAAACTTGCCAATTCCAAGTACGAAGGAATTTAGCAAAGTTCTTCTAAATAAGCCAAAGTCTGATGCCAGGATTATTAGCCTCATTGGGTAATAAATCAGCCTTCCAATGATCTTTAACACATTGCAAAAAGTTTTGATGGAGAAGCCACATATTAAGAAACCTAAAATGATAAAAAGTCTTACCAGTGTTCTCCTTCACCTTGAGTAAAACAGAGGTATGATCAGAAGCAGTGAAAGCAAGGTGATGAACTTCATGAAAACTAAAAGTATTGAACCAAGAAGCATTAGCAACAAACCGATCAAGCTGCTCAAAAACATGTCTACGGTGCTAGGTAAAAGGTTTACCAACAAAACCCAAATCAATAACACCAATATCTAAAAGCAAGTTATTGAAATCACTAATCAGAGGAAGGTTTGGGGGAGCACCTCCCTTCTTCTCAATGCTAGAAGAAATCGTATTGAAGTCCCCCCTACCAACCTAGGATCATGCAAGAGACCAATAGAATGAAATAAATTCCATAAAACATTTCTATCATGCCTGGTACACCCCGCATAAATTAAAGAAAGATAGAAAGAAAAATCATTAATAGTAACCTGGACATGCAACAATTGTTCATGGTTAATAATGACATTAACCTTAACAAAATGTTTCAAAAAAAAACCAAATCTTGTTATTCAAATTAGTTAAGAAATTAAATCTACCAATCCTCCTAACATACACATCATTATTGCTAGAATTCACAAGAGGTTCTAAAATCCCAAAAAAGTAAAGATGATAAAGCCAAATTAAATTCTTAAGGCGATTAGAAGCATAAGCCTTGGAATACCTCTAATATTCCAAATTAAAGTATTAAAATTCATTAATAAAAGAATTAACCATAGGAGAATGAGAAGGCTATCATGAGAAGGTCTTAACATCACCTTCCCCAAATCTAAAGAAAGATTAACATCAGTATTCCCAATGCAAAGCTCACGGTTTCCCTTAAATTTCCTCTTTTTAGAAGACCTTTGAAATATCCAACCATCCTCGGCCCCAAGATGGGGAACAACATCACCATCCTCCATAGCTTGTCTCGAATGGACAATTAATTGATTATCCAAATTAAAAGAATCTACAGATTGACAATCATTAGGAATAATAGCAAGACAAGAATTATTATTAACAGAACTAACAGGAACACCAGGGCATGCAGAAAGCCCTCCATTATTAACAACGAGTTGATCAGGTAAAGAAACAACAACAGCCTCTCCCTGCAAACGTTGCGGACCGCAAGATTCAAGTCCAATATTATCATTCTTTAAGACAGGCAAAGAAGAATCAACACCATTCATACTATCAGAATTATTTTTATCAATATTCATGGCCTCAACCCCCGTAGCTTCATCAATATGTAACGAGTTAACAGGGCTGTTAACTCTATTCAATTGCATAAGAGAATTAAAAACCTTTTGAACTGGCACATTATGGGTGGTATTCTTGGCATTAACATGTTTATGCAAGCTCTTAGGCGCCACATTCCTATTATTAACAGAACTACTATTAACATATTTTAAATCAGGATGAGCATGACAGCAATTAGAAAACAAATGTCCAAAAATTCTACAGTGACAACAGAAGTGTGGAATGAATTCAGCCTCAATCTTTTGGTTATAACCCCCATAAGCATCTTCTAACCAAAAAGAGTCAGATAAAGCGAAAGTAACATCTCTTTCAACCAAAATCCGAGCAAATTCAAATCTTGATTGAGCTGTGGTGATAGCATCAATCATTAAAGGCCTGCCAAAAATGCTTCCCAAAGAATAAAGAACATGTTTCTCATAGAATTGAAGTTTCAAACCAGGAATCCGAATCCAAATAGACAGAATAGGCGATTCCTCCGAAGGATTGGAATTCGGATTCCATTTCAAAATCTTCATATAAAACTTTTCGATGACTAACACCTTCCTAGAAAACAAAGTAGCATAATCCCTTTCTAATTGAAACTTAATCATCAAATTCCTCTTATCCATAAAGCCCAAATGCCATTCACCAACAAGATTGAGGCTAGAGAAAAATTTCTTAACAATATCAAAACTAGGACTCCCAAAAGAAAATTTGCCGATCAAAGTGAAACGAAAAGGCTCCAAAAGAATATCAGTATCATCTTTAGTAAAGATCAATGCAGGTTTACCATTCTTCCTAGAAGCATGTTTAAGTAAACCATTATCATCCCAATCATGCATGCCATCAAGGAAGTCCGACGGGAAAACAAAGTTACCGCCATTATTAGTCAAGCCCGCAACGCCTCCTTGTAGGAAGGCGCCATAGCAACCAGAGAAGGAACCAGATTGAGAAAATCTAGTCTCAAACTCAGAGCAGAAGGAACCCTAGCGAAAGGGAAAAAGCGCCTCAAGAATCGCTCCGAATTTAGTCATTACATTTATAACATTTTGATGTTATATTAGTAGTTTTATAATATTGGATATTTATAATTTTTTATAAAATATTTAATATTTAAATATTATAGATATAAATATGAAAAGTTTCAATGTTAGACATTGATGTGGGGGCTAGGGGTTGAATCAGTTCAATCCGGTTCACAAGGTGTAGGGGCTGAACCGGCTCGTCTCCTTCCTCTTGGAATTTTAAGCAGTTTAAAATAAATTGAATCAAAATTTTAAGGGATGAACCTTCATTCTTTTTGAACTTTTTTCAAAAATTGCCATTGTGTGAGATGTCTTCATGCATGTCTATCTTATACATGAGCTTATTTAGTGTTTAATCATACATTATATTTTATTTTTATCAATACCATGTTTATATCTTTTTATTTGTAGAATCAAAGATGATAAAGATATACATAGTTTGTACTATGCAATAACACTTTCTTTAGATTGTAGTGCTCAATGAAATTATAATTTTAATTCTGGAAAATATTGTTTTATTCAAAGTGACTGATACATACGTACAGCAGCAGTGACTTTAGCATTAACAGCACTTAAAATCATTGCAAATTGTATTTATTTATGGGTAATGCTAAGCTACATCACGCAAACAAAATAAATTGATATAAGCAGAATAAATGCGATACGCAGCAAAATAAAATTATTTTTGTCTTTATATCTTCCTCTGGCTTAACGTTATATGGCTGACTGACTTGCCATTAATGTGTTCTCCTTTAGGCTGATTAAAGAATGAACTAGTTGCTTTCAATTTTTAAGTAGCTCGTATCCACGTCATTTGTTAAGTAAGCAAATTAAATATAAATAAAATTTTTAACATCAAATATAAACGGTGGAACACAAATGAAACTTTATTCGGTCTTATTTGACTCATTTTAGCTCAAAATAAAAAAATATATATATTTACATTATTTATAAGATATATATATATATATAAGTTTGAATAATCATAGCTCATATGATTTTGTGTCTTTTATTGTATATAAATTATGTTTGTTTAAATCCAACACTCTATATATATTTCTCTAATTAATTTAAACAAGTCAATTTTTACCGAACACGAATTAAATATGAATAAAAATATGTGAATCGAGGTAAACACAAACACACGGATTATAAATAATTTCAAACATGAGTCAATTTCAAACGAATTGAGTGAGCCAAAGTTGAGCCCGTTGAAGCTCAACTCATCGACAGCCCAACTTCTCCTAAATTAATAGCGCCTTCAAACATCTCTGAACCGAAAATCAAATTCAGTGTGACATAACATCATAGATTAAGCTATAAAAATGACATTTTTTTAATTTTGGGAAGTAATAATATGTATCTTAACTTTTGCTAAATAGTTTAAGCAAAATAATAAAATGAAATTGGAATTGTTGTAATAATTTAAGCCTGCCACTATTTTGGCAAATATCGTAGGCATAGAGGAACAAGAAGCAAAATACAAAGAATGGTATCTGCCTGTAAGACAAAGACATCATTTATAAAATATGAATTTTGAGGTCCCCTCTGACATAAAAAATAGAATGGAAAGTGCAAGAACCTGAAGAAATTTTAATTGCATTTATTTGTTTATGTCAATGACAAAGCCGTCTAAAAAGAACAACATAATTTTTTAGTATTTTTTTTTGGTCATCCCAAATTTTTTAACATGAAATTTATTAAAACAAAAGTGATTAAAATTTAAGGCCTTGATTATAACTTTCAGAACTCCTGAATATCTCTACAATTGAAGATTTACTACGTATGAACGACGCACGTACGGACAACGGTGGATGAGAAGGCCAACAAAGTTTAGTAAAGAGACCAGCTAGTTGAGCTTGAGTATGCAAAAGATGGATTTGGATTTTACCGGAGTTAATTTGATCTCGTATAAGATAATAGTCAATTTCAATGTGCTTAGTATAAGCATGGAACGTGTTTGCCATCACCATGACAAAGATATTTTCACACTAAAGATTTGTGGGTTGATGTTGCTGCAGACCAAATTTTGCAAGGAGCTGTCATAACCACAAGCAATCAAATGTAGCAAAAGTTAGCACTCGATACATAACTTGCATAGAAGAGTGAGCAAAAGTATTTTGCTTCTTGTTTGTCCAAATAATAAGGGTATCTCCCAAAATAGCACACACTCCAGTCATAGATTGACGTTTTTCCGTATCCCCGTCCCAATCAGCATACTAGTACACATGTAAAATAATAGTATCACCATGAGTAAGCTAAAGTCTCGTTTCTTGAAGATATTTAAGCAACATTTTAAAAAGTTTAAATTGATGTGTTGTGGGATTATGCATGTGCTGACACTGATGATTTACCGCATATGCAATATCCGGTCGAGTGGCGCTTAAATACTATAAAGCTCTAGTAAGCTGGAGAAATTCAATCAGGTTAAGAAAAGGTTAAGAGACTTCTTGACTAGTTTGAGGTTTACTAGGTAAAGGAGTGGATACAGGTTTGCAGCCCATCATATCAGTAGTTTGTAGAATTTAAGTAGTGTAAGGCTGTTGAGTGAGAAACATTGATTCATGTTTCTGAATTACCTCAATTCTCATAAATTTAGAAATATTACCAAGTTGTTTGAGCTGAACTTAGTACTTAATTGACTGGTTAGATTATTAATAGCAGTGATATTCACACCCGTAATCAAAATATCATCCACTTAAAGCATAAAAAAAATGTGTTGATATGATTGAAAATATATGAAGAGAGATGGATCAACCATACTATTAGTAAATCCTTGGTTAATAAGAAAGGTAGAGATGGTAGCAAACCATTGATGAGTAGATTTCTTCAGACCATACAAAACTTATTCAAGTAAACACACATGATTAGTAACCTTAGGATCAATGAAACACATAGGTTGTTGCATATACCCAATTTCCTATAAAGTGCCATGCAAGAAGGCATTTGAAACATCCAACTGAAAGATTTGCCAGCTTTATGGAAAGCAATAATGAGAAAGATATGAAGAGTACTCACTCGGATAACAAGACTGAATGTCTTATGGTAGTTAAAGTCATATTCTTGTGTGGAACCCTAAGTGACCAAACAAGATTTATACCGAGGAACATTCCCATCAGAATAGCCCTTAGTACAATACGTCCAATATCATCCAAGAATTGATTGATTGGGTGGTGGTGCAACGATAACCCAAGTTTCTTGATTCTTAAGAGCAAAAAAATCTTCTTTTACTGCTTTCTGTTAATGAGAGTGTTTGACAACTTGAGTGTAAGAGGCAGGATCAATTGGAGAGTATGATGTGACAAAATTCTTAAATTGGTTTGAGTTTGCCCAACTTAGCGAGGGTGACCATGGGGTGAGCATTAAATGAACCATCCAATAGAAGTTAATGAGATGATCAAGGAGAAGAATCTGGGACAAGTATGGAACAATCAGCTAATTGATTCAATGGGAGAACACGGGTTGAGTTAAGGATAAAAGTTAAAATAGGTTGAGTGGCAATAGGGAGGTCGGTTGGAAAAAGCAACATTGATACATGGAAGGATTGAAATGAACATGGGATAAGTAAGGATAGAGGAAATATTGGGTGATGTGTCTTGGGAAAAGGAGCACTTGAAGACTAACAAAACGTATTTTCAGTAAACACCACATGAAAAGAAGTAATAATCTTCCTGGTTTGAGGATTAAAGCATCTAAAACCTAACCCAAAAAAATGAACGGAGTTGATGTAGGTGTTAATTTATCTAATATTTTGGGTTTAACCCGAGGGTAACTAGAGCACATTAAGACTCTAAGCTACAAATAGTTAGGTGGATGTTTGCATAACAACTCATATGGAAACATAGATAAAGTATTCTTAGATGGCATACAATTAATTAGATAAAAAAAAACTTAAGAGAGCCACTTCCCAGAAAAAGAAGGTAGAAAAGTTTCACGTAAGTGAGTGCGAGTAATCTTGATAAGATAATGATTTTTACGTTTCACCACCCATTTTATTCAGGGGTATAAGTACAAAAAAATTGGTGAAGAAGCAATTATTGGATAGAAATGATTTCAAAATGGAACTATTGTATTCACCCCGTCCATCAGAACAAAATATTTATATATAAGTATTAAATTGAATTTTTATCATTTTCTTGAATGATATACACTTTTTAGCAGTTTCAGACTTTTGCGTCATTGGAAATAAACAAAACAAATGATTAAAATCATAGACATGATAGGAGCTGGGCCCTAGAAGTCTGGGTGAGCAAGAAGATAAGGCAAATATATAAGTAGAGACGCATAATTAAATGGTTGTTCATAATTTTTTTTGCAATTCTAACTAATATCTAGATGAGGGTGTCCCAAGCGTTTATGTCAAAGATCCGAGTGTTAAATGGAAGCAGTCAGTGCATTTCTTGAAAGTGATGGTTGTTATATCGGGTAGAGACCATCAGAACTCTTGCCCCGGAGTAGAATTTGATGAATCTGAGGACCAATAAAAAAAATCCAGCTGAATAAAATAGAACAAAAATTTTATTACCATTGACACGTTCATACACTGAAAGAAAATATTGTGAGAGAGAAGGAACTTGTCATATATTAAGAAGAAGAAGTTTATGGTTAGGTGTAGGTAAAATACCCTCCCCAGAGTGAGTAGCCGGAACAACATGACCATTTCCCAAGATGGTGTAATCATTACCATTAGTAAGAATAGGAAGGTGCAATTTTCCAACATCTGAAGTTAAGTGGTTTGTGGCTCTGGAATTCAACACTCATTTAGGTGTCGTGGCCTGCATAGCTTGTGTAAATGTTTCTTCCGGATTAGATCAATGTCAACCAGTAGCAGAAGAGTGGCCAAATTTATTACAGATTTGACACGTAATGAGAAAATGAGATTTAGATTTGGAATATTTCATTCAGAGATTATCAAATTGTTGATTTTGACCATGAGCTCTACACAGATTACCTCATTTCCAGCTAACAACAGTGAAGGCTGACTGAGGTGTAGAGGTTAGTTCAGATTTCTGATCATCATCAACAAGATTAACTTTCTTACTCTCAACCAATTCTGGTTCATCGGTTTGTCGGTGAGGTTCTGATATCTAAGAGCCAGAGATAAAATAAGAATTTATTAGAGAGCAACATTTCTAGTCCATCACACAGCTTATATGTGTCCTTATATATGGACCAAATGGAATAAATGCCAATTAGAGAATGTATAGAAATTTTCATTAAAAACATCCTCTGCACCTATAATATAATAGGAAGAAGACGACAATCATTAGTTCGGATGGCTGCAGTTAATAATTTTTCCTACCAACTAGCATGTCCAATGACACTATCAACATATGCATATTTGAGTTACATGCCACGAAAATCTTAAAGGAAAGCTACAATAAACTATCTTTGAAAAAAATAATCCAAAAAGAATTTCAATATATTGTCATATTGACTTCTCATAATGCAAACTAAATTCACATAAAATTATTACAATTTTCATTTATTTCATTTCTTCATATGTTTTTAGTTCCTTTTTTTTGTATCAATATATCAAGATTTATAAAGTTGTAAGAACTAGGATAAGTAGCATTTTACTTCTCTCTCTCTCTCTCTCTCTCTCTCTCTCTCTCTCTCTCTCTCTCTCTCTCTCTCATTAGGAAGATTTTGGGAAATTAAATTTGTCGTTTCTTACATGTCTCAAAATATTAAAGGTGTCAAATTTATTGTTAGCAGATTAAGTACCTTAAACAAAAAACACAATACCTCACGAGCAAGAAAATAAATGACACCAATTGAGATAATAAAAACTGAAAAAAAAAAGGTTTTATAAACATACCTAACTAAAAAGTAATGAGAATGGGCTCAAAACTATCACATCTGCTTTATGAATTTTGCAATATTAATTATAACCTATATATTATATTCAACTTAAAGCATAGCCAAGAGCTTTAAGCCTCTTTCCTACTAAAAGTTTGATTAATTAGGACATTCAGATAGATGTTCTCCCTTAAAAATCTTCATATGACCAAGAAAATGTTTTAAAACAAATCATGAATATTTCTTGAAGTACTTGGAATAACTAAATTGACTGTACAATTATAGTTTAAAAAGCTATTATTGTGTCCAAATATACCCCAAACAATACAAATTTATGTTTAAAACAATTATTTTGCATCAATGATTTCAACAACACCAAAACCATTCATGCAGGAGCCCAAACTAGTTGAATAGGCTTGTAAATGTATGAGACACGTGATTGAACAACTCTTTCTTTCCACATTGATGCATATGCAAATGACCAAGCGAGGGTATTAGTTGTGACACCTCTATTCTAGTAAAGAATTATTTTACGCTTCCCGATCATTCTATTTCCACACGATCCTGCTTGGAGCCCTCGAATTATAGTGGGATTCAATTATGTTTCACTTGATTTCAAGCAATTCATTGCTCCTATGACGATAAATATTTTGACTTTAAAATGTTGGCCTGTCGTATAATTTTGTAGTGATATTAAGTTTGCTTAAAGAAACTTCTCAAAATTTTTAATCAATTCGGTCTTCATAATTTCTATATATTAGCGATTGCATACTAAGGTAAATTTTATCCACCGTAAAGTTTGCATAATCTCTGAAAGGTTTGTTAGAATTAAAATCCAAGAATGAATCATCATTAACTTGTTTATCCGGCGTTTCTACAACAAATCCTTGAAGTGCTTTTGGTTTTCTAATCCTCCTAAAAGTTCTCTCTAATTATGAACTATATATTCAAGCTCCTGAAGTACGCATTTAACTAATAAGAAAGATGTCCAACACTTCAAGTTTTCTAAAAATATTTTTTGTATTTTAGGATTTTCTCTATTAAATAATACACAATACATAAAACAAACTATATAAAAACACTACAGTTTCTAAATCTAAGTCATAATAGTTTAACTATAAACCGTTTTGTTCCCCGACAACGACGTAAGAAACGTGATCCACTGATAGTGTGTGTGCCAAAAATGTGTTAGTCCTGACAATAGCACCATAAATCTTGATTCGCTCTCCAGCAATTAGTTAAATGCCTGAAATATATTTTTGCACACTGTGGTTTCTCACACAAATATATGTGTCGTTTCAGTAATATAGGGCTCTAAAAGATTCTGGGATGTCAAACCAACAGGGAACAATGGAAACCTGAATAAGACAATGTATTTAGTCTAGTGAATTCGTTCTTAGTTTGGAATTTCAAAATTCTAGAGTTTTGCTATTAAATATACTACAAATATCAAAATTTACTCCTATAGACTTTCAAGTATTATTCGGCGTTGCATTTCAATATTATTCGAGTTTCGCGCAATCCGGTGTTATTTGTGGTGGTATTTGGGTTATTTGTTGGTGTTATTTGAGTTAAAATGGTAGTTGGTGTTATTCGTGGTGGTATTATTGTTGTATTTTAATGTTATTTCTGTTAAAAGGTTGATGGTGTTATTTAGGGTGGTATTTTGGATGCATTGCAAGATTATTGGGCCATTTAATTGGTGGGATGGGTGAATTAGTCGATTTTTTGGTGGATTATGGTGTTATTGCACAATCTTTTGATAGATTATGGTGTTATTGCGCAATTTTTTGAAAGAAGAGGTGTTATTGCGGCGTTGAATTGGCTTCAAAGCTGTGTTATTGCAATTTTAGCTCGATGTGAGCCCAAGACAAGCCCAGACCCCCTCTTTTTAATTAATTTTTTATTTGTCTCGATTTACGTGTAATTTATTCGTGCGCAGAACTATAGCAATATGAATGTCCTCCCTAGGTCAAATCGATATTTTGGATGCACTTGGGCTGTCCGTTTTGTCATCCAGGGTCATCTTGACATCGTCGATGATCAGGTCATTTTAAGCGATAATTTGCGTCGTGAGAGTTTTCAATTTATTTAAAGTTAATCATTGAGTCAGTTAGTAACTTGTGTGTGAATTATGGTGTATATGTGTGTAAATGTGTAAATTGAAGTTTTCGCGAGTTTTCAAGTCACAAAAGGTTCCCTTAGTGCCTTTAAATCCGGTAGGAACTCATTTTTGGGCCCCACATGTTAGTCCTTAGGCCTTGCAACTAAGAGTTGCGTGCTTGGGGCCACTCATGTGAGGTTTTCACAAAAATGAGTCAAGAAGTGGTTTGAAGTTCTATGTAAGGTGGGTTTCATCACTAGACTTTTATGATAGTCAATAGGAAAGTCTTAAAGCTAGATTCTAGGCTATAGGAGAAAGAAACCATGCCTTCATAAGAAATGAGGTCATCTCAGCGACTTTGACATCCATTTTCCCTAGCATGGAGCGAAGTGTTGACTATCAAAGAGAACTCTTCACGATCGAGCGAATGACGACTAAAGGAGCATCTTTGTAGGCTCGTTCCTTAGATTTCACTTGTCCATCCAAGAGAAACAGCTGGAGAAAACTGTGAGGCATTACCAAACCTCGTCTTTTGTAGGATTTTGGTGCTAAGGCTCAAGGGAACGCTCGGATTTGTTGGGGAGATGCCCTCGAATGGTTTCCCATCCTAAAGGCATTCTCTAAGCACAATAAAACCTAGTCCTTAATCCTTTACACAACTAGACCTAGGGGCTCA
Source organism: Papilionanthe hookeriana x Papilionanthe teres (assembly GCA_022702705.1). Taxonomy (NCBI): domain Eukaryota; kingdom Viridiplantae; phylum Streptophyta; class Magnoliopsida; order Asparagales; family Orchidaceae; genus Papilionanthe; species Papilionanthe hookeriana x Papilionanthe teres. Next base: position 51,858,939 of record CM040427.1, on the reverse strand, counting down.
AGGAAGAAAAATGTGAGAGTTTAAGGAGTTATACTGGCGTGGTGATTGTTCGACCTTCGATGGTGTTCTAGAAGAAGCTCTCCTAATAGTAGGAGAGATCGACGAAGTATCCAAGTTCCTTTGTAGGCTCTTCTCCAAAGAACAATGAAGCTCTACCAGTGAGGAGCTTCTGGCAATGTCATGAACTCTGGCGAAGGTCCTCATCCAAAGAAGGACGAAGCTCTCTCTAGCAGAAGATTCCGAGAAGGCTCTGATCAAGAAACCTTCTCTTTTATCTGTTTTCTCCAACAAAATGATGGACAGAAAAGAAGAAGATGTAGGAGAAGTGAACAAAATTATGGAGAATAAGAAGAAGAAGTAGAAGAAGAAGAAGAAAAAGAAGAAGAAGAAGAAGAATAGGAAGAAATAAATGGAAGGAGAACTTCCCAAATCCTCAATCTCTTCTCTAAGATCTCACCTCAAGTAGCACACTAGCTTCCCCAAGAAAATCTCCAAATGGCATCCTATTCCTCAAATGGATGGCTCCCCAGTTATCCCCAACAAAAAGAGGTTTATACCATGGTTATTGAGGAAGAAATGACCCCCTACCCCATATGGGAACATCCCGAGTGAGCACAAGTGCCAAAAATGGCCTAGGATCGGCCCTTGGTCGATTTCTGGTGGTCAGACGACATCTCGCAGGAAAAACAAGGGTCACCTCACGAAATTTATTCCAGCGGTGTGGCTACACCATGGTTATGACACGGTCACACAGCCAAATAGGCATTGCGAACGAGCTAGTGGCATGACCACACATGAAGAGTAGAGTAATTATGTCATCCCTTTTGTCTAGTCGGTATGACAATACCGACCTTAAGCACAGTCACATTGCGAGGCCCAGACAAACATATAGGGGATGAATTGACATGACCATGCTAGAAATTTGTGTGGTCACATTACAAGACAAGCGTGGCTACACCCAATTTAGGTGTGGCCTCGTGGTGCCCTGTTGAACTGGCCTCTCTTGCTCGAGGTGTCTTACGCCATGTTCAAAATTGGGAAAGCATATCCTAAGAGAAAAATGACATTTTAGATTTATTCACGCTATCTGCTTCACAATCTGAGCTCATCTGAATGATGTTTTGCTAACGACCAAGAATATTCACGACTGGTTTGCTTGTATCGGGCTGAGCAAAATACGTCGGTCCAGTTGATGCTGTTTGACAGATGTAATGTTGATCGACCTTCGCCATAGTTAAAGCTAGACATCATCAAAGCACACTTGACCATGTGTCGATGGATTGTAATCAAATGTCTTGGGTCTTGGGAGGTTGCGTGTAAGTGAAGCATACTCCCAGGTCATTCAAGCTGACTCCCTACCCTCCTGACATCAAAAGATGATGCCAATATATGGCAGTCCCCAATGATACACGTGTCTTCTTGTCAAACACACAATATTAACAGAAATCAAGCTTGCAGGTGTTCGCTCCTTTTATTAATTCATTCATCACCAAAGCCTGAAGTGAAGCCTCTCCAGCATGAGCTAGCTGCATATAAATAAAATTATGTCTTAATAACTACAACAAACTTTCAAGCCACTGTACTACCCTGAAGATAGTAAAGATTGTTATGATGATCTTCCTTCATAAAAATTATTGCTCCATGTCATATCCTCAGAACTCCTGTCTTAATAACTACCTTGTAGTCCTTAGACTCTAAAGCCCCAATTAAACAATTTTTTTTTATATGTGGAACATGTTTAACATCGGTCAGCTCCATTATAGTACTATCATGCATTCCTGATAAATATACATCATACACCAAAAGTACAACAAGCTTGATCGTTGCCCATTGTCATTGCACTTGTATCCAGCTCCTTATACATAATGAACCAACCTTGATGAGGACAAATATGATAGGTGACACTTGTATCTAGAATCGATCACAAATCATCTGTAAAAAAAAAGCTATGAGAAATTGTAAATTGAACCACCTCTTTACATCTTTCCATAATAAAACTGGCTTTCGTCTAAAATGCAACTCCCTTTCCCTTCTTTTTCAATTTCGAACATTCTTTCATCCAATGACTAGTCTCTAAACAAAAACCACATTGATTTTTCTTAAGACTGTGCCTATGGGACTTGCCCCGCTTTTGAGAAGTGTCGTCGCTGCCACTTTTCTTTGAAAATTCTTCATCTTCTTCTCAGATTTGCTACATTTTAGTATAAGTGTCTCAGTTGATTCCCTACTTGTTGCCCTTTCGACGTAACTCGTGATTCAATAGTATTGTAGCCACTTTGTGATAATTCATTATCTTCGTCCTATGATTGTCATAGTGAAATTTTAATACTCATATGAGAGCAAATTCAATAGAAGAAGCACCCCGTCTTAGCTGAATTGTGTAGCGTCAATGCTTCATATGGAGACGATTCTCCATACTTTTCGTATCCTTATTATTTGTTCTCCAGTATCCTCCATAATTTCTCTGCAGAAGTCTCCATCACCATCCAATATTTGATTTCCTAGGTCAAACAACTTCAAATTAACTTTTGTTCATATCCAACAAATCTATCTCTGATATCTCTTCATGACATTCTGCGCTATCCAAAACTTTCTTCAGATTTAGAAACACAGCGCATTCATCACCTCACATCACCACATGCTACAGTTTTATTTACTGTCAAATATCATCACATCGATTTTGACGAGAAGCGTAACCACCTGATGAATAGACTTTTTCACTGTCATAGTAGATGTTAATGAACCTGACATCATGCTTCATGACTACCACTGTTAGAATCTTTTCTCCAAAAAATTCTACTAGCAAAATATCTAGGGAAAAAAAAGAAAAAAACAAAACAACAAAAAAGAAATTACCATAAAATAAATTTCAAAAAATATAAATTTCTCTTTTTTCCTTTCCTTTTTTTATTTTTCTTTTCCTTCAAAATTCCTTTTATTTCTTTCCCAATCTCCTGTTTCCCAAAAAAACTCTTTTGTTTTCCCGAAATTAATTTGCCTCAATAAAGCAATTTCTTTTTTTAAAAAGATTTTTTTTTCTTTCTCAGCTAGTCTAGATTTCTCCTAGGCCGGGCCAATTAAGGAGAGGAATAAGAGAATATTCCTATTCAAATTAAAGAATCCCTTCCCAAAGCAATGATTCCTGCCTTAATCCGTCTCCGCCTGCATCTGCACGGCTAAAGGAATCTTCCCGGCCCTGGAGAACTGCGCCAGCCCACGTCTCCTCCCGCTACCTCACGCTGCCGGGCCGCGCCTCCGTAACGAGAAAAATTTACGTCCGGTGTCCGGACGCAGCTCTGCGTCCGGACAACGGGTATACAGCCGCATGTCTGACCATGTACTGACCATGTAACTCTCTCCGCGAGTTAGGTGTACGTGGGATGTTCGTAGGGTGGTCTTCTCACGATGACCGGGACGCAGCTCTGCGTCCGGTGTCCGGACGCAAATTTTTTTCCTCCGTAACGGCTTAACCTTCCTCCGGACTCCACGCGAAAGTTCCGCACTCGCAGTTTGCGCCGCAATCGCCGCCGACGCCCCGTGGATCTGCTGTAAAGTTCTTCAGACCGCGTGCTACGAGAAGCTCCGACAACCCACGTACGATTTGAAGCCTTAGAAGCCCGCTCGGATTATGAAGTATAATCTCTCGTATCTATTTTGCAAAAATAATGAGAAAGCGTAAAAATTCACTTACATTCATGAGAAGGGAGTTTCCACTAGCACTAGATAGAAGATAGAAAAACGGCTTGTGGTTTCAACTCAACACTTCTTCATCATAACTCTCTCATAAGTCCCAAGTCCTTTTTATAAATGAAGACTAGAGCATACAAATCAATAAAATAAAAAATTACCCTTAATTACAATAAAACCATAAATATAACAATGGGTCGGATTGACTGATGCAACCTTGAATTGATTAATCTATACTTAAGCTATTTCTTCGTTGAATTGGGATTAAATATATCAGATAAGGGGTTAAACAGACAAGCTGTTCATGTTTTAAAAAATCAATCGATGTTAGGGTGTGTTTTGGGTGATGGTGAGGTGACAGTGTGTTGACGCACCGCAGTTATTTCTTTTTAACAACACTGTATATTGTCTACATTATCAAAAAAGTGTAGCTGAAAACTGCGTTCTCCACCTAGACTTGACTACTTGCGGTGGCTGCCAGAAAACTATAGTCTGATTTTTTTCAAATTTTTTTTTTGTAATTATCACCACAATTTTTTGAACAACTTCGTCTTCAACAACTTTAAATATGCTTATTCAAGCTTTACAATCTGCTTGTTCTAAATAGACTCTTATCCAAATAAACAATTTTGATGCAATGATTAAACGTAAAATATTCAAATTAAATAAATAAATCATGTCTAAATTTTTTGAATATTAATCAAAATATTAAAAAATGAAATATATTAAATAAAAATATTATTCATTGAATCATAAAAATAATATTATTATATCATTATTATATTATTTAAATTATATTAAAATAGTTATAATATTTATTAAATCCAATTCAACTCTGACTCTTGAGCCTCCATATCAAACCTCATCCTCTTCTAATTTAAAGTCCATGCCAATTTTCACAATTTAATGTGCAAATAAATATGAATGTTTAGGTGTTCACATTCATGTACCGAAGAATTATGTTGTATGCAGGGTTATCTAAAAAGCTAGTTGTTCGTGTTCGAATCATTTATTAAATAAAAATTGATGAGTCGAACAGGAACGAAATATTCACGAGCTGATTCAAACACGGGCAATGATATTACTTAATGAGTCGAGTCTTGGCACGAAGTTCCACTCATTTACATCCCCAAATGATATGTATGTAAAATGCCCCCTAAAGAAAATTTAATTCATGCCGAATGCCCAATTAATCTCAAGCCGATACAACCAAACACTGCTACAGGGAAATCATTAACAGAGTTACAGATAAATCATTAACAGCCCAACGGCAACATCTAACCAATCAACATGTAGAAAAACAAAATAACGAGAAAGTATCATTTTTTACAACCAAGGACACACAGAACTTACTAATTAGATCCATCACCAACTAAAGCGCTCCTCACCGCCGGCGACACGACTGCCGGAGCAGACCACACAAAACACCTAAATAACCCGACAATTCTTCCAACATAACTCACGCCGGCTGCCGGTCACCGCGTAGACCGGCGGCCGGCAGTCCGTCTAGCACCGACAAATCACGGGCCAGCAAACTCCCTGAGCCGAATTATCAATATCACTCCATCACGGATTTTTTAGCGGTGCAGACAGACTTCGCTACCGCCGTCCGGAGGATCACCAGTCGGCATGTCTTGCAGATGACGCTGAGGACCGCTGTTAAGCCGTAGAGCGCTGGCGTACAGGTGAGACCGTGGGATTCGAATAGGCCTTGGGGCTAAGTTGTTGCCGGAGAAATGGTTCCGCTCACTAGTTCACCGGCAGCAATAGTGGAGCTCCGGCCGGAGATTTCGAGATTTATTACGCCTTCTGTCTCGACTTCCATCTCAGTTCTTCTTTGTGTTGATGTATGGTCATCTCTTGATTTTACATATGTGAAATAAACTTATCCTATCTATATACAAAATAAATGCAAGTGGCTTATCATAAGTTAATTATGGGATGTGATATGTTTGCTGATGCAAGAGATGAGATAAGATTGGGGACAAATCGATGGCCATTGCGGTACATAATTTTCCTATTTTATTTGGTGGAGGTGGTGATGGGTTTCCAGTGGTGGTGGAAGGGAGTCCGTTGATAAATGGGTGAGATCAATGATGAGCTCACAAATTAAACTTAAATTAGACCCGATTTGATTAGTTATTTATAGACATTTTTGTTTTAAAATATACTTGAAATATATTGAAATTAAAATGTTATTTTAAATCTATTTAAAAAGTTTATATTAATTAATTTTAATTATTTATCTTATAATTACTCATTTTATTTAACATTTTATTATAAAACTAGTTTTAATTTATATTATTTTCTCTCTTTCATGACAGTTGGCTCATGAGTCAGCTTAAATCCGTAGATTTAGAGTTCGTTTGGGGTAGCTTATAAGTGTATGGGCGTTTTTGAAAACGCAGTAGTCTATTTAGTTTGCGCATTTCAACAATTTATCAGAATCGCAGTTGGGTTTTTACACGGAACGCAGGCCGCGGGTTGAACTCTGCGATCGACCAGCGGGCTGCGTTTCAGAATAAGTTATTTATTTTTAAACGCATAAGTTGCTCCAAACTCACCATTAAGCTTGAGCTTGGCGTCGAACTCGATTAAAAAAGCAAGCTCAAGTCAAGGAGCAAATATTACGATACAAATATAGGGGGTTGCGACAGTTTTTAAGTTTTTCCGCCCATTGCAGAGGTGATTTACATACATGAGGGCGTATGTAATATTTTTTCTAAGTCGGGAGTGGCTCGAACTCAACTCAGCTCAACTCACTTGTACCCTCACTTTCCAATTGCTGACCTTAGCAATGATGAAAGCACCTTTTATTGGACAAGCCGGATTAATTAAATTTAGAGGATAAAGATGATTAGGATGAAAAAAGGAGATGTTAGTTGAAAATGTCTTATTGATTGTTTTATAATGGTGTTTTGCCATTGTTTACGCGTAATTCATGTCTTATAGTTTGTTTTATTAGGCAATAACACCCACTTTAATTACAATATGATAATTATATTTATTCATTAGAGTCATTCAATTTATTTTGAATGATTGAATTGTTTGTTCTCTAATCTTGATAAATTTTTTAAAATTAGGTAATGCCAATTCATTGTTTTAAATTAATTATAATGTCTAGGATTAACACATCATAATAAAAGGTGTTTAATCTTCTGTCAAATTTGAAAGTTGTTTCTACTTATATTCAATCGAGTTGGATTAGTCAAGCAATTATAAGAGTTTAAATCGGGTTCAACAAGCTGTTCAATGAGAACCACTAGAAGCACTTTGGAATTCTTCAGAAGTCTTGAGTCACCTTCAATTGAATATCATCAAACCAAAGCTTTTGCTTCAACCATGAAAGGGTCATATCAACATATAACCGTTGGTAGTCAAAAAGGATTGTTGTTAGCGAACGGTTCGTGTTTGACTTACCGGAGAATTCATGTTCGGTTCATTCGATAAGCAAATGAGACGAATACGAATAATTTTTTTGAGTTCGGTTTATGAATAAACAAAACACAAACATACATGTCTTTGATCGTGCTTGAAACGCTATTGTTCAAATTATAAAATAATTTAAAATTTCTTATATATAAAAATTATAACTATAGACTAAAAATAATTTTAAATTCATTAATTTAGGAAAAATCAAATTATATTTATAATTTTTATATATCTTATATTAATATAAATAATTATATATAAGAAATTTTAATTAGTAACTAATATATTTATATTTTTAAATATCTTATATTAGTATTAATTATATAATATATTAATATATATATTATATAATATAAGTAACATAAGATACCGAGTGAACCTAAAGCCTTAATCTTTTCACGTTCGCTCTCACCCTTGTGCTTCTTAGGAGAAACTTCGGGCAAAAGCTCTCGGTCTTGGGTTAGGGTTTTTTTCATCGACGACGATGTCGATCTCCTTTGCATCTTTCACCTCCTAGTCGGTAAATGAGTAATAGCCTCTCACTCTCTCTTGCTTGTGGCTTCTAAGTCATGACTCATGACTCACCTCTGTGAAATCTAACTTTATTCACTTAGTTTTATGAGGTTTTGGGTTAGCCCCTCACTTATCTCTCGTGTTTATTATTTTAGAAGATATTATCATCATTTGAGGCTAGAATGCGAGTGAGGTTTTTTTATTCTTTGATTGCTGGTTAGGGTTTTGTACATGGTTGTACCTGTGGAAGGTATTCATGCTCTCTGGGTTTATGGTGATGCAGTGATGCTATATTCTTTTTTAGTATTTATTTTAGATTGGCTCTTTATGAAGTGTGGCTTTTTATGGGTTGAAATGCTCCAACAGCTATTTCATTTTTCAGTTCCTCATTCTAGTGGATTGTACAAAAACTTTATAGTGATATTGGTAATGACTTGCAGTCTTTAAACTTTTGCTATAAGCTATAACCTTTAGGAATTATCGTGAAAGCCTTTTTTCTGTACATATGTATTGTTCATTTATAAAGAGTCAATCTAAAACACTTAAACTTTATTTTTTTACATTTGAATCAGCTTACCTATACATGAAAAGATGTATATCTCTTGACCTCACTTTTGTGAGGAATCACTGTACTCACATACACATCACATTAAACTAGGGTTGTACCTTTCGTGGGCCCCACCAGTGTAAGCCCAAGCCCTCAACCCTTGGTTGAGTGTGTCTAGGGTTTTGACCAGGTGGGCAACCCCATGTAACCCCATGGGCAAAGAAGTGCCCCAGGTCACCTAAATCAACCCAAAACCCTAGGGGCTTGCTTATGGACCCTAGGAAACACCTTGACAATGAAATCTACTTTGGGAGATGGGTCTACCTAAATTGATCCCTAGCATCGCCAAAAGCCTCCTTAACCCAACCAAACCCTAAAAATCACCTTAAACCCTAATGTACCCTTTTGACCCCAAAATTTGATGGCAACTTGGGATGATCAAAACCAATTGGGCCTACCCTAATTTTGACCAAATTTGGACCAATTGACCACATCATGACAGCACACCATGTAGGGGATCCAATTGCCACCATGGGGTCAACCCACATAATTAATTAATTAATTAGGTAAATTTGTAAATTTCCTTAGGGCTTAGGCCAAGAGGAAACCCAACCCATTTGGTCCAAATCCAAAACCTTAAGAGAAACCCAACCCAAGCCAATGGCCCATAGCCCATTCCTAATGGGTCCTATGACCCAATACATATATACCATCATACATGGATGACACACCAATCCAAATTAAGGTAAATCCAACTCTTGATTGGTGAGCGTAGCATCATCACCAATGACTCATCCATGGGAGGGACACATATCACCTAGCCCAAGCTTCTTTGAATCAGTCATTGAGGGGTCAAGCCAAATCAAGTCTGATCTGTATTATCCACCTAAAGAGCTCCCAATCGGCTTAAAGCTTCCTCCCATGCCTCCCTCACCCCCATACTTACCAGCATGGCCAACCCGCCATGGAAACTTGCAAACTTTCTCCCCACCGCCCAAAACCCTCTAACGTCTCTCTGTGACCTCTTTAAGGAGTTGCCCATGCTCTTCCAATCATCTCAGAGCTCTCCCATAGCCTCCCATGGCTACTTAAGAAACAAACCCAAGAGCCTTTGAACCTCATTAATCTCTCTATCCAACCTCCCATACCTTTGCCTCTTAAAAGGGAAAATGTCCCTCTTGACTTAGGCAATTAATCCTCCACGTCCTTAGGCCACCAACACCACTAGAAAAACTTAATTTCTCAGCCCTAATCCATAAAAATTTTCATCCTTGACATGAACCTTTCTAAAACTCAAATTTAAACCTCCCAAAAGCTTCCCTGCGCCTCAAAATGATCTCCCAAATCAAAATTAGGACTTCCCAATCTCTCCAACCCATCCCAACACTAACCCAAGCCACCATTTGGTCCAATTTCAGTTCAAATTGAAGCAAGGAGTAGGTTCATGACATTAAGACGAAACTCTCTGTCAAGCCCAATCGAGAAAACACTTTTTGGGACAAGGTATGGATCAAAATCCCTAAAATTAGCCTCGTGTTTGGTCTTTTGTAAAATAAATGAACACTCCATGCTCATTGATCTGTATAAATGTGTTCTTCTAGCATAGATGAAGCTATATGAACAAACCCCGAGTGATTTGATTGAGAATTGAGTGAGATTTTAGGGTTTAATCATAGATGGTTTACGGTCTCTGTCCCATGGGATGATGAATGGATGTCGTATGTTTCTGTGTATGATTAAATCGAACCATGAAACCGTAGAGGGAGAACGCTTCGGATCGGTGCCACCTCAGATACCCTTGTGGCAAGCGCGCTCAACCAGAAGACATCGCATAGGAGTTCAAAGCGTATGAGGGATGATGTGACGTCGCATCGATAAGTTGGAAAATTTAATTTTCTGAATTAAATAAATCAAGAAAATTAAATAAAACTTCAAAAATTCATAACTTATTGCAGAAAAATTAGTAAAAAAATTAAAATACCCCTGAACTCATTAAACAGAGAAGAAATAATCAAAATAAAATTAGATATAATTAATTATATTTTATTTTTAATTAATTAAACATTCCAGAGAATATTTTAATTATTAAAAATTATTTATAAGAAGTAAACATCTAATATTTGGAGGGGAACTTCCCTCTGATCATAGGAATATCCTCTGATTTTGCCAAGGTCAGTGAGGTTCTCTGACTTAAAAATAACAATTTTTTAATCAAAGTGTGATTATTTTGAAAAATAATTACAAAAATTGAAATAAAAATATGAAATTTCAAAATAAAAATGGAAATTAACATGGAAGTGTATGTTACTGAATTTGATCCCTAAAATAATGATTTCTAATGTCGAAAACCCTAAAATGAAAAATTATAAAATTTGAGGTAAAATTGTAAATTAAAATATTTCACTTTAGCCCAAAATTATTCCCAAATTTGGTTTAAAAACATTAAACAAATTCCAAAGCTTTGATCATGAGGGTGTGAACACCATGATTACCTTTCTAACAATGAAATCACTCTTTATAGCCCTGGGCTAAACTTAGTTAAGCTTAAACTTGGTTTAGGTTTAACTTGGTGTAGTCTCTATCCAAGTGAGCCCATGATTAGATCCAATCCAACTTGGATCAAGCCTAGACCACAACCAGGCTTTACATGGCTACTACTCAACTTAGGTTTATCCTTGGGTCTGGCCCATACTAGACCCAAATTAACCCTAAGCCTAAACTTTTTAGGTCTAACCCACATTAGAACTAAACCTAAACCCAAGGTCTAACCCAACTTAGACCAAGACTCAGATCCTTTTAGTCTAACTCAAATTAGACCTAAACTAAACCTAAACCTTAGGTCTAACCCAACTTAGACCTAGCCTCAAAACTTTTAAGAATAACTCAAATAAACTGAAACTAAACCTAAACCTAAAACTTAAGTCTAACCTAACTTAGAACTAGTCTCAAAACCTTTTAGGTCTAACTCAAATTATAGCTAAACCAAACCTAAACCCTAAGTCTAGCCCAACCTAGACCTAACCTAAGTCTTGTCAGTCAACTTTCCGAAATTTATCTCTTGCCTTTGAAAATAATTTTAATTTAATATGTATATAATTTTAGTATTGAATAATAATATTTTTATTTAAAAAATTAGGCGAGATGGATCTCATATATTTAATAGTTTAAATAGTTTAGGACAATACCACAAGTAATACACAATCTCGAGAGATAGGCATATCACTCTTTAATAAGCTCAACTATTTAAATAAGAAATTTATGACTCTTATTTGGTCTACGAAATTTATGACTGATGATTCCCCTAGATAATCTAAAAATTAAATATGGTTTATACTATATGGGTTGTTAATTCTCAATATGGGCAAGCCCCCATAGTTAATTACATCTTAGGCAACCGTAGCCACCTAATAACACTCTCGATTAAGATCAAGGGTTCCGTCGTCAAGAATTCAAACTTTAGTTTTCACGATTAATTGTAGGAAAATCAAGTAGGAATGGCTCAAATGGGAACATTTATTTTGGAGACCAAAAGAGTGGGTGGTAGGGGTTGTCACAGACTTTGAGGCGAACCTCAATGACCTACCAAGCTATCATACTATTTGGCTTTACAGTTTGATAATGATGCGATTTGAATGTTTAATCTTGTCATTTATTCAAATTTACGACATATACTTGCACAATATACTTTCATGCAAATAGCCTTATAGAGCATATCAACAACATAGAGCCAAATGTAAATAACTATGTGTTTTTGTTGATGGATGAGTAGAGAGGGGTCAGTTGCACTGGGATGAAAGTCAATTTGATGGAGTTGACAACTAAAGGTGGAGAACCACTACCTAGGGGTTTGCCACAAACAATATAAAGCCTTTTTGAGTGGCAGACATGTTTAGGAAATTTAGAATCCAAATAGCCCTATGATTGAAGAAAATTAACTATAATGTCTAATTAACGAAGAGGGCATTGGTGGGTAAAAGCTAGAGTAAGGAGAATATAACCTACAAAGAATTCTTCCACTAGATTGAATATATCTATATAGTCTAGACCATTTTCTTTCTTGAAACCACGGGCAAGAACCCTTGCATTATGTTTAGCTATAATTCCATTGTTTTGAATTATAGTTTTGTAGGTCCATTTGTAGCCTAATAGACTACAATGAGGAGAGAATGAGAACTGATCCTAGGTCCCTCAAGTTTGTAATTCCTATAATTTAAGTGACTTTAATTTTCTTAAATGAGAGTGTTTGATTGTTTCAGTGAAGCTAGTAGGGTCAGATGGTATGATTGTATGTGTAATATCAAAATATTATTTTGTCTTATGGTGCCATCTTTGAGTTTGGTTTGCATAGGGTGGTGATTGGAAGTGGGAAGTGGTAGAAAAGAGGTGCATAAAGGAGAATTGATGGAATCAAGTAATGAAGTTGTAGTATAATATGTGATAGAGCTGGGTTGAATAATGGTAGTTGGAGTGAAGGATTTAGGAAAAATAAAAGGGAAAGGATGGCTCGATTTAGTTTGAATACTATGTTGTAAGGATGTAGAAATATGTCCTAATTTTAGTGGTGGGGGAGAGGTACAATGGGAAGTGAATGGAGAGAAGGGTGAGTTTTGAGAATAAAAAATTGTATTTTAATTTAAGAGAACATGTCAAGAGATGTATACCTTTATGGTGAAGGGATCAAAGCATCGGTGGCCTTTTTTAGCTACAAATTATCTTGAGAATACACATATAATAGAAATTAGAGATAATTTGTTGGGGGATAATGGAGACGTAAACAAGGAAAATAATAGAAGCTAAAGATTTTAACGAAGTGGTTGATAGGTGTTTTATTGTAAGGAATTTGGTAGAGATTTTTTTGATGACATGAGGTAGATGGTTACTAACAATGTAATTGGATGGGAGAAGAGCATCTGTTTAGAATTATGATGGTAGGGAATATTCTAATAACAATATGCAGGTTTTTTCTTCAAGGTCATGATGTTTCTCTCAGCTGAGCTATTTTTTTAGGGTGTATGCAGACATGCATTGGTGTAGAATACCAAATTGTTTTAAGACCGTGGAAAAATTAGTAAGGTATTCTCCTTCTCCATTAATTCTAAGAATTTTAATGTTGGTGTTGTGTGTTTTTAAGCCATGTTTTTAAATTTAATTACTTTAAGAAGGGTTTTGACTTGTAGACCTTAAGCTATAACCATCTGAATTTTATATAATCATCAAGAAAAAAAAGCATAATATCTATAGCCATGAATATAAGAAGTGGGGAAAGGACCCAAAACATCAATAAAAGTAACTATAGTGGAGAGCTAGTAAAGCATTGTGATCTTATAAATAATAGATTGGTACTTTTGAGTATATGAGAAGTTTTGTAGGTGGACTGGTGAGGTTGGTGCTATAATATATGATGTGATTTAGCGATGTCAAAGAGGATGGTTGCGTGAGGATGACATTATCTTCAATGCCATAGAGTTGTAACTAACTTAAATGAGAACAATGTTAGAAGTGGAAAGAATTGGTCTTGGATGATGGAAGCTCTGCTGGAGTGTTGTCCTTTAGCACAAGGACCTTTGATAAGAAGTTGTCCAATCTTCTTGTCCAATAACTTAAAGGTATTGGAATCAAAGAGAAAAATACATGAATTATCATTAGTGAGTTTATTGATAGAAGTTATATTATGTGATATGTTAGCAACATAGAGAAGTTTATTTAAGTTTAGCTTAATTTTTAGAGTAGGAATAGGCCTCGACATGTGTGGGAGATGGGTAAGGTCTGCCTATTATTAAGGATAATTTAATGATTGCCTTGATAGGAGATTGGATTTTGAAGATGTTGTGCTTCAGAGGTTAAGTGAGAGGTAGTTATTGAATCCGGTATGTAAATGGTAGATAGTTTGATTTGTTATGTTTTGTTCTCAATAATTATGGTTTCAATGGCACTCTATTATAGTTGGGGTCTTGACATGCTAATAATTTGTTGTTGTACAGTCTCTTCACAATAGATATGATAAGTTAGGATCATAATGGAGGTGTTTTCATTTTTGAATGATGGTTGTCTTTTGAGTGGTCGTCCTCGGGTTGATGAGGTAAGCCTATTATGGGATCTGTCTCTAATTGCTGTAATGTCGTGTGTGATTGAGATTGCTGAGAGAATTGAAGTTATTTCATTACTTCAATAGCAAGATTGACCTCTTCATTGCAAAGATTGGAATATAATTAATACAGGCTGATTGGCTAATGATTGGTTTGAATTGTTTCTTTTAGTGATTCATAGCTGACTGGGAATCCATTGAGCTTATATTGGACGATTTCTTCAATAGATACTGGGATACTGATTCAATCAAGTTTAATTATATGAAGCTCTGGCTTCATTTTCGTCAGAATAATTCTATCTATGCTTCTTTACTTAATGCAAAGTACTGTGCTAACTCTCATCCTCTAGCTATATCTCCCTCTAAGTATGATTCTTGTGTGTGGAGAGACATGTTGAAAATTTCTTCTCATGTTGAAAGTTTATTATGCTGGAATGTTGGTCAGGGTGATGTGGCATTTTGGTATGATGACTGGATAGGTAATGGCTCTCTTGGAGACTTCTATGGGGGGCCTCAGAATATTAATATTAAGGTTAAAGATTTATGGGTTAATTCTACTTGGAATTTAACTCAGTTGTTCAATATGGTTAACTATCATGATGCTATATTTATTTCCAATATTCCTATTACATCTAATAAAAAAGATATGTCTATGCTTAAGGGAAATCTGCGGGATTCTATTACTAAAACTTTTGCCTCTAAGGAGCAGATTCCTTTTGGAATTGATCTTTCTTGGAATTGGAATAAATGGCTTAAACCATCTATTTCCTTTTCTAGCTGGAGACTTTTTCATAGTTGTATTCCTACTGATGACATACTTAAACTTAAAGGCCTTAGACTGGTCTCTAAGTGTTATCTATGCCAGAATAAGGAAGAATCTACTTTGCATATTTTTGGTAATTGCAGTTTTACTTTTGATATTTGGAGAAGTATTTATGCTTTATGTGGTAGACAAGATTCTTTCTATGTTTATACTTCTATTGAGGATATCTTTAAAGATTGGAATACTAGAGGTCATGCTTTCTTAAATTCTCTTCCTTCTATAGTTTTATGGTTTATTTGGATGTCCAAAAATTTTAATAAATTCAATAGTATGCCGATTAATTCTAAGCATACTATTTGTCAGATTTACTCTAATATTTATAAAAGCTTATCTGTTAATGTTATCAAGGACAATAGCAATAAATATATTCATGCTATTGCTAGTAATCTTAATATTAATTTTCATGTTCCTAATATCTGTTTGAATAAGATTGGTTGGTGTAAACCTGCTGCTCCTTGCATAAAGATTAATTCTGATGGTTCATGGAAGTCGACTTCTGCTGGGATAGGTGGTATTTGTAGAGACTGGACTTGTGTTGTTCTTTACTGGTTTGCTGCTCCTCTACCAGCTATGTCCCTATAGTAGCTGAGGCTGAAGCTATCGTTTTTGCTTTACTTATTGCTAGGAAGATGGGTTGGTTTCACATTATTATGGAGATGGATTCCTTAAGTCTTTGGAATATTTGTAGATCTAATCTCAATTGCCATTGGAGTATTATTTTGCAGGTTAGAAGAATTCAATCTCTTGCTACTGGATTTAATATTGTATGGACTCGTACTAAAAGGGAAGGGAATCAGGTGGCTAATTGGATTTCTAAATTTGGCTCTCATTTACAGACTCCTATTGTGTCTAAAATGTTATCTGATTATTTGCATTATTTAGTCTCCTTGGATTTATAGTTTTTTGTTGTGACTTGGGTGTGTAGTGTTGTATTTTCTCTTTTTTTGGAAAGAGGGCCCTTTTTTCTTTTCTTTTTTGGGTTTGTAGGGTGTGTGAGTGGGACCTCTTTCCTGGTTTTGTACTTTTATTTTTTTTTTTGGAATAAAATGGGAGCCATTAGTGCTCTTATATACAAAAAAAAAAACTAGGATACTGGTAAAGGCTATGTCCTTTGTATTGCTCTTAATGTCATACAAGTATTGTCTCATGATTCTTCAAGCATATGGATGTTGTAAAGTTAAAGATACATGCATGATACATGATTGAAGTTAAGAGATACATGCATGATAATTGTGTTAAATTAGTTATTAGTTCATTGAATCAATTTGGACTTATTTGTAGATTTTAATATATGACCGAGGGTAATCTAGATTTTAAAATAAGTAACGAGAGGTAGAACATAGGAAAGTAGAGATTGGGAGATGGTTGCATAGAGTGCAACAGTTGGGTTTTAATCATTAGAGACTATATCTGAGAAATTGAGGTTGGGTGTGAAAGATCCTTCTGTTATAATTAAGTGTTTGGCTGGTGGTGGGACACTTCCAATAAGGTAAACCCATTGGCTTTGAACTCTTTATGAACTTGAGCACACCATGTGAGGTAGTTTTTGCTTGAAATTAGAATGGTGAGAATATTTGTGAGGTTATTCATAAAAAAATTGAGTTAACAGGGGATGGGCGTACATATATTTTAAAGGCAACAGAGGAGCAGAGTCCATTAGAGAATATGTCAATGTTGGTAGGAAGGAGACTCAGTTGCTCTGATATCGTGAAAATACCAATAAAAAGGTAGAAAATATATATATAAAGTAGCTATGAAAACGAGTGTTTTACTCCACCGTAATAGTACGCCATATATATATAATATATATTTTTTTCAATTATAAGGAATCTGAGGAGGCTATGGATGAACGACTTAGATTTAATTGGATTGTACAGGTGGATGTTGACTTGTGCTTATGATTGCATGGCCTTTATATTAAATGGGTTAAAAGGCCAACCTAAACTTAACCGACGTATAATACGATTAATTTGACTTTGTTCCAAATAACTAATTCAACATATTTATTAACAATAACTAATAAAAAAGTTTATTACAAATAAGACACAGTAAATAACAAGATAGATCAATATGCATCTATCATGTATTAACATATTAAAAATGCAGAAATCTATCCACTCCAAGGCCTACGGACCATTTCACCAAGAAGAAACCTTCTTTTTTCAACTAAAAACATTAGAGATAAACATAATTAGTCAACAAATTTAATTAATAGATTACTAGAAACTAGCATAAACAACATAGCCATCATCACCTCAACATTATCATTCATGTTGGATGGAAGAAGAACACTTCCAGAAACCTAATATTTGTTTAGTTGTTGTAAGTCGAACTCAATTTAAATCTTCCCAAACTCAAAATGGCAACTTTTAAATCCTCTATCTAATAAATCCAACTTTTTCTTATTTTCTTTCTAAATTCTGATTTTGAATGGATTTAATAAACAGATTTACAAGATTAGCTAAATCCGTTATCCCCTTATGGTGTGATTGGGGCAACTGCAGGTTAGTGAATAACCTGCTGAAAAACTGATTAAAAATAATCTACTGATAAATTAGATGCGATGGCCATTACAAATTTTTTTATTTTTTTTGAAAAGTCAAACCGCAACCAGAAAACTGTCACCGCATCTAGATCTGAAAAACTATTTTCAACATTTTAAAAATGAATAAACTGTTAAAACACAAATTACCTAAATAGAACTGGTGTGTTTTAAAAACACCACCACACTAAATAAACTGCCTCATCCTTATCTGACAAATCATATTCAACATAAATTCAAACGGTAGCCAAACACCCCCTTAGTGTTAAGTGTTAAACAGAAAGCCCACGCGCCAAAGCATTTAATTCATACAAAATCTTAAAAGCAAACATCAAAGTAGAAACATTATTAGCAGAGTTGCAGAAACATCTGAACTGAAAGTCTCAAATGAAATCATGGAAGCTCCTTAGAACAGAGTCCCCACCGCAATAAAGAACTACCGGTTTTGAAAAGCTAGACTCTAATAATTGAACTAACTCACGGCGACGATCACCAACTGAAGCTGCTCATCACCCGCGACTCCATTGCCGGAGCGGACCACACAGACGCCGAAAGAAGCCGACAATTCTTCCAGCAGAACACAAGCTTATTAGACCCTTCCTCCTGCACTCTGTACCCATCATTAAAAAGCCCAAGCAAAAGCCTGGATTGACAGAGGTTGAAGAAGCTCAGCCCCACCCTTCCAAACCCCACCTCCTCCATCCACTCAGCCCATCCCTCCCTCTCTTCTCCCCCCTCCTCCCGTCGCCTGTAAGCCCTACTCACTGATCCGGCAATCATCGGTCCCAATATCAACTTCTCTACAACTCCCCTCGCTGCTCCCTGCATCGGAAACCCTGCTTCAAGAGAGTCCCATATTGCCGAGTACCTCTTCATCTCCTCCATGAATGATCCAACAAAACCCCCGTTAGCATCACCGCCAGAGCACGCGACTGCTTCCTCCACCACCGTCACAACCCGAGCTCCGAGCTCCCCGGCGCTTCGGAGAAAGGAGGCGACTGACGCGGCGGAACGCCATGGAAGATGCGGAGGGTGGAGCGCGCAGTTCATCACCACCGCCTCCCCTTTCACAACCTTCACCGCCGCAGGCCGCAGCTGATCGTCGGCGTCCATTCGGCACTGTCCAAAGGAGAAGGAAAGCCCGACCGAAGCCGCGAAGGCCGCCAACCTCCGTCCTGTATCCATAACCGAAGTCCCCGAACGCCGGTTTCCGCCGCAGCGTGTCACAGCAGTGATTCGAAGGTGCGGCGGCGGAGTAAGCGGAAGAATTTCCTGTTGAGAAACCATAGCCTGGATCAACGAAGCCCACTGCACTCCTTCCATGATATCATAATCAACGATGTGAACTCGTCGCTCGCCGGCGACGGCCTCGAGAATCGCTTGATTGGCCGTAAAATGCCCAAATTTGACATATGGAGACATGTCCTGAAGTAACTGGAAGGCCTCGATTACTTCGCCGGGGTTGGGGGGCAGATCATCGTGCCTACCAACGCCGTCGAGCAGGCGCTGGAGCGCTTCTGTAAAATGCTCTGCGAGGCGTTCTATATTGGTCGCTCCACCATGGGAGAGCAACTCTCTGAGCCGAATCAATATCACTCGAGCCAAGTCACCGCTTTTATTAACTCCGGTGAGGGCCTCCGCCGCCGCCATGAGGAGGTGGACGAGGCGGAGGCCCTTATCATCCTCACGTGAGGATTCCACCGCCGGGAGAGGCAGCGAATCCTCCACCGGCGTGCCGGGACAGTTAGTGCTGGCGGGGCTGACGTTGGTTGACCAATCTTGGGGTGCCGGCGTGCAGGGGAGGCCGTAGTGCTCGAGAAGACCGTTGAAATCGTCGTCGACGGAGAAACAGCCCCAATCAATCGCCGGAGACCAGTCTACCCAGTTGACGTCGCTGAGGATTGTGGTAGAACTAGTTGAACTACAGCCGGAGAAGACGAAATCCATCATATGCTCCATATCTACTTCCATATGCTCCATGTTTACATGTTTAGTGCTCATACTGGTACATCTTTATATATACTCGCGTATATATTAATATACATGGACCAGAAAGGGATGGAACTGGTGATAGTTTAGGCTTAATAAGGATGTGATTAGGTCAAATGAACACTGATTAGGAGGCAAATCAAGGATTATTAATAAAATGTTTAATGTTTATGTTGTAGATAGGGATGTATTATGAATGGTTTAATTTTTTTAAGGCGGAGACAGTGATGGGTTCGAAGTTCTATGCTTATCAATGATGAAAGCACCAATTAAGGGGGGGGAGGGAGACTAATTCATTCCCAAAAATATTTTCGTTCCCAAAAAAAATTACTAATTAAATTTATAGGATGAAGATGATTTATATTGATATAATCAGCTTGTTTTAAATGTTGCCAGCCAAAATTTTATCACATCATTTTTTATTATTGACAAGAAGCTTTACTTTAATAAATATTTTAGAAAGAACATTATATATATATCTATATATATATATAGTAAAGAAACGCGTTATTTGCGATTTTTTACCGAGCAAAACTCTGAAGTGTGAGAACTAGCATTCTTGTATTTTATCCCCTATAAAATTAAGTAGCCAATTTAAATATTTTATGGTGGGGGAAGTAGTCAATAAGATTAATGATATTCAAGAGAATTTAAAAAATTATCTTCAAAAAATATGTGGAAAAACTTATGAGAAGTCATAGAAGTTGATATTATTGAGGTTCATTCAATATTTTGTAGATAGGTAAATGATTTATTATTATTGATGTTTAGCCTTAGGGTGCGTTTGGGGCAGCTCGTGCATTTCAGGATAAGCAACTTATCTTGAAACTTGGCCCACGGATCGACCTCGGAGTTCGACCCGCGACCTATGTTTAGTGTAAAAACCTAACCACGTTTTCATATAAGCTACCGAAATGTGTGATCCAAACAGTACCGCAACGTTTTCAAAAATGCCCCCGCATTTATAAACTGCACCAAACGGGCCCTTAGGCACTGGTCATCAAAAGTGAAACAATTGTCCGAATAGTTTTCATTAAAAATATGAACAAAAAAACATCTAAAATGATTCTTCACTTTAGACTCAACTCTCACGACACCAAATAGACAAAACCAAATAGTTTTCAAAATGCAAACACATGCAATATAGAAGACCCGAACATGCTTAACGACGACTCGGACTTGTCCTAGCGATCTCACAGGGAAACTAGGTTGAAATAACAAAGTCATAGAAAACATCTGTCACACTTTGTAACAGAGGGCTTACCTCTGGTCGTTCAGTAAGGTGAAGGAGGTTTTCTGCGGGAGAAAACCTTCATGAAAGCGGAGGTTTTCTCATACGGACATATCTTGTCATCTTGGAAATTAGGATCAGCAAAATCCCCCTTTCTCTACCTTAGAGTGGTTTCATCCCATTCATCAAGCGATGAAACCACCAAATGAACAGAGGGTTGCTAGTCTCTCGGACAATTGGGTTAAGGTTCTAAGAGGAGGTTTCACTCGTGGATTCCTAGAGGAAACGAAGAGCTGCTAACCTGTGGGGTTTCCACTACACAAAACCCTAACCTAATTTCTCTAGCATCCAAATCTAGAGGGAACTAGGAATGAAAATATGAAGGTTTTAAGAAATCTCTTTGACGTGGTGATTGGAAATGCATTCTTTGGGCCTGACCTTGCTTCTTCGTAGTGTGGATGACATACACCACCAATCTCCTTCTCTAAGCGGTAAAGAAGTTCTCCTTGCCCGAGGATGAAGAAACCACATAATATCTCCTTCTTCAAAGTTAGGAAGAAGCTCTCCCAAGCCCAACTCATGGAGTGTTGCCGAAGAGGAAGTAGATGGTGGAGATGAGAGAAATAGGAAGAAGAAGAAAGAATGATGGAAGAAGCGACTTCTTTGACCTTCCCCTTGAAGAAGATGAAGAATCTCCTCCTCCAAGCTCCCTCCAAAGCCCTCTGCTCACTTGCCTTGCCTCAGAACAAATGAGCTTTGATCCCCTTCAATCTATCCTATGGAGGTTGATTTCCCTTGGCTCAAGGCAAGAGGTGATTCCTTGCATCATTTGGAATGGGTCCATGTAGCCCCAAATGCCACTTTTGGGTGAATAACCAGAAAAGAAACATTATCTGATGGTCACGGCGGCATCGACAATGGAAATCCAAAGATCATAGTGGAAAACCTGTGAATAGGTTTAACTGAGGATATCACAGATGAGCTCCCAACGTGGCCACATTGAGAGATGGCATAATTATACTAAAGTCTATCTATGGCCGGCATGGTCACGCCAACCATGGGAGTGGTCGCGCACCTGTGGGTTGTGTTGCGGCTTAAGTAAGGTTTGGGCGTTGTCATGTCCGAAAGTGGCGTAATTATGCCAAATCTCTGTTTGGCCGGCATGGTCACACCACCCTCAGGCGCGGTCATGTTGAGGGTAGAATTTGTCGCAACCCATGCGCCTATGGGCATTACTACACTTGTTTTGATTGTTGTCATGCCAAGGGTCAGGCCACACCTTTTCTACGCATGGTCACGCCGGGCCCTTAGGCCTTTTTGCCTCCGTACCTCTGTAAAATAGGCTTTATGACTTGTTCGAGCCAAGACAAGCCCTGTAATACTATATCAAAGCTTCCAGACATCAGAATGGTCATTGGGCTCGCTCTGTATCGAGGGACCTATACTGCCCGATGATAGTCGTTTCCTAGCTCGACAAGAATGGTATGAGCCCTTAGTCTACTGCATGATGTGTCTGTTGGTAGCTCTGCAAACTCCTCAGGTGTAGGGATGCTACGTAAGAACGTAACATTACTCGGAAGGACATCGAATGTGCTCTATCAAAAAAAGATGCCAACAATGTAATATAATCTTCACTGCCAAAAGGTGTTAACAGCCTCTATGTATGACGAGACAGATATGACTGAGTGGCAAGAGATAAATAATGAAGTAATAGAACTCACACTCAACCTAGCAGAAAGAAAAATGAGACAACTCAGCCCTCTTGCAGAAAGAATTATAAAGGAGGATGACTCGGTATTACAAGTATGTCAACAAAAATATATTCACTACCAGGACCTCGTGCTAAAGAAAGTCAGCACAACAGCACATAAGCAAGTGGTAGGCAAGCTCGATCAGACGTGGATCAGACCATTCATTTTTAGCACATGATCAGTCTCGAAGCCTACAAGCTTAAAACATATATGGCAAAGGAGGTGCCCTGCTTGTGAAGCAGGTACGGCTTAAAGTTGTTTTTATCCATAAGCTACGTAACTATAACAATAAATTAATATTAAATTCTGATTCGTTTTTATTTTTACTCATTAATTTTGAACAATGCATGTAAAAAGTATTTAACAATGCATGATCTCAAGCCCAACTGACACTCGGGAAACTCAATTATAGTTCACGCGGGAAATAGTCAAATCTGACTAACAAGGAACGTGATCTGTCAACCCGCCAATGGTGTTTCACCCGAGTGGCTAAGTTTACCAGATAAAGATGCTTGTCGTCCGATCAAACAACTATCCAACTTTCAATGCCCATGCATTATACATTCCCATGTCTTTTACCTTAGAACTTAGGTCAAGCTCCGGTAGTCATTCCCTACTCACTCACAACAAGATTCGTGGTGAGAACCGCAAATGTGTTAGTTGGTAGTTAAAAAAAAAATGCATGGGTGAATATTTTATAAATAGTAGATTTCAAATGCTAAGTATTCACAAAAATTTTTCATAAATTTTTCTTTTTTTCATAAAAGGTTGACAACTACTTTTATAAAAAATTAAAGCTAGTCCAAACAAAACATAATTTTAATATACAAGTTTTTTTATTTAAGTTAGAAGTCAACAAGTTGTTAGTTCAGTATAATTATTACTGCATATTCGAATGTCTTTAAAGTTCGATAGTATAGACCTGTCTAGGCCAAAATGAGTTTGCTCATGTTAGGCCTAGCCATTGGGAACTGCCTCCATAGCCAAACTCATACTGAACCTGCTAGCTAATTCAAGGAGAATTCAATTGTTGAATTCAAATAGAATTCACTAGATTCATAAAAAACAGGCACGATCGACAAATTTTAAAGTAAATCGCCCAAGCACAATCACCGATCTGCCAATAAATTTCTGTTTAACAAGTTGATTTCAAATACAAGATTTTAATTAAGCTACACGCTTTATATAATTTACAAAGAGTAATCAATGTGATTGTTGTGTTCTTCTTACTCATGTAAATTAATATGTAATTTTTCATAATGTTCAAACCCTAACCCTAACACTAACTCAACATATAAATACAATATCATTTGAAAAGCTCACGGTTATGCAGTGCCATCATACACAATTTCTTATACATGTTCTATTTTAGTGAATTACATTAAATACTCCTTTTCTCCTCATTATTTGTCTTCCTCCTCTTTTTTTTAGAGTATTAATAAGATTTTGATGTAACTCATAAATAATTTAAAATCCATCAATCACACTCTCTCACATTTTAGAAATTTGTCACAACACCTATCTCCTCCTTTGTTTCATTTAAAAGAGAGTGAGAATGCTCTTGCCTAATTCTTAAGGGGATAAAAGCTAGTTTTATTAAAAAGACAGTATAATTATTAGTAATATAATTTTCTCAAAATTATGTCAGACAAGAATCATCTGCAACTCTCACCTATTGATTACTTCATTTTGTTTACCAATTCCTACTTGCACATAATTGGTATATTTAATGTTTATTCATTAAATTTAGCAAAATGTAATATAATGAAGGTTCTTTTATTCTGTTCATTGAGATTTTGGGTTATCAACAAAATGGTCTTGAATTCAGGGTCTTACATGCATAATGTGAATACATTTACAATTAAATTTGTTGGATTATCCCAAAAAGATTGTGATATCAAAAAATATATCTTTTTTTAATGAGAAATACACAAAAAATTTGCACCAAGTCTTAACACGAGGCCACTGTAGTCACGGAGTTTATAAAACTGCCAAAATGGTTTCCAGATTCATTAGATGCTAAAATAGTCCCTATGGAGAACTATTAGAGTACCAATTTCATAGATTTGACGATCAATTTAACACTTCTAAAAACTCTAGGACTATTATACCCCATGTAAATAGTGTTTTATAGAATGCCAAAATAGTCCTTAAACCCTTTGAATTCCGACTGGGACAGTCCCATGGAGGGTTATTAGACCTTAATTTTAAAACAATCAAAAATATGTTGCCACTTCTGTAACTTTGAATTAATATGGCCCCAAATAAATAATCGAAGACTATTTTGACACTTCACTTCTTAAAAATGTGAGTTCAGAGAAAAAAAAAATATACTTCAAAATTTTATTTTCCTTGAAATTTTTCAATCAGACCCAATACTGTGAAAATGTTGTTCCTCTTCTTCTTCATGAAATTACTAGCTATTAATCAATATTCATCACATTAGTTTATTTGCATAAATACCCTCAAAAGGTGAAGTACAATTCCTGACATTTTCTTCTTAACTGTACGAGAAATTAGGTAAAGTACTAGGTCATTGATGGTGTACAAAATTTTATTTTTATTTCCTTTGAAAATAAAGAAATTACCAAATGTCAACATTAATCATATTCATAGCCCAGTCGTTGCTTTCAAATAAATTGATTATATTATTCTAAGGAAGAACTCAAATGTCGACATAATTCACTTTCATTGGCAAATTGGTGAACCTGGATTTAATTAGAAGGGTGATTATAGCACATCTATTTTAAGTTACGTCCTTAATTTTATTTTTAATGTTTGAAATTGTATTATAAGTTCAAAAAAATTCTTATTGTGAAAATTTCAATTTTAGTACTCGTAATTAAGAATGAAATCAACATCATATGACATGATTTCTATTAATTCCACACATTTTTTTAAGGACGATTTACATGCATATATGCCACCTTGCCTATAAATTAAAATGTGTATTTCACATTTTTTAAAAAAAATTAAAATATTGATATTTTTTATGTGATATTAAGGATTTGGATGATATTAATGTATAAAGAAAAAATTGAATTTTAGGTTCGTAAATACATATGAATTGAATGTTATGTATGTAGATGCCCCTTTTTTTAATTTCAACAATATTCATTGTACTATTTTGTTATCATAGATATTTTTAAGGGGAGAATTGGAATTATTTGTGCAAGGAATATATTGCTCTCATTACTAAAAGATTCATGTTTGAATCATATTCTAATCATTAATTTCTAACTTAATTTTCATTAGAACCTAACTTTAAAAATTAATAACTTCATAAAAATTGATTGTTGGCCTCTAATTACTAAAAGATTCATATTTGAATCATATTATAATCATTAGAACACAATAACTTCATAAAAATTAAAACAAAAAACACATCCTTAATGAGATGTAATTAATTTCTATTTTCTATATTTTAATTAGAAATCATCATCCACAGACTTGGCTTGCTTTAATGAAAATATTTATATTATTCGATTTAAAAAATGAGTGGACCACGTAAAAGCATTTGCTTATCACCATAAATACTTTTTAAGAAAAAATTGATTGTTGGCCTTTGTTTTTTTTCAATGCAACAAGTAATTAAGTCATCTTGTTATTGACGGTAGAGAATATCTATTTTCAATCACTATGAAATTGATGAAATCTCAAGTGGAGGACTGAAGACGTAGATACAAGATGCTAGTGTCAAATCATCATAAAGTAATTTGCATTATTTACGTGAGTTCCTTTCCACACCACTCTTGCTTTAGGTTATTTTATTTCTCTACACCTATCACAATGTGATGTGATGAAAACTATTGAATTATCTTTAATGATTCATTTTAATGGTGAGAATGTGATGGATTAGTTGATGCATGCTAGAAAAATCACGACGGTAGAGTAGTAGATTATCGTCTAAGTATTGCACGAGAATTCAGCACACACTCAGCAAAGAGAAAATAACTAGTAGAAACACTAGAATTTTTACATGGAAAACTCGTAAAGAGAAAAATCACGGGACTTAGCTTGATTGAAATACACTGTGAATTTGTTGATTACAATTTCAACCACTTGTCCCACGAGCGGAAAATGATTATAAGTTCTCCCAAGTTACAACTATGATATGCAGATGAGTCTGTTGTAAGGAACGGACGACGACCGATAGAGATCAACGACGGCGACAAGTGGTGGGTGACAACGATTGACGGCGGTTGGTGGTGCTCATAGCCAGTTGATTATGGTCGACAATGGTTGGTGGTGTTTGACAGCGGTCGATGGTGCTCGATGGTGGTCGGTTGTGATCGGCGTCTGGTCGGCGATGTCAACTACGGCAGATGAGTGATGCTTGGACTTAGCTTCATTCTCGATGCTTCGTTCTTTCTCGGCCTCGGCTTCTCTCTCGGTGTGAAGCTCTCTGCTTTTTTCTGGCTTCATGCTCTCTCCCGAAATTGCTTTTGGCAAGTTAATGATATCAAGATTTGACCTGTTTAGTTAAAATGATATTACAAAATGTATTATTTTTTTCTTAAATTAGGTCGATAATTTCATTTTAAATTATTCTAATTATTTTATCTATTTCTTCCGAGTAGGGTGAGTGCTCAAACCCAAAATCTTGAATTATTTTATTTTATCTTCAACCACAATGAAAAAAAAGTAGAGCACAATAACTTTGATACGTCATCAACAAATTTTTATCATCAAGCATGAATCTCGAGGCAATCTTTTGAGCAAGAAATATTCAAAACTTCAATTAAGAGTCATCAAGAGCTCTGATTTCATCAAACTCACAGTCAAACTTGCAAGCTCGATGAGACGGACCGAATGATATCAAAATTAGTCTGACTCAAGCTCTAATCAACCCATCAAACCATGTTTGGAAGTCTTTGGGATACATTGGGAATGTCAAACGATTGTTGAATCTGGCAAGTTCATAGTCGAATCAACTGTCTCAACAAGACAAATTCAACGAGCCCAAGATTGCACAATTATGCATCATTAAGGCACTCAAATGTCCATCAAACGCTGTTTGATTGAGGAAGCTCTATGGACCGTCCAATTTAATTTGTTCATATTTATGCATTAATTTCACCCAAAACACTGTAAATAGAAGGGGGGGAGAGGCTTGAAAATTGAGAGAGAACTTGAAGCTTTGAGAAATAGCTGAAGTCCAACATCATCTCTGTCGTCGTTGATCGTCATCGACCTTCGCCGACCACCGCTGAGCGTTGTAGACCACAGTTGAGGGCCGTAGACCACCAACAACTGTCGTCGAAACCCTTAGGTCGCCGTCGACCACTACCAACTGCCGTTAAGACCTGCTGATCGTCGTCGACTACAGCCGACTGCCGTGGACAACCACCGACCGCCGTCGAGCAATATTTTCGTCGTCAACTATCACTGATTATTGTCGACCGCTGCTGACCGTCACTGTTCACCACCAATCATCGTCGGCCACCACTAATCGGAAGCCGTCAATCGATGTTGTAACTTGGAAAACCTAGTAATAATTTCTTGTCTGTAGGAGAAGAGGTCGCTGTAATTAGGGGTGTAAACGAACCGAACACGAACGTACAGAGCTAGTGTTCGTGTTCAAAATGTTCGAACACATCAGTGTTCGTGTTTGGTTCGTTTAACAAACCGAACGAAAAAAAATTTTCGTGTTCGTATCGTTTGCTTATCGAACGAATCGAACACGAACTTCCTGGCGAACCGAATACGAACTGTTCGCGAACAATAAGCTTTTTTTACAACCCTAGCTTTGATAGCATATTTCCTCAAAATGAAGCAAATTGATCAGGTATTCCGTACACATCAAGTACTCCATACTTCCTCAAAATGAAGCAAACCGAATAAAGTGTTTAGAGTTTTGTTTAAGGTTTTATTTTAATATATAGTACAGGATATTAATTATAATATTATAATATTTATATTAATATAATTAATATTATAATATTATTATTGCTATTAATAATTTATCATATATTATAATTTATAGAAGTTTTATTATTTAAAATATGATAAATTTATATAATATATAATTATTTTTAAAATATCATAAATTTTTTATATATAATTATTTTAAATTATTTTATATTTCGAACAATAACGAACCGAACATGAATGAACACATCACTGTTCGTGTTTGGTTCGTTTAACAAACCGAAGGAAAAAAAAAATTGTTCATGTTCGTCTCGTTTGCTTATCGAACGAATCAAATACGAACTTCTTGGCGAACCGAACACGAATTGTTCGCGAACAACGAGCTTTTTTGACAGCCCTAGCTGTAATCATCAATTTATAGTGGATTATTACAACTTGGCCAGACCCCGTAATTTTTTCTCTTTACAGGTTTTTTCATATAAAAAACTTCTACTGTAATAACTAATTATTTTTTTTTCAGTTGAGTGTATGCTAAATTCTCATACAATATTAAGATTATGATCTATTACTTTGCCTCCGTCAATTTTCTAGCGCTCTTTAAAAACACATCCCTAATGAGATGTAATTAATTTCTAGTGTCTGCATTTTAATTAGAAATCAACGTCTAGCGACTTGGCCTGCTTTAATGAAAATATTTATAATATTCTATTTAAAAAATAAGTGGACCACGTAAAAGCATTTGCTTATTAGCATAAATACTTAAAATTGATTGTTGGCCTGTTTTTTTCAGTGCAAAAAGTAATTAGGTCATCTTGTCATTGACGGTAGAAAATATTTGTTTTCAATCTCTATGAAATTGATGAAATCTCAAGTGGAGGACTCAAGGCGTAGATGCGAAGGCATTAGTGTCAAATCATGATTAAGTAAATTGCATTATTTACCAGAGTTTTTCATCACTATTCTCTTACTTTATTGTATGTTATATTAACAACATCGATCATAATGTGATGTGATGAAAACTATTGAACTATCTTTAATGGTTAATATTAATGGTGATTATGAGATGGATTAAACAATTATGACTGTAAAATATACCGGGAGAGTGCAAAGTCAACAAGACAGGAAGAATATATATATAAAATCATTTATGTTTTTGTTTTGGGTTATTTTAGAACACTCAATTTCTGATTTAATGTTAAAAAAATATTTATTGCTTATATTGCCTGCTGATTTCAATTTAAATAAAGAAAAATAAACTTTTCCAAAAGTTAAATTAGCCCTTATTTTAAATTATCATATGATTCACTTCATTTTATTTATATATATTATATTATTGATGTGTGTTGGAAGTAGGGGTGTAAACGAACCGAACACGAACGAACAGAGCTAGTGTTCATGTTCGAAATATTCGAACACATCACTGTTCGTGTAACAAACCGAACGAAAAAAAATTGTTTGTGTTCGTTCGTTTGCTTATCGAACGAATCGAACACGAACTTCCTAGCGAACCGAACACGAACTGTTCGCGAACAACGAGCTTTTTTGACAGCCCTAGCTTTGATAGCATACTTCCTCAAAATGAAGTAAATTTATCAGGTATTCCTTACACATCAGATAATTCATACTTCCTCAAAATGAAGCAAACCAAATAAGACGTTTAGTGTTTTGTTTAGGGTTTTATTTTAATGTATAGTATAATATATTAATTATAATATTATAGTATTTATATTAATATAATTAATACTATAATGTTATTGTTGTTATTAATAATTTATCCTATATTATAATTTATAGAAGTTTAATTATTTAAAATATGATACATTTTTATAATATATAATTATTTTTAAAATATCATAAAATTTTTATATATAATTATTTAAAATTATTTTATATTTCGAACAATAACGAATCGAACACGAACGAACACATCACTGTTCATGTTTGGTTCGTTTAACAAACCGAACGAAAAAAATTGTTCGTGTTCGTCTCGTTTGCTTATCGAACGAATCGAACACGAACATTTTGGCGAATCGAACACAAACTGTTCGCGAACAACGATCTTTTTTGACAACCCTAGCTGGATGATCCACGAAGACAAAATAATAAATTAACTCTTAGTATAGTATGAGATCCAACTTATATATAGATAAAAGAAAAGTAGGAGTAGGAGATACCACAATTTTTATGTGGAAAACACTAGAAAGGAAAGTAATCATTGGGTTTGGCTCAATCAAAGTAATAAGAAATTATAACTACATAGGCTCACTCTCATCTTGAGTCAGAGAATATGAAATTATAATGTTAAGATACATTAATAGTTCAACAATAATAGTCGTAATGGGCTGTGAAGGCCATAATCGATTGTTATGGGGAAGTAGTCTCCTGGAAATGTTGTAGATGGTGGATGTAATGCATGCATGTCGTAGATGTTGTAGTTAAAAGTAATGATAGTGGTTGGCCATGTAGGCTGTAGTCGATAGATTCAAGAGTATTGGTTGATCACATCGGCTATCAAAGGGAGATACGATAGCGTTAGAAGGCCTCAAAGGTCAAAGTTGGGAACTGTATGAGTTGTGAACGATATAGGCCGTAGTGGCAAGCTGCAATAAAATTTGTAGGCCATTGAGACTGGAGTTGGTAGTTGCATGAGTTGTGAGTAACTCATAATTGGTCACGTTGATCATAGTTGTGGGTTGTAATAATGTCCGTAAGTCAATGAGGTTGAAGTTGGGAGCTGCAAAGGAAGTGAGCCACAAAGGCTGCAGTTGACAACGTAAGACGAAGTTGGCAACACAAGCCGAAGTTAGCCACATAGGCTATAGTTGGTCATATAGGCTGTTGTGGTGAGCCGTAGTAACATTCGTAGGCTGCAGAGGACAAAGTTATGAGTTACATGAGCTATGAGCCATGTAGAACTTAGTTGGTCATAAAGGCCATAATGTAAATTTGTAATAAAGTTTACAGGTTGCAGAAGCTAGAGTTGGGAGCTGCATAAGTTGTGAGTTACATAGGTTATATTGTTGGTCATGTGAATCATATTAAGAAGTTATAGTAGCGTCAGTTAGCTATCAAGACCATATAAGGGGTTGTAGTTGTAGTAAACTATATAAGCCATAGCCTGCAATGCGGAGCTATGACGAGAGAACTTCAGGAGTTTAGAAAATGTCATTGTATTTGAGTATAATGGTTGTAATAGGTTATTGTCGGGAATTACAAAGTACTTGGGGTGCGCGATTACACCATATTCATAGTGCATCGCTACACTGTCATTGGAGTGTGTTCTTACAATATATAGAGAGTGCAT
Source organism: Papilionanthe hookeriana x Papilionanthe teres (assembly GCA_022702705.1). Lineage (NCBI taxonomy): Eukaryota > Viridiplantae > Streptophyta > Magnoliopsida > Asparagales > Orchidaceae > Papilionanthe > Papilionanthe hookeriana x Papilionanthe teres. The sequence continues at coordinate 51,827,164 of CM040427.1, read as the reverse complement.
TGTTCCAACAACTTTAAGGCACATTGTTACACCATCTTCGAAGGTGCTTCATTACAATGTATTCAAAGTAAATTTTTACATCATAAAAAATTTAGAAGTTTAGGAAATGTAACTCTATTCTGAGTATGATGGTTGAATAAGTTATTGCGGGGAATAACAAGTACTTCGGGTGCGCAGTTACACCATATTCATGGTGCATCACTACACTTTCTTTGGAGTGCGTTGTTACACAATATAGATGGTGCATTGTTATAACATCTTTAAGGCACATTGTTACACTATATAGAGGTTGCATTGTTATAACATCTTTAAGGAACATTGTTACACCAGCTTTGGAGGTGTGTCATTACACCTTATTCGAAATAAATCGTTACATCATAAAATTCATTGATGTTAGCGAGTAAGGGGATGCAGTCGATGATGGGCAGTGAGTAGTTGTCGATGATGGTTGGCGGTAGTGTGAGTATGAAATGTTTATCGAGGCCTTTGATCCAAAAAAAAATATTGATAGTGGCCCCTCCTTCTCAATCTAACTTTAGCTTCGGGTCTCCCTCCTTCTCAATATGTGGTCAAGATCTCTATTTATAGAGTTTGATAGTGGCCCCTCTCTGTATATAAAGAAAGAATCCATACCACTCCATCGGAGGACCCAAAGAGATTCCCTTGATCAGCTGACATTATGTTAACATTAAATGGCTTAATGATGTCAGAACTAAGTTATATCAGGCTCACTGGATGAATATCATCAAGAAACTTGATTTGACTATAAGTTTTCCAGATTTGGAAACCGTTTAACACTCCAACTGGCCACTCAATGCTTTGAGAAATTGTTAAATTGCTTGATCCAAGCTTGATTTGACTTGGACTAACCCAATTTTGGATTAATTGTGTTCGTCTCATTAAGTTGGTTATTTGACTATAAGTTTACCATAATTAAAGTCTCGATGATTTCTGGTTTCATTTTTAATTTTTCTTCCTTGAAAAATGTTCCAAGATTCATGTTAATCACTTCAAGATTTGTGCCAAATGATAAGATTTACTGATGATGTACCTATTGTCTCCAATTTTCAAGTAATTTTTCTTACTCGTCCGAAAAATTATTAAAATTACAAGAATCGAGGGAAAGTTTCAAAAATATCAAAAACACTTGAGTTTTTTTTTTATGGCAGCGACAAAGGCAGCGGGCAGCGGTGAACAATGTTAGGCGGAGCGGACAGTGACAGGCAACGGTCGACAAAGTTTGTGTGGTTCGGTTCAAGCTATTTTGGCATCAGGTCGGAGAGGCAAAGTGGTTTTGGGCTAGATTGAATCAACAGGTCAGCAGCATGCCAAATAGTTGGAGTGGATCTAAGCTAGAACATGTCAGGACGTTTGAGAAGTGGGTTGACTTTGGACTGCCAAAACAAGTCACTCGAACACTCGCGGATTCATTGGTGTTGGGTCAAATCCAATCTACTAGTAGGCCAGTGATCCATGAGTTGGGAATCAAATTGCTAGAGCACCATTCTATGGATCACACGGATCTAACGGTGTCCATGCCATTCTATGGTAGGCACGGATCTCACACATAATATCTTATATCCACGCTATTGCACATCGATCTGTCTAGATCAGATGATGGACGTAGTATTTGCACGATTGAGTTGTTTTTTTTCTTCAAATTTTTGGGTTTTCTAGCCTATAAAAATTTCATAAAAGGAGAAAAACTAGAGTTTCCTCCCATGTTGTTATGCGACCGGCGTGACTCCTCCTTTGTGCTATTGTTGCCCACTTCGGAGTCAACCTGCTTATTTTTATACAATCAATAGAGCCCCCTTTTGCATTGTTGATGCCCACTTCGAAGTCTGTCGCCTATTTTTGTGCAATCAACAGAGTTTCCATTTTGTGTTATTGTTGTCCACATTGGATTCCTCTTACATAATTTTGTGTAATCAACAGAACTTTTTGCATTGTTCTTGCTCAGAGTCTCCCCACCTATATTTGTGTGATTAACGGAGCTTCTTTTTGCATAGTTGTTGCCCCACATCAGATTCTTCCCACCTATTTTTGTGCAATGAACGGATCTCCCTTTTGCATTTTGAGATGTTTACATCTAGTGAACCTTGTCTTACTGAAAATTAGTGGAAGCACCAAAATTTTGAGGTGTTGTTGATATACTTTGAAGATGATATGACCCACTCTTTGTGGGCTTGGAAGTTCGAGATTGCAAAATTTAACCATATCCTTAGAGAGCACAAAATGGAGAATAACTCTTGTGCGGGCCACATGTTGTTGTTATGAGTTGAGTTAACAAAGTGCTTGGATGAATCATCATCTATGCCAATTTTATCACTCAACAACATCGAGAACTAATGGATACTAGAGAAGAACTAAGGGACACGCGACTAACCTTGATCAAAGCATAAAGATTATACAGGCTTGTTAATAGAGGATGTTGGCTCTTGAAGAAGAGAACGTGAAGCTGTAGACCCCATGCATAAAATAATTTCAGCTAGGCTTCTATAAAGTAAATCGTATGATGCACAATTGGATGGTAGTTGATAAAAATGACATGGCTCCTAAACAAGTGTATAGGGACCCTATTTCTTGCAGGAAGGGGAAGCTAAAAATGACCGTTGACATCAATTTTTGATGTCACAAACGTAGGATCTCAACCTTGGCACTATGAAACCTTGTTTCATGCATGTTTTGATTCTCATAGTTCCAAACATCCATTAGAACCCTTTAGTACTTGTTTTTAGCACAAAACTCGGGTAGTTGTTGACTTAGATTTACTCAGGAAAGCTCATTGTTGAGGGGTATCAATATCAATACAAATGACATCTGTTAATCATTTTGACATTTATAGGTCATTCCTCATCCATTCTAAGCCTTCAATGGCCAAGAAAAGTCAAAAAAATATCTCCCACACACATTTTATAAGAAATCAGGGTTCGAGCCGTGACACCCCCATGGTGCTTTGTTATGCCCATCAACATTAAAGCTCCTAATAAAAACCCTATGAAATGTTTATTTTTGATGTTATGGGATCATATTTTAATGATACTTAGTCTCCCATAGCTTACAGATTGAAAAAACCTTCAAGGACATTTTTCTGCAAAAATCGAGGCTTTCAAGGCAAAACTGACTCCTATGTGCCCGACACCCAGCACCCTTAACAACTCCCAAAGGGCCAAAAACCGAGAGCCTGGAAAGTAGGAGCCAGAATTGGGCGCCTAGGCGCAATGCCCCATCTCGTAAGCGCTAGTCCATGCTCCTAAGCACCCGAAATGGCCACCGAGATCCCAAAGCCAAGTGGACGAAAACTAAGCTCCTAGGCGCAAGTCCTTGTACCTAGGCACCCAAGCCTCGACTGTGTCCCAAGAGCTGGTGGCGACCTAGAAGATGTCGGGTTCCAATTTTTTGGAATTTTTGACCGGATTGATCCGCCATAAGCCAATTTTGAGCTTGGAAAAAGGCGAGGAAGGTGTTATGAAAAGCACTTAGCCTCCTACTATGAATATGGGCTAATCATATGCCTCATGAGAGTTCACTTTAGGCTAAACAAGATCTTGGAATCAATGAAATGCATTTCCCTCCAGTCCCCTTTGATCTAACCAGCATTTTGAATTGAAGAAAAGGCTATTTGTTGGAGAGATGGAGAAGAAAGCCTTTGAAGTGGTGAGAAATTTGATGGAGAGCTCTAGAGAAGAGGAGAAATTTTGTCTTCCTCAACCTCATCTTCTTCCCTTCATCCTCCGTATTTCTTCTTCTTCCTTCATTAATCTTTGGACGAGAGTGCAAGGGAAGTCTTGGAGGAAATTCTTCAAGGAAACGCATCATCTCCTTTTGAAAAAGGAGAGCTACACCCCTCTTGGATGAAAAAAGGGCTTCAAATCTCTTTTTGAAGAGGAGAGATTCATTCAAGCAAGGTAGAACATGGAGCAAGGAGAAAGCAAAGAGAAAACATCTTCAAATGCCATGAAGGTGAAATCTTGTAATACTCTTGCATTTTCATCCTAGAGCCCATTAGGTCTAGATGTTAGAGATTTACGGACTTAGGTTGTGTGCTAGAGAAAAGCCCCTTAGGTTAGTATGATTTATCAAAAAATTTTTATGAATGTTGAGCTCTCCCTCTAAGCCCTTGCATAAAGAACACAAACTGTAGGATCCAAAATTTCTCACGATTTTGGTGGCTCCATTCATTTATGGAGATCTTGGAGCATATGAAACTTGGAGAATGAAAAAGGCCCTTGGCTATTTCATTCTCCAAATCGTGAAGGAGTTTTCTTCATAGATATGAAGAAAACTCTTTACGTCATTCACCAAATTCATAGGTAGTTTCGCTACACATCCATAATTCAAAGCATAGGATTCTATGCGAGGTCATTAGCATGAGCATAATGTGCAATCAAAGCCATTTAGTTCATTGCTTGCATGCCTTGCATGCACCTTGATTTTGTAAACTGCTTGGTTTAATCAGCCACCTCGGCTTGATCAACTGATCAAATTGGTTCGATTAGCCACCAAGATCCAATCAACAATCCACTTCGGTTCGATCGGCCGCCCCGGCTCAATCGAATAATCAAATTGGTTTGAACGACCACCAAGGTCCAATCAACTGTCCATTTTAATTTGATAGGCCGCCCTGACTCGATTGACCGATCAATTTGGTTTAATCAGTCATGAAGATCCGATAAACAACCAACTTAGGCTCGATCGACTGCCTTGGACTGTTATACCAATCCAATTAGTTTGATCGAACACCAGGGTTCGATCAACCGTCCCCTTCAATTTGATTAGCCGCCCCGACTAAATCGACCCATCAAATTGGTTCGATGAACTGCTGAGTTCTGATTAAACGTCCACTATGGTTTGATCGCGCCCTGGCTCAATCAAATAATAAATTTGGTTCTATCGGCCATTAAGATCCGATCAACCATCCACATTAGCTCGATCGGCCACTAAGGTTCGATCAACCATTCGCATCGGCTTGATCGGCCACCCCGGCTCGATCAACAGATCTATTTGGTTCGATCAGCTACGATGGTCTGACCAACCAACCACTCCGGCTCGATCGGCCTCCCCAGCCTGATCAATAGATTAGTTAGGTTTGATCAACCACCCACTTTAGTTCGATAGGTAGCCCACCCCAATCGACCGATCAGTTAGGTTTGATTGGCCATGAAGGTACGATCAACCACCCACTTCAGTTTGATCAGCGGGTCTCAGCCAGATCGAATGATCCATTAGGTTTAATCAGGCACAAAGGTCGAATCAACTGCTCACTTCAGTTTAATCGGCCGCCCTCGGCCAGATTGAATGATCCATTAGGTTTAATTGGCCATGAAGGTCAGATCAACCACCCACTTCTGCTCGATCAACTGTCTAGGCCCAGTCGACAATCAATTTGGTTTGATCGGTCATAAAGGTTCCATCAACCATCCACTTTAGTTCTATCTGATGCCCCCGGCCGATCGACCAATCTATTAGCTTAGATCGGTCATGAAGGTCTTATTAACCACACACTTCAACTCGATCTATTGATCAACATGGTTTAATCAACCGCGAAGGTCCGATCAATGACTCACATTGGTTCTATCAGCCACCAAGTCCTGATCACAATACAAGTCACTTTTTTTTCAATGGGCCACCAAGGACCAATCACAAAACCAATCACTTTTGTTTGAACGGCCACCAAGGTCCGATCACAAAACTAACTACTTTGGTTTAATCGACCACTAAGGCTCGTTCAGAAAATCAGTCACTCCAGCTGGATCAACCACTGAGTCTCAGTCAACCAATCAATTGCATGCCGCATTTCTTGTACATGCCTTTGCATTTCTGCAAGTTCATGCTAATTTCTTGAGCTTGTGCTTGCATGTGCAAAAAATAAAAATATTTTGAATGATGCTTGGAGCACTAAACTCATTGTATAAAAAATTGAGTTTGTCTTTGGCATATGCATGCATGTGGTGTATTTTTGAGCACCAACACACGCAGTATTATCGCACACACATGTCATCATATATGTGTGGCTCAATAGCTGTAAATATTTAATGAGTGGCGGCTAGAAATTCTAGCCCATCGGTGTGTGAATCTTCTAAACAGAGAGCATGTTGCGTCATCTCTTATGACACCACACTTGAATACCATAAGCAATTCATATTGCACGCTCAATCTGGGCCACCCGTCAAAGCCATTGAACTCATTGAGTGCATCATATATGCCCATCAGATAATGTTATGTTACATCATTGCATGAGCATCACCTTATGTGTTTTGATAGTAAATTAGACTTGTTAGGTGAGTGGCCTTGTGTTGATTGTGATGCTTTGACAAATAGTACTTGTTGGATAAATCTCGGTGGGCAATGTGAGTTATTACATTGGGATTAACACAAGTATGACTGTGTTATGGTTCAAATGGCTCTAACATGTCACCTTGCATGCTCAGACTAAAATTTAATAGTCTATTGTATTTTAAGTTATGCAAATAGCAAAGCTAGGCCATATGTGAGGTTAAATGTTCTAAAAAAAATTTCGGTGAATAATATTAGATCCATTGGATTTTTAGGACGGAGCCGGTGTCGGTGACCTCGCCAAATTCATGTGGGTAGCCTCTACCGTTGCACTGCTCATGCACTTAGATGTTGTAGTTAGGCTACTTTTGTTAGAAGGTATTCTACGCTAGGGCTAGGATGCTAAGTAGTCTTTTCGATATCCTGACTATTATTCTCTACTAGTTCGGTTGCCCTAGAGACATCTTTTTGTGTGATTAGTAGAGTTTGAGACTTGGGCACTAGTATAATAGGGGTGATTTTCTCGCATGGATACATGCCTAAAAATAAATAAAAATAGACTAACAACTAAATGACCCCAAACTAACATAATGCGCACTTACAATATAACAAAATACATAAAGCAAAGACACTTAAGCAAAGAACATGCATTCTAAAAAAATAAATATCATAAGGCAATTTTGTTTTTTTGGAAATTTTCAACAGTATAAATAACAACATGTATATTGAGAAATATAAAACAAAATTAAAAAAATAAATTATACTACAGTTTTAAAACCTAAACTTTCAATGTTTTACTAAAATTCTTCTAAAAAAAAATTTTAATATCATTCCCAGCAATGACACCAAAAGTTTGATGTCAAAATAATGTGAAGTATGCATCAATCACATAAGCATACATGTTTTTTTAAGTAATATATAGATTTTTTAGTGCATGTATCAATCTCACATGGAACTTCTTAATTTTCAAGTCAGGTGAAAGTTCTAGTCTACTATTCCTAAGTCTAGCTTAAAAGAGTTTATATTTTTTAGATCTTTAAAGTAATGAATCCTAAATTTTTAAAATCTTAATCTAAATTGGAGGGGAAGGTTTTCTAGCAAGTGATAGATTTTCACTTGAATCAGACCCTAAAAATCTAGACTTATCCAATCAAATACAATTAGGAACATCACTACTCCTTAGTCTCTTCCAAGTTCATAGAATTCTTAGGTTTTTATATTATGAATTAGTTCCATAAACCAAGCAACAATCTCTATTTTTTCATATTACCTATTTGATTACACTATCATAGTAGCAAAATTCCTACTCTCTTAAAACAATGTATGTTAACATGATAATTCAACTAGCCTATTTCTTTAGTACTATATCACATTTTGTTATAACATTTCAAGTGGCCAATTTGGAAGTAAATGAAGTATGCAATGTTAACATATTAGCATTATCCACAAAATATTAACAATCTAGTGACATGCATTATTTGAAATGAATACACAATTTGTATTTATAAAATCAAATCAACAGTAGAGGAGTTTAAAAAAAGATAAAACCCAATAAGAGTATAATTATTATCCGTAAGACGTGCTCTACTCATAGTTTCTTCCCTGATTACAATCACTCAACTTGATTTGATCTCTCAAACGCTCGTAATAATGAAAAACACACTCACCACACAGACACACACACACACACACCAACCCCTATCCTCTCTCTACATTAGTGAATATCGGTTGCCTTTCGGAAGTTGTCAGTTGCTTTATTTTATGAAAAGATATATTTAATTTAATATGCATATAACTTTGATTTTGAAAATTGTGGATGAGACTAACATAACTCATATATCTAATAGTTGAGCACAATACCACAAGTGATGCACCATCTCGAAAGATAAGCGTATCACTTAGTAGTATGCTAAATTTTTTAAACGAAGACAGTTACTCTTATTTGGTATGTAGAATATGACCAACAATTCTCCTATCTAGTATAAGGATTAGATAGATTATCTATGTTACTAGTTCTCTTATAGTGGCAAGCCCCTATAGTTAATTACATTTTAAGCGATTGGAGTCACTTAAGAAAACTCTCGAATAAGATTGAAGTTTCAACTTCAAGAATTCAATGTTTAGTTTCCACGATTGCTTATAGGAAAATCTAAAGAGAAAACCTAAATGTGGAACAAGTATTTCTGGAACCCAAAGAAATGAAAAGCAGGTGATGTCGAAGATACCAAGAAAACATCAGTGACATCTCAGACTATCATATGGTTTGACTTTATGTCTTTGAAAGGAAGATTATAAGGTTTTAATCCTGCACTTTATTTAAAAAATTTAGAACTTATATCTTCACAACATAGGTAAACAGCCTGAGAAGATATGAGGATTTTTTGTCGTACCGAGCGATAACATAAATTTAGAACTTATACACACACACACACACATATATATATATATATATATATATATATATATATATATATATATATATATATATATATATATATCCACCCAATTCTTATACATCCTATCAAAATCTTTTATATCACATAAAAAAGACCATTATTTTAATTTAAAAAAAAAATTAAAATACACCTTTTTTCTATATGTAAAATCTTATATGTAAAAATTAAAGTTTAGGTGTTATAAATGTAAATAATAAGAATTAAGTGGTATATATGTAAATCTTCACCTACACAATTCTTATTTATTTACATATCTCACACCTACTTTCATCTTTAGACACATATCACTTAAATCATCAATATCAAATAAGAAACATAACTATTATCCACTACCCAAAAATCAAATATTTCTCTTCAAGCATAAATTCAAAATATTAAAGTGTTATGTACGTAAATATAATAATTTATACGTGAGATACATAAATACACTAGAATTGTTAGCTGCATATGTAAATTTCCCAACATTTTATCGTTTTGTTTGGACGTCCACTCTACAAGGCCTTTGATTCGCTCCAATGATTAACATCCATAGTCAAATGATCATTATTTATCATTCAATAGACGGCTTGTAATTATCTTCATCTCAACCAATAATCAAGCATTGCCTCCAAAGACTCAACATCAACAATAAAGAATTATGGTGGAGCATAATATCAGAAGAACACCTGTTTTATTAATTTGATTTATTAAATATATAATGCTCTCTTATTGCTTGTGAAATCATAGGTAACGTAGAACGGATGCAAATACCTAATTAATTATTTTTGAATTGTGATATTTCATGAAATTACATATTCAAGGATGTTAACGTCCATTTTATTAATTTGTCGTCAGCTTCTTGGCATATTTAGGGTTGTGAATTTAGGTCCAAGATCGTTAATCACTCAAAAATTGATTGGAATTTTGACTCGGATCGATTGAAATAAACGAGCCGAGTTATGAGTTGAAAGTTTGGATCAATTTTTTTTCGAGCCGCTTTTGTGTTAGGCATGGATTGGTTTTGAACTGAATTGAGATTAGTCCGTAGTATTTTTTTCTTATAAAGGTTATGTATATAATGCTAAACAAAATTGAATAGAATGAGTTGAGAGCCAATTTTGAGCTGACTTTGAGTTGGAACATATCAAACTAACTCATTTGAGTGAGTGAGTTTCAATGTTGAGCCGGATAGAGCTGATTACAAGCTAAGACGGATCCAATTAACTCAAATTGAGCGAGTCAATTTTGAGCCGCATTGCACTCGATTCATTTTTGAGCCAGCTCGGCTTGAAATCGAATATCATGTGCGAAGAGCTGATTTCAGACAACACTAAATATATTCGAGCCGACCACAGCTCAGCTTGAAATTGGATCTTTAATAGCCGTACGTTACATATCTATCTTTTAGAAGCAATTTTTAAGCTAAAATATTAGGCTATGTGAAATAATTTTATTATTAGGATTGCTATAAGACTTGGGGGCAAAATTGAGAGGTAATGATTGGTAAAAGTTGACATTTTAGTCCTGAAAACACTATCATTCATATCTTCCCCATATTCCTTTATAGGTTTCTTTCAGGTTGTATGGACTCGCAAATGATACGGACTCTACGTCCTAAAAAGATTCAACATAAACTATTAAATTATTATGTTTTGATATATTTCTTATTTCATTATTTATATTTATAGAATATCTTAATTTTAAACTCATTAAAAATATCACTAATATTAGTATGTGAAATAAATTTCAGCATGCATATATTTTTATGAATTTATAAAGTAACTTTTAAGTATATATATCCAAATTTAGATGTTGACTATTTAAATATACAAAAATTCGAGTGAAATGTACATAAATCACTCTAAAACTTAATGAACAGGGTAGTCTTCGATCTTGTAGATATTAATTTTGAGAACGTTTAAAAAAGGTACAAAAATTCACCCCACCAATCACAGATTGCAGATATATTCAAAACATGCCACATAATAAACAACTAAGTTCATAGATATAGATTATGGTTTGTTACTTGCTATTATTTTTAACAAGTTTGTTGATGGTGTGTTATACCAACAAGACTATTATATGAGGCATATGCATTGTGATTAACATATTTATTAGGTGACTTAGATACTAGATAAGCATTGATTATTTGACTTTATATGATAATATACTATGTGTTCGCTATGCATCTGATGTCTATGTTACACTGGTCAAAAGATTGAAACGATGAGATGAGTGCCATTCGTCATATGTGATAGAGTGAGATCAATATAATTACTATGTGTAGTGCATTCAATAATACAATTATGAAAGTAAAATAACCATAAATTGATGATGAGCATCTTCTACGCTTATTGTGGCAACAAACAACATAATTGATGGCTCAATTTGTAACATTTATTTATTTATTTATTTATTTGTTGAAAGGTCGATGTGTAACATATTTAGCTCCATTATTATTGTTAGTAAGATTGTATAAATTATTGATATACATAATCTAATATATATTTGTAATAATGAGCAATAAAATTGTGGTATTCATTTACGACACATCCAAAATCAATATTGTAATGTCAACATGAAGGCAATGAATATGAGATGAGCACAATAACATGATCACCATCAACACAAATGATGTTGCTATTGTGACAATATGATATGTGTAGAAGAGAGTTGAGACTCATTTGAGCTTTAAATGATTATGGTTGTCATGATCATTATAACATGTTTGATCTTGTTGCTTTGATAGTTCAGGTAAAGTGATGCCATCTAATATTTCAGCATCGGTGGGCTACATGATAATTATCTAATGCATGCAATATTGAACTGTGGTGTTAATATGGTTATACAAAGGTAGTGGTCATTATTTAATCATCATAAGTAATGAAAGACATACTTATTATCATTATGCATGGTGTGTCCAATTATGTTATCGTATCAAAAAGGTTATGTTTGTGAGAAACAATCTTTATCCAATCTTCATGTACTGGCATGAGAAATAATCTACATATCACATGCAATGTATCCAACAACGCTATTATGGTATATGACTTTTGCTGTATATAGGAGATGTGTATCATCCAATCTTTAATGTTAGCGATTATGGTGGAAATATGCATTATAGGTTGCTAGTTTAGTGCTACTATTTCCAGAGTGGGATCATCATAAATAATGAGCATCAAAAGTTGTGGGTTTGATAGTACCATTAAAGTGGGTTAAAAGACCATAAATGATGGCCATCACTGAGGATGAGAAAATTTTTAGAGTTATTATATAAAAATAACTTCGATCAAATAAGTTGTTAAGGAGTTAGACTTATGAACGATACAAATTGTACAAACCTATGTAATAACTCCTTAGTAGCTTATTTGATTGTTATAATTTTGAACAGAAATGTTACTAGATTATATGAATTGGAAATGAGAAAATTTTTAGGGTTATTATATAAGATTCCTCTAATTCTAAAAAAGGGAAAATATTTACACAACCTCGGAACCCATGCTCATACCTTATTTCCGATTCAAACTCTCTTAGGACTCTAAAACACATTTAGAAGTCTAAAAAAAGACTTGGTCTACGGAAGAGGTTAGTGTCGGTGTCGGTTGTTAAAATTTTTTAAAATAACTGAATTATATATATATATATATATATATATATATATATATGGTTTAGAAAATATCATTTTAATTTGAAAATTTGAAATCAAACCGATCTCATATATACAATAGTTTAAATAAACAAGCACTACATCGCAAACCATCCATCTACCCCGAAGAATAAACACATCACTTACTCGCGAGGCTCAATTAAATAAACTAAAGAATACGTGACATCCGTTTAGTCTGTGAACCATTTATGTTGTCCGACAAGTTATCATATTTAATATAAAAGATTAGAATCGTTTATATTACATGGGTTCTTAAAGTTTTCTATTAGGGCAAGCCCCTATAGTTAATTACATCTTATATGACCGAAGTCACCTAAGAAAACTCTTGATATAGATCAGAAAATAATGCCTTCATGAATTCAAATGTTTAAGATATTCAAGGTCGGACAATAGGAAAGTCAAATGAAAAAGGTGCAAATTTGGAACAGTTATTTTTGGAATCCAAAAGAAGAAAGCTAGGAGATGCTACGGACCCTGAGGAGAACATCGGTGGCTTCTCATACTACCTTATGGTTTGACTTTAATTTAGACGATATATAATTTAAAGTTTCATCTTGCCAATTTTATTATTTAAGGATTACATCTGCATAATACCGATCATGCATATAGCTTTGAAGAAAGGAGGAATTATGCAGTAACAAACGATAACCTCAAGGTCCTAAGATGAGTTAAGGCTTATGATGCACGGTGTGCAAAAGCTTAGCAGATAAAGTGAGGGTTTATGTCATGCTAGATGAACTACCTCGAAGTCCTATGGCTTGTTGTTTATTTCTAAGAGGTTTTATTTTTGTAGACCTGTTTGCTCTCTCGAAGATGTTCTTCTGCATGTCCTCATCATGTTGTCCACGATACATGTTCTAAGCTCCTTGTTGTTGAGGGTATAAAGTTTAGAAGTGTCAAATTGAGGAGGTTAAGAGAAGTATCGGGTTTAGAGTTCAAGTTTTGTTGTAGTTGTCAAGTTTGATGTTCTAGCCATAATTATTTAAGTGTCTTATTAAGGGGGAGTTTAAGTTGATTAGATCAACAAGTTAAGATCACACAGTTCCCTCATTCTGACACTATTATTTTCTTTGAATTCACTTTGTCTAGATGAATTTACCAAACTTACATACATGAATTCAATAAGTTTATCTAGACCGGGGGAAATCTCGTTAGCAGCCATAGGTTGCCTCCTCGGAGGGGTTCCCAAACATCCAAAGAGACGTATGAATTTAGTTGCAATTGTTTTTGGTTTGTTTTGTTTGTGATTAATTTTAAGAGTTGTCTTAGTTCCTGTTTGGGTCAGCTGTAGATTATTTATAATCTGTTGATAATCAGATTATCTTGATAATATGATAATCTGCAGATTGTCATGATAAGTTGGCTTGTTGTTTGGAGGAGCTTATTCAGAACAAATTATTAGCAGTTGTTATTGGATAAATGACTATTATACCCCCATTTGGTGAAACGGTTTGAAACAGAACTGTATGGGGAAAACAATAAATAAAACAGAAGCCACAAACTGAAAGATTATGGGATATATATATGATAAGAACGAGGTCAAGCTTCTTTTCCTTTTAGCTACACATGCATAATTACAACTTATTTGGTCAAGCCATTACTGCTCGTTTATTAGAAGATGGAGCATGTTTTCAAAATTTACCATCAATTCTATTCATCTGAGCAAAATTACTGAGAAATTTGTGGCCAAAGGAAGATTTACATACATACCACTCAATCATTATGTATTTATATATCTAATACCTAAACATATCTTATCACACGCTCTTTCACTTCCCCTCATTCGAAGCAGACGATCGAGTGAGAGTGAGAGATAATGGAATATGGGAAATTGTCGTACCCAAGAGCGAGAGGAAGGAAGAAATCGTGGGAATAGAGAGCAAATTGAGTGAAGCGAAGAGGAGAAATTATAAGAAAGAAAAAAAAGGTGTGGAAAGTGTCCTTTATCTGATTCGATGTTGTGCCCTAAGTGAAGTCGAGGAAGGGAGAAGGTGCAACTCCGAACCCTAACGAAGGAGAGCTCTACGTGTGTTATGTCCTCATTGGTGCGAAGGAGAGGAGGATTGTGGAAATGGTGTCGATTCTCTGTTGCCAAGCAAACTGCAGCTTCACGAGAGAAGGTCAGAGATCGAGATGCAGGAACCGCGATAGAGGCGAAAGGGTAATAAGCGTGAACAATAATCTGAGAAGCGGGGTCCAAAGCACGTCCGAAAATGATGAAGGAGCGGCGTCAGTGATATCCTCCGTAGTGTATAAACGCTAAATAAATGTTCGAAAGAGTTCTGAAAACGCCGCTGCTCCCAACTAAGCTACCCCAAACGGGCCATTATTTTGTTGTCATTGTGAACTTTTTTTTGTTTTTATTTTGGTTTAAAATGAAATGTGACATAATTTGCAGGAAATGAAGAGTACTGGAATGTAAAGTGCAGTGAAGAAAAGAACTGCAAATAAACTACAAAAGTGTACTAGTCCTCTTCATGCACTCGAGCTGAAATGTCAATATTTGCAGTGTATATGTATAATTTTGCAGGGAATTAAAATATGTTGCATGGAAGGAAAACAATAAAAACATGTTTAAAGTCTGCCTACCAAGCCCTAAGGCAAAACTTGGTGGGTTCCTATTCATAGGATGATCTTCTTGTGCAAAGCATAATATGTTCAGTTGTCCTCAAAGATATCAAAAATACCATAAAAGTGTTCGGGATATGACCCTAAACAACTTTTAAAATCCGTTGGAAGGTCCTGAGTTCCTCTGAACTTATTATGTTGTTAAATCATTCATCCATTGCAAAGTATAGTTTAGTGAGTGTAATTTAACCCTATGCTCACTAAACTTTAATTTTTTAATTATCCCATGAGCAGGGTAATTATCACTCTATATTTTATTTATAAATTATGTGAGTGCAGACCTTTAAGAGTAAATGGATTTCTTAAGGAATTTAGCCAATTAATTCAAAGTTTTGCTAGTAGTGTTTTCAAAATATTTCTATTCAATCACATTTTCTTTTATAAACCTCATTAATCAAAATTTTGATTTAAGCCTAGTTCACTACTAAGCCCTTAAGAATTATAGGTAAATTTGTAATTTTAGGAACGTTAAGTTATGTTTTATTAATACTTACCAAATACTGAATTATCATTTCATCATTGGATTAAGGGTATTAAATTACTGAGTTATTATCTTCCAAATTCAAACCCCCTTACCTTAGCATCATCTGATTGAATTAACTTTCACAATTATGATAATTTTAAGGAAATTACAATTATGCCCATGTTGTGGAAAGAAGTGAGATTGGTTTCTACCTTTTAATCCCTTATGTTTCAATCATCTAATAAAGTTAATTAAAATCATTTATTACCCATTTATCCCTTGATCAAGCTAAATACTAATTAAAAGCTTAAATTCCATAATTATCATTTTGTCTTTTAAGGCATACCACTTCATAATTCATTAAATTCAAAATGATTTTGAAATTTTTATGTTACCCTACTCATGGGTCAATTAAAATATCAAAGAAGAAAATGTGATTTTTATAATTTTTATGTTATTTTTATAACTATTTTAATGTAAAGATAGGTGTTTTAATGTTAATTCATTAACTTAGCCAAAACAATCTATCTATCCTTAGGAAAATTATTGATGGTTCACTTAGGTTAGAGAACCACCTAGGGTAGTTTTCATCATTTTTTGAGTTTTATTTCAATTATTATATTTATTTGTTTATTTTGAGTGGTAATTAAATATAAAATATAATTTAAGTGGAAAATTAAGGTTTATATTTTTTTCCTAAATCTCTCTAAGTTCAGAGAAGCCATAAAATCAAATTTCATATTTTTATAATTTTTATTTTATTTATTATAATTATTTTAGTGTAAAATTAAGAAAAATTCATTTTTTAGCCTTTAAAAATTCATAACTTTACTTAGATAATTAGGAAAAATATTTTAATTGTTCCCAAGTGACTAAGAGACCAAATGTAACATTTTTGTGTGTTTTTATATTTTTATAATTTTTATGATTTTTTAATTATTTTTAAATATTTAAATATTAAAAAATAGCTTAAAAATGAAATGTTTATTTTAACTCCATTTTTATTTTTCATAAGTTCTTCTGGTCACTAAGAACTCAAAAAACCATTTTTATAATTTTCTCAACTATATTTTAATTATTATACTTATTTTAGTACCAAAAATGCTATTTTACTTAGAAAATCTATTTTAGTGATTAAATCAATTCTAATTGACTTTAAATTTTTATGGGTTGTTAACATGATGATTATTTACAGTGTGGAATGATTTTTTATGATTTTTTCCATTTATATTTTTAATTATTTAATTTTTTAATGATTTTAATGAGTTAATTACCATTAGTGCATTATTAATTAGTTAAATCCATTTTATATTTTTCCCTGTGAACTTACCAAAATAAGTTTTGTATTTTTCTGATTTATATTTTAATTATTATAATATTTTAAACAAAACAAAGAGGTTTAACTTGAAAATCAGGGGTCACTGATTAAAGATGCCCTCTGACCTTGAAAAAAATAGAGAAGATCCCTAACTATAGAGGGAACAAACCCTCCAAATCACATGTCATGGTGAAATGTATATAACAAGTTATAATTAATGAAGTTTTAGGGTATTTAATTAATTTAAAAATAAATATAAGTCAAATATTTTTTATTTTAATTCCACATTGCTCTCCTCTGTTCACTGAGATATTACTTTTCTTTTATTTATATGAGTTTTCTACATCAAGCAATGCATTTTTAAAGGTTTTCTTATTCAAATAAATAAAAAAAATCCATATTTTCCTACTTATCCAGCGCGGTGCCCCCTCAACCTAGGCTGGTCCAAAGCTTCGTGTAGCGCTCCTCTATTTGACACTGCTATCTGACTCAATGGCCACATGTCACGTGGTTCATGTATGATCTGCTCGTCTGGTGTGATCCTGACCCTCCATCTGTTACACGTGTGATCCGACGGTCCTGGTTCATTGTTCCCAACTAACCTAACCCTTAAACCATTCACACTAAAACCCTAAGATCTCTACTAGACTCAATAAAATCACTTCGTGTTTGTTGCTACACCTTCATCTAGTCCAGAAGAACACATACATACAGTTTATAAACTATGAAATTAAAATTTTCTTCATAATGTCTCAAACCGAGCTCAAAATGAGGGAAAATACTGTATACATTTGCCTGAGAGGTGCGGCCTCAATCAAGTTCTTGCAGAAGCTTCATTGGGACCTAGTGAATCTCCTGGAAGTATTCGTGGGCTCTGGTGAATTGTCTGGTTTAGAACTCTTCCTACAGGTGGGAAGGTTGAGGAGGAAGTATGGTGTAGAGGTGCAAGGAGATGGGGGTTTCAATGGAAAACCTCCTCCCTAGCTCTGGTGAAGCTCAAGGAGTGATCAATTTGAGGTTTGGTGGAGTATGGTGAAGTGTCTTGTTTCTAGCCCGATTTTGAGCTCTAAAATTGAGCTCAGATGGTGGTTGACGTGGCTGGAAAATAGCTGGGTTGAGCTTAGGAGGTTAGGAGAGTATCTGGGAGCAATTTGACAGAGTTTCCCCTAGGTTTTGTGTCTTCTCCTTTGTTGGACGTGGAAGGTGGTGCTTAAATAGAGGGGAAAAGAGTGGTTGCCAGGGTTGGCCAGTGGGTGTGCTTAAGTGTTTAGGTGGAGGGCAAAAATGTGCACCTGACCAATCAAGGTGAGACAGCTCAGGGAAGTGCAATTGGGTTTAGTCCATCGGGAGGTCTCTCTTGGTTTTGGGGTTCTCCAGCGACTAGGCCGGCTGGCTAGGCTTGAGCCGGTGGTTAGGGTGGTCAGATGAGCCAGAAGAAGATTAATGGTGAACCAGATGGCTTAGGGATGGCTGGTGGCAAATATTAATGCGTGATCTTTTTGGATTGACATATTTGACCTATCTTTGCGAGGTTTATCGCACATAGGCTCTCAACGTTCTCTCTCTTATTTGTCGTCTTTGTGGCATGTCCGTCTTTTCTGGTTTTTCTCTTCTCTTGATCATTCATATGATCTGAAAAAAAAGATTTTTTCATAAAATAAAAGTACATTACGGTAGACAAACTGACAACTCCTTTAAAAATTAAATGAGAAAAACAAAAACATTTCGATTCTTAGTCTGTGATGAGGAACCTCAAGGTTGTCCATGAGACAGTTGGTGACAATGAACTCTTTCACTTACTCGAGTTGTGATGATAGGCACGTCGATACCATTGTTCGGATAAATTAGAATTAGTCTTCGGTTCGAGTGGTTTACACCCCATCGGCCTCTATCCTTATTTTAGCGGGGTTGCATCTGGTCTAATAAGTGGATTTTCTAATCTTTCACAGTGGGCCCTCCTGTTGGGTAATGTGGAGACCCGGTCCACATTAATTTAATTAACTCCCTAATTATGAATCCCACCTACAGCTCACATACCCTTCCACCTACCGCTCACCTACCTCCCCACCTACCGCTCACCTACCTCCCACCTACCACTCTTCTTGATTCTATAAATAGCCTCTTTTGGATATTGGATGAGGAGCAAGCCAAGTGAAGAGAGCCAAGCAAAGCAAGGGCCAAGCCAAGTTCTCCAAGAGAGAAAGAGAGGAAGAGAGAAAGAGAGGAAGGGAGAGAAGAAAAATAGAGTTTTTTCTTGTATACGTCGAGGCGCTCGACGGTGTAATTCCTCGAAGTAATAAATTCCTCTGCAGCTCCGTGGACGTAAAAAATTTTGCCGAACCACGTAAATCTGTGTGTCGCTCTAGTGTTTTCTGTGTGCAATTTTCTCGTTCCATTTTTCACTTTATTGTCGTCATTTTTTTTCACAATAACTGGTATCAGAGCTTTAGGTTCGGATCTAAGGAAGAACGATGGGCGGAGACGAAGTGATGACATCGGGGATCGAGAAATTCAATGGCACAGATTTTACTTACTGGAGGATGCAGATAGAGGACTACCTCTATGGAAAGAAACTTCATCTTCCGTTACTGGGAAAGCAACCGGAAAAGATGGACGAGGCGGAATGGAATCTATTGGATCGACAGGTTCTGGGGGTTATACAATTAACCCTGTCGAGATCGGTTGCCCACAACGTTATCAAAGAAAAGACTACTGTAGATCTCATGGCAGCTTTATCAGGTATGTATGACAAGCCATCAGTGAATAACAAGGTGCACTTGATGAAAAAGTTATTCAACTTGAAGATTGCGGAAGGTGTGTCTGTTCTCAACACCTGAATGATTTCAATACTATCACAAATCAATTTTCATCTATTGAAATTGATTTTGATGATGAGATACGTGCGCTGATACTGTTGGCTTCATTGTCAAATAGCTAGGAAGTCATGATGATGGCAGTTAGCAGTTCTGTAGGTAAATCTAAACTGAAATATGATGATATTCGTGATTTGATTTTGGCTGAAGAGGTGCGCAGAAAAGATTCTGGCGAGACCCCGGGTTCGATTTCGGCACTGATTGTTGATTCCAGAGGGAGATCACAAGACAGGAACTCAAACAGAGGAAGATTAAAATCAAAGTCTGGTCAGCAGGCAACTTGCTGGAATTGTGGCAAGGCTGGCCACATAAAAAGAAACTGTAGGAATCTTATGAAAAAGGTGAATGATGGCGCTAATGTTGTAACTGAAGAAATACAGGATGCGCTATTGCTGACAGTTCACAGTTCTGTTAATGACTGGATACTGGATTCAGGGGCTTCCTTCCATACATCTTCCCACCAGGAGTTAATGCGAAACTATGTTGCAGGTAACTTTGGGAAGGTACATCTGGCTGATGGAAAAGCTCTGGACGTGGTGGGGATGGGAGACGTTGATATTGCACTCCCTAACAAGAGTAAATGGACTTTGCAAAAGGTCAGACACGTTCCTGAGTTGAAGAAAAACCTCATCTCTGTTAGGCAGCTCAATGAGGCTGGTCATTCGGTAGTGTTCTCAGATAGCACCTAGAAGGTTACCAAATGAGCATTAATACTGGCTCGGGGTAAGAAAACTGACACACTATATATGACTACTGGTTTACTCAACACTGTTGCTACTATAGTTGCAGAGAGTACGAGAGATCTGCGGCATTGCAGGCGTGGACACATGAGTCAGAGGTGCATTATGGGGAAGCAGAAGAAGGTCAATTTCTTGAAAAGTGGCAGAGCGCCAAAGGCAGGAAAACCGAACCTTGTACAGACAAATAGTGGAGAACCACAAAGCTATGAAGAAATCTTGCAAGATGAGAACTCAAGCAAGTGGAAGCTGACCAAGGAGGAGACGGATTCCCTGCCAGGGAATCAAACTTGGGAGTTAGCAAAACTTCCACCAATGAAGAAGGCATTGCACAACAAGTGGGTGTACAAGATGAAGATTGCGCTTGATGGCAGTAAGAGGTACAAGGCTAGACTTGTTGAAAAGGGCTTTCAGCAGGGGCAGGATAGTGCTCATGCAGTGGGAATTGTAAGCAGATACAGGAGCAACCCAGGAAAGAGCTTGGTGGTACAAGGCAACGTTGACGGTGATATGTCAACTGAAGGTGTTACTCGCGAGAAGTTGAAGTTGTGCTCGACTTCAGCTGGTCTTCTGGCATGAAGAACAGGGCTTGAGTTGCAGAAGTGGAGGATATCATGTTTGAGGAAAAGGTCGGTACAGTTAGCAGATGATGCAGACTGTAGGTGGTGCAGTGAGTGTCCCAGTCTCAAAGTAGAAGAATTGTTGGGTAATGTGGAGACCCGGTCCAAATTGATTTAATTAACTTCCTAATTAAGAATCCCATCTACCGCTCACCTACCCTCCCACCTACCGCTCACCTACCTCCCCACCTACCGCTCACCTACCTCCCACCTACCACTTTTTTTGATTCTATAAATAGCCTCTTTTGGCTATTGGATGAGGAGCAAGCCAAGTGAAGAGCTAAGCCAAACAAAGCAAGGACCAAGCCAAGTTCTCCAAGAGAGAAAGAGAGGAAGAGAGAAAGAGAGGAAGGGAGAGAAGAAAAATAGAGTTTTTCTTGAATACGTCGAGGCGCTCGACGGTGTAATTCCTCGAAGTAATAAATTCCTCTACAGCTCCGTGGACGTAGACAAATTTGCCGAACCACGTAAATCTGTGTGTCGCTCTAGTGTTTTCTGCGTGCAATTTTCTCGTTCCATTTTTCACTTTATTGTCATCGTTTTTTTTCACAACACCCTCCCTTGTTGCACTTCATTTCTTCTGAGCCGCTAGATCTCCTCGGATTGCACTATCAATATATATATATATATATATATATATATATATATATATATAATTAACAAAAACGACATGTACGAGCCATCTCCTAGTTAAAGAGACTCCATTACAATTCCGTGTCAATTAAAATTTTAATAATTATCTTATTAATCCACCAAATTTTATAATTTGAACGTGATTATCACCTCTAATTTCGCTGTCCACTTGTCTAACAAATATTACATCAAATGGCTATTATATAAAGGGGTTGAATGCTTCTTGACCTCCTCCAAGAGGCAACATCTATTTTCTTTTATTCTTTATTTTTTAATTCGAAGTCGAACATCAAATTGCTCCTCTAAAAGATAAGAAACAACTTTATTGGTGTACATAGATACACATAAATCAATATTCAATTCAATTAAAGTACTTCTTTCTAACAATTATTTAGTCAAACAAAATTAATTTCAATTTCAAGTCAATTTAAATTTTTAATTTCGAGCTTGATTTTCAACTCTTGTTGTTTAATATATGGAGCCCTCATCATATATTTATATATATAGGTATTATTAATAAGCTTTAACCAAATGGCAATTATAAAATGGAGCTCGAATGAGGCTTTGCGTCATTGAAAGCGAGAGAAAGGAATCTTGTAGTAAACAAATTAGAAGTGGTTTTTTATCAAAGAGAATTTGCTGTTAAATCAGCCGATTATTTTCTTTTTTTTTTCTTTTAGAAAGGAAAATTTGATGCCATGATTAATGTCATATATCAAGAATTTATATTGCACTATTTTTAAAGCTAATCAAAAGATTTTTAAAATCTATTGTGATGTATTATGGATTGAAAGTTAGCTTGTGTCATTGAAAGATAAAAGAGGGGCATCTTTTATGAAAAAGATAATAAGTTGTTGATGATGGATTCATATCCTCTCAGAGATAATCCAAATCCTACCTTTCTTAATAATAAGATCAAAAATATCTAGCAAGCGCGCGCGTGCGTGCGTGCGTGTGCGTGCACGCCGCGCCTACTGTGATTTTTTGGTTGGCAGCGTTTGTAAGACCATCTGGGGTCACTGGTTCAATCTCATCTATAAGCGGCTTGGAATTCTTAGGCACACGAGATTGTTCAGCGGGCTCGTATAATAGCCTCTAGGGAAAAATGATTTTAATTTTGAATAAAACAAAATTCATGTCTAATTTGCGGTGCCATCTTCATGCATAAATTGTTAATATTATATTGTTTCAAGCAAAATGATATTTTTAAAGGGCTTGAGTGATGCTTGGCTTCATTTAAAGTAGAGGAGAGGCCTAGTGAGGAAAATATATAATGTTGGTTTTTTTTTTTTTTTTTTTTTTGCCCTTCCAAAATACCAAATTGGCCTACTTGAAACATGATATATTTTAAGATCGTAGGCTTTGTTATCTAGCATTTTAATTTTTTATTTTAAATATCGGTGCATTTTAATTCAATTTTCATCATCAAGATTCTTATTTTTATAGTTTGAGATTAGCTAAATGAATCTTTCTTTTTTTTTATTCACTATTATCAAGTGTTAGTAGGAATATTCTAAACTTCAATCCATATATAATAATGAATTTATCTTCTCATATAATAGTGCATTTTATATTATTGGTCTTATCTTCAATGTCTTTAATTTATTTTGAATGATAATATCTGTAATACATGTCACCCTAATAACATTTATCTATCATACTATTTTCTTAAATGTATATTTTCAAATTTTGTAGACCGTAAAACACGATATTCTAAATTATGCAATGTCGATTTAGATATTAATGTTTTATCTCACTGATAAACACTTCTTTCGATTGATATAATATTATTAACCTAGTTAGAATTTTTTAAAATTTATCCCTACATCGCTAAAATATCTTTTATGATAATATGCATAATAAGCCTAAAGCAATTATCTATCTTTATCATAAAACATTATGTCCCCCCAATGCAAACAGTGGAGGAAGTGGCAGCCTCATCCATACAATTGGTGAATATGTTCTGAAAAGATAACTTTTTTATTTTTAATCACATTGCAAGTAATTTGTCGACTATTATAACTAAAAATAATTGATATGATTTGTTTAACTTAATGATCATACAACTACAATGTCTTTAATTAAGATCTAAGAAATATCAGAACATTGTTTATGATTAGTGAATATATCCCAAAAATATATTTTTTTTATTTTTTAGTCATAATGTAAATAATTTACTAACAATTATAATAAAAATGCCTCATAGGCTTCTTTAAATTTTAATGATCATACAATTATGAATAACCCCCACCCCACTCCATGTGATATTATGGCAATGTTATAGAAGCATATTTGTGATAAAAAGTTAGATTAGATTATACAATTTAATGAATTTATTTTCATAATATATATATATATATATATATATATATATATATATATATATATATATATATATATACTCTGTGTGTGTGTGTGCGCGCGCGCATTTCAAAGATGCACCCTCAATGTGGATCCTCATGTTGCCCTCAAATAGCAAACATGTGATATTATGACGATGTTATATAAGCATTTTTGAGATAAAAATTAGATTATATTATACAATTTAATGAATTTATTTTGATAATCTCTCTCTCTCTCTCTCTCTCTCTCTCTCTCTCTCTACATTTCAAAGATGAACCCTCAATATGGCTTGCAATAGTGCACTCAAATAGTAAACATATAATGTATACACGATGCAAACTAGTATGGCCATTACTAGACATATGAAGTTGGTTGAGATGGCCTCATTGGGCTTTATTATATATATGGATTGGTAGAAGACCTTGATTGTGGCTTTTTTCAACCACCTTACTCTCAAAAAGGGGTTTAGACTGTTCAGTTTCATTCCCCATATACGGGCACCACTTAGTATTAATAGTATTGAAATTTTAAAAATTATTAAATTTTAAACTACTAAATGAAAATTTTTTTATAATGAATCTCTTGTTATAAAATAGATAAAAAATAATTGACATGAGCTCCGACAAATAATTAAACTCTTTGAAAGGACCCATACGAAAAGGGAGATTAATGAAAGGAAAATATAAAGAGATTATAACCTGAAAACATGGTGTTGAGGGTCCTAATCAATATGTACTTGACCTCAGTGCAAGGATAGAAACTATAGAAGTCCTGCTCAAGTATTAAATGCTTGAATTTTGGCATTCATTTTGAGGGCAAAAAAATTATGATGTGCACAAAAAATATTTCATCACGGATCTCGAGGCAATATGTTGGTCCAGAAGATAAGAGGAATATCAAAGGATGGACCTACTGACAGAAAACAGAGGGCCCAGATGCTTGGACAAATGAATCGAACTAAACTTAACTTTTATAATGATGAGTACGTGGCACGAGTTAAGCAATTCACCAAGACACAAGACAAATGATCATCTGAACCCATTTGCAGCCAAACTTAAGTAAGAATTCAATCCCCCATATTCTATGAATATATGGGGGACAAACAACAGTCATCCACCAGGACCTTTTTGTTTAAGGGCAGACTACCTGTTGGATTATGATGATTCATTCTCTATTAGAATGTCTAACTACAATCTGCTTATAGGAGCTCTTCGATAGGGATCAAGTGTCGATTGCAAGACTATAGCAACCGATCAACAAGATTTAGCTGATCAGATCAAACCTACGAACCCCAACCAGTAAAAAACCAATCAAACGATAACATCTACTAGATCCAGCCAACCAACTTATCACATTGAAGTCATACAAGGACCAGTTAGCCAAGCCAGAAAGCACCAAAGCGATGAGCCTACAAGAGTGAAATATCTAGATTAACATGGATTACCCACACTTAAGCAAGGACATAAATATATATTTACATATTGTACCCCCCCCCCACCCCCGCGCCTTTTTCTATAAATAGGCAATCTTCTGAAAAAGGTTACACAATCGCCTCATTTTGTTGTTCATTATTACACACTCCTCTCTATCCCCATCTCTCTCTCTCCCTCTCTTGAATCCTATGTTCTATTCCGTGAGTGTGATACATATGATAAATCAGGATTCATCAATTGATATCCACCTCATAGATATTTAAGACGGATATTTTAAGGGTCAAGATTATGTGATATAAAGTTGAAGGGATTGCGAGGTTTATATTATAAGGGATACAACAATAGGATGCTCTAGGCTAATGATGATAGGAGTTACATTTATTTCATGTGAAGAAATTTTATGTTTATAACAACCGATATAATTACTTGTGATTTTAACATAACAATAGTTAAATACGTGTGATTTTAATAAATACAATGTAGTAGCAATTTAAGTTGCTGTTACAATTAGCAAGTAAAATATAGTAAAAATTAAAATTATTATAATAATTAGTAACATAAATTTAAATTGTTGATTCTAATAATGATTTTATTTGTTATAAGTAATTCATCATATCAAACACACAAAATTTTCAAATCCATGCAAAAGATTACAATATCCTGCAAATTCATTCAACCAGAAATCGTTGGCTTTGTTGTAGGATGAAAACTTGCAATTATGTCATGTTCTTCACATGAAGGGTTTTAAATTGTAAAAATGCTAATTTATTTTATTTATGGTAATTTAAATTGTTATAAATTTATATTTTCTTAATTAAATGGACATTAGTTTAAGGTTAAGGGTGACTTTCCATAAGCATTATTTCACAGGGAGTGCCATGTTTGTAATCCCAAGCAATTAATAGTAATAACAATCATTAACATAATAACTCATTACTTCACTTTCCTCAAACAGTTGTTTGTAGTTCTCAATTTAGGGTCTGTATGGGACACTTTATCCGCCGCAGCGGCGTTTTGAAAACTTCGTCTTACCGTTTGGAAAGTGTATTTGTGCAGCTTATCCGAAAACGCTGTTGGTTTTTTACACTAAACGCGGAATGCAGGTCGAATCTCACAGTCTGCGTTTCCAGATAAGCAGTTTATCTGGATAAGCAGAAGGTGCCCCAAACACACTCTCAATTGATTTTTAAATTTTATCCAAGATGTTTTTTAGTGCTTGCAAATGTAATAAGGTCTAATTAGGGATAATTTTTTTTAATCAAATGTAGTTCATTCAACCCAAACCTAACGCTTAGCTAGAAATAAATTTGAAAGATTTACATGCATATCACTCAATTCCTATATATTTACACTTTAAATTAAATTTTTACACACATACCACCTTACGTATGAATGATAAGGTGTATTTATTTTTTTTGTAAAGTTAGATGATAGTATTTTTTATGTAATATAAAAGATATGGATAATATAAATGTAAAAATTATGGTTAGATGTTAGATAAGAATTGAGTATGTATGTTAATGTCCAAAATAATTATATTGAGTGGATAAGATATCTGAGCCACAAAAAACAAATTATTAATGTCATTAATTTAAATTATCTTTTCATGACATTGATAAATATATTAAAATTAAGCATATCAGGTTGATATTACCATTGCATGGACAGCTAATATTGTCCCGTTTTAAGCATCAACTTATTTTAGGAGTGTCTTATAAATTTTACATGTGTAAACATGTTTTATATTTATGAAGTTTATACTAAATATAAGAAAATATAATTGTGGAATTCATGTATTATGGATGTGTGATCAAATTATGACAAATTATGACAAATTAACTAAAATAATACATACATGCACGTGCGCGCGCAGGTGTGGCATGAATCTTGATGTAATTTTTTTTTAGGAAGAAATATTCACTCCAATTAAAAATCATCTAGAACTTCAATTTCAATAACTTACAGTCAAACTGACTAGCTCGTTAAGATAGACACACGATACTAAAGTTGGTTCAATCCGAGTTAAATCAAGCCCAGATCGATCCATTAAGCTACCTTTGGAAGCTTTCAGTGTCTAAGTAGAAGGTCAAATGGATTCCGAATTTGTCAAGTTATACTCGAATTGAGCATCTTGACGAGAAAAATGCTACAGGCCTACAATCATTCAATCCTGACATCATTAAGGCATTTAAATGACCATAAAAAGTTGTTCAATCGAGGGAACCTCTCTAGGTTGTTCGATGGTTGTTTGATCAAAGTGATCCAAATTCTTTTCTTATTTATAGCTTGAACTCTATAAATGGAGCCCTAACATCCTCTTGAGAGGGGATCTAGACATTGAGCTCGACCGGAGCATCGAGGAGCAAAAGTGGAACCTTCCATGTTCTACACCAATGGTTCAGTGAAAATCGCTTACCCTTGCAGCCACTGACAACCGTCGACAACCACTCGCTGGTTATCATCAACCACTATTGGTAACCACCTGCTCCTTGTGGCAAAATCCCATACGGAGTCACGAAGTGCATTGTGGCATCCAAGTGTACGTTGTGGAACAGCATTACATGCCAATGAAAGTGCAGCACTCTGAAGATGGTGTAACAATGCACTCTGAATAAAATGCAACAACGCACCTCATATGCGTGCAACAACACACCTCGATAAGGGGGTAACAACACACCCACATGCAATGCATCAACGCTTTCAAAAGATGGTGTAACAATGCACCCTGAAGGTGATGACATTCTACAAACTTTTTTTGCTCTCTCATTTTAGCCACCACTACTACATATGTGACAACAATGGTCTACGTGGTCCACAGCTTCTGCAGCCCTGACATCCTCTTAAAAGGACCTAGGCCTTGAGCTAGAGGACGACCGGAGCCTGGAGGATAAGAAGTGGAACCTCTCGTGTTCTACACCGAAGCTTTAATAAAAGTTGCTCGCTCTTGTAGCCACTTACGAATGTCGACAACCACTCACTGGTGGTTGTCGGACACTATTGGTTACCACCTTTTCCTTGAGGCAAAATCCCTTACAAATTCATAATGTGCATTATGGCCTCCGAGCATACATTGTGAAACAACAACAAATGTCAAAGACAGTGCAGCACCCCTACGATGGTCTAACAATGCACTCTGAATAGAAAGCAACAACGCACCCCCGCATGCGATGCAACAAAACACCCTGATGATGGTATAACA
The DNA here is from genome assembly GCA_022702705.1 of Papilionanthe hookeriana x Papilionanthe teres. NCBI lineage: Eukaryota > Viridiplantae > Streptophyta > Magnoliopsida > Asparagales > Orchidaceae > Papilionanthe > Papilionanthe hookeriana x Papilionanthe teres. Next base: position 51,798,536 of record CM040427.1, on the reverse strand, counting down.
CACACCCCCATGTAGTGCATCAACGCATCCCAAGGATGACGTAACAATGCACCGCAAAAATGATGAATTTCTCCAATCTCCTATTTCTCTCTCCTGTAGCCCACCACTACTACCTATGTGACCAACTATGGCCTGCATGGTCCACAACTCCGAACTCTAGCCTCTACGCCCTACGGACGTGGTCCACCGCTCATGCGACTCCTAACTTCGGCCTATGTAGCTTACATATGTTATTGCAGCTCACCACTACGACGTATGTGACCAACTACTGGCAATATGATTCATAGCTCATGCAATTCCAAACTCCAACTGATGTTGCCTATGAGTGTTACCATAACTCTTAAAGAACCCAACTCTATCCTCTGTGTCCTACAGATATTATTGCATCTCACAAATATGACGTATATGATCCATCGCTCATATAACTCTCAACTCTAGCATCTGTTGCCTACGGATATTATCACATCTTAAAATTACGACCTTCGTGGTACACCGCTTATGTCTATCTAAGCTCCAACCTCCATGGCCAACGAATGTTATCGCAGCTCACCATTGTGATCAACTATGGCCTACGTGGCTCAAAACTCCTACAACTCCCAATCTATGCGGCCAACTGAAGCTTCTAAAGAAACCATCTACGGCCCACATGACCAACTACTTCATGGCTTTGAACCACAACCTCTACAATAAGGTGGCACTAGAACCATTCTCTATAATATTCATGGTGGACTACTGTCTCTATAGCAATCGACTACGACCCTTGCAGTCTTCTATCATCGAGAACTACATTTATTATAGCCAGATTATAGCTATTATCGATGAACTTTCGTTGTATCTTTATAATGATAAACTTTTTAACATTATCTTTTCTAATTTAGGAGAAGAGTGAACCTATGTACTCGTCATTCATAGTGGATTATTTCAACAGTGCTTGGTCGCATTTTTTGTACCATTTCTAGGGATTTTCATGTAAAAATTGAGGTATATTCTCCTGCCTTTTTATCAATAATTGCATGAGTTTGTCTGCTACATTTTTGTACAATAGTAAGATTATAAATAATCACTTTACCACCACGGACCATCCGAAATGCATCATTTTGGTGTCGCCTTTGGGAAGTAATGTCCTAATGAGAATTATCTCGAAGTATGAGATGCCGAGCCTCTACTTTTTTTATCAATGATATATATCATCCCATTAGCAAAAAAATCTCATTTCCACCTCTTGAAGATTATTTCCTTGCATTCTTTGATGTAAGGGATAGCCTTCACTATAATCTTGAAAAGCCATTCATTCATGTTAACGTCCCAAGCACAATTGTGGTGGGATAATATTTTTGCATATTATTCAGACACAAAGTCTATGAAAACTACTTCCAGGTTGATATCAACCTTCATTGCAATCATGAAATGTCGTTCATGTTAATGTCTTAAGCACGACAATGGTAGGGTATACATCTTATTTAGATACCAATTCTATACAAAATATTTCTAGGCGTAGGCCAACCTTCACTACAGTCTCGAAAGTTTGTTACCATGTTAACATCACATGAATGATTATGGTAGGGTAGTCATCTCATGCTTCAGTCATAAATCAAGTCTTTGAGAATTACTTTCAGACTGGGGCAACTTTCAATTCTAAGAGTGCTCCCTTAGTGCCCCCAACCCACCATATTAGAGTTCTTCCTCAACTCGATCAAGAAACTAATCTCTTCACAATTTAATACATGGGTTGCTTTACAGACCATGTGGATAATATCCTCATAGTGAAAGAACAAGTTCAAAAGCAACAACTATCAAGTTGTTAAACATCAATCTTGAGTATGGTTGCAACCATACTTTTGAGAAAAGGTAGGGGCCATTACAACCTATGCAAGTCTAGAGAAATGTGGAGCATGTCTGACACTTCATTATGGGATTAATCGATCCCAGAGAGACTTGATTTAAACTCTCCCAGCATATACTACGATCTTCAAGCAAAAGCTTTAACTAAAAACCTCGAATAGGTTAACCATTTTTTATGCATTCCCTTCGATCTCTTCAATAATAAGTTATGTTCTTCAAGCATAAGTTTTACTAAAACTCATGGATAGGTCAACCATCCTTGGTGGATTTCATAAGACATTGTCCATAACAAGTTAACGCCATCACACATCATGCTATACAACCTAAGATGGGTCGTACTTACCTAACATATTCTCCTTTATACTTTATTCCAATACAGATTAATATCGTCTAACATTTCTAGATATAAAACCTAAGATAGGTCTTACATCCCTAATGTATTCTCCTTTTGAATCTATTCCAACATTGGTTAACCCCATCGAGCATCTTTGGTTATAAAACCTAAGATGTGTTCTACATTCATAATATATTTTCTTTTTTAACTCTGTTCCAATACAATTTAATTTTGTCGAGCATCTCCAGCTATACAACTTAAGATTGGTCTTACATCATTGATGAATTCTCCTTTGGAATCTGTTGTAATATAGATCAACGTCGTCGAGCATCTCCGACAATACAATCAAGAATGGTCTTATATCCCTTAAGAATTCTCTTTTCAACTTTGTTCAAATACATGTTAATTGCGTTGAGCATCTCCAACCATACAAACTATGACAGGTCTGGCATCTTTCTTGGATTAAAATTGACTCTTTTATTGTATCTTAAGGTATTCAAGCAAACGTGCTTCAACTAAATGGACTAGACAAAGTCAAACATTCTTAGTGGAAGCTCAGAAGTTGGGCCACAACATCTTGTAATGGCCAATAAGATGGGCAACCACAGCTCAAAAGAAAGGTTAAAAGCAATCTCAGAAGAAACATCAAAATTTTTATAACATCAGGCAAAATAAAGACATACAAACAAACACATTATCAATCAATGGCTACATTGGTCTGACTCCTACAATAAAGTATCAATAAAAAATTAAGAAAAAGTATAAATAAAGGCATCAATTCACTTCAACATTCTCATCATCATTAGGACTATGCTCCTACGAGCCACCTTTGACTTTTCTATGTTTCATGCCAGAAGGGGGATATCAAATACATGTCTTAAGGATCACAATTCTATTATTCTCTTCAAGAGTCAACAACCTCTCCTGAAAAAGATGATAATATCTCTATGCTTTGATCAAGGTTAACTCGTATCTCCTTCAATACTTCTTGGTCATCCATCAGTTCTTAATGTTGCTAGGAGAAGAAAATTGTCATGGAGGATAAGTCATGTTGAAACTTTGCTAATTGATTTACCAACGGTAATTTTTCAGTCGCATAAGTGTTATTTATCTTCTTGTGCTCGCAAAAGAGGTAATAGATCTTCACAAGCTTAATTTATCATGCCCTCGAACAAAGGACCATCCCATCTTCAAATGGTGTTAGTATCGCCTCCTCAAAATTCTAGTGCTTCTATTGATTTTTAAGGAGATATTAACATCTTAGTAATACGAGAATCTCCTCTAGAATGCACGGTGGGAAAACTCAAGCTTTTCTTCGTCTCCTCTAGAATATTCAATGGAAAAAGTATAATCTTTCTTCACAAAAATACCTCCAAAACATACAATAAGAATTTATTCTTCCCTTTCTTGAGATGTTCTCCCTCTTTCTCTCCATTAAGTCATCTTCTTATTTTCTCATTACCTTCTTGCGCTTATTTTTTCTCTTGAATCGTCTCTCCTTTGGTTTGTTTCTTCTTTTTCTCCATCTTTTTTTCTCTTGGCACTTATTCCCCACCTTCCTAAAGTCTTATTCCCCTTGGGTCCCTTTTTGTAGACCCTAGGAGGCTTAAACTTCCTAATTTTTTAATCAAAATTTTCCTAATTTTGGTTTGATGTAAGCCTTGGATCCCAACTCCTGAACTCAGGGGCCTAATTTGGGCTCTAAATCCTACCCCACTGCCTCACCACACAACTTATTCCCTGTCATCGAATATAAGAGCCTCAGATCACCGATGTGGATAACTATCCAAACTAGGGAATGACTCGGCTAGGCTAGCACATGGGCCCTGCCAGATTAACATTCAGTTTACACAACCCTAACTCACCAACCCAGTTGGCCTGCAAGATTGGTCTGCTCCACGCTCAGGCCCACTGACCCATTAGCTTGGACCTAGTCCGATAGCCAACCCTGGCCGTCGATAAAATGACAAGAATTTTGAATATGCGGAATTTGAACCCACGACCAAGAGAAGAAAGCGCCCATGTTAGCTAGAAATTAAAGTTTATATAATTTTGATATATTTTGGACAATGAAGTTAGCCTCACCCAAAAATAAGAATGATTGATACGTCATCAACAATTCTTCATCATCAAGCACGAATCTCATGGCATAACAAGAATGTCGATGTAGTTTTTTGAGAAATAAATATTCATATTCCAAATAAAAATCGTCCAAAACTTTGATTTCAGCAAAACTTACAATAAAACTAAATGGCTTGACAAGACAAACACATTATACTAAAGTTGGTCCAATCTAAGTCAAATCAAGCCAAGATCAAGTACATAAACCACCTTTGGAAGCTTTAAGTGCCTAATTGAAAGGTCAAACGGATTTCAAGTTTGACAAGCTTATAATTGAATCAAGCATCTTGACAAGACGACTCCAACAAGCCTAAGGTTATTTAATTTTGACATCATTAAGGCACTTGATTGTTCATAAGAATCCATTTGATCGAGAACCTCTCCAAGCAGTCTGATTGAAGTGGTTCAGATTCCTTCCTTATTTTTAGCTTAAACTCTATAAATGGATCCTTGTGAACCTCATAAGAGGGTTAGACCCTAAGCCAAAGAAAGATCGAAGCTTGGATCAGAAGAAGTGAAAACTCTATGTTCTACACCTAAGCTCCAGTAAGTGTTGCTTGCACCTGCAACCATTAATCACCGTTGATCACCACTTGTTGAATGTCATTGATCGTCAGTAGTCATCACCTGCTCTTTGCGGTGAAATACCTCACGGAGTCACAGCATGCATTGTAATATTCCAACATACATTACAAAACATCAACACACCATGAAGAAAGTACATGAATACACCTCAAAGAGGGTGCAATAATGCACATCGAATACGGTGCAATGTCGATCCCTTCATATGATTCAACGTTGCACCCTGACGATGGTGTAACAATGCACCTCACATACAGTGCAATGATATCTCCCAAAAACACTGTAACAAAGCATCTAGAAGACAGTGATTTTCTATGGACTCATAAAGCTCTTTCCTTGTAGCATAAAATTATGGCCTACGTGACCAACTATGACATACATGTTTCACATCTTCTGCAGCCTCCAACTCCGACCTATGCAGCCTATGGGTGTGGTCCACTGCTGATGCAGCTCCCAACTCTGACATTTGTGGCCTATAGACATCATCACAGCTTATCACTATGACTTAAGTGACCAACTACGGTCTACGTGGTTCACAATTCATGCAGCTCCTAACTCCAGTCTCAGTGGCTTGCGGACATTACCACATCTCATTCAACTCCCAACTCTGGCATCTACGTCTTAAATGCATTATCACAACTCATGCAATTTTCAACTACAACTTATGCGACCTACATACATTATCACAGTTTATGTAGCTCCCAAATCTGGACTTTATGGCAAATATTATCACAACTCACCACTATAGTCTGTGTGATCCTCTACTCACGCATCTCCAACTCTGACCACTATGCCCTACGTATGTTATCGTAGATAACAATTGCAACCTATGTGACCAATTATGGCTTATGTGGTTCACAACTCCTATAGCTCCCTACTATGACATTTGTAGCCAACTGACATTTCTGAATAAAACATCTACGGCTCACATGACCAACTACTACCATAGCTTTTATGACCTCTACGCCAAGCTGGCGCAACAGTCATTGTCTACAGCACTCACGGCGGACTACTACCTCAACGGCAATTGACGACCCTTGTAGTCTGCTATCGTCAAGAAATACATTTATTACAACCAGATTACGGGCATCATCGATGAACCACTGTTATACATTTACAATGATCAATTTGTAACTCTATCTTCTATATATACAACTTACTATTAAAGAACTGAAATATAAATGACATAAATGAATTTAACAGTCTTTTAAAAATTTGTACATCATCAATGATTCTTAAAAGTTGCAATTTATGAATGTCCACATCACCAAAAGCGGCTTATAACTTTAATTTCCAAAGGTAAACATCGACCAACTATTTAGCGACTATAAAAGGTACCCCTTGAAAGCCTACCTACGATAATTTATTTATTTGCATCTTCGAATCTTTCTTTCTTCTTTTCTTTTCCCCAATTGTCGGCAATTTGATAAGTTATTTATAATTTACATAACTGCAATAAGGCCACTTGGAGAACATGGGTTAAACGCGAGTTAGAACCAATACGCCTGACAGTCACATCAAATTTGTTTAAGCTATAATACATATTTTCTATATTATTTTAGGGGTAAAAACCTTATTGCTAGAGGGCATTTGGAGGAAAATCATTTCTCCAACAAGCTTGGTCGCCCTTTTGATGAAAATGACTTGTTTATTTGAAAAAAATGAAATAGTAAATGAACAAAATAATAATAATAATAATAAGTGGTTGGCTTGTCACACCTTACTCTTGTTTGGTTAAACAAAGTGCCACATTTTTTAGATGTAGTTATTTTGAATTATATTTTTAATCTTGTGATTCAATGATTGGACTTCATGGTTTAGATGTGAGTCTGACATATGATTGAGTCGGCTAGACTCCATAACAGTTTTCACTAGGGGTTTAAACGAGTTGAACACGAGCGAGCTCAATCTCAGCTCGTGTTCGGCTCGTTTATATTTCGAGCCCAGAAAGTGTGTTCGTGTTCGGCTCGTTTGCTTAGCGAGCCGAACACGAGTTGTTCACGAACAAAGAGTCGTTTTGACAACCCTATTTATGTAACCATAAGATGTTAAGGGTTGGGGCAAGATTTAGGAATTATTATTTATATTAAAACATCATTTGAATCTAATTTAATAATTTTTATTCTATTTACATAATTAATAATTTTAATTGATTATAAATCTTTTAAAATTTTTAAAAATACTGCTCATAAGTATATATATATATATATATATATATATATATATATATATATATATATATATATATATATATATATAATTGATGAATACTTATTTCGAGTTGTTAAGCTTAGTGAACGAGCGAACTACGAATTTGTTTGTGAACAACAAGCCTTTTTGACAGCCCTAATTTTCACATCAATCCAGTGAAAATTGGTGTGACCTAGTCCTGGTTATTTAGAATAGGCCGGTCCAAAATAAATATTTAATTGCCATTAATTTTCAATTAGATTTATAAGTAAAATACATCTTTTCATAAATAGATTTACGAAACCAAAATATTATAAGTGTAAATAATATCAAGCTTCAGGTGTTAGATATGTAAATATATAAGAATTATGTGCTATATCCGTAAATGTCCCCAACAAATAATTTTACAAGATCTGTTACTCAGTTTTATTTTTCTTCATATTTACACTCTCTGGAACTTAATTTCATATGATTTCTTAATGTTGATCTAATTACAGGTTTAAAGTAATTTTATTTGCTTTCCTTTTATAATTAAAATAAATATTAATGCTTAGTCATAAAGGATAGTTATGGCATGCCGCTTGAGAGTGCTGATTAACAAGGTTTTGACTATCTCAAACAATCAATTATTTGACAATGTTAATAATTAAAAAAAAAGAAAACTAACGTTGACGGATTCGAAGAGGGGTTGAGCCGCCCCTTATAAATATTAATTTATAATGCTGGATTATAAATGCTCCTAACACATAATAAATTTATAATGGCTATATATATATATATATATATATATATATATATATATATATATATATATATATATATATATAATTTAGAAATTAGAATAGTAAATAAATAGAAAAATAATCAGTAGTATGTATGCAAAACATTCAATATTTTATTGTAAGATGAGTGGTTGAATCAGAGGACTTTCACTTTATTTATTTATTTTGGAAAGAAGAGAGCCAATGTTTGATATTATTATTGAACTCGCCCTATTTGGGAGAGAGCTTTTGACCACTTTAGGATTCATTTTAGAGTACGGTACATCACCTTTGTGCTGCAGTGGACGTCGACAAATAGAAAAGTATTCATTTGGTGAATCAGTATTTGTCGGATTTTCCTGAAGTTATTTCAAGAACAATAATTTTTGTCATTTTAAGACGCAAGTCACCTTCATTTCTGCCAACATGACTTTAAATAGATTTCATGAACCACAATACTCTTTCAAACAATGCCTTAATTTACTTTTCCTAAGAATTTTCGTTTTCTCCCATTTTCCAAATATATGTCCTTCATCCATTACTATTGGTTAATTACTATTATTAGTTGATAAAGTCAGGGCTTAGGGCGCATTTGTTTCGACTGTGACTGTAAAAAAGATGGTTGTGGAAGCTGCTGTTGAAAATCAATTGTTCAGAAGCTAGTGTTTCAAAAATAGTTTGTTTGTTTGAAAAACACAGTTCAATAAACGCGATTTGTTGACATAGTAATTGTAATGCCCTCCGTATAGAACACAGTTTGGTTTAAATTATTTGGAAAATACACTTTTGAAAGCGCTTCAATGCAATCACATATTACCATTTTTTTTTTCACGAACAAGAGCATAAGGTAAATTGTGGTGAACATTAACTGAATCATAAGAAAACTCAAATATATAATATCAGCCAAAAAGATAATATTTGTCTACAAAATTAAAACCTATCAGTTTATAATTTTACCTTCCAAATTACATTAACATCATCAAAATAAATACAGCAAAAGTAACGCTACAATCACAAAATTAAACAAAAATAAATTTTTCACAATAAATTTCAACTATTTCACATCATTTCTTGTCATATCATCAACTGCATATATTTTTTTTGTCAATTGCCTTCCTCAGTTTATCGACCCATATGAAGAAATTGCAATATATGTTTGTTAAAGATTTTACATCAAAAGAATTTTCAGTATGCATTATTACCTCTCTGATTAGTGTAAACAATGCACAATAAATTGCAATCACAGAAAACCTTCAGATGTTTGATCCCCGTAGAGGTTGTCGAGTTGCTCGAGCTCATGTTCGATGATGTAGTTCTGAACATAGAAACAACAAGAGAAATTTACATACTTAGCACACAATTTATATGTATTAAATAGCCATCATAGCACAAATATTGTCATTCCCATTAAATATCTACATTATAAATAGTGCTCAATGTAAATATGGTTAACCCCTACCAACCAATTTGAAACATAAAACTGCAGGTTATAACTACCGGAGTTGTAGCCATATGATGCAGAAGTGCTAATGCTTATTGCACCTTTAAACAATCATATGAATCACCAATTGTTGTAGCCGCAAGAACTATTCAATGTAGGTCAAAGCAAAATACTCGAATCATAAGAATTACAACTGATAAGTTTAACCGAAGAAACTAGAAAAGAAAACAAAACAATACTAAAACAATACTAAAGATATCTACCCCAACAAAACACATAGACACACACACACACACACACACACACAACCTAATGGAAAAGAGGAGAGGGTCGAACCTAGGGTGCAAGGAGGAAAAAGGGCGATGTGCTTCGAGGCGAGTATATCATGATAATAATACCAAACTGAACCGCGAGACGTAGTCAATCCACCGCGTTCAGACAATTATATAAACGGGACCCTGCTTTTAAAACGCAGTTTATGAAGTTGGCGTTCCAAACGCTTCAAAACCGCGTTTGGATCGAAACCATATTTCTAAAAGCCAAAACAAACGATGCCTTAAGGTTTACCAAGTTCAATAGTTTATGAAGACTCAATTCTTCCATTGCAATGTTGTATTAAAACTACGTCTCCTTTAATGCAGATGATTACCATCAACTTTAATCTATTTAAGGCTTGTTAACATGTTTTAGGTGGGGTTTATACATTTATATACTGATATTTATAGCTAAACTAACTTCATAAACCATTATTTCATGAATTGTTTTCATGTTTATTCACCTCTTTAATCTCATGGCAACATATAGAGAAGAATATATAAATTTTAGAGAAATGAGGGTGCATTTCATGTTTTTTTTTCACTTGAAATATGTCCCTTTTTTAACGTTAAATGCGTTTAAATAATTAATGTTATGGTCTCTCCAAGAGCTGAACCATTTATGTATTGCTATGCTGAAAGAAAATGCCGGTCACAATCATGAGTCTTTTAGTAACCTGATACAATGAGGAGATAGGAAAGAAAAATATAAACTTGATCTACGGAGAATGAAGATTTAGAAATATGACTCATTTATTAGAGAAATGAACAATCAAGTATAGATAGGCACAACAGTATATGAGGCTAGGAAAGAAACAAGCTTTGTTTGAAGGCAGAGAAAAGCTGGGAAAGATTACTAAGCTGCTAGAACAAGCGTAAGAGTCAAGAAGATATCAGTCTTAGCATGGAGATAATGATGACTTATGAAAGATAGATATAGAGTCAATTTGAGAATTAAAAAGAGTTAAGCAAATGAAGAGCCAAGAAGAAAGCTCATTCATGAGGGAATGATAAGCGGGGAAATAAAGATATAAGCTCGATCAATCGTAAGACAACAAAGAGCTACAAAAAGATGACTCAACTATTAGATAATGAAGAGTAAAAAGATAACCGAGTCTTGAGAAAATAGGGAGCTTGGGAATAAAGATGTAAACTAGATCCTAATACGAGGAATAGATAATAAATATGCTAACGACAAAGTCGAGTAGATCTTTAGAAGCTCACAAAAACATGATATACCATCAAGATGATATAGTAGTTGAGGTGCAAATTAATTAACATTGCAAGAAATCGTCATTCCACTAAGTGAAGGCCAAGGTAGCCCTTCAATCAATGTCAAACTCATAATTTAGAGAGATAAACTAAGATGAGAAATGATGCCCAAAATTGTAGAGAAATAATCAGTCAATCACACAAGTATGTGTGTCGATCAAGTAACATATGAATAAAAAAAACTATATATCGATCCCATTAAGATAGTTATCAAAATACTTGAAACAGAAAAAGTTATAGTGTACTAAACCCCTGAATCTAGTTTCAAGTGATCAAAGTGACAGGAATGAAAATCCTAACAGTCCTAAGAGTATAGATATAAATGATCGGATCTGAAAAGCCAGAGAACAACATTGATTCCTTCAGAAGTGATGAGCCGCATGCTCTTGTGACACTTGTATATCATTCTCTCTAATTTTTTTTTATGAGTTCCCATATGCTATAGTTGACAACCATGGACATAATCCTCTTAGCCTATATAAGAAGAGTTGAAAATCATACTACAGTTAAAAGAAACTTAACCATGCACCATTTTTTAGGATTCCTCAGATCATCTATCTACTTTGTAATTATTTAATGGTCACATGTCTATTCTATTCCACTAAGTTGTTTCTTCTAGGCAACGACTAGAAGTTCAAGATCACAAGGGATTTTAACATACTATAGTGTTAGATTTGAAGTAGATTTTGGTCAAAAAGTTAATAAATTAACCTGTGAAACTGAGTGCAAATATTTACACAAAAAATTTATTGTAAAAATAATGAAAAAAAAACCTTATTCTTACATCATAGGAGCAAGAAAGGATTAAATACAAGACATGAGATAGAAAAGCACAGAAAAATTCATTAAACACATTACAAATGAAAAATAACACAAACGTATAACCAAGTCAAGTGTTTTTAATAATATATCGGGTAGTAATAATAGTGAAAATAAGTAGTAATTGTGGCGGAAGTCTGACGATGGTAATGATAGCTTTGTGATGGATGTTCATTGATGGCAATGGTGGCCGAGCAACAATGGTCCAGTAATAGAGGTGACAAAATGAATAAGGTTTGGCAACGAAGACGCAGTTACACACTCATGATTGCTGCTAGTTGTTGATTTCAGACTTTCTTCAAGAGTGTCGACTTAGCTCTTAGTTTTCTATCATAGATTGATCTTTTATAGAATATTGAGATGACATTTTGATAAATTTAGCCAAAATTACATGGCACTCCTCCAAATGGTTTAAGTTGATTAATTTGGTCATTCAAAATTCTTTTAGAATTTATTTGCTTTACCGACAAAAAATTCGAAGGACCATAGACTTGTTAAATTCTTTTCATTAAGATGCTTCATTTGCTATAAGGATGCCAATGTTGTGATCATTTCATCTTTCGTTTAATACTTCAAAATTTTTAATCATGCTTTAGGTGCTTGATCCAAAATCATTTAGGCATGAATTGAATCATTTTATAGTCATTGAGCTTATATTATCGAGATGTTTCATCTGGCTATCAATGCTTGAATTATCTTGACTTTTATTTCTTAATTTATTTCCATCATTCATGGTGATTTGTGCCTAATCAAGTGAATTAATTTGGTGACATATTAGTTGCCCTATATTTGAAAATCAAAGCCTAAATCACCCATATATTGATTTTTTGTTTAAGCATAAAATTATAATATCAGAAAGATTGCAAGGCATGCTCGCTTTCTAAACAACAACATAGATCTCTCATTAGAGTTGTGACTAAAGCCTCATCAATTATAATTTCAACCTTTCTTGAAGTTAGTTTATTAATTGGAATAAGAGTTGTTAAAGTTGACTCACTCAAATTTTGTTATAGATGTTCCATTAAGTTATAAAAGTGTCAAAATGGAGTTTATAACATTAACAATTGTGGCATGGGCATAGAGGCTTAGGATAGGCTGTCACTACTGTTACTAGTGGTGTGCATGCGCACACACAGATGCACATGTAGATTAGCACGCAAACTCTTACACAGAAGTCGATAGGCATGCACATTGGCGCATAGGCACACGCATGCGAGTGCATACAGGTATGTAGTCTGCAACGCCCAATGAGTACTAAAATAACTTGTTATTTTTTATTTAATTTCAGAATATAAAATCATATTTCATTAATCATGTACATAACATAAAATGTCCTGAACTTATGTATTTTAAAATGAATTTGAATAGAAAATGTTACGTATAAGAATTTAAAGTGAACGAGGCATTTTGCTAATGAGAATTTGAAATAAAGTCTATTTTGTATATAATTACATTAAGTTATCAAATTTTAATCATAAAAAAATGTCTGTAATTTTTAGGAATGTTGTGAAATTGATACGCAACTCCTCATTTTCTCTTCAAGTATAAATATCTCGTAAGAGTGAAGAAGTTCCCACATATATTGATTACCCTTTTCTAGGCTCCATTTTCCCGTTTCTCCAAAGAGTAAACACCATCTTGGATAAATGGATCATATTGCCTCTTCAAGCTTTAGTACATCTCTACTAACAATGTCAAATTATCTTTATAGGTGGACTAAATTAGAGTGCATTTAAGATCCATAGTTCTTGTAGTGAGGCTTTGACTCTTCCTTGAAATAGGTTTGGAGAGTTATGATGTGAGTTTTATTATTGTCGAATATCCAAAAAAATCAAAAAAAAATTATGAACTTAATTAAAGTTCAATATATTCACTAAAATATTGATAATTGATTTACTCTTGTTCTTCATTTAAAAGTCTATTATTCAGAGATTATCCGCCTGGAGATCAAATGATTATTTCTATAAGATATCTCCTGCTTTACATTCAATATAATGTAAATAAAATATTACCTTGCAATGAAAACATTGTTGCTTCAATTTTTTTTTATGATGAATATAAGATATTGAATTTTTTAAAGAAACTTGTACTTTTTGATGTTTTAGACTTTTGAGATTCTTAAGCATACATGTATCTACTAAATCTTATAGACTTTTGAGATTAGTTATATATTTATATTTTCTAAGGTTTATAGTCCTCTAAGATCTTTGATATATCTATATAGTTTGGGGCATATAGCTTTTGAGATTTTTTAAATAAGCCTGTAATTTTCTGAGATTTTTTAATATACATGTACTTTTAAGTATTTTAGCCTTATAAGACTTTTGATTGTGTCTATAACTTTTAAGACTTATAACCATTTGAGATTTCTAATGTATATATACATTTTTGTGCTTTTGGCCTTCTAAAATATTTGAATGGAGATCTATCAACTATTTGCTTTAATAGAATCTTTCTAGTGTGAACTCTATTTAGCTACTAGGTTTTCATTGAGGGCTCTTTATGGGCATGTGTTCTAAGGGTATGAATGGTGATTTTATTTATTGCTTGCCCTCTTGAGATCTTTCTATTGAGAACATTATTCAGTAATCGCTTTCCATTGAAATTTCCTCTTATAAGAACATTGCAAGGGTATTATAAGCATTATTATTTATGAAAAGTTATTGCCAATAAAAATGTTACTTGAAAGATAGAACTTTGTGTCTAAACAAGAAAGAAATTCTCTTGCAGATAATCTTCTTTAGAGATAAAGTAGGTTGTAGTTGTACTCTTTATTTATTAATTCCAATAGATTTCTTGTGATAGCTCTCTTGATCTCATCTCTTTTATTCTTATAAGTAACTACCCAAGTAGAATTGACATATCAAAAGTTAAATATTTTTTTTCTTTTAGATTGTTGTTTTTTGTGTTAAATATTTTTTTTTTAAATAATGGAAGTGATAGTATTGATAGTGCTCTTTTCGATTTAAATTATTTAGTAGTCTTAGACACTTGGATCACCATCAAAATATTAGCTCTGAATGTGTTTAATTAGCTCGAGTTGATTTTAAAAAAAATGACGTATTGGTTTTCTTTTTTAGAATATTTGGGTAACATTTTTATAAGTGTTCTTAAATTTGCTAAAAGATTGTTCAAAAAAAATTTTTTTTTTTCATGTACATTGATTGTCTCATTAGAAATCATTTATGCTTCTATACAACGAATGATGTCGACATAAGAGCATACATTATCTCACATTAGAGATAAGTGAAAAGACCCATAACTATGCCTTTCAAGAAAGACTAATCATAACTACTTTGGATCTACTCCGAAATTTTGTGAGCCTCAGAAGAAAAGCTTTGGAAGTGCGTTTAAGTGCCTTCATGTTGGCAAATTTTTGAGACGAGGAAATTTTTAGAAAGAGGTGTGGGAAATGAGTTGTGGGTTAGAATTGAACAATAATTTGTAGGGGCAATTACATACAAAACATCTGAAACATTGTAATTTACAAAATCTAGCACCCGCGTGTTATTTTTGAACATCTATGTACAACATGAACTAGGTTAATGTTAAAGAAGTAAACTTTCTGACGAACAACCAAGCCCTAGTTTACCTTTAATAACACATAAGGTATGCAAGGTTTGATAGCAACCAAGCTAGCCACCACTATTGACAACCAGGCTTACTTTACACTACTAAGAAGCAAGATAGGTAAGGGTTGATGACAGTACATAATATCATAAAAGAAAATTCAATGCAAATATAAAGCATATACAAGAAAAATTATGAAGTGAAACACCTAAATTTCTTGTCCATTCATTAAAAAGTTATAAAATGACACAATTTTGGCACTACTTATAATAAAAGAAATGATTACAAAGCAGAAATAAAGAAGAACATAATAATATCAAATAAAATTGTCAACTTTGTTTTTGGCGTTTTTATTAGTACATGTCCTTTACAATGAATAAAATTAAACTTACTAAATACCTCTTCTTGCATTATATGGTCATTGACAAAGGCATCATTCGGGGCATCATAATCATCTTTTTTGTTATTAATGGTTTCCTCAACACTAGTGTTAATCATTTCAAACTCAATTGAAACTTTTGTGAGGTCTATTATTAGCACCTGCCTACTCTTCTCTAACACTACTTTCACAAATTCGTTCACCTCATTCATTAGACAAAATATTAGGTGTGAAGTCCGCATGCATTCGAACTCCAGTACAACAACATTTTACAAGGTTATACTCATGGTTGTAGTCATGAATACAACCGTGTACAACATAATTGTACTGGAGTTCGCATACATGTGAACTCCGCATCTAATATGGATTGTTTAAGACAGAAAAGTGGTGTAGAATTTTAAAGATATTGGTGAGATTTAAATATTTTTACTTGTAAAATAGATAATTTAAAATATTTTTATTTTATTTCTTAATTAATAATTTTAATTGATCATAAATTATAGCATTGTAGACAATAAACTTATTTTAAATATTATGCATCAATTATATATATATATATATATATATATATATATATATATATATATATATATATATATATATATATATTAATTAATTATTTATTTATTTATTTATTTTGAGTTAAAATGAGCTCAAGGCATACAAATAAATTATTATTCATGCACTTATGTTTTAAGTTATTCATACAAGTTAGTCCATGATACTAGTATTAGGATAAGATCCTGGAATATAGGTACTCTCGATGGTAAACTAATGGAATTGTTTGATATTATGATCCATAGAAAAATAAATATCTTATGTATTCAAGAAACTAAATGGGTTGGAGAAAAAGCTAAGGAGATTGATAACTTAGGTTTTAAACTATGGTATTCTGGTAAGAGACGTATTAGAAATAGTGTAGGTGTAATTATAGATAAGAGTTTGAAAGATAATGTTGTCAAAATTAATAGAGTTGGAGATAGAATTATAACACTTAAGATTATTATTGATACTAAGATTTTTTAATATTATAAGTGCTTATGCTCCTCAAGTTGGTTTAGATATAGGCTCTAAAGATAAATTTTGGAATGATTTAGAAGACTTATTATACTTGATACCCCTTGAAGAAAAAATTTTTATTGGAGAAGATTTAAATGGACATGTCGGTAGAGTGGTAGAAGATTTCATAAATATTCATGGTGGCTACGGTTATGGAGCGATTAATGAAGAAGGTAGAGCCATTTTAGATTTTGTTTTAGCGTATGATATGATTATTACTGATTCTTTATTCAAGAAAAGAGATGAGCAACTTATTTCTTATAAGAATGGATATAATAAAACACAAATTGATTATTTTCTTATGAGAAGAAGAGATCGTCGAGATTGTAAGGATTGTAAGGTTATTCCAAGTGAGCAATTAAGTACCCAACATCGATTATTAGTTCTAGATTTTAAGATGAAGAGTTGTAAAATAAAGAATACTAGGATTCAACATCGTAGAATAAGATAGGGGCACCTAAAAGACACAAATAAAATTATTTTTATAAGTAAAATTCAAGATTTAAATATTTAGGATGTTCATGAAGACGCGAATGTTATGTGGGAAAAATTAACTAATATTATTAAACAAGTGGCTAAAGATGTACTCGGAGAATCAAAAGAAAAAGTTTCTATAAATAAAAATAGTTGGTGGTGGAATAATAATGTACAGAAAAGATAAAATATAAGAAGTTATGTTATAAAAATTAGTTTAAATGTAAAAGTGTAGAGAAGCGGGAAAAATATAAAACGGCCTGCAGGGAGTGTAAAAGAATAATCTGTGACGCTAAAAATTATGCTTTTAGTGATCTTTATAACATGTTAGATACTAAGCAAGGAGAAAAATATATGTATAAACTAGCCAAACAAAGAGAAAAGAAAAGTAAAGATTTAACTCAAGTAAAATGTATTAAAGATGAAAATCGAAAAGTGCTTTTCTTAGAAAAAGATATTCAACATAGGTGGGTGAGTTATTTTGATAAACTTTTTAATGATGATCGTTGAAAGTACGATTGACCTTAGTGATCTTAATATCATTAATAATAATAAAACTTTTCATTTTTACCGTCGCATTAGTAAAAAAGAAGTTGATGGGGCTTTAAAGAAAACCGAGGGGAAAGTCCGTAGGACACGATGATATCCCAATTGAAGTGTGGAAATGTTTAGGTGATTTGGGGGTTTCCTGGCTTACTAAACTTTTTAATATTATTTTAAAAACTAAAAGAATGCCTGAGGAGTGGAGAAAGAGCATTTTGGTCCCCATTTTTAAGAATAAAGGAGATGCACAAGAGTGTGCAAATTATAGAGGAATTAAATTGATGTGTCATACTTTAAAATTATGGGAGAGGGTAATTGAACATAGGTTAAGACGTATTATGAAGATTTCTCATAATCAATTTGGATTTATGTCGGGCAAGTCTACCATGGAAGCTATACATTTATTGAGAGGTTTGATGGAGAAGTACAGAGATAATAAGGAGGATATACATTTGATTTTTATTGATTTAGAAAAAGCTTACGATAAGGTTCCTAGAGATGTTTTTTGGAGCGTCCTTGAGAAGAAAAGTGTTGATATGACTTATATTCAAGTCATTAAAGATATGTATGCTAGAGCAGTTACATGTGTTCGAACTGAAGGACGATTGACCAAGTATTTTACTATTTTTGTTGGTTTACATCAAGGATCGGCTTTAAGCCCATATCTTTTTGCTTTAATGGATGGTCTTACTGGGCATTTACAAGAGGATGTACCTTGGTGTATGTTTTTTGCTGATGATATCCTCCTTGTGGATAAGACAAGAGAAAAAGTCCAGGAAAAACCTGAATTATGGAGGTCTACTTTGGAGTCTAAAGGTCTTCGTTTGAGTAGAACTAAAACTGAATACATGGAATGTAATTTTAGTAATAGTAGGTCTAGTGATAGCAGTGTAACTTTGGGTTGTCAAATTATTAAAAGGTGTGAACGATTTAGATATCTCGGGTCCATTGTTCAAAGCGATGGTGATATAGATGGGGATGTTAATAGTAGAATTCAGGTTGGTTGGTTGAAGTGGAGGAATGTGTCTGGCCTATTGTGTGATAGAAAAGTACCGCTTAGACTGAAAGGAAAATTTTATAAGATAGTGGTGAGACCTTCAATGCTCTATGGTGCTGAATGTTGGCCTTTAAAAGAGAAGCATAATGTTAAGTTGAGTGTTGCCGAGATGAGAATGATTAGGTGGATGAGTGGCTTTACACTTAGAGACAAAATGCGAAATGAATATATCCGTACTCGGGTTGGAGTTGCACCAGTGACGGATAAAATTAGAGAGTCGCCTTAGATGGTTTGGTCACATTAAACGTCAACCACCTAATGATCCGATTAAGAGAGTAGATGTTTTAAATACAACTTATGTTAAGAAAGGCAGAGGCAGACCTAGGAAAACTTGGGCTTATTGCATAAAAAATGATCTTAATTTATTTGAATTAAACGAAAATTTGACACTAAATAGGACGCAATGGAGAAAAATGATTCATGTAGCCGACCCCACTTAGTGGGATTAAGGCTTTGTTGTTGTTGTTGTTGCACTTATCGAGCAAAAAATTAATTGCGCTCGGCTCACTTATAGGGGTGTAAATGAACCGAACACAAACGAGCAGAGCTAGTGTTCGTGTTCGAAATGTTCGAACACATCACTGTTCGTGTTGGGTTCGTTTAACAAACCGAACGAAAAAAAATGTTCATGTTCGTCTCGTTTGCTTATCGAACGAATCGAACACGAACTTCCTGACGAACCGAACATGAACTGTTCGCGAACAACGAGTTTTTTTGACAACCATAGCTTTGATAGCATACTTCCTCAAAATGAAGCAAATTGATCAGATATTCCATACACATCAAACAATCTATACTTCCTCAAAATGAAGCAAACCAAATAGGATGTGTAAAATATTATTTAAGATTTTATTTTAATATATAGTATAATATATTAATTTTAATATTATAAGATTTATATTAATATAATTAATATAATAATAATAATATTATTATTATTAATTTATCATATATTATAATTTATAGAAGTTTAATTATTTAAAATATAATAAATTTTTATAATATATAACTATTTTAAAAATATTATAATTTTTTTATATATAATTATTTTAAATTATTTAAATTTCAAACAATAACAAACTAAAGGCAAACAACCACATCACAGTTCATTCGCTTAACAAACCAGACAGAAAAACTTACTGTGTTCTTCTCATTTACTTATCACAAACAAGTCGGTTCGCTCTTTTTTGACGGCCCTTCTCACTTATTTAGCGGACGAATATAACACAAGCTGAACCTCAACGACAAGAAACCCTAATTGCCTGATTGGTCTGTCTGCTAACTCCATTCCAGCGCTGCCATAGCTGTGGAACAGTTTATTAAATGGAGCGCCAATTTACCAGCTGCGGTATCTTCCAAAGACGCCGATCAAATAGCTGCACCCCTAATTTATCTCCTCGGCGCTTGGAGAACCCAAGAAGGATAACTTCCCGTACTCACCTTTTTTGAGGCCACGTCCACCGCCAGGAACATTGACCATTATGGCCGCTCACAAATTTGCTGTCACGGTGCAGATCTCGTCAATTGCAAAATGTATGTCTTCTTTTTTCACTCTTGGTTGTCAGATCTGAATTTAGAGTTACGATATTGCTGTTCCTTCTTTGTTCTTTTGATTATTTTTTGTCGTATTGCTTTCGGGAGCTTTTGCAGTAATTTAGAGCCTCTCATGCTTTTGTTTGTTTGTAGTACTCTTGATGCTCTGTGTTTAGCGGAAGATGATCTAGTTCTTTAATGGTAAATGATTGAGAATGCAATGTATGAACTTGTTTGATAATTTGTGTTAAGAGATGCTTTAAGAAAGGCATGGTAACTTTCTCTAAGTAAACGTTGAGCTTTTGTTAGTAACTAAATGGAATTTAGCAAATGTACTTATTAGTTTTTTTATAAAGGGATAGGAGGTGATTGATCTCTTTTTCATTTTGTCATTGATGAGAAGGGCCTCTCTAGGAAAATGCTGGATTCTCGTTTATGTACATAAGTTACTCGCCGAGGAATGTTGGATTTGAAGAAAACCCATACGGACCGATTGGGGCTGTTTATGAGCTGCTAATATTGCAATCCGTATGTTAAATAAATTGACATCAGGTGTGCATTGATGTGTATATTTTTTAGGGACATTTACATACATAGCACCCAATTCTTATGTTACATATCTAACACCTATTGCACTTATAACACTTGGCGCTACAAACACATACATGAAAATGTGTATTTCACTTCTAAAAAGCTAGTTGATGTGTGCTAGAAAATTCACGGCGGCAGAGTAATGCATTATTTTCTTAGCGTTGCACGAGATTTCAGCACGCACTCTGATAAAAAAGAACAACCAATAGTAACACTAGAAGTTTTTACGTGGAAAACCAAGAAAGAGAAGCAAATACGATTCATCATTCCACAGGAGGGAAAGGGTTGAACACTCTTTGAATTTACAATGTCGGTGCACAAATGAACTTGTTATAAGAAGTGGTCAGCGGCTAATAGCGATCAGTGGAGGCCGGCAGGCAGTGGTCGACGACGGTAGGAGGTGATCGATGACAGTCGGCGGTGGTCAACGATGGTCGACAGCTGTCGACGGTGATCAATGGCGGTCGACGACGATCCACAATGACAAGAGTGGAGCTAGACTTCAGTTTTTTCTCAAAGCTTCAAGTTTTTTCTCAAATCTCAATCTCTCCCTCCTCATGAGAGGAGTGGGGCTCTATTTTTAAAGTTCTAGGTGCAATTAATGCAAGCATATGAATTACGTTAATCGGACGGCTCAGAGGGTCGATCAGACGACATTTGATGAACATTCGAGTGTCATAATGATGTTAAAATTGTGTGATCTTAGGCCCGATGGATTCAATCTTGTCAAGATGCTCAATTTGACTATAGACTCGTCATAATCAACATTCGTTTGACCTTTCAAACGTGTCCAAAATACTTCTAAAAGCGGTTTAATGTCTTGATCTGTGCTTGATTTGGTTCAGATTGGACTAATTTTGGTAACATTTGGTTCTTCTTGTCGAGCTGGTTAGTTTGACTGTGAGTTTGCTAAAATCGGAGTTAAATGACTTTTTATCAATGTTTGAATATTCCTTGCTCAAAAAATTGCCTCGAGATTCATGTCATGCCTCGAAATTCATGTCAAATGATGAAAATTTATTAGTGACGTATCAGTTGCCCCCTATTTTCAAGCGAGTCTAATTTCGTCGTCCGAAAATATTAGTATCCGTAGCACTTTAATTTTCGTGATTGCATTATTAGTACAATATTTATGCCCAAAAATTATATATATATAAGCTTTGTGGAGATGGGAGGTATATAAAATAAAGTATATGCATACATATGCGTTATAATATGCTACACCAAGGGATTAACGGCAGTGCAAAAAAGCTTTTTTACTTATGTATAAGAATATATAAAATATGTTCATAAGAATTATAACATGCTTAGCTTAGTGGTTTCGGTGGATTTTATACTTTGCGTTTGTAAGGGGTTCGAATTTCCTTCACCAAAAATGACAGGTTTTTTATTTTTTGTTTGGGGCCCTTGCTGGCTCTTGGAATTGTGGACTGCGGGTGGTAAAAGTTGATTCAGAGAATTCTGATATATATTCTCACTATATATAAATGAAAAGCAAATACAACTCATGGAATTTTAATGGTTGCATGTCAAAAGGAAGAAGAGTTTGAACCTATAAATATGAGAATATGAAACATTTACATTTATGTAAATTTCAGAAAAAAAAATATGAATATTAAATTCCAATGAGTTTTCTTTTAATGAGGAAGCTGGAGGCTATAAGGCGGAAACCGAAAGGGCAAAAAATAAAAGCCGGAAGGACAGAATTTATGCAGACTTTATTTTTTTTTCAAATAACTGCCCCTTTTTGAGAAAATTTAGAAAACTAAAAGGTGAAAATATGGAAAGATTGTTTTTATTTGAAATGAGAAAGCCAGAAGACCATAAAGCAGAAGCCGGAATACTAAAAATTAGACGCCGGAAAGACAAAATGAATGCATATTCTAATATTTTTGTTTAATAATTGACTTTAATGTTGATCTCCTTTTAAACCTATAAATAGAGACCATGGATGGGGGGAAAAACCATAAGTGAGGAAAAAGAAAGGAGAAAAAAGAGGAAGAGTGGAGAGTGGAGCCTTCTGCCAGCGAGATTTTCTAGAAGAAGAAAGTTCTCCCCGTCCTGCATCAGACGAGCAACAAAATCTTCATTTACGTTGCGATCAAGAAGAAAGTTATCCCCATTCTGCGTAGCAAACGAGCAAAGAGATTTTTTTGTGTTGCGGTCTAGAGGAAAGTCGTCCCCGTTCTGCATAGTAGGCGGGCAACAGAATGTTCTTTCAAGTTGAGGCCAAGAGGAAAGTCATCCTCGTTCTACATGGCAGGCGAGCAACAAGATCTTTATTCACGTTGCGGCCCAGAGGAAAGTCGTCCCCATCCTGCGTATAAGGCTAGCAACGAGATCTTCTTTCACGTTGTGCCTAAGAGGAATCTGTCTCCGTCCTACGTAGCATACGAGTAAGAGGATCATTTTTCGTGTTACGATGCAAGAGAAAGTCATTCCCGTCATGTGTAGCAGATAATCAATGGGTTCCTTTTTCATGTTGCGACGGGGAATAAAGTTGCTCTCTTCCTATATAGCAGGTGACCAACGAGATCTTCTTTCGCATCAATGGGATGAAAAAAGTTCACCATCCTTGCCTGAAGGGTGACTCAGGATCTTCTTGCTTTTTGCTGTTGTGCATTTCGACGGAGATGAAGAAATGTTAGAGTTTTCCGTCGCGCTTTGAGGGGGAGAATTTCATGCTTCTGTAGTTGCGATATCTTTTGTAGCCTTTGTACCTGTTCTTGCTGGTCTTTATAGCCTTTTTAATTATCTGATGTGACATTTGTAGATGATGATAATGTATTTCTTTGTACGTCTTTGACGTATTTGTAGCTTTTCAATCGTACGAAAGTATGCAATTAAAGTTAGCACACATACTTTAGAAAATGGAGAATCGCAAACTTTATAGGAGCTTGAAATGAACTGGTACCTTCTGCGGCTCGTAGCCTTCTGAGGTCTTTCATCTACCAGTCATTTTTGAGACTTGTAGCTTTATGAGGCCTTTGATGTATTTTTGTTTTCCAAGGCTTGTAGCCTTTTGAAGTCTTTGAAGGTACCCGTGTCTTTTGAGCCAGTAGTTTTCTGAGGTTTTTCAGTGAAGACCCTGTCAATCGCTTGCTCTCTTGGAGTCTTTCTAGTGAGGACACTGTCCACTACTAACTTCCCAGTGAAACTTGCCTCTCAGGCTTGTCTTCCATGGGTTTGGTAGCTTATCATCAAGTATCGCTTCCTAGGCTTGACTTTTTGGAGCACCGTAGCTTCCCATCGAGTCTCACCTCATAGGTTCAACTTTCTGGGCTATCGGATTTTCCCATCGAGTTTCCCTTCTTGGGCTTGACTTTCAGGT
This sequence comes from Papilionanthe hookeriana x Papilionanthe teres, assembly GCA_022702705.1. Classification (NCBI taxonomy): domain Eukaryota; kingdom Viridiplantae; phylum Streptophyta; class Magnoliopsida; order Asparagales; family Orchidaceae; genus Papilionanthe; species Papilionanthe hookeriana x Papilionanthe teres. The sequence continues at coordinate 51,774,323 of CM040427.1, read as the reverse complement.
GCATGGTAGCTTCGTATCGAGTTTTGCCTATTGGGGTTGGCTTCTAGAAGCATGATTGAAAGGAGAATCAATTAAGGAATATATGACCAATTCAGTGTTTTATAACCATAGGTGTTCGACGGTATTAATTCGTAACGGGCAGTCATATGAAATTTTCTAAGGATGATTGACCTATATTAGGTTATTGGTCAAAGTTTTTGTTGGATGACCGTAACCTATTATGGAAGAGGTCGAAGGAAATCCATCAAAGATTTTGGACCTATCTGAGGCTGTATGTCAAAGCTTTTGCTTGACGACTGCAGCCTGTAATAGAAGAGGTCGAATCGAGTTCCCCTGGGATCGATTAAGCCTAGAATGAGGTGAGTGATGATCTGCATTTCTCGAGATTGCGGCATAGGTCATAGTGGACCATATGTTTTCTTGGAAATATGCTTGCAATCATACTCAAGAATAATGTTTGACAACTCGTTAGTTGTTGCTTTTGAATTTTTGCCCCCTTGCAGGGCTTTTTCCAGGGTGAGCTTGTAAAACAATCTATTTATTAAGTCTTGAAGAGATCGGCTTCTTGATTTAGTTGAAGAACTCTAGTACGGTAAGGCGGCGCCGAGGAAGCATTACTTGCGACGAAGAATGTCCCCTGTCTAGGAGCTTTTTTCAAAGTCTTGTTGTCTGAACGAAATGTGAGATGACTACCCTATTAGAGTCGTGCTTAGGACGTTAATTTGAACGATCTTTCGAGACTACAGTGAAGGTCTCCCCCCCTCTGGAAAAAGTTGTGAAAGACTATGTATCTGAATAAGATATGAGAAGACAAGCAAGCTATAATCATGCCCTGGACGCCCTCGACATTGAAGAATGCTTCAGAGATGATCTTCAAGATGTAAATGAGGCTCCTTTGTCAGTTGGATGATGTACATCATTGGGAAACGAAGTAGGGGCACAGTGTCTTAGAGTTGAAGACAATTTCGAACGAGACTTCGCTTCCCACAGATGGCGCCAAACTGATGCATTTTAGGAAATTTCGGCAATTGAGTAATGAACTGTTGTCTTAGCGTTGTACGAGATTTTAGCACACTCAGATAAAAGAAAACAATCAATATTGACAACAGAAGTTTTTACGTGGAAAACTCAGATAAGGATGTAAACGAGCCGAATACGAGCGATCCAGGCTCAGCTCGTGTTCGGCTCATTTATATTTCAAGCTCAAAAAGTGTGTTTGTGTTCAGCTCGTTTGCTTAGCGAGCCGAACACGAGCTGAACACTAGCCGTTCACGAACAAAGAGTTGTTTTGACAACCCTAATCACGTACCCATAAGATGTTAAAAGATTGAGGCAATATTTAAAAATTATTGTTTATATTAAAACATCATTTGAATCTAATTTAATAATTTTTATTCTATTCTCTTAAGTAATACTTTTAGTTGATTATAAATCATTGTAGCCTTGTAGTCAATTAAATATACAACTCATCAGAATATATATATATATAATTGATGAGTAATATTTCGAGCCAAAACGAGTCGAACACGAACGAACAAAGCTTAATTCGTGTTCGGCTCGTTAACTTAGCGAACGAGCCGAACACGAGCTACTCGTGAACAACGAGCCGTTTTGATAACCCTAAACTCAGATAGACAAAGAACCACAAAGTCTAGCCCAACTAAAGAAATCTACTATAAACTGGATATTACATGTACAGTCTATCGTTCCATAGGTGGGAAAGAGTTGAACACTCTTTTTGAATTTACAACGCCGGTGCACAGATGAACTTGTTGTATGAAATGGGCGGCAGCCAATGACAATAGGTGGAGGCCAGCAGGTTACGGTAATTGATGACGGTCGGCGATGGTCAATGGCGGTCGGCGATCGACGACGGTTGATGACGGTCAATGGCAGTCGACGGTGATCGACGGTGGCAGGAGTGATATTGGACTTCTACTCAAAGCTTCAAGACCTTTCTCAAGCCTCAAGCTCCACCCCCTCATGAGAGGGGTGGGGCTCTATTTATTGAGTTTTAGGTGCAATTAATGCAGGCATATGAATTACTTTGATCGGACGGCTCAAAGTGCTATGAACATTTGAGTGCCTTAATGATGTTAGAATCGAGTGATCTTGGGCTCGTTGGATTTGTCTTGTCAAAGCACTGGATTTGACTGTAGACTCGTCAGAATCGATGTCTCATCTTTCAAATACGTCCAAAATACTTCCAAAAACAGTTTTATGGCTTGATCTGGGATTGACTGGTTTAGATTTGATCAATTTTGGTAAGATTGGGTTCTTCTTGTTGAGCCGATTAGTTTGACCATAATTTTATTGACATCAGATTCTTGATAACTTTTATCAAAGTTTGAGTGTTTCTCGCTTAAAATATTGCTTCTAGATTTGTGTCACGCCTCGAGATTCGTGCCGGATGATGAAAATTTGTTGGTGACGTATCAATAGTAATGATAGTATTTTTTATGTGATGCTAAAAATATGAGTGTATGCATGTACATATGAATGATTAGGCATTAGATACTTAAATACATAAGAAATATGTGATATGCGTACACATGCCCCTTTTTTTATTCACTGTGTTGAATGGAATAGTGGATAATGAAATTTCCTTTCAGCTGACTGTTTGGAAGTGATAGTCACGAGGAGAATAAACACGAGTATGAAAGGTAAAAATCTTCTAGTGGTTTAGGGGAGAGTGTGTCTGTTTACACAACAGTTTTGAGACAACATGTCACTGGTTTTGTTCGCGTTTCTTTTTTTTTTTTTTTCTCGTTTGAGAAGTGACATGTTAAATGCTGCAAAAAAGACATCCCATCTCTAAATGGAAATACTAAGTTCTTTTTGTCAATGTGACTCAAAAAATTTGTTTTCTCTTTGTTTTTAGGTGTGGTGGATGAAGTATTTGTTCGAAGTTTTCTAGTGGCATGTGGCCTGCCCTTTTCATCTCTTTGCACATATATCATCTTGAAATCTATTACAATGATTGGCAAGATTTCGCATGTGCATACATTAAATCTTCAACTCAATTTGATTTTTCTCCATCTTCTACAGTTGGTATTAAAATATGATTAAGTGGTGAACATTGTTGCTTTAACTTTTTCACTTTAAGCATACTATAATTGAAATGTTTAAAAGATTTTGCATTAGTTTTGAATCAGTGCAGATTAGTTGTATTAGTTTTGTCTGCTACACATTATTCCACTCAATTGCAAGTCACAAAATGTGCAACTGCAGCATACAATTCTTCTCTGTTTTAGTTAATTTTAAACAAATCCGCTTCAATATAGTTGTGTATAAATTTGTTTATTTAATTAGCTGCTTTTTTATTTTGACAAAGTTAGTAGCTTTATATCTTTTAAATTTAAGTTCTGTAATTAATAGCTTAGGGGAACACTTTGGGTTTTAGCTTTTGCTAGTATGTTGCATTAGTTGAGTTCTGTTTGTAAACTTCTTTCATCAGAGTGTTACTCATTTGTAAGCCTGATGTAACATTGTTCTAATATTTTTTTCTTATTGTTTTTTTGTGTGCCTTCTTTCATGTATATTTCTGTTCTTTTCAAACTTCTATACATGTACTGCATTAAATGGTAACTATATTAGATTTCAATATGTCAAGAATATATATGTATTAACAATTAGAAATGAATTCAATTCCAATAAAAATGAATTTATAGTGGATTTCCTACCTATCTTCTAACATATTTGGTAGATGAGAAAGCCAAACCACATACACTATATAGTAATGCCGTAATACATGATGCTGATTTTATAGTATATCAACTTTCATTAGGAAGAGTGGAATTTCTTTAAGTAAAAAGAACAAAAAAATCATTTTATTTCGCGAATACATATATTTTGTGTATATTGATTAAAATATACAAAACATAAAAATCTAAACCACATAAATGAAAAGAGTATATGAATAGAATCCAAAATTGATGTCTACTAGATGAAAAGATAAATATTACTGGCATAACAAATATTCTTTATTATTATTTTTTTATTTTATTTTTCCTGATCCGTAAAACTCACAGAAAAGAAATATACAAATTTTCATTTATGATAAAAAAAGATTCATTCATCTCAGTTATTACACAAGAAGAAAAAGAAGAAAATAGTAGATTTGTTGAATTTCAGTTATTTCATTTCACTAGTAGGATACAGAGACTTCCAATTTTGAATTACACAAAAGAGATTTTTTATCTCAAAGGCAGTCAGCACTGGTCAACGCTGTCGACTGTGATCAACACGGTCGATGGTGGTCATTGACTGTCGGCGGTGGTTAATGGCTGTCGACGGCGATCGACGTTGGCAGGAGTGGTGCTTGACTTCGGCTTTTTCTCAAATCTTCAAGTTTTTTCTCGAGCCTCAAGCTCTCCTCCCCTCTTATGAAAGGGATGAGGTTCTATTTATAGAGTTTGAGTGCAATTAATGCAGGAATATGAATTACTTTGATTGGACGGCTCAGAGGACTTCTCTCAATCGTACGACATTTGATGAACATTTGAGTGCCTTAATGATTTCAGAATTGAGTGATATTAGGCTTGTTGGATTTGTCTTATGACTATAAGCTCGTCAGAATCGGCATTAGTTTGACCTTCCAAATGTGTCCACAACAAAACCGGTTTATTGGCTTGATCTGGGCTTGATTTGGTTCGGATTTGACCAATTTTGGTAACATTGAGTTCTTCTTGTCAAGTCGGTTAGTTTTACCGTAAGTTTGCTGAAATCGGTGTTCTTGACGACCTTTTATCGATGTTTGAATCATTCTTGCTCAAAAGCTTATCTCTAGATTCGTGTCATACCTCGAGATTCATGCTGGATGATGAAAATTTATTGGTGGCGTATCAATAGTGATAATGGTATTTTTTATGTGATGTTAAAATATTGAGAGGTATGCATGGAAATATGAATGTTGAGGCACTAGATATGCAAACACATAAGAATTATGTGATATGCATACACATGCCCCTTTTTTATTCACTGTAATGAATTGAATAGTGGATAATGAAATTTCCTTTCAGCTGATTGTTTGGAAGTGATAGTTATGAGGAGAATAAACATGAGTATGAAAGGTAAAAATCTTCAAGTGTTGAGCAAATGTGTGTAAGAGTGTGTCTGCTTGCACAACAGTTTTGAGACTACATGTCATTGGTTTCGTTCACGTTTCTTTTTTTTTTTCTTCGGTTTGAGAAGGACCTGTTAAATGCTGCAAAAAAGACATCCCATCTCTAAATGGAGATACTAAGTTCTTTTTGTTAATTTGGCTCACAAAATTGTTTCTTTTTTTAGGTGTGGTGGATGAAGTATTTGTTCAAAGTTTTCTAGTGGCATGTAGCCTGCCCTTTTCATCTCTTTGCACATATATCATCTTGAAATCTGTTACAATGATTGGCAAGATTTCGCATGTGCATACATTAAATCTTCAACTCAATTTGATTTTTCTCCATCTTCTACAGTTGGGGTTAAAATATGATGAATTGGTGAACATTGTTTCAACTCTTTCACGTTAAGCATACTATAATTTATATATTTTAAAGATTTTGCATGAGTTTTGAATCAGTGCAGATTAGTTGTATTAGTTTGGTCTAGTACACTTTCTTCCACTCAATTGCAAGTTACAAATTGTGCTACGGCAACATACAATCCTTCTCTGTTTTGGTTAATTTTAAACAAAGCTGGACTTCGGCTTTTTGTCAAATCTTCAAGTTTTTTCTCGAGCCTCAAGCTCTCCTCCCCTCTTATGAAAGGGATGAGGATCTATTTATAGAGTTTGAGTGCAATTAATGCAGGAATATGAATTAATTTGATTGGATGACTCAGAGGACTTCTCTCAATCGTACGACATTTGATGAACATTTGAGTGCTTTAATGATTTCAGAATTAAGTGATATTGGGCTTGTTGGATTCGCCTTATCAAGATGCTAATTTTGACTAGAAACTCGTCAGAATCAGCATTAGTTTGACCTTCCAAATGTGTCCACAAAACTTTCAAAAGCAGTTTAATGGCTTGATATGGGCTTGATTTGGTTCGGATTTAACCAATTTTGGTAACATTGAGTTGTTCTTGTCAAGTCGGTTAGTTTTACCGTAAGTTTGCTGAAATCGGTGTTCTTGACGACTTTTTATCGATGTTTGAACCTTCCTTGCTCAAAAGCTTGTCTCTAGATTCGTGTCATACCTCGAGATTCGTGCTGGATAATGAAAATTTATTGGTGGCGTATCAATCGTGGTGATTGTATTTTTTATGTGATGTTAAAATATTGAGAGGTATGCATGGAAATATGAATGTTTAGGCACTAGATATGTAAACGCATAAGAATTATGTGATATGCATACACATGCCCCGTTTTTATTCACTGAAATGAATTGAATAGTGGATAATGAAATTTCCTTTCAGCTGATTGTTTGGAAGTGATAGTTATGAGGAGAATAAACATGAGTATGAATGGTAAAAATCTTCAAGTGTTGAGCAAATGTGCGTAAGAGTGTGTCTGCTTGCACAACAGTTTTGAGACTACATGTCTACATGTCAGTGGTTTCGTTCACGTTTCTTCGGTTTGAGAAGGACCTGTTAAATGCTGCAAAAAAGACATCCCATCTCTAAATGGAAATACCAAGTTCTTTTTGTCAATGTGGCTCACAAAATTGTTTCTTTTTTTAGGTGTGGTGGATGAAGTATTTGTTCAAAGTTTTCTAGTGGCATGTAGCCTGCCCTTTTCATCTCTTTGCACATATATCATCTTGAAATCTGTTACAATGATTGGCAAGATTTCGCATGTAAATTAAATCTTCAACTCAATTTGATTTTTCTCCTTCTTCTACAGTTGGGGTTAAAATATGATGAATTGGTGAACATTGTTTCAACTCGTTCACGTTAAGCATACTATAATTTATATATTTTAAAGATTTTGCATGAGTTTTGAATCAGTGCAGATTAGTTGTATTAGTTTGGTCTGCTACACTTTCTTCCACTCAATTGCAAGTCACAAATTGTGCTACTGCAGCATACAATCCTTCTCTGTTTTGGTTAATTTTAAACAAATCTGCTTCAATATAGTTGTGTATAAACTTGTTTATTTAATTAGTTGCCTTTTTTATTTTGATTAAGTTAGTAGCTTTATATATTTTACATTTAAGATCTGTAACTAATAGCTTAGTGGAACACTTTGGGTTATAACTTTTGCTACTATGTTGCATTAGTTGAGTTATGTTTATAAACTTATTTGATCTGAGTTTTATTCAATTGTAAGCCTGATGTAACATTGTTCCAATAATTTTTCTTATAGTTTTTTTTTTATGTGCCTTCCTTCATGTATATTTTCCGTTCTTTTCAAACTTCAGTACATGTACTACATTAAATGGTAATTATATTAGATTTTAGATTCATTACTCCATTTTGACATGTGTGGCAATTTTAGAACTTAGAAAGTCTAACCAAATGCACTTGAGTTGAATGCTTTAGGTGTTGCTTTTATCATTCTAATTCTTCAATAATTATTTGAAAGTAGTTGAGCTCCTACTCTATATAGTATCTTTTTGGGTAAATTACATCCGGGCATCACAGATTAGGCTTGGAAATGAGTGTATGTCCTAAATTTTGATTTTTTTTCATTGGTTTCCCTATCTTGTCTGATTTCCATTTGGGCCTTTGTCTGTTGGACTATAATGATACCTTTAATAAATGATATATTTCTGAAAACTCATTATTTGATCTCTTGAACATTTTTTGTGTCCATTGTGGTTTCCTTTGGCTTTGCAAGGGCTTCTAACTGATGTGGTACCAACTCATTTATCAACACCAATATTGGGATACTATTTTTGGATCCCATTTCTTTCTTCTTGTGTTCATTAGGCTACAATGGTTCCCTGATGTCCCACCGATACTCTCGACCACCATCATCAACTAGCTGTGATTCTCCAATGGGATTTTCATGAAGGGTGTGCATTTTGTATTATACTCTAAAAATAAAAGTACAAAAGGGTCCAAAAAATAGGTCCTCAGACCGTGCAAAAGAGATTCTATCATCGCGGACAATGACAAAAAGCTCTGACGATTCAGGAACCGTATCAAAAGAAAAACTATGTAGAAGAGCTCTTTGGGCTCAAATGTGGGCCGCTCTATTGAGCTCCCGAGGAACAAAATGAAAGAATACTTGTCTAAAAGAAGTAAGAGAAAACAAGGCTCGACATTGCTGAGGGTTGGCCCTCCAACACCCCTGCTCCATAGTCTGTCTCACGAAGTTAATGATGTTCAAATTGTCACCTTCAATGATTAGACTGTTGACCTGCTCATCCACGGCTGTAAGCTATCCTGAATGCTAAGAAGGACACCAAAAGGAGGGAGAAGACAGTCTTGAAAACTGGTTAGTGTCCTAGTGCTCCGGAAATGAAAACAAATGAGCCTTCGTAATGGCCCCCAGGACAGTAGCAGCCATAATCATGGGGTTAGCAAACGGCCACCCATGTTTCTTGGCATTGCGAGACCGCCGCCCATGTTTCCAATGGGATTTTCACAGGCTAGAAAATTGTGATGGATCCATCTTACCATAAAATCTACAATTTAATGGAGATGTTAGTACTTTAGCAGAGAGAAGAAGTGTTGTGTTTTGTCTATTGATGTGATTGCCATTTCTTTTTTCTATTGTCTTTGCACATAATCATCTCCCAGTCTATGGATGCGTCGCATGTGCACAGAATAAATCTTCATCTCAATATGTGTTTTCTCCGACATAATGGAATTTGATTAAGTGGAAATGGTGGACTTCCACTTTTACATTTGAGTTATTCCTGATAGGTTGTTATGATGGAAGGTGCAACACTCTTAAGAGTTATCTGATTTTTAACACCGTAATATGTGGATATCTCATTTGGAGTTCGTACTTGTAACATGTTGGGGAAATATGAATGAGTTGCACCAAATTGCAAATTAGTATGTTCCGTTTATATGGGCCTGAATAACTTAACACATTTCTACATCACGGAATCACATTCTTTGAAATTTGAGATCATTAGTAGTTTCTTGGTCCTCTTTATTTCCTTTTTTCAGTTACAATGTTAAGATTTACAAGGCTGCAGGTGTTTTTTCTCCTCTTAACTTCCAGAAAATTTCAATCAAATTTTTATCTCTGGGCTTGTTTTTTTATTAGGTTTTAATAAATTTGATAGCTTACTATATTATTTATCAAAGGTTTGCCGGTAATAGCTTATTGGAACTTTGTTGGAGTCTTGTTTTAGAATGTTCCATCGCTTCAACTTTTTTTTTTATATAAAATTTGAGGAGAGTTTGCAACAATCACTAGAAGTCTTTTAGGATTTCAAATATTATTTTTTTTAGTTTGAATATGTTTTCATATTGTATTGGTTCTTTTATTATCTTCTTATTTTTGATAAAAATCTGTTCTGTCTCAATCATTGAGCTTTATCCTACTAAGCTGATGGGACTGATTGAAAATTGTTAATATTTCATGTCTCGTGCAGTCCATAGTAGACGACTCATTCAATGACTTGCATTCAACCACAATTGACAATTTGTAAACAGGGTGTTTTCATTGCGCCCTTGGGATTGTGCGGATATAAAAATTAAGTCTATACATCCTCGGTTGCTTCCTCTCTATACGTGGGGCATTTCAGAACTAAACCCTATGGAGGAGGGTGGCTGTTTGATCAACTTCTAGTGTTAGTTGTTTGCTCCTATGATGATGGGGAAGGGTTCCACAGCTATGTGGAGTTAATAGGTGGTGTGCTTGCTAGTGGTATACCGTAGGGGTGATGAGAGAAGTCTCTTCTTCCTTTAACTAACTCTTCCCCTTTCACTAGTTCCAGAAGATTTTTAATGGGATGGATCAGAGTTACGTTTATTTTTCCAGAGGATGTTGGAAAGATAGCTTTGTGAACCGTAACTTGTAAAATTTTATTGGGAAATGGGTCAGTTGTTCCTAATTTATAATGGGACAAATGAAACCATAAGGGCAAAACTACGATTTTTTCAAACGAGGGACCAAATTTTCATGTAATGAAGCTTTCTCTCTCTCTCTCTCTCTCTCTCTCTCTCTCTCTCTTTTTATTTTTAATTTTTTTATTTCTTTTCTTCACATTTGATATTTATAGAATTGAACTTCAGATTGTTGCATTACAGAAATCGTCTCTTTTTGTTTTTGCTTATGATCATATCTATTTTAATTTGGTTGTGTGTGTGTAACATCAACTTTCAGTATCTAAAATTTTACATTTGTTTGGCATCTCTTTTCTAGTATGGGCGTCTTGCTTCATCATAGATTTTACCCTTATAGTTTTGCCAATTGAAAGTAGTTCAATAATTGAGGCGTTTCTGTTAAATATTATTTCTTATTCCATTGTTTCAATGTTCTTGAACTATTGCTCTCTTGCTCTCAAATTGTATTTGCCATATGTGAAATGGTCATCTGTTTTTGTTTGTGTTTAAGATCATATCTATTTTAGTTTGGTTGTGTGTGTAACATCAACTGTTCAGTATCTAAGGTTTTACATTTGTTTGGCATCTCTTTACTAGTATGGGCATCTTGCTTCATCATAGATTTTACCCGTATTGTTTTTCCAATTGAAAGTAGTTGAATACTCGAGGCGTTTCTGGTAAATATTATTTATTATTCCACTGTTTCAATGTTCTTGAACTATTGCTCTCATTTTCTCAATTTGTATGTGCTATATGTATAATGGCTCGGAACCGGGCTTAGTTATGATCATTTCCATGTATTTTTTTCATTTCTATCAATGCCTAAACATTAAATCTGAGTTCTATTGGATCTATTCAATTGGAATACTATGACAATGACCCAAAACATTATTTTGACAATTTAATTATCAGGACATTTGCTTTTTGATCTTTGCTTGTGCTGATTTTTTAAATGATGACATGCTAACCTTTTTTGGGGGCCACCAATAATATTAACTTCTATTTCCAATCCCCATCATCCTCGTCACGTGAGACAATGTATTTGCTGTTTCCACCATATCCTCCCATCTTTTATGACTGACGCACGAACTATTTATAGTAATTTTGCAAATCAATTGGAGCTTTATTTTACCCGTATGAAGGCTGGAGCACTAGCTGTCAGCAGGTGGATAGATTTTTACATCTTCTGAGCAGATTAGATTGATCTTTTGGTAATCATTCTTATGGAATATCTGATATATAAGGTATAGGAATGATAACTTTTCTTTCCAAGAGTTGTGAATATCTTGATTAATTTGGACATACTATATCCAGAGCGCTGATTTACTACTTGTTCCGCCAGAGATTAGTAAAGAATGCTTTTGACAAGTGAGCAGAGGAGCATCATTTAAATCTAGGTTTTTGGGGGAATGTAACTATTTTCTTTCCAGGAAATATGTTATGGGAATTTTTTTGCTGATCATGGCGGAATATAATTAGGGGTATAAAAACTAGAGAAATAGTACAGGATAAACTTAAATTATGGATGCCTACAATAGAATCTAAAGGCCTTCGTTTGAGAAGATCTGAAACTGATTACATGGAATGTAATTTTATTAGTAGTAGATCTAGCGGCAAAGTTGTAACTATGGGAGATCAAATCATTAAATGTGTGATCATTTTAAATATATCGGATCTATTGTTCGAAGTGGTAGTGATGTAGATGGGGATGGTTGAAGTAGTGGAATGCATTGGACCAATTGTGTGATAGAAAAGTACTGCTTAGCTTAAAGAAAAATTCTAGAAGATGGTGGTGAGAACCGAATTGCAGAAAAAGAATTATGTAATCGACCCCACTTAGTAGGATAATGGCTTGTTGTAGTTGCTGTTGTATATTTTCTGATTTTTTAATGGTTCTTTCTATTTCATCCTCAAATGGTATTTGTTCAAAAACATCAATCCCACACATGCATTACCTGTTACTAACTAGTGAACCTAAACTAAAAAAACATGAATAGTGAATATAAATTACAAAAATAAGAAGGCACAATAATGAGTGCAAAAGTGCAAAGTAAAAATAACACAATTCATGGATAAGCGATGCAACGCTTGGTTGTAGCATTGCGACATTAACGAAGTAATGTTGTGGCGCTACACTATGGAAATAGACAATTTATAGAAATTATAAAGACAATTATGCAATCAAAGCAACAATGATACAGTAGAACAATATCAAGCTTAAACATAATTGAATTAACATTTAAAAAGTTATAACAATATTGTCCTAAAATAAAAAATTAACATGATTTCCCTGGCGCCAACAAATTGATTTGTGGTGTGAACATATGCTCACGCAAGTGCACGTGTAAATACAATCAAGTAGTATATAAATTTTGAGCTATACTTGGAACTAAGTTACATTTTAAATTAAGCAAAATACTATTCTAAGAGTCTACTAGTTTTATCCAGTTCAATAGTTTTCAAATGTGAGTTTTAAAAAAAATGTTAAAAATTTCAAATAGTTAATTCTTTTTAAATGTTTAATTGAAAACCTCTTTAAGCTGGTATTATGTTTAGGTTTAGGTTCTATTCAAGTTTTCATAATGCAGTTGACAATCAAGAACATAAATACTCCTATTTTTTCTTATATATTAAGAAATGTTGAAAATTCATATTACAGTTTAGTGTCCTAAATCATGCAAAAATTTTCAGGCATCTGTATTTCTCAATTGATTGCACTCCCCTAATAGCAATATGCATATTCTACCGAGAAAATGTGTGTTAACTTAGTTGTTCCTTTAGTACTCTTCCGAAATTCTTAGGTCACAACATCTTTTAACATTTTAAGTGACCAATTTGAAAGTAAATGAAGCACCCGAGAAGCAAAAGATTCGAGACGAGAGTCAAGGTGCGGAGCAAAGAAAAGACAAGCATAGTGGTCTAATGACAAGGGCCGACGACGGAAGCTCGGGACGGATGCAAAGTTAGCACATCAACTCATCTCAGTTCAGTCCAACATAGATCTTGAATAGATTAAAACCACAACACAATTATTAGCTCAAATGAGTTGGGGACTTTGTTACACAACACGATTACAAATGATAAGTGAAAACTAGTTCAATCTAAACACTATCAAAAAAGTGATTATGAAGATTTGTCAAAAAACTGATACTTTGAAGTAAATTTTTTTCAGTTCATATCTATTTAAATTGAGCAGTTGCATATTTATCTAAATTATAAGTTATTTTAAGTAACTTTTTAGAGTGATTTAAATTAGAAATTTCATACTAATTATGAAATGAGTTCAGTCTATTTATCCTAGTTTAATGGCTCGCTTTTTTATCTTCCCCGACGCTTGTTGTATCTTAGGGTTCGTTTGATTCATGTTCTAAGTTGGGAAAATTTTCAAGTTGATTCCTATTGAAGATAGTCTTATATTGGCGTAAATGAGGCGAATTTGAGCACTTGTTCATGTTCGGCTCGTTCATAGTTTTTGAGTATTTGTGTTCGGCGTGCTCGAAATAGCTCGTGATTAGCATGTTTGTATTTCACTCGATTTAAATTCATTTATTTGAATGAAGTTCGTGTTGGAGTATTTGAAATAATAATTTATTAAAATTTAATAATTCATATATTATACCAAATTTAATTAAATTCAGCTAGTGTTCTGGCATAAGCATGAAGCAGATTTTGAAATTTTTAGATTCGTTTTATATTTACAGAGTACAATTTATTTTTATTTTTTTTCAATATGGGATTAATGCAGGAGGGGGTGCGCTGAACGAGCCAATATTATGTGTAGAATCCGCAAATGAGAATTGGTGGTATTTTATCATAGCACCGTCAAATTCGCACATATCTATATGCAATAAGTTTTGGTGGATTGAAGAGAATATGAGGAATATCAATCAAGATTAATTGAAATCGGGCAGAGTTAAGAATTTTCTTATTTAAATTGCTGTATTAAATTCTGTATATCAATTGTACATATTCTTTCCTTATAGCTGAATGGTTAGATTTGAAATATATATTATTACAAATTATTATGTATTATTATGATACTTAAATTAGATTGTACGGACTTTATTTATTGAGATGAAATCAAAGAAATAAAACAAGGTAGAGGGAATTTTTTTCGGGCATTTACATGCATACCACTAAATTCTTACATATTTACATAGCCAACACAAATTAATAAAATGTAAAATTTTTTAAATATACTATTAAATTTTATTATATATAAATATTATACAAATCTCATGTTATTATTAATTAATTAATTAGAATTAAATCGAATAAAACACGAACGAATAAATATTTATGTGTCTGATTTTTTATAAATCAAGCTAAAAAATATATATTTCGAGCTAAAAAAAAATTTATTTGTTCGATGAATGAATAAAACACGACTGCTTAGCAAGCTGCTTGTGAATGAGCTTTTCTCGACAGCCCTAATATTATATAACTGCTAAGCAGTTAAGACTGAATATGAAAATATTAACAATAAAATTTAAATGGCTCGTTGTAAGGCCATTGGTCAATTTTCTAATTAAATTAATAATAGTTTATTGATTAGTATAATAAATTAGTTTAAACAATGCTAATTTATATGTCTATATACGATGAATTTATTTGTCTAAATATCAAGCAAGCATAATTAATTAGATTACGAAAATTGGACACTATGCAAACTATATGTTAAATTTATGGCGCGGATAATACAGTAATAGAATTAATAACTAAATATTTTTTATAATTAATTTGTTTTTATTATAGATTTCTAATTCTAATTAAATTGTAACATAGGAATTGGGTGGCATCCATGTCAGTGCCCTAATAAAATAATTGTAACATTTAATTAAAAATAAATAAAATATTAAGTATTTATAAAAAATAATTTTAATATGCTTTAGAAACATCTAGGCTCCAAGGCCTCGACCAACTATAAACAGCCTGGGCCTCGGCTATTTCTTCAAGCTCGAGCATGGCGTACGTTGAGAAAGGTATGGGATTTCTTCTCCTTCCTGAAGCGTTAGGGATTTTTTACTGAATTGATTTATTTTAAAGCTTCCAATCAAATTATTGGCTTTGATCACGATGCTATCTTCCATCCTTTTGCTGATTGCGGGTGGTGCCATTTACCCCAATTTTGATCATGTCTGTATTCGGCTTAGGTTATTTATTGTGTGTGGGTGTTTTGTGGCCGACGAATTCGACCTTTTTTGCAGTTTATTAACACCGGAATCTCAAGAAATCACGGGGATCTGATTTAAAATAGAAAAGTTGTTGCTGAGATTGTTTTTTTTTTTTTTTTAATTTCTTTATAGGAATTTTAGGCTTGGGTATCTTGGAAACGCTAGTGAATCATATATCATTGGCTTCGAAGATTGTTTTTGATTTCACTGTTAATTGCTTGGAACTTCCTTTTAATTTAGGTCTATCAGTTGTGGAGGAAAATAGGAGCAGATTGGCATAGTGAGAAACTTTGATTCTTTTTACTGGTCTCGTATAGTTTTGCTTTTTAAGCAAACTGTATTTTGATGTGGTTTTAAGTTGGAAGCTTATTGAAAGCCAAAAATATTGGCTTGTTTTGGGATACAAAAACTCTTGAGATTTATTGTTAAGCTGCATGAACTATGAGATTCAGGTGCATCAAGCGCTAAAATTTAATGGAATTTCCACGCTGCTTGGAAAATTCTATATAAACTGTGTGATGGAAATTATCTTTCAGGCTTGGATTTGTATATCTATCTTTGAACATTTAGTGCAGCAAGCACATTCTATCGTTTTGAACAACCATGTTTTTTATTCCTTGTTAATTTTTTCTTAGATGGCCTGAAGCTTCTTTGTAACATGTGATAGATAAAGCTAATTTTGTAGTGATTCTTAGTGTTTTTTGTTTGCTTCCTGGTTTGTAAGTACAGCCTTTTGAGATGCATCAATATTTTGAGCTCAGGCTTGCTTATTATGAACACGTCTTTATTTAAGTTACTTAAATATTATTAGCAGATTATTAAATCTGTTGCTGTTGTTTGTCTTTAGAAGGTTCTCTCATTTACTGGACGCCAACCCAATTTGGATTGTTTTGTTGTTATTCAATTTGAAGCTCTTGATTTTTCTTTGCTTGCTCTAAATTATAGAACCTACTTTTATTCATATATATTAGATGAAAAATATCTAGGCTAAAGAATGTGTTAAAGGGCCTTCTTTTGCTTTATGTTCTTGTTTACTTTTATTTCTGAACTTTGTCTACATGATCATTAATTGGGAAGTGGTGATGTTGAGAGCTAATTCCTATTTTATGAGTTGATGAAAGAAATATTTTCTTAACATCATGCATAAATGGGATCCTATTTACAAATCAACATTGAGAACACAATCAATTACGACTTTTTCCTTGCTTTTTATCCCTTTTTTAATGTTTATGGAGGTCAGGAAAAGAAATGTAGATATTTCATCAACCAGTCCAAGATCATAGCTTTCATGGTGGTTTCGTTGATGTGATATAGCCTTATTGAATAGAAGTCTTAGTTTGAAAACCATAGATTTTAGTTTTCTTGCAAGGATGTATTGAAAGCCACATCTTTTTTTGTTTGACTGAAAATTTCTTGGGAGAATCAATGTAATCTTTTGCTAGGGCTTGTCATAGGAGAAAGATTTTCTTTGGATTATGTGGATGCCACAACAATTGGATCACCTGAGACTACTTCTAGGAATAACAATGAACCACACAAATGTAATTCTTCATACTCAAACTAAGGTTGCTAAAGCTACTATGTCATGCATCAATCACTATTTTTCTTACACCCAAAGTTAGGCGTATTTGGGATCAGTTCTGATGAAGACTTAATAGAGGTTGAGAGTACAACCATTAGAGCGCTTCATAGGCATATTGGGTAAATGAATATAAGAATTCTCCTATTGGGGGAAGCAATTAGCACTTGTTCGTAGATTAGAAAAGAAATCGTTCGATGTAGATCTTTTATTAAATTAAGTGGCATCACTCCAATTTTTTGTTCTATGAGAAATGTGTCAGGGAGCTTTGTGGGTAGATTGGTTTGTTGCTCACAGACATGGATGGGCTTCCCTTGCCTATCACATGTACACCTTGGAGCCAAACAAACCACGCCTTTTTTCAAGTTGCTTTTATATAATATATTTAACTTAATTTTTTACCAATTTATCAACATTAGATATACCTGATATGTCTTTAGACTGATGTGTAGTACGAAATTAGACAAATATCTTATTTTATCATTGGTGTTGTAGCAAGTTCTTAGATCTAAGAGTTAAGTGGGATTTTCTGTCATTGGAAATTTAATTTGATATAGGCAATTAGTTCTCTTAATGGTTTTATCGATAGTGTTTCGTATAGATCATGTTATAAATGACAAGCAAGATAATTTTAAAGCAAGAAAAAAAGGTTAAGATCTTCAGTTATCAAAGAGTTTGAGCTTCTATAGAGAAAATAATTTCTTATATATGCAACGACTTCATGTTGAATGTCACATTTACATAATTCTTTTTGAACTAGGGCTTCCATTGTGGTGAACCGCAAAACAATATAAAGGGATTTCAAGCTAAGCTAAGGAAAGTTATTCAATCCAACTCTAGGATGAACACCAATCCCTCAGGGTAGAGCTTCTCTCCATCGAAGTGCTACCCTTTTGCGCAAAGAGAGTTCTCGATTTGCCTCTCACTTTCTTATCTCTTACTTTCCTTTGTTCAACTTTTGGTGGGCTACAAGTGCTTCTCGGGAGAGAATAGACTCCATTATTTGTTGAGATCTACTCCTTTCTTGTTGTTCATTATTTTTAAGATAATATGGTCTATGAAGATTAGTCATGATGTCTAACATTCTCCATCAATCTAGTTTTTCATGGAATGACCACGCTTGGACCTAGGCCATACAATGCCTATAACCTTTTATAAACAAACCTCCCAATTTGTGCCATGTAGTTGAAGATCTCAACATTGGCCTCCAAGGCCCATTGCATGAGTAGTATGTTGGGCACATGTAGACTAGCTTTTGTTAGAGGTGGGTTAAAGTAGACCTACAAGATTACAAAGAAGGGAAAGAAGAGCTTTTTGGGGCTAGCCGATTGGATCTGATTGGTCGTTGTGGTTTTCATCTAGCTGATATAGCTTTAGACTGATGTGTAGTATGAAATTAGAAACATATCTTATTTTATCGTAGGAGTTGTAGCAAGTTCTTAGATCCAAGAGTCAAGTGAGATTTTGTCATTGGAAATTTAATTTGATATAGGCAATTAGTTCTCTTAATGGTTTTACCCATGGTGTTTTGTACATATTAGGTTATAAATGATGAGCAAGATAATTTTAAAGCAAGCGCAAAAATGATAAGATATTTAATTATCAAAGAATTTAAGCTTCTATAGAGAAAATAATTTCTTATATATGCAAAGACTTCATGTTAAATGTTGCATTTGCATAATTTTTGGTGAACTAGGGCCTCCCATTTGGTGTACCCGTAGACCAGTATAAAGGGATTTCGAGCTAGCTATGGATAGTGATTCACTCCAAGTCTAGGATGAACGCAAATCCCTTAGGGTAGAGCTTCTCTCCATAAAACTGCTACTCTTTTGCGTAAAAGGTAGCTCTCACTTTTTTGTCTCTTAACTTTCTTTGTCCAATTCTTGGTGGGCTGCAAGTGATTTTCGAGAGAGAATAGACTCTTTATTTAGTGAGTTCTACTCCTTTCTTCTTGTTCATTATTGTTAAGAGAATTTGGTTTATTAGGATTTTGTCATGATCTCTAACATTCTCTATCAATCTAGTTTTTCGTGGAATGACTATGCTTGGGCCTACGGCCATACAGTGCCTATAACCTTTTAGAAACAAGCCACCCATGTCGTGCCTTGAAGATATCAACATTAGCCTTCAAGGCCCATTATATGAGGAGCACGTTGGGCACATGTTGACTAGTTTTTGTTAGAGGTGGGTTAAAGAAGACCTACAAGATTACAAAGAAGGGAAAGAAGAGCTTATTGGGGCTAGTTGGTTGGATCTAATTGGTCGTTGCGGTTGCCATCTAACCATTATTTCTTGGTTTTAGTTTGAAAAGTCTTATGTATTCATATATTTGAGAAAATTTCAATCGGACTTCTTTTTGTTTGGGAAGTAGTTTAGTTTTCTTTCTTCTAGGAATCAATTTCATTCATTTTAGTAGTTGGGTTTCTATTTACACAAATTTAGTCTTATAAAATCTTGAACCTGTAATATATATATATATAATACTTGAATATTAATATGCAGATATCTGTTTTAATTACTTTGATTTGCTTTTCTTTTTCCCATTCATTTTGATTTTATTTATTTCCTTACTAGTAGATCCTACAAGGGTATTTATACCCCTCTTTGCATCAATAAAACTTACCTTAGGTTCTATTCTAATATGGTATCAGAGTCATGGCCCAAACCTAGTTGTCAGGCTCTACTTACAGTTGGCTAGGTCTGCTTTCAGCCGCCTTTGCCTCCCTTCCTAGGTTCCTGCTGCCTCCCCTAATCCCACCTCCTGGATCCCGTCTCCAGAATCCTGACTCCATACGGTTGGTTTCCTGCCTCCAAAGAAGGTCCCCAGACGGCTAGATTACCGTCTCCAGGCCTACTCCCATCTCCAGAACTTGTTCTTTTGGTGAAGGCTTCCATAACCTGTTCTTTCCGTGACCCCAAGTGGAATCTGTCAACAGTATCACAAAGTTTAGTTTTAGTTAAGGCTGTCGTAACTTAATTTCTTTCAGTGACCCTAAGTGGAATCTTGCAATATCTCAAAAACCTAACATCTCGGTTGACTTAATCAGAACCACGGCGGACTCATGTAGTATGGAGTCATCTTGAGATCGTGCTTTCCTAACAATCGGGTCTTCTCCACTTTAAATCTTGAGAGTATGGTTCTGTTGCAGCTTACAAAGATGTGGTTTGGGTCAGATCCATCCATGATTAGTGATTTACCTCAGGGTACTGCTCATTTGTTTGGGGAGACTTAATACCTGAAAAAGCAGGAAACATTCTGTAGTTGCTTGGAGCAGTGAGAAAGTCGAATTTCGGTCTATCTCCCTAGGAATTTGTGAAGCTCTCTGGTAGGGGTGTAAACGAACCGAACACGAACGAGCCTAGGCTCAGCTCGTGTTCAGCTCGTTTATATTTCGAGCTTAAAAAGTGTGTTCGTGTTCGGCTCGTTTGCTTAGCGAGCCGAACACGAGCTGTTCACGAACAAAGAGTTGTTTTGACAATCCTAATCAAGTAACCATAAAATGTTAAGGGTTTGACAATCCTAATCAAGTAACCATAAAATGTTAAGGGTTGGGGCAAGATTTAAAAATTATTGTTTATATTAAAATATTATTTAAATCTAATTTAATAATTTTTATTCTATTTTCTTAATTAATACTTTTAATTGATTTTATTTCTATGTAGACTAGTAGTCAATTAAATTTTTAATAAATACTAGTCATCAATATGTATGTATATATGTATGTATATATATATATATATATATATATATATATATATCTCTCTCTCTCTCTCTCTCTCTCTCTCATATATATATATATATATATATATATATATATATATATATATATATATATATATAATTGATGAATAGTATTTCGAGCCAAAACGAGCCCAACACGAACGAACAAATCTTTGTTCGTGTTCGGCTCGTTAACTTAGCGAATGAGCCAAACACGAGTTTCTTAACGAGCCGAACACGAGCTGTTCGCGAACAAAGAGCCATTTTGACAGCCCTACTCTCTGGTTACGTTATGCTCCACGAACTATGTATGACAATCTCTGCTCCCGTACAATTGTTATGTGAGAACGACCCATAAATCTGCCATGCATCAGGGAATTAAGAGGAGGGCTTTAGGCATTGACATGGATTGTTTTCTGATTAGAAAAACAAGAAGGACGAGGAAAACACAACCCAGAAACTGATCTAAAGTTCTGTACAGGATTTGAATTGGTCTTCTTTTTTTGGAGTTTTAGTAGTGCAGGGGTTTTATGACTTTGGTAGGCAGATTTTGTATTTCTCGGATTGCCAATTTTGAGGGTTTTTTTTTCGGTTATTTTAAAATGTATGAGAAGTTTTCTGGAGTTGCGTTGACTTAATAGTTAATACAAGGCATTTACATGGATTGTTAAGAAATACTAATAATTCCAATCAAAAGTAGTTAATCAAAATTAGAAAGCCTGACCATATATTATGAACTTTTGATTGTTTATACTAATAATACCTAATTTGCATTTTGATAAAATGGTTAAGCTTACAAGATGTAGGTAATTTTTAAGCTGGTTGTTAAGAAATTGTTAACATGGTAAAGCTTAGAAAATGTAGTTAAATTTTAAAGTACTTGTTAAGAACGCATTGTATTATGTGGCTGAATCAAATTAGGTATTGGATAAGATGGCTAGTTCCTTTAAAAAATCTGTTATAGAACTTTCAGGAGAGGAGTTGCTTCTATTAAAGATATTAGGTAGCGGAATATCAAGATTCAATTGTTCATCATAAAAAGTTGAAGATCTATTAGTAAGTTGGCTAGATAAAATCAATGTCAAAAACTATCAAGCAAAATTGAGTAAACAAAGGCAACATAGAAGTATTAGAAGTATTGCAATACATATTTATACAAAATTGAACTTTGCTAGAAATGAGAATGTTAAACTAGTGTGACAATGCTCAAATCAATAGTTAAGAAATAATCGTATTAGGGAGGTGGTAGGAGTAGCATTTAGTGAAGATACAAGGTAATGAATATAAATTTAAGAGCTTCTAATGTGCACAACAAAGGATAGAAGTTGAACGAATGAGGTGGGTAGATAAAACCGGGTTAAAGAATCACAAAGAAAAGGGACTTGTTACCATAGAAGCTATGCATTGGAAATTTGTACAGTAACTTTTAACACCTCATGTGGTTATCCATGGGAAAATGAAGAATGGGAATTCATTTATGTTAGCCAAATGATTTTTGTCGTTGATTAGATATATGCTTTTGTTGCTGCATGGTCTTTAAGAGTTTCTTACCACTTAATGTTTAGTAGGGGCAGTCACATACACATCACCCAATTCCTATTTATTTACATATCTAACCACCTATACTTAACTTTTTATATTTTACCACTGAAATTTTTCGTATCGCATAAAAATTGCCACTAGTTAAAATTTTAAAAAGTGAAATACACATTTTCATACATATGTAAGGTATCATATTATGATGATAGGAAGACTCGGATATGACACGACACGATATGGAGAGACGAGTCATAATTGAAAAAAAAATAGGACACCAAATTTCATTGACATATTTTAATAATTAATTAATTATTTATAAAAAATAGATTTTTTTATTATTCTTTTTTAAAGACATCATAAAATAAAATATGCAAGAATATATTTAAATTTATAGATATAACTTATATTATGAAAAATCTCATACTCATGAAAATTAATTTTCAAAATTGAACAATATATTTCAAATGAATTCCTCTAACTTTTCTACTAAAATTTAAAATACTCTACTTGTTTAATAAAGTTAAATTTTAATTTTTAAAATTAGGATTGGTATAGATTTATTATTATTAACTTATTAAAGAGCATATATATTAGGGCTCACCTCGCTCAAGTTGTGACAAAAGAGTTTCAATACAATTGAAAATTAAACATGAGAAACTTTACTGCAGTTGTATTTAAAACGAATAGGTTTGACTCCTGCGCTCAAGTTGTGACAAAAAAGTTTATGGTTTACGATTTAGTTGGTGCGTGTTAGACTTTGATGAACAAAAGAGAACTACAATGCTCCACTTTGACAAATGCAGGATGAGTTTTTTATGTTCGTCTTTGACAAACAAAGAGGGAACTACTAATATTTGGTTTTGACGAATATTGGATGCATCATTGATGCTCGATTTGATAAATTTTTGAGGGGGTTCTGACATGACGAGAAATCACGGCTTTGACTATGGGGTATGATTAGGGTTTTACATATAGTTATGATTTTCTATTTACCGTGTCCTCTTTTTCTCATTTCATATTCACTTCATGTCCAATGTGATGTTGAGGAATATCCCGGATGTGTTCTGGCCCGAAGAAAACTCAGTCATATTTTGTCGTGTCGGGGCGTGTAAGACAAGTGTTGGTGTCCGACACGTCCCACACAAGTATAACACATTTTTATAAATTTCGGTGCTACATAGGTGGCGTATATGTAAAAATTGAAGTTTGGATGTTAGATATGTAAATACATAAGAATTAAAAAGTATGTATTCAAATCTCCCTACTTAATATTGTTGGTATATTGTAATACTGTTTATACTAACAGCTTGGACAAAATATTTTCGCTGTTGCAGGAGTCGTGAAGCCCAAAAGAACAATATGGCGTTTGAGTATTATATCTGATTTCTTCCGGGCCATTTTTAACTTCATTGGAGTGTTCTTCACGACCATGTTTTCTGTACGCCATCAATAACAGCACATCTGTTTTCTTATTTTATCAAAAGCAATACTAACTTGCCTTGTTACCATTAGATGGAAAAAAGCAACGAGTACAAGAAGGGGTTAGGTGCAGGGAAGAAATGGGATGGTGGACCTGGCGGAGGAGGCCCGGGAGGCGGCCCTGGTAGAGGCCCATATGGTGGCGGGCCTCGTGGGCCTCGCACAATAGCCGATCTCCGAGCCAATGACCATAGTATATATTAATGCATTACTTTTTCTTTTTCTATCATAAGAATCTTTTGCTTTATATTTTGCTTTATATGTTTCATGAACTGAGTTTCTCTCACGTTTAATTTTCAGGTTCTCTACCTGCTTGTGGTTCCTGCTGCGGTTAAGAGTGTTGGTTTTAAGAAATGAAAGTGTCTTTTAGTGAAATTATATTATTAGGGATTATATGAAAATTGTCTTTATGTTGATGCTGTAGTAGAATATTGATATACAATTAATATGAACTCGAAATAGTCTTATATCAAGTAAAATGACTATGGCCTCAGTATATGAATCTCATAAAATTGATATACAACTATGATTAAGGGCGTGTTGAGATATTTTGCTCGGATCATGATCAGATCTAAATAAATGAATCGAGCTACGAGCTAAAATTTTTTAATCAATCTTTTTATTCAAGTCTATCTTGAGCCCGATTAAAACTCGGCTCG
The DNA here is from genome assembly GCA_022702705.1 of Papilionanthe hookeriana x Papilionanthe teres. Taxonomy (NCBI): domain Eukaryota; kingdom Viridiplantae; phylum Streptophyta; class Magnoliopsida; order Asparagales; family Orchidaceae; genus Papilionanthe; species Papilionanthe hookeriana x Papilionanthe teres. The sequence continues at coordinate 51,750,241 of CM040427.1, read as the reverse complement.
AAATCAGATTGTTAATAAACCTAGCTAAATTTACGTCAGGTGTGAATTTGGGTTTGTTTGGGATGATACTTTGCATGCCTTCTGTTTTAGGTAGTCAAAACAATTTTATGTAGGGAATTGTTTTTTTTATTGCTTTTTAGAAATTTATGTATTGGGAAGTTATTCTTTTTCACCACCTTGGTAAGCAATTAATGCAAATAATGAATGCTCATCTCTATTAGAGAGTCATGATTTTCATCCATTTCACAAATTCTCGCTCAAATATCAATGCTAACAATAAAATCACAACCCTTAATTTTTTTGTTTATCTAATTCTTGATGGTTTGATCATGTGTAATTCTATCAATTCGACGGTTACAAAAAAAAAAAAAAATCACATGGGTGCTAGATTTATAAATAGCAATGTTTCAAGCGTTGTGTATGTAATTATCCCAATATTTATAGCCTTAATTCTATCCTACCATTATATACATATCACTTCTGCACTGAAAGCAGGTTGGTTATCTACAATCCCTTTGATTGCTGATAAAGCATGCAACGTTAGATAATGCTCAGCTATTTTTATCATCCTCTAATGAGCGATTCTCTACATTAATTTTTGTTATTATCTATAATTTACTATTTATATTTACAATAAAATAAGGACATGAATGGTATGCATGTAAATATGAAGTCTAGGTGTAAATAGATGCTAAGAGAGCAGCAGTGAAAGGAACTTCTCGAAGGAATGGGAGGAGGCATCAGTCCCAACGAAGCAACTGTTTCTTCTTCTTTAACGGGCAAAAGTAAAAAAACGATTCCTTACATCCTTTGCAAGCGGTGAAAATTATGTAGACAAGTAACGTACACTCTTTACCGAATCAGAAAGAGGGAGAAAGAGTGGCGTTCTTATCGATTTTTTTCCTTTTGGGAGACTCCAAGTTCCGATGAACCCTGCACGGCTCTGCGCATTTCCCCACTGCTCCAGATTCTGCTGCTGCTTCCTTCCTTTTCCTCCGCCTTTCTTTTTTCTTTTTTTTTTTCTATTTTTATCTGCTTATATATCTATATATTGAATGAACAGAGAGGAGAGTAGATGGCTCCACCTACAACCCTACGGTGGAAATCAATATAAAATACTCCCAAAAAAAAATTAATATAAAAAAGTAACCGAGAAATCGAACTTTATATATATTACATGCACCATAATTAACGACATGAATCTTAAAGCATTCGAGCGGCTCAGACGACAAAAATATAATCGAGGCGTCCTACCGTCCAACTGTTAATCAAGTAGTCAGGAATTGATCTGACACGCCATGACGAGAGATTTGAACAAAGACTACACAGACAGTCCCGACCAATCGGGTTGCAGGCGAGAACCTTTGATTGCGGCTAATCATTAAACTCGCCTTTACCATGGCTGAAGAGATCAACATTCAACCAGGCGCCTTGGCCAACCAACCCATGGCTCTATTGTCACTCAACCGGTCACCCCTGTTGATCGAATTCAAGCAAGTTGACTAGCCAAGTTAACACCATATTAAGATTCAAATTGTAATACCCATATACTATGAAATCCATACGATTAATTAAAGAATCAATTGTATCAAGAGAGGTTTTCATAACTACTCCATTCTTTATGTAATTGTACAAAATAAGTCTCTATAAATAGGGACCCGTCATACCGAAGTTTTCTCGTCGCTGAACTCGTTAGCGTCGGGTAACCGACCACCGAGGTGGTCGACCCAAGTGACAGACGGACTGGTGTTGGCCATCCCAATTGACCGACTGGTTGGTGTTGGTCGGCCTGTTGGTTCTGATCGGCCCAGGTGGCCAGCTAGCAAAGGTTGGCCGGTCAAAGTGGCTGTCCAATTGAACCGCCCTAGCTGGCTAGCCGGTTGGATAAAGATGGCTGGTCGAAGAGGTTGACCAGATAGGTGCACCGCTACCAGCGCGTCTCAGACGACAATGATTTAGGCTATACAAGGGCAAATTGTTTGATATTGTTCAATTAAAATACTTTTAAATAAACGCTGAAATTTATTAAACTGCTATTTGCTTTACATAATTTGATAATAAAAAAAATTTCCACAAATATATTGGAATTGTTTAATAAGAAAGGTGAAAATAAAATGATCATAATTAAAATAAATTTTCTATTTACATGTATAGAAAAAATGACAATATTCCAATCAAGATAATTAAATTTAGCTTGAAATGATCAGTGTCTTATAAAAATTGATTGAATATTTATTTATTAATTCTATTTAAAAAGAAATTTTAAAATTATAAATTTTATTCTGATTAAATTCTGAAAATATATTCTCTAGTCATCCATATGATAGTTGATAATAGATTAATTTAAATAAACAAAAATAATTAAATAATATGTTTTTTTGCAGATTGCCGACTTTTTTTCTGCTTTTTATTCAGACTTTTTTCAATTGAACTATTTGAATAATTAAAAAAAGTAATTTTAAATTTCATTTTTTTTAAATATCATATATTGGAAAAAATAGCTAATAAACGATAGTTAATAACTCTCTTTCTGTAGTAGTGTAATTAATTTGAGCATTAGTAAAAGTTTTACTAGCTTAGTACATAAGTTTAAACATTTTCTCAAACCTTTGTCCTAAAACCACTCCATTATATTGGAAAATGTATCGCACTACAATAGACCTAAAGTTTCTACATAGGTCAAAATAGCCTAAAATAGCTGTTTAAATGGATTCTACGAGCACTGAGTAATTATATTCCCGTCAAATAAATTCACAATTGAAATCATTATTTTGAAAAACTTTTAAAATATTATATTTCAAAATTAATATTCATTTATAATTTCATATATAGATAAATAAGAATATTTAATATCAATTATCAAATATTCCATAAATAAGAATATGAAGGTTGCCACATTCATTGATCTGCCTGACTTTATTATATCATAAATTAGGTTTTCACAGTTAAAAAACTTATTAAGATTGCAATAAAATCTTTTTTCATATTTTAAGGGGGCACAAACCTAAGGCATGTTTATCATAAATTGGGACTAGATAGGCAAAATCGCTTTCATAAACTTTTTCTTCAAGAATCTTTAATTCTAAATAGAAAATACAAGTGTGCTATTTTTAATTAAACAAAAGGACAAAGACTTGACTTAGTTATGATGAATATTTTCTTATATTTAGAATTATATGTTATAGTTATTTTGTGTAACAAAAATTGAGTTAGGAGAATGGGAATCAAATCTATTCATTTGGCTCTTTATTAATACTAGAAATATATGTTTAGTAATAAAGATGAGTGAGATGTGATTTTTAACATAAAAACTCAAGGATAAGTTTATGAGATTTTATTCATTTAATAAAATTTTTATTGTTCTATATTTCTTTAAGCAAAATAATAAGCCATTATTGGCGTCATTTTGGTGTCACGAGCATAGGGTATTCACTTGCATGATTCGAGATGGCCCACGGTTCGTTGGTAGTATATAATAGCTCAAGACACCCACCTGGGACTCCCTAGTACTTGTTCGGGGCAAGAAGGTAGGGTTGGTAGCAATTCATCCTTACACGGCAGAACCTGTCGTTAGGAAGTTCATTTGAGGAGTAAGAGATGCTTTTGTGCCTAATTTGATGATTAGAATGACCAATGACACTGATTTCTTGGGTGAATGATCGACTAGAACACTCAATTTTGGAGTTATGGGAATGCATTTCACTCTTATAGAGCCTCCCATACTTACAGATAAAAATAATCTTCTGTCAGGCGTTCCCAGCAAAAATCAGTATTTTGGGCTAGACTGGCGCCCTGACACCGACCCTGGGCGCATATGCGCCCAAAATGCCTTCCCAGGCCTCTAACCTGAGAGCACAAAAGTTTGTCACCAGTGTCTGGCACCTAGGCGCCAAACTAAGAGCCTAAACGCCAATTTTGGGTGCTTAGACGACCAAACAACACCAAAAATCAGCCTTTACCCAAGAAGACGGAAATATGGTGCTACTTGGGTTGCGCCTCAGAGCCAAATGGGTAGCTAAGTGCTAGTCACCTCTCGGGTGACGATTTTGAAGCCGTTTTGGCCTCCAACACCGCCGAAATGGCAGGGACTCCTTGGGACCGTAAAAGGGGAAGTGAAACCCCCCTTTTACCCTCCTCTAGAAGCATCCTAAGGCTTCTAATGAGGGCATTCTGGTCCTTTCCCAGTGTGTCGTTGGATTAAACGAGGGGGAAGCCTTCATTTCCCCCTCTCTTTCACTCGAGCTCCCAGAGGGATGGCACTGGGGCTCTGCTCACTCTCCCTCTCCTTCTCCTTCTCCCATTGCTTCTTCATTGGTGGGTGGCTGAAAAGATTTTTTTTGGGGAGAGTTTGGAAAAACATTTAGTGAGAGTCAACGAGGAGCTTTTGGGGAGAGCCACCCTTCTCCTTCCCTTCTTCCTCATCTTTTTCATCTCCCTCCTCATTTCTTGAGTGAGTGAGGGGATCTTTTAGAGGAGGAGCTCAGGGACATGGTGTCCACCCTTCTACGCTGGAGGAGAGCTTCAACCTAGCTCGAGGAAGCTTTACCGGAGGATCACTGAAGCATCACCCGAGGAGCTTCCTCCTATGTGAAGAAACGTGTTTGCAATTGTAACAGTGGTGAGATTTCTTAGCTTCTAGCCATCCCTAGGGTGAGTCTAGCTTAAGCGTGTGGTTTCGATCACCCACCAGGAGTAGATGTGCTGACCGATGATAGTCGGCATGGTTGCACCGCATATGTGATGAATCTTTGAATTCCTTAAGCTAGCACTAGGTTAGGAATCTCGTGAGTAGCCATTTCGATATGAAACCAAGTGCGTCCCCTTTGTGAGCCCTAGGACGAAATCTTAATGGGTAGGAATCCCACTTTCCCACGACATTGACACTCTTAACCTTCCTTGTAGAGGTTGGTTGAGTTCGGTAACGATGGATGAGAAAAGCTTTGTAGCTATCCCATCCTGCAAGATCGCGGGCGTTTGTAGGACAAAAAAATATTTATAGCTAGTCTGCCCTACAAACAAGTGAATAACTTTCTCTATGAGAAATTGGAGGGGGAATCCCTCCACATTTTCACATTAAAGCCAGAGGCAGCTATGCCTCGAATCCTAGAGAATCAACCCTATGTACCAAAGTGAGGCCGTTAGGAGTAGTTTGACGCACCGTTGAGTGTTTCATGTTGCATTGCATATTAATGTCAATTCGTGGCATTCTGGCATGTGGATCGTATCGCATGTTGCATGCAAGATCGCATGAGCACTTCTAGTCGATCAGTCGTCCTAGGTTGATCCTCGATCCTTATCTGGGTTCGAACGGTCATCCCGGGCCAAACACCCTATCTCTTGGGTTGGATCAACCACTACGTGTTGATCATTTGTCTTGATTTGATCGATCGTCCTGGACTGATCACCCAACCTTCTAGGTTTGATCAACTGCTACGTGTCGATCATCTGTATTGGGTTTGATTGGTCGTCCTGGGTCAATCACCTATCTCTTGGTTCGAATCGACCTCTACGTGTCAATCACACACCTTGGGATCAATGGATTGTCCTGGCCCGATCACCCTCTCTCAGGTGTGATCTACCGCTACGTGTCGATCACCTAACTTGTTTCTTTCAGCCATCCCAGGCCGATCACCCTCTCTTGGGTTGGATTGACTACTACTTGTTGATCACCTATCTTGTCTTCGATTGGTTGTCCTGAGCTAATCACCTCGTCATGGGTTTGATCGACTACTACTTTGCAATCTTCCTTTTCCTCAGGTTTGATTGACCACTATGTGTCGATCACCCATCTTCGTTTTGATTAGTCATCGCAGTTTGATCGTTCTATTCCTCATGTTTGATCGACCACATGTTTGATAGTCACACTAGGTCGATTACCTACTCTTTTAAATTTGATCAATTACCCTGGATTGATACACTAGTTTTTTGGCCGAACTGGTCACCACGGCTTGACCGAACAGCTACTTGTATGCTCGTATATCTTTGCATCATATTGCATGATTGTCAAGGTATAATTCTCCCTGGTGGTGCATATACCCGAGGTGACTGAACACCTACATGTTTGTATGCCTCTGCACCATATTGCATGCCCATATGATTGTGTTATTCTCCCCAGTGAGAATCATCCATTCTTCGGTCACTTCCTGCTCAACATACCCATCTGTCGGGTCACTACCTTCATGACATGCCCATTCCCGAGTCACTGCTTCCATGGAATACTCATATGTCGGGTCGCTGCCTTCTCGTAATGCCCATCCTTCTAGATCACTACCCCATGACATATTCATTCGTCGAGCAGTTGCTTTCACGGAATGCCCATCTTTATCTCACTGCCTCATCTGCATACCCATCTATAAGGTCTCTACCTCTACTACACGCCCACCTTTTTGGGTTGCTGCCTCCTCGGCATACCCATTGATATACCTAAAATATATAATATTTTTATGCATATTTTTATACCTATTTTAGATGATATTACACTTTAATGGAATGTATTTTCGCTCTTTTCTTTCAGGTACACTTAAATATACCAAATAAGTCAAAAGGAGTGAAAAAGGATCAAATTTAGAGCAAAAATGAAGAAGGTGTTAAAATGAACTTTGGCGCTTAAGCGCTAGCAGACAGAGAAGGCCTTGCTTAAGCGCCAGAGACCCTGCACTTAAGCGCTAGGTAGTTACTTTGCAATTTTAAAGAATTTTTTGCAAATTTTGAGGAGTTGTTTGAGGCATCATTTGGTACAAACATGGGTAACTGATCAAGGGCGCCAAAATACATTAAAATTTCACTTGAAAGGATGCATCTTTTAGGTAGATTCATTGAATATGGACATATTTTGAAGAGACACTAAGGCCTCTTTTGAGAAATTTTAAAGTAAAGGACTTGAAAAGAAGTAAAAAAAGGGTGTGTAGAGTTCTTTTAGAGGGGGAAAGTTAGAGTTTGTAGGGAGTAGTTTAAGTAAGAAGTTATAGGATTCTTACTTAGGGTTTCTTCACACTTTTCTTCTTCTTAGTGAAAGAGAGGGTGAGTAGGAATTTCTAAGTAAAAATCCATTGTGTATAGAGATTTAAAACCTCTTGGGTTGGGCAACTAGTCTGAGGGAGGCTTGTAAGAGAAATTAAGAGATTCAAATGAACTTCAAGAATTTGGTGGAGAGGAACTTGAGATAAGTTTTTATCTTTGTACTTCATTTGGTTTTAAGTGAGACTTTTTATGTTTTATATATGGTTTCTACTTTTAAAACTATTTGTGGTTGTGTTTTCTCCATAGATTTTGAGTAGTTTTCTTTATCTTTTTCCTTAAAATGAAAAGTAATTAAGTATTGGATGACAGTTGTGGAAGTATTGATCTTTAATGTTGGAAGAAGTTGTGTTGATTCAATCCTTGTACTTCATTTACTTCTTGATTTGACCAATCATGATTTTAACATTTGTTGTGAGTACATGTAAGATTCTAGTAGGTATTGTCTCAATCAACAATAGGTAGGAATCACATATGATTGTATGGATGAGAAAGTAATTTATATAATTTGGTGCAAATAAATAAGGAAATATACTTTGATGGGTGTAGAATTAGAGACTTTAGGGTGACAGTCTAAAGCCCCTAATTTGGTTTATTGTTTTAGGTTTTGATGTGAGAGTTAGCTCCCAGGTGGAGGGAAATGAGGAAACTCTAGAGTGAGAGCTAGTATCTTCACAATCTAACCCGCCTTCAAAACTATTCAAACTTTAAATTAGTCAATGTTCTTTATAGTATCTCTAGTAAGGGTAAAGAATAAAATTGTTCATATTTAGCATAATGTATTTTAAATCCTTTCACAATAGAATTCCTTTACTTATTACTCATTCATCAAAAGGAAAAGGATATTTTCATTTATACTTCTTTAAATCTTACAAAAATCTTGTTATAGTTAGTAAATTGTCTACTTTATTTCATAATTTAAGGAAATACGAAAAAAATCATATGTTAAATTTTTCTATTATCTGAAATTGTTTAAGTGTCTTTTTCTAAATAGAATTTGTAATCTAAAAACATTTCTATCTTTTAAATTTTTAAAAAAATTTCCCGTGGGATCGATATTTCGGGGCTTAATCAGAAAGTCTTATATTATTTGATAACGATACGTATACTTGCATAGAATCCCTAAATTAAATATCACTGTTATATTCTTATTTACATCAAAATTAAGTTTTTGGAGCTGTTGTAAAGAAGAATATTTTATATCAAAAATATAACTTTAATTTAATTACCACAAGCATAAATTTTATCAGTTTTCATTTGGTAGTAAAGAGAATCGGGATTAAGTTTTTGGCGCCGTTGCCGGGGATTAAAATCTTCATGTAGTGGTCATAAATGCTTACATATAAAAAATTATCAGGGTCACCCATCCCCAGGTCACTACCTCCTTAGCATGCCCATTTGTTGGGTTTCTACCTTTACAACATGCTCATCCCTCGGATCACGCCTCCTCGGAATATCCATTTGTCGGGTCGCTACTTTCATGGCATGCCCATCATTTAGGTCACTGTCTCCTCAGTATACTCATCTTTCGACCTGCTGCCTTTATGACATACCCATCATTTTAGTCACTACCTCCTCAGCATACCCATTTCACGGGTTGTTGCCTTCAAGGAATGCTCATCCCTTGGGCCACTGCCTCTGCGACATTCCCATCTTTCGAGTTGTTGCCCTCATGGCGTGGTCATCCCTTGAGTCACTGCCTCCTCAGCATACCCATCTATCGGATCATTGCCTCCTTGACATACCCATCATTTGAGTCACTACCTCCTTGTCATAACCATCTCTTAGTTCACTGCCTTCACGGCATGCCCATCACTTGGAACACTGCTTCCTCAGCATACCCACTTGTTGGGTCGCTGCCTTTACAACAACCCATCCTTTGTGTCACTGCCTCCTTAACATACTCATCTGTCAGGCCCCTGCCTTCAGGCATGCCCATCCCTCAGGTCACTGCCTCCTCGACGTACTCATTTATCAAATCACTGCATTCACGGCATGCTCATCATTCGGGTCACTGCCTCCTCGACATACCTATCTTTCAGGCCACTGTCTTCACGACATGCTCATCCCTCTGGTCACTGCCTCCTTGATTTACCCATCTGTCAGGCTACTGTTTTCACGACATGTCGATTTTTTGGCTCACTACCTTCTCGTCATACCCATCTGTCGCGCCACTATCTTCACGACATGCCCATCCCTCAGGTCACAGTCTCCTCGACATACCCATCTGTCAGGACACTTCCTTCACGGTATACCCATCTCTTGGGTCACTGCATCATCGACATACCCATCTGTCAGGCCTTTGCCTCTACCACACGCCGTCATTGCCTCCACACACATATTTTCGAGTCATTACGGTCATGCCACACTCAGCCTTCTGTCATATGTCTGTTGCATATCTTACATGTTTGCATGTGTGCTCGGTGAGTGTCTCTCATATAAGGTGTAAATCCTTTTCATAGATGTCATTTTACTCCATGTGAGCTCATTTATAATCGGTGTCTGCTCATCACATGTTACCATGGGTCCCCAGGTAAGCGTAATTTATCATATAGGTAGCCTGTCTTACCGCTACACCTCGTTCCTGCGTGTTGTGTTGTGTGTAGAATCCTTGTACACATTTGCATGATGTATGCTTTGCTCTTTTTGGCACCTGTTGTGATTATTTTGCACTTCAGTCGAACAATCACAATGTGGACTTCTTGCATGCTTGTATGTTTGCTCACATGCCTTGATAGCTTGTCCCACTTGTTAGGAGAGTGAGCACATATCAGTCATGATGCCTTAATGAACAATGCTTTCTTGGTTGATCACAGTGAGCAATATGAGTTTTTTCATCGGGAGTGACACAAGTATGAATGTGCTAAGGATGCAATGGCTCTAAGGTGCATTGTTTGCATCACAGACCCACATTGTAGGTCCACTATTTAAAAGTATAAAAATAGATATTTTTACTATTTAATATTATCATCCTGTTTTTAAACTATATAAGTTAGTTCTTATGTGAGACCACTTATTTTAAAATGTCACCCACTCTCTTGTGGTTTGCTTTAGATCCTTTAGATCATTAGGATGGGGTTGGTGTGACGACCTTGTCAAAGTTATATAATAGTTGAAGACTTTACCCTGTGGACTTAGATGCTAGGTTAGGGCACTTTTCATTGGATGGAGTGCTAGGCTAGGTTATAAGGTGCTATGTAGTATTTTTATGCCTGACTATTGTAATTTTCTAGTTTGGTTGCCCTAGCAAGGCATCCTTCTTTTGCTTTGTGTTTTGGTGTGCATGCATGCTTGATGAGCATGATAGTGTGTTAGGGTGTTCTTCTGCAGTGAGCCATACACACACATATGTACCAATAAAAGGGGGAGCATGTAATGATTTCAACTAACCCCTTGCTTGCAGCTGCTGCTTAGATCCCCCTACAGGCACGACTCGTTATACATTACATTACTTTTTCTGCTAACATGACTTTTATACAGGTCGAGTCTTTTCTCTTTTACTTCATATGTACTTTTAAGAGTCTAGGAGAGACATATAATATAAATAAGATACAGGTATGTGTTATGAGACGTGGCGTGGACCATGTGACGGAGACCAGGAGCAGATACTCGTGTCCCGTAACTTAATTCTGCATTTGATATTCATGTATAGAATTAGGATCGGGCATGTAAATGTTGAGCCCAACTGCCTTTTTCTTTTATGTGATATATTGCTGCCTCAATAACATTGGTCATTAATATATTTTATTTGGTTTATTTTCTACCTTATTGCATGTTTGAATGCTTGGAATCTTTTCCATGCTCATATGGTTTTTCTTGGAATCACAATGCAATATAGGCTCTTTAGGGCTTAAAATCCTAATTTCTCTATAAAATCCTAATAAAATATTCAAGATAATGAATTTTTGAATTAAAATATTCAGGACTTTCAAATTTACACTTTTACTTTTCTGAGCCTTCAGGCCAGATTTTAAATGAGTTGCATTGCATAGGCTTAACCCAAGCCATTTTAATAGAGAATTCATAATAACTAAGGACTACTCTAGATAATTGTATTCATACATGTATGTCCCGAGGAGATGCCCATGTACTTCTCTAACCCGACTGGACCAACATACAATTTTATATATAGGAGGTTGACTAATGCGCCTAGGTCATTAGAAGGCTCCCCAACCCAAACGGAGTGTAAATTCTTTTATTTTGAGCGTTTCCAATTTTGTACCTGAACCTCCATTTCTCTTCTTTCTTGAGGCATCCTTACCATTTTGGCAGGTATAAGTCTTGCCTCATGGAGCTTCAGCTGATAGTCATAGAATAGAGTTTCCTTCCTTTTACCTTGGGGCTATCGAGGTCCCCGTAGACGACATAATTCATGAAGTGCTGATTAGGGGTCTTTGTACGTGTTTGATCAATTACCTTCACGATGGGTAGACTTAAGGTCCTAGTAGCTTGGTATGACCAGTCCATGGTACCCCGAACTAGCTACCTCTACCTTTTAGGATGACTCTTCCTTCCTCTTATCGAGAACCTTTGAGTCATATCGTTCCTTTGACTTTGTTGATATCATCTTAATGGTCTGATGTCAATGAGTTATCGCCCGTTTGGGATACCAAGATTTGTCTTATGCCCTTACGGTCTGGACGTGTTTTGACATATTGAGATATCATTATCAAGATGATTTTGGTTATTTTATGGGCTCTGTGTATCTACAAGCTGCTATCCATTTGGGATGTGAAAGACCGACTCTCTGCTCAATGGCTTGACGAGAGCTTTGAAGCATATAGGTGTTCCTACATGGAATAACCTTCCTATGTTGAACTATTTCTCAAGTCCATGATGATAAAATGCAACCCCTTTTATTGAGAGTGTTCTTGGTATCTCCCAAGATGTAATTAATCAATTGAGATACGTCCCCTTATGAGTGCTCTTGACTCCAAAATAGACACATAAATCTGAATCTTTTATTGTGGGTAGTTTACGTACTCATTATTTCACGGATACTGGTCTTAAATGCTTCCACTTGATCTTTTTATGTGGACATACTTGACCTATCATTTCAAAGTTTATCACATGTAGGCTCTCCGCGTTCTTTCTCTTGTTTTTCTTCTTTGTCGTATGTCACGTCTTTTCTGGTTCCTCTCTTATCTTGATCATTCATATGATCCAGGAGCAAGATTTACCTGAAAGAGGGAAGTATATGACGATCGACAAACTGACGACTCCTTTAAAAATAAAAAAGAGAAAATAGACATCAATTAAAATGAATATCGTAAAAGAATATCAAGGGGCCAATCATTAAAAAAAATGATAAAGACAAATCAAGTCGTGCCTTGTTTTCCAATTAGTCACATTATAACATAGGATGGGATAGATCGATCTGTTGGAGGATTTTTGTAGTATTTAAGACATTCACTTTTTTTGTAATACCATGTAGCCTATCAATCGAATACCATCATCAAATTTAGAAAAAAATAACATGAATAGCAACATAATCCAAGTCATCTTAAAAAGTTGATTTTGAGTTGCAAATATAACAAATAGAGCATGAACATAACAGGTTTTCTTGAGCATTATTAGCCTTATAATTAGAAAGGGTAATATATATTTTATCTTGGGAATACAAATGAAATAAGATAGTGAACCAATCTCCCGGGATAAATCAACATCTATGGACAACATAAGTAATGATAGTGGTTACTTGAGTTTATGTAAGTGCCATAAGGGAATAATTACGTAAGAATTGTTATCAATGAGAGAAAAAATATGAGTAAAACTATTTAAATCACAAGCATTATCCAATGATGAAGAATGGGAGAATAACCAATATGTTATATCAAAATTATTTTGTTGAGAACCTTATTTAAGACTAAAAAGTGAGCATTATTCATCCTAAATATTGATCACTTAATTCCTATTGTCGAGAGAAAGATTTACGTTAATTGAAGTGGAAGGAAAAGATGCCTCCAAATTAACTTAGTAAACTAATGTGGCTTTATATAACGTCAAGGAGGTTCCCTACAAAAAATAGTATTGACATGTTGAAATTTGACTTTTTTTTTCTGTAAACTTCTTATAAATGGATATCTCATGCCCAAGCAAGTGATGAGGAGAGCTATAACTCAAAATCTCCTCCAAAAGTACTGTATACCTATTGTCTCTTTCTAGTAAGTCAATCCAAATGGTTTTCACATAATTTTGGGTTGTGTTAATTTCTATTAACACTCTAGCATAGTCTATAGAATTAATTGGAGAATCTATGTAAGGAGGCTTTCTAAATAAAGAACCCAAGGAGAAAAAAATGATCCTATCAAATATATATACTCGAAAATGCCTAATGCAATCTTTATATGAACATGTGGAAATTTTATAGAAATTCAAAGTACCATAAAAGATATTCTTAGCACTACAGTTTTTAATTAAAAAAATATAAAAGTAGAAAGACATGAATTGGGTTGAGCAAGAACAAATCAATTACCCTAGGGTTGCATTACGTAAAAGAATGATGAATTGATTGAAAATGTAGCGAACCATTCCTGAAATTCGAACAAAGATATTTTATAAGGATATGATTATATATGAAGCACAACACTAGGTAAAAGAATAGTGGTTTTACATTTATGAGAAGATACTGATGAATTATAGATTTGAGATAGAGAAAATAAAATTGCTCTACTAGCCAAACTTGTAAGGGAAAAAAGCAACAATGAAAGTTATTGTCAAAAGAACCACATAACAAGGGTTACAGACACCCAATAATGTCGAATATCATATATGATAGCTTTAAGAGGCAACCAAAAGTAATTATTTAGAAGTTGGAAATAGTTTGATCCATGCAAAATAAGGTGTCAAAGCATGGAAAGCTAGAAGATAACAACAACAAAACCAATCATGAGCACAACCAAAGAAATGTTAAATATGGATGAATCTCAACAAAATTGGCTAAATGACACCAACTTGAGGAAGATATAGTTAATTAAAAATTGATAGGAATATATATAATATCATTGGAGTGATACCAAACAAGGTGAAAGCTTCTAGGAATGGAGTAATTAGGGCTCGGCTATGTTGGATATTATCAAATATGGATAATACCAAGATAGATAACAATAAGGGTGACATAATTAGCTAGAAGCTATTAGAATTTAGAGAGGCAGAGAGGATGAGGAATGAAGTAGCAATGAGAACTAAGGCTCATATATGTGAAACTTAGGAGTGGTGGTTTCATCTTTTACCATCATAAAATGATACTTCTTTTCTCAAATAACCAAAAAAAGTGTCAATGCATTGTAGGAAGGTGAGATATTATGAAATCATTGCATCAAATTATAACATGCACCAATGTTGTAAGCCATGATAATTATATTCAAATTTGTGGTAAGAGATGAAGTCATAATTTGCAGCAGGGATTGATAAATATGCTGACCAAGGTATCAGTGCAGGCACCAACAGAGAAGTTTATGAAAAGCATCGATTGAAAGCATTGATTGACATTTAAGATGTAGCTCTATTAGTATTGTTGATGGAAAAGAATCATTGAATCAATACTGATGTTCATTGGTATATGTGATGAATGTAAAGTTTACGTTTCAAAAAAAAATTACAAATATATTAAATGGGTTTTTAAAATATTTTAAAAAGGTACATTAACACTTATCTAAAATACTTTTTATAAATATTAACTTATGTTGATTAAGATTATGTCATTGAAAGTTAAAATTATAATCAAATGATGACATATCTAGGCTGATCTTGCATGCTCACTCATGTTTGGGCTAACTAAGCTGGTTTTAGGTGGTCTAGCAATAGTGATTTGATGGTGATTGCCACTATGCTATAAACTAAATTTGCAGGTACCATATTTTAAATAATAATCTCATAAATTCATTGTTAGCGACTAAAAAAAAATTTAATAGTCAAATTAACAAGAATTATTCTAAGAATGTTTGTTGTCTCTTGAACTTAATGTCTCATACTTTTTAATGATCAATTTATCTTAGTGAGAGAAACTATTTGAGATAAATTGTTGATGAAATGATGAGGTATCACTGCTTAACAACTTCCAATAAATAAATTTTCTTAGAATGATTACATGTGAAGGATTTCACACTTCTGTGTAAAGATGGCATCGGCACATTTCCTATATCTAGTTAAATACAAAGTTTCTATCTAGTGTCACCCTCATCTATCACCAATAGTGTCACCCTCACTAAAGTATGGTTTTAAGCCAAAATATAAAGGAAAGATATTCTAACTTAGGCTTTGTAGGTTCACTTTGAACTTTAGGTCCATTTTGAAAAAGATACTACATACAAGTACTAAAAGACTTGTTGCAGCCCAATCAATGTATCTTGTAGTACTTATGTTGCTTTCTAATTTTGATTGTTTGATCTCCTATTTGTTCATTTGATTGCTTATAAGTTATTTGCAATGGTATGAGACGCGTTCCTTGCTCCAAGATTATGCTTGATCATATAATAATTTATACTATCCCACCAATAGTCATATTTATGAATAAAAATAAAATTTTCACCAACATTTTATATTCAAAAGTGAAAAATTACTATTTAGCCACAATATTCTATTCTATTATATTAGCTTATAGCAAGGGTATAATTGAGCAAAGCCGGCTCATATGTCGGTTCAGGTTCGACTCAATAATTGACTTGTGATTTCGGTTCAGTGAGCTAGCTAACAAGCCAACCACGACTCGACTCATTAGCTGATGAGCTAACTCATTTAAGAAAGTGCTAATATAAAATATACTCAAAATATACTTAAATTCGTCATTATTTTTAAATTATTAAAAATATATGAAATAGTAATATTTTATATAATAAATTGATTTGCTCATTTTAGTTGTCATTTTATTCCAACAGTAGCTTGAATTGATGTTGTTTTCTCACTTGCATAATAAGCATGTCGGCTCGAACTCTAATACTTAAGCTCAAGCTCAAGCTCAAGCTCAAACCAAGGGTGACTCGAGCTCGACTCGACTCTACTCGTTTACGCCCCTAGCCTATACCATAAAATCTAAATTATGATATAATATTTTCTTGCACATTATTTTGATAATTCATGACAAGGGGGACACAGATAAATTTTAAGATTACTTCAAAAAATATTAATAATACTTATATAGTAAACCTCCCAAAACTATAATATTTCAAGTATACATAAATTTTCTAACATAAAACATATCAAGTAAAAGATGTTGCTAGAAGCTTTTGAGACCTATTAAAAAGTAGGGTTGAAATTTAGCGGGTTAAGTTGAGTCGAGCATGTCATGAATTGGACTTGGCTTGGTCTGTCATAAGAAACATGTTCAGATCGAGCTTGAGTTGACCTTTCGTTTATATGTCTATGCTTGGCTTGCTTAAATTTCTTCATGATCATATTTGATTTGTACTTGGACTTATTATTTTTAACTGGACAAGTTAAAAATTTCAATGAAAATTTGATTTTTTTTGTATAATTAAATTTTTGCTTTTATTTGATTTTCAAATAAGATAAGTAAAAAAACTAAAAATTTGAATGAACATTTAATTTTTATATAATTTTGTTAAGAAATATGAGGTTTTCACATACAAATCATCCAAAACATTATATATAACAATTTAATGACCTAAATTTTAAATATAACAATTCATTTTTTATTTCAAACATTAAATAAACAATTGAATAAATTTCAAATTAGTGTCTTATTAGTTTATATGTAAGTGTGATATGTAAATGTCTTGGTATGTACAATGATTCAACACACACATGGATCCTTAGAGAACACAATGGGTGTTTTTAAGTGAAAATCATGAAGGGCAGAAACCGTGACGCCTCGCCAAATTGAAATGATTCCACTACGTCAATATAAGTTATAAAACTTTACCATCCTTAAAAGGATGGAGGCAGTAATACATAATTAGGATGTGACTTTCATTGGGGAAGTGGCAGAAAATGTTAAGAAAGTGGAGATGGCTCAGTTGTTGCCAAGAAAAGTTGACAGTATGGTTGGGTGCTATAAATTTTGATGTCAGCGTCGGCGATAGTAGTGGTGATGGTGATGATCGAGCTACAGAGGCCTGATGGTGGTAAAGGTGCTAGTTCGACGACAACTACAGTGATCCCGCATCAACAACGGTGGAGGCCTGGTAATAGTAGTCCGGCTACAGCGGGGTTTAGATGGTGGTATTTCGGTAGTGGCGATGGTGTTATTTCTGTGATGGCAAAGGTCAGAAGACGATTATCAGGCAATAATAGTCTTACGATGGTGGCGACTTGATCAGTGGTCTGGCGGCTTTGTTGATCAAAGGTGGTGACCAGGCAGTGGTGGTCCGACGGTGACAATGGTGGATGCGGCCAACGGTGGTGGCCGGGCAACGATGCTCCATCAATAGCGGTGGCTTGACGAGTGAGGTCGGGCACCAGCGGTCTGATGGCGGTCGTTGGTCAACAGCGGCACTAATCCAGAGATAGCGACAACTCGATGACTGTGGTTGGAAAGTGATGGTCCGGCAACGACAGCAATGACCCGACCGTGGTGCCAGGCAGTGCAAGCAGTAGTCTGACGGTGGCGGTGGCTAGTCAGCAGCAACAACAATAATGTGACGCTAGATAGCAAGGGTTATGCTTCGAGATTCATGCATGTTTAAAATTATTTTTTGAGGAAGTTCAAATATTTTTTACTTTCTTACTTCAATGAACTAATTTGTTAATACTTATTTATGTTATGTGATTAGAAAAAAAAAACACTTACAGCTTATATTTTATTTTATGCATATGGTATAAATTAGATAAATGCTAATTTGAATTAGAATCGTAACTTTATGTAAAAAATTAACTTCTCATTCAAATTTTTAATTCATTTTCTAATTTTATATGAAAAATCATGTGCAAATCAAAATTAAAATGCTATATGAAAAATAAAGTACTCATTCAAATCAACTATGAACATTAAAAGCTTTAAGGTAGCCACATATGAACATATATGTCACACTTCGTCCCAAGTTCAAATTGAACATGAAACCCGACCTAACTAAGTCCAAATCAAGACAAACTCTACTCTACTTTTCTTGAGTACAACCTTAATTAAAAGCATAAAAATAAATATATGATTTTTAATTTTACAATAATTAAATCGTAGTATATTTATGATTATTCAAATTTCTTTGCATTATTTAAATGATAATCATAAGGAATGACATTATTTATATATCAGAAATCTAAGGAGGAATAAGGAAAACAAAAAAGAAGAATATTCCTCAATGATATGCATGTAGCATATTCTTAGAAAACAATGTATTGTACCCATCAAAGGAACAAAAACAAACATTTTCTAATCTAATATTGGAAAGAAAATATACACGATAAAGCATCGGCACAACAAGACAATTTTTTTCTTTTAAAAAAAAATGAGAATTACCTCCATACCACACAATCTTCATATAATTATGTATCGTACACTTGAACTTTGATATAGGGTTTTCTGTCAAGTGAGAGAAATCACTTTGAATTGGACCTACGTAATCTAGAGTTTGCCGAGTGATTCAAATGTTATCGATAATTGGAGCAATTTTACTCCTTAATCCCATCCATGGTCACGAGAAGTTTTGAGATTTTTTCTTATAACTTAGTTTCCTAAATCATCCATATCCCTCATAAATATGAGTTCCCCTAATGGTTGCACTATAATAGCATAAACATTATTATTCTTCTCGAAAAGTGTATGTCCACTTATCGTTCCACTAGCATTCTTCTCTCAGTCCTTGATCACGACATGTTTTAATGTTCCAAGTGGTCAATTTGAAAGTAAATGAAGCTTGCAAGGTTAACATATCAACAATTTTAAATAAAATTCTTATGTGTATATCTCTAGTCTTCAATTCCAAGATTACCAATCTAAGGGAGAAATAGGAATTTACTTACTAAACACCATTAAGAACAAAAATATTGATTTATTCAATAACTCTGAATAAGTACAAGATAATAGAAAGTTAAAACTCGATAGAAGATAATATTTATTCCCTCGTATTGTTAGCCACTAGAATCTCCTTCCTTTTTAATTATAATAATTGGAATCTCTCAAAATTTATATCCCACTTCCCCTCTCCTATCTCACAATTCACATATACGAAAAAAAAAGAAATTAGTAATCGTGTATGAAAAATTCATCCCCATCTTCCTTCATAAACCAATTTATTCAAAAGTCATCTTCAAACAATCAGAATTGTTGAAAGTGGGTTCAAGGTGTCTAGGCACCAAGGGGCAGCACTATATTTCTGCAAACTCAATTTGTAGCACGAAGGGAAGGTATGCACTAGGTGCTTAGACACCAAGAATGGGCATCAGGGGGAATGAAGGCGCTGGTACTAAGCATCGGGTTTCTGATGGCTTGTATTTTGCAAAATTGGACATGATTCAGACACATCATGCCTAGGTGTGAAGGGAAAGCACATACTTCACACCTCCTCAACTACATTAACAAAATGGGGTGTCGGCTAAGGTGCTTAGGCTATGTTCTAGCACTTGGCATTATTTTGCTCCTCGTTTCTATCTTTTTTTATCTTCCAACTTGTATACTAAGCAAACAACCAAATACACCGGGAAAAACATAAAAATGATACATACAATGGAGAAAACACTAGGAAAATTCAAACACATTTACCACACATCAGTTACCATTGTTTACGATCGTCATAGCAAGAATACAACGATTGTATCTTAAACATGTACATTTTATGTTGTATACCGACAAATGCAATGTTGGGAATAAAGCGGCAAACCTGTTATAAGAGAATGGGACTAATCACTAACTGTGTCTTATGTGATCAACTACTACTGCAGATTCTAACTACGACATTTGTGACTAACTGAAGTTATTACAGTCACTAACTATGACTATTTGACCAACTAACAATATTTTAGTCACAAACTACAACATATATATGTGGTCAACCACTACTACAGATTTCAACTACAACCTATGTGGTTAACTGACGTTATTACAGCCAACTACTACGACTCATGTGGTCAACTACTACAACCTATAACTTTTGTGACCGACTAAGGCTATTGCAGTCACCAATTACGGCTTATGCGATCAAATAACAATATTGTGGTCACTAAGTACGTCTTATATGATCAACCACTACTATATATTTCAACTACAATCTCTAAGGTCAACTATTGTTATTCTAGTCACCAAAGACAATATATGTGTCTAACTAATGCAGTTGCAATAAGCAACTATGACATATATGGCCAACTAATACTGTTACAACTTCTTACTGTAGCCTCTATAACTAACTTTCGTTATTGTAGCCACCAACTACAACTCTCATGATCAACTACATTTATTGTAGCCTAATTACGGCTATAATAGTTGAACTACTATTGTACATTTGTAATACTTGTCTTGCAATTACATCTTCTCTAATTCATCAGAAGAGTGGACCTATGTACTTATAAAAATATAGGGGATCACTTTGATTAGGCTAGGTCATATGATTTTATTTCCTTTTCAAATTTTTTAATGATGTTATGTGCTACTGTTATTTTTTTCCGCCACTCATCTTTCGGGCAAACAATAAGGATAAAATTTTATATTATTATTTTTTATTTGGAAATAAATACAATACATTTTTCACCATTTTTATGTAAAATAAATTGAAATAAATGATTTTAATTAAATTCCGATAAAAAATCTACAATCAGTTTTTTTTACCCCCAAAACGATACCGACATATTACAAAATTGATAAAATCCCAACTGCGCAACAGTCAATTTCTTGCATATGAATGCAGCGAAACTTCTCATTAAAAACCAATTAATTATGAATATAGCACACAGTTGTGCAGACTAAAACTAAACATGATAAAATCATAATACTTTACTTCGCATTATTTTTTTTTTTTTTTTGGCCGACTCAACAAAATAATACTATAACTAGTGGCAAACCTATCATTTCGTCTATAATGACTGGCCTTGCTATTAAGGGTCTGTTTGAGGCAGCATGTGCGTTTCAGGATAAACAGCTTATCCTGAAACGCGGCCCACAAGTCGACTACAGGGGTCGACCCGCGACCTGTGTTTAGCGTAAAAAACTCAAACACAGCAGAAAGAGTTTTCAAAAACGTGCGAACCAAACGGTTAGGCGGCATTTTCAAAAACGCTGCTTCACTTATAAGCTGCCCCAAACGGGTCCTAAGTAACGTTCGACTCACTTAATCCACGTAAATAATAGTATCCTTATAATTTACAACTATTTTACCTTCGATAAAGATGATTAAATTTTTACTTAACATTCATTTACATGCCTAGCGGCACGGTAACGCCCGCAGTCAAAATTTTACATAACCATTGGTTCATTTAGTGGTGTAAACGAGTCGAGTCAAGCTCGAACTATCTTCGGCTTGAGCTTGAGCTTGATTAATTTTATCAAGTTCAAGCTCGAGCTTGAATTCGAGCCGTCTCACAAACCTGCTTGTTTATTATACAAGAGAGAAAATAATATCATTTTAAGCTAGCATTATAATAAGTTGACTAATATAATGAATAATTTAGAAATAAATAATACAAAATCATGCAATATATAATACAAAATATTAATTTTTAAATATTTTTGATACTTTTAAGATAAACTTATTGATATTTAACATATTTTGAGTATGTTTTATATTAATATTTTTCTTAAGCTGACTCACGAACTAATGAATCGAGTTGCGGTTAGCTTGAGCTTGGTTTATTAGCACATCGAGCTCGCAAGCCACTTATTGAGCCAAGCTCGAGCCGGCTCACGAGTCAGCTTGACTCACTCACACAACTAGGTCCAATAGCAGCGGAAAAACTCAGCAGCTGGCGAAGCTGAACTTCTCCTTCACCATTGTCCCGTCCCAAACTGCCAACCATATCAACGGCGTCAATTCTTCAGTTCCACTGTCACCTTCAATATATTTAAAATAAATGAATTTATGTAAATTTGATGTGCTCTAGCGCTCCACCCATTGCTGCATTATAGATCTTTCTCTGCAATTGAACATGGGGATGAAGTATTCTAACACCTTCTAATTGATACAGACAACTACAATATCAAGCATTTTTCTCTTTTCCTTGGTTTTGCCATATTTCCATTTAATTCTGATAGATTAAGATCATTTCCTATACAATATGTCATAGTCTTTTTTTAGATCTAACTCTTTCTTTCTTAACAGGTAGACTCTAAAGCATCTACTCTACTAATCGGATCGCAGATAATTGATATTAATGTGACCGAAGAATTTAAGGCGACTCTCTCTAATCTTGTCTTGTCATTGAAGCAACACCAACTCTGATAAATTTCTTTTGCATTTTGTCTCTAAATGTCAAGACACTCATCTAACTAAGCATTCTCATCTTAGCAACACTTAACTTCTAATTGATATATAATATATATATATATATATTATTTTAATTTAAATCAAGAATCTAAAGATAATTATTTTGAATGTAAATTAAGGCGTTGCACGCGGTTCAAATCAGCTTTCAAGCAAGTAATTTGTGAATTATATCCTCCTAAAAATTTGATTAATTTACGAGAGACGAATATAAAATGCGGGCGTCATAGAGGAAGAAACCAAATCGCTAAAGCCGAGAATTGAAACATTCAAGATAGCAGCAATTATTACATTAAGAAAACCAGCGATCGAAATTCTATAGCATTAATTACACCTGTCGAGCATTATATATATCCTACCAGCTGCCGTTGCTATCCTGCCTGAAAGCGAGAAACAAAAGCAGGTAAAGCAGAAGATAGAAAGATAGAAAGATAGAAAGTTAAATTCTTTTGAAGTCACAGCTACCTAAGCTACGCCTCCATTGTCAAAAAAAACTATTCCTTTGATCCTTTTGATCTCCTTCCCGCTCCATCCAGCTCTTCATACCCACACTTCTTCCTGAATTAATGGATGCCAACTTCTCCAACTCCAACTCACAGGTTGACTGGATGGCAATGTTTACGCAGATGGAGACGCTCACGGAATACAGCGCTCCTCCAACGCCAACTTCTCCGGTCTTCAACTGCTTGCAGTCACCGCCCACCGTCGCCGGAGAGTATCTCCCGGCGACGCACGAGCCGGTGTCCATAGACTCGATGAGGGAGATGATATTCCGCATCGCGGCGATGCAACCGGTTCACATCGACCCGGAGTCCGTCAAGCCGCCCAAAAGGCGGAACGTGAGGATATCGAAAGATCCGCAGAGCGTGGCGGCGCGGCATAGGAGGGAGAGAATATCAGAAAAGATTAGAATACTGCAGCGGCTTGTGCCCGGTGGGACAAAGATGGACACGGCTTCAATGCTGGATGAAGCAATTCACTATGTCAAGTTTCTGAAGACTCAGGTGCAGTGTCTCGAGAGGGGGTCATGCGGCGGCGGCGGCGGTGGCGGACGGAGTACCTTTGGTCCGACGGCGGCAAACCAGAGCGTTGGGTTCTTTGATTCGGATCAAGTGGCGATGGGTTATGGGTACGCGGAGCAATGACTTGGGAAGGTAATGATTTGGTGTTGCTTTTAATTAGTTTTAGTTGTGATGATATGGAAAGGGGTGTAGTGAGAAGCGAAGTGATTAGGAGGAGTCTGAGCTCTCCCTCCCTTTCTGTGATCTATTCAGTTTCATCTGATGTTTGTGTTGGATTAATTGAGCGTATAGCATATAAATTAATGTGTATGTTGTATGTTATTTTTTAGGGATTGATGTGGATGTTTTGTTTGATCCTTTCTCTCTCCCTTATCTTCTTTGCTTGTTTATTGAATTAATAGACACAAGCAGTGCTCGATCTAGAGGAGATACGGAAAATTATTGGGTGAGGTTGGTGGTATGTCCGGGTGCAATTATGTCATTATGGATTGTACCATTTTATGTTGTCATGGACTGTTCTGAGGCTCATTTAAACCGTCATAGCACGTTATTCCTCTTAAGAAGTGAAAAATATTACATCAGCATGTTTAGACCTTCAATTATGGGTCAAAATATTGCGTCCAGATAACAGACGTGATGTGCTCTTTTTTTTTTCACAAAGAAAAAAATTGGAGCTCATTTCCAGCCCTACGCTCTTACATTAGCTCATTCCCCAATCATTTGTATTGACTGGCTAATTATATTCTATGGCTAAAGAGTAAAGATATGTTTTTAACACGTTCGTAAGTTGTAATAGTTTCTGAATAAACAAGTTTCTTTTAATTTTATTATTAGCTATATTGGCTCTCACTGTTTTCATCATAGGAACATAAACACAAACAAAATGAGAAATGAAGTTTCAATCAGTTACTTGTAGAGATATTACTTATTGTATACAATGGTTCAGATAGGCTCGAGATGAAATTATCTTCGATTGATCTGAGATTTTTATAATTCTAGTAAATATTTTTTAAAGAAAATTTGGCAAATGAGTGTGGGAATAATATCATTTTATGGCGGGATAAATTCTTCTAAAATTATTTTTAAATATTATAACAAAAAATTACAATAAAGTAGTTTTCAATTGAAAATTTCTAAATAGTTGGTTGAAGTAAATAATATTTCTCATAAACACTTTGTTATGAATGTTATGTACACAATCTCATGTACATATTGATAAATTTAAGAGACATTATGAGAAATATTTTTCGCACCCATTTCATTTAATGAAAGTTTAGCGATAAAAATTTTATATGTCATCAAAAGATTCATTCTTTCTTAATGTTGAGTATTTTCATTTAAAGTTTTTTAATAAAATTTTGAGCTATTTAAACATTTCTGTGTAATAAATTTGAAATTGAATTCACAAAAAAATATCTAATGAGCTTAAAATATTTAAGGAGTCATTCAAGGCAACCTCAAATGAAATGTTTAGGAATTTTTCAAAAATAATCAAAACACTTCATTAAAAAAAATCCATTTATAGCGAAGAGAATTGTAGGATTTAAGAATGCTAAATTTTTCTATCGATTAATTATGACAATCGTTACGCCTTAATTACTGCTGATAAACGCTAAAAATCACTAATATTATCTTCGTTCAACTATTATCATCTTATATGTTTGTACTGTCACAAATGTACACAACTAAGCCATTGTTATAGCACTCCATATATTGGCACTTTCCATCTTCATTGACATGCCGTCGATGGGCACTAATGCTCGTTACACTTCAACATCTATATTATCTATCTACACTTCTTAATACATCCACTTTTACTTAGGATATATTTGGGGCAACTGCCGCTTATTAAATAATGTGTTGATGAGCTGATTAAAAATAATCTGCTGATAAGCTAGGTGCGGTGGCTATTGCAAAATTTTATTTTTCTGAAGAAGCCAGACCACAACCAAAAAGATGTCACCGAACCTATTTACACCGCACCTAGATAGATATGACGTGAAAACGTTATTTTCAGTGTTTTGAAAATACATAAGCTGTCAAAATGTAATTTACCTAAACAGGTCAACTGTGTTTTCAAAATGTCACCGCACAAAATAAGCTGCTCCAAACGGTTGAGAGAAAAAGTAAATTTTCACAACCTTCATCTTTTATATTTACCCTTTTTAATGGAACAAGTCCCCAAAACTTTCAGCTTTCCAAATTTCTTTTATGCGAAATTATTATCTCTATAAAAATCATATTATATAAATTAAATATACCTTTAAAATAAAAAAAAAACTTATTCTACATCACCTCTAAAATTTTTATTTTTTTTAAGAGAAAAATCTCAAAATAAAAATAGCAAACGAGTTAGTATTTTGTTAGAACCAGCGTCACGTGATCGCTGCTGCCTGCCACTCGCCGACGTCACTAAACACCTCTCTTCTTTCACGTGAGGGCCCATGCAAACGCCAATGATCTGCGTTTTCCTCAAAAGAATGAGGAGCTCGAAGATGGAGAAATACGTCATCTCAAGCATCAAAGAAAAGCAATGGTAGAAGCAAGAAAATTCCAATGCATCTCAATTAAATTTATTACAAAATAATAATTTGAGAGTCATTTTATATGCACCTAATTCCTATCTATATTTATTGTATTTAATACATATATTTTTACATTTATATTACCTAATTTTTTCTTATCACAACCAAAAAAAAAGATATTGCCTTTTTTCTAATATTTTGTAATATATTTTTCTCTTTATATTACCTAATTATTTTGGATACATTTGAAATGTCAAACTAATGTTGAATCTGACAAGTTTATAGTCGAATCGAACGTCCGACAAGACGAATCCAACGAGCCCAAGATCACTTAATTTTGACATCAATAAAACATCCAAATGTCTCTTAAACATCATATGATGGAAGGAAACTCTCTAAACCGTCCGATTAAAATAGTTCATATTCATGCATTAATTGCACCCAAAACACTATAAATAGACCCTCGCCCCTCTCATTAGGTGTGTTGAAGCCTAGAGAGAGAGAGTCTGAGGCATTGAGAAGAAGTTTCAGCTCAGCATCACCGTCGACCGTCGCTGACCACCGTCGACCACAGTCGACCGCCGTCTGCCGTCAACCTCCGGCGACCACCGACAATCTCGTTGACCACCTACGACCAATTTCGACCACCTCCTACCACCGTCGACCACCGCTGACCTCCGTCAACCATCGCCTACAATCGTCGACCACTGTCAACCGTTGTCGACGACCGCCAACCACCATTGATCGCCACCAATCATCGTCTATCACCACCAGCCAGAGGCCGTCTGTCGACGCTCTAATCTGATAAATATAATTACTCTTTCCCTTATGTGGGACAAGTGATTTTAATAATCATCAATCAATAGTGGATTTATCGCAACTGGGCCAAGCCCCGTGGTTTTCTCATTTACGGGTTTTCCACGTAAAAACTTCTCGAGTCGTCACTATTTATTTCTCTTTCATCTCTGCGTATGCTGAATTCTCATACCATACTAAGACGATAATTCATCACTCTGCCGCCGTGAATTTTCCAGCACCACATTAGATATGATTTTATATCGTGTGTCATCTACCGACCAGCTAAATGAACGTGTGCGAACATAAAATTAAATTTATTCAACGGCCTTAGACAAAAACTGTTGAGTGAGGTATCAATTGAAAAGCAGCTAGAGAGATTTAACTAGCTAGCAGTGAAAAAGATAAATAAGGAAAACAAGAGCTATGATAGGGGGCAAATCAAAGCGACCCAACAAAGGCATCTGCGCCGCTATAAAGTGTATTTACCACGAGGTTGTCTCCTCTACATAAAGCAACAAAATAATGGACGTAAGAAGGGTGAAAGAAGACTTTGGTGAGAGAGGATCGAAGCAAGCTGAGCATCTTTTCTGTTTTCGGGACTGTTGAGAGAAGGCACAGTGTTGTTGAAATAAATGGAGCTACAGATAAATGTTTGATCAAAGGGGTAATGTAAATAGAAAGAACTGCAATACGGGTAACCAGAGCTAATTAATAAAATCGCTTGATGTGTGTTATTGCCTGTCTATATATATATGTATAGATATATAATTCTCTTATGCATTTCTTTTTACTCTTAACTCCAATGATTAATCAAATTCAATTCATATGGTTTATAAGACTTTTAAATTAATTCTGATTACATGTTGATTGCTATTATATTTTGTTTATAGGAACAAATTGGGGAGTTAAGTTTAAGTCTTAATATAAAAACATTTTATACAAATAGATAGATTTATTTCTAGAGAATGAGTGAATTTTTTTTATGAAAATATGAGTGTAAGAGTGTGGGGAGACAAATTCTTTTAATGGAAGAAATACAAAGAGTGCATAAAAAATGTGTCTGTGAGATCATGATCTCGGATAAGGAAGCATGATGAAGAAAGATCTCTTGCAAAAAGATCACGAGACCGGTCTAGCCGGTTGAGCTAAACCAATGGAGTTAAAAACTGACATGTGACCAGTACCAACCGAACAATTCACCCGGATGCTCACCAGGAGAGCATCCATATCTTCAAACAATAGAAAGCCAACTAGTTGCAAAAATTTATGCTACATGAGGCCAACCTGAAGGAATAGCCGGTTTCACAAAACATCTTGGCCATACAGTGGAAGCCGGAAGATTTATTTTCAGAAATAAAATCTTTGAGCCAATTAAGCTCAGCTAATCGAGCTAAACTGTTCGAGCTCTACCGATTGAGATAATCAACCAAGCTCAATCCACCGAGCTAAGATGACTAAGCAAAAAAATGACCAGATGATAAGTTGTCACTTGTAAAATAACTAAAATACCTAGTATATACCCCTTCTATATGGGAGAAAAAAATGTAATATCATTATTGTATAAAATCTTCTATAAATAGATGGAGCATTTAATGAAGAGGGTTGCACGAATTTTAATGCTCATTCAAAAAAAGTGTAGCTACAGTATGGGATCTCTTCCTCTCTCCCTCTACATTTCTACTATCTTCTCACGATCTATTCCTTTGGCGATACCCATAAATAAATTGGATTCACTATCCTAGAATGTGTGATGAGCATGGATCATTCCACAAATAAGAAGATCAGCAAACCAAGGAGAAGGACCTCAAAATTGAGTGATCAGCAACAACATAGAGTGCACTCAGGAATTTGCAGCCCAGTAGATCCAAGATCGAAAGAATCAAATAACAGAATTGATTAAAGGTTCGTTGACTCAAGATAGGGATCCACCAATCGACATGGTGCACCGTCACTGAATGACAGGAGAATCCCTCCAACCTTGGAGAGGAAGGACGACATCTAGTATCTTTACATTGTTGGGTTGGCACCAGTTGATCGCAATCGATTTGGGAATACTAAAACACTGCATCATTTGGAAATCACATTCTCACAGTAAATCTCTAAACCTAAACCCTCAAAATGATTCAAGATCCTGACACTTGAACCTTATAAAGGATGGACGAATTTGGCCGACCACTTTGCTTCTTTTGAGTTGATTGTATGTAGTCTCATTATCATGCTAAGGGACTCAGCTTTCGAATGATTTAATAGATTACCGCTGTGAATAATAATATTTTTTGTTGATTTCAAATGATCACACTTTGTGCACGCGCAAAAACCTCAAAGGAGCTCACACGGTCTACTAAAGCATTGTTAGGAGCAGAACGAACCCTTGCATAGCTTCCAAAAAGAAATATTAGAAGTTCGGGACCTAGATTTTATAGTCACTCATGTTGCCCTCACTTAGGGACCGAAAGAATGACCTTTTCATTATGCACTGGGATTACAGTGCCCAAATATATTAGCTGAGATTTTAGAACAAGCCAACAAACACATATTGGCAGAAGAACACCACTCCTCCTTCTCTTGCATCATTCAAAACTAAACAAACCAACCATCACCCACCATATAGAATCATCCATGGAGAAGGATGGAAACCAAGACACGATCATTACCCTTCTACCCCAAGCACTATTTGAAGACTCAAGATCCCACCTAGATGATCAAGTGTTTGAACGGCGGTCGGCTTGATATGTGGAGAGACTTCCACCTACTTATGAGATCCCCAGGCAGTTTAAGAGTCATAATGGATGAAATTGTGTAGTTCGTTCAAAACAAGAACTACTTCAAGAAGGCCACTTTCATGAAAGCTAGAGCTTTTCTCCGGAACCCTAAGAATTAATGCTCGTATCATTGTGACCAGGTTCATGACACTGAAGAGTCTCTATACCTCTGAATCCTAATCAAAGATTTGATCAAATCTTGAATACTAAAGGAGTTTGTAGTTAATGGAGCAACCACCCAAATCCAAGGAGAAACTCATGTCGAAGATATTACAGGTGAGCCAAGCCTGGACCATGCGATACACATAGTCGAAATGGTTCCTGCCATCTATGAAGGGGATGGAAGAGAGTCAACCCATCAAGCTAGCTTAAAGAGGTCTCAAACTGGTGAATTATGTTCAGCCACCCTCGCATGTTGACACAACTCACACCTCTCATCTCTTTTACAAATGAACATTTACCCCCTCAAAGGTAACCCTTATAACGATGTTACCATCATCACTATTTTGATAACAAATTTTCTTTTTTGCAGCTTACTAATTGATATGGAAGCTTGATGAATATCATCTTTAAGTCGATATTCGAAAAGATGGGTCTGAGCACCTCTCATAGTTTGGCCACATTCAGGTGTTGACCTCACTTTTGTGATGACCTCTTTTCTCTCTATAGAAGCCTAGGATCAAGCCTTAGGGTTTCCTAGTGACCTTCTTAGATGCTTAAAGAAGGAACTCACCTACATAGAACTTCAAACCAATTTTGCATTCACTTAAGGTTTATAAGGCCAAAGCCTCAACTATTGGTTTGGATGATGAAGGTTGCAACTGGTAGAAGCCCAAGGTAAATTCCTAGAGGAGAAAATCAACTTAAGTTACACCTGTAGCCTAAAGTCCAAGAGACTCCCCTACCGACCCATGAGCTATCCTAGAACTTCGTTTTAACCTAAGACAAGCCCATTAAGCATGAGGCTAGTCAAAGGAAGTATTTTATCTCTGACCACATTACCTTAAAAATCCTAAAAGTTCATTATATTAAAATTCAAACCAAAGGAAAGAGTGTTTCACCAAAATCAAACTTTGGTCTCACTAAAATGATTCTTCCCAACACCAACCAACCTTAAAATTAACATAAGCCTTGAACACATCAACTTAACCCTAAAATTTAAAATCACCAAAATTTAACAAAACCTAATTGGACCCAAGTTAACTTGAATCAAATAATTAAATCAATTAATGGACAACTAAACCTATCAATATAAAATCAAAATCAATTCAAAGTGATAAAACCAAAATCACTTTCAAAAGATCAAAATTAAATTGTGAAGGCAATCTTCATAATTAATGTAGTTATTTTACCAGGCTAATTATAAAGTCGTCAAGCCTAATCTTTTGGGCTAAACCTAAAATTATTTGGGCTAAGCCAAACCACCTTAGGAAACCCAAGCCCAAGACGCATAGGAAGCCCAAAGGCCCATTCATCATGGTTCATTCCCCATGGGTCAACCATGAACCAAAGAACCTACCATGACTCAGACTCGCCATAACATATGGATGACACAAACGGTGGAAATAAATTAGTCTAGCCTAAAAACAAACACTAAAGGACAAGGAAGAACACTTAGCTAAGGAGACTAAAACTTGGCAACTAAGTCCAGCTCACCCATGTTCAAACCTTGGAGAGTCAAACTCAGGCCAAGGTTGAGTCAAACCAGACCAAATCTGGTCTTAGCTTCTCTTCCCATTTTAATCTTAAAAAATTAAGTCGAAGTAGTGATTTGAAACAGATAGTGGTGAACAAGCCGAAGCAGTGATCAGATGGAGTGGACCACCAGATCGCCGGCCACATTAGCACTCACATGTAAAGCACATCCAATAGTGGGATGCCATGTGGAATTTCGACCAGCATGAAGATGACGGGCGCCGCATGGCTTAAGTGAAAATTTCAAAAAATTTCAAATTATTTAAATCTGAAAATCCATTTTAATCTTAAAAATCATATCTTAATAAATAAAAATCATAAAAATAAAATAAAAATATCTCTGAACTCAGTAAATAAAGAAGAAATAATAATAATTATTATTATTAGCTTATATTTAATTTTTAATTAATTAAATATCTCAAAATGTGTTTTGATTATAAAAAATTAATCATAAATAAGAATAATATGAAATTTTATGGGATTATCCCTTCTGACTTCAGGATTGTTCTCCAATTTTTTCAAAGTCTGAAGACCTCACTAACACCAAAATGTCCAATTTCCTACCAAAATTATAATTTTTTGAAAAATAAATGTAGAAAAGAAAATAAAAATTAGAAAATTTTGAATTAAAATGGAATTAAAAATGAATTTTAGGATAGTAACTCTAAGAATTAAAATGACCATCTTTACCTCTAGAAATTTAAAATTAAATTAAAATATGAGCTGTAAATTGGTAAAATTGCAAATTTGGCATTTTAGCATAAATTCTCTCATAAACTTAAGTTAATATTAAAGATTAAATTAGAAGATCTTAAGATTGCATCCCAATGAAACATTAAGTTAATTATCCCCTTAATCATGAAACTACCTTGATAATTTATCCTAAATATATTTTAGGTCTAAGCCAACTTAGTAGCTCAAGTCTAACCCTACTTAGACTTGGCATAACTTAATCATAAACTTAACCTAAAACCAAACTCAACTCTAACCCAACTTAGACTTGACTTAACCAAATCTTAAATTATAACCTAACCCAAGTCTAAAGAAACTTGGACTTGGTATGCACTTAACAAAAAATTCAACATAGGTTTAACCCAGGACCTAGCCCTAAACCCAACTTTAAACAACATCAGTCTAACCCCACCTAGACTTAAATCTAAACCTAACTTTGAAATCAATATGGGCTACAACTAACTTAACAAAAATATAAAGCTAACTCAATTCTAACATAACTAAGACTCTACTTAACTAAACCTAAACTTAGTTAAAGTCTAACCTAACTTAGACTTAACCTAACCAAATCAAACATAATCAACCTAGGAAAACCCAGGCTAATATGGGCCAACTCAAACCAATTTAGATCAAACCTAGGTCAAACTAGTCTAAGTTAGGCTAACCTAGATCAAACTTAACCAAGCTTGGGTCAACCCAGCCTAACTCAGGCTAATCTAATAAATTAGGTCAACCAAGCCTATCTTGAGGTAACATAATTAGAAGTTAATCAAACCTCGGTCAACCTGACCTAACTTAGGCTAACCTAAATCAAACTTAAGTAAACCAAGGTCAAACTAGCATAACTTGGGATAACCCAAATCAATTTAAATCCAACTTGGGCTAACCCAAATCGGTTTAAACCAATTTAAGCTAACCTGGGTTAACTTGAACGAAACTCAAAATTGACAAAAATATACCAAGTATTTGACCTTTCATAAGGGAATAAAAGTGTTCATAACTTAAAAGGCGCACTCCGAAGATAATACGGGTTGAAATGCAAAGTTTGACATAATATAAAACATACCCTAAAAATCATTAAAATTTATACTTTAACTATAAAGCACAACCTGGTTTGAGAAAGAACTTCGGAGGAGGCAACCCATAACTATTGACGAGATACCTTCCAGTCACTTGTGACTAATAAAATCACAAACTCGATGACCACGGAAGAACAAAATCATGGGATCTTGATTGAGTCATTTCAAAAATAAAATAAGAACACAAAAATTAATCGGCTAAGAAGTTTCAAACAACCTAAAATTTTCAACCCCCTAAAATCCAAACAAGACTTTGAAACTTAAATGAAATCCAAATGAAGAAAGATCAACGAATGCAACTTTAACCCAGCAACCAGATGACACAACCAATGGTTGTTGATAAGAATCTTCTGGTGGGAGTAGGCTTGACCGCCTCTCCGGACTAAGTATATCAGGGAACCCGACAACCCCGAGACGATGAAAAAGTTTGGGCATCTTGACCGAGTTGTCTCAAATAAAATGAATAAGTATTAAAAAAATTAAAATTCAAAATAAATACATTTATTTCTCTTACATTAAAATGAAGCATTCTAACTCTATCTTGTAGGGTTGATAAAAAAAAATACAATATGTCGTCTTAGATTTACTTTACATGTTATTAGAGTATACAAACTCTATTTTGCAAGATTGCTATAAACAAATATGCTACTATAGCATCCTAAGATCTTTTCTTTTGAGTCTTCTTTTTTTTTATAGAATTAGGAAATGTTATGGTCAACTGACTATAAACACAAAATGAATGATGAACCTCAACTAAACCATCAACGTTAGTTCAGATGATTTCAGTTGGCAAGTCTGACATAAGTTAGGGTTGGTACTCATTCCTTTAGTTAGTCTTCATCTGATAAATCTACCCAAATTATAGGTTGATATTTATATTTGTGCCTTTTTCCTAGATTATCGGTAGGCTCGCTTAAGGAATAAACCTTCTACCCTAACCTAAACAAATTCAACTTAACTTTTCAAAATGAAACTCATAACCAAAACTAAATCACATAAATCACGACATTCACAATCATAGAAACATCATACATCTAGAAAATCTTAATTGGCACCAAATAAAACTGAGTAGAAATCCATTTTTAATTTTAGAATATTAACAATAATATGATTTGTACGCATATACATAACATAATGCTCCTATTTCTTATCTTCAAGTTCTCACTCATTGCACGTAAAGAGATGGTTGGACCCATGAGAACAACTACCTTATAGAGAGAATTATGTCTCGACATTCCAATTAGCATTTTGAACAGACCTTCTATGCATTCATCATCTAGTAGTTGCAAACCCACTTCACAACTTGCTTTGGTACACTCTACACTTATTAAAACTAAATATTTGAGTGTGGTGAGGTATAAAATATTTAAATTTGAAATTTTGAAATATGTTCGCATTAGTCGTAAGACATTACGCATAGCATAGATACTTAGGCAACTTGATTTATAATCAAGTCATAAGACTTATTGCTCCTAATAAATAACAGCCTGCCCTAACTTACATCATCAAGACCAGCCATGCAAGGTTTTGAATATGATTAGATGGTCTAAATGATAGCTTTTTCCGAGCAGTGTTATAATTTCATTTGCATTTCGTGTTTTCCCTTTATTTAGGTTAGGGTTCTGAAGTTTAACTTCTCTCGGTGAACTTCACCCTAGGACTCTGAGGTTGCTTGTCTAGTTACGATGTAAATACTTACATTTAGGCTTCTACATGATTATATGCTATGCAGTACAAGTTTTAATATTCTAATAAAGCATCAGGATGAAACATTAAAATTTATCTTCAATAATGACAAAAGCCAAATAATAGGATATTCTGGAATGCTAGTGGGATTCCTCGTTATCTTCAAGTGTCCCCTACCATTTTCTTTCTTTAGTTTCCATTAATAAACTGTTCAACTTTTTAGGTTTTCCAGTTTAGAAATCCAATGTCCAATT
Source organism: Papilionanthe hookeriana x Papilionanthe teres (assembly GCA_022702705.1). NCBI lineage: Eukaryota > Viridiplantae > Streptophyta > Magnoliopsida > Asparagales > Orchidaceae > Papilionanthe > Papilionanthe hookeriana x Papilionanthe teres. The sequence continues at coordinate 51,715,309 of CM040427.1, read as the reverse complement.
GTAAAAACCTAAACTTAGAAATTTCTTGAGAACAAGGTCATAGCCATAATCGAGAATTTTTTAAGTAACTTTTGTTTCTTAAGATGTTATTAACTATAGGAGCTTGCCTATATAGGAAGAGGAAGATCCCAGAACTAAACTACACCCTATCAAGTCTTTAAATTAGATAGAGAAAGTGAGCTATCTGATTTAAAGAACAGACCAGTGAAGATATCTAATATTTCTTTAGGTGAGTTAAACCCATTGTGAAGTTATACTTCTACCTTTAGAGATGTTTTACTACTTTTAATGACGTGTTACTTTGACTATCAAAACCTTCGAACCTCAACGAAATTCAAATGCCTCGTGTTGGAACGTGAAAATCAAAACCCGAGGCAGATCACAACAATAACAACCACATCAAGGACGAACCAACACCGAGCCACTCTATGGGTTCTTTGACGAACGAAAAGAAGTGCTAGAAATTCTTAGCTTATCGGTCACCTAGAAAAACTAGAAAACATTCACCAACATGGTGAATTTCCTCATAGTCGACTCATCACCTATATACAAGTTCATTTTCGATCCTCTGTTACTAAACTCTTTCTAAGTTTTCACATCCACATACCACATAGCTATAAAATTACCCGATGATGGACAAGTGATCACCATTCAAGGTGATCCAGAGCAGTCTCATACTCGTTTCCTTCGTACAGTCGAAAGCGTTCACCAATAACTTTTTGAGCATCATACCCAACGAGGAGGGGGTCTTGAGACCGGTGAGACTACCCAAAAAACTCCAGTGGCCAAAAACAACACTAATAAATTTTTCTCACAAAGTGATATTTTTTATGCAGATCACAAGAGCGAGCTGATCAATACCCTCCAACACCACCGAGATGTTTTACCTCATCAGCGCTGAGATGCTTTAAGTATCAATTGATGTCACCTGTCATCGACGGAAAGTCAACCCAACGGTTTAAAGTAAAAGATGAGGATGTCTGTTGTCACACTAGTGAGTCATCCAGAAAGAAATGTAGATGTTGTTGGATGCTAAATACATCCACGAAGTCCAATATCCGAGATTTCAGCAACCTCTGCTTGATAACAACATTTCTGAATAACTATATAAAGAAGATCTGTTGATAAAATACATACGACCGTCGTATTTACAATTTGGAATTTCTTTTCGGATTCCAGAAATTGGCCTATATACTGTGTACGAATAAGTGTTGTATTTGATGTCAAATTGTAACCCTACTCTCCCACTCATGAGAGAAAATATCATCTTTGCACTTACTCACTTATAGTGATTACTTCAACTATCCTAATCCCTATAATTTTTTCCCTTTCTAGATTTTTCCACATAAAAATTCTGGTATATTTCCTAATATCATATTGTTATTTCAATGTGTGTTGGATCTTCATGCAACATTAAAATATTAATTAATCCTCAATCGCCACTAATTTTCTGGCTTGCAACAACTATAAAGATTCAAATTTTTTTGTAAGTTTAATCTATAAACATTAAAAAAAAATCTCTATCATTAAGTACTTGACCGAGATCAATTTGAATGTGAAATTTCTTTTGATATTGCCAAGTTCATCTAATCATTTTTCTTCATTAAAAGCTCAATTAAGGAAGAACTACATACACATCACTCAATTCCTATGTATTTACATATCAAAGATCTAAAGTTGAATGTATATATATATATAAAATACTTATATACTTATATATGAGAAGATGTATTTCACCAGTCAAAGTAAAAAATAGTTATATTTTTTTATATAATATGAAAAATAATTGCGGTAAATTTAAAAGGTAAAGTTTAGGTGTTAGATATATAATTGTATAAGAGTTAGGAGGTGTGTGTAAATATCCTTTTATTTAAAGAAATTTAATATTCCTAGAGCTAAAATTAAAAAAAAAAAAAGATTGCTGTTAATTAGTAATTTCTTAAATTGATTTTCATAAAATTTTTAACTCTCATAAAAAAATAATAATTGGATTTGCATCACCAGTAATTGCCCCCTTAGGACCGTTACCGCCGCTCGCGCGCTTCACGCCGTGCGGACCCCGCCTCGCCGACTTACCTGTCGCAATCAGATAGGTCCCACTATTTAACAGCCCAATCAAGTCACGGGCACACGAACGGCTACACGTCTGAGTAAATGCAGCCATTGACGGTTAACACGGTCGTGTTAGTTGAGCTTAGTTTTGTTGTATAGGGCTGTGGGGCCACAACTCTTTGTGGCTATCATTAAGAAGTGATCCTACGAATTAATTTTATTGGGTTTAAGTTTTAATTATCTTGATTTATTTGATTAAAATATCTTAGGTTTAACATTATTCTTAATAAATGTCATTTTAAGTGAGCTATCATGCAAACACAATGATTCAATAGTTTATTTTGTATGATAAGTGTTGGTATCATATAAATGCCATTTTAGATGATATGTACATCTTTTTTAATTAAAAGTTTAAAATAAATAATAATTGATCATCAAATTAATATGATTTTTGAATGATAGTTTGGCATTGTGAGAGTGTTTTTAGTGCATGAAACTCTCATAATTATGTAGTATACGTAATTTTTACGTGTATTTTTATTTTTATATTTATGGGGTCGTGCGGAACTTATATTTTTTTCCGTGGATCACATCGGAGAAGAAGGGAGAGAGGAGGAGAGAGAGAGAGATCGTGTGTGTGTGTGTGTGTGAGCGAGCGAAGAAAGTGCTGTATTCTCTTCTAATTGATGTTCCTTATTAGAAGAAAAAAAATATCATCCTTTACATTATCATTTTCTCTTTTATATAGAGACATTTTATTATAAAATATACATAAAGAATAATTATATTCTGTTGAAAATGGGTGAGAGAGAATATATTTTCTATCTACCATCCGTGCACTTCATCTGTAAGAGGGCCGAGTGAAGAGGGCCGGCTGGAGTGAGTCGAGTGACAACTGACTAAGTTCAATAGATTATCTGGATAATCATCATAAACTACAAATTAAGATTTTTGCTTTCAAGAAGATTATTTTAAAAGAAACAAAAATGAAATTTAGATTTGTTTTAAGAAGAATATAATATATAATTTTATTATTTGTATGGATATAATAGTATTCTTAAAATTTAGATTTTTTTTTATAATTTCTATGTCTGAATCTTTACTAGCTTCTGAATACATTTGAATAAAGTATTTATTTATTGGGAAATTGAATTAAGTTTATCATTATTATAAGTCAGCCAGATATCTGAACATATATATATGTATATTGGATGGGCCCTGTTGACATCTCGATACATGCATGTGATGTTAATAAGAATTGTAGAATATAATAAGATGGGGATTTATAGACGCCGACATACATGTCACCTCACGTTATATTTATATTCTTTAAGACTTTTTTTTTCTTTTTGTAAAGATAATTCAACTCAAAACAAAATCATAAATTCCCTTTTTTTTTATATAACTTCATATATACTACCTTATAATCAAGTAAATTTCTTCTATATATCTATATATATATATATGGTGCGCGGGCTTTGGCTCATTGGTTGCTTGGTTGCGGCGCTTTAGCGTAAGTCCTCGGATCGGGGGTTCGAATCTCACCTATTACGGGGGATTTGAATGACACACGAGGCTGGAAGGGGTTTGCTCTCGATCGGTTCAACCTATAGGGTTGATCGACTATCTCCGATCGTCGATCAATCTTTATATATATATATATATATATATATATATATATATATATATATATATATATATATATATATATATATATATATATATATATAGTGCTGAATATATATTGAATATAAAATTGAATCAGATATCAATGAATGAAAAAATAAAAATAAATTTTCATTACATATCATCAACAAAAATAATAGCAATTTTGAAAAAAGAAAACATAAATTCTATAGCTATAATTGTTGAAAGCACTAGTATATCCAATACGTTACGTGCCACTAGTATGACCTGTTGAATAGCAGCCACTTTGAAGGTCGTAAGTCTCAACAGATCACGGGTTCGTATCATTCTCTGTTGATCCTCAAATAGTTAAGCACATGAAATTGGCGGGGGCACGTATAATAGCCTCCTGCCATTCTTTAGAAAAAGAAAATGAAGTTATTTTAAGGTGTAGGCTGATCACCATAGCATTTTTCTCTTCATTTGTTTTGATGTAGCTTATTTTATTCATTATATTATGGTTCAAAGAATCTTATGGTCGCAAACGGCCAACAAAAGAAATCAAATAAATGATACAATTGGACATTAATTATTTCCCTCTGTTCCTCTATCTCTCTCTCTCTCTCAATTGACCACTCATACTAGAATGGATAAAAATGGAAAAATAAGTAATTAAAGTTCATGGCGGTGTTCTAATAATTATTATTTTAACATATTTCTCAGCCTGCATGTGAACGGCTCTCGCAAGTCATCAGTTACAATTTGCACTGCTCACACCCTATTTTACTTCCATTTTTCTTTGCATTTGAGAGGCTGTTCTTGCAACTATAATTTGATATTTTTTTCATTAATGACACCATGAATATCTTTTGTGTTAGGTTTAGCTCATATATTAGATAAGGGACAGATGTTGGAGCGGAACAAAGCGAACCAGCGGAACCCTAGTGTACAGTATGTAATTACAAAATTAGTCTTGTACCATAAGTGGAATGTACTGTTTTTTGTGAAATAAATAAAAAAAACGCCGCCACTATTTGCTCTTGAGGATGTAGACATCTTGCCGAACTTCATTAAATCCATGTGTTTGATCTTGATTGTTCTGTTTTTGATTCTTGTGTTTCTTTGCCCTAATTACTCCACATTTTGGAAAAGCAGTTAGTTTAATTTCTATCCCGAATGTGTTGTGTATTCACCAACGAGAAAATATTACATCGTATGGGGTCGCACCGTTGGGCATACGAAAGTGACCCATCTGAACAACTGTCCGCATGTGGAGACACTGCACATAATATTTTCTCTTCACCAACCAAACAACATCATTAATCACAAAGGATAAGCTTAACTAAGTTTAATATGTTTAACATTTTCTTACTTTACTTTCGTCTATCCAAACAAAGTCATTGCCACATCCTTTAAAATAATGAGTGTATTTACTAATGGGGGTATCACACTTGTTATTCATTTACATAACTCGCTACTAAAGTTCGATAATTATTTGCGTATCACTTAAAGTTTTAACATCACATCAAAAGAACTGCATAAGTTTATGATACCAAAGTGTTATAAGTGCAAACAACAAACTTTGGGATTTAAATATGCAAATACACAAGAATTGTGTGATATGCAAGTAAATGCTCTAAACATAAAACATAAAAATAAAGAGTAAAGGGCTCATGTTCTGCCATGCATTGAAGCAATCATGTGCTGAATGAACAAAAGCAGGAGATGAAGATGATGCATGTGCAGTGAGTGAGCGGTTGTTAATTGGTCCACCAAATCTTCTCCCCGCCATTAATGAGCTCAATTTTAATGGAAGAGAGACCAAAACTGACACCCTTATAGTATTCCAGTACCGTCCTTCATCCATGTCTCATGTTCCAACCACTTTAATATTTACTCCCATTACTCTCCTCTCACTCTCTCCACCTTATTCTCAAATATTTATGACTGCAAATTACAAATTACACAAGTGGGACTATTATTTATAGAACAAATATAAATAGAATAATGTTTTGTTTTTTTACCAGTGGTAAAAAAGGAGTAAATCTTGGTGAAATTTTGCATTTTTTGGTCTTCAATTTATCTGCTCCAACTTTTATCAGCTTATCCTTTCAGTATTTAGCACATTCGCATTTTAATATTCTTATTATTATCTTATTCATTTTCATTATCATTGACTTCTTCGTAACAGTACAAGTCTAGTATATTTTCTTCATTAATTTACTAATTAAATTATGTGAGACAACATAACTCTATCAGATTTATTATCATTATGCATAACACAAATTCACACCACATTTCAGAACATTTTTAGAACATTTTACATACTAAAATTGTCACTCGCAATTATTGAATCATCAATCTCGCACATACAATTTGTTGCTCTAAGAACTGATTCGGGACTATTACAACTTTTTTTAAAAGATAATTGTGAAGTTAATATGGAGAAATCTACATTTCTAAGTTATTGTTGATATCATAATATATATATATATATATATATATATATATATATATATATATATATATATTACAGATTAATCGACGGTCGGAGACAGCCGATCAACTCCTATAAGTTGAACTGACAGAGGAGCGGACCCCCCTTCCAGTCCTATGTACTATTCAAATCATCTCGTAATAAATGGATTCGAACCAATGAGCTAAGGCTCACGCACATTGATATCACAATATATACATAGCTATATCTTAATTTTTTTATACTGATCATATCACACAATTCTAAACATTCATAATTGCATGCACACAACTGAAGTCCATAACATCACATAAAAAGTGCCGCCATCATAATCATTTCAAAAATGAAATACACATCTTCATGCACAAGTTTATAACATTAAGATGTTAAGTGCAAAAATCAAATTTTAGGAGTTTGATATGTAAACACATAAGAAAACAAAAGATAGGATTATTAAGATTCAATCCTATCAACACTGTCTTCTTTGTAACATAATATCATATTCACCGAATAGCCCCACCATAACTCTCCACTACCTCTCCAATTTTCTAATTCCCCCTCCTTCCCCTTTCTCTTCAACCTCCTCCTCACTTCACTACAATACAATTCCAAAAGCTGATCGGAGAAAACAATGGGCGGATACACTGAATTGTGAGTTACAGCATTTATTAGAGGGCTCTCAACTTGTTAGGGCACATGCGTCGGTTATATGGCCGGTTTTGACCGTTATATGCTTCCATCTTCTATTGGTTCTAAATGAGCATAAAATAACTTAGTTTGAAATAAAATAATATGGTTCACCTATCCACAACCGCTGCATTAAGTGCTTCCCTGAATTTTCTCTATCAGCTCTTTGGCCAGAAATCTATTGTGTCCTTATTCGGCTTTTAAATGTGTGGACTCTATTTTTCTAAATTGTACCGTTTGTCTTGCCTTGATTTTAATGCTGTTGTTTGAGTAGATAATGATATCATAATATGAATGATTAAAGAATAATTTTTGCCATTTTTTAATGGAAATTATTATCTGTCTAGGATGGCTGCAACTTTTTAAAAAATTAGTTAAAAAACTGTTATTAGAAAATCTATTAGAAAATTATAGAGGGAATTAGAAATATATTTAAAAAAAAGGAAACAGTTCTTTTGTAGCTATCTGTCACGCTCTCAAAAGAGCTCTTAAGAGAGGGTGGGCAGCCTGGGACTTATATACTGCTTTTCGGCTCTACACCTAACCGATGTGTGACTAAATGTCTCTTACATTCTTCTCCACTCAATCACATGATGCCCTCGTCACGGATCCGAGGGCCCTAGACCGTGGATAGTCCCACACCCGTGACAGTTAGCACTCTTTGATATCAACGTATCATACTGCTAGGAAAATCTCTTAAGTGAAGTGTGCACTGGAAGCTTATATCTTGTTTTTCGTACTTATGTTATCGTACTTTAACAAATCATGCTGATAATATAATAATAATAATAATAATTTATCACTATAAAAATTCTAAAACATGGCAAGAAAACAATCACCCAATAGGAATTGTGGTAACAATCTGAGACACAGAACATGCAAAAAATAACCATCTCGAATAAACTCAAACAAAAACTAGTCTCACAAAAACCTAATATCCTGATTTCCAAGAAAGACTGCTGCTAACATGATATCTATTATTACAACCCAAAACATATGGGTACATATGGGCCAATTTTTAACCCACCTTAATATAGTATTAACCAAATCACAAAGGAACGTTCACTTTAACTGAAGATTCATTTGATGCAGCTACATTTTTTTTTTTTTTTGGTAAGAGAATGTAAATTTACTGCAAATAACATATTTTTTTGAAAACTATTGAGGGTAATATAATTTTTTTTTTTCTTATATGAAAAATATCATACCAATTTCCTCACAACTCCTACACTTTAATAGATCTAATTAAAATAACTTCCCACCAAAGAACTTTCTAAACATCAACAAGAAACCAATGGCAAAATGAGTGAACTTGAAAAGCAAAAGAGAGAGAGAACCACTAAAACACAGCATAAGACGACTTCATAGCATCGAGCTATTACTCCTATAAAATGAGTCATACTGTATGACTGTATTTCATAAGCACAATACTCGTAGATAGTCTGTATATGATGTGGGGATTCATGACATTTATGTTCCACAAATCATTTTTATTTTTACCTTTTTTAAAAGTAAAATTGAATAAACAATACCAAACTAGCTAAAGACAGCACCAACAGAGAAACACAATTCACAGAGCACACAATGACCAAAGCTGACTGTTATTAACAAAACAAATGCTACAGGGAAACTGCAAGCATCCATGCATCAATTTTTTGATTTCCAATATGATCAGATTAATGTTATCAGTGCACTGCCGGTCCTCAAAACATAAGAAAACCCTCAATCAGAAGGAAATAAAATTAACCTAATACGAAATAGAAGCAGTAATAGTAATTGTTCTACCCAAATCATGGAGAAGTTAATAATAACTGTAATTTCAACTACATCATGAGAGGTCATTGTTCGCCATTACAGACAAGAAAGCTTAAGAGCTCATTGCCAAAGATGGGCTCATATAGCTAGTATGGCCTGTACCTCCAATCCATCCTTGAAGACCGGCTGCTGCCACTTGCTCCATAGCCGTACTGCAAAAGAGGGGAAAAATAGTCATAATTAATTCAATCATATTACATAGAGGGCAATTAGTTTTAAGTTTTATTTATTTTTTTTCTTTTTTTCAAGCCTCCATGATTCATTAGCATGCTTATTACTAGGGATTTACATTATTTGATCATAACCCGAAAAATAAAACCAACTCAAAATTTTTGGACAATTTGGTTCTGCTTTTAAATTTTAGTGTTTAGAACATTAGTTTTGATTCGTGAAATATTTGGTTTTTGATTTTTTTTATTGGCTTGATAATCACAACTTTCGATAAAACATGATTAAATAGTAATAAATTAAAACCCATTTTGCAATTCATATTATTTGTTGTGCTTACTTTTTTCATTTGAACTTCCATGAAAATAACCAATTGCTTTTCTAATTAGATAATTTTATTTATACTTGTTGCTTATCAATTATGTAATAAAAAAATGCACAATTTATATAAATTGCACAAATAATTTTTAAATATAGTTAAACATCAGTTAAACTAAAACGACACCCAAATAACATAACCAAATTCTCGTTCAGTTTGATTCAATTGTGCATTTTTTTTCATAAGTTTGATCCAAATTTTTAGACATCCAAAATCAATTGAAATAGCAAATTTATCATCCAAACTTTATCCAAACCAACCAAATGCACACTTCGATTCATTACAGTGAAAAACATTCTTAAAAAATGAAGGAAAGAAGGAGAAAAAAAGGTATGACCAGCTGCAATTAGCGCACTTACATCATCAAAATCCAGACTTCCATAAAGTCTGCCATAAGAGCGTACCGGGCCAAAACCCCCGCCATAGGCCACAGCTGGATCAATGTAGCCACCGACTGTAGCATCAGCATCATCCAGAGGAGTTGCAGAGTCTATTGCCACCTGCCAACAAATCAATGGTTAATAATGAGTTTAATTTTAGCTGACAATTATAATTGAAGTATAAAACTTTCTTAACAACAGCCCTACACTCGCGTCTATGATTCAAGCTAATTATGGTCAAAAGAGACTTTAAACATATAATTTTATTTTCCAAGTGCTTACTCATGTTTATAGTATTTTAATATATTGATTTGGTCGAAACAAGGTAAGAATGATTCTTAATCTATACCATTGCAACTTATATGCACTCTATCACATTCCGATGCATACACTATTTCCCCGAGTCATCAAACATGACGTAAAAATTTGCATCTCCATACAGCACAATTTAAGTAGTTCATAATGAATTTCCAAATTAGTAAGTATTTTTATTCATTCAAATTCACCATTTATTCCATCGCCAAAAACTGCAAAGGTTGCACAATGGGAACTTTTACATCAACAATTTCAATAGAAATCATTAGGCTGCAGTGCGGAACCAGCTTCAATCTTAAGATTGGACAAAATCACCAAAAGTTTAATTTTTAGATATTGGGGGAAAAAATTATTGAAAGTGAGAAAATACAATAAATTGATTGAATTACATTAAAAATATTAATTTTTCTATCATTTATAGAGAAATCTCCAATTTCATGTACCTCTTGTCCAAGTATTTCATGATTTCTTCGTGAAACCCGATCAGCGACACCATCATCAGCGAACGTGACAAAACCAAAGCCTCTGTGGCCAGATCTTTTTGGATCCTGAACAGTAGTATAAAATCATATAAACAAGCATTCCATAAAACTATCCTATAGACTCAAATTTCTTTATACCTTCGGAACATAAACATCCAAGATACGACCAAATCTCCCAAAGTACTGGCGCAGATCTTCAGAACTAGCCTCTTGAGGAAGTCTGCCAACAAAGATCTTCTTGCCCATTCCACGAGGAACTTCATGCATCCCCCCTCCCAAAACATAATAAAAACGAATTATTTTTCATAAGAATTCGAATGAATTAAACTTTTTGCAATGTTTTGGCAGATTTGCAGAATTGAGGGGGAAAGAGATAAAAGGAAGAGACTGCTGCAACACTTACTTCCATAAGCACTGGGATGGTCATATAATGTTGGAGCACCGAGAGCTGCATAGCGAGTTGCAGCACTGATATAAGCATTATAAGCACCATATCCACCCTGTGCCATTCTGCTTGGGTATTTCGGATATTCCTCCTGAATTGAATAGGGTTATAAGCCCAGAATAGTTTAATTATGACAATCAACATAAAAAAGGAGCATCCTCATGAACTAATGATGAAATTAAAGACATTCAGGAGATACCTTTGGGGTAGCACGATCAACAGCTATAGTAGAACCATCAAGCTCATGCGTTTCAGCCATCAAGGTTTCTACAGAATCTGTTCAACCAAAATGGACGCACTTTAGTTCCAATATCAAGAGAAACATGGTTTTAAGGCGATTAGAATGGAGTAACTACACTTATGTTGAAGCCCCCTCAGAGCTTAGTTGTTTGCTTGACGATAGAAGACATGTTTTGGAGGACAATTTAGCAGATTCTATCATTTAGTTGGGTGTGAAAGAAAACAATATGATCATTTTGAAAGACATGTTTTCTATCTACAACAAAATAAGGCCTTAACTCAAAAAATCAGATAATTCTGCAATCTGCAGTTTTTGGAGAGATTTGTGAGCATGGGTATCAATGGCTAAAATACAAGCTCCAAAATGAACTCGAATATCAAATGCTTCCAGCACAAATAATATTAAATATGTTTCAAAGGAATATGACAGAGTTACACCTGTAACACTCTGATGAGAAAATGTAAAGGCATAAAACCATTCCTGTTGGTCGCATTTGAATCAGAATCCATGCTGAGTTAATCTAAATTCTTCTGTTCTTCATTCAAAATAGCCCAATCCTTGTTTTGATTTCAAGCTCACAGCAGGAACCAAACATCTTCCAGCATGTCAATTATAAGAATCACAAGGAGGCCGACTCTAAATCAGGATGAAGTTTTAACTTATCCATTGTTTTGAAGAACTTGTGAAACCTACATTTTGAAACCCGTTTCATTCTGAGGCATTTCATAAAAGAATTAAAACTGATGCTTTTCCCGTGTTCCCCCTCGCATTTCAATACCCATGTCTCAACTAAACGTCGTAAGTTCTGACTTTTAGGATTTCTAACCACTGAGCTACGAGTTTCAAACTGCTCAAGAAACTTTTTTTTTTTAATAAGAAAACCACCCTCCGTCCCCTCTCTTGTTAATTTCCCCCATCCTGCAAGCCTCTCTCGATTTCTCTGTCGACTCCAATTTCAATGAGCAAAGAAATTTAAACGCCCTAACATTGAGATGTAAATTTTTTGAAATCTTAGCATTCTTATTTTTTGATCCTACATTCAGGAATGATAACACCGATTTGTTTCAAATATTAAATGTAATCATATCATTTATTATTTCCTTTGACAAGTACATTTTGTTTACTGAATTGTTTCTCCACTAAGCTCACTTTGCAAAATCTACTTTGTCTAAATGTTTTATAAGTATAGATCATCATGACTAGGGCTGTCAAAAAAGCTCGTTGTTCGCGAACAGTTCGTGTTCGGTTCGCCAAAAAGTTCGTGTTCGATTCGTTCGATAAGCAAACGAGACGAACACAAACAATTTTTTTCGTTCGGTTTGTTAAACGAACCAAACACGAACAGTGATGTGTTCGTTTGTGTTTGGTTCGTTATTATTCGAAATATAAAATAATTTAAAATAATTATATATAAAAAATTATGATATTTTAAAAATAATTATATATTATAAAAATTTATCATATTTTAAATAATTAAACTACTATAAATTATAATATATGATAAATTATTAATAACAATAATAATATTATAGTAATTAATTATATTAATATAAATATTATAATATTATAATTAATACACTATCACTATATATTAAAATAAAACCCTAATCAAAACTCTAAATGCGCTTATTCGGTTTGCTTAATTTGAGGAAGTATGGGTTACCGATGTGTACGGAATACCGATCAATTTGTTTCGTTTTGAGGAAGTATCACTATCAAAGCTAGAGTACGTCGAAAAAGCTCGTTGTTCGCGAACAGTTCGTGTTTGGTTCGCCAGGAAGTTCGTGTTCGTTCGATAAGCAAACGAACCAAACACGAACAGTGATGTGTTCGAACATTTCGAACACGAACACTAGCTATGTTCGTTCGTGTTCGATTCGTTTACACCCCTAATCATGACTGAAGATTTTGTTAAATTTTAAATTGAGTATGGTGTGAGTCGATTCTCATTTAATTTATTATAATATTTGGACAAATGTATTGTTTTATTTCCCTCTACTATTAAACATTGAATGCATAATGATTGACAAAATTTTAGGCATTAAAAATAGTTAAGATAGTGTTTGCATGCCCTCTAATAAATAAATGTTTTTATAACTATTTCGTAAGTATTTTATTTGAAAATTTTGTAATTAATTATTTGAATTTTTTTATGTACTACAAAATCATTGTAAACTACAGTGGTGAAAGTTCGCGTTGAGAGAAAAAATATTGCTTGAAAGTATAGGATTGAAGTTGAAAAAGAAAAGGAAAACTATACTAGCACACATATATATACATATTGAAGAATTTGTGAATAGAGCACTAGAATTTTATTGATAGAAAGAGTGGGATTGTGTTGTTTTGTGTGTGTGTGTGTGTGTGTGTGTGTGTGGGGGGGGGGGGGGGTGGTTTACATATACCTAATTACAAAGACACTCTTAAAAAGAAAGTAATAAAAACAAAATGAAAAGAAATAGGAAAGGAAATAAAAATAAGAAAAAAGAGATAGAAAAGGAAATAAAAACGGAACACATAAAAATAGAAAATAAATAATGCAAAAATCAATACAAATCTTTGCATAATTATAATATTCTCCTTCAAATTAAAGTATAGATGCCAGTCATGTTCAACTTGGATTTGAAGTCATCAAAACAGTTGTCGAGGAAAATCTTTGTGAGAATATCCGCTAGCTGGTCACTGAAGGGCACAAAAGAAATGCAAATTTCCCCGAACTCTAGTTTTTCCTTGATGAAATGTCTGTCAATCTCTATATGATTTGTATGATCATGCTGGACTGGGTTGTGAGTGATGTTGATGGCGGCCATATGGTCACAGAACAATTGTAGAGGGACAAAGGTCGGCATATGAAGTTCTCAGAGTATGATGCATAACCAGAGAGCTTCACAGATCCCCAAGGATAAGAACTAGAATTCAGCTTCAGCACTACTCCGAGCAACTATCGACTGTTTTTTACATTTTCCATTTGACGAGATTTCCTCACACAAATAAGCAGTACTCAGTGGTAGATCGCAGGTCATGGACGGACCCGACTCAATTAGCATATGTGTAAACAACAATAGAACGAGGGTGTGGCACGAGAAAAACAAACTAGAGTTTGATGTGCCTTTTAAATAATTGAGAATCTGGTGGACATGTTAGAGATGGTGCTTATAAGAGTCATGCATGAATTGACTTACAATACCAAATGCATGTCGAGGTGTGTATGAGAGAGGAAGATGAGTTTCCCCACAAAGCGTTGGTAGTGGGTCTTGTTCACAAAAACAACAGTGGGCGCATCACCTAATTTTTCATTGGGATCGATCGGAATAGCCACCGATTTGGAAAAAAAATTATTCTCTTTTAACAGGTCAAGCACATATTTGCGTTGAGAGGCAAATCCACCGAGATGACCGAATAACTTTCATGCCCAAGAAATACCGGAGAGATCCCAAGTCCTTCATTTCAAATGAAAAGAAGATAAAAAGACACTCACAAGGAAAGTAATAAAAAATAAAAAGAAATAGGAAAGGAAATAAAAACAGAACACATAGAAATAGAAAATGAATAATACAGAAATTAATACAAATCTCTGCATAATTATATTACTCTCCTTCAAAATAAAGCATAGATGTCAGTCATGTTCAACTTGAATTTGAAGTCATCAAACAGTTGTCGAGGAAATCTTAGTAAGGATATCCGCTAGCTGGTCACTAGACCGGGCACAAAAGAAATGAAAATTTCCCCAAACTCGAGTTTTTCCTTGATGAAGTGTTTGTCAATCTCTATATAATTTGTATAATCATGTTGAACCGGGTTGTGAGTGATGCTGATGGTGGTCTTATTATCACAGAACAATTGTAGAGGGACAAAGGTCGGCATATGAAGTTCTCAGAGTATGATGCGTAACCAGAGATCTTCACAGATCCCCATGGATAAGAACTGGAATTCATCTTCAGCACTACTCCGGGCAACTACCGATTGTTTTTTACTTTTTTTCATTTTACGAGATTTCCCCACACAAATGAGCAGTACTCAGAGGTAGATCGCGGGTCATGGACAGACCCGACTCAATTAGCGTCTATGTAAACAACAATAGAACGAGGGGTGTGGCACGAGAAAAACAAACTAGAGTCTGATGTGCCTTTTAAATAATAGAGAATCTGGTGGACATGTTAGAGATGGTGCTTATAAGAGTCATGCATGAATTGACTTACAATACCAAATGCATGTCGAGGTGTGTATAAGCGAGGAAGATGAGTTTCCCCATAAGACGTTGGTAGTGAGTCTTGTTCACAAAAAGAATAGTGGGCACATCACCTAATTTTTCATTGGGGTCCATCGGAATCCATCGGGATAGCCACCGATTTGGAAAAAAAATTACTCTTTTAACGAGTCAAGCACATATTTGCGTTGAGACGGGCAAATCCACCGAGATGACCGAGCAACTTCCACGCCCAAGAAATAGCGGAGAGATCCCAAGTCCTTCATTTCAAATGATGTAGCTAAATGGTCTTCCAAATACTCCAAAGCTGGTAGATCATTACCTATGAGCACAATATCATTGACACAGACAATATGGATAGCAATTTAGCCATTGAATGAATGCAGGAAAAAGAGAGTGATTCGATTGAGCCAAAGAAAAACCATAACCCACTACCACCTTTGTGAATTTCTCAAACCAAGCCTGCGGAGATTGCTTTAATCCATAGATAGACTTTCGCAACTGACAAACTTGCCCTTGGGAGGCAGTAGATTCAAAGCTTGGAGGAATGGACATGTACGCCTCCTCTGTGAAATCTCCATTCAAGAATGAATTCTCCACATCGAGCTGGATTAAGGGCCAATCCAGATTCACCACAAAAGACAACAAGACACGAATGGTGTTTAACTTAGCCACCGAAGCAAATGTCCCCTCATAGTCAGCTTCGTAGATATATGAGTAGTCTTTGGTGACAACCCATGCTTCGTTGTGTTCAAAGGACCCATCAAACTTGGACTTGAAAAAATAGGGAACACTTTCAAAAAATGAGACATCCACACTCACATAGATTCTATTTGTGATAGGATCCAAGCATTAATACCCTTTTGAGTGGTGGAGTATCCTAGGAAGACACATTTTATAGATTTGAGATGAAGTTTAATACAAGTGGGGGCAATGTTCCGAACAAAGACCGTGCACCCAAATATTTTGGGATCTAACATAGTGAAGACCGGATTTGTGGGAAACTATGATGTTAGGATGGCTAAGAGATTTGGAAGTTATGAATTTTAGATGGAACTCTATTGATGAGATAGATGGCAATTAGTATAACATCATTCTAAAACTGTTTTGGAACATAATGGAGCGAACAACATCAAGAAGATATTGATTTTCCCCTCTACTACCCCATTTTGTTGAATATCCGCATACAAGTTATAGTGGAGGATGCCCTTACTTACCAAGAATTCTCCTAAAATAGAGTTAAAAAAAACTCAAGACTATTGTAGGCCTAAAGAACCTGAATTGGAGTTTTGAATTAGGTTAAAATGAAAGCGTAAAAGTTTTGAAAGGTGACAACTTCCAATTTAACTTTTAAAAAAAAATCTCACATCCTTTAAGTGTGGTGAATCCGTATTGACTATAGAAAATTAAACTCAACCACTAGGAAAGACCATTTTCCATTACCTCTTCTTGACCAGATGTTGCATAGGTAAGCTGGTCACCCATTTTTCTGTTAGACGGATATCCAAGGTACCATCAGATTCTCATAACTCTGGAGGATCAAGATAAAAAAACATTCACGAGCCCATATGGGACTTTCGTCTTTAGGAGGATGTCTTTCGAATTGTGCAATGAGTCTGCCAATTTTCAGTGCCGCATGATGTTCATATTTAAGGACCTGATTGAAAAATCAATTGAAATTTTTATGGACGATTTCTCTCTTTTGGCCATTCGTTCGATTTAGGTTCCTAGAGATGTTCTTTGGAGAGTACTTGAGAAGAAAGGTGTTGATATGACTTATATTCAAGTCATTAAAGATATGTATACTAGAGCTGTTGCATGTGTTCGAACTGAAGGAGGATTGACCAAATATTTTACTATTTCTGTTGGTTTACATCAGGGATTGGCTTTAAGCCCATATCTTTTTGCTTTATTTATGGATGGTCTTACTGGACATTTACAAGAGGATGTACCTTGGTGTATGCTTTTTGTTGATGATATCCTCCTCGTGGAGAAGATGAAAGAAAAAGCCCCAGAAAAACTTGAATTATAGAGGTCTACATTGGAGTCTAAAGGTCTTCGTTTGAGTATAACTAAAACTGAATACATGGAAAGTAATTTTAGTAATAGTATCTAGTGACAGAAGTGTAACTTTGGGTAATCAAATTATTAAAAGGTGTGAACGATTTAGATATAGATGGGGATGTTAATAGTAGAATTTAGGTTGGTTGTTTGAAGTGGAGGAATGCATCCGGACTATTGTGTGATAGAAAAGTACTGCTTAGACTGAAAGGAAAATTTCATAAGATGGTGATGAGACCTGCAATGCTCTATGGTGCTGAATGTTGGCCTTTAAAAGAGAAGCATAATGCTAAGTTAAGTGCTGCCGAGATGAGAATGATTAGGTGGATGAGTGGCTTTACACTTAAGAGACTGGGAAGTGGCCCTGACGGTCAGAACAAAGATTTTGGAAGGGCATATGGCCAATTGGGAGGTAGTTGGCAGCGGAATCTGGGAGCTTGGGAGATCTGAACAAACCAACTGGCGTCAAGGAGAGGCCCGGCGACAGCTAGGTTAGAACCATGACTCTGATACCATGTTAAAATAGAATCAAGGTAGATCTTATTTATGCAAAGAGGGGTATATATAACCATTATAAAATCTAATAGTAAAGAATAAAATAAATACATGATACAACAGAAAAAGAAAATACATAATAAAGAATCCAAGCTAATAACTTAAAATAAACAGGAATTAATAATGGAAAAATTAGCCATTAAGAAATATTCTAATATTTATTTTTATTTCATCTTCTAACTCATTCGTGTAAAATAATAAACCTCCAACAAAGAAGATATGGGCATTGACTTATTGGAGATTCAACATGATATTCCCTTGAGATGATAAGAGAGTCATTTATTGAATGACTTAATCTTAGAAATGACTTTAACCAAGTAATATCACCAAACTTTTAGATTGTATGTTGCAACATGACATTATAGAATGGCCGAGTCTAGCTAGCAGCACTTACTGTGTACATGGAACCTAGCTCGTTGCATGGAAATTCACGATTGGTTAACAAAAGCATATACTAAAGATAGTAGTTCTGATTGGAAATTGATTTTGGAATTAGATACAAATGAGTGAGGCAATTGGAATGCTAATGCAGCCATTCTTTTAAAAGGAGATGAGCAATGAGGGATCGCAAACAGGTCATCTCCAGGGTAGAATTGTAGATTATTGTTTGTTAAGTTAGAGCTTGAAGACTATTGAAAACTTATTTTGCACCCTTTTTCTAAAAAAAAATTATGAGTGGATGACAATTGAATGATTCAGTATAAAGATGTGGATGCATTCAACAAGTACAAGTAGAAAGACGCATTATATTTTAAAAATGCAGAGATGAAATTATTTATTTATTCTTTACGAATGAAGTATTAATTTAACACTGTCATTGCCAATCCCAAACCCGAATATGAAAAGTGGAAGGTTGTGATAAGTAGTCGACAACCAGCGTAAAACTTGACGAAAAAATTCATGACATGAATCATTTTGAGCATTGTGTAAGTGCTAGGGCATCCCTTCGAAGCGAAGTGTTGTATGACCTGAATAAAATGAGCTATACCGGCGCCCGGATGAACTGTCAAATAAACAAGGGTTCCCATATTACGGACGGATGTAGGTAAATAAGTTCGTCCATGATACTAATAATTAGATAGGATCTTAGAATATAGGTACTTTCAATTGTATATTAATGAAATTAGTTGATATTATGATTCATAGAAAGATAAGTTTCTTGTGTATTCAAGAAACTGAATGGGATGGAGAAAAGGCTAAGAATATTGATAACATAGGTTTTAAATTTTGGTATTTTGATAAGAGTTGCACTATAAATGGTTGTGTAATTATATATAAGAGTTTGAAAGATACTATGATAAAAATTAATAGAGTTTGTGATAGAATTATAGCACGCAAGATTATTATTGATACTAAGATTTTTAATATTGTAAGTGCTTAAGTTCCTGAAGTATGTTTAGATATATGTTTTAAAGATAAATTCTAGAATGACTTAGAAGACTTAATACACTTGATACCTATTGAACAAAAAAATTTTATAGGAGATTTAAATGGACACGTCGATAGAGTGGCAGAAGATTTGGCTACGGTTATAAAACGATTAATGAAGAAGGTAGAATCATATTAGATTTTGCTTTAGCATATGATTTGGTTATTACTAAAACTTTATTTAAGAAAAGAGATGATCTTATTACATATAAGAATGGATCTAATAAAACACAAGTTGATTATTTTCTTATGAATAGAAGAGATCGTTGAGATTGTGAAGATTGTAAGGTCATTTCAAGTGAAGATTAAAGTAACCAACATCGATTATTAGTTTTAGAATTTAAGATGAAGAGTTGTAAAAAAAAAATATTATGATTCATCATCGTAGAATTAGATGGGGCTACCTAAAAGACTTCAAAATTTGGGATGTTTATGAAGAAGCAAATACGATGTGGGAAAAAATAAAAAAATACTATTAAACAAGTGGCAAAAAATGTACTTGGAGAATCAAAAGAAAAAATTTATATAAATAATTAGTTGGTGGTGGAATAATAATATGCAAGAAAAGATAAAATATAAGAAGTTATGTTATAAAAATTGGTTAAAATGTAAAAGCTTAGAGAACTGGAAAAAATATCAAACAGCCTACAGGGAGTCTAAAAGAGCAATCTATGACACTAAAAATTCTGCTTTTAATGATCTTTATAATAGATTAGATACTAATGAAGGTGAAAAATATATGTATAAAATGTCAAACAAAGTGGAAAAAAAAGTAAAAACTTAACACAAGTTTATTAAAGATGAAAATCAGAAAGTATTTTTCTTAGAAAAAGATGTTCAACATGGGAGAGTGAGTTTTTTTTATAAACTTTTTAATGAAGTTTCCGAAAATATGATCGACCTTAAAGATCTTAATTTTAGTGATCTTAATATCGTTTGAGTGGAACTAAAACTAAATACATGGAATGTAATTTTAGTAATAGTAGCTCTAGTGACAGAAGTGTCACTTTGGGCGATCAAATTATTAAAATGTGTGAAAGATTTAGATATCTAGGGTTACATTGTTCAAAGCGAAGGTGATATGATGGGGATGTTAACAGTAGAATTCAAGTTGGTTGGTTGAAGTGGAGGAATGCTTCGAGCCTATTTTGTGATACAAAAGTACCTCTTAAACTGAAAGGAAAATTTTATAAGATGGTGGTGAGACCTATAATGCTCTATGGTGTAGAATGTTCGCCTTTAAAAGAGAAGCATGATACTAAGTTACGTGTTGTCAAGATGAGAATGATTAGGCGGATGAGTGGCTTTACACTTCCGAACAAAATGTGAAATGAATATATCTCTGATAAGGTTGGTATAGCTCCAGTGACGAACAAACTTAGAGAGTTGCTTTAGATGGTTTGGTCACATTAAACGTAGATCATCTGATGATCCGACTAGGAGAGCAAATGTTTTAGATTCGACTTTTGTTAAGAAATGCAGAGGTAGACCAAAGAAGACGGGCTTATTGTATAAAAAATGATCATAATTTATTAGAATTAACTGAAAATATGACATTAAATAAGACGCAATGGAGAAAAAGGATTCATGTAGCCGACCCCACTTAGTGGGATTAAGACTTTGTTGTTGTTGTTGCTATTGTTATTGTTAATGAAGTGTTAATTATATATAGAAAAAATAGCTAACAGACACACACACACACACACACACACACACACACAAACACACGCGCGCACACACACACAGAGAATAAGAGAGTAAATCAGGGAAGATATCTTTTTATGCATGCACTAAACTCTTAAATAATGGAAATGACCATCACTCCATGTGGCCATTGGCCCAAACTTGTTTAGCAAGACAAATATATTTTGTTGTTCATGTAGCCGACCCCACTTAGTGGGATTAAGACTTTGTTGTTGTTGTTGCTATTGTTATTGTTAATGAAGTGTTAATTATATATAGAAAAAATAGCTAACAGACACACACACACACACACAAACACACGCGCGCGCACGCACACAGAGAATAAGAGAGTAAATCAGGGAAGATATCTTTTTATGCATGCACTAAACTCTTAAATAATGGAAATGACCATCACTCCATGTGGCCATTGGCCCAAACTTGTTTAGCAAGACAAATATATTTTGTTGTTTGTGTGTGTGTGTTTGTGTGTGTTTTAATCTTGTCTTTATTTGTATCACGTCATATTTGTTCTTGAGCCACACTTTTAAATGATAATTGTACACATTTTATCAAATAAATAGCATCAGAGCTGAAGGTTCAACTGCAATGAAATGATTCCATGCAGTTTGTATCCCCATTTGTCTTAGCAGCGTCTGTCATAATTGAGCAAGGTTCAAAAATAGGAATGCCGCAATGGCATCATAAGGGTTATTGGGCTTGTGGTGCATGTGCAAGATGATTTTACATATCTCAAATTAAGAGATAATTGCAAATATGAAAAGCTCTCGTGAATGGAGGATATTGTAATACAAGAGTACTGCATTAAATTTAACATAAAGTAGTTGAAAAATATGCTAAACAGTAAATATCAGGTGATTGACATTCAACTATAAGCTCAAGCTTTGAGTTAAAAATGGATTTGGTCATGATCTCTCCAAGTTCTAGGCACACTAAGCTAATTTTTTTCACAAAGTTTACTAAAAAATAAACTTATTAAACTAATTTAACAACTAGATTAGGCAGAGGGATTTGAACTTCTTGTTTCCATGGGAGTTGGATTTTGAAATTATTCAATAAATCGAGAGGTGCCTGTTTAATTGAATTGGGAGGCAAGATGATGTTCAGGCTTTGTTCCCACCACTTGGTCTTGTTAAAACTGGCTATGGCGGTGGTTTAAATAGGCGTCCAGACATTTGGAGTCATTACCGGATAATTTAATTTCAGTGGGTCCTCCTTCAAGCGCTGCTTGCAAAGATATTCTTTGCTCTTTCTAACGGGAAAAAATTTACATTAATAAAATACTAATATTGTTGTTCGTGGGTTGATTGGGAACTTTTTTTTTTCTCATGTTCAGAGGCAAATAGTTACAGCAAATGGAGATTTCAATTCAGGCTATAGGTTGGCATAGTTGGCTATTGTGGGATTTAAATTAAAGTCAACACTTCACTATCTTTAGAAATTAAATCAAATTTAAATTGCTAATGATTATTTGCAAACCTTATCTACTAGCCTATGTAAAAAGGAATCAATAATTAGTAATCCACAGCATGTAATTCAAAGCATATAGCATGAATAAAATTTTCAAAAAATATTATAAATAATCAATAAACAATCTTCAACTAACTTAAATGTGTCACAGCTATAACTTGAAATATTATTGACCTAACATTTCACCCTTAAAATAAAGTTATAATTTCTTTTAAGCAAATTATCATGAGAAAAACAAAAAAAAAAATTATATTATTCTATAACAACTTAACAAATCTTATGCAAATGTCTTCACTATTATGAGCTCATCATGGAACCTATGACAAACATGAACACAAAAGTGCAAAGGAAAACTAGCACAACAAATCACAGGAAACAAAGTATGCCTTTGGATAAACAATTGGCTAGACTCTCAAGACATCGATTTTAAGAAGTTTACTTCAAATTTTATAATAATTCTAAGATTGATTTAAAAAAATATCGCCCAATTGATGTCAGCAACATAGCCGTTACACCACCAAAAGAGAGGTTTTTTAATCTGAAATTTAAACCTACACATAATGTGAACGCATTGGGTTAAAAAGGCTGCTTTGTTGTTGAAGGAGCTATGACAAACTTGAACTAAAAAGAGCAAAGGATAACTAGCAAAAACATTTGTAGGAAACCAATCATGCCCTTGGAAAAGCCATCGACCAAGCTCTCAACGCTCTGAATTAAGAAGTCTATATAAATTGTTAAAAGCAGTTCTGAGATTAAAGAGAACACCTAGCCCAACTCCCACATTCCCGCCCTACTTACCCATAAAAACATGATGCTATTATTCACCATCTACCTATTTTATAGCACAGCCACAGGTCTTATTCATCATCATTAGCCTTATACTAATTATTTGTCAGCTTTATAAATCCTCACTTATCTTTCAATTCTAAGAAGTATTGCATGAGCTATTAAACTTAGGAGATTGTTTTGCACAACTATTAGTAATAGTATTTGATACAACTTTTCTCCAAACAAATCTCTACGCATTAATTCTATCCACATCCTGTTAGAACATATTCTACCTTCATTGTGTATCCCCAAATCATCAAAGTCAACTTTTTTACTATGTTATCTTCGATGGATACCAACAAGCTACTCCAACAATTTTACATTAAAATAATTATTTATTATTCTATCCCACCTAGAATTCGGATATATCCAAAATAAAATCCTTATGAGACAACATTCAACTCGTTGTAAATGATTATTTCATTTTTCCACAAATTGATCCAAAGAGCATGGTTCGGTAGAATTACAGCTTTATAAAACAGAATATCTATACCTCCATCATAGTCACTTATCACTAATATAGCCAAGGCAGCACTTAATTCAATGTTTCCAACCTCGCAACCTTAAGCTTAAATTACCATCAAAGATATCTAGTTGCATTCTACTGCTAGATTATTCTATTAGTGATTAATAGATAAAATTCATGTCCCAACTTGAAGTTTATTAAACTATTTTTTGCTATTTTATCTGACAGACGGGACTACCTCTCATAAAAAAAGGTCATAAATGATCACTATTGTCAATAGACCAATTCAAACTACACATATTGACAAAAAATGCATTAGTCATCTTCAACCAAGAGCAAGGTGAAAAAAGGCCCCCAAGGATTTCTTTCTTCCTTTTCCTACTCGTTCAAAAAGCTTGAACAAACCATTAATCCATAGTTAGATACCAAGATCACAAGATCCTCGGTCCAATTCAGAGAACTTTAGCATACTCTAATTATTAGTTTTCAACCATGAAAATAAACTTTATCCAACAAATTTTCACATCCAAAAGACTCCCACTAGCAGGCAAACATCATCAACTGAACTTAGGATCATAATAAGTTGAATCAATGCAGCTATAGGCAATAAGAAAAAAAAATTGCATGACTAACTTTTGTACTTCAGCATAAAAAAATGAGAATTAGTAGGGATCGGAAGGTTAAGAGGAATAGGCAAAGAAGGGAATAAAGCAGAAGCAAACCAGCACTAGCAAAAGTAATGAATCCAATTCCACGGTGTCCTTTTGAACTCCGTTCCTGCAGAAAAGTAAATACCAAAGGCTTAGTTGCCATTTAAGATACTAAAAGATGTTAAACTAACCAACACCGTACATAGAATAATGTTCTCAAGTATATTGAGAATAAGCCATCAGGTGTCATAGGAAATATGCATCCAAAGAGGAGAATTCATTAAATATAGTTCTTCAAAATCGGATAAGATTTTGGTCTCGATTGGGCTCAAAAGGAAGTTAACTTGCCAATTAATAAGCCAATCCTAACTAGAAGCAAACTAAAAATTAAATATAGCCCAGATAAAATCAAGCAAGCTCAAGGTTGAATCGGAATATAAATGTGCATATAAGAATGCATATGCTCATGCGATAATATGTATGTATCTATGTTGGAAGAAGAATTTATTTAATGAAAATCAAAACCAATCAACTTTTCAGATCAAATCAAAGCCAAGAAGAAATGTTTAGTCCCATCAAAATCAAATTGAGATAGACTATAAGCAGGCAAGGCTCCGCTCAAGACCTAATTAAATTACTTTCAGCTGATCTTCAGCTAGCGTTGGATAAGCATGAGATCATATAATTGATAGACATACTACCAAAAATGATTTTAGTATCGACAACATGAGAATTGATTAGTACAAATGGATATCAAATCCCTAATAAACTCTAAGACACCTTATCTTAGTTGAAACCATCCTTGAAGGTGCTACAAGTATGGATAGTCATATGAAAAACATAGTAAACAACTGCGAATGCTTTTCAATACAAATAACAAATAATTATTGAATTGACAATCAAATCAAATTTCTTCATATTATCAAAGTAACATACAATAACTACGAACATCCTCATAACCTGTCCTAAAAAATTTTGCTTGTCTGCATGAATCATTCTGAAACCATAACTAATAAGATTTGCACACACCTCCCAACATGAAGCTCATTATTTTCAAAGCACTTAACCATAACACAATGTACAAGGGTACCTTCCGCTTTAATAAGCAAAGTAGAAAGCAAAGTGGTGCTTTTACTAACTAGAATATTTATGAGTTGTAAATTATATACATGCATACATTAGTTGTTTAACTAAAAAAACTTAAATTATCAAGTAATACCTTTTCAACAAATATAATGATAGGTTCAATAACAATAATATTCAACTATTCCAAAATAAGAGTACTTAAAAATTAAGAAAACACACATGAAATTGAGTGATCAACCAAAGTCTAAGGAACAGAGGCAATGTAAAGCAAACGAGTATAAAGACGTTGAGAAACATTCTCAAGAAAAAGCTTGTGAGCATGAAGCCATAAACATTAGCAATAAGAACTAGTAGGGGCATAAGCACACCACAAAGGAGCAATTAAACCTAATGGAAGAAAATAAAAACTAATGATCAACTCTTAGATAAATAGCGCACTTACTCTCAACATTCAAGTATTGTTTCCCGCCACAAGATCACGAGAAATAGAACTAAGATAACAACCATGCCTAATTGTCATGGCAAATGCCAATTGAATCATGAAAACAGAAAAAATATGTGGCTTCAAGCATGAAATGAGCAAATAGTGCTATGATAACAAATGTGTTGAGATGCATGAATTACTGCATGTTTGTAGCTCACAACAAACAATACATTACACCAGAGCATCTCTTCGTTGCTCTCTTAAAGCGCACCTTTAACAACAAGTTTGAAGATTACCCCCAAATTTCTTGATTGTCCCCCCTTCACGGATTTGATGGAAAGCATTGTATGAGATTTACTATTGTAACAATAACTACAAATTTAAGACATTGCTTTGGTTAAAGTTTAAAAAGGCAGAATACGGATTGTTGCAATTTTGCCTTAGCAAGAAGAGACGTAAGCCTCAAGGCTGATAAAGGCGTGAGCCTTAAAATACAAAAATAAAATAAAAAAACTCATAAAAACAAAAATATTTCATAAATATGACATAAATAATTAATACAATGAATTAGTTAGTATCATAAAGACATAATATGTTGATTTAGTCATCATAAAGACAAATCATAAATCTAAGTATTAAAAATTGATATAAAATAGAAGTTGGAAATGAGATTTTAAGTAAACATTCCGGTAAAATTTAAATATTCTATGAGGTTCAAAATCCATAATGTCCTCATCATTGCATTCATCATCTTAAAAAAAAAAACAACCGACATATTTAATATCATCTAATTGTCTTATTGAAAGTTCTAAAATATTTTTTATTCACTAAAATTTTCATCTTGCTATCAAATAATTTAAACTTCAATATGATTTAAATAGACAAATAAATTAATAGCATAATAAGGCTATTCATATTTTTATTATGTTTTGACCATTTCGATGCATTGTACCGTCTTATATATATAAGGCTCCTCCCCTTTTGCCTCGTGATGTTCTTGTGGCTACTAAAATTGTGGAGTCCAACCGGTATATTCAAAAATTCAGTCGAAAGAGAAGAAACCCCCAAGTTATACCCATTGTTACACCTATCTTTCCTTCCATAAATCAGAAGGATCAGTCCTCAGAAGAACCAGAAGAAGAAAAAGAAGAAAATTGGCAAGTTTACACTTCTCGACAGAAGAAGAAGCCTGGGGGTATGCTTGGAGACTTAATTGATGATACATCGGTTACTCCTGGTAATGGAGTAACACTTAAGAGATTACTTTCTGGGACGCCAAGAACCAGAACAAGAGTACTGCCTTGGCGATACCGTTCATAGACATTGTTATTTGCATTTCTTCCTTTATGTCTTTTGTATCCTTGTTTGCTTTGTATTGTAGTGGTAAGGCTTCATATTTGGGCTCTATCCTCAAGCCTTACATAGCTAGTTTTATTTCAATAAATCGAGTCCAGAGCTTTGGATATATATATATATATATATATATATATATATATATATATATATATATATATATATATATATATATATATATATTACAACTTATAAAAAAAAATGTCGTCTCCCACGCTCGGCTCTGCTAGGGTTTCCCCTCATGGCGAACCCTAGCAACCCATACAGTGATTTATCTCATCTGATCCTCGCGACTTCTTCAGCGTCGTCATCTTCGCTGCTTATCGTCTTCTTTGTGCATATGGACGGCTTCGCTGCTCTTCGTCTTCGTCATCGGCTATGGCTGGCAGAGGAACTTGCGGTCTATTTCCAGTCTGCTCGTCTAATGCGACGTCTGCGGAAAAGCTCGCGTCGTCTGTGGTTCGCATCGTGTGTCTGCTACGTCAAAGCCGCTCGACTGCTCCACCAGAGTCCCACTCGAACCTGCTCGACTGCTCGCGTCGTCTACTGCGACTTCGCGGACTTCAACTGGTGGCAGAGTCATTAAGCTGCACTAGTTGTACTACTCCTGCAGTTTGTGAAGCACTCTAATGACATCAGGGCTTTCCTACGTCGCCGCCTTCTCCGGTGATAACCCTGCCAAACCCTCCAATGCTACAGTGACTTACAAATGCAACTCCCCTTTCCACCTCCCAGATAGTTTGATATTCCTACGTCGCCGCCCTCTCCGGTGGCAGAGTTGCTCGCGGTCTGTTTCGAGTCTGATTGTCTGCTGCGACGTCTGCGGAAGAGCTCGCGTCGTCTGTGGTTCGCATTTGTGTGTGTCTGCTACGTCAAAGCCGCTCGACTGCTCCACCAGAGTCCCACTCGAGCACCGTCGGTCGCTACGTCGTCTCATCGCGACTTCGCGGACTTCAACTGGTGGCAGAGTCATTAAGCTGCACTGGTTGTACTACTCCTGCAGTGTGTGAAGCACGCTAATGACATCAGGGCTTTCCTACGTCGCCGCCCTCTCCGGTGATAACCCTGCCAAACCCTCCAATGCTACAGTGACTTGCAAATGCAGCTCCCCTTTCCACCTCCCATATAGTTTGATATTCCCTCAGATGTACCATGATTCTGTCGCAGGACATGGAGATTGCAATCTCATCAAAAAAAAGTATGGAAAAAGGCGGGCAAACCAGCACTATTCTTCTCTGCAATGAAATTTCATCTCTTGCAGAAAAATACAAATTTACACTAGTTGGTAAGTTTCAATTAGGTCGCCCTAAGATGGAGTTAATTTTCGAAGATTTCAAATTAGATGGGGATTGACAGGTGTGTTTTCTCGACGGAAGACATGTTATGATACAGCTGAGCATAGAAGCTGACTAAACAAGGATTTTCTCAAATAAATTCATCACAATTAAAGGCAAACATATAAAATTGGTCAAACGAACTCCTGATTTTGAACCCAGTCAAAAACCCCCCTTTACGCCAATCTGGTTCTCATTACCTGAACTCAAGCTTCAATTTCTTTGACCAACATATCTTATATGCAATTGGACTATCATCGAAACACTATGCGAGTAAACATACTCTGAGTTTATTTCTCAAGGCCTTCTACTGCAAGAATTGTGATTGAAAGAGATATTACACTACTAGATATAGAAGAAGTCTGGCTTGACTCTGCTCACAATGGTTATTAACAAAAAATTATTATGGAAAAAAAGCTCAAAACTGCAAGCGCTGCAAGATGTTTGGACACCCGCAGGAGAAATGTTTCAAATTGCACCCACAGTTAAGAACCAATAGTCAAAAGCAGGAACGCACTACTCTCGACACATTGGCTCCACCTGAGGAGGGACTCACCACAAGACAAGAGTTGGTATCTGATGTAATTGCCCCTTCCTTTGACCATACTACGAGGGAT
This sequence comes from Papilionanthe hookeriana x Papilionanthe teres, assembly GCA_022702705.1. NCBI lineage: Eukaryota > Viridiplantae > Streptophyta > Magnoliopsida > Asparagales > Orchidaceae > Papilionanthe > Papilionanthe hookeriana x Papilionanthe teres. The sequence continues at coordinate 51,686,066 of CM040427.1, read as the reverse complement.
AATGTTCAGACTGCAAATCAGGATAGCCCTGCAGCTCCTCTTTAGAAAACATAAAGTGCAGAGGTGACATTACCCACTGAACCTACCGTTGTTGCAACGGTTGACTTCCCTTCTACTGCGGTTCTACTATCTAATCAAACTGAGCATCGTAAGAGCCAATCTTCATATGAAAAATGGCAGGTTTACACTTCGCGGAAGAAAAAAGTTGAGTATACTTCTGGCAATGGCATGACAATTCAAAGTTTGTTATCTGGCTCCGCTCCTAAAACTCGAAAAAGAAGCAGGACAAAACTGCATCGTCTTTAGCTACTTGTTTTCTGCATGTTTTAAATTTTTAGAGTTTTTCTGTCCTTTTCTGTTAGGGTATTACAGTACGTTGTATCGTACGAGTATAGTGCCTCTATTAGGCCCTCTCATGCACCCTTTATGCATCTTTTCTATTTCAATAAAATTAGCCCTTTGGGAATTTCTCATATATATATATATATATATATATATATATATATATATATATATATATATATATATATATATAGATATATATATATATTACAACTTAATCAATGCCTCAAACGCCTCGAGACTTTTCAGGCATAAAGCCTCGAGGCAAAAGCCTCACATGAAAAAGATGCAACCTCATTGGTGGCACTGAGAATTAAGCCTTGATGTTTTTTTTTGTGTCTAAGTTCAAGGTGTGCCTCTATAAATATGATTTTAGGGATAAATATATCTTAATTAACTTAATGGACACTTTTGATGCAAACTTTTTAACTACTAAGTTAAATTTTCAACCATACTTTAATTTTGAATTACCACCTTGTTGACTCCAACAAATTAAAAGACCAATTCAAGATGAGTGAGATAGTAGTCTGGTGCATTTGCTTTCTAGTATAGTCTAGGAAATTCCAAAAAGTTGTGTGAGCTTGTTGAGTAGATTTTGAGGGAAAATGGATGGAGAAAAAGAAGAGGGGAGAGAGAGAGAGAGAGAGAGAGAGAGAGAGAGAGAGAAATGAAGACTAGAAAAAATTGCTATAATCTTAAAATTGGTGACATTAGTGAATTTTCATGACATGATGCAACCATAGTAGTGAAATAAATATGCATGGTGGTGCGTTTATTAAGCAAGGCACTAACATAAGCAAGTGTGATGATAACATTTTTTAGGAAATTCATGCAGAAAATTCTTGGTATGGCATAGATGGTATTGTATTTCCAAAATAATCTAAAAATCTATTTCTATTTGCTTCACATGAGCCATACCTAAAATGATAGAAGTGCCTCAAGAACAGCAAATTAGATTTGACAGAAAAAAAAAGTACATCAACAAGAAATAAATGATGTAAAGCCAGAAGAACTAAATCACAAGATAATTGAAAATTACAAGATGACCTTAAAGTTTGGTTAAAAAATAGGAGAATGATGATAGATTTTTTAATTAACGTCTTACTTGGTAAAAAGAAACAAAAACATTATGCCTATTAGTGAGTCAATTTTGTTACTACTCTCATCTAATTCATATCTCTGCAAAGCATCCTGATCGTCATTGTGATCAAAGCTTTGAACTATGGAAAGAGTTATTAATAGAAAGTGAGTCAGGAACAACAAAAATGAGAGGAAAGAGCAACCTCTATTATATGGCAAATAAAGCGGGTTTCACATTTTGATTACAAAGCTACTCTAATTGAGATGCTTCCAAATTGGTCGCAAGTTGGATCTATTCTATTTGTAGTACCACTTGTAGTCTCAAATTTGATTTATTTAATGAGACGAGCCTTACAATCTTTCTAGAAAATATGTAATATAAATTTTACATGATAAGCAATAAGATGAAAAGCCTTCAAGTTTCACTTTCTGCTAGTGTCCACAAATAGAAGAGTCAATCCACACTTCTGTTAATAAATGAAAATTAACGTCTAGCACAACCAATATATGGGCTATTGAAAGTCTAAAGAGACGAGCAAAGAACTATCAACTTGCAAGGGTTTGCCAAACATTAATGCGAATGAATGTAGAAATAATAAGCTGAAATAATGTAATTAAATCTAGAAAAAAATATATAGATTAGTAATTGATGGTTTCTCTGAGGAGTCAAATAGGTAGAATCGTTAAAGATCCGATTTCGAGCCGAACTAAGGTTAGCCCAAAATCGGCTCAAAAAGATTTAGTGCGGCTTGAAATTGATTCGTGGATCTTTATATTCGATTTTCAGCCAAACAAGCTTAAAATTGGGTCGAGCTCGATCTAAGGCAAAATCAAAACGAGCTGGCTCAAATTGAGTTATTTAGATCTATTTCAGCTTGGAATCTACACGATTCTGCTAAAAATTGAAACAAGTTAGCTGAAATTGAGTTATTTGAATTTCTTCAAGCTCAAAATTGGTATGTGACTAGTTATAATCAATTTTAGTTAACTGACACAGACACAGATACAGACATAGACAAAAACCCATACAAAGACACAGACACAGAGCCGCGCGCGCGCATGTGCACATATAATTTTTATAAATAAAAAATGCCATTAGTTTATCTCGAATCACTTCGAGCTAATCCATGTATGGCATGAAAAAATTTTATTTCGATTCAATCTCAATTTAAACAAAAGTTTGACTCAATTTTCTACCAATTGGTAATTTTTGAGCTAAATTCACAGCCCAAGAAATAGCTATGAAGCATGGACATGGGGACACGGATACGATACGACACAATAAAAGGCACACGACATAAATGAAAAAAATAGCACACGGCACATCATAGACATGTTTATATTTAAATAATTATTAATATAAAATATATATTTTTCATTATTCTTTATTAAAAATATCACAACGCAAATTATACAAAAATAAAATTAAATTTTATAAATTTAATTTATATTATAAAACTTCATGCCAGTGAAAAGAAATTTTAAAATTGAATGTAATATGTTTCAAAAGAATTCATTAACTAAAAATCTTACTTATCTACTAAAATTTAAAAAATCTATGACTACAAAGAAGAAATTACTAATGCTCAGCTTCAACGAATATTAGATGCATCTTCAGTGCCCAATTTTGATAAATGATAGAGAAAGCTTCAACATAAAGAGAGATGGAGTGATTTCAAATATGAGGAATAATTAAGGTTAGATGTATATTTATAATGTTCTAATTCCATTGTCCTATTTTCTTGAAATCATGTTAAGCTCACATCTGATGCGTTGTTGGGGTGTTTCTCGGACATGTACGGGCCTGAAAAAATTTAGACATTTTGTAGTGTCAGAAAAATGACGGGACATGTCAGACAAGTGTCGATGTCTAATACATGTCTGACACATTTTTAGAATTGTCGGTGCTACATATAAGGCAATCATTTTAGCATATACACCGGAAAACCATTGCCATTGCAAGTTCAACAAGAAAAAAAAAAACCTAACGTCTCCTTCAAAGAACAGTTTAATTATGATATGATGGGCTCCTTGAGCCCAATAGAATGGATGTCGACCAAATGTAAATCATATAAAAAATATAATTAATTTTTATAGTAGAAAGCCCAAATAAAATTTATCAAACATGAGAAAACATAGAGGCCTAGCAAGCTCACTAATCTTCTAATTAGTGAAGATGAGGGCTAGGCAACTAAAGAGAATGTAAAATTGCATTTTGAACGAAAAATAGGTGGAATTATTGTTTGGTGGGGATAAAACATTTGGCCCTTCAAAAAAATTGCAAAAGAGGAAGTGAAATGATTTGAAGAAGGTTCCACTAGAATTGAGGGAGGTAATCTAATTGGGGCTTCATCCAAAACCCAATGAATAGCTCAAGAGGGAGAAAGATGAGGGGCATGTTAAAGAACGGGTGGCAAAGCATGTGGGTCCAAGTAGAAAAATTGAACGGTAGGTAAAGGACAGACCAAAAAAATGTACATTGCAACAAAGGGCCTGTTTGGGGCCGCTTTTTTCGTGCGGCGCGCCTCAAACCGTGACTTGTTCGAATTTATCAGCATTTGAATTAAGAGTTCGCGGCAGGTGGCAGCGAATTTAACAGAAAGCAGAGCCGCAGAATCGACCCCGCGCCTCGCATTACCAATCCTGAAATTCCAATATTTGCCCTGCGAAACCGTCGCTACCCTAGCAAAGCTGAAGGAGGTTTTCGCCTAGCATCTCGATTTGCGAAGGCCCCCTGCTCCTGAACACGTCTCGAATCGGCGATCCCCTTCGAAGCATCAAGCCCCCTCGTGAAGCCCCCTCGCGAAGCCCACTGCTTCCTGCCCTCCTTCCACTGCCGCTTGAAGCACTGAGCCTCCCCTTTCTTCCAGATCAAGGTAAGTCCTCTTCACTCTCATTCTCCTGCACCGTCACTTGAAGCATCGGGCGCTCATTCTTCCAACGTCTCTTTAACTTGTTACGGTGTTAAGGCTTGTTTGATGTTGCACTCTTTGCAAAGGAAATAGATAGTGTAAGATCCTGTTTGGAAGGATTCAAGTTAAAACTTCTGCTTAATGATCTAAATTTAGCCCTTGAGGGAGTTATATTTGTTCCCAAGTGTGATTTTGCATAAAGGAATAAAATTAGCTTTTTATGATCTCTTTCTACAAAGAAGCTTCATAAAAAAATACAAGTTATTTATTAGTTTGGCGCTCTATCTCTACCATATGGGCTACGCACAAAAGACTATTTTATTGTTGTTCTTTTCCCTAATCTAGGCTTGTCTTCAACCTTCTCAACTTCATTCCCTCATTTTTGTTTTGGCTATTCTTTTCAAAGTCTTAAATGTTCCGTAACTCAGAAGGTGTTTCTTTTGTTCTTTTTTTTCTCATAGAACTATACTTAGAAGAAAATTAGCGAATAAAATGTCTTTCTCCCCATTTGTTGTAAGGCAAACGAATTATAATAATTACTATATTCATCATGTCCTTTCCAGTCCTAATTGAGGAGAACAATGAGGTGCGACATCATGTACTGTTTTTCTCCATTTTACTTTTACTGTTTACTTGCCTATCGCACTCACACGTATCTATTGCACCAATTTACTTTATTCAAATTCTTTGTTTTGTTATGTTACACCACTTTATTTCACTGTAGTAATACTATGGCCAACAAGAACAAAGAAACTGTCGTGCCCACACAGTTGGAAAAAGAAACGAAAATAATATTTTGTAATTTTTGCCTTAAGAAAATTAATCTGGGAAACATATCAACTATATTTTTCACTAAGGAATGGTAGCAAAATATTATCAAAAAATTCAAGAAAAGTACGGGCAGAGAATATGATAGAATGCAATTGAAAAATAAGTGGGATCAACTCAATAAAGATAGGAAAATTTGGAATGAATTGAAACGAGGATCTACGGGATTAGGGCGGGATCCGGTAAAGCAAACCATCAATGCTCCCGAGGAGTGCTTGGCTCAAAGACTTACGGTAATACTTTTAGCAAATCATATAATTCAGTCATTATCTCTTTAATTTATTAAAAGAATTTGATGTAATAACTTTGTAGGTGGTGCCCGCAGCGAAGAAATTTAAACTTTGTAGACTTGAGTCAGAGTTAGACGAGAAGTTGGATTAGATATTTGGGGGTGTGGTTGCTACAAGCAAATATGCATGCGCCCCCAGTGAGTCAGGTTTCTGTGGCACCCAAGAAAACTTTGTTGTTGACCTATCAGTTGATTCAGACAAAGTACCTAGTCCAGAGTTCCAAGAAATCCAGTCTGTTGGCCGTTCTAAGCGCTTGCGGGTGGAGAAAAAGAAGAAAGGTGGAGCTACAGGCCTCCACAACCAGATATCAAATCTGATAGCTTCTAGCAATGCTAAACCATATACAATACAGGTACAATCCATTTAGCATGTTGTTAAAATCTTGAATGCATGCAGTGAACCCTGTACTTGTTTGCGATTGAGTTCCTTGAAAATTCTACCTGCAGAAATTTCTTCGTCTCGATCCCCACGATAAAAGAGTGGCATATCTATGATGATTTTATGATCGCCAGTAGAATTGAGACATTGTTTTTATTTTCTAATGATTGAAATTTCTACTTGTGTTTACTATTATGAGACTTCTACTTATATTTTTTATTTGCTACTGATTGAGAATTATACTTGTATTTTCTATTATGAGACTTCTACTTGTATTTTTATATTTGCTATTGATTGAGCCTCTTGCTGCATAATATTTATAGAATTTCCTTATTTATAATTCATCGTTATTCATATATCACGACTGCTTCGGTCATATTTTGTTGATAAGCGTGTAATCCTTTTTTGTCTCGGTAAGTTCGATATACACCTACATGGATTTAGCCAGAGAAAGATAGACGAAGAGTTGTAGCAATCTACTTGATCTACAAATATTACATGAAATACATTGATCGCCCTCTATGGTTGACATCGTCATATATTAGGAACAAATGGGTTGATGAATTCTTTGTTGGACACCCAACAAGATTCATCAACATGTTCTACATGAGGCAGGAGATATTTATTAATCTTTTAGTAGAACTTAATACAATTCACGGACTTCATGGGTCATCGAGGACGATCCGACGTGAAGTACTTGTGATAACCCTCTACCTATTGTCACAGTATGAGTCAATGCGATGAGCAATAAAACACTTTCAACACTCCACTGAGACGATTAGTAAGTACTTCTCTGTGGAATTGGAAGCACTATTGAGCCTTTCTGCGCAAGTCATCATACCAACTAATCCTACATTTGCAATGACTCCTAACGAGATTTCACAAGATCCACACTACATGCCTTTCTTCAAGGATTGCATCGGAGCAATGATGCACTGTAATAATAGAAAACTCTTGTGAGAACTCACGTTAATAGTTTGGAGTTATTTATTAGCTGCAATAAGTGGTGAGAAAGAAATATGCATGAACTTACAGGAGTTTTTTATTCTACTCCCGTTACAATTTTACCTAAAATTAAAGTTTTAGCGTTTCAGAGTATATAACTCTTTGGAGCAGTTACGAAGAGAGAAGATTAGTGAAAGGATAAAGTTTCTTCAAGATCTTGTTCCTGGTTGAAACAAAGTAAGCATTACTTCTAATGCCACAATTCTTATGTTTGCTTCCTAATGACTGTTTAGTCGCATCTTTTACGTTTTTTTTAATGTACAATAAATACAGTTCAAATCACTTTTGATCAGAGCTTTTCAAACATGACTCTTAGAATTTAAATACATACGAAACACTCAATGCTCACATGTTTAAATGTATAACACCAAGACATTCAAATGAATATACAGTTTTTCTTAAGTTCTTAAAGAATTTACATATATAACACTTAAGCCGGACAAATACATATGCAGATTTTTGTCTCTATATCCTTAAATTTGAATATAGATATATGCAGAAATTTTTTTTTCCTACTCTTATCACCTGAATAGATGCATATATAACAGGATTTGAACCCGTAGCACCTATATATATATCTGTTGAAAAAACATATAACGTTTAGGTTGATTACAGGTATAAGGCAAGCTTGGTTGTTCACTTAATAGAAGGATTGATTGAATTACTGAAAAGATGGTTTTGGATATCAACAGTTAACAAACATCAGTTGTTGGTATGCATTAGGCAGTTGGTATTGCGATAGCTCAATCTTCTTTTCTATTAGTAGGCAAAGTTGGTCCATACTTTCAACAATTTTTAATAAACCCCATTGATCACCGCCTAATGCATACCAACAACTGATGTTTGTTAACTGTTGATATCCAAAACCATCTTTTCAGTAATTCAATCAATCCTTCTATTAAGTGAAAAACCAAGCTTGCCTTAAACCTGTAATCAACCTAAACGTTATATGTTTTTTCACCAGATGCATACAAGAAGCCAATAATTGATGCTCAGTCTCCCATCCTATAAAGAAAACATCCATATATACTGGACAACGAAGCATCCCCGACTTGCAAGCACATTTGCATTACATAAATTTTTCGCTTTTTCAAGGGCTATTAACATGGAACTTATAGTCAGCCAAGATCATATTAAAGGTATTTGGTCGGTCAACACTAGTTAACTAACAAAATTTTAAGTACAATCTTAAGAACAAAATAATACTTTTGACCTCTCCTGGCCCATGATTCACTTGATCCAAAAAAATAAACTACAGTACATACTTTTAAGACTTATTCAGCTCTCCAAACAACTCTTAACAATTCACCACTGACGTTAAAACTTTTAAGACGGCTAATATTGAACATATATAACAGCCTTCTTCTTTCACACTCCCATCACTACCCTTCCACCCAAGAATGCCAACAACCGATAGAGAGGTAGCCTTATACAGGCCACAAAGAAGAGAACTGAATACAGGCATGTCAGATCAAAGTTGTATAGAGATTATTCATATGAGTTTCTGAAATCCTTCAGAAGTTCTTTAGGTGTTTGTCTATTTTCTCTTTCATTAAAGAGTGTAACTTGGTAATTTAACAATAAGAAATATAATTTTCATACTTATTTTTGCTAAGAATCAGATTATGGATTGATGGGACTTTTGAACAATTACCAAGTATTCCTGGTTATGGGTTGATGGGACTTTTGATTGGAATTTAACATGTATCAAATGACCACAACATTTTTTTTTTCTTTTTCTTTTCGAAAGATTTCTTTGCCTGCAAGACGTGAACAATTTTGTTGCAACTTTGTATTTAAATTGGGGAGAATTTGCTGCAATGAATGTGCCTATTTGCTGCAATGAAATTTTTTGTGGCAACAATTTCGAAATGCTGCTATGGAGGATTTGAGTTGGGTCATATTTTTTAATTAATGTTTGGTATCAAGCATTCAGATCTATATTTTTTTAATTAAATGTAAATTTAATATTCCTCATCTTTTTTATTGCACTCTTCAAACTCGCTATTAAGTGAGTTATGTATCTGAATTTTTGTTTTGTTTTGAAATAAATTTTTATTTATGAATTATCAAATATGTGGCCGTCACAGTACTGTTTTAAACAGCTTTATTAAACAAGGTCAGAATGATTATTTTTCCAGAAACAATTCTTGCATAATTGTTTGCACGCAGTTATAATAAACAGTCGATCGAATCACCGTAGCAGAACTTAGCAGGCAGTGCAACTGTAATTGAAAAGTTCGAGAAGCTGTACTACTCCAAACAAACCCAAAGATGAGTGGAGAAACAAAACCTCGCCAAGAATGAGAAAGAAGATAGAGAAAAATTTGTAAAATCACTGAAATTGGGAAGGAGTGAATCATTCCTAAAGAAATAAGAATACCACAACAGAGAAGCCAGCTTCATGAGGTATCGTCAAAATGAAGGTGAGAGCTCAACAAGAATTGCCCACAAAGTAGAACAACGAGATCATGCAAGCTGCTAGCATAATGAGCAACCAATTGGCAGAGTTGGGACAAAACTAGGGACCAGAAGGCACCACAATAGAGAGGTCACAGATAAAGCCAAACAAAAAGTGGGAGACAAACTTTAGAGCCACATGGGGTTAGATGACTAGCACCATGTCAAATGTGATCCCTACAAATAACAGTCAGACACAATCAACAGCGCACAGTCCAAGGCAAAGACAGACTGTTTACGGTTGGGGCTTCCTTTAAAGTGAGATGGGTATAGTTTGATTTAGAGAAAGCATATTAATCTGTCCAACTTGGACACATGTAGCTTCTTAACATATGTTAAAATTACTCACTTCCTCATGGATTTAGGCAAAGTTTTTTTTTATATATTTTAAATCTAGATGCCTTTTATTTGACTTAATCTTTTTGTTAATATTTTATTTGTTCATGTGCTTCCACATAACAAGTAGGTTTTTCGGACAGCTTATAGTAAATATTAATGAAAAATATGAATTGGAAAAAGCTCTCTCAACAATATAAATATATTTGGTGAATACGACCTTGACTGAGGTCTTGGAGAAAATAACTAGCAAAGATTTTTGTTCAAGAAGAGAAAAATCTCATCGATAAATTTTATCAATATATATATATATATATATATATTATATTTTCTGCTCAAGCAAAATGGTATGACTAATAAATCAAAAGTTAATAAGTTTAGCTCCAATATTGAAATCTCAGGAATATAAATGTAATAGTTAAGGATGAAATTCAAATAATGTTACCCTGAGCTCTTCAAGTTCAATTTAAAGCATGTTCATTAGAATCATGACACATGTGGCCCTTTAGAAATACAATTCACTTAGAATAATCCACTAATTTCTGCGTGATTGCTAAATATAAGGATAAAAGGGATGGAAAAATTATACAGCGAATAAAATACTTTCAGCAAAAGGTCTACACAATTATGCAATCGTAGAAGTCCCATGGCCAGTCTTAAGATGTTTTTTACCTCTGTAAGAAGAAATAACACAACTTTTTAAGTTCTAAAGAAGAAAGAGCAGAATGTTGGAGACAACCACAAGAAAAATAGTTCACCTATGGTGACTTGTTAATGAGTTGAGCAAATATTGTAGAAGGTTGATTTCTTCTCACTAGGAAAAATAATTGGATTAGGAAGATATTAGAGAAATTGATACAGAAACCAGTAAGGAAGCAAGTGAATTCATCTCAACAAACCAACCTGAAAAGCAAAAGCAAATAATGGAGATTTCCATTTCTTCGCATTCCTCCACCAAACCCTTGACACTTGACCCTTTTTCGTCACTTTTTGAAACAATATCCACTCGATCAGAGCTTACTCTAGTACCATAACAAAGACAAATATGATCCACCAACGCCGACTACATCAGAGGTTTGGGAACAAATTCATTGAGCGGTATCGGCTCTACAAGAGGCTATTGGGGGGTGGTGTGGGACAAATTTCAAAGGAGAAGTGGTGCTATGCACTGAGGAGTCAATAACTTGCAGATGTGGGAGACCCAATTATTCTATCACAAGCTTAAATGGGCTAAAAGTAGTATAATTAAACAGGTTTTAAGAAAAACAGGGGGCTTATAACCAAAGCCTTGAGAAATTTACAACCGCACAAAAAAATTCTTATATTTTACATATCTAAAGCCTAAACTTTCATATTTAAATGTATAACAATTTTATGTCATGAAAAGGAGCATTTCACTTTTTGAAAAATAAACAGTAGTGGCAGATCAGCATTAAAGATTTTTGTGTTGTGCATGTAAATTAGAAAGTTTAGGTGTTAGATATGTAAATACATAAGAACTGTGTAGTAAGTAAATGCCCCAACTTTTATTCAGTCCAACAAAGCCCAGCCAAATAGCCTCGTGGCAGATCAGCATTACTGACAACCTTTTAGCTGAAGCTTCATGCTGGGTGCTGAACTAATAGAATTAGAGAACCCATAAAATAAGTAAGAGAAAGGTCCTCAATCTTTCTCAGTGTCATTGTCACTTTCTTTGAGCTCTATGTGTGATATTTTTAATAATAGGGGGGTTAGGGAGATCTGTTCAGTTCATGGTTCGGCAATATGGATTGGTGAGGTTTTTTAGTATAGTTTGGTGAACCTACTGTCCAGCACAAACATCCAACAACTGTCATTAACTACGGAGGTAGTTCAGAAATCATTCAAAACATCAAAGAAATTACAACAGCATTCATGTTAACATAACAAGTTTCATTATTTCCGCCTTTTTCTTATTTCTGCAATATCTTTGACATGCAGGCCTCCTAACTCTTTGCTTAATACAAATCTTTGTATCTCAGTATAACATTTGACTAGGAATTGGGTATGGCAAATATCACTGCAACTATGGAAAGCAGTCTAGACTGGATTGGAATGAGATAAATAATATTGTGACTGGCTCCATTAAGTAAGCACCAACCTTTTAACAAGGTTACCTGTCAATGGCTCTTCAGTGCCAGAAAATTTATCCATTCCAAATAAAATTTCAAAAAACATATGTGCAAGCCTAAAACTAGTCTATAATGAAAAAGCAACGAGTGCAACATCAAGATATATCACAAGAATAAGCTATAACATAACCTCTTCTTACCTTTGGCATATATAAGTCTGTAATCTCTCCATATTGTTCAAAATAACTGCAAAATTTTTTATAGCATAAGGTTAATATTTTCTGGTATTTGAAACATAATGCCACACTCACAAACAGCCATCACCACCCGAAAAAACGAATAACTCTAATAGCAAGGAAAGGTTTACCTTCGGAACATTGATTCTGTGACTGAATGTGGTATTCTGGCCACGAAAATCCGAGTAGATTTTTTAGAAGGTGCCCTCATTTCTTCCTGTAAAGTTAATTTAGAATGAAAACGTATTAAGTATAAAGAAAATCAATTTTGCTAACTGGAAATCAACTGTTATCACCATCCCGAGGTGATAAAACTCAGAAGGAAGAAAAAAAAGAGAAAAACCAATTCTAACTTCCTAGCTTCACCTTTGGAGTGGCGATCTTTACTTCAAGAGTTCTATTTCCAAGGACATGATCAGTTTCCAGTACACTCTACAAAATAAAATCATAAAGTTGTAAAGAGATCTCTGATCGATTATTAAGAAACATATAACTAGGCATTAAATGAAAGGGAGTTCAAAGTAAGGACAAGCTTAACTTTTTTTATTTTTATGCAACATACTGTCAACTGTCCAATGTGAGAAAAAACTTAAAATCTTAAAATGTCTTGGTAATCTCTCTCTCTCTCTCTCATGTGAGAACACTCCCCATCAACCATCACTCTCCCTCAAGTAATAGTTTATTAAGTATCATGCACCTAGAACACTATCAATAATCTATACCCATCATGAGAATAGCACGCTCATAAACTTTGCCAGTAAAATCAACCAAAGACTAATAGAGCCACAAACAGTAATAACAGCCAGATTCCAACCAAAATATTAACTACGATAATGCTTATTAGGCAGTAGACCAAAGGGAAATCAGTTTTAAGATAAAAGCATCAATGTTCAGACACATTTTAGACACAAAAGGTTGGGTGATCGTCAATCATTACCAAGGTGTTTTTTTTTCATCTATCTGATGTGAACTAAATCCAAAACATCAAGTACTCTGCAATTAAATAAATCTAACGAAAAGCTATGCCTAATAAACTAAAAGAATAAGACTTGCAGAAAATTTACATTAAACAAAAAGACCAATGACCAGTAGTGAAAAGGCCAACATTTGATGCCATTTTATAAAAATATTATAAATTTCCTTACAAAATCTACAGTAAAGTGAACATATAAAAGTTAAACAAGTATTAGGTCATCAACGTGAAAAAAACCGAGATTCAGCTTGTTTAAGGATAATAATGTTAATAATAATGATTATAAAAAATTCAGATGCAGGAAAAAGGGGAAGACTGGAAGAAATTATCATATCGACCACAACAGATAGCTACCACTGTCGCATCCTAACGATTAAGAAACAATGACATGAATTACACTCAGACATTCAATTAAGATATCTATATTAACTAATTTCTACTTCAGTTGGACCACTTTAACAATTTCGCCGATCAATATTTTTGATCAATTCCTTCCCTAAACTATAAACTACTCAAATAATAATCTTGCAGCGAACTTTGAAGCCGTGTTTCCATGCAATATGAATGATGATAGAGAACTTCAATGGTAGAACCAACCAAACATTTTTCCATAGTTGAAGTGCCAAAAATTTTGGGCTTACAATCATTGTGATATTTTTGGATAAAATTCAGAAAGAAATTACTAGGAGAAACTGGTTTGTCCCATCATCCACAAAGAAAGGCTCTAAAATGAGATGATATATGGAGGTCTAGGGTTTCCAACGCAAACCTATCATAAGATGCAGAAAATCAAGCAAAATTTCAGGGTCCAAAAGCTCTTAATTTATCAATTATTCATTAATTGCATAAAAAAATAAAAACATAAAGAACTTCAAAACAAACAACTCAATAATTTTTTGCCATAAAAGAATTTCAACAAATTCAAAACCACAAAAAATCAAGCAGCTAATTGAAAAGCAGGCATTCTAAAAACCCAATAATACCGAAACTAGTTAGGAAATCAGCGGAAATGCAAAGCAATTTTTATTAGCACTAAATTAGGGTCACGACGCGACACGAACGGAAAAGGGAAATACAATAACAAACCACTCTACGGCTAGGATCAGAAGAGAAGATCCGAGGGCAGTGTTAGCGTCGGTAAGGCGACATGGGTAAGATGGAAGGTTGAGAACTGTCGGTTAGGTTGAAATAGTGATTGGTGGCTGGTTTGGGGACTATGAGAGTGGGAGCGACAAGGAAAACTTCAGGGAGGGGTGGAAAAGGGCACTGGTTGATGGGGGAATGAGTCGGACAGCAGGGAGGCCGGCTGTAGGTGGGCTGAGGGCCAGTGGGTAGGGCAGGACAGAAGGTTACAGTCAAGGGAAGGTGGTGGCAGGGTCTGGCTGCTAGGAAGAGTGGAGGGGAAGGGTTGGACAGTAAGGAGAGAAGGCTGAGACAGTGCGGCAGAAGCTGGAAGAGGCTGCCTGGAGGTCTGGAGCGGACAGCTAGCAGTTGGAAGGTTTTAGGGAGGTTGGAGGAGAGGGGATTGGAAAATACACAACACCAACTTAACAGGATACAGCTGAAGCACCACCAATCGTCGGATACAGCCCTAGCAAGCAGAGAATAACACTTAAGAAGAATTCTGACACAAAACAAGCAAAACTGAACCCTACAACCAAAAGACGGTAATTTATAAACTCCCATAAGTCGAAGAAAATGAAAGAAATAAGAAAGGAAACTCCCGCACAAAGGAAAGGGGTGGGTCGGTAGGATCCAGAACAAAGCCATTAGAGACTTCTCATACGGCAAAGAGCATGTAAGGAAGGGCAAATCCAACCTGGACCACCTGACTAGTAATTGCTTGCAAAAATTATTGCTAGTTGATTCAACCACTGGCTCCCCTTAGTACCCCGCGTTAGTCTCCCGGGGTTTGGGAAGCTTCAACTTCATACGTCGAAATTATGGCTCCTCAATGTACAACATCAAGTCGGTGACGTTGAATATGGATGACGCAATGTAGCCCCCGACCAGGTCGATCTTGTAAGTGTTGTCGTTCAGCTTCCAAAATACTCTGAAAGGTCCATCCACTTTGGGTCTAAGCTTCCCCAAATGCTCCTACAGGAACTCTTTCCTTCTTTAACTAAATCCACACGAGATCGCCTTCCTGGAACTTTACTTTGTTTCTGGATTTATTCACATTTGTCTGATATTTGCAGTTCTTCTTAACAATCTCCTTGCCAACCTCCTCGCGGAGTTTCCGAATCTCATGAACTCATTCTGTAGCATCCTCGCTGACTTCAGAAGATGGCAGGAGTGGCACCAACTCAAGTGGGGTGAGCGGATTGCAGTCCTACACGATCTCGAAGGGATTGCGTTCAGTAGTAGGCTGATGAATGGGTTGTAAGCGAACACCGATTGGGAAAAGTGATGAGGTGCCCTCCCTGACACAGAACTACTCCAATCCTCATGACAGAGGCATCACATTCTATCTCAAAAAGTTAAAGTTCGATAATGCTAGCATAGTGTAGGGTTGTAAACGAACCGAACACGAACGAACAGAGCTTGTGTTCGTGTTCGATTCGTTTGAAATTTAGTTTATGTTTAAAATAAGCTTGTGTTTGAAATTATTCGTGAATTTACTGTTTATGTTCGTTTCTCAACGAACGAGTCGAACACGAGCTGTTCGCGAACGACGAGCCAATTTGACAGCCCTAATATTAATATATATAAATAATATAATATATTAATTATATAACTTATATTACATAAATATATAATATCTACATTAGTATATTACTAATATAGTATATTAATATATTAATATTATTAATTTATTATATATTATAATTTATAAATTTTAATTTTTTAAAATATCATAAATTTTTTATATATAATTATTTTAAATTATTTTATATTTCGAACAATAACGATTCGAACACGAACGAACGTATCACTATTCGTGTTTGGTTCGTTTAACTAACCGAACGAAAAAAAATTGTTCATGTTAGTCTCGTTTACTTATCGAACGAATCGAACACGAACTGTTCGCGAACAACGGGCTTCTTTGACAGCGAATCGAACCGAACACTAACTGCAGGAAAGTGGTCTGAAGAACTAATGCTGCCTCTGTATCGCTCCCACCTTTCGTATCCTTACCTGGTAGGAAAATGACAATGTTTCCCATCCTTCTTGAAGTAGGTGTTTTTGAAACAGTCGTGTTGAGTCTTGCGATCAAACTGATAAAGCCAACCCAAAAGAATATGGCAGGTGTCCATAAGAACCGCATCGCATCATACTTGTTACTGCATTTGATCCCCGATGGGAAAGTTAACTAAACAAAGTTGATCAACATGTATCTCATTTCCCTTTTTTCAGTCAGGTAAAGGAATATGATTGGGGATGCTTCTGCGTGTTCAATCCCAACTTCTTTACCATAAGCGTGGACATCAGATTCTTGCAGCTCCCATTGTCGATGATTAAGTTAAAAAACATTACCCTTGACAATGTTGTTAGTACGAAAAATACTATGCCTTAACCACGATTGGTCATGTTCTGGCTCGAACTGCAAAACTATTAGAATGGCTAACGCTTCTCTCTTGTCTCCATGGAATTGAAGCTCTTCCTCTGGACTAACCTCTGACTCCTCGTCAACCTCCTCAATTGGGGGGGATCTATGAGTGTGACGACTCGGCCGGTTGGGCAACTCGAGGCTATGTGACCATTGCAATGGCACCTAAAATACTTCTTAGTCGACATTGTATTGAGGAGCTACCCCTCTCGTGCTTCTACCCACTCTAATCTGCCTTATCAGTTGCCTGTCCAGCTTTATTATTTAATCACAAGGTACCCTTATCGGTTGTAGAAGTTGTAGGTGATTGCAAAGCTGAAGGTGGTGGTCTAAAAAACGATTATTGTTTGTTTTGCTTATGCTGTCTCATCACCTTCAAAGCTAGTGCTTGAACATCCTCCAATGTCCAGTAAAGTTGTAATTGCATAACGTTGCTAATGGAAGGCTTCAAGACCCCGAGATATTTGGCTCCCGTAAGCTCTTATGGCTCTATCAGTGCACACTTCAACTGCAAATGGTTGAAATGGATTGTGAACACCTCAGCTGAAGATCCCGTTGTTGTAAGTTGTAGAGTTTAAGAAAAATGTGCAAGTGATAGTACGGTGGAAGGTATTTCGTCTACAATGCATTCTTCATCTTCTCCCACTTAGCTCTTCCCATTATCTTCTCTTTTTCTCCGTCTCTACAGATTTTCCCACCATAAGGAGGCATTCTTCTATAGTTGAACGGTAGAAATTAGCAAAAACACAAACTTTTATTAGCACTGAATTAGGGTTACAATACAACATAAACAGAAAAAGTAAAAACAATAACAAACCACTCTAACTAGGAAAGAAATACTGATGTATCTTTAAACCAACAGAGAAGTCCCTGTCTCAAATATGGCAAAAACAAAGAATCCAAGAGAAAGAAAAGGATAACAACAGTTGCAATAGGCCAATAAATCATCACAAATAGGAATCGTTGCAGAAGAAAGCAAAGTTAAGGGAGGGACATACAACAAACTTGAACGTTAGATCATCAATAAGAATAATTTCTTAAAGTGAAACGATATTATAAGCATGCAATGATGAAACTAAAAGAAAAAATGAGCACCAAACTAACACTATTAAAAGAAAATTCAAACGTTAGTTTGTTCACCCTAACCTACATAAATAACAAGTTCAATGAGAAGACTTTGAGATTTGTATCAATTCTACAGAGCTTGAAGAAATTTGGCACATTGAACTGCCTAGTGATATTTGCTAATCCAATATGGACATAACTAATGCGCAAATTTATAAGTCGTCACATGCAAATCTATCATAACAATGCATTAGAAACCAATGATATCTTTAATCAATAGTCATTAAACTCTCATCATTGTTATAATTTCTTGCACAAGATTAAAAATGTTATCCAGAAATTGTAAGTTGTAATGTTGGAAGTGCGTCTCAATACAGAAAAAATAACAAACTTCATTGTTATTTCACTTCCAATATTCCTTCTATCGAAGAGAAGAATAGAAAAAAGCTGAAATCTTCCTACTAGAACAATCGATCCTTTTGACTAGGAAGATCTGAACAACAAAGAAAAGAACTACATACTCATTATTTAGAGGTGAATCGTAAAACACTAAAAGCTATGTCAACTATTCATGAAAAAAATCAAATTAGATATATTAAAAAGTTGAAATGATGTCCTTTTTAAAAATATCCAACTTATAAGCATTGATAGTTTTATAATATGGAAAAAAAGAATCATTTCAGGAATCAATCTATTGCAACAAATATAGAATTTTCTTCTTAATATTTCGTGGAAATCCTCACATCATTGCAACAACAACAACAACAAGCCTTTATCAATGTGTCCTATTGAGTGTCCCATTTTCATTTAATTCTAATATGTTAATATCATTTTTTATACAATCCTCAGATCATTGCATACTAATAATATCTCCCAGAAATTTATAAAGAACAAGGCTACATGAATCCTTTTCCTCCTTTGTATCCTATTGAGTGTCTTATTTTCATTTAATTCTAATAAATTAAGATCATTTTTTATACAATTCTCACATCATTGCATGTTAATAAAATCTTCCCAGAGATTTATAATGAGTAACACATATGAATTTCATTCAAATATGACAAATAAAATTAGAAATTCTTATTAAGCATATATAATTCATTATTCAAAATTATATGTTACACTAAATTCTTCGAGAAGAATAATCCCTTTTAACATACAAAGAAATCAATTATTTTGACCTCAATGATATAAAAAATAGAAAAAACTCTACTAAGTGCATTAGCAACCGTATTCTATATCCTATCACAACTTTTAGCAGAAATATATTCAATTCAAGTATTAAACAAATGGAAGATGTACCTACATACAACTAAATTCCTATGTATCTACATAACTAACACCAAAACTTCAATTTTTATGTGCATGAAAAAATATATTCACTCTTTAAAAGTTTAAATAGTCGCATTTTTTTATGTTATATGAAAGAATTGGGTGGAATAACTGTAAAAGTAAAGTATAGGTGTTAGATATGAAATACAAAGGAATTGGGAGGTATGTATTTAAACGCCCCTAAATAAAACTAGCATGTTCCTGCACCATTTTTTTTTTCTTTTTGTAAATTTAAATATTTAATGGTCTAATGGTAAGAACATAAAACAAACTTGTAAGTAATAAATAACATCTCCAATAAAAAGGACCATGTACAATTGCATAAAACCCAATACTGCTTATTTTTCTCATCTCAGTAAAATAAGCAATAGAATCTCTCACTAAAATATGCAATAAAATATCCTGCCTGACTCAAAATTGATAGTATTAAACTCTATAATAGATATTTTACAAAGATGTAGGAAAAATAATGAAAACTTCAAATCTCAAAAATATTAACGTGATTTGTACAATTATTAATTGTTTTACTTCATTAAAATGAACAAATATTCCATCATTTTATATTACAGGTCCCGTATATATATTACAAAACATGTAACAAAACAATACATCTATAAATATCTAATTTCACATTTTTGTTAACTCTTAAATATTTTTCTAACATGCAGTAAATATTTTTTCTACACTTAATATACATCCAAATATCATCAAAATACAAGACAGAAAATTAAAAAAAAATTAATAGCATAATTTACAATTCACATAATAGTGCATGGTGTACCAATTAATCCTAGCGGTGGAAGTAAACATTCAAATAATATATCCTTAGTTTAAAAAAAAAAAATTATCATCTCCTTCAGGCATTCTGCCTAAAGAACAGCGACTCCACTCATCATTTTTTTGAAATATTAGAGCTTGAATCATCATATCCAGCATATCATCTAATCTTGCGATAGAAATCAATAGTTTACATATATTTATATATAGATATATATATCACACACACGCACACTTTACTTTTGAACACATAATAAATTTTGTTAACATCAACTTCAAATAAACACAGACGACCCAAGGACAATATTTGCCGCACGCATTCATGAATAAAATAACACACACATCTAATCATTATAAATAACAAGTTGAATGTTCACACAATAAAATAGGTCTTATTTCCCACAGCCAACTTTATTGCATGTTGTTGTTCACATTTTAATTTCATTCAATCATTAGTTTGTCTTCCCACAAATTCCAGTATATAAGATAAACTTATTAAATTGACCATTCGTAAAATAAGTTTGAAATATATAAATCCCATTTTCCCAATCAAATTTAACTTTAGGTGCGTTAAAAATACAGCTTAAAACATTTGGCACACATTCAAAATCACTTATTTGTAAATTAAAAACACGAGCATCATCACTGTCATTAATTTCTTTCCTCCCTCTTCTCCCAGTTCAATAAATAAATTCATACTAAGGAATTCATTTGCATAGGACAAGTATAATGGCTTTTAAAATATGTTTTTGCAAAAATTTTAAAATTACATCTAGTAAAAAAAAAAACTGTATATTAAAATT
Organism: Papilionanthe hookeriana x Papilionanthe teres; assembly: GCA_022702705.1. NCBI lineage: Eukaryota > Viridiplantae > Streptophyta > Magnoliopsida > Asparagales > Orchidaceae > Papilionanthe > Papilionanthe hookeriana x Papilionanthe teres. The sequence goes on along the minus strand of CM040427.1, from coordinate 51,665,609 downwards.
AGTGGTACTGCGAATATTTGCATTGAGTATAATAATAAGTTAGATTATTTCAATGACAATACATTTCCAACATACAAAGAAACTATCTTAGCAACAGAAAAATTCAATATTTATTCAAAATCTAATACATGTTGAAAAGCATGTTCAAAGCATGCAACTAAAAAGGGAATCATTCATTTTTGGGATAATTACATACATGGCACCTGTAACATTGTTAACCTTGTCTCATGATTTAACAAAATTGACTCATCAACAATTAATTATGATATGATAATTGAAGATATTCTTCTTTAGAACTATTTCATTTCAATCCCTTTCAACCCCAACGTGGGTTGGAGTTTTATCAAGAATTTGGATAGGAGTGAAAATTTTTAAAATGGAGAAAAAAGGCTAGATTTGTAAATAGCAATTTTTCAGGTGCTATGTATGTAACTACCTCAATATTTTTTATATAAAGTCTTAATCAAGTTAAGAATCTAGTGTAATTTTAATATCTTCCAAAATTTTAGAACTCATTAATAATTTATAAAATTTATTTATATATTCATTAACAACCTTGTCTCATGATTTAAAAAATTGAACTCATCAAACAATTAATTATGATATGATAAATGAAGATATTCTTCATTAGAAACTATTTCATTTCAAACCCAATAATATTAGATCTCCAACAAGTCTTCCCTTTATTACCTAATGGTCATGCAAAATATTTTAGCTTACCCAATTAATTTTTAAACTTTGTGGTCGTTTGTGAATGCTTTAATTTTTATTTTATTTTACTTTATTTGGGTTATAATTTGAAATAAATATGTTCAGCATGTTAACAATATGTTTGTTTGGCGAGCAATAAAAAGCAAAGTGAGCGAGGCATACAGCAGCTTGCCATGGTAATAATTATTATTAAAAAATATTCAAAATACAAAAAATTATGTGAAAATTTTTATTTATTTTAAAAATAAAAATACAAATATGTGAAAAATACACAAAAAGAAACATGCTTTTAAAAACAAACAATAATAATAATAAACTCAAACTTGCCCTACACTATTTTTATAAAAAAATAAAAGTGAATCCAAAAAACAAAAAATAAAAGTGAATCCAAAAAACCCCCAAGCAAAACTAACTCGGTAGCCAAGAGGTATTGCTTGTTGATAAAAAAAATTTATCAATATTCATAACGTGATCAAAAGAAATATTAGGATCTATTCTTAACATCAAATATAACACTTCAACTTTCATTTTTTTAGTATAGCACCTTTTTAAACAACTTCGCATTTTGATTGACATGTTCATCAATATGATTAAAATCAATTTCTTCCTAATGAGACATATGCCAGTAGCCTCTAGAATTTCAATTCTTCCCTTAACTCGATGTATATCATCACATTTTATTTTTTTATTTTATTTTTATTTTATTTTTTTCAAAATTTGATCCCCTTGATTTTAAAAAATATTACGACATAATTGTAAGCTTTAATACTAAATATAGAAAGAGAAGCACAAAATCAAGCAGCATACACACGATTTCACAGTCCAAAATCTCTTAACTTTAAGAACTACTCATAACTTGTGACAAAAACTAAAAATCCTTTACATTTTAAAGTAAATAAAGATTCAATAGTTTTCTACTAAAAACAAGCGTAGAAGTTTGAAAACACTAAACTTGACAAGATCGAAGAAAACCCAAATTGCATCAAATTTTAATAAAATCAATCAAGCGTTCGAATCAACAATTAATTTTAAGAAAAGAAATAAAGTAGAATGAAAAGTTCATCAAATCAAACCAATTTCTCAATTGTACAAAGAGAGACCTTCAAATTTCCTACTTGCACAATGAGTGGACACTACGAGAAAGAAGAAACAACACATTCAACTAAAATTTTGTATTAATTTATAATAACCAAATTCGCTTGATTTTCGTATTATATTAAGTCATAAAAAAAGTTGAAACATACAAAAAAATAAAAAAACACAGTTCAGAAACCCCTCCAGCTGTAGAAGGCCAATTTATCGTTGAAAACTTCACACAGAATTCACATAAGAAGACAAAAACTTTCAAAAGAGATAATCCGCAGAATCAAATTACCAAACCCAATGCCAAACAAGGTGCTAAATGTGCTTGATACGATAACTGCAGCACCAATGTAACCTCCCATCACCCAAATTACTAGTCTCATATGTAGTAGAGCTAGTAAATCTAGAAAAATTAAATGCGATATATGTAGCTGTAAAAGATCAATCCACCACCACAAGAAAGAATTGAGGCTTAATAGAGAAACTAAACCAAAAAGAAAAAAACTACAGTGCACCTGAACCTAAATATCATCAGTACACATAATTTCTCGAAGTAATACAACAGGAATGTACGAAAGAGATTAAAAAGCATGAAAGCACCAAAAAAAAACACAATACAACCACAACAACAACAAACACTGCCGTTGCCGGTCCCAAGCCCGGATGTGAAAAGTGGAGGGTTGCGTTAGGTAGTCGACAGCCAGCGTAAAACTTGTCGAAAAAATCATGACATGAATCCTTTTGATCATTGTGTAAGTGCTAGGGCGTCCACTAGGCAACGCTTAGCCTATATGCTTTGAATACGGTGGAAAGTGTCTGAGCCACTCTGCCGAGCGCCGGGTGTAGTGTCGAAGTAGCGAGGTTCCGCATCGCGGACGGATGTGGGTAAAGAAGATTAGTCGATGATACTTAAGTATTAGGATAGGATCTTGGAATATAGGTACTCTCAATGGTAAATTAATGGAATTGGTTGATATTATGATCCAGTAGAAAGATAAATATCCTATGTATTCAAGAAACTAAATGAGTTGGAGAAAAGGTAAGGAAATTGATAACTTGGGTTTTTAAAGCATAGTATTCAGTAAGAGTCGTACTTAGAAATGGTGTAGGTATAATTATAGATAAAAGTTTGAAAGATAATGTTGTTAAAATTAATAGAGTTGGAGATAGAATTATAGCAGACTTAAGATTATTATTGATACCAAGATTTTTAATATTATAAGTGTTTATCGTTCCTCGAGTTGGTTTAGATATAGACTTAAAGATAAATTACGGAATGATTTAGAAGACTTAATACACTGATAATCTCTCGAAGAAAAAATTTTTATTGGAGGAGATTTAAATGGACATGTCGGTAGAGTGGTAGAAGATTTCGTAAATATTCATGGTGGGCTACAGTTATGGAGCGATTAATGAAGTAGGTAAATAATTTAGATTTTGCTTTAGCAGTATGATATGATTATTACTAATACTTTATTCAAGAAAGAGATGAAAGATCTTATTACTTATAAGAATGGATGCTAATAAAACACAAATCGATTATTTTATCATGAGAAGAAGAGATCGTCGAGATTGTAAGGATTGTAAGGTCATTCCAAGTGAACGAATTAAGTATCGAACATCGATTATTAGTTCAGATTTTAAGATGAAGAGTTGTAAAATAAAGAATACTTAGGATTCAACATCGTAGAATAAGATGAGGGCACTTAAAAGACATAAATAAAATTATTTTTGCGAGTAAAATTCAAGATTTAAATATTTGGGATGCTTTCATGAAGACGCGAATGTTATGTGGGAAAAATTAACCAATACTTATTAAACAAGTGGCTAAAGATGTACTTGGAGAATCGAAAGAAAAAGTTTACATAAATAAAAATAATTGGTGGTGGAATAATAATGTACGAAAAGATAAAATATAAGAAGTTATGTTATAAAAATTGATTTAAATGTAAAAGCGTAGAAATTGGGAAAAATATAAAATGGCCGCAGGAGTGTAGAAAGAATAATCTGTGACGCTAAAAATTCGCTTTTAGTGATCTTTATAACATGTTAGATACTTAAGGAAGGTGAAAAATATATGTATAAACTAGCCAAACAAAGAGAAAGAAAAGTAAAGATTTAACTCAAGTAAAGTGTATTAAAGATGAAAATCGAAAAGTGCTTTCTTAGAAAAGATATTCAATATAGGTGGGTGAGTTATTTTGATAAACTTTTTAATGATGCTGAAAGTACGATCGACCTTAGTGATCTTAATATCGTTAATAATAATAAAACTTTTCACTTTTACCGTCGCATTAGTAAAAAGAAGTTGATGAGGCTTTAAAGAAAACCAAGGGAAAGTCCGTAGGACTCGATGATATCCCGATTGAAGTGTGGAAATGTTTAGGTGATTTGGGGGTTTCTGGCTTACTAAACTTTTTAATATTATTTTAAAAACAAAAAAGATGCCGAGGAGTGGAGAAAGAGCATTTTGGTCCCCATTTGTAAGAATAAAGGAGATGCACGAGTGTGCAAATTATAGAGGAATTAAATTGATGTGTCATACTTTAAAGTTATGGGAGAGGGTAATTGAACATAGGTTAAGACGTATTACGAAGATTTCTCATAATCAATTTGGATTTATGCCAGGCGAGTCTACCATGGAAGCTATACATTTATTAAGAGGTTTGATGGAGAGGTACGAGAGATAATAAGGAGGATCTACATTTGATTTTTATTGATTTAGAAAAAGCTTACGATAAGGTTCCTAGAGATGTTCTTTGGAGAGTCCTCGAGAAGAAAGGTGTTGATTTGACTTATATTCAAGTCATTAAAGATATGTATGCTGTAGCACGTTACATGTGTTCGAACCGAAGGAGGATTGACCAAGTATTTTACTATTTACGTTGGTTTACATCAAGGATCGGCTTTAAGCCCATATCTTTTGCTTTATTTATGGATGGTCTTACCGGCCATTTACAAGAGGATGTACCTTGGTGTATGCTTTTTGTCGATGATATCCTCCGGTGGATAAGACAAGAGAAAAAGTCCGGGAAAAACTTGAATTATGGAGGTCTACATTGGAGTCTAAAGGTCTTCGTTTGAGTATAACTAAAGCCGAATACATGGAATGTAATTTTAGTAATAGTAGGTCTAGTGACGTAAGTGTAACTTTGGGTGATCAAATTATTAAAAGGTGTGAACGATTTAGATATCTTGGGTCCATTGTTCAAAGCGATGGTGATATAGATGGGGATGTTAATAGTAGAATTCGAGTTGGTTGGTTGAAGTGGAGGAATGCGTCCGACTTATTGTGTGATAGAAAAGTACCGCTTAGGATCGAAAGGAAAATTTTATAAGATGGTGGTGAGACCTTCGATGCTCTATGGTCGTTGAATGTTGGCCTTTAAAAGAGAAGCATAATGTTAAGTTAAGTGTTGCCGAGATGAGAATGATTAGATGGATGAGTGGCTTTACACTTAGAGACAAAATGCGAAATGAATATATCCGTAATAGGGTTGGAGTTGCACCGAGTGTCGGATAAAATTAGAGAGAGTCGCATTAGATGGTTTGGTCACATTAAACGTCGACCACTCGATGATCCGATTAGGAGAGTAGATGTTTTAAATACAACTTATGTTAAGAAAGGCAGAGCGTGACCTAGGAAAACTTGGGCTTATTGCATAAAAAATGATCTTAATCTATTAGAATTAAACGAAAATTTGACACTAAATAGGACGCAATGGAGAAAAAGGATTCATGTAGCCGACCCCACTTAGTGGGATTAAGGCTTTGTTGTTGTTAATATCGTTAATAATAATAAAACTTTTCACACTTCAATTGGGATATCATCAGGTCCTACAGACTTTCCCCCCTTGGTTTTCTTTAAAGCCTCATCAACTTCTTTTTTACTAATGCGACGGTAAAAGTGAAAAGTTTTATTATTATTAACGATATTAAGAAATTAAACAAAAACACAATATTAAACAAAAACACCATTTAATGCGTCCATCTTAACGCACATATCTGCATTTTCAATTATAGTAGACATTGAGACTTACATCTAGAGGATTATAGTTTTATGGTTTAATTCTAAAATGCAACCAAACAGGTACTGAATACCATGGTTTTGCTTAGCTATCAATGCAAACCAATATGCCTATATTTTGCTGTATTTGCATTAAAACTGATGTACAACAAGCATCTAATTTTAATATGTTCATCGTAATGTCCATCCCTGACAAATTCTGCTATTCATAAATGTTTGCACTTAGTTTTTAGTCATCATTGTTTCAAAACTTTTTTTTTCCCTTTTTTTCCTTTTTTGTTTTTTTTTTTACATTTTGTCTTAAGTTCACTATTAACATTTTTCAACAATCAACAATTATTTTAATGGCACACAAAGTTGTCACAATCTTACCATCACTAAATCTGTGGCGCAGCTATTACCAAAAAATAAACAAATGTGCCAGCTTCAAGTATATATGTTTATGAAGCTAACAGTTGCCATGAAAAAATTGTTAGAAGCATTGAATTTTGCAAACATTTATGGGTAGATATTAGCATTAAGAGAAGTTAAAGCTTGTATTTTTATCACCTTTGCATCACCTTCCGAGGCAAATGTTACATAACCAAAACCACGAGATCGACCAGTTGACCTTTCCTGTTTCACATATTTAACTAATATAAGAGATCATATAGAGAGGCTTATGGAATAAAAAGCTTATATGGAAAACACTTAAAAGCTGACTCATCGTAGCATGGATTTTCAAACAATTTAAGATAAAAAACATAAGGAAGTTACAATTAGCATATCATATTTCAAGGAAAAAGATTAATATAACAATAAATATTAGAAAATTATATTTATTAAGAAATTAAACCCGAGGTAATTTAAAACCTAACAAACAACAATAGAAAGAAATCACTGAACAAAATAAGAATACTTGCGGGATTTTTACTGCAGCTGAAAGGAAGGCTTTTAATAAAACAGCATTTAAAAAATTCAAAACAAATGTACATCTTCAACAGCTGGGCCCAGCATTTATATGTATCCTAAGAATAAGGTACACTTAACCAAGACCTGAAATTATTACAATATTAATCAAGCTAATTGGAATTTTAGTGGTATTTTTTTTCAAAACTGTCGACGTCAAATTTCTGTTTAAACAGCACTGCATAGAACCAATAAAATCAATCGATTTGAGTTGTGCTCAATTTCAGTTTCTGATTCTACATTAATAAATAGGCATAGGTATGGTAAAAGATAATTATTACATAGATCTGCTGACCACTAAACTAATTTAAACTTGAATGATTTGTAACGGTAAAGATCAAGAGAAAGTCCAGCAAATAATAATGACCAAACATCGCTTCGATTGAAAATTGAATAAAACAAAAACTGATTAGGTTCAGTTCAGTGCGGTTTAATTTCTAATATTGTATAGCCAATATGTTCATTGCCCTCAGTTTCCGGTCCGAGAAGCAAAATATAATTATCAAATCAAATTAGAATATATATATATATATATATATATATATATATATATATATATATATATTAAAAAAAAAAAAAAAACCCTAGGGCCAATTTTATTGAAATAAAAACGGTTACATGAGCTTGTGGAGGGCCCAAAAAATGAAGTTCTACCCCTACAATACAAAGCTAACAAAATGATCCAAAGATCAGAACATAAATAACAATAACAATGTCTAAGAACGGATCGCGCTGCTCTTGCTCTCTGTGTGTGTGTGTGTGTGTGTGTGTGTGTGTGTGTGTGTGTGTGTGTGTGTATATATATATATATATATATATATATATATATATATATATATAAAATCTTGGTTAGTCAATTTAAAAAAGAAAGGGTTCACGTCAACTATCTTTTACTCTTACAAAACTTTACAAGCCAAAACAAACTATCATATTGTTGCATAATGATTCAATGGGTTAAATTCTATTACCGAAGTTTTCGGTTTGCAAAACATATAGTATCAAATCAAATCAAATTAGGTTATATATGATATACCTTGACTCACCCCTTGAATCATTATAACAACATGACAGTTTGTTTTGGGTTTATACATGATGTACCTTGGCTCGCCCAATCTAAAGTAAAGAGTTGACATTAAAGTTATAGCCTGCAAACTTTTTTTTTATTTTCTTTTTGTAGAAAACCAAACAAAACTTAAAAAATAACAATTTAAGAAAAGTACACCTAAGCAATTCAATTCTTTTTTTTTTTCTCAACTCCAGAAAATTTTAAATGAAATTGAAACAAACTTCATATTTAGTCGGTCTGATTCCAATTTTCAAAGTGAAGTTTTAACTTGGTTCCAAATAAAGGCAGTTTTGAGCCCACAAAATCACTAAAATCTCAAGCCCAATCTAGTTAAACAACCTGAACTATTTTACAATTAGATGAGGGAAAGAAATGCTTCATGAAGGAAGTCAGAAGTGGAAGGTTTACAATTAGAGATAATTTGTCCAGATTATAAAAAAGTAGAAAGCCTATGCAAAATTTTTAAGTCTACAGTGTCAAGTTCAAGCTCATGATTGTTTGTTTAAAGCGCGATTGTCCTCATATCAGGGCATTTTCAAGCACAAATTATTCCAATGTCAAGGTATTTTCAGGATGGATTACTTGAACAGAAAGGCAGGCTGAAGTGAAAAAAAAAGGTGAGGTAATAGGTAATGCAATCGTGGATATGACAGAAAGGAGGGAGGTTTGAACAGTAAGAATGGAAAGAGGGAAATCGTGAGGAAGGCGAAGAGATGAGTAGAAGAGTTAAAGATATAAGATCAAGAAACAATGAAACAGAAAGCTAACAAACGGGTACAACATTTAATATCGCCCAAGATATGTCATGGAGAAAACAAGTGCATACAGAATAGTTAAAAGATATGTGATCAGCAAGGACAAAGATGCAAATATTATTGAGTTTCATTGTTTATGACAAAAATATACATGCAAATATGTAGAATTGTTAATAAATTGGATTAACATGCATCATTCCTCTGAAAAGGCTTGATCCAACTTCGAATTGTTGGATTTAAAGTACAAAATCAAGCTAAATGGTGCAAACAAAAATCCAAACCAAAAAACTCAGAAAATTAACCTGTCAAACATAACCAAATGAGCAAATATGATCAGATGAAATCAAACTTATAAAATTAATGCATCGTGGGTGGCATGGCACAGAAAAATAGTTCAACTTTATTCCGACCAATCAAACAAGGACATCAATGACTCATGCAACAGTTTTAAGTAGGGGAAACATCCTTTGATCTCACATCACACGCCGACATAAAAATCCATGTCGACTCACTTTTTGATAACTTCTCGTGCCATCAGATTTGTGATTTTTTGTCTGAATTTCGCTTTCAAATTTAGATCATAGAATCAGGCTCGAACATCAAGCAAAGATGTAATCATTTATTTCAAATCCCAACCACACTACTATTAGGACCCAAGGCATCTTTCAATCCATTTGTCATCACTAGTACTTGGTCCAACAAAGATCAAAAAGGTCAAGGAGCTCGAGTATCCACCTTAAATTGACTAAATAATTAAAATGCTCTTAAATGAGGATATTTTGGTCTGACACAAATCTCACTAGTATTGGCCCGTCCTTTATGCAATTTGCCAAGGGTTTATGAAAGATCATAAAGAAGCGTGTAAATATTAATATAGCAATAAAAGTATGGTAAATAAAAATTTTCATTAGAAGCAAAAACATGCTATTATAACACATTTTCATGTGACATTACACATAAAAAAACGTCCACATAGTAGATATTACCATGAAAACACCCACTTAATTGGTGCCTTGAATGAAAAAACAATTAATCAACATTTCCTTGAAGAAAAAATTAGTTTCCAAGTTGATGCTAAACTTTCTACCATGTAAGTTAAGCTCCAAAGATCGAATCAAAATATTTACGCGATAGATAATCTAGGCCAAATTCTAAAACAGAATTTTTAAGCATTTGAAGTTCTTATATTTTTTAGAAGTTAAAATAAGTATTTAATAAATATAGTGACATTAGTGAATTTTTTAAAAAGAATATTAATTAGAAATATTTTTTTTTTTCAAATGAGATGCGTACATTGAAGGATCTACTAGCTCTATCACATAAGCAAATCATGCGTACGTTTGGGCGCCTAACATCTGAAGTAACTGTTTTGATGGCGGTGTTATAACCAATTCATCATTTATAGAATTTTCAGATTAAAAAATTTTATAAAAAATCATAGATTTATAACTAATTCAAATTTCTAGAACTCTCACAAGACTATTTTGCTTGATTGATCATACAACTAGTTTACGGGTTTTCACAGCTTATAAAGGTTTTCTTCCCTAAAAGATTAAAGCAATTTTATAGCTTATTTTTTCATGTAGTCTTTGCTTTGTACAGTAAAGTACTCTCGCCATTCTGTAAATTAAAAATATTTGTAATAGCCTTTGCAATTCATGTCCAATCAAATCTCCATTCTTTACAGCTATCTCTAACTGCTGAAATAAGAGTTTTATCATTCTAATCAACACTAAATCTTCACATTTATTAGCTTGTACATATATGCCTTCAACTCCAGCAAACTCTCTATGTTGGACTTCCTTCCACTATTGAATATTTTGCTTTGCATAAGTTTGATCATTTTCTTAGTAGATAGCAACCGGCTGCACTTGAAATGCAAGCAAAGGATCATATAAACCCCTTTTACTTCCCAAAGTTACAGCCGCAGCAACTACTTTAGAGGAGAGCAAGCTTTATATAAGGTATAGTTTGAAGAGATAAGGATATGAAAATATTTGGATTACCCAAGGAAGAACCATATCAAAAATTGAACAGCACAAGCTCATGTGATTAATATGACATGCTTTTTAAAACGTAAAGGACATATAAGTTGTGGTTGATGCTATTAACTTCTAGAACAAATATAGATACAAGAGTAGAAAAAAATGATCAATGAATAAACAATCCAGAGTTAAAGTTGCAATATGAAGATACATATATATTGGTTGGAAACTTTTTTTTTTAAAAGAGCTTGCTCAAAACCCAGATAAGTGGGCTAATCAAATAACTTGATGTTAATGCAAAACATGAGATTATTACAAGTTGTCGATGCAAGTGCAGCCAGAGGCTAAACTCAGAATTCCGGATATTGACAAATAATTTTTTAATAGGTTGGGTTGAAAATTAGAACATAAGAAGTTTGTTGAGATAAACCAGCATTTAATTGATAAGATTCCATAAGATTATAGACACATTGATGGAGAAAAATCCAAATAATAGGGACGTGATATGCCGGATTTAGACCGCAGAGGGATTATATATTGGAAGTTAGAAAAAACTAACAATAAGTTCATATCAAACTTGTCCTCTCATTTGATTCTACAACTACTTCCAAGTGCTAAGAGAAAGAAAATCCTACCGACAGAGAACATATAAAAAATCTAAAGAGAATTTAAGAAAATATTGTAGTCTAGGTCGCTACTTCACACAAAATGACAGTCTTCTGAAAGGGAAAAAAATTGCATTATCAACTAATGCACCTAAAAAACTTATAAAGCATGTTAGGGTTAGCAATACTTATGTCTTTATCGATTGTACCTTTTCTCTTCAAGTTTGTTATTCAAATATGAATACTTATATCACAAAATATTGAGACAACGTCTAAACTGTGTTTAGGCAAACTAGGATTGATGGGATAAATGTCGATGACAGCCAAAAAAGTGTCATTCAATTTGTGGGTGTTGGAATGTCCTAAATATATGAGTTCAAATGATAACCCTCAAAAGCAATCCACTAAAGATCAAAGCATGGGCAATACAATGTCAATTTTTGGTAACCATTGAAATAACTAGTGCTCCTAGTCTAACATATGTAGTAAGTCATGCATATGTAAAAGGGCCTCCACAGTCATAAGTAAATCTTCATGGAGCATCGTAAGATGACCTTCATAAAGTGTCGGGAATTGATACATGTAGAGCATTGAAAGTCAATCTCTGTGGATCATAATATTGCTTGGGACTTGTATAGGACTTCTCTTTTAACTATAATGTTTTGTTTGTTGATCAATCGCATTATAATCAATGTATATGATTTGCTTCACCCTGATTGATAACAATATAATCTCATCCATAAAAACTTGCACTGAACCATAATTTTCACCATATCCACTTGAAAATGGATATATGATGTCCTTCGTGCATATAAAGTAATCATATCGCATTTAAATAATAGTTTAATCATTTAAAAAATGAAATCTCAAACGAATATGTTTTTGTTAAAATTTACATCTTCATTACATATCAAAATTCTTTCAACTAGTTACTGAGGGTAGTAAGTATATAGTTCCTACGTGAATGATATTATGACTAATCTTCCACTCTAATCAGCCACTCTAATCAGCACTATTGAAAGTTCGTCATTTGGGCTCAATTGTAGAAGATTATAAGTCGCCAAGCTACATAACTAGATATAAAAGGTGTCATTCAATGAGCTTACGGCAAATTATTGTTAAATGAGTAGTCCAAAATGTCCATACCTTCCAAGAAAATCATAGGCAATCAAGCTATTATGACTGCAGTGTATGATGTCAAGATGAACTACCACGAAAATCTACTACTAGCCGTATCAGAAACTCAAACATGCTCCATAAAAGATGCTTTCAATGAACTACTACATGATTAAATGCTTCAAACAAGGAGTCAATGTGATATATTCCTAAATGACTCTAACAAAGACTTTCATTTCTGTCCCGATAAATCCTTAAATTGTCAATCAGTACTTGGTGTATCATCTCCTCATTCCACATTTAGGTAACAAAAAATTTAAATATGAAACTTTAAAAGAATATTTTTTAATAAATATCAAAATTTTAAAGAAAATACATGTATCGAAGTGGTTTGTCAACATACCTAAAGAAGATATATGGAGAGTGGGCCTACTAATTCTTCTTTTAAACTCTATTTTCATGTATCTTGTATCCAAGTCAATATAGAGAACTTTCTCGTATAATTGTGATAATAAAACAATATTTTTTAGCCTCCACAGAACATTCATCATTCAAAGGTTTATCAATAATAATATGAAGATCTTTAAATTACATAAAAAAGAACAAAAGGCATTCCTCAAGCCATGCCCTGCTGGTTTGATCTTTTCCCACGCGAGGTTACAACCTCAAGAGACCTTGCATGCCCCTTTATGAAGTGAGCCTTAAGGTGCATAACATATAGTGCAATTGGAAAGGAAGTCAAAACTTTTTTATACAAAGTTCTATTCATACGCTCAATAATCCAATTATGACGTGGTGTTCACGAAATGTCCTCTCCATATGCATTCCATAATGTTTTATGAACTATTTATTATTATACTCCCTTTTATTATATCATCTCATGCACTATCTCTACAAGAACCTCATTATCTGCCTAATTTCTCCATTTTTTAAATGCAGGCATGTTTAATTTATTTTCATAATATAATCCAATGCCTTCTTTCTTTTTTTTTTTTTATAGGACTCCAGTGATGATGATTTAGTGAATAGATGCATAACAGGTTTCCATCAAAATAGTCGCAAAAAATAATTGTTCATAAGATCCAACCTCTGAGCTTCGAGTTCCAAGATAGTCTTAAAAATAAACATTTCTATTTACAAAAAATTAAATTAAATTCTCACCAAAAAAAAAAACAATAAACCAAAAATTTTTAATTTGGAAACTTACCTTTTGAATGAAAAATTTCCATCCCTTTTTCTCACTTACGTCTAATTCTCTCAAGTCATGTTCATGAATCAATATTAGAGTTTATTGTTACTCCTAATATGTGGTACGAAGTAAATATACAATGTCTTTTAAACTATCAATTATTAACACCACAACACCATCAGTTACCTCTATGTAAGTACTAAAGCCAATTTATTAATTCTTCATCAAGCTATCAGATGGAGATCAACTTCCTCTTCAAGTCAAGGTCATATCTCATCTTATGAATTTCCATGTAGCCTTGTTGACAACTTTGATTTGCACACCAACAACGTCCACAATGCCTAAATTTTATCAACAACAATATGGGATATCCCATATTTTTTTTACAGAATAATCAGTTATAAGCTTTTAACAAAAACGGAGTGAAAAGATGTTCATAAGTCCATAATAATACTCCGCATCACAATCGACATTGAGAAATATTACAACATGAATCAAGACTAATAGCATTCACAAATCCTTTTTCATAGGCTAATTTTTGTTCATCTTTCTACTGCAGGAAATATCTTTTTATTTTATCAATCTGTCAAAATTACAGCATATACCGATGTGAACTTTGAAAAAATTTATCCTTTAATTAAAATGTTGATATCTCCCTAAGATTTGGATCTCCCTAAACTATACAATTTTTTATAATTCTTCCCTGCTATAATTTCAAAGCAGTAGAAGAATCCTGCTTTATCCTTGTCTTTAAATGTCCTAGCTTAGAATTAAATCTCAAAAATCAGTAAATTTAAAATTTGTCGACCAATATGAAATGTAGACATCAATTAAAGCTCTGCCCAACTTTCTGAAAGTAATGTCAACAAGTTCATCGCATAATTATTCCCACTGGAGTTAATATCAATGGACAACAACTAATTTAAGATCAAATTAAATTCATTGATATGATTTACAACAATTAACATGTATCACCTATGGATTAAAATATTTGAATTGGAAATATCCTGTTTAGTATCAATGGCTTCCCAAGTATGTTTGAATGTTCGTCTATTATCATTGAATTCTCATGAATGTTGGGAAGTGTTTACATTATGATTTTCCCTCTGATATTGCAACCCCCAATAATGTCTCCATTCAGAAGTCCGCATTCTTTTTTAGTTTAAGAATGTTGTCTTGCCTCCAAGGAAGACAAATAAAGTTTCATCTAGTATAATTATTCCTCGATATGCATCTCTTTTAAATTTTTACATTAAACTCAAAGATATTTACTGTTCCATCATCAACTACCATTGTTTTCACTTTTTCCCTTAAAAACCTCATAGCTGGCATTGATGCTAGCTATTGGGAGAATAATTGCAAGCGCACAGAAAAACTATGAAAATTCAAAACATAAAGTGAAAAAGTTACACATATCATAGAAAGTATCTCTTCTACATCCATTGTCGCACGGAGATATGATTCCATTGTTATAGAATAGACAATTTTTCTTAATCCTTTTATCTTTTGAGAAAATACCACAATGCTAAAAAGAAAAATAAGAGACTTGATTAGATGGAACTTAAAAGTCGCCAGTAGCATTCCTCATTAACAAAAAAAAAAACGTCTTTCTACCGCAAACACACTTATCCCAAGCATTACGTGTCTGCATCAATTTTAAATGATTTCCCATGGCCAAAAACAAAAAGACAGGTGATCTTCCTCTTCTTTTCTCTCTCTCTCTCTCTCTCTCTCTCTCTCTCTCTCTCTCTCTCTCTCTCACCATTTTCTACAAAGTACCCAACTGTCATTTTGCTTTTGCCATTGCAAGAGATAAATTAAATAAAATATGCTTCATTTAGGACCCTTATTTAAAGTACTTAGACGAGAAAATGGAAACTCATATTGCATTGAGTCAATTTTGCTTGAATCTAAATACAATAACAAAATTATGAATCTACAATAATTCATAAAATCTTTTGAATTTGTACTTATCTTCTGGGGTCAAAATAGCTATTTTTTAGTTCACGTGAACCCAAGCAGTTCCTTTTTGCCCATTAGTTAATGTTTAGATCATCCTACGGTGATTTTAAAAAATCAATTCTACCTTAGTCTCATATGCAAATTGGACTAAATAAAACTAATAGACTATCATAATCACTGCCCCGGTTTAAACTTGGAGATCCTCAATTAGCATAAAATATGGTTTGGGCAA
The DNA here is from genome assembly GCA_022702705.1 of Papilionanthe hookeriana x Papilionanthe teres. Taxonomy (NCBI): domain Eukaryota; kingdom Viridiplantae; phylum Streptophyta; class Magnoliopsida; order Asparagales; family Orchidaceae; genus Papilionanthe; species Papilionanthe hookeriana x Papilionanthe teres. The sequence continues at coordinate 51,649,930 of CM040427.1, read as the reverse complement.
CTCAAACATTGATCAACCAAATGGCAATAGTTTGTAATGCTCAATTAGATTAAAATCTGGCTAGGGCAACTCATACATTGATCAAACAAATGACAAGTGCAATCGAATCTAAATGAGAACTCTTAAAATGCAACCCCGAGAAGATGTTTATTACGATAACATAAAAGTGACTCCAATAAAGAGGGTTTAGGATAAAATCGTGATTTAAATAGAATCACATCAAATCAGCTCTGGTCTTATAAGAAGTATATAATTGATGGTGTATTTCCCTATAGAAGATGAAAGGTAATAGTTTTGGACTTTATGTAAGAGAAGATAAACTGATGCAAACCCAAAAAACCTTAATATTAATTCCAACCATTCAATCATGGCAAACTTAACTCATGCTGAAATGATTTTGGTTCAATAATGCTCAATAATGATAAACACATTAAATCTCATCTAGGTTTCTCTCAGCTCATTGATTAACCCTAATGAAACACAACCCAATTGCACCAATCTTAAGATTGCTAGCACGAATACCAACCAGCCAATTTTGATCCCTTTTAGTGCTAACCTTAGAATCACAATACATATATGGTTGTCCAATTATAAATCATGACAACATTAATCTTCAAGCCTAAGGACTCCACGAAATTCATGCATCAAGTGGAACATCCCCCTGCCGCTACATATTATCTATTCCAAGGAGAACCTCTCTTGAATTGATTTTAATTGTTCTTCAACCTCATACCTGCAACAAAATTTCGGAAGTAGTTCCTAATCACTGCATTATGGAAAAGTTTGTAATCATCCTATTTCTTTGTTGTGCATCTGTAAGAAATGAGCCCAAACTAAAAGAAGCTACCTTCAAGATTAGCGCAAGGATACTTATTCAAAAGAACCTCTCTTGAACTAATTTTAATTGTTTTTAAACCTCATACCCGTAACAAAATTTCAGATGTCCTTCCTAATGACTGCATTATGGAAAAGTGTGTAATCATTTCATTTCTTTGCTGTGCATCTGTAAGAAATGAGCCCAAACTAAAAGAAGCTACCTTCAAGATCATTCAAAAGTGACATGTCAAGCATGATCTACCTTAATGGAGGTGAAACATCTGCATGACATACTTGGTAGTAGTAACAAATGACAATGTCAATTTCAATAGACAATAAGTTTATCAATCAAAATGCTATGGAAATAATTCATTCCTAATTTCCAAATGTGACTAGAAAATGTCATTAAAATGAGAAGAAGCTCAAGAGTGACCATAACTTCACAAAATTGCAACCTTTTAAATGAGTTCCTCTACAGAAGAGTGAGGAAGAAGGGAAATAACTTTCATTAATTCGATATTGGTTGAAACATGTGAGAATAGAAAGAAATGCCATGTGCAATGGAATGCACTAAAATTTATGATAGGTAAAGTAAATAGGTGCTAGAATTTGACAACACACAGTTACAATCAGAACTATGGGCTCTTTAGTTTATTTTTATATCAAAAGTTACTCTTAAAATCGTATTTGTTCGGTTCTGCAATGGGTAGCTCAACATCAAGATGATGTTTTCTCGTGCAAAACAGTAGCAAGCAAATATCAACCAACCGTCTAAGAAATATCAATTCGCAATAAAACCATACAATTCTTATGCATTTACAAATCTAACAACTAAAGTTCGATACTTGCACTCATAACAATGGTGTGATAAACCTACGCATGAATATATGTATTTTACTTGTAAAAAAAAAAAAATAGTAAATGGTGGTATGCTTATAAAATATGACTGTTTAGTTGTTAGATATGTAAATAAATAAGAATTGTGCGGTATGAATCTAAAAGCCCAAAAAATAAAACAAGGAATCCTGCCAATCAAGCTTGATGTATGTATCAATAATACAAACAACAAAAGATACATGTGAAAGGTAAAGAGAAAAAGAAAAACAACATAATAACCTTCATAACAATGCAGTCATCTAACTCCCCAAACTTGCCCATGTATTGCCTCAGCCCTTCAGTGTCTACATCCCAGGGGATTCCAAGAACCTGGAAACATATTCCCAATATGAAATTACAAATAAGAGGTAAATACATAAAAGAATGCATTTGGTGAACCATGGGCGGGATACTAACCACAAGCTTGGTCGCCATGCTCACCAAGGGGACCGAGATGGACAAAAAGAATCAACAGAGACGGCAACCCACTCCCACTCAATCCGACCAGGAAAAAGCCCCTCTACTCAGCAAATCCTTTCCTCGCGATCCTCTCAATATCTCTCAAGTAAAAAACTCTTACATAAAAAAACACTCCTCGTCCGCCTCTCAAGCTCTCTGCACCCTCTCAAAAATCTCTCTTTCACTCCTGCAGATTGGCACACAACACACAATGATCTTTCTTTCATACCTAGTTTGTTTCTGGGAACTCTCCTCTTGGGTTGTTGACCAACATAAGAGACGAGAAGAGGATAGAAGAAAAAAGATGAGGGCATTATCACCACTCTTGGGAAAGAGGAGATCTCGCGCTCGTGATGACGCTCTTACCTCGCTCGAAGCTCGCGTAGCTCTCGCGCTTTCCTCTCTATCTCTCACTCTCGCCGTCCGGACGTCGGGCGGCCAACGCCTTGCTCGCAGCTGCTTACCTTCTCCGCAGAGCGGCGCTTTCACCTTCTTCCTTCCGGCTATGGGGTTATATATGGTTGATCGAAAACTCGACCTAGGCTACATGATACAGATCCTTTTTTTTATTATCAAGTTAGAAATATTCTGAATATAGGAATAGTACGAGTGATTATGAAGTCCAGACGATAAAACTGACAGAAATGATAAATATTAATATAAAAAAAAAAATCATTATTAATCTTCAATTAAGCGTATTATAATACATAAATTTTATATTTACATATATAACACTTTTATTTTTAAAATGATAATGCATCGGATTTTAACATGTTAATTGTGATGTGTGCTTAACATTGTCATTATCGATCACAAGCCCAATTGTGAAACGTGGAGGGTTGGGTTAGGTAGTCGACAGCCAACGTAAAATTTATCGAAAAAAACATGACATAAATCCTTTTGATCATTGTGTATGTGTTGGGGCGTCTCCTAGAGGCGACGTATTGTATGGCCTGAATGCATTGAAAATTATGCAAGTGCAGCGACACTGGCGCCCCAATGTAATGTCAGATGAGCAAGGGTTCCCCCTTTACGGACGAATGCGGGTAACGAAGTTAGTTCATAAAACTAATATTAGGATTGGATTAGTTGATATTATGATTCATAGAAAGATTAATATCACATATATTCAAGAAACAAAATGGGTTGGAGAAAAGGCCAAGGAGATTCATAACTTAGGTTTTAAACTTTAGTATTCTAGTAAGAGTCGCATTGGAAATGGTGTAGGAGTAATTATAGATAAGAGTTTGAAATATAATATTGCAAAAATTAATAGAGTTAGAGATAGAATTATAGTCCTTCTGGTTATTGTTGATACTAAATTTTTTAATATTATAAATGTTTATGCTCCTCAAGCATGTTTAGATATATGTTCTAAAGATAAATTATGAAATGAATTAAAAAACTCAATATAAATGATACCACCTCAAGAAAGAATTTTTTCTGAGGAGATTTAAATGGACATATCGGTAGAGTGGTAACATATGACAGAAATATTCACGGTGACTACGGTTTTGGAGTAATTAATGAAGAAGGTATAGTCATATAAGATTTTATTTTTTGTGTATGACTTTGTTATTACTAAACTTTATTCAATAAAAAAGATAAGCTTCTTATTACTTATAAGAATGGATTTAATAAAACACAAATTGATTATTTTCTTATGAGAATAAGAGATTCTCGAGATTGTAAAAGAGTAAGGTCATTCTAAGTGAGGATATAAGCACACAACAACAATTATTAGATAGATTTTAAGATAAAGAATTGTAAAATAAAGAATATTATGATTCATCATCTTATAATTAGACGATGATATTATAATTAAATGATGGTACCTTAAAGACACAAATAAAATTATTTTTATGAGTAAAATATAAGATTTCAAATTTTGATATATTCATAAAGAAACAAATGTTATGTGGATAAAGTAAAAAACAATATTAAAGAAGTGGTAAAAGATGTACTTGGATAATAATAAAAAAAGAGTTTATATAAACAACAATAGTTTGTGGTTGAATAATAACGTGCAAGAAAATATAAAATATAAGATGTTATGTTATAAAAATTAGTTTAAATATAAAAGCTTAGAGAACTGAGAAAAGTATCAAACGACCTGTAGGAAGTTTTAAAGAAAAATCTGTAACGCAAAAATTTTTGTTTTTAATGACTTTTATAATAGATTAGACACTAATGAGGAACAAATTTATATGGATAAGCTAGCCAAACAAAGAGAAAAAAAAGTAAAGATTTCAATCAAGTAAATTGTATTAAAGATGAAAATCAAAAAGTATTTTTCTTAGAAAAATATATTCAACATAGGTGGGTGAGTTATCTTGATGAACTTTTTTACTGTAGTTTCTGAAAAATACGATCAACCTTAGTGATCTTAAAATTGTTAAAAATAATAAAAATTTTCATTTTTACTGTCACATAATTAAAAAAAAAGTTGACGGGGCTTTCAAGAAACTGTGAGTGGAAAGTTTTTAGGACCTGATGATATCCCAAATGAAATGTGGAAACATTTAGGTGATTTGAGAGTTTTTTTACTTACTAAACTCTTTAATATTATTTTAAAAGCTAAAAAGATGCATCAGTAGTGCAATAACAGTATTTTGGTCCCCACTTTTAAGAATAAAGGAGATGCACGAGAATGTGCAAAAGTATAGAGGAATTAAGTTGTGTGATACTTTAAAATTATGGGAAAGGATAATTGAACATAGCCTAAAACGTATTACAAAGATTTCTCATAATCAATTTTGGATTTATGTAGGGTAGGTCTACTATGAAAGTTATACATTTATTGAGATTGATGAAGAAGTTCATTAATAATAAGGAGGATCTACATTTCATTTTTATTGATTTAGAAAAAGCTTACGATAAGGTCCCAAGAGATATCCTTTGGATAGTTCTTGAGAAGAAAGTTTATATGTATTTCAGTCGTTAAAGATATGTATTCTAGAGTTATTACTGGTGTTCAAACAGAAAGATGGTTGACCAAATATTTTTCTATTTCTGTTGGATTACATCAGGGTTCGGCTTTAGGCCCGTATAACTTTGCTTTAGTTATTGATGGTATTACGAACATTTACAGGAGGATGTACCCTGGTGTATGATTTTGCTGATGATATCCTTCTCGTGGATAATACGAAAGAAATGCCCAGGAAAAACTTGAATTATAGAGGTCTACATCGGAGTTTAAAGGATTTCGTTTGAGTAGAACTAAAACTGAATACATTGAATGTAATTTTAGTAGTAGTAACTTTAGTGACATAAGTGTAACTTTGGGTGATCAAGTTATTAAAAGTCGTAATCAATTTAGATATCTCGGGACTATTGTTCAAAATGATGGTGATATAGATGGACATGTTATTAGTAGAATTTAAGTAGTTTGGCTGAAGCGGAGGAGTGCTTCGGGCCTACTGTGTGATAGAAAAGTACTGCTTAGACTGAAAGGAAAATTTTGTAGGATGTTGATGAGACCTGCAATGCTCTATGGCGTAGAATGTTGGCCTTTAAAAGAGAAGTATAATAATGGGTTAAGTGTTGTCGAGATGAGAATGATTAGGTGGATGAGTGGCTTTATACTTAGAGACAGTGTGAAATAAATATATCCGTGATAGAGTTGTTGTAGCTCCAGTGACAGACAAAATCAAAGAGAGTCATTTTAGATGGTTTGGTCACATTAAACGTCGACCATCTGATATTTCGATTAAAAGAGTAGATGTTTTAGATTCGACTTATGTTAAAAAAGGCAGATGTAGACTTAGGAAGACTTGGGCCTGTTGTATAAAAAATAATCTTAATTTATTAGAGTTAAATGAAAATATGACACTAAATAGGACGCAATGGAGAAAATGGATTCATGTAGCAGATCCCATGTAGTGGGATTAAGGCTTTGTTTGTTGTTGTACTTGAGATGTGCGTTACAAAATTCACGGCAATAGAGTAATGAATTATTGCAATTGCATTGCATGAGAATTTAGCACACGCTTATATAAAAGAAAATAATCAGTAGTGACACCAAAAGTTTTTATGTAGAAAACCCGTAAGGGAAAAAAATCACGAAGTCTGACATAGTTGTAAAAGTTCACTATAAGTTGATGATTAAAGAAACCCCTTGTCTCACAGGCGGGAAAGGGTTACAAAGTCTTCCGACGTCGGTGTGCGAATGAACTTGTTGTAGGAAGTGGTGAACAATTGATGGTGATTGATGGAGGTTTGTAGTTGGTGTTTGACGGCGGTCGGCAATAGTCAGTAGTGGTCGGCGATGATCGATGACGGTCATGGTTGGTTAACGGTGGTCGGTTGAGATCGACGGTGGCAGAAATGGTGTTGGATTTCAGTTCATTCTTAAAGCTTCAAGTTCTTTCTCAAGCCTCAAGCTCTTCTCCCACTCACGAGATGGTGGGGCTTTATTTATAGTGTTCTCGATGTAATTAATGAAAGAATATGAACCACTTTGATTGGAAGACCCATGGAGCTTCCTCGATCAAATGGTGTTTGATGGACATTTGAGTGCCTTAATAATGTCGAAATTGAGCAATCTTGTGCTCACTAGATTCTTCTTATTTTAGACGCTCGATTCGACTATGAAATTACTGCATTTGACGCATATATCCTTCCAAATATGTATGAAAAACATCTAAACATGGTTTAATGTCTTAATTGGGGCTTTATTTGACTCAGATTGGACCAATTTTAGCATCATTGTGTCTGTCTTATCGAACTGATCAGTTTGACAGTAATTTTACTGAAATCAGAGCTCTGGGTGACTTTTTATCAAGATATAAATATTTTTTGCTCAAAATATTATCTCGAGATTTGTGTCATGCCTTGAGATTCATGCCGAATGATGAGAATTTGTTGATCACGTATCAAGTTGAGAGATTAAGGGCACATTTGGGCAGCTTATAAGTACTGGTGGCGCTTTAAAAACGCTGCCTTGCCGTTTATTTCACATGTTTGAGAGTGAGTATCCTATAACTAACTTTTGTGATTTCGTAACAGCACGGTCGCGGGGTTATAGCTATGATTCGCTTTCACCCGCACTTCGTGTTACCCCCTGCCCTTGCTCACTCACGGAACCCTACCTTGCACCTCTGTAGAAAGCCAGGCGAAGCCCCTACCTCTGTCGCTCCTCTACCATACCTTCGTCGCTCCTCTGCAGAAAGCAAGGCAAAGCCCCTACCTCAAAAGCAACAGTTGAAGCAGAGGAGAGCAAGGAGAGTGGAGCGAAGCTGGGAGTGGAGAAAGGGAAGATTGTTGTTCGATTAAAGTATTCCTTGTTTAATTACTGAAAAATTGATGTTGTTGCATTTGGGTTCAACTTGGGTGAAAGCATTCTTTGCACAAGTAACCAGATTATTTTTTTGTTTTTGCTATACATTATTTTGGTAAATTCTCTACTAATGGGATTGGCTTTTTCTTTTTTTTTTCTCCTTTTTTTGGCATTTTAAATTGATTTTGTTATAGTTGAGAAAAACTTGTCTAGTTGGTGCATTTTAAAGAAGGTAATGTTGAGGGTAGAGTTTTCATGTAGAAGGTCTGGTGCTTGATGATGTTCTTTCATCTATTTTTTTTAAATAATTTTTTTATATATTACTGGAGGAAATTTTATTCATTTCCATTGTTTGTTAACTTGTTTATACATGATTGTGCTGTAGATTTTTCATATTTTTTTCTACACCAATTGAAACTAAATAAATAATTATTATGATTTAAAAACCTGGGAAAAATTTAGGATTGTTTTTTTCCAAAATTTTATCCTTATTTGACTCTAATTTTTTGTGTGCAAAGTGCCAAAATAGTCCATTAACTATTTATATGGGTTGTTTTAGTTTGAGTGTTTATAGAAATGCTGAATTGGTACTCGAATTTGTTAAATTGGGGCTCTAATAGTTCTTCATAAAGAGTATTTTAGGCCCAATTTAAACAGTCTGACGATCAATTGGACACTTTTATAAACTATGGAATTAATGGCCAATTTAAGGAATGTGGAGAATAATTTGATACTTTTTTTAAACTTTGAGATAAATGATTCCATATAAATAGTTAAAAGACTATTTTGACACTTATTTTATTATCATTTTTAAAATTTTTAAAGGTTGGGAGTAATTTTTTTTAACAAAATATATGAGTTTAGTGTTAAACAAATTGAGTTTTAAAGCTTAGAGTGTATTTATGTAGAACGATCATTTATCCATAAAAAACTGTAAATCAGTTGTTTCCCAAACGCACAAACCAAACAGTTAAACAACTTATTCAGATCAGGGGCATAATAATCTATCCAGAAACAACTATTTTTCAAACGCACAAACCAAACAGTTAGTGAGCTTATCAGGATAAACTGCTGATCAACAGATTATTAGAATAAGTTGTTTATCTGAATAAACTGTAACTGCCCCAAACAGACCATAAGTTTAAGTGAGGGTGATTTAATTGCAGGTCTCATGGTGTAAAGTGAATATATGAATTTTAAAAATTTTAATGTTTGACATTCGGTTTCTATGAATTTAAAGGGTATTTAATAATTACCGTAAAGTTAGTCTAAAAATAATTCAGCTCAAATAGAGCGAAAAACAAGTACCCTTCTGCTCTTGAGCCTATTTCTCATGAAACCCCTCCCTCTCATGGTCTCTCAAAATCACATTTGTTTATCATGAACTTTTGTTACATAGAGGACAAACCTAAACAGAATCTTAGAATTCGAGATCTGGGTGGCTTTGTTTGTTTTGTGAAAACAATACAAAAGCGTAGAAATTTACATGACAACGATCAAACAGAAACGATTTAGGCATCAAGTTGATTTGCCTATGTCCATGGGGAGGGAGTTTCTACTAGCACAGGATGGGGAGAAAGAAAACAGGCTTGTGTTACAACTTTCGCACATCTCATATCTCTCTCATGAATATTAAGTCCTCTTTTATAGAGGAGCCTCCGAGCATAAGGAAAGGAACCAAAAAACAAATTAATTAGAATAAACCCATTAAATACAACATCATTTGCAGAAGTCTCCATCTGAAATCACTTTTCGTTCGCCTTGCCTAGTTCGAGATCCCTGCACCAACAAGTTAACTGCTTCGCCTTCCCTTCTACCGTAGAGTGTACCATCATTACTAATTATTTCTAATATCACTTCTTAGTTCTATGATCTCATGTAGCGCCATCCAGGGCATCGACACAGCTCGTCTTTGCCAAGGTTCAATCGTCAACCCCACAACATGGGAAACATTTCGTGATGAAAGTAGGCTTGGATTACACTGCACTGCTCATCTCCTAATAGCTAAAGTTCTTTTTTATGGCAAACAGGAATTTATTATAAGTTTATTTTTAAGCTTAATAAGTGGATGTTCGAGCTGAGTGTTCTTTCAAAATGTGAGTTGGTTTTTTGGCTCATCAATGTGAGAGCTTGAATGAGTCTTTCTATCATATTTTTTAGTTTTCTTAGATTTTTCAATATAAAGAGGGAATAAACTCATACTATTTAGTTCATTAAAGCATGGAACTTTAACATACATATGACTCAATTCTTATAAATTTATGTCTAATACCTAAACTTCGATTTTTATATTTATGTCACTTCATCTATGCATAAAAATATGTCCAGTCTTATTATAAGAGAAACATAAGATCTTGAAGATTTCTATTTATCTTGTATTTAGCAGTACAAGAGATTCAAAATCTTGAAAATCATAATTTATAAACCTTCTAAATTTGGAGCATTTACATATATACCTACCGATCGTATGTATTAACATTTATAGCATTTAAACTTTATTGTTATACATTTAAGCTATCCAAATATTTCATATCACATCAAAAATATCAATTTTTTTCTAGGAATTGAAATGTACCTTTCTTTGCATAAGTTAGCATATATGTAAGAAAGAAAAAAATTAGGAATTAGATATGTAAATTCATAAGAATTGAGTGATGTGCATTGAATTTTATTTAATTTTCGAGCTAGTTATGGTTTGCCTGAGTAGTGGGGCTAAGAAATGATCATTATTTTGGTTAAATATACATTAGATAATATTTTATTATTTATGTACACATTTTATTATATGCTTTTCACTATTAAACTTTATGAGAATATTTTATTATTTATGGAGATGTTATGAGTGTGAATATCGTAATAATCAAACTACATCGACCTTAGTACAATGATAGAGGAGATATTGAAGATAATGGAAGTCATCAATTTAATATAATTGACTTTGAAGATGATGGGTAATAGATCATTCTCGGAATCATTCAATTGGTCATGCATCTACTACTGCTATAATAATAGTAATTGCATTATTGCATAAGATTGGTATAAAAAAAATTATAATATTGAGCGGAATATACAACATCAAACATCGTCCAGTGGTGTTGATTTTGATTGTGTTAATATGATGCTAATGAGGAGAGTATTTCTTCAAGTTACGTGAACGACTGCGCAAAATGAAGATTACTCATAACACTTTAATATGAAAATTAAGGAATAAATTGATGTGTTTTGCATACACTAGGGCATAATGATCATAATCGAGTCATCAAATTCAATTTTCAATGGCGTGGGGAAACTGCTAGTAGGCATTTCAATGCTACATTACAAGTCATACCAGAACTACGCCATAAAATGCTCCAGCCTCCAAAGCTTCAAACTTGTTTAAATATTCTTTCAAATAATTGGTTTAAGCGTTATTTTCTAGTAGAATAATACTTTATATTTTAAAGAATTACTTAATTGTAGCTATTTTTTAATTTCTAATATAATTTATATGAAAATTGGATTATGTTGGAGCTATAGATAGAGCACACATTAAATCTAGAGTTCCTAATGAGCGTGAAGCTGCATTTAGAGGTAGCAAATCATATACAACTCATAATGTATTGGTAGTAATAAAATTTGAATTGAGATTCATGACTGTTCTAGCTGGTTGGGAAGGTTCAGTAAATGATGCAACTGTTGACCTCACTTTTGTGTTGATCATACTTTCTCTCTATAGACGCCTAGGATCTAGCCTTAAAATTACTTAGTGACCTCCTTAGAAGCATAGAAATGGAATCAACACCCACTTAGCACTTTATATCTCCTCTACATTCACTCAGGGTTTCCATAGGTTAAGCTCAAATCCTCAACTATTGGTTGAGCCGATGAGGGTCGAAACTGGTAGAAGATTGAGGTAAATCCTTATAAGTGAAGGCTGACTTAAGTTAACACTAAAGCTTGGAGTCCTTGGAGGATTCCCCTATTGACCACGACTACCCCATAAATACACTTTAACCTAAGACAAGCCCATTAAGCATGAGGCTAGTCAAGGGAAGGATTTTATCTCTAACCACATTACCTTAAAAACCCTAAAGATCCCATTATATCAAAATTCAAACCAAAGGGAGGGGCAGATCACCAAAATCAAACTCTGGCCTCCACCTAAGTTTCTTCCCAACACAAACCAACCCTAAAACTAACAAAAACTTTAAACACATCAACTTAACCCTAAATTTTGAAATCACCAAGATTTACCTAAGCCAGATTGGACCCAACTTAACTTGAATCAAGTAATCAAATCAATTAACAAAAAATTAAGCCCATCAAAATAAAATCCAAATCAATTCAAAGTGTTAAGACCAAAGTCACTTAAAAATCAAAATTAAATTAAGGAAGAACTTCATAATTAATCTAATTATTTGATTAAACCAATTATGAAGGCCCACTAAGCCTAATCTTTTTGGTTGAACCTAAAATTTTCTTGGCTAGGACAAACCACCAAAAGAACTTCCAAACCCAAGCTATCATGGGAGAGCCCATGGTCATCCCTCATGGCTCATTCCCCATGGGTCAACCATGACATACGTGACTCACATGACCCAAATAACTCAACATGACACAATAACCCATTTAAAAACTAAATTAAACAAATCAAAGCTTAAAACAAACACAAAAGGACAAAATTATGCACCTAGAAAAATCACTTAACACTTATCACACAAGTCAAACTCACCCATGTTCAAACTTTAGGGAGTCAAACTCAGGCCAAGGGTAAGTCCTATTAGATCAATTCTAGTCTTAGCAATAATACCAAAAGATTCCCCAATCTTCTCATGCCTTGTCCATGCTTCTTCCACCACCGTTGGAGCTTTCATGGTCAAGCATATCAAGTTATGGAGAAAGATTTCCCCGCAGCCTAAGATATCTGGCTTCCCTCTGCCCAAGCTTCGATGAGCTGTCAGAGCCTCCCAAGCCATCCATGGCCTCCCCCATACGTTTATATGGCTATAAATAGCCCCAATCCGAGAGCCCTTCACAACACTTGAACTCACTAAACATCTACTCAAACCCTTAACTTCAAACGCCAAAAATAGTATTACAGACTAAAGCAGGCATCCCCACCATTTTTAGACCTTCCCATCCACCCCATTGCCCTAATTCCTTCTTTAAAATCTAGGGTCGTATATGACTTTTACATCAAACCCTTCCAAACTTCCAATTAAGCATTCCAAAAGCTTCACATACCTACCCTCGCTTCCTGAATCAAAATTGAGTCTTCTCACAACCTCCACCATAGTTCAACACCAAATAGTGACTACTTTTGGTCTAGCTTATAGCTAGGACCAACTTCAATCCAAATTTGAGCAAGAAGGAGATCTGCAACCTTAGGACGATCCTCTATGTCAAGCCCAATCGAGGTTTCACCTCTAGGGATGAGGTAATGGCTTGAACCCACCATTTTAGGCCTTAGTTTGGTCTTTTGTGAAGCAAAAAAACAACGCATGCCCACTTAATCTCATAAATGTGTTATTCTCACTTAGATGAAGCTATATGATCAAACTCAATCTGATTTGGTTGAGTGTAGATTGAGATCTTAGGGCACTCTTGCATATGATTGCCAGCTTCGCCCTTTTGGCTTATGATATTGTCTAGGAATCATGTAGAACACATAGGCTCTTTAAGACCTTAAATTTTATAAACTTTCAACAAATTTTAATAATAAAATTTTGAGATTAATTAAAATACAGGCTTAAAATATTTAGAATTTTTTAAAATTTGCACTTTATTTTCTGCATGGTCTTCGGGCCTGATTATAAAGGGAAAGACAAAGCAACTACTCAGAATTCATGGAGAAGAGATAACAAAACATGGATTTATATATATTGAAACAAGTCTACACAACACGAAAGTTAAGTAAACAACTTATCTTTCTCTCCTTCACAAGCAAAACCCTTGAGGTTCATTTGAATCACTTCCTTCTACTTACAATGATATGTGCCCCTCTCTAAGGATTGTAATGAAGAAAAAATTTCTCACTTTCCTTCTCCACTTACAAATCTTAGTGAAGAATCTCTAAGTCTCTCAAAATAAAAACCTATGTATGGAAATTTTGCTCTCTTTCCTTGCCTTCTTTCTCCTCCTTGTTGCCCTTTCTGTCAAAAAATGGTGGTTAAAAAAATGTGTAGCAAAAAATTCAAGAGTTCCCTTAAGCAACCCTTCAAAATTCGTCCAAATTCAATGCATTTTGAGAAGTAACCGTCTTAGCGCCGACTGGCATCGTTCGACACTGGTCGTGCTCGATTGTTGATCCATTGGTGTTCATGTTGTAAACCATTGAGGACGGGCAAATCTTATCGAGAGTACCAATAATAGTTCCTTTAGAATAATTTTATGTTTTTTATAACCTGAAACACAAGAGATTACTGCCGAAAACCTGAAATAGAGCAAATTAGATGGAAATAAAAAGAGCAGTAGAAGAAAGGGCCTTAGGTAGTTAGGAGAAGGTGAAGAGAGCATGTAAGAAGGAAAAAAGAAGTTGAAGATAGAAAAGAAGGGGAAAACTAAATAGTATTTTATGTGCTTCCCAATTATGCAAAATGTTATCTATATTATCCTCACTCATTTCTCCACTTCCATGTTTCCAACAGCCTAAGCAACCTAAGCATATAAGCATTGGGCACTTGTCCAATTAGTTACATAGCTTTTTTTATATGTGTGGACCAACCTCATCACCCACATTTCATCCCGTTACTTTACCTTTATCCATGTCGTAGTTTTTTATCCATGTATCCTTGTTGAGATCGTCGTGGGCTGGACCCGATTGATTGGATTTTATCATCAACGGCTTCGTCCCTCGCTCCGGCTGCATCTTACTGTTTCACATCACTAGCTTCAAGACATGCATCCAAATAACTCGTCGAAGAGAACGACTCTTTTAAGAGATGAACTCATGCGAGAGAACAATTTTCTCAAGAGATAAACCTGTACAAGAGAAGCATTTATGATAAACAATTAACAAGAGAGTGTTATCAAGATAATGATAATTAAAATATCCACATACGTTGAATCCTGATTTATTCATGAATCACACATAGGGAATAGAGCACAAGTAAGAAGAGATAGAGAGATGATGAACTATGATCAATCATGATTTATTCATAAAATGATTCTCATATTTATAGAGGAGATTGTACATAATGATGAGATTACATTTTTTTTCTTGCTTTAAAGGGGCATAAAATGAGACATATTTGATAATTTACATGTATTTGCTTTGTCTTCCAACTGTTTTATGACTCGATCAAATAAACTTAATTGGCTTCGGGTCGGTAAGGTCCGTTCGGTCGACTGAATTGGCTCGGTCATCCAGGCGGAGTCAATCATCTAGGCTGGTTAGTCCTCTGAGCTGGTTTGGTCATATGGGCCAGGTCGTTCACGTTGTGTCAGTCGTTTAGACTGGGTCGTCGTTCAGAATGGGTAGTTTAGGCTAGGTCAGTCGTCGAGTTTGGGTCCTCTAGGTTAGGTCGATCCTCCAGTTCTATCGTCCAGGCAGGGTCTTCCCTTTGAGAGATCCAATCCAACATATTTTTGTTATACAACACCAGAATAAGCCAAGGGAGATAGATAGGATATCTCTTGAGATGCTTGTATAATAAATGCACGATTTTGCATTTTATAAGCCATCCCTTCTATAAATAGGAGAGAACCTTATAATGGAAGATGAATCTCCACTGAATACTACAAAAGACAATTCTTTCTCTATCGTCTCTTTCATGCCCTTTGCTCAATGTCCTCTTTATTTCAACTTATTTCTTGGCGGAGTGAATACACAAACAAACCGGGATCCAAACTAATCTCATATCAAATAATTTGAAAGTATAGTTATTCAGAAATAGCATTTTCTTTTATAAGTTTAAGCTTTGAATTGGCAATGCACAGTATCACTTCTATTTCAGAAAGGTATTGATTAAACCTTCTAAATTAACGGCCTGCTACCTTTACATAAAGTGATGCTGAGTTCGACATCATGCAAGCTCAGGGTGTCATGCTATTTCATTGAAACAGAAATCCGTGGAACCATTGAAATTATTAAGTAATTATTACTTTGAAACTGAGAGTCTGTTTGGGACAGCTGCAACTTATTCAACTTATTCAAATAATAAGTTTAATCTCGATAAGTTCGTAGATAGTTCTGACTGATTGTTTTAGTTTATAGTGTTCGAAAAACAATTGATTTACATTTGTTTATGGATAAATGATTATTTTGTCCCTGATTTGGAGTGTGATAGGACAAAGCTCAGGGTCGTTCGAGGACAACAAGGTAAAACATACGCAATCGTACGCGGGCCACAGAGTCGATCCCGCAGCCGCGTTTTCTCAATAATCCAAAAGGCCTTATTTGAAGATGTCAAGCTAACACTCTAACCAAATGCATAAACAACGTTTTAAAAACGCGACCCGCACATATAATCCGCCCCAAACGGGGCCTAAGCAATTACTTTTCTATAAATGAAAATATGATTTTTATTGGTGTATTCTTTTGCCATAATTATATTTTAAAGAAGAAATTGTGACTGTAAATTGATGAGACAACCTTTTTATTTTGGGAAATTTGCATATCACACAATTTTTATGTATTTGTATATCTAACGTCAAATTTTGTTATCAACACTTTTAGCACGTTCCTGTCATAAACCAATTCAAGAAAAAAAAATGTATTTAAACATTCGAATAATATGCATGTAAATATAAGAATTTAGGTGTTACATATGTAAATACATAAAACTTGTGTGTATGTATGTAAACGCCCCCAAAATAATAACACAATGTTTCACAATTATATCAATGTCCACTCCTTTCATTTTCTATGAATGGTTCGTTCACTTTTAAGGTATTTTTTTCTCTTTTCTCACTACAAAAACTGAAGACAAAAGCTATGGAAGGAAAGGGTCCATTCCTTCTATCTATTGTGTGGTCATCTATATTCCCCACAAATACTGAACTCCCCTTGAGAAAAGACAGTCCTTGTTCTGCTTTTCTCCGCCAAGAAGAAGCCACTGCAGAGTTAGAAATCATGGAAGACCGGTCAAAGTCATGAATCTCTCTCTGAATAAATGAAATTTATTTTAGGGCAGTTACATAGAGGCCACCTGAAACATTGCTATTTACAAATCAAGCACTCTCTTTCACTTGAATATCAAAATTTATGGTAAAACCCCAACTCATATTTTTCATTTTTATAAAAATTCTCAATAATTTGATCACGGATCAATATTTCGCGTCGTCTGGATGTAATTATCCGTTTTTTTTATTTTGTGACCGAGATGAGTGAAATTTTAAATAACATAATTGTTGACAGAATAAAGACAAATAAACACAACAATCAATGAACACAAGAAAGAACACACGAATTTAATGAGATTCGACAATTTATCTACGTTATCGGGAGCAAGAGCAGCAGCTTTCTGATTTCTTGAAAACAGTACATATCCTTAGAGTTACAAATACAACATATATATAAAACTTAAGTTTACAATATGTAATTATAAAATTACCCACGTACCGTAATGCAGGAGCGTTGCCCGTACCCCCAACCCTCTTAACGAAACACCCTCGATTGGACATATGCTTCCACTTGTGAGCTTCGCTTCGCTCAGCTGGGTTGCTCCTTTCCGCTCCAGCATTTGTCCCTTATCTAATATATGAGTCATACATAGCAATAATGATTGTTTGTGGGTCATTCTCAAGCTTTAGTGATAATTTCCTTCCATTTTCTTTTTATATTTGTGAAGATATTTGGAAATATGTATGAAGATTTAGCAGTGTTATGAAGAAAATAAAGTAAATATTTAGTTGAAGACTTGAAGGTTGTTTTCTCGTTAAGGCCCCTTAGGTCTCAAGCATAGAGCCCATTAAAAGCATCTAACATTTATGTTTATTTTATAAAGGGCTTTTAAATTTTAAATTTTATTTGTCAACTACTCTAGACTTTATCTTAATAAAGAGAATGGGTGTCATCTTATTGACTTTATAAAATTTTTAAATTTTTTTTTTCACTTCGTATATTTGTAAACGTCTCACCTTTTTATCAATACTCGTTACCTCAATCTTTCTTGTAAATGCTCACTGATTTTAGAATTGATCTAAAATGAGAGATTGAGAAAATTTGAAGCAACAACGTCGATGCATATGAAAAGTTCATACGACAATATTTCAATATAATATACAAGTAAAATAATTGATCTGATAGTAACTTTAAACTTCTTTATTGTTAAGCATGCAACATAGTTATGCCTTCCCATTAAGTATACTCTTTCTTCACACCCACTCTTCAGTCTAATTATAAGGCATATTATGTGATCTATTAGAATTCCAAAGCTTATATTACAATTTTATCCGCTAAACTATTTATATGGAGGGACAATAGTTATGATTAACTTGCTTTTATTATATTTTAGATGCTAATTTAGTTTTATAAACAACTTTCAAATAAATAATATGTAGGTAAGACTATACATCATCCTCTTGAAAAAATATATATTAGCTCAAAATTTATGTAATAATTAAGTGTGCCTTTTTCTTCAATAAAATACTAAGAAGAATTTTGTAGCCAAGGTTGTAGATTGCAGGCTTAGAACTTCTACTTTACCTTTTTTATCATTGCTAATAAAGTTAGTGTTGGGGTAACGAATATGGAGTTTGTCTAATGTTTCATGGTTTCTTTTCAAATTTTATATATATTGTATTGCTTTATATTTATTTCTTTATTTATCTTGAGGACAAAGTAATGTTTTAAAGGGTGGATAAAGATATGGAGCTCTTGTATGATTAGGTGGGTTAGTATTTTATATGTTAACGCCTATTTGGTTATTAATGAGTCATAGTGCGTCATGTTTTTTATATATACAATCAATGATGAAATGAAATACCTCGTTCTATGTGATTCTTTGCTTTCTCTTTTCATTTCTTTTATATTATTTAAAGTTTTGGGGATCATGAATAATCATTTAATATTTATTCTAAAGGGACCATATTAATATATACACCATGCCAAAATGATGACTAGGTATGTTGATATATTTATGTGTGTGCTTGCGCACGTGTTAACAATATAATTTATTTTCATTCACAATTTTAAGTAATATTTTATCATGATTTTCAAAATTGGTGGCCACCAATTTAGGATTCATTCACATATGATGTGTATAAAATTAAAATTTTATTTGATATTTTTGCTAATCTAACTCGTGATTAATTAACTTACATCAATTTTCACGTATTAAAATTATGAATGTGAAAGATCATATTTGAACGGATGAGAAGTCTCTCAAGGAATTAATTGTATTCAGGAAATGAAATTTTGACATCAATTTTAAATAAAATAAGTGTAAGAGATTATAGATGACAAAAAATTTCTCATATAAATTTTAGAATCATCAACATACATTACACCCAATTTCTATGTATTTACACAAATAAGACTTAAGAGTTTATTTTTTACATTAGTATCAATCAAATCTTTCATATTAAATTAAAAAAAAATCATTCTTTTAGTTTATCTTAAAGTATAAATATATCAAGAAAAAAATATTATACGTGGAGTTCAAGTGCACGCGCACTTCGTGTTGTTGTATACACAAAGTTCGCATGTATACAGGCTCCATACGTAATATTTTATTGACATCAAAGATGATCTTCATGCATGATACCGTATGAAATGTGCATGACTAGATCTTAAATGATGGTTAGATAGTTATGTATGCTATTGGCATGAATGCGGATCAAGAGGTTCTCATAATTATTGGGGCATCTCCAACATTTTCTGATTTAGCCGGCAGCCAAAACAAAAGGAGATGGACAGGCGCCGAGACACAACTCCACGCTTCCGCTAAAGTTGATGGTGGTGACTCCTCGCTTATACGATACATGTCCACATCGGCGTTATTTAACTTTTTCGCTTTATTTTTATTTTTATATAAATCTTTGTTTCCAAATCCGTCGAAGCCTCTTATATAATTGTATACACGTCGGCTGTTAGGACGAATCTCAAAGCCTTCAAATGACCCAGACAACGGCGAGACAACGAAGGTATTCTACCGCCCTACTGTCAACTACGTGGTCAAGAATCGACCGACACACCATCGTGAGAGATTCGAATGATAGACCATGTTGACAATCCCGACCGACAGAAGCACGGACGGGAATTCTTGATCGCGGCTAATCAGTAGATACGTCTTTACCACGAAGGACGAGATCGACACTCAACGGGACACCTTGACCACCAACCGATGGCACGGTCATAACTCAGTCCGTCACCTGAGTCGCTCAAATTCAAACAAGTCAGTCAGTTAATTATAATCACATTAAAATTTAGATATGTAATACAAATATGGTATAAAATCATATGATTAATTAGAGCATCAATTGTAATGATTTTCATAATTACTTCATCCCTTATGTAATTGTACAAAATATGTCTCTATAAATAGGAGACAAAAATACAAATAAAATGACTTGTCACTGACTATCTCTACAGAAAACTCCCGACTTGATGTACTCTTTTTCTCTCTTTCTTCCTTCACTCAGTCATAAACTCTCAGGGCAAGTTCACAATGTACAATTTAGGATCCAATAATAATTTAAACAATTTAATAATTTTGCACCACCCCCACTCCTCTCCACAATACATTTTCTTATACATCATCTAAGAAAAAAAAAACATTTTGTGATTTTACACATCCTAAAAAATAAAGATAGTTCTGCCCATGGTGGCGGAAGACGAACAAATGGTCGAAAATGGGATGAGATAAATAAAATATAAGAGAACTGGATATCTGTTCTTTGTAAGTTTAAAAAGGGAGATGAGTAGGGCGAGCTGCTGAGAGAGATGAACGAAAGGGTTCAGGTGGCTAGACATAAACATATGTGAAAGGGAGTTCGATTTACTACATTTTGGGATGCCGAGTTCGAGGGAATTGAGGGAAAAATAACTGTACATAAATGCAATTTTTCATTCTAACACCAAGGTGATATTTTCTTTAATTTATTATAATTTTGTGTGTGTTAAATAAATAGGTTTAGGGGTGATGCATTTAATGTTAAAGTTCTAAGTATGTAAACTCCCCTTAATTAAATTAGTTTGAACATAATTTATGAAACTTGACATGTGGTTAATATCTTCATCTTCATTAAATTTATTATATTTATATGATTACCAAAGATCTCATAATACTTCAAATCAAATTTAAATACTTGCCGGCCATTTATATTACTATCATTAAATTTTTTTTATGTATATATAATACAAACATCTATGTTCTAAGACACATTTTTCGCTTTTAAATTCTAAAAGAAAAGGTTCGAGTCATTTTCGATTTTGTGCCGGAATAGTGAAAATCGCATCACGACGTGCGGGAGACCGCGTCGGCGAGCTTCTCGATCTTCGCCGCAATACTCTTTGGCAGCCGCACGACCTTCCGACATCTTCTTGCTGATCGCCGGAAATCCATTCCCAGCGCATCAGAAACCTCCTCCGAGCTCCACCCAGCACGACGGAGCGAATCTCCGCACCGATTAGCTTCCAGAAGCAGAGCATCCAGAACCAACTCCCCATCCACGGCTATCACGTCGTTTTCGCCGTCGCGGGGGGTATCGAAAAACCCTGATGCTGCAACCTCCAGCATCTCGGCAACATCGTTCTCCCTCCACCCTCCATTCCTCAGCATCTCCCCTATCCGATCTAAATACTTCCCTACCCACGCCGGCGGCGACATTCTCTGCTCGGTGATTTCTACGATTCGCTCCGTGGATGAAAAGGATGAGGAGCTCCTTCGACGGCGATCGAAGGAGGCGGCTTCAGTCCAGAACTCGATCCATCGCGGGGTTCTTGCTGCCGAGTCTAGGGATCGGCGCGAGGAGTAATCGAGGAGAACAGGGGGTAGAGGATTGGCCGACGATAACTGCCGCAGAAGACGTGTGGATGGGGAAAAGCTGGTGAGAAAGAAATCAGAGAGATCGAGCGCGCAGATGGAGACTCGGGAGTCGTCGACGAGGAAAAGAGGGTTTCCAGCAAGTGCAGGGAGGCAGGGAAGATAGCATCGGTTGAAAACAGGGAGAAGGAGAGGTGCGCGGCGAAGGGCGGAGCGAGCAAACCGGAGGGCTTCTTCGGGATCGTTGGGACGGGGGCCCCAAGATGATTTAGGCCAGAATGAATGGCGTCGGGGGAATGCAATCTGGAAGGAGATGGATGCAGCAGGGAGATCCAGAAGGGATCGAATTAGAGCTGTGGATCGCCAGTCAGGGAACCCGGGACCGGACGGGAGACCGAGGGAGAGGAGAGCTCGGAAATCCGGCGGGAAGGAGAAGCCGAACTCCGCCTCTGCCCGGGTGAGCTCGGAAGGAGATAAGCCGGGGAGGATGTGGACGCCGCTGGAGCGAAGGTGGGAGAGGATGAATTCGGCCAGAGGGATGAGGGAGGTGCAGGCGGCTAAGGAGTTCGGGGTGGGGATGGTGGCGGAGGATGCGGCGCGGGTGGAGAAACGGCGAAGGGCGGCAGCGTGTGCGGCGGGTGTTAGTGCTGAAATCCGGCGATCAATGTCGATCATGGCTCTGCTATAGCTTGTAAGGAGTAGGGGGTGATGAGGGGGAGGGAGTGGGGAGGGGGGCCTTTTGTAGGAGAAGATGGGAGCAGAGGAAGAAGAGAGATCTGGTGGGGTCGGTTCACGCGCGAATACGGAATTCCCTCGGATTCCAAGTTAATAATTGGGAAGTCGGAATAGATAAATTAAAGAGGATTCATGGAGGTCGGATGTTGGGCCCACCAATTATATTTTTATTATACTTTATTTGAGAAAAGCTTTTATTTCAAAGGTTTAGTGGTATTTTTTTTGTAGATATTCAGCTCTAACATTTACTATTATAGGATCTTAAATTTGAATTCTGTTGGGAAATGTGAAAGAAAGATTCACTCAATTCTCATGTATTTATATAGACACAGACTTAGGGTCTGGTTGAGGCAGTTGCAGCTTATTGAATAATATACTGATCAGCAGCTTATAAGCAGTTAATCATGATAAGCTGTTGATCAACAATTTGTCCGGATAAACTTGCTAGCTGTTTGGTTTATGTTGTTTGATAACAATTGATTTGCAGCTGTTTCTGGATAAATGATCATTCTGTTCTTATACAGTAATGTTGTTTGCAACAAAATTTTAATAATAATATATTTAATACTTGAGAACAAAAAACTACTTGAACAGTAGAAAAAATAAGATACATACCTTGCTTAACTGTGAGTATTAAGTGTAAAGAGAAAAGGAAAAAAAATATTAAAATCACAATTAAAAATATAATAATATTAAATTTTAAAAATCGAGACGGTGGATGTAACAAGCTACCTCATCCTCCAATGATACCAACCGGCCCTGATCACTATCGACAATGGAATTTGCTAGACTATTGACCAACCGGAAGAAGTCACACTTCTCTGTGATGCTCCACAGGCACCTTTATAATTGTCTCCAGTAATTATGTGCCCGACGTGACGTCAGTATGAAAATCTGTAGTCCACAGTGACAGAACACACGTTGGGAGGTCACTGAAATCCCAAAGCTCATGTTCCTTGAAAGATACAAGAGAGAACCAATTAGCTATGACAGAAGATGAAATTCCAAAAAAAAAAAATGTAAGGAAATTGAAATAATAAAAAAACCTACATTGAATAAACTAGCATAAATTGATACAAAAAATAATTAGTTGTATTATCGTGCAAATGTGAGGTATCACAGAACTAACTACACCAATTAACGAATTTCTTACTACAAGAAGACAATAAACCTTCCAAAAAATGAGTTTTGGTTGCCTTTAACCCATAAAACCAACATCGTGTATGTCACGTGCATATCACCAAAAAAGATCATCTAGAAGGTCCTCATAAACCGATGCACCAAAAAGAAGAGAGGAACTTGGTTGCCTTAATTAGGATTTCACATCCAACATGAACCAACAACGACCAACAGGCCATCTAGAAGAACACACAACGTCAAATATCTCATCACGGACCTTACAAACCCAAAAAAAAAAATTCACATATAAAAGGCATTTGTCAAACAGGTGAAAATTATAAAATAAAAAATATGAATAACACAAGTGACATAAACTACAAATAGAATCTACAAAAATAACCATGAAACTTCTAGTCAATATTCTACAATAACATATGTTATTCTCTCTCTGAATTCGGCCATTTCTGCGGCACCTTCGCCATCTTGAGTGTAAAATTCCAGTGACTCCACTTCTGACTGTGGTATAAACTGTCCTACGTGAAATTCAAATGCTTCCGGTGGGAGCTGCATACTGAAGTCTGCATCCGATCTAGAATGACGCTGTCAAATGTAGTTTTGGAGCATCATCCTGAACACTAAAATTTGCACCTGATTTGAAAACGGGTACATCGACATATTACGTAGTATGATTCATTTCTTTTTCCACATTCCAAATGTTCTTTCATTCACGCCACATAAGAAGGAGCGTCTTTTTTAAAAATTTCTTTTCTGCCAAATGGATATCCAATATCGACAAAGTAATATTTATCTGTCCCAAATACCGTAATTAGTAATAATTAATAAAAAAAATGAATGTGGTATAAAAATTAACGAACCTAGAGGTGGGTGAGGGAAGCCTTGTCCTGAGTTTTTTCGCATAAGCAAAAAACCGACTATCATGTGCATTATCTTCCGAACCAACCATCATAAAAGTGAAGCACATGTTGAAGTCACACACGACTATCACTTTTTGAGTGGGTGATTCACGCCGTCCAATGTATGCGACCTTTTTAGTGTTGGATAGTCGTGCATCCACGTGAGTTCTGTCAATCGTTCTGATACAATTCTGTCATATTGGTTAAAGCTGTGATTGCCACACAATTCATTTTGAGGTCTGAATCTAATGTGCGAAAGAGAATTATCTTAATGAATGACAAATACTGCGAGTCATACGCAATATTTGAAGTCGTCTTGAAAGTTGGATCCTCCGACTTAATTATATGTGCCGACAGACTGGCGAGAGCTTTCAATCCCACTGAGAGTACTTGTTGATTGTCTCCGATGAATATTGGAATCACTCTATTACTCCTCATTGATTCATTCTGTGATAGAATGTAGAGATTTGTTGCTAACATCTCTCTTGTAGTCTTTCTTAAAGAACAATGGAGCCCATGGCTATGTAGTTCATTTAGGAGATCAAAAAATGTAGGTACTATCATTCAGAACATGTTACTGAACCTTGTGGGGTGTCCTTGTAGCAACTCACTGACCCATTTATCACCAATACAGGTCGATGTCAAGCATGTTGTTTGATTGATGATGGAGTTATAGTAATTGTACAGGATAATTATAGTTGCTGTAATAATTATTATACGACGCAACCACTATAAATCTATCATAGAAATGAGTTCTTTATAAGTAATAAGAACGACTCAAAAAACATTTAAAAGAACATATAAAACTAAAGATTAATTATTATGGAATATAACTAATTACAAAGTAGCATATTAATTATTCGTGGAAGAAAGAAAAAACATTTAAGTTAAATAATCTTTAAAAAAATGAAAAATAAACAAGCCAACAAACAATAAAACCATGGAGTTAATTTTCAATAAAAAAGTATATATTGGACACGATGTTTGGAGGGGCATCTTCTTGAATATTTTCCTGCTGGCCAGGTCCTTCATTAGCTTCAATGAGTTTAGATAGAGCGATGTATCTGCCCTAACTTTAAGATACATATATAAAACTCGAAGAATGTCATTTATGGTGTCATTTGAAGAACCATGTTAGCCTATGCATACTTCTATCAGTTTATTTATTGAGCTTATGACGGAAGCAACTCCTTCCTTTTTGCTTTTCTCACCCCCAAGCCGCTTTGACTAGCATGTGGACTCCAGCTCTCTCCGGTTTAGGCTGGGGCCACCTGACCCACCTATCTGCTCTGCCTCTAAGTCATCTGTTATGCTTGCAAACCCATGCTCACTTGAGGTGAAGGCATGCATGCCCGTCGCAACAACTCCACTAAACATGAGATCTACCTTGTACTACAGGTCCAACTCAATGCCACTTATCTTGATTTTTTGGCAGCTCAGCTTGCCAGTGACGTACGGGAAAGTATACTAGTTAAAACAGATTACACGAATGAAGAATGGAAGAGCGAGTATATATGGGTTTACTTATTACCTCCAACTTGTCAGTCCACCAATCCTTCAAAGTATCAATGGTCCGCTTGATATGATCCCAACCCAAGCCCGTGGATCCCAATATTAGTTCCTTCCACAACTTTTAGTCATTTTTCAACTAATCCCACTTGTTCTTAAATTTTAACCTATCGTAGTATTTTCATGTAATTTCATGGAACTTCTTCGTAATACTCTGCCACCCTTCTTTGTTAAAGTAGGTGGTGAGTCTATTTATATGCTCAATCTTCTTAATAGAAATGTTACAAAATATGATCGTGACTTCCCTATGCCACATTATTGATGACGCCACTTCTCTGGCATCAACTATTAAGTTACTAATGAAAGAGTTGGATCAAGAAAGTTACTGATAAAGCCAGTAAAGCAAAAAGTAGGATAAAAAGAAAGTGCCAAGAAAAATAAACTATAAAATAAAAGAAATAAAAACCAAAACAAGAAAATACAAGAGAAAAAAAAAATTGGAAAAAAAAAAGAATCCACCCCCATCACAGCCATAGCCAAACCCCCATCACAACTCCATCACAACCCCCACACAGACGCAACCCAATTAGGGCTGTAAACGAGCCGAGCTTGAGCGAGCTCAGGCTTGGCTCGTGTTCGGCTCGTTCGAAATTAGCTCGGCTCGAAATCGGCTCGTGTTCGAAATGGCTCGTGAAAGGTGTGTTCGTGTTCGGCTCGAATTAAATATTCTTGTTCGTGTTCGGCTCGAAATTGGCTCGTTAAAATTAATTGGAAAAATATATGTCTAGCGCCGGATTCGAACCTGGATCAAATGAATGGAAACAAGAAGCATAACCACGCTACCACACAAGCAATTATGTTTTAAACTTAAATATAAATATATATAATATATTAATATATAAATAATATATATAATAAATTATTATATAAATAATTATATGATTATTTTTTTTATTTCGAGCCAATTCGAGCCGAACACGAGCGAACAAACAGTTGTTCGTGTTCGGCTCATTAACATTTCGAGCTTAAAAATTTGTTCGTGTTCGGCTCGTTAGGCTTAACGAACGAGCCGAACACGAGCTACTTAACGAGCCGAACACGAGTCGTTCGCGAACAACGAGCCAAATTGCCAGCCCTAAACCCAATACTAAGACAACCACCAACCATGCAGAACCACCCCCCATCACAGTCACAACCAATCCCCCATCACACCTCCATTACAACCCCCACACAGCCACAACCCAGTCTCAAGTCAGCCATCAACCAGGCAGAAACCACCTCCCATCACTGCCACAACCACAAAGTAAAAATGCATAACCATAAGGGCCCTTTCAACATAGGTAATCCCTCACATCCAAATTGCACTATTACCATCAACAAAAAAACCAAAGCCCGCACATCAAACATACCTAAGGATATCTCCAAAATTTATAAGAAACAAACAACCACGCATCCAAACATTCCCATCATGGAGAAGGTAGACTAGCATCAAGCCTAAGAGCTCATGTGCCAAATAAAATAGTTAACCGCTCCACTTACCCCCCAAAACCCTAATTAATTAATAAGTCCTCACTTTTCTTGGCAGTTACTACTTGCCATTAGATAATGCAATATCAAGATGGGAAGTCAACTTACATCACGAATACCCAACTGAAGGTAACATTAGAGAGACACACACACCCAAGTCCAACCACCATCACCAACACCTTACCACCAGCAACAACAAATCTAACAATTTATTTGAGTTTCAAAAAAAGAAATTATGTTATATACTCAATAGTATTGCATTTCAAACAAACAAAAGAAAACCTTTAATTTTAAAGCAATTGGTGCCACTATAATTATTCTACACCCATAACGACTCTTAAGAAAATACAAAAGAAAGCATAAATTCCAACATTCCAAAAATAGAAAGCCACAATCCTGTCACGAGCAGCATAACACCCAAATTACAACAGAAGTCAACAATTACATATCACTTTTGTTTAATATGATACATGAAATTTCTCTATGAGAATAATCAAAACAAGTTCAACACCCAACCAAAGGGAGAGTATGATAATACTCACAAAAAAAAGGAGAAAGCCAAAAATCACAGAAAAAAAGTCATTACTTCAAAATTCTTTGCAAAGAGCATGATATTACTCCCAGAAAAGCCATTCCATTGAAAATCACCGCAACAAAGACAACAATATTACTTACAGACCACCACAATCATGGATTACAGAGAGGAGAGGAGGTGAAAGGCAACAATCGAAAGAGATGCGTCAGAAATAGACGCATGAGTGAGGCGCATGAGAGGGACAACCGGGGAGTGATCAAAGCCACAAGATGCGGGCAAAGGAGAGGATCAAAGAGGCACCTAGGGCATGGGATGAGGGCAAGCACGACGAGGGCACAGAGGTAAGAAAATAACTCCAAACGCATGTCGCGGGGTTGAATCCGTGGTCGTTCTATATTAGAAAGCCATATTTGTGCTCACGAAATACATCAAAAACGAAGAATTTAAATGGAAAAGCGGTGTTTTGAAAAGCAAAAACAGCCGTTAAGCTGCACCAAACATGCCCTTAAATTTTGGCTCGATAGCACCTTATCTATGCATGAACCACGAAATGTAAATTTTACTTTTAAAAGTTAATTGTAGGAGTTTTTGATGAAATAATAAAGATTTTAATGGAATAAATATAAAAAGCAAACGTTAAGTGTCATATACATGAAAACATAAGAATTGGATGGTATTTATGTAAATGACCCAAAAAAATAATATTTATCCAAACCCAAACATTAAAATTATGATTGGTATAGCTGGGTTGTTAACTTGATAAATTCAAGTGATATCATTTGAAGAAAAAGTTGGTTGAGAATATTGATACATGCTAGAGATATGTAGTTTTAGAGTGATTATTTCGCGTCTAAGCTTTGCACAAAAGTTCATCACACACTCAAGTGACTAGTGATTGGTAGAAACATCAGAATTTTTACGTGAAAAATTTGAACGGGAAAAAATTACGAGACTTGACCTTGTTGAAATGTACCACCATGAGCTAGCAATTACATATCCAAGCTATTGTCCCATGGCAAGAAAAAGGGATACAAATTTCTTCGAAGTACAATGGTCAGAGCGGTTGATAAACCTAAAATATATAGTATTTTTATGCACATTTTTATACCTATTCTTGATGATATTGCTCTTTAATGGAAGATATTTTTGTGTTTTTTATGCATGTATGATTAAAATGAGTGATTGTGATGAAAGGAGGAAAAAAAGATCAAAATTGGAGCAAAAATTAGAAGGTGTGCAAATTTGGCATCCGGCGCTTATGCGCCTGATGGTTGGCACATAGGCGCCACATTTATAGGGACGAATTTTACTTAATTTTGGCGCAAATTTGAAGGGGTTTTTGAAGCATCCTCGGTTTAAACTTCATTAACTTCCCATCAGCGCCAAAATTCATTTAAAATTTGAATGGATGCATGCATCTCTTGGTGGATTCATTGAATTTGGACATATTTTAAAGAGACACCAAAGCAACTTTGGAGAATTATTAAAAATAAAGACTTGAAGATCAGAAAGTGGCTTCACACCCAAGAGAAGAATTTAGAAGAAAATTTTGGTGGGAGAAATTAAAGAAAAACTTGAAGTTGTTTTCAGGGAAAGAGGAAGAAAGAGAGACTTCTTCTCGCCATATTTTATTTACTATTTCACTTTACTTTATCATAGTTTGTATTATAATTTAGGAGAGTCGATCTTCAGAGTTGGGCACCAACCTCTTTGGAGTTTTTTAGTAGAAAGCAAAATTTCAGAGGAACTTCCGGAGTCATGTAGAGAGGATTTTCATATAAGTGTTTATCTTAGTTTTTACATTGATTTTTAAGTAAATCTTGTTGTGTTCTCACTATGATTTTTACTTTCAAATCTATTTGTGTTTGTGTTTTCTCCATGAGTTATGAGTAGTTTTCTTTACCTTTTTTTTCTTTTAAATGATGAAGTAATTAAATTATGGAAGGAAATTGTGTGAAGTATATAAGTATAATGTTGGAAGAAGTTGTGATGATTTATTTCCTTGCACTTAATATACTTATTGATTTGACCAATTAAGATGTTAAAATTTATTGTGAGATTATGTAAGATCGAATACAGTGTTGTCTCAATCAACAATTGAAAAGAATCACATGCAATTGTATGGATGAGAATTGTAATGCAAATAAATAGGGAGATATGTTTTAATGAGGAGTAAAATTAGAGGTCTTTATAGTGACAGATATGAAAGCCCCCTAATTTGATTTGAGGTGAAAATTTTTTTATGAGATGTTAGCCCCCAGGTGGAGGGAATCGAGGGAATTCTAGAGTGAGAACTGGTATCTTCCCTGCCTAACTCATCTACAAAATTTCAAAGCTTCAAATTAACAAATTTTCTTTATAGAACCAAGTAAGGGGAAAGAATATAATTGCTCCTATTTGACACAACACATTTAAATAATTCCACAACAAAATTCCATAATTATTACTGATTCATTAAAAGAGGAAAAAGATATTTTATTTTCATTGCTTTCATATCGTTTTTAGAGTCTTGTTAATTTTAATTGCTTGCTTTACCTTTTCTTAAATAGAAAATTTCAAAAATAATTTTTAAATTATCTATTTTAAAACATACATTACAAAATCAATTTAAAAAGTAAAAAGTTAAATTCTTAATTCTTTATATATTTTAGACATTTCCCTGTGTGTTCGATATCTCGGGGCTTAATCAGAAAGTCTTATATTACTTGATAAATGATACGTATACTTGTGTAGAATCTCATATTATAAAACAATTAAAATATATTTCTTATTTGCTTCGGAATCAAGCTTTTGGCGCCATTGCAAAGAAAGAGATAATATTATTAGAAAGAAATATAAAGTGAAAAACGTAAGGGTAAATATTTGGGGATCAGCGGTCGGGAGCAATCATGGTTGGGAGTAGTTGTCTGTGGCTCGCTATATCTTGTTTGAGGTGCATCATTGCACCGTGCTCGAGATGATACGTTATTTCGTAGGTTGCTTTATTACCTTGTGGCGTCGGTGGTTACTCAACACAGTGCTTCATTACTTCTTAATGTTAATGGTTACTACGCAACTTTGTCTTGGACTCCACATGGAGCTTCTCTCCAACAAGCAAGGGGCGACTGAAGGCAGTCGAAGATTGCATGAGCAGAAAGCATTCAAAAATAGGTCTTCGGTGTAGAGCAACATTAGAATTTAGCTTATTTGAGAACTAGCTCAAGGTCTAACTCGTCTTTCGATTTAAGGCCTAAGTCTCTTTTCATGAAGTGGGTGAAGTGGAGCTTTATTTATAGAGCCTAAAAGATGCCTACCTATAAATAAGGAACCGAGACAGCTCCATCAGAAAGCCCGAAGAGACTCTCGATTGGACAACATTTGATGAACATTAAAGTGTTTTAATGATGTAAAAATTGAGAAACATTGAGCTCATTGGATTCGTCTCAACTAGACGCTCATTTCGACTTCAAGCTAGTCAGATTTGTAATCAATATGACCTTCCAATTAGCCAACCAAATCTTCCAAATGTGGTTCAATGGCTTGATTTAATATTGATTTGAGTCAGATTGGTCCAATTTTTGTGTCATTATGTTCGTTTCATCAACCTGAATAGTTCAACTATAAGTTTACCTAAATTAGAGTCCTGGATTATTTTTTATTGGAGTTTGAACAATTCATGCTCAAAATTTCTCTGAGATTCATGCTAAATTGCCTTGAATTTTATGCCAAATAATAAATTTTGTTGATAACGTATCAAATATATTGATTAAAATTTTATTATAAGGCATTTTAAAAATTTTGAAGGGAAGTTACATACATTATTCAAATATTATTATTTACATATTTAATTGTATATGAATAATCAGCCTCCATGGGCCAACATAGCGATAATTGGGCTTTCTTGACCCATTTCGCGACCAATGAGTCATGTGAGATTGCATTATTAGGGGCCCATCATTAGGTACGATCCACGCATCCTTCTAGCTTGCAAGCCTAAAATGATTGTCTCATGAAATAGCTTACCAGATTGACCCATCAAATGAGCATGTCGGGTTGACTTGATGAAGTGATTTATCAATACATCTATTATTGTTGAAGTGTCGGCTGTCACTAGACGCACTTCTCAAAATAGTCAAATTAATTTCCTCAATTGATGATCATCAAGATTGATAAATGGTCGAAGTTAAGATCAACACCAAAAGTTTGATGAACACCCACAACCATTTATAAGCTGACTGACATCCCCATCCTCTTTTTTTTTATAGAGACATAATTGACAATATCCGTAATATATGTTTTGTAATTAAATAATCTCTCTTATATGTAAGAGACCATTTATGTGGAGTATAAATTATGTTTTCTCTCACTTATCGGACTCTCTCTCACTCATTCTCTCCATCCCCCCTCTCTTTCCTTGTTCAGTCCATCTCTCTCTCTCTCTCTTATTGGAAAGAAGTGCTTACCATACGAATTGAGGGTTTGAGTTTGGAAAATATATCTGGTCTCTTCTTTCACCCTCCTCCTTTTACAGGTCTCTCCGTGTCCTAAATGAATTCAAGATTAATATTTAAACTTTGATATTTACATCATCTAATATTTTATCAGTTTTATTAATAATTTCAGATGACCAAGGTCTAATGAAGAGGTTGACAAAAATCATAATAGAAAAAAAAAACAAACAGTCTATGATCAACAAAAAGGAAAGGTTGAGTGGGATCAAGAAGAGATCAACAATGTTTAGGTGAAGAACTAACCGAAGTCAGACAGGTCCCCCATTTTTAAATACATTTAGTGATGAGTATGATTTAAGAGTTAATTTTTGTATTGCATATTATCAAAATAGTCAAAAGAAATTTAATTAACTTCTAACTAAATTGGATCATGATAAGCAAACATTACTAGAGAAAATATTAATTAAGTATAGATTTTTTATGCAAGTATAATGTTTACAACTTCGTTGAGGATCATGTAAGTAATGTATTCAACAAACTTAAATTTCATGCAACTACATAATGTATTCAACAAATTTAAAATCCAAGCAATTGTTTTGAAGATATAAATCTAGGAACATCAAAATTACATTGGTCTAGTCCAAATTATCCAAAATTAACTAGAAACTTCATTGCATGGTTTGACGGACAAAATAATTTCTATCTTTAGCCACCATGAAAGTCGTTATGAAATGAATTTAACGAGCCTAACTAGTATCACTCAACTTCATGGTTGTTAACATGCTTAGACTAATGAAGCATTATCTATAATCAAGGAATTCACACAAGTCAACTAACGGAGTGTTTGAGAATTTTGAATAAATAATCAAAATATTACTCAATAAAATCATAAATAAACTTATATTCTTATATGAATGGGATTTGAAAATCGATTAGAGCTCAAAAATCTAATTTTTTTAGAACACGTCTAGGCTATTTTTCGACTATCAACTTCTACTTACTGTTTGTTGATTGTCGTCTCTCGACAATCATCACTCAACCATATTTACCTTATTACGATTATTTGTTCATTTTCAACCAATAATTATTTCCTAATTATTGTTATAGCCATTAATAGACGTTGATATTAACTCTTTTTTAACTATAAATATACATTGATTTTTGACATTCTTCGCTATTTCTTTAATATTTTATTGATAATATTAACAAGCATCCAAGTAGATTATCTAAATGTTCTAATGCCATTTTCTTGAGTTTGAAAGAATGATATGTTAGAAATTTTCTTTTGAATTTTCCAAATAGATTTTGATCGAATCAAAAACTCTTAGGAAATTGCCACGAGAATCTTTCGTTCACGTTCAAATTAATGAAAAAAACTGAATCGATACGATAAGCGGAAGCGTACTCGAATCCAATTTGATCGATTGCGAGCAACGATCTTCCAGTCTGCAATTTATCCGGAGTTTTCCTTAGTTTCTCTCGTTGATGGGGAACAAGAGAATTTTAAAAGTATACAGATCAGGGACCATTACCCCTATATTTATTGTAACCAACTGGTGGTTACAAAAGGATTGCTTAATTCCGATTCGCCCTCATTAAATTGGAATTTGCTCTTATAGTATTCACACTTATAATTTCATGACAAATGTGCCTAAAGTCATAAACTTTATTAATTAATTAGACCACAATAATTTTGACTTGTTAAATAATGACCCAACACATTTATTAATTACATTGTAGTCCATAAATTATCCAACAATCTCCCATTTGGACTATATATGTAAAAAATAAATGTGTCAACCTTAGAGCGCTCAAAAATTTGTTGTCATTATTATAAAGGCACATTCAATCTGGCCCATTAATCATATCAATATAGGATCAAAACAGTCTTCATTGTATTTGTCACAACTAAACCCATCAATAGTCACATATATTAATATAATCAAATGACATAGATCAATCATGAATGTGTGGAATGAAAATTACATGCAAGGTGGTCGGTTCATGTCAATTTTCAGCTGGTCCTACTTTACTTAAGTGAGATCAAACTTTAACTATACGAGTGTCTTGAAGCTGAATAAAATACCATATTTACGATCGGAAAATATTCAAATATGTTTTGTACATAAAATAAAACATATAACTAAAAACACAAACTAACAAACTCCACTGAATCTAAATTTTATCGAAGCTCTATAACACCCATATGAGTAGTATACTCATGAAAGACCTCGGGTATCGGACCCTTTGTAAGGGGTCCGCGATCATGGAGTTTGTTCCAATATGCTCTATCTGCGAATCTGGCCACTCTGTATTCTTTCCTTCACAACAAGAAATTTGATGTCAATATGCTTTGACTTGGATGAACTTTTGTTGTTATTGGAATACAATACTGTTGATTTATTGTCACAAAATAACTTTAGTGGTCTTTCAATTCCTTCCATAATGCGCGACTAGTGACAAAATTTCTCGGCCATATGCCATGGTTGGATGCCTCATAACATGCTATATACTCTGCTTGCCATAGTGGATGAAGCTATTAGTGTTTGTTTTGCACTCCTCCGGGATATAGCTCCACACTTAACAAAAATATGTAGCTCGATGTGGATCTTCTGCTATCTTGGCATCCAACGAAACGGAGTCGGAATACCCGATGATCTCCAAATGATCGATCTCCTATATGTAAGCATGTAATCTTTTGTTCTCCTTAAGTACCTCGTAACCCTTTTGGTCGCTTTCCGATGATCCATTCCCAGGTTACTTAAGTATCTGCCTAAAACTCCAACAATGTACGCAATATCGGCCGCGTACAAACTTGAGCATACATAAAACTCCCTATTGCTTGAAGCATAGGGAATCTTTTGCATTTCTCGAATCTCGAGGTTTCCTTTTGGCACTCGATTGAGGCCGAACTTGTCTCCTTTAGCGACGAGGGTGTCAATTGGTCTACAATTCCGCATGCCATATCTTTTAAGCACTTTATCAATATAGCCTCTTTGTGATAATCCAAGAATACACTGAGAACGATCTCGGTGAATTTGAATTCCTAAAACAAATGAGGCATCACCAAGATCTTTCATCTCAAAATTATTTGATAGAAATCTTTTGGTTTCCTGCAATATGTACATATCATTTGTGGCGACGGTATGTCATCCACATACAAAATCGGAAAAATATGCTTTATCCCACTGAATTTATGATACACACAATCATCAGTTGCATTCATTTCAAAACCAAATGATAGAATCACTTGATGAAATTTGTGATACCATTGACGGGAAGCTTGTTTGAGCCCATAAATGAATTTTGTCGGTTTACGAAACCATATTCTTTGGGTCTCCTATTACAAAGTTTTACGGTTGCACCATATAGATCGTTTCATCGATGTCTCCATTGAGAAATGCGGTCTTGACATCCATTTGATGTAGCTCTCATATCATAATGAGCAACAAGTGCCATGATTACTCTAAAAGAGTCCTTTGTTGAAAGCTGGAGAAAAGGTCTCTTTATAGTCGATCCCTTCCTTTTGAGTAAAGCCTTTAGCTACTGAGACGAGCTTTATGTCTTTCCACATTGCCTTTTGAATCCCTTTTAGTTTTAAAAATCCATTTACAACCAATGGGTTTCTTTCCTTACAGCAATGGAACAAGTTCCCAAACTTTATTGTCTTGCATAGACTTATACTCCTCATTCATTGCTTTGATCCATTTTTCGAATTGGAACTTTGCATAGCTTGATGAAAGTTGATAGGATCATCTTCCATCATACTAATATTTTCCTCATGTTCCTGAAGAAATACAATATAATCATCCGAAATAGCAATTCTTCTTTCCTATAGTGGATCGTCGCAAAAGCACTTGCTCTTGAACTTGTTATTGAGGTTGTTGAATTTGTTCCTCGAGGGGTTCTTGATTTGCAACTCGATCGATGTCGGGAGTAAGATCCTGATCATTATCGAAAGCAATTACGGGAATAGGAACAAATTCCTCTTCAACAAGAGTAGTATGGTCGATTCCTCCTCGAAGACAAAGTCTCTAACTTTGATTTCTCCCCCCAAATTCAATATCCTCGAAATAACACTGCAGGTTCCGTCTCGAAAATTATCTTTAATTTGGAATCATAAAATTTGAAACCCCTAGACCGCTCCGAATAACCAACAAAGTAGTTGACGTCTTGTTTTAGGGTCTAACTTTTTCTCGAGTGGCTTGTAAGGCCTTGCCTCGAGTCAGGCGACCCCAAACATGAAAATGCTTTAAAGCGGGTTTTCGCCCGTCCAAAGCTCATAAGGTGTAATTGCAGTTTGCTTTAGTTGGTACTCTATTTAGAATGTAGGCTGCTGTCTTGAGTGCTTCTCCCAGAGTGAATTTGGTAAGGTAGAATGATCGATCATACTTCTTACCATGTCTTTAAGAGTGCGATTTCGTCTTTCAGCTACACCATTCATGCTAGGTGAACCTGGCATATTGTATTGTGGGACAATTCCACACTCCTCAGGAATTTAGCAAATGGTCCTGGACGTTGTTCACTGAACCGTCATATCTACCGTAGTATTCACCACCACGATCGATTTGACTTTCTTTATTCTTTTGCTTAGTTGATTTTCAACTTCGACCTTATAAGATTTGAACACGTCCAATACTTGGGACTTCTCATTAATAAGAAATAGGTATGCATATCTTGAATAATCATCTATGAATGATACAAAATATTGTTGACCATTCCAAGAAGGCGTGAAAATGGTCCACAAACATCCGTATGTATCGATTCTAAAACTTCGTAGCTCTATATGCACCTAATTTCTTCCTTTTGATCCGTTTTCCCTTAATGCATTCAATACAGACATCAAAGACTGTAAAATCAATGGAATTTAGAATTCCATCTGACACAAGTCTTTCAACTCTATTTCTAGAGATGTGACCTAAACGCTTGTGCCATAATGCTCATGAATTTTCATTATTAATTTTTCGCTTAGTACCTCGTGATTCCACATTCAGAGTTTCATTATAAGAAGCAATGATATCAAGCAAATAAAGATTGTCATATACCACAAGAGAACCAGTTCCAACAATATTGGAATTAATAGATAAAGCTGAAACAATCGTTTTGAAATGAACAACAATAACCTTAATTTGTCCAAACAACAAACAAAAACCAAATTCCGTCTAAATGACGGTACAACAAAAGTATCTATCAAATCCGAATAGTAACTAATACATAATAACAATCTAAAATGCCCGATTGCTTCCACTTCTACCGATTTTCCATCTCCACATAAATGCATCTTTCGAGCATCATTTGGTTTTCGGTAGCTCGAGCAATCCTGCATTGAAACACTTATGTTAGTAATAGCACCGAGTCTAACCACCAAGTGTTTCAGATGCGAAGCCAAATTTACCTCGGAACAGACCAAAGTTAGAAATGTACCTTTCTTTACACGCCAAGCATGATATTTAGCACATTCCTTCTGATGTCCTTCTTTGTTGCAAAAGAAACAACTGATATTTTCTGAATTTTGAGCTTTATTTTGTTTCTTTTGAGAAGGACCCTTACTCTTAGCAGCTTCATTCTTTCTTTTAAAGCCCCTTTCCTTAGAGGTGTTTACCAGATGAGCACTATCAGTCTTTCCTTGCTTCAACCTTTCTTCCTCTTGCACACAATGAGAAATAAGCTCATTAAGAGTCCATTTCTCCTTTTGCATATTATAGCTGACCAGAAATTGGAACTGTGGAGGAAGAGAAATAAGAACTAAATGCACGAGTAAGTCATCCGTCGACTCGAGATTTAGTTTCTTTAATTTTGAAGCAATATTAGACATCTCCATGATGTACTCCCTTATATTTTCCTTGCCTGCGAACTTCATTAAAATCAGCTTCTTTAAAAGAATACCAGTCAGACTTTATCGCTCTTTGCAAAGCGTTTCTCAATTTCGACGAAGGAAAATTGCAGCATCGCTGATCTCACTAGACACCGCACCTCTAAAGGCCTCGGGTATGCCGCGCTTTATGATCATTAGACTCAAGCGATTAGAACGGTCCCACTTCTCAAAGTTCCTCCTATCCTCGGAGGAACTCGCATCCGTAAGAGGAGCGGGCTTTTCATTCTTAATCGCTAGATCTAGATCCATGCAGCCAAGAACGATGAGAATGTTCTCTTTCCAATCCTTAAAACTATCACCCTTAAGGATTGAACCGAATCGAGATTAACGGATACATTAGCAACAATCGAAAAATGAACAAAAGATTTAATTAATAAAATGTTTAAATTCAATTAATGGTAAATCCCATCTCAAGACACCTAATACAACATTAATATCAAGTCTTCGGACGATAATATTAACTTCTTAGTAGTAATCTTATTAGTAATGATCAAACATTAACAATAACGTATATCAAGTAATAAATCTATCTTTAGATCGATTTATTACTTATATATAATTCCTTATAATTGTTACATGCTTACTATCACAAGTATAGATGTCAGTTCACTGCAGTATTAATTTTCCTTTGGGCCAATTAATACTCGCATGAACCTACATACACACAACATCCATCATTCATCACTGAACTATCTACACATGAGAGATCACTTTGGCAACATCACGCTTCAATAAGTTCTTTAAAAATGATGGACAATTTTAAAATACCATTTATTCGAATTTAATTTAAACTTTAATTTAATTTTATAAAATCTTATATTTATAAATAATGGGCTAATTTATAAGCTCATAAAGCTCTATGATTTACAAAACAAAATTATTGATTTTATAAAATTAATCAATCCTAAACTTTACAATTAATTTACTCGTTTTAAAATGAGTAACTTAATTAACTTATTTATTTAATCTACTCATTAAAGTAAATGACTCATTTTATTTTCCAAATTAAAATGAGTTAATTAATTAATTAATTAATTAGTAAATTAAAATTTAAATTAAACAAAATAAAATAAAATCAAGAAAATCAATTTAAAACTAAACAAAATAAAATAAAATCAATTTTATTTTATTTTATTTTTCTCGAATTTTTTTTATTTTTATTTTTCCGCGAACCGGGTCGCGGACCCGGTCCGTGAACCGGCTCCGTGGACCGGGTCCACGGAATGGTCCGTGGACCTGGTCCACGGATCGGCTCGCGGACCGGTTCCGCGAACCGGCCGCGGATCGGTTCCGCGAACCGTCGCGGATCGCGAAGGCGCGAGCCGGCTCGCGGTTCGCGAGCCGAGGCGCCGCCCGGCGCGCGCCCTCGGCGCGAGCTCCGGCCGCCCGTCCGGCGCCCCTCCGGCGGCGCCCTCCTCCGGCGCCGCTCCGGCGGCGCCGATTTCGGCGCCATTTCCGGCGGCTCCCTTTCGCCGCTCGTTTAGATTTTCGCCGGATTTTGCCGCCGTCGGAGGACGCGCCACCGCACCCACCGACGTCGCAGTCCCGCTGCGGCATTCCTTTCTCCGTAGTCCCGCCGCCGCAACCTTTTGCGGGCGAATCCTTCGCGGGTAAAGACGAACGAAAGGGATAAAAAACACGAAAGAGGAGGAGAATCTCAACAAGAACATGAACCAGAGTCTCTGATACCAATTGTTAGAAATTTTCTTTTGAATTTTCCAAATAGATTTTGATCGAATCAAAATCTCTTAGGAAATCGCCACGAGAATCTTTCGTTCACGTTCAAATTAATGAGAAAAACCGAATCGATACAATAGATAAAGCGTACCTGAATCCATTCGATCGATCGCAAGCAACGATCTTCCAATCTGCAATTTATCCGAGTTTTCCTTGGTTTCTCGTTGATGGGGAACAAGAGAATTTTAAAAGTATACGGATCGAGACCATTACCCCTATATTTATCGTAACTAACTCAGGTTACATAAAAGGATTGCTTAGTTCCAATCTCGCCCTCATTAAATTGGAATTTGCTCTTATAGTATCCACACTTATAATTTCATGACAAATGTGCTTTAAAGTCATAAACTTTATTAATTAATTAGACCACAATAATTTTGACTTGTTAAATAATGACCCAACACATTTATTAATTACATTGTAGTCCCATAAATTATCCAACATGATAGACTAGTGTAAATTTTCAACCATATAATAAATTGATTCAACTAATTTAGACCCTACATATATTATTTTCATAAATTTTGTATATAGAGATCCTACATTATTGCACTCAAAATAAAGAGAAAAAGTATTCCCTATCCAATTTTTTGTGTGTAACAATAAGTTATAACTAAATAAATAATAATTTTCCTTAATGTTTCACAAAATATGTTTAATCTTTAACCTATGATAACTAATCCTAATGAATGTCTTAATATTTATATGTATGCTAGATGTTTATGAAAAAATATTTATTGATATTTTGTTATTAATTTTCTTTTACAAAAAAGTTATAGTTCAAGCAATAAATTTAATGATTTCTCATATTAAGGTGTTAGGCATCAATTTTAGTGTGCACAATTATGATGAACTTTCCTATATCCATCTAGATTTAATATCATATCATATATTTGTCAATGGCCTCATAACTACTTTGTACATTAATTAGTCTTATACATACTTTGTAAAAATATATTATAGATTTATATTCTTTAATTATATTTTATGTTTTGAACCCATCATAATAATGATGCAAATTTGTGCATTTAAATTGATTGAATATTTCATTTTTTTTAATTATAAAATTACAATTAAGGAAACATAATTATGACTCCCTATCACCATCCAAACTCATGGCTTCCACTTCAATTAAGGAAACATGACTATGACTCCATACCCACTTCTTTGAGATTTGAACACACTTAAATTGATGCACCCTTGTAAGGAACATGAGCAGAGTCACTTTTTTGTTGAGTGTGTTTAATTCAATCATTTATTTTTAAGAAAAAAAAAATATTTGTGATTCAAATGTCTCATACTTAAATAAGGGTGTAAACGAGCCAAACATGAAAGAGCTCAGGCTCAATTCGTATTCGGTTCCTTCAAAAATATCACTGTTCGTGCTCGGCTCCTTCAAAGATATCACTGTTTGTGTTCAGTTCGTTTATATTTCGAACGCAAAAAGTATGTTTTTGTTCAGCTCATTTGTTTAGCGAGCTGAACACGAGATGTTCACGAACTAAGAGTTGTTTTGACATCTCTAATCATGCAGCTGTAGGTTGTTAAGAGTTGGGGCAAGATTTCAATCTTAATGTTTATATTAAAACATCATTTAAATATAGTTTAATATATTTTTATTCAAAAATTTTTATTAATAATTCTAGTTGAATATAAATCTTTGTAGCCTTGTAGTCAATTATATTTTTTAAAGATATTACGCATCAATATATATATGTCACTATACCATATGCATTAAATATATTAAATTACAAAAACTTAAGTGCAAAGATATTAAAATATTTTCAAATTTTATTCTAAATACTGATATGAAGTATATATTATTATTATCCATTTCAAGTATTAAAAATATTTTTTTCTCTTTTATGATGAATGAGTCTGCTCACGAGCTAATTCAATTTTGTAGAATAAGCTCAAGTTCAAGGACAAACTTGATTAAAAAAGCAAGCTCGAACTCCATCCAGAGGTGATTGGGACGATGGCTTGTTTGAGGCCCAAAGATCATGCAATCATATGATTGTTTGGCCCAGTTTTACTAAATTCACCGAAAGGACCATATTATCATTGGGCCAAAAATATAAATCCGCATTGATGAGTTTAGATTTCAACCATCTCGGATCGGTTCATCTCAAGCATAAATAAATTTAATCATAGTTGATTCAATTTTTATTTCAATTACATTACAACTTATTATTATTCTCACATTTCATGTTATATAAAAAAAATTAAATAGTCAGGAGATATAAAATATATAGAAAATTGATTGTATATTCTTCGTTATATGTATGTCCCGTAGCTAAGGATGTAAATGAGTGAAACACGAGCGAATTTAGTATTTGTTTGTGACGCGTTTATATTTTATTCGTGTTCGAATTCGGTTCGAGATCAATTTAGTTTCGTTGAGTAAATGTTTTGTGTTCGAATTTAATTATTTGAAATATGTTTGTTTTGTTCTTTTTAGCTCGAATTAGATCAAATTTAAAATTTTTTATTAAGTTAATGTATGTATTTGAAATAAATTTGTTTAGCTTGAACCTGCTTGAAATGCTACAAAAAGCAAAATGTTAAGAAAAATATGTATAAAGATGGATAAAAAAATTTTTTCCATAAATTTATAACTATAAAGTTAAAATAGTAATATCTAACTACACACAAAATACAATATAAATTTTCAACCAAAATTCTAGGTAATATCAAAACATATCAAATACATTATAAAATTACAATAAAATTTGTACTTCATTCGGACTTGTCATTGAATCATGATTGATGATCATCTTCTCTTGTTTTACTTTATGTTGTCTCCAACACTTCAATCTGCTCATTGCTCATATGATATTGGAAGAGAAAATAAATAAAAGTAAGAGTTGCATGTTGGTAATCTTTGTTGTTGTGTAAAGAGTTTGAAATCTCAAAATAAACCGTAGGCTCAAGTAAGATTTATAAGATAAGTTTCATCCAATACAATAAAATTGTTAATCGAAGCAACCCACAACCTACTATAAGTCATAGAGTGAAAGACACTTAGTTAAACCACATGTATATAAATATAAGTGTCATCATTGCTCAACTAAAATAACATTTCAAGGCTTTTGAGTAAATATGTACAATGCCCATTTATCCAACCAAATAAGAGCAGACTCCAACATACTGAAAGTAGAGTTCAACATTATTGAAACACCAATCCATAAGAACCTTGTTGTTAGAACTTCTAATTATTTAACAATTCTTCAAACTTATGTAACTTTGCTAGTGATTTTTTATATACTTCATTGACTTTATAATATTATAAATGATATCATGAACATCTTTTAGCTAATTTTGGACCATTCTGTTGACGATATGCACATAAGTAAAATACCATGAAAATGCAATTTTTCTTATGGTTAAAAATTGGCTTTTCATGAACTAGTATTCACATCATTGTTCTTGCATTATCTAAAGTAATTATAGAAAATTTATGTTGAAGCTTCTACTCCAACAAAAAATCATGAATAACATCACATATGTATTTGTCAATATGTAGATATTAACTCAATAAAGTTAAAAAATTACTTTATTCAACTTTATTATTAAATTTATGTAATGATCAATGAGACATATATCATATGATTTGACTTGAGGTTTAACAATTTACAATTAGTATCATTCTATGAACATCAAGAAGTTAACAATTGAGCTTCTCTTTTTCAAACTCATACACTTTTATGCAAATATTTTTTACAGTGTTCTTGAAAGACTATCAAAATTAGGGTTTAACAATTTTTAATGATATGTTGATCTAAATATATTTAACTATCATGAATGAAAATTCATGCATATTATTATTTTATAATTTTAGCAATTACATGTCTAATAAGCTGCTGATTATAAATTTTTAGATCATAGAAAATAGGATTCCTCGATTCTATCTGTCTAATAAGCTGCTGATTATAAATTTTTAGATCATAGAAAATAGGATTCCTCGATTCAATCTCACCATCAAAAGGGAAGATATTCAAATTTCCTTTATCTTTTATTTAATATGTCAATTACTTATTGATTCTTAGACTTTATCTTACCACATTTCTTAATATGCCTAAGAAGCTATGCTTATTTTTATTT
Source organism: Papilionanthe hookeriana x Papilionanthe teres (assembly GCA_022702705.1). NCBI lineage: Eukaryota > Viridiplantae > Streptophyta > Magnoliopsida > Asparagales > Orchidaceae > Papilionanthe > Papilionanthe hookeriana x Papilionanthe teres. Next base: position 51,606,109 of record CM040427.1, on the reverse strand, counting down.
TGTAAATGCATTGGACAAATGAAACTTCATTCTCCTTGGAATTGAATTTCATATTATTATAGTACTATCGAATAGTTATTTTTTATTTTTTTTCTTCCTACATTTCTTAGGTTGAATGCCAATATTAATACTTCCAACAACAATTTCAATAGATTGGGAAATATTATGACTATCAGTCATTTTTTATAAGGTAATTAGCCATACTGCACTAGTTAATGTAGGTTAAGATTATTCGCATGTTGAAATTATAAATAACTTAAAAATAAAATAAATATCACTTAAAATGTCATTAATGTATATAAAATTTTTTCATGTTTTGGATAAATTAATAAAAAAAGGTCAAATTAGGAGTCACTCAAATCCAAACCAATACAAAATATAGATCACTATTAATTAATTAAAATTTTCATAGGATCAAACATACAAAATATAGATCACTAATAATTAATACATTGATAATTAAAAACACACCAATGTTTGAAAATTTCCTGTGAGTATTTTTAAAGTAGATAAAGAAACTGATTTAGGAATTAATATAAATAGCATGATGCTAAACATGACTACTAGAATATGGCTTTAACTATATAATAATAAAAAGGCATAAAAAAGTTGACAAACAAAAATGTAAAAACCATTCTATTAGTTAAATTATAATAGTGATAATTTATTAGTTTAAATTCTCTCTCAAAACGCATCCATGACAACACTCAATAAAATAGCTCTATGATAAATTCTTATATTTACAAATTACATTACCAAAATCACTTCCACTTAAACCATGTAAGATTGAAGCAAATCATTGAGATAAATATTAATGTTAAATGTGTCAACGTGTAGCATACATATTGATCTAGCCCAATTGGCACCTTTAACTATAGTCTATAACATCTTATTTTTTGAAACCTCAAGGGAACCAAATGTTTAAATTGGAAAAAATGCAGATAACGACCTTAAAAAAACTAAAAAAACATATAATTTTTAATCAACCATATTCACAAATTATAAAATGAGCCATTTCAGACAAGGGCTTACTAAAAGAACAATGAACTACGACTTTATTCCCTACAAAAATCATAACTAATTATAGGATTCTGCTTTCTATAATGCACAATAGGAAAAATGCATTAAACTCGAATCCTATTAGAGAGTAAAATAAAGATATTTCTCATAATACTTTATAAGAATGGCAATATAAGTATTCATAGAATATAATCATTTTCTCATAAATATCATCAGTAATGCGTCTACAAATAACTAACATAAATCAAAATTAGAGAAAAAAAAAATAACAAGAGAAATATCAAAGCTCATAAGATCAATGTGCTCATTTCCATGCCCAAACCCTGCATTTTCAAGGAGTATAAATTTTGTTTTTGGAGTGATAGCCTCACTACAAATGCAAGGTAAGGTTGCATACACTACATAGTAACCCATCCCATGCTTCTTCATTTATTTAGCCAAGCTATAATTTAATTTCTATGAATTTCTAGTAAATAAACCCTAAACTGATAATAAAGCAATCGTATTCAAATCCTAGTTCCCAACAAAGGAAAATATATTCTACAAATAATACAAATGAGAGAATAGAGAGAAATACGAGAATGATTAACGGAGGCGAGATATTAAGATTTTAGAGTAGAGAAATCTCATAGAGGAGAGTCAAAACTCACGATTCACAAGCAAGATAGATGAGCAATATAAGAGAGGGATGGACAATGAGACATCTTTTTTTCACTCATTTAGCATAACAAAGTTAATGAGAAGAAACGAAAACTCATTGGCTCTCGGTTGATAGCAGCTTGTCTAGCTAAAGTATCTCACATCATATCTATCATTGCCTGCAATTCACCAACTGGTACCAACAACTCGCAAAAAGCTATGATGATAATTGCTAGAATGTCTCCTTCTGACAACTGGTGAGGCACTGCTGCTACCAATGTCATAGAGACCTCATAATTTATATTAACTTACTTAGGATAATGAGCTCCTTCCTCGACATAAATCTCTGCAAGCAGCAAATTATCCTATTATACAAGAAAAGAGGAAACAAATCTATCAAACAAAATCCCCTTGATCTCTAGTTGCTTTGCTTTTATTTTTTTGGATCTTGATCTTTTTGGTATCGACCTTCTAACTCCTCTTTCGATGTAAAGCCACCATCAACTCTCCCTCTACGATCCTTAACTTCTCAACTGAGATATCATTTGTAAAGAAATAATTTAATGAAGAACAAGAGGAAGGGGTATTTATAGAAAATAAGGATCACAATGATAGTTCTCATCGCATCCATGTGACGTTTCTATAGCCAACATGAGTCAAAACTCGAGAAGATATAATAACTATTTATATTATTGCTAACACTCATGTTATTTTTCTTTGACAACATAACAACATCCCCAATTTGTACTTCATGTTCGTACGGTTGTACATAAATTTTATTTTACATCACATGATAGTTATTCCTTGCAAAAAAGAAGTTACAATAAACATATAACATAAAAATGCTACTAGTGCAAGGAAGCCTTGAATTTTATTTTTAATACTATATTTATCCAGTATGAAAATAACATATCTTTTAACTATGAATTACTCTTCATTGTATCTATATGCCCCTGCCTTAAATAACTCAGATAATTAAGAGAGTTGGCCTCCCAATTAAAGTCTCCAAGACCTTTAGATCTTAACTCATGAAAGTACTTAGTTCAAGTGAGTACTCCCTACAAGTGAGCCAAGATCCCCAAGTAAGAAACATTCATCACTTACTTAGATGTTTAAGAGACTACTTTAAAAGGGTGAGCTTTGGCCCTCAAGCGTATGACAATTTGAACTCAGTTGTAAGCTTAAGGGTTGTCTGGCAACAGTTTATCTCGGGTTTTAAGTGGGATGTAGGCTAAATTTTGTTTGAGGGTCATTTTGGACAAAGTGAAGCCGCGAATTTAATAAATCCATATTTCACGGATTTCAACCGTAAATTAAAAAATTACAAAATCCTAAGATTGGCAAATTTATGGTGCATGGAAGGTAAAAATGCAGGCGAGAACAAAGCGACATGTTAAATCTTACCAAACACTTTTATTAGATTCACATGATTTACTAAATCTGTTGTTAGACAGATTTCTAGACAAGATTTTGTAAATATGAATTTACTAAATCCTAATCACTTAAATTTAATATGTTGCCAGACAGCCCTTAAGGACTACCCTCTGAAGGTGAGCTATGGCCTCCAGGTAGGCAAAGGAATTTATGAATATGATAAAAGCAATTTTACACTTCGCCGCGCTTTGGCCAATGTGTATGCACAACATGCATGTAATCTTCCAGGCCTTAATGATAGGTCAAATCTTTTTCGATCACTTTTTGCTGCAAACTGTCCCATGGATTACCCTTTTAGAGTATCAGTAACCCTTCAGAGAAAACATCTTTCTCTTGTTCCTCTTGCAATCATTTGTCAAAGAGTCAAGAGAATCAAAGAAACATGTCAACACCAATATTTATGGTCCCAATGAGCCCATTTTCTCTCAAGAATGCACATATTCATTTTTGCCTGCTCACCTCATCTATTAAAGTGTCAATTCTCAAGTTTCAATTGTGGGCTGACCTGTCAGATTAACCCGTGAGTTGACCTACTGAAGTGTTAGTTGTCAAGTCATAGTTGTTGGGTTGATCCACCGACCTCATTCAACCAAAATTCCACAAGGGCGACCAACCATCAAAGTATTGGTCATTATTAAAGAAGGGACATATGTCCCCGTATATTTATGGATCATTTGATCTTTGTTATCTTGCTTTTTTTTGTTGGCTTTTTTTGGACAGACTTGTACAATATAAAAATCATTTGACATTCTTATTTGTATCCGGAAGGTGGAGAGAAAACCATATGGATTCATTAGAAATATAAGCTCTCCTGCCTTTTAAAAGGGGGACTCTCCTGACCCTCTTATCTCATTATTTCCTCATTCTTCTTTGAGATCAAAGAGGAGGGCTTCTAAATGATGCAACCATCCTCTTCCACTGCTTCCTTCACAAGCCTCCCCTAGGTTGTATGAGCCCACGGACGATACTGCAATCAACGTCCCAAAAGATTCAACAAAAATATATTATTCGAATTCTTAAGCATGAAAATAAAACTTTCTTCTTTCAACTATTGGGTCATAGGTCTTTTCACTATTATATGAAAAATCAGTTTGTCAAAATAGCTCAAAGATAGTACTTTTTAAAACTCATAGCCCCAAACATAGAAAATATCATTAGTATTCATGAAATTTTACATACAAACCACACAATTCTTATGTATTTACATATCTAATATCCAAAATTTGATATTTAGGCTTATAACACCTTGTTGTACTCATCAACCTTCAAGATGTTTATTTCATTTTAAAAAGATAATGAGTGCTACAAGAATCCGAGTGTTATGAATGTAAATATAAATATTTAGGTGTTAGAAATGTAAATACATAAAAAATATTGTAGTATTTACATAAATGCCATTGCTATTTATATCCTTTTTCTTTATTAAAAAAAATAACTAACATGGATACTAACCTAATCTTGGTTTATAAATCATATCCTTAATAATTCTAATAAAAAAAAGACAACTTATCATGTGATTTCGTACTTCTTACCACCAACTTTATCTACCTCACTACAAAATAGCCTTTGAATCAACTAAAACAATGGCAAGAACCAAACAAAATGAGCCATCAAACTCAACAAATCCGCATCTGAAGTTATCCAAACCGACAATAATATTTCTCACATAGAACATATATAATCTTACTTTAGGTCAACTCAGCATGTGCGAATAGAGCCTTTTATATTCAAAAGATTGTCCCCTTACAAGTATATGATCGAGCTACATATATTATTGGACATGTGATATACGTATATTTCTCATTCTATGTAGGTTACCCCATGATGCTTTCGTCTCTACGATCGTTATTTCTTAGTTCACATCCTTTGTTTCTCTTCTTACTGACCCAACACATAGAGTATGTTTGGAGCAGCTACAACTTAATAAAAAATAATTATGAAGCAGCTAAAAATTAATATGATATTCGAAAAGCTGTGAAAACTATTATAATTTTTTTTTTTGAAAAAGACAGGTCGTAACTAGAAAGTTATCATCACACATATCCATGATCGATGGGAAAATAAAGATTTCAGTGACAGCTTTTTGAAAAAACTGTCAAAATGAAGTTTATCTAAACAGACAAAAATGTGGTGCAGTGCCGCACCGCCACCCCACCGCTGCTCCAAACGAACCCATATATGCATACACCCAAAAAAATAAAGATTAAATGAGATTTATTTTTGAAGAGCACGATACTCGCACTGATAAGGATATATTTATTTGAAAGCAATAACAATCACTCTCTAGAACCTTAAGGTTAGGGTTGTAAGCATGTCAATGGACCGTATAATCGACGAATAACTCAAATTTGATAAAAATCATATCTAATATATTATGTAAATAAAAATTGACTAATTTTAACTTGTTATATTTAATATTAAATAATAGCAAGTTATTCTTTAATATGAATATACATTAAAGTTTAACACAATTCTTTTTTTTATTATATTTTAATAAAATAATTAGTTAATACTTATTCATATTATTTCATTACAAATAAACTTACTTACAATTTATTTTGATCTTATTTAATTGGTGTAAACTACTTAGATATGAAGTCAAAATTTTTCATTGCTTATCTATTTAGATTTATAAAATCATTTATTAATAAATTTACTTAAAATGCCAGATATAAATTCAAATACTAACTTATTTATTAACTGATTTAAGTACTTATTCAATAATTATAAACAAATTAACTATAAATTAAATTAATCTAAATCAAATATGAACATATATTAAAAAGTTCAAGTCGAGCTTACCCTAAACAAGAACAAGTTATATTATAACCAAGTCAAGTCAAATTCCCGACATATTTGACTCGACTCAACTCGACTCGACTCAGCTGAGTTACAACCCTATTTCAGAGTACTTGGAACCATCAAGTTATGAAAAAGAAAAGAAAAAGAAAGAATCCATTATATGCCTAAAAAATTCCATTATTTGTTTTCATCCTAATTATTAAATTATTATTATTTTTTTTAATATTTAGACAAGATTCTTATATCATTTTTTGTCTGAAAATGATACAATTGCCAAATGTCAAATAAAGCAATAAGCGGATCCAATGAAGAGATCAGGCCGGTCAAAATGCCAGACCCCATTTCTTCTTTTGCTTGGAACGAATAATAACTGTGATCATCGAGAACATTGATGCAATTAATGACTTTAATTTAGGTTATTTAAAAAATTACAGTTTTACATGGCCTGCAGCGGCTTGTCATTTGCTAATTCGAAATTAGTGAATGAGATTATGAGGTCGGAGATGACGTGACGGTTGTCGCTATTACATGATCCAGTGGCAATGCCCTTCATGAGCGGTAAGGTGTAAACGAATCAAACACGAACGAATATAGCTAGTATTCGTGTTTGAAATGTTCGAATACAATACTGTTCGTGTTTGGTTCGTTTAACAAACCGAACGAAAAAAAATTGTTCTTGTTCGTCTCATTTGCTTATCGAACGAATCGAACACAAACTTCCTGGCCAACCGAACACGAATTGTTCGCGAACAATAAGCTTTTTTGACAAATTTCTAGATTGATAAGCATACTTCCTCAAAATGAAGCAAATTGATCGAGTATTCCGTACACATCGTAGAATCCATACTTCCTCAAAATGAAGCAAACCGAATAAGACGTTTAGGGTTTTGTTTAGGATTTTATTTTAATATATAGTATAATATATTAATTATAATATTATAATATTTATATTAATATAATTAATACTATAATATTATTATAGTTATTAATAATTTATCATATATTATAATTTATAGAAGTTTAATTATTTAAAATATGATAAATTTTTTTAATGTATAATTATTTTTAAAATATCATAAATTTTTTATATATAACTATTTTAAATTATTTTATATTTCAAACAATAACGAACCGAACATGAACGAACAAATCATTTTTCGTGTTTGGTTCATTTAATAAAACAAATGATAAAAATTGTTTGTGTTCGTCTCGTTCTTATCGAACAAATCGAATACGAACTTCTTGGCGAACCGAACACGAATTGTTCGCGAACAAGGAGCTTTTTTGACAGCCCTAATCAGCGGAAGGAAAATCAAATATATCCTAAGGCGTAGGTAACTCTTTGGAAGGAAAATCACGTTGATGAAACGAAGGTCGCTTGCTACAAAACGATAAACAAGTATCTTTCTTCAGAAATATTTTGAGAGAAGTCAGGCTGGCATTGTTTCACCAAACAACGCCAAAAAGATTGTAATTGCTTCAAAATATCCTTTACACGTCATGAACATATTTCCAACATCAGACATAAATTTTGAGGTATGACATGAATCTCGAGACAATCTTTTAAAGAAAAATATTCAAACCTGCTTAAAAAGGTCATATAGAGCTCCAATTTCAGCAAACTTGTAGTCAAACTAATCGGCTCGACGAGACGGATCCAATAGTACCAACATTGATCAAATATGAACCAAATTGAGTCCCGGTGAAGCCATTATACCATATATAGAAGGCTGTCTAACACATTTGAAAGGTCAAACATATATTAAATCTTGCAAGTTTACAATCGAATCAAACGTCTCGGCGAGAAGAATCGAACGAGTTCAAGATCGCTCAATTCTGACATCGTTAAGGCGCTCAAATGTCCATCAAACCTCATGTGATCGAATGAAGCTTTATGAGCCGTTTGATGAAAGTGATTCATATTCCCGCATTAATTACACAAAACTCTATAATTAGAGCTAACAGCACTCCTGCTGTTGTTGATAACTACCCACCGTTGTTGACCACTGTCGATTGTCGTCGATCACCAACCACCGTCAACCATCACTTACCAACCATCGCCGATTACTATCGGTCGCCGCTGCTCAGTATCAGTCGTCATCCACTCCTTTCAACAAGTTTATCCACACATTGACTTTGTTATTCGAAGAACATTTTGATATAATCATTAACTTATAATTGATTTATACACTTGGGCCAGCCCAGTGTTTTTTCCTTTTATGGGTTTTCCACTTAAAGACTTATGGTACACTTACTAGTTGTCTTCTTTCTTTTGAATGTGTGTTGAATGTACATACCGCACTAAATCGATAATATATCACTCGACTGGCGCTAATTTTCTAGCACTCATCAATTCTAATAAAAAATATTCTAATAAATCTTAGCATATGTTTAATGGTGGAACTTGCATACACATCGCATAATTCATATGTATTTATATATGCATACGTAGGTTGATATAAATATAAAAAATAAATTTATGTATTATGTGGCATGTATAGAAATCTTTATTTTTTAATTTACGCTAAGATCAATGCAAAATTAAATATTTAACCTCAGTTTAAAGCATATTAAAATAGTTTCAGATCATTTAACACCAAATGTCTAATAAGAATATTGCAATCTAATTTCTTTCTCTAATTATGCATTTGAAAATTTTGATTTGATCGTAGCTTGTTACATCATGAAATATTCAAATAGTATAATGAGAAATTAACGCTTTAGTTTTGTATGATGATCTGATACACGTAGCGGTAAAAAGAATTTTATAATTGACACCAAAATTCTTACCTAAAACTTTGAATACAGAAAAAAATATTTCATCTGTGATCGGATATAGATAAAATATTATATTTATCATTCGGATGAATGGATGACGATATAAATTTTTGGACGGCATGACACGATTCACACCATCAACTGAACATTTGATAAATCAGATGTGATATCTTCACGAAGAGATAATGATACTCTATTAAAGTGAGATTATAGAAGTATCGTATTCTTCTAAATTGGAGACGACACGATTATAAAATATGGGGCCGACTAGGAGCATACAGTGGCAGGTGATGGTCAGTGGGAGGTGACGATAGTGGCTAGTGGTTGAAGGCCAACGGGCATGACAACTGTTGATAGAAATTGACGGTCAAAAATAATATACACAAAGTAGTGTATTTGAAATTAGCTTCAATCAAATAAATTTTTAAAATTGAAAATGTATTAGAGAATGATTTCAACTGTAGTGTAATTTTACACTGCATTTTGAATTCATGTGACCAGACACCCAAATTTTTTATTCTTCAGCTAAAAAAATGTGGCGTGCTCCTTTTGCAAACAAAGCAAGCGGTCGTTAGTCTCGTTATTTGTAATAAAAAGTATCGAGAATTAATTAGAGTGATGATTTGAAGAAAGACATCGGCTTTGTAATTCATTGAAGTTGAGAAAAGTGTTTCTTGCAAATCGAAGCATCGATTATAAATTCCTCAAGTAATAAAATCTTATGCAACTTCGTGGACGTAAGCAATTGTCTAACCACGTAAATATGTGTGTTCTTTTCCTGTGTGAATTTTTTCATTCTATTTTTCGCTTCGTCGTCGATCGTTCTATATATATAAACCACAACAACTGGTATCAGAGCTTTGTTTCGGATCTGAAGAAGAATGATGGCTGCAGATGAAGTGAAGGTTTCAGGGATGGAAAAAATTTGATGGCATAGATTTTGGTTATTGGAAGATGCTGATAGAGGACTACCTCTATGGAAAGAAACTTCATCTTCCGTTATTGCGGAAAAGTTCTTAAAGGATGGATGAGGCTGGATGGAATTTGTTGGATCGACAACTTATGGGGGTTATTAATTAACTCTGTCGAGATCCGTTGCATACAACGTTGTCAAGGAAAGGACTACTGCAGATCTTATGACTGACTTGTCAGATATTTATGAAAAGTCATCGGCGAATAATAAGAAATATCTGATGAAGAAGTTATTCAATCTGAAGATGGCGGAAAGTACTTATGTTGTACACCACCTGAATGATTTTAATACTATCACAAATCAATTATTGTTTATGGAAATTAAATTTGATGATGAGATACATGCACTGATCTTGTTGGCTTCAGTGTCAAATAGATGAGAAGCTATGAGGATGGCTGTTAACAATTCTGCAGGTAAATCTAAATTAAAATATGATGATATCGTGATTTGATTTTGGCTGAAGAGGTGCGCAGGAAAGATTCTGACGAGATCTCAGGTTCGAGTTTGACACTAAATGTTGATTCCAGATGGATATCGCAGGACTGAAACTCAAACAGAGGAATATCAAAATCAAAGCACAAAGGTAGGAACAAGTCAAGGTCTGGTAAACAAGTAACTTGATGGAATTGTGGCAAAATTTACTACATAATGAGGAACTGCAGGAATCCTAAGAGACAGAAAATGATGACGCAAATGTGGTAACTGAAGAAGCACACGATGCACTTCTGCTGACAGTTTATAGTTCTGTTGATGGCTGAATATTGGATTTAGAAGCTTCTTTCCATACAACTTTCCATCCGTAATTGATACGAAATTATGTTGACTAAGGATGTTACAAGTGAGAAACTGAAGTTGTGCGCAGCTTTAGTTGTCTTCTAGCTTGAACACAGTGGCCCTGAGTTGCAGAGGTGAAAGATATCAGGTTTGAAGAAAAAAACGATGCCGCTAGTGGAAGATATCAGTTGAGGAAGAAGCAGTGTAGCATGTGTACCGGTCTCTAAGTTGGAGATTTGTTGTGGTGAAGCCCAATTTTTTTTTAAAAAAAATTTACCTGTTCCCGCTCCCACCTCCCTCACCCGCGAACTGAAGCGATGCTTCACTTCGGTTCACTCCTTTAAGTCACGAACAGAAAGGAAAAGGCCAACGATCCATCTTTTCGCAACTAAATTCGCCTCTCTTCTTCTTGCTCGCGAAACTGAGAGCGTGATTCGGTGTCGAGGAGGAAGCCAACAGTGTCGAGGAAGAAGTCGGCGGCAGAAGAAGCTGACAGCGTCGAGGAAGAAACAATGGTGAAGGAAGACGTCGACTTTGTAATTCGTTACAGTTGAGAAAAGTGTTTCTTGTAAATCGAAGCATTGATTGTAAATTCCTCAGGTAATAAAATATACTGCAACTCCGTGCACGTATGCAAAAATTGTCGAACCACGTAAATCTGTGGGTTCTTTTATGATGTGAATTTTCTTGTTCTATCTTTCGCCAATTAAACGATAAGCTCAGTCAATGAAGTCAGAAGATGTTAATTGAACAATGACAACAAAAATTTGTTGTCTTGACATTAAATGAAAATTTTGGGACGATGAATATTACACATGATGATCCAAATACGTTATGACATAAAAGTGGCTTGAATTTTAAATGACTCGGAAATTTTAATCTAGATCTAACTCACATAACATATATACTATAAGTGTAACATCAAATTTGAGTCAAGTTTAAGTCAATTTTGAGTTAACTTTGGCTCAATTTCAATTTAATTTTAAGTTGATAAAAGTTTGTTTGGGGCAGCTGCAACTTAATGAATAATCTGCTGACAACGTGATTAAAAATAATCCACTGATAAGCTATGTGCAGTGGCTGTTACAAATTTTTATTTATTTGGAAAAACCATACCATAGCCAGAAAGCTGTCACCGCACCTAGATAGGTGCAGTGTGAAAACGTTGTTTTCAGCATTTTGAAAGCACATAAGCTGCCAAAACGCAGTTTGCCCAAACAGGTCTGATGTGTTTTCAAAACGCCACCGCACCAAATAAGCTGCCACAAACGGGCCCTAAGTCAATTTCAAATTGGGGAGTTAATTTTGGGATTGACGGATCAATGCAAACTTTACGTGAAAAATTAAATTGGTTGAGATTTTTGACCCGAATTTGATCCAACCATAAATACTATCACCGTGAATCAAGATCTTTTGAGTTAGATTTGAGTCCAATTTATTGGTCAGTTCAATTTTTAGCACCCTTATCATTGATTAAGCGTAGACAAGCAATGATGGTAGCTAACCATGATCATTGACATACAACATCAAGAAGCATTCTGGAATTTTTTATATATTTGAATTCTCTCTAATTTTAGGTCCGGCTCCAATTCTCTTCACAGAAAGAATGTGCGTTTATTAATAGTTTTAACGGCATTTTAGTAAATATAATAGCTCATATTGATTCACTTGAACGAAGAATATGCTTGGAACATTTAAATATCATAATTATATGAAAATTGACTAATCTTAGATTCATTTTATTTCTTTTGTTCAGATACTTATTTAAAAAAAAAATTTAAAATCCAATAGAAATTTATATTCATCAAAAAAATAAATATAGGGGTATGGTTAATAGTTATACTAAACCCCACATACAACTCACTCAAAACAAATAAAAAAAATCTAAGAACCGTTAGCCACAAATACAACTCACTAAAAAAAAATAAAACAAATTAGAAGTTATTATCAACACGAGTAAAAGGAATATTCAGACAGTCTCATTCAATCAAATGAGAAAGCTCTAATGAAAAAATAGTAAAAAAGTTAAGTTCTTGAGAATCCAATCATCTTCTCGCAGCTCAATTAGCACACTGATTGTCTTAACAATGAATAAACATCCACTGTACTTGCACATTATCGAGTAAAGAAATTTTTTTTTTTTTTTTTGATATGGACTATCAAAAGCCAAGGAAACTCATTTTTCTTATTACAGTAGCTCCACATCTCCATAGAATCCATTTCGATCTCAATATTATCCCAATCACAGCTGACAACCAAATTCAGAGCCACAATAACAGCCTTAGCTTCAGAACAAATAAGAGAAGTAGCTAATACTGGCGCACTATAATAGACAACCATTAGAATTTCAACACACATCTCCAATACTAGAAAGCAAATTATTCCAGCTACCATCCATATTGAATTTCAAAATACTTTTCTTAAGTTTCTTCCACAAAACCAGATTAATCACTGACTTGTAATTTCATTGGAACAATAATGTTATACTTATTAAATACCTTAGTGGGTCCATGCGCACCAGTTTCTTAAATCTGTCATATCTAAGCATTTTAAAAACAAGCTTTCTAATGTAAATAAAATAAGAGAGCTTAGAAATCATATTACCCTTATGCTTAGCCTCATTCATAGCAATCCAAAGGAACCAAAAGACTATAACATGATAGAAGCAAAAAACAAACCTCCTCCATAATTTCTCCAGCATTTAGCATATTCGACATTGGAATTGATAAGGACATCTTTCATCCCACAAAGAGTAAAAATCTTTGACCAAATCTGTTTAGCAATAGAATAATTAATAAAAATATGGTCCACATTTTCCTCATTGTGATTACACATAAAGCATCTAGAGGATAATCTCAGACGTTTCATCTTAAGAATATCATTAGTAGGAAAAATAAGATGAAAAAGTCTCCAAAAGAAAAAAAGGGTTGAGACATTTTAACAAAAGAATTCTAAGCCCAATTAAAATCGAAACCGTTACAAAACCGCAAAGACTTAACAAAAGTTTTAGAAATAGAGCTGTCAACTTGCCCTTTAATCTTGATTTTATCATTACCAGCATTGATAGGAAACTTAGCAATCATATTATCATATTCCATACTAACTAATAGTTATAAACATATAAGATTTGGAATTTGTTTGATTTTGCAATTAATGTCATGGAAACTCTTAATCACACTTTATGTGTTTAATATAAGTACATAGCATCAAAAATTTTCGCATTTACCTATCCCACGCCTAAACTTTTTGAATTACAAAAATCATAAAAAAAGTAGCACTCATTATCATCTTTTAATAGTCAAGTCCATCTTTTCATCCATAAGTAAAGTGTTATGCGTGTAAAAATGTAAGTTTAGATGTCACATAGATAAATCCATAAGAATTGAGTGCTACTCACGTAATTTTCCCCACAATTTTAGTGTCATTAAACTCATTTTATTGAAACATGTATTTTAATCATAAATTTGTTGTAATCATAGTTCAAATGATTCTTTCTTTATATAAAAATAAAAATTAATAATAATTAAAGTTTGCATTAAAATTTGTATTTACTTGGATGAATTTTAAGGTGAAGAATAATGGCTCACAATTGATAGTTCAACTTAGCCAAATCAATTTATAGTTTGACTCCCTTAGATCTTGGTAGAAGCTTAGATATGGCTCCTTAAATTCAATTCAAATTTGGTTCAAGCTAAATATTAATTCAATATCGATTATTTTTTTATTGTTTTAGGGGTTCATACATACAGCATATCAAAATTTGATCTTTACATATTCAATACCTCCAACTTCATATTTACACGCACAACACCTCTCTGTTGAGAAATATTTGCATACGGAAAGTGTATGCAGCGCCGCGTACGTAATAACCTCTCAATAACCTCAATTTCGAGGTTGTTAGGGGGTTATTAGTGGGTTATTGGTGGGTTATTGGGGTTCTAACGCAATAACCTCAATAACTCCTTAATTAACTTTATAGATTCCATTTTAGTGTTATTGGGAGGTTATTATCAGGATATTTTGGGGTTATTGTTACTACACATGCAGAGATGCGTATGCTTTTCGTATGCAAATATTTCTCCTCTCTGTTAAGTTTTATTTCTTGGCTTCCACTCTCCGTCGCCCACCATCTTCGATGATAAAGCAGCATCCAATTCCAAGGCGGTCGGATCTGGACAACCTATTTAAACTAACTACTTTTCCTCACTCCTCTATAAGGGTTTGTTTGGGAGCTTGTGTGTTTCAAAATAAGCAGCTTATCCTGAAACGCGGCCCGCGGGGGTCGAACCGCAGCTTGTGTTTAGTGTAAAAAACCCAAATGCGGCAGGTAACATTTTCAAAAACCCGTGAACCAAACGATTAGGCGGCGTTTTAAAAAATGCCACCGCACTTATAAGCTGCCCCAAACGGGCCCAAGTCTCCTTCATTTTGGTAAGTCTTAGATAACAACCTCACGACCATGAAGGCAAGGTGGGTTCTTCTCAACCCAAGTTCTCATCTTCCCTTTCCCAAAAGAGCGGGAGTTGGAACGATCATCAATTTTGTTATCTCCTAATTCTCATATCACCCTTGAGAATGGTTATAAATGAGTCTTCCTTAAAAAATATTGTTGTTTGTGATAGGCTTGTTTGTATTTCGAGCAAAAAAAATGTGTTTGCTTAACTAGCCGAACATGAGCTGTTCGCGAACAAAGAGTCGTTTTGATAACCCTAATCATATAATCATGGCATGTTAAAGGTTGAGACGAAATTTAAATCTTATTATTTATATTAAAATAAGTTATTATATTTTAATTCTATATTTTTAATTAATAATTTTAGTTGCTAATAAATCTTTATCGTCTTTTTGCCAATTTAATTTTTTAAAAATAATACTCATCAATATATATATATATATATATATATATATATATATTTTCGAATCAAAACGAGTCAAATACGAACAAATAAATTTTTATTTGTGTTTTGGCTCGTTTATATATTGAGCGCAGAAAAAATTATTCTTATTCACTTATTAACTTAGCGAATGAATCGAACACAAATTTGTGATTAAACTGAACACGAACTTTTTGTAAATAACCAGCCGTTTTGACAGCCCTGCCGTTCAGCCCGGTTCTCGTTTCCTCTTTTGTGTACTACAGCTTCTGAGCAGGAGGCATGATTCTGATGGCGGGCCAGTGACTTGGTGATGTTGGAGGCTGCAGCTTTGCAATCTTGGAAATTGGAAGTGGTGTGGCTAGTAGGGGTGTAAATGAACAGAACACGAACGAACAGCGCTAGTGTTCGTGTTCGAAATGTTTGAACACATCACTGTTCGTGTTTGGTTCGTTTGCTTATCGAACGAACACGAACTTCCTGGCGAACCGAACACGAAACTGTTCGTGAACAACGAGCTTTTTTGACTTCCTCAAAATGAAGCAAATTGATCAGATATTCCGTACACATCAGGTAACCCATACTTCCTCAAAATGAAGCAAACTGAATAAGACGTTTAGGGTTTTGATTAGGGTTTTTATTTTAATATATTGTATAGTATATTAATTATAATATTATAATATTTATATTAATATAATTAATACTATAATATTATTATTGTTATTAATAATTTATCATACATTATAATTTATAGAAGTTTAATTATTTAAAATATGATAAATTTTTATAATATATAATTATTTTTAAAATATCATAAATTTTTTATATATATTTATTTTAAATTATTTTATATTTCGAACAATAACAAACCTAACATGAACGAATACATCACTGTTCGTGTTTGGTTCGTTTAACAAACCGAACGAAAAAAATTGTTTGTGTTCGTCTCGTTTGCTTATTGAACGAATCGAACACGATCTTCTTTGCAAACCAAACACGAACTGTTCGCGAACAACGAGCTTTTTTGACAGCCCTAGTGGCTAGTAGATATCAGCGACATGCTAAGCTTGGCATGGGCGGAGTCATTGGACTCGTTAGACTCCGCCTCTGTTTTAATAATTTATTCCTTAATTTCAGTGATGACTAGGGCTGTCAAAAAATTCGTTGTTTGTGAACAGTTTATGTTCGACTAGCCAGAGAGTTCGTGTTTGATTCGTCCGATAAGCAAACGAGACGAACACGAACAATTTTTTTCGTTCAGTTTATGAATGATCGTGTTCGATTCATTCGATAAGCAAACGAGACGAACACAAACAATTTTTTCGTTCGGTTTATAAACAAATCATGTGTTCAATTGTGTTTGAATCGTTATTGTTCGAAATATAAACTAATTTAAAATAATTATATATAAAAAATTTATCATATTTTATAAATAATTATATATTCTAAAAATTTATCATATTTTAAAAAATTAAATCATATAAAATTTATCTAAAAATTTATTATCATTTTAACAATTCAAACAATACAAACAAATTTGAAATAATTTAAACAATTTAAACAATATGAATAATTCAAACAATTTGAGCAATTCAAATACTTTAAACTAATTTCAAACAAATTAAACGAAACACGAACAGTAGCTTCACGAACAATTTCAAACACGAGTCATTTTCAAACACATTTTATTTCAAATGAACCGAACATAAACACGAGCTCAATTCTTTTGTGTTCGGTTCGTTTACACCCTTAATGATGACGAGCACCTAAGACACATGCCACGAGGGACAACCAGTCTTAACGTAGGTGGTGTTGTGCGAGTAAATATGAAGTTTGACATGGTGAAAATATAAATACCAAACTTTAAGGTGCTATATATGTAAAAACCATTTTTAAAGATTTTTTATACCTTAACACGACACTTATGTACCCACCAGCCATTATTCTTGAAGTGAATCTAACGATATCTTTCGCTATCGCATATGATTAAAAATAATAATCAAATTCAAATAATGAATTAAGAACATTGGTACCTTTGAATGTTTTCCATCTTTATTAGAGTGAATGGGCCCCACGTGTCATTCAAGTGTGCCCCCCCATGTCGCTTTCTTGAGAATTATTTTACCGTAGATCATCATGGAATCTATTTACAAATGATCCTATTCATGCGAAATATCATAGCTCCGAATTTACTAGTTTGAAAAAATGAAAAGAAAACACACCGGCGGAACTAGCCTCTAGGGCAAACTGCCCCTGGTCTCAATGAGCGAGGATCTAGGGCACGGAAGAACAAAATGATATTTTAAGAGAGACAAAATTGATATTTCATGAGAGATAAAATTAATATTTTAAGAAAGGCAAAAAACTAGATTTCCCTCCCGAACCCTTCTTGGGTCCGCCCATGAGAAAGCATCCTTGTGAGAGGCTTGGTTAATTGATCCAAGTGCAATTCATGAGCATAAACTAATAAGTCAACAAAATTTAACTTAACCTAAATCAATTAAATCACGGATCAATATGACCTAACTCGAGTTAACCCAAATCAACCAAATCATCAGGTCAACCCGATCTAACTCGGGTTAACTCAAATCAACCAAATCACTGGGCCAACCCAACCTAATTCGGGTTAACCCAAATCAATCAATTTGCCGGGTTAATCGAATTTAATTTTGGTTAACCCAAATCAACCATAACATCGGGTCAACCCGACCTAACTCGGGTTAACCCAAATCAACTAAATCATCATGCCAACCCGACCTAATTAGGGTTAACCCAAAATCAACTAAATCATCGGGCCAACCTGATCTAATTCTAGTTGGCTTGGTCAACCTGTCCTATTTCAGCTTAACCCAAATAAACTAAATCATCAAATCAACCCAATCTAACTCGAGTTAACCCAAATCAACTAAATCTTCAGGTCCACCCGACCTAACTCGGGTTAACCCAAATAATTAAAACACCGTGTCAACCTAACCTAACTCGGGTTAACCCAAATTAATTAAATCACGAGGTCAAGCTGACCTAACTCGGGTTAACCCAAATCAACTAAATCATCAGGTCATCCCGACCTAATTTAGGTTAACTCAAAATCTCTATGTCAGCCCGACTTAACTTGGGTTATCTCAATCTTTAGATTAACACGATCTAAGTTAAACAAACACAAAAATATTCGAGATAATTGGAATAAATTCAAATTAACTCAACTTAATAATCAACTTGAAATTTGTCTTAGGTCTCAATCCCAGTTTAATTTAGGATCAATCAAATCTAAATTAACTCAGACTACATCAAGTCTAATTTAATTTAAACTTAATATAAACCCAGGAGTTTAACATAAAATATTCAAGTTCAACTTGGTTTATTCTCAATTTAATCCAACTTGGTTTCATTTGACTTACTTTAAACCTAGTAAAATTAGTTTAATCTTAATCAAATTAAGTTAACCTCGGTCAATCCTATTAAACAATGGTCAATTTAAACAAGTTTGAAGACAATCCGAGGAACAATCAACCCAACTCCAGTTAACTTGTATTACTCAAAATCTCACTTTATATCAGTTCAACCCAATTTTAAATTAATCTAAAATTAACTTAAACTAAGGTAATTGGAGGTTAAGTAGGGTTTTGACTTTTCATATGAGAATAACATCACACTCAGCCTCAGTCAGAAACAATTTGGGCTAAAGTACTCAATCAACTTAAATAACATAAATCCACTCTAAAAGACATTAAAAATTAAAATAAAACCTTAAAATGCAACTTGGTTTGGGAAGATATTTTAGAGAAGGTAACTTATGATTGCTAAAAAAATATCTTCCAGTCACTTGTGGTTAATCAAACCGCAAACTTTAATCACCTGGGATGACGCAACCATGAGATCTTAATCGTGTCATCCCAAATAAAAATAAAACGACAAAAAAAGCTATGAATTCTCAACCAACCTAAAATTTCCAACCTCTAAAATCTGTAAAGAACATTAAAACTTAAATGAAACCCTAATGAACAAAGATCGTCGAACGCAACTTTAACCCCAGATTTCAGGTTCTACGAAGATCTCTTAGATGACACAATCTGTGGTTGCTGACAAGAATCATTCGGTCATAATGAGTTTAATTAGCTCTCAAACTAAGTAAATTAGGGTACCTGACAACCTGAGACGACAAAGCCATGAACATCTTGACCTGGATGTCTAAAAACTATAAAATAAAACAAATTAAACTAAAAATTTTATGCTAACTTTATTTTGCAAGGCAAACATTTTATAATAATATCAATTAAACTCTACCTGTATCAACATCAAGTTTTAAGGCCATTGTAAAGAAAAAGATATAATTAAAAGGAAATATAATGTATAAACTCATATATAAATTGTGATCATAAATATCGATCAATAATTTTTCCACCAAAAGATAAGGAGTACGTCCAACAATTAATTGGCTCCCAATTTATCCACGACTTCCTAAAAAATGGTTAAACATTTTTGTACTCTTCATAAGTTTTATTGCGAGATGGTGTATTGGAAGCTTAGTGTATGAGTCCAATGTAATCAAACATCCAATTCTTTAACACAGAGGGATTTTCTTCCCCTTACAAAGAAAATATATTAAAGACATATTATACCTTACATCATTGAAAAAAAATTTGAAAGCCTTCGTAGGCCCCATATTTTTCAATGGATCGCTCACTAGCATTTGTAAAAAGCACCACATTTTTTAGTCTTATAAGAATACCTAAGGTTGTGTGAAAGAAATCTGCTAAAGTTATCGATACTCCCAGATAGGTAGTCAAATGCAAGGATGAAAATAGTAGTGATAATTGATCACCCTTTTATATCCCCCCATCAAATAAGGTACTGCTTTTGTTAAAACCACCTAAAACGAGATTACAAAAATCCTCTCCGAACCCACTTGTCGTACCTCATTTATAATGAGTCAATACCTTTCGACCTAAAAGTATACATTGACAAATTGGTCAAACCAAACCCAATAAACCAATCCTATTGACCCAATAGGTCAACCATTCGACCTAAAAGTCAACTTTGGTCAAAATGGTCAATCCAGACTCCAATGACCAACCCCGTTGACCCCACAGTCAACCTTTTCACCTAGAAAATCAATTTTGGTCAAAATGGTCAATCCGGTAATCTAATGACCAACACCTGCGTGACCCAATAGTCAACCCTTAGACCTAAAAAGTCAACTTTGGTCAAAATGGTCAATCCGCACACAATGACAACACCGTTGACTCCGTAGGTCAACCTTGACTCTAAAAAGTCAACTTTGGCCAAAATGGTAAATCTCGTAATCTACCCATCAACCCGTTTCGACACCATAGGTCACCCTTTTCGACCTAAAAGTCAACTTTGGTCAAAATGATCAAACTGCATCTAATGACCAACCTTTGTTGAATTTACAGTCAACCTTTCACCTAAAAAGTTAACATTAGTCAAATTGGTCAAATCGTAATCTAATGACCAACCCCTGTTGACCCCATAGTCAACTCGACTCCAAAGTCAACTTCGTCAAATTGGTCAAACCAAAATCTAATGACCAACCCCGTTGACCCTATAGGTCACCCCGACTCAAAAAGTTAACTTTAATCAAAATGGTCAAACCGTATCCACGCATTCAACCTCTGTTAATTCTATAGGTCACCCTTTCGAATTCCAAAAAGTCAACATTAGTCAAATCGTCATATCCGACCCAATGTTCAAACTTCGTTGACCCCATAGGTCAACCTTTTGACCTAAAAAGTCAACATTGGTCAAAATGGTCAAACCGTATCCAATGACTAACCCCGAAGCACCCATAGGTCACCTTTCGACCTAAAAAGTCAACATTGGTCAAATTAGTCAAACCAGACCCAACGGCCAACTCGGTACCCCATAGGTCAAACTGACCTAAAAAGTCAACATTTGTCAAAATGGTCAAACTCGTACTCCAATTAACCCTGACCCCATAGGTCAACCTTTTCACCTAAAAGTCAACATTGGTCAAATTGGTTAAACCGATCCACGACTAACCTGCTGACTCCATGTGTCAACCTTCTTACCCGAAAGTCAACTTTGGTCAAATTGGTCAAACTAGACCTAATGACTAACCCCCGTTGACCCCATAGGTCAACCTTTCGACCTAAAAAGTCAACTTTGGTCAAAATGGTCAATCCTTGCACTTACGACCAACATCAAGTTGAATTCTGATAAAGCAAATCCATTCACCTAAAAATTAATTTTGGTCAAAATGGTAGCTGTGACCATGACTAACCCCCGTTGACCCCACATGTCAACCTTTTGACTTAAATGACAATTTCTGGGTCAAAATAACCAATCTCGTACGCAATCACCAACCCACGACCCACCTACCAACACATAACCTAAAAAAAAAAAAAAAAAAAAAGTCAATTCTTGCTTAAAATGATCAATTTTATCAAACAACCAATGACATGTTTAAAACCCCACAATGACAAAAATTAATCAAATTAATTTAAATAATTATTCGATTAATTAATTCACTAATAATTTGATTTTCAATATTTTAATTAATCAACACATGATTAATTAAAACAAAATTAAATTAAAAGTCATAAAAAAACAAAATTAATTAAATAATTGATTTCAAAATTATTTGATTAATTAATTTGCTAAGGAATTATCTTCTTAAAATTTTAATTAATGACCACTAATTAAAATAAAAATTAAATTCAAAAGCCATAAAATCACAAAATCCACAAATTGATTAAAATAATGGAATTAATTAAATAATTGATTCCAAAATTATTTTTAATTAATTAATTGATAAATAATTTAATTTTCATATTTTAATTAATACAAATAATTAATGAAAATGAAAATTAAATTGAAAAGTCATGAAAAGAGAGAAAAATCAATTTAATGACATGGATATTAATCAAATAATTAATTTGGAATTATTTCCATTTAATTATTGATTAATAAAATAATTTTCAATATTTAATTAATGACATAATTAATTAAATATGGAAATTAAAACGAGGAGGGCATTAAATGGAATTTTTAAAACCTATGACATATGGTTTTCTAAAAATTCTAAAACTCTTTTATGACATCACACATGATCCATTAAAGAAAATCAATTCATAAATCCTCACATTTAATCATGGTAAAGGCCATCATGACATGAAAAATTAGGTGGCAAAACCAACAGAATTTAAAGTGTGAGGTGTCTTGCCATGGTGAGGTTAGTTTAGCCACCTCCCTAGCCATCCAATAGTGAGGATACAAAGCTTTAACCATCCTTCACACCATGGCTAAAACCATCATGATATTTCATGAAAAATATTAAGAGAGGGGCTAATGTCACCACCTCATTAAATGGTAAATGAGGTGTCGCAAGGAGAGGGTCTCAACCATTTGATTCACCATGAACCTCCCACTTAGCCAATGGAATGGAAACAAAGAGGCTAAATCCATCATGACAAGATTTAAGCCAAAATTGCCATGAAATGTGCACTCTGCTTAAGTGGCAAAATTCGATGGAGGAAGAAGAGGTGAAGCCGGTTTACATGGGGAGGTCAGAGCCTACAGTCCTAACTATACCATGGTCAAATCCAAGCCAACTAAGGTTAATCCAGGCCATTCATGGCTATAAATACCCCCCTTGGCCAAAAATATCCAAGAGAAGAAAAAAATTAGAAATACCTATAAGCCGCTCAAATCTCCTTGCTCCCAACATAAAAACTCTTCCCAAGAGTCTCCATTATGATCAAATCCAAGCCATGGATTGAACCCAGTCGAGCCAATTTGAGCAAAACTCAAAACAGCCCAAACCAACCACTTCTTCAAAATTCCTCCTTTAAGCCCGACTGATCAAATTGCCGCAGCAACAATCTTCTATCTAGGTCCTAGAAGACAACTACAAGGTCCGATCTAGCTTGATTTGCTTCGTGACAGTTGCATGGAATTATTTTTCTACAAAATAATTCCGTATTTTCGAAATATCATGGGTTATACTAGCCCGTAAAATGTATTATCACCACATAGATACATTCTAGACATTCGTATGATTCCATAAAGACTAAAATCCTACTCAATTTCGTTGAGAAATGAGTGAGATATTGACCCTGTAGTTCTGTCACCAAAGAAATTTCTGAATTATCCGGATTAATCCAGCCGTCCGATCCCGTGTTTCGGAACAGCATGCCCCTGTAATTAAATCGCATCGTGTTCGGTGTTCGCATCCGAGCAGGGGATCTTCCCGCCCATCGATCGTACGTAGACATGTGGCAAGACCTAGATTTTTCTAGGCTGGATTAATTCAAAGAAACCTTAAAAACTTCGAAAATTCATATTCCTTTTTGATCCAGAGGTCATGTAAAAATAAAATAACAATACCACCGGAAAGCAATTTGAAGAGAAGAAAATCATGAAACAAAAATCATAATTTTATTTCAGTATATAATTTTTAATTAATTAAATACTCTCTAGAGTATTTTAATTATTAAAAATTATTTATGTTTTAAAATATACGAAATTTTTGTGGAATTACCTTTAAGTCCTCTGTGCACATATTCTGATTTATCTAGGGCTAGGATAGCTCTCTAGGATATGATTTTCTAATTTCCATGATATTTTGTAATTATTTTCAAAATAATTACAAAATTTGGAAAAATTGGAAAATTTATATGAAATATGATCGAGAACATTAGGATACAATGTGACAAATGTATCCTAAAACAACAAATTCTAAGTCATCAAAACAATCTAAAGACATTTTTGAAATAAGGTTAAGATTTATTAATTTTAAAATTAATAATTCAAAACCTTCTTCACATATCTAATCCATCTCATCATGGATTAAGCAAGTGATAAATCCAACTCAACTCATATAATAATTAGGTTTAAAGACAACTTAAACCTAGATAAACCATTAAACCTCGTGGTTTAATACAAAAATCAAACTCTCTTTTAATTAAGTTTAAGGACATATTAGACTTAATTAATCAAAATCAAACTCTTTAATTAAATTTAAGGACATATTAGACTTAATTAATTCAAAATAAATCTTTTAATTAAGTTTAAGGACATATTAAACTTAATTAACCCATTAAACCTTACCAAAATTAGGTTTAATATAAAATCAACCTCTTTAATTAAGTTTAAGGACATATTAAACTTAATTAACTAAAATCAAACCTTGAATTAAGTTTAAGGACATATTAAACTTAATTAACTCATTAAACCTTACCTAAATTAGGTTTAATACAAAAATCAAACTCTTTAATTAAGTTTAAGGACATATTAGACTTAATTAATCAAAATTAAACTCTTTAATTAAGTTTAAAGACATATTAGACTTAATTAATCAAAATGAAATCTTTTAATTAAGTTTAAGGACATATTAAACTTAATTAATCCATTAAACCTTACCTAACTTAGGTTTAATATAAAAATCAAACTCTTCATTACAACACAAGTTTAAGGACATATTAAACTTAATTAACCAAAATTAAAACCTTTAATTAAGTTTAAGAACATATTAAACTTAAAATTAGCCCATTAAACCTTACCTAAATTAGGGTTTAAGACAAAATCAAACATTTTAATTAAGTTTAAGGACATATTAAACTTAATTAACCAAAATCAAACATTTTAATTAAGTTAATTATGTTTAAGGACATATTAAACTTAATTAACTAAAAATCAAAATCTTTAATTAAAAACTTTAAGGACATATTAAACTTAATTAACCCATTAAACCTTTAACTAAATTAGGTTAAATGCAAATCAAACCTTTAATTAAGTTTAAAGACATATTAAACTTAATTAACCTCCTTAAACATTAAAGTTTAATCAAACACAAAATTTCTAATTAGGTCTAACCCATTGCACCTAATTAAACCATTAAACCTTAACTAACTAAGGTTCCATCAAACA
The DNA here is from genome assembly GCA_022702705.1 of Papilionanthe hookeriana x Papilionanthe teres. Classification (NCBI taxonomy): domain Eukaryota; kingdom Viridiplantae; phylum Streptophyta; class Magnoliopsida; order Asparagales; family Orchidaceae; genus Papilionanthe; species Papilionanthe hookeriana x Papilionanthe teres. Next base: position 51,580,906 of record CM040427.1, on the reverse strand, counting down.
TAAACTCTAATTAGGTCTAACCCATTAGACCTAATTAAACTATTAAACCTTAACTAACTAAGGTTTAATCAAACATAAATCCTAATTAGTTCAACTCATTGTATCTTAATTAAACCATTAAACCTTAACTAACTAAGGTTTAATCAACATAACCCTAATTAAAGTCTAATCCATTAGATCAAACTAATAAACCTTTAACTAACTAAGGTTTAATCAAACATAAAAACTCCTAATTAGGTCTAACCCATTGACTCCACTAAACTATTAAACCTTAACTAACTAAGGTTTAATCAAACACAACCACCAGCTCAATCCATTAACGACTAAACCATTAAACCTTAACTAACTAAGGTTTAATCAAATTATAAACTCTAATTAGGTATAACCCATTAGACCTATTCAAACCATTAAGTCTTAACTAAATTGCATCAATCAAACCTAACTCAATTGTGTCTAACCCATTAGATTCATTAAATCATTAAATCTTAACTAAATTAGATTTAATCAAACCTAAACTATAATTATGTCTAACCCATTGACTTAATTAAATCACAAGTCTTAACTAAATTAGACTTAATCAAACTTAAACCTAACGTCTACCACATTAAACTTAATTAATCTATTAAACCTAACCAATTAAGGTTAAATCCAACTCAAACTCAAAATAAACTTAACTTAGGTTCAACACAATATGAACTCCAAGTTCAACTTTTAAATTTCAGTTCAACACAACATGAACACAAGTTCAACCTATACTTAGGATGAACCCCAACTCGAACTTAAGTCAAACATCAAACATTAGGTTCAACATAGACGAACCTAACCTTAACTTATACTTAGGTTCAACCCAAGTTAAACCTAAGTCAAACACAAACCTTAGGTTCAACATACATGAACCAAACCTTCATCTATACTTAGGTTCAACCCAATTTAAACCTAAGTTAAACCTTTTAAGTTCAATATACATGAACCTAACCTTTAACCTATACTTAGGTTCAACCCAATCCTCAATCTAAGTCAAACTTAAACCCACTAAGTCTATCATATTGACTAATTAATTTATTAAACCTTAATTAACTAAGGTCAATCAAACCTTAAACCTTAATTAAGTCTACCAAATTAGACTTAATCAAACCTATTAAACCTTAACCAATTAAGGTTTAACTTGCCCAAACCTAACTTATGTCTAACTCATATTGACTTAAGTCAAACCATACTTAGGTTCAACCCGACATGAACTTAAATCTAACCCAAACCTAACTTAAGTCTAACTCATATTGCATAAGTCAAACCACTTTCAGTTCAACCTGATGATGAATCTAAGTCTAACCTAAACCTAACTTAAGTCTAACTCATTAAATACTTAAGTTTCAAATCCATACTTAGGTTCAACTTCACATGAACCTATGTCTAACCCAAACCTAACTTAAGTCTAACCCATATTAGACTTAAGTCAACCATACTTAGGTTCGAATTCGACATAAACCTAGTCTAACCCAAACCTAACTTAAGTCTAACTCATATTAGACATAAGTCAAACCACAATTAAACCAACCCGACATGAACCTATGTCTAACCTGAACCCAACTTAAGTCTAACCCCATATTAGACTTAAGTCAAACAATACTAAGGTTCAACTCGACATGAACCTACGTCTAACCCAAACCTAACTCGAGTCCAACCTATATTAAACTTAAGTCAAACCATACTTAGGTTCAACCCTATTACGAACCTAAGTTTAATACAATAGTAAACTAACTTAAGTCTAACCCAAGACACTTAAGTCAAATCATACTTAGGTTCAACCGGACATGAACTTAAGTTTGACCTAACCAAGACATAAACCTTAGGTTCAACCCGAGTGAACCTAAGTTTAAACTCAAACCTAACTTAAGTCTAACCCATATTAGACTTAAGACGAACCATATTTGTGTTCAACCCGACATGAACCAAAGTCTAAACCCAAACCTAACTTCCGCCCAACCCATATTGGACTTCAGTCAAACCATGCTAGGTTCAACCCCACATGAATCTAAGTCTAACCTAACCCTAACTTAAGTTTAAACTGACATTGGGGATTCTAAGTCAAACCGACATGAACTCAAGGTAATCTAAATCCAAACCTTTTAACTTAAGTTCGTACAAACATGAACTCATGCTACTAAGATTCAATCAACATCGAATTTAACTTTCAGTTCAACTGCATGAACCCAAGCTAATTCAATCAATATTGAATCTAACTTTCAACCTTTTAACTTAAGTTAAGACAGCATATGAACTCAAGTTAATCTAAACTAAACCTTTTAACTTAAGTTCGCATGTTATTACGAACTCAAGTTAATTAGATTCAATCAACATTGAATCTAACTAGGTTAAACTGCATACGAACCCAAGTTAATTTAATCAATATCAATCTAACTTTTAACTCCTTTTAACTTAAGTTCAAATGGCATATGAACTCAAGTTAATCTAAACTAAACCTTTAACTTAAGTTCCGTACGTACATGAACTTGTGGTTAATTAGATTCAATCAACATCGAATTTAACTTAGGTTCAACCGTACATGAACCCAAGTAATTAAATCAATATTGAATCTAACTTTCAACCTTTTACCTCAAGTTCGACAGCATATGAACTCAAGTTAATCTAAACCAAACCTTTTAACTTAAATTTACGTACATGAACTCAAGATTTAAGTTTAAATTTAAGTCAAGACATAAATTGACATTTCAAACCAATTAATCGACCTAAACGACATAAAATCGATATTCTAAACCAAAATCGACAATCTACAAAAAAATTCCGCATTCCAAACAATTAATCGACATAATCGACATGAATTTGACATTTCAAATAAAAATCGACAAAATCGACATAAATTCGACATTTCAAACATAACCGACATAAAATCGACATTTTAGACCAAAATCAACATAACCGACATAAAAATCGACATTCTAAACCAAAATCGACATAATCGACATAAATTTGACATTTTGCATAAAAATCGACATAACCAATATAAATCCGACATTCTAAATGAAACTCAATAAATTCGACATTTCAAATGAAATTATTCGACATTAATCAATATTCCGAAACATAAACCGACATTAATCGGCATTTCAAACCAAATTAAACAATCGTATATTAAATGACATTTCAAACCAAATTAAACAATCACCGACATTAAATGACATTAATCGACATTTCAAACCAAACTCAATATATCTCTACATAAAATGACATAATTCTTAAAGTTCAATTCCACGTCAACTTAACTCGACATAAAATTAAAAATCGACAATCCAACCCAAATCAATATTCAAGACAAATAAAAATTTAAACATAACCGACATAAACCTAAATCGACATTTCAACTAAACTCGACATCCGACAACTCGGATCAACACACTTCGACCAGGTAATCTAAATATCTCGACATGACATCGTTTAACTTTATTTTCCTCAAGTGACAAGACATGAAGTTTCGTTAGATTTTCGCATGTTATAAAGGCATTAACTCAAGCTATAGACGTCGACGACGGAACATCGATGACAAAACCAGAACTTTTAGGATAGCCACAAAACCTAAACTTTCACAAACAATAAAAACAAAATGACATGACAACAAAGACAACTCAACTTTTAGGTTAGCCACGAAATCAAATAAAACAACAAAATTATTAACATTGACATCGACATGACATCAACATACCATGACATTTCTATACCACAACAAAATGATGATACGACATTAAACCAAAACAAGAAAATGATAAAATGACATGACAAAATAAAATCAGGATGGCCATAAAACCAAAACTTAAAATAAAAGGAAATCATAAACAAAATAACAAAAATAAATAAATAATGATATCTTCGACATCATAGAAGGTATCTCATGACGTAATAACGACATCTTCTTATAGAGATAAAATATCTCATGACAAATCGAGATATTAATCACAACATCTTATGACATTACGACATCACACAACATAAAATGATACGACATTACGATTCACATAAATGACATGACATTACGACTTCACATTATGACATAACACGACATACAAACTACGATATTCGACATATCACATGACATGAAACCAAAAAACAACAAAACAAAACATAACAAAGCAACAACATACACCCAACATAAATAAAACTTTCTGCAGTATCGATTCTTCGAAACGCACCGCTACAACAACACTTACACTTTTTCGAGGATAAATGTTAACCTTAATCCTGGAGTTTTCCCTTGAAAGCGCATTAATCGTCGCATTGTAATTAACTATGAGCTACTTCTATAGAAGATTAAAGAACTCGTGATAGGTATTTCACCTATAAGACCTCTCTCGGTTAATCAAGATATTCATGATTTTCTTATATGAAAAACTTCGCAATTACAATAATCCTCAAGATTTATTCTATGAGATTATCATTTCGATCTCTTTTTCCTCTATCTCTACCATGATTAATCCTTCTTCAAATTGTCCAAAGACTTCGACAATAAGTCTAGGTAGGATGAGAATTAGGTGATAGATAGAAAGAGAGGGTGACTTCGACATTAACATGATACGAGAATTGATAGCGATGCAAGTAGAAAAAGATTTTCATCGCCATCAAAGAGTGGATGATCTACGGGGACATTCTCTCTCCCCATTCGTTAATCAATTTGTCCTCATGACTATGACAATTTGTCTTTTGAAAGACTAAATAACTTTAGTTCTATATCTTACTCAATCTCGAGTAAAATAGAATTAATACCTCTTCGATTCAAAGATTTATTCACGACAAATAAATCCTAGAATCTTACATTTCCAAAATCGACAGATCGTAATGACATAAAAGACATACAAAAACAACATGTGTTCCCTCCCTTCCCACCTGTGTACGAAGTGTTCATCGATTCTCGTTGTCGCATGACCGATATTGCCATTTTCAATAAGTTCAGCAAATACTTTCGCCCAAACATGTTCGCTTTATTTGGCTTGGTGGTTATGCTTTTATAGCCTTTGAACCACTTCCCTAGGTTATACTACGGTATCCGAACTCATTCTTCGTGGTTATGCTGATGTACCTCCTCGAACCCCTCCCCTAGGTTATTATGCTTTTCTATACTTCCGAACCTATTCTTCATGGTTGTGCTTTTTCACATCCTCTCGAACCACTCCCTTCATGATCTTTTTCTTACCCTAAAGATTCTAATTTGTCAATCTACCAAAGACTTAAAAATCAAAATCATTAATCAAAATTGGGAAGACGATCACTTTTGGATGAATTCCATCAAGGGTTTCCTTAGGATGATTTTGCGTAAAAAGAAATCGACTAAAGCGAGAATCTGATCTATCTTTAGTCTAGTTCTAGGACTAAGCCAACTAGCATGTCCTTTGAGGAGAAATGAAAAAATCGATCTCGCGATGAGGGATGAAATTAAATCTGATCTAATATCTGGAAATAAAACCCAAATCGATTCCGTGAGGTGAAATGAAATTTGAAAATCTGGATTTAATATCTTGGAAATATTCTTCTCATTCACCTATTGATAAAAAGATAACTCGTAAAGGAAGAATCCAAGACAAAAATTCTCGACATTTCGATAAGAAAATTATGATTTCTAAGGGAAAATGAAATTAATGCCCTAATAATCGGGCCCTTTATCTAACCCCGCACCGGGTCTTAAAATGAAAAATAAGATATTGTGATTAAAATACATGTAATCAATTAAAGATGTCATGAACCTCTTAATCTTCTCGCCATGTGATTGGGTCCCGACTGAATGAGTAATAATATCCCGTAATCATCTTAAGAAATATTTAAGAATTATGAAATTAGGGAGTGTGGACATTCAAAATCATTAAAATATGCTCCACCGTATATATGAATTCTCTAAGAAGTTGCTTCGAGGATAAAGATAAAATCAAAAATTGGTGTTTGAGTTCAGCATTCAAAATCATTAAAGATCGCTCTACCAAAAAGAAAAAAGGTTTCTAAAAAGAAGCTTCGAGGTGGGTACAAAATAAAAATTGGTGTCTCAATTCAAACATTCAAAATCTTTAACATGCTCCACCGTATATAGTAATTCCATGAGCATAAAATCAAAAATTGTGTTCAAATTCTCCCCCTAATTGATAAATCTTTAAAACGTCTTAAGAAAATTCTTCCGATATTATATTCAGGAAAGAATTAAGTGATTCGCTCTTTGGTTGACTATTAATTGGTTCAGACATATCTTTAGAAGGTAAAAGATATTTTGATCACATAATCAAAATTTTGAAAAAAAAAATCCTAAGACCCAAAAGAAAGAACTAAGGTAAATGGCTTTTCTTATTGAGATTAATGGAAATTATACTTCTGAAGTCATAATTTTCCAAAGATCTCATCCCCAATCCTAATTCCGGAAATGTAAAAGTGATTTTTGAAAACAATCGTAATGATCTTTTAGAATTGTTGATTAATGGAAACTACATAAACCTACTCGAATGACCTCATTTGCCTAATAAACAGGCCCTATGTTGTGCTTCCACTTGAAGTGCAAATGATCCTACATAAATGACATCAACGTACAAAAAATAAAATTACAACTCGGAGAAGTTGAAGTTTGGAAGACTAGCAAGCATTGCACGGGCCCATGATAAATCGTTCACCCTAGGACACTGTGATTGGGGATTTACTTAGGACTTCAAACTCCTATCCTCATGGGAGGGCCCATATGCTTGTTAAGAAGACACATTTGGGGAAATCTAATACTAGAGACTACTAAGAAAACATTATACACCCAATCAATGGGTAGTATTTTGAAAAAGATGCGACATAAATAAAAATGAATGTCTAGTTTTGTTAACTGGGAAACAAACAACCAAAACTGACAAATGGACATATCGACATTTCTAAGAAGTAGTATAAGACCTCCTTAAATGGAATATGGCATCTACTCTTCTCGCTATTGGATATAAGACCATCATGACATTACTTTCCTTTAGCAATCTTTCTTTGAATAGGATATAAGTCTCTGCATAATATCTTATTCCAAAATCGACATTAACATTTTTAAGAGGTAGTAAGACCTCCTTAAATGGAATACGACATCTACTCTCTTTCGCTATTGGATGTAAGAACATCATGAAATTGGCTTTCCTTTAGCAACCTTTCTTTGGATAGGAAATAAGTCTCATACGCATTCCTATTCCAAAATCGACAATTTGACATCGTACATTTCTAAGAAGTAGTATAAGTCCTTCTTAAGTAAAAAGGCATCTACTCTCCTTCGCCATTGCATATAAGACCATCATGACATTGGCTTTCCTTTAGCAATCTTTCTTTGATAGATATAAGCTCATATACATTCCTATCCCAAAATCGACATTTCGATACGATATTTCTAAGAGATAGTGTATGACCTCCCTTAATCTAAGATGGCATCTACTCTTCTCGCTATTGGATGTAAGACCAACACATCAAATTTTCCTTTAGCAAACTTTCTTTGGATAGGATATAAGTCTTATATGCATTCCTATTCCAAAACCAACATATCCACATCGACGTTTCTAAGAGATAGTGTAAGACCTCCTTAAATGAAGATGGGATCACTCTCGTTCTCGCTATCGGATGTAAGACCACGTACATCGCTTTCCTTTAACAACCTTTCTTTGGATAGGATATAAGTCTCAAATGCATTCCTATTCAAAATCGACGTTTTTGACATTGAAACATTTTTAGAGAAAATTGAATATGACATTCGATCTCTTTCCTCAATCGTCTACAATACATCGATAGTTCCAAAATGCTAAACAAGGATTTTAAATTAAAAATGACAAACAACTTGTGATAATTAATATCTTTCAACCCGTAAAGGTCAAATCCCAACGGATACACTCTTCGTCTTGAGTTTGCCACTCTTTTTCTAATTATCGGATATAAGTCATTTCCTGATACGGACATGGCATTCCTCCGACTCGACACCGACATTCGACGTTCCCGAGAAATGGAATACGACATCCATCGTTTCCCGCCATCGATGTAAGTCCTTTCCCCGACAGAAGTTATGGCATTCCTATAACTCGACATTGACACTTGACATTTTTAAGAAATGAAATACGACATCAATTTTCTCTTTATAAATTTCGGATGAAAGTCCTTTTCCCGCCATGGAAATTATGACATTCCCATAATTCAACATCTCGGAAATTTGATAGACATTTCAACATGTGACATTATATCGATCCCGACATTTGACACATCGACAATTGTTACAGACATTTTAACATTTGACATATCAAAATATCAACATTTAACGTATCAACATTTCGACATTCGACATATAAACAATATATCAACATTCGAGATACGGATCTTTCGACATTTGACATATCGATATTTCGACATAGCAATAATCGTTATTAACATTTGACACATCGACATTTTGACCTTTGATATATCAATAATTGTTATCGACTTCTGACTTATCGACATTGCGATATTTGACATATCAATACTGACACTCATCCTCTCATTATCGTGTGTAAGTCATTTTCGACACGGAAATGACATTCCTTTAACGCGACATCAACATCGATATTGACATTTTGAGGAAAATAGAAAATGACATCTATTTTCTCTCTCAAGTTATTGGATGTAAGTCCTTTCCTAACACGGAAATCATGGCTTCTCCCTCTAACCAAATCTTGACATCGACATTTCGAGGAAAATAGAAAATGACACATATTTTCTCCCTCCAAATATTGGATGTAAGTCCTTTACCGACACGAAAATCATGGCTTCTCTAACCAAATCTTGACATTGACAATTTGAGAAAAATAGAAAATGACGCTCATTTTCTCTCTCCCGCTATTGGATGTAAGTCTTTTCGACACGGAAATCATGACTTTCCTCTAACCAAATCTCGACATTGACATTCCGAGGAAATTAGAAAATGACATCTATTTTCCTCTCTCCACACATGTAAGTCCTTTCCCCGACACGGAAATCATGGCTTTCCTCTAACCAAATTCGACATTGACACTCAAGAAAAACAGAGAATGACATCTATTTTCTCCGCTATTGGATGTAAGTATTTTTCTCGACACGAAAATCATGGCTTTCCTCTAACCAAATCTTTCACATTGACATTTTGAGAAAAATGACGTCTATTTTCTCTCTCCAGTTTATTGGATGTAAGTCCTTTCCCGACACGAAAATCATTGCTTTCCTAACCAAATCTTGACATCGACATTCTAAGGAAAATAGAGAATGACATTTATTTTTCTCCAAGTTATTGACAAGTCCTTTCATGACACGAAAATCATGGCTTTCCCTCTAACCAAATCTTGACATTGACATTTTGAGAAAAATAGAAAATGACGTTTATTTTCTCCTCCGCTATTATTGGATGTAAGTCCTTCGACACGAAAATCACGGCTTTCCTCTAACCAAATACGACATCGACATTTTGAGAAAATAAAATGACGTCTATTTTCTCTCTCCAGCTTATGGGATATAAGTCCTTTCGACACGGAAATCATGGCATTTCTTTAACAAAACATCGACATTGATATTTTTGAATATGACATCCGTTTTCTTTCCCTTCTCTAAACACAAGAAAACATTCCTTCGAACCAACAGCATAAGACATTCGACATCCACTAGGAGCGGTATGATACCCACTCCTTTCCAGATTGTTATAAAATACTTTAGACCATTTTCAAGTCAACGCCAATATGTGCGTAATACTTATATAAAAGATTCTACACATATCAAATCCTTTGCCGACCTCATTTAAACGAGTCAATACCTTTCGACCTAAAAAGTCAACATCGTCAAATTGGTCAAACCCGTACCTAATGACTAATCCCGTCAATCTATCAGTCAAAAGTCAACTTTGGTCAAAATGGTCAAAATCTGCATCTAATGATCAACCCCGTTGACCCCATAAAGTCAACCTTTGACCTAAAAAATCAATTTTGGTCAAATGGTCAATGCAAAGACTCCAACACCAACACCGTTGACCCAATAAAATAACCTTTAACCTAAAATTGCAACTTTGGTCAAAATGGTCAATCCATACCCAATGACCAACCCCCGTTGACCCCATAGGTCAACCTTTTCACCTAAAAGTCAACTGGGTCAAAATGGTAAATCCGGTACCCAATGACCAACCCTTTTCACCCCATAGGTCACCCTTTTCACCTAAAAGTCAACTTTGGTCAAAATGGTCAAACCAGACCCAATGACCAACCCCGTAGACCCCATAGGTAAGCCTTTTGACCTAAAAGTCAACATTGGTCAAATTAGTCAAATCTCGACCTAATGACCAACCCAAATGGACTTATAAGTCAACTCACATAAAAAGTCAACTTTGGTCAAATTGGTCAAACCGTACCTAATGACCAACCACATCGACCATAGTCACCCTTTTGACCTAAAAAGTTAACTTAATCAAAAATGGTCAAACTGTACCCAATGACCAACCCTTTTCACCCTATAGGCCACCCGACCTAAAAGTCAACATTACCAAATTGTCATATCCACCCAATGACCAAACTCTCGTTGACCCCATAGGTCAACATTTCGACCTAAAAAGTCAACATTAGTCAAAATGGTCAAACTGCACTCCACGCATCAAACCCCGCTGACCCTATGTCACCCTTTCGACCTAAAAATAACATCAGTCAAATCGTCAAACTAAACCCAATGGCCAACCTCACAACTTATTAGTCAAAATTTTGACCTAACAAGTAAACATTGGTCAAAATGGTCAAACCGTAATCTAATGACTCAACTCATGGACTTAATAGTCAACCTTTGACCTAAAAGTCATCATTGGTTAAATCGTCAAACCGTAATTCCCACACTAACCCTCACGACCCTATAGGTCAACCTTTCCGACCTAAAAATCAACTTTGGTTAAATCAACAAACTAGACCCAACGACTAACCCCGTTGATCCCATATCAACCTTTCACCTAAACGTAAACTGGGTCAAAAATGGTCAATCCACCTCATGACCAACACTGTTGACCCGACAGTCAACCTTTCGACCTAAAAAGTCAATTTTGATCAAAATGATCAAGCTAGACCTTATGACCAACCCAGCTTGACCCCACAAGTCAACCTTTTCGACTTAAAATGATAATTTTGGTCAAAATAACCAATTCAACATCCAATCACCAACCCTTATTGACCCACCAAATAACATACGACCTAAAAAGTCAATTTCCGTTAAAATGATCAATTTTTTATCAAACAACCAACGACATGTTTAAAACCCCACAATGATAAAAAATTAATCAACTAATTTTAAATAATTATTTCGATTAATTAAATCGACTAATAATTGATGCCAATATTTTAATTAATCAAACGACATGATTAATTAAAACAAAATTAAATTAAAAGTCATAAAATGACAAAATTAATCAAATAATTGATTTCAAAATTATTACTAATTAATTAGTTAATGAATTAATTTCTAAAATTTTAATTAATGCATCTAATTAATTAAAATGAAAATTAAATTCAAAAGCCATAAAATCACAAAATCCACAAATTGATTAAAAATAATAGAATTAATTAAATAATTAATTCCAAAATTATATTTTTAATTAATTAATTGATGAATAATTTAATTTTCATATTTTAATTGAATGACATACTCAATGAAAATGAAAATAAATGGAAAAGCCATGAAAAGAGACAAAATCAATTTTAATGACATGGATATTAATCAAATAATTAATTTGGAATTATTTCCAATTAATTATCGATTAATAAAATAATTTCAATATTTAATTAATGACATAATTAATTAAATATGGAAATTAAAATGAAGAGGGCATTAAATGGAATTCTTGGGGAAACCTATGACATATGGTTTTCTAAAATTCTAAAACTCTTTATGACATCACACATGATCCATTAAAGAAAATTCAATTCATAAATCGCTCACATTTAACCATGATAAAGGCCATCATGACATGAAAAATTAGGGCGGCAAAACCATGGTAATTTAAAGTGTGAGGTGCCTTGCCATGGCGAGGTTGGTTTAGCCACCTCCCTACCCATCCAATGCTGAGGAGACAAAGCTTTAACCATCCTTCACACCATGGTTAAAACCATCATGATATTTCATGAAAAATATTAAGAGAGGGGCAATGTGTTACCACCTCATGAAATGGTAAATGATAGGTTACAAAGGAGAGGGTTCCAACCATTCGAGTCACCATGAACCTCCCACTTAGCCAATGGAATGGAAACAAAGAGGCTAAAATCCATCATGACAAGATTTAAGCCAAAATTGCCATGGAAATGTGCACTTGCTTAAGTGGCAAAATTCTTATGGAGGAAGAAGAGGTGAAGTCAGTTTACATGGGGAGGTTGTACTTACAGCCCTAACTATACCATGGTCAAATCCAAGCCAACCAAGGTTAATCCATAGCCATTCATGGCTAATACCCCCTCGTCAAAAAAATCCAAGAGAAGAAAAAAATTAGAAAAACCTATAGGCCGCTCAAATCTCCTCGCTCCCAACATAAAAACTCTTTCCAAGAATCTATCAGATCAAATCCAAGCCACGGATCACCCAATCGAGCCAATTCGAGCAAAACTCAAAAAACAGCCCAAACCAACCACTTCTTCAAAATTCTCCTTTAAGCCCGATTCTGGATCAAATTGCTGCAGCAACAATCTTCTGTATTGGGGTCCTAGAAGACAACTACAAGCAGTTTAATCTAGCTTGATTTTGCTTTGTGGTAAAGGTATGGAACACATGCCAAAATAATTCGTATTTTTGAAATATCATGGGTTATACTAGCCCAGAATGTATCATCACCGTATAGATACATCAGACGTTCAGATGATTCCATAGGTTCAAAATCATTCAATTTTGTTGAGAATGAGTGAGATATTGACCGTAAAAGTTGGACGGCTCAGAATTTTCTCGAATTGTCCGGATAATCCACCGTCCGATCCCGTGTTTTGGGAAATCGTACGTCCAACAAACCGGACCGTGCCTGTGTCTCTGGACCGCGCAGCGGATCTTCCCGCCCATCGATCATACGAGGACACGTGGCAATGCCTAGATTTTTTTGGCCGGGATTAATCAGTGGAAACCTTAAAAACTTCAAAAATTCATATCTTTTGATCCGTAATGTCATAAAAATAAAATAAAAATACCTCTCGTAGTGCTCTTGAAGAGAAGAAAATTATGAAACCAAAATCATAACTTTATTCTCAGTATTTAATTTTTAATTAATTAAATACTCTCCGGAGTATTTTAATTATTAAAAATTATTTACAAGTCGAAAATAATAAAGTTTTAGAATTATCATTAAGTCCTCAGTACATATTCGATTTTTCTAAGGCTAGGATAGCTCTGTAGGATATGATTTTCTATTTTCCATGATAATATTTTGTAATTATTTTCAAAAATAATTAAAATTTGGAAAAATTAGAAAATTAAATGCCATATGATCGACAACATTGATAATACAACAACCTTAAAACAACAATTCTCAAGTCGTCAAAACAATCTAAAAGACATTTTTGAAATAAGGTTAAGATTTATTAATTTTAAATTAATAATTCAAAACCTTCTCTTCACATATTTAATCCATCTCATCATGATTAAGCAAGTGATGAATCCAACTCAACTCAAATAATAATTAGGTTTAAAGACAACTTAAACTTAGCTAAACCATTAAACCTCAGGGTTTAATACAAAATCAAACTCTTTTTAATTAAGTTTAAGGACATATTAGATTTCAATTAATCAAAATCAAACTCTTTAATTAAGTTTAAGGACATATTAGACTTAATTAATCAAAAATCAAATCTTTAATTAAGTTTAAGGATACATAAACTTAATTAACCCATTAAACCTTTCCTAACTAGGTTTACTATAAAAATCAAACTTAATTAAGTTTAAGGACATATTAAACTTAATTAACTAAATCAAACCTTTAATTAAGTTTAAGGACATATTAAACTTAATTAACCCATTAAACCAATAACTAGGTTTAATACAAAAATCAAACTCTTTAATTAAGTTTAAGGAAGTATTAGATCAATTAATCAAAATCAAACTCTTAATTAAGTTTAAGGGCATATTAGACTTCAATTAATCAAATCAAATCTTTTGACTATAAGCCTATGACATATTAAACTTACCAACCATTAAACCTTACCAAAATTAGGTTTAATATAAAAATCAAACTCTTTAATTAAGTTTAATAGACATATTAAACTTAATTAACCAAAATCAAACTTTTAATGAAGTTTAAGGACATATTAAACTTAAATTAACCCATTAAACCTTACCTAAATTAGGGTTTAAGACCAATCAAACATTTTAATTATGTTTAAGGACATATTAAACTTAATTAACCAAATCAAGCATTTTAATTAAGTTTAAGGACATATTAAAGTTAATTAACAAAAATCAAACTCTTTAATTAAGTTTAAGGACATATTAGACTTAATTAATCAAATCAAACTCTTTAATTGCTTAGGGACATATTAGGATTTAATTAATCAAAATCAAAACCTTTTAATTAAGTTTAAGGACATATTAAACTTAATTAATCAAAATTCAAATTTTTAACTAAGTTTTAAGGACATATTAAACTTAATTAACCAAATCAACCTTAATTAAGTTTAAGGACATATTAAACTTAATTAAACTTATTAAACCTTAACTAAATTAGGTTTAATGCAAATCAAACCTTTAATTAAGTTTAAAGACATATTAAACTTAATTAGACTCCCCAACATTAAGCTTAATCAAACACAAATTCTAATTACAGTCTAACCCATTAGACTTATCAAACCCATTAAACCTTTAACTAACTAAGGTTTACCCAAATATTAAAACTCTAATTATAGCCTAACCCATTGTAGCTAATTAAACTATTAAACTCAACAAACTAAGGTTTAACTAAACATAAACCCCAATTAGGTCGAACCTATTGTAATCTAATTAAACCATTAAACCTAACTAACTAAGGTTTAATCAAACATAATTCTACTCAGTTCCTTAATCCATTAGACCTAATTAAACCATTAAACCTTAATCTAACTATGTTTAATCAAACATAAATCCCCACTCAGTCTAACCCATTAGACTCACTGGGAAACTATTAAACCTTAACTAACTAAGGTTTATCCAATAAACGAACAGTTCAATCCATTGACTCACTTAAACCATTAAACCTTAACTAATAAAGGTTTAATCAAACATAAACCCTAATTATGTCTAACCCATACTAATTAAACCATTAAGTCTTAACTAAATTGCACTTAATCAAACCTAAACCTAATTAGGTCAAACCCATTACCTCATTAAATCGCTTAAATCTTAACTAAATTAGATTTAATCGTACCTAAACTATACTCAAGTCTAACCCATTGACCTAATTAAATCATTAAGTCTTAACTAAACTAGACTTAATCAAACTTAAACTCAAATTAAGTCTACCACATTAATTTAATTAATCTATTAAACTAAACAATTAAGGTTTAATCAAAATCAAACTCAAAATAACTTAACTTAGGTTCAACATAACATGAACCCGAGTTCAACTTTTAACTTGTGTTCAACACAAATACGAACCCAAGTTCAACCTATACCAGTTCAACCCCAACTCAACTTAAGTCAAACATCAAAACATTAGGTTCAACATGTATGAACTCAATCTAACTTATACTTTAGGTTCAACCCAAGTTAAACCTAAGTCAAATCAAACCTTAGGTTCAACATACATGAACCTAACTCTTGATCTATACTTAGGTTCAACCCAATTTAAACCTAAGTTAAAACTTTAAGTTCAATATACATGAACCTAATCCTTAACCTATACTTATAGGTTCAAACCCAATCCTGAATCTAAGTCAAACTTAAACCATAATTAAGTCTATCATATTAATTTAATTAATTTATTAAACCTTAATTAACTAAGGTCAAATCAAATCTAAACCTTAATTATGTCTACTACATTGGGATTCTAATCAAACCTATTAAACCTTAAATAATTAAGTTTTAATCAAGTTAAAAACCTAATCAAGTCTAACTCATATTAGACTTAAGTCAAACCATATTTGGGTTCAACCCGACATGAACCTAAGTCTAACCCAAACCTAACTTGCATTCAACTCATATTGGATTTAAGGTCAAACCATACTTTGTGTTCAACTGCATGAATCTAAGTCTAAACCAAACATAACTTGAGTCTCTTTAGACTTAAGTCAAAACCATACTTAGGTTCAACCTCGACATGAATCTAAGTCTAACCTAAACCTAACTTAAATTACACTCATATTAGACTTAAGTCAAAACCATACTTAAAGTTCAACCCGACATGAACCTATGTTCAATTCCAAACCTAACTTAAGTCTAACCCATATTAGACTTAAGTCAAACCATACTTAAGTTCAACCGACACGAACCTAAGTCTAATCCCAAACCTAACTTAAGTCTTAACTCATAATAGACTTAAGTCAAACAATACTTAGGTTCAACCCGACATGAACCTAAGTTTAACCCAAACCTAACTTCAAACCAAACCTATATTAAACTTATAACAAACCATACTTAGGTTCAACCCGACATGAACCTAAGTTTACATACAAAACTAACTTAAGTCTAACCCACATTAGACTTAAGTCAAATCATACTTAGGTTCAACCGACATGAACTTAAGTTCGACCTAAACCAAGACAAAAACCTTAAGTCTAACCCGACATGAACCTAAGTTTAAATCCTAAACCTAATTTAAGTCTAACCAATATTAGACTTAAGACGAACCATATTTAGGTTCAACCCGACAAGAACCTAAGTCTAAACCTAAACCTAACTTCGCCCAACCCATATTGTGCTTCGTAGTCAAACCTTGCCAGTTCAACCCGACATGAACCTAAGTCTAATCCTAACCCCAACTTAAGCCCTAACCTTAATAGACTTAAGTCAAACCGGACATGAACTCATGTTAATCTAAACCAAACCTTTTAAATTAAGTTCGACGTACATGAACTCAAGTTAATTAGATTCAATCAACATTGAATTTAACTTAGGTTCAACCGTACATGAACTCAAGTTAATTCAATCAATATTGAATCCAACTTTTCAAACTTTTAACTTAAGTTCAAATGTATTGATGAACTCAAGTTAATCTAAACTAAACCTTTTAACTTAAGTTCAGACTGATACAACTCAAGCTAATTAGATTCAATCAACACTGCAATTTAACTTAGGTTCAACCGACATAACCAAGTTAATTCACATTCTGCTAATTCAATTAATATTAACTAACTTTCAACCTTTTAACTTTGTTCGACGTACATGAAACCTGCTAATCTAAACCAAACCTTTAACTTAAGTTCATTGATATAATCCCAGGTTAATTAGATTCAATCAACATTGAAGCTTACCAGTTCAAACTGCACATGAACCCAAGTTAATTAAATCAATATTGAATCTAACTTTCAACCTTTTAACCTAAGTTCGGAGCGTACATGAACTCAAGTTAATCTAAACCAAACTTTTAACTTAAGTTCAGACAAGACATGAACTCAAGATTTAAGTTTAAAACTTAAGTCAAGACATAAATTCGACATTTCAAACCAATTAATCGACATAACCGACATAAATCGATATTCTAAACCAAAATCGACATAATCGACATAAATTTGACATTCCAAACAATTAATCGACATGAATTTGACATTTCAAATAAAAATTGACAAACTGACATAAATTCACATTTCAAACATAACCAATATAAAATCGACATTTTACCAAAATCAACATAACCGACATAAAAATCCCAACATTCTAAACCAAAATCAACATAATAGACATACAAAAAAACAACAAGTGTCACTTCCCACCTAGGTACGAAGTGTTCATCGATTATGTTGTCGACGTACCAATATTACCGTTTTGAATAAGTTCAGAGTAATACTTTCTTGCCCAAACATGTTCAACATTTATTCGCTCGTGGTTATGCTTTATAATACCTCTCGAACCACTTCCCTAGGTTATGCTCATGGCATCCGAACTCATTCTTCGTGGTTATGCTTTTGGCATGTACCCTCTGAACCACTCCCCCTAGGTTATGCTTTTCATGCCCTCTCGAACCACTCCTCTCGTTGATCTTTTCACCCTGCTGGGTTCCTTTACCTCACAATCTACCAAAGACTCAAAAATCAAAATCATTAACTACCTGGGAAGATCACTTTCGGATGAATTCCATCAAGGGTTTCCTTAGGAGCTGCCTTTGCAGAAAAAGAAATCATCAAAGCGAGAATCGATCTATGTTTAGTTTAGTTCTAGGACCAGTCAACTAGCAAGTCCTTTTGTGAGAAATGAAAATCATCTGTGATGAGGGATGAAATTTGAAATCTTTGGATCTAATATCTTTCGAAATAAAACCCAAATTGATCCGTGAGGTGAAATGAAATTTGAAATCTTAGGGATTTAATATTCTCTTTTCGACATATTCTTCTCATTCTATTATAAAAAAGATAACTCAGAAAGGAAGAATCCAAGACAAAAATTCCGACATTTCGATAAGAGAATTATGATTTCAAGGGGAAATGAAATTAATGCCCTAACAATCAAGCCCTTTATCTTAAATCTTCAGATCGGGTCCTAAATGAAAAAATAAAATATTGTGATTAAAATACAAGGATGATCAAAGATGTCATGAAACTACTTAATCTTCATATCGTTCCTAATTAACAGCGTATATTATCAAGGACCATCGAATAAATATTAAGAATTATGAATTAGGAGACATTCAAAATCATTAAAATATGCTCCACTCGTATATATGAATTCTCTAAGAAGATGCTTGAGGTGAGCATAAAATCAAAAAATTGGTATTCGAGTTCAAAATGCATTCAAAATCATTAAAGATTGTCTTCACTAAAAAAAAGGTTTCTAAAAAAGAAGCTTCGAGGTGGGTACAAAATAAAAAATTGGTGTCTCGAATTCAAACATTCAAAATCTTTAACATGCTCCACTCGTATATAGTAATTCCATGAGAAGAAGCTTCGAGGTGAGCATAAAATCAAAAATTGGTGTTCAAATTCTCCCCTAATCGATAAATCTTGAAAAACGTCTTAAGAAAATTCTTCCGATATTATATTCAGAAAGAATTAAGTGATCTCGTCTTTGCTGACTATTAATTGGTTCAGACATATCTTTAGAAGATAAATGATATTTTGATCAAGAGAATCAAAATTTTGAAAAAAAATCCAAGACCCGTAAAGAAAGAACTAAGGTAAATGGCTTTTTTATTGGAGATTAATGGAAATTGTACTCAAGTCATAATTTTCCAAAGATCTAACCCCAATCCCAATTTGAAATGTAAAAGTGATTTTTGAAAAACAATCAGAATGAACTTATAGAATTTGTGATTAATGGAAATTACATAAAACCTTACTCAACGACCTCATTTGCTCTGAGCAACATGCCTCTATGTTGTGCTTCACTTGAAGTGTTGATCTTACATATAAATGACATCAACAGCATAAAAAATGAATGGCAACTCGGAGAAGTTGAAGTTTAAGACTAGCAAGCATTGTACGCTTCCATGATAAATTTGTTCACTCCTAGGACACTCCGATCGTGATTTGGATTTAGACTTCAAACACCTATCCTCATGGGAGGGCCCATATGCTTGTTAAGAAGACAATATCTAGAAATCTTGTCAGTTTAGAGAGACTACTGTGAAAAACATTATACACCCAATCAATGGGTAGTATTTGAAAAATATTTTACATAAATAAAATGAATGACTAGTTTAACTGAAACAAACAACCAAACTAACAATCGACATATTGACATTTCTATGAAGTAGTATAAGACCACCTTAAATGGAATATGCAATCTACTCTTCTCGCCATTGGATATAAGACCATCATGACATTGGCTTCTCTCTGTACCTTCTTTCATCAGATTACAAGTCTCGCACACATTCCTATTCCAAATCGACATTGACATTTTTAAGAGGTAGTGTAAGACCTCCGTAAATGGAATACGACATCTACTCTTCTCGCTATTGATGTAAGACCATCATGAAATTAGCTTTAGCAACCTTTCTTTGATAGGATATAACTCTCATATGCATTCCTATTCCAAACGACATTTTGACATTGACATTTCTAAGAAGTAAAAGATAAGACCTCCTTAAGTGGAAAATGGCATCTACTCTCTTCGCTACTGGATATAAGACCATCATGACATTGGCTTTCCTTTAGCAATCTTTCTTTGGATAGGATATAAGTCTCATACACATTCCTATTCCAAAATCGACATTTTGACATTGACAATTCTAAGAGGGAGAGTAAGACATCCTTAAAAGGAAGATGGCATCTACTCTTCTCGCTATTGGATGTAAGAACAACGGACATCGGCTTTCCTTAGCAACCTTCTTGATAGATATAAGTCTGATATGCATTCCTATTCCAAAACGACATATCCACATCGACATTTCTAAGAGATAGCAAGACCTCCTTAAATGGAAGATGGCATCTACTCTCTCTTTCCGCTATTGGATGTAAGACAATCGACATTGGCTTCCTTTAACAACCTTTCAGATAGGATATAAGTCTCAAATGCATTCCTATTCCAAAATCAAGGCCTTTGACATTAAAATATTTTGCAGAAAATCGAATATGACATTTGTTCTCTTTCCTCAATTGTCTACAATACATCGACAAGCTCCAAAAATGCTAAAACAAGGATTTTAAATTAAAATGACAAACAACTTGTATGATTAATATCTTTCAACGTAAAGGTCAAATCCCCAAATGGATACACTCTTCGTCTCGAGTTTGCCACTCTTTTCTAATTATAGGATATAAGCTATTTCCTGATACGAAATATGGCATTCCTCCGACTTGACACCGACATTTGACGTTCCCGAGAAATGGAATATGACATCCATTTTCTCTTCCCATTTATCTGATGTAAGTCCTTTCCCCGACACAAGTTATGGTATCTCTATAACTCGACATCGACACTCATTATTTTGAGAAATGAAATACGACATCCATTTTCTCTTTATAACTTTCGGATGAAAGTCCTTTTCCTGCCATGGAAATTATGACATTCCCATAATTCAACATCTCGACATTTGACGTACATTTCAACATGCGGACATATCGACCTTCGACATTTGACATATCGCCAATTGTTACGTACATTTTAACATTCGACATATCAAAATATCAACATTTAATGTATCAACATTTCGACATTTGACATATAAACAATTGTTATCAACATTTGAGATATGGATCTTTCGACATTTGACATATCGATATTTCGACAAGAACAATCGTTATTAACATTTGACACATCGACATTTTGACCTTTGATATATCAATAATTGTTATCGACTTCATATCGACATTGGTGCATTTTAACATATCAATGCTTGACACTCATCGTCTCATTTGCTATCGTGTGTAAGTCATTTCTTGACACGGAAATGACATTCCTTTAACGCATATCAACATTGATTGTTGACATTTTGAGGAAAATAGAAAATGACATCTATTTTCTCTCAAGTTATTAGATGTAAGTCCTTTCCCATTAATTAGAAATCATGGCTTTCCTCTAACCAAATCTTGACATTGACATTTCTGAGGAAAATAAAAAATGACATTTATTTTCTCCAATTATTGGATGTAAGTCCTTCGACACGGAAATCATGGCTTTCTCCTCTAACCAAATTCGACATCGACATTTTGAGAAAAATAGAAAAATGACGTCTATTTTCTCTCCAAACTTATTGGACAGTCTTTTCCTCGACACGGAAATCATGGCTTTCTCTAACCAAATCTTGACATTTACATTCTGAGGAAAATAGAAAATGACATCTATTTTCTCTCTCCAAGCTATTGGATGTAAGTCCTTTCCCGACACGGAAATATGGCTTTCCTCTAACCAAATCTTCGACATTGATACCCTAAGAAAATAGAGAATGACATCATTTTCTCCCAGTTATTGGATGTGTCCTTTCCTGAAACGGAAATCATGGCTTTCTTTCAACCAAATCTTTACATTGACATTTTGAGAAAATAGAAAGACGCCCATTTTCTCTCTCCAGCTTATCGGACAAAGTCCTTCCCCATTGACGCAAATCATGGCTTTCCTCTAACTCAAATTTAGATTGATATCTCCGAGAAAATGAATGACATATTTTCTCCGCTATTGGATGTAAGTCCTTTCCTGACACGGAAATCATGGTTTTCCTCTAACCAAATTCCGATATCGACATTTTAAGAAAAATAGCAAAATGACGTCTATTTTCTCTCTCCAAGCTATTGGATGTTAGTCCTTTCCCGACACGAAAATCATGGCTTTCCTCTAACAAAATATCGACATTGACATTTTGAGAAAAATTGAAATGACTTTATTTTCTCTAGTTATGGGTTATAAGTCCTTTCCCGACACGGAAATCATGGTTTTCATTTAACAAAATATCGACATTGAAATTTTTGAATTTGACATCCGTTTTCTCTCCCTTCTATAAACACAAGAAAAACATTCCTTCTCCGGTAACCAACAGACAAGACATCTGACATCCACAAGGAGCGTTATATACCCACTTTCCATCATATAAACATTTCCAGACCATTTCGTCAACGCCAATACGCGCAGATTACTTATAGTATTCTACACATATCAGTCCTTTGTTGACCTCTCATTTATAATGAGTCAATACCTTCGACCTAAAAAGTCAACATTGGTCAAATTGGCCAAACTGCACTCCAATGACCAATCCCCGTTGACCCAATAGGGTCAACCATTTGACCTAAAAAGTCAACTTTGGTCAAAATGGTCAATCCAAAATCTAACGACCAACCCCGTTTACCCCATAGGTCAACCTTTCGACCTAAAAATTAATTTGGTCAAAATGGTCAATGCGTACCCAATGACCAACACCGTTGACCCAATAGGTCAGCTTTTGACCTAAAAGTCAACTTTGGTCAAAATGGTCAATCCAGACCCAATGACCAACCCCGTCAATTTATAGGTCAATCTTTTGACCTAAAGTCAACTTTGGTCAAAATGGTAAATCCGTACCCAATAAATAACCCCGTTGACCCCATAGGTCACCCTTTGACCTAAAAAGTCAATCCTGTCAAAATGGTCAAACCAGGCCCAATGACCAACCATTCGACCCCATAGGTCAACCTTTTGACCTAAAAAGTTAACATTTTCACAAATTGGTCAAAACGTACCCAATGACTAACCCCGTTAACCCTAAAGGTCACCCTTTTACCTAAAAACTAACTTGATCAAAATGGTCAAACTGCACTCCAATGACCAACCCCGTTGACCCCATAGTCACCCTTTCGACCCAAAACTCAACATTGGTCAAATTGTCATATCTAACCCAATGACCAACCCCGTTGACCCCATGGGTCAACCTTGACCTAAAAAGTAAACATTGGTCAAAATGGTCAAACTGCATCTAATGACTAACCCAATTGACCATATAGGTCACCCTTTCGACCTAAAAGTCAACATTGGTCAAATTGGTCAAACTAGACCCAAATGGCCAAATCCGCTGCCGAATTTACAGTTAACCTTCGACCTAAAAAGTCAACATTGGTCAAATGGTCAAAACAAATTCTATGGCCAACCCCTTGTTGACTTACAAGCCAACCTTTTCGACCTAAAAATCAACATTAGTCCAATTTTGTCAAACTGCATCTAATGATCAACCCCGTTGACCCTACAGTCAATCCTTCGACCTAAAAAGTCAACTTTGGTCAAATTGGTCAAACTAGACCCAATGACCAACCCTATTGACCCCATAGGTCAACCTTTTGGACCTAAAAAAGTCAACTTTGGTCAAAATGGTCAATCCAGACCCTATGACCAACACCGTTGACCCCATAGGTCAACTTTTGACCTAAAAAGTCAATTTTAGTCAAAATGGTCAAGCGTACCCCGTGACCAACTCGATCCCATTCATGTCAACATTTTGACTTAAATGATAATTTTGGTCAAAATAACCAATTCAGACTCCAATCACTAATCTTATCACCCAATGGGTCAACACATGACGTAAAAAGTCAATTTTGGTTAAAATGATCAATTTTTTATCAAATAACCAATGGCATGTTTAAAATCTCATTAATGATTAAAAAATTAATCAAATTAATTTTAAATAAATTATTTGATTAATTAAATTGTCTAATAATTTGATTTTCAATATTTTAATTAATCAAATGACATGATTAATTAAAAAAATTAATTTAAAAGTAATAAAATGACAAAATTAATCAAATAATCGATTTCAAAATTATTTTGATTAATTAATCAAGCACGAATTAATTCTTAAAATTTTAATTAATGACCTACTAATTAAAATGAAAAATTAAATTCAAAAGCCATAAAATCACAAAATCCACAAATTGATTAAAAATAATGAATTAATTAAATAATTGATTCCAAAATTATTTTTAATCGATTAATTGATCAATAATTTAATTTTCATATTTTAGACTAATGACATAATTAATGAAAAACGAAAATTAAATTGAAAGCCGCGAAATAAGACAAAAATTAATTTTAATGACATGGATATTAATCAAATAATTAATTTGGAATTATTTCCAATTAGTTATTGATTAATAAAATAATTTTCAATATTTAATTAATGACATAATTAATACTATGGAAATTAAAATGAAGAGGGCATTAAATGGAATTTTTAAAACCTATGACATGGTTTTCTAAAATTCTAAACTCTCTTTATGACATCACACATGATCCATTAAAGAAAAATCAATTCATAAATCACTCACATTTAACCATGGTAAAGGCCATCATGACATGAAAATTATGTGGCAAAACCATGATAATTTAAAGTGTGAGGCATTCATTACAGAAGTGTTAGTTTAGCCACCCCTAGCCATCCAATAGTGAGGAGACAAAGTTTTTTAACCATCCTTCACACCATGGTTAAAACCATCATGATATTTCATGAAAAATATTAAGAGAGGGGCCAATGTGTCACCACCTCATGAAATGGTAAATGAGGTGTTGCAAGGAGAGGGTCTCAACCATTTGAGTCACCATGAACCTCCCACTTAGCCAATGGAATGGAAACAAAGAGGCTAAAATCCATCATGACAAGATTTAAGCTAAAATTGCCATGGAAATGCACTTGCTTAAGTGGCAAAATCTTTATGGAGGAAGAAGAGGTGAAGCTTGGTTTACATGGGGAGGTTGTACTCACAGCCCTAATTATACCATGGTCAAATCCAAGCCAACCAAAAGTTAATCCATAGCTATCTGCGGGCTATAAATAATTCTTGGCTAAAATATCTAAGAGAAGAAAAAAATTAATTTTGGTATGGGGTTGGGCCAAATAAATGTTAGTTCTAGTTTAGGGATGTGTCATGAACATTTTAGAAAAGATTTGGTATCATTTGGGGTTTAATTTGGTTTAATTTGGGCTTCTTTTGATAAAGGGGCCAAAGTAGGTCAAATTGGGCTAACTTGGGCTAAGGTTAGATTTGATGTAAAATTAATGTTGAGAAATGTTTATGGGAGTGTCAAAAAGAGTTTTCAACTTTTGTTGGGCCTTGATTTTGAGATTTGGGCCCATTTGGGTTTATGGTGGGTTTAGGCCAAAAATGGGGATTTTGGTTTTGGGTTAGGTTTGGGTGGAGTTTAGGTTCAAATTTGGTTCAAATATTGTTAGTGTTTTGTTTGTGGGGATATTAGGAAGGTTTTAGAAAATATTTGGGGTTAATTGGAGTTGAGTTGGGTTAGTTTGGGCTAAGTTTAGGTCATGGGCCAAAATTGGGCTTTAAGCTTCAAATTGGAATTGGATCGAAATGTTAATCAAATTGTGCTTGGATTTAGTCTAAATTTATATTGGGGATATTGAATTGAAGTTTAGAATTGAATTGGATTGAAATTGAGCTCAATTTTGTTTGTTTAGTTTGACATTGGGTCCACTTGGGTTAAAAATGGGTGGGTCAAATTGGGGATTTTGATAAAAGTGGGCTAAATTGACAAAATTGGCTTATGGTGTAGTTTAATAAAATGAAACTAGGAGTATTAGGGATTTTCTGGATTTTGTTTGGAAATTTTTGGAATTTTTGAAATTTTTGGGTTAAAAGGGTATTTTGGGTATTTGGAGGGTATTGAGGGGTATTTTTGGAATTTTGGTATATTTGGCTAAGGATGATCAATTTGAATGGTGGGAAATGTTTAGGATTGGTTTTGAGGAATTTTGGGTAATTTAGGCAATTTAACAAATTTTGGGTAGTTTCAAGGGTATTTGGTAGGTTTGGTGGGTGTAGGGCCCCGGGGTCAAAAATTGAAATTTTGGAAACAAAGAAGATTGATCAAGTTTGAGTAGAATTGAATCACTTTGGTTGAGCCATGAAGGCATATCAAGCCTATAAGAGCCATGAGAGGACTCATTTGAGGCATTCACTATGTTGTTCCTAACCCTCTTAGCCAAGGGCCTAGGGGTTAAGGTCCATCCATATGAATTACCTACAGGAGTCAGGGAGTCAAGCTAGGTATGAATGGTTTTAGGATTTGGAATGTGTATGAAAGTGTAATGTGTGCAGGTCAACCCTCACCAGACCAGGCCACCCAGGGTAGTCCTAAGACCAAAGAGTCCTATAGGGAACTCTTCCTTTAAACCTCCACACTTGATCTTAACCCTCCAAGTGACTTAGGGGTTTACAATCAAACTTATGGGGTTTGCAGGGAGTTAAGAGGTGTTTAAATTTCTAAGTGGTGGATTCCATTTCTAGTCCTCTAAGATAGTAAAAGGGAAAGCCTAAGGCTAGATCCTAAGTACTAAAGAGAGAGAAGAGAAAAGACCTCATCTAAAATGAGGTCAACAAAGCCAAGTAGAAGAAGTTCATTAGTGAAAGTGCGCAAGAGTTATTTAATGGATTTCTGGTTGTTCGTATTTAAGGAATTGTAGAAAAGCTTGCGAAGATCGATGCTGACATGGCTTCAATCTAAGCAAAGGTAAATGAAACTAACACATATTTAGTGCACATGGGATGGAGACTCAAAATGTAATTCAGCCATACAAGTCATATGGAAGAAGCAAATAAGTCAATATTTCTGAAGAATAAATGGATAGAAGAAGAAGATGTGAGAGTTTTTAACCATCGCCCATTTTATCAGATTTACATTTCAGATGGTTCAAATGGAACTAATGGAGATTCTAGATATATTCAGCCTACTGGAGATTGGAATTAAATTAAGTGTGGTCTTGTAGTTTAGATATTTGTGTTTTGTGTTTAGTGCTTGTGATTATTATAATGTTTATGTTTTGTTGCATTTTAATATGTGTTTGTTACATCTTGATGATGTAAATTTGTGTCTAAGATATGTGTTATGAATCTATGTATTAGAAAATTTCATCCAAAGTGTTTGGATAGAAATTTATAGTTTGTTTTAATTGTATTTTATTATTAATGAAATATAAGTTTGTGTTTGTGTGAAATTTGTGTTGAATTGATGGAAATTAAAGTGTAATTTTGGAGTATCAGAAGTGTTATAGGGTAGAATTAATTATTTGAAATGATTAAAGGTGATTAACTAGGTGTTTTTGTGAAATTAACATAAATTGTCAAAATCTGGACACTGGCGGCTAAGCGCTAGATTTCACGGCTATGCGCTGTAGCTTTGCACATAGGCGCCAGTTTGCGAAAACTGGTTTTCAGACATTAAAAACCCAAAATTTGTCATTTTTAACCCCCTCGTCACCTTCAATCTCTCGAATTCATGAAAAAGGAGCCTAGGGCATCACTGATTTGGATCATATTAAAGCCGATTTTGATAAAATTTGTTGGATTTGAACTCCTTAAGGTATAAGTACTTCTCTTAAGCAAAAATTTTTTATTTTCACCATGCATTTTGAGTACATTATTTAGAAATCTGAAAATCACTATTCATGATAAAAATTTGAGGAAAAGCATGAGAAATTACTTGGACTTAGTGGATTTTGCCTTTAAAAGTTAAGTTAGCAAGTTTAGTTTGATTTTGGAATTTATGGTAAATTTTTTGTGATTTTTAGAAATGGCTCCAAAGTCGAAGCGCTCGAAAGAGAAAGTAATACACCTAAAATATATAGTGTTTTTAAGCACATTTTTATACCTATTTTTTATTATATTGCACTTTAATGGAAGACATTTTCATGCTTTTCTTCCAAGTATGATGAAGATGAGTGATTGTGATGAAAAGAGCAAAAAAAGATCAAATTTTGAGCAAAAATTGAAAGGGGTGCAAAATTAGCCTTTGGCGCCTAAGCGCTAGATGGCTGGCTCATAAGCGCCACAGTTATAGTGAGGAATTTAAATTAATTTTGTCACAAATTTGAAGGAATTTTTGAAGCACCTTTTGGTTTAAACTTCATTAACTAGAGTGAATTAGATTATAGGGTAAAATTATAATCTCCTAAGTTATTATAATTTGGAGGTTAATTAGATTGAATGATCCTAGAGTGAGGGGTTTGATTTTGGCAGGTTATAATTCACTAATTCAAAACCCTTAGTCAATGGAAAGAAAACCTTAATCAGGATTAATTTCACCTAATTTAACATTCTTATAATTACAAACCTACCCATAAAATCTTAAGGGCTTAGCAGTAAATCCAAATTTGCTTAATGAGGTTTAGGAAAGAAAACATAATTAATAATAAAACACTTTGAAAACACTACTAGTCTGACTTTAATTAATGTGCTTAAGTTCCATAATAAATTAAATTTTCACTTAAGGGTCTTCACCCACATAATTCATAAGTGAAACAACAAAACGAATAAACGGTTACCCCTTGATGGGATAATTAAAACGTTAAGGTTCATTGGGGACAAGGGTAAAATATATCAATTAAAATATATCTTGGTAATGGATGAATGATTTAGCAACATAATAAGTTTAGAAGAACTTGAGATGATTTAAAGGGTTATGAAAGTCGTTTAGGGTTACATCCCGAACACTTTTATAGTCTTTTGGATGTCTTGGAGGACAATTGAACATATTATGTCTTTGCTCAAGAAAATCATCCTTAAAACAAATGAATAGGGACCCACCAAGTTATAACACAAAACCAGGTAGGACTACACTGATCCCCGAATATTTATGCTTATGATTTAGATAGAAAATTTATGATTTATAATATGGGATACTACACAAGTATACGTATTATTTATCCAGTAATATAGGACTTTCTAATTAAGCCCCGAGATATCGAACCCACAGGGAAATGTGTAAAACTTTGAAGAAATAAGAAAAATAACTTTTTTTACCTTTTTAATTGATTTTTGTAAGTAAGTTTTAAGGTTTTAATTTCGATTTTTTTTTTGATATTTTTAATAAAAAATTAAGCAGGAAATAAAATTATCAATACTCTAAACACGATAAAAAAGTTATTAGAATCAAATATCTTTTTCCTTCTTCAATGAATCAGTAATAATTATGGAATTTTATGTTGTGGAAGTATTTAAATGTATTGTGCCAAATAGGAGCAATTATATTCTTTACCCTTACTTGGTTCTATAAAGAAAATTGGTTAATTTGAAATTTTGTAGATGGGTTAGGCACGGAAGATACCAGCCCTCACTCTAGAGTTCCCTCTATTCCATCCACCTAGGGGCTAACATCTCATAACAAAATTTAATATAACAAACCAAATTAGGGGGCTTTAGCCTATAACTCTAAAGTCCTCTAATTTTACTCCCTAATAAAGCATATCTCCCTATTTATTTGCATTCAATCTTATGGACTACAACTCTCACCCATATAATTACATGTGATTCTTTCCAATTATTGTTTAAGATAATACCGCATTGCATCTTACATAATCTCACATCAGATTTTAACATCTTAATTGGCCAAATCAAGAAGAAAATTAAGTTCAAGGAATTGAATCATCACAATTTATACCAGCATTAAACACTTAAACTTTCCACAACATACTTCCATAATTTAATTACTTCATCATCTACGAAAGAAAAATATAAAGTAAACTACTCAGATTTCATGAAGAAAATACAAACACAACTTGATATGAAAGCATAAACCATAATGAAAACACAATAATCTTTCTTAAAAACAAAATGTAAAAACAAAGATAAATACTTATCTAAAAATCCTCTCCACCAGACTCTGGAAGTTCCTTTGGAATTTTGCTTTCCACAATACAAATCTACAGAGGTTGGCGCCCAACTTTAATGACTCAAATAAATAATTTAAACTTTAATAAAAACTAGATATAAGGTTAAAAGAAAATTGGTGAGAAGAAGGCTTCACACCAACCCTTTTCCTTTCTTATTCTCTACTCTCTACTATAGAAAAGAAAAACTCTAAATATTAACACACTAACTACTACCACACTCTTCAACAGACACTTCACACACTAATAATAACCACCCTCACAAATTATGAGGCTTCATTTTTGTAATTTTCCAAAAGGAGCCTTGGTGTCTCTTCAAATCATGTCCATATTCAATGTATCCACCAAAACATGCATCCCTTCAATCATATTTTCTGCCCAAAGGAATTAAGGAAGTCACCACCAAAATTTGCTTCAAACGCCCCTTGAAAATGATGCCAAATTTCATTTAAGTTCGATTTTAACGGTGTGCTTAAGCACCGATACTTTGGCGCTTAGGCGCAAGAGGCCAAATTTTTTAAACTTCATAATTTTGCTCCAAATTTGATCCTTTTTCGCTCCTTTCATCATAATTTATTATTTTCATCATACCTTAAGAAAAACACAAAATACCTTCCATTAAAGTGCAATATCATCCAAAATATGTATAAAAATGTGCATAAAACACTAAATATTTTAGGTGCATCAAAATCCCCCAAACTTAAAATGTTACTTGTCCTCAAGTGACTCTTAACCATAAAATTTTAACATGTAAATTATGTAAATGAGTTTCTTTAGGAAGGTTTCAAAATTTTGTTCTAGAAATGAAATAATCCAATTTAGAAAAAAATTTAGTAAATAAGATCAATTTAAAGTTTAGAAAGTTCTTAAGTGAAGGATAATGAAAATATAAGTTTCTATCTAATTCAGAAATACTTGTAGATTTTTCAAAATATAAGATTCAAACATTTTAATTTTCTCACTTAAAAATTTTAATTGAGAATAATTTTACTTACTATATTATAACCTTATGTTTTAGATTTTCTTAAAACTTATATTTTAAACTTTACGTATGGAAACAATTTTTTATTAGGCCCTTAAGTCCTCTAGCTTCTCCTTCCTTTTCACATATTATTTTTCACTTTTTTCTCTTTTTCTTTTTCTTTTTCTTTTTTTCTTTTATTTTCTTTTTCCTCTTCTTTTTATTTTCTTTTATAAGACAAGAATTATTGTATCTGGATCGTCCTTTAATGATTTTGAATTCCATCCTTCCATTTTAAATAAAGGTCTGATATGTATCTTTCACTTAAAAATCATAATAATATTGTTAAAAAAATTTTCTCATTAAAAAAATTTCAGCTTTGAAAAATAAAAGTCAAATCTTCTATTCATCCAAAAATACACCATTTCTTACTAAAGATAGTTTAAATATATTTAACATTTCTTTATTAGGAACATTTTAACTTTAAATTTTTCATTATTACTATAAATTTTAACTAAATTCTTTTATTCATTTCTATATTCAAAATTTTCTTTCCCTAATATAACTTCATATACATAATTTTTTTCAATCAAAAACCAAATTTATATTAAGTATTCTTGAGAACAAATAAAATTTTAGGTTTTTGAAAATTTTAGTTTTTTAAATTTCCCCCAAACATTAATTTTTAGTTAGGATAAAAACATTTAAGCATAAGAAATGATCCACGAGTGAGAATTAGAAACTAAAAGAACATGCTTGCAGAAATTTCAATATCCTAAATATTCAAGTATAACAACTTTAAAGAGAAACAAAAGTAAAAAGAAACTAAATTCAGTTTTTCATAAAATAAAAATTTCAAAAGACTTCTACAGTAGTGGAGGTTTTCAAAGCAAATACACACCAACTTAACATAACTAAAATCACAACAATACTAGATAATAACTGGTAGTAGATTTTGAAAAATTTTAAACATGCAATTTTCAAATAGTGATTTTTAATAGTGTTCTACATTTCCTAACAAATTTGGAATTAATTTACACTCTCTTAAAATAAAATTCAAGCACTAAATACACATTAAAACTTTTACTACTACACACATATCACAAACTACAGCATAAAACATTAATTTATCACATAAACGTCTGAATGTGCATAAAAAGAAATAGTCCAACTATGCTCTATACAATATCAGAGTTCATATCATAAATACATCACACAACAATTAAACATCACATCAAATATAAAAACATAACTACACATAAGAAATCACAAAACATAATAAACTTAACACAACAACCCTAATCATCATCCTCGTCATCAACCTCTTCAGCCCAGTCTTTGGATGGCACATAAGGTATATAAAATGAATGAGAGGGCATCTCAGCACTGTGATCACCTCTAATCACTCTATCCATGTACTGTTAATAATTCTCCTCATATTCATCATGCTTAATAATATACCTTTCAATATTCTCAATCTTACCATCCATATCTCTAACACGTACTCATGTAAGTCTCACTTTCTTCAAAATTTTCTTCAATAGTCCCATTTATGAATCACTAGATGATGATTGACCTGATTTTTGTATTTCCAAATACAAGAATTTGTTACCACTGCTAGAAAATTTAATTTCTACCAAGGCATGAAACACTTGACCCGGAATAACTTGTTATATAGATGTGCACCAAATTTTAATTTACGGCAATAGCATTAAAAAAAACTTGATTGCTACTGAATGCTAGGCCGTTATTGATTAATACTTTTTAAATATATGTTTATATAGCAAAATATAATTTTAAAGGAAAATATTTAATATACTTTTTGGGTACTACGCAAGTATACGTATCATTTCAAGTAATAAAGGGCTTTGAAACAAAGACCCCAGTATCGATCCCACAAGGAAAAAATATGGTAATAAATTTTTAAATATTATATTTCAAAATCTTTTTGTATTTTAATCTAACTAAAAATTACTTTTAATTTACTAGGTGCAGATAAAGAAAACAATAATAAGAAAATGATTTTGTGAAAACTATATAAAACAAACAACTTTCTTCCTTTCAATTAATCCAAGATTTTTAAGATAATTTAATATTCGTTGGAGAATTTATTTTATGGTATTGTGCCAAATAGAAGCATTCATATTCTTTACCCTTTGATCCAGGCGCAAAGAATATAGGCTAATCTACAGATCAAGTCCGGATGTATTGTTAGTAGAATGGGTTAATCTAGGCTCACACTACTAGATGTCCAAGGGTGGCTATGGTTGGCCCTACTAGTGACCCTTTCCTTATCTATAAATTAAATTATAAGAATTTAGTCTGTAACTCTAAAAACTTATCAATTCTACTCCCTTTAAATCTCATCTTCCTATTTATTTGCACTTCACCTTGAATAGCCCGCGCATGGCCTTCGACTACCCAAGGATTCATGTGACATCTACAAGTTAAGAGTTCTTCTCCTTCTAGGTCTCAAAACTCTTCAACAGGTTCTAACAATTTAAATGGCCAATTTAAAAAGTAAAGTAAGATCAGGTATTAATATCATCACAATGTTTTGAAAATATTTTGATTTTCAATTCTCCATCGAATTTTATATTATCTTATTCATCTTTTCATAATTGAATGAAGAAAATAAACTAACTACTCAGAACACATTGAATATAAAAAGCAAAACATAATAAATAAACTTTGAATCAAAAATAAAATACTTATCTCAAATATTTCTTCTACAGATCTTCTGATTCCTACTGACTCCACAGTGTAATGAACTCTAAATGCAACAACTTGAAAATAAACTCACTAAACTAAATAAAAGTGGCCCTAAATTTCTCTCTATATTTCTCTCTCTAAGGATGAGAGATCCTAAAGTGGCTAAGACATAGGGGATCCAATGGGGGGCTCCATTTTCTGAAGGAGTGGACTCCTATCTATAGGCTTCAAGGGTTGCCTTGAGGCACCTCTTCAAAACATGTCCAAATTCAATGAATCTTCTAGAAGGTTTGTCTAGCGCCTAGGCACCGGACACCACATCCAGTTCTTCGCACCTATTCACTTTGGCTTGCACCTCTTCGTGATTAAAATCGTTTTGGAGCGTCCAAATGCAATGTATCACTTGTCCTATTATCAAGGAACAACTGCCAGTCTTCTAGAATGTCCAATAACCGCTCACTCCATCAAAATAACTGTCCAAAAGTCGTCAAAAACTTGACAGTTTCTGTATCGAGTCTGGTGCGTAGGATCCAACTTCTGGCGCCAGGCCATAATTTTTTATAATTCTTGTATTTTGCTCCATTTTTGCTCCTTTTTGCTCCTTTTTCACCCTTTTTCCTTTTTGAGACCTTTTTACTTCACCTACATCCAAAAACACAAAACTACCTTTCATTAAAGCATAATATCCTTAGAAATTGATAAAAATCAAGGCATAAAAATAAGAATTTTTTTCATGGATCAATGATGCTCCAGAAGTAGTAGCACGTGAAGTAGAAGCAGCAAAAGCAGTAGCAGAAGTAGTGGAAGTTATAAATCCTTCTCTCTAGCCAAACTCTGAATGTACAGTGTAAGCACCAACATTTACACTAGTAATAGGTCTCAATGGTTGAAGAACTTCCTCCCATGTTTCAAACTTTACACCAGACTGCTCACAAATCAAATGAATTAAGGATGGAAATCCCATATCTGAAGTAGTAGCAGATCTGACACAGTTCATCACATAATCAAAAATAATATCCCTACATCAATAGGCTTTCCTAACTGAATGCAATGGTTTAGAACTACTCTCTCCCTCGTAACTTCACTAGTATGACTTGAAGGCAACAGTTTAAATGAGATAAAATAATGTCATGCCTTTGAAATGGCATTGAACTTAGAGGCTTGAAATTTTACTCTTCTTTCATTTATTATCTTCCATAAACCTCTTCCATCAGTTAGAGAAGATATGATCTCATATAATTCTCCTTCAGTGGGATGATAATTAGCATAGAAACAAAATAATGCAGGAGGCAAGTGGTAAAAGACATTGATTATTGCAGGGAAAAATATACTTGTTCACCTCTGACCATCACCAAATTCTCTTCTGCTGCAGGTAAGTTTGCATAAAACTCTCTGACTAGAGAAACAACAGTGACAACAAAGAAGTAACAGTAATTCTCACATTTCTTTCTAGTTATCATTTCTTCAATAACTTATCATGGCTTACTACATACTCGTTTCGGAATCAATTTACGTAACGACAGTGCGTCAATGTATCGATCCTTTGCTCTTGCACTAATATATTTGTTGGAATCAAATTTTGCTTTATCTTTAGTGCGCTTTGACTTTGGAGCCATCTTAAAAAAAAAATCGCAAAATTTCACCATAAATTCCAAAATTAAACTAAACTTGCTAATTTAACTTCTAAAGGTAATCTCCACTAAATCCAAGTAATTTATCATGCTTTTCCTCAAATTTCACCATAAATAATGATTTTATGATTTTTCAACAATGCACTCAAAATATCTGGTGAAAATCAAAAAAATTTTACTTAGGAGTAGTGCTCATACCTCAAGGAATTCAAATCTGAAAAAACTAGTTGAAATCGGCTTTTAATTGATCCAATATAAGGATGCCCTAAATCCTATTTCACGATTTTAAGAGGTTGAGAGTGACAGGAGGTGTTAAAAATGTCAATTTTTGGATTTTTTAACTGCAAAAACCAATTTTCGTGAACCAGTGCTTAAGCGCGAGGCATCGGAGCTTAGCCGCGAAATCTAGCGTTTAAGCACCTAAGTTCTGGTGCTTAGACGTCAGTACCCTGATTTTCATAATTAATTTAAAAATGTACTGAACCCCTTTATTAATCATCCTAAATCACTTTAAATAATCATTTCTCCTCTCTAAAATTTTCTGATACTCCAAAGAAAGTTAAATTTCCAACAATTCCAAACAAATTTCACACAAACACAAACTTTCATTTAAAACAATCACACTTAATACAAACCAAAAATTTTTATCCGAACAATTTGGATGAAATTTCCCAATACACAATAATTCAAATACATCAAAACAAAGATAAATTTACATCACTAAGATGTAACAAACACAATTAAAGTTCAATAAAACACTAGACACAAAACACTTAACACAAAACCACAACACTAGACTGTTCTCAAATTAATTCCAATCTCCATTAGGTGGAGTATATCCAGAATTGCCATTAGTTCCATTTGAACCTTCTAGAATATAGATCTGATAAAACGGGCAATGGTTAAAAACTCTCACATCTTCTTCTTCTAACCATTTGTTTTTCAAAAACATCACCTTATCTGCTTCTTCCACATAACTTGTATGACTGAATTGCATTTTAAGTTGTCATCCCATATGTGCTAAATGAGCATTTTTTTCATTTACCTTTGCTTCAATTGAGTCCTTGTTGGCTTCAATCTTCGTAATCCTTTCTGCAATACCTTGATTACTAATTGCTAGGAATCCATTGTATAACTCTTGTGCACTTTTACTAATAAATTTCTTCTTGTTGGCTTCCTCCTTCTTCTTAATTTCACTTTCCCAAGAAGACATTTTTATACTCAAAACACTCTTTATAAGACTCGGGAATGAAAATAGGGACTAGGGCAATTGTTTTTCTTAATTCGGGGCCTTTTTATAGATATGGGAAGTGCTAAAATTGACCCTAAACGTTTTAAAACTCCAAAATAACTTCTAAAACCACTTCCCCATGATTTTGGCTTCTAGAAATTCATTTATCACGTTTTTCTTAACTGCGGTGCTTAAGCGCCAACCAGGCGGTGCTTACCCTCTAGTGTACATTTTTGCACTCGTCTGTCAAATGTCCAAAATTTTCATTCTGACTCTTTTAAGTCATCAATTAATGTCAAATAAACACCACTATAACCAATCTCTTCAAAATACTACCACATAATTATAAAAATGAACCAAACAAAACAAACATAAAGCAAAGCACACCGATAAATATGGGATGCCTCCCACAAAGTGCTTGGTTTAATGTCTTCAGCCTGACATACCCAGGACTTATTCTGAGTGACCCAACATCAGATTCTCATCAGGTTTAAGTTGATCAACTTAAAAATAAGGTTTAATTCTATGACCATTAACTTTGAATACTTTTCCAGTCTTAGGATCTTGAATATCCACAACTCCATAAGAATAAACTTTTATCACAATAAATGGACCCATCCATTTGGACTTAATTTTTCCAGCAAAATTTTCAACTTAACATTATACAACAAAACTTTTTGTCCTGACTCAATATTTTTAGTAAGAATCTTCCGATCATGCCATAACTTCATCTTCTCTTAATAAATCTTAGCATTATCATAAGATTCATTCCTTATCTCTTCAAGCTAATTTAATTGCAACAATCTCTTCTCAACAACATCCTTTAAATTATAATTGAACTCTTTTATAGCCCAATATGCTTTATGCTCAAGTTCAACAAGTAAATGACAAGCTTTTCCAAAAATTAGCCTATATGGAGACATCCCTATAGGAGTTCTGTAAGCAGTTTTATAAGCCCACAAAGCATAATCCAGTTTGATTGACCAATCCTTTCTGTTTGGATTAACAGTCTTTTCCAATATTCTTTAATTTCACGATTGGATAATTCAACCAAATCACTTGTCTGCAAATGATAAGCAGTAGCAATGTGATGGTTAATATGATATTTCTTTACTAACTTCTCCAAATTGCATTTCTAAAATGGCTTCCCCCATCCATTATGATTACTTTTGGTATTCCAAATCTGCAAAATATATTCTTTCTTAAAAACTTTAAAACACTTTGAGCATCACATTAAGGTAAAGTAACAGCTTCAATCCATTTGGATACATAGTCATTTCAAACATCAATTATTTCAACTTCCAATATATTATTGAAGGGCATCTCATTTTTTCTAGAAATATTTTCTATACGCTGACATCGAGCACAATTTTTAATATATGCATTAACATCTTTAAAAATTGTAGGCCAATAAAATCCAGATTGTAAAATTTTATAAGCATTTCTATCAACTCCAAAATGTCCCCCATAATCAAAATTATGATATTTTTGAATAATTTCATAAGTTTCTTCTAAAGGCACACATCTTTGAATGATCAAATCTTTTCCTTGTTTATATAAAAATGGGTCATCCCAAAAGTAAGTTTTAGTATCAGATAAAAACTTTTTCCTTTCCTGGTATGTCAAACCATATGGTAAAATATCACTGACAATAAAGTTTACAATGTCGGCATACCACAAAATACGTCATTCATTAATAGTGAACAATTTTTCATCAGGAAAATATTCATTAATTTCTTCAGTATCACTATGATATTTTTCAGTTTTAAGCCTGGATAGATGATCAGCAATTTGATTATCAGCTCCCTTCCTATCTACTATCCCAAAATCAAATTCTTGCAAAAGAAGAATCCATCTAATCAATACGGTTTTACATCTTTCTTCTTCATTAAATATTTGATAGCAGAATGATCAGTATGCAATACACATTTAGTTCCAATTAAATATGATCGAAATTTATCAAAATTAAATACTATAGCTAATAACTCTTTCACAGTAGTGGTATAGTTAATTTGAGCTTCATTAAAAGTTTTACTAGCATAGTAAATTACTTTAAAAATTTTATCATATGTCTGACCCAAAACAACCCCAATAGCATAATCACTAGCATCACACATTAATTCAAAAGTTTTTTCCCAATTTGGTGAAATTATAAAAGGTTCAGTGATTAATTTTTCTTGTAATGTTTGAAAAGCTTTTAGGCATTCATCATCAAAATAAAAAATTACATCCTTTTCCAATAAACGGCATAAGGGTTTTGAAATTTTTGAAAAGTCTTTAATGTAACGCCTATAGAATCAAGCATGTCCTAGAAAACTTCTAATTCCCTTTACATTCGTTGGACAAGATAAATTAGAGATAACTTGAATTTTTACGGGATCTACCTCTAAACCTTTTTGTGATATTTTATGTCCAAATACAATTCCTCCTGCTATCAAAAATTGACATTTTTTCCTAATTAAGGACCAAATTAGTTTCTTCACAGCGTTTTAGAACTTTAGATAAATGTTCTAAACATGATTTAAATGAACTTCCAAACACTGAAAAGTCATCTATAAAAACTTCAATCCCTTTTTCAATTAAATCACAGAAAATAGCCATCATATATCTCTAAAATGTAGTAGGGGCATTACATAAACCAAAAGGCATTCTTCTAAAATCAAACATACAATAAGGACTGGTAAACGTTGTTTTCTCTTAATCCTCAGGAGCAATTTGAATTTAGTGGTATCCAGTATATCCATCCAGAAAACAAAAGTATTTATGCCCAGCCAGTCTATCCAACATCTGATCTAGAAATGGCTGTGGAAAA
The DNA here is from genome assembly GCA_022702705.1 of Papilionanthe hookeriana x Papilionanthe teres. NCBI lineage: Eukaryota > Viridiplantae > Streptophyta > Magnoliopsida > Asparagales > Orchidaceae > Papilionanthe > Papilionanthe hookeriana x Papilionanthe teres. The sequence goes on along the minus strand of CM040427.1, from coordinate 51,541,381 downwards.
TGATCTTTCATTGTAGCAAGATTTAACTTTCTATAATCAATGAATATTAGCCACACTGTAACTTATCTTGTTGGTATAATCTTATTCTTCTCATTAACAGTCACAGTTAATCCTCCTTTCTTAGAAACACAGTGAATAGGACTAACCCATGCACTATCTGAAATGTGGTAGATAATCCTAGCATCCAACCACTTTAAAATTTCTTTCTTAACAAAAACATTCATAATTGGATTTAATCTCCTTTGAGGTTCAGCCCTAGGTTTACAATTATCTTCCATAAGGATTCTATGCATACAAATTAAAGGACTGATTCTTTTAATATCAGTTATAGTCCATCCAAAGGCTTTCTTGTACTTCTTTAAAACTTCAAACAAACTTTTTTCTTCTTTTTTAGTTAATTGAGAGGAAATTATCGCTAGCAAAGTTGAGGACTCACCTAGAAAAATATACTTCAAATGATTAGGAAGCATCTTTAACTCAAGTTCATGAGGTTTTTCAATTGATGGACCAAAAGATTCATCTTTTTAGTCATGTCCAATAGTTCAAAATTTTCATGAACATAATTTAGATTTTCCTCATGAAAATTTTCAGAATGATGTAGCTCCTCTTCTTGCTCATGTTCTAGTTCTTCTCTTTCAGATTTCTTTTCATAAGTTGATTTAAAATGACATTCACTCAAATATTTGATAACATCCATGCTATAACATTCATCATCTTTACCTCTTGCAGGATATTTCATGGATTTTAAAATGTTGAATGTAACCGTCTGATCATTAACACTTATTTGATTTGAAATGGCATTCACTCAAATACTTGATAACATCCATCCTATAAAATTCATCATCTTTACCTCTTGCAAGATATTTCATGGATTTTGAAATGTTAAATGTAACAGTCTGATCATTAACTCTTATCGTTAATTCCCCTTTTTGCACATCTATCATTGCTTTGCCTGTGGCTAGGAAAAGTCTTCCTAAATATATGGGTATCTCTTTATCTTCCTCCATATCCAGCATAATGAAATCAACAAAAAAGATAAACGGATCCACTTTTACCAAAACATCTTCTATAACTTTTTTAGGATATGTGATCGAAAGATCTTCTAATTGCAGAGTTACAGTAGTTGGAGTTATTTCTCCTAATCCCAGTCTTTTAAATATTGATAGAGGCATAAGATTAATGCTTGCACCCAAATAACATAAAGCTTTTCCATAAAATCTGTCTCTGATTGCACATGAAATTGTGAAACTACCAGGATCTTTAAGCTTTTCCAGGAAGCTTCTTCTGAATAATTGCACTGCACTCCTCACTAAGTAAAACTGTCTCATTATATTCAAACTTCCTTTTTTTGGTGAGAATTGATCTATAAAAATAACTATTTCTTTATGTCTTAATTCTTATTAATTTTTAAGGATATTATGCTTTAATGAAAGGTATTTTTTGTATTTTTGGATGTAGGTAATGTAAAAAGGTCTAAGAAGGAAAAAGGAGCAAAAAGGAGCAAAAATGGAGCAAAATACCAAAAGTATAAAAAAATTATGGTCTGGCGCCAGGCGCCTAAGCGCCAGATTCGATACGAAAACTGTCAAGTTTTTGACAACGTTTGATCAGTTATTTTGACAGAGTGAGCGGTTATTGGACATTCTAGAAGGCTGGCAGTTGTTCCTTGATAATAGGACATGTGATACATTGCATTTGGACGCTCCAAAACAGTTTTAATCTCGAAGAGGTACGAGCCAAAGTGAAGAGGTGCGAAGAACTGGACGCGGTGTCCGGCGCCTAGGCGCCAGACCGACCTTCTAGAAGATTCATTGAATGTGAACATGTTTTGAAGAGCTGCCTCAAGGCAACTCTTGAAGCCTATAAATAGAGGTCCAATTCTTCAGAAAACGTGCCCCTCCCATTGTACCCCTTTCTCTTATCTACTTTAAGATCTCTCATCCTTAGAGAGAGAATTACAGAGAGATATTTAGGGCCACTTTTGTTTAGTTTAGTGAGTTTATTTTCAAGTTATTGCATCTGGAGTTCATTACACTATGGAGTCAGTAGGAATCATAAGATCTGTAGAAGAAATATTTGAGATTAGTATATTTTTACATTTGATTCAAAGTTTAATTATCATGTTTTGTTATTTATTTTAAATGTGTTCTTAGTAGTTAGTTACTTTCTTACTTCAATTATGAAGAGATAGATAAGATAATATAAAGATTCGATGGAGAATTAAAATTCAAAATATTTTCATAACATTGTGATGACATTAATACTCGATCTTACTTCACTTTTTAAATTGGTCGTTTGAATTGTTAAAACCTGTTGAAGAGTTTAAAAACCTTGTAGGAGAAGAACTCTTAACTTGTAAATGTCACATGAATCCTTGGGTAGTCGAAGGCCATGTGCGGGCTATTCATGGTGAAGTACAAATAAATAGGAAGATAATATTTAAAGGGCGTAGAATTGATAAGTTTTTAGAGTGACAGACTAAATTCTTATAATTTGATTTATATACTAAGAAAGGGTCACTAGTAGGGCCGAGCATAGCCACCCTTGGAAATCTAGAAGTGTGAGCCTAAATTAACCCATTCTACTAACAATACATCCGGACCTATTCTGTAAATTAGTCAATGTTCTTTGCACCTGGATCAAAGGGTAAAGAATAGGAATGCTTCTATTTGGCACAATACCATAAATTAAATTCTCCAACGAATATTAAATTATCTTAAAAATCTTAGATTAATTGAAGGAAAGAAAGTTGTTTATTTTATATAGAGTTTATAAAATCATTTTCTTATTATTGTTTTCTTTAAATTGCATCTAGTAAATTAAATAGTAATTATAATCAAACAATAAATATTTTTACTATTATATTTCACTTTCGCTTTATAGAAAATTTATTTCTATAAATCTTCCCTGTGGGATCGATACTGGGGTCTTTATTTAAAAACCCTATATTACTTGAAACGATACGTATACTTACGTAGTAGCCCTAGTGTGTAAAAATATTACTTATATAATATTAATTTTATACACTAGCCGTTATTTATAAATCGAGTCAAAGCTTTTTGGCTATCTTTTGAAAGCAAACATTACTGCGTTAAGCGCGGTGGTCGGGTCAAGTTTTTGGCGCCGTTGCCGGGGAAGAAATCAAAGGAAGAAAGAAATAAAATAGTTAAATTTTATTGCTTGTTTTATGCAAAGATTTGGTTCTGAAGGATTAATACCTTTAGATTCTAAATTGGAAAGAACAATTAGAAAAATTAAAAAGGGAAAACAAATTCAAAAGTTTCAAGAAATGGCTACTTTACAAAATCCAATTGAACTTAATGATCAAAATGTTTATAAACCATTAAGGGATTATGCTAACCCTACAGTTGATGAACTTCATAGTAGTATTCAAATACCAACTTTAGATGCTAATTCTTTTGAACTTAAACCGTCTATTATTCAAATGGTGTAAAACAATCAATTTGGTGGAACACCAAATGAGGATCCAAATTTACATCTTGTTAGTTTTTTAGAACTTTGTGCTACCTTTAAATATAACAATGTTTCTGATGATGCTATTAGACTTAGACTCTTTCCTTTTTCTTTAAGAGATAAAGCAAAGATGTGGTTAAACTCATTAGCGACTGGTTCTATTAAAACATGGGTTGAAATGGCACAAAAATTCCTTGCTAAATATTTTCCTCCTTCTAAAACTGCTAAATTAAGAAATAATATTACTTCGTTTAGTCAATTTGATGGGGAGACAATATATGAAACTTGGGAAAGATTTAAAGAACTATTAAGAAAATGTCCTCATCATGCTTTACCTGATTGGTGGATTATTCAAATATTTTATAATGGATTAATTGGATCTTTAAAATCAATTATTGATGTTGCTATTGGAGGTTATTTAATGTCTAAGTCATTTGAAGAAGCTTACACTTTAATTGAAGAAATGGCTAATAACAATTTTCAATGGCCTTCCGAAAGGATTAACCCCAAAAAGATGGCTAATATTCAAGATAATGAAGCCTTTTCTATCTTAGCTTCACAAATTGTTGCAATATCTAAGAAATTAGATAATTTTGCAATTAATATTTCGCATAATAACTCTGCTAATATTGAAGATTCTCAAACTATTGAAACTTTACAAGCTATTGCAAGTAAAAATAATCCTTATTCAAATTATTATAATCATGGGTGGAAAAATCATCCTAATTTTAACTGGAATAATTCACAACAACAATGGGGTAATAATCAATCTCATCCCACTGGAAATTAGAATAATCAAGTTAATTCAAATTATAAACCTCCTGGATTTAATAATCAACAGAAAAATTTATCAATAGAAGAATTAATTATGCAAATGAATAATCAATTACAAAATCAAAATACTGCTATTCGTAATATTGAAAATCAAATGGGGCAAATTGCTACTTTAATTAATAACAGACCTGTAGGAACACTTCCTAGTAATGTTGAAATTAATCCAAGGGAAACTGGAAAAGAACATGAACAAGTTAAAGCTGTGCAACTTAGAAGTGAAAAGGAATTAAAACAAAGATTGCATAATGAAATTGAAAAAGAGATTGAGGATGAAGAGATTGAAAAACCTAAAGAAACTCTCTCTCCTAGTCAAGATCAGGCTGTTATACCTGTTAATGTGGAAGTTGAAAAACCACCACCACCTTTTCCTCACAGACTTAAACAGCAGAAACGATCATCAATTTTCTAAGTTCTTTGAAATTTTTAAGAAACTTACTATTAACATACTTTTTGCTGAAGCTTTGGAACAATTGCCAACTTACGCAAAATTTATGAAGGATATTTTAAGCAAAAAATGAAAATTTGAAGCTTTTGAAACTGTTGCATTAAGTGAAGAATGCAGTGCAATAATTCAAAAGAAATTACTCGAAAAGCTTAAGGATCCTGGAAGTTTCATTATACCTTGTGCTATTAGAGAAAAATTTTGCGAGAAAAGCTTTATGTGATTTAGGAGCAAGTATTAATCTCATGCCATTTTCTATCTATCGAAGATTGGATTTAGGAGATATTACTCCCACCACTGTAACTCTTTAGTTAGTTGATAGATCTATCACTTATCCTAAAGGAGTTATAGAGGATGTCCTTATTAAAGTGGATAAATTTATCTTCCCTGTAGATTGTATAGTACTTGATATGGAAGAAGATAAAGAGATACCTGTTATTTTAGGAAGACCTTTTCTAGCTACCAGACGAGATATGATTGATGTGCAAAAAGGAGAATTAACCATGATATTCAATGATCAAGAAATTAAATTCAATGTTCTTAAAACAATGAAGTACCCTGATAAAGAGAAATGTTATCAAATGGATATAATTGATTATTTAATTGAAAAACATTATCAAGAAAAATGTAAAGTTATTTCTGAAGAAAAATTTGAATTTTTAACTAATGAAGATGAAATAGTAGAAGAAGAAGAGACTCATTTTATTAAAGATAATTGGGAAACTTTAAACATAACTCAAAATGATATACTTTTACCCTCAATTAACAAAGCACCTGAACTAGAATTAAAAATGTTACCTTCCCATTTAAAATATGCTTTTCTTGGAAATTCGTTAACTTTACCCGTTATTATTTCTTCTGAACTGAGTAAAGATCAAGAAGAAAAATTACTAGGTGTGTTAAAGAATTATAAGAAAGCTTTTGGTTGGACTATTTCTGATACAAAAAGGAATAAGCCCTTCCATTTGCATGCATAGAATTTTAATGGAAGAAAATTTTAAACCTACTATAGAATCGTAAAGAAGATTAAATCCTATTATGAAAGAGGTTGTTAAAAAAGAAATTATTAAGTGGTTAGATGTTGGTATTATTTATCCTATTTTGGATAGTTAATGGGTAAGTCCTATTCATTGTCTTCCGAAGAAAGGAGGAGTAACTGTCATTGTTAAAGATAAAAATGAACTTATTCCTACAAGACAAGTTACTGGATGGCGAATTTGTATTAACTATAGGAAATTAAATAAAGCCACTAGAAAGGATCATTTTCCTTTACCTTTCTTGGATCAAATGCTCGATAAATTAGCTGGACACTCATATTTCTGTTTTCTGGATGAATATTCTGGTTATCATTAATTACTTATTGCTCCTGAGGACTAAGAAAAGACAACATTTACAAGTCCTTATGGAACATTTGCTTTTAGAAGAATGTCTTTTAGCTTATGTAATGCACCTGCAACTTTTCAAAGATGTATGATGTCAATATTTTGTGATTTGATTGACAAAGGAATTGAAATATTCATGGACGATTTCTCAGTCTTTGGAACTTCTTTTGAATCTTGTTTGGAAAACATAGCCAAAGTTACGAAAAGATGCGAAGAAACAAATTTAGTTCTTAACTCAGGAAAAATGTCAATTCATGGTCACAGAAGGCATTGTACTTGGACACAAAGTATCACGGAAAGGGATGGAAGTAGATCAAGCAAAAGTGAAAATTATTACCGAATTGCAACCACCTACTATCATTATCGATGTGAGAAGTTTTCTAGGTCATGCTTGGATTTTATAGAAGATATATAAAAGATTTTTCTAAAATTGCTAAACCTCTTTGTCATTTATTAGAAAAAGATGCACAATTTGAATTTAATGAAGAATGTATTAATGCTTTTAATATTCTAAAAGAAAAATTAATAACTACACCTATCATTGTTGCACCTGACTGGAATAAATCTTTTGAATTAATATGTGATGCAAGTGATTTTGCAATTGGAGCTGTATTAGGACAAAATTATGAGAAAGTTTTCAAAGTTGTATATTATGCTAGTAAAACTCTCACTGAAACACAAAGAAATTACACTACCGCTAAGAAAAAGCTTCTAGTTATAGTATATGCCTTTGATAAATTTAGACCTTATCTTTTTGGTACTAAATGCATAGTTCATATTGATCATTCTGCTATTAAATATCTAATATCTAAGAAGGATTCTAAACCTAGACTTATAAGATGGGTTTTACTTCTACAAGAATTTGATTTTCAAATAGTAGATAGAAAAGGAACTGAAAACCAAATTGCTGATCATTTGTCTAGAATTAAAAATGATATTATTTCGGAAGAAAACATAAATAAAAAATTCCCTGATGAATCTTTATATGTTATTCAAAGATACAAAACACCGTGGCATGCTGATATTGTTAATTTTTTAGTTAGCAATATTTTACCTTATGACTTGGATAACAAATTTATTAAGAAATTTAAATATGATGCTAAATCTTATATTTGGGAAGAACCTCATTTATTTAAAATTGGTAAAGATTCTATGATTCGAAGATGTGTACCTTATGAGGAAACTTTTGCTATTATTCAAAAATGTCATTATTCTGATTTTGGAGGACACTTTGGCATAGACAAAACTGCATTTAAAATTTTAAATTCTAGATTTTATTGGCCTACCTTATTTAATGATGTGAGACAATATGTGAAAATATGTGATCGATGTCAAAGGATGGGAAATGTATCTAGGAAAGATGAAATGCCGTTAAACTATATATTGGAAGTTGAAATTTCTGATATATGGGGATTAGACTTTTTGGGACCATTTGTTCCATCATCCGGAAAAATTTATATTTTATTAGCAGTTGATTATGTTTCAAAGTGGATTGAAGATGTTGCTTGACCAAACTGTGATTCCAAAAGTGTTTCAAAATTCTTAAAGAAAACAATATTTTCAAGATTTGGAATGCCTAAGGTAATTATCACTGATGGTGGAAGTCATTTCAGGAATATAAGAATTCAATCATTACTTCAAAAATTTAGAATCAAACATAGAATTGCCACTGCTTATCACCCTCAAACTAGTGGAATGGCCGAAGTATCAAACGAGAGAAATTAAAATAATTTTAGAAAAGATCGTTAATCCTAAAAGAACCGATTGGGTTGATAGACTTGATTCTGCATTATGGGCTTATAGAACAGCTTATAAGACACCAATCGGAATGTCACCTTACCAGTTAATTTATGGTAAACATTTTCACTTACCTGTAGAACTTGAACATAATGCTTATTGGGCGATAATGGAGTTTAATTTTAATTTGAATAAAGCAGGAGAAAAACGATTATTGCAATTAAATGAGATTGACGAAATTAGAAACGAATCATATGAAAATGCGAGGATTTATAAAGAGAAAATGAAGATGATGCATGATAAGAAAATTTCAGGAAAAATTTTTGAGCCTGGACAAAAAGTTTTACTGTTTAATTCTCGTTTCAAACTTTTTCCTGGAAAATTAAGATCTAAATGGGTTGGACCTTATTTTGTTGAGAAAGTATACCATTATGGAGCTGTGGATATTAAAGATCCCAAAACTAGAAAAAATTTTAAAGTAAATGAATTAATATTGAAGCCTTATTTGGGAAATATTAAGAAAATTTATAAAGAGGCTTATGAATTGAGTCAACCTGATTAAATATTTACTTAAGTCGGGCTGACGACGTTAAACCAAGCGCTTTATGGGAGGCAACCCATAATTATCTTGTGTTTTTGTGTTTTAATGTAAGGTTATGCCTCGATCTTGATTAATTTTATATTACTTTAGAAAAATTTGATTCTCATAAGTCTTGGTTGACTTAGGCTGAAAATTATTTTGAGGTATGTAAGATTTAAAAATTGGATCACTCTATTTTGAATATGAGTAAAAAGGAGATCAAGTTAACCTTCATTATGATAGTTTACAATGTGAGTTATCGAGTCTAAATTACTCTTACTAGTATAACTTACCTATCTTGGAGAACAAAATTTTGAAAATTTGACGATTAGGTGAAACGGAGTTGAACATAGTTCCGGCGCCTAGGCGCCAAAATTCTGCGCCTAAGCGCCAGAGTCAACTATGTATCAATAGGTCTGGTGCCTAGGCGCCAAATTTGGTGCCTGAGCGCCACGGTTACAGGGTCGTGCAAAAACCAAAAATTTTCAGTTTTTCACACGATTTTCCCTTTAAATCTACCCATCTTCTTCCCTAACCATCAAATAATCAAAATTACGTCCCTTACATTTCATTCTTGAGAGATTTGAGAAATTTTTGAAGAAATGGAAATGAGAAATCATGGAGAAGTGGCTAGGGACAAGGTCTCAAGGGATCCTCAACCCTACTTCAATGGTTTCATCGCTGTAAGTTTAGAGAAAATTTCTAGTCATTTAGATAAGTTTGAAGAAGATTTTAAAAGGATCGGAGATCGCCTTCATGAGATGTTTCATCAAGTTGAACATCTACAATGGCAAATGAAATTTCAATTTGATCATATTGCGGCTTATCAAGATGTTCAAGTTGAAATGTATGCGAAGACCAAGTGGATTGATCAAAAGACGGCTACAGATTTCCCTAGAGAGTTAGTCTTATTTCCAAGTGGAATACACAATTTCCCTTATGAAGATTAGAATATTCTGGTAAAGAGATAGTTATTAAAGTTTGTTGAGTTGTTATATCGATTTAGAGAATCGATTGTGTTTGTTTGTATATTTGCTTTCATGTTCAATGTGTGTTGTATTTTCTTTGAACTTGTTATGATTGAGTGTGTATTAGGAACTTGAATCAAATGTAGTACTTATTTGGAATGTATTGAGTCAAAATTGAAGATTTTAAATGGAAATTAGTGAGTTTGATTGAAAACCTTATGTTTGATTGGTGGATTCAATATGTAATTTTTATAAATTTTTGAAAAATGTTGTGGAAGTTAGAAACTGAAGCTCTACTCTGATATGAGTAATTGGAAGTTGAATTTATGAATTTTGGTAGAAAAATAAATTTTAAAAAATTTTTGTGAAAGGCGAGTGTTGACCTCATTTTTGATGAGGTCTTCTCTTCTTCTTTTAGCACTTAGGATCTAGCCTTAGGCTTTTCCTTTCACTATCCTAGAGGACTAGAATTGGGGCCCACCACTTAGAAATTCAAACCACTTCTTAACTCCCTGCAAACTCCACAAATTTGATTGTAGACCCCTAATCACCTAGAGGGTTGAAATCAAATGTGGAAGTTTAAAGGATGAGTTCCTATAGGACTCTTTGGCCTTAGGACCGCCTACAGGTGGCTCTGGTTTGGTGAAGGGCTGACTTACACACACACTACACCTAAACACTACACTTTCACACACATCCTAAAAACACACCCATACCTAACTTGATCTCCTGACTCATGAAGGTGATCCACATGGATGGTCCTTAACCCCAAAGCCCTTGGCTAAGAGGGTTAGGAACAACATAGTGGATGCCTCAAATGAGTACCCTCATGGCTCATGTGGGCTTGATATGGCTTCATGGCTCAACCAAAATGATTTCATTCCACTTACATTCACCCAATCTTCAATTTCCCAAATTTTCAATTTTTGACCCCCGGGGCCCTACACCCGCCTAGCCTACCCAAAACCCTTGAAATCCTCCAAAATTTCCAAATCACCCAAAATTCCCCAAAATCAATCCCAAACATTCCCACATTACTCAAATTGATCATCCATACCCAAAAATACCAAAAATTCCAAAAATACCTCCCAATACCCTCCAAATACCCAAAACACCCCTCCTGACCCAAAAATCCAAAAAATTCATAAAATTCCCAGAAAATTCCATAAAATCCAAAATATTCCCAATTTCATTTTGTTCAACTACACCATAGGCCAATTTTGTCAATTTACCTTACTTTTGTCAAAACCCTCAATTTGACCCATTTTAACCCTAGGTGAACCCAATGTCAAACCAAACCTACCCAATTGACCCAAATTCTGGTCCAATTCAATTCTAAACTTCAATTCAACATTCCCAACACCAATCTAGACCAAATCCAAATCCAATTTGATTGACATTTGAATCCAATTTCACTTTTGGCCTTAAAGCCCAATTTGGACCCATGACCCAAACCTAACCCAAACTCACCCAATTCAACTCCAATTAACCCCAAATCTTTTCTAAACCTTCCTTAACAACCCTACAAACAAAAAATTAACATGATTTGCCCAAAATTTAGACCCAAACCCCACTCAAATTCAACCCAAACCTAAAAGGCCCAATTTTGACCTAAACCCAAACCTAACCCAAATAAGCCCAAACCTAAAAATCAAAACCCAACCAAAGCCAAAACCTCTTTGAAACGCTCCCATAAACATTTCCCAACATTTATTTTACATCAATTTCAACCCTAGCCCAATATTGGCCCAAGTTAGCCCAATTTCACCTATATTGGCCCATTCACCAAGGAAGCCCAAATTCAACCCAATTCAAACCCAAATCACTCCCAACTTTCTTCAAATCACTCATGACACATCCATGAACTAAACTCAACATTTTTTTGGCCCAATCCTTCACAAAATTCCCATCCATAAATTTATTTTCAAACCAAAAGCCCACTTTCTTAAACCTTCCTAAAAGCCCAAACTTCATGCTAAAGCCCATATGACAAATTCTTCTCATCATACCCTTAATTAAAATCATCCCTAAGTTCAAATCAATCATCAAATGATTCCAAATCAAGCCATGTGCCAAATCCCATCAAATCACTCCTAAATTACCAAAATTCCTAAAAACCTCTTTCATGAAAGTTGACTTAGCTTTTTCCAAGCCAAAGGTGAGCCATGAAGCCATGCATGAGCCACATGTGAGCCATGAAAGCCTTGGACACTTCATCCATACCCAAAATGGCAAGAAGAGAGGACCCTTTAATGATTCTCTTAAGAGTGATTAACCACTCCCATGTCTCCCCTAACTCTTGCTTAAGCTTAATTGTACTTGGATTGTGACTTGACCCTACTAATCAAGCTGATCCAAGTGACTTTCCCTTCGACCCAAAATGGCCTTGGAGGGTGGACCTAACCCAAAACCAAGGGTTGACCCATTTAGACCCAAAACTAGCCCTTTCCCATTCCACTTTGATGCAAACCCTTTACCCATGTCCATGGCCAATTGACTGCACAAACCTCCAGCCCTGACCCACCTGGACCTGAGGGTGACCCATGCCTGCAGGCCAGCCACCAGGCCGTCGGAAAACGCCATGCCCGAGAGCTCACATGTGAGCCCAACAATGGAATTCTCCCTTGCTGACTGCCCCATGCCTAATGGCCACCATGGCTGTTCTTCCCATGCCGGAGCAGACTCGATCCCAACCCTTGGCCATCCCTGTGAGGCTCTCCAGCCACCTCTATTTAAACCCGACCCCCTCACGGCCATGGAAGAGAGTTGCACAAACCTTGCCAAAACTCTGCCAAAATTGTTCCAAGCCCTACTCCATACTTAGAGCAGTTGATCCCCAGTGTCAATTTGCCCTAATCCCTACCAACAGAACCCAATTTCTCAAGCGAAATTTCACCCAAAACCGGGACACTTTGCCACGGTGAGCCAATCTTCAAATCGATCGGCCCTACACCTTCACTAGACCAAGAGGAGAAGTTTCCCACTGAAAGCCCCATCTCCAGGCCACCCAGTTGTTCTAGCCTCCAAGCTTTGTGATCGGCTGTGGTCACTTTCATAGCTAGGAAATTCACCAGACCAGGAGACTTCATCTGGAGCTCGCTGGGATGCAATCAAAGGCGACACAACCCTCAAATTGAAGCCACACTTCTGTGAGCAAAGGTATGAGCTAATTCTTTATCTCGAGCTTCTAGAGATTCTCCATTTCAAATGCTTTAATTTCAATGCATGATCACCGCATATATGTATTCGTCTCTTCAAGACGAATTCATAGAGCATAAGAACATGAAAATCCGTTGAGAAATGAGTGAGTTCTTAGGATTTTAGTGTGGACGGCTCTCGGGTGAGAACGCTTGGGGATGATGAACGGATGCCGTTCATTCCATACACGCGCGGACGGACGGCCAGGATCGCGCCGGATGAGGAGATGGAACGATACAGCGGGCCCCGGGAGCGCTGAGTTGGATGGCGGCGTCGAATGGCAGCGCGACACGCGGCGTTTCGGAGCTGCCGAGGTTGACGCGGCGCCGCGTGGATAAATAGAAAATTAGGGTATTTTCTGATTTATTTAATTCCCTAAACTTCAAAAATCCATAACTTTGTGTAGAAAAATCGGAAAAATAAAATAAAAATACCCTCTCGCTCGATGAACGAGAGGAGAATAATGCAGAAAAGAAATCATTTAATTTCATCATGTATTTTATTTTTAATGATTTATTTCCCTCTCGCATTGTTTTAATTCTCCATGCATATAGGAAATTCACCATGGCATGAGACCATAGGGCTTTTGAAGCCTCTGAATTTAGGAACATTCCCTAAATTTTCCAAAGTCAGAGGCCATCCCTATGAGAAGTTATTCATTTTTCAAATTCATGTTACTGTTTTGAGTATTTTAAATCAAATAATTAGCATGTTGTGAAATAAATTCTAGGAAAATTTGGTGATGTTTCTTATGACCAGAGGACCCTAGGAAAAATAGGTTTTGAATTAATTCATTTAAAATAACCCTAATTGGCTTAAACACCCAAAATAGGTCCCTAATTAATAAGAGCTAATCATACATCAAATTGACTTGAAATCAATTCTCCACTGACCTTTAGGATCGGAGGAACCCACCATAAAAATTTGAAGTCAATTGGACTTGGTTAGCCCTACTAAATAGGTTGATTAAGTCATTTAGTCAATTTGAACTTTAAAAATTCATAACTTTCAAAATATTTTTCAAAAATTCACCAAATTAGTTTTGGAGCCTCTCTGATATCAGGAGAATTTAAGAAAATTAAAATTTCAATTTTCTAAAAAAGTTGATTTTTTGTATTATTTTAATATTTTAAAAATTAAAAAAATAAAAAAATCATAAAAAATAATAAAATTCACCAAAATGTCACATTTTGAATTTTAATCACTTGGGAATAAACCCCATATTTTTCTTAGGTCTATTTGGTGAGATATTAAATTTTAAAGCCCTAAGGTAATTTTAAAATTAAAAAAAAAATGTATTTTTTAGCATTTATACTAAAATAATTCTAATAAATCAAAGAAAAATCAGAAGAGTGTAAAAATTGATTCTCTAATTTCCTTGATATCAGAGAGATTTTTAAAAAATATAAAATTCATTTTTCAACCTTTATTTTATTTTTAAATTAATTAATACTCCAAAACTCAAAATAATTATAATAAAAATAATATAATTCAAAAAATCACCAAAATTGGTCCAAGTGGTCCTCCGGTCATTAGGAATGTCCCATAATTTTCTTAAGGACAGAAACTTTCCCTTGGTCATATTATTAAATTTTCCTTGGAAATCCCTATTTTCCACCAAAAATAATTACATAAATAAATTAAATACGAGAAAAATCACATTTTCTCCTCTCATGTCTTTATTGGCATATGATTGAAGTCACATAAAATTTTCAAGTTCATTTAAGCTCAATTTAGTGAGTTATGAAATTATTAAGCTTGAAGGGCAAAGTGGTAATTAAAATTTTAACCCTTAATTAAAACTTTAGGTTTAATAAAATTAAAAAGTAAAATATTTGATCTTAATCTGATTTGGATGATTGAAATTTAAATAATTAAAGGGTAGAAACCTATTAAACAATTTAAAAATAATTAAAATAAACCTTAATTAAATAATTGATTAAATTTGGAAGAATAATAAAGTTAGAATTATTAAATAAGGATATTATTAAGAAGAGATTTGTTCTTTAATCTAAGGATCCCTAAATTAATCATCGCAATAATATTTAACCCCCAATTAAAATGATAATTCAAATTTAAGATTTAAAATGTTAAAAGACTTAACCATTAAATTAAATTAAAGTTAAATTATTATACTCTTTTAAATTTTCAATTAAGATTAAAAATAAAATTAAATTAAAATTTAAATTAAATTAAATTAAAACATATTAAATTAAATAAAATTAATTTAAATCAAATTAAATTAAAATAAATTAAAATTAAAAATAAAATTAAATTAAAATCTAAATTAATTTAAATTAAATTAAATTAAATCAAATCAAATCAAATTAAATTAAAGGAAATTAAATCAAATTAAATTAAATTAAATTAAATCAAGTTAAATTAAATTAAATTAAATCATATCAAATCAAACTAAAATTGAATTAAATTAAATTAGATAATGGAATCAAGTTAAAATTAAAACAAATTAAATTAAAATTAAAATTAAAACTAAACCAAATTAAATTAAATTAAATTAAAGTTAAATTAAATTAAAAATAACATCACCTAAGACATAAAGAAATTCAAAAATAAAAATAAAGCAACTTGAACACTATTCCAAATTTAAACCCGTTAACTGAAATTAAATTAAATCACAAACCATTTGAACACCAATTTGCCCTCGAAAACTTTTATTGTCATAACTCCTAAACAGAATGTTAAATGAAGTGTTACTTCACTTATATAATATTCAAATGTCCTAGTTCACCGAGTAAGATAACAACAAAACTTGAATTCTGGACGAATAATTCATTTGTATAATTAAATTCATTTGGACTTAAAACAATTCTAGCAATATTGAAAAGATGTTTAAGATTCTTCTTAAGCAATTCCTCAATATGATAGGATATTTATAAGAACAATTGAACTTAATTGTTCTTTGATGAAAAAAATCTTCCTCAAACCAAAACACAAGAACCTAGACGTCATAGGAAATGACTAGCTATAGGATTAGGAACTTGGTAGAAAACCATAACCCTTCCCTTAGCTTTACCTAGGAACTTGCTTTAAATGCTTAAATATTCTAAGTTGTGTTTAAGTGCAGCTTGGGATGACGGGAAGACCCTCTAGGTATGCTTTTATTTTGTTGCAATTTATTTAATCGCATCGCGCTTACTTTTCTTGCATGATAAACAACTGTTGCATGAAAACCCACACCTTTAGGATAGTCCCTAAAACTGAAACCAAAACTAAATTAAAAGTCATTGCAAGATAAAATTCACCGCCACAACATTTCAAAATATAAAACAACTCAAAACTTAATCACAAACAGAACACAAAACTGCAATTACAACTAAATTAAAACGTCTTGTTGGATGATCGGGAATACCTCGGATGATGTAACATACGTGTTGCTAACGGGATTTCCCACGGTCTAAATGAAAGTGTGGAACTCATTTAGTTGAGTTTACCAAATTCATCTGGACTAAGTGTATCCGATAAAAATAACGATGCTGGAAGGATGGAACCGTAGGATCTTAACCGGTGTTGTTATAATCAACTTTAAGATTTGTCTTAATTAAAACATAAAAAAAAACACTTGGAAATTAAGATTTTCTCTAGACCAAAACACTTCTCTCATCTCCTGATTTATGACTTCTAAAACTAAACCTCTGTAACAACAAGGAGCTTGGAGCATGGTGGGCAGCTCGACCATCGTCTTCAGCAAAACTTTCTTAGAATTAAATAACCAAGACATAGGACTTCGAGGTAGTTTGCACTAGTGCAACATAAATCCTCAACTTTTTGTTAGGCATTTGCATAATCATGTCATGTAGATTAAGCCCTAACTAGGTCTTAGGACTCCGAGGTAGTCGTTTGGTACGACATAAACCCTCACATCTTCAAGGCTATTTGTGTGATTTTATCATACAAATATAAGTCCTAATTAATTAAAATTGGCGAGACTGAAATGTTAGATAACATTAGGACTTTCCTAAATTCAAAGCCTAACAATAGGATAGTCGGGAAATTACCGAAGTCCGCTTCGAATCTATAATTTCTCCTACCTTTCTTCCTTTGAATTCCCAAAACAAAATGTTCCAAATTTGATCCATTCCCTATTGAAATTCCAAAATTCAATCCTTTGAAAACTTAAACTTCGAAATTCTTGAGAGCAGAATTACTGATTATTATCGAGAGTTTTCTTAGGTGATTCTCGTCACTTAAGATGTAATTAACTATAGGGGCTTGCCCTTATAGGGAATTTTAAGAACCCGAGTAATATAAACCTCGTTTAATGCTTTCATATTAAGCGGGGGAACTTGTCGGCTTATAAAATTGGTTCGCGGACCAAACGGATGTCACAAATCTTTTAGTTTATTTAATCGAGCCCTACCATCAAGCGAGTGTGTCTATCCTTAGGGATAGATACACGGTTTGTAGTGCGGTGCTCGTTTATATAAACTATTCGGGATGTGAGATCGAGTTTGATTTCATATCTTAAAATTTTCAAATTTAAAATTATTTTCAAAATCAAATACTACTTTTTCAAATTATTTATTTAAATTAAATTAAAAATTCGCCGACAATTTCTGTAGGCGACCCTTTTTCAAAAATACAACACTCAACCTAAAAATAAGCCGTACAATTTCTGGCGACTCCGCTGGGGAATATTCCTCTCTCCATTTTAATCAAATAGTTCTGCTTTCAAAAATCGGTAGTGTATCCATATTCCTAGTGGATCAAACTACCCTTCTTTCCGTTGGAATACTATGTTCATTTCTACCTTGAACAAGTATAGCCAACATTCTCTCGAATTTAGGAGCCATTCGTTTAGACACCCCTAAACGAGAGAGGTTTCGAGATCCTTTTACCTCATTTCGAGGTGGGGTGGACCCCCAATAGGTGTTAGTTTAGGAGCGGTCTTGCAGGTCGAGAAGTTTCTACAAGACTTCCTCTTCCTTTTACAGTTCCTAATCAATTCCTTTTACCCTTCCTACAACTCTCTTTCTTTTAATAAATTCTCTTTCCTAACGAACAAATCTTTTTTGAAAAGACAATTTTCCTTTAATACCACAAATACACTAAGATAAACAGAAATGTGTTTGGACTCTTTCTTTTCGTCATAAGTTGTACGACAAGAAAAAGCAAGATTCGGGGACTAACACTCAGAATCTGCCTTCCAGAAATGGAAGCCCCAAAACTGATCTTCTCCTTCGTCAAGGGACTCGACCTGGCCGTGTTCAAGGACGAACTGCCTGATAATGGAATCATTCGATTCGGACAAGGATTCGGGGACACCGACATCAAAATCCCCGACGTCACTCTCTTTTCACTCACGAGCAAAGTACCGAAGCGAGAAGCAATTGATTGAGTTCAACCTCGAGTCAACTCACGAATTCCCTCCTCTGCAAAAGATTCCAGCCGAGAGGAGTAATGTCGTCCACGGAAGGACCGTTGTTGCTACCCCCACTGGTCTAGTTGTCTACGCACCTACCCCGGCTACGCCAAATTAAAGGGGAAGGAAATCCGGAACTATGGTGAACACCGTTGCACGTGGAGGGTACAGACCTTCCTGTGAGACCTTCTGTTTTTGAAATCGGGTCCAGCTCGAGAATCCCATCACTAACACGGACCCAAAGAAGGAACAGAAGTAGAAGGATCGCTAGAGAAGCCAGAGCTGCTGAAGTTGCTCTCCTGGAGGAAATCCCAGAACTGCCTGAATATACACCGCTGCCTGAATACGTACCACATTTGGGAGGAAGTAGGTTCCATCCCCTCTCCGCGGCAGAGGATGAAGAAAATGTTCGCAAGATTGCTGCTGCATTGCCTCAGCCCGTATATTACAACGATAGCCACAAGAAAAGGACTAGAACTACGCCATTTGCTCGACTGCAAACTTTGATAGAAAAGTTAGCAAAGAAAGAAAAATGGCCTGTATCAGAAATTTTAAGAAGGATAGGGCGGGTGCCAGTCAAATCCCGTCTTGGGCCACGAGTAGAACCTATCATCGTTGCAGAAAAGCCAAATAAAAGGATGAAAGCTAGTACGCTCGTCGTTGTTTCGGGACTACGGATTAGGGAGGATACCACCTTCCGGCATTTGGGCGACGGACCATACGGTCCTAGACCTTCTGCTGCTAGAAGGATGGTATGGCGTCCCATTCTTTGGACAATTAAGATTGAAACAACGACTTGAGAAGGAAAGTCTCGTCAGGAGACTTGAATCCAAAGAAAGTGCTACTGCAGTAAAGGGGACTCATGAGAAGGAAACCCGACAGTTATCACATGACAACTGCGAGGATGCACAGAAAAGACCACTAGAAGATGCTATGGAAAAGCTAAGAACTGATATTCAGTGATTAGCAAGAGAAAGAGAAGAAAAATTCGGAGATGAGATCGACTCGTCAGAGTTCATGGATGATGAGTATGCAAAAATTAACATGGTTGAAACGCGAGCTTCGT
Organism: Papilionanthe hookeriana x Papilionanthe teres; assembly: GCA_022702705.1. Lineage (NCBI taxonomy): Eukaryota > Viridiplantae > Streptophyta > Magnoliopsida > Asparagales > Orchidaceae > Papilionanthe > Papilionanthe hookeriana x Papilionanthe teres. The sequence continues at coordinate 51,522,320 of CM040427.1, read as the reverse complement.
CAGCTTCACAAGGTGCTCCTGCAGCTGCAGAAAGAGAGGAGCCGGAAGTAATGAGGAGGCAGCTTCAAGAGAATGATGATACGATCGCCCAGAATGGCAAAAAGGATGGAAGAGATGGTTGTAGCCCTAGCCACTCTCCGGAGTCGAGTGCAACCCCGAAGAGAGACACCCCGAGAGGTCATTCACATTGTAGATGGAGGAAAGGAGATTACGTCGCGTCAACGGGGATGATCGGCTAAAGAAGGATGCAACACAAAGCATGATTCCGGAAAAGGATATCAAGAGCTTGGTGGAACGGCGAGTGCGAGAAGCCTTGGCACAATCGAAGAGCGGGACATCCATTCGGACAAGTAGACCTTACCACGAAGAATTCGACGTTGTCCAATATCCGAAAGGCTTCGTACCACCTCCGTTCAAGACCTTTGATGGACAGGAAACCCTCGGCGGCATGTTGCACATTTTCGTGCCGGTTGTTGCAACGCCGCGGATGTGATGCATTACTCTTCGGACAATTTGTCGGCTGACTGTCGAGGATCGCCTTTGATTGGTATGCGGAAGTACCAAACGGTTCGGTGAAGACATTTTCGGAACTAGAAAACCTCTTCATCGAGCGATTTGCGGAGCTCGGCACCACATCACTATAGGTGATTTAGTGGTAGAGAAGCGAGAAACCAAACGAAACCTTGGTGGATTACATACTTCGATGGAGGAACTTAAGCATGAAGTGTGAACCACGGCTACAAGAACGACATGCGGTTGGCATTTTACTTAAGAGCATTCACGGCCCGATAGCACTTCTCCTCGAGGGATTTACTATTAAGACTTTCGAGAAGTTGTTAAGCAAGGCGGAAGCTTGCGAGAGGAGGCGAAGCAATTAAGTTTCACCGACAAAACGGACAAACGAAGCCCGTGAAAACTTTTGAAAAGAAGTCGGGATTGTTGCGGCGATCGACAAAGGCAAGCAACCGATACAAATATCATCGAACGGCCGCAGACAACCTCAACGAATTACCAGCAACCCCGACCCGGCTATCGGTCGGCCCGACGAGTATGAACAACCGCCTCGTCCGCAACGTACGTTAAGGGAGCTTCGAGTAGGGAGTACCCGTTCAAGAATGAGGCGATGTCGAAAATGTTCCGCGATCGATGAAGACTCCGGATTTCCAACTACCGGAACCTAAGAGACCGGAAGAAGTCGACAAGAAAGGTGATCCCAACTTTTGCCCTTACCACCGGATGCTTGGGCACAAGATAGAAGATTGTATTACCTTCAAAAGTTGGCTCAACGAAAATCTTCGGAAAGGGAATATAATGATCCCGAAGGAGTACATGAAGGAACCCCAGAAAGGAGATTCCGTCAATGTTGTCTCGACTGATCTCATTGTGCTTAGATAGACCCTATGCGACCGATGATGGGTGAGGCTACCGCTTGGACAAGGTCTTCGAAAAAGATTTTGGATCACATCCAAACCGCTTCGGTGCGAGCCTCAATTCAGAGTTCGAAACCTCTCAAGTCGACACTATCACTTGCGATAGAAGAACCACCTCAACAAGGGACAATTGAAGAGAAGAAGAAAATCGATGAAGAAGAGAAGACCGAGGCTCCTAAGGCTAGACTAGGGGCTGCTTCTCCTAGGATAGTTGTTTCGGATTCGGAGGAGAAATCCCTCGAACCTCTGACTCTGTATGATTATCTGCCCACTCCGGTGGGATCTTATAATGATAAGGGTTATGGCGTTGGCTACGTTTTGACTGTTTCTAACAATTACGTAACTAGCGACGATCCGGACATCGATTTCGATACAAATGACAATTCTCAAATCATACACAATCTCGATGATCACAATGACAAAGAAGACATCCACCAAGGAGGCTACGAGAGTTCAACGAGCAACGAATCTATCTGCGAGTTTCGAGGAGCTCCAGTCACAATAGAGTTAGAGCCTTCAGACTCTGAAGCTAATCTAGAAGAACTCGTCATTCCGATTCGGAGAGGAAACACCGACAAACTCAATACTATAGTCGGAAGAAATTACGAAGTTAACTTAAGAAGTGGAAGAGTTCTACCTCCGAAGCCGGGTCCGAAGGACAAAGGAAAGCAAGTGGTTGTTCGGGAAGAACCAACCCGTGCAGAAGAAATACCCATTCGAGAAGAAATTGAGACACATGGAAATAAAGTGGACTACAACGTGCTAGCCCATCTTAGGAAACTACCGACCAAGCGAGCATTTATGACGCTCTCATCTTATCGAAAGGAGATGCGAGAAGCTCGATCGAGGCCTTACTTGATCCGGAAATTTGCTTAGCTCAAATGGCCGGAGATTCCTTAGATGAGGTTTGCTTGTTAAAAGAACAGTGAGGTGTCACCTTCATGGACAATGACCTACTACTTGGGACAGTAGATCACAACCGACCGTTGTATATTTCAGTTACAATCAGAAAGTTTACGCTCTCCAGAGTATTGGTGGATCCAGGAGCATCAATTAATATAATGAGTCTTCGAACACTAGCATATTTGGAAATTGATGCTCGCGAGCTCGAAGCGGACAAAATGTTATTAAGAGGATTCAACCAGAAAGGAGAAAGAGCCCTCGGATCAATAACACTACTAATGAAGAGCGGTGACTTAGCAAAGACAACCGCAAAATTTCACATAATTGATTCGAAACGTCGTTCAACGCTCTCTTGGGCCGACCATGGATACATGAAAACCGAGATGGTACCATCATTTCTACATCGAGTGCATCGAAATACTACGATGGAGGGGAACGAGTGCATCAAAATTCGACGCGTCGGAAGGACATGACGCGTCGGCCGACGGAGGGTTTTGGAGGTGAGAATAAAAAAAAAATCCATTTTATCCTTCAAACTTCAAAAATTCATATCTTTTTAACTTGAGAGGTCATAAAAATAAAATAAAAATACCTGCGGAAAGCTCTTGAATAGGAAAAAATTATGAGATTAAATCATAATTTTATTCTCGATTATTTAATTTTTAATTAATTAAATACTCTCTGGGTATTTTAATTATTAAAAATTATTTACAAATAAAAAATTATGAAACTTTGAGGCATTTATCTTTATGTTCTTAGGGACCTCTCATAATTTTCTAAGGACGGAAAACATGCCTAGGATACTTTTCTTGAATTTTCAAGTTTCTTTTGTAATTATTTTAAATAATAATTATAAAAATTTGAAAATTAAGAAAATAAAAATACAAATGACTAGGAATGATAGGGCAACAGACAATGACCCTGAGAAAAAATATTTCAAGTCATAGAAACAATCTTAAATGACATTTGGAAATTTAGGGTTAAATCATTTATTAATTAAATAATTTTGATCCTAAAAATGACCCTTTATAAAATTGAACTATTTTTCATCAACAATCTAAGTTTGAAAATGGTTCTAGCCTATGATAGGCTAATAATTATCTTCACTTGAGTCTAAAATGACAAGATTAGATTCAATTAAGGCTTAAAATGACATTTAAACCTATAAAACCTTACCTAAATTAGGTTTAATAAAAATTAAACTTCTTTAATTAAGTTTAAGGAAACACTAAACTTAATTAACCCATTAAACCTTACCTAAATTAGGTTTAATAAAAAATTAAACTTTTTCAATTGAGTTTAAGGACACACTAAACTTAATTAACTTGAAATTAAACCTTGTTTAAATTAGGTTTAATAAAAATTAAACCTCTTTAATTAAGTTTAAGGACACACTAAACTTAATTAACCCATTAAACCTTACCTAAATTAGGTTTAATAAAAATTAAACTTCTTTAATTAAAGTTTAAGGACACACTAAACAATTATTACATTCATCCTTATCAAAATTAGGTTTTTAATAAAAATTAAACCTCTTTAATTAAGTTTAGGACATAATAAACTTAATTAACCCCATTCTAAACCTTACTAAAATTAGGTTTAATAAAATTAAACCTCTTTAATTAAGTTTAAGGACACACTAAGCTTAATTAACCCATTAAACCTTACTAAATTAGGTTTAATAAAAATTAAACACTTCTTTAATTAAGTTTAAGGACACACTAAACTTAATTAACCCATTAAACACACAAGTGGGACTATTAAAAATTAAACTTCTTTAATTCAGTTTAAGGACACACTAAACTTAATTAACCCATTAAACCTTACCTAAATTGGTTTAATAAAAATTAAAACTTCTTTAATTAAGTTTAAGGACACACTAAACTTAATTAACCCATTAAACCTTACCTAAATTAGGTTTAATAAAAATTATACTTCTTTAATTAAGTTTAAGGACACACTAAGCTTAATTAACCCATTAAACCTTACCTAAATTAGGTTTAATAAAAATTATACTTCTTTAATTAAGTTTAGAGGACACACTAAATTTAATTATTTGAAATTAAACCTTACCTAAATTAGGTTTAAAAACTAAACTTCTTTAATTAAGTTTAAAGACACACTAAACTTAATTAACCTTTAAACTCCTTAGCTAAATTAGGTTTAATAAAAAAAACAAAATTTTTTAATTCAGTTTAAGGACACACTAAACTTAATTAACCTATTAGACACCCTAATTTAGGTTTAATAAAAATTAAACTCTTTAAGTTTAAGGACATATTAAACTTAATTAACACAAAACCAAACACCCTTTAATTAGGTTTAAGGAGCATATTAAACTTAATTAATCAAACTAAACTCCTTAACTAGGTTTAAAGACATACTGAACTTAATTAACCTCATTAAGCATGAGTTGTCAAAACTTAAAACTGGTAATTAGGTCTAACCCTTAGACCTAAAATTAAACCCATTAAGCCTTAACTAATTCGAGTTTAATCAAACCTAAACCTAATTAGAGTCTAACCCTTGAATCTGATTAAACTAATTAAACCTTAACTAACTAAGGTTTAATCAAACCTAAGCCCTAGTGAATGCAACCCATTAGACCTAATTAAACCCATTAAACTTTAACTAACTAAGGTTTAATAAAACATAAACCTAATTAGGTCTAACCCATTAGACCTAATAAAACCATTAGACCTTAACTAACTAAGGTTTAATCAAATATAAATCTAATTAGGTCTAACCCATTAAACCTAATTAAATCATTAGACCTTCGCCCAACTAAGGTGTAATCGAGCCTAATTAAACCATTAGACCTTAACTCCTTAAGGTTTAATCAAACATAAACCAGATAGGTCTAACCCATTAGATCTAATTAAACCATTGAACCTTAACTAACTAAGTTTTAATCAAACTTAAACCCTAATTAGGTCTAACCCATTACACCTAATTAAACCATTAGACCTTAACTAACTGAGTTTAATCAAACTTAAACAATTAGGTCTAACCCATTAGACATAATTAAACCATTAGACCTTAACTAACTAAGGTTTAATCATACTTAAACCCTAATTAAGTCAACCCATTAGACCTAATTAAACCATTAGACCTTAACTGACTAAGGTTTAATCATACTTAACCATTTAATTAGGTCTAACCCATTAGACACAATTAAACCGTAAATCTTAACTAAAAGCTGAGTTTAATTAAACTTAAGCCTAATTGGGGCCTTAGACCTAATTGAACCATTAAGCCTTAACTAACTAAGGCTTAACTAAATTGAATCCTAATTAGGTCTAAACCTTAGACTTAATAAGACCATTAAGCCTTAATTAGCAGTTTAATAAAAATCAAGAACGACTTAAGTACAGCCCATTTAGACATAAGTCAAATAGCTTAGTTAGATCTAGAAGTCAAACTTAAGTCTAATCTACACTGAACTTAAGTCAAACCTAAACCAAACCCTTGAAGTTCAACCTAAACCTAAAACAAACCTAAACCCTGGCAAGCCTAATCTACATTAGACTTAAGTCAAACCAAGCAAGTTCAGCATGACATGAACCTAAATCAAGCCTAAACCTAACTTAAGTTTAACCTATATTAGATTTAAGTCAAACCAAACTTAGAGTTCAACCCACATTGAACTATAAATTAAACCTAAACATAACTTCGGTCTAACCTACATTAGACTTAAGAATCCAGACAAACTTAGGTTACGACATGAACTTTAAGTCAAAATCAAACCAAACTTAAGTCTAGCATATTAGACTCAAGTTAAACCAAACTTAGCCAAACATAACCTATCTTGAGTCCAATCCAACTTGAACTCGAGTAAACCTAAACTTTAGGTTCAATCCACATTGAACCTAACCTAAACTTCAAAACATAACCTAACTTGAGTCAATGACTTGAACTCGAGTAAGCTTCAAACCTTAGGTTCAACCCACAATGAACCTAACCTAAACTTAAACTTAGCCTAACTTGAGTCCAACCCAACTTGAACTCAAGTAAACCTAATCCATAGGTTGACCCACAATGAAGACCTAACCTAAACTTAAACATAATCCGACATGAATTCAATCCCGACTTGAACTCGAGTTAATCTAAATCTCAGGTCCGATCCACATTGAACCTAAATTCAACCCAAACAAAAGTTAAGTCTAATCTACATTGGAGCTTAAAATCAAACTGAACTTGAGTTCAACCTAATGAACTTAAAACAATCCTACAAATCTAGGTCAATAAGAAATAGACTTGATTAAGACTTAAACCTTACCTAAAATGGATTTGAATGGTACATAATTCTAATTAAGTCTAATTTATTAGGATTGATTAACCCTTAAATCCTAACAGCAAGGTTTTAAAATTTAATTAAGTCCATCCCCTAGAACCAAACCCTTTTAACTTAGGTTCGAACGGAGACATGAACTCAAGTTAATCGAATTCAAATCAACATTGAATTTAACTTAGGATTGACAGACACGAACCCAAGGTAATTCAATCAATGTGAATTTAACTTTAAAACACAACTTAGGTTCAAGCAGACATGTGAACTCAAGTTAATTAAATTCAATCAACATTGAATTTAACTTAGGTTCAACCAGACATGAACTAACGTTAATCAAATTCGATCAACATTGAATTTAGCAAGTTCAACGGAACCACGAACCCAAGGTAATTCATTTGATATTATTGAATTTAACTGCAAACCTTTTAACTTAGGTTCAAACGGACATGAACTCAAGTTAATAAAATTCAATCAATATTGAATTTAACTTTAAACCTTTATTAACTTAAGTTCGAACAGGACATGAACTCGAGTTAATTAAAATTCAAATCAACATTGAATTTAACTTGGGTTCAACCCGAGACATGAACCGAGTTAGTTCGATCAATATTGAATTTAACTTTAAATCTTCCGATAGACATGAATTCAAAGATAGACACGAACCCAAAATTTGGTTCAAACTCAAGATCAATTCAATATTTGAGATCGAGACCGACATAATTCGACATTCTAAAATTGAAATTGACATAACCGTATAAATCTGATGTTGACATAATCAACGAAAATTTGACATTTCAAAAATAAAACAACATAATTAGCATGAAGTTGATATTTCATTCAAAAATATTACGCGACATTATTTCGACAATATTTTCTTTGCGGGATGAAGACGAAATATCGTTTAGACTTTTTTTGCATGTTATAGGGTGTGCTAACTGCGATTTTGCGGGACGTCGATGACGGAATATTAGCTACAAAACAAAACAAAACTTTTAGGATAGACATATAACACGAAACTTTTCAACGAAACAACGACATTGACAACAAAACAAAACTTTTAGGTTAGACATATAACCTGAAACTTTTCAACAAATCAACGACATTGACAACAAAACAAAACTTTTTGGTTAGACATATAACACAAGAAATTTTCAACACAACAACGACATGACAACAAAACCGGAACCTTTAGGTTAGACATAATACACAAAGTATTCGATAACGATATGTAAACATTTGGGAGTGATAGTGGGTACATCTCTCCTTAAAATAATTTTTAGAAAACAAATGATTAACAATAAAGTTTTCTTAAACAATTGAAAAGGTATTTAAAGATGTAATTAACTATAGAGCTTACCTCTATAGGAGATACAAAGAACCAAAATAGAAATCTGCGGTTTTCATGATTTTCTTAATATGAAAACTCTAGAATACGTTATTCTAGAATATCCTCATATAAGAATTATCATAAACATCCTTTTCTACTATTAGTCCTAAAAAATTCCCTAAATCATGCATAGGATTTATACGAATAATGAGGCTAATATTAGATGGTATTTCCTTGACGTTAATATGATATATTGGATGGCGATGGCAGCGAAGCCTCATACGCACAAAGGGCATTTGAGAGAATTATTAAATTCCATCGCCCCCAAGAGAGTGGCGACTCCTGACTGAGGAGAATCTTTCTTCTCATCTTTTGTCATTTGTTTTCATTTCAAAATTTTGAAAATAAAAGTTCTCGGTTTATAAATAAGTCGATAATATTGGTTTTTCTTGAAATTACAAAAAAATTGCAATGGATTCTCCGAATTCGATCTTTCTTGCTGAAGACTTTGACATACCAATAGAAGAAAATCCTCCCTTTTATCATAATGATTATGGATTATTTAGTGAAATGGAATTCATATTAGATAATCCATATCAAGGCGATTCTCAGAATCTTTTCAAGAATTTGGCTTGCAACCTTATGAAGACTTTCTGAATTTTACGGACAATTTACCTCAATATACACAGAAGAACCTTACATCCTTAAAGAAATGAAAAGACGAGTGATAAGAAAGGAAAACAAGTTTACGAGGAAGATGATGTTCCACCATCATCTATGTATGAATCGGATCTTCTTCGAGGAGCGTTCATGAAACTCCTTCATTTAAAAGAAAGAAAGGTGGAACGAAAACGATAATTTTGAAACACCTGAATTTCAACGGAATATTTTGGGAAATCCTTCCTTTTTAGAGGAAAATCAATATATTCCAATTCATTGAATACAGCGACAATTCCTTTCAACCTAAAGATCTCCCCATTTAAATGCTTTGTACATTCGGTGTTTAAGAGATTAGCGAAAAGAAAAATGTTCATTATCTAAGTTATTAGATAAAATGGGTTGTGTAGTCTCGACTCCGCAGAAAAGGAGAATTTTGGCAATGGAAAATTCGATTATCAAAAGCTGATTATCAATTCCCAAGCTGATAAACATTGTGTTCAAGTGCCGGTAAAATTTCGATTGGGCCTGGGAATAAGAGATGTAGTGGTCACGATGACAAACTCGATATGTGATTTAGCTATCTGAGCCAAAAAAATACAAGCTTTAAAATGACGAGACTTGGTCCGGATACTACAAAAAGCAAATTATCCTTATCTTGGATATGATACACCACACAAAATTCTGCATACTATACTTGAAAATAATGTATGGAGGCTAAAATCGTACGAAAGAAATTCGATACCACCGACACTCCTGCAAATAATTCACAAGAAGAGATTCTGAAGAAAACGATCTACAAAATCATTTCGGGAGAGATTTAAAGAAATTAAAAGAAGATATTGACAACTTTCAAGACAAGAAAGGAAAAATACTTATGAAAGTTCCAATGAGAATGTTGCCGGTGTTAACATGGTAGAAACCCGATACTGACACTTCATTTAATGTTTTATTTAGGAGTTATAATAACTAAAGCTTTCGAGGGTAAGTTAGTATTCAAATGATTTGGTTTAAGTTAAAGAGTTTAAATTTGGAATAGTGTTCAAGTTGTTTTATATTTAATTTCTTTTATGTCTTAGGTGATGTTATATTTAATTTAACTTAATTTAATTGAGTTTTAATTTAGTTTAACATAGTTGATTTAATTTGATTTGGTGTTTAATTAATTTGATTTGATTTAACTTTAATTTAATTATTTAATTTAATTTAATTTAATTTTAATTATTTAATTTAATTTAATTTAATTGTTTAATTTAATTTAATTTAATTTTAATTAATTTAATTTAATTGTTTAATTTAATTTAATTTAATTATAATTTAATTTAATTTAATTTAATTGTTAAATTTAATTTAATTTAATTATTTAATTTAATTTAATTTAATTGTTTAATTTAATTTAATTTAATTTTAATTAATTTAATTTAATTGTTTAATTTAATTTAATTTAATTATTAAATTTAATCTTAATTTAATTTATCTTTAATTTACTTTATTTTTTAATTTTAATTGAAATTTCAAAAGATTTTAATAATTTAATTAAGTCTTTTAATATTTTAAATTTGAGTTATCATTTTAATTAAAAATTGAGTATTAGTTGATATAATTAATTTAGGGATTTTTAAATTAAAGAATAAATCTCTTCCTAATAAAGATCCCTTATTTTAATAATTCCGATTTTATTATTCTTCCAAATTTAATCTATTATTTAATTAAAGTTTAATCATTTTAAAATTATTTAATGGGTTTCTACCCTTTAATTATTTAAATTTCAATCATCCAAATCAGATTAGGATCAAATATTTTACTTGTTGATTTTTATTAAACCTAAAGTTTTAATTAAGGATTAAAGATTTTAATTACCATTTTACCCTTTAAGCTTAATAATTTCATAACTCACTAAATTGAACTTAAATGAACTTGAAATTTTTATGTGACTTCACTCATATGTCAATAAAGACATGAGAGGAGAAAATGTGATTTTTCTGTATTTAATTTATTTATATAATTATTTTTGGTGGAAAATAGAGATTTTCAAGGAAAATTTGATAACATGACCAAGGGAAAAGTTTCTGTCCTTAAGAAAATTAGGGGACATTCCTAATGACCAGAGAAGCGCTTGGACCAATTTTGGTGATTTTTTGAATTATATTATTTTTATTATAATTATTTTGAGTTTTGGAGTGTTAATTAATTTAAAAATAAAATAAATGTTGAAAAATGGATTTTATATTTTTCAAAAATCTCTCTGATATCAAGGAAACCAGAGAATCAAATTTTGCAATTTTCTGATTTTTCTATGATTTATAATAATTATTTTAGTGAAAATGCTAGAAAATACATTTTTTAATTTTAAAATTACCCTAGGGCTTTAAAATTTAATATCTAACTAAATAGACTTAGGAAAAATGTGGGATTTGTTCCTAAGTGATTAAAATTCAAAATGTGACATTTTGGTGAATTTTATTATTTTTGTGATTTTTATTATTTTTTAATTATTAAAAATATTAAAATATTATTAAAAATCAACTTTTTCAGAAAATTGAAATTTTAATTTTCTTAGATTCCCCTGATATCAGAGAGGCTCCAAAACCAATTTGGTGAATTTTTAAAAAGTATTTTAAAAGTTATGAATTTTTAAAGTTTAAAATGGCTAAGTGACTTAATCAACCCAATTAGTGGGGCTAACCAAGTCCAATTGACTTCAAATTTTTATGGTGGATTCCTCTGATCCTAAAGGTCAGTGGAGAATTGATTTCAAGTCAATTTGATACCTGGTTAACTCTAATTAATTAAAGACCTATTTTGGGTGTTTAAGCCGATTAGGGTTAATGCGAGTGAATTAACTCAAGTCCTATTTTTCCTAGGGTTCTCTGGTCATAAGGAACATCACCAAATATTTCTAGAATTTATTTCACAACATGCTAATTTTTGGAATTAAAATACTCAAAACAGACAACATGCATTTGAAAAATAAATAACTTTTCACGGAGGTGGCCTCGACCTTGGAAAATTCAGGGAATGTTCCCAAGTTCGGAGGCTTAAAAGCCCTATGGTCTCATGCCATGGTGAATTGTATACATGCATGGAGAATTAAATGTATGCAGAGAGTAAATAAATCATAAAAAATAAAATACTTAATTAAATTAAATGATTTCTTTTCCACATTATTCTCCTCACGTTCACTCGAGCAAGGGGGTATTTTTATTTTATTTTTGTGATTTTTCTACACAAAGATATGGATTTTTGAAGTTTAGGGAATTAAATAAATAAGAAAATACCCTAATTTTCTATTTATCCACGCGGCGCCGGCGAAACCTCGGCGGCTCCGAACGCACACGCGTCGCGCTCCCGTTCGACGCCGCCACCGAGTCGGCGGCCGGGCCCCGCGGTTCTCGTACCGTCTCTCGGTCCGACGCAATCCTGGCCGTCCGTGCGCGCGTGTATCGAATGGACGGCATCCGTTCATCGTCCCCAAGTGTTCTCGCCGGGCGAGTCCACACTAAATCCACAAGATCTCACTCGATTCTCGATGGATTTTTACGTTCTTATACTCTATGGATTCGTCTTGAAGAGACGAACACATCTATACGGCTAACATGCATTGAAACTAAGGCATTTGAAATGGAGAATCTCCGGAAGCTCGGGATGGATAGTTAACTCATACCTTAGCTCGGAGAAGTGTGGCTTCGATCCGAGAGTTGTTGCACCTTCGATTGGGTCCCAGCAAGCTCCGGATGAAGTCTCACGGTCCGGTGAATTGCTTAGCTATGAAAGTGACCACGGCCGATCACAAAGCTTGGAGAGCTGGAGCAAGTCGGGTGGCTCTGGAGATGGGGCTTTCGGTGGGAAACTTCTCCTCTTGGTCCGGTGAAGGTGTAGGACCGGTCGATTTGAGAATTGGCTCGACTTGTGGCAAAGTGTCCTGGTTTTGGGTGGAATTTCGGTTGAGAAATTGGGCTCTGTTGGTGGGGATTAGGGCAAATTGACATCGGGGATCAAGCTCGCTCTAAGGATGGTGAAGGGTTTGGAACAATTTTGGCGAGTTTCGGCAAGGTTTGTGCTTGGCTCTCCTCATGGCCGAGAGGGGTGGAGTTTAAATAGAGCTGGGCTGGGGGCCTCCCGGGGAGAGTTAGGGCTTGGGATCGAGCTGCTGCGGTGAGGAGAAGATCGGCCATGGTGACCACTAGGGATGGGGCGGCTCGGCGAGTGAGAATTTCAATGTTGGCTCACATGTGAGCTCTCGGCCATGGTGTTTTCCGGCGGCACGGTGGCCGGCCGGCCGAGCATGGGTCACCCTCGGAGTCGGGTGGGTCGGGGGTGGAGGTTTGTGCAATCGATTGGCCATGGACATGTGTAAAGGCTTTGATCCAAAGTGGAATGGGGCATGGGCTAGATTTGGACCTAAATGGGTCAACCCACCCATTTGGGCTAGGTGCACCACCCAAGGCCTGGTTTAGGCTGAGGAGAAAGTGATTTGGATCGGCTTGATTAGTGGGGTCAAGTCGCGATCCAAGTACAATTAGGCTTAAGCATGGTTTAGTGGAATCATGTAAGTGGTTAACCACCTTTAGGAGTTAAGGAAAGAGCCTCCTCCTTTTGCCCAAAATGGCATGGTGACATGTAAAGAGGCTCTCATGGCTTGCATATGGCTTATGCATGGCTCCATGGCTCCATTTGGCTTGGGAAAAGTAAAGTCAATTTCATGGAAATGGATTTAAGGAAAATTTTGGTATTTAGGGGTGATTTGGCATGAGGCTTGATTTGGAATTATTTGATGATGAATTTAGGACTTAGGGATGATTTTAATTGAAAGTATGATGAGGGGAAATGTCATATGGGCCTTGGAAGAATTTTGGGCTTTTTTAAAAGGGTTTTAGATGGGCTTTTAAGATGGATTAGGAAAGTGGGCTCTTGAATTTTAAAATGGATTTTGGGATGAAATTTTGTAAAGAGGTTGGGCCAAATAATTATTGGGTTTAGCTCATGGATGTGTCATGAGTGACTTGAAGCAAATTTGGGGTAGTTTGGACTTGAATTGGGTTGGATTTGAATTCTTTTGGTGAATGGGCCAATGTAGGTCGAATTGGGCTAACTTGGGCCAATGTTGGGCTAGGGTTGAAATTGATGTAAAATAAATATTAAGAAATGTTTATGGGAGTGTTTCAAAGAGGTTTTGGCTTTGGTTGGGTTTTAATTTTGAGGTTTGGGCCTATTTGGGTTAGATTTGGGTTTAGGTCGAAATTGGGCTTTTTGATTTTGGGTTGAATTTGAGTGGGGTTTGGGTCAAAATCTTGGGCAAATCATGTTAGTGTTTTGTTTATGAGGATGTTAAGGAAGGTTTAGAAAAGATTTGGGGTTAATTGGAGTTGAATTGGGTTAGTTTGGGCTGAGTTTGGGTCATGGGTCCAAATTTGGGCTTTAAGGCCCAAAGTGAAATTGGATCCAAATGTCAATCAAATTGGACTTGGATTTGGTCTAAATTGGTATTGGGAATGTTGAATTGAAGTTTAGAATTGAATTGGACCAAAATTGGGGTCGATTGGGTATGTTTGGTTTGACATTAGGTTCACTTTGGGTTAAAATGGGTCAATTTGGGGGTTTTGACAAAAGTAGGGTAAATTGACAAAATTGGCCCATGGTGTAGTTGGACAAAATGAAATTGGGAATATTTGGGATTTTCTGGAATTTTCTGGGATTTTTCTGAATTTTGGGTCAAGAAGGGTATTTTGGGTATTTGGAGGGTATTGGGAGGTTTTCTTGGAATTTTTGATATTTTTGGATATAGATAGTCAATTTGAGTGATGTGGAGGTGTTTGGGATTGATTTTGGAAAATTTTAGGTAATTTGGAAATTTTACCAAAATTTGGGTAATTTCAAGGGTTTTGGGTAGGTTTAGTAGGTGTAGGGTCCCGGGGGTCAAAAATTGAAAATTTGGGAAATTGAAGATTGGGTGGATGTAAGTAGAAATAAGTCATTTTGGTTGAGCCATGAAGTCATTTCAAGCCCATATGAGCCATGAGAGGACTCATTTGAGGCATTCATCTATGTTGTTCCTAACCATCTTAGCCGAGGGCTTAGGGGTTAAGGACCATCCATGTGAATCACCTACATGAGTCGGGGAGGTCAAGTTGGGTATGGGTGTGGTTTTAGGAAGTGTGTGGAAATGTAGTGTGTAAGTGTAGTGTATGTCGGCCCCTTCACTGAGACCGAGGCCGCGAGGCGGTCCTAAGGCCGAAAGAGTCTATAGGAACTCATCCTTTAAACTTCCATATTTGATTTCAACCCTCCAGGTGATTAGGGGTCTATAGTCAAGTTTGTGGAGTTTGCAGGGAGTTTAGAAGTGGTTTGAATTTCTAAAAGGCGGGTCCCAATTCTAGTCCTCTAAGATAGTCAAAGGAAAAGCCTAAGGCTAGATCCTAAGCACTAAAAAAAGAAGAAAAGGAAGACCTCATCAAAAATGAGGTCAACACACATGCTTAACTCATCTTGAAAAAGTATTAGAAGTATGTGAGAAAATGAATTTAGTTCTAAATTGGGAGAAATGTCACTTTATGGTTGCTGGCGGCATTATATTAGGGCATAAAATTTCGGAAAAAGGCATGGAAGTGGACCCTGCAAAAATTCAAGTTATAGCTAAATTACCACCTCCAACTACGGTAAAAGGGGTAAGAAGTTTTCTTGGACATGTTGGATTCTACGGACGCTATATAAAAGATTTTTCAAAAATTACTAAACCTATATGCCAACTTCTCGAAAAGGACGAGAAATTTGAATTCTACGATCGAATGCTCGAATGCTTTTGAACTCTTAAAAGAAAAATTAATTACAACACCTATAATAGTTTCACCTAAGCGGGAGAAACCATTTGAGCTTATGTGTGATGCTAGTGATTATCTTTGTAGGAGCGAGTTCTTGGGCGAAGATATGAAAAGATTTTTAAAGTTATATACTTATCTTAGTAAAACTCTAAATGATCTTTGAAATAAATTATACGATTACTGAGAAAGAGAATTATTAGCGGTAGTATATGGTTTTAATAAATTTAGACCTTATACGATTGGAACAAAATGTATCGTGCATACTGATCATTCTGCTTATCAAATATTTAATGCAAAAGAAAGATTCCGAACCAAGATTAATTAGATGGATGCTATTAATGCAAGAATTCGATTTTGAAATCGTTAATAAGAAAGGCTCGATAATCAAATTGCGGATCATTTATCGAGATTAGAAAATCATGAATTTTACGATATTGAAAATGAAATTATAGACGGTTTTCACGAAGAACAACTATATAATATTAATGAGTGGAAAATACCATGGTATCTTGATATAGTAAACTATATAGTTAGTAATATTTTACCACCTATGCTAACTTTGCAACAACAGAAAAAATTCATCCATGATACGAAAACCTATTTTGGGATGAACCATATTTATATAAACGATGTAAGGATTTAATTATTAGAAGATGTGTACCTTATGAAGAAAGCTGAACCAATTATTCAAAAATGTCATGATTCGATTTTGGAGGACATTTTGGGACTGATAAAGCTGCTTATAAGATTCTACGATACTGGATTTTCTTGGCTTACTCTATTTAGAGATGTATACGGATATATTAAAACTTGCGATAAATGCCAAAGAGTAGGAAATATATCTAGAAGAAACGAAATGCCTCTAAATTTTATATTAGAAGTTGCAATTTTTGATGTTTGGGGATTAGATTTTATGGGACCTTTTATTCCTTCGTTTGAAAACTCATATATGTTAGTAACTGTTGATTATGTTTCCAAATGGATCGAGGCACAAGCTTTACCTAGGTGTGATGCTAAGAGTGTTTCGAAATTTTTGATGAAAAATATTTTTACTAGATTTGGAATGCCGAGAGTGATTATCATCGACGGAGGAACTCATTTTAGAAATAAATACATTCACGAACTAGTAGAAAAATACAATATTACTCATAAGATATCCATTGCTTATCATCCACGAGACTAGCGGATTAGCTGAAGTATCCAATCGTGAGATTAAACGTAATTTAGAAAAATCTGTAAACCCAAATAGGTTGGATTGGTCTATTAGATTAGACACTGCATTATGGGCTTATAGGATTGCTTATAAAACTCCGATTGGAATTACTCCTTACAGGCTTATATATGGAAAAACATGTCACTTACCAGTTGAATTAGAACATAAAGCATATTGAGCGATTAAAGAATTTAATTATAATATGAAGGAAGCTGGTGAGAAAAGATTGCTTGCAATTAAATGAATTAGAAGAATTAAGAAATGAATCATATGATAATGATCGGATTTATAAAGAAAAGATGAAATTATGGCATGATCGGAAGATTAATCGAGAGAAATTTTGAACCGGGACAGGAAGTTTTGTTATATAATACTAGATTGAAATTATTTCTGGAAAATTGAAATCTCGATGGTTAGGACCTTTCACCATAACTCAAATATTTTCATACGGAACTATAGAAATCGAAGATCCAAAAGCTGGACATAAATTTAAAGTTAATGGACATAGATTAAAACCATATTTCGAAGGTATAAGACCTAACTATAAAGAGGTTTTAATGCTTAGTCGACTTGATTAATAATTGAAATTAGGTCGAGGCTGACGACGTTAAACAAGCGCTTTATGTGAGGCAACCCATATTAGTTATCTATTTTTATTGTATCTTAATAGTTAGTTTATATTATTGAAACTTTATTACTCAATTATTATTAAGAATCATCACATATTCGAACCATTATGATGAGAAAAGAAATTATTCGATTTAGAGCGAAATTGGACATTATTTTGAAATCTCGCCGACGGCGAGGTCGATACTCACCGACAGCGAGGTTCGCGCCTAATTCAGTTTATTTATAAGCTCGCTGACAGCGAGAAACGAGCTCGCCGACAGCGAGAACCTGAAAGGTAGTTTTTATAACTAAGTCGTCGACGGCGAGAAACCTCCCACCGACAGCGAGGAACTTATAAAAATGAGTTATATATACTTTAAATGCCAAATTGGACGGTTTCAACACCAAATCCTTAGTGAAAAACTATTCTTAAACCATTCTAAGTTTGCCTTCTTCACTAGAATTCATTCCATTCACCATAATGGCCTCCAAATTCTTAGATTCTTCTAAATCTGGAGTGTTTAACCGAAGGAAATTTGTGAGTGCGGAAGCGCAGCGGATCTTCAACAAGGTTTTGGTAAAGAAAAGAGTTATCAAGGAACGGGGATTTTTCAATCGAGGATTAGAAAATTCTACTACGAAGATAAAAGAAATGATCGCGCAGCGGCACTGGGAGGTATTCTGTTACACTACGTCTGCTGTTGTTATTCCAGTTGTGAAAGATTTCTACTCTAACTTACATGCGATCAACAATGGGAATATCTACGTCCGAGGAAGATGGGTGACGTTTACTCCATTAAGAATAAATGAGTTATTCTCATATGAAAACACCCCGGTATGTCACTTATTCAAATTTTGTGCCTTCTCGATATAATATGAATGAGATATTTTGATATGTGACGGATGAAACGGAAGATTGGGAAATGCGAGAAGACGGGTATGTTAGTTTCTCTGCATCACATTTGAATCCTGTCTCGAAGCACTGGCACTTTTTCATCTCATCTAAATTGTTACCTACTATGAGGGTAAACAAGGTTTCGAAAGAATGCGGTATATTGAATTATTGTATTCAAATTGGATTGCCTATTGACGTGGGATCAATAATTGTTAAGTCTGCATTGGGTTTAATTGTGCATGGGTCAGTTCACGGACTAGGACACCCATCTACTATTTTTGCATTATGCAGTCACTACCATGTTTCTTATGAAGCTTGGGAAAACGTTCTGTTACCTTGGAAGCCGCTTGATCCTACAGATATGTTCCCTACTTTGGACAATAATGAAGACATTACATTTATCTCTAATAGAGCTTCACAGAATCATCCTATAGCAAGACCTATTTCAGATAAAACGGAGTTACTTATGAAGAAAATTAATGGAATGGAGAAAGAACTACAGAATGTGAGAGATTTAATCGACAATATATCTAATTTATTTGATCGCATTGACTGGAGGATGAAGGAACAGTTCGATCATTCTGGACACTTGGAAGCTAGCTTTCTTCATTTGCGAGACGAAGGGTTGGATCACTCGAAGAATGCGCTCGAAATTTCCCTTCGAGCCTTTCATAACTTATTTGTGCATCATCGTCATATCGGAAATATCAGAGAAGATGAAGATTCTGACATTGAAGAGTAGTAGTAAAGATTTCCATAGTATGTTTATGTTTATGTTTATGTTATTTGATTTGATTTAGACTTTTATTATGTGTGAAGTGATGATTTGAATATCTCAAACTTAATTGAGATATGCATCATAGTTTTGTATCAGCATTTAGTGTGTCGTGGTTTGGTTTGCGATGCTGATTAGTAGTAAGGATTGAAGTTTGAAGTTTGATTATAGAGTCTAAAAATTATGTTAGTTTGTACATCCCATGGATTTCAATATTAAAGTTAATTTGTTGTGTTGTGTGAATTTGTTTGTGTATAAGTAGCTAATCTTCATATTAAATTAATAAATGATGTGATCGGAAATATAATATAAGACAAATCAAGGACGAAAATGAGTGACGAATTTCAGAAATTTAAAATTTTTGGAATCTCGCCGACGGCGAGAAAAATCCCGCCGACAAAGAGATCGATCTCGCTGACAGCAAAGAATTTCTCGCCGACAGCGGATTTTTCCCGAGAGTTTTTTGTTCTGAAAAATATTAGCTCGCCGACGGCGAGAAAAATCTCGCTGACAGCGAGGTCGGAAAAAAACATATATTTGACCGGTCAAAAACACTATTCATCATCCCCAACCTCCAATTTTCGCAAAAACCGACCTAGGGCTTGAGAGATCTTGGATTTGAAGCAATTTCATCACTCAAAAACACCGGATTTCATCTTCTCTTGGTAAGAGCTTCACTCCTATGCAAAAATTTTTTATTTTCACCATGTATTTTCACCACATTGCAAATTTTGGGAAAAATCAAAATGTGGAAGAAATATTCGGTGGAAATCCATGGAATTTGATTTAAATTGCTTACAAATGTTGTAGGAAGCCTTCTTAGGATTATTTTTAAGTTTGGTGAAAATTTTTATGATTTTCACGAGATCGATCGAATGGCTCCACGACAAAAACGTCGAGTAGAGTTCGACGAAAACCGATTCATTAATGCACGAGCACAGTGCAAAATATTTTGAAAATATACAAGGAAGAAAGTGCATTGCGGATCGGGTATTCAAAAATCCGGGGGGAGAAGTAGAGCGGATTATAAAGGAACGAGGCTGGGAAAATTTCTGTTATGTTAAGTATAGAGCAGCTGTAGAAGTGGTGAAAGAGTTTGTTGACCTCATTTTTGATGAGGTCTTCTCTTCTTCTTTTTAGTACTTAGGATCTAGCCTTAGGCTTTTCCTTTGACTGTCTTAGAGGACTAGAATTGGGACCCACCACATAGAAATTTAAACCACTTCTTAACTCCCTGCAAACTCCACAAACTTGACTGTGGACCCCTAATCACCTAGAGGGTTGAAATCAAATGTGGAAGTTTAAAGGATGAGTTCCTATAGGACTCTTTGGCCTTAGGACTACCCCAGGTGGCACTGGTCCAGTGAAGGGGCCGACTTACACACACACTACATTTATACACTACACTTTCACACACCTCCTAAAACCACACCCATACCCAACTTGACCTCCTGACTCATGTAGGTGATTCACATGGATGGTCCTTAACCTCTAAGCCCTTGGCCAAGAGGGTTAGGAACAACATAGTGGATGCCTCAAATGAGTCCCTTCATGGCTCATGTGGGCTTGATATGGCTTCATGGCTCAACCAAAATGATTTTATTCCACTTATATTCACCCAATCTTCAATTTTCCAAATTTTCGATTTTTGACCCCGGGACCCTACACCCGCTAACTTACCCAAAACCCTCGAAACTACCCAAATTTCTCAAAAATTTCCAAATCACCCAAAATTCTCCAAAATCATTCCTAAACATTTCTCTCCACTCAAATTGACCATCCATACCCAAAAATACCAAAAATTCCAAAAATACCTCCCAATACCCTCCAAATACCCAAAATACCCCTCTTGACCCAAAAATCCAAAAATTCAGAAAATTCCCAGAAAATTCCAGAAAATCCCAAATATTCCCAATTTCATTTTGTTCAACTACACCATGGGCCAATTTTATCCATTTACCCTACTTTTGTCAAAACACCCAATTTGACCCATTTTAACCCAAAGTGAACCCAATGTCAAACCAAACCTACCCAATTGACCCAAATTTTGGTCCAATTAAATTCTAAACTTCAATTCAACATTCCCAACACCAATCTAGACCAAATCCAAGTCCAATTTGATTGACATTTGGATCAAATTTCACTTTTGGCCTTAAAGCCCAATTTGGACCCATGACCCAAACCTAACCCAAACTCACCCAATTCAACTCTAATTAACCCCAAATCTTTTCTAAATCTTCCTTAACATTCCCACAAACAAAACACTAACATGATTTGCCCAACATTTAGACCCAAACCCTACTCAAACTCAACCCAAAGCTAAAAGGCCCAATTTTGACCTAAACCCAAACCTAACCCAAATAAGCCCAAACCCCAAAATCAAAGCCCAACCAAAGTCAAAACCCCTTTGAAACACTCCCATAAACATTTCCCAACATTAATTTTACTTCAATTTCAACCCTAGCCCAATATTGGCCCAAATTAACCCAATTTGACCTATATTGGCCCATTCACCAAGGAAGCTCAAATTCAACCCAATTCAAACCCAAATCACTCCCAACTTGCTTCAAATCACTCATGACACATCCATGAGCTAAACCCAACATTTATTTGGCCCAATCCTTCACAAAATTCCCATCCATAAATTTATTTTCAAAACAAAAGCCCACTTTCTTAAACCTTCCTAAAAGCCCAAACTTCATGCTAAAGCCCAAATGACACATTCTTTTCATCACTCCATTAATTGAAATTATCCCTAAAGCCTAAATCAATAATCAAATCATTCCAAATTAGGCTTTATCCAAATTCCATCAAAAGTACCCAATATCCTTAAAGAACCATTTTCATGAAACCAAGCCAACTTTTTCCAAAGCCAAATGGAGCCATGAAGCCACTCTTAAGCCACATGTAAGCCATGTGAATTGCTCACATGTGACCTAACCACATTTGGCAAAAGGAGGGCCCCCTTTCCTAATCCTTCTTAAACCCTTTTTTACCTTAAGCATGTCACACACTAAACCATGCTTAGCCACCTCATCATGGATGGAGACCATACCATTTTCTCTTGGCTGACCCAAGTGATTCTTTTCAGCCCAAAACCAGGCCTTGGGTGGTGCACCTAGCCCAAAGGGATGGGTTGACCAATTTGAGCCAAAATAAGCCTCTCCCCATTCCATTTCAATCCAACCTCTTTACACATGGCATTGGCCAATTGCCTACACAAAACCCCAGCCCTAACCCACCTGAACTTGAGGGTGACCATTGCCTGGCTGCCAGCCGCCTGGATCGCCGGAAAACACCATGGCCGAGACTTTGGGAGGAGCCAAAAATTTCAATTCTCCCTTGCTGACTTGTCTCAACCCAAATGGACAGCATAGCTCTTCTTCTCTTGCCAAGAGCAGCTGATCCCAAGCCCTAACTCTCCCTGGGAGGCCCTCCACCCTCTCCTATTTAAACACCACCCCCTCTCGGCCATGGGAGGTGCTCGAACCCGGACCTTACCGAAACCACCGCCAAAATTGTTCCGGAACACTCTCTATACTTAGAGCAGTTGATCCCCAGTGACAATTTGCCCTAATCCCCACCAACAGAGCCCAATTTCTCAGCCAAAATTCCACCCAAAACCAGGACACTTCTCCACAGTGGATCAATCCCCAAATTGATTGGTCCTACACCTTCACCAGACCAAGAGAAGGAGTCCACCAGCAAAAGCCCCCTCTCCAGGCCACCCAGTTGCTCCAGCCTCCAAGCTTTGTGATCGGCTGTGGTCGAAATCATACCTAGGCGATTCACCAGACCAGGAGACTTCATCTGGAGCTTGTTGGGATCCAATCGAAGGTGACACAACCCTCAGATTGAAGCCACACTTCTCTGAGCAAAGGTATGAGCTAATTCTTCATCCCGAGCTTCTAGAGATTCTCTATTTCAAATGCTTTAATTTCAATGCATGATCACCGTATAGATGTATTCGTCTCTTCAAGACGAATCCATAGAGCATAAGAACACGAAAATCCGTTAAGTATTGAGTGAGATATTAGGGATTTAGTGTGGACGGCTCTCGGGTGAGGATACTTGGGGACGATGAACGGATGCCGTTCATTTAATACACGTGCGGACGGACGGTTCAGATGGCGTCGGACCAGGAGATGGTACGTGAACCGTGGGCCGCGTGGCGCTGAGTCGGAAGGCGCCGTCGAATGGGAGCGCGCCGCGTGGCCGTTCGGAGATGCCGAGGATGACGGGGCGCCGCGTGGATAAGTAGGAAATTAGGTTATTTTTCCTATTTATTTAATTCCCTAAAATTCAAAAATGCATAACTTTGTGTAGAAAAATCAGAAAAATAAAATAAAAATACCCTCTTGCTCAGTGAACAGAGGAGAATAATGTGGAAAAGAAATCATTTAATTTCATCAAGTATTTTATTTTTAATGATTTATTTTCCTTCTGCATTGTTTGAATTCTCCATGCATATAGGAAATTCACCATGGCATGAGACCATAGTGGCTTTTGAAGCCTCCGAATTTGGGAACATTCCCCGAATTTTTCAAAGTCGAGGCCATCCCTATGAGAAGTTATTGATTTTTCAAATTCATGTTACTTGTTTTGAGTATTTTAATTCCAATAATTAGCATGTTGTGAGGTAAATTCTAGGAAAATTTGGTGATGTCTCTTATGACCAGAGGACCCTAGGAAAAATAGGTTTTGAGTTAACTCATTTAAAATAACCCTAATTGGCTTAAACACCCAAAATAGATCCCTAATTAATTAGAGCTAACCATACATCAAATTGACTTGAAATTAATTCTCCACTGACCTTTAGGATCAAAGGAACCCACCATAAAAATTTGAAGTCAATTGGACTTGGTTAGCCCTACTAAATGGGTTGATTAAGTCATTTAACCATCTTAAACTTCAAAAATTCATAACTTTCAAAATACTTTTCAAAAATTCACCAAATTGGTTTTGGAGCCTCTCTGATATTAGGGGAATTTAAGAAAAATAAAATTGTAATTTTCTAAAAAATTTGATTTTTTGTATTATTTTAATATTTTAATAATTAAAAAATAATAAAAATCACAAAAATAATAAAATTCACCAAAATGTTACATTTTGAATTTTAATCACTTAGGAACAAATCCCATATTTTTCTTAGGTCTATTTAATGAGATATTAAATTTTAAAGCCCTAGGGTAATTTTAAAATTAAAAAAATGTATTTTCTAGCATTTTCACTAAAATAATTATAATAAATCAAAGAAAAATCAGAAAATTGTAAAAAATGATTATCAGATTTCCTTGATATCAGAGAGAGTTTTAAAAAATATAAAATTAATTTTTCAACCTTTATTTTATTTTTAAATTAATTAATACTCCAATACTTAAAATAATTATAATAAAAATAATATAATTCACAAAATCACCAAAATTGGTCCAAGTGATCCTCTAGTCATTAGGAATGTCCCATAATTTTCTTAAGGACAGAAACTTTCCTTTGGTCATGTTATTAAATTTTCCTTGGAAATCTCTATTTTCTACCAAAAATAATTACATAAATAAATTAAATACAGAAAAATCACATTTTCTCCTCTCATGTCTTTATTGACATATGAGTGAAGTCACATAAAAATTTCAAGTTCATTTAAGCTCAATTTAGTGAGTTATGAAATTATTAAGCTTGAAGGGCAAAGTGGTAATTAATTTTTTTAACCCCTAATTAAAACTTTAGGTTTAATAAAATTAACAAGTAAAATATTTGATCCTAATATGATTTGGATGATTGAAATTTAAATAATTAAAGGGTAGAAACCCATTAAACAATTTAAGATAATTAAAATAAACCTTGATTAAATAATTGATTAAATTTGGAAGAATAATAAAATTGGAATTATTAAAATAGGGATATTATTAGGAAGAGATTTATTCTTTAATTTAAAAATCTCTAAATTAATCATCTCAATAATAGTTAATTCCTAATTAAAAATGATAATTCAAATTTAAGTTTTAAAATGTTAAAGGACTTAATCTTTAAATTAAATTAAAAAAAAGAGTTAAATTATTAAACTTTTTTTTAAAATTTAAAAATAAAATTAAATTAAAGATTAAATTAAATTAAACCAAACAAATAAAAATTAATCTAAATTAAATTAAATTGAACAAATTAAATTAAATTGAATTAAATTTAATTAAATTTAATTAAAATTAAATTAAATTAATTAAATTAAATTAAATTAAAACATATTAGATTAAATTAATTAACATCAAATTAAATTAAAATTAAATTAAAATCAAATTAAATTAAATTAAATTAAATTAAAATTAAAATTAAATTAAAATTTAAATTAAATTAAATTAAGTTAAATTAAATCAAATTAAATTAATTTATATCAAATCAAACTAAATTGAATTAAATTAAATTAAATTAAATTAAATTAAATTAAATTAAATTAAAATTAAATTGTATTAAATAACATCACCTAAGACATAAAGAAATTAAATATAAAGCAACTCGAACACTATTCCAAATTTAAACCCGATAACTAAAATTAAACTAAATCACAAATCATTGGAGCACCAATTTGCCTCGAAAACCTTTATTATCATAACTCCTAAATAGAACATTAAATGAAATGTTACTTCACTCATAGGATATTCAAATGTCCTAGTTCATCGAAGCAAGATGACAAAGCTTGAATCCTGGACGATTAATTCATTTGTATAATTAAATTCATTTGAACTTAAAACAATCCTAGAAATATTGAAAAGATGTTTAAGATTTGTCTTAAGCACTTCCTCGATATGATAGGATGTTTATAAGAACAACTGAACTTAATTATTCTTTGATGAAGAAAATCGTCCTTAAGCCAAAATACAAGAACCTAGACGTCATAGGAAATGACTAGCTATAGGATTAGGAACTTGGTAGAAAACCATAACCCTTCCCTTAGCTTTACCTAGGAACTTGCTTAAATATTCTAATTATGTTTTAAGTGCAGCTTGGGATGACCGGAAGACCCTCCAGGTACGCTTTTATTTTATTGCAATTTACCTTATTGCAATTTATTTAATCGCATCGCACTTACTTTATCTTGCATGACAAACAACTCGTTGCATGAAAACCCACACCTTTAGGATAGTCCCTAAACTCGAAACCAAAACTAAGTAAAAAGTCATTGCAAGATAAAATTCACCGCCACAACATTTCAAAATATAAAACAACTCAAAATTTAATCACAAACGAACACAAAACTACAATTACAACTAAATTAAAACGTCCTGTTGGATGATCGGGAATACCTCGGATGATGTAACCTACGTGTTACTAACGGAATTTCCCACGGTCTAAATGAAAGTGTGGAACTCATTCAGTTGAGTTTAGCAAATTCATCTGGACTAAGTGAATCCGATAAAAATAACGATGCCGGACGGATGGAACCGTGGGATCTTAACCGATGTCGTTATAATCAACTTTAAGATTTGTTTTAATTAAAACACAAAAACACTTGGAAATTAAGACTTCTCTAAACCAAAACACTTTTCTCATCTCCTGATTCATGACTTCTATAACTAAACCTCTGCAACAACAAGGAGTTTGGAGCATGGTGGGCGAGCAAGACCATCGTCGTCGACGAAAACTTGAATCTACATCAGCAAAACTTTCCTAGAATTAAACAACAAAGCCATAGGATTTCGAGGTAGTTTGCCTAGTGCAACATAAATCCTCAACCTCTTCGTTGGGCATTTGCATTGCAAATTAAGCCCTAACCGGACTTAGGATTCCGAGGTAGTCGTCCGATACGACATAAACCCTCACATCTTCGAGGCTATTTGTATGATTTTATCATACAAATATAAGTCCAAGTTAATTAAAATTGGCAAGATCAAAACATTAAACAAACATTAGGACTTTCCTAAATCTAAGCCAAACAATAGGATAGTTGGGAAATTACCGAAGTTCGCTTCGGATCTGTGATTTCTCCTACCTTTCTTCCTTTGAATTACCAAAACAAAATGTTCCAAACTTGATCCATTCCCTATTGAAATTCCAAAATTCAATCCTTTGAAAACTTAAACTTTGAAATTCTTGAGAGCGAATTATTGATTATTATCGAGAGTTTTCTTAGGTGATTCCCGTCACTTAAGATGTAATTAACTATAGGGGTTTACCCTTATAGGGAATTTTAAAGAACCCAGGTAATATAAACCATGTTTAATGCTTTCATATTAAGCAGGGGAATTTGTCGGCTTATAAAATTGGTTCGCATACCAAACGGATGTCACAAATCTTCTAGTTTATTTAATCGAGCCCTATCATTAAATAGTGTGTCTATTCTCTGGGGTAGATACACGATTTGTGATGCGGTGCTCGTTTATATAAACTATTTGGGATGTGAGATCAGTTTGATTTCATATCTTAAATTTTCAAATTTAAAATTATTTTCAAAATCAAATACAACTTTTCAAATTATTTATTTAAATTAAAATAAAAAAAATTCGCCGACAATTTCTGTTAGGCGACCCCTTTTCTAAATACAACACAACCTAAAAATAATGCCGACAGAGTTTTATGCCAATTTGACTGCCGCTGAAGATGCACCTGTAAAGGTACGAGGGTTTTTTGTAGATTTTAATGCTGCAAGAATTAACGCGTTCTATGAAGTTCATGACTCGCACTTTAGCGAGTATGAAACTTTTGGAACGATGGAAGGACCACTGGAGGAAGTCATTAACTTTCTCACCGATGGGACCGGAGTATGGAAAATGAAGCGACAGGAAAGAGTGAATTTTCCTCTTTCCAAATTAAATGCGATCTCCAAAGTCCGGCATTACTTCATTTGTTCTACTCGTTACCCACATATCACCATAGTGAGGTAACACGAGATGTAGCAATTCGAATTTCGCATTCGGAATAACGAAGCATCAACATCGGTAGAGTTATTTATCGAATATCCCGCCACTCCTCGAAATGAGAGTGGAGCTGGATCGGGCCACCCGGATTGATTTTTGCACTCGCCAACTTTCCGGAGTTGAGGCTAGAGATGATGAAGAATGGGTGGAACCTATGAAACCACTTACGAGTTCGCTAACATTAAGAAGTATGAGTCCCATGAAGGGTGGAGAGCGAGGAGTAAGAAGTTATTTTACTCAATCAAGTAGAGATATACCCTCTTCTAGCTATGGACCTCCTGAGCCTACCACCCCTACCTTACAAGATCTGATGAATGAATTGACTCTGCATAGGAGGAGTTTTGAGCAGTTTGGAGAGACCATGGGGAGAAGGTTTGATCATTTTGATCAAAGGATTGATAATCTGGAGAGGAGACATGATTATGATAGTGAATACCTCCAGCGACATTCGGAATACGAGATTGCATATTATGAAGCCGAACATCGTTATAGGAGTGGAGATTTAGATGTAGTCTTTCCGGAATGCCCCGTGTACACTCGCATCACCCCGCTCGCTCTTCTCAGCGACTTACGTATCAAAGAGGGGATGATATAGTTTGGGACTTTGATGTCGAAGATTAGGACTTTATGTATTTTATTTGTTTGATGTAAGTTATTTTGAGGACTGTATATGTTTGTAATATTCAGTACTTTATTTTGAGACATTGGATGTTAGTTAGATTAATCTGTTTGGATTGTTATAGTAGTTAGTTTTTGTTTTTGTGTTAGTTAATTGCATCTCTTTTTATGTTAATTAGGATATTAGTTTTCTTTAATATGTTTTTATTTTATTTTGTATAGTTTTAAGTTTTTAAATTTGTTAATCTGTTAGTTCAATTGTTCTTAATATGTTAGTAATTCATATGTGTAGTGTAGAGTTATTTTAATTGTTGTGTTTAATACTTATCTTAGATTTTATCCTCGCATTTTCTTTAAATTGTTATATATATATGGAGAATACTAACGAGTACAGTGTTCAATGAAAAATGAAAAAGCCTCGCAAAAATTTCAAAGAGAAAAAGAAATACCTAAACTTCAAAGGTATGATTTATTTACTTTCATTCTTATTCATTATTTAGAATAGATATAAAATTTAAGTTTGGGGGGAGAGTAAAATACAAATTTAGTTATTAACTTGTTCTCAATTTCTATTTTCAAATTATTATAAAAATGATTTTTATAGCAAATTTTTCAATTTGATTTAATATGAATTATTTTATTTAATTATTATAAAAGGTTAAATGAAATATTTCTAGTACTTTAATTAATTAAATAGAATAAAATATTTGGTTAAAGGGAATAAGAATATAGTAAACTATTTTTAGTAAGGAAAACTATATTCTAAAATTAAAATTCTTAAGTATTCAAGTGAAAAAGAAAAGATTGAAAATCAATGAAGTAAAAACTATGAAGTATATATAAGCTAAGAAATATTCCTAAGTTTCAAATTTAGGAAGATGAAAATGAATTTCAAAATTATTAACAGGCTCTCCAGATATAGTAATCCTCATTAGAAAAAGAAAAAGAAAAAAAAAGAGAAAAAAAAAGAAAAAGAAAAAAAGAAAAATGAGGAGAAGCTTGAGGAGATGTCTTATCAAAAATTGGCTTCATTTGATTTAAACTAAAGGAAAAAACTTAGATATTTCCAAACTTATGTTTATGGATTAGAATTTTACCTAATAGTATTTTCTTGAATTTCTTATCATATGAATATCTTAAGTAGTTATTCTTTTAAATATAGTCATTCTCGAAATGAATAAGTAAGCTAGAAATCTTAGACTCGATGACTAAATAATTTATTTCTATAAGATTAATTAAATTACATGAATTATTTTTGTTTAACTTTATTATGATATTAATTAATCTAATTCATAGTTATTTAAATTGAAAAATCTTATTATAAAACTCATTATTTTTATATAGTACTAAAATTACTTGAGGACAAGTAATAAGTAAGTTTGGGGATTTTGATTCATTGAAAAATTTATTAAGAAATTCATACCTATTTTTGATGAAATTGCACTTTAAAGAAGGATATTTTCTTTATTTTATTGCAGGAATGAAGAATTTAGGTGATAAAAGTAAAAATCATAAAAAGGAGCGAATTTGGAGCAAAATCATGCAATTTAGTCTTGAGTCGCCGACGGCGAGATCGAGCCCGCCGACGGCGAGGTTACGAGAAAAAAATTCTGAAGGATTTATAACTGTCTCGCTGACAGCGAGCCTGAGCTCGCTGACAGCGAGCTAGAGCGGTTTGAAGATCTTTTAGAAGCCTCGCCGACAGCGAGGTAGTTCATCGCCGACGGCGAGATAGTTCAAATGGTGCAGATACATTGAACCTGGACACTTTTTGAAGGGATGCTTACACACCTCTTGGTCTTTTGCTTACCTCTATATATAGAAGCCGAAATTAAGTCTTTTGTGTATTATTTTAGTGTTATTTGTGTGTTACTTTTGTGTTCTAAGTGTTATAAGTGAGTTATTTTGAGTCTTTAGTGAGTATTTAGTGAGTTAGTGAGTTTTTAGTGAGTTTTGCTGTACTGGAAGGAAGAGTCAAAGGAAGCTATGAGGAGTCCGCTTGGGATAAATTAAGATAAGTATTTGTATTTATTGTTTTTAACTTTAAATGAAATTCATGCTTAGTTTAGTTTCCATGCATTCCGAGTAGTTTATTTAGTCTTTCTCCTCGTTTATGAAATTAAGTGACTTGATGAAATTAAAATAAAGATATTTTTATATATTAATAAATTGTGATAATTTTTACTTAAAACTTAATTTACTTTTCAAACTGGCCATTTGATTTGTTAAAATATGTTGATTATCAACTATAGTAAAAATTACATCTGATATTCGGGGAATTCAAAAGCCTTGGAAGGAGGGTGCAAATAAATAGGGAAATAATATCACTGGGCATAGAATTGAGCATTTTAGTGTGACAGACTAAAATATTCAATTCGGTCCTATTGTTTGAGAGTCGAAGTGTAGATGTTAGCCCTCGGGCGAGGGAACGTGGGAGCTCGAAGTGGCGGTCGGTATCCTCCCGACTCAGCGAGCAGATTCGGTAATCAAACATAGGATTAGTCAATATTCTTTACACTCGGACCAAAGGGTAAAGAATAGGAATGCTCCTATTTGTCACAATATCTTAACATTATCTATTTAAATTCATCAATCACTTAAATTTCTAAACAAGGGAAAGATACTTTTTCTGAATAGTTAAGACTTATTTAGCAATTAGTTTTATTTCCTGCACTTGCAATTCGTATTAATTTTCTACTTAGTTAATTTATCTAATTAAAATACTTAGTTTATTTTATTGCGCTTAAATTCAAAATTCCAAATTTTCGTATATTAATATTACTATTATTATTATTATTATTATTTTAAAATTAGCTGTTATTTAATTTTATCTTTCCCTGTGGGATCAATAACCAGGACTCCACTAGAGCCTTGTATTACTTGATACGATACGTATACTTGCGTAGCATCCACAACATAAACAATTACAAATTCTATACATATAATATAGCGGGGTCAAGTTTTTGGCTTCGTTGCAATCAAATTAAAATATCATAATATAAAATTGTGGGTCAGTTTGTCATTAAATTTTGAGTTGTCTTATATTTTGACTGTTGTGGGGGTGAATTTTATCTTGCTTTAGTTTTAATTTTAGTCTTGGTTTTGTGGTTATCCTAAAAGTTCTAGTTTTCATGCAGTGTGACATTTGTTGTTTTAACATGTAAGCTTATAAGTTGACAAAGTAAAGTAAAGGAAGTACTGAAAAGAATGTACTTTAAACTTGTAAAAGCGTACATGTTGAATCTTCTTGTTCCTCCTGAAAATTTAGTATCTTACAATAAACATTTATAGCTTGCAGGGAAGTAAAAACCTATAGATAGGTTCATCGCAAGACTACAAAACCCTATGTCATAACTTGGTAGGTCCTATTTATTCTTGAGAAATATTTTCCTTTAATAAGTATGATAGACTCAGTCGTCCTATAAGATGTCCAGAAAACTTGTGAAAAGGTCTAGGGGATACCTAGATATTTCACAACCCTTTTGAACTTTCTTGTGTTGATTTTGAGCTTATCATTATTATTAAATGATTCATCCATTTTATACCCTTATGCTTAGTGAATTAATGTTTTAATTGTCTCAAAAGGTGGGGTAAATATCACTTGATATTTAATTTATGAATTATGTAAGTGGGGCCCCTAGAGGCAACTTAATTTATGAAAGAGTTTAACCAATTTTGGTGGACTTGTAGTGTTTCAAATGGGTTTAAAATTAATTGTATTTTGCTTTTCTAAACCTCATTAGTAAAATTTGAATTAAGCCTAGCTCACTACTAAGCCCTTAAGACTTTAATGGGTACATTTATAAATTTTAGAAGATTTTAGTTATATGACTGTAATTCTTATCAAATTAATGAATTATCAATGAACCATTGATTAGGAGTTTTAAATCATTAAATATCACCTTTCAAAGATAAAACCCCTAGCTTTAAGGATCATTTAATCTTAATCATCTCACAAATTAATATAATTTAAAGAATTTACAAATTTACCTTTTAATATATCAAGAATGAGATTGGTTTCTACCATTTATCCTTTTATGTTTCAATCATTCAAACATATTTATTAAGATTATTCATTGTCCATTTCCCACTTTAATTAAGCTTAAATATTAATTAAGGCTAAATTCTTTAAAGTTACACTTTTGCCTCTATAGGCCTTATCACTTCATACTTAATCAAATTTAATTCAAATGACTTCAAAATTTTTGTATTACCCCACTTATGGGTCAATTAAAATATTAGAGGAGAAAATGTGATTTTTTTTAATTTAATTTAATTTATATAATTATTTTTTCATGCAAAATAGGAATTTTCAAAGGAAATTCAATAACTTAGTCAAAACAAAGTTTCTGTTCTTAAGAAAATTATTGCAAGTTCACATAGGCTAGACAATCAGTTAGATCAAATTGCATAACTTTTTAAATTTTAAATTAATTATAATAATTATTTCAATTTTTGGAGTATTAATTAAATATAAAATATTATTTAATTAGAAAATTAAGTTTTATATTTTTCTTAAATCTCTCTAAGGTCAAGAAACCCAGAGGACCAAATTTAATATTTTTGTGAGTTATATTTAATTATTAAAATTATTTTAGTGAGAAATTAGGGAAATTTTATTTTAGCCTTTAAAAATTAATTTTAACCTTTTAAAATTTAATATCTTTATTTGTAGAGATAGAAAAATTTTTCCAATTATTCTCAAATGATTAGGTACAATTTAGAAAATTCCCATCAATTTTATTAATTTTGTGAATTTTATTAATTTTTAATTATTTAAATAACAAAATAATGTTTAAAAATAAAAATTTTATTTTAATTACAATTTTATTTTTTAGAGACTCATCTGATCACAGAGAACTCCCAAAATTAATTTGGTAAATTTTTGAAGTGTATTTTAATTATTATAATTATATAAGTGTCCAAAAATGTGACTTAACTTGGAAAATTCATTCAAGTATTTAAATTAATTCCAATTAAATTGAAATTTTTATGGTAAGATTCACTAATCTTAGATTTCCATGGAGAATGATTTTTAGGTTAGTTTCATTTATATTTAATCCAATTTATTTTTATTTAAATTTTATGACTTAATTACAATTAGAGTTATACTTAATGAGTTAAACCAAGTTTATATTTTTCCTATGTTCCTCTGGTCATTGTGAACTTACCAAAATTTACTTTTGGATTTTTCTGATAAATATTTTAATTATTACAATTTTTATAACAAAATAGACACATACAACTTGAAAAATAGAGATCTCTTCATAGAGATCTCCCGTGACTGTGGAAAAATCAGGGAAGATCCCCCATGACAGAGGAAGTAAGACCCCCAAAGATCAAGCCATGCTGAAGTGTCTATGTAAATGAAGAATCAAAATACTCAGAACAGTATTAAATTAATTAATAATAAAATATAAATAAAATAAACTTCAAACCAATTCCACATTACTCTCATCTGTTCACTGAACAAGTAAGTATTTTTCTTTTTTTTCTGATGTGTCTACACCAAGTTATCTGATTTAAATAAATCAAAACATTCCTATTTTTCCACTTAACCACGTCGGCGCAAACTCATCCTACGGAGCGTCGAAAGACCATGTTGAGCTTCCTGATTCGATGCTGCCTTCTGACTCAGCCTCCGCTTTATGCACCATGTTCCCATCTTACTCAATCCTGGCTGTCCAAGCAAAACAGGTGTGATCCAACGGCTCCTGGTCTTCGTCCCCAACTAGTTCATCCCATAAGCCGTCCACCTTCTAACCTTAAGATCATGAGCTAGACTCAACCAAATAACATGGGGTTTGTTTCTATAGACTCAACTGACCTAGATAAACCTATCTAAACGGCTTATACGGTACAAAATACATTACACATGTATGGAGGATGAAGAATAGCTCAGGAGGAAGCTGAAGTTCAATACCTTTGTCTGCGAGGGGAGGCCTCAATCAGATGGTTGTAGTACTTCGATTGGTCCCAACGAACCTCCAAATGAAGTCTTTTGCCCTGGTGAAATGTCTGGACCTAAGTTCGATCAGACCTGATTTCAGATGTTGATCAAAGTCTGGTACAAAGGCTCTCTGTGATAGGGCTTTGATGGGGAAACTTGTTCTTTCAGTGTTGTGAAGGTGTGGGCACAATTAATTTGATTTTGGTTAAGTGTATGGCTATGGTGAAATGTGTCCTAGTTTCGGCTTGATTTTGAGCTCAAAATTTGAGCTCAGGTGGTGAGGGAGATGGCTGAGAAATGGTTGGGTTGGCCTTAGGGGAACTCGAGGAAGCTCTGGAAGAAATTTGAGGGAGTTTCCTTAAGAAAATTTCAACTCCCTCTCTTGGTCATGGAGAGCTCTATTTATGGCCATGGCCACTGGGCTGAGCTTGGGGCTTGCTGGTGGGTGGAATCAACTACTTAGGTGGAAGGCAGAAGAGCTACAGCGGCAATTCAAGGCTTGACACATTGGATGGGTCAATTGGGTGAAGAATCAAGTGGGTGGCTCTTGGTTTTGGCTCCTCCGGCGAATAGGCCGACCGGCCAGGCCAGGGGAGGTGGCCAGAGGTCAGGTGAGCCAGGGACGGGTCATAAGTGGGGTGAGCTTAAGTAGTTAAGTGCTCATTACAAATCTCTTTAAGTTTTACCCATTTAAGGGAGGGGATCCCATAAATCATGGGACCTTTGGTCTATGCTCCACTAGAGTGGGCTAGGTGGATCTAGCTCAATCCTAGGTTTCCAATGGTTGGCTATGGTGAGCTTGGTTTGGTCACATTAGACTTGATTTGGTTAATTTGGCTCATAGGTTCAATTTGGGTCACTTGGGTTCAAGTTGGGCTAGCTTTGAGCTTAGGTTAAGTGAAATTGATTGTTCAATATGGTGTGATGATTTTCATAAAGTGTTTAGAAGAGAATTGTAGTGGTTTTGAATAGGTTTGGGGGATCAATTTGGCTTGATTTGGATATTTGGTCAATTTTGTGCATGTTGGGTTAGCTTGGGTTTAGGTTAGGCTATGGTTGGGTCAAAGGCCACTTGATGGCTCCAAATGGTCTATGGGGATATTAAAAATAGTTTCCAACATTAATTGGGTAGAAATTTTATGGTAAGGGCATTTAATCTGATGGATTTTGGACATGAGGCACATTTGGGGGCAAATTTGGGTATTTTAGATTTGGTTGGACATGGATGAGGTTTGAGCTCAAATTGGGGAAAATTGATGGTTCAATTTGGTTTAGGGGAATGTCTTGAAGAGTTTAGAATTCAAAATTGAGGGAAATTGATTGACATTGGGTTAAATTTGGGGAAATTTGGTCATAGGGTCAAAATTGGGCTTTTTTGGTTTGGGTTGAAATTGGGTTCAAATGTAGGTCCAATTTGGCTTGAATTTGGTTTGGGATGAGGTTAGGCATTGTGAATTAAAGTTTTGAATTGGAATTGAAGAGGATTGAAGTCAATTTAGTGGACATATGGGGTGATTTGGGCACTTTGGGCCTTAAATTGGATCAAATAAAGAGATTTAAATTGAAATTGAGAATATTTTGGGGGTTTTTGGAAATTTTGGGATTTTTTGGAATTTTTGGGCTAGGAGGGCCTTTTGGTAATTTTTGGTATTTTGAGAATTTTGGTAAATTTGAGGTTTCTAGGGTATTTTGAGTGGTAAGGAATGTTTTGGAATGATTTTTGGGAGATTTTGGTAATTTTGGTTGATTTTGGACAAAATTTGGTTTTGTGGGTAATTTGGTCATTTGGTGGATTTTAGTGCTAAAGGGGTCAAAAGTTCAGAATTTTGGTAAAATTTTGGATTTTATAGGGATTGATAACCCATTTGAGCCATGGACTAAGGAAATATCCATTTGGATCCTCCATGTGCTGGTACTAGTCAAGCCCTAACCTGTGGCTAAGAGCTTGGGGAAACCACCCTCATGAGTTTCCAAAGGAGTAGGGGATTAAGTGTGGAGAATTTTGGTTTAGGTTGTGTGGTAGTGTGTGAGAGTCTAATGTGTAGGTATGTGTGTGAGCCTCCCCCAGACCACCCAGGGTAAGTTCTAAGGCTTGACCATCCTATAGGGAACTCCCCTTGAGCTTCCTAATGCTTGGTCTCATCCTCCTAAGCATTTTGAGGTTAGACTTTAAGCATTTGAAAACTTCAAGTGAAACAAAGAGGTGTTTTGAATTTCTGTGGGGTGAGAGTTCCATTGCTAGTCCTCTAAGATAGTCACCAGGAAAGTCCTATGGCTAGACCCTAGGCTATTCTAAAAAAGACTAGACATTAACCAAAAGTGAGGTCAACAACTTGTACATTCAAAAATCTTAGAAGACTATAAGCATTATAAGCTACATGTATATTTAAAAAAAAAATTAAAGGTTGTAAGTCTTAGAAGATACAAATGCAATAAAAAATCTTAGAAAGCTATAAGCCTCATAAAGTGATTATACACTAAAAAGTCTCATAATGCTATAAGCCTCAAGAGATGCATATAAATTTAAAAATCTCAAAAGACTATAAGCCTCAAAACATAGAAATACACTAAAAAGACATCAAAAGGTTATAAATCTCATATGGTACATGTACATTCACAAATTCTATAACGCTATAGGCCCTAAAGGTAAGTGTATCATAAAAAGCTTAAAACTTCAAGAGGTATAACTATATTAAAAATTGTAAAAGGCACTAGTCTTCGAAAAAATATAATATGAATAATATATGTTAGTTTTGATCATAGGTTTTTTCTTATACAATAAACTAAATATTCATTTAAAAATCTCAAAGGACATAAGCTGCATAAGAGTTTGATGACATTAAGTTTCTATTGGGAGACAATAGCTCAATTACAAAATATTGAATTTATATTAAGGTTTATAATGACTTAGGGTCTGTTTGGGGTATTCCCAACTTCTCAGCTTTTCAGCTACAGCTTAGCTGCCCTTGGAAGATTTGGGGAAGCTGGTTGGTTGTTTGTTGCAACTGTTTAAAAACAGTTGTGTTGCAGTTATTTTTGAACAAATGACAATTTTGTCCCTATTTAGTAATTGTGTTTGTAAAAAACTGTGATAGTTATATATTTAAAACTTCAAAAGCAGAAATTTACTTCGGAATAGTACAAATATCAGATACACACCTCACTTAACAGTGAGTGCCAAAAGTGTTAAAAAAAAGAAAAAAACTATTAAAATTACAATTAATAAAATGATGAAATTATTTTTAACATGCAGACAGTGTATGTCCCGTGCTACACTGTCCTCTGGTGATGCTGTCCATTCCGGATCACTGTTGGCCCTTCCCCTTGTTATTCTAGCAATGTAAATCAGTAATCAACAATAACTATTACATGCTAGAATTAAGACGAAGGGATTTCAATTAAATTATGATATTCAGAGACCATATCAGCATCCAAGACAACATTCTGGGCATCTAATAACTATTGAATCTTTTGCTAAAAACAGTTTAAAAAACCAGGCAAAATAGAAATAAAAACATATAACATCAAAATAAACTAATTATAAAGCACCAAGAACAACCAAGAATTAATTCCTTAAAAATTCTTTTCTATTAAAAAACGGTAAACATCGAAAAGCATAGCTTCAAAACCATACATAAAAAAGAGAAAATCGAGAGAAGCAACATTATTTCAATCGCACAATCCCATCTCACAACCTCCTCACCCTCGTCTTCCGTCTTCACATCCCCTACGACACGATCGTCTTCAGTTGATTGTGAATCCTCGCCCATGATCCCTGTCCTCACGACTGACTCAAGCTCCTCCCCTTCATCTTTGTTCGCAGATATCTCATTTTGTTGCTTCTCATTTTCCTTTGATGTGGAGATCAATTCACTTGAAAGGACATTCAGGTAATAAGCCACCGCTCAAACGTGGGCCGCGGGATTCGATCTGTGGCCCGAGTTTAGCAAAAATGAGATCTTGTCGTGCTCGGGAAGTCGTCCCAAAAGGTCACAATTCACAACCAACACCCGCATCTCGCTCTCGTTGCCAAACTAAACGGACAATTATTCTTCTTTTGGGGGGGTGTTTGGTGGGGTAGTAAAGAAATTATGGAAACAAATTTGTGGGATTCAATGAAAACTTTGAACATAAGTAACCAACATAATAAAACATAGAAACATAAAGAACATTAGATTTAATGTGAAAAAAATTGAGAACAAAAAAAGCATGGAGCTACGAACCCCATGATGAAGAAAATGAATAGAAATATGGAAATTACACCACACTTTAGGACACTCCTCTCTTTTACACAAGTTAAAACTTAAAATCTAACATACAACGTGCACAATCCTACAATGAAGCCAAAACTTTAAGTGAAAATTGTATGAATTTGGTTGCCCGCAGCAAGGCATTGTAATAGTAGTGTTGCAGCGCTCCAACGGATGTTGGGGTGCTAACCTCTGGGCATTGCAGTGTCAAGCTTGGGTTATAAAACATGGATTGGGAGCTTCGGTATTGTTGGTCTCGGCACTAGTGCAGTGCATTTGAGCGTTGGAGTGTCATGCTCTCATGTTCTAAACCAATACAAGGCATGGCAGCACTACATTATTGGCACTATATACAATAAACAAATTTGTTGGGGGGTAATCCCCAAACATAGTATAGGGGGACATCCCCCATACCCCAACATACTCACCGTCAAGCTTGATCAACGAAACTGAGGGCTTTGAGTGACCAATTGATTGACACAATTATACTCCACATAATAACAATCTCCTACTTGGAGACTGATTGCAGTCAATTCTGCTCCTCCAAAATCTATAACATCTTCATAGTTATTAACTGTAATGTGGCTGACCTCAGTCCAACCTTGTTGAACTTCAATTAAAGCTAAACATATCTTCACTTTATCAGCCG
This sequence comes from Papilionanthe hookeriana x Papilionanthe teres, assembly GCA_022702705.1. NCBI lineage: Eukaryota > Viridiplantae > Streptophyta > Magnoliopsida > Asparagales > Orchidaceae > Papilionanthe > Papilionanthe hookeriana x Papilionanthe teres. Next base: position 51,483,032 of record CM040427.1, on the reverse strand, counting down.
TTATAGCCTTAGTCAACATATCTCTATGATTTTGAGTTGTATGTATCTTCTCCAAAGATAATTGACTAATTACTAGGAGTGAACAAATGACATAATACCTTAGTTGAATGTTTTTTGTCTTGGCATAATATGGTGATATTTGTTAAATAAATGACACTTATACTAGCTCTACAAAGCTTTTCATTCAATTAATCATTGCCAATTTCCACCATAAAGAATTGTAGCTAAATAATTTCTTTGTTAGCTTCAATGATAACAACATACTCAGTTTCTATAGTCGATATAACAACAATATTTTATAATTTGGAAACTCAACATATTGTTGTGCTCCCAAGTGAACTTGTTGTACTTCCTTTATCGCTAATGATCAGAATCTATATATCCTTATAGACTAATCCCCGCACTTCCAAAGCAAAGTGTTTTATTGATAGTTCCTCTCAAATATCTAAGAATCCACTTCACCTCCTCCCAATGATATTTTTTTGGATTAATTATGTGCATGTTGACCACTCCCATTATATGCATAATATCTTGAATTATACATATCATCACAAACATCAAATTTTCAATAAATAAAACTTAGGGGATTGTTTTCAGTAGTGTTTACTCAGTTTTAAACATAGGTGATTTTTCTTTTGATAATTTAAAATGAATGCCTAAAGGGATGCAAATTGATTTTACCTCAATAATATTGAATCCGTGTAGAATCTTTTCAATATATTTTGCGTGAGATAACTTCAATATACCTACACTGATATCCCTCTGATTCTCATACCTTTGACTCTTTTTTTTGATATAATTCCATCATTTCAAACTCTCTTGACAATTTCTTCTTCAAGTCCCTGATATTTTTTATATTTGCTTCTACAATCAGCATATCATCTACATACAAATTAAGCATAAGATAGTGATTACCAAAATGTTTAATGAAGCAACTATGATCTGATTGATACTTTTGGACATACTTTCTGACATAAACCAATCAAATCTCTTATATCAATATCTTGGTGTCTTCTTCAAACCATAAATTTTTTTCAATTTACAAGCCATTTCTTCTTATTCTAGAACTTCATATCTCTATTTTTGCACCATGTATTGTTCTTCTTGTAAGTCAACATGTAAAAAGATTGTCCTCACATCTATGTATTTGAGATTTAGATGTTTCACTCCTTTTAAGCTCAACACAATTCTGATAGTTGTCATCTTCACTACATGAGAAAATATCTCAGTTTAGTCAATGTCTTTCTTTTGTTGAAATCTCTTCACAACATGGCTCACCATGTAGTGCTTGTTACCATCTAATTCTTTTTTCAGAATGTAAACCCACTTGTTGAGCAGTAATTTTTTACCGAGCAGTAATTTTTTACCATCTTGTAGATTTGTAAATTCTCATATGTTATGTGATATTAGTGACTGCATCTCATCATTCAAGATAAGCTCTCACTCCCTTGAGTGATCTATTTAAATGGCTTCATCATAATGGTTCACCACTATCAGCCAGTAATAGATATTATTGTGAAGGAGAATACTTCTATGTCAATCGTAAGATTATTCTAGATCTTTTGAATTTAGTAGCAAGTGTTGAGGAACTTCTTGTACTTCATTAGATTGAGCATATATCCTTTCTCTATCTTTATGATCACTGGTGTCTTCTATCTCAATATAGTATTTGATCTAAGACACTTCAACCTGGAACATCTATTCTCGATCATGATTTTTCACTTCTTAAACACATCAAATATATTAGATTTATGTTCCAAGAAGTACACCCATACTAGCTTTCTAGTGTAATTATCAATGACAATGACAAAGTAGAGTCTCCAATAAAGTAAACTTGAGTAGGACCCCATATATGATTATGCACTAACTCTAACTTTTTAGACTTCAAATTTGATCAACTTTTAGAGAAACTAGCATTCTTTTGTTTGCTATAACCATAATCTTCACAAAAATCTAAATATATCGACTTTAAACCATGAAATTTATTTTTAGAGCATAGAGGCTTCATACCTTTTTCATTCATATGATCAAGTTTGTTGTATCAGCATCGAACTTTATTCCAATTACTCTAATAGATTTTGTCATCTCATTGATCAGATAAAAGGTGCTCAGATATTACCTCAAGTTATCATCATTGCACATTTAGTCATCTTTCATAAATCACCTCTAAAAGTAGTTACATTCCCTGACCTTGCAAGCTGACTCGCATAAATCAAATTACTCTTTAAAAAATGGAACATACCTTACTTTATTCAATTTTTGGATTAATCAATTTGGCAAACTAATGTCAACGTCGCCATTTACAATAATATTGCAAGCATTATAATCTTCCAAATACGTTCCCAAGATCTTCTTGAGTATAGTTTTTTAACACCTCTTTGTTGAGTTAAGTATAAAAAATGACACATAAATCTACTATCCATGATTTAGTACTATATAGGGATAAATTAAGAGATTCTTCTTGGATTTCATATGTGGAGACATTTATAAAGAGTTTTCTATATGGACCTCTACGAAAGATCTTCTCCAAAGCTTTGGAGTCTTTCTTAATTTGATATTTCTTCCCACAGTTTTTGTATTCACTTCTACCTTTTTCTCACTCTGACCTGGATTTTCTTCTCCAAGACTTGGATATTCTCTATTTGTGTTTATATCTAGATTCTTTCCTCTTTTATCAACATTCATAGTAGAATTTGAAATTCCATTTCTCAACTTCTTGATACATCACTAAACTCATAATATCATCAAAGTGCAATTTCTTGTTTTCTGAAGAGTTACTCATCATAGTGATAGGACCATCCCAACTATCTGGAAATTAAGATAGGAGTAATAATGCCCTAACCTCATAATCAAACTTTGTGCCAATAGAACACTATTGGTTTGTCCTGGTGTTAAAGTTATTTAAGTGTTTGGTTACTGAGTTACTATTCAACATCTTCATATTGAATAAACTCTTTATCAGAAAGACTTTATTTAGTTTTGAAGGCTTCTCATACATTCTTGTTAGTGCAACCATGAGATCAACAGTTGTCTTCTAATTCGCAATGCTGAAAATAACGTATGAGAAAGTTGAAAGTTGGATCTTACTTAAGATTGTTCGATTAAGAACTTCTCATTCTTATCGATTCATCGATTTCAGCTTCTTAGTGATTCTATCTAGTGGAAAAATACAATTTCTTTTGATATAACAAATCTTTAATTTAGATATTTTCAAAAAAAATAAAGTTTGAAACATTGAACTTCTCAATCTTGTGCCTCGTTTCATCAGTCATTGCTTCCACTCGAACCAAAGAACTTTAGAAATCAAGCTCAAATATAACTTATTGAGAAGGAGATGTAGAAAAATTTGCAGAAATGTACTTGAGAGATCCAAACTTTGAACATAAGTTGTCAACATAATGAAACATAGAAAATACAAAGAACATAAGATTTAACGTAAGAGCAAATCTAAGAACAGGAAAAAAAATCATAGAGTTACAATACACTAAGAAATTCATTGTGAAGAAAATGAATGGAAATGCACGAATTACACCTCACTCGAGCCTCTGTGTACCTTGGAAAACTTTATAACGTTCATTCCTTTGCACAAGATAAAACTTGAAATCCAAAATATAATGTGCACACAGTCCCACAACTAAGCCGAAGCCTCAAGTAAAAAAAGTCTGAATTCGATTACTCCCATTGGGTGGCTGCGATAGTGACACTGTAGCTCTCCAATAGGTGTTGAAGCCCTGAACTCCGGTTACCACAGTGTCAAGTTCTCGGGTTCTAAAACTTGGAATGGGCATCATAGTATTGGGGCGCTGGAGTTTTGTGCCCTCAAGTTCTAAACATGAATCGGGTGTGGTGAAATTGCCTTCTGGGCTCTAGGTCACTGTGTACGATAAGAAAAAAAATGGGTACAGTGCCTCCGAACTCAATACAGGGGGACACCCCCTTGTACTTTCTCATCAAACTCACAATCTAGTTTGATCAACAAAACAAAAACATCTTAACCAATATATACTTTTATTTTGCCATCTTTTAAAATGTGTTCCTACATTTTTTCCGGCTTAACATCATCTTATTGAAGTTATATATTTGTAGTCATTTTTATTTGATGAAAAAAATATTGATATACTATAAGATTACTAGAGCCTTAAAACTAAATTGGCAATAAGAAATTAAGAAATAAATTCAACATAATTAATCAAATAAAAATTAGAAAATTAAGATTAAATTAGCCTAAGAGGGAGGCGTGTCGATGACATTATCCTTAGAGTAGATCAAGCCTTGAATGTACCAATTTATCAATCTCTCTTCTACTTTGCAGACGACTCATCCCCTTCCCTTGTTTGTGTGTGCACCACGACTAAGCAGCAAACGTTCGAACTAATCATGCATCTCTTGTTGCCCAAAAAGAAGAAGCAAATACATAGAACCTAAAAGATTTTTATTTATAAAATTTAGCACTCATTTGATGTTTTGCACTATCAAACCAATAAATAATACTATTTAACTTTTAGTTTCAAATTTATTGGTTTAATAATATTTAATTTTATTTATGTTTTCTATTATTAGGTTATAACTAGTCTACATTATAACTTTCAGAGGTGATATATTTATTATCATCTCTGTTAATTAATGCATGTGTATATATCATATTAATTATTTAAGCAAAAAAATATATTTTTTATTTTTTAAAAGTTAAAATAATATTATTTTTTATGTGATTTGAAAGTTTTGGGTGGCATGTGTGTAAAAGATAAACTTTAGGTGTGAGATGTGTAAATACATAAAAATTTGGTAGTAATGAATTAAATGCCCCCAAACAAAACAAGTAAAGCGAAGTCAATCAGAACAAGAAAGGGAATCTTGTGCTAATGCACACTCGTGAGTCATGACGGACCTTCTCCACATTCATTAGAGAAATTATTGCGTATATAATACACACGCAGAGTTACGTGCGTAATAACTCCTGAATAACCTCTATTTTGAGGTTATTGAGGGGTTTTTGGCTTTATTCTGGATTTTGTGAGGTAAACTCCAATAACACTGAAATAACCCGTAATGCTCTCATTTCAATGTTATTTATAAGTTATTACAGACGTATTAGGGGAGTATTTGGGGCACGCGCGTCGAACTACTTGCTCCATAGTCAATAATTTCTCCATTCATTGGGTCTAAATGCGACCGACATTAATATCTCCATAGCCACAATATTGACTACATACCTAAATTAAAAAAAATAATTTAAAGTGATTATCAGTAGTAATTTATACTAGTAATAGTGTTAGTAAAGCAATAAATTTATCAGTTAAAAAGCATTTGGGTCAAAGCTATATATTACCTAAATAAAGCAATATTACTATAGTTGTGATATTTTCTGGTAGAATACAACCAGAGTTGTGTGGTCTCCTCCATGTGCAGGTATGGTATCTGATGGAGCAATATCCATTATCAACATTCAATTTCAATTTTCCCAAAAAATATATAATTAAATATAACTATTATTGTGTGCCAGAAAATTCGCGTTGGTAAAGTGTAAATTTAACTTATCAATGTTATACGAAGATACAACACACATAAGTAAAAGAAATATAACAGGAAAAGATGTTGAGATATTTTACGTGGAAAATTACTAGAAAGAAAATAAACCATGGGGTCCAATCCGGTTAAAGTAATCCACTTAGTACATAAGTCCACTCTTCTTCTGAATTAGAAAAGTTGAAAGTATAGGATTGATAATTATAGATGTAGAATAGTGGTCCAACTTTCGTAGCTGTAATGGTGTTACAATAACTGTAGTTTTTTATGATAATTAATGATGGTTAGGATGCAAAGATTGTAGTTGATTATTACAAAAGGAGTGGTTTGCCTCAAATGTTATCGTCGGTGGGTTGTAATAGCGTCAGTTTGTAGTATTGTTCGTAGTTAAAAGTCCTAATAGTAGTTAATCAAATATGTCGTATTTGATAGCTGGAGTGTAGTTGACCACAGAAATCGTAATTGGAAACAATAGTAGAAATTTACCATGTAAGTCATAATTTGTCACGTAGAACGTATTGGAGAGTTGCAGTAGCATCGGTTTGTTTTAATTAATCCTTGTTTTAAAGCATGTTTCAACAGATTCGGAAACCTTAAACTAAGAAATTATTTGGGTTGATTTTGCATTTGTTTTTACTTTTTTATTTTATTTTATTTTTTTTTAAAAACATATGTACTTGTTTAGGGTTTTCTCACATATATTTTTTTTTATTTCTGAAAATAAATTAACATATTTTTGAAAAGATTCAAAACAACATTTAGATATTTTAAATGTTATAAAAAATATTTATAATTTAATCAAACATAGAAGACATATTTTAATTTTTAACTCAAATAAAAACATAAAAAAAAAAATATAATATAAAGCCAAAAAGAAAAAGCACTGCTCTCAAACGGCCGCTAATAATATTGGCTCTATACTCTATTAAACAAATCGAGACTGCATGTGAGGTTTGGTTTCAGGCTCTCAGCCAAAAAACACAGCGATGAACTAAACTGGTTCTATTAGATCTGCTTCACAACTCATCCTTTTGTCATTCTCCCACCATTTTTCTTTTCTTTTTCTTTCTTTCAAGTAATTTTGAGAGGTAAACTGATCTGTACATCAGTAATATATATATATATATATATATATATATATATATATATATATATATATATATATATATATATATATCTTTATAAAAGAAATCGGTATTTGGCAAAGACTCAAATATTGATTATTTATGCGCTACAGCTCTGTGATAGAGATCTGACGCCATGTGTCTGTGTATTCAAGAAATCTATGTCGCGGGAGATCGAACCCGTGACCTGAGGGGATTTATAGAGAACCCTGCCAACCAACAGGCCACGGTTTCTTGAAAGATGTAGCACTGGGGCATGTTAATGAAGAAAAATTATGACCATAGCTATCAAAATAGAAGCAAATAAGCTCATATTGTAGCAAGGCGAGGTGGCAGAATCAGCAAGAACATATGGCATCAGGAGAACTAATAAACATGAGTGATAAAGCAGACAAAAGACCAGAAGATAATCTCTGCACCTTTTACATACATTATCTTTCGCAGGCCATTTTTTGTTTAAACAAGATGCAGAAATTTAATTGTAGATTGAAGAATTGGTTTAATGTGAAATTTAATCATAGTGTTTGCTCTATGGATGTTATGATGGAGCAGAGCAAAAATGATGAGAAATTTAGCTTAAATTATGTAGTTCAGTCAGATTTCATGATTAAATATAAGCTCTGCTAGCTTCACTGCAGGAATAGCAGGCTATGGCAGACGCTGTTAGAGCATTTGCCATTGTTATGGCGCAGCAAAAACAAAATTAATTCTAAGACGTACTGTCAGTTTCCTAGAGTTCAAGGACAGTGAGGGTAGGAGAACTGAATAGGGCCTTAATCACAGCTGCTCTTTCACTTTAGCTGATACGTTTAACAGCTGCCTGCTTTGAAATATTATAGCAATTTGTCAAATTTGTCAATATATGGATAAATACACGTGACAGCGCTTAGGCAGCACTATCAGCTATAATTCTCTCTCCCTCATTTATATATATATATACCTAAAGGTGATCTGCAAAGATCTCGAGATAATCTAATAGTCCAACATATTAGAATATCATGTGTTCTTCTCTTTAAAGCAAAAGTTAAATATGTAATTTTTAAATATATTCGTTCCTTCTATCTTCTATGAATAAACACACATATATCACACAATTCTTATATATTTATGTATCTAAAACTCAAATTTTTATATTTAAATTTTTATATTTAAATTTTTATGTATCTAAAAGTTAAATATGAAGGCCCAGTGATGTTGAAAGTGGTCCAATCTGTGTTCAAATCGCGGTAGATTTGAACCATCAGTATAATTTTTTATTGGAGGATTTACATACGTGTAACACAATCTTATCTAACGGGCTAAAAATTCATATTTACATGCATATCACTCAAAACTTTAAAATCACATAAACAATAATACCATCGCTATCTTTTAAAGTTAAAAAAGATAAATTTTCATGTATACTTTTATGACACCAAATGTATTATAATTATGAATATTAAATTTTCGGGGTTAGATATATAAATACATAAAAATTGTGCAGCACGTATCCAAAGCACAACTTATCCAATTGAAAATATTATCGTTATGACAATTTCAAACCATACAAATTTCAATTTTACAACACAAACCTATTCCGACAATAATTGCAAAACCGCACCTCACAATCAAACAAAAGCCCCAGACTTCCCTCCCGTTCCCGTGAAGCACCGGCCCCACGAATCGCTTATTTTCTAAAACACACCAGAAAACCTACCCATTTTAACACCCACGGATAAGAAAACGCACTCTAACTACACAGCTCCCGCGCAAAGCCAACTCTAGCCCCAGCCACGTCTACCAGAACGCGGTGGTTCTGCTGCTGGTAGCTCGCAATCACGTTCACCACCGCGTTCACGTTCGCGGGCGCGGCTGCTAACGCTAAACACGCGAGCGGCCGCCCGCTGCTGTGAATCAGCGCGTTCTCCGCCGGCAGCGCGAGGTCCAATCCATCCAAATGCAGCGTAACGACCGGCGGCGGCGCCGCAGTTGCGTCATTGTTCGCCGTCGAGTAACACGTGTCAAACGCTCCCAGCGTCTCGTACCCATTCGTAGCGTTCACTTGGCGCCTGAACTCGTCGCGTATCGCGGCGTAAGCTGCGGCTACGAAGCGGGTGATAACGGTGCCGGAATCCACAACGGTTCCGGCGCCGGTGTAGGGATCGAAGGTGAATGAGTTGGGAGGTGTGAGGACCCGGATGCGACCCACGCTGACGCCAGTGAGATTGACGTAGTAGAGTGAGGGGCGGTGGGGGTTGAAGAGGAGAGGTGTGGAGCGGATGTGGGGGGGCTGGTGGAGGGGGCCGAGGCGTAGGGAGCCGGAAAAGTAGTAGGAGTTGTAGCTGGGGAGGCAGTATGAGAAGACGGAGTGGTAGAGAGAGGTGGTTTGGGAGAGAAGGGAGGCGGGGCCGCGGCCGAGGGCGAGGAGGCCCTGTTTGGGGAATGAGGGGCCGGGCAAGACGGAGGTGACGGCGCCGAAGGTGAAGGATGGGATGGTGTCGCCGGCGAGGTGAAGGGTGTCTTGAGCGAGGGCGGCGGAGAATAATGAGTCACCGCCGTAGGATTGGTTGTAGGTGCAGAGGGAGGAAGGGGAGGAGCAGGGGAGGGGGGTGAAGAGGGGACAGAGGGAGGAGGAGCAGGGGAGGGGATGGAAAGTGGAAGAAGAGGAGAAGTTGGAGGAGGAGAGGAAGGAGGAGTCGGCAGCGGAGTCGAGGGCAAGTAGGAGGGGTTGAGGAGGGGAGCCGATGGTGGCGCGGAGGAGGTAGATGGCTGAGTTGAGGATGTGTTGGCCGGAAGCAATTGGGACGGAGAAGGTGGAGAGGGAGGAGAGAAAGGAGAGGCGGGCGGGATCAATCCGGTGGCTGAGTTGGAGGAGGGAGTCAAGTGGGGTGGTGGGAGAGGAGATTAATGGAGAGCATTTGCTGTTGATGTGGAGGATGGTGATGTCGCCGGGAGTGGAGGGAGATGAGCAGGGGTTGAAGGCGGCGAGGGAGAAAGGGAGGAGGAGGGGGAGGAGGAGGAGGAGGCATGAGAGGTGAGCCATGGCTTAGGAAGGGTGGTGGGATTGTGGTGAAATGTTTGGGAGGTTTTGGTGGATTTAAAAGGAGAGGGAAGAAGGGAATGAGCGAGGAATTGCATTTTTTGGGCTAGTGGGTCAGCATGTGGCATCATAATGAAGCATCTTTCATTTGTAAATCACTATAAAGTAAGGTCAACAAAAGCAAAGGTTATTAATACTTGCATGGGAGAAGTTCAAACTCGAATCTTCTTCGTGGTTTAAAATCATGTTTCAAAAAGAGAGGGCAGCTTATCCACTGTGGTGGCGTTTTGAAAACGCCGACTTACCGTTTGGAAATAGCGTTTGAGCAGCTTATCCGAAACGTAGTTGGTTTTTTACATTGAACGTGGAATGCAGGTCGAACCCCGTCGTTCACGTTTCTAGATAAACGGTTTATCTTAATAAGCACAAGCTGCCTCAAACGCACCGTTAGTATAGCATATTTGGTAACAACAAGAAATAGACGGTTCAATGATCTCCATCAGCATCCGCATGAGACTATATGATCCTTATTTGCTTGCAATTATAGTTGAGGAAGCAAAGAAGAGCATCAACCTAAGAAGAATATAAAATATAAACCTTAAGAACTCTCCATCTCTTTAACTAGCGCAAGAGGATGTTTACATTAAATATGCCGTGTGGGGCATGTCTGTATGTTGTCTTCAGTAATGGAGGGAAATGGTGGCTATAAAATAGATGCTAGCATCATGTCATGTTTAGCAATTCAACATCTCATCACATCATAATAGGTGTACTAGCTAAACACTAGGCCAATTCTATTCTTTAATCTAAATGATTTTATTCATAATTTGTGAAAGGGAAATCGAATAAGAAATTGATGGTCTTTTCAAAACTATCATAAGGCAAATGAGACATGCTCGTTTCATGCGGAGCTGGGTTAGAAGTGAGTCATGTAATCATTGTGCTAGTTAGACCATCTTGATTGTGCGCAAAAAATGAGGCATTACATCTTGTTAGATATGGCTTATATACCATATAAGGGACAGATGTTGGAGCAGAACTCTGCTCGCGAGCTCTGCTCCGTTGGCTCCCTCCGTTCTGCTCTAGCATATGTTCATTCGAGATGAGCTATATGATGTGGGTTGGGGGTGCGGAGGCAACTCCCCCGTGATACGGTACATGGGTAATTTTAGAATTACATATTGTAAGTCAGGGATATATCTATATATATATATATATATGTCTTGTTTTTAACCTCAGGGTATTGTACTCTTTTTCTAAAATTGAAAGGAAAGCGACTGTTATGCTCCCGATGATGTAAGCATCTTTGCCGAACCTCATTAAATTCTTGTGTTTTCTTCTAGATTTGTGCCGATTTTTATATTTCTTTGCCGTAAAATTCTCAACACATCTCCACTTTTGTTTAATAAGGTATATTCTCATCATTCTCTCAAATGAGGAATGCACGTCTTTTTATATTTTTTTTATGGGTCATTTTAATAAACTTGGCTAATCTCCCAAAACATTCCATGGGGCTATCCATACTGATTCTGATTACAAACAAATTAAGAAATAAAATGCCAATTTACTAAATTAACCTACCATTATATGTATGGAAGATTTACATATAGACCACCCAGTTACTATGCATTTACATATCTTATTTTTACATACTGACCACCCAAAACTTTTTATGATGAAAGATTTGATGTTATAAAAGTAAAGTTTAGGTATTAGATATGTAAATACAGAGGAATTGGTATAGAAATCTGCCAAAAAGACCGGAAAAAAAAATCAAAGCATAAAATTTGTTCGATCAGAAGTTAATCATCTGTGGGCTTACATCTTCTCCACAAGTGCATTTACATTTAGAGAGAGAGAGAGAGAGAGAGAGAGAGGGAGAGAGAGAGAGAGCTAGGGAGAGAAAGGGGCTCTAAGGAGAAATAGACTCCTTAGCTTTTAGTGGTCAAAAAAGGATACAGCGAGTGTATAGCCACATTTTGGGATAATTTTGTGATATTTGTGTTCTCAACTTTGACCTTCTAACTATAGATTTATGATGATTTTGACTATGATATATATTGTAAAAGTTGCAAAAAAAAATAAATAAATCAATAAATAGCGAGCGGGGAAATAGAAGTTGAGTTACAGAAGAATAATAATTTTTATTTGCATAACCATTCAGTATCACAGTGTTATAAGTACATATAGCAAGAGGTAGTTGAGTTGGCTATGGAATGTATTGCTGAGAAGAAATTGTTTATGGATCGGTGGTGCAGATTATTGTTGCTACAGAGTAGTGGAAGTGGACTATTAGTTTGGTTACAGAGATTAGAGGTATTAAAATTCTCCCACAGGCTTGGATCTGAGAAATTGAAACCGAGTATTTGAGAGAGCCTTCCTGAAGAGGTATGCCCTTGATGCTTGCTTGATCCAGTCACGTATGAAGTGCAGACGACATCAATATGCTTAGTTCTACCATGAAAATTTTAGATTATTAGCTAGAGTTGTAACGGATATGTTATCACAGAAGATGGGTATGTATTGTAGCAGTAGAGCATTAAAATCTTGTGGTAAATAATAGAGCCAGCTGAAATCTGCGGCAGCTGAAGTTAGGGCGTGGTCTTTTGGTGAAAAATCAAGCAACGGTGACTTGTCTTTTGGCAAATGATGTGTGTTGGAAGGACTGTGGCGGTAAAGTGATCATTTTTAACTTCTTAGTGTTGAAACAGAAACCTAGCACACACTCAAATGATAATAGGAAGATAAGCAGGAGGTGGTACCTTGACTTTTTATATAAAAAATCCTGGAAAGGGAAAAAAAACCATAGGGCTTAGCCCAGTTGAAATTGTTCACTATGTAATTTTGAATACATGGGCTCATTATTCTCTTGAGTTAAGGATGATGGAGTTACAAAGATGATCAATGTAAATGTACAACATCGGTTCAATGATTGTAATCGTAGTGTGACTGTAATTAATGTAGTTATTGATGATAGTACATTGTAAAATTTGTAATCGATTGCTATGGAGGCGAAAGTCTGTTGTGAATGTTGTAGGCAATGGTCATAGCGTTAACTTGTCATGTAGGCAATAGTTGACAACGCACGTGATTTCAAGAGTGTCGACTGGCCACTAAGGCCATAGCAGGAAGCTATAAGAGTTGTGAACCATGTAGGTCGCAGTTTGTCACATGAGTTATAATGGCGACTGTGATAACATTTATAGGCCGCAAATGTCAGAGTCAAGAGTTGCACTATTTATGAACCATGTAGGTCATAGTTAGTCACAAAGGTCGTAGTGGTGAGCTGTGATGACATTCATAGGCTGCAAGAGCCAGAGTCGGGAGCTACATGAGCTATGAACCACGTAAGCCGCAATTAGTCACGTGTGTGATAATGGTTAGTTGTGACGATGTTCGTAGGCCATGAGAGTTGGAGTCAGGAGATGCACGAGCTGTGGAGCACGTGGGTCGTAGTGGTGAGTTATGGTGTCTTTCATAGGTTGTGGGGGCCGAAGTAGAGAGTTACATGAGTTGTGAACCACGTAGACTGTAATTGTGATCTTTGGCGACATTTGTAGGCCAAGGGGGACCTGAGTTAGGAGTTGCACAAACCACTTAAGTCGCAGTTGGTCATGTAGGCCGTAATGGTAAGCTGTGGCAACATCTGTAGGTAGCGAGGGCCGAAGTCGGGAGCTGCACGAGTTTTTAACCATTTAGCACATAGTGGTGGTATGTGACAATGTTCGTAGGCTTCGGAGGTCAGAGTAGAGAGCTGCACGAGATATCGATCAAGCTATAGTGGTGAGTTATGATGACGTTTGTAGATCACAGGATGGCAGCGTCGGGAGTTCAATAGAGGGAGCCTATAAGAGTTCAAAGAAAGTCACCATCTTTGGGGTATATTGTTACATCATTTTTTAAGAGGAGTCATTGCACCATAAATGGGGTGTGTTTTTACTTTGCAATACACATCAGGATTCTGCAATGCATGTTATGACTTCACAATAAACTTTGTTGCAAGGAGTAGGTGGTGGTAGATGATAATAAATGGTGGCTGGTAGTGGCAGTCAGAGGTGTCGGATGCCGGCGGTGGCTGTAATTGTTCGGTGGCGACATCAGTCAGAGTTTTCCAAAGGCTACAGCGATAGAAGTTGGCCAAAGGTGGCAGCGGTAGCGACAATTGGAGTTGTGATGACGTTCGTAGGCCTCGGGGACTAAAGTGTGAGCTACGTTAGCTATGAACCATGTAGGTCATAGTTGGTCACAAAGATCGTATTATTGAGCTGTGATTACGTTCATAGATCACAGGGGTCAGAGTCAGGAACTTCATGAGTTGTGTAGGTCGCAATTACTCACATGTGCAATAGTGGTGAGCTGTGACGATGTCCACATGCCATGGGGTTGGAGTCGGGAAATGCATGAGCTGTGAACCACATATATCATAGTTGGTAGTAGGGGCAGGAGTCAGGAGTTGCACGAGTTGTGAATTATGTATACCATAATTGTGAGTTGTGGCGATGTTCGCAGATCACAGGGTCCTGAGTCGGGAGTTGCATGAATAACATAGGTCATAGTTGGTCACGCAGGCTATAGTGATGAGTTGTAGTGACATATGTAGATAGCAGTGGATGAAGTCGGGAGTTGGACAAGTTGCAGACCAAGTAGGTCATAGTGTGATTTATGGCGATGTCTGTAGGCTACAGGGGTCGGATTAGAGAGCCGCACGAAGCCAAAGTTGGGAGTTCAACGGAGTGAGCTTATAAGAGTCCAAAGAAAGGCACCATCATTGGGGTGTATTGTTATGTCATTTTCAAGATGAGTCATTGCACCATAAGTGTGGTGTGTTATTACTTTACAATACAAATAGGGGTTTCGCAGTACACATTGTGACTTCATAGTGAACTTGGTTGCAAGGAGCATGTGGCGGTTGATGATAGTAAATGGTAGTCGGCGGTGGAGGTCGAAGGTACTGGAGGCCGGCGGTGGTCGAAGTTGGTCAGAGGCGGTGACAAAAGTTGGCCAGAGGCGGCAGTGTCGGTGATAACTGGAGTTGGTCGGTCATAGTTAGAGTTTGCGAGCGGTATTAACTAAAGTTGCATGGGGGAGAGGCTGACGTTGGTTGATGGTTGTATGTGCAGCAGGGCATCAATGGGTGGAGGTGACCGAAATTGACAACA